>JAQQSE010000015.1:2809549-5619099 GCA_035772565.1 Antheraea assamensis
TATCTGTAAGCAATCCGCAAAATGATGTTATTTATGGGGGATATAACTTTGGACTGCTGTTAAAAGGGCCAATATAAAAAAAAGTCTTTGTCCTCAGTAAATAACATTAGGACAATGAACCAACACTGATAATATGTTAAACTTGTACGACAATAAAACAAATAGTTGTCGGACGTAATAAATGTTTAACAGGGCAGTTTTATTACCAGCAAAGTGAAAAACAAAATCAATTGACAACGGCAAATCGTTTAGCGATCTATAAATAACGAATCATTCAATATTTGTATAGTAAACTATTAATTATTATATTAAAAAAAAACGTTTTTTGGTCCTTTTAGCAGTACACCACAGAATTTAATTACCACAAAAGTAATGATGAATCATTGATAGTTCGATCCGACGGTAATACCGGTTCGGACTCTATGATATTTACGGTTCAGAAAAACTGTCTGATGAAATCACAGCGTGGTTGTGGATCATCTTTGAGTGTTCGCTTAACTGGGTAATTAATACCTACGTGTATTTCGACAATTACAATTACATAAAACTTAGCAACAAACAAATATAACCTAGTACCACAAAGAGGTTAGTTATAATAAAATAAATAGAATAGAAACCTCCATGAAAAAACAATTAGGTGGTGCCATCTTTCAATGTGAATTTTTTATCTATAGATTTTCTTTAGAATAAACTTGGAACAAATATGTTGTAGTCGATTACGTCCGCGGCGAGTCCCCGCACGTGTTGGAAACTGGAACGTACTCGCAGAGCGCGTATCCGCCTCGCATCGCGCTATCACCCAACGCCGAAGTCCTCGCCGTCTCAGTGGACTCCTCCATCGAATTCTACGACACCTACACTGGCAACCTTTACGACACCGTTGAAAACGTGTATTCGGGTAAGTAAGTGTTTCTAGCGATCATATTTGGGTCAAACCGACCTTTTTTTGTAATGCCGATTAAAAACATAAATACAAGAACGTTCAAAAATCCATTTATTAATATCGGTTTTACAAATATTCAAACGCTTGTCGAGACGAAAAAAAAACCGAATGCATCTTAAAATTTATTTGTAAACGCAATGAAAAATGAATATATGTTAGTTAAATCAATTAATAGTGTTTTTTTTTTATAATATAAACTTATATGTTTATTTGCGTTACGAAGAATATAGTCCACTTTCTTCTTTTTATTCAAACTCTCTGGTTAACTCGACTTTGCTTTAGAAAATGTGAAAGTATAAATTATATTTTACACATTAGTGCTAAATATAGCAAAATATCCGACTATTCCAACGTTTCCAAATATAATCTGTACGATGAGCATAATATCTAAATCGTGCTTGTTATTTTTCTTTTAAACATTTTCTCATAAATATTATTTCGTCAGTCTAGTGGTTTTATGAACAATCGTGCTTTGGACCCAGAGTTCACAGTGCTTAAAAGTTGTTTAAAGGAAATAACAATCTCGTGAAATGTCACGTATGACGAGAGTTTGGCTCGATATTTTTTACTTTTTAAAATGGTTTTTTTTTTCGAACTGACTACACTGTTGGCCGGACACGCCTTTACAGTTTCAACGTACTACTAAGAGGAGCGCTAAAGGCACTCGCCTCTCCTAAAAGTTACGAGATCAAGTCATATCAATCAAACAGAACATCGAAGATCATTCAAACAGAAAATTATATCTGTGCCAAATTAGTCATTTTTTTTCTTAAGTTGCATGTCAAAATTGTATTGACTATTAGGAAAAAAAAACGTAACCAAATCGTAACTCTCTATCTTCGTTTATCAGATAGAGCTAGCAAAAATCTGGGACTTTCAAAAATATTTTTTTATTATTTTGTACCATATTGTTAATTAAATATAATCAATGAAATAAAAACAATGGTGGCATGGCTTTATCGTGAATTAAACTCCCTACAAAGACAACATTGGACCAAATTATGTTCGTTTCTAAGACTGTGCTCGCGAAAATTGAAGTCTTTTAAAAATAAAAAAGTTTTTATTTTATTTTGTGCCTTATTGTTCATTAAATATAATCAATAAAGTAAAAACAATGGTTGTATAGTTTTATTGAGAATTAAAGTCTGTATAAAGATGACATTGAAGAAAAGTTAAAAAACCAACCCCGCTATAGAGAAATTTCAAAATTTTCTTTTTTGTTTTTCTATTCACATTCGTTTTTAAACACTTATAAATCTATCATTTTATAATAAATAGTTATGGATTTAATTTTTCTAAGAAACTAAATGATTAAAAAAAAGAATCTTTTAAACCTCTCTAAATTTGAATTTTTATTGAAAATGCTATGAGTTACGATTTTGTGATTTTTTTTCCTACTAAATAGGCAACGTAATTTTCATATATTTCATTATAATAAAAAATGTCGTCTAATTTGGCACAGTTGGATTTGTATGTACCTATATTCATATAAAATATTATATAAAAAAAACAATTGTGTTTGTCTTTTTTTGATCGAAAATTCATTTATTTTTCTTGCATATATTTGTAATTTAAATAAAAATTTATGTTACATGTAATGCAATTATTTTTCATACGAATATATACTACTATACGAAATATTTAACACAAAAAATCAAATGGTTTGCATAGCATTAATAAAATATAAGGTTCTTTAATACAACATTGTATAACTATAAATGCTTTTATATTTAATTGCCACAATTACATAACGAGCCACTTAGACTCTGAGATATCTCCGATTCAAAGCGTTTCAGACAAGAAATAATATAATTCTTAGAAAGCAAGTAATTATTATTTTTTGAATGTGCACTTGGCAGATTCGAGTGAAACGCGGCCAGAATCAAATTCTAAATAAGGTTAGGAACGTAACCAAATTACGATGTCTCTATACCATGTCATACGAATAGAAACAATAGGATGGTGCAATAGCTAACGAAATAATTTACTGTAACAAGGTAAATGAACGTAGACATTATAATGATCGATTTATAAGAAAGATAAGGAATTTATTTAAAAAAAAATTGTGTGTCGCATTTAAGATAACATTTACTTATATAATTAGAATGAGAAAGGTTTACTGTTATGTGCGCATCATTTAAGAACTACTGGATAGATTCCAAATTTTATGTTTTACTTCTTAGACATTTGGTCAGTATTACCTATATAAATATTTAATATATATTTTTAAGAAACTCTGGCTTTTTGGTGCGAATGCGTAGGAGCGGGGAAGTAAATAAATAACATTTAAAATTTAATGTGACCAAAGTATATTTTTTATTTCATAGGAACGAAAGGTAAGAATTTTGTATAATCGTATCTAAATAAAAAAGGTTACGTGTATATATCACTACATATTATAAAACAAAATTGTCCATCGCGTCTGTCTGTCTGTATGTTCGCGATTAACTCTGAAACCACTGAACGGATTGTAATGCTGTTTTCAGCAATAGATAAAGGAATATATGAGGAAGGTTTAGGTACTTATGTAATTTGTCAAGATTTTGTGTAAATTGGTTGAAATATAACGATAATTGTAGGAAGTGTTGGAAAAAGTCAAGTTGCCTGGGGACTTTCATCGAACATGCTGCCTAAGTGTTTTGATGTATAACAAAACAATGCCATAGTGAGACATTCCTCTTTTATAGATCTATAAAAAAGTCTGCAATGGCATACACCTATCATTTAAGGATAGCTTACTATACCCATCTATCTTCTAAAAATGGTCACACAAAATGAGGTAATTAGAAGTCTATTTAGACGGTTACAGTATTAATGTAATCCTTATCAAAATAAATACATCAGTTACCTTAAGCATTTTATGTACATAAGTATATATTTTTTATTATCAGGGCAGGACAACGTCCACCGGGCTGTTAGTATGTATATAAACGACAAATCGATATGTCGATCTAAATTGTCAAAGACCTTCTTTTCGAATATTTACCTTTCAAGGTTCGGAAAATGGAATTGAATTATTTATAGCCATCCAAGGTACTTATCGATCAAGCGCATTAAATAACTTAGTGGATGGATTTTGAAGACGAGCATGACTGTGTATCATTTTTTATGTGTCATAATGGACCTTTTCATTATTATTCTTATTAACACTAGCTTTGTATCTCTGTATGTTTGTTTGTTCGGTATAAATTTTGTAATTGATTGCGAACGAAGTTCTCGTGAAGTATAATTTGAAAAAAATGTGAACATAGCTGTTTTAAACGAGTTTACAATAAAATATTAACAAGCTTTGTTGTCTACCTTCTCGGATGTTCGGGAAAAACTTGCATTCAATCTTAATAAAACTGACCATATACCTTTGTAGAAGTTTTTATATGTTCTTTAAAATGCTTGAAATATTTTCCATGACTTACATAAATGAGACTGACAAGCAAAAATTAATTATATTTTAAAAAATGCTGTTTTTAAAGCGAGCTGAAAAGCATAAAGTAAAGAAAATCGCAGGGCGCATGAAATGTAGGGAATAAATACATTGTCTTTGAGACAACTCACGGAACAATTCATGTTATTTGCAATGAAATTATTAATAACTTAATACTTTCTATGCACTATATACTTGACCTACTTGAACGATTCATTCAACAATTAATTATTGATCGCATGCGTCGTCTGTTTTCCCTTATTTAATAATTTTTAGCCTGATTTAATAATATCGTAGGTGTATTAAAAGGAAAATTCAATTTTATTAATGATTTATTAATAGTTGATACAGTTGTATTATAGGCATAAATGACAGCAAACTTGCAAAAAAGAAAACATGACACATTTACATTTGTAAATTTGTGGTTGTTGCAGAAATTATGGGATCACTTGGTATTTCCTAAATGCAATATCATGAGTACCAAAATACATCTTAGTCACTAAAAATATCCTTTAAATATTTCGTAACAAAGTCTTTTTTTCTTTCAGGTAACATAAATCATATGAAATTTGATCCGAGTGGGAAATTCTTATTCGTTTGTGGAGATCGCGCCGTGAGGGTGTTCAATAATGTCTGCGGCTATTTCACCACCATAGAGAGTTGCCGTAGGCTTTTAAAAACCAAACAGACTTCGGCCACTGTGGAACGCCTTAACAAGACGATCCAAGAATGTAATGTGACATTAGCCAAGTATGGGAAGTAACGACATATACGCGAAAAGAACTGAACTAACTATATTTCTGAATATGCATTTAATTTCCTAGTATATTTAAGTATGTCGATAAAGGTAATAAATATAATGAATTTTGACTGATTATATATATATGTATGTATATTTATATTAATTTTTGGCCATAAAAATTATACATGGTGCGTTAATTTGTATTTTAAGAAAGTTATAGTAACTCTATGAATTATACTTTCGTGAAAAATATTTGTATTTGTCTCAGTGTTCTGTCACTGCGTATGTTTGAAACATCACAATGTAGTTTAAGCCCTAAGAATTTTAAGTTTATGTTCTACGGTTAAAATATGTTTTACGAGGTTGTAAAAAGGTTTACATAAACCTCCTAGGGGCCGTTCAAGTATTACGTACCTAAGCGGAATTTTCTGACCATCCCCTCCCCCTGATCAGCAAAAGTAAGCAATACTAACACCCCCCCCCCCCCATGCTTACGTAAACATTTATATAAGTATTTTATTAATAAACTCTGGTTTCCTTGTTGATTCAAAGACACCAGTTAAAAGTCTAGACATAATGGATTTGTAGCCTATAGAGGATTTAACTTATAACGGTTCGTTATTAGTCGATGATAGCCCAGTGGATACGCGCCTCACGTATCAGATCGTCCCCATCCCTTTTGTCTTTAAAAATAAGCGCATCACCCTTCCTTTGGTGCTTACGTTGTAATACTTGAATAGTCCTCAACATACTTTAGAAAAATCATAATATTACGGGGTTGTATTAATTTAAACCACGAAAGTACCTATGCTAATGATATGTAATAAACTCGTATTTTTTGAATTCATAATAATAAAGAAAAATTGTAAGCTTCGTTAGACATAACAGTGCTAAATCCCGAGTGGTTTTTTTTTCACAGTTAATTCAAGCTTCTAAAATTCTTTTGTTAAAAAAGTCTTGAATATTTTTGTTTAACCCAGTTATTTTATATTATATATATATATTAATAGATTATCCATGTATAATAATGATAAGTAGTGATCTCGGTCCAAAATTTGTTTTTAATACTATAATGATGTAATAACAATATACTATATTTTTCTATATACTTATTTGGTTTTATTATGAATTGTAACGAATACCATTATTAAACGATTATGAAATGCAGCGAATAATATTTGTCGATGACATTTGTAGGCAAATAGCATGTACGCTATTGTTCTGTGTCATTAGTCTTGTAACCAGTTCATTAGTCTCTCATTACAGTAAATAATTCAATGACGACATTCATATATTAACTTATTTTTGTTTGATGAGTAATACTGATACGCATAAAACATACCTACATTAAAGATATATCGACAAGAATTAATTTAGAAAATTCTCTAGTATTCGATTAAATTGATGAGTTTATTGTTTATAGAAATTACATTTTTATTATAGGATTTTGTATAGAATTGAAAATTTCATTTTATACTATCACTCAAGGACGCTACATCGCACTCAACTGCATAAGGTAATTTCAATTCAATTCTATGTTGATTATTCATCTATACAAGATACCGCTATTTATAACCTTATAAAAATATTTTAGTTTGTTTTAAAATCGTAAATGTAATTAAAAATTAAGCACTTATTATTGCTCAAACTAAAATGTCGCAAGGAAATGTCATTACTCATTTTTTTTTTCGTTTTGTTCATGTGAAGTAAATGGTTCTTATTACGTTTCAAACCCTCGGCTGATTTTTTAAGACCCAGATCTCAAAATGGCGGATTCCTTTTTTTAAATTTCACGACATCGTACATTGTACGTTTCATGGTTTAGTAGAAAAAAGTTCGTACAAATGAAGAAATAATGTAATTTACATACCAACATTTTAATTTTACAATAAATAATTTATTTTTCAAAGTTTTAGTATAATAAATCAGGTATTTTTTTAAGCTTATGCTGCCAACAGCCTGTTGACTTGTGTTTCATGAGGTATTCGTTTGTATGGAACCTTTACAGTTTTAGACAGTCTAGGAAGTTAGATAATAATGCAAAATTTGGTTTTTGTGTTATTTTTTTTTTCAATGTAATTATATAATTCGTTTTTAATAAATCAGATTTTTATGCATATTGATGTTTTATTTTAATGTGAAACGGTGAAATGTTAAAAATAGTGTATATTTACGACTCTCGTGGACTAACTAGTGGACTTCGAAGTTTGCCGGAACATTATAAATTTGTAATTGGTATATTAATTAACAATATCAATTTGTGTGAAGCAAACACACTGTTATAATCATACTAAAATTGAACTTATACATAAGTTAAAAATAACGTTGTGATAATCGCCTGGGAGTATTTATAACGTACATAAAGTAACGAGATAAATAATTATACTGATGACTTTCCTACATTGCACTGCATAAATTATGTCCTCAATAACTCATTTCTTGCGCTCAGTTAGCACATTAAAATACAAAATTATTCAAACACAGTAGTAGTCAATAAAAAATACGCGGTAACAAATATTGTTCTTGATTAAGGAAAAAGTGCATACAGTAGTATTCTTTTATTTTCAACGGAAAATCTAGAACATTATATTTAGCAAAAACTTGATTTGCAATCACTCCAAATACGCGTCACATTCTCTGAAAGCGAGGTGTAACTCACAGTCGGCCCTGGATTTAGGGGAGGCATATCGGGGCACCTGCTCGTCCACGGCCATAGTAGAAGTCAGAAGTAGGGCACTAAAAATATTAAAGTAGTAATTTTACAAAACTTTAAATGCTGTTTGATTCCTCTAATAAAAAGCAATAGAAATGCATTAATGTACCGTGTGGGCGGCCGTTTAAGGTGGCGTCAAAATCATATTTTTTTAGTAATTTACCTCAGGTTAGATAGACAGGCGCCACTATCAAGTGTGTGCTCCGATCCGAAAAAATCGTACCGCTTACAGTACAACTAGGAAATCCAAATATATGTATATCACTGCCATTAGTGTTAAATAAAACGAACAATAGATTTCTTTAAACGTTTATTGTATCTTGTTGCGCACAAAAATGACGTTATTCGTCAATCAATACACAATACTCTGTGATTATAATTTAAGTACAGTTTCACAGCATTTGATATATACTTGGTTTAGCTTCGCGCATAATTGAACACACGAATCAATAATTCAATTCCGTTCATTTTGTCAGAAAATTGATAATGTAACATGGAAATATATGTATCGAACCGTTTCTTAGATATACTTTATTATGATTTAAATAACTCACAATTTATTTGAACACTTAATGCAGAGTACGAATAATAATATTAATATATATGTATATATGCGTAATGTATACGTAATAAATATAACCATCTTGATAAATATTCATCATCATTACATATATTTTGTACCAATTGCCGTTTTAACGAACATTCTAAATACTCATTTTAAATTATACTGTCATTGATCTAGTTCCTTTTTCATTATCTTTTCCACCTTTTAACCGTCACATGTTTCTAATTTCCATTTAAACCAATATCGATACTATATTACGATCATTTCGTATGTGTATTTACGATAAAAACATTCTATTGTATCGGACGTAACAGTCAAAAGGCGAGAATTAAAGACATATCGTAACATATTCATCACTCAATAAATGTAAAAAAACTGCAAGCAACATTTGATACTTATAACATGATACATATAATGATATATCTATTTGACATTTAAATTAGAGCTGAACCAGTTTCTAAATCTAGAGCCCTCTTCATAAAGGTTAAAAATTGTGCTCTAGTAGATATATATATATATATATATATATGAGTCGAAATGATAAATGCACACACAAACTTAATGTAGTGGCTCGTAAATGGAAACACACGAGTGATAAGAAATATATAAAATCAGGACCACGCGAAACTAGATCCACTACACATAACTATAAATACAAAACAAGCAGTTAATATTAATGTAAGATATCTGTGTAACCTTGTTCCTTGGCAAAAACAGCCAATTATAAACATGAAATCATCGATGCACTTCTAGAGAACACTAACCTAGCATAATATATCAAACAACAAGAAAATTGTGATATCGTTTTGCTTCAACATTATAAATAACTGACCATAACGCGTTTATACTTGTGAAAAGCTAACCTATGTGATAGAAAGGCGATATGCTGATTTTTTTCTTATTTGCAACTGCTTTTGCACAAAATATACGTGAGACCTAGGATTTTTGCACAATAAAATAGAATTTGATTAACAGTAGATAATTGAAATTGTGCAGTCGTGTACTGTGCGAAGTAAAATGTTATTGTATTACAAAGAGATTTTACAAAATGCAGAATTACCAAGTTGTCATAGGAATCTATAAAAACAAAAAAAAAAACAAATCTGAATTCTGTATATTAATGTAATTAAATATTTATTTAATTATAAATGAAATAATTGTATTCGGAATAATTGTTTTTATTTTCTTTTAAAACTCCATAATCTAACTGATCTACAAACAGATTGTAGCATATATCTACGTAACATAGAACTTTTCATAACGCCTATAACAATAATAAGGGGAAGTGTCTTAAAAAATGACCGTGCAATTGAGCAATTTCTGAACAATATTCACATTTAACTTAGGAATGGACTTATCAAGTATTTGTAACACGTCGATGCAAAAGATTTGACTAAAATCTTATCCATAACTTGATTTAAGGGTTGGGAGATGATGGGGTAACAAAGAAATGTTGAGTTACTCAAGAATTTTAAATATGTGTATGTTTTGAAATGTTTAAAGAAAGTGCATTGTAAATGTGATCTATTTTTTTGGCCGCGTCCGTTTTTTGTCTAAATTGACAAAACGCATACTGTTACAATTTTGAAACGTGAAACACTGGCATTATGTATCTTCAACGTCATAAACTGATAAATTATAGATGTTATATAAAAAAATAACCTAAAATTAGTCCGAAATCGGTGAGAAAATCAGTCTAATTCATAATAGTAAATTATTTGATCACCCGATTCAATTACAATAAGACGTATGTTAGGGAAAAAAAATGTTGACAATTAAACAGTAGGGACCGTTCAAGTATGACGTAAGCACCAAAGAGGAGTGGGTGAACTCCTTTGCTAATTTTTGATAATTTGAGGACGGGAGGTCGTATGGCGATTAATTACGTTGTTAGCAATACTATTAACTTATTCACTTTTTGTATTTTTTCTTGTAAACAAACTTGCGAATGACTTTGTAAAAATATACCATTGTGTAAGCACAGCACAGGAGGAGTAGTAAGAGCGTTGCTTACTTTTGCTGACCAGGGGGAGGGTGGTTCAAAAATGACTAAAATAGGCAATACTGTGTCATTCTCACTTCCTTCGCGATTTTGGTAAAAAGGTACGTACCTACTGCTAAAAGACAGATGTATCTAGAATTAACTGTGTCATTAATGTAATATACAGACTTTACAAAATATACTGAGAAATAATAATAAAGAAATTGATTAAACCGTCTCATGTTTCCGACTCAGTAAAACCAGTAACCGTTTTTTAGGTAATAGCGTCAGGTTTTATAACAAAGTTCAAAGCATATTACCGATTTGCCGGACTGTAAGTTTAAGCCCCATATCAAGTGGGTTTTGGTGTCAGGGGGCTATTATACAGTGGATCAATATGTGAATGATGGTGATGTTTGGAATTGACTCCTTTGTGCATCCATTAAAAATGATTGTAACGTGAAATGTATTTTAAATATACGTCTATATATGTTAGAAAGATAAATACGATCGAGTTTCTTGCCGGTTCTTCTCGATGACTGGGTTGTTTTCTGAACCAGTGGTAGTTTGACGTTTATAAGCGTATAACTCAGGGCCTAAATTGAATAATTTTTTTTTTTTTTTTGAAACTCTGTTGCGTCTTAATGCTACCAAATTATATTTCGAACTGTGATTCAATTTGTTCATTTTGATAGATTTAACGTTTAAACCTATCAACATATATACGTTGTTATTGTTGTCTTATTACGTAATCAAAAAAACCTTACATTCCAATGGAACATGGTAAAAAACAACAATTTACAATGTTAATTGTTCAAATCACGAATCTGGTTCCTCGTTTGGTTAAGAACAATTCTAAATGTATCTGTTTACAAAAAGATTTTGTTCTTTACAATACTATTTCACCAGAAACAAAAATTCATAGGAATTGTAAATAATAATTGGAATTACGAAAATTATTTTACAATTATAAAAATATATTAGTTAGGTTAGTATATTATTAGTCATCGCGTGTTAGACCGAAGCTAAAGGCCGATTCGAATAAACGACATAACTGTTCGATATCATAGATGCAATCGTCGCACTTAAGGTATACAATAGGCTAAAGTAACGGAAATCGAATCGACGTTAGCCGATTCCTTTTTCATATGTTTCCATAAAAATAACCAGAGTTTAGAAGTTTCACATAAACTTTGAGTATAATTTAACTACATTTATTATACAAAATTAGTATTTGATGACTCAGTAAAATTATTTTTGGAACTTATTGCCTTATTATAATTGATTTGGTGATCCCATCGTAATATTAAAAAAATGAGATAATAAATAAGTGACACTTGAGACGTAAAAACAAATCAGTTTGGGTTGGGTCGGTCAATATGTTGATCACGAGACGGGTATTTGTCCATGAAGAAAATCGTAGTAAATAATATTTGATTGAATAATGGCATTAGAACGACTGTAGTCGAAACGACGTAACTCACAAGACCTTGGATACAAAATAGAAACAATAAACGTAAATTATATCTAGTGAGATTCTTAATTTGAACATAATATTCATAGAATGAACGAATATATTAACCAATTGCACAATTACTATTCATACACTGTCTCCTCATTGAATGTCGTAATCGACAATTATTATACGAAATAAACAAAAAAACAACTCAATTGTATAAGTTATATAAACATACCACGTTTCTAATTAAGGAATACAGTGTATTCATGCCAATAATACGCTATACTTATTATGATATTAAAATTGAATAAATTACATGATTAAATATTATTAAATAAAAAAACTTATTCAATCTTAATAAAAAGAAACTACGGCAATATCATTCATTTTTGCTTTAATATACTCAACAACGTCATGTACGTTCACATGTACGCATTTACGCGGGCACTCGACTGTCGCGTGCACGTTCAAACATTATCCACAAACATTTGAATGAAATTCTTAACTGTAGCAAATTTTCGGATTTCGTACCTATTCTCGATTTCTAAAAAATTACAAACAAAATACAATGTAAACTCTTTACAACGAGACTTAAGAGACACACACCTTTTTCTTCGTTATGAAGAGTGTGCGCTTTTATTTTTCTCTCTTTTTCTATTGCAAGTATTAAACATACTTTTTCGTCAACACATAACGCCTTTTTTTTCTATTATCTATATTAACAGTTTCATAGGTGGTTTACGATTGATAAGATACATAGATGGCTGGTGTGCTGAGTATTTGAGACCAAAATTTTCTAGAGACACTGCAATCGAAAAATAATAGTGTTTTGGCTGTAGACTACTACAAATTTGGGTATTATAAAATACGGGCGATCGGATATGAGAAGTAAAACCGTTCGCGTTGAGTGGTAAATAAATACTCATTTATTATCGTTACGACTGGTTTTGGCGCAGTCACACGATGTAACGAATACAATGTTTATTTTTTTTCGAACTGACTACACTGTTGACCTGGCAACTCGAATGCAATGTACGATGTTAGCATACGTACGTGACATACGTGTTCTTGGCAAATAACAATAGCAAAAACAATATGGTGGTTTACGACCACCTCGGATGTCTTTCTTAGAAATTTCGGCAACTCAGATTCATATGGAGTATTGAACAAAATAATACTGTAAATATATACTAACCTCTAAACGTCATATTCTTCGTACAAGAGAATGGCTCTTGCGCTTCAAAACTGTATATCAATATATGGATTTTAAGGTAAACCAAGTAAATTGGACTAATTTCTACTTTATTGGAAGTTTTTAGTTAAACGAAAGGCATTATAAAGTGTTTACATTGTATTAAAAGATTATCGTAACTACTGAATGATGTTACCAAGCAGTAAGTAAAATGATAGATTAATGATAACTATAGAACTTCAAAAAATAGCTAAAATCCAAATATATAATAATGGCATAAATATTTCATAACATTATCAATAAACTCTAGCAGAAATGGAAACGATTTCCGTATGATATGGCTTACTTATTCATACTGAGCATTTCAAATGAACCGATACAATTTAACTCGATATATTGATTTTATTTATAGTACATGTTCAAACAAACTCAAACATAATTGTAATTACCAAATACAATTTTACAACATAAGAATATACCCACGAAATCCTAAACGATATATCAGATACTATTCCAAAATAGATCTTTATATTTTCGTTTTTAACCACTTATGCATATATATTTTCCAACAAATGAGATACAAGAAGAAAACAAAATGAATTTTGTAGCACGAAAATTCATTATTCTTATAAAACTTAAGAAGCACACGAAAGTAATTTAGAATAGTATGTTCTAAATTACGACGTTAGGTTTATGTGTAACAGAAACAGACTGAAAATGTATTTTATATATTATAAAAATTTTGATATCTTATAATCTGAATACTTGGGACATAATTAGAAAATACATTTAATTTTTTAATTTCTAGCTAAACGAGAAAGTTTTATTATATATGTACATATATTTGAATTTTATATTCTAGACAATTTAATAGATCTACGAATATAACATTTGTTGCCTCATGTTTCATTCACTCATTCATTCATATTTGACACGGTCTGTCAAAACTGTCAAAATATACATGACTAGTTTAAATTTTCTATAATACCTGTTTTGAGATGAACTTTATAGAAGATGCTTGCGTATAATTCTAATTTATATGGAATAAGAATATCAATAATTTATTCGATATTAAAATTACAATTAGCGACTTTGTTCTTATGAGAATTGTTTCGATGTTTCATGGTAACTAATATTTTGTCTGGATGTATGTTGGTTGTCTGTTGTCTATCGTAATGCAGTTTTAACCCGTTCTTTACCATAAGAGATTTTAAGTTACTTTTGTTGTTTTATCATTATTTGTTACTCGTACGGGAAAGAGTATTGTTAAGTAGCCTACATTACATTAGGAAAGTCTCCTATTTATTAGTAAATTTCTTGTCAAGATCGGTTCAGCAGTTTCAGAGCTTAGTCTGAACAAATGTCAGACACTTTAATTTGTTTTATTTATAAATTACATTTGGTTTTAACCCTAAAACACATAGCGATGTTTTGCATAGTATTTTTTTATTGTTATTTAAATTTTACCAAAAGTATTTTATCAGTTTCGAACACATATAGTATCTTTGACAATTTTTTTCCTTTAACTTTTGTTGTAATGTAAATGGATATATTATTTAAGTTTGACATATTACATTTTTATATGCAGTAGGTATGTAGAACTCTCCTTGATTATTATGATTTAGAAAGACATTAATATATATATATTAGTTACAAAAATAATCGTTTTATTTTTCCGATTAACTACAATCATACCCTGGTTTATTTCAAATTTAATTTATTAAAAAAAAACATATATTTGAGTATTAAGCTAGTTATAAAGTGTTCCAACGATATGGTGGCATAGTAACAATAACGTCAAGATATAACATTGTACGTCAGACAGATCGAAATATTGCTATTGTTGTAATAATTTGAATTTTTCAAAAAAAATTATAATAAAAAAATTATATAAAAAAAGAAAAAGGTAAAATATGATGCTTTTATATAACTCTCATTCTTGTGATATAAGTATAACGCAGTAATTTTGACATTTTAGTTGCTTAATGTCATGTGTAAACGTCCGACCGAGGTTATTTTACCGAAACATAATAAAAACGTCATCATATCGACCTATTAAATTGTCTCACTATAGATATAGTAACATAGCTGGCAGTTTTAAAATGCATAACACTTACAAACGCTGCTTATTGTCTTAGCAATAGATATCACTAGAATAAGGTGTGATGTGAAATCCCATTAATTGTGTACGAGTATGTTAATAATTTAAATGACAAAAAAAAACTAATATTACAATTTACCTACACAATTAATTATAATTATTCGTGCTGTCGATCAAGTGCAAAGTAAATGCAATGGTCTGACAATTAGTTAAGGACAAAACTAATTTTATCCTTATTATATATATATTCCACACGCCGTGGAATCATCAGTCTTAAATCCGAGATTTAAGGTTAACAATTATTATTTCACCGGTAGGTTTACTGCACGATAGTACAAAAAAAATACACATAAACTTAAACTACTCGATATTAAAGTTATTATGGCTTATCCGCAGTTCCGATTAAGCTGAGAATATAGAATAAAAGTTAATTAAAAGTATCAGTCGCGAACATAGTTACGTGCCATAAATCGATAAAAATATATCTAATAGTAAATAATAATAAAAAAAACAGCTTAATACGAAATAAATACTGTAAGTACTAAAGCTAAACGTAAGGTGTAACCTAGTGACCGACTACGGGTCGGTTAAGCTTTGGTGCAAGTACTAAACTGCTCGTTAGGGATGACCGGTATCGATATCGAATGTCGATATTAACTCGATTTCAATATTAATTATCGGAACACTATCGATGATAGATATTTCAGAAACAATATGCAACAATACTCTAAATAATATGGGCGTATTAAAGCATTACGTAAACTAGTCTGGTGGGTGTCTATTAAGTGGAGATGTCTATCCAGATTAGTGTCTATACAGTGGGGGTGTCTGTTTAGTGGGATATGTCTATTCAGGAGGGTCAATGTGTTTCTATTGACAAAGAACATCACAACGATATCATATGAATCAACAAAAAAAAAAATTAATAACATAATTTGAAAAGCATTACCAATTTATTTATCCTCGTCTTCTTAACGTTGTGTAACTTGATAATGAAAATATTTTTAATCTGGTCTTTTTAAAAACGTATTACGTCTAATAATTTTAGAAACTTTCTTATATATAGGAGTACGAGGGTTAATTATTGAAATGATGTTTACGTAATACTCGAATATCCTTTAACATATCGTCAACTCCTACGCATAATATCGTAATGGCATTTTACAAAGTGCACAATACGGTCAAATTAAAACTCCACAAAGACTGCATAATACAGTATATTCTGATGACGTAAATTATATTTCTTGGTTATTTTAAGTCATTATAAACTTTCTATATGATTTTATTATCAATAAATATCGATACACGAATTTTCATTCGGGCCGTATTGTCAAATGCAATATCGATATTATGATGGGCGTGGAGATATGTCAAAAATAGTGATGTTTTAAAGCGATGTATATAGCACCGATCATCCCATACAACTCGTCCGCAGTCCGTAATTATGGCCAACATTCGATTCTCCGTTACGATATTGGACTAGCATGAAATTAATTCGTTTTGATAACCGCTTCGATGTTTGGTGACTTTGTATCACACGAAAGCAGCTTCGATCTGAAAAAAAAGTATTTATATTGATTTTCAACGTGCATATTACAGGTTCGTTTGTGGCAGAAAAATGCAATTTTATAACTGATTTCCAAGGTTAATAAAATTCTACCTACATCAGAGAACTGATCTTGATAATAATGTCAAAATGGTTAGCTTATTATATTCAAAGTACATAAATTGTTTAAAACATTGGGAGATAAGTGGGAGTATATAAGGGGTTGTTCATAAAATATGTTCGCACTTATGTGGGTTGAGGGGGGAGGGGGTGTCGCTTACTGAGACAAGATGTGACAAGGAGGATTGAGAGGTCTAAGGAAACGTGATGTTCGCAGCTCAACAAACCAATTTTACTTTCGATGTTTTTCTTACAATAGAAGATCATTCGTTTCATATTTGTAAATATATACATTTTTTACACATATATTGGTCGTCATGATGTCTTAATATATTTACTCATTTTCTTGTCCAAATATATGTAATTGCTATAGATCATGTAGGGGGATCTATTATCCGTGACGTAATATTGAGAAGAGTCAGAGCGTGGGGAAAGGGAAAGGAGCGGATTATTTTCAAATGGGAAAATTTTGCGTGGCGTATTTTATGAGCGGCCTAATAAAAATGTTGGAAACTTGCTTTAGTTACATCGTGTCAATGGCAAGTTTTGGCTCTTTTTTTGGAAAAATAAGTATACAGTGTATTGCGAAAACGCAATCCTATTAACTAATTAAAGTTTTTAGCGAGATCTCATTGTGTTACATTACGATTTTTCATTCACAAGCGTTATTTGATCCCGTATTGTCTATTATTAGTGACTTACGTCACATCAATTAGGTACCTTACTACAAGCGAAGTGATTTAAAAATAATAACATAAAACAAAAATTCTGAGATGTCTAAAAAAACTTTCTAGAGACTTCTAAACTTTACAAAAGGCATTCCTAGACAACTACACATTTGATAATTGGATACATTTTCAATAGTGAGGATCGATTGACCTTAGTGTAACCAGAATATTTTTGTTATTAGTCCACGATACTGTGAATACATAACTAGGGTTATAACTATAGCTAGCCGTCGTTCTTAGGAAAAATCTTACCAAAAGGCTATGTTTGCATGATGTTTTCCGTCAACGAAAGCTCCGGCTCTTTCGCGAGGATTCAAATTATAATCTATATATATAAGCAGAGGCAAGACAGTTATGCATATCTTCCTCGTGTATTTTCAACCGACTTTCTTCATTTATTTTTTTTGTTTAAAAGATATTGACAACCTTTAGTATGTTACCTATGTTACCTACATAGGTATAACAATCTAATACATAACGTAAACCAAACCGCTACCTGAGATATTATGAACGTTCCCGTGTGAACAATCGTTTAAAGTGCTGACCATGGAAAGTGATGTATCGTGGGACGGTAAAACGTGGAACAAGCATTCATATTCCTTGCTCGATCGCCGGAGCACATAGACTAAGCATTTAGATTTAATTATAATATTATGTAATAGATTAATCATTTTTAGTAAATATTCTGAAGGACAAAAATTGCCTTTTTTTAAAACCTCCTACGGACGGCCAACTACGTAATTAGTATATATATATTTTTAAAGTTCTTTTCTTTTTCACTTAATATTGAAACTTGAAAAATTACTGAAGTGTGGTCGAATACTGAACACTAGTTATTATAATTATGTATGTGTGTGAATGTGTAGATGGGTAACCGTACTTACAGTTCACCAATAGGTGTGCAGTCTTAAGCAATCGCCTGCCAAATCAGCGAGCAGGACGCGTTTGTTAGGAAGTAAAGCGATACCGGCGACGCGCCTCGGTTTTTTCTCCGCGAGCTCACACGCGGCGAGAACGCGCCCCCCACATCCACCCCCGCCCTCCCCGCCGCCGGCGCCCCCTCCCCCACCCGTCTCCACGACGAGCAGCGCCGGGCGACCGCGCACGCCGCGCGCGCACACTATCCGCGTCCCACTCGCACCCTCCGTCTCCCTCTCCGTCTGATCCAGCGCTACACCGCCGTAACCTCCCCGACCTGACGAATTAAGTCTTTTTAAACGGAGGATCCTCACTTTATACTGTAGACAGGTGTTGATTAATCTATATACATCAACGAATAACTGACAGACTGACAAACCAACGCACAAACCAAAGTACTGGGGCTAGGCCGTGAAAATTTGATCTCTAATGTTGTGAAACAGGCGAAAAGTCTGTATGAAAACACTCATTTTTCCCTTTATCAGTTCTTCGGTTACTTTTTTTTTTAAATAAAGATACAAAATAAAAAGTCGAAAACGCGTGTGAAGCCGTGAACAATTGCTGGCTGTTTAAAGAGCAAATAGCCGAGTGAATAAATTTTCCCCAAAACAGGTTCACTACTGCCACCGTTATGCGCATTATTTTTTTATCGAATTAAGTTTCCACTACAGTAGATAATGTGATCTAAGGGGTTATTCTGATATATAAATAAGCAAAATTCCAATTTTTATTATTGCTTCTTTAAAGTTTATAATTTAGACCCTTAACAGGATTTTTCAAAATTTGTATTACTTTCAGAGTTACGGTGACTTTTGTAACGCGGCATCTAATTCGGTCGAGCGGAACGCATCAAACAATACATGAACGTTATAAGACTTATAGGAGTATTTCACAAAATATTAATTGTTTTTATGTATGGATCCGGGATCTCTGATTAATCCAATGTGAGTATTAAATACCGAATTACGTCGCCTAAACTGTCTATCAAACTTGAAACGCGTCTTTCTCAAAACTGCTTTTTTCGAACTTGTCGGCATGATATCTCAGATTATTTTGAAAGGTGGTGGAAAACTTCTTTATATATACCTGAATAGTTTGAAAAAAAAAATTGGGAATGGAAAAAAGGGTCAACAATGTTTTCATTCATTTTATGATTTTTTTTTCTTTTCCAAGGATTGATTGAATTTTTACGACATCTTTACGAATTAAGAAATTTCAATTTTTTTTTGTTTCAGACTACTACTTCAATGACTAAAACCACATAGAGCAGGAGAAACTCTTTTTGTAACCCCGACTTGAGTAGCCTAGAACTCTAGGAAGTTTTAACTTTTTTAAAGTTTTTCTTTGTATTGTCAAAATGTCAATGGATAGAAAAAATATTATTTATAATTTTTTAAATATTAAAAAACATGCTTAAAACCCTAAAACCTAATGCCTTAGGGCTCTAGACCAAAAAACCCTCTTAAAGATTGAAAGCTACTCTACAACTGGTTCTTATAACAAAATTTCATTTATTTTTATTCAGAAACCCAACAGTATATACATGTTTCAATAAAATATTTATGCGAGTAAAATAAAATGAAAATGCCCTATTTAATTCCCTAGAACTTTCGAATATCTACATTTATATGAAATACAGTTCCTTTGCGGCTCAATCAAAGCGTCGATGCATAATTTTTCGAAGATTATTCTAGACCACATATTTTTCGAACTATCAATGGATTCCTTTGTTTTTTTTTAATGCCCAACGAAGCAGCGGACAGTCAAGTAGTTAAACAATAACAATGAGTAGTACTGACCTTTGGGGACAGGGGCTAACATATGTTTGAGATTCCCTTCAAAGTCGTATATCCTTATCGCTACGTCTGCTACTACGAGGAGGTCCTCTGAAAGCGCTAAACCACCCACCAATCCCAGATCACCATTACCAATCTGGAATTATTACAAATTATATTTGTCGAACCCCAAAACTCTGAAACTATACCTCCTCCATTCTTAACCTTTTCCAATCACCATCTCATGAAAAAAAGGGATTTGATATTCAGTTATAAGTTTGATATTCACTCAATAAAACCACCTACTGAGACGAAAGTTTAACTTATACGGGTCACTGAAATTTCTTATTAAAAGTTTGTTAAAAATTTAATTTCTTACAAAAAAGATCCGATCCTTTAGATTAATATTTCTTGAGATATTAACCTTAAACTTATGAGTACTATACAAATTGTATGGTTTATCGAATCATGTAGTCGTTATGGTGGGGACTGAAAATAAATAGTCGAAAAACAAAAACATCGTAATATACATTTGAAATACTACTATTGATTGTAAACATACATAATATTGTTATAATATATAATAAAAAATGTAGTTATTGAAACGATGCACTCTTTGTCAGACATTAAACGTGATTGATGACGACTGGAACCGAGTATAGACGAAGAGTGCATCATCGACCCGAGCGTGACGGTTTACCTAAGCACTGTTCAATGGATATAAAGTTTTTAACATGAAAAGGTTGTCCGTGAATAGTTGTATCACCTCTTTCTCGATGTTTCCATGTCGGTCGAAGAGGAAGACGGTCCTCGCGCCGTTGTCCGCGACCGCGATCCTTTGCGTTGTGACGTCAGCCGCAACGCAAACCGGCTCCACCAATCGCTCCGAGCGAATCGTGCGCAACGTCACGCCCTCCGTGTTCACCTGTATGATTTTTTTACTTTTATACATTTTTGGCCTTTCGTTACAGTGTCGCCTGATGTTAAATGACAAAGGACAACACGTCGATCGACGTAGGTTCGAGTCCTTGCGACTGAGCCAGAGCTTTCGTAGAAGGAATATATCGCTATGGTATATGATACAATACATTGTACAAACAAAGAAGTAGCATTCCGGCCCAAATTTGAATTTTGTAACCAAAGTTTACTTTGGCTTCCATTTTATTTAAGTTTTTTTTCTACATAACATATTTTTATAAGATAATAAACAACGCACACGAACTCTTAGGAAACAGGTAGTTTAAAATACAGAAATTGTTCATATATCCCAAAGGAAAAGGTTCATATAATATTTCAATAAAATACATGTTAGAATCGAATAACTTCATGGTACATTGCATTAATATATGCAACTTTCATTTTAAGTTAAAACGAGCTTCATGGTGTGTTACATAGGAACGATAAGCTTCCGTTTTAAACTAGAACTAATTTACTGGTGTGTTACAAAGAATCGAGAAGTTTCCATTTTAAGCTATAATTAACATCACAAAGTGTTACACGGGCGCACCCAACTTCGGTTTAAGCCAAAAATTCACTCTCCACGACTTCTACAACGCGTTAAAACAAATATAACATCAAAAATAAAATTTCTTTGGACGTAATGAAAATAAAATTCCAAGATTAAATTTTAGTGCAACATTTTATATGAAACAGTGTTCAACATAATGTTTCTAATGTAAAAAGAAAAAAGGATGGAGATAAGTATTTAGTGAGAGAGCGAGAGAAAGAAAAAATAACTATGCTATAATCTGAAAGAAATAGATAAGTGCCAAAGAATAAGGCAGATAATGGTTTACAAGACAATCAATGGTCGTTTTTGTGCTTATAATACACATGCTATCATTCTATTATCATTGAATTTTATTATTAGGTTCCGATTATTTTTTGTAATAAAACGCACAAATTAAGACATTACTTCTTTGACATACTAGTTTTTTCTATACTCTAAATTTTTTATATTGCTTGAAAGCACAACCCGTTCGAAGTTATAACATTTATTATTAATATATGAACTTTTAATATATTTCGTTGTAGTTACATTAATTTTTACCCATACCAAAGACGAACAATGTTTAACAACGAATACTGTTGAGCAATAAATTTTGTTAACCTACCTCGGTAAGTGTTCGAGTTCTCCAGTTAACAGCGACCACACCATCAGCTGTAACCGCTATACCCGTACAGCTGCGACCAGCTAACCCTGAAAATAATATTGTATACTTTAAGCCTTGGGATTAAATTATCATTATAAACATATGGTCAATAATGACTATTCAGCGGATTCAGATTTATCTGTACATATGAATAAAATTGAAGTATTTGTTTCTTATCACAGTTGAACTCCGAAATGGCTGGTCCGATTTTAACAAGACTTTTATTGGCAGGTAGAAGATTTTCCAAAGTATTACCTGTAATATATATTATTCTGACTTATTGTACAGGTTAAGCAGCAATAATAAAATATAACAGAACAGTAACATAAAATCGGTAATGATTATAGAAATTAAGAGAAAAAACAACAGATCTTTTTCCTATAGTATATTTCCCATAGAAGGTCAAAATCATTTTCACGAAAATAAAGTTGCAGGGATTATAAACCACTCTTTTTTTGGTCTGTCTTAAATTAAGTATTTTTTTATTACATTAGTAGCAACTAAATATAGTTTACCTTCATTAACAATGTGAGTTTTAAATGCAAACGTTTCATCATCAAGCACTTTCACTCTGGAGTTGCCAGCATCTAAAACATATATCTCCCGCCTTTTAGGGCACCTGGAAAATCATATTGTACAATTAACTTTAGTACAATAAAAAATAAAAGAGAAAACAATGTTTAACTGTAATCTTTTAAATATGTCTAGGATTATTATTATTACTAGAGGGATAATTACATGTTTATTTTTAGTAACTTATATTCAGCTGAATGAAAAATTCCTCCAATATAATTAATTTAAAACATTAAATGCTCTCTCTATCAAATTATTCGACTTATTTTAAGTTAATAAATATTCTGGAAAAATTTGAAACCATTTATCATAATTGTCTATAAATGTCTTGTCTTTTACCTGGCAACAGCGACAGGCTGATTGAGCTGTTCTTTGCCAGATCCACGAGTTCCCCAGACGAGTAGAGGCGTCGCGACTGGCAACACTTGCGCTCGGAGCGGGGAGTCTCGCACCGACCGGGAGAACACCAGGACGCGTAGACAGATCGAGCCTGCACTCCACGGACGCATTGTGATTCTACCGTTACATACAATTTCATATCAAAACGCTTCTCAGGCCGCATACCGAGAAACATTATCACAATGCCGCCATATATATTGCTACTAGTTAAATAAGTAGTTAAAAAAGTTAGTAAATTCGACCATCAATCATTAATTTTTCAAATTTTAATATTAAAAATTTCTTGATAATAGTAAAAATCGTCAATATTTACTAAACAAAAAAAAAATTAAAGACGGATCGGTTGAAAACAGAAATAAAATAATAACTGAACAAAGGAACATCAATTATGTAATTATTTTTGAAGATCTCCATACTGTCTTCTGTATCACTCGCTTTTTATATGGAGATTGTTTAACCTTAATTTTCGCTTTTCCGTATGATTTTTCAAACATTTTCTTTCGACAAAAAACAAAAATTGCCAGAAAGTGCAGCAGTTTTGAAGCGATTTGTATACGGCAATTTATTTTTTAGTTATATAGATTTGAACGAAAAATGTAATAGAGTTAGTTGAGTATAAAATAATTCTATCCAAAGTCACACGAAAAAGACTATAATTAGAAATGCGATGGAAAACTATTTTAACAATTTTGCAATCTTTGTATGTTCGGTCTAAAGAAATGTATTACTAAAAAAACACAGCACACTTAATGAGAATTAATATATGTATATAATCTATACATTTAATAAGACTACATTTTACGCGTTTGAACTTTTCAGATTTTTGTGTAAAAAATGATTGCAAGTGACTACGAATAAATAATTAAATACATTTCAATCATTTTTAGATACATCATCTGTCTGTCTATTTGTTTGTGTACACATCTCTGTTAAAGAATAACGCTTATGATAAAACATCACCAACAAAATCATAACGTATATATATCATCGGGTAACATTTAATTTTCGTTTCATCAAAATTGGTTCACTCTTAAAGATATTGTATTTCGAATGTCAACGCGAGTTAAGTACTACAGAAAAGTAGGTAAGTATTAGCATTTCTGTTTCATTCAAAAACCTAGGTGTATTGTATTACATACATTCATACATTCTATTCCATTTATATATAAATAAATGATAAAGGTCTGCTGTTTTTATAAACATTTGGTTATTATCTAAAAAAATATCAAGATATCTTAATTTAATATAAATTGATTTGGGTTTTTATAAGTACACAGCAACGTGTGAAGAGAGGCAAGCGGTGTGATGCACATGCGCAGGAGTGATGAAGTAAATCGATAACAGATTTACAAATAAATGTTGTAAGCAAAGTATATTTTAGCTTTCAATATTTTCATGTCTTCCTTTGTACATAAAATATACTGCTAAGATAATAAACAACACTGACGAAGTCGCCGGTATCAGCTAGAAAGAAATGTTTAATTCATATTTAGACTAAAGGTAATTTGTGAACAGAAGCTTTTAGGCACACAAATTTCTTTTTTTTTTTAATATTTTTCGATTTAAAATATACAGAAAACTTAATACCGTTCAAAAAGCCAGGCATGTTTTTTATTATCTGGACCGTTAAATAACTAATTGAATAGCATAACTTTGATCCACCGATATTATATTTTAGTCAACATACCTATAGAGTCCGGTATCTAAATCAGTGACAGTACAGAGTATGGGCGCATCGTCGACCGTGGCAGCAGCAGTGACAGGATCCCCGCCAGTACTACGAGCTTCACCGTGATAGTCCACCGTGCGAAGTGTTACAACCACCTCCAAACCGCAAACGCAGGCCGATTCTGGGATATTTTATTGTGTAAGCAATAACAATATCACCTTATGTCAAAAAAGCGACGTGGCACTAAATGGTAAGACGTTACACCGAGGGAGAATTGGTTCTCGAGTACAGTTACTAGAAAACATATGCCTATAAGCGCTTGGTCAAAGATTTTTAACTTGAAGATGGGTAGCTTGTCCGACAAATATTAAAAAAGATCCTATCCATTTATATATAGAAGATGTACAATTCAAATTAAAAAGCAGCTACGTATGTTCGCGGCCTAGATAAAAATTTACAATGGAATATATTTAAAAGTAACTTAAATTCAATACTAACCCAAGTGTAACGTGCAGAGTCCTGGGAAAGTGGTGCTGGTCCGTACACGTCCGAGTTCAGCGAGCGACTCCGTGAATCGTTGTTGCGCGTCGTTGTGAGCGAAGTCGACCGCTAAGAACGCGTTCTCGCGCGGCTCCGCTAGTGCGGCCGCGTCGCCGAGTCGCGCGCCCAGTGCCGCAGCACGACTACTCACCTCTCGCACTTCCACTTGCTGTTGAAGTCCAGAACATTCTGCTTCTACCTACAACCAATGAATAAATTGGAAAACAACCCTAAAAAAAGAACCATTAAAATCGATTCACAATAAACGAAGATAAGAGTTCGTTAACGTTGCCAAGTAACTCATCCTTTAAGAAATCGGTAAAAGAAATATATATTACTAACATTTTCTTACAGCTTCGCTCGCGTTAATTAAAGCTTTGACATTCACATGAGCAACAGCATATTTGTCTTGAATAAAAGATACCCTATATCATTTTTTATATCCCAGACCACTTGCATGAGAAATTTCATAAAAATGAGTTGTATAGTTAAGTTGTGACAACGTAACAAACAAACTCACTTTCTCATTTATAATACACACATTTTTTTTTTCGAACTGACTACACTGTTGACCTGTCAAAGGCTCTATAGTTTCACCTGACTACATCACACACATTTATAATGTATTACTTTATATGTATATATACCCTTTTATTCTATCAAACATATTGGCTTTATTAATCCCCATTATTAAATATATTACTTAAGTGTTACCCATGATTCAGTTCGATTTATGTTCTGCGCAACTACGTACAGATCGGTCAATTTTTTTTAGCCAAGACTGTATGTATATGCGCAATAACTCACGAAAAATTCAACACCATTACCATTAACAATAACACCAACACCACAACAAAAACTTTAATAATCGTATATATACATATCAAAATTATTTATTAAAATAAATATAAGCTTAAATAATACTAAAAAAAAGTGTGTGACACACGAAAGAATTGAAAATTTGTTTACAAAAAGTACAACGAAAAGCCAACGTCACACGTTACTTAACTTCGGTGATCTGAGAAGAACTGGTGTTTTCAACAATGGACCCCACACAGTGTTTATCCCCGCCACTTTTCGTCCCAGAAAATGGTTACGGATTAGAATTTCAAAGGCCTCCCATAACAAGCTTCACTTCAAAAATCCTTAAATTTGCTTTTTGTGCACAGTTCTTTAAAACTTGGCAATAATTCCTCATACAGTTTTCACTAACAATTTAAAAATTTCTACCAAAAATTGTATATGTATAAAATCATTTTTATCATATTTATACAAAGTAGAGAAAGGTAAAAATATTTTATTGAGTCGTAAAAAATATTACTTGATTATTAACATTATTAGCACAGGGTAATAAACTTTATGAGATACATCGTAGGGTATGATTTTATATATTTATCTCCTAAGAATAAACCCGTATTAATCAATTTATATCTTTTAGATATTATTAAAAATAATGAGATATTTGCCAAACTATTTTAACTAATATAGGATTAATCTTTATCCAATTAAATATATGAGTTACTTTGGAATTGTAATGGAGATCAAAACTGCCCTTTTCATCATATCATTAAAAATAAATATTATATATTTGTGTGAGGAAACTTATTCTATTTTTTTACTTTGATGAATATAAGTAAATATCCGTATCTAAAAATGGATAGGATAATTACATATCTAAATGGGTTGGACACTTATGATGCCATACTAGAACATTGCACGCAAGCAAAGCCTAGAGCGGGTCGCTAATGTCCAACAAATTTCCATTGCAATATGTAAAATAATACTAGGTGCAGTAAATGGTACTATTATTTTATATATATATAATTAGTTTCATAATTATTGGGTATATACTAGTTATGTGATCTCTGCCATTTACTTACTTTCGATTTTTCGGCGTCAATCAACTTCAATTGTTCTTCAAGCAACTTTCGTTTGTGATTAGCAGCAGCAGCCGCTGCAGATTTCAGTTCATTATGCCTTTGGTCTAAAGCTGCTTTGAGCTCTGCAAAATGTCTGTCAATAGCTTCACCTGCAGCGCTTGAAGCCGCTTCTAATCTCCTCAGTTCACTGGCCACTGCTTCTCTCGCGGAACTAAGCTTGGTCAAGCATTCATTCGCTCTATACAACAGTATCTCAGACATTCTCTTCAAAGCTATGGAGAATGGTACAACTGTGTGATCGCAAGGCGTGTCACTATGGGGACCATCGGCACAGTGTCGACAAAAAACGCAATCACACGTTTCACAGAATAGTAACTCTCTGCCTGGATGTGAACTGCACTGCGGTATCACTTCTCTACGCTGACGTGCCATTAAATCAAGGAGTTGATTTACGAGGAACGAAGGTGGAAGCGCAGCTACTCCGCCCCTGGGTATAGTTATTAGTTCGCGACATATTGGACATCTAAAACTCCCAGCATCTCTTGTTTGTGAAGCAGCTATTCGAGTGAGGCAATGCAAACAAACTGTATGTGAACACGGCAAAAGCTTCGGAGTATGTTCACCTCCATCATAAGTGCCTGAAGAGAAACAGAAATATACAATTACAATAAGAAATTAAAAGATTGCCGAGTTTAATCTTGGTAAGTTCAAATAACACCATTTTTACATAGAAATTGTAATATTTTTAGGGGAAAAAATCGAATAACACAACTGAACGCAATAATGATAAGACAAGAGTAAAGGCAAATACAATGAATATCAATAAAGTCTAATACGACTATTATGAGTGATTTCATTTATAAATGAATGTGAACGTTGTGTAATTTTTTTGCAGATAATGTGAACAGAGCTGTGTACTAACATAAACATGTGCCGCACGTGAGGAAGCTCTCGTTAAAGTCTTCATAGTTGATGGAGACGGTCTCGACGAGCGTGGAACTCATGCTCGCCATGCCGACGCCCAGCCGTGAACTGCCACATGTTATATTATTGCTAAACATTTAAATGATACGTGAAAAACACTTTATTATTTTGTTTTAGTTCCCTTATGAAAATGTAAAAAAAAAAACAAAATTAGTCAATTTCTCTGTCACCACTAGCTTATTTTGATACCGCACTAAATTTTATAGATTTTTACATTGAACATTCTACATTTTTTTTAATTTAATAAAAATGAATTCAAATCCACTAATTTATTTTTTATAATAGACTAGCAGGCCCGGCAGACGTTGGCCTGCCGTGATAATAAAAAATATATACTTATGTGCATGAAAAGCTTAAGATACCTAACTAATATATTTTATTTGATAAGGATTAATACTGTGTCCGTCTAAATAGCCTTCCAATTACATATAATGATATGTGACCATTTTTAGAAGATATATAGTAGTAGTATATAGTAAGCTATCCTAAAAATATAGTTATATGCCATCGTAAACATTTTTGTAGATCTATAAAAGAGGAATATCTCTGTACGCATGTTTTGTTATATCTCAAAGGGATTAAGCAGCGTTTTCGACGAAAGCTCCCAGGCGGCTTGACTTTTTCCGATTCTTTCAACAACTATCATTATATTTCAACCAATTTGCAAAAACACCATGACCATGACCAATATATCTAAACCTCCCCCGTGAATTGCTCTATCTATTGGTGAAGACCGCATTGCAATCCGTTAAGTAGTTTTTGAGTTTATCGCGAACATCCAAACAGACAGACGGACGCGGCGGACGACTTTGTTTTATAATATGTAGTGGTAACATGTTCTCTTTAAAAATAATGTTTGTACTATGAAGAAAATTAATCACTTCCTTGCTTCCAATGAATTGTAAATGTAAATGGTGAATATCTTAAAAAATGGATGTGTCATGAAAAACCGATTGAAAAGTTATATTGTTGATATAATATTGTGCATTAAACATGTGCATAGTTAAGTTATACTTAAAGTATTTATCTATATGATTTTTAATTACACTAAGTAGGTAAGTATTATTAAATGAACACAATATATGAAAACATTATTAAATACATTGTATTAGTGAATAAAAAAATGCAAACTTCCATAATTGTTTTTAATGATTTATTAATTTTATACAGAGCACACCCACAGTGTTATATTTAAAAACAGTTGAACATATGAAAAAAAATGTTTAAATCAAAATTTGTAGATAATTTTTGCTTTAGAATTTTCAATACTACATATATGGAAAAAACATCGAAGCCAATGACGTGTGACAAAAAAAATGATTTTATGTTCATTGACTTTGAGTGTCTTAAAATGTGGACATGAGATTTCATAAGACTTTTGAGACAACTTTTAGAACGCGAAAATATAGGTTTATACATGACTCAAGCTTATTATTTTTCATTCCAAGATGAAACCCCTAATGACTGGACAATCAACGTTACTTGACATTGGAAAGTAATAAGATTTCTTATAATAATTATTATAGAGAATGCAAATGGTTAATCACAGAAAAAAATAATGTATAAAAGTATAATAAATTGAAAAAGTATTATGCCCTCATAAACTGTGTTCATAATTACAATTACCTATTTATGTTTATTTGAACAGGTTTTTTAAGAATAAAAACACACTGATTTTATTTTTATATAAGACATATATATATATAAGTATAATAAATGTTTAGATCCATGATCATAAAAGATAAGATCATTAACTCAAGATATTTAATCTACGAATTCTATTCTATGTACATATTTTTTCTAAAGTCATCTGTTATCCTAAATAATGTATTAGAAATATGAATTTGAGTTCATTTGTTTGTTAGTTATGCTTTTCTATTTTAACTACTAAAGAAATCATCATGATCATTTTCAGGGCTACAGAAAAAGACATAGGGACCTTTCATCCACCAAAAAAGTATTGTTCCTAAGAGAACAGCCTAACGTAAGTTAAACCATGGGTGCAATAGTAAGATGTAACTATTATATTGCAATACTAATTGTGATATCATAAGCTGTAGTCATCCTGGTCCACTATATTTTAAAATATTACTACAGTGAATAATAAAACTTGATAAACCACTGTATACAATGTTTATATGTATTGTAATAAGGAAAACCTGGTACAAATATACAGTGACTCAATAAAATAAGAATTTATAACATAAACATTTTAACTTGTAATATGAAATATTTATTATAGATATTTTTTAGTACAGATGTCACTACCATAGAGTATAATTAATTTTAGAGAGATGGCTCAAAACAGGCTTTTAAATATGTTTAAAATTAGACAAGTGAGTTTATTTCATTGCTACTGAGAAAGCAAATAGCTGTTACTTGATTCAAATTAAACACATTTCAAACAAACATTCAATTCAGTACAACTTTAAAAATATGCCCAGAATTAAACAGTCTCTCAGATTCTTTGTAGTAAATGAGTTAGCAAGCGTAACTACATTTTGTAGGTTCCTATTCTATGTAACATTTGCAATTTTAACTGGAAAATAATCAAAATGTTTTCTTAATACTTTAATCTATGGTTCTTTGAAAACATTTGACTGTCACATTTTTATTTTTGTTTCGTCATATTTTCTTTTTAATACAAATTTTAAACACTATATTAAGTAAAAAAATACTTCGATATACATTAGCTATATCAAGTAATTTAAACTATATAGAAAGTGCCATTATGATTATGTTAAGGTAAAAATACACCAAGTAAATTCGAAATGTTTTAAAATTGTAATATAAGTTTCTTTAATATAATATAATTTGTTATTAATATACAATGACTGTATAGAAATAAAAACTAAACATGCAAAATTCTAATTTATAATCTGTTAAAGTAATGAACATTATATGACAAGCAAATAACAGATTTTAAATTCTAATAAATTTGTAGTATGAGTCAAACATCCCGGCTGATTGGTCTTTATGATTTTTATTGTCACTAATTGAGTAGATCACTTATGATATATTGGCATTTAGTCAGCATTTAATACCTTGTCTGGTCATCAAAACACATTCTTGTGGACAATGTTAGTTTTTTTTTATATTATATATACCAACATCTAATAATTAATTTAGGAGATGTCAAAAATTTTTTATTGACATACAGCAAAATCTAATAATTAATTTAGATGATGTAAAAAAATATATATAGTGCCAATCAACACTTTAGGAATATAATTAGTTTTTCATAACACACATTCATATAATTGACAGTTAAGAATTTTACTAATCCCAACTATTTTATATTTTGTATTATTTATTACATTAAACATTTTGATTTCTTTTAACCGGCTAAATTGTTTCTATGAAAATTCTCAAAATATTTAAACTTCTTAGTTAGGGAAATGATATATTTTTCTATCAGTTGTCTTTTGTTATTCTTCTGATCTATAAAGTTATTTTTTATGATAGTATTAACTCTGAACTGTTGATATAATTAGTATTGATAGAAATGGTACTAAAAAAATATTAATATATACAGAAATCTACATACTTCAATTGCATTTAAAACAGAAATGAATAATTAAAATAAACAAATGATTATTTATTATTACTTGTTTAAATTGTTTAATAATTATGTAATAGAAAATATACAAATAATAGAAAAAAAAACCTTTCTTAAAATGTTTAATATTTGAGTAATTAATTGAACATTTTGGAACATGACTCTTACTGTAAAAAAAATAGGAGAAACAATTTAACAACGAAAATAATTTAAATACTTGTTAATACTAACCAAAAAAAGCCATTACATCTCAAGAATTATTTATTACAACACATTACAAAAAGAATTATAGTATGGTTTGATGAGTTTAAACTGAACTTTATGATTCAAACTTTAAAGTCATCATAAATTAAACAAGCATGGCACATTCCAGAGATGAGGAAACTACATATTTACATATGTAATGTAACCAGATTAAGATAAGTGTGTTTTCAAGACTGTTCAGTGACCTTATAATGCACTGAATACTGTCCTCATTTATGATAGCTTAATCTGTATCATTTATATACATATAAGTAGCATAAGTTTAATTTTATTTATTTGATACTAAATAATTGGAATGGATTAATGATATGGCATTTTACTAATAATTAATGTCTATATGAGGTTTATTTAACTTCCTAAGCATTTTTAAGTTGGATATCAATTTTTAAATAAAGTCTACAATGATAACTTTACCACTACAATATCCATAATGAAAACCATACATGATACTGCTTCATACAAAAATAAAGTCTAAGATTACCCAAATATGTAAATGATCACTACTATGTATCTAAAGTAATCTAATTATACAAATATCTATAATAAAAAATAAATAGTTATAGATACTTACAGAAACGAGCAACAATACATGGACGTTGTATAGAGTAACACACAGCTTAGGGAACACTTTATCTCATTTTACACACTGACCAACTTACGAATTGGTTTCTCGATATTATTTCAACTCATTTCAATCACGTAAACAAAAAGAAGTATAAACACATATTTTCTCAACACGTTAACAAAATTAACATACACGTATTATTTTATGAGAAAAAAGCTACTGATTTCCTGACGCAAGCATATTTAGCACGCGATGTACGTTAAAATAAACACGATTTACAAAAACTAACATACGATTTCGTAACCGATCAATAGGTAGTGTTAGTAAAACTATTTCTCATAACAAAGAGACTTCACTGCAGGAGATCCGTCGGTATTACTTATTTGTTTGGACATGGATATAACTTAAACACTGGGTTGAAGAGGAATTCTAATTATGTTTCTGTTGCCGTTCACATATTTATTTTTCGTATATTGAAATGTTAGAATAAATTTTTATAAAATCGACTATGTATCTATTACATTACCAAAACATTTTTTCAGCTGTCAAATGCATAAATCAATGTTGCCACTTTCCAAATTGCTGTCATCAGAATGCACGATTGGAATATTCATTTTCATCGCACGAGTTTACTATTTTTTAATGCACATTCACATTTTTCTGTACAGATTTAATTTATAGTATAGACTTAATAGATAGCAATATAGTATAGACACAAATAGTAAAGATATTCTAAACAAGTAATATTAAAAGATTACTGAAACGAGATAATTAACAAAATATCATCACTTCTTTTTTTTTTCGAATTGACTATACGCTATTGGTTTGAAAGGCCTTCACAGCTTCACCGCAGGACGAGCGCTTATGTATATTATATTATGTATTTTCAATTGCAAAAAATAATAGAAATACAAATTTAAATAATCATCACTTTTTTTGGTATAGGTATATATACATATAAAACGTAAATTATGTTGTAAATAACAAATGTTCATTTTAATAATATAAAAAATAATAGGCACTTACCACGGATGACGGTTTTTCTTTGTTATTCACCTATGAAATTGCCATTTCGTAGTTTTGAGTGTTTAATTTAATTTTAAAAACATAAATCATGCTTTCAAGCTATATAATTTCAAAATAATTTATTTATTGATTAGCATTAATTTTCATAATATTTCAATCATTTTAGTCAGATTCAATTACGGAAGAAAGAGACAAAACTTGAACACATTAATAATACACGTAATATCTGAATACGAGTTCTATCGTGGTAGCTATTCTAACTTAGCATTCAAAATTCCCTAAGCGGAAACTCATCTTTAAAAATAATACGCTCACTGTTTGTTCTTCTAATGTCAATTTTAATTAAAAATATATCGAAAGCAATTGTCCTCAATTGCTTGAAATAGAAAAAAAGTAAGAAAGGAATAGCTTAAATTAACTTGTACTAACTGACATAATATTGATATGGAATTAATTCAAATTAACTAGGTATTCAACAAATATAGAAGACATTTATATTTTTTAAATACAGATAAGTAAAAAATCCGTGAATTGAAAAACATAAAACAAATTGAAAGCAAAAATATACTTTGTTAAATTTTCATTAGCTTTTGGTAGTGCTTACAGAAACAGTAGGTTCTAGAAACTTCTATAAGTTTATATTAAATGAAGATGTCGTAATAACCTTTTTTTAGAAAATGACCAAGTGTCTAAGAAGTAAAACTAAAATGTTGATCGAACTCTATCTAATCGTTTTTGCGTGACGCTCGCACTACGCAGGCATCTATCATTTTATTTATTTGCTAACTATTGCCCGCGGCTCTGTATTGTTTTTTTTAAATTGTATTAAACAAATCTAAAATTATGAGAAGATGTAGAGTACAGAAATGCTTTTAAAAAACATTGGTTAGTACGACACGCTCGCCATCTACTCTAACATGTAACGTGTACATTAGATATGTAAATACTAACAGTATGCCGAATGGAATTATTACCCACTAGATTACCCTGTCAGTGCTCACTTATTCTACACTATACAAGAAAGTTACGAAAATTTCAACCTATTCATTATCTAGCAATAAGTTTTAAAAATTATATTATATGGTATGTCCATATTGTCAGTATAATTAAATTTTGCAACCATACAATAAGCAATCGCTTGTTTGTACCGCAAGAAATTGTGTTATGAAACTCTTATGGTAATACGTTTCTGATCTAATATCTTATTAGAAATCTCTCTTCATTCTTTAAAACTACAATTAATTGTAATGTAGAATTTTAAACAATGAGTTGGTAATTATTTTTCTTATTGAAAATACAGAAAGAGATAAGGTCTTAATGATAGCCAAACAGACAGTATAATTCAAATGGTATACAAATATACGAATTTCAATTATATTTATAATGAATAATATATTTTTGCTAAATTTCACGCGGAAGAAGTCGTAACAGCTTGTCTAAAATAAAATAACCCTGGTACAGTACTGTGGAAATTGGTCAAATCGTTTCGGATTATCCACACGGATGAAGTCGAGAGTAACAGCTAGCTTAAAATATAATAGCCGAGGTTGATCCTTATAAGATCAGCTATCTGCCAGTGAAAATTGGTCCAACCGTTTTGGAGATTTCATTGCGGACGAAGTCAGGGGTCATAGCTAGTTTAAAATAGTACGTTACTCCTTATAAGGTCAGCTATCTGCTGAAGTAAGTCCCGTGAAGATCGATTCAACCGCTTTGGAGGTTCCAGTGCAGACGAAGCCGTAGGTTACAATTACTCTACAATAAAACAACCTGTGTAACTCCCTATAAATTGAGCCGTATCACTGAAATTCCCGTTATAGTCGGTCCCGCGGTAGTCGATATTACCCGGAACAAACAAACAGAAAGACGGACCAACAAAAATTTTAAAAATTGGATTTTTGTTAAAAGTTCCGTATAAACTTTCATATCTACACAATAAAAAGTTGTTATTTTAATATTACTTATAGAAACTTCATTATTCTTTTTCATAAGTAAGAAGATTACAGAAGTTTACCACTCAACGTTTCGAATTTTCAATATACTGTGTGAATTTTATTTTTATTATAAAAGTCTTCTTTTGCTTGCCTTGAAATTGCAGTTATGGGTTATTATGTGAGCTACGATTTAATTTTTTCAGATATTAATGACGTTTTTATATATAAATCACGATAAATAAGGTAACAAGGAACAAATGTAGGTACGTTATCTAGTTGAGTTTATCATATTAATTATGTTTGCTCATCTATTCAAGGTCAAATAAAGCCAATGCTATTTTTGTTTAGTGTTTTCATTGCGTGTTGTGAATCGCACGAGGTTTTAGTTCGCTTTAACATCGACTTATTTAACAAACAAAATATAGTGGAAAAATGGCAATGAGGTTTATGAATTCTAGTAACCTTTTTAAATTACACGCTTTGAGTTTTCGTTATATTCATGGGTATGTAAATTATATATAATCATGTATTTTTTAATTGAAAAAATACAGCTAATTATTTGGTACATTTATGTAGTCGTAGATTTATCATTGAACAATGAAGTAAATATGCTTTCCTTAAAATTGTTTATATAAATATTACCGTAGACTTAATTCTTTTTTAAAATTGATATCCATTGTGACCTGGCGCACGGGTAATTACTCAATGGAGTTCACGAGCAATTCAATAAAATGATAAGAAAATAATGTTACTTTCAGAACTGGAGTCAAAAAATCATTCTCGTCGGAACATCCGAAACCATTTCAGTCAATACCGGGTTTAAAGGCATTACCAATTATTGGGCCTATTCATAATTTTTTACCGTTTATTGGTCAGTAGGTAATATCATTTATAATATTAAATAAATTGTCTTTCCATCTTACTGGAAATAAATATAAAACAAGAAACTAGTTTTTATTGAAAATAAGAAAAACAATTGTCAATAAATTATGAAACGAGATTCATTTTTCATTAATATTATCATTTCAGGAGTTATCGGGTTAAAAACAAACATGTTTGAAGTATATGATATTTTATTGGAAAAATTTGGACCTATAGTTAAAATAGACGGAGTTTACTCGAGAGGAACAATGGTTATATTATTTGAACCTGACCATTTCGATCAGGTACTTATAAAATATGCTACTGTATTCGTACATAAATTGCAGTAGACACAAAACAAAATTATCTATTTATTAATAGGTTAAGAATTGAGCTCACTGTGCTCACGCCTATGCGATTTGGAATAGTAAAATTTAATTTGAAGAAAGAATACAGAAAAATATAATTAATATATAATACGTATTGCAAATAGATTCAATTATAGTAAGAAATTCATTATTTACGTTCACACTGCATGTCAAAGGCATCAGAGTTAAAAACACTTTTTTTTTCGAACGGTTTAACCTATTCACCTGATGACGGGCTTTCACAAGATCAAAAACATATAAGTCTGCGGTGAAGCAGTCATCTCTGAATAGACATTCGCACTAAAGAAGTTATATATAATATGTACAATAAATCGAAAATGAATGCATAATTATGCAATTGTATAGGCTCACAGGTGACATAATGTAACATAAGTAAAAACAAAATATATGCAATGACTATAGAGGTTATACTCTTTGACAAAAGAACCGGAGTAATGAACAAATAATAATAAATACGATTGAATTTCAACCTCTGGACGACAGCCAGATGGTTTACATTTCGTTATTCATTGCTCTTCAGAAATTGCAGTCTTCTACAGAAGCGTTTGAAGTGGGGCCCCTTTAATTAGTCCGATATTGTTGATGACCTACGCGGTCAACTATAGTGCACGAAATATACCTATATTTTCATATTGCCATTGTCGTAGAGCTAATTTTATTGCAACTTAAGAAATAACTGTAAAGTATCTAGTCTAATATTTTTGATTTATTAAATGCTTTGTTACTAAATGTTACTGTTTGAAGCGACACTTTTTCAGTGGTAGTACGTTCGGATATTATATTGATCGACGTAGATAGCAATAATGCAACGAGCTGGAGTTTTTGGTGAAGATAAAAATTGTGATGTATTCACCAATTTCAGTCTCCCTTTAGGTTTAACGTGTTATATTAAGCCAATTTGTAATTTCACATCAGGTGGAATTGTAATGACATTGTAAAAGCTATGAACTATAAAAGAAAACCATGGTAAATGGTCCGGTGCAGCCTGAAAGAAATACAGTGTTAAAGTAAATTACATGAGATCAAAGTCTTACATTTGACCACAGATATATGATAAGATATAGTTACGGTGGAAACTATACATTCTGTATTTGCCCAAGGTAGACAGGCACTTTCTATACATTAATAGCTTTTGCCCGCGGTTGTGCTCGCGTCAATGTAGATTTTATAAATAAAATACAACCCATGTTAGCTACTTGCTTATAATATACATTTCCATAGTTGGGAGAATTTTTAAAATCAGTTAACGTTTTTATTTTTTATCCATTACTAACAAAAAATCAAAATCTTTCATTATAACAGCATTTTTTATAAAATATAGTATAGATAACTCTTGCCCGCGGCTTTGCTTGCTATAATGTACACATACTCTATTGATATATTATCTGTCGTGAATACGAAACAAACAATCTCAGATTGGTATTTATAATATTAGTTAGTATATTTAAAGAGCCCGTGCTTAATGTTCATGTATTTACAAGGTATATCGAGCGGAAGAGAAGAATTCGTTACGACCAGGTTTACAAGTTCTGCAATATTACAGAGAAGAAATGAAAAAGAACTCTTCAGAAAACGTATACGGGTTAACAACAGCGTTAGTATCCACTTATTTCATGTTATTTTACAGCTTTATTTATTATTATATATAAAAAAATACTACTGGATGAATGTCGATTAAAATGATTAGTTTTATACATCTGATCCACACCTAAAATAAGAATCATTACGGTAGCTTCATTGAACATAAAGTTATGAAAGTTATAACAAACTACAATTTTATAACGACTACGCGTTTCGCGATGCACATTTTCTTGTCATCGAGAAGTGGGGCAAGCGGAGTGGTGCAGGTCTTTCTTCTGTACATAAAATATTTTATTAAACATAGCAGACTAATTCGCGGGTATCAGCTAGTTACTAATAAAAATATAACATATAACGTTACTTTATTATATGTACACGTTTCCAGTCAAGGTCCTCAATGGAGGGAGTTCCGCACCAAAGTAAACCCAGCGTTATTAAAACCAAAATTGGTGAAAGTTTACGCGCCTGCGCTTAAGGAAATTTCTAAAGACATGGTAACAAGGTACGTAAATCTTTTTAATACCATTAGCACGTCTGTATGTCAGGCATTTGATATTCAGTCATGCGAATTCTATAAAATAATTTGTACACTTTATTATAATATTAGTTCAGTGTTCGCTGTGGTCTCGAGGCTGCTATGGCTATCATGTTGGGTGTTCAAATTCCACAAAGTGCAATTATTTGTACGGTCCACAACTGATCGTTCTCGGTCTGAGTTAATTTCTTGTCCGTTAAGTGTATCGTAGAGAAGTTCCCCGCAACATAAGGCGTGATCTGTATTACGACAGCTGTCTTTATATTTATTAAAATGTGCCACAAACCCTTACATAAATAATTTCAAATTAAAGTCGAATTTTTTGACGTTATATATACAATCTAGTACTTAAAACACAAGTAAATAATATATAAATTAATATATGGTTTCAAGGTTGGTTAAATTGAAAGATGTCCCGAACTATCTACAACAAAATCTTGATTTGGAATTGACTAAGTTTTCTCTTGAATCGATCGCGTTCGTTGCTTTGGGTGCAAGACTTGGATGCCTAGGAGACAACCTAACACCTGACGACCCAGCATACCGACTAATGAACGCCACAAAAGATGTATTTGAATGCATGGTTAAACTAGAACTGAGACCCAATCCTTGGCGGTACATAGCTACCCCCAGCTACAAGAAAATTATAAAGGCATTTGATACGCAATGGGAGTAAGTACTATTACATAGTAATTAAAAAACTAGTTTTTATACCATCTTAGATACTCCCTTCGGATGAGACGAACGTCTGGTGTCAAAATTGTATAATAAGTCTATTTTGTTTAACGCTATATGATTTCAAAATACAGAATTAATTTTCGCAATTCTTGATTTCATATCATTTTCTGGTATCGCACTTCCTTATAAAATACTTTTTCACGTCTTCCATAAATAAAGGATTTTATCTGTCATACGTATTCCAATATTATAAATGTAAATCAGTGATTGTTTGTTACGCTTTAGTTAATAACTACTCGACTGATCATAGTGAAACTTTGCATATACGTTGTCAGAGGTACAAAAAAGGTACCTTTCGTCCTCGAGCCAAAGTACTGTTCCCGAAGCATAAGTCGTTCATTAATGTGAATAAAACCACGAGCACAGCCGGTAACATGAATAATTCGTTCTTTTAATAGGTACGTTGAAAAAAAAAACTATTTTCATTTAAGTTTATAAATTGTACACAAATATATAAATGAGTTATTTCAAAATCTATGGATATGGAAAAGAATAAATATATTATTTAAAATTATACGTTTTTTAGAATAAGTAAATGCTACATTGATGAAGCGAGGAAAAGGTTCGAAGAAAGAGGTTATGATATTCCAGAAGAGGAGAAGAGTATTCTTGAGAAACTATTGGCTATAGACGAGGAAGTGGCTGTTATGATGGCAAATGATATGCTATTTGCTGGTATAGATACTGTAAGCATGATACTTTTCTATAAAGTTATTTGTGTAGGTATCATGTAAACTTGCAGGAATTGTTTTAGCATCAGGTGAGATTGGAGGTTGAAATAAATAAAGTACATAAAGACCTCAGGAGAAAAGCGTATTTGTGAAATGCCAGAATTTTATGAACAGAATATAGTTTCTTCAAATATCGAATTGGCTGGTACAACTATTGTCATTTTTGCCAATATGTTACAAGAAAAAATGTCTTACTGAATAATGAAAGAACATATAATAATATTAAGTATTCAAATTTTAAAAGTATATTTTTACATATTTCTTGTGACCCGTTTTTAGTTTAATCCAAATGTATGACGTCATTGAAAAGTAGGTAATTTTTGGGCTACTTATTTGTGTAGCTAACGTGCTTAAAAATTTGGCAAGAGATATGTAAAAATAATCATAATGTGGTCAACAGCATCACGAATACAGAATTATTTAAGCAAACTATAAATGTGTTTCTTTAAAGCAACTTGTCTTTTTTTTGTTTCTACTTGTGGCTGCCAAAGTTTCATATGAAAATGTATGTTCAATTTAATATTTCCAGGTGGCGTTTGTGGTGACAAGTATTTTATACCATTTAGCTATTAACCCAAAAGTTCAGGATAAATTACGTGATGACATAAGGTCTCCTAACTCAAATAACAGATACCTGAGGGCGTGTTTGAAAGAGGCGTTACGTATATATCATGTAGTCCCGGCCAACCTGAGGAGAACATCACGTGAACATGTAGTTGGTGGATATACCATTCCAGAAGGTGTAAGTTAAAAAATTTTGCTAAGAGTTTTTAGGTAAGATAAAGAACCTTAACACCACGTACCGTGCCAAGCCAATTTTGCATAAGATGTCGTTCAGGCCATCTTATATGTAAAAAAAAATTGATATATTGCCATACAATATTTTACATTACAACATCAATATATAAGTAATTCTTTCGTTTTTAGAAGTTATCACATCGTGTTCCGCTTGTGATACACGTGGCCGAAATATCAAGTTTAACGTGTACCACCGGTGGTAAGCGTGGCACGGAACGTGATAATTAGTGGGTTTATCTGTGTGCATATATAATGCTCACTCAAAGAGCTATACGATTATATTTATTAGGAGCGATGAGCACAAGTTTGAAAGAAGAGGTGAAATTCAAAATTATATAGTACTTTATGTAATTTAACCCTTAAATGGACGATTTTTGTTTCACGTTTTAAAAAAATATATTTGTGTAATAGACATCTATTACTGTCTAGGAAAAATGAGTAAAGAAATCTAGACGTGAATTTATTATACTTTTTGCCAACATTAAAAAAAGTACAAAATTCGTTCAGAAATAAGAACTAGTTGTCAAAATTAACAAAAAATTAAAAGAAGGTCAATTTTATCTGTGATGTTTAGTATGTTGTTTAAAAACAACATTGTCCATTTAAGGGTTAAGTTCTGTGAAGGCGCTAACGAACGTCAAAACTACTACCGGATCCTAACAACGAGAAGCGAAAAGAACCGACAAGAAACTCGATATGGTTTATCTTTTCATCGTATATATTTTTATGAAAATACACGATATTTGCTTTCGTTTTTGGTGGATGCACAGAGAGAGATGTTATTACCAAAGATCTTCATCGTTCATATATTGATCCACTCTATAATCACCTTTAGACTTAGGTAATACTCGTTTGTCATAGTGCTTTAACTTACTATCGGTAATGTGCTTTGGCACTTTGTTATAAAACCTAACACTAATTCTTAGCGGATTTTTTATTCGGGTGCTGGGCTTATTGTTTTGAACAGAGCGAGGAGCTCGAGGCAGTATTTGGGACTTGCGACTCGAACGTAGATTCCCTACTAAAGCGGATCAACGCTTACATTCACTGACCGCACTCCTTTTTCTATTTTGTTTAAATTGGTAAAAACCTATTAGGACTGCTTTTACTATCCTCTACAATAAGTATATTATAGTGGCTTTTGAGAAAATATGATCATTTAGTAGGTTATATAGGAGCATTACTGGTACATTTCTGGCGCCCACTTCTGTTGTCTATAAACTGATTATATGTTTGGATAATTATTGTGATTGATTCATTGATACTACTTTTTTATGTATCGAAAATAATATGTTTATTATTTAAGTAGCTTTAGCGGGTTCGCTCGCATAAACGTAGATTTGATCTATTCCTCGGGAACAGTACTTTTTTTTCTGGATGGAAAGTACAACATGTCCCACATCTATATACCCTTGACAACGTTTATCCAAAATATCATGACGATCGGTTAAGTAGTAAAAGCATGAAAGCGTAACGTACAAAATAACATTCGCATTCATAAAATTAGTTAGTATCATTGTATGTGTGTATAGAAAACAAGGCAGTGCCACAAAAATTATTTGATTATTTATGAAACTATTGTGTTATTCCAGATTGACGTAATTGCTCCGAATGAGTTTTTGTCCAAAAAAGACAAGTATTATCCTCAACCCCTACAATATATACCCGAGAGATGGATGGTTGATAAAGCTGATCCACTGTATTATGGAAATGCTCACCCGATGGTAACTTTACCCTTCGGTTTTGGCGTTAGAAGTTGTATTGGACGGAGGATTGCAGAGTTGGAAATAGAAACTCTTCTAAAGAAGCTTCTAGATGAGTTGAAAGTCAGCTGGGAGGGACCACCGATTAAAATTGTTAACAAACTAACGAATGGTTTCGCAAAACCCTATTACTTCAGGTTTGAAAATGCTAAATAAAATGAATACATACAATGTTTATGTTGTAATAACTAAGAGAAAACTTCCTAAAACTCTTTAGGAAATAAATTTTCCAAAATCTTTTTTAATGCTTATCTATGTTATATATAGAAGTCCTTTGCAAATTTTTATGAATCTATACCCACCACTTTAAGGAAATAAAGATGTGGCAATTAATCTCCGATTCAATGTTTGAGGAAAATAACAAACAAGTTAGTGTTATAATGGTTTCCTATATTTTCCCTGAATCCATACTCTGTACATGGTTAGCATCTTGCCTCTATTCACTTGTAGTCTTCTATCTATCAAATTCTGTTCTTCCAAAAATCCAGCATTTTTGAATAAATTTGTGATTTCTTCTTGTGTAAAGAAATATACTCTTGTATTGTCGCCTCGGGCGTAAAAATTGTCAGAAATACAACGTCCCTTCTTGAATCTCAGTTGGGCCAAATCATACAAACCATAATCACGAAACACAACCAATCCGCCGGGTTTTAGGTATTTGTACATATTACTGATAACTGTAGGCATCCTGAAATAAAGAAAAATATTAAGCCTCATAAGATAGAATAAGAGAAGTTGATAAAAGAAATGTATTTTGATATGTTATATTCAATTTATACACTATCAGATTACAATGATTTACAAACTATGGAAAGGTAAGTATGATAAGATGATATAAATTGTTTTTTTTTTATTTGTTATTTTCGTCTATGGCCCCTGTGGAAAATTCCATAATTCTGTCAGTGTCATATAGATTTTTATCAAATCCAACAAAAGAAATGAACAAGAGATTTAGAGTTAATTTAGACCACCACCATAAATCTGAATTATATTTAAAAAAAAAACATCTCACCTTTGGATTAGTAAGTTCTTAGACAACTAAGTATATATATATATATATAATTCAAATATATATGTATACATACATATTCATATAGCACATAATCATACAGCAACAATTAAAGTTTAATTTTATTGATATTTACATAGAAAGTTAATAAAAGGATTGAATGTGAGGGAGAGGAGGAATTTCATACGGGTGGAACGGGATATCTCCTGGGGTAGTATGTCATATAGTGAAAAAAACAGATTTGGACAGTTAAAAAAGATACGGTCCAGATCTCGTTTATCTAAGCCACATTCACACAGCGAGTGATCCTGAACTGTAATTGTCGCCAGATGGACAGGAACGCAGGTGTGGTTTAAACGCATACAACATATAAGTGAAATTCTACACTTGTCTATGCTCCGTAACAAGGAAAACCAGGGTTTTGTAGGAACGGTTGGTTGAACATTGCCATAGAATTCGGCTTTAACCTTCTGTGACAGCTACCACTGATTATTCCACACAATCATCATCTGGTGTTTTATATTTGTGCAAAGATCACCAGAAATGATCTGGAAGTGTTCTAGAGAACCTATACTGGCAGCTTGTTTAGGACAGGAATCTGTGATTTCATTGCCTGGAATGCCTGAGTGACCCGGAATCCAAGCCAAGACCACTTCTAGGTTTTGTTTTGGACAGATATAGAGAAATTCTTTGATTTTTAAGACTATCGGGGATCCATATTTCCCAAGTTACAAATTTATTTATTTCCACCTACATTAAAATATGTCAATTTGTAACACTACAAGGTAGAATGAATTATAAGTGACAGTTATAGTGGTTTCAGGGCTTCCTATAAGTGTAGAATCAACTCACCTTAATATCCAATAAATACACTACATTACTACATTGATCCAAAATGACGGTAGAATAGACAAGAACGTCAGATTTTAGGATAAATGCAGGGTGGATGAATTGGCGAAAGGTATCTGGGGTGGTTTGTGACCTACGAATGCCGTTGAAACTCAAGGGGAAGGTGTATAAAACTATAATAAGACCAGTCGTGTTATATGGATCTGAGTGCTGGGCTATGAAAGAGACGGATGAGAAAAGATTACATGTGGCAGAAATGCGAATGTTAAGATGGATGAGTGGTGTAACAAGAATGTATAAGATTAAGAATGAAAATATCAGAGGAAGTTTGAAAATAGCACCAGTGACAGAGAAGTTGAGGAGTAATAGGTTAGCATGGTACGGGTATATTATGAGAAGAGATGAAAGTCATGTAACAAGAAAAGTTTTGAGTTTGACAGTGGATGGATGTAGGAGTAGAGGAAGACAGAAAAAGGTGTGGATGGATTGTGTGAAAAATAATGTGTATAAAAATTGTGAATACTGAGATGACACCTGACAGGGGAGAGTGGAAAAGGAAAACATGTTATGCCCACCCTACTTAGGTGGGATAAGGGTAAGATGATGATGACGACACTACAAATAAGTTTTTAATTAGGTTATTATTTAAATAAAACAGTATTTTCCTATCTTTACAAGAAGATTTTTATAGACAACCATTTTAGCTATCATATCAAAAATTGACATTATTTATATTATTTGCAAATGACAGGATTCCAGAGGCAAAATCATTGAAGAAGGCTTAAAGAACATATACTATTTTCAATTCATTTCATGGTGTCTGAGCAGTCCTTACAGAAGAACTTATTCTAATGGTTACATTGCCCTAGGGAAAATACATATTGGCGGACCTTGTTACAGAACTTGTGTACACTTAAGAAAAATGTAACATAATGCACAATTGACAAAAAAGCATTAAAAATCATTAGAAATTGGTTATAAATAATAACTAATACAGAATTGTTAATTATATCACAGTTTAGGGCTTAACAGGCAAAATGCCATTACCAAATTCTGGTGGCTAGAGATATGTCAAGTGTGGGTGGTGATTGTTTATTCATTTTAATAATTTCTTGGTTTCATTATTACCTTAGGGTACTCTAGAAAATGGTATCACTTATAAATACTTACTTGGAGGGGTCAATAGCCGATAGTACAAAAATCAACACAATAATGTCCAATGTATTCTCCTGGAATGGTACATTCCATTCATTTTGTGTTGCATCCATAACAAAAACTTCGCACCTCTTTATATCGTATAATTCATTTTGTTTCATAATATCTATAGCTTTTGATGAAAAATCACATCCGTATATAAATAAATTAGGATCTTGGCTGTATTGTAAGATAGGAAATATGGTATTTCCTACTCCACATCCAATTTCAAATATGTGCCTCTTTGAATTTAATGTTTTTAGTGATTCAATATTTTCCGTTCTATTGGTAGCTTCATTAGAATACACTCTAACTGGAGCTGATGTGTTGTCAGGAGCTAGTTCTGGGAATTCAGTGAACAACCAATGACGGTCTTTGAAAAATCTGGAAATTTTCAAGATTTTTTCATAAATTTTTATTATTAATACAATCAAGATATGGTTTATTATATATTTGATATATCAACTTTCAGTTAATTTTATAGCAGTATGTTATTATAGTAAAGAAATATTACACACAACACTCATTTATAAACATTGCTTTGTCTCTTTTTGTTGCGTGTAATTTATATGTTTTTACTATAATAACATACTGTTATAAAATTTACTGAAAGTTGTCAAATAAAACATATAATGAACCATATCTTGTTTAAAGCAATAAAGAGAAATGCAGTGATATTTCAAACATTCAATAGCCTTGAAAAAATATATTCTTACAGTTATATGGCAGAGTATCAGTACTGTGTCTAAAGATAAGCACAGAAGTAAAATTTAATAACAATAGCAACAAGATGAGAAGAGAGAAGATTTATCAAAGTCACCACTCTCTTGCTGGCCTGATTAAATATTTTTAAGAATAGAAAAAATGTACTTATGAAGGCCATTACATATTTAAATTTCAATAAAATGAACATACCTATTTTGATGAATATCATAAAACGCATCCCAATGCTTATCGGCATTTTCCTCCAAAGATTTTAAATCCTCTTCAGAGTATGTTACCTCAGAATTCTTTTTGACCTTCTCCCTCGCTGCATCTTCCTGTTCTTGGTCCCATTCAACATTATCCCTGAAACATAATACACACAGTGTATAGTATTACAATATCATAATTTCCGTAAAAGTTTTATCTACATTAAATTTCAATATTTATAGGTGGTAGAGCTACGCTGAAGCTATTACTGGTTTCAGCATGAATGGGTCGGCTCGCCCGGGGTAGTACCACCCTCTCACAGAAAACCGACGTGAAGTAACAGTGCTTAAACTGTTGCGTTTCGTTCGGTCAGTGAGAGTGCCGGAGGCCCACATATTTAAAAGGTCGGCAACGCACTTGCGACTCCCCTGGTGTTGCTAGTGCCTATGGACGGCGGTGATCACTTACCATCATTTGACCCACCTGTTCGTTTGCCTCCTATAATATAAAAAAAAAAAAAAAAAAAAAACGTGAAGAATACCAAGCGTTGAACAAGTAAATCTGTTCCTTAAAATTTAAGTATCTGGAGCCACCTGCAGGTTTCTTTCTAAATCTGGTATCTTCCAAACTGTTTTTATATTTATCGCTACAAGTATAAGAGTTTTTAAAGGATTTTATTAGGATAAATTCGGTACCACGCATTATGCTTAAACACTTCTTCAACATTTTCCAAAAACCTGTTACCAAATTGTGGTCTTTTCTCTATGTGAGAGTCCTCCATCTATAATCAGATTACAAATACAAATAAATTTGGCAAAAGCACTATTGAAAATATAACCTATTTTTTATTATTAAAGACTGGGATAGGGATGGCGATGTGCAATCGATAAATTGAAAAATCGATTTTTATACATAGTCGGGTGACCTGCCTCGAAACTCGAAAAAAAATTAAGAAATCGATTTTTGAATAATCGAGTTTCAAGACCAAATTTTTTATGTAAATCAATTTCACTAAAAGCACAATTGGAATTGATTTAAAAAGCGATTATGGATTTACGTAACCGAAGTATATTTTGATATTAAAAATCGACCTCTTACTGTTTTATCTTTGGGAACAAAGCATTTTGTCAGAAAATTAAAGTAAACAAATTATAATAAATGGTCATAACCTTATCTTGATCACATTAATTATCTGAGCCATTTTAATAATTTTCGTACCTTAGAGTCTTGAATATGACAACATGCTACGAAATGTAATTTGTCGTTGAATGTCCAAAGGCTATATTAGGGATGTTCATGCGCAAAAAATGGATGTTTTTATTGATATGATATATCGAATAATTCCTATTTCATTACCATATTAACAGGTAAAAGAAAAAAAAATCAAAGTTAAGTATTAAATATAGAATCAGTATAGGATAATTTCTAATTTTTTTTTATAGTTCTCGATATTTCTTATTTAAATCATCTACAAACGCCGTTTTATTGATTTTTATTGCTACTAGTTTGTTGAGATTAAACACTACTGAGATAGTATAATTGATGACATTAGCTAAATATCTGTAAGTTATATTGTTAGATGCCGTGCCAGTCGAGTGGTTTGAGCAGTGGAATATCAATCTGATGTCTTCAGGTCCGAACCCCGGTATATTACTACTAACGACTTTTTTAGAATTCGCGTACATTTACTATTTTAAATTGATTATACTATAGGCTGACTGACGGTGAAGGAAGATATCGTGAGGAAACCTGAATCTGAGAAATGTCCTTGTAGTACCACCGTTTGTGGTAAAATATAAAACTGTGGAATCTCGGAGTTTGAAATCGCTGATACGTCGTGGGCTGGTGTGGTGGTTATGCCCATACTTTTCTTCAGCCAGAGACCTATGGATCTGCAGTGGGTTACTTACAGGCTCATGGTGGTTAAGTAATATTGTATAACTTTGATGACTGTAGTTTATAGTTTAATCACACTTCTGGAGAGATTTTATAAAATCTTCTAAATGATGCGATCCCAAATAAAAAAATAACTTATCGAGTCACTTTCGTGAGCAAAGATCTCTCTCTAGGAGTAGGCTATTTATAAATTAATCTGACCATCAAAATATATGAATGACCGTTTAATAGTTAGAGTTTTAAAATTAAAATTGGTTATATGTTGTTTCAGTGAGGCAAATAAATATTGATAACCAGCGTCAATTTTAGCGTTTTTAGGTCATATAAAGACGGTTATTTGTCTGCGACATAAATACTACAATCCGCACTGGTTATCACTGTTAATTTTTCTGTATTAGTGTGCTATATAAATTACCTATAAATGTAAATTATTATATTGTATTTTAAATATAAATGCGGTTTGTTTCTTTGTACAGAGTGAGTGTTAGAACTTCGATTCTTATTATTATTTATTTTCCTCACTGAAACATCTTATGTTGATCACTTCAAAGATCAAAGTCTGAATGAAAAACCTAATTTGAATTAAAGTGAAATACAACATTTTTAACATACTTAAAAGTTGTCTCAACTTTGATTGACTACTTTGTTTCTGCAAATAAAACAGTAAAGTCTAAGGTGACGTTGTTGAGTAAACGTACTCAAATTATCGAATAAATTACATCAATGTTTTATATCAATATTGAATAATCTTATAAATCGAAGTATATCGATATTTGCAGCCAAACAATGAAAATTGTGTGAATATCGATATATATCGCACAGCCCTAGATTATATCGTCACTTCATTTCACAGTTATCAAACCGGCTACGAGAGTCATGTTAAAAATAAAGAAGAATTAATTAACAACTGTTATTTTTGGGAATATCTTTTTGTTTATTTCAAACTATAAGACTAAGACTATCTAACTAGACTAAGAGTGTATAAACTTTACTTTGTTGTGATTTGCAATTTATATATGTCATAAAACGTATTGTTAAGTTCTTTTTCTCACCTTCCCCAACTCTTAGCCTACACACGCTTTTCCGAGAAATGAGAAAACATAGTTATTAAGCTCGGAAAAAGGATATTCGCAGCGTCTGGGTCGCATCTAATTAATCAGAATAGTAACCAGTAAATATTAATATTTTGTTCTGGACTCTTTTCATTCGGGACATCGTTTGATTATAATTAATAAGTACTTAAGTGTTATCGTAGAGATAACCAATTTGTTTTATTTTTTTAACAAGCTGGTTCATAAAATGTGTATAAAAATCACATTAATTTCGGCAATCGTATCTCACCTATATCTTCAAAGGGAACGCTGTAGTCAAAGTTTCAAATAAGTACCTTTATTTGGAACGAAACCGATGTTATTGCACCATAAAAGATGTTTGACGCCATTTTCTGATTAAAGTAAACATCATAAAAACGATTCTACGGGTCATTAATGACTTTCTACCAAAGTAATAGCTGATCGTTCCAAAATTTATATCGTCCTGACATAAAGAAAGTTAGTAGTATTCTACATTTTCTGTATAAGCACGGTTAGTGGGAACATTTGGTGTTTGTTATATTTTAAAATAAAATTACTGAATCGTACAACGGAGAAATACATATACCTATAAAAATACCAAAAATGTGAAAATAAAGGAAATAATCAAAGTAGGTAGTATTCATTTCTAGTAGTGTAACTGTAGAGGTATGACACGTGTGATCTGTTCATCATTGGATCATTCATCATTATCATCATCATCATGGGAATAAATAGTTTTTTTATGTGTTTATTTGATGATATAAACTACTGCATGCTTACAGCCTACAAGATTTTGGCAAATAACTTTTGACATGACTATAGTAAAAACAAGCATTTTTATCTACTGAGGGAACTAGTGTGAATTTTTCTTATCTTGTATAAAAATATGGTTCTTATTAACCCGTTAAACGCCACGGGGGTCATCGGTAACCAGCATTCAAATTGGCGCTGTGGCACCATAAGGGCCACCGGTGACCGTCGTGAATTCGTGATCCGATGAGACAAACAAAAAAATTTGAAGAAATGCCACAACATTTTGAATGTGTTATTGGTACCGTCGTTAATTGAATGGTGCGAAGAAGTTATTGCTGTATACGATATTTACAAATAGTTTTATTTAGACAAGAAATATATAGCTATTATGCGTGTACATCATATTTCCAATTGAAGTATTCCTAAGAAAAAAAGAGTGAACCAGCACGGTATTTACAATACAACCGTGTAACTCACGAACATGAAGAAACAATATAACTTAGGTGATGATTGCAAGTATGATTATCGCGACTCAGTTATTCTTACTCTGTGGTTATTCTTAAAAGTCGCTCGAAATCGCACTCCAACGCCACGTTGATCACCGGTAATCCTTGTCGCAATTAACGAGCCAAATATATTATACAGCATATTTACAAAAAAAAAATGCAAAGAGCAAAGTTGAACCTCTATCGTTATACTCGTATATCTAAAATACATAGTTGTGGAAAAATGAGCAGTTGCTTAGCCATCAATTTGCATACAAAATATTATATTCGTCACTATAACCATGATGGATGATAAATCGATAACTGCAGAGTCTGGTACGTTCCATTAGTTATTACTTGACGGTTTGGATGTTTACAATATCTGACAATTCCAAGCTGTATGCATTGTAAGTTCACGAGACAGTTTTGATATCGGCTGCCCAACTTTAAGTTGTTTTGAGAGTCAGAACTTGTTAACGTTGTATACAGACATGCATATGGTGTTGATGCAGAGTTTGCCTAGATTAAGCATATTACCCTTTTATTTATTTTTTTGTATTATAGGGGGCAAACGAACAGGTGGGTCACCTGATGGTAAGTGATCACCGCCGTCCATAGACACTAGCAACACCAGGGGAGTTGCAAGTGCCTTGCCGGCCTTTTAAATATATGGGCCTCCGGCGCTCTCACTGGCCGAACGAAATGCAACAGTGCAACCATTGTTACTTCACGTCGGTTTTCTGTGAGAGGGTGGTACTACCCCGGGCGAGCCGACCCATTCATGCTGAAACCAGTAATAGCTTCAGCGTAGCTCTACCACCTACGAGTAGCTCTACCACCTTCAATTCGCTACATATTTAAAATAGTTCTTATTTGTTTGTTAGGTGTTGGTGTCTCTCTGTTTTTTTACTTGTAACGTTCACGTCATGCATATTTTATATCTATGCCGAATTATATAGAACAGTAATATGTAAATAATATCTGAATATACTCTTTTTCTTGGAGTTAGTTTACTACTACATAGTGATCGCTTTATTTTATAGTTAAAATAAAGCGATCAAAAATGATTATACTAGTGTATAATCATATCAGACTGATGAACTCATTGATTTATTGACTGACTGACTGATTACGCAAGAATGGATTCCCTTGTGGTATCAATCATACATTATTTCGTTGATAATGGATGTAGGTATGCCAAGTATTCATTTAGAAATACAAAGGCCTAGATGCCTACTTAATTTTGTATGCCTGCCTATATGACTTACTAGCTTTGCACGCTTCGCACGCGTTAATTTGGAGTTGATCTATCCTTTGGGAACGGTCCATTATTTTTTGATGAAATGTATGCTATATCCTTTTCTGTATTCATGACAATGTCTACGCAAAATGACATGGTTATCGGCTAAGTAGTTTGGGCGTGAAAGAGTTAAAAAGAAACTCACATTAGCATTTATAATATTTGCTAGACTTTTAACTGCTACACTAAGTTTTCTTAGATTCTCAAATACCTCTGATACACTTTACAATGGTGTAAAAGTCGTGGTGGTCTAGTGATCTGACCGGTGGAATATCAGTCCACAGGGTCGAACCCCGAATGTATGCATGTACCTACAAATTTTTCAGAATTCGCGTACATTTACTAATTTAAATTGGTAACACTATCGGCTAACGGTGAAGGAAAATATCATGAGGAAACCTAAACCTGAGAAATATTCATGTATCGAGTACCAAATGGTGGGAAATTATGGAACTGTGGATTTCTCAGAGTTCGAAATCGCCAATACGTCGTGGGCTGGCGTGGTGATTATACCCATACCTTCCTTCGAGAAGAGGTCTATAGCCCTACAGTGGGTCTCTTACAGGCTGATGATGATGCTATGATGACTTTATAATGGGTAACGTTAGTCGAGTATCAATAATATATATACTACATATTTAAACATTTAAAATTCGGTATGAATGTATGATTTTTTTGCATGATTTTTCGAGTGTGTCTACAAGGTTCAAGAATATGAGAGCAGAAAATAAAACTAAGTAGTTATAAATATTGACTAACTTTATACATCTATGTCGGATTAAGCAGTCGTCGAGACGTTGTAGGCGCCATGGACGATTCCGTTTCCAAGGACCGAGTCTCTGAATTGATGTAATAGTTTCTGTTTTCCCAAGGCTCGGCGCTTTACTTTTTACTTACCTAATTAGGTTAGCAAGCAGTTTTTCCTAGTTTATTTATTAGAATAATTATTTAACTAGAAGGACGACATTTAAAGATTATAGAGAAATTCTGTTAGTTGTAATTATAAATATTTAAAAAAATGTGTCTGTTTTTAACGAACTTCAAAAAGCAGGATGTTCTCAATTCGGTTGTATTTAAAAAAAAAAATTATAATTTAGAACTTCGTCATTTATAAACCGGTTTGTATTGACCTTGAATTTCAAAGATACTCCAAGGAAGTCGTCAAAATGGCGTAGGTAATGGATAGTACTTAAGATTTTGGTAGGTTTATGACAGTCCGAGACTAAGTAGGTATCTAACAATGGCCACGGATGTTCTGGTGCATTTTTAGAGCAGACATTTTGAAGTCGATTGTATCTTATGTTAAAAGTTCCTTGTGTTATAAAAAATGCCAATTTTTTCATTTTTGGAAAATAATAAAATCACAGAAACTTATATATGCTAATTCAATATATGTTACACGATACTCGCATATGACACCCGATATCACTGATCCAAATTTCCATGTTACCGAGAGTGGGCGTAAATAAAGTTTTACACAATTCTTCGCTAAAAATATCATCAGGAGTATTAATTGATATCCAGTTTTCTATGACTTCAGTTACTTGGATAGTAAATAAAATAAGAAACAACGTATGGAATCTGCATTTATTAATGTTTAATCGCTATTAAAATATATGACTTTGTTAATTTCATGTAGCAAACAATATTTAGTTATACATTTTCCTTTAATTGGTTTTTGAATAATCTATGTAGGAATTATAAATCACATAAATTCATTTAGATTCGATGATCAAGTATAAATACATTTTTCTATTGATCACATTTCCATTATTATAACTAAACTAGCTATGTGTCGTTTGTGTACCGTGTTATTAACGTGCACGGTGTACGTCGGGTGTTGTCACGTCGCTTCGTGACGCATTTCAAAAGTATATTTCCGCCTTTCATCCATGTTTTGTATTTTGGTATTGTGTACACCTAATACTTGATATTATTTTCAATTAGTCATTTTATAAGTTATGGTTTTGAAAGATTAATATATATCAAGACAAGTTATAAATCAACATATATCTATATAAATAAATGTTGATCGTCGAATGAATGTCAGTGTATAATTTTAGAACGGCTGCACCTATTTGACTAATTTTTTTTGTTGTGTTTGTGTCAGGATATTGTTCGTGTGAAAAAAAAAATGCTTTAATAATCTTTTTTTTTATGTGATTGGAGGCAAACGAACAGACGGGTTACTTGATGGTAAGTAATCATCGCCGCCCATGGACACCTGCGACACGAGAGGCATCACAAATACGTTGCCGGCCTTTGAGCAAAAGTGAAAATGTTGAGTTAAATAAATCACAATATAAAAAAGTTAGTGCGTGAGACGAAGAGACATACATAATCAGAAAATATTCACAAAATTCACATATTGTCTCAGTTTTTCAGTTGTCATTTCATTTCATACGTGCTTGGGAAGGTTTGATCTCATTTTCTTCATTGTAAAATACCGTGCGAAGCCGGGGTGGACAGATAGTGTAATATAAACACATGTTTAACGTTTTGAAAAAAAAAAAACTTTTTTAAGGTTACATATGAATACAATAAGTTCAGTATATATCAATTACGTTACGTCAGTTTTACGTTGCTCTCTTATCGAAGTTAAAAGGAATCTATTTCTAAACACAGACATCCCTGCAGGCTCCGTTAAAAGCAGCGGTAACGTTGGTAGGGAGCGCGGAAGGGTGGTATTGCAAACAATCCCCTCGGATATTGAACGGCGATGCGTTCGGAAATGCATCGCGACGGCTGCCTGCAATGGAACCATTTAAGTTCATTGAATACTAGCTAACGCGTGAAGATATGAATAGCCTATTTCCATCTCGTTGGTATTTCCGCATATCAAATCGAATTACTAACATTGTCTAATTCTGAAATAATTATTGGAGATAAGAATATTATTAAATAAATCTAATAGCTTAAAGTACTATATATATATGTATTATTCTGAAGGAAAAATAATACGAAATAAATTTCGTATTTCTAGTAGGAAGTGAACATTAATTAATAGTTTGGATAATATGAATATGTTAGTATATTTTTAATATACGAGTACGTTCAATTGATACAATATACAGTTTTATCAGAAACCTAATACTTTACCAGTGATGCCTGTTCAATCAAACAGACAGACATTTGTAAAAATGATCGAAATGAATTCTATTACTTATTACTAGACAACTGCAACAATTTTTTTCTCAAAAATCAAAAAAGTACAGACACGTTGGATTTACATTCTTATTGTATGTATAGATATTTTTATATCCATGTAGTGAAATAACAAACAATAAGTTTTAAAGATAATTATTGTTAATTCTTAAGCAAGAATATCTTAGTAGTCAAGAGTAACTGTTCGTAGAAACGATGTATTACGCCTTTTCTGGACCACATATAACAAAGAATAATTCGTAGTCATCAAAAACTTAATATTAATTATACTACGAGTAATCGATATGTATAAATAAAAGTTAAAGTGTCTATCGATTGTCCGAGCTATTCTCGAAACGGCTTAACTGCTTTTGAGGAAACTTTAACGGGCGGACAAGATAGGTACTTTAAAATAATATCAAGGTTAGATATAATTATGCTTTGCCAAAATTACTACAATTGAATGATAACATTTAATAGATTTTATTTACAATCGTAAAAGTGTTACGGGGGTAATTGGTAATGATAAACTTACAAAAAATAAAAAGAATATTGAGACAAAACGAGGAAAGAGGATACCCATTTGCATAACAACGAAATCGCGATTATAAATTAGTTCTGTGAATTATTCAAAGTATTTGTTTTCTGTTTCATTTATTTAAATTATATGATAAGTTGTAAAAATAAATGTGGATTTTCCTATTTCACGAATCACAATATAAGAGTTGATTACATTAAATTAGGTATGAAAATCAATGGGTTACATAATGTTTCTTAAATTGGATATACGACGAATATATACATCTATAAATATTATAGAACAAAGTAGTTACTTTTCGTGTCTGTGTGTGTTACGAAATTTGATAGGCTTCTCGCTATCGTTTAGAAAATTTATTTCAGAATGTTTATATGTTATGTTGTGTTTCCGGGCGCTAACATGGAAAACGCTAACTATACCCTATGAGATGCATAAAAATGATGTACAACAGAACTGTACCTCTGAAAAGTCTCTACAAAAAAGTCACCGACGGTATATGTTTACCTCATAAGTATGAGTCACAGTAAGAACTTTTGTCTTTTACATATTATTATAAAAATATTGGTTATTTGCGACACAATTCCACGGTTACATACAATATATTACAGAAACTAATACATTTATATAGTATTAATCCTTATACAATTAAGTACTTTAGTTAAAGTTTAATGATAACAGAAAAAAGGTGTTTGTGTGAAGATTATAGTACTTAGCGTCTATATGACTTTGAAGAAATGTAAATATCAAAGTCCCAAAAATGGATCTGGACTCACGCGAAGCCGGGACAGGCTACTAGTACATACATGAACATGTTTAAAGCTTTCGTTTTCTGATAATGAATTCAAACGTTTTCCTACTATTTAACTATACATTGATTTTAAGTATGTCTCATACATTGTATGGAATTCAATTCGACATAATATCGCAAAAGAAATTCTATAATAAAATGTTTTTAAATATACCTAATTTTGTTCATCCACGGTCAAACAAATAAAACATTATTGGTCGTGGTTCATATTCAACCCTTAAGAAAATATGGTAATCCAACAATTATGAGAAAACTCATCTCAGTTTTTAATTAGCAATTCAAAATCGTACAAACAGAGGTCCCCTGTACTTGTCCTTCACTTAAATAATACCAGCCACAAGGCAGTTAATTAAAAAAAACATCGGATTGAAGTGTAGGCAAGAGCTTTGTGGTTGAAGGCTTAAAAATGACTGTAATCATGTCTAGCTGAAGTACAAAGTGATGTACAAAAGATTGTATTCCATTTTTTTTTTCTCATGGAAATATGAAAAAACTCTAAGGCTTTCAATATTAATAGAAAAAAGTACTGTAGTTATTGATTTATATAATAAGATTAAAGGTGTTTTAAATAGCCTTATATAGCCTTGTGGACGTTGTCCTGTCCTGATTATAAAAAATATATACTTATGTGCACGACATAAACTGTGTAGTAACTAATGTATTTACTTTGATAAGGATTAATACTGTATCCGTCTAAATAGCCTTCCAATTACCTTATTATATGAGACCATTTTTGAGTAGACAAATGGATATAGTAAGCTATCCTTAAAATATAAGTATATGCCATCGCAAACTTTTTTGTAGATCTATAAAATATGCATTGTTTTGTTATTTCTCAAAAGAATTAGGCAGCGTTTTTGATGAAAGCTCCCAGGCGGCTTGACTTTTTCTAACACTTCCGACAATTATCGTTATATTTTAACCAATTTACACAAAACCTTGACAAATTAAATACCTAATACTGCATTATAATCAGTTTAGTCGTTTTTTAGTTTATCGCGAACATACCGACAGACAGACAGAGGCGGCGGACGACTTTATTTCATAATATGTAGTAATTTTATATTCGGAATATAAATATAAATAAATCGGAATTATTAAATTAACAAGTTATTAAAGGGTCGGCAACACGCATGTGATATCTAAGGAGATCTTGAAAAATATTAACAGACAGGCGTTCAGTTGTTCAGTAAACCCGTGCGAAACCGGGGCAGATATAGCTGGTATATGATATCTATTGTGGTCTAACATAATTTTAAAACAAATCTCAATAGGTTTGCTGAATATTAAAATAATTAATCGCATATGTTTACAAAAACGAATAAATGTTTTTCACATAAAACAATGTAACTGAATCTTAGAACTTTAGAGATTGCTCAGTGACATGAAAAATTATATTGTATATAATATCGTTATTATCTAAATACTAGTAGTTAAAATTTAATTCGTTACTTAATAAACGTATATGTCTTTTGTTTTAGAAGAAAAAAAGCGTTTCTGTTTTCAAAGGTAACTGAACTTACAATGGCTGTAATTATTGTGTGTAACTGTGTGCAGGCTTTGTGTTCTGGCTTACTTCCAACGTAAAGCCTTCGGATTCGGTTTGATATTCCATGCAGGATGTAGATAATGCTATGTTCGCTAATAAATAGTTTAAACTGACAAATGGTCGTAAGTTACTGAAATAATATTTTTCAGTGTAACATACCGTCGAGATAGATTTTATATATATTTTGTTATTGCATGAAGAAATATTTAATTCTAACTAATACTGTAAAAGCAAATGTGAGTCTGTTTGTCACTATTCCATACTTTAACCACTCAACCCATTATCATAAAATTTTGAATAAATGTTGTCAGGATGCACAGAAAAGGACTTGAGGTACTTTTTCATCTAGAAAAAATGTACTGTTCCCAAGGGAAAGGTCAAATCAACATTTACGTGAGCGAAACCGGGAGTAGAAACTAGTTACAAGTAAAAGGTTTAAATATTTGAAACTACCACTTGTCTAAGAACCCATCGGCACCTTACTTATCGGCTTTTCCGTGAAATTTTGTTCAGATACTTTTATGTCCTATACTATCGACAGGACTTGTACGCAATAATGCTATGTCCTGTTATAGAGCTGAGAGATCGCAGGTTTGATTCTCGTATATAACTTGCTAAGGCATTTTCACGATTAATACAATAAAAAAAGTACCCATTACAATAAAATCAAACTTAAATGACTTATAAAAGGACATTTTAAATTATTTATACAGTTATAAGTAAAATTAACGCAATAATTATTGTGAAAAAATGGATTCCCTACAAGGAAGAAATGTCTGTCAAGTCAGTTATCATTATTTATCATTATTTTTTAAAATTGCGATAATTATGAGCGAGTTCAAAGCAATTAGTGTCTGTTGGCGACGAGGGTTCTCCTCAGAAGCTCCATCTGGCGGCGCTCCAACGTGCCACTCCTTTACACAGGGAAATTCACTCGTTCACCGGGTAACTATTTCGCAGTGACGATTCAACTTCAAGAAATAAAGTGTGAAAACGGCAAACGGTCGAGTGGTGCTCATTGTTCTTTATAAATCGTATTAAATTTTTTATAGATGTTTTAACGTGAATAGTTCATTTTATTTTAATATTGGATTTACTGTTACTTATAGAAATGATAAAGAGTATTAATTTATAATATTTTTAATATGTTCAATGCAATATTCTTGGAACATATTTTGCATCTGTATTTAATGAATGTATTTTGAATCTGTGGCCTTTAGAGGTCTCCTTAGACTCATGTCAATTATGGGAGTGAATAAAAAACGGAAGTTTTGTAGTCGGGTGTTACATTTTTTTCTATAAATAAATTTAACTTATGTATTTTAATAAGTGATTTTTTCTACAAATTTCAGAAATAATATATTTTGTATATTCAGAAGGGACCATTGCAATTCTAAATAGTCCTAAGGATTTTCAACATTTTCAGTATATCTAAGCTACACATACCGTCCATGTTTAAGCTATTGTCCTGCAAAAAGTAAATACATTCTTTTACTATGTGAATTCATAAAAATATTGGTAATCAATTCAACAGTAATTAAGAATCTTATATACGTAGCGCAACTACAAAGTAGCCACACTCTTCACAAATATTGTTTATATTTCAGTTCAAAGCGCATTGAAAACTTGTAGGCCAGTGAAGATGTGAAGGGCCAATAGCGTAAGTCAGTTCGAAAAAAAAAACATTATACACTTTTATATTCGTGGATGAGTAAGATCTTTACGTCATATCACATAGATATGTTTGTTTAATGCAAATAATATTTCACAGCTACATACTTTGTAATACAGACGGACAAATTGTATACTTTAACTTATAAATAAATATCTCTGTTTTATTATGTACCGGTTTACTCGTATGTAGGTTTACACGGATGGTGTGTGGACAAGCGGTACAAGAGTCGTTTGTTCCTGGCGTATTTCCAAACTATTCGCCCTTTATGTGTATATATTTGTCGTTTTGTATTGATTTTATGTGTCGAATTGTAATTTTTGTTACCGACTTTCTTTTATATATATATATATATATATATATTAAGCGTTTTAAAATTCGCTAATTTAATTACTTATTTGAAAATGACGAAAATCATACGTTTGTAAACACTTAATGTAACTTAGTTAATAACAAATACTTTTTGAAGTGAAAACTTCTTTAGCCGCGTTGAGTATTTTTTAGTAGGAGAAAAAGTTATGAGTTCGCGTTACCGACATGCTGGTGACGTTTTATGCTAGCGTCATGTATTCCATTGAGTGCCAATAGATGTGAACACCAGACTAATGTTAATAATAACATTTTTTTAATTATGAAATTTGAATAACTCGGACTATAATTGATTTAAAGATTAAAAAAAGAACACCGTTTCTCTATTGGTTTGAGATTTTACTTCTGTCGGCAGTCCTTATGAATTAAAAGTAAAAAGTATGAATTAATGTAAATGAATGTTTAATCTCAGTGATACATCTTAACTACATATCTCATAAACAAAATTCCTCAAAGACATACATACATTGTATACACTTCAGGTGCTGACCAATTATTTATTTACTATTTTTTTAAATTTATTAATTACATTTATTTATTTATTATCTTTAATTAATATTAATATTTTAAGGTTTATTTGATTCATATTTTATTTCCCTTAAGCCACATTTTCATAATAAAGGAAAAGACAAACATGTGTAATATTTCTTCGGAGGTAAACCAACTGTCAAGATACAGGGTAACCTAGTTAGACGGACAAAGAGTGTGTATTCTTTTCCATATAGTGGATAGTTTAAATGTATAAACTAAAAATGTGTAAAAATATGTGTAATAAATAAATAATAATTATTATTATTACATGTTCCAGTTATTGAACCAGGATTCAGGTTACATTATATTTAATTGTTTTGTCTAGTCTGTAAGGAAATTTAAGGCATTAATAAAAATACTTTTCAAATATAAAAATGTGTATTTTGTTATATACCATCGAGTAGCAATTTTATCTCCTCGTCATGTCTTTAACTCAAGAACTATTGTATAAGACTTAAGACTCCGTTATTACGGCTCAAACTACTTCACGTCGAGCAAGTAATTTTATTAATGTATGCTTAAGTATGAGACTTCAGAGGAAGGAGGAGTATGCAATGTAAATTAATTAAACAACTACGGTAACATCCTTATAGAATGGTGGCGATACTTGCTTCCTTTTCGATTAAACTTGGGGCATGTTGATAAATATTTCAATTGTTCTTAAACTATATGCTCCATCCAATAACAATAGATAGGCCTATTGTAATAAGGTTGGTGATTCGATTAAATTTTCTAGTATATACATATGTATGTGTCCACATTAATCTAAGGGTAATACGCGTATCCAACATAATTAATTTTGATGAGATAGCGAAGTTCTTCATTTCATGTTTGGAATACTTTTATAGAAGACTAGCTGTTACCCGCGAGTTCGACGGCGTGGAACTTTGCGAAATTTCTTTCAAAAATTGTTCGTGCGAATTTTTTTGGACACTGCTTTTTTAGTTTTTTAAATTTATTTTCCATAATTATTTTTTCTAAAATAAAAGAAGCCTAAGGAGCACCTTATAGTAACAGCCATTTGACTGTTCAATTGTTTCGGAGATTAGGTAAAACAAACAGACAAACATTTAAAAAAATGTTTTTATGTTATAAGTACCGAATATACTTTCATATTCATTTAGTAACAAACTGTTATTTTGACATTACAAACAGACATTTTAATCTTATTTATTGCTAAAAACCTTAATTTAATTTTCTTTATGCATCATGACAATATCATAGGCAGTATTATAACGCTTGTATTATACACGTCAAAAGAAACCTTGAGGGATTATTTAGACAATAGGTTGTAAATATAATGATAGCCTTTTATTAACGTGGGGAAATCCATTATGGATACCCATCCTCCCAGGGGAGAGAATGGGCTATGTCCGACTCGCATGGACTAAAACCCCACGGTGTACCGGCCACCGCTTTAAGTTGGGGCGGCATGGGACCGTGCTGAGCTATCACCATGCCGCCCCCAGCGGTCAGCCCGGCGAAAGATGGCCGCTGGGCTCCGTCCTTGTAGGGAGGTACACTGGGTACACGCCCAGCTACCTCCCCTCGTCCGCCGAACCTGTGCAATGAGGAGATGGGCCCCCCAGCCAGCGCACGTCCAGGGTGAGGCCCAGATACTTCATCCGGGTCCCCACCCCGATACGGGCGCCATCTACAACTAAATGGGCCCCAGGTGGTGGCCCTCGCCGAGGCCCGTGAAATAATGGGGCCTCGGTTTTATCGAGGGCCACCCTAAGACCCAACCTTCGGATGCGCCCGACCACGACGGTTGTGGCCGCCGTTGCCAGGCGCACCAAATTTCCCTAATCCACCCCCCGGGCTACGACTAGGGTGTCATCCGCGTAACATATAATGCGCGCTCCGATGGGGAGCGCGTCGCGGAGCACCCAGTCGTAGCCCAGGTTCCACAGGAGTAGGCCCAAGGCCGACCCCTGTGGAAAATATAATGATAGCCTCGCTTATGTCATTTGAACTACAAAACATATTTGTTTTCATTCAAGACAGATAATAAAGAGTTGCAGTGTTGCCATCATATTATAGTTGTAACTTGGACAGGTTCTTCCACAATTTACTTTAATTAACTTATTAATTCACGAAATAAATATCAACATATATGAGTAACTGAAATGTTTGACTGCGAGATTACGTTGTCAAGCAATGATTGATATTATATAAGCGTGCACGTTTGTAGCAAAATGCAATATGTACACAGAGGAGGAGCGCAGTCTGTGTGCACGGCTCTCCGTCGAGCTTGAAACTTGAGTGGCCAACTTTATCGGCCACGCGGGCGAACTTCGTTTTTCATTTAATTTGCTCGAAACAAATACAGCTTAACAATATTCTCAACGCTTACAACTTTTGATTTGATCCTTGTTCCTTGGTTATAACTCTTTTATTTTCTATTAGATAAAATTGTTATGGCGTTCGATATTTATGGTAACCAACATCACATCTTTGTTGACATGTCTCAATTGTTTAATGATTTTTTTACATCGCCTTAATATTTTTAGTCTATCTATCGCATGTCGCATTACAGCCGGCCGCGGAGTAGGAGTAAAGTTAAATTCGCTCGGCAGAGCCGCCAAGGCCAATATGGCGGCGCTCATGGCTCAATTAAAAATGATTTACAAAAATATGTAGTCTCAGTTTTTAAAAAGATTAAAAATGCTAGTTTAGTACCCTACATCAAATAATTTTCCAAAAATTTTCAGTTAAATGCATACGATCCGAAAATAAGAATTTCTCTTATAGTACAATAAAGAGGAAATGTATAATACTTGTTACTTGAAGTGCAGTTTATGCGTTATAAAGTAAACGAACGAAAATATGTTAAATCCATATCTTTACGTAGCGTAGTAAAATTGTAGAATCGCTGTTTTATCGTCGTCTTGTTAGCGTTTTCCGCTTTCATATGATTGGGTCTTACAAACAAAGCGTGAGCAAATATTTTATTGTTATGAAAATTTCTCTAGAGACCGTCTCTCCCCGGTCACTGGTATTTTTCTGTACTGTCTAATAATGGTGCTATTTTCATAACTGTGGTTGACAGTAATGGGCTTCGGTACACTGTGGTAGTGTTCAAGTCTTTAAATTAGTCTATCGAGGGTTTAGTAAGCCAAGACGTCGCGGTTCGATGTCAGCACAGGCTGAATGTTTCTGTACATTTTTGCTATTTCCGTGCTATGTGTTTTATTTCTTTAAAATGTGTTACATACGTATTTGAGTTTCTAGGTTATAGATTATTTTACTGGAACAATAATTTATCACTATTACTAGCTTTATATAAACTCTTGAGTGCTCTTTTTATTATTTCTTTGTTCGATTTTAACGATATTTGTATTTCGTAAATCAGAAAATAAATTTGATTTAATGTTCTGTAATGCGACAATGCAGTGTGTTTATGCTTGTATAAATAAGTAGTAAAACATTATTGTTGTACAACGGCCCGCTGCTTTCGATAAGCAAGTTCTGTCTCTTCGGGCGTGATTGCACACGCCGATACTCACGGGCTGCATGTTTCTAGAATACCTCGCAGTCTTTTTAACCGACTGAGACTTGTACTGGGATACGATAAGGACTGATCTGGAAAAGACGGCGACAGCGGGTGCAGCGTGCAGCAGACGCGATCGATACTGCAGCGGGCCTCGCGCCTGCTGCCCCCGTCGGCCCACTGGCGTCCCCCTCAGCTCCGCACAGTGCCGCCGGCGGCTGAAACTTTCGCGATAAGTACGGAACTAACGCGTAGCGTACGCAATGCAATATTGTTAGCCGGTTACGAGTCTGAAACAGCGGATATTAAGGCTACAGAGACTACGCTGCGCCGCTCGCATTACCGTTTTTACATTGTGAGCTTGAAATGAATACCTACGGAGTGTATGTTCCATTGCATTAATTCTATTATTTAACTGCGTTACATTGCCATTTGATGTCTTTTCATTTTTATAGCATTATTATGCACATTTTAAATACGCTTAATGATGATGTTATAATCGATATTACTATAAGCAACTCTTTAGCCTCATTTTTATCTTTTTAATATGTTAAAACAATATTTAGTCTCAAATGTTAACAACGATCTTATTTTGTGCATGGACAAGTTTTGAGCATAATCAAATTGGTCAGTCGCAGAATTAGCTGTTTTCTAATAATATAGAGGTAGGCTTTGGCCCAAAAATAGTTAAATATTGTATTCAAGGCTTCATAAGATAGCTTTTATGCAAACTGTCTGCTTGCGACAAGTAACATCGTAGACATCCCATGAGATACCGCTATCACTACGGTGTTATATTCGATTCGCTTGTGCAACACAGTCTGATATGGTCTAGTATGGTCTAAGGATATTCTGTTATGGAGAGCGTACTAGCGTCAATGTGCTAGCAAGTTCGGAACCATTTAGTGCATGATAATGATAAAAGATCCAACTTGGTGACGTTTATGGCTTAGAATGTCTTCAGCAACCGTCTCAGCAGTGCACTTCAATTGATCCAAGTAAGGTACTTTTAGTAGGGGTTACGTGTTTGCGTCCTTTGAAGTCTTTTTAAAGAACTCTCCGAAATCGACCGATCGACGCTACCGTTGTCAGAGAGGTGACCAATACAATACTTCGGTCAGTGTATAAGCATTGCTATGGAACGGAACAATATGTTTAGCCTTTTGAGAATGTTTCTTTCTGCCAGCGAGGTGAATAGCATCCACTGTTTGTAATTTAATTTAGTTCCTTATGTGTTTTGTTATTAGCATTTACAGGAAGAAAAGGTATATACAATAGATATTGTATATTACACACATTCTACAAGTGGCAAAACCATTTATTGTTGTATATACACTTGTTCACAATTATTTATATGATTTAACAGCAAAAATAGACCCGTATCGTACAACGTCATCACTGTAATATATTATTAAGGCAAGTATTAAATTAACATATAGAATTTGATTAATAACAAATTGGTCATGTTAGTTTCAAGTATAAATTCTCCATATGGACACTTTATTTTCACCTGCCGTAGCGCATATTACACCAATAAAGCATTTTAACGACAAAGAAAATTGAAGGTATTCTGGTGCAATGGGCGAAGTTCCGCAAGAAAGTTGTCGGTGGTCGCACGTCGGGCGAACTCGCCGAGTCCCGGCCACGCCTCGCACATGTACAGTTTGCTGCTTCCCTCCATATGTGAAACTATTTTTAAATGTTCGAAAATATTGATACTTACGTATAATATACTATGTAGTATGTATGCCACGGCATTATGCAACCACCGACATCCAGTGCTTGAGACAAGTAATTAACTAAACCAAAAAATGTCTCTAAACTCTTCTTATCTGTTGGAGTATGGTTTCCAGGCGGTGATGTCAGGTGTGGGGTAGAACAGATTACATACTTAAGCCATGTATTTAGTGCTAAGGGAACGAGTCCCGACTATAATAACATTAAAGCCATAAAAGAAATACCTACTCCAACAGATAAGAAGAGTTTAGAGACATTTTTTGGTTTAGTTAATTACTTGTCAAAGTTTATTCCTAACTATTCAAAATACACGACTCGGATAACAACTACTTAATTTCCTTCCACCGACATCTTCCCCTTAAAAACTATCGATTCCAACAATGTTTTATATTTTTATACTAGCTTTTAATCTAGATTTAACTTATCCCTCAAAAACAGTACTATTCTTCTATGTAAAAAGTATGCCATTGTCTGTACCCCTGTCAAAGTAAATGCAAAATTTCATGATGATAGTTATTGAGCTGTCAAAGCGTGAAAGCGGAACAAACAAACAAATAAATCAACATTCCCGTTAATAATATTAGTTAGAATACTAAATAGGTAACACACTAGACATAGAGGGTGATTGACTCTCTATTCCAGCTGTCAGATTACGTCTATAGGTGATTGACAGATTTGACTTAATATGATGAGGATGTACCATACTAGTACATTAGTAAGATGAAATTAATTATAGACATTTTTAATCCAGCTTGTTGAGGAATAGATAAAAGTTTAAAATAAAAGAAATTAAAAACATCGTAGGCTATATTAATTTTTTAAAACTCGATTTAAAGCTTAAAATTAAAAAATCTTAAAAAAAAATTGAAATATTTTTTTTTTCCTGTAAAAGCCACGTAAAAACATTTTTTTTTTCAGTAAAAGATAATGTTAGAACCATTTTTAAGAAAGTTATGTTCAAAAAGCTTATAGAAACTATCTTTTGAACGAGTAATCAAAGAAAATATTTTTGTGGGATACTAAAACATATCAAAATTGTTTTTTTTAAATCATCCAATTTGGCGTACCCCTTAAGCAAATGCTCATAATTTTTTACGCTTTTTTTTAAATACACACAATATAAAGTACGGGAATCCAAGATTATGAAAAAGTCTCTTAGAACACAGTTTTCAGTAACGTACGAGGCACGGACCCATTTAATTGGTAAAAGTGTAACGGATTTACAAATAAAAGATTTAATAATTATTTTATCTATAAATAAAATTAAACCTTCAGTAACTTTTTCTCCTGTATCACATCTGATTTTTTTAATAGCTATTGACAAGCTTTATTTTATCAATCAAGTTTATCAATAAAAAAGTTTGGAAATAGTTTTTTTATTCTATAACATCGCTTCAATATTCTATAACAATCTACAATATTTGTACAATACTCAATACAGATAATAATGTCTATATGTTAACGCGTGACGAAAGAAGTTTGTAATCCCTATTATTGTATTCTTTCGACCACTAGACTACCACTAACTAGTATAATTGAATTGAGGTAATCCTTTATTTCATTTGTTATTCTTACAAAATCTTCATATTTCACTAATTATTACTAGAAAAACAAAATTTGCTTAGAATATCAACAAACAAACTACGGCACGAAACCCGGAAGGGAACGTCACGATCGTGATTTCTTTGATGAGATGTTAATAAATGGAGCGCTTACACGTTATAATTGGGAAAAACTGTCGCGTCGTCCTCTCAGTTACAGATGGGTATAAATCTTTATGTAGACGGGGATCGCTGGGCGCCTTTAGCCCGCTCCGGTTACTTATTCGGATCACGCGCCCACTCTGTCCTCTGAATATAAGGCGTTACGGCCCATTTATTGTACGTCAAGAAACGTGCGTCGTCGTCGCGTTGGCTCGCCTGAACTCTCCTGTTGAGATGCTCTAACTACCCTCAATAATTAATGACTGCCATCGCCAAACGCTAATTTTAATTACACTGGAGCTGTGAAGGCCAGATAAATAGGTGTACATTCCATACGAAAATAACTTTAGACATTTTTACTTGTGTAACATTTTATATTAGTTTTTGTATCTATTTTTTTCCACTCTAACTAATACCATAAATGCGAAAGTGAGTTTGTTTGTGTGTTACGCTTTCACGCCTTAAATACTCAACCGAAAGGTGTGAAATTTTCAACGTTGTCGGAATACATAGGGCACTTTTCATCCAGAAAAATGTATGGTTCCCGAGGGATTTATCAAATATAAATTAACGCGAGCGTAGCCGCGATCAAAAGCTAGTATTTATATAAATAGTTTTACTCTATTCTATACATAAAGGCTGATTTTTATTATTGAATTTTATATGTGAAATTTGTGTTATTTCGTTAGTGGAACTTCAATATAAAAACTGTTTTGGCGAAATATAACAAATTAATGTCCTCATAACCTAAAGTTTTCCGAAGACATTTCTTTATTACTTTTAGAGAGATCGATTAATAACTTGCCATGAATTTTATCACACTAGAATACTAGAATCGCTGTTCAGTATCGAAAAAGTGGGTTATGGGCGGTTGCTTAAATCTCAAACTTTGGTTTTCCAATACAACAGCGATAAAAATTTCTCTATTGATACCAATACTAGCTTTGCTAGCGGGTCCGTACACGATTATTATTATTTGTTTTATTTTTCATATCTACACATAACAATTTTCAAGGTGATCGAATGTGCGATATAAAAGTGAATTCGCATTCGAAAAATTTATAGGATAAAATAATAATGGTACTCCCCTATTCGCGTATAGTAATATAGTAAGTATCGTTTATAGTCGTATCAAATTCAGATCTGGGAAGACATTATTACTATGCGGTACCAACTATCTGGCAGCGAAATGATAACTGGCTCCGCAGTTTTTACACACATCAAAGGAACTTAGAAACGTTGATTTGGAGTTGTTATTGGAAAGACAACATTGTGTGCTAGCGTATTTTGCGCCTTTATAGGAATGACTTTTTAGCGTGATAAATAATTGAACCTTCATCACGCAGGTATGGAACTAGCATTAGTCTACCGACTTTAATGAAGATCCATCAAACAATATTCGAGTTTATCTAAAGCATAAACCAAAAAGACCAATGTAAACAAGAACATACAAGTAATTTCGTTTAAACCGAGTTATAATCGTTGACATAATTTAAACTTTTGTTTTAATTGCACAGTTTAATTTTGTTATTTTAGTTTTTTTTTTTATTTATGTTTGTACTAATTGTAATGTAAATTTCAGGTGTGCTTCGGGCAAAGTTTTTTTTGTTGAATAAGAGTTATTCTATTTCCTTTTCTGTACACCTGGTATCGTGTAAAGAGTAGTCTTATATTGCTACACTTGTTCTTAATATGGATTAGAACTTAACTCGCGAACAATACTGTTTTTTGGATAAATGTACTTTATGCTGTTTTCTGTACCACTGACAATGTGTATGGAAAATGTCATTATATTCATTATAACCCGTTGAATAGTTACGGCGTGAAGTCGGAACAAACAGACCTACATTCGCATTTATAATATTAGTAAGAAAACTCAATAACGACGTTTTATAATTATTTGTAATATCAGATCAGTTTATTGAACTATTGTAAACTATATTGTGCTATATTTTTATTGTCAACACGTTTTGCAAACTTTTTTATAACGAACTGGTGCCTATAAATTTGTTCTCGTGCAAATCCCTTTGTCGTTTATGAAAATTACGTGTTTTGTCTGGAATATATTTATATTTTATTTTTTAATAATAATGTTCACCGTTGATCATTTTACCGATTTTAAATTACCTCTGTTAAATTTTTTCATTACTACTTAACCTACATGGAAAAGCGTAATAATATGTAGCCCAAATAGTACGCTGAAAGTCTCCTATAAGCTAATTAAAGTTTATTTAGAAATCGATTGAACCGATTCCGTTCAACTTTTGGAGACGACCCGGGCAAATGATTAGTAGATATTTCAATTTCATTTATATGTATATAGTATATCGATGGCATAACTCACCTAATTATAAAGATTATATAAATATCTAAATTACAATCTTAACATATTGCAACAGCTACGGGTAATAGTCGGACTCAATTTTTAAAAGCTATAGCTGTTTATAAATTAACAACCATTTGGGTCACGATTTTATTAGCTATGATGCGTCATTGCAAGATTTCAAAGAAATTAGATGGCGGTTTGTTAGGAAACTAAAATAATATATTTATAATATATATCTGCTTGGATAATATTCCCGATTTAACTGTGGTACGGTTTAAAATAGTCCAATTTCAATGTATTTTTTCTTGCTACACTTATCGCTATTTTAAGACAATAATTTACTTACTAACAGGGGAAATTATCACAATATTGTTAAAATTTAGACTCCATGAATAAATATGTTGATATAACTCTAGGCCCACAAATCTATGTTGGAATCCATTCTGGTTAATACAAAGACATGGCTTTCTGCGCTAGTGTTTTTTTCTATAACCGATATAGATTCAAGAGACCGACTGTAATATCGTTACATACAATACTTACAAAAATAATATTATTTACAGGATGCAGTTGATGTTAAGAAGTGGGTCGACAATCTAATGAGGATATTTAGTTCACGTTGTCTACAGAGGACAATATCTCTCGAGTGTGTATAATATGTATACAATCTCGTAAAACACTGTCGTTAGCTCTCGTAGAGTACATTTGGTAGTCCCATAGAGTACTCTAGTACTAGGGATTACAGTATTCTCATAGATTTTCCTTGTCGAATACTAAATTCGTGTGTGGTATAGAACTCTAAAAACTTTTGTAGAGCACTCTCACTCTAATACGGCTTCGTAAAATGCTTTAAGTAGATTCTTGTTGATTGTCATGAAGAACTTGTGGTAGGGCTTATTAGTGTATTCTGGTAGAGTTTCGTAGAGTACTCTAAAAGTCAATCATAGAGTTACGTAGAATGTTTATATAGAAAATATAACACATGAGTAAAAATAAAATGCCGTTACACTAATAATTACTGCGTAATAAACAGTGAAAAAGCTAGTTTTGTATACTATTCTATAAATTATATGTTTTAAATGAAAGTTATAGAAATGTATGACCCTTTTAATTATATTCAAATTTTAAGTAAACGACATAGTGTTTCTCTAATTATCAATGGGGTTAAATCTATTATTTCGAATAATATTAATATTCGAAAACCGTAATTCTCATTAATTTAAGAAAACTATACATACTTGTCGCTTATTTAATATTGCTTCGATGACACTGCAGTTAAATAATGTGAAATACAGTAAGGCATGCTTAGCGTTGAAATATAATAAGGATGAAAACAACTCATTTATTATTCCCTCCACATACTTGCACTCCGTGAAAATGTGATTCGTATGAGTACAAAAAAACAACATTTTAGCAGTTATGGAAGAAAAGAAGATACGCTATCCCACTTACGTATCAAAGGAATAAATATAACATCATAAGTCCATTTACAAGAACTGTCCTTTTATTTATCTAATACAAGCATACAGCTAATAATTAAGTTTTTTTTTGTTAATTTACGATTTTGCTTTAATTAATTTCATATAAATAACAAAACAATATTATCTTATTGTATTCGGAAGCTTGAAAACGACGAGTTTAGCTTAACACATTTATAATTAACCTTACTTTTATAAGTAATGATTATAATTTTTTTTTAGGATGGATTAAAAAGAAACTGGAAACGTTACATGCTATTTATGTAAACCTAAATAACATAACCATAAAAACATATAAATAATATATATACATATATAAGCATTTCTTTAACACTATTGTAAGTAAGGCGATAACGTTTTTTATATAGAAAGTTTTTTTAATGACGGCGGCGGTTGCTAACAATAACAGATTTCGCATTTACTATTAGGTTCACTTCATACCTAATTATTGCATTATGTTATATATTAATGCAAGTGTTTGTATTTTGTTATCGGCGGGGACTAGTCAATGGGATGATGGGTCTATTCTAATTATTAACTGTTGTATATTATAACTGCTACTCTTCCAAGGAAACGGATAAATAAAAATAAAAAATGATAAATCTTAAAAAATATTTTTGATTCAAATATCACTATGACATTCGATCACTTTTATACCCTCGTCATAGTTATAATTAGACTAAAACTACTCAGTAATGTAAAATTTATCTCTACGGAAAAAGTATAAAATAAAGATGCCGAAAGTATGCACTGGTGTTATATTACTATAATAAAAAGGGCCCTAACAGGTTTGGCCTATCCCTAGGACACCTCCCTTCTTTCTGGATTATAAGTATCCTGTGTCCTTTTTTGTGCCCCTGACGTGTGCAAAATTTCATGACATTCAATTGAGTAGTTAAATAATTCGTATAATTTTCGTATAAGCAAAAAATACCAATAAAATAAACCAGAAGCCTATAAGGAGTTTCTCGAAATATAATACCTACGAACAAGTATTTACTAACTTTTATTTTACAAGCAGAAAGCTTTCTTTCTACCGCTGCTTACTTATGCATAGTTTCAGACAAGTTTTGCATGAAAATGTTATATATTCCAGCGTGTGTTCGTCTTCAGTAGTTCCATATTTATGGCACGCAAAATAAAATGTTACCGCCTGTCGTCGATGCTTGATAAAAATGCAAACCGTAGCCGCGGGCTCTGTGACTGTAACGTTCCTCGAATATGGGTATCACGATTACGAGGCAAGATTACATTTTACGAGTGTTTACGTTAAGACAGAAAAACATTTTTTTTATTCCATTAAAAATGTCTAACAGCGTGGAGTAGTGTGTATATGCATAGATATATAGATACTACAAATAGGTCGTAGTGGAGTAACGTTATATCTCACCTGACCGTCAGACGGTCGCAGGTAAACATTGTAACGTGGCTCAACCACGTGCGAAACATGTGGCCGTCAGTCAACCAAACTGAAACTCCTCGACATCGAGCATGGAGCAAATGTGATAAACAATTGCATCCTGGTGTAATATTTTAAACATCGACACAAATTTAATAATTTATACCCTATTTTATTTCATAGAATTTTCACTGAGGAAGCGCAGCTACCGAGTTGAACCGGGGGGCGTGTTCCAGACAGTATTGATTTTGTTTTAGCTTTTCTTTCTGGTTTGCGTTTGCGTTACGGGTGTGAGTGAAAGGGCAATAGTAGTAGGAGGCTTCTACCTAGTGTAGAGTTTCCGCGTAAAACCTACGTCAGCTGCAAAAGAGCCTAACGGATAGATGAATGAAAGCGTGTTGAGATCGTGAAGCGACGATCGCTGTCAACGCGTCCGCTTCCGGTAAATCCGTTCTACAACTTCGTGCACTTGGTTTTGTTTAAAACTGTTAACATTGCTTTTATAAACTAATGTTAATACATTTTTAGCACGAAACATACAATGTTGTTAATAAGTCCCAGACATACTCGCGTGATCGTTAAAATATAGAAGCTTAGGACAATTGAATTCTCACGGACACACGTGTAATACCAAACAAATTATGGCATTTATTATTTTGCTTAGTTAGCTTAGTTAAAGTTTGTAGCATTAAATAAAAAAACCCTTATAAAACACGTTCATGGTATTCAATTTGGCTTCATTGTTTAGGTAATAAATATTGTGATAAAAAGGCCTCGCAATAAATATTCACCTATTAAATAAACTTTAAAAAAAGAAAATTTTTGCTAAAGATATTTTAAAAAAGTGAGAGAAACATAAAATCTTCTTCAGAAGTTACAGAAGTAGTAAGTATTAAGTAACAATATTGGTTCGAAGCAAACGCGAGGCGCGACTCGCCCCAGGGTAACCGCAAACTTCACATCCAATACCTGTTTTCAACGACGCGACGTAAAGATTTTCATTTTGCCGTTTGTTCTACCGTAATATTACTATCACAAACCTTTTTTTAATAAACGTACAATCTTTTTTAAGTAACTTTAATCAAGTTATTCTCTGTGGTTCAATAGGTCAATGAAAGAGGAATTGAATTGTTTGTCTACTATAGTTAATTGTTATATATTTACTATGGTATTGTTCTGTAAAGCATATATACGTATAAAGAGTAAAATTTTATTCATTTCCACAATATTATTTATTTTTATACTCACAACAGCCAATCGCTATTTATAACCAACATGAAAGATCTGTGGCCAGCTCTTAATTGGTTGTTACTCACGATGATTGAGTTGGCACCAGTGCGTTTTGCGAACCACAACCCTTTAGACTGGAACACAGCAGCGCGGCGACTCCTGCTTTGCGACAGAAATAAGCGTGATGATTATGTTTCTATATGTTAATAATATTACTATAATTAAAAATATTTTATACAAGCTTGTTGTTAATGTAAAATTTACCTACCCCTCGGGAGTAGTCCTTTTTTCTGGATGAACGGTAAACTTTTTCTTTTCTGTACCATTAACAACGCTTATGCAAAATGTGTGAAAGCGTAACAAACTCACATTTGGATTTATAATATTAGTTATGATTTTTTTTAATACTTTATTTTAATATTAAGCCTATTTAATATCAATGTTCGTAAGTACTATACGTGATTTTGTGTAACATCTAGACCATACTTCTTAATCTTTAAGCGTGACTTTAAGAGTGTACTATAAGATGTTAAGTGAGAAGTTCAGTGACAATTCAACCAAGGTACTCGTATTATTGCCTTTGATTATATAAATACTTACGTCCTCTGCCTCACATTAAAATCACATTGTAATATCACTTTTTTTTAATGGATGAACATAAGGGGAGGATCACATAATAGTCCATATTCTTTTATATTGTTGTCTGCAAATTCTGGTTTCTCGTTGAAGACCAAAGAATAAGGCTATTTATGTAGATGGTAAAAGTTCTACTAATCGTGCTAAGTAGCCTATCAAAAAATGGAACTTTTAATAAAATGTTTTTAGTTTATTCTTTTAAATGAAAATCATTGATTCACATACATAGTAAAATTTTAAAATAATTTATTATCTTTATAATAATGACTCTATAGTTATTTTATATTTAAATAATACGAAATGTTTTAAATGGAAACCGTTTTGTTAAATGTGCTGAAATATCTTAAAATAGCATTAAAGACAAAAAATATAATCGAGTAGTCGGTAATAGCTCATTTCCAGCTAACAAAGGATTCATTCGGGCGGACTGAACCGCTAAATTGCACCCACCTACTTGATCCGCGCATGGCGCAGTAATTATTGGCAATTAATCGAGAATATAAATTTCAAGATAATCGTCTCTTTCATTTCAATGTATATAGAAAGTCCTTTTATTATTCTTCAAAATGATGTGCTCTTGTTCACACAATGATATCTCGCAGTGGAACATCGAGCGTTGATTCGAATTCTATAATACATTCATCTAAACTTTTGTTTAAGGAAAAGGTGATGACGCCAAAACACGATGTAGGCAATTTTCTAATTTTTACTCTGTTAGCCTACAATCCTCAAGTAGAAAATTTGTAGCTAAACTCTTATCGTTTTGTCCTGATAGCTAAATTTAGTAACCAGCAGTTTTGCTTGGTTTGAAATGTTAATATAAATAGCGATCAAATCTTTTATTCTATTTATAATTATTGGAAGTATACGAGTAAATATCTCATATACTCATGCTGGTTCATCTGAATGATACTATTCTGCATTATCATCATGCTATTTTATATATATTCTGTAAATAAAATGATAGAGGTCTATCGGTCTGCGTGTATCATGCAAAAACTGCCTAATTGATTTCGATCAATTATTTATAGTATTATTTCTTAGGCACAATCCTTATTAAAAAAATTGATTGTCTGGAAAGTCAGTGTACGATACGATAGTCTTAAAAAGCTACATTTTTTATAAACACTACATGTGTGAAGTGGGGCAAGTGATATGGTGCGCATGCGCAGGAGAGGAGAAGTAAAAAGATAACATTGTTTATAATGAAATTCTGTAAGCATAGTATATTTTTGCATTCATTTTTTTAATGTTTTCTCCTCTACACATATAAATAGAAAGCAAACAAAGTCGCGGCTGTATTAACAATGATTTAGGCTTTTAAATAGTTATAATTGTACACTCTACCCACACTCTAATAAATAAGAACAACACGGAACGTATTTAGACTAAAAATGAACTCGCGTATTTTGAAAATACAAGTGTATTCAGTAGTTTCAGAAATTAAGCTTGTGTTTATCCGTCGAATTTTGCACAACATTCGCTCGCAGACTAATCGTGGTGAGGTGCAGAGTAGTTTGTAAACATACTAACTAGTACATGAATATACGAACAATGTAAACCTTTTGTAGTCTGGCTCACATAGTTGAGGTTCGCTGAGTTTTTATCGATACTGTGAATAATTATAAAACTATTATTATATGTATATAAAATGGATTTTGCTGTACGTATATCCGAATAAGAAACTCTGACACGGTATATCCGAAGATCATGAAGATTGACACACCTAAGTGTTATTACATAAAGAAGGTATCATACTATACATTTTACTATAATTCACTACAAAGTGGCACTGCAATATATTAACCTTTGTACTGATAGAATACCGCATGCACAATGGACAATGTTTTGGAGAACTTTATGCTATGGTGCCCTCATAAATTAATAGCGACAACCGTAAGGTTTCCTAGAACCTTCATTATGCATAGATACGCTAATGTTGTGGAATGAGTTATTCGGCACGGTGCTCCCCCAAAGTTATGACACGGGGTTCTTCGAAAAGGAATTGAAACACGCACTTCAAGGTCGGCAATGCAGCAAAAATACCTATGGTATTGTTAATGTCCATAGGCAACGGTAACCATTTACCCGTGACATGGGCTGTCTGCTTGTTTGCTGCCCTTTAGCATAAATAATAATAATAACAACGTCCATATACTTTAATAAAATGTGGATACCAGTTACAGAATACAAAATAACTTTAAAGAGTTTGTATTGATAATGAGATAAACACTTAAATCATTACATTCTCATGCAATTATCTGTTTGCTTTAAATATAAGTAATAAGATGAAGAAACTGAACGTTTACGGGTAAATTATGTATAGACAATAGAAGGTAGTCGCAATTAGTGGAATGGCCACTGAGAACAAACGCGTTGCCAACAAAAGATCGGTGGTTCACTCTGACAAGGGCCCTCTTTCATGTCTTCCAAATGAGCAAACTACAGACGCTTGTAGGGAAGATTTGTTGTTCAGGAATGAAGGGCTGACGAGTGTGCGCATTGTTCTTTCTACAGGCAGTTTGGTAAGCACTTATGTTCCGTTGCCCTTATCAAGATTACACGAGGGTGATTTTATTTAGTTTTTCTTATTATCTCTTAGTCAAAGGTAACAACCAAGAAACAAAGTTTTTAATAGAAATATGAATTTATATTTGCTTTTGTTAATATATGTGTATATATTGTTAATATATATATTAACTAATAATATATATATATATATATATATATATATATGGATCTACATCCAGGAAACTATATATACTTCTCGAGCAAGCAATAATGGCAAATCAAAATCAGCTACGCTATGAATGCTTACTTAATTTTCATTATTTATCACATTTAGTATGCCCTTTTTAGTCAATTAGTGATACTAATTGTATTCTGGGTTGGTTAGGTTAGGTTGGAAATGCGTTTATAAAATAACAAATTAGGCGGCCATAATTCACATTTTACAGTGTCTACTATTAATAGACATAACCTTGGAAAAAAGATTTCTTAAAAATAAACTTTAAACAAGCATTTATTACGTAGTTTGATTGGTGTTGGTATTATTCACTTTGCCTGGGTAGTACTTTGACATTATTATATTACTAATGGTATTACTATTGTATTTTGTTTCAGAACGGAGTAAATAGTAGCCAGTCATTAGTACAAGTCAATAGTACGGACGTAGGTCAATAGTACGGACGTAGGTCAATAGTAATCCCGTCGATATATATATTAGAGAATCATAAGCTTTATTATCGTTTTATCACTCACCGTGAAAGTGTGCGTATCTGATTATTTTCGTATGGAGAAGTTTTGAATGATGTTTATTTTGATATATCTATAGACGGATATATCTATGAAAACTGATAGGTGTAGATATATGAAAAAGAAAACTATTACATAATATCCATTTTGCTATAAGTGAACTATTTAGTACAATAAATATTTATAAACACGGGTGGAGCCAAGGGCAAAGCTTGTGTATACTATATAGTTTTTACTCGCGGCTTCGCTTACGTTAATCTAAATTTAATCTGAACCTCGGACATAGCACATTTTTTTTCGGTGTAAAATATGTCCTGAACAAACAAGCTCACTTTCACATTTATAATATTAGTTAGGGTTGTAATTTTAAAGTTCCAAACATTTTGCAACGGCCAGAGATATATGGATCATTTATTGAGCATAAGATAATCATGCTTATAAATTTCCATCTAAACATTCTAAATACACTACATATTTATTAACACTCGGTATTTATAAGACCAAAGGAGTTTTAAAAACTATAGAGCAAACTGAAACATTAGATAATATATCACGATTAAAAGCAATTGGATGGTAAATAAATCTTGTTCTAGACTTGCATACTATTTAACAAGGCGGTAAATTAACAACACATTATTATTCCTCCCGTTTGCCAACCAGACACGCAACCATAACTAATATACTACGCTTTCAGGGTATTATACGTCCAAATTCTAATTACAGCAGATTTAATGGTTTTAGTTTTTATTCTCAAGTACAAGAATAAAAAAAAGTAATTAAAATTGTAATACAACCAATACAAACATATACTCACAACACTCATAAATAATAAATGTGAAAAAAACCCACGCATATATTATGTCTGACTAAGATATGTCTGTATAAGATTACGTAGTCTAAGATGTGGTGTGGGAAACTGCAGTTGCCGAAACATACTTATAAGTGCTTGATGACAAATCTTCAGCTTGAGGGTGGTAGTTAGCCAAATGAGATATTAGAAAAAGCTTCTATCATCATACTTGTAGTTTCATTTACAGTATTTTCCTTCATCGAAAACTAAAACAATTGACGCAGCGACCGAATCCGATACCACCAGTGAGCTCCATACAATTATTATTTAAGAAATTTACTTCATGGTAATTTCCTTAAAAGAATCGTCAAAACTTAAGGCTTATATATTTACCAGTTTTTGGTCGCGGCTTTGCTTGCGTCAATGTAGATATCACCCATCCTTCAGGAAGATTATTTTTTATATGAAAGTTATCCTATATTATTTTATGTAGCCCTAATAAGTTGTATGTGACATTTTATGATGATTGGTTGAGTAGTATTACAAACGAATATATAAAAAACAAACTTTCATTCGCATTTATACCATATGAAGTTTATTTTGGTGTCAACATGCTTATTATTAGGTGGATCAATATGAGAATAATGGTTATTTCTGTAATTTACACCTCTGTCTATGCATCCTCGAAAAACAATTGTATTATATGTATGTATTTAATGTATTATACGTATATACGTACGTTAAAAAGATAAACCCGATCGAATTTCTTACTGGTTCTTCTCGATAATTAGGTTGCTTTCCGAACCGGTGGTAGCTTTGACGTTCATAAGCGATTTCTTAGGACCTACATTGAATTAAGTATTATTGATTTTACGATATTGGTTAGAATAAACTGTATGTCAATATTCTGCCTATATTTGTACAAAACAAAGTTACAAATATGACACTTGATCGGTCCGTTAGTGCGTCAAAAACATACTCTAGTTCTCTTTAATATCTCAAGTGTCTGTATATGACTATTGAATCATAAGTATAGGAAATTGATTGTATTTATTTGTCTATGTTTTTCGGTTATAATGTGTTATTTTTAATAAGTAAAGGCTTTATGTAGATACCATCCAGTCATAGAGAATTCGTTAAATATAGAATTAACATCTGCTTTCATGCTTAAACAAAAATTACGACTAATGAAGCCCCATTCTCACCTAAACCAGTTAGTAAGATAGCTAGGTAATGTTCAATTCATTACATCTCTAAAGTTTTATCAGTGCATGTCGTTAGTTATGTGTTCTCAAGTCGGCACTGAAGCGCATTGCCGCTGAACAGTTAAGTTTCCGTTTGCATAGATCTACACATAGTAAATGTATCAACTACGTCTACAGTGTAAACTTATGTCGCACTGTATACTATTACATAGAGTATAAGGCTGGAGTTATATTGCTGTTTGGAGCCTCTTTGGAATATTTATTGTGTATTTTAAAGAAATTGGCGTACTTAGTAGTTATTACATATATTGCATTTATGTTTCAATTAAATATTATTTTTATTCAACATTTCATATTCGAGAATACGTTAAAATCGATCTTGAACAGAATATAATTAGAGCTGGTCAATAATGTAATGCATTGTTTCTATACAGTGAATATCATGTTATTGAAGATGTCATTGTTCTGTTTTTATTACCCGTCGTACGTTGTCATTATTGACAATGAAAAAGGTCGGCCGGTATTGTCGTAACATGCGAGCCAGCAAGATTGTGCAGTAGCCAATAGGTGTAAGAGGGAGAGCAATTTACGTTGCTCACACTCAAAGCTATAATACAAATAATGAATAAAATATTTTAAAACTATAATAAACAGTAAATTACTAAACAGCAGAATAATTGACAACAGTCTATAACGACAATATTGTTGTAGAATAACACAACAGTGATGCTAATATATAGACATTATTGCCATTTATAAGTGCCGTACTCTGAACCTGTTATTGTTATACATAATTAGTGTTAAATCATAAATTAATGTATAAAAATTTAACTTCGTTATTTGTCTATTAAAATACCTTAATATAAGTAGTATATTTAGTTATTTTATGAGTATTAATGGGTACAAATAATGTGATAAAAAATGATGAAGTAAAGTAATATGGAATAAAATTAATGTGAGGTCAGAATTTAATAACTGTAAAGAAATAAATATCGTTTTTAAATGCTGTCCAAATTGTGAATTTATTGTGCAAATTTGTTTCATAAGATTAATATAACGTTTAATATTTGATTTAGAATTTAAAAATCGCTGTTCGCTTATAAGTACACCGAAAACCATCCTTCCCTAGTTGAGGACACAGTCGATGTTCGGATTGAATTGTTTACTTAAAGCCGACGCGTGTAACTAACACGGTTCATGTTCATTAATGTTTCACGTATGAATTTAAAGTTATCCTCTCTATAGATAGTGTCGTACGATGATACGTTTACAATGTATAAAATATGTCGAGTCGAAAATGTCTTGTGATGAATTGAATTTATATATCTATAACTGTTTGTGTTGAATTTTTATAAAATTTTTTTTTTTTTCGAAAAATATGAAACTACGCAGGATTTTTTACTATTTTATATATTGGTGAAGAAGTTTACCACGAAGAATTTTCAAAACTAATATCAGAGTAAAATTATGACACGTTTTGTATATAATTCATTTACTAAACTGCTCAGTTATACACAAATTAAATTTATATTTTAATTTCAAAGGCTAGAAATAAAAAAAGAGTGTGAATAAATTATAATCAATAACCGTTTTAATCATTTCACCTTCCTACCTATACTTATACGTTTTGCAATATAATTGTTACTGCGAATCAGAACCCTAAAAGGACATTTCATTATAGAAAATATTTGTAGTGACATATGTTTAATAACCTATTCAAATTTGTTACTGCTATTGTTATACGTTAAATAAAAAAATCTACTAATGTAATGGGTGTAAAAAAACGTGGGCTACTGTAATACTTAGTGACTTATTTTATAACAACCGATAAGCGCCTATGGAAATATTCATAGCTATAATTTTACAATGGCATTTAAACATGATATAAAAATATATGTTATAGAAATATCTAATCTAAATTTCATTAAAACTGTCTCTGAGGCACAGAAACACATTTAACTCTGGAATGAGCTTAGTTAAATTGCAATTGAACACGCTAAACACCTACGTAAGCCTTCTAGGGATCTCTTAAATTATTATCAGTTCCTTACTTAAGTTAAATAAGTGTTCTATTTTCAAGATAAAGTTAATAAAGTAACCAAAATAAAAAAGTAATCTAATTTGGAACAGTAGTTTTAGAGACAAGTGTCTATCGAGAACGTAACTTTTAACTTAATTACAAGTTTTACTATAAATCAATTTGAGATGGAAAATGTTGTGGAAACTGTGACTGTACGTGCTTCTCGATCATACTTTGCGTGTCTCTCACAGTCGGTTATTTTCGCGCAGACGTAACGATTGGCGCTTGCAGCGCCGCACGGCAAAATATCCAAACTTTTGACAGACGGCTAAAATGGCCGCGTGAACGCGCGATCTGCCACGCCGACAAATACGTACGTCACACGCAAAGTTGTTACTTAAGCCCTGCTCACTAAACTATGTTATAGTGCTTTAACAGACTTTAATTCGTGTCGTTTACGCTTCATAAATACCAAATGGCGCTTCACTTGGAAACAACGTTGCAGCGAAAGCTGAACTTCAAGATGACCACGGTAAGTGCATGCCGCCCGCGTGGCGTATCGATCGGTGTCCTCGTGGTCGGAACATATGGTGGCTACGCGTTCGTAGCACGGCATGAACTACGGCGCTACGTCTCGTGAAGCCTTACACTGTACTGATTTCACGGATGATTTGTAATCATGTTAACATGCAATTTTGTACTGTTGTTACTTCTCTTCGCGTTATTCTTAAATCTATGTAAATAAACACTTGTAAAAACGTCGTAACGTGGAATTTGTTCTGTAACTAATTTTTCAAAGAATAGGACATCATCGGCTTTAAAGCGCTTTTAAAATAAACCCAGACGTAAACAAACGTAGCGTAAACGTAGAACGTTTGAGCTATCATCGAGCCGGTAATCAAAACCACGTTTGTTGCTGTATACCGTAGCAGCGTGGGCTTTCTGTACACGTTTTAAAATTGTTATTACTAAATGTCGCGTATTTTTTAAATATGTTACTTTTTTTAATAAATTTATCAGTAAAACTATGTGATTTTTTTTATAACAGCTAATTTTAACTGAAAGTTGTTGTTAGTGTTTATATGATATGGATAAAATATTTGATTGGTATTTTTGCATTCTGAACACCTTTTGACACTATAAATATTGATTAACGTATGCACACTTGTTGTTATCTCTGTCTGAAGTTGGCATCGAAAACAAACAACACCTACGGACATTATGAAAGGTTAATGTACCTTTTAAAAGTCAAGTTCTGATTCATAATACCAACACGTAATTACTTATTACGTTTAGCAATATTTCCATTTTTTTATTTCAATCAAACAGATTATATTTTTTTTTTATATGTAAAATATAATCTGTATTATATTTTTTTTATAAATTTGTGGAGGCGTAGGGAGATGACGGTAGCGTTAAATACGGATAGGTGCGAGAGTGGGTTTCGTGACAATGACTTAATATGATATTTTATCGTAATTGAGTATGTACAGTATTAGTACGATAAAAAGAATATATTTCTATAATTACACACATCAATCCAAGGTTAAAAAGACTCAATTAAAAAACCTTAAATTTAATCTGTGTTAGATCCTAGAATAGGTCTCATGGAGACATAGACCGGTTCCCCGGTTAGTCTGATTTGAACAATGGCTGGATTTATTAACTGCTTTTAACCAAAATTGCATGATCTCGACCGTTATAGCAACAATGTCGTATAATTGTGTCTATTGAATGTAAATAAATTTTCTACTCTGTGGAATAATTCTATAAAATGAATAAACAAATATTGGTATACTTTTAAAAACGTTTCAAAATCCAGAGACTTACAATTTCATTAGGGATTTTTAAATTCAAGCGAACGACATAGAGAGAAAAATAGACATTTCCATTTTTAAGGCGGGTTTTTAATTAAACTTAGGTTTTATATTATTTTTTAATTACGAAACAATTTTCAATATTATATTTGTATTATAGCAAGCAGACAACAGACATACCATACATATATATATGACACTCAGCCGCGGAACTGCCAATTTTACTCGTCATACAAAAGTTACTCATGTGCAGCGATTGCACTCACAACCTCTCGACTCAGTAGTAGGGTTTACTACCAAGGCGCCATAAGGCGTGTTGCGGCGTAGCGTGGCATTCTTTTGTGAAGCAACAGGTTTAAGAGATTCGCGTGGAGATAATTATACTAAACGCTGCAAAAGAGATATAATGTTGCGTGCTGTACTTTACTTCTCCTTATATGTTTAATATTGCACCAAAAATATGCAGAAATTTAAATGTTACTATTTGTGGGTATCTATAAATAGATTGTTCCAGAAATATTATGTTACTAACTTTTAACTCTAAAAAGTATATAAGACTACGTTTGTTGAATAATAACACGATGTGAAAATCCAACAGAGACGAGAGCGAGTAGAAGAACTATGCTAGTTTAATATTCTCGTAAGACATGTAGTTACATAATGTCGACGGTGGAAAGGCTAATTTATTAACGAGCCATTGCCAGTCTTTTCTTGTTCATGAAGTAGCCTTTCCACCGTCTATATAATATTCTATTATATTGATTTTCTTGTTCATATCTTTCTTACGTTATATCTCATATGAGTTGTCAAAAACATACTACCATGATGGCGATAACTGTCAATATAACCGCCCTATTCCTATGCGATTGTCGTTTTTTTCTCAGTGTGCCCTTTGTAAGATCAAGTTCTGGTCAGTATGATTCTAACGATAAAAACTTTGAACGTATTTTTTTTCGTAATTTGAATACATATCCAATGAGATTTCTCATTCATCATAGTTCTCGTTATTTCTGTTACAATTTTTACTATATCCTAATCAGTTTTGATCAAACTACGGCATGTAGTTTCAACGTAATAACACCTCCTTCGAGTTTCGTATATATAAATAATATTAACATTGTGTTTGATCGTCAGTTAGCATAATTTTCTTTTGTCGTGATTGATTGTTCTTTAACTATTTAGGTAGTTTGAACGTATTCATGTTTATTTCCATTAGAAGATTAGTTGGTTTTGCTTTGATAATCTCATGATCAAGTTAAAAAATTATAGAAAGAAAATAAAATATTTATTGTCACAGAAAAAGTGTACAAAAAACCCTTAAAGTTAAAAAGTAATCTTATGACAAGATACCTGGCGTCAGTGTACTGACGCCTGTAAAAACGGCGCTGGCTTTCAGCCAGGCCTAAGATTTTCCCGGCAAAACTGCAAGTTTATAATCACTAATTTCACGCTCAAAAGTCGTAAGCATAAAGAAACTTAAAAAATATATATAAAGAGTAAATTCTTTCATTTTTTAATACATGAACGAAATCCAACCAAAAAGGATTAAAAAAACGTAGTATATCATGTTATAAAGTCATGTGAATTTCTTATTAATGCCTTAATAATAATTTTTGTTCCTGTAGTCCAATTTTTAGTTTTATCAGTTATATAAAGGTAAAGAACGTAAACGAATAAATAGTACTCCAGGTGTTGAAGAGATTTTAATCGATTTTATATTAAAAGATTTTCTATATTAAGCTACATATAAAAATAAAACAAACTTACCTCCGGCGCTGAAGCCGACGAGAATATTGAGACGCGTGATCAAAGGCTTTTAAATATAAACTTCATATTTCTGTAGAAGCACTTTTTAAAAGATAGGTAAAAGAAACGCTTTTAATGTAACTTCTTTGAGATGATTAAATGTTTTGAAAAATACTTTTTATAACTCTGAATACGTATAAAGTAACGTTCAAGTATATTATTATTTAATAAATCTATATATACTAATTTAATAAAGTCTATACTGAACTTTTCAAGTGATGGCCGGTCATTACTTTTAGTGTCTATTATTGTTAAAGTTAGTTGGCATAAACATAAGGTATATAGTGTCATTAGTGTCTTTTGCGTGTAGTTAAAATTACCTACTTGTATTTATTACATGTAACGGTCTTTATACCTTCAAACATTAGGGTTATTCAATATTCATACTCAACTAACGTTTGATACATCGAATGATATTGGATGTTTTGAAAATTAAATGGAAAATGCAATGATGAATGATTGTGATATTTTTTAACAATTTATACTATTGTAGTTATGAATTATGAACTTTCTTCGGTTTGATAATATATCCTACATGGAATATCGCGTATTTTAAGATTTGACACTCCGAGACTGAAAAACGTCGTCCACCTGGAACGTACACATATATGTAATTTTTCTGCTCTAAACGTACCTAAAAATAATAGGGGTTGAAAAATGTTTATGACATGAATCATTGTATCGAATAATATCGATGTATTTGCAAAGTCGACATCCCTATGGTCTGTTTCAGAGTGCAGGAGGGTGCGTGTGTTTGCGCGGACGCGTGTAATTGTACTGTACGTAGACGGCGCTAGCACCACTGTGAATGCTAACAGGATCTACGTACATCTGAACTACAACACCCACGAGAGTAACCGCCACCCGCCTGCACTCTGAAATAAACCTAATTTACATAGAGTCGAATATAGTATTTCTCGTTTTATTTGATCTCAGATATAATATTACGTATTTCTCTGTAGATTGCTTGAAAATAATGTATATTCTATTGTTCCAATACTTGTAAGTTTTATGAATATTATTTATTAAATGAAATAAAATATATATCATTCAAGTAACATAATATTAATTTCCACTAATTGAATGACATTGTTCAACATAAGGAACCGAGTTAGACACATTACGCTATATTGCTTATCTGTAAATCCTTCCTGAGCCCCATCGCACACGTAAAGGTGTATCCGTGTGAATCCAAATGGAAGGGTCGCTACAGTACTTATATTAAACGATGTCGGTCCCGGATTCTTTTCTCACGATATAAAGAGTGCTGTTCAATATAATTCGGGGATATTGGTTGGAATCCTTATCCGTACTAATATTGTAAATGTGAAAGTGAATTCGTTTGTACTACTTTCATACTAAGGCCTAAGACTAACTAGTCAACCGATTATAATGTAATTTTGCTTACACGTTGTCAAAAAAGCACATAGGGGATACACCTCTTATTTGTAAAAATGTATTGTTACCGAGGGATTCGCCAACGCGTTCGGACCCGCGAGCAGAAGCTAGTAAAATATTTATGTATAAACATTCCAATCTGATCTATGTATGCAATATATAAAAAATTGGTATATTTTTCATTTACATATGATTATGTTAACTTAATATATTAGAGACTTATCGATATATATAAATGTATTATGGTGTATATATGAGATTGATAAACTATTTCAACATTATTTGAAGAAAGATGGTTTCAAAGCTATAAAGTTGAGTAACCTTACTTGTAATGCGTTTAACTGCAAAGTTATATTGTCTTATTAATATATTTAGTGGAGGGAAATGACCCAAGTTTATACATGATTGTTTTTCATAAAACAGTTATAGATTAACGTAATACTTACTTCCGCTAAAAGGAGTGCCATTCACTAATTTAAATATAGCATTTTTTTGGTACAGTTTACCTAAATATTTGCATTTTTAACATCAATTATTAAACGTGAATTGTGAAGTTTTTTTTTTCAATCCTATTGAGGCAACAAAAGGAAGCTACACACATAAATCACAGATACCTTTTCCTTATAAAATGTTATTCCGGGATTGAAAAGATTTCTTTCGTAACAGTCGCTCGCACGCCTACACACTTGGAAATTTGGAATACCTTCAAGCAACCATTTTTTGTTTATCCCCAGTTTAATATAACTCCAGTTATTTTCGAAATTATTATATCTCTTTGACATTTAGACTAAAAATGAATGCGTAACAACAAAATAATTTCGATCATCCCGAATAATTTTTATCTTTTGTCTATATTATTAATAAAAAGTGGAAAGTTTTTTTTTAATAAAAATGGTTACATTAATAGGCAGCTACATTATCCTTAAAATCATCAATCAACCAATCATCATCATCAATCCTTATCCTCATTACTATGATTTACTGTTATTAAAGCGCAGCAAAATCGAATGATAAATACCGGGTCCAATGGAAAAGGACATATCAAATAGAGCCCAAAATTAGCTCAAACCTAACATAAATAATAAAAATACTTAAATAAAAAAAATACTTCAGAAATATATTTAATTTCGCAACAGTATCGACACATTTAGTATCAAAGAAAAAATTATCAATTTCTTTGTATTTGGCGATATTTATTACTTTGAAATATATTTGAAAAATGTATTATTATAAGCTGGATTGCAAATGCAGTGGCTAATCAACAGGTAGGGTGTAACAATATACACCCTTGATCTTATTGTACGAAAATATCAACATTTATTGGGGACCATTGTTTCTTGTGTTTTTGTTATAAATTCTTAAAACTCCAGTCATTATCTTACAATGTTGCGAATTACCATAGAACAGTCTTGTAGCCTATTCGTAACATTTCGTATAGAACGAATATATATCTTTTAATCTAACATGTATGTCCTTTGGTCAACCTTATGGATTCTAAGCTTATATGTGTTCCTTTTGCATCACCAATATTACAGTACATAATATCTATTTATGTCACGGAATATCAACAACTGTTAATACACAATTCAAATACAATATATAACTTGGAGCTAATTAGAGGTATTCACTAATAGACAATGAAGTAGTAAATAAGAAGATATTAAGTGCTACACAAGTAATAATAATGCACAGTAAAGAGTTACATATTAGGTAGCCGTGTGAAAAAATGATTTGATGATGGTTCATCTTGCTACATTCAGTGGAGTATTAAAAAGATCTTGAATTCTTTTGTAAGTTTATTATAATTACAGCCAGTTCGTTCGTTCGTAGTAGTTGAATGAGGCATATATATTAACGCTCTATGACGAAGAATAGTAGACGAAGTTCTTAAAGACATTTTCAAGAAGAGATCTGGACAATCAATCTCGTTTTGGGCAATTTTTAAGAAGAAAGCAATGTCACCAATCATACGCTGTTTATCAAAGCGTTATTATTATTATTATTTTTTTCGAACTGACATACCTTGTTGGCACTTTGGCCTCTACAGATTTACCGGACTACTAAGGGGAGCGCTTAAGGCACTCCCCCGATTTGTTTAGGCGATCAGCGCAAGGGCACACGGTGCACCTCGACTTGAAATGTCGCCGACTTTCCCGATCTGAATAAGCGAATCTAAGCTAAGCTAAACTATCCATTTCATAAATATATGAATTCGTGATCAAAGGGTTACTAAGTGTTACGTTTTACAATGTTCTTCGTAGGACTTAGAGTAAGTAGAGTAGAGTAAGTTAGAGTAAGAGTAGGAACTTTTTCTGGATATTTTAAATTCCGAAAAATATGTGTCTGGTACAAGAGATTCCTGATTTGAGAGGCGTATTCCAAGTGACTGCGAATAAGGGTATAGTATAATATTTCAGAGTTTTCACTTGATGAAAATTACGAGAGCATCTTATTTCCAAGGGCTTTCATACTTTACGGTTTCATAATATTACGGTGCAACAGTACAAAGCTGAAATTACCTAGAAGTAGTGTTGATTGATTATTGATGTTTTTCGCTCGTGTGAATTTAGATTTTACATTTCCCCTTGTTTTTTTTCTAAATAATAAATAGTACGCTGCCTTTTTCTGTATTTATAAAAAAGAAAACTCATATTTGCATTTATAATATTTAAGCATTATATATACTGTACAACTGTATACAACTTTATGTTAAATAACAGTGTATAACTTAATAACAAAATATTACCTAGCGTAACCTAGTGGTGAGTTATGTTAAAAGGAATAGCATAAAAACCTACATGAGAATACACTTAAGTGTGTCAACTTTCATGGTAATCGGTCAAACGAAGTTGGAGTTTATTGATCTCAGATATACGAGTACATACCAACAGTCATTCTGATTTATTTAGATGGAAGACAGATTATACGTATTTTTCTTTTGAAGCCGGCGATAACTGGCTTCTATATATTTTGGACTTAAATCTAAAGGTCCTAAGAGTTCTTATGAGCAGGACTCCTGGTTGATTCATTCTTCTACTTCAATTTTTACTCTACTATATTTTATCACTAAGCAGTAATTAGAAAGAACATCAATACATATATAAATATGTTAAAATAATTCAGTTAAATACATTTTCACATACATAATACATTTTTTTTTGGTACCCATTGACGAAAGAAAACTCTTACTAAAGTATTTTTTCAAAAAATACAATATCGAAAATATATTTTTTTTCATACAAACGACGAGTCAAAGATTTTATTTTTATGTCTATTCGTCACACTTCACATTCAATACGTCTACAGACTAATAATATTTGTACAATACTCTAATATACATAAAAATATTTATAACTATATAAACTTGTTAAGAAAAATGTTTGTTCCTTAAGAGGAACTATAATAAGTTAAAGTCGAATTTTTACAACCACAGGGTTTTATAAAACACTATAAAAACCTATAAAATGTTCAAACAATTGTACGGTTTATATTTTTACCATAATTATACATATTCTAACCTATTATGCTAGGTATGAATTGCCATAGTCATCATCTTATCCTTATCCCACCTAAGTTGGGTCGGCACAACATGTTTTACTTACTCCTATATCAGTGCACTGTCAAACTCAAAACTTTTCTCGTTACATGACTTTCATCTCTTCTCATAATATGCCCGTACCGTGCTAATCTATTACTCCTCAACTTCTCTGTCACTGGTGCTATTTTCAAGCTTCCTCATTTAGAGGAAAAAAAAAACCAAAAAACTCAAACAGCCATTACTTCTAAAAACCTTGTATCCTTTATAGGTGGTAGCGTTTGACCTCAATCTCATCTGATGTCAAACGACGATGTGGTCTAAGATGGCAAACGAGTTAAACCTAGAGGGGAGACTGGCTCTCAAGTATAGCTACTGGAAGAAGTTGCTGCTTGTTGACAAATTTTCAACTTAATGGTGGTAGCTAGCCAGGTGGACTTAGAAAAATCTCTGCCACCATGCAAATTTATATATAACATACAACGTATATATTCAACAATAGACATCGTATTCTATATATCCCTAATATATGGAAACAATATATCGTAAAGATTGTATGAAGATTTTCGATTAATAATTTTCCTACAAGTAATTTTAATAACATAATATAGACAGCGGTGCTGTGATGGAAGATGTCGAAGTTTGCTTAGTAGGTAAATATTAACACTAGGTAATAATACCCACATTATTGTGTACAACGCTCTCGAAAGCGTTGTGTAATGTGTATAATATGGGTGATATGAAGTGAAGATCTAATTTCACATCTGAAGTTACCGGTTAGTATCTGGAAAATAAAATTAATTTAGGTGTTACAAAGTTCAACAAAGCGAAATTTAAATATTATTAATTCATAAAGAGAAGAATTACACAATTTAATTTTTACATAAATACTAATGTATATTTAAATGGATTTTTATTGCAGAATTATTACATTTTGAATTGGGAATGTTGGCTACAGCTTCTATAGAATGAATTAATCTCATATGACATTAATAATAAGGCAGACATAAATATTTAACATTTTAAACCTAATTATTATATTTAACTATGTTAAATAAGTTATAGGAATCAATGTTACTGTGAATGTAAAACGCCGTTCACTTTAGGCAGTATTTCTGCGCCGGAAGCCGATTAGTTTGTTCTGTCTCCCAGCTCGTCCCGCGACGGTACTTACTCACTTGTTTGTTGTACTTAATGAGCTTCGCCACCCAAATTTGAACTGTTTTCGCTTCAATTAAGACTAAGAACGTGACTGAGTTTTGTCCCAAATGTTTAAGTGTCCGTAGTGCATTTGTAGGGATGTTATAGCGATTTTGTTATTATGCTATATCAACATAATAACCGTTTCGGGTTCATTGTATTTCATTATCAATCGAATAAAAAACTTACACGTGCTACGGTTCGCGTCATTGACACTGAGTGTAGGAATATTCGCGTTGATTAGGTCAATGGTTTTTAACCTCGTGTCCGCGGACTCCTAGGTTAACGGGAAATAAGAAAATATTGAGTGATTCGATTAGAATAAAAAAATGTTTATTATACCAGAACCAGTATCACTATTATGTATTCATACATTAGATTCTTGAAAATTATTGCTAATTATTAATCTAGTAAAGAAATAAACAATATAAGTAGATTTTACATTTTGGATTCAAGAGCTATGACTTGGCACTTTCGACGTATCTTTTGTTTTTCGGATTAGTGCGTTAATACATAATCACTACATTATTATAAAACAAAATCGTCCACCGCGTCTTCACCAATAGATAGAGGAATACATGAGGAAGGTTTAGGTATATAATTTGTCAAGGTTTTGTGTAAATTGGTTGAAATATAACGATAATTGTTGGAAGTGTTGGAAAAAGTCAAGCCGCTTGGAAGCCTTTATAGAAAACGCTGCGTAATTCTTTTGAGATATAACAAAACAATGCATAGTTCCTCTTTTATAGATATATTATAATATTTTATAACTTAATATATACATAAATGTATATCATAACTCAATATATTGCATTATTTTAATATCTCTGCATTCTTAAGATTTACTCGAAGGACAAAAATGTTCAGCAAACCAAATTTTAATTTCTTAATAATAATCAGTAAACTAAGATTTTTTCTACAATATGTTAGCTTTTCAATACTGTCTTATAATGATAAGAATAACATAGCACTCTACAAGTCCCACTGTTGGGCCAAAGGCCTTTTTCTGAGGGGAGATAATGGCTAATCACCATACCAGTCCATTCAAACTGAGAAATCTACAGTTTTACGCCTTATATCTGATACGGCACTACAAGAAGAGTTCTCAGATTTAGGTTTCCTCATAATACGTTTAGAAGCAAATATATTACATAACGTGTTCTATAGCGTGCTTTATTTAATTGTAATAATTGTTCCCGTAAAATAGTCATGAACTACAATCAATGTAATACAAAATGGCCCTGTTGACTCTAAGATTTATTTCAAAAAAACTTTTGTCATGGTCATTATAAATACAAAACGATAAAGATTATCTAATTATACGCCAATTAACATTAATGCAGTACAAATTTGATCTGGCTAAATTCGCTTATCTATAAAGCAATTAGGGGCTTTCCTATTTTGGGCTCAAGTTTGCGGTAATGTAGACTCATTTATCTCAAAAACAATTTTGTGTAGGGATTCAGTAGTGCTTATTGACCGCGAATATCTTTATAAAAACCTAATATCCAGAGCCATAAGTCGGAAACGGGTTGGTAATGTATATTTTGTTATAAATGTAAATAAAAATCAGATCAGAATGGCCGCACCTCTTTGACTAATTCTGTTTTGATGTGTTCGTAATTGTCAGGACTAGGTTTGTTTGATTGAAAATATCTGAAAACTCATGTAGAAAATTGAAAAAAATCCATATAATAGAGAGAGTGAATGAGACAGAAGACAGTAAGGAGATCTTCTAAAATATTGACAGAACTGAAAGATTGGCGTTCAGTTGTTGAGTTGCCATTTTATTTAATTACATGGTCGTACTATAAAGAGAAGATTTGGTCTACTTTTCTGCGCTAGGGACAACAGTACTAAGTTAGGACGGAGAACTAGTTTAGTAATAAAAGAGATTACATTTTCTCTTAGTATACGACGTATTGTTAGGCTACACATCATCATCATCATCTTATTACCCTTATCCCACCTAAGTAGGGTCGGCATTACATGTTTTCTTTTCCATTCTCCCCTGTCAGACTTCACCTCAGTATTTACACCTTATATACATATATCATTTTTCACACAATCAATCCACACCTTCTTCGGTCTCCCTCTAGTCCTATATCCGTCCATCTTCATACTTAAAACTTTTCTAGTTACATGGCTTTCATCTCTCTTCATGACATGCCCATACCATGCTAAAACCGACGTGAAGTAACAGCGGTTGCACTGTTACGTTTCGTTCGGCCAGTGAGAGCGCCGGAGGCCCACATATTTAAAAGGCCGGCAACGCACTTGCGACTCCCCTGGTGTTGCTAGTGTCTATGGACGACGGTGATCACTTACCATCAGGTGACCCACCTGTTCGTTTGCCTCCTATAATATAAAAAAAAACCTATTCTCCTCAACTTCATTCTCATTTTTTTTTCCAATTATTAGCTCCCGGCTGATAGATTCCGTTCCATCTCAGCCATCCTATCGCTAACTTATATCCTGTGACGATGCAGTTGTAGTTGGTTACACGTTAAACATAGAAGGGAGAAAGCAACCCTTGCTAGCAAAGGAATATATAGATATATTTTTGTAGGTTAAAAATGTTAAACTTAAGAGTGGTAGCTACTCGGGAAAATACTACAAAATGTCCTGCCACCATACCATTTTGGTTTAATGGAAATGTTTTCTTTGATGGAAATACTTATTGTAAATTCCGAAGTCTGGTTTCGCGTATAGAGTTTTTATATTTGGATTACAAATGGTGAAATCCTTCCATTCCTTGCTCACGAAAATAAGCTGAGTGATACTAAAAGGGAACTTTGAAAATGGATTCATTTATTTTGCACGAATCCTTAGATATTATAAAAGACAACAACTGTCTCTGTGGCGGTCTGTCCATTAGTGTGTCTATTACTTGTAAACCATTCGGTTTATTTACATTATAAATCATAGATGTATTCTTAAACCAGGTTTTAGTATATGCTGTGTTACATTAGAGAAAATATGGAACAAGTTATGAAGTTAGTAGTAACTTAAGTCGACACAAAATCACTATCAATAAATTCCGTCGCCATATTTTATTTTATTTTATTAACCAATGTAATGTTTAGAATTATAAATTACTACCATAAATATAACTTACATTTTTAGTCACATTGACGACTTTTTGCACTTACCGCGGGCATAGCCGCAGGCGCAGCTAGTTTTTGTCTAAAACACGTATTTCCGCATCCGTAAGTCGTTAAAACTCCACACCCCACTCGCGCTCCGTAGCTAATACACTTGACCCATAGAGTCGTGTGGATCAAAGCACAATAAGTTCATTGATCTCGCTACACGTGCGAATCGCAGCCGCACCCATTTAGGATAGTTATAATTCGACATTCTTTAAAGTTTCATGTAATTTCTATGACATCGTCAAAGCGAAAATATAAGAATTACTAGCAGTGTCCCGTCATTATTTAACATTTATAATATTTTACCTATTATTAAAAGAGTAAGTGATCGACAGGAAACAATCGGATTTTCATACAAACTTTCATCCTTTTTCACCACCATAGGGTTTGAAATTCCAACAATACGTACTTAGTGCTCACCTTCGGTGTAAAAGGAAAACCCACATGCAAATTTTCACGGTCTTAGCTCCATTATTTTGGGCTAAGAGTTGATATGTCTGTCAGTTATTCCTTTATATATATATATATATATATATATATATATATATATATATATATATATATATATATATATAAAATAATAACAAAAATAAAGTTATCAATAAATCTACATCTATTCTTTAGGTATCTACTATGGCTACATACCGTATTATAAATATCAGCTATCAAGTTATTAAAAAATTAAATACAACTTGCACTTAACTCTTTGAACTGTTATTGAATTGTGGTGTTCGCATTTTTAAATTATGAGTTAAGCACGATAAACTAGGGTTCATTTTGAACGCCCGTTTATTTAAAACCAACTTAAAAAAAACTTGAAAATATCAATTTTTCATGGAAAATTTTACAATTACTCGGATTACAACTATTTTTGTCCGGACGTAGAAAGAAAAAAGCAGACAAGGAAAGTGTCATATTTGTAAATGTGTGCCAGGATAAACAATGCGTTATCAAAACCTATTTACCTCTGCCCTAAACCATTGACCTTTATAGCGAAGGAAGACATTTTCGACATATTTCCTAGCCAAATTTATTATATGTATTTACATTGCGAATATTGTTGGGAAATTGTCAGCGACGCCTCTATAACGAGCGGGTGAGTTATAATGAATTCTGTCACGTGCGATGTCGTCGCGCTTTTATGCTTGGTGACATATTGAAGGGACTTTATAATTGTAAAGCTAAAATGTAAACATTATTTTCGAAAGCAAACACACTTGTTTGAAGATTAACTCCGTATGTCGAATAAAGTACATAAAATAAAATATTGTGAAGCATGTACGTAAAGTTGTAGAAAAAATTATACCTACATGTACCGATTTTCTGTGTAAACTAACTGCTCGCCCTCGCTTTGCACAAACAAAATGAGACCAAATCGCCCCTTCAATGTACGACCATGTATTATAATATAATCATTTGGTAACTGATTAACTAAACGTTAACTTGTCAATCCTGTCAACATTTTTGTATTTCTCCCCAATGCCTTCGGTCTCTGATTCCTTAATTTTCTATATAGAGATGTTTAAGCCAATTTTTCTTGCCTTTCCGTACGATTCTTTACATTTTGCTTATACACTTTGCTTTGACCTGACAATTGCAAACAGAGCGAAAAATAATTCGTCAAATATGTAAAATTGTTCTGAAGTGATGTGATGTCTTACATACATTCGGCAACTGAATTTTTAGTTTTATCATTGAGTAGCTTTATTCTACATCAGCCGTGACTAAACATTTATAGCTTTGGCAAAAATTACCACTTCTCATGTATTTATAGCACAAAGTGATAATAACATTACAGACATGACAACTTAAAATAACAGTAGTATACCCTGATTACGCTATTTGAAAATAATATTTGTGACAGTAGAATTATCGTACAGTCAACCTATAGATCTATCGTCAGTCTATAGAACACATTCATCATTATATTTTATAAAACAAAGATATTATAGGTATATAATTTCTCAAGGTTTTGTGTAAATTGTTTGAAATATGTCAATAGTTGTTGGAAGTGTCGGAAAAAGTCAAGCCGCGTGGGAGCTTTCAACGAAAACGCTGCCTAATTTTTTGAGATATAACAAAACAACGCATAGTAAAATATTCCTCTTTTATAGATCTACCAAAAAGTCTGCGACGTATTTATCTACTGAAAAACGGTCACATATAATGAGGTAATTGGAAGGCTATTTAGATGGATACAGTATTAATCCCTATGAAATTAAATTATTTTCATTAGTTACCTTAAGTATTTCATGCACATAAATATATATACGAGTATATATTTTTATTATCAATGTAAGACAACGTCCGCCGGGCCTGCTAGTGTAATATAAATATTTTCTTATGTGCCTTCTTATCTTAGTCATTTTCCAGCAAGTTCACGTTTATTCCAAGGCTTAAATTCGGTAGTGAAATGTAGAATAAACAACGTAAAATTTGTTGTGTCGTTTATCTTGGAGAGTTTACCAGTATCCCACTATACTTCAGTCATATACGGATTACGACTGTACAGACTCACATCTATTCTAACAATAATGTATATGTATGCACAGGTTCATTCGGTTACAAATCAATGTACATTCATATTCGTCTCTCCCTCCACAATATTGCCGGTCCTTGAAATTCAATTGTTCACAGTCTGTATTACACGTATTATGTAATTTGTTTTTGTCTGTAACTGGATGTAATGTTAGTGGATTTTTTTATCGATGTTATTTCAGATTTATATCTTGACCTTGTCAGGCGATATTATATAATATATTTTTTCCTGAAAAATATTTATATGTAATAAACGTTTGAGGTTAAATGGGAACTGACCGTAATTCACTACTTATAATCGTCATCCGCTTTTAATGTTGTTTGTCCGAGTTTCTGTCGTAAATAATTTATTGGCATAGAACGAAATATTCGCAAAACAATAATATGATATGTAATTTTATAGATATCGATTATAAAACGTATCAAGATTTCTAGAATCATTCATGAGCCGTTATTATCTATGGAGTGTCTATATAACTAGGTTGTCGTTGAATATATATATTTATTTTATTAATTATTAATTTTTATATTTTATTTATATTAATATATTTATTAATTTTTATTATGTAAAACTGTTCTTCGTATACCGAGGTAATTTTTCTATATAAAATCGATTGCACTTAAAGGGGTATAAATAAGCAATTTTATATGAACTGCAATACACGGTAAATTTTATTATAATGAATACGTTTTGACGTAAGTTTTTTATAATGTCGGAAAATGCAGCATGAAGTGTATTGAATCAAAAATCTACTTTTTGGGTAAAACGAAATGCAATTGTTAAATACCATAGGTAGGTGTGCTTAATTTGAAATGCCCATTATAAAAATAATATGATTTTTGTACACCGTATTAAAGCCCGATCGCCGTCGGCTGTTGAACTGCGAGGCGCCATAGGGAGGTGTGCCCACACTGATAATATGATATTGCTAAGGTTTGTTCACACGTAACCGATCCGTACGTAACTAACTGGATTCAATATGTGGTATCATACAAACGTGATACGTGTAATTAATTTTGTTCATTATAACAAAAAATGATATCAAACCACGTATTTTTAAATTGAGAATTTGCTGTATTCCTCTAAAATTTATAACGTGTTTAAAAACATTTTCTAGAAATTTTCTTAATAAATAGTTAGTGACATTATAAATATATAAAATAACATTTATTGTCTTTATTTGTACTATAGTTTTTAAAGACACATTATTTATGGATGAACAACATTTATGAATATTTTAACCGAAAAAAAGGTTATAATTACTTCTTGTAAGTGGTTCAAATACAATATTATAAGAACGGTGATGATTTATGTCGGAGTTTTGTGTGTATGACATACATGTTAATTTTTTTATAATTAAACGTACACTATACACCACACTAGTTTCAAATCCTTTAAATTGTTGTATGGTAGTCCGGTTCAAAGTGATCGGGCTTAAGTTTAAAATATTAAGCACTTTTTCTTCCTACAGCATTATTACTAGTAGAAACACAGAATAATGTCATAATCGTAATAATATCGATTTTAAATATTATCGAGTCGGAATATTATAGATTCGAGGACATCGGCTTTGATTCGGGATTGGATTGAAAAATGCAAAATTGATTTCGAGATTTCTATGTATGTAATGAGTTGTGCTCCTAGCACACGTAGCACATGAATATTTTAGTTTGAAGCCTCAAGGCGCTAAGCGTGAACAGATTTTAAAATCGAGTAATCCACGTTGCATGTGACTGACTTATAAAATTATAATGTGAATGATTATCGTAATAAAACCAGCCTTATACACGAGTCCAGTGTGGACGTATAACAAATGGCAGGATGTTACTAATTAGGGTTGAGAGACGTTTGACATTCAAAAGTACCACAATGACCTTTAGGAAACACAGATTGACATGCGGGAATTTATGTATGTTACTTTTATAAAATATTATTATGTTCTCTCATAGTATGCATTTCCGTTATCATATCTAAAAAAAAATGCAAGTATGTGAAATTATATTTTTATGACATACGTATGAAATTATTAAATATTTGTATGCTTTATTTATATTATTGTTGATTAATGTACCCGAATTTTGAATTTAATTTGGATATATAGGAAAGTGGATTATATTGGATTTCAAATTTCAATTACCGACGTCAAAACTCAATGGGTTTTAGAGCAATCTTAATAGTTTTTTAATAGGATTAAATATTCCTTATCTGTGAGATTATTGTGTTGCTAATACTGTGATGTTGCGTCTTTGGTTTTTTTGTTTGTTAAATTGTTGAGAATATTAGCAAATGGTTTCAATCTCTCAAATGAGGACGCTAGGACATACCGCGGCCCACTCCCTGACCTGTGCAGCTGATTTGCCTGACCGTGTTCACGTGCGTACAAGACTTAAGATAATAGGTAGAACTGTGTGAGAAACGGCCGCCAATTGACATAGCGAATTGAACAGTCACGGACGTCGAGCATGGCAATTAGCAGTCGGATATATGTTGAAATTATCCAGGTTTAGTAGCTTCAATTTTCTATCGTGTTCAATATATCGTTACAAGTACAATTGTCAGTTTGTTTTATGATAAATATATTGTTTTCATTAGTAAACATTTTTATTTTCAAGATTATATCAAGGGTAAATTATAATCATTAGATTTAACAAGGAAATTAATTGCTTGAATAAATTGGTAAACTGAGAAAAAAATAAATTGAGTAACGTTTATAAAGCTAGTTTTATTTTAATACAGTGTTTCTCAAAGCATGGGTGGCAACCCCCTGGTGCGACTGTTCGTAAACTCTATAAGGGGGGTGACGAACTCTTAGTAATAAAGAACAAAAAAGGTCAAAACTCCATTTTTATTAAGGAAATGTAATTAAAGGACATGACTAAAATGAATACATGAATAAAAGTCAACCAAAGTAGAAAAGATACCTGTGAGTCACATTCACATTTCACTGATTTAATTATGCATTTAACCTAACCTTACCATGTAAATAGATAAAAATGTACAAATTTGATATTTTATATTTATATTTTAAAGAAAAAAAAAACAGAAATTATTTTAAATACCAAGGGGGTCGTCTCATGGAAAGGATTGAAAAACACTGGTACTACAACTATTAAATAATAAATATTAATTGTACTTACTTCAATCTTAAGAAAAATGTAGTGTTATTGTTAAAAATTTAACGGTTTTTTTTTTGTAAATTGAAAAATGAATACCATGTCTCTTTGGTATTGAGACTTTTGAGTTAACAGTGTACAGTTAGAAATCAGAAAGAATGCTTCACAATTCGAATAATCGTGTATTAAAGAGTGTACATCAAGTATATGGTATGAATCTAGTATACGGTAAGATAATTCATTGTAACATAAGAAATATTCAGTTAACCAAAGCATAGCAGGTTATTTATAAAAAAAATATTAAACTTATTGAATACAAAAATCATATCTGTATTTCACACCACACTCTATTTAATATAAGGTGTAATTCTAACGACCGCAGGATGTTTAAGCAATTGCGTCCTGCAGTCATCCCCAACGTTTTATTAAGTCATTTCCTATTTCCTCTTTAGTAGAATTGGTGGTTTATTTTATTGTTGTAGATAAAAACAAATATATTTCCTATAGTGTATTTATACAAACATTGATATATTGAGATTGCAGATATAATTATATTGTTATTAATAAATAACTAATTATAGAACGTAATACACTGAAGAAACACCTTTGCGGTGTCTAATAACTTATTTTTAATGTGTGCGTAATTAATTAGAACATTTTATTATAGTTACAATAAATTGATTGCTATTCCTTCACCCAAAGTTTCGCCTCATTCGCAAAGATTAGAACCTACGTCGATCGATATTCAAACACAATAACCACTGGGCAATCATCGTTTCAAAGTCGAGTCGCTATAAGAAATGAAATATTTATCAACAGAGTCAATGAACAGAAGGCGTCGATTGTACGTGTAAACATAACAGTTTTATGCATATCTACATACAATAAATGTTTTAAAGTGAGTGCCTATAGTTGTGGTTGTAGAATTCTTGGTAGCCACATGTTTACATCGTGTCTGAGATTCCGCTGTCCATTCGTGTAAATGACTTTGTATAATAATGTGAAGTAGTGATGCGTAGATAAATAAGTTTGTTTCCCTTCGCTGTTATAAGATATAAATAAAAATATTGTGCAACCTTAATAATTTATATTAACTTTTGAGACGCCAAGAATATGTTTCGGGTTTGTAACTTCTTCGTCGGGGTAAACGTCTTAAAGCAGATATGTATATCTATATTTATTATAGTACTTTCTGATACCCGAGACTTCATCTGTGTCGTTTATTAACGTAACAATATATTTTATGTAGAGAGGAAAAAACATAAGCACCATACCGCTTGCCCCACTTCCCCATGGTAAGAAAACACATCGCTGAACGCGTAGTGCTTATAAAAATAGAAGTTTCTTGGAACATTAATAACTTTATATTAAATGCAGCTGTCGTGATGGTTTTTTTTAATAAGAACCAAGTGTATAAAAAGAAAAAATTAAAAGAATTTCATTGAAATCTATCCAGTAGTTTTAGAGTGATACGCGCACGACGGTAGACCTTTATTATCTATAGAAGATTCTCGATGAAAAATAACATTTCATTCTGTTTTCAATTTAACCATAATTATGAAGATTTAGAAGAAGTACACTCATATTATAACAGATTATATAAAAGTATAAATAAAATAGCAGACTTTAGCCATATGATATATTTGAGTAAGTATTTAGTATTATACATTCAAAACTTATAATCAAAGTTCATTGCACTCGGCAAATTAAATTAAGTAACAAGACTACTTATTATCAAACATGTGGTTATATAACAAAGTATTTTCACTTTTGTTTCTTGAACTATATATGACTGTAAAATATAGATAACCTATTCTTCGATTTTTCTCATAGTTTCTTAATAACTGAAAAACATACATGAATATAGATTTGACACTTTTTATATATAATTACATATAATTGAAATATAAATTGGTTTATTTCAGGGATCGTATAAATAAGGTTAATATACAAAGAAGTGCATAGATAAATTATAAATAATATCAATTTAAGCACTATAAACCTTATGAAAAGTTTCAATTCACGGGTACGAAGGTTCTGTGGTCTTTCCTTGAGTTAATATGGGCTGCACAATTTTAATACAAAATATCAAAATTACATATACCCTGGCCGCTATACTACGCTTCGATAGTCTGGCACAAGCGCAACACTTCATGAGCATGTTCTAGCTCATCGGTAATGCGTCAAGGGCATGTCGCTATCATCGGTGACGCGAACCTATATGTTTTTCCTCTATCAAGAAATCGCATAACGTGGTTAAAGAAGCTTCTTCAAAAATTCCATTCCCATTACTAAATGATATAATAAACTCATTGATTAGAGTACCAAAGTCGATGTTCCTAAGCAATATTTTGTCTGTCTTTACGACGATGTACCTCGAGTTTCGGGCCCTGACGGGTATGAACAAACTAAAACTAGCTTATTTGAACCTTCTTTATACCGCACGTTCACTTACTGTTATACTTCTACATTCTGGAGCTCATTTCTCTTTGATGGCCATTATGTGGGTACCTACGTACGCAAAACTGAGTGAGACTATCATTCTTGCTTGAAATACGACTTTTTTATATTGTCTTAGATTTGTTACAAAAGCATTACTTTCGTTGAATCGTTCTGTAAGTTTGATCAATTGCTGTCATCTTCAATGTTCGTGACTTTTAAAAAGAGTTAACAGTAGAAATAAACCAAATGAAAATGAAGTTATATTACATTTCAAAGGAAAACTGTCCTTGCATATAATACGAGGAAACACGTGCCTTGGTAGTCTGTTTAGTTGTAACTGGAAAACCAGCGCATTTATTTACATGCCTCTTTTTTTATAAATTACATTATGCATTCTCTTTGATTTAAGTATGTATGTGTGATGTTGCATTATGGAAATTGGTACACAAAATGGCTACCAGTGCATTTTGTCGCTATATTCACCTAAATTAATATTGATTAATATAATGCAATAGATGATTCTTTGTAATGAAAATTTATAAACCAAAGTTTTATATTAAAACCGTAATTACTTACGTGACAGCGCAAATTAATAATATTAAACGTGGCATGCCAAGAATTAATTAGCAAGTATACGGTATCAAATTTAGGCATATCGTTTAGGTAATAAATCCTGTGTACATACGGCCCAGTAACCAATATTTGGATTTATAATACACTATGTAACAGCCTTGTCATTAATTTTACCACTTCAAACGAACGGAGCCGCGAGCAGAACTAGTAAAATAGTTAAGAAAAAGAAATCCACACTAGGAAAACTGCAATAAAATTAACTGCACGTTCAATTATATTCTCAATTTGACATACTTAGATATAAAATGAAATAAAAATCAGACAGCAAAATTGCACCAATAAATTTTTAGTCTATATCTTGTAGTTTATATTATGGTATTTTTATATTCCGCTAAATTTGCCGGTACATAGAACCAGAAAATGAACGACCGTGTTCAGTAAAGCTATTACATAATACCTAATATTAAGTGTGGTACACACACTTCACGAAAAGTAACCACTATCGGCAGTCAGAACAACTAACAACAGACGCCGCGCCGTAGTTACTAAGACTCGCGAACTAAATAGATTGGACTTCACTTATTTGCAAGAACGTGAGCGATACACCTATGCGTAAGATAGCAAATACGTTCAAATGTTCAGTTGCATTTGTCGATATTGTCACCAAGCTTGAGAACCACTCGTTAACAGTAAATTCACAGTAACGCCCATAATAATAATAATAATTGATTCTTTCGTGCCACTTAACAATAACCGCATTAACTTAAGTGACAAAGCGATGATGGCTCACTTGGTAGCGGGTTCGAACTCCTGAGACTAAATCTGAGCTTTTGGTGAAGGAAAACGTCGTGATGAAACCATTGTGTGTTGGTACGTTTTTTGTGAGTCTGCTTGGCCAACTACCACTGTTAAGTTGAAAATCCGTCGCTTGTTGGTGTGTACCGGCAACTGCGCTTGATAGTCAGTCCTCTCTATGCTTAGAGTGCTTACCGTCTTAGACCACATTGTCATTCAACATCATAGGAGTTTGTGGTCAAACACTAAAACTTATCAAGTACAGAAAAATGCAAGCAGAGCAGCGGATAATACTAGTAAAATAATACCTAAAGATGCTAGTATAATTGTTGTAATAAAAAATACGTATGCGTACTTGTTCTTCTTCTTCTTGTTTTGGCACCGCAGAAGCATTTGCCAGTGTCAATGTTTTGTTTCAAGAGGGATTATAGCAGAATGTTTACAAATAATATAAGTTTATTTAAACGTAGGAAGTTCCAAGTAAGTGTCTTGTGATAGTTATAAGGTTAAAACAAGATGGTGGTTTCCTTGTTAGAACTTTCCATGGAGTTTTGGTGGCATCTTCAGAATGCATGCCCCCGTGGTATTATATCCCATTCACTTCACTTGTGCTTCATAACCGAACGTATCACGTAACATATTACGTAAAACACCACCAATATTACAAAGTATAGAGTCTAATAACACAAGATTATGATTAAAATATAAAAGCCACTACATGATAGACCAAGATCCCGCCAAAAACTCGATGCGTACGTCTTATTCACTGGTTATGTATTCCGCACCAGAAGTTACAGTGAGTTAATATTAAGAGTTTTTAAACTATACGTGTGGTGGTTATATATACTTTATATACTTAATCCTAGTGCCTGTCGCCACGTTCTAGCAATATTTTCGTTTTTATTCAACAAGGCTTACAATGTTCTATTCTATTTGTGTGCATAAGATCAAAGCCGTAGACTAAAATATAATTTGACTTTTAACATTTTCTAATCTATCAGCGCGTTATTAAAATAGAAATAGTATCATTTAACACAACAAGTCGCTTTCATTAGTGTGCAAGTTATATACTTGAATACACAAAACCCTATTCCTTGAAGAGGGTTGCTCTTTACTTAACTAAAGATTAAGGTCAATAAACTATTTTAAAAGTTACATTCATCGTTGGTTTATTCCTTATCGAATAGTCTAGAATTATATGATCCTTTATAGATTCCATTCGATAGATATTGTCATTGAATTGAATACCCTATTGTCTATATCTTATTGAAAAAGATAACGATGGAATATGTCAGCTAGATACATAGAAAAGTGGAAAATATGTTATTTGTAATAAAATGTGTATTATAAAAAAATTGTTTGATTTTGTAATCGTGTTTTTCAAAACGCAGTAGTATAAGTTATTATTGAGCCGAGCGGTCGCAGCTCCAGTTGTCGCATATGACTATCATGATATATATATATATATATATATATCATATGATGACCATAACTCAGTTCTATGTCTTGATGGTAAACAACTATATATGGTATCAGTTGCTTAGTTAATGTAAAATGAGCTAGCTTAGAATTAAATAGCTGTTTGAAATCTTGTCCACATAATTTGGTCTTATTACCTTTACCTTATTAACATTATTTACCTTATTTACCTTATTAACCTTATTTACCTTATTAAAAAATACTAAACCCATCAAAAACGAGTTATGACGATCGACATTTTACTTATCAATTTTTTGGTACGCTAGATATTATATATATATTTATGCGATTGGAGGCAAACGAATACACGTGTTACCTGATGGTAAGTAATCACCAGTGCCCATAGACTCCCTGCGACAAGAGGGGGATCACAGATGCGTTACCGGCCTTTGATATACATATATAATTCGATACATATATAGATATTATTTAAAACTCGCGTTCCTATTCTTAGTTGCTTGCTAGTTAAAGATATATTTAGATTATAAATATCTTAAAGTACCAATAATTAATGATCAAACGTTAGTAAAATTGTTTACATAAACATTATAATGACTGTGAAATATCTAATCGTTTCGAATGCGATTACATATTGGAAAATACGAGTTTTCTACATTTTTATCCGCTACAACGTCAATGCTGCTGGTACCAGAGCATTTAGTATTCGTTCCGCTCACAGAGCGGATGTACAATTTATTTCTATACCGACTACGTTCACGTGATGTTGTTGGCCTGTTTATTGAATCTGTGAGACTTTCTAAATTACAATTCAATTGGAACGCTTCCGATATGACAATAGTTTACCCTTAACCTTGTCAGTGTGTAGGGCAGTATTTAACAAGACTATTATAATCTTATTTATTATGAGAAACGGAACTCTTCATTTATGTACATAAATTCTATATATACATATAGAACAGATCATTTCATGAGGACAATAAATACGAAGTCGAAAACAGTGAAAAACTTTTATGAATACAAATGCTCGAGACTTTCGAGTTCGTTATATATAAAGAAAAACTGGTCAAACGTATTATGATACAGTTTTCATTAGACGGAAAGCTATGGAGTCCCGATTATTTATGTAATGTATGAGATACGTTTTATTTACGATTTAGATTAGATAGATAGATTAGATTAGATATAGATTTTAGTATCAAACCTCAGTAAATCCCGTAGACGATTTTGATCTTTATAAGGAATTGAATTAATTGACATCGAAAACCTTTTTCTACAGATTGGTCAATGGCTTATTGGCTATAAAATCTGTTCAAAATTTGTAAATACATGTGGCAAAGTCGTATAAAATTATGGACAGTCTCCTAAAGAGGTTTCGTTGTAGCTACAACGATTACACTGGATACTCATACCGTTTCAAAAAAAAAAAAAACTCTGTATGTGTGTTAATGAAAATGATAAGAAAATGGTGTTTACGTACGTGCATGTGCATGTTTGTATATGTATGACCATGTACGCTCGTAATTATGGCCATATATACATGCGGGTGCGCGCTCCGTGATTTTAGGTATCAGTATCCATGAGCGCGTGCGTGTATGGGCATGGGTGAGTGTATGTATGGCCAGGCGTACGTGTATGTATGGCCATGTATGTTTGTAATTATAGCCATACATGCATGCGGGTTGGCGCTCCGTGTTTTTAGGTATCAGTGTGTCATATGAGTATTTCAAGACAACATCAACGGGACAGTTTTAAAGTATAAAATTACGTCATCGTTATAGTAAATGCTTCGTTTGACCAACTAAATGTAAATAATGAAAGGGAAAATCGTATCTATTACTATACATGCGAAAGCGAGTTTGTTTGTAACATTTTCACGTCGTAACTATACAACGGATAATCGTGAAATTGTGCATACACGTTATCAGGAATTCAAAAAAGGGCATAGGGGGTACATTTCATATGGGAAAAATGTGGAACAGCACACAAATGGATAAATGTAATTTACATTGACGCGAGCGAAACTGCAAGCAAAAACTACAACATTACACGTAATACAATGTATATATAGAAATACATACGATAACAACACATAATTTCTGATCTTTAACAAGATATTTTAAGAAACTTTTGACATTTTATTAAGGTAAATAAAATGTGTTCAATTAATGACAGTTTTCAGTTGATTATAAACAACTATTTCATAGCAAATGCAAAAAAAAACTATCCAGGTATCATCACGCTATGCTCATACCTGGGAATAGGTAGAAAAAAAAGTAACAATTTTCTTAAGCTTTTCTTGACAAACTTCTTTCTCCTCCTTTCTTCTTTATTGATCCCATCATGCCCCAGCACCGGTACCGAGTATTTTTTCCTACTGTCTTTTTCCTCAGATTCTATTTATTACACTAAAAATTATTTTACTCTTTTTACTTAGGTAACAATAAAATTCTATTATAAATCCAATATATCTACGCCTACATATTATATTATATATATTGGTACTTATAGGCTGGTTTATTCCTACATTCTGTTTTTTCTCAAATATTCGCCATATGTACACGATTTAATGTCTATAAATGTATTTTGAAAACAGATTATTCTACACTGATGTGCAGACGACGCATAAACTTGTTGTGTGCATATCCCGTAACCATTTTAACCGCAATTATTATTTCAGTTAACACGACACATGGAATTAAACACACCTTGTTACGGTAAACACTGGATTGGAAAGCTTAACGCGTTATTTAGTTTAATAATGGTAAATTGTTGAATTACAAAAGCAATCGTTTTATGTTTTACACGTCCAGTTTATATCATCAACAGCCTGTAAGAGACCCATTGCAGGGCCATAAGCTTCTTCCCAAAGGAAGGTATGGGCATAATGACCATATTATTTATCGCTGTTATTATTTGTTGTAACTAGCTGATACCCGCGACAGCGTCTGCGTTGTTTATCACCTCAATAATATATCTTATGTACAGAGGTAAAAACATAAAAAAAAATTGAAAATTTACTTTGCGTAGGAAAATTCTTTGTAAATAATATTATACGTTTTCTTTTCTTCTCGTGCTCATGCGTGGCACACCGCTTGCTCTAAAAGAATATCGCTCAACGCGTAGTGCTTATAAAACTCGTAGTTTCTTGGAACTATATTAATTTTAAATTAAATTAAAATATCGTTTTTTTTTATATAAAAGCTAAATATATAAAAAAAATATTGTTTATCATAATAAATAGTTGAGTGAAAGCGATATAAATATTGGGTAAATATTCTCTGAGTTCCAAATTTACGCATTGGTTAAATAGAAAAAAGGTTTTTGATAGTAACCTTAGAAATTGCTAATATCGAAAGTATAATTTTGTTAGAATATAAAAAAAATGTCGATTGTTTAAAGAATTTACCTTAATATAATATGACAAAAATATAAAGCCATAATTTGTTGAATTGACAGTTTGTTCGTGCCGTTTTCCGGTTCACCTTAATGAACTCGGATTGGACCTTCACCCGGGTAACCGGTGGTAGTCGCTTCAACTAACTTTTACCGGTTGCAAAGGGCTTCAGTAATTATCTTTTGGATAAAAAACATTAATTACGAAAGTTTGTACTGGAGTTTCCGCTTTGTTTTGTATACTGAGGTTTAAAACAATAGAAATATATATACATAATTAAGAAACAAATGTTGTCACTGCAAGTAATGTGAATGTCTATTAGAGATTTCATCGTGAAGTTTTTATGTAAATTAATTAATATCTCAAATTAATAAGAACTTTTGTATTGTTCCTATAACGAAACCTGTGTGAAACACTGAACATAACTATTGTCATATTAATTATCGCTTAGGAAAGTAAAGAAAATGCTAAAGAAAACTCAAAGAATATATTTACAAATAAGCGAGGATTTAATCCACTTACACAGATATTTATATACTCGTCACAAGTTCTCTATAGTTACAGTCGTAGTTCTTCTCACTGGAAGATTTTTTCTGGATGCCGATTTTATTATTCACTTCGATATGCAAACTAGAACTGTCTCTTACCTTTTTTATCGAACTACGTTGTTGGTCTGACAGGTCATTAAATCTACACCAAGCTTGATGACAAGCGCAGGAAGCACAACCAAAATGACAGCTAGCGTTAGGATACCAAAGTCTTTTTTTGACGATCTGACTATCCGATGTTTACCTGACGAGTATTTACGATTCCACCGGGTTTGTGGTGGTAAAGTGGCCGAGTCTCGACTTATGCCGTTTTATTTGCATGCAAATTTCACGAATTCGAATCTAATTCACAGACTAAACGAACTAACTAACTATCGTTGTTTCTTGGATTCCACATATTTATTATGAAGCGATGATAGCTCAGTTGGTAGAGTGTTCGGACACAGCATCGAAGGACGTAGGTTCGAATCCTAGCAACTGAGTCTGAGCTTTCGGCGAAGGAAATCATCGTGATGAAACCGTAACATGGTACTAGGACTTTTTTCATTCTACGCCATTGTGAAGTATTGATGATTCGTTGGTGACATGTTCAGACACTCCATCAACCTAGGTTTGAATCTATCTATAAGTTTATGCTTTTGGTAAAGAAAAAAAAATGACGATCAAACCGTAACTTGGTCATAGTGCTTTGTCTAATGCCTTCCTGGTTAGTTGTTGCCATAAGTTCATAATCTGCCCTTTAGGTGTAACGTGTCTACCATCTTGGGCCACATCATTATTTAACATCAGATGAGTACAATGATCAAACGCTAACCTATAAAGTATAAAAAAAATACATATATAAGGTTAAAACGAGAATGGAGAGACAATTTTTTTCTTGTTTCTTGTGGAGATTTGGCTAGATTATTATTTTGATAAATGTGTTTACCAAACCATGCCGCATTAGAACATAACATAAAATTCGGTGTTCCACTTGAGATATTTGGTGAATGTTTTATTTGTAGAAAACCCATCGATTTCTATCTTGGTTTATACTAGTTCAGTGATAAATATTGGATGAGCAGTTTCGATTATCAATTTGCATAGGCCTTTTTGTTTGATTAGAACATTATTTTTACTTAGAATTTAATTTCTTGATTACTTTTTATTTTATTTTATGGTTGTGTCAGATCCGTTATAGCTTAATCCCTTTTCTGTATGTAAGAATTTTCAGTTGGAATTATATTTAAATAGAATTTTAAAATGTTTAGATCCAAACGTTTAAGGTTATAGACCTGGAAAATATGTTTTATTTCAAATGAGTAATAGTTACATAAATATTATGTACAATTGTTTGACGTGGAACTACAGCTAGTTTTAGCTTAATTGAAAAATAAAAATCAGACTATTTCTAATTATTATATTTTAAGTGTTTAGTTAAATGAAAATACGTCTGAATGAGATATTTCCAGTCAATTTTTAAAACATCTATAAGAGAATTTTTTCCAGTTTTAATAATGTCGTGTAAAATAAAATAAAAAAGTGCTTAAGGTTTGTTATTCCTTGTGTAGTAGTAAAGCATTGATTGCATACCCTAGTCCAACTTTGTAGTTGGATAAAGAATCGCTTGGTAAAATGCCAGGGAGATGAAAAGAATTACTCGATTGCTGTAGCGAAATATAACGTTAACTATGATATTTGCGTACACAACTCTATTAATCAACAAAATAGGTAGGCGGCAAATTAATTTTGATCATGTAGTCTTTCTATCGTTATTATATTATTTCAAATACCTCTAACAAATATTTTCTTGGGCTTAATTATTTACTCTCAATATATGTACCATGATCACAAGTTCCTTTGTTTTGATTGTTGAATGTACAATTATACTTAGGGTAAAACATAAAAAATGTGCTTGAAGTCTGATATAGTTAAAGTATTTTTTTTTAACTCTCAGCCTACTAACTTTTGCTCGCTGATTCCGTAGTGTTAATGTATATTTGAATTATCCTCAGAAACAGTATTTTTTTGTGTGGATGAAATGTACACTATTTCCTTTTCTGTACACTTGAGAACGTGTATGCTAAATTTCATAATGATTGATAGAGTAGTTAAGGCGTGAATATGTAACAAATAAACAGACAACACTCGTTAATAAATGTGATTATGTTTCGTGGAATGTTTAATTTTTTTATAATTCCGTGTGAATTTTCGAATCTCTGCAGGGCGCAAACACAATTTTAGTTAGTAGTTCATCGTATTGGTGATAATGGCTTTTGTAGGACCGCAGTGTATGTACATTTATTTATTTGTCCGGGAAGGGCGACGTCGACCGACAGTGACTGTCTGGCAGTCGCCTCTCCGACCCACTGCAGAGGGTCAAGGATCTGCGATCGACGCTTGTATAAACCGTTGTGAATCATTTTATTAAGTATTGTGTTTTGCTAGCATATATTGCGTCGATATTTATATAAGTTAATAATATGAATTATAACATATATAATACTGAATGTATGGATTCAGACGAGACGCAACGTCGATCTCAAGGGAACTGTGTTTTATTTTTTTCTGTTATAATGTATTCATTCTTGAAATGATGTGTATATACATCATTAGGAAATCCGAATTTATGTAATAGTCAGTCATCCAGCTGTTCTACATTTGAGTTATTCAAACCTTATGATTGATAGTAAATATTATAAATAATTATATACTCCAAAACATAGAATATGGATGGAAAACATATATTTTAAAAATTATATGATATTATATTATTATTATATGTATTAAATGCTTTAGTATGAATTATCCGTTTATTATTTCATCCGAGTTAAATTTGGATTATAGATATTTATTTCATACAAGTGATGAGTATGTAAGCAATTGTACATAAATCACTAAATACCATTTTAGTGGATTGCTTGGCATATATGATAAGCATTCTACTTCTTAGGAATTTAGGCTGATGTAAAATACTGTACAATTTACCTTTATAGGCAGGCCATATAAAGCAGAAACAAAGATGTAATTTCTAAGAATTTAAACTTATAAACTTGCAAGCTCGCCAGGTAGATTTGGACAATCGCTCGTAACCACTATTTTTGACACAATACCCGAACTCACCGCCATATGAGACGGTTACCAAGTTACAAGATTTAGGGTTGTAAGCTCTTTGCCATCCACTGTGTTCACCAGAACTTTCACTTTTTTTCAAAATTTTCAATATTTATGGATCAGATGAAAACGATACACTACACTACATTAGATGTTTCTCAACTAAATATTTTTTTTTTTTCCAACTGCAGAAAGTTACTAATATTTTTCGAGTATATGTATATATGTTTATCTATCTATCTATCTTTTTGGTACGCTTGTATTTTAGCATATGAGGTGTATTTAAGCTATATAATGTTTTATTATGACGCTTGTATTAAAAAAAAGACGTAGAATAAAGATTGTTATCGTTCAGTACTTAACGTTTTGTGAATTAATACAAATTAAAGAGGTTCAATTTTATAAAAATCCGTTTTTTTTTTGTTTTCCTTATTAATAATTCTATTTATTGGATGTTATTACGGTTTTAACAGATAATAACTTGTTGCGTGAGGATGACATATTATAGTAAACATGTTACTCTTTAGATATGTTTAGTTATTTTATTTATCGAACATTTCCAAGGGAAGGTGTTGTGTTAACTTTAAATTGACTAGTGCGACAAAAGTTCTCTCAATTCATCACATCACAATTATTCATATAATAATAGAAGCGCTCCAGTTTACACTAATTCTGGATATAGAAATTACAATTATTACTGTGATATAACACGAACATTATTTATATCTATCATATAACAATAATAATGGCATTGTTTAGTTTCTCAAGTCGTAGTAAAATCAAATCCAAAATGAATTAAATAAAGCTATGAATAACATTTTCTTTACGTTTATTTAATATATGTCATCCATAATATATAAACGCTACAGTTTTGCCGTACCTTATGTGTGATGGCAGCGTCAGGACAACTGCGATAACTAACACTGATAAACCAGCACCCACGCCCGCGTCACAATATACCGCCCCACGCCGGACTAATACATTATTAATCTGAACTGTAGAACAAATATTACATTATACTATATAATATAGCTCATTGGTTAGCATTCAGATACTGCACCGATCGACGTAGTTCTGAACCTTTGCGATTGAACCGGAGCTGTGAAAATCGTGATGAAACCATAGCAATATGGTAGGAGCTTTTTCTGAGCTCGCTTGACTAGCCAGCATCCTCAAATCGGAAATATGTCACTAAGCACCTGTGTTTAAGAACTTGATTCCCATGGGCTTTTAACATTAGGTGATATTGTAATCAAATGCTAAATCCGACAATGTATATAAAAAGAACCTAATAAAACAATCAAAAACATCAAATTTATGACCTTGGTAAAAATTACTATTGTTGAATTAAAAGTTTAAGATTACTTAAATATATGATAATATATTCAAAACCATTTGTAAATACGTATTTATGTCACTTTAAAAAAAACAGGTAGAGAAATTAAGGTAAACATTAATTACTTAATAGTGTTTACTTGTGGTTCTTAACTCGAAGCCTCTTGCTAATTATAATTACTTACACCGCAGTATTTATCTACCGTGCAGCCTTATAAAAGGTCGTTCAATATTAACTCATGACTATTTTTTTAAAGTAAAAGTGTCTACGAAATAAAGTAGTTACGTGGTAATTATTTCGTAGTAGTTGATGAAATAAGAATGTCGTATGAAATTTATCACTATACTCTTTAAAATATATGTGTAGTCAGTTTGTAATTTTGCTTTCTTTATCAGGCTCGTCATTGAATTTAGTTTCGTTCGATTTAAATTATAATGCGAAAATGCCTGAGTTTATTCTAAAGGTACTAATAAAAAATCAAGTCTGCACTCACCACATACAACGGTTTTATATTTAAGTACTTGACGATTGGTATAATCAAAGAATTGCAAACAAACGCTGAAAGATACTCTTAGAAATAATTCTCAAACGAAGAGTTTACATGCGAATTCACAAAAGTAAAAGCGAGTACATACCTATTTAACTATCAGCATATAATTCTGGCTAAAAACTCGAAATTATAAAAAAAATTAATGTTCTTATTTCAAAATTCTTCATAGTCGACAATATTCTGTTATAAACCTTAAATTCGTAATGTGTATTAGGGAAGAGTATGGAATGATATTTAAAAATTAGTGATGTCGATGTACACGGCATACACTTCTATGTTTTGGAGTTTTATATAGCAATATAAAATGGAAACCACAAAGCTTGTATAGATTGTCGCGTTTAAATAATCATAAAATTGGTATGCTAAACTAATTTTAACATTGTAATTTTCGAGAATACTTTTATATGTAGCGAAATATTATAATCCCTATAATTTATGTTGTGTGAACAGAATTCGTTTGGATTCAATCCTTACTAATATATAATGTGAATGTGTGTTTACTTGTTTGTTACGCCTTACGCCGCTTTCACTCCTTAACTACTGAACTTCTGAACTGATCATGACATTTTACATATACGTTATCAAGGGTACAAGAAATGCATAAGGTACCAAACATAAGTAAAAATGTAGTCCGGTGAAACTGTGGAGGCCTTGCCAGCTCAACAGTGTAGTCAGTTCGGAAAAAAAAAGTACTACTCCCGCGTGATAAGGTCAAATTTACATTAATGCGAACGAAATCGCGAGCAAAACCTAGTTTCATATAAATATCTGACGGTAAGTTAAATTTAAAACTAAAATAATTTAACCTACACAGTGTCCATTTAGTTGATAAAATCGACCTTGGCTAAAATCAGGAACATGTTTAGGTCATTGGCGCATGCCCTTGGTTAAAGCCTTAACTACAACAAGTATAAAATTGATTCCGAATTTTGACGTACTCGTTTTTGGTTTAAGTAAGTCGACGAGTGATGTTTTAGTTTTATGAGTCGCTTCAGCCAGTGGAGTTGGTGCTTGTTTTTTTTTTTATATTCATTCTTTTTATTAGCATATAGACAAGCCTGTCGTTATTCTTAGAACTGAATTTATTCTGGCTCTATTGAAAATAATGCAAACATTATTCCATTTATTTATATACTTGTATTGTGTGTTGAAACTGAAATTATTCTATGGGTTTTGTATAATTATTAAAATAAAACATTTCAAATCATTTCTAAAGTTCTACTGCTATTGACCTAACTAACCTATTGACCAAACTACCAGGTTTAGAGCAAACCTGTACAGTAGAGCACTGTAATATGACCCGACAACGTTTATATTTAAATTTTATTGATAAGATAAGAGTAAAAATAGAACGGGAAATACAATTTACTAAACGAATATTAAAATACGTCTAAATAAAAATTGCTTGTGGTCTTTACTTAAATACTTAGCAGGCTACTGTGTGTAGGTAGTTATAATAACGTATATTAAATCATTTTAAATACAGCGTCGGCGGTGTGGCGCGGCGCGATGCTGTAGGTATTTAGCTAACAGGACTCCAGTTACCACCCCAGCCCATCCACCCACACGTTTCCCGAGATGCCACGAGTTTCTCTTACACATTCACTAGTCGTCTATTTGTAGGCTTTATAGCCAGAATATGAAATCTAGTATTCGTAATAAATAGAAGCTTGCGAAATGTGAGTAATGACTGCGTTCTGACTCAGCGTTGCCGAGGGGAATGATGTATTACTTAGACATTAGATGTTTTCCTTTATATTGTCCGCCATTATACACAGGTTCATGAACTTTGATATGTTTTGCGGTTGAATCGCAATTGATTTATGAAAAAAAAATTGTATAAGAATATATTAGTATTATATAAAGGCCGTACGATCTTGTAATCAAGGTCTTTGAATGAGATTTTTTATACGTATATATTAGTAATAAAAATAACTGTATTTATGGAACATTCTGGATTTCTTATCCAAAATATTATAATACAAAGCGAGTACATATTATTTACTTTTATGTGAATTTGATAAAAATAAAATATTAAATTTTTTCTCACATTGTCCGCTCTGCAATGAGAGAAGTTACGCTAATTAATAAAATGTTCATCTTTATGTATGGTCGTTGCAATCCAATTATCTAAATAAATACCTTAAATTTTGTACAAGTTTATATACAAATATATAAGAGTGCCGTTGGACACTCGGTTGGAACGAAGTTCCTTTCGCAGTATATTATTATTGACAAACGTATTATATTATTGATTAACAAATACACATAAATGAATCACTAGGGTTATGAGAGCAATTTATATGGAACTCAGAAATAACTAGTGAATTGAAGGAATGGTATGAAATTTCGTAATTAATATATTTTTTCGTGTTGTCAAAATAAACATTTTGATGTAAATCATTCATTTCATCTTCATTCATCTCCATTTCTCATTCTAATTCATTATAAATATAGGTATAAGTACACAATTTCACACAATACGCTACGAAACAGCTGATGGACAGTATGCCGTGTACAATTTTTTTTTTTATATTATAGGAGGCAAACGAACAGGTGGGTCACCTGATGGTAAGTGAACACCGCCGTCCATAGACACTAGCTACACCAGGGGAGTCGCAAGTGCGTTGCCGGCCTTTTAATATATGTAGGCCTCCGGCGCTCTCACTGACCGAACGAAACGCAACAGTGCAAGTACTGTTACTTCACGTCGGCTTTCTGTGAAAGGGTGGTACTACCCCGTGCGAGCCCATCCATTCATTCTGAAACCAGTAATAGTTTCAGCGTAGCTCTGCCACCTACGAAAAATATACAAACTATACCTATACCATACAAACTATACCTGCGAAGGCATAGTAAGGAAGGTATGGTATTTCTCCAAGTAAAAAAAGCCATTTTGTCGCTGCTAATATGTATCTATTCCACGACTTCAGTGATTTTAATCAGATACCAAGACACTAGACAACGATGGCGATACCAATATCCACTTACAAAAACATTATCTTTAAAAATGTATTTACACCTGACGATGGTTATCAGACAAATTATTTAGAATTTTAATTACCCATTTGTAGTTTTACTTGGAATGAATAATATCGTTTATCTAAACAAGTTAATATAACGACTAATTGACTTGAGTGGTCAATTTGTCAACATTTTTATAAAAACGTTTAGAACTTTTAGTTCCTTGTATTTTTTTTTTATTATTCTTTTAAAGTAATAATTTTATTAACATAGGGAATTCGGGGTGATGCATTATCTTCTAATAGAGCAAGAATATGCATTTTTAGAAAATAAATTAGTAGAACTATTCCTGAAATGAAAAAAAAGAACAAAAAATATTTTAACTTTTAGAGAATTTAATCGTTTAAGAGGTTACTCTCTATGCCCTGCTACATGTATTATTATATTATTTATTGTTACTAGTGAACTAATTGCACTCTGTTCGAATGAAGCCGCAATTTAGCTGATTTATGGTCGAAAACGGAAGGTTTGTGCGTATTAGAAAGCAATCTGAACAAACACTATACTTTAGATACCTGCGAGGTTTTATTAAATCTTATTATTTATAAGCTGTACTCAAGTAACGCACAGTATGTCTGTTTCTTTAACTGTCTAGAGAACATGCGGTTGATAATCATTTATTTATAATTATGTATAGTAAAAGAAAACATTGATTTAGAAAATCTATTGTTTCGTGACTAAAGTTGCATCGGTCTTAAATTTTCGTTACAGTGAAAAACACTGATGAATTTGTGCTATTACCAAATTCAAGGTTATTTATCTGAGTTTTCGATCAATTTTTTCTCTCTTTGTATTGCATTTTACATAAATAGTTACTAATTTTCATAGCTGTTGTGGTTCTTTTTATTACAAATGCAATTGTTTTCAATACTTTGAAATTGGTTCGTAGTTATTTGATTACTTTTACAGGTTTCTATATAAAAAAAGATGATAGCAAAGATTCTTATTAAGTTAAACAAAAAACATAATTCGCTATAAGATATATCATACCTGCTTTCGGGAAGAGGCCTATGACTCTGCAGTGGGTCTCTTGCAGGCTGATGATAATGCAGTATACATTCTTAAATGACATATATTTATATTTGTTGCATTAAATAGTCTTACATAAATTAAACACAATGGCAAGATTTATTGATATACATAACTTCGGATGAATACGTAAATACATAGTATTTTAAGCCAACAAACTTACTAGTCGTGCTGATGTTATACACGTTGAACTCCCAACAGTAAGGGGTAATATCAAAGACAACACGTTATGTTGTTTTCGTAGTTTGTTTTCCCCTTGTCACTCGTAAGTAATTCCCTTATCCGCGGATAAAAGTTACAGAGGGTACCCTACTTTACACGGTGTTCGGTAGCTTTTTTTTCTTCTTTATTTTCGGGAACGTATAATTCACACTTTACCGTATAAGAAAACCCGTTTCGTTGACGGGCGTTTTATTGAATTCCACAGTAGGTAAAAGAAGTTTGTAGCGAGGGCCCTAACAACATTCTCGGAATTCTACATAACCTCTTGTGATTACTCAAATACAATTGCCACGTTCGTTCGTGGTTTACGTAAAAGATTTTGCCTCTTTTAATATTCGTTCGGCCGCCAAGTTATCGGACCGCTATTGGGTGAAAATATTGTGTCGTGTGTAGAATCACATCATTTCCAATTAATGTTTTAGAAAATTGGGGTATTTTACGGCAGTAGTAATGTACCGTGGCATGTTAACTCGCGGGTTCGTGGTATACGTTCAATATTGTTAACAGTAATGGATTTAATGATTCGTTAAAATGTATGTAGGTTATATTTGATTTTATTAATTGCTTTTTTTGTAATCAATTAAATATCTCAATAGTAAATCACATCTATTTGCAAATACGACCTTTTAGTAATAATAAGGGTTCATAAAAACCTCTTTTCCGTCGATATATCTTAGGGAAAAATTTATGATCGGCAGCATACTTTTATGATAATTGTTTGGGGTTTGGTGGATTGCCTACTAGCTTACTGTTATTTAACATTTTTATTATATTAGTCTGAAACAAAAACTACAGTAACTAAAACAAAATACACAAGCTACAAAAGGTATTTCAAATGAAGTTTCTTTTGTGCTATATTCGTATCAAACGTTTGCAAGAAGGTCCTTGCGAGTGACATTGCTACGTAGCGTCGCGTCGCGTCGCGTGGGCGCATTGTTCTCCTGCACGAGTGACTTACCGATTGCTATGGTTGCGGTGTAAGCGACAAGCTGCAAAGTATTGGTGCTTGTTGACTTTTTAATAAAATCGTTTTTATTTATTTTAAGTAAATTCAATTCTACAGATTCAGCTTGATAACATTTTGGATGAAAAACAATATGACGAGCCATCTCAAAATTAACTTAACTTTCATGTTATTTACCTTAGATAATAACGTTATAGTTACACGTTAGTAATAATATTTATTTAGACAAATGCGTTATTGCATCAAGCTTTAGAAGACACACGAGTGAAAGGTAGACAAGCTTTCTTGAGAAGAAAAAATAATTTTATAAGCCTGTATAATTTTTCAATCCTAAAAATTCCAAGAAAAATACTTTTTTTTTTAAATAATATTTACTGTTCATGTTAATTCATGTATATATTATTGTCAATAATGGTTGTTTACTTAAAGTCTTACTTAAGTTACTTTTGAACTAATTATAGCTTAAACTATCAGATGATGAGAGTAAACAGTTGATAATTAAAAATTGATTAGTATGTAAATAATCGTTACTTAGATTGTTTTGTAGTAACAATCTAATTAACCATAAAGAATTATAAATCTTATTATTTAATGAGTGACTCGGCTTGAACAAGGGTTTGCAGATTTCTTGCTTGGTTTCTTCGACACCCTGAGTCCCTGCGAATCAAAAAGTTTACACTATTAAGTTTTTCCTTGGTCATGAAAATGTGGGACAGTTTCGCGGCCTTTTTTCTTGCGACATCAAGCCTTTCAAATGTAACGTGAGGTGTAATTTATGCAGGCCGGCACGAAAACCGCGACTAACAGTTCAGCTCCTTGTTCTTGATCGTATTATGCTCGCAATTCTAACTTTTATAATAAATGTGAATCTGAATATGAGTTTGCTCGTTTGTTTGTTAGTCTTTCACGTCTTAATTACTCGACCAATGAATATGAAATTCTGTGTACACGTTGTCAGGTGTACAAAAGAGGACACAGGGTACTGTTTATTCAGAAAAAGTACTTCTCCCGAGGGATAGGTCAAATCTATAAGAACGCGTGCGAAACCTCGAACAAAAGTTTGACAAATAATCAGATTAACATAATATTATAAAAAAGATTAGCTCTATTATTATTTTCTACTTCTATAAATTGTATCTATAAAATAAAACATCAATCATTTATAATAAAATTCAAATTAGTTAAAATATTATTTCATTCAAATAAAAAAAGTAAACCGCTTCGTTTCTTGTTAGGTATCCTTTGCTTCATCAAGAATATCTGAGACCTTACAGCTAGGTATGCACTTACATACATACTCTTATTCAAGTTCGTTACTTGATGTTTAAAATGAAGAGAACATAATAAAATTGAGTCTTGAAAGGAATTTATTTTTAAAATTTTGAATGCAATTCTTTAGTAATTTATCTTTAGAGTATTTTGTTCAAAGGAAGTTATTTTTTATTAAATGTCGTAATAATATTTATGTTGCTTCGTATCTGTATTGGATATTTCATTCAAAGAGCTTTGATGAAAAGTTTCTTTGTTTTACTAAAAAGAAATAATTTTCCCAACCCCACACATTATTTATAATTCATACAACGTTTTCTTATAACAATTATCAAAAAGTATCTGAAAGTGTTCTAAATACAAATGTCCAGTATTTGGATGTTCGAAATTTAAATGTAAACTTTAATTAACTAAAATGTATTGAACGTGTTTGTGAAATATCTTATAAATTCCACAAAAATCCTGATAATGTACTGATAATCATATAATATTAATTATCTGTATTTTATATATGTAAAATAATACCGGGCTGTAAAATGTCACTGTTGAGCAAAGCCCTCTTATCCATGGAAAGGTACAGGCTTATCCATCAAGGCAAACCACTATTTAGTAACATTTAGAAATACCCCTCTTTGCATTTTCTAATATTCTTTCTTATATATGGTGGTATCACAAGAATATCTCTCGAATGTTGAAGATTCCCTTACCATGTTTTCCTCCATCACATTATATACCTATCGAATTTTACTTAAACTTGCTTATTAAAAACTTCCGTTATACTAAATTATGATAAACTGATGTAAACCGCGAGTGTTTGTTGTAATCTGATGCTTCGCGCCTTAATTATAGAATACTCATTTGGAGCTGTAATTGTGACAGTCCAAGCCGAGGAGTGCCGTGCGCCCTTGTACTGGTTGCCTATATAAAGTCGGGTGAGGAGTGTCTTAAACACTCCCATTAGTAGACGGGTGAAACTGTGGAGACTTTGCCTGGTCAACAGTGTAGTCAGTTCGAAATAAAAAGCTGTAATTATCAAATTGCTTAAAATTATTTAAAAATTAGCACACGTTTTATCCATCAATGAAGTTAGCAACCTATTGTAAAGTCATAACTGAAAGGTAACAATAAATAAAATCGTGTTCCGATGTCAGCATCGTTTATAAACAAAACTGCGTCTTCAAAAATACATTAATATTGTAACAGGCCAGCTTTACAAGTGATAAGGATAAACGAGCAAAATAAAATCCATTTCACAGGATTGGGATAAAAAGAGATAACATTTAAATGTAACGCTATTCGGTAGGGCCCACGCCGCCGTTCCCCTCCTATCGCCTCTACGTCCCGCAGTAAACATCGCTGGATCTAAAAGCGATTTGTCATCCATCAACGGTAAGTGAGTACGCCAAGTGCAGTACCGTGTCCTCTGTTACTCATTAGAAAATCGATACTTGAAACAAATATATATAATAATGTTGAAAAAAAAATTACGTTTGTAATTTTGTAAACCTGTAGATTTTGATGGAAAGATAGTGGTAAACTTTTCAACTCCTAGGCGTAATTTTACACCAAGTAAAGCAGATTATACAGTACATAATAATAGTAAGGGAAAGTCGAAGAAACTGTGCGTATAAAGGAATGAGATCATAGCTGAGAGAGGGAAGTGGAAAAACAAAACGTGTACCGATCTTATTTTGAGTGAGATAAGAGCAAGAAAAGGAAGAGTTATTTAATGATCAAAACAAACATAAATTACACCGAACAACTAGTACTAGTTAAGCTTTAAAGAATATTCAAATGGTAGATGAATGAATTCGAATATATTATATGTAATACTCGTATTTTACAGCAATAAATATCAACTTTCGACCTTTACTTAGATTGCAACCTTTTAAATGACTGCTAATATTTTAACTGCCAGATAATGTTCCTATAAATTTATCGTAATATTGAACATAATCGTTTATATCCCTATTTAGCCGGTTAAAATTAATTTTACTTTCAACTAAGTTTCGAAGGACATCAAGTGTTTTTTTTTCGAATTAACATATCCTGTTGACCCTGGGGCCTCTACAGGTTCACCGGACTACTAAGGGGAGCGCTTATGGCACTCACCTGAAGCGCAAGGGCTCACGGTGCGCCTCGGCTTGAACTGTCGCCGAGTTTCCCGATCTACATACATCAAGTGTTGTTAAATAATATCACTGTATATTTTCGACTTTAATAAAAACGATTGATTCCATTTGCTGCTTTTACTACGTACATAGTAGTAATTGAATTGATGTCTAAAGATTTTGTCATAATTTTATAATACCTCAGTATATTTTTTACTTAAAATACAGCAAAACTATGTACTCATACATTGCGACACCAAAAGTATTCGACCCCCTATGTTCCATGGTTACCTTTAAAATCAACTATATAAAGATAAAGTCTAATTATACCTATTATTTTGCAAACAGATACATTTAACGATTAAATGTTTGAGGTCTAAAAATGTAGTCAATGGGAGATGTAGTTGTGTCGTTTAGTGTAAATATAATGAATTTGTAGTACTAATCGTTGTTAAATATAATTTTTCAGTATGGATTTACTTACGTACAAACATAAGGTAGAGTAGATTACACCGGTAGTGAAGGTATTAAACAAAGACATACTTGAAACGACGACCGCCGCCTGTCGAAACTCATACAAATAGTCAGCTTTAATGTGTCTAATATATTTTAGTAATCAATTAATTCTAACAATACTAGTTTTATTAGGTTATTATTACCCTTACAAAATAAAAAAATATTTTAAATACTTCGTACTATAATTTATATTTCAATAAATATAGTAAACAATGACGTGGTTTTAATTTTGTGTCACTGAAACCGACTATCGAGTTTACTGGATGAGGAAATGTTTAGCGTAATTGCTTTTCGAACAGTCCTCGATATTAATCGATTCTTTCTGTCAATATATTACAGTTTATGTAAATATATCTAGAAGTGGCTTAATTTTCTAATTAATTGTTCAACAGCAATTATAGGCATACTCCATTCATAGGCATTTATATATAACAGGATGTTTTGATGGAATGGAAAGTAAAGAAATAATTAATATATGTCTATGTATGTAAGTAAGAATTGGGATGATCGAATGTTGAGATAAATGGAATATCTACTTTACGAGTATTTATAATATAAGTGTATAATACTCTTTTTTATTTGTAAGTAGTTTTTATTATGTAACGTTTTTAAAATAAAATCCTGTATACCCATTTCTTATTAGTCAGACATGTTCCTTATAATATACTACACATATCATGTTTAGGATTAATATTCCAATCAATTTCGTTTCACAAACGCTATGCATTAAATGACAATTAACCTATACGATATACTTATGAGTAAACTGGTAAATTACTATATTTTCTGTGTCCAACTTAGTCATAGCATTGATGTTGAAATCGTACAGGAAAACCCGTTGTAATAAATATGATAAATAACTAACACTGTGAGGTCACTAGATATGTCTAATTTATACCGTGTTCAGTTATCCTTTGTTTGCGAAATAATTTCATATTTAAAAAAAAAAACGGTATAATTTAATCAAGTATGTTATTGGCAAAATAGTAAGTTTGTGTCTCAGAGTAAATTATTGGTAATGCGATAAAGAATACTATAATTTACGAACCATCGTTTCTGTCCGGTCATTTATACGATGTATAAGTTTCGTACGATAAATAAAATAACAATAACATTAAAAGACAAAAGCTTTATAGTTTTATTTCTGAATTAAACATATTATTTAAGTCAAAGAAACTTTAAATTTTGAATGAGGAATGTTGAAGCGTTTTGTTCTTCGTACGAGATGGCGTATTCGGTTACCATGACAACAAAGTTGTTAGATAAAATATGTATCGTGAACTGGAATTAGCTTCTGTAACAGTTTCGAGTATTTTTATTTAAATTACAAAAAGTATCGCCGATAGATTGTTTTTTTTTTTCGTACTGACTACACTGTTGACCCGGAGGCCTCTACAGTTTCACCGGACTACAGGATAGATTGGTTTTGATTCGTACAAGGAAAATAAAAAAAAAATCCTTGAAACAATATTTGCGCATCATGTATCTCTTTAAATAGACGGAATTTCTTAATTAAAATAACTTCTGCTGAACGTACATTTATATGAAAATGCAGACGTAGTATTCACATTTTTCATTCAAGTTTTCTAAGGTCTCCGAGTTCTTGGTTCTCTTGAATGACGCTCATATCGTCACACAGTGCTTTGTTCGCACACAAAGGGTCGCACGCTGCGAGCCGCATATGTCGGATTGTGCAGCCTGTGGCCTGCAGGCCGTCACTAACAGGCACGTAGTTAAGCAAGTCTTCGCGATCGTCGGCCCCCATTGCAACTAAGATACGTATATTTACGTACACTCACAAGTATATTCACTTGGAAAACTTCAAGTAATGTGTAAATTAATCCATTGTTAAGTATATTATTAATAGTACAAAGATATTATAAATATTATTTTATTAAATTACCATGACTCAATTTATGCCGATTTGATGCGTCATATAATCTGTATGACTCAGTACTAAACATTGTTTCAGCTACTTCTATACTTTTTGATACGTTATAGTATTAAAAATTATAATTGTAATATTTAGTCGGGCTTTGTTGACGGTTTGTCCGGTTTCTTTTCTTTTGATTTAGTTTCATTTATTGATTTATAATCGTACAATTATCACTAAAGTATGAATGAATGAATACTTTGTTTCAGTTTTTAGTTTGTACACTGGTGAGCTTAATGTCTCGCCCAAGACATTTTCTTCTAACTAAACAGCGGTATTATTACAAATAATAAAAGTTACTGTAAGTAGTGCAAATATGAAGGAAGCCAAAGGAGAAATGAATATGTCATTTAAAAAACATAAATAGTGTACTAAATAGATAAAATGAATACGTCATAAATACCTATACTTATACTATGATATATAGAAATAAGTATATTTCAATTTAAAAAAATAATTCGAAATTATTTTTACAACAACAAGTGACAAACAACAACAAACAAATATAACAATAGTAACAAACACATGTCGTTTTCTCTTTGTTTATCCAAATCGGCCTTATCATTGGGCAACACAAAGCTTTTGCTTAAACTACGATGGCTTTATATGTCACAAATTATAATGCAAATAATATTAGTTTTCAAAAAACAACAAAAAAGCTATTGAAAATATAAACCTATTGAAGGTTTTACTTCGAGAACGTAAAAACTTACAATTTTTATTTTACAGACAAGGTTTTACACAAACTGTTGCTAAATGTGGTAATCTCTTTTTAAAAACATATTCTATCTTTTTTTTAAAGTTCCATACTACGTTCCCAGGTAGGTGAATATTGTGAAAAGAGTAAAATTCCGAAGTGTCTACAGGATATAAGTCGTGGGATTAACTCATTTTTAATCTAGACCATATCATAGATTACAGACTAGATATAATAATACAATTATGTGGAATTGTCTAGATTAAGTTATTAATCTTAAACCTCTAATCTACACATTAAATATCATTATAATTGTTTTAAAATCTTTATGCGAATAAATTTGCAACCCATTAATAATTAGCTACATCATTGCACGTTCAATCTTTCAAAATTATCTAAGAATTGAAAGTAAATAGTAAATATTTTACAGTGATACACATTTTATTCACAGTGCAATACATTTTGATGCTATTTAAAATACTACGTTTGAAATATATTATGTCCAATTTTTTATAATTAAATGAAATAAAACAACGTTATTTATAAATAATAATTAGACAATACAGTTTATCGAAGAATAACAATATATAATGGTATGAAGCTGCAACAATAATTACACGATTATTATTTATTGTAATAACTAAGCAGTTTTATTAACAGTTTATATCAAACAAATAATTATACACAATGCCTAATCAGTCTTCACATTTATTAAAATAAATGTGGTTAAAATTATTTCTTGGAAATAGTTAAGATTCTGTTCAGAGTTCCAGCATTATTTACGATCATACCTTTTGGGGCTACTACACTATTTACTAAAATCCTATGAAATCGAATTACTAATCCTTGCATGGAATTTTTTGACAGGCTAAGCCAATATTACATTTTTAGAGAACATAAATTTATATTGTGTGTATGTCTATATATCTACAGTAGTGCTTATTAGGGTACGTAACTCATTGATTTCTTTTATTAAAATCTATGTTCAAAAAGTTAGAAACGACACTATGAAAATATCTTTGGTTTTCTAATGTTTTTTTTTTAATATTTAACATTAGCTTTTGCCCGCGGCTTCTAACTCGCTAATGTGGATAGAAGGTATCTAATGTTATTGTGTATAACCCTGTCAACGTATATGTAAAACCGCATAATGATCGACTGGGTAGTTAAAGCGTGAACATAAAAAACAAACAAATTACATTCGCATTTATTATATTAGTTAGGAGATGTAACTTGCACATCGTATAAATGCTCTAATATCAATTTCTATTGGACTAAAGTATTAACTGACGTGATCATAACATGACATTACCAAGATATTAGATTTGTTATTACTGCATAAGTCTACAGTTAAACAAGGTTTATGATTTATGATACAAATTTTTGGCATTACTTATTATTAATATTTATAGTATTTTACGCTTACAATACAATGTTATTTATTTCAACTAATTTAGAAACAGTGTTGAAATTAGAGAAGTGCCTAAAACTAACACATCTGGTCACCCTACGTGTGGTTTGTTTAGATAAATTTTCCAGATAAATGTGTATTGCAGAGCCGACTCGGCTTGTTTGCCATTGCGATAAGCCGCACAGGCATGCAACCTGCTAAATACATGTACGATAAATTTGTTAATGAAATAACAATGCTGCTTGGAGACGTGGAACGTCTTATAAAACGATGGGAATTAATGTTAAGTGTATAATTTTTATAATTGTATAATAGCTTGCCAAGAATAAGAATTCATATTATTTATAGTATAAAGTATCAAACAGGCATTTAGTTAAGTCTGTATACAACGGATACTTCAGTTTCTATATCTTTAAAAAAGAAATTGAGATCAAATTTTCCCTTTACAGTAAGGCCATGTAGTGAAATTAAATGCCAACTAACTATCAACTCTGCTGTCTCTGTCTAACTCCCCACTTTTTCATATGGAGTTTTTTTGATCCAAATTGTACAACTTTCCATGCGATTTCTTGATAATTCTGTTTCATACAAATCTTGTCATGGATTACAAACAACAAAAAAAGAATTAGTCCAATAGATGCAGCCGTTCTAAAGAGATGCCTTTACATACATTGACCAATTTATTTTTATGGGTATAGATTTCAAAAAGACTGAGAGTCCTCACTGAAACGTTTCATTATCGGGTCGTTAGGCAGTTCGAATGCGTCATGTAGCACAACGTGTTGACAAACACACTTTTCAGACCAACCCACAACTTTACTGCATTTGTATATTGCATTTTTGTGGCATAAATGTGTTTGATGACCAAAAACCTTGCACAGATTCTATTAATCTCATAAAAAGTATACAAACTTTAAATTTATATTACACACACATTAACAATTAATATGCTACATGCTTATAGTTAGATAAATTGCAGTAGACTCATGAGTGAAGTAGGTAAACCTAAGGGCCGATGAAGTATTAGCTCTCGAAGCAAGCGCTCTGCAATAGAGAGTTTCAATATAGCCGTCTACAGTGCGGCGCTTTGTAATCGCCATTCTTTGCAGACTATGTGTGTCTAACGCTTTTGTAACATGGTCTATTGTAAGTAAAATTTATCTACAAAGTTTTCTTGCATACAAGTTGTGTAAGATACTGTATAAATTCGAATTCTATATACTCGTACTGTTGACCTGGCAAGGCCTCTACAGTTTCACTGGACTACAATATTTTAGAACAGTACCACATTCATACTTAATTCAAGTTTCAAACGGGCTAAACTTGAAGTTACAATATAAAATCATATTGTAAATCAAATTAACACTACTTTTTATTACTTAATCAAATGCTTCAATATAATTAAATATCATAATTTTTTATATACGTGTACCCTGAAATAATGTATGATTTGGCCGTGTCTTCCATTATATTATTAGTTTTTCCATGATACTGCATGCGTCTGCGTTTGGGTTAATGTTGATTTCACCTATCCACCGAGAACAGCATATTTTTATGACAAAAGTGCCCTTATATCCCTTTTGAATCCCTAACAAAATGTATGCAAAATTCCGTAATTATCAGTTGAATAGTTACGACATGAAAGCGTAACAAACATACAAACAAACAATCTCATTATCGTATTTATTGTATTCACTAGGATTTACAATTTATAGTATGTTTTATACGTGTTTTGCATTTTATATGGTAATTATAATGGAAAATTAATATAACATCGAAGTTTTTTAAAATAAAATATTACGACAGGTTTACTCATCGAACTAAGAATGACAGTAATTCAGAACGTCGGAAAGACGGAATTCATGTTAATGCAATACATAATTAATAATTAGAATGTCTTATAAAACCATGTAAGTTTTAAATATTAGAAGTTTATAGATAAGTTAATAATATAGGTAGATGAAACATCTAATCAATAAACAAAGTAATCATCTCTAAAAATGTGATTTTTTTTTAAATATTGCGAAGATTACACGGCCATTTAACGTTGTCTACATGTCGATTCTATAATGCAATGGCAGGACATGACGTCATTGTAACAACACGTACAGACTTCCTGTCTTGGTGCAATCAATTACCTACCATTTGTTGCAATATCTACTCCGTGGGAGATCGCCGGGATCTGTTCCGTTGTATTAGATTAGGCTTCCTGTTGTTTTGTTCATGTACAAGGGTATACTTTTGCGAACAGGGACCATTTTAAAACAAAACAATGATAATACAACCTAAGAGAAGTTATTTACAAAATTGTATTCCTTTGAATCTAACTATAAATGTAATAAGCAACGTGCATACCAATCTATAAATACTACGTTGTCAAAAACAATAAAATTTGCATTGGGCTAATGATAACTTACCGTTCAATTTTTCATTATACTTCAAAGTTTTAGAAATAATATTATTGATTTTGCGAAGGTTGCGGTCTCTTTAAATGTGATTTTACCTCTCATTACTTAATATACATACTGCATTAATAACGCGGTAAACGAACTACTACTTACATGTGCAAACCCGTTTCAAAACGATGAGAGTATCCTATTCAGGCATATAGGAAATAGGTATAAGTTAACTACAAGTTAAAGTTTGAAATCCAGTCTTGTGACAGAGAATGTCAAACAACTTGTCGCTAGCGAAACTTTAAATTACGTTTTAAATTTACTCGTTAACATCGCACGCATTCAAACAAGAACATTTAAATAATCCAACAAGCTTTCTGAAGTAAAAAACAAATAAGGTACACCCAAAAAGATGTTTAAAGAAAATTGGTGTTTCGTTATGCATAACTCGTCTCTTATTAATGATTATAGCCGTTAAGATATGTGGCTGCCGCTACGCAAGCGTAATGTTTACGAGATGCCGAGCGTAAGGAAATCATCGGAATGCTATAGCTGTTCAGTCAGGCAAAAAGCGAGTTTTAACGGTACTAAAACATATCTATCGACGATTGGCGTCTGGTCTAGCCATTGCAAATCTCGCATGTGATCTAATTGTGGCATGCGGCTGCTGACGTAACGGGCTTTAGAGTCGGTTGACTGACCGCATCGCATGCTACCAAACTGTATACAGAACGAACTGAATCGTCGTCGTTTGTTATAAACCGCAAGCCGTTGAGGTGACCGCCTTAATTTCGCAGCATAATACGGGATGGCTTGACCACTGCACTACTATCGAAATAGAAATACGAGATGCGGTTTGACAGCTATGTATATTGAGTGAACGACCTTGAAGTCTGTTCGCTATTTTTTGCAGCGAGCTTTTTATGTGCATAATATCTATGCAAAAATGTATGTGAAGATTTTGCTATGTAATGTTTTAAACATCGTAATAGTAGTAAATTGTTTTGCTGTCTTGTCCTCAATAATTGGATACTATGAAAATCATTACAACAAAACCATACTTCTATGTAATTTAATTTTTACTTAATTTCCATTACATTAATATATGGATGAAATAAAATATGTTCTATATTTATATTAACTCCTATATACAGATTACGAAAAAAATTTAAACGTACTACGAAATGTACGGTTTATAAGGTCGAAATAATTCAATTAAGAACACCGAAGCTCTACACAATCAATCAAAAGAATCACGAAGGAGGCTGTGGCAGGAAAAACTATCACACTTACCACTAAGTAGAACTAATAGAAGATTTGCCATCTGAATATAAACTGCCATGAACTTTCATAAACAGCTTTTAACTGAAGTAGGATAGCAAGAATAATATCATAGAATGGATCTTCAGACTTCAGAAGTAAGTCCTATGCTACTACCTACAGTGACAGAAAACCATGCAACACTTATTGTCGTGGGTTTTATCTTATTAAAATTGTAACAGCAGAATTGAAAATCTACAATATTTAATGTTAGATAAAACAAATGAAGTTTTACCCTTATCGACTTTTAAACTTTGGATCAGTGGCAAGCGATTATTGTTCAAAGAGCGAATAAAATCAAAACAAATATTAAAACTGCAATAAAATTTCTCATTTAAACGTAGTATAAATAACCTGTCAAAATGTCATAAGTTTAATGTAGAATACATAAATTAAATACAAAAATAATATTCAGTAGTATTTAAACATTGTGAATGTTGGCATATCTAGTAAGTTTGTACGTAGATAGCACCTAATGGAAGCAAGTAATACGTTCAAGATCGAGGCTGAATACAAGTCTGTAGGATCTCGATCTGCAAGTCATTTACAATGTTAATGTTGCGAGTGATTTGAAATATATCAAATAACGACGATGGAAGTGTAACAATTAACATTACAAATATTATAGAGTTGATAGTAATTACAAGATTTTTTTTCTTGAATATGTTTAACGACATGTTTATTGATTGATATATTCTTAATAAAAATATTTTTAAATAATTGTACAATTTTATTTGTAAATAATTTAAACAAATATTGAAATAAATGTGATTTCGTTCAGAATGATTATGAGATAATAATCACTCTCATGAACCCTTAACATCTATTAAGTAATCAGTATATAGTCAGGTAATTTAAAATAATGACAAAAAATAAGTAAATTAATATAAGTAAATAATATATTGTTAAGTTTTGTTCTGAGACCTCATGTCGCCGATCTACATGAGATGCAAGACACGTTCCATTTTAGCGCTAGTACGCCGCTGCGTACTCGCGGTTACCGCTACAGTCCGTACTGATCGAGACTTTCTTAGAAAAACGCCACCTCGTTTACACCGACTTCCGTTCCACCTTCTCAGATGAACTGCAGTATGTGAGGCGAAATTACTGTTGTTACAGTGTTTTTACTGTGTACTGGTTTCATGTTTATTCTATATTCCTGTCGTCGTGTTTGATGCTTAGTTACTGATGATACGAAATAAATGGACTCGTATTCGTCGACGAAATTTAACTGTTAAATCCACAGATATCCATAGATATAAACAAAATTCAAGTGTTTGTTGTTTATCCTAGCTAATCTTCGAAATGGTTGAACCGATTTTGTGGTAAGTTTTATTGTCGGATAGATACATTTTCCAAGTGTTTCTAGAGTACATATGTTTACGCTATTCCGTAGCGTCTAAGCGTTAATGATAAAGTTTTAGAGAAATAATTGAAAATCATGAAAAATGTATAGGGATTTAAGAAATAATGTTACAAGTACAATTCAAAAAGAAACCCAAAAATTAAACATTTATTTCGTATGACATGATAACAAAGTTCCGGGAAACAGCTAGTTGATAATGAAACTGATGTATTAAAAATATTACAGTCTGTACCTAGTATATTCTCAAGCCAGATTTGTGAAAAAACATCACTGTTGTAGATTAATTCTATTTAGCTACTAAAGTTACGTCTTTCAAATTTATTTTCTGAATAAAAAGTAATTTTGGTAAATTGCCCTATATATAATAGTAATCAATAAAGATTTTGATTTAATAGTCGTATGTAAATTGACCCTAGAATGTTAACATCACAGAGCTAGTTCCATTTCTGAACGGTAAAGAAATTAAAGGAACATTAAAAAAATCTGAAAGTCTTTCTTTTTATATACCTATCACTTGAAATATTAACCGTAGATTTATTTCATATCTCTTTCAGTCGGTAATAAATTATTAGTTATTTTAATTGGTTTATATCCTGTTAATCTCGTTATAGCATAACCACATCGGCTCTATGTCAACATTCCACTCCGTGGAAATAGTTTGCAAACTTCTAACTTTGCTAATTCCAACATAAGCTAAGGTAAAAGATTAAATTTACCTTGTACTCTACTATTGACGTAAACAATTTCTAATTTATTACTGTGTAAATTTAAACAGAACTATGCATAAAATTGAACTAGGGATGATTAAATTTGACTAACTCTATTTTCGCTTTTTGTAAACCATACTAAAAGTTATATGATTAAAATATATATATAGAAATGGTATGTTATGTTTAGAAAAGTGGTTGCAAAAGCGCCCGAAGTTAGAGAGATTACATTAATAATAATGCGGAGATGAAGCGTCGGTATTTCCTGTGGCTAAACTTCTCTTTATATTTAATTGTGGTAAATTAAAATAAAATCGAAATGCACGATACTGCCACATCATCGCATAGTATTTTACACTAATAATTATCGTCTTCATCTGTAATAATATCCTTGTATTAAAGGTTCTGAATTAATAATAAACGGAATCTTTAAAATTATTCTTTAATTTGTAATGTTAAATATATCTTTACAAAACCAAACCCTTGACCAAAAACCTAGATATTTGAAATTTGCATTAATAGATAATTCAAATAATCGAAGTAAATTTTTATATGTAGATATATAAGTTTTGATATTTACAGTGCAAATAATTTAGATGGTTTTATTGAAACAATAACTATGAATTTGTTTTTACTATAGCATGTAAATCAAAATATTATGAGTTTAGTTATAGCATTTTTAGACTATACCATATAATTACAGTTCTTTGTAAACAGCGACTGCTAGTGTAATTGCGTTCTTGCGGTTTTGTTTGATTGCTGCTTTTGAAGTTGGATTATGATTTCTGTTAAGAATAGTAGAAAAAAGTGGGTCAACAGTCATCTGACAGGATATCTGAGATCGATATACTCCAGCAATATTTATCCGAGCACAGTGATAGTTGGCAGCACCTAACTGTGTTCCTCATGGACATGTTTTTTTTTCATTTGACTATACCTCTTCATTAGGTGGCAGTAGGCGATATTATATTATTATCATTTTTTATATTGTATCCGTCGTAAAAGTAACAAATATAAATTTTATTTTACATAAACTTTACACATGATACACTCGACTGAGTTATTTTGAAATTATTGTCGTAAATACAAATAAGCCACTTTTGGTATTCGGTAATTTATCTATCTATATACATATAGAAATCAATTGCAGAATGTATGTTAACGCATCACTTCAGAACGGATGCATCATGCACCAATTTGGCTATTTTATTTATGTCGTATTTATAATTTTCAAGACAAGGTTTGTATAAAAGGAAATGTTTGAAAAAACATATGAAAATGAAAAATTTTTGAAAAAAAAACGCTTCATATAAAACAGTGAGTAAGACAGAAGATAGTAGAGAGATTTTCAAAAAATATTGACAGAATTCATAGATAAAATATTCAGTTGTTATTTTATTTCATTACATGGTCGTACTATAAAAGGAAGACTTGGTTTCCTTTTTTTCGTTGGTACTTTTGTTGGTTTTGGATATTAAACTAAATAATACCTTTTGCTTCGTGAAGTTTGTTCCTGTACAGTTGCTAGTTAAGTAACGTGGGCTTATAATCTATTAATAACATCCTCGACCCTCCCTACCGAGATCTATAAGTGAGAATTTAGTACGTGTCTAAGCCATGATATTTCATCATTCGTATATTATGGGAATATTATCTTTGTTTTAAAAATAAATCGTTATTCGAGGTACGCTATAACAAATGGTGATGTGGGCTATTCTCGTACGCATTTATCGAAAGAAATACTAATCGAATTAAATATATTTCTTTAATGTTCAGGACAATATCGTATAATTTTTTATTCGTTTTCATTTTCGTATCACTTACTGTAACAGCTACATCAGTTTAGGAAGCGTACCCGTGGCACGTGACATATGTTTGAAAATGTTGTAGCCTCTTCCTCCCCATGGTGACCACCTATAGTATATGAGAAGACGCCTTCTAGTTTTCATGTAGTAATTCATAAATACGATTTTCCCCCTCCTCCCTGTGACCAAGGGGACCAAGTGGGGCTTTGAAGACCTCCCCCCCTTGAACGGTTCACGTAGTATAGATATATATATAGTATAGATATGTTCCCTTATCATCTACAAAATAACTGATACCAACGATTTCGTCTGCATCATTTATTATCTTAAAAATATATTGTATGCACAGAGGAGAAAGTTTAATCACCCCGCTTGCCCCTACTTGCCGCTTCACTACGACAAGAAAACGCCGAATGCGTAGTGCTTATAAAAATCGTAATTCCTTAAAACTTTAATAACCTTGTACTAAACGAAGCTATCACTACCATATACGTTCAGTGCTAGATTACGCGTTAGATTTACGCAGGCCAGTATGACAACCGACACAATTGTTTTCGGATTATAGTGTGTATACGACCACTTTATATTTAACTATGAAATATATAATTTAAAATGAGATTGTGGTCAAACATTAATGTCAGATTCGATAAAATAATAACACATGTCCAATTGTGTGTATAACATATAATCAATAAATATTTTATTACAATTTAACCTTCACCAGTAGTAAATTTATAGCATTCCAATATATAGTGCGTCTATTTTGAATAAGTAAAAAGAATGAAATATATCAGGATTTTTTTCTTATTAACAAGAGCTAAGGCTAGTTTAATTGCTCGTGTTAATTTAGAAATATTTTTCGACGCACAGGTTATATATATTTCACTTAGTTATTTTTATTTTAAAAGTACGTAAAATTCTCAATTTAAATTTAAGCAAATGACAGCTATAAAATCCTATGTCTTAGAGTCTAACACGAGTAAATAAAATAGGTTATAGAGTAAAATTGAGAATCAAATTTTTAAATGTAAAACTTATTAATATCTCAGACGACTAAACCACATTCACAAGTTATACGACTCTGTAAATGAGGTGTGATAAATATATCTAATTATTATTAACCAGATGTACAGCGCGATTTCACTCATATTTAATTTTCTTAACCTCGACCCGCGACGCCGCACATCACGCCACGCTGCCCGCGGTTACTTCGCTCTGGTTTTAATATATTTTCTAATAACCTACAATTTGTACGACAATCGTTTCGATCTTAAGGGTCGTAGTGTGATATTTCTGGTTTATGACTCTCCTCAATAACAATATTATAATTACAAGAATATTTTTTTAAATCTGACCCTTATTTTCAGAGTTTAACTTTATATATATATATATATATACAATACCGGTATACGCATATAATTTTATTAACACATTTTGATGATTTTCTTATTTATGCCACCTGTATTTAGCCATAGCAATAGAAACTATAGTTAGACCCGATAGATTGCGCTGTTATCGAAATTATAGATATTTTTTTTTTAATATTTCAAACATTTTCTTTTTATTTCTGGCGTAAAAGAAAATACGATATTTTCAGCCTCTCAACACCTTTATTTAGTTTTTTTGTTCATTCATGAGTTGTTAACGTCCGTATCAGGACAACGTCTATATGCCGAGTTCGCCAATATCATTATATTTATTGCATTTTACGTTTAACATAAGAATAAATCTAAGTTCAAGTCAAACTAATGATAAACACCAATAAAATTTACGACGCCAAAAGAGATGTTGTCGCGACGAGATGGAACCCATAACGTTTACTAATACCGATCGTAACTGTATAATAAGTATCGATAACATTTATTTTACCCGTAATCAAGATAATGCGAAAACGTAAAGTCGACGAACTTCAGTATATTGATTAACTGAAGTCATTATTGTTATCTTATTTTATTATCTTAATGACTAGGCTGGTAAATTCTGAGAAACGTCGCTTCGGTAAATAGATACATCTAATGTACTGGTAATTCAATCAATGAGTGCTTTAATTTTTTTTTCAGTATGTTTCCTTAATTCCTGGAATTAAACATAAAGTGTTTTTCGACGTTTTTATGTATTTAGGTATACCGTAAAGTACGTACCCGGCATTCGATTTGGTATGTCGGGAATAAGAGTGAGACGTGCGACTAAGATCGATTCGCTTCGGCTTTGTAAAGCGTTCTCTCTATCGCACAGCGCAATGACTGCGATAGACAAATATCATCCTCTAGGAAACCGAACTTAGCCGTCTATCTCCGTCTTCTCCCCGACGTGCCAAATCAAAGGACGGGTACTATATATAGTTTTCTTTACAAAATATTCAAAATTGTATGTACATATATAGTAATTAGCGAAGTAAAGGACATAATAATCTGAGATCATAGTCTTACCTATTCCAGTTATAACGAATTTATAGTTATTTTTATATAGGTATTTTATAGATAGCTTGATGATTTTTGTATGATCATAAGTAAGAGAGCGGCCTCCATTCTAGATAGACTTCGCAATAATCCCAATAGGATAAAGAAGACACTAGTAGATATTTACGATAGTCTTTTTCTGAAGCACTGATAGATAGCGGTGGTTGTATAATGCTGTAATACGATGTGAGATTTTATCTTTTTTACAACCTCGATTAAGTCATACTTTATTTACATTTAATTTTTTATTTTACCTAAGTGGTTAGTATTTTTTTAGTATATTGTTTATATTTATGTAGTGAATCATCGTTATCTTGTGAATAATTAAATTATTATTATAGATATAAATAAAATAATGAAGTGTCTAGTATTTGTCCAGGTTAATCTCTGTGACGGTTGAACTGATATTGACGACACTTTTACTGCCAGATATAGATATATATTATATATTGACAGATATACTTCATAATATTACCTGAGATACATATTATTACGGTTATACATAGCAGTTAAGCATTAATGGTAAGATATAGCAGCGCTGAATTAAAATTGCTAAAAGTGTTGTATAGGTGAAATAAAAATTAAAAGAGAAATCGTTAAATTAACTTAATTTTCATGTTAAAAGTAGGTACATAAAACATATCCATTTTATGAATTAAAGATGATTTTCTAGTTTTAAAATATCTAAAGTTAGTTTTATTTCCTATAATTACACCAAGCGATTCGTCCGAACAAAACACGTAGTTCGTATAAAACAACAAAACCATTTTCACGAGAACGAAGTCGTGTGAACCAGCAAGTGTAGTAATACGTACCTTATAACATAATTCTTCATATTCTGAATCAGAGCGTGTCGATATTTCATTAGAACCACTGCAGATAAAAACAAGTTAAAAACGCGCAACAGTTTAAAAGCGATACATGTTTTTTCTGTGATATTTACGTTACAGTTTTTTTATTTTCTCGTATTTAACTTATAATTAACATTTCCTTGAGCGGGTGATACTGTAAAATCGACAGGTTCCGTGAACCAGTTACAATTGTCAGTAGATAATTCATTGATTTCACAATTACGGATACCCATAATTACAATAAAGATATTTTTCAGTTACTTCGAAATACATTGTCATAAATTAAATATAGCGCAGGGGTAGTTTGATGGGACACTGTGTAAGCCTCACATAGGTACGGATCCCTGCAAATTGCTAGAGTTTCTGGTAGAGGAAAATATCGTGACGAAACCATATCTTGGTGTTATGACTTTTCCTAGGCTCGCCTGACAAGCTATTGCAAGCTAAATTGAAATCTTGTCCGTAAGTACCGATAGGTGTGTTACTGCAGCTGCTCTAAAAGCCAGTCTTTCTCTAGACTCAACGTAATTATCATTTCAAATAATAAAAAATATATTTATATTAATAAGGAATAATAAGCAATTTGTTGAGTGTTTCGTAATTTTAGAATGTTGAGAACTGCTAAGTGTGACCATCTATGACTATGTGCTTTCTTACCGCAAAGAAGTGGGCAAACAGTTTGCTTCGCATGCACAGGAGAAAGAAAGCAAACGGGTAACGTTGCTTACAAAGATTATTTCTAAGCAAAGTACGTTGCTGCTTTCAATTTTTTTTATATTGTCTCCTCCTAAATTTACCTAAAATATATTGTTAAGATAATAAACAACGCAGACGAAGTCGTCGGTGTCAGTTGGTTGTTAAATACACGTATACGATAAGTTTAGTAAGAAATGAAACCTATACAATACTAACAGAACTAAGTAACAGCCAATAGAAACCTGAAGCAACAGTGTTATTTATTTACAATGTACTTATCTATTAAGTAATAGGCACGAAATTCAACAAAAAGCATTGGATTGTGTGGAGCGCGCTCGGGCACGACAGGAGCGACGCGACGCAACGTGCGGCTCGCTCGGCACGTCACTACCAGCATCAGATTATATCGCAAAATCCAATTTCGTGGTTTTGTTATCGCTCTCGAAGGAAATTTACTACAATTTCTTCTAACAATTTCAATTTTGACGGAATTTTTTGTTCATAAAATTAACTTTATACTTTTACATAATACTACCGTGTAAATAAAATATTAAACTGGCGCAGGTAAAACCCGGTATAGATTAAAGCACCTAGGAATATTATTTTCCTCGTATAATTTTTAATATCATACTCATATTATAAATTATTAACTACTCGTGTTACTAAAACTAAATAAAAAAACCGATTTTAAAATTATGTCACTCTCATTACTTGCTAGCCAATAAATAGAAAATATACATATACAGTACGTAGTTTGTAATGCACAGTGAAATTTTGCCACTAGCTTATTTTTAGATTATTGAATAATACGTGAAATAAAAATGAAATTTATCATCTAAACCAGTGGTTCCCAAAGTAGTCCAGGTGGAACCACAGGGGTCCATGAGATACTCGATGGGGGTGTACGTTAGCATGACAAAGAAATGGGGGTGCACAATTAGTAAGCGGAGGTCTATGAAAATTTATCTGTTTTCGATAGTGTGAAGAACTAACAATGTTGGCTTGATTTCATATGGTAGTATTGCACCTGCAGGGGGTCAAACGCAACCAGTAAAATTTTGAAAGGGGTCAATGAGAAAAAGAAGTTTGGGTATCTCTGATCTAAACGAACTCAACGTAGGATAATATTTGATATTTTTTTAAAGTATAGTACATATTGTTATTTGTAGCAATCTTAGGATTTAATAAATTAGATCCATGGAAACAATTCCTGCCTAATGGGAAAATTGATACATCAAGAACATTAAACTATTGAGTATTTTTTTTAAATAAATAATTTTGTGTGCTAAATCCAGTAATAAAGTAGCGTCAAGTGTGGAATTCATATATTTTCTCCCAAACTACGTCAATAACTCTTAATAACGAAACATATTATTTGAATCAAAATGAGAACTGATATGTCGACATTTTGGCTACGTTATCACCTACATATTATGTTATGTATATGCGTACGATGTATATTATAAAGAATAACTGAACACATTTCAATTTCATAATATACATACCGATATAAGTATAAAATCATTATAAACATAAATTGTATAAAATAAATTGATATAAAATGTTTAAAGGAAATTAATGTCATAATATAAAAGATAGGGGATAAATAATATCTGATAGTACACAGTATTACAGAAGTGCCAACAATTATTTCATCATCCAATGAGTTTGTCAAAAACTACATAGAGATAAAATAAATTTTAAAAGAAATTTAATTTAAAATAAAATCGTTTACAATATTTATGGAATAATTCTCATGAATAAGCCTTCAAGCTTGTACAGTTTCAGAATAAAAACAATGCACATATTTTAAACGAGTTGTATACCATTCGTTATACAAAGCAAGGGTCATTCTACTGCGGATTAAATGAGTTACTTTGTTGCTGTAAGCTGAATAATGTCGCAGTCGGCACCCTTGTGCCAAGAGGGTGAACCACGCTATTTACTAGACATTGGAAATTTATTTTGGTATATGATTTAGTATTAATTTCGAATAATATATATCATATTTCAATATATGTATATTATACTTAATACTTACTTGGTTTTAAAACAGACATAACAACGTTTTTTTTTTACTATAACAGTTTTTTCAGAAATGAAATATGTCACATGAAATAGAACAAATAAATGTTGCTAATAACGTAAAGTAAAATAATAGCCAATAAATACTAATAGCATTGTGCAATAAAATTAGCATTACCATTTATTTATACAGAAACAGTGTATAAGTTTATATTGATGGGTTAATAAAGCTTAATTCGACCTTATCAATAATAAGACATTTGGGTAGAAACTCTTACTAAAGCGATTGTTAGTGAAATGTTGCGGACCTTTTCTTGTAAACGCAATGCTAATTAAACTAACACTGAAGCTAGAATGTCAATCGCTCTGATCAGAGAATTGTAGTACAATTAGCGTTCTCGGAACCAAACAACTGGTATATCAAACAGGGTTAATTACCGGGTAATCCAAGTTAGGCAAAAAAGTTAAGCAAAACATCAGCGACACAATCGTTGTGGAAATCAGTACACAGAAGTTAATAATTTTGCATGAAAATTAACCGTTTTCACTGAGAGTTGCTTTGTTTATCACCACATAAACATGATGTTTAGTGCTTGTCTCTTTAATTTGAATCAACGACATAGTCGAAAGCTGTACTGTACATGAAATAAATATTGTATTTATTAATGTGCATTATATGAACATATATATTCTTAGTTATTACAAATACGAAATAATCGTTTAATTATTAACGCATTGTGAAGACCAATATCTCCGGGTATTGCAAAAAGATAAAAAAGGAAATAAAGCAACTTGTATGGCGGGTCGGTTGCAAGATGCAGAAATCTGTGCGGGGCGTGGGCGTCGGTGAACCGGTCTAGACGAGAAAGAACTTTAAGGATCTGACAAAACAAAAATAAAGATTTTCTCTATAACTGCAACCCGGGGGACTTCGCTCTTGTCTGACTTTAGACGCGTCGCGACTGATTTAGTTCGGTTTGAAAAAGACATTAAGTGCGTAGGTATTCCAAATCGTGAAGGTAATTTGAATGAAGACTTAAGTATCAATTCAGAAATATTTCATAAAATATCTTTAATAAATTGATCAAAATGAGACAGGATAGTTTGCTTAATTATTTGGGTTACTAGTACGATACGTATTATAAATGTATGCTCCATGCGTTTTTTATATTAGAATAAGAAATAAACCTAATTCAGCTGATAAAAAAATCATATAACAGCATTAATTTACTATACCTTCTTGGTTCTTCTCGATCTATTTGGACTTCGTTCATCGAGTATAGTAAATTGTTAACATATATTTTGAAGTTATATTTCTTTTGGCGTGTTAGGGAAAAATTATGAGAGTAAATTTTTACGATACGCGCGCACACCGTCACGAAAAACCGACACCCTAAAGTTATCTATAGTCAATATTTTATTTAATAAAAGTATGTATGTATGAAATACCTTTTTTCTATTGTTAGTGTCGTTTTTTATTATAGTACCATTAAAAAATATGTTTTTTTTTTTAAATAACGTTTCTTAAACTTATTTCTAATATAAATTTAGTAACACTATCAAGCTATGTAATGTTACTAAAATAGTAATGAGATGCCTGAAATATTATCAAACAATTTTCGTCCAAGCTTCGAACAGGTGTTTTGATATCGCTCAAGAAACTGTCTATTTGATTTATCTAGGTTATGTTTTGCATTAAGAACAAGATAGTATTTTTTCACTCAGATAAGAAAAGAAAACCTGCTAACTAGACCAATCGTAACCCAGTTATGACGAATCCTTAATATTTACTTCAAAATGTAGACTACATTACTAACATCATAAGTGTATTTAGAGTTTAAATATTGCTACACTTGTAAGACTACAGCAGAAAAAGGTTATAAAGTTGATGATTGTGGTTATTAGCAAGTAGGTTTGACATCAGTCAGTCAGCCGCTCGTAAAATACTAAGCCGAATCTCCCGTCAGATAACGCAAAAAGGACACATTTAGTGTCGACCCTGCGTACATTGGGCTAGCATTAGAAGAATAACACGTAAATATAAATTAAGACTTGGGCTTAATTATCAAGCAATGATTATTGAATAGACTATATTCATGGCGTAAGTTATGGATGTGAAGTATAAAGCCTACGCTTTTGCCGAAGGGAAAAAATCGTGATAAAATTATAGAACCCTGGTAAGTCATTTTGTAGTATTGTCTACCTAGTTTAAGAAGGTAATTTAAAAAGTTATCATAACACACACAACAATATGATTTGGGTCTGCTGGAATTGTGAATGCGCTTTAGAGATAATTTTTATAGGCGTTACATATTATCCAATTTGGTACCTCGTTTTGTAGAATTTTTATTATGTTTTAGTTAATAATTGTGATTGATTTCTACAAATAAAGATATTCATTTTTATTAACTTTAAAAAGAAATGTGAAGTGAAATTTGTGTATTTAATTTAATTAATTCGTTTTCCATTTTGTTATGCGAATCTACAAAATTGTAATTTAATGGTAGGAAACGTGGACTAAAAATTAATGAGTAAAATTAAAATATTGAAGTATACTTGTATAGTATAATAGATTTCATTTACATTTCTAAATTACATCACTGAAAATGTATTTGACTATAGGCCTACTCAAGTGACTGCTTATAAACGACTAACCTATAATGATTTTAAAGTTATTTAGGGGAACTAAAATGTATAGTTTTTTAAAATCTGTGAAATATGCATAATAATTATATAACGTTAATAGTATAAGATGTATGTTAATGGTGAGTTGTGATAATATATATTCAACTCGTCAACAATTTTATTAAAATTCGTTTCCCCGTTGGCAAGTAATTTATGTAATAATAGGTAAATATCATTTACTTCGTCATTTTAAAATTAATGGTTTAGTGAATGATCTATGCCGGGACAATTTCCGTCTGGTCAGAGTACTCGAGACATACTGTCTCTTGTGAACGAGAAAAATCTAAACACTGTTCATAATTCTGTCGATGAGATATAAATGGATCAGTGACGAGCGCAACTAACGACTGACATTTCTACTCTTCGTAATACTCAGATTGTAGGGAAAAATTCGTACGCAGGTTTTCCGTTACCTGTAGATTATGGTGAAATGTGGTATCAGAGCCTGAAAGGCTAAGTTTTAGGCGTTAAAATGCATATTCATGAGACTCACAAACCTTTCTAACAGCTCTTCTTAGATACCTAAGTTTTTCGAATACACGACACGACAGAAAATCCATAAAGAATAAATAGTTATCGTAAACTAATTTTATTGTCATTCTATAAAATGATTTATTAATATTTATTCTTAAATAGTAAACAAACATAACAGCTCATAAATTATGGACTAACTGGTTTATTTAAAACAAATAAAAAGAAGTAAAGTTTATACGCTTAAAGTATGTCTAGAACTATAGATCCAATTCTTAAAAATCTCTTACTGTTATTAAATTCGACAGTGTAATTAATTTGAACGAAGTTGTGGTCGGTTACTCGTATTCAAATAAAGTAATGTGGTAAAACTTGCAAATTAGTAGTGCAACAAAAGGGCTATTACCCTACTCGAGTTTTTAATATCCTTTTATGACAAAACAACATTATATATTATTATAATTTCATGCGTTATCACTTTCTATTAATAACTTTCTAAGCTTATCTGATTTACCTCCATATAATTAAAGAATATGACATATTTATAAACTTATTTAAAGACAATTAATGATGGTCTTTCAAAGTGAATTATGAATTCTCGGGAGAAAACTTCTAATTTACCTCGAGTGGACACAATTGAAAGAAAACACAAGAGAGGGCGTCGCTCCGGATTAGATTAGTGCAGATAAGATTAGTGGTACCGCGTCGCGTCGCGTCGTGTCGCATCTGTGCTGTGGTGGTCACCGCTGCGTCTCGATGTAGTGCACACGGCCTTCTATTGCCAACCTGCTAATTGCTAATACCAATTACACCATTAATTGGCATTTGCTGGTTTCGTTATGCTTTCAAAAATGCCACATGAGAATGATAAATTATACATATTAACATATAAATTGCCGAAACGATCTTCATGGGACAACGAGCATATTTTACATGCATTATCAGTTATTTCAGGATTGTTTTGAATTTGTACCCCGGTGATGTACCGAAAGAGTTGCAGAGGCCGAACTCGTCGGGACTGCACCCTAAATGCAATGATTCATAATATTATTTGGTTTGCGGGCAAGTTGGACGTCTTCAATTATTGTCATTCATCGGAGGAAGTGGGCGGCGAGGGGTTGTGCGGGTGCCGGCGGAGCCCCCCGCACTGTTCTCAGTCGCTCGCCGACACTCTCGACGCTAGCACGCGAGAGTCGCGATGCACGTCTGCTACGCTTGACGCATTCAATCTTCCCGTTCGGTGTGTGTGTGCCCTCCGTGATCCGATATCGGAGCTCGACCGAGCCGCGTGCAGTGCAGCATCCATAGCAAGCAGGATCTTCGGATCAGTACGTCAGCCCGGAGCGCCTTGCCGGTGTACAACCAGTGTCTAGTATACTTCCTCCGACCGCTCAGCTGACCGGCGCGGCGCATCGACTGCCTGCGAACGCACGGTGAGTGCGATCGATGACTGCATGAACGCAATTCAAATCACTTTTCGTGTCTATTTCGAGTCACTCGCGAAACCGCTCCCGGTCGATCGTGTATACGTGGATCATCATCGATGTTTGCCAAAGCTCGATAATTTCTGGTGCCATGTAGATATAACGAGTGTCGTCACGGCATGACAGCGGCCAATTGTTGATAAAACAGTGTCGACTTACTACAAAGTACGTTACTGACGCGTCGCATTACATTGCCCATCCGTGGAAAATAGTTTGCTTTACAAAATTTCCCTTCATTTGAAACAATTGTAAATGAATGTTACAGAAACCCTTACCCTGTCTCTTCGAAACAATTATGAACTAGCATCAGCTGACATCCTGTATAGCACATGATAGATTTTCCGCTCACGACGTACTTGTCCGTCCGTCGGCGCTTACTACCCCAATATCACTCGTGACATGTGAGATATTACAGGTCTTGTAAATGACTCAGAAACCTTCATAGACGATTTCTAAATGATTATCCGATTCGTTTCAAGGTTCAAGTGAATTACGTTAAAGAAAAAAATTGCTAGAATTATGTTATTTAATATTGTTTGCACATAATGTAACGAAACCGGTTATCTCTTATCAATCTACTCTTGTGAAGGTCGTTGATAAATGATTACAGTAGCGAGTGTCTCAGCTTGCATTAGAAAGCTTTTAGATTAAATTAGGTTTTTGTTTTTAGTTCATTAACTATTTAGCTGCGGAGTATGTTAGTACATACTATTATGTAATCAATCAAAGTCAATTTAATTTTTTTATGTTTGAAATATCACATAAATACCTTTTTGACATTTGCGAAAAACATCGTTGAATCATAAATCTTTCATATTAGAATGTCTCGCATTGTGGGTAGACAAAAAAAACATATTTTATTGCGAAACTCGACGTCAACGAGTGACCAATAAGTTAAGTTAATTACCTTCGGTTAGTTAGAATATAATATAAAAAACTTGAAGACTTAAACCGAATGAGAGTGATTTTCGTATCCTGACAAAAGATGCGAATAGACTCAGCGGGTCATTTAACAGCAATTGATCACCTCATATTTAAATGCAAGCGTAAAAATACTATACTAATTTTATGTATATTTTGTAATTCGGATAGTTAATTTACAAATACCGCCATGATGGTACCCTGTTGAATAATGAATTCATTTGTATGTGAAAAGAAAAAAAATATAACGGACATATATATTCAGCGACGCATAATTATATGTCGAAATATATATGTTTGTCAAATTTATCATAACGTGAACAAAGATAGTTTTACCATCCGGTTGATCCGATGAGTTATTCCGACGCGTTTTTTCTATACTACCTTTCTTCTAGGCTTTACAGTCCTAGTATTTATTATCATAAAAGAGCAGTCTTCAATAATACGTATTCCTATATAATGTGACAAGCTAAATCCCGTCGCATGTTATTTTTATTATCTGGTTATATTGTAACAGTATAAAATATAACAGTGTGCTTAGTACGTTATTATTTCTATTCGAAATTATAAACTTAAAAATCGTTTGTTTCAAACAAACCAAATGCTAATCCGTTTCACTGAGTAAAAGATATAATTTAATAGTCTATTTTGAACATACCATAATTGTTAGGTCTGTCGAATAATTAGCACTAATTCCTGGGTTTAAAAAATGTAAAGTTTAAAGTCACGAGCCGCACGTCAGAGATAACAGACATTAAATTACATAAGTGTAATATAAATTCAGACAAAGGTCAAATGTTGAATTTTATTTGATTTTCATTAAACTCATAATGACTGTCTTATCGTGGCGTTTAAATGGATAAACATTTTCCAAATGTCTTACAACTGTTACAACAATATGTATTATATTAAATAAACAGCATTTGTTAAAAGAAAACACTTTTATATATCAATTTATGAAAATTATATTCTATATCTAGTCGTTAGTGTTGGAATGTTTATTTATTTTATGTAGTCCAGTTTTAATATTTTAAATGGAATTTCTACACTGCTATTTATGTAACTAACGTCGATAATATGCCAAACTTGTCGAAATAGATAACAGAGTACGCGCGACAGTCTGACGTTTATTTGTGTAGATAACAATTTAAAAATATAACGAAATCGTCGGCTAATGGGTCAGTCCATTGTCAGAGAGTTATTCAACATTGAGGAATGCGTTCGGCGCATTAAGGGCAAATAGACTCCCGTATCTTCGGTACAAAAGAGTATTGACACAGCGAGATAAGCGTATCTGAATGTACATTAAATGTAGGTAGATATATTCTGCGCGCCCGGCTTACAATCATTGTTCCGTTATCATGTGTGGTTAACGCATTATGTGTCCGATAAATAAATAAATGACCATCAGACATGTTATTGGTCGTTGGTGCTCGTATACTGACGGAACCTTTGTGTATACGTTTAGTGGAAAACATGAAGCATACTTTTATTATTGATGTGTGTTGAAACATAGTATGTGATATATAATCGAAAGTATATTATTTTCACTATTCTATAATAAGAGATTTATTTGATTAATTATTACATATACAGTATAAATGTAAATATATGTTATATATAGACAGGTATATTTAGTAGGAAATTGCTTTGTTTTTACTGAAAAAATATGTATAAATGCAGTCATTTCTTAAACACAATTTAACATTCTTTGAACTAAATGTGCCTTTGGCTTCGTACGTTTTTATTATTATTTGTTATACTTGCTCTTATAATTATACAGTTAAGATATAGCAAAATAGACGTTCATAGATTTCAAATATCTAGACATAATAGTTTTCATAACGATCGGTTTACCGGTATAGAAGTTGATGTGAATCTAGTGGTGAATTATAACTAAACTGATAGAACGAAATTATTGTCTGTCTTGAAATATCGACTACGTTTATCAAATTTCATAACCATCGATTGATCGGTCTGCATGTTGATATGCTACAGCGCCATCTAGTGGTAAGTTATAAAATAACCGTAAAAACTTATAAAATAATCGGGTGATGCCAACTTTCATGATTATCGGTCAAAGAGTGTTTGAATTTATCGATTTCAGATATATACTAACGCCCGTCTATAGACACCATCATACTCCCGTCCACTTTGTTGTGCATTAAAAAAAATAACAAACGGTCGGTCGAATCCATAAAAAAATAAATATTCTAGAACCATCTACGAAAAATTCCGCATCAAATGGTCATATATCGATACCTTCAACAGTTATAATGTTATCGATTCTCAAAGGAACAGTGATGATCGCCATAATGTCGAGGTACCAGCAACTAGGCAAAGATCTCTTATAGCCTTTTACAGGTGAACTTGTGGTGAAGAGAGTCTACGGTGTACTTTGTACACAGTATATAAAAATCATTCACTTTTCTTCAGTGGTCTCTTAGTCAGTTACTTTTTCTTGTGTATGTCATGGATTAGTTTCGCTATATAGGACTTACGAAGTGTTTCCAAGTTTTAGCAATATCGTTTGCATTGAAATGGTGGTCGTGTTGGCGTCGCGTCGCGTCGCGTCGATGCGTTGTAGCGTCGGGTGCACTGTGCATTTCGTTCGTTCACTTTGTATCTATATTTAGTTGGAGCGGAGCTCGTCGTGGTTGTGTGCGACTCGGCGACGGCGGCGGCGGCGGCGCGGCGGCGGGATGGCGGCTACACGCGGAATGCAGTCCGCCAAGCGCCTGACCTACCGCAATATTATTACATTATTGTCACACTTTCTGTGGACAATCTCAGCCAGTGCTCCAGTGGTACTACGCCGTCTGTACTAATCGTCGATATCTCATGCTCCGTCTTTTTTCACTAATTTACTTGAATTACCCTTTTAATTGCCATTAATTGAATTCTTAAGTATTAATCATAGTCACATTAATTAATCTGTAAATCAGAACTTGACCGTGGCTGGTTCATTAGGCCTGATTGCGTGAAATTACTGTATCACTAATACATTTTCTAAACTCTTTATAAAACATTTATCTTACATTAACCTCAAACATAAAAGGGTTAATTTATATTTGTAATGTTCTTCTGTAATTGATTATTGTTATTGGTCAGTTTAATCTTAATCTAGCAGAGATTTCATCGAGACCATGCAAATAATGCCGTATCAATAGTAAAATATTAGCAGTACCCGACACTACTTTTGCCGGGTGTTTTTTAATCCGGTATATTGACAAACGATGTTGTCAATTTAAATTCTAATTACTTAAGGACTGTGTACCTAGCAAAACAGTTGCCCAATTTTTTTGACTTGAAAGGAGAGCAAAAATGACCATTTGGCGACTACTCACTGCCCTAAATAAGTGTGTACAGTTCAGATTGGACAAAAAAAGAAAATTACAGAATAATGTCCCATGTATTTGCACCGATGTAAATAAACGTTTATTCTTGCGCAGGAATCTACAATATATTACAACGATAAAGCACGTTTTATTATAGTTCCCCATATGATGCTAATGTGTTTTACATTAAGCAAATGCAGACTTAAATGAATAAATAATATAAGTATATCGTGTTATATACAATATCACCTGTATTTTATGCATAGTAACGGAATTCACTGAAAAATGAACGACATATTTTTATAACTAGCCATTTAAAATTCGTATTAAAAAATTATGTCGTCCAATTCGAAGTTGCTATTACAATACATTGTGTATGCACTTCATATATGACTACCCACTATACAGATATAACAAAGTTTTCAATAGGAAATATATAACGCTTTTATTTTTTTTTATTATCGGATTAAATATTTTTTAATAAAAATTATAATTCTAGTATATCATTATTACTTCAATGAATATAATGATAGAGCGCGTTAAACAGTTTAGAAGCCACACGCACCGCCCACAACGTAGTTTTTCCATTTAGAACTAAGCTGTGAGCTACATCTGTGCCACATTACCGACAACTTCATATGTATGTATTCGTCATCGACATTCCCTCTTCAGTAAAAAAAAAACCAAATCCCTAATTTTCTGAATATGTCTACTTAATATTCATATAATCAAACATATCATATTTTAGTCTGGGAATTTCCAGATACATTACCATAATAATTTCTGTGTCATGCCATTGAAGTGGAAAAGTACTTTGTAGGCAGTGGTTCGTTCGGATCGCGTAGCCCTGAATAAAGCTGACTCCTACGTAGCGCGTGTAGAACTCGGGGTGCGTCGGCCGCGACGGCGCCAGCTGGGTCAGACACTGCTATTAGATCCGCAGATTGATCGCAACATCGTCGTGTTTCATCTCCCAATGTCACAACACTTTTATTCAATTTTATTAACTCGATAACTAGTGTCAAGTCTAAACAATTGTTATATAATGTGATACCAGGGCGTTGTAATTTATTTTGAGTTAGTTACATTGGGTATAAATTTGCGATTTTCAACTTTTTCGTGAAAATAGAACGTAAAACGTTATTCACGCCATCCGGAATAATCCATTGCGCTATTAGGTTGTAGTATAGGTAATTTGGAAGATTAATCTGTTGTATATTGATGTTAGACATCAGCATCGCGTAAATGCTCATTACATGAATACGAACCACGAACATTCAAGTCTTTATTATAAAACCAATAATAAATAGCTCAGCATTACTTTATATTATCAAACATAAATGTACTAAGAATAACATTCGATTTTGGACAATAGACGTCTTATTTATATGTACAACCCAATAACACTTTTTATGTAAGCAAAACTAGGTTTTATATAAGGCTTCCTGACGCGTGTAATTAGCGTCTGATGTATTCCTCCGGTTTGAACATCAGGCGAGGCCGACTGTCAGCCCTGGCCTGTATGTATTATCCGAGGCACATAATAAAAGACTCCGCTGTAACGTGCGTGCTTGACTTAATTAATTTTCATACCTTTTACATTATATATTACTGAAATGTAAATAAATTTTATCTCAGGATTGTGTAAATACACAGAATAATGTTAAAATAAACGAAGCTTGAATCAATTGTCTCGGTAAGTGGTCGGGTATGGTTTATTTAGAAATGGTGTTGATAATATTTTTACTCTAATTATTTTAAGCATTTGGGCTGAAATCGACCAGTGTTCCATCGGATTTCATTTAATTAAAAAAATTGCATATTAGCGATGTGGGAAATACAAGCAAAGAAATCGATGGAAACAATTCAATGTCGGAGTTAACAGTATTGAATGATATCAATCGAATTTTATCAATGTTATTTTTGTTAGTGGAATCAGTAACTAATATTATAAAATTACTTTATGAATATAATGTGTTTGAAATAAATATTTACACTTTGGCTTTCTTGCATGTTAGCCTATGCTTTTCAATTATAATTTATTGCATAATAAAGCAACGTGTTGTATTACTATAAATAAATACATGAACTTAATATAATAACTATGCGGAAGTATATAATATTTTTTTTTTATCATATTAGAATTGAGCTATTCAATAGGTGTAGGTTGCAGGTGGTAGAGCTACGCTGAAACTATTACTGGTTTCAAAATGAATGGGTCGGCTCGCCCGGGGTAGTACCACCCTCTCACAGAAAGCCGACGTGAAGTAACAGCTTGCTTGCACTGTTGCGTTTCGTTCGGTCCAGTGAGAGCGCCGCAGGCCCACATATATTAAACGGCCGGCAACGCACTTGCGACTCCCCTGGTGTTGCTAGTGTCTATGGACGGCGGTGAGCACTTACCATCAGGTGATCCACCTGTTCGTTTGCCCCCTATAATATAAAAAATAATAATAATGGTAATAAAGTTTTTTTTCGGGGCAATATTTTATTCCTTTAGTTAGAGGAAATATTATCAAAGAGAAAAGAGAAATTCTATTTTCAATGAAGCAAATATAAACAATAAACCCAAAGACCGAGAAATTCTATTTTCAGTGAAGCAAATATAAACAATAAACCCAAAGACTATGAACGGTAAGTAATAAACAAGTGGGTAGAGCGCTTACGACTCAATTCCTTAATTATTACAATTTTCAGGCAATCCCCATCTGCTTTTTCTTAACCGTAAATTTATTTAAAAATTCCAATATAATAGAAAATTATGACGACACAAAACCGAACACAAGTAAGGTTTTTATTATTACTCGTTATCGTAAATATTTGTTGCAAATACCGATAAAATAAGAGGTGCTTCGCGAGGCGTACTGATAACAACGTTTACATTGGTTACTAACTTATGTTTCTATTCTAATTCACTATTTCTATAGTTACCGTTAAAGGATTACATGTTATGACACTTATGATATAACTTTAGTAATTTATAATTAACGATTTAATAGTAACCGAGGGCGTGACGTACGTATATTTTAATTAATCGCTTTGCAAGTGATGTAGTAAATTATTTATATTACTAACTTTTATCCGCGGCTACGCTGGCGATATTGAAGATTTAACCTATCTCTTGACAGCGTGTAAGAAAAGTTTCATGACGATTGGTTGTGTAATTATACTGTGAACGCGTGACAGACAAACAAACGAACATTTACATATATAATGTTAGTTAGGATTTGTATAATGCAAAGTGATGATGACGAGCAATAAGTCTCAAGGTTCACGTGTGATTTACAAATGCTACTGAAACATAGGGGAAAGATGTATAAAACCGTAATAAAGCCTGTCATGATGTATCAGTATGAGTACACTGGGCTTCAAAAGAGACGGTATAAAAGAAGATTACATGTGGCAGACTTACAAATGTTATGATGGATGTACGGTGTAACTAGAGTTGATAAGATTAAGGATATATACGTCTATGGAAGTTTGAAAGAGAGACAGAGAAGTTATGAAGTAATAGGTCAGAATAGTACAGTGATGTCATGAGAAGAGGTGGAAGTCATATATTTAGAATAGTGTAAAGTTTTGAGGTGAACGTATTAGAAGTAGAGGAAGAAGGAAGAAAGTTTAAATAAATTGTGTGACAAATGCATATGTATAGAAACTGAGATGGCAGTTGATAGAGTAATGTAGGATAAGATAACATGTTGTGCCGAACTTACTTCTGTGGGTTAAATGGAGTAAGAAAAAATAGGGCGTGAGATAATTATAAAAATATATATTATCCTTCGTTATATATTACATATCCTTAATAGTTATATCTAATATTATAAATGCGAAAGTGTATTTGTTCGTTTGTTTATTCCGATTTCAAGCCTTAAATACTCAAAAGATCATCATAAAATTTAGCATACTCGTACACGTTGTCAAGGGTACAGAAAAGGGCATAAGGTACCTGTTATCTAGAAAAAACAGTACTGTACCCGGGAAACAGTTCAAATCGACATTAACAGCTAGGTTGATTTTTTTAAATCAACATCTAAAAATGGCGGATTATGTTTTTAATTATTATTTTTATTTAAAACGTACAAATAACAAAATAATTTAAAAATACATTTTACACCAAAATTATAACTTTAAAATACATAATTTGTTTTCAAAGTTTTGTAATAAATCAGGTATTCTTTAAATATTATGCTGCCAACAACCTGTTGACCTATGCCTCATGAGATATACATTCGTTTGTATAGAACTTAAACCTTTATGGTTTTAGACAGTCTAGGGGGTTAACACGAACAAAGTCGCGACCAAAAGCTAGTTAATTGTTAATTTGTTTTAAAAAACCTTAAAATTTTGTTTAAACGAAACCTCGCATTTTCAGCTATCTGTTGATTTAAATATCATAACTCCGGAAGCTGTGCGTATATATTTAGATAAAATATAGTCTGTTAGTTGCAATGTCAAAAAAATAATTACAAATTTGACTATAAACACAATTTTATCGCAATGTACGTGACCGTGTTATCTACATCACCTACGCAAAACATTACCCGCTGACGTAACAGGACACCTACGTTTTCGATCAACACGAATTTCTTAATCTCTACCGACGCGACGTTACACGTGTTCGCAACATAATATATTCATCGTAGGAACGTTCATTTAACGTAGACAATGTTACCGGTTCTTCATGTAAATATAAAACGTGGACTCATTTATGTGGGACCATAAATCCGCGTTAGTTACTCCGGCACTCAAATCTGGAGCGGCTTAATTGAAATAATACCGCTACAATTACTCTACGGCTTACTAAGGTACATGGTTCAAGTAATTTGAAGAGATTTCACTTGAAAAACACTATCACAGCGTGTTTTAAAGTGTCTATATTAATTAATCTACATTTGAATCCATCTGGAATTGAGATTCAAATGACAAAAATATATAATTCACAAAAATAAATGAAACCAGTATACGTTTCAATTGCACTTTTTATATAAAGGTGAATATTAAGGGTTAAAATTGATTTCGGTATATGGTACAAGGTGTTTGAAATTTAAAATTGACGAAATTATATATTATATATTACCTTATGTATTAATTAATTATATATATTAATACTATTAGATTGTTTTCCTTAAAGGCTGAATTACAAAATATCTTCCTCAGTAGATGCGATTGTTAATGAAAAACCTATGACTTCAGCGAACAAAATTTTGTTTTGAATTGACTTTAAGGGTTTTCGATTTATTCCGTAGCAGAATGAATTAAAGTTGGAATCTGCTATTTAATTAGCTGATTCTTTCTCTAATGTTTCATTTATTTATTTTATTGTGGTTAATAAAATAAAGCGATATTTAAATATATACTACCTTAAATTATATAACACGAAAATAATAACTCGCGGACTAAGTTATGTGTCGAAATTGACTTAGACTACAATGAAAGATGTCTATGTCTGTATCGGCACTGCAGGCGATATAATGTGTGATATTATTGTATAAATGACACATGTTAGCTATCAGATTATTAAAGGATATGTTATTATATACAGATAATTAATCAATTTTATACAGAATCAATTTTGATACCACTTCAAAGGAATTGTTTATATGTATTGAAGTTATACTTTCAATACATATTATAAAACAAAGTCGTCCGCCGCGTCTGGCTGTCTGTTTGTATGTTCGCGATGAACTCAAAAACTACTGTACAGATTGTAACGCGGTCTTCATAGATATATAGGTTCTTCAATAGATAGAGTGTTTCACGGGGAAGGTTTAGGTATATAATTTGTCATGGTTTTTTTTGTTAATTAATGTTAATTGTTAAAAGAATCGGAAAATGTCTAGCCGCCTTAAGTGTTTCTTGAACATAAGTATATATGTTTTTATTATCACGGCAGGATAATGTCCGCTGGGCCTGCTAGTATATAATATAATTAATCTATTTTGTGGTGACCCTCAGGAAATAATAATATAGAAACTTAAGGTGCTTTGTATTGGCATGAAATGTAAATAGGTAAACACATATATATCACGTTATAGTGTTACTGTTTGTGTGGCATTTTATCAGAACAACTTTTTTATTTATAGCATTTCTTTAATTTACCGCCCAGAATATACACAATACGTATTTTTTTGTTCAATTAAACTTGTAAAAATTTATAACACAATACGAAGTCAACCTTTTAAACTATTCTCAGAGCAGAAGTAGAAGTCTTAATTATTTATTTTGTTCTATAAGTATCTCAAAAATAACTTGTACAATGACCAAAGTTATTGTAATAAAAAAGTCTTTATTTATATTATCAATTTAAATTAGCAAATGTACGTGAATACTGATAAATTCGTCCCGGGGTTCGAACCTGCGGACATCGTACTGACATTCTACCGTTCCAAGCATTCCAACACCACGACGTTAAACAAACTTTATCAGTAAAAAATGAAAAACTATCATTAAAAAGACATTGCTTTTTTTCCCAAACCATCAACGAGTAGATGTATTTATTTAGAAGTCTCTATTCCTCATACTTGACGCTCCCTAAACCTTATCGTGGAGAGAAACGTTGTACCCGTTATTATGGTTGAACTTCGACAACTGTATGACTACCTGCTAGTATTTTAATAAATTGTAACCACATGCTTTTTCTTACTATATCTATATGCTTAATTTCTGTTTATGACTTTTATTTAGTTTTATTTTTATGGAGTTACTCATAGGAAACAAAAATTATGAACTACAAAAGTTGTAGGTACTTATAAAAGTTTAGATCAGATGGAATTATTGATTCGTCATAAAGTTTTTCTCTATACGGCCAACCGATTTTAAAAATTCTTTCAGCTATATAAAGGTACATCATTGGCGATTAACGTTGGCTTTTTTATTTTCAAAATATTCAGTAACGGTAACAAAGCCGCGAGCAAAAATTAGTTGCCGAGTATATTTAAACGGAAATCTAAACGACATACAACTTATTTACAGAGTATGCAAGACTAGATTATTTCAGGATTGCGTAGGCATTTTAAAGTTGCTAAAATGATTATTTATACAGAGATAGCGATTATAATAGATCATTTGTGTGGCATATCACGATCATTCAAATGTATGCCATATATTACATACGTTTTTGTAATTAAAGATTTAACACGCTATAATTCATCACGATTCCGTGAACATATCAACTCTCACTCGACGATTGTGATTAGGTAATTTATGAGAGAAAATATATGGATAACTTACGTTATTCCAAAGAGCGTAGAAAAGTTTAAGGTCTAAAATAGATTGCATTATTACACATTATATTATTTAACTTAGAAAAGCAAAACTATAAAATAGGTCGTTGGTACGTAAAAATTTTCTTTTCATTTTGATTGCTTTCCAAGGCAAATTGTGAAAGTCGTGATTGATATTCATCTATTTTGATTGAACGGTTAACCTTCCAATTTTTTTTTTTTGGAAAATTTGTTGACCACTTGTTGTTAGATGATGACGTGGTCTATGATTAATTGCAGTTATACTAATGGGGTATAATTTAGATTATATTTAAATGGTATTCTGCTTGGTAAGACATATTAGTATAAGATAAAACGTATTTATTGAAGACTCTTATCTGGAAGTAATTCCAAATAGTATTTGTTCGTCAGAAATGGCTTATCAGGCCTTATTTTGGAAAAGAAGAATTCTGTATGACCCTTTATAGTTTTTTTTTTTTAATAATTATTTCACAAATTGAGTTGTTTTATGTTTTGTGTGTAAAACGTATTACTTGAATATAAAAGTTTATTTATAAAAGAAATATTATTAAATTGCTTATACGAGGCTCTCTTACTTCTGAACTTTGGTGGTGATATAACTCTTCGTGTTTTTTAAAATACAATTGCTGACGTGATTTTTGCTTATAAGAGGAATGTATGGTGCATCTGACATTATGCAAAATTTCATCCACGTGGAATGTCGTGTATAAAAAGAGCAGTGATTTAAATAAATTTCTTAGATACGTAAAACTTTTGAAATTCAATATCGACTCTATCCGAGATAGACTCATACTTGACTACTTTTGTTCGATCGACAGGCAGCCATATACGTACGCTATCAATTTAACCTAATACATTGTTCGTTATCGATTCCCGAGGCGCGTGAATTGGTGTAACGGCGAGACACTCAGTAGTGAATCTTACAATTTTCTTTGAAAGACGATCTGTACTTTTCTGTGAAGTTCAACGGTTCTCGTTCCTTTTCCGAGGTGAGGTGAGTACTTAGAAAACCTCATCCGCTATCTACTATACATGTATACAAATCAAAATTACAATACCACACTTAGGTGAAAGTTAGTAAGTACTTCAAATGCAAAATACAATCCGTAACGAACTAAATCGGAAGTTCATTGAGAGTAGCCAAAATATTTTTTTTAACCGATATTATCTATCTTATAAAAAAGATATTAGCTTTCCAATAATATTCGTGATCACAGAAAAAAAAAACGAGTGTGTACTTATGTACGCGCGTTAGAAGTTATACTTCTTTGCCGTAACAAGATAAAAATCGTTTTCAAAAATTTTATCTTTCGCCTTATTCTACGCTTGTAGAAAAAACGACACTAACAATAGAAAAAGAGGTATTTAATACATACATACTTTTTTTTAAATAAAATGTTAACTATAGCTAACTTCAGGCTGTCGGTTTTTCGTGACGGTGTCCGCGTGAATCGTAAAAATTTACTCTCATCATTTTTTTATTTTTTATTATAGGTGGTAAACGAACAGGTGGATCACCTCATGGTCACCGCCGTCCATAGACACTAGCAACACCAGGGGAGTCGCAAGTGCGTTGCCAACCTTTTAATGTACGAGTATGTGGGCCACCGGAGCTCTCACTGACCGAACGAAACGCAATAGTGCAACCACTGTTACTTCACGTCGGTTTTCTGTGAGAGGATGGTACTACCCCGGGCGAGCCGACCCATTCATGCTGAAACCAATAATAGCTTCAGCGTAGCTCTACCACCTTTAAATCACCTATCATTTTTCCTAATGCGCCAAAAAAAGGATAAATTCAAAAAAACAGTGTCATATAAGTTTTTATAAAATTATATTTCTTTCAATAATCCAATAGCTGGGCATGTGTACTATAATATGACACTTTATATTCCCTTCAGGGTCGATACAGGCATAGACATATTTCACTGTAGTCTAAGTCAACTTCGACACGTAGCTTATTAGTTCACAAGTTACCATTTTCATATTATATATTTAAATATTATTTTATTTTATTAACCACAATAAACTATTGATGTGCACACATTTTCAATAATAAAACAGCTATTAAACTAATAATAAAAATAATTGTAAAATTTTGAACTTAAATTCTATTACATGTAATGTGGGTCTCCTTAAATAAATAAATAAATAAAACGCAAGAGAAAAAAACGGGTAGTTCAATAGCATATTCCAACTTTAATACATTCTGCTACATCGAAAATTCTTAAAGAGTAGATTAGGTTATTTTAAAATGTTATTTGATAAACGTTCTTTGTTCGTACGTAAACAAGTAAAACCTATAATCATACCCTGTTACGTCAAATCCAGTGCTTTTTGCGCCATTGGCGTACATACGCACCTTTAGCCAGGTAGATAAGGACCACAAACGTATTTTTACTCGTCTATCTATAACATACAGTTATTCATCTCTTAACACTTTTATTAAGATAAACAACAGATCATGCCAAGTTTTATAAAATTGCGTCGAGTAGTGTCTACGTGATTTGCGTACAAACGCATCGACAGTCAGATAAATATTATAAAATCTACCTGAATGTATTCTGTAGTTGATTCTAAAACCACCGGAAGTATTTTTTCTCAGATATTTTTAAAGTGCTGATTTTGTTTCTTTACTGTTTTTTATAAGTATAAAGGATAAAGTTGACGTAGGTATATATGAATATAAGAAGACACTTAAATAGTATGTAGTGTATGCAATAAAGTTGTATATTTGTGTACAAAATTAAAAACTCATGTAAAGCTACATGAATATATTACTTATTTTAATGGATATTTGATTATACTAAAATTCGAAGTCATTTTGCCCTCGTCACGGTGTCCGTGTCGGCTTGTCTGTCACAGCACTGATAACGACCGTTGTTACACTGTCATATATCAACAATGTGTCCCGGTTTCTAAATACCTAAATGTAAACCAACTGTACGAAACAATCGCAACAGCTGAGTAACATGCGTCAGTATTATTTGTACTAGATTATATCTCATTGTTCATATTTTTTACCTTCCTGTCGTAGCTTAATTCGGAATTTTCAATATATGTATTCTATTCCTCTATACTAACTATATGAAGTGAATATATTAGGTTTTTTTTTGTAATGGATAAACTCAAACATACTTATCCGATTTAAAAAAATCCTCACCATTATCAGTGAGCAACGTGGGCTGAATTTTATTTTCAAAGTCTATATTATTTCTATAGCTAAAGAAAATTTGCCATTTGTGCAAAAAAAGTAAAGATATATGCTGTGACACTGTCGTTCAAATTGAGACTTACCCAACGCCCCAAGGTCTGTTACAAACGATTTCATTTTAGATAATATTAAGTTCTAAGCTAGATACTAGCTGCAAAGGGAAAACCTATAGTGTTGCCTATAATGTGTTGGATTGGCACACGTGTAGTCCACACCTTATTGAGATTTGTATTGCGTAAGTTGAAAATACATTACTGTTTAGTATTTTAATTTTTCTTTGTAATACTTTAAATCCGGGCTTCATCATCCAATTATTTTAGGTCCACCGCTCGATTCCTATTATTATAAGATTATACAATTCGATGCAGATACTTCGTTTTAATACACTCAATTACTGTAATAAATAAAAGTATTGTCATTTGTTATACTATGTCTAATAGGATTTTCACCAATAAGATTTAAAATATAAATTTATTACAAGACGACTTCCTGCTTTGTGTGTAGCCCATGTCATAATCTTAAAATTATTCCTTACTATATAGTCCCTGCAACTTAATTCACATGTATACGCTTATGATGATTCATAGGAAGTACGTATATTATTTTAAATTAAATTTGGTTGTTTAACAGTTAGGTATTTATTATACCAAAAAGAGAAGCTTAGTGTGACTGAGATCCTGTCACGAATTTACTTGTATCTGAAAGCAATACTGGAATGGGTTCAGTAGTTTTTAAATAACTTGCGTTCGAATAAACAACATATTTTATGATTTTCATATGTCCCATAGAAATAAATTAAAGGAACACGCAAAGAGGTTGTTGTTTTAAATGTTTCGAATGTTTATGTTTTTGATGTTAAACATTTATAGCCGCACGTAAAACCGATTGCTGGCGTGGCGACGCATGCCGTGACGACGCGTCGCCACATATAGTCTATATGTAGTAGTGTGTACGGTGTAGCGACAAGAATTGGGTTGTCACAATTTCAAATTTTTTTTAGAATTTGGGATTTTTGTATTTAATGTAAATAAATGTTTATTTAATAAACAGTCATAATTTTCGACGTTTCACATCTGCCAGGCGTCTCGCGACGGCTCACAGTCTATTTCCATTTGAATAACAGGCAATTTATCTTTGTTCATAGCAATAAGATTAATATAGTAGATCGTACTACTGTGTTCCATACAGACGTAGTGCCCGTCTTACGGAAGTAACAGCAATTAGATTACGCAACATTATAGTAACTTTCAACTTGGCTAAATATTTTAATATTAAACTGTGATGTTTGAAAATTATTCAAATCAACTGTTTCTTTCTATATTATAATGATATAAATATTAGTACTGTTGAATATCTGGTTTTCTTAAACGATACGAGAAAAGAATCTTGTAGAAGTATGGACAACCATAGACCAGAGAATAACAATATTCTCATATAGTTTTGGTTCATTTTGATATTTAGAACATATTTACATTCAAGGAGTAAGATTGACTTAACGAGCTCGCATAATCATTATTCTTTCAATAGGGCAGCATATTTTGAAGGTCATCAATGAAAAAATATATATGGCATGTTCTACTACACTCTAAGAATAACTTAAATCTTAATATCGGAAATAATATTTCAAACTATATTTGTGCCAACGCATTTATAGTGGAAATATAACGAATGGCGTTGATAAGTTTACATTTATGCATTATATTCGCTGTTCTTTATAATAGTTGTGTAAAATAATCGCTCATAAAAACCAACTTCTACATATTCGTTACATTTTTAGTCGTGGTGGTCTAGTAGTTTGACCGGTGGTATATCAATACGATATCCCCGGGAACGAACCCCGGCATGTACCAACGAATTTGAAATAGATTACCTAAATAATTTTAAAAATACCAACACTGTCGAGTGATGGTAAAGGAAAACATCGTGAGGAAATCTGAATCTCAGAAATGTTCTTGTAGCGCCACTGTAGCTTTCGCACCGTAGCTTGATGGCCTGGCTACTCTGGGTAAAATATCGTTGCGATGGTTGTTGTTCAATACTCAATTTGGGCTGTAGCAAATACAATGCACCACGTACCTTGGACTGCTCCAGCACCTGTTGTGATCCACTGATAGAGATTCAGATTGCCACTTTCAGGAAATAACGCGATGAGAATCGATTTATGCGTTTTAACGGTTTCTTACACACACAAGATGTCGTCGCTCCAAATCTTTTTCAGTATGTGACGCATGACAGCTTATGTCAGCTGCGTTTCGCTACTGCATTAAGTGTTGAACATTATGGTAATGAAACATCCCGCCCACCAAAATGCCTATGGTATTTTCTGGTCAAACGATTAAAGAATGAGCGAGAATGTAAACATACGATAATAACGCTAATAAACTACGATACGATACGTTTAGATAGGATTAAGATGCTAAGTAAAACGATATAATGATATATAGATACAAAATAAATATAAGATGTGAAGCGGTTTGCGTTAGTCCTCTAGCGGCAGAGGACATAACTTAACTAGAGGTCGTTTAATAACATGATTATTGCAGGTTTTAACCACTGCAATCCGAGGAATGCCATCAATACCAGGTAAAAGATCTAAAACTCTGGCAAGAGGCCACTGTAATGGAGCACGGTTATCGTCCTTAATAATTACCATCGAACCGATTTGTAAGGGTTTAGAGTCTTTGGTCCATTTGGCGCGTTGTGTAAGAGAATTTAAATATTCGTGTTTCCATCTAGACCAAAAACTCTGTTGAAATGTTTGTAACAACTGCCACCGACGATGTCGACTTAATTTTACATTTAATGGATCTTCGTCAGGGACAGCAGTCAAAGGTTCTAGAGTAAGAAAATGTCCTGGTGTTAAAGCTGATAAATCGTTTGGATCTGCGCTAATAGGGTATAATGGATGTGAATTTAAAACTGCTTCAATTTGTGCGAATAAGGTAGTTAGTTCTTCAAAAGTCAAGACTTGATCACCAACAACGCGAAGTAAATGAGATTTAGCAGCTTTAATTTGTATTTCCCACACACCCCCAAAATGAAGAGCTGACGGTGGATTGAATTTAAATTCAATTTTCTCTTTATCGGTAGCATGTTGCATAAGAGATGATAGTTGGTTTCGAGCTCCTACAAAGTTAGTGCCACAATCAGCGCGAATTACATTGCAACGCCCGCGACGTGCTACAAAACGCCGAAGTGCAGCAATAAATCCGTCGGCGGAAAGAGTAGATACTACCTCGAGATGTACTGCTTTTGTCGCGAGACAAACGAATAAGCAAAGATATGCCTTGTCGATCTTAGCACCTCGAAGTGCTCCGAGCTTAATGCGGAACGGTCCACCGTAGTCAACTCCAACAATAGAGAATGGCTTAACTTGATTTACACGAAACGATGGAAGTTCGGCAATAAATGGCTGCAAAGGCCTTGGATTTGTACGGTAGCATTTGAGACACTTAGCGAGACGATGGCGAATAGTGAGTTTTGCGGATATTATCCAGAATCGCTGTAAAAGCAAATACTGAGTAGCGTTAATTCCCGGATGTAAATAGCTTCGATGAATAAAATCAATAACCAAAAATGTAAGAGGATGGTTAGACGGTAAAAGAGCAGGATGCTTTTGTGTGTACTCCAATCCAGATCGAGAAATTCTCCCACCTACTCTTAGTATACCTAATTTATCCATAAATGGGTTAAGCTTACGAAACGGTTTCGATAACGGTTTATTCGCATTTAGGTTAATAATTTCGCTTGAAAAGGAAGTTGTTTGAACATATTTTACTAATTGCATTAAAGCGTTATGTCGTTCAAGGTTATTGATGATATTTTGCTTAACATTTATACGTTTACAATTGTTAATGAAACGATTGATGTAAGCTAATACATTTAATATTTTTTGTAAAGAGGAGTAGCTGTTTAGAAGCGTATCAAAAATGTTAGGATCCTTTGCCGTGACTTTCGAAGTTAGCGCTACTAGTTTCCGAGCTTCGCTTTCCACAATAATCGTATCTTCGTATGATAAGTTAGGTGAAGGAACTGACCAAGTATGTGGATCTTGTCGCAACCAAGAAGGTCCCGCCCACCATAAGGAGTTATGAAGCAACTCAGCTGGGAATTGACCTCGTGAGCAGATGTCAGCAGGATTCTCGTTTGACGATACATGGTACCAGCAATCAATAGGTGTGATATCTTGTATATGGCTAACCCGTTTAGCAACAAACGTCGACCAGCGTGAAGAATGAGAGCGTAACCACGAAAGAACTATTGTAGAGTCTGACCAGAAGTAGATAGCGTCGATTTTAATACGAGAGAGGTATGTATCGCGTAAGAATTTGTATAAATCAGCAAGCATTATTGCTGCACATAGTTCGAGTCGTGGTAATGAGATACGTTTTAAAGGTGCGACTCGAGCTTTGGAGCAGACCTGGATTACTTGAATGTTACCGATTGAATCAGTAACACGCATATAAAAAACTGTACCCAGTGCAATTTCTGAACTGTCACAAAAACCGATCAGTTCACACGATTTTACATTTTGACAAACTATTGTACGAGGTATTTTTAGTTGCGATAACAATGGTAATTGATTTCGATACGTATTCCAAGTATGAACCATTTCTTTATAGATCTTTTCGTTGTTTATTTCGCTTAGTGGAACCAATGACATACGACCGCTTTCTATATAGTCAGACATAAAATCCACGTATTGTGATTGTAGACTCGAGTCTCGTGATAATCTACGTTCGATAGCATGAAATCTTCGTAATGCAACCTCGCGAGAACCATCGAAGGTTGGTTCTGATTCAGCCTTAAAAGGAATGCGTACGATATATCGTCCTGATTCATCACGAGAATGATCGGATCTATATTTTTCCTCGCATAGTAGTTCATCTGGTGTTAGTTTTGACGACTTTGGCACAGAATCAAGTTCCCAAAATCGTTGTCCTAAAGAATTTAATTCGTTATCGATATCTGGTAAAGTATGCAACAAAGTATTGGAAGATAAGGAAGTCTTGCCTAAGAGAAGCCATCCAAAAATGGAATTAAATGCGGTAGGTTGGTTCACACCACCTTTTATTTGCTGGTTAACAATAGATTCTGCGAATATATCCGCAGCAAATAACAAATCGATAGGCCCAGGAATGTCAAATCCAGGATCAGCCAGAGGTAACGATTTAATATGTGACCATCCCGATGTGTTCAATTGCGCGGTAGGTTGATCGCCACATATTTTAGAAATTACATGCATATTTAACTTGTATATCACTCGTCCACCAGTACCGATGGCACAGGTGATGTTACCGATGATCGGTGCAAATGCATCTCCTAGCCCACTAACCCTGGAGGTAGTTTTGGCAGACTGTAAGTTTAGCTGCTGTACAGCCGATTCTGTAATAAAACTACTTTGGCTACCAGTATCGAACAAGGCGCGGAAAGTCTGCATGTTTCCCGAGGCATCTTGAATTTGTACGATAGCAGTGGCCAGTAGCACTGTGGTGTTAGTTTGAGACCTTGACACCAAAGTGGATCCGCTTTGATTAGGCTGCACATCAGAATTATCGCGATGGAGTAAAGTATGGTGTTTAAGTCTGCACGTGCGACACGAGAAGTTTGACTGACAATTTTTCAACTGATGTGATGATTTCAGGCAGTTAAAACACCAATTCTTTTGCTTAGCTATAACTAGACGGTCGTCAACCGATTTGTTCAGGAACTCTTGACATAATGAAATTACATGAGACTGATTACAGAAAGGACACTTTGTTGAAAACGAACTGATTTTGTTATCATTCGCATTTCTCTGCTGATCACGCTTATCATTCGCTACAACCAGCGCTTGAGAAGTATTAATACGCTTGGGTTGAATTGGCGTGGCGGTATACTTAGGCTGGTATTTAATCACCTTGTTGGAATCGGAAAAGTGTGTATCCCGTAACCAAGCTTCGCATTTGGAACGGAGAAATCCCCTAAGTTGATCATAAGACGGTAATTCGATATCTGAATACTTCTCCTCAAAATCTCGTCGAATGTTTTTGTCAAGTTTCGATAAAATGTTATAAACTAAAACAAAATCCCAATTCTCGACCGGTAAGTTAATCGTTTTTAAAATATTCAAATTCTCATCTAAAAGATCAAGCGACTTCTGAAACTCACGCGCATTGGTGAATTTAAATTCAATATTTAATATATCTTTCCAACAGCTAAATGCTAAAGTCCGTTTACACTTGTAGCGAGTAACAAGAGATTGATAGGCGTCATGATAATGTTCGTGAGTCATAGGGTACGCTTTTACTACTAATAACGCATCACCGCTTAGAGAGGATATTAAATAATGGAACTTTTCCGTATCTGTAAGTGATTGAGAATTATGGATCAATGCATTGAAAATGTCATAAAATTCAGGCCATTGTTTGATATTCCCGTTGAAATTGGGTAATGCAATTTTCGGTAAACGAATATTTTGTGATGAAGTTCTAGGTTGTTGAATTGCATCACATTTCGTTAGTTTACGGTGAAAATCGATAACACCTGATAATATGTACTATCAAAAAGCTGTTGAATTTCATTATCATCACTATCGGGATCATCTATTAAATCTAAAATAGCAAAATGCGCATGTTCAAAATTCGAAGTGATTTCTTTAATATCCTGATGATACGATAAAAACAAGTCGCAATGTGAAGGGTCCTTTATAGCTAAATTACCGATCTCCAAAGCCTTTGCTAACCGTTTACTAGCGATGGTACGTTTTCGACGCAACGATGACAAATCATGAATTGTATACGCGTCCTCAATAAAAGTCGATTTAGCCTTTTTCAAACTTGGTGTTTTACGAGTAGAATGTTTTCTAAGAAGCGACATTTCTACTGAGTTTACGTTCAAAATGTTAATACACGAAAATAAGGAAATTGAATATTAGACGTAAACAAAATAACAGACAAAGTAAGCAAATGTAATTAGCCAATTGTATATATAGATAACAACAATATACAGTTGAGTTCAAGGTTACACTATACGTCGTCGTGTGGTGACCGTTAGGCACGGAACAGAATCGTATACACTACCCTCAAGATAATATATTTGTCTTGAAATATATTTCGATTTACAATGTGATGAGAAATGATGAAAGTATTGTAAGCCGATAAAATTAAGTACCGATGAGTTATAATGATTACTTAATTAGATCCTACAATATTTTCCGATGTAAGTTAAATGACTTGTGTGTGTAATATCTGTTCGATGGCAATTCCTGTACGATTAAGATATATATGAATAGGTATTGTAGGTATGATTACGTATACAGATATATAATACGTATACAGATATATAGATATATAATACGTATATAGATATTATTACGATGTTGACCAGTAATACCAGAAACATATACTACGATTGAGATTAATATCAGTGGAAATCCCGGGTTTCGGCACCAAAAAGATGTAGCTTTCGCACCGTAGCTTGATGGCCTGGCTACTCTGGGTAAAATATCGTTGCGATGGTTGTTGTTCAATACTCAATTTGGGCTGTAGCAAATACAATGCACCACGTACCTTGGACTGCTCCAGCACCTGTTGTGATCCACTGATAGAGATTCAGATTGCCACTTTCAGGAAATAACGCGATGAGAATCGATTTATGCGTTTTAACGGTTTCTTACACACACAAGATGTCGTCGCTCCAAATCTTTTTCAGTATGTGACGCATGACAGCTTATGTCAGCTGCGTTTCGCTACTGCATTAAGTGTTGAACATTATGGTAATGAAACAGCCACCATATGCGAAAATATTAAATTGTGGATTTCTCATAATTTGATATCGCCAACACGGCGTAGACTGGCGAGATGATTATGCCCATACTTTCCTTTGGGAAGAGGTCTATGGCCCTGCAGTAGGTCTCTTACAGATGATGAGTATAATTTTAAAATTGTATCATCTCCTTATATAAATAAGATGATAGAGGTCTGACGTTGTGCGCTTCACGCAAAAACTATAGGATAGATTTAGATAAACTTTTTTATTTTACTTCTTAGGCATTTGGTTCTTATAAGTATTACGATAGGTTTATTTAATGTAGAGTTAAAAAAGTTTTAAAAAATTTCGACTTTTATAAGCACTACGCATTCAGTGGTGGTGTGTGTTTCCTTGCCGTAGAGAAGTGGGGCAAACAGTGTTGTTCTTATATTTTTCCTCTGTACATAAAATATATTATTAATATAATAAACGACGCAAACGAAGTCGCGGGTATTAGCTAGTGTAAAAAGAAATAGCTGTGTAACTGTGTACCTTTTTAAATAATGTATAAAAACCATACCGTTAAAGTGTACTTCTATATAATTCGTCCATCAGATTTAATGACACCGTTATAAATACTGTTAGTGTAACACGAAAAATCACCAACATGTAAGGGATTTCTTCGATTGTTTACTATGCTACCTCCAAAGCTCTCTAACTCTTTTCATCAAGAGCCGAGCGGGTGGGCCTAGGAAGGGGTAATGGGCCACTCCGCGTGCGGCCAACTCTCCGATAATTGGGCCCATTAGCTACCGCCTGCAGGTCCCACTCCGACAGACAATTTAGAAAATTCCATTCTGCGACAAGTGACGAAATACAACCTTTCTCAGAATCGAAGTTTCCCCTATAATTTTCGATCCATAATTATCGTTCCTTTTATTTTGACATACCTACAATTTGGTCAAGCACGTGTTATTAACATTAAAAGTCTATTAATTTCTACTGTAGAACTCAATTGCATTGTGTTAATTAAAAAAAAAAAACCGAAACGTTGTTAGATTTAATTTTGTTTGTTGAAGTTTTTCCTGCTTAGTTAAACAAGTTCCGTAAAACTTGTGGTCGCATACGGGCACCGGGTAGGCACGATCCTTATTTATGGCCAGCTGTTGTCAGTGTCATTGTGTTGAGAAATGATTTTAATCTTTATCTTTTTATTATATTTCAGGTATGTTAATAACTCTTGGATCGCATGACAATCAAATAGTAAGTTACTTTAAGTTTATTTTGGAATCAGAATGTTATTATATAAACACAAAAGGTTATACAAAAAGTTGCGCACTACTCACTTGTTATTCAAAATATTTGCGTTACGACTGCTTGAGTGTGTGGCCGTTAAATCAAATACAATGTAATATTAAAATGGTTTTACTATAAAGGTTCACGAGAAAAACTTTATTGTAATTCGAAAATTATGTAAAATAAGTGTTATAATAATTTGTATGCGAGTTTGTGCGTTTTTGAATAAGCACCAGCAATTCATAAAATTCTCACCAGAAAATCTTACTGTTATATCTCAAGGCGTTCATTACGTTTCTGTTTTATGTAAAGTGTAAATAATTAACTTAACTTAACTACAATTGTTTGTTGTGAATATTTTCGAAACTTCTGTATTTTTTCGCTCATTTGAGATTTGCTAGAAAAAAAACTTTGTCATATATAAATAAAGCCGATTTGTAATTTGTAAATCTACAGAAATGCTTTAGTACGTTAATAATTTTGGGATAATTATCATTTTGTATTTAAGAGGACATTTTAAGGAGTTATTTATAATTACGATATAAAAGTAGTCTATTGAAAAAAATAGTCTATCGAATTCATTAGGATCTCCATCATTTTAGCGTCGTTTTTTGCAGAATTGTTTTTTTTTTTTTAATATTTAAACTCTTTCGTTTTCCAAATAAAATTGTAAACGAATTAGAAAATCGGACAGGAGTTTAAATGGTTTCATAAATCTGCTAAAATTGTTAGAAAATATACATAAACAGTTAATATTCGGAATACGACGTTTTAATCATACACGACAAACAGCATGTGTCACATAGGTACGTAGTAATAATGTAAATTTTTTGAGAGATTATTACGACACGACGCTAATACGTGTTTTAGTTGTCTGATTTTAAAAAAGCCATTAGTTATCACAAATTACCCACGATTATATGAATGTTAGATAAAACCGATAGACTTGAAATTGTAATGTTCGTAAAAAGTACTGTGACGTTATATTTTATTAGCACACAAGATAAATGGCGTATTACTAATAGAAATGGCGATATTACTTTGGTGTTTTATATAATTACTTGAAAGTATTAAATACTAGGTTTTATCAACAGATTCGCTCGCGTTAAAATAGATTTGACATATACCTCGGGAATAGTACTTTTTTATGGATGAAGATTATTCTATATCCTTTTATGTATTCTCTATAACAAAGTGCCATAGAGATCTGTTGAGTAATTAAGGCGCGAAAGCGTGACAAACAAACTCAAATTATTTATATGTAATTCAGCAGTGTCGTTGATAAAATAGGTCGTATGGACTGCAGTCAAATCGAACGCAACATACAGACGTAGGGATATATTCCGTTGCCTTTGAGGAAATGAATTAAATAATTCTTTATGACCAATATATAGAGGCATCTAGAACACAAAGAATTTCATTTTATTTCGTTTAACCAACGTGAGTCGCAGACAATGCCATGCTGTCAATAGTGAATTTAGATCTTCAGTTAAATCAGAGGGTTCATAACCTCTATTGGAGCCCGCATTATAAGGCCGGGTGGACCGACGAATCGATGTGGGAGTTTGGGGTCGACCGCTGTACAACTAAACGAATTTCGACATTCATGTTGTAGAATGACGTGATGAACCCGCGTTTCGGAGGATTTACACACAATGTTTTATTGATATTAATTGCTACGACTAAGCTTATTCATATATTACAACTGTTAACGGTATGTCAGATTGGGTATGAATGATGCGATATTAGGTTTTTGCGTTGGCATGAAAAGAGCCTTTAAGCTTCGCGAATATCACGAGTTTAACAAGAATGTATTGAATTTATAATAAGCTATATTATTGAGTTGGTGGGTCCCAGGTTCGGTATCGGTACCCAGCATACAACTAACTTTTATGTGATGAGCATGATTGCCCGTTCTAGTTTTGGGTGTGAATATTTCTATATATGTATATACGTATAATAGTTCGGTAAAGCTGTGACCGCTCTTAAGATCAATAACGTAGTCAGTTCGTAAAAAAAAATTATAATATGTATTCTAAGTTGTACGCCCAAAGAAACCAAAACATCCTTATAATGTTTTTTTTTGTTCGACTTGAATGAAGACGACGTCGATAATGTTTCTTTATAATGAAGAATGTGGAGGTTCATAAAATTCTATTAGAGATGCAGATTTATGTTGGTTTTATTTACCTCATCTGCCTTTTTGATAGCCTGCGATTTTAAATACAAAAATCGTCTTATATGTTGCTGCATGGTATCAACTATGTATTGTAATGTTGCCTTTTATTAAAACCAACATTCCGTGCAAAGAAACTAATAGGAAGACAGGCAAACGTTTTAGAAACCGTTCTAATGAGTTCGATGTCATCGATTCTAAAGTCCCTATATATTTCTTCCTATATATTGTTAATGTATAAATTTCGTGTATTTCCGCTTTTATTATTTGTCAGTCCAAATATATGTTTACTCTGCTAGTTCGACTAAACAATATGCAAGCATGTACAGTGGATTTATTTACGCATTGCGCTATTCTCAATATAGAAACATTCGAACCCAAGAATGGAATCTAAAGATATTGATAGAAATAACATTTTAAATTGCAAAAAATATGCTCATAATCATAGCCTGATAATATCAATATGTATATCCTTATTTTACCGCAGTCTATTGGTGTATCGTTTTTTAATAAAACAATTAATTTCATATTTACCTGCTATATTTCTTGGAAGCGTATCCACCACATCAAAGTCGTTATTTGGGTAAAACAAAACTACACATACTTATACATTTTTTTTAAAATAATGATTTGGGAGTGTTTATTTTTGGACCGTTTAAGATAAATTTAGCTTACTCGATATACATGTAAGTTGCATTCTCTGTCATTACATTTATAATCTAAGTAATAGATAACATGGTGCATTTTACAAGAATAGATAAAATATATACAGTACAACAGTATATCAAGCTATACAATACGTTCATTTTTATTAAGTTTCATGCAATAACTTATCTACTGTAGGTACATTTGATTTTTTATCAAAATTTTTGTGGTAACCATTATGAAGGCCACTGATCACGAGTGTGACGTTAAAGTTCTTTGTCTGTCTCTCTGTTTGTATGTTCGGGCTTAACTCAAAAACGGCTTATTCGTTTTTTATCAAATATTGTATGCATACGGGATTTTTTTTATACAGGTATTATATGTTATTCGACAATTTATATAGTATACAAATTGGCAATAATACTCTTAGGAATCGTAAAATATACTCTTACTTCATTAAAATTAATTAAATCAACTAATCGAAAATATTTACTGCATAAAAAACGCGTGCGGAGTCACGGGCAGCCGCTAGTACTGAATAATAACATTGCTTCACGGAATTAAGTAAGTGCGATAACGCCACCTTAACGAGATTCTTAGTTCATACACAAGTTTAATGCATACCGAGCATAAGTTTATATTTTCAGTTTGGAACTTCCTCAATAAAGGCCATCGTAATTGTGAGATGATAAACTTTTCTATGCTGTCCAACTGTTAATATTGTTTTTGTTATATTGGGGATATATATATCCGTCACATCGTCCGATCTTACTTTGCAAATATTTGACTTGAGACCGTTCACCGATTGTATTGAACGCTTTGCGATCTATACACTTTATAAAGCAACAATATTAACAGTAACTCGTAGTTTTAAAATTTAATATATTACGAATACATATACCAAATACATAAAGAACTTTTAAATGACCTTATTTATATGATTACATTTTTATTTGTTATTTTGTTGGCTGTAAGATCACCTTTTATTCTAAAATAAGCTAATTCAGATTATTGCTTAACGAGCAATTTGTCGACACTATATCAAGATGACATTAAGACTTCATTCAGAGTATTCGGGAATTTTTGCATAACATATGAGAAAAACGGAGTCATTCAAATGTAATTTATGTGACAATACTGGAGGATTGTGCCAACAGAGAGTCGCTAATAAATAGTATGAATTGAAAATGTCAAAATATAGACGTTTGTCACAATATTTTGGCAAAATCTAGTTAAGATGATGCCAATATATTATATGACCTAGTAGTGATATTTTATTAAATACGGTCTTTATGGGATTCTAAAAAGTATACGGTACAATGAGGCTGATATATAACGTATAAAAGAGTTCCTAGAAATGAAAAAAAAATCGATATATACATATATATTTAAAAATAACTGACTGTTTCACATATCAACATATAGCCCAAACTAAGCTAGGCTAGGTCCGTGAAAATTCGGATACAGTTCCTTTTACTCTATAGGTAAGCAATAAGGAAGGATTTTCGGAAATTCAACCCCTAAGATGATGAAAAAACGGATGAAAATGTGTATGCAAATGCAACTTTTTTTTCAGTTAGTGAGTCACTTGGCTAGTTATTGTTGTATATATAGATATAAAATAAAAATATAATACTGAGAAAACATAATTACTGCGTAGAAAACGCGTATACAAAGCCATGGCAAATTGTTATTTAATTAATAGTAGTTGTTAATCTTCATAAATATACTTATTTTTAAGTGATCCAACTTTTTCAGTGTGCAACTACAGTTCACTGTAAGAATTATATTTTCTAATAACGAGTTATTGTATCGTTCATATATATTTTTTTTGAAGTTTTAATATTCAACGAAGAAAGTAGTATATAAAAGGATGAAATAAATAATTCAATCATGTTCATAAAATTATTTTTTATATCTACTTAATGCAAATATGTTTGTAAAACTATTTATATGTAAAATAGTTGTTTACGGTTAGATTGAGACATACTTTTTGTATCTGATTAATAAGTATACCTAGAATTTAAATGTTTTCCACACGCGTACAACAATTCAATTCAATTAATTTTAAATTATTCATGATCTGTTTACATCTTTTCCTGTTACAAGATAAATAATATTAATGGTTACGATAAATCTAAATGTTGACCATATATACATACATATGTTGATACAACTAATTATATTTCAGTAATGTTAGAACATTTCCACTCGTTAGATGGTTAATATTTATTTATGATATCGTTATGGGATAGTCTATAGAAGTATTTGCCTATGATGGAAATTAATAAAATCTATTTAAATAAGATGTTATATCGTTAAAATTATTATGAACAATGTTTTTTTTTTTATTCAAATTGACTATATGTTGTTGTCCTGATAGGCCTTCACAGCTTCGCCGGGGTAATGGAAAGAGCGCTTACGACGCTCAGACGCTTGGCAATAAAGCTCAAGAGTGCTAAAGTGGACAGAACTTTGACTCGGGCTGTTGCCTTGGATGCAATAACGCAAATTTTACGACCCCAAACATGCGTATACAAATTAGTAACTATCCTAACTAATGTAAATCCGAAACAAATGCGAAAATCATTTTTTTTATTTATTTGTTACGTTTTCACACCTTAACTACTCAAACCAATCATGATGAAATTTACGAGTAGTCCGGAGAATCTATAGAGGCCACAGTGCCAATAGGTAATGTCAGATCAAAAAAAAAAGAAATTTTACATACACATTGTCCAAAAATTATGAGATTCCCGATGGATAGATTAAATATACACTAAAGTGAGTGAAGCCGCAATATAAATAAAATTGAATAAGTGAAAGATTACTATTTCAATCAAATTATTATTGGTTATTACTATGTAAAGAAGAGCGTTCTAATTTACCCTTAACTTTCATTTGTACTTGATTTGCGAATACCTAATTCTAAATAATGGCTTGTTTTTAGTCATTTCATTGAATGGAACAATAAAAGCATACATTTATTCTTCATTTTACTAAGCGCAACGCAATTATCCGTGACGTAATTAATGTATTGTATGTCATAAATGTTATACGTCAAACTATACAAGTCAATAGAGATTACTCATTTCCTTTGCAATATATAAGTTCTTTTATGAACATTGCAAATGCCGCAAATATATGAACTGCGATTCTCTTATTTACTCAGGCAGGTGTTTCAAAGATATATGACGTTAGTATGTAATGTCATATCACTATAAATGTACTGAAATTTGTTGTATGAATTTTCCTTCTGTTTCTTCTGTTTTTGTGCTAGTGATTTTTGTTATTATTTTTTATTTTTCCTGCAGACCCTTTGCCCGCACCTTTTTGTGAATTGGTGTTGAATAGAAATCGTTTTAAAATCTAGTGCAGCTTGAATACATCATATTCGAGTGAGGAGGACAAGATATTATATTTAAAATTTACACAATTTTTTTTCCCTTCCTCAACGTTAGTCATTCTGGATTTTTATTGAGATTATAGCCTTTATGGAGGTTTCATTTTTTGGTTGTGTTATGTTTATAATGTAAAACTACGTTGTGACAAGATTTGTGTGTACAATATAAGATCAAATCTCCAAAGTCTGCTAAGAATTCTTATATGAACTAAAGTATAAATTATTATTACTAGATAGTTATTAAATACTATTTAGTGTTTGATTAAGATTATACATGACGTCACGTGTCACATTATGGTCGAACATAAGATAATGATTTAGATATTTTTTACCATGAAGGTGTTACAATATACAAGCACGTATTATTAAATATCCCATTAACATGATTTTTTTTTCTATGTATTTTTTACCGGAATGTTTGTTTTCCTTTAGCGAAATTCTACTCTATATACTCTAGTGTAAGCTATTCTATAACTACCGTTTCTTCAATAACATAGATTGTACGGAATATTGTGTAATGAGAATTTCGTCATTTTATGCCTTTTACAACAGCTATATAATAAGCCTGAAGGAGAATTTTGATCTAAATAGTTTTTATATTATTGATACTGATAAAAGAAATTGAAATGATCTATACTATCATACTGATATTATCAACAAATCGCCTGGCATATGTATGTTCCAAAACCGGAAATTTAGAGACAGATCACTTCCTAAGCATAAGCTGTTATGCTTAAAAATGTATATTTTAAATTATTTATTTATTTGTATCGTTCGATAACCAATTTTTATGGTCTAATAATCAAGGGTACCGCTTATGTAACGGTGTTTCAGGTACTCATCTGTGAACGAAGATGTTTCGAATTTAGTTGTCAATTTTTGGTCCACTAAATTTGTGCTAAGAGCTGTCAGAACCAAAGTCCTCTTGCCTGTTAAGACTAAAAAATATATATTCTATAATTTACATAGGATCCACATCGGAAACTATGCAAAGAGTGTTATAGACTATTTTTGGTTTTATAATATAGCTTTACCGATAATTAGACACTAAAATATCTGTTAGATCATCTGTGTTATACAAATATCATCTATCAAACGTCCATACAATAAATATTACTAAAATAATAGTTATACATAATAACAATCATAATATGTATGCATATAGTACTTACAAAAGAACTGATGAACAGGACGCGAACTGTCTTTCTAGACTCGTCATATCAGATTGCAATTACTGAATGTATGTGACTGTATAACTGATTCCAAAAACTATCCGATCGTTAAAGATTTCAAAAGTCGGATGTGATAAATAAAACACCCAAATATACATAAGATGGGCATGTTTGATAATTGTTAACAGGTTTATAAACAATATAAACTTCGCGCAATGATATAGATCATTAGTCTTTTTAATTGGTTACATTGTGATACATCTTCTAAGTTTTTATTCATGGTGCAATTTATGAATCAACACGAAGAACGATTTAAAACACGACACGGTCCGTGATCGATTCCATTACAATCACAGTATGCGTCCGGGAAAGCTAATGCGCTAGCGCATGCTGATATACAAGCAACGGAATATTTCAGTTGAAATTGTATATATTTTGAATTCCGTGTATTCATAACCATTTATGTAATTGCATTTTTGATACATCTATTATTATAACAGATAATAAATTAGTTGATAGTTGTAGTACAGTTTGCGTAAAAAAACTTTACAAAAAGTGCTGTAATGTTAACTTACGAACCTCGGGTGAGTGCCTTAAGCGCTCCCCTTAGTAGTCCGGTGAAACTGTGAAGGCATTATTGCTGGCAGTGTAGGTCAGTAGGAAAAAAAAACTTACGAACCTCAATTAAACTTTAGTTATTTTATATGAAAATGAAAATCATCATTTTCCGCAACGGCGGTTACGACATTAGCCCAGTTGCGACTTTGCAACCTTTATACCGTTTTTACTGAATGACTGTGTCAATCCTAGATATATCAGAAATAACAATATGAAATTAATACAAATGAATGGAAATATTAAGCCTTTTGAGTTAGATATTTACAATGATTGTTTTGCTGGAATATCGACAATACATTTTAAGAAGCTGTGTTTTCTTGGTAAGCTTTCATATAATGTTTGAATGGTATTGAAGTTACAAAGGAATTATTCTCTAGCAATATTTTATACAGACATCTTTTATTTACAATACAGTTACAATGGATATTTGTAGGTATGAGATGTAATAAACAAAGCAATAACATAATGTGACTCATGTTATTCACTAGGTTATTCCTACAGAATTGGGAAATCTCAGTTGTTCCCCCATATATGAAACGGAATAACAGTCAAAGAAACTAGTCTTTGTTTTGAATAAGTATACGAGTATATCATGCAATGAATGGTGCTGAAAATTATCCGAAATGCTATTGATATTAATTAATTTGTAAACTGTGAAAGATCTGGCTTGATTAAAATGATTATTAAGTGAATTTAGAAGTTTATAGCAATTTGGTATTTGCTATTAGCTATTCGGTCGGGAAAGGAATGCGAAGCGCCCGTCTCTGAGCACTGTGAATCATGGCGGGCGGAGCGGCGCGGCGCGGAGTGCTGAGGCGATCCTAAGGTCGCGCAGTATTGTGATGTCGTCACTCTTTGCATTTTCATAGTCAGACATTGTAATAAAATTTTATTGGTATCATCATCATCTTATCTAATATTTTACTCGTCGCTTGTAATCATTGGGGTAATCATAATCATAGGCGTTTTGTTCTTTTATTTACGAATAATACTCTCACTTCGGTTCTCGTACTGTTTGTTACAAAGGAAGTTAGCTATTGTACTTTATTATTTGGAACACATACACATCGCTTCATAGTCTTATATACATTTATAGCTATTTCAAATAATTTTATTATTTCGCAACCAGACAGTTATAGTTAAATTTCATTAATTGATGGAAATAATACGAATTATTTAGAATTAACCATGGCTATCTAACAAAGAAAATTTTTACGGATGATAAGTAGTTATCCGGTGAAGCTGTAGAGGTGCCTTTTAGGTTGACAGTGTAGTCATTTCGGTAAAAAAGTTACGTGTGATATTTCACTACATATTTTAGAAAATAATATAATTAAGACACTTCCAATATTTATCACAACTTTTAGTAGTATAACTTGTAAGTTTAAGTGGTTTCATCACTGCTTCCCAAATCGTTGGTGTTAAACAATTAAAAGGAATGCTATAATATTGATCGAACTTATCTATCTACTTTACCCAGCTCGTTGCCTTTAATGACATTTAACTCAATATGCAACTTGAAATCGATTAAGGTATCGATTTATTAACAATCATTCTTTAATTATTGAGTCGACAAATTTCTCGATCAATTACTCGGTCTGAATTCCAGAATGTGATATTAATATTTAATGATACTGCCGTCAGTGAATCGTCTCAGTGCAAGTATGAGCGCATGGAATGCCCGGTATGTACTACGTACCCCGTAGTTAGTAGGTACTGGACTGAACATTCAACACGCTGATAAATTAACAATCGTCCATCATACAATGTGGTAAGAGACGAATTAAAAAGTCGATTTTCCTCTTTAAACATAAATGTTTAAAGGTGTTAATCGCTTAACAGTTGGCCGTATATTGTAGTCAATACATATTAGGGGCGTTTATTGGCGAGAATTGGGCGCATCCCGGTTGTTGGACGAAATCGCTATCTGTCCTACGCATGACTAATATTCGATGGGAGTTTGGGCAAACCAAGATTTGTTGTAATGACAATTAAAGCATTCTCAAAGGTAATCATTTATAAAAGCTATATATTATCGTACTATTATACGTTTGTGAAATGTCTAAGCGCATACTATATTTTTTATGGGTTTAGCACTTATAAAAACAATTACATTTACAGCTGAAGATAAAATTAAAAATAGTGTCTCAATATAATTTATTTTAACTCTAGTAAATGTTGATCAGATAAACACATGTCACAATATTGGTCATTCATATACGGTTAGTTGTCCATTGTGTTTCTGGTGTCCGTGTGCGTCTGGCAACAGAGAGCTGTGTCGTTAACGGCTCATTCATCGCCGACCATCTGGTTCCGCGAACATCACACCCGCCCTTCTTATCTCTTACCCTATTTTACGTTCAAATGATGTAAAATTGAAACATTAATTCGTCATCTGGTATTTATTGAGAAATAAATATGGCAAACGAATTAGGTATTACACGTTGTGGGTAATATGGTTCTGAAAACTTACCACTTTACATTTATTCGTTATACGATGAGTAGAAGTAGAACGAATTTCCACTATGTTTTATATTACCTCTGAAAATAAGTTCCATTTGTTGCTTTAGGTAATGATGGATACGGAATGTTAATAACTGTTTCAAGTAATTTATAAATATAAGAAATAATTAATTTACAATTATAAATGTAAAACATAATACTAGAAAATTTCGTAAGTGGTTTCCAAATCTAATTATTAACCATGACTTGTATACACATAAACTTAATTAAAATTGCGTAAAAATGAAGAATCTTTTTTATTGTCAGTTTATGATATATAAAATATATTAGAATATATCGATATTGTAAAGCAATTGAACGACTACGAAGTATCAAGAATGAAAGAAACACTTAACGCAAAAAAATAAAAACGAAACACGTCGAAAATGCATCTTAACATGTACGTTGAATTTGTGAATATAGTTTTGGCAATGCTCACTTGCACGTACCGCCGTACTCCATGATTAATTCAATCGGATGCGCACGACAGATACCGCCGCCGACCCCGCCCGACCGTCCGGCCCTTTTGGGAAGTGGTCTGAACAGTTACTTTGAATCTTCCTTCCACAGAAACTCGCTAAATAACCTCTTGTGCTTATTTTTTTACATTTGGATATTTAAAGATTATCTTTGGTAAGAAATTTAAATAATTTTACGACTTGAAAATTAAAATGACTTACACTTATAAAGTGTCCTCATTTTTTACAGCAAGTTATTTAATATTATGTACATTTAGTAGGAACTTATATCAGCTCAGAATTTTGAATATGCAACGAATATATACTATACTTGTATAACGTTTATAATAACTTTGACCTACTTTAGATTGTCAATTGAATTTCAGTTTGGAATTAATTGGTGAGCACAATTTTTCCGTAATACTTGGACAAAGAATTTCCACTAACTATAAATATTTGAGTTTCCATGTAGTTGTGTCAATTTAAACGTAACTGATTATATTTGATGTTTAAGAATTTAAGTTTTAACAGAACTCCTTTACCGCTATATCACGGAGGTGGAACAGGTAATAATAAAACAAATATAATTGTTAATATACACAAAAACACGGCTATAGAATTTGTCTTATTATTGATAGACATCATATTTATTACCTATGTCACTAATACAATTAATAGGAATCTAACTACACGTGTATGTTAAAATCCGTTTTAGGCAATAGGCATGCCAAAATAAATATACAAACAATGTATACTTATATACTCGAGAAATAATACCCTCTACTATAATATAGCGTATATATTTACCTAATTCCAGGACAATATACATAAATAATTATGAAATATATAAACTATCTTAAACAATACTATTTAATAGACTTAACGTCAATCACAATTAGGGTTACCACCTTTTTTTTTGCAGATAAAGTAAAGTACATTGGTTATTATAGGTAGGAAAAAAAGTACTTAGTATTAAGATAAAGTACAATTTATTTTTTATTATTACTAAGCATAAATCTACACAACGTTAAATGTTATTGTTATTGCATTTAAACCGCTTCACAAGAAACAAACAAGAAATTGTGACAATTAATGACAGTGACATTGTTGACATTTGAGATTAAGTTGTGTTCAGAAATTTGTTAAAGAAACGAGTGCTTATGTGATGTGGCGTTGGAGAGTGGCAACATCGATTGAGCAATCGATGTATTTCTCTTACTCAAATAATACATATGAATAAACTTTTCAAAATCCCAAAGAAGCCAAATCATGACAAATAAAGTATTTTCGTGTACTTTATTATTCATAAAAAGTATAGAGTACAATTACCTGCAAGAACGTACAAGTAGTTCGGTAGAGACCATGCCAGGTCAACAGTGTAGTCAGTACGAAAAAAAAAAAAACAATAATGTACAATACTTTATTATAAAGTACGGGTGGCAACTCTAATCACAATTGCATGGCATTTTAAAGGCAGATGATTCCCGAGTGTTAAGTTTAGAAGGAACAATTTCCCGGCAGGAGGGATGGCATCATTTCCTGCGAGTCCACGAACTGGGGCGAGTCTTCGTCCTGCGAAATATTATTTTCAGCTTCCGCTAATATCTTTCAACTCACGTAACAGGCGTTTGACAAAATCGTTCTTATTAAAATTTTGTTATGACGTAAGCTCTGAAGTTGTTGTAAGAACCTTGGCTCGTTTGTATTATCTGTTTTTATTTTATAATTGAGAATATTGCATTAAAATGTCTTGTTTTTTATTTGAAATCGAAGTTATCACATATAAAGAAGAATTTTAAATATTACAAAAATTGATGCAAAGTCCGTTATTTCGCTTTAACTTTTACGATAACTGTTATACATCTTGCTGATTGTCATTGTCAACTAAGTTGTATTTAAATACATACACTACTATTATGTTGTACGCTGCTTTTTGCCTCTACCTTCAACACTCGGATATGCAAAATAAATTGCACGTTTCGTCTTTATAACGGGCTTGATAAACATAATGCTGAATTTTTTTATCTTACGTTAACTTAAGAATTTAACGAGCACGCTTGACATTATTTATGCAATGTATATCGTTTCCTCATTCATTGTAATATGCATTGTAGTTGTTTAGTCTTAAAGGAATACCTTTGCGGCGAATACTTCCGTGAAATATATTTGTGTAGTCCCGTCGAGCGCAACCCGGAAGCAGTTCAATTAAGTCTGGTATTTAAGGTTACCATCCACAGGCAAGCTCTGATTGCGTCTCGCCTCCCCCGACCCGAGGGAATTCCTACCTTCCTTTTAATTTTCGAATACAATAAATATTCTTTCTCCAACATCTTTGCTCTCAAACGGGAGTTCATAAATCAGAATGATTACAGCTTTGTACGGCGTATAAAAATGAATACATATTTTTTCTTGAAGTCGGTTACAGATATTAATATAACTAAATGTATATATATATATACCTTCTAGCAGACCCGGTGCATGTTGTCCTGCTCTGACAATGAAAAATATATACTTATGTGCATGAAATGCTTAAGGTAACTAATGTATTTAATTTGATAAGGATGAATACTATATCTGTCCAAATAGCCTTCCAATTACCTCATTATACGAGTATGTGACCATTTTTAAGTAGATAAATGGGTATAGTGAGCTATCCTTAAAAGATAACTATATACTAACACAGACTTTTTGTAGATCTATAAAAGAGGAATATCTCACTATGTATTGTTTTGTTACATCTCAAAAGGATAAGGTAGCGTTTTCGATTAAAGCTCCCTAGGTGGCTTAACTTTTTCCAACATTTCCATTAATTATCGTTATATTTCAACCAATTTACACAAAACCGTGACACTTTATATACCTAAACTTTCCTCGTGTATTATTCTATCTTTTGGTGAACACCGTATTACAATCCGTTCAGTAGTTTTATCGCGAACAGACAGACATACAGACGCAGCGGGCGACTTTGTTTTATAATACGTAGTGATATATATATATATATATATATATATATATATATATATATATATATATATATATATAGATGGTTTATATTCATACTAGCGTTTTCCCGCGACTTGGCAAGCGTTAATGTACACTTTACCTATTCCTCGGGAATAGTACTTTTTTATAGATGAAAGTTACCCCCTATGTCCTTTTCGGTACCCCTGACAAGCGTGTACCGTAAAATTAAACAAATTTAAAGATCGGTTGAGTAGTTAAGTTGTGAAAACGTAAAAATCAAGCAAATAAATAAAAAAACAAACTCAAATTCGCATTTATAATATTTGCTAAGATATCAATTTATCGCTGATACTACCAAAAGTCATAATTTATCGAAAATTTTGTCAATAGATTCATTCGTCTTCGTTGAACGGAATTTACATACAAAGTTTGCTTTTATCGACTTCAATCGTGGTAGAATTCAGGGGTTTAGAATTAAATTTGCGAGGATCCCGTTATCGTAGTCGTCCTTAATCCTCGACGGTTCTGTAGATCGACTCGAAGCGTCGCTATTGCTACATTGGAATAGCCGGATTTCTGTTTGAAATTCCGGTTAAAATCTGCCGACATGTGTGCGAGCGATCTTTCTATACAGGTAGGTATACATATATAATAGGGATGTAGCCATTGCAACGTGTCATAGAACTTGAAATGAATGTAAATATTGGGTGTGAGTACGTGTAATCTATATGAGTATATGTATGTAATAAAATTATGATTTACTTGAATGTATAAGCTATGTTGAATATTTGTGTTAGAAATTAAATTCCAAAGCGTAAATAAAAAAAATGCAAATGAAAAGACTTTAAATTATCCAAATTATAATATGCTAATACGTAATATTCTTAATATAAAAGTTTTGCAAAATAAATAATGTACTTTATACGGTTCCAAAAAAAAACGTTCTAATGATAATTAATTCCATTAATTAAAAAAACCTTTTTTTTAATATTAAATGGTGAAATATGTATTACGAGCTTTTGCTGGCGGTTTCGCTTGCCATAAGGCAATAATAATGTATGTGCAATAATGTGCAAAAATAATAAAATATACAATAATGCAGTTTTGACTTATCCCGTGGAAACAGAGCTTTTTTCTTGTTAAAAAGTACCCTATGTCCTTTTTGTCCCCATGACAGAGTGAATGCAAAATCTCATGATGATCGGTTGAGTAGTTAAGGCGTGAAAGTGTAATTTATAATATTAGTAAAGATTAGGAAAGAAGAGCAATGCCCGTAATTTTGTCCTTATGAAATTATAATATAAAAGTTCATAACAATAAAATATAGCCTAGCACCATCTAGTGGCAACTATTAGTAATATGATGATCATAGAACCCTTTTCAATTAAAACACTTAGTATGCCAACTATAATGATTATCGAATAAACAGTCCTAGAATTTATTAATTGTACATATAATTTGTGCAATATCTTATAAGTACGACGTTGATATATTTATATATGTATATATATAGAAGAGAATAAAGTATACATATAGATATAGAACATATAGATTAGTTATAACTTAGTGCCAAATTAGCTTAACATTTTAATATGTATTTCTTTGTTTTCAAAAAGAGTAACAAACGAAGCAAAAAAATGTAAATATGTAAATTAAATTTGCGTTTTACCCGGCTCGGTATATAAGCAAAAAAGCAAGTAAAAAAATCTTTTGTAATTCCTACGCATATGTTATTTATACAGATGGTAGCGCTTCGCTCGTAGTCCGGATGAAATGCGAGCGCAATAAGCAGGCTCAGTCTCATCTCCGGTATCGTTTCACTTAACGCGCCCATTCCTGTGCGGACACACTTCAATACCCCGAGACGGGTGAGGTCGGCTTCAACGGAAACCGTTTACTGGAATAGTCTTATGTTTTTACCATTAATCTAATTATTAAGTGGATAATTGATACCGTCCTTGTTAGCAAAGGAAACTACGACGGCGTACGTAGTTTACTTTTTATCTCAGCTTCAATACAAGCAACGAGCACTTTCATATTTTTTTTATACCTTTACTTAATTTCGTTTACTATGTTAAAGTGTGTAATCAAATATTTCACAACTGCATTACTTTTCCAGCGAATTAAACATTGCATCTCTCTCTATTGTTTTTCAAATATTTAACCGGCATTTTAATTTATCAAGTTACAAATATTCAACAGGTATCATACTTATTAGATATTTAATATAATTAAATTTAATAATAAATAAAAACAATTCGATCCCAATTAGTTTATATTAATTAATAATTTAACTATTACTATTAACATTTTTAGGCTTGTAAATAAATAGTTTTTGTAAAAAAATGTTTTATAACAAAATTAAACTATTTTACAGTAAGAAGACTTACAACGTTACCGGACTAATGAGCAATTTTACGGCATTGATTCAAGGACGCCGTTATCAGTTCTGGAGTTTTAGTTCGAATGAATCAAACACAAGAAAATCGGTATCGGAACATAACTTTGTCGAATAGTAGAAGTAGGTAGTTGTCGATCAATGGCCGTAGTCATGAAGTTGTGAACTACGCAATATCTGGCATACTATAATGTGAACGCTTCTTATGACCCCAGTATTATTATCATCAAGCTGGCATTTTAAACTGTTATTACAAGTGTTTCAGTAAAGTTTAATTCAGTTTATATAAAATGCAAATTATTATGTGAAATACCTACTAACCTTAACATTCCATAAATGTCATCTCTGCCAGTTATTTTATAAACTCCTTTTAGATTGTTACTTTGTACTGAACATTATCAACTGCTATTTTGTATGTATATGTATAGTATGTATACATAAATGTAAATGTATGTATTTATAAATAAATGTACGTTGATAAACTGGCCTTTGCTTTGGTTTGCAGAAAGAAAGACAACAACAAGTTTCGATTTATTATAAACGTAACAAAGTTGATATATAACGCAACAACGTAGTGTTGTTCAGACATTTTATCTTATGCTTCCCGTAGGTAAATTAAATAGTCTAAATCGCGAGAGAATAACTGTGATAGCAGTATGGTTCTTAAATATAAAACACCTACTTTAAAATTATTTTCATTTTGCTTCAATTTATCATGTATTTTTTTTATAATATATTAATTGATTTTAAAGTTTATTATACTAGAATTTAATGGAAATTAAAAAAATTAAACCTCATTGTCGACTTTCAATACAGTTGGACTTGCAAAATTTATTTAATTTTCACATTTTGTAGCGCTGTTCGCTTCGTCAGATCGACTTGCACTATTTAGAGATAGGATTCCCAGTTCCCTCGCCGTTTGTTACGCGGTAAATTCCCGGCTGGCGCGCCAGTGACTTGCACAAGTCTGATTCGTCCCTACCGATCGACGCTTTTGAAACATCACACACAATAAAGGGGGCATTAATTAATTTAACCTTGCTAATCAGTCTGTTCTGTTTCAGAGCGTTTGTTTTTCAGGTTTTTTTTTTAATCATTATAATTAAAACAATTTGAGGAAATATTTCGCACACGTCTATCAAATTCCAAACTATGCTTAACTTGTACCGTTGTAAAATGAAACGTTGATATATAAAGATATTTAACACCCAAACACAGAACTGACAGTTCGATTCTTATCAAACAAATGTCATGTGTGGATCGTCATTCAGTAATCACTACATATTATAAAACAAAGTCGTCCGCCGCGTCTGTCTGTCTGTATGTTCGTGATAAACTCAAAAACTACAGAACGGATTGTAATAGATAGAGTAGTTCGTGAGGAAGATTTAAATATATAATTTGCTAAGGTTTTGTGTAAATTGGTTGCAATATGATGATAATTGTTGAAAGGATCGGAAAAAGTCAAGCCGCCTTAAGTGTTTCATGCTCATAAGTATATATTTTTTTATTAATAGGGCAGGACAACGTCCGCCGGGCCTGTCAGTAATTTATAATTTGAAATAAGACAACTAAATAGGAAGTCCTCAGACACTGTCAAGAAAATTGCAATATACACCTAATTCTTTCTAGATCGTAATCTGGATACATGCAATAAATAAAGTTAATAGAATGTCGTGATACAAATAATGCAAATAATTAATATACCAATTATAAAATTTCTTCGTTATAGCAATCTATTTTAAGCTCATAGATCTACATGTTGAAATGTGTTGGTATCTTGGTGTTGGAACAGTATAAACCAATAGGTATTTTCAAAAGTATGGGTCGTGACTTTATGTTGGGTTGACTCTGAAAAATTGGATGATACGAACGCCCCGGCTAACCACCAGCTACCAATTGAAATGTTAACAAAAGCAGGTGAAAAACTCATTGATTTATCAGCAGAGCATTTACCGATTTTTTTCCCCAAGAGGTAAATCGGGAATTTTTAAGTTTTTGTTAGATGAGTCGCGGCTCTGTCAACTTTGGGAACCATTGGTGTAAACGAATACAGGGTGCTGCGCCGATTGTGATCAGAGTTACCACTTCTTCTTTATAATTAAGAATCTTTATGATATTCCGGGCGACTAAACTATGTTTTATGAGAACAAAGCAAATGGAGATATATTTCTATATAGTTTGACTTTTTTGGGATTCGTGTTACGTAATTTGTTAAAAGACCAAAGAGGTCGTAATTTTGTTTACAACGAGTAACGGATTCGTAGAATTGTTGAACTTTATAATAGAATTTGCCCTCCGAACTGATGGTAGGTTTAAAGTTCTAATAAGTATCTATAAAGATGTAACATTCTTAAATATAATAAATGATAATACAACAAAAACAAGAACTACTTGTTGTCCTGTGTTTGCAGATATCTTCTGCACACATTCTTTTGATACAACGTACTTTTCAACAACCAATATATTATATGTGCTCAAATATAAGGTGATAACCCAAGTGATGACTGGATACTGATATAGAAAGAAAACGGACGCTGTGTACGACCTGTTTATCTTTTGTCACGAAATTCATTTGCCATTCTTAATTCAAAAATTGATGTTACATTTAAATATAGAGACGAGTATTATTTGAATGGTCTCGAATATATTAAAATAAATATTATTATAAATAAATATGTTGTTAAACAGAATTTTGCGATAAAGAATTTATACATGTAATTGTATACACAAACTATTATTATATACATATCATCAAGTATAACATAGATAATATGTTGAATGTAGTATATAAAACAAAGCATATAGTAAACATGGATAATAATCTTAGGGTCACCACACGACTTATGTATATCTTCTTTATATTTTATACATTTTACGATTTTAATTATGAAATAACGACCTGATATAGTCAATAGTAAAATTACAACAAATTGTTACTGTAAACTATTTATTAATGATAGGGTTCATTCGTTACATTCGCAAAGAATCATTAATTCTGTATTTTACAAGTAACGTTCATTTATAAATCGGTACCCTATATTAATGATGCTAATGAACTTTCGTCAGTTCGAAGTTTTTCTGCCAACATTTTCACTATCGTTGTTACAAGCATTAGTGGTTAGTATATTCAGTCCCCTAATACAGGTCCGTCCCTACGCTTTTGTGCTGAAATCCGTGCGGACTTCGATTGCCGATGACTTGCCCTTTGTCGTATCAAGTTAATTGTGTCCGTCTACCCTGTGTACATGGAGGTAGCTTCATTACGAACTTAAATGGAATAAACCAAAGCCAGTTGTTCACCTACTGCAACATTTCAACGTATATTATGTAAATAATTGTTACTTTTTGTCTATTAATTCTCACGAAATACTTAGTCAATATTATATTATGTAGTATTGTCTTGATTTTTCACGTGTACGGGATTTAAACATACAATGTAACTGCATTTGCTGCTATGTTGTCAACGATGTTTGGAAAAAATCTAATGAGGAGGTATGTTTTATTAATTCCCCGTACACACGGCGCAGCCGCGGAATGGAGTCGACCGCCATTTTTCTGCGGACGAGATTTAAATATGGAATTCCGGTGTGCGAGTGGGACAGGCGCGTGCCATTGACCTTGTGATCGCCAGGGTCGCGCACGCGCCCGCCCGCCCGTGCTACGATGCGCCCGCGGCGCGACTTCACGGCACAACTTATATACACCACTCCCTACATCGATGTATTATTGCATATTATATTTATCATTCCTTAATTTCAAACAAAAAGTACTCTTAATGTTTTTTAATCACCTTATATTATTTAAATACTATATCCCCATAAATATTAAATATATTTTGTAAAGTATTTAATTTATCGTTGTTATCGTGTATAGTTTTTATAAATTATTCTTATAAGTATACGCTTCACGTATATCTTTATATAGTCAGCGTGTCGACGACACTGTATACAATTTTATTTCACATAATAATTATCGTTACGGCCAACTTGTTTGAAAGCTGATAACGAATCGGGTTGCCAATTAGTTAATTACTATACTTGCCAAATAACGAGTTTATGTAATTCGGATAAGGTGTCATCGTTGCTTTGGAATAATTTATATCGTCGCAACGTTTAATACACGATAACGAATTATATCATACAATTTACTATAATTATTAGAAGAGTTATGTAAAAAAAAACGAATAATTAATTCATTTATAAAAAAAAAATCAAGTAACGCTAATAGTAATTACGTTTGTAAGTAACAGTGATGTCGGTTTTGTGGTTTTTTTTTTACTTTATAGCAAATTGATATTGAATAAAAATTGATATCATATTTATTTAAAACACAGATCGAAATGAAATAAATGAGTTCCAAATCCACACAGACAGACCCAATCATGACAATTTAAGTAGGTAGAAATTGATCTTAAGTTACAGTTAAGTTATTAGTCATTTTATTTTACAATGAAGCCAATGTGTCTTATAATAATTATTCTACTTCTAATAATTATACTAAGCTGTGGAACGGGTAGTACGCCAGTGTGTGATGCCACATTCCATTTGAAATGAACACCGAAAATACGCCGTGTAAGGGTTTTGCGCTAGTATTCAATAAAAATAATCGCTATGATTAATAAAAAAAAAATGCTGAGAATTATTTAGAAATCCAGAATAATAATTACAAATCGAACCACTCGGTATTACCTAAGCTATTAAGATTACATAAGTTATATTATTTATATAAGAAAGGCCGACATTAAATTGTTACTTTTGTAGCATACGAAAACGAATTAAATAGTATCTAATACGAATAATTAACTTGATTATTATTATTCTATGGTTACGGAAACCGTAGTCACTGAGACATTCGAGTCACACCACAAACATTGGCGATCATCACAGACGCCGAGCTGGATACTTAATTAGGGAAAATGTTCTCTGTTCACATAGCTATTCTGGAAACTTGCCTAAACTGCTACCGAGCATCGGGTTTATTGTTAACAAAACCGACGCTATATGAATGTATGCATGAATAATGTCAGAATTAAAATAGCTACGCATTCCGACAAAGCGTAGATTAATGTGGACGTATTTCAACAAATTTGTGCATTACTTATGTACATAACATGTGTACTTCATACTGATATTCAGTGTTTATAGTCTTAAACTGTTTATTGAATAACACGAAAGAAGTAACATATGCTTTAAAAACAACATTCCTTAAGAGGTTAAAATAAATTATAAGAATGTATATTCCAAACAGGTTAAAACCCTGGCACGTTGTATCAAGGAATTTTTGAATTTACATACTTTTACTAATATAAATTGGTATCATCTATCGGATGACGGTGAAGAAACATATCGTGAGGTAACCTCAACCTGAGATATGTTTTTGCAGTACCGTCGTATATGGTACGTACGCTACGTAGAATATAGAACTGTCGATTTTTCGAAGTTTGAAATCACTAACACATCGAGGATCGGTGAGGTTATTCTCGTACCATCCCTCGGCAACAGACCTATTAACCTACAGTGGGTCTCTAATACAGTGATGTAACCATGATGTTTTGATAATAATTTCATTGTTTTTTGTTGACTTAGATACTTTAGGTTGTTGGTTAAAAACAAAAAAAGAAACAACCTATATCAGACTTTTAGAAAATCAAGTCTTAAAATGGTGAAATTTATGCACATAAATAAATAAAATTGAAGTATCCTGTAGATATTTTGACGAGACTTATAATTTATGAGTAGAATATATATAAATGTAACTAAATAAAAATTAAAATAAATTAAATTCCTAACAGGACTATAGGCGATATTTAAGATTGAAATAAATTACAATTAAAGACATAATAGACAATCCACAACTATTTTAATATAGGAAAAACACATGGTCCCAAACCATTTTCATGAAAGTGAAGTCGCGAGCGCCAACTAGTAAAGAAAGTTTTATTTATACTTTAATAACGGTAAAAAGATTAAGAAATTTTTAAAGTAACTCAATGTGCAACTTACACCTGCTTGATGCGATTTTGTTTTGCGGAATGTGCGAGCGGCGCCGCTGGCAACGATTTTATTAAAACAAATATTTTGTCATTACAATTTTGTAGTTAAATATCAAAAACGTCTATGTCCCGAGGGATAGGGGTGTGACTTACCGGAATTTTACATTTAACGACTCGTATCATACTTCCACCTGACAAGGTTTTCGTAGTCATCAACTAATTAGTAGTTAAATGTAGTTATCCCTGTTGCGAATTTAAAACGCATTCTATCAATATAATAATAATAGACCTCTGGTCAATTTAGGTGCTGCTTTAAAAAAACCTAGATTTCAGGGCACTATGTGATCAAACCACCATCTTGTCAAGCGGGTTTTAATGTCTATCAATATTTAATGTGGATCAATATGTGAACGATGGTGACGTCTGGAAATGACGCCCTCGCTGTGCCCCACTAAAACCGAATGTAATTATTTGTATCTATGTTTATAAGTTATAATATGTTTAATGAAAAGATAAGCCAGATCGAGTTTCTTGACGGTTCTTCTCGATGACTGGGTTGTTTTCCGGACCGCTGGTAATTTTGACGTTCATAAGCGCCTTCTCAGGGCCTAAACTGAATTAAGTATTTTTGATTTTTGAATCAGTAAGTTGCTGGAATCAATATATATGTTAAAAATTGTCATATATTTCAAATCATTTTCTTGGTACAACCGTTAATATAATGATTCACTATACAGAACAATTTATTATTTTTTTAACGTGCGATATAATAATTGTTCAAAGTATAATCTATTTAATTCAGATTTAGAAATAATTTGTCGAATCTTATTGATTTTTTAGAGAATTTTTGGTGATTATCACGTTCGCTCCTAAATCTCCTAAGGTAATATAAAACAATCTCGAGACGTCATTGCCAACTCTAGTACATTGATACCGACAAACGAACTTTACTGCTGTGTAAAAAATATTAACTTGACCTTTAAAAATATACGAAAGGTTTTCTCGCCGACGCAATTATTAATAAATGAAGGAAATATTAACTTAAAATATAATCCTTTGGGCTGTCCACGTTAAGTATTAACTCAGTATTAACATATCAAATAAAAAAGGTAACGAAACAACCGAATTCTCTTATTTGTGACATTTAGGGATGAATATAAACTTAGTGGTCGTTTTATAAAATTATTTCAGAATGTTTTGTTATTGGTTACACTTCCATGCTGTTTACCTATTTAGGTTTTAAATTAATAAAAATGTTAACGAAATGTGTAAGATTATTTGTTCTCAGTTAATAGAAAGTAGTTTTAATCATTTTGATTCCAAACACGCAAGTTAATAAACGCTTACTAATTAGAACAATATCAATTGACACTCAATAGATACTATCAAATAGTTGGTATGAAATTCTTCTTAGAACTTGGGCCACCTCAGCGGCATGCCTATTATGGACCAAGTATTTGTCATCTGAGATGGCGCTGCGGTCAGAGTCGGATTGCAACCGACATACAAGCATTGTGAATATCTGATATAATATCTGATAACAAATAAACTTAAGAATACATGTAGTTACGAGAGTATCTGTTTAAAACATATGTGCATGATGACATTTTAATACAATCAAAGTTTGAAGATTTTAAACAGTGCTTGGATACAAACCGAGCATAGATTGTTTGTTATGTTATGTAAATTCAGTAACAAATTTATCTTCACAATCGCTACCCCGGATAACCGTCAAACAATAGTAGTTCAAATTGTACTTAAGCTTTCACGCAAGTAAACAATGTTCTCAAAACAGATAAAATTAATGAAATCATTTAGAACTCTGTCTGTAAGTACTATTATCATTTTGAATAGACGAATACAAAAGGGAGGGAACTACACAAAGGCAAAAATTATAATGAAAGAGATTCATGATGATATTACAGATTGTTTTCAAGGTTTTTCGCGTGATAAAAATATATTTTTACAACAGAAACGTAAATGATTCGTCGCGTATCACTGGCGGAAGTCAATACAAATTATATTAAAATAAGAATATATTCATCTTTTGTGGTCAATCGAATCAATACATATGCTTTTTTATATATATAAAAACCAACCCATAAAGTCCTACTGTAGGGAAAAGGACATTTTTTCTTAAGACGTCACCAATACAATACGTCACAATACGTACACAATAATGTATAGGTAATTTAAAATATAGCGAAATCTATAGTTCTTTTTTACGGACTAGCTAAAAATTTTACAGACATAGAAAAGAGAAACCGCGATCATGTCAAATTAAATTGTTATAGTAATTTACTCGAAATACTAAAATGTAACGATTTTGCAGGTAATGTAATGGTTGTGAAAAGTTACTACTTTTAGACTTCATCCATCTGTTCTTCTTCCTGTTCAATCTTAAAGCCCGTAGTAAATAAACCTTTCTTTACTTTATTAAAAGTGCTCTTAGGCAAAATTATTCCCCAACTTAGAACGTGATTAGAATAGCTTATTCATTTTACGACGATGTATAAACATCTTAAATTGCCGTAGTAAATTATTCACGATTGGTTTTCGCAAATTTTTTATACGTCTAGCGTGTAGGTGCTCACAATAGTGGATATCAAACAGTTAATTTTTTTCCCCGAACAGCCTGCGACCCAACTCCGATTCATTGTTTGTTTTGGTCGTTTTTTTTTCCATCGAACATCGTCTTTGGATTTACGTACGAACTAGAACACGTATTTCTTTTATACAGGTAGGGACAATAAATCTCCTTGTTTTTATTGATGCGATATACATGTTTTCTTATGTATTTATTTATCCTTGAAAAATGATTTGTCACTATTTTTAAATTTCTATAAAACAGAAGTATAAGTATTACATACTTTTTCTTAATACTTTAACTTAGCACTACCGTGCTTTATCTTCTATTTTCATTACTATATGCACTCGAGATTATTTTTAGCATAATATTTTACTTTTAATACACTTATTATCAATATATGAAATTTAATTATATTTCATATTTTGTTACACTCTCGTTGCCTCATACTAACAGTTCCTATTTTCTCACTAACGGACTGTCCACGGGACACCAACAGAATATTAACATTAGGTAGCGCCATAATTTTACCAACCATGATAATGTTACGTCATTAAAAAAAAACCTTCCAAAAATAAATCAACGTCTCAATTCCCTTTAAAGAATTTAAGTCACTAGTAATCAGTAATACAGACTTAGAGATACAAGTAAAAACCCTAATGCGAATTGACGGGTAAATTCTTTGTCGGTCTGGAAATAGCCAAGCATTTTTGTAACATCTAGGACTCGTCGGAGAAATTTTTTCCATCCCTAAAGAAATTTTACTAGAGCAAGCGTAAGCTTAGGTTTATAAATGTAAACGCGCTTAATGGAATTATATTCCCCTTCAATGTAATAGGAAATGAAATCACTTCACTATCTCTTGACATGGATCATACTACTACTTAATATAGAAAATTACAAGGAATAATAAAAAGCAAACAGACATTTATCTGTTAATTATGCATATAATTTGTGTAAATAATTTTATACAATACATGGCGAATGTATACGCACTGTTAATTTATTTTTTTAATTATTTAAATATCTAAATTAAACGAGTTAATTAACCTTAGAAACGTTTTATGGCCGTCCAGTTTTCATCTTTGCAGCCCGCACTCCGTTTCTGAGTCGCACGCAGTCTTTCAATAGCCGGAACTTAACAAATTCTAATTTGATTATGGCATGGAGATGATGTAATTTGGTTCTGAGTTCCAATTTATATTCGTTCTCAGAAAATGGGTTAGAAAACGAAATCAGATAGAATTCAAAACGAAGAGATATGGGACAGTACAGTAAGCCATGCAGCTGATAATATTATTGAAGAGTAAACCGATTAAATTCACTATAGGATTAAGAGTAAATTAGTTTTCGACTAAAATGACTAAACAGAAATACAACACGTGAGCTTATACCACATACAAACACTTCGCTAGCTACTCAGTAACTAAGTTCACAAAAACGAAAATCGGTTAACAGTTATTGATGTATATATGATATTTTTAAGCAAAAATTCATAATGCTCTAATTCGTAAAATAGTCAGCTTTAAATTTATGCCGGTACTCAAAGACAAGCATTATTTAATATAATAAAGTTATTATATTGTACAATTATAATTTTTGTGCATTTTGCCAGAAATTTACCGCTTTACGGGACCGGTTACCTCGTTTTCCGCTTTTCTCGTTTCGAATACCTTACACTCCCATGACACGATTGCGCACCGTCATATTTAACGAAACAGGTTCATAATGGGCTCAAACATTTAACGGCCCTTCGTTTACGTAACGCGTTTTGTGATTGCTAAAATGAATGGCGCGGTTACTAAGGCGGGTGCGCACGCGCAGGGCGGCCCTCTCTAGTGGTATCGTGTTCCGTTACGTTGCGGTCATCAGTCTCTCGGAACGGGTTGTGGATTCCGGAGGCGATACACCGGAACTGTCGTTGGTGTATACGGCACACGAGGCGGACACGTTCCGTGTGCCGCCTGGACGTGTGACACGTCCCAATGCCTGTCTCACATAATAATTCACCTTCCTCGATACGCGAAGCCATTCGATACTTAAGAAACGAGTACTCTTTAACGTGCCTACTTACCGTAAAACGAATTAAGACTATAATTAAAATTTTCGATACGGTGTTTCTTGAAGAATTACATCAAAGGTCTATTTATTTATATACCGTTTAAATAATTGTATTTTATCATTCTTTTAAGTTACTTTTCTTCATTCGGTTACGTATTATTTTACAATATCCGACCGTCACTTGTTTTCTGCTGAAAATTAGTTAGTTTCATTTATGAACATCTTATACTTTGTACATGCAGCCGTTACTAAAGTACCTATGTTAAGCAGAAAGCGATATCGTTTAAATAAACATTATGATCATGATCGATCGAGTACAGCGATGACACATTATAACGAATAATATTTCTTTCATATAAGTAGTTCGAAGAATACGGCACAATAAAACAATATTTCCTTACTTTAGGAACCATCCGCTACTTCGTCCATCTTAAATTATAATATAGAGCTTAATAACAATTAAATTTAGTCTGGCTCCACCTAGTGGCGACATATAGTAAGCCGAATAACATGAGAACACCTATGCCAAATCTCATGCTAATCGGTCAAATGCTGTTGGTATTTTTAGTTCGAAATAACTACACCTATATCAGAACAAAAATATTGTACGATAAATCGTTAGTCCGGTGAAGTTGTGAAGACGCATCAGGCCAATATCGTTAGTCATTTCAAAAAAAAGAAATGTACGATTAGTTGATGCACTCGTTAATTATAATATAAAACATTATAACAATAAACAGCCTACAATATTTTGTTTTATTGTCACTTATAAGATGCAAAAAAAATCCAGAATCGGGTTATTAGCTGTAAAAATTATTTTCTACGAACATACTCACAAACTTTTTACAACTTTACAATAATAACCTAGATGTTTGTTTACGAAACACATTAATAAACGGATAATTTAAACTATTTACAACGATGAGTATAATAAAAAAAAAGTGTTATGACTACAAATAAAAAAGGTGTGTGTGCGATTCATACACGATAGAAGTGAAACTTCAGTAAATCGACAAAAGAATGTGATGAATAAATATAACAAGAGTAGGATAATTACAAAGTTTATTTGTTTAAAAATCAACGTATTTTGATTAATTTTAAAAGATATTTTATATTTTATTTAATATATGTTACATAATTTATTGCTCAAGTTCCATATTTTCAGTTTCAACAAACATAATATAAAAATACTCACAAACACTGTTAAATAATAACACGCCACGCTGACTTCTTACTAAAAAGCTGTAATACAGCCGCATACAGTGTACAGTAGTACACGTACTTTTCACATATACTAACACACGTTAAATGCTCAAATACAAGCAAGTATTAAACATTGTGCAATATACATACACCCCGACATTTGCTATCGCGCTCTGGCCCACTAATTACAGGCGCCTATGCATAGAAGACGGGAGTGGTGATGCTACGAAGCATGGCACAAAGAGGAGAGACCGATAATATAAAATAGTATGTATATATAGTATATATTCGTCCTATACATTTTTGTATTTGTGTCTCTTACCTGTCGTTTTTTCCGTTGCATCCGGTTTGAAATCAAACTTCTAAAGAAGTTTCACTTTAATAATTATAATCATAATTCTGACGAGATAAGATTATTTACTACGGACGGACGATCTACTTAGGATACTCTGTTAGCAAGCATCCTAGGATCTATACACCTCTGTCATACGAGCATATACGCGTACACTCACTTACCTTCACACACGTACATGCATCATAACTATACGTACACATACTTTCTTACACACTTATGTAGTTTTTAATTAATTAATGTAACGATTTTTGTTTGTTTTCTTCAACTTTAATTGTCTCACTAATGTAAATGTCAAGTTAAAATGCGCCACCATCAGCTAAATCAATAATGTATTAAGCTTCCATGACACAGGCACTGCCTAGTTTGGGGCCATTGGCTAACATTTTGTAAAGTTTTCTTAAAAATAAAGATATTTGTATTTGTATAATTAATAAAAGTTATACGCGCGTAAATGGAAAAAAAATTACTTCATTATATGCATATATGCACACATGTTTCACGATGGTATATTTTATTGTTACTAAGAGATGTATTTTATTAACTCAACGGCTACCAAATCGCGAGCAGTTGCTAATAAACCCATATACTTAAGCTAGACAAGTATACTCGTACCAAAATTTACGTATCCGTAGTACGTTCGTCAATCGAGCTACATTTTTCCTTTACTATTAAAACAAGAAAATTGTACGATAAACTGTGACTAATAATCCATTAAAACAGCCAATAAAAATTACGATGACAGTAAAACAAATAGACTACTCATTCGGTGTAGAGATTAATAGTCTTTATATTTCCGGTGCATACATAATGTTCGGGTTCGTATGCGCGCACGCTTCGTGTAAAATAGAGGGGAGAGAGAGGGCTTCAAAGTTATAAATAATTAATGTGAAAGATAACTGTTCTGGTAACGCGTGCCTGCGCTACGTGCAGTAAGCACCTAAAGCAAGTGTGCTGATGAAAAATCAATAAACATTTAATGATTAATATTCAACATTACGTCTTGCATGTCGTCCGGCCGCGGCCGTCGCTAATATATGAAATCTCCATAAAGGACTTTGAATAGTATGATTACAATTCATTTACAAGATTCTCGTATTTATTAATTTAAATTGTTCATCGTATTCGCTTCCATTCATTTTTGGCGTTTACATCATAGCACTGTGAAAGTAAACCATATTATTAAGCCGGGTTCGATTCCCACACATGATTGGCATTTGTGTGATGCGCATAATCTAGCAGTTCCGTGGCTGAGTTAAGTTAGGATGGGAATATAAAAACATTTATCCGTGAGAAAAAAAAATGCCCGAACGTTCGATGGATATACGACTGTAAACATAGCAAGAAGTGTCGGAAAAAGTCTTATTACACTATTTTCGGTCTCGTTCCCAACCGCTTGAGCGTGTAACGCGCTATAAAGAACTGTTTTAACGGATAGGTTAGAATCTAACCTATATTACCAGGGCGACGCGGTGAATGCTCGTGCTATCCAGTGTCATTCCATAAACGCGGTAGATAGTACACTATGGGGTTTTACTCAGTAGAAGTCACACATAATCTCCTCGATCTTTCGAGTACAATAATATACCTGATGGATTTCCCAACGCAAAAAAAGGACTTAACATATCATAAGCGAGAAAATTTGTGAGGATAGATAGATTTATATTACTCTTTGACATAAAAACTACAGAACGGATTTCGATGTAACTTTACAGAGGAATATACCTTACGCATTTTATTCTTTAAATTGGTCAAAATATAACAATAAGTGGTGAAGTAAGTTTGAACAAAAACCTTCCATCTAAGAGCTCTCTCGGTATGCGCTCTAATGACTCTCGGGCTCTAGACTAATGATAATGTATGGTGTCATCATTTATGAAAATAACAAATGCAGACAAAGTAGCGAGCGACTACTTGTATCTGTATACGTATGTGAATAATGCATATAAGTGATTAAGCTATAATAATACTAGGCATTTGTAGTTCGGAATTTAAAGGAAATTATTACATAAAATTGACTGTAGAAGTATGAAAATATATATATTTGTATTTTTATGCAAATATTTTGACAGAAAACAGTTTCCTCCATTAATCCTGATAAATAAAATGTCTAAAAGTATGTAGTAAGTGTGGAAAGTGTATAAACGTACAGATTTTATTTACATTTCACGATTAATTTGTCTGTATCATACAATCTGATCCTTATTACTCTTAAAACTTGTTATTTAACATTGAACATTTAATAGCGTTAACATTTTAACGTAGCGAAATATTAATGTTATTAATTAAAAAGAGTTTTCCCTGCTGAGCGTACTTATTATATCTGAACTTATATTTTCGTTTATTTAGGTCATAAAGTTATAATCCTTCCTGTACTTTACAAATGATTAATATTATTTGTAATTTACTCTTTGTTAGTTATTTCAATAAGACTAGAAAGTATTAAAATAAATTAGGTCTACATTAGTTATTTCTAGTTACTAAGATTAGGGAAATACCTTCTAAAGTTTTCTTTTAATATACATCGATAATGATTTATGAATAGCCATGTATATATAAATACTGTTATTTCTATAGGAAAATTCTTCTACAGAAGTCTTCATCGTGGTGATAATAATACATTGTAACTCCGCTGACCTTATCTATATCATCCGATATGACAATATATAGCAGGTTGAATCCATGCGTTCTGTGGCGCAGTTTTACTTCTACTTTAAATCAATAAATCGGTAATGTATTTCTCGACAATGATACTTCAACGTTACGTTTATACATATAAGAAACAGAATACTTTGGCTGATCGTGTGAGGCGGTAATTTTTCGCAGCCGGATACCGTGTTACTTTCAACTAGTAGGAATGCGGCCACTGGCCAGCTTCTCATGCGCCCCGCCGCACCCGTCTGCACAGATTCTGCATTTAGGCTCACACCGAATGTTGTAGGCACCGTAATGACACGAAGAGCATACATATAAAAATAAACCTTCAACTGCGTTTAATAATGATTTACATAATACTTTCGATTCGTTAAAATGATTCTTATCACCAGATCTTTCCGGTTGTTATCTCGCTACAGTATTAAAATATACACTAGAACGCACAGTAAATCTTTACTGAACGTGACACAGATAACGAAGAAGGTAATTTTACGAGCACGTAAAAATACTATTTTATGCTTATAATAATTTGAGTACGCTCAGTGTCACGAGTAAACTTACATATTTATTTACTGTAATGTGTTGTATAGTTTGCAACATTTAGTTTTTCCATTCTGAAATCTCTGAATACGTAACGGAAACAACGACCGAGATGGGTTATTTTATTCTCTCTTTGGTTTATATGAAATGATATAAGAAGCATTTGTATACGCTGAACTTATATGAAAGAGTACGAGCGACAGAGGGAGTGTTCAGAGACAGATTTTTAATTTAACTGCATACTATGTGGAAAGTTTTAAGCTTACAAATTGATGTCATCTATAAGTTTTCAATTGTTGATGTTAATGTATCAATTTTTTAAGTAATTCCAATAGTAAATAATATATATCAAATAAAATTATAAAACAAAGTCATCCGCCGCGTCTGTCTGTCTGTTTGTTCACGATAAACTCAAAAACTACTGAACAAATTGTAATGCGGACTTCACCAATAGATAGAGTAATTCACGGGGAAGGTTTAGGTATATAATTTGTTAAGTTTCTTTTTTGGAAATTGTTTGAAATATAATGATAATTGTTGAAAGAATCGGCAAAAGTCAAGAAAGACGCCTTAAGCGTTTCATGCACATAAGTATCTATATTTTTATTATCAGGGCAGGACAACGTCCGTCGGTGCTGCTAGTATCAAATAATCTGCATTCATTTTGCATTGTTAACATAATTTTAATACCCTTTTATGAGTCTTTATGAAAGCAGATATCACTTCGAATTAGCTGATGCTGAATGTGTAGTACGCTCTTAAATGTTGATAGTTTCTGTTTTGCCTTTGTTGCGTGCTTTAAATATCCATTTGAAGTTTTCACTAAAGTAAATTGTATTGTACGTGCACGATAGTTTACCCATATACACATTACACAGTGTCGTACACGTACATATTTATCTACTTACCGATAAATCATGTCAATGTTTTGTGTAAAGACATCTATCTGACAGACAAGTATTTATTTCCTTTTCGCACGAAATTATTACTAGTAGATAATTCACCGTTGGCATTTTCTATATACATATATACCGCTTTCAGTCAATTTATTCTGTTCAACATTCACTTGGTTGGCGATAACAAAGTATTCATTGTTAGGTAACATTTAATACATACTTGAAAACATATATATATATATATATATATATAAGCAATATTCGTATTGAATTCATTCATAATATCAACAACGCCTTGACAAAAGGAAAGTGTAAGTAAAATTGTCTCTGTAATATTATATATACTGTAAATAGACCTACCCAAAGTTGATCCCTGCACAAGCAGGTATGTTATTAAGTCATAGATCAATGTGGGACTTATTATCAAAAACAGGTTGACCTAAAACGACACTCTACAAATATTGCTTTCGTGGAAATTTGCTGCCTAGGTCAGTATTTATAATGAGTGAAAACTTTAAAATGCAATGTAGTATATCTTTTTAAAATTTGCGAAAATCTTATAACATTTAAAAGTTTTAGAGTAGGCCTGTTCAGTAACGTCGAAGGTCATATTTGAAGAATTATTAGAAGTAATCGTTTGAAATATTGCAATAAATTTTAAAGAAACACATCTACACACGAATACTATGTAACAATTTTCCGCTGATAATATAAAAAAATGACACGATTAACATAAAGCCAAATATGGATTACAAGCGTTCTAATGATACATTTTTCAAGACCTCTCTATGCAAACACATTTTGTTTGTCAATACTTTCTATATGTAATAAGAGTGTCCACGCCTTTTCAGTCTTAAAACTACTTACTTGTGACGTCACTCTTGATAGATTGGGTCAACAATCATCTCTTACGAATATGACATTGATATTATATACGCTATTTAGGTCGACTTTCAGAAGTTTACGTCCAACGCAGACAAAAGGACGTCACTTATTCCACTTTTAGCCGTCATTCACCTAACGCTTTGTAAACACAATTACATGAACTATGTATTTTGATCATATATCTATATATTATTATTATTGCTTCTATTTCTAGCTAGGTACGCTTAAATAACAGAAAATACATAGAAGTAGCGGTATCATCTAGAAGGCCACACCTTACTAACCAAGTAAATGTCGTTTCACATACCAGACCAGTTTGTGTTTGCGGTTGGCATATAGCTCTTTGTCGAAATTGGCAAAGCTAATAATACAGTAGTTAAACGTATCTCTTAAATTGCATCTATCAGTTGGAAGCAATCAAACTTAAAACCTTACGGTCTCGCGACAAGCGTTTATTTACATTGGACAGGAGGCTAGACACATAACTCAGAATTCGCCTTTGAGCCGGTTCAACGTTCGTAATGCTATATTCGCGTGGTGATAGCGTCGGGTGTTTGTAGGCTGCCCTGCCGCGGGTAACTTTCGACAGTCATTGAATGGCGAGTTCGATGACCCGACACCGAAGCGGTTTTCGAATCTGCATGTGTCAATGACATGATCTGCAGGCACGGCGCACGCCGCGCCGGCCTACTCGTATACTTTTCCTTTCAGCCGTCGTTCGCCGACAAATACTTCAGGTTGACCTCGTGACACATCCACGCAATCGTCTCGGTATTTCGTGTTTTTTTTTTATTACAATCAGTGAAATCTGTTAACTTTCTTCGTGCACATTTTGACGTCGCCCACATGTATTGTCAGAAACTGACTTTGAAATACTTTTAGGTATTTTAAATATAGGCCTAGTATTATTTGATAACTTTTTATAAGCATCTTTTACACTTCGTTAATAACCGTTTTGGTGCCTTAGCTGAACTAATAACAGTCAAAGTTGAAAGATAATTGTGAAAAGGATTTAATAGCTAGCGCAAAGAGTTTAACAAGAATCTTCCGGGTATCAAACACGTCAAGCCGGAACGTGGGAAATCCAATAAAGAACTCGCCGCACCTGCGTCTTATTACATTCTTTTGATGGTGCTCAGTCTTACCGGCTGCGGCGCTGTTCGCGATCCTGAATTCCCACAACTTTCAATGACAGGAGATTGGTTCTTATTTAACTTTTACTTTGAGAATAACTTTCATTAGTATCAGAGATCGGAGGCTTCTTCGCGTGGCGCGGAAATTTATAAAACAAATATCGCAATCATAATATTAAATTCGTAAAATACGTAAACACATCCGACCGTCTCTCGTAATTATAACTTAGTCCGGTGAAACTGTGGAGCCCGTTAGGCCAATAGCATATATTTTTCTATAATAAAAAGTGATTATGACATTAAGTTTTTGGTTAAATAACAACTAACAGTATAACTCCTTAAATAAATAAATACAAATAAAACTGAAACATCTGCCATTTGTTCAGATTAATCTTTGAAATCGCTGAACAGATTGTAATGACAGATTGTCTACTCTAGCAGACGTAGAACTTTTTATTGTATTTTTTTAGCTATATATAATTATGATTTTTGGAGAGGTCACCCATTTTGACAAGTTATAACATAAGTAATTTAAAATCGGTAAGAGGATATTAGTATTTATGTACAATAAAAAAATACAAACTACAATAAAACCAAATAATACTCGTAACTCCCATTAAATTACTATCGAAATAATAGAATTTTATTTAAATGTTGCATGGGTGGAAATCTACAGTAATTGAATTATACTAAATGACATGAAACAAAGGCGTCCCTCGGCGAGCGCCGTAATTTTAATTGCAAATATATTATTAATATACAGGCTTTGTCACTTCTTGAATGACGTGCAACCAAGGTAACACGATATACTTGCAAGCTATATATTGATGTCACCATCATACGTCTATCACATTCCGTAGTGAATGAATATCTTTAATACAAATCTTCTAAACCATGACACAAGAATGAAAAATATATTTTTTCTTATTCAGATTAGGTCCTAACACCATTTGATGTGAAAATCGATATACTAAAACTTTATTATAACATTAATCGTATAAAATCATACGCATATTTTTGGATAATCCTGTCGACTTTGATTAGTTTAAATTCATCATAGAATTATTCATCGTTAAAACATTCAACGTGATTACCCATGGGTACAATTTAAAATTTAACAATTTTGCTTTTCAATTGCCAAATTATAGGTTGTCTCTGCTTTGCCGATTTTGTTTTTATATAACTCTTATGTAATACTTTGTAAAGTAATATTTATTACCTTATTATTATATACTACTATACAGTCAACGAATTACCTTATACCGCCATCTGTTAGAATCTTATCGAACTAACAGAGATAATCATGATTCTTTGTTAATACATAAATAATTCGCAAATGAAATAATATTGCGTTTATAAATTGAGATATAAACTATCCAATCTTTCAATTTGGATGAAACTGCACATAGTGTGCAAAAATGTATTAAAATCGCTTCTGTAGTTTAGGAGTCCATTGCGGACAAACAAGGTGACACGTAATTTAAGATAAATTCCTCCTTAATCGATTTATTTACTTAATGACCCCGTACCAAGCACAGTACACTTTAAGATTTCGTTGGGAACTTTCATCATTAATTTAATTCATCACGAAATTGGACCAAATCTTTCAATAATTCATTATTCTGTTATGACAATATAAATGTTCATACGTACATTATACGTTCGGAATTTGGTTGTAAAAAAAAACAAACAGTTAGTTGTATACATATAATCATAAAAATGTAATAGAATTATAAAAACAACGGAATAATTTAAAGTCAAAACTAACTGTGTTTAACGCAGCGTATTTAGCTACTAATTAATAAATAGAGCACTCTAAACATAGTTTTCCGAATGGCAGCGCCGAGGAAATTATAATTAGTAACTGTGTATGAAATAATTGGTTTGCGTCCATTTCATTACCATTACGTCGGTACGGACTAATGTATCTCTGACTCACTGTTACCTGAACATATATACTTGTAAAATAAATAAATAATCAGTAATAAATTACATCGGTTGGGAAGTTTTGCACAAAAACGGCACTCCATCTTCAAAGTGGATGTAATAGAGAGGGCCTTAAGCAGCAATGGGCAGACGTGGCTTGATTTGTATATGATCTAGGTATATCGTATATACCTATAAGTTTTAGTATGTAATTATGCAATCATAAGTAGAACTATTAGTGGTAGTGATTGAGTATTGTTATCATCAACTATGATAACTGCAAATACTAAAGCTTGTACTTCAGATATCATTTTAAAGTTACGAGTATATCAAATATTTATAGTTAATAGGGCACAGAGGAAAGCAAGAGGTACTACTATACATTAGTGAAAACACAATACAGTCCACATATTCATTACGAATGTTGTATTACGAGAATAAAAATAATATTGCCCTAATATAAAATTCGTTAATACTGTAAAAAATGAAACAATCTGCTTCTAAATAACGGGTACATTTTATTATCAATCCGAAAGCATATATACATATTTATATACAATTTTAATTAGGTATAAAACTATTATAAAATTATACATATACCATACTATACTATTATATTATCACATAAATAATTATACTAAGATTAGTTTGTTGTATACAAAAAAAGCAGTTAGTTCTTAAATGAGGGCAATTTCTATGCTAAGTAATTTAAGTAGATTTACAATCCGCGCCAAACTTTTCGACCGCTCTGAAGTCTAGTTGCGCAGAACACAAATTTAGGTATAAATATGTTTTATATCGTATGTATAACATCAAAACAACTTACGAATAAATAAATTCCAATTCTAGTTTCTTATAATAATATTTCAACTTTGTTTTGTATTAAGCTCTTGACTATATTACGCTTACGCGCAAGTTTGAACTTAAACCTATATTCATAGCGGCCAAAAAGATTGTTTAGGACTTTAGATTATGCAACATAATTATTATAATATTACTGAAGTATCGGAATTTATATGGTGTAAATTTACAGATCGTTTAATATTGAAGTGATAAAATAAATACATTTTAGTAAATTAGTTACGCCGTACAAGCCCACTGAGACATCAAACAATAAGCGCTTGATTATTCTCCGTGCCCAAAGGCAGTTTATAACTTGCACAAAGAGAGGGCTGCAGTTTTTGTATTTATTTAGGTACCAATATTTTATTATGGTTGCTATGTTGAAACGAGAGATCTATTAAGTAGGTCAAGATCATATATATTTATATTGATTAATTGTTAATTAGAAATTTAGGTTAGAATTAAATCATTTTCCATTTTCCCGATGAAGATAAAAAGATGCCAAGAACGACATAAATGTACAAAAAAGAAACAACCATGTACTCTGTTATGACAAAACAGAGAGAAAGAAAAATTTAGTTGAAACACCTCGTGTGCCAATACCTATTGACACTAGCAACCCTTCAGAACACGTCATGCATCAGTGCGAACATTACTGCTTTGCAGTAAAAACTAGGTGTGACCGTTATCCTTGGAAACTCAGTCGAAAAATGTTCTGATGTTTCGACTGCACCACTATCAAATGAATATGGGAAATAAGTCGTAACAATAATGTATTGAAGGGATTGTGGTTAATGTTTTTACACGTAAGGTGAATAAAAAAAGTAAATCGAATTGAATAAGTCGACAATACTCTATAGTATTTTGACCAAAATCAGGATATATTTATTTATTATTCTCAATTTTCATAATTTTTGAAGCTAATAGCTATATCATTTATAATAACTATAATTTAATAATAATTAACATATTATAAAACAAAATCGTCCGCCGCGTCTGTCTGTTTGTTCGCGATAAATTCAAAATCTACCTAATAGATTATAACGTGGTCTTCACCAATAGATAGAGTAATACATGAGGAAGATTTAGGTATTTAATTTGTCAAGGTTTTGTGTAAATTGGTTGAAATGTAACGATAATTGATGGAAGTGTTGGAAAAAGTCAAGCCGCCTGGGAGCTTTCGTAGAAAACGCTGCCTAATTCTTTTGAGATATAACAAAACAATGCATAGTGAGATATTCCTCTTTTACAGATCTACAAAAAGTCTGTGATGGTATATAGTTATCTTTTAAGGATAGCTTACTATACCCATAAATCTACTTAAAAATAGTCGTCACATCATATGAAATAATTGGAAGGCTATTTAGACGGATACAGTATTAATCCTTATCGAATTAAATACATTAGTTACCTTAAGCATTTCATGAACATAAGTATATATTTTTTAATATCAGGGCAGAATGTCCGCTGGCCTGCTAGTTATATATAATAATACAGTTAGATTGATCCGTTATATACTGATACAATTATTTTAGATTCAAATGATATGCAGCAACTCTTGAATAATAATTTTTTGTACCTAGTCCGAGTATTAATTCACACTATTTTATTTACAGGTACGTGTCTGGCTGATTAATATTCTGGAAACGCGACAGCTATAAACTACGGTCACGATTTCACTTGAGTCAGTATAAAGTGTTCATTTAAACTACATACACGTTGCGTGTTTTTAATTGCATGTAATTTGTAAAATATAAAAAAAAGTCATATGTTGCTTTAAATTCCAGACGTAAATATTGCCAAATATTACTTATGTTATCCGACTTCACTTGTTAATTGCATTTTTTATTAATTACACATACAATAAGGGTGTCTAGATAGTCTCAAATTTATGATTGTCCTATTAAACAGCTACAGAAATTGCGACAACTAATCAGTCAACGTATGTATGTATATTTAACTAGCTAATGCATTTCGTCGGGACTTTTGTAGATCTTCTCGTAATTTCGACGGCATCTGGGGTGTGGATATTGATGTTTCGGTGATCGTCGCTTATCTGTCTTATATTCGCCAAAAAGTCTTGCGTTTTGCGTATGCCAAGCTCGTACAAAAATTGTATTTATACCAGCCAATTATTTGTTAAACAAAATTCTCTCTGTTCACACCAGCAGTGTTATGAGGTGATTTTAATTACACAGCAACAGGTTATTTAGTAACAACACCTAGGAGATCCTCCTCAAAAAATAAAATAAAAATATATTATGATATTTTATTAAAATATCCTATAAAACGACTTTTAAATTTTTTTATTGTACTTACTTTCACCGTCGAGTGCAGAAGGCACTCAGCTAAAGTGATAACTAGATCAAGGGTGTACAAGTAACAGAATCTCAGCTTGGGCCGTTGTCTCGGACGATATACAAAGATTCGCCATTGTAGCTAACCGGCGCGATCGCTACGTACGCTACACACAGTACTACTCGTATGCGTTGCGGCACGAACGCACGAATTCTCGTGAAGTTGCGACGTCGCGTCGTACATCGTAAGAACCACTAGGTGTAATTGGACCCAGCAGTGCGTGGCCTGTTGTTCATACATACACACATCAAACTAGTTGTTACGTTAAAAATCTGTTATTGCAAATGTAATTCGTTGTTATCTATCACTTATTTTTTAAACGTTGCCTTTTAAATAGTTTCAAATTCTTGGATAAATCTCTAACACCCTAGTAAAACATGGGTTATATTAGTAATATGTTTTGATTTTAACGCAATTTATGTCAAGAATATTTGCCATAACTATAGACAAGATAAAAGATTTTTTTTTCATTTATTATTGTTAGATCCTGACTAATATTATAAATGCGAATGTGAGTTTGCTTGTTACGCTTTCACGCCATACACGTTATCAGGAGTATAGAAAAGGAATTAAAGTACCTTTTATTAAGAAAAATACTGTCTCCTAGGAATGGGTAAAATCTACATTAAGGCGAATGAAACCGTGAACAAAACCTAGTAATAAATAAACACAAACCAAAGTTAATCATTTTAGAAAACTTAAATATTATTCACATCCAATATAAGGTTGATTTAAAAAAAACTAAACAATTAGATAGTTATTTCACATAAAACATTTGACTAATCTATATATATATAAGCGGAATACCACTGACTGACTCATCACGATTTCTCCAAAACTGTATGTTCGATTGACTTGAAATTAACCATAGTTATTCCTTTTGCAACGTAGACGCTCACTAAGAACGGATTTGAGTTAAAACCTATCCTAAATACATTTTTCAGTTAAAATTAAATATTCTCCTACAGACATCGATAGTCCCTGACATTAGACAACCGTTATTATAGTAACCAATAATATTATAACCGTTGCCATGGTAACACGTTTATTTTTAGGGATGTGCGAATAATCCTTGAACCGAACCGAATTGTATGTTGTTCTATCCGACTTTTGAATAGAAAATTTAAACTTTTCCAATTTTTTTTAAATAAGGTAGAATTATTAAACTAATAGTTATAGGAAAAGTTACAACATTTTTCACTATTTTAATAATTCCAATTTAAAAAAACATAAAAACGTCAAAAAAATTATAACCTAAATATACAGCCTGAAATTCCTTTCAAAAACAATTTACTATGTAATTCAATTCTACAATAATAAATTCATATTAGTGAAAATATTTATTAAAAATACACTTTCTCAGTGAAATCTAAATAATTTTATAGTATTTCAATTTTGACAATTTTTAACAGAAATAGCTGAATTATTTCGTTTCAAAGAAATTTCAATATTTTGGTATAATATCATATTTTAACAGGTTTCTAGAATTTTGTGCTCTAATTGTTTATAACATACATTAAAAGGACCGTTTTAAATTTTAGCTCTCAAAATTCGTTAACAGCTAATAAGGTACCAATGTATAGCTTTTACTATATTGGAATATTTTGTATGGTTATTTATAAATAAAGAAATCGATTATAGTCCATAAAGAAAATTGTCAGTGCCGTTGAAAAAAAAACATATTCAAATAAGAATGAAAGACATTTAATTTGTTAAATTTGTAATATTCACTTTTTCCCCGCCACTTTTTGGCTAAAAATAGAAATACAGTAGTTTTGAATGCTCTTAATGGCTGGTGTCGACTGTGATGGCGTTACTGGTTAGTTCGTAGCATGTTATAGTTAATGCTTATATGACGCATAAATTAAATTATTTGACTAATCCGAATAGGTCGAGATATTCGTATGTTCAATTCGCATTTCGAATCGTATTATTCGGTTTGATTCGTTATCAATTAATTCGAATAGTCACACGCCACTATTTATTTTATGTTCATAGAATTATTAAGTTTTCATTCAAAAATGTAATTTTAGGTCAGTATTATTTCGAATTTTTGACTTGCAATCTATAGATATAATAAAAATAAAGTGTCTATATATATTATCAAAACACCTACTACTTTTGAATGAATGGACATGAAAGCGTATAAGCTACTTATAGTAAAAATCTAATTTTAAAATGTTTGTCTGTCAGTCTGTATGTTCCGGGTAATCTTCGAAATAGCTGGACCGACTTTGACAGAAATTTTACTGGCAGAGAGCTGAATTTACAGGCTATATTATTTTAGACAAGCTGTTATTCGCAACTTTGCCCGTAGCGGAATATTCGAAACGGCAAAACCGATTTTTACGGGACTTTCACTGGTAGATAGCTGACCCCATAAGAAGTAATTTAAGCTATTTTTTTAAAGTACCTGTTACCTGCGTCTTCGTCCGCAGTGACATCTCTAAAACGATTTGATTGATCTTCACGGGACTTTTACTGGCATATAACTGACTTTATAAGTACTGACTTAGTTTAATTTATTATAAACTAGCTGTTATCCGTAGCTGTGCCCACATTGTATTCTCCAAAAAACAGATATAACTATGTCCACATGAATTTTACAGGCACGTAGCTGATCTTATAAATAGTAATTTAGGCTATTTTATCTTAGAATAGCAGTTACGCGCGAGTTTTTCCTGTCCAATAAGGAATATCCAAAACGATACACCAAATTTTAACGAGACTCTCACTTACATATAACTAAAGTAATGAGAAATAACTTGAGCTATTTTATTATTTACTAGCAGTTTACTCGCGATTTCATTAGTGTGGAATATCTGAAACGAGTGGACCAATTTTCACATGACTTTAACTAGCAGATAACTGAAGTTATAAGAACTAACTTAGGTTATTTTATTTTAGACTAGCTGTCACCCACGACTTCTTCCGCGTGAAATTTAGCAAAAGTATGTTGTTCACTGTAAGCATGTGCTCAAGCACTGTATTGGACACCAAGAATTAATATAATTGTAATGAATATATTAAAGCATGTAATTTGCTTTATATGTATTTTGGTCAAATTGGCAGCCATTTTGTTTTTATTTACCGTGATCGCTTCTACATAACTCATTAACCATAGCTTCGGAAAGTTGGCCCCCCATTTTTCGCGTAACGATTTGACAAAGGCGTAGAGGGTTTGCACATCGATTTCCCCTTTTTGCTCACGATTTAATTTTTTTTGCCCACCCCTATAAAAAAATTTAAATAAATTTAATTTAAATTGCGTGGGCCAGGGTCTGAAAAATTTCAAAAATTGAAAATCTTAAGGTGGATTCTTGAAGTATGTCATTTGCCCACGTATACGTATTTTGAAAATAGAAGACTTTTTTTTTCAATATTAAACCAGACATGTACCTCAACAGTTCCATTATAGAATTTCTTGCGGAATAGATAAGTGATTACTTTTTGTATGATCGCAAAACTTAATTATGTTAATAATATCTATATAACAACATTTTTAAGAGAAATTGCATATCTTGAAATTTTCATTACTTTTTTTTATATTATAAGGGGCAAACGAACAGGTGGGTCACCTGATGGTAAGTGATCACCGCCGTCCATAGACACTAGCAACACCAGGGGAGTCGCAAGTGCATTGCCGGCCTTTTAAATATGTGGGCCTCCGGCGCTCTCACTGACCGAACGAAACGCAACAGTGGAAGCACTGTGTACTGTTACTTCACGTCGGCTTTCTGTGAGAGAGTGGTACTACCCCGGGCGAGCCGACCCATTCATGCTGAAACCAGTAATAGCTTCAGCGTAGCTCTACCACCTACCTCTTATACTGGGTAAACGACCACTGAAAAGATTATATAGCAAATTAAAGCTCCAAATATGTTGTTGTTGTTAAATCCCATCCAGCACACTGTTTGTATTTACATATTTACTATACACGTTATATATAACAGTAGGTGACATGCGTGTCATACCTACAAATGTTTTAAAAAAGCATTTCTGTAATTCTACCACTTCTCACCATTATATTACTTTAATACAATTTAAAAAAACGGGTGCGAAGCCGCGGGTATCAGCTAGTCTAAACATATAATAAGAATGTAAATTTAACGTGTATATATATTCTTTCAGATTTTTGTGAAATAAATTATCGCAAATAATTAATTAAAACTTTTAAATTACTTTTTGAAACATCGGTCTGTTTGTTTGCTTGTACACGCACCACCAATCAAGTACTACGTTTATAATAAAACATTACCAAGAAAATCGTAAAGCACATCCTTGAGTAACATTTAGTCTTTCTTTCATTAAAACCAATTCACTCTCTCAAAATTTATTTTAATTTAAATGACGGCGCAAGATAAGTACGAGTCAAGTGTAGGCAAGGAAATGCATAAATGCATTAAAAAAGCATTGTGCTTTATAGTATACATATATATAAATAAAATGATAAGAGTCTGTCGTTCTCTTAAAACAACTGGTTGACGATCAACTAAATTTTTTCAGATTTATTTTTAAAATACTTGGTTGTTATCTGAGAAAATTATCACAATATTTTAAACGACGCAGACGAAGTAGCGGGTATCAGCTAGTATAAGAATAAAATCAAACAAAATAAATAAATAAAATCAGTCGAAGTTTTTGGCGGGACTGTCATGTAATGGTTTTTATATTTTATTGATTATCTTGTGTTATTAGACTCTATATTTTGTAATATTGGTGGTGTTTTACGTAATATAGTTCGGTTATTATGCATAAGTGAAGTGGATGGGAAATAATACCACGGAGCATGCATTCTGAAATGCCACCAAAACTCCATGGAAAGTTTTAACAAGGAAACCACCATCTTGTTAGAACATTATAATTATCACATAACACTTACTTGGCAAAATCTTTTTACTTGACGCTGGCTAGTGCACAAACCGTGACGGAGCCAAAAAATAAAGAAGAAGAAATAAAATCAGTCTTATCTTTAAATATAAGAAATTCTTTATTTCATGATAACCAACTTACTGTTTTATACTATAAGTTAAATGAAGTTATCAGAAAGATAACATTTTTAATTATACGGTATTAATACAACAGAATATAAAAGTTACGTCACGATTATTATTATCGATATTTAACTACAGCTGATATATAAGAAATCATGTTGTAAATTTACAACGTTAGCAATACGAGTTAACCCGCCGTTAAAAATAACATCCAAATAAAATACTGTTTCAAGGTTAACTAATAAAAGTTTCTGGGAATCTTCTAGAACTTTTAAACTTTCAACTATACAGATATGATCATAATCATAATTTTATTGTAATTAAAAAAGTTACAGGAGTACCTTTAAAACCATATTTATTACATATCTCATACAAAAATCTATTTGACACCAGTTGATTGTTTATTGTTTGGTGAATGTTATCCACACTCAGCAAGCAACGTTTGACAGTGATATAAATAACTTTAAATAAACTTGTACGAAGTATGATGCCATAATAATATATTGCATTAGATACAGATACGAACCGACGCGACGCGACACTTCCGCACGGAAATTAGAATCAACCACGTCAAACACTCATGAACATTCATCCGTTTATGTTTATTGTAAAATTTATTTTCAGACACACAGACACATGTTAAATTATAAATTAAATAAATGTAGAGTCGTTTTAACTTTAACCGTTCGAAGAAAGCATTGAAATATTTCTCTTGAAATCCAAAAGAAAACAACGGGATTTACCGGTATTGCAACATTTTACGGCGGCATTGTGAACACACATAAAATTTATAGGCGTTAACGTCTCTAGGCCGCCAGTAAACAGTTAGTCCGCCGAGCAAGCCGCGGAGGCGCCACGGGACGTTTTAATATTTTCTTTATATTATGTCGACGGTAGATTTTCGGCGGTGTGCCGTGGACGCATCAATCCGCAATTAAGGGCCAGACAAAATGCCGTCGACGCGACGCGGCGGGGAGTTAACGCTTCATCAAATATTAAATTCGGCCAGTACTATCCGGGTACACGAGCAAATCCTACAGCGCATTTAATATTTCACTTAAAACGGTCTGCGGTTTTCATCGTCGGACTTATCTCACATTTTTCCATAGCGATTTAAGTTTTATTTTAGTGCTTTTAATGGTTGTCTAGTTTAGTTAGTATCAAAGAGTAAATACTTTATACAGGGCTTAGTATGGTTATTTTTTCTACTTTTTTATCCTATCAGTTGATTTAGTTGGTGTTTAAGCGACATTTCCCTCTTCTATTAACAACATCTTTAAGACACGCCATACAAAGTTATAAGAATATTTCGAGTAAAACCTACCCAATGCCATTAATCTTTTAACATTTAACAAAATACACGTAACTTATTTAATTCTTGTTGAAATTGATTTTGTTAAGCTCACGTAAAAAGCCATTCGGAACACTGAACTGTACATAAACGTAGAGTAGAACTGTCGCTAATGTGTCCAGCGAAACGAATCGTTGAATGGTGCAGATTTTCCACTGCCACTAGCAGAGTACACAGAATAAGGAAAGGTAAATGTTACCAAAATGAATTGGACGCCCACTTCACAAAACATTTATTATTATTTAATTAATATCATCTTGCTTTTTCTTAATTGATGACCTTAAGACTTAGGAGAACAAACTAGGCACCACCTATTAAGAAAAATGTATACGAAGCATGCATCATATGTCATTATGTTCAATTGCCATACTTACGTTATCAGTTAACCGAGTATAAAATCCTGATAGACTTTAAAAAATAATTAAATATGCTATTATGCTACTCCCATACCTGCGCGACGAAGCTTCGGTCAATTGTGCCGCTAAAAAAGAACTTCAAAATTTATTCCGATAAAGGCGTAGAATAACGTTTGCACACCATTGTCATTTCAATAGGAACTCGAAATTAGCGTCTCCAAGTTCCTTTGACTTGTGTAGAAACCGTGGCCCCAGTGTTCATGCTGCGTGTATCGTCACGCAATTCAATAGTTCGTAACGCATAACGATAATATCTTCCCACATCTGCATTTAGTCTGACCATAGACAAAACTTCGTGCCGCTACACGCAGGTATGGGAGTAGCATTATACATATATTAATCTCCAACAGATTTACGGTAACATCTATGGTTGATCTATCAGACAAAATTATTTGTATTGCTTCATGTCGAAGGAACCAATTAGCATGCAATTTACTTCTAGCGCTTTACCAAAGTTTTCATAATACTTTTACAAGTAATACTTCAAATTAAATTATATTATTAATTATATTTATTATTTATGTTAAATAATAATCAGTAGTTCAGATTATATAAAGTGTATACATTTGAGATCTACACAAACAAGTATAAATAAAATTGAATATGTTATACCCCGGGTAATCCCCAAAACTACTGAACCGATTTTAACGGGACTTTTACTGCCAGATAGAGGATGTTTTACAGCATTGTCTAGGATATATATTATTATAATTTTTCATAGGGACTAAGTAACAACTATAATAATAACATTTAGTAAAACGAAAAAAAATATTCCTTCCTATGAATGAACAAAACCATTTGTACGCGAATGAGGTTGCAGGCATCAACTAGTTCTACAGTATTTCACAAGTGGTTAATATTGGTAGAGCTACGCTGAAACTATTACTGGTTTCAGAATGAATGGGTCGGCTCGCCCGGGGTAGTACCACCCTCTCACAGAAAGCCGACGTGAAGTAACAGTGCTTGCACTGTTGCGTTTCGTTCGGTCAGTGAGAGCGCCGGAGGCCCACATATATTAAAAGGCCGGCAACGCACTTGCGACTCTCCTGGTGTTGTTACTTGTTGTGTTCACTTACCACCAGGTGACTCACCTGTTCGCTTGACCCCTATAATATAAAAAAATAAAAATAAATAATAATAATAATTAAGAAAATGAGAGTTTCATCTTAAAATTACAAGCACTATATTATCCCGGTGAGCTACATTACATTGTATTCTTATACAGAGATGATGATTATTCATCGCCGTGAATAATGTATGCAGTACGTCCCAGGGACGTAAAGCGCGCTTTATAAAGCCGCCCCGGAATCCACTTTGTCATGTTTGTCCTTTTACTCCTTGTATTATACACACGCAACATATATTTGGTAATTTAAAATTCTTTTAGCTAAGATGAAATACAATCATGTTCGTATATGAATAATGTGTTGCTCAAAATATAAGTGTCAAATATTTTTTCGTCTCATTTTCACATTTAAACGTTTTTCTAATTAGATTGAATAAAATCAAAGTTTAAAATAGGATCGAAAAGTACACACCCAATTTGGATTTCGGTCCTGTGTAAATATGTTTTCATAAAAGTCACAAATACTGGATAGGTATGTGTTTTGAAATCATAAACGGTACCTAGTTGCTTGTACAAGTATGACAGGCATCCTGTGCATTATTGTACACTTCTCAGCGGTGACAGTCTGACTCCATAGTAAATATAATTAAAGTATATTTGTACATAAAATAAAAACACTAAAACATATCTTAAAGAAAATGATCTAAGTAATGGTAAATAGATAACCGCGACGTCCAAGGCTACCCACGGATGTGTTTGTTACGAATGCGATTAAGTCGCATAACGCCACACATCCATCGCAGCATCTTCATCGCAGTGTATAGAATATCGTACAAATATTGTAGATTGTCGAAGTATGGAGTGTGAACTTGTCGATGGTATGAAATAAAAAAAACTATTTCCAAAATTCCTTTTGTTGTTATCACTAAATCTCGTCAATAGTTACTAACCGAAAAAAAATCGGTTGACAAGAGGAGAAAGAATATTTAACCAATTCAGCTTATTTATATATAGATGAAAGACATTTTAGGGTGGCATCAATAGTTCCAGACATTGGATTCTATAAATTCCCAAACTTTACAGCTTTCTGATACTCGTGTTGTTTATAATATTGCAGAGATTATTTAATGTAGATATTCATTTAACGTTTTCCGCGTTTATTATAATAACCTTTCATTTTGCTTGCGAAAGTCACAACGTGGGGTAGAGATATATTTTCCATAAGCACCGGCGGCGGTGTTTGAAATTCCTCCGTCAATTAAAAGCTTGTTTGTAAACACTATAGACACTGCGAACGGGGAAAATGGTCATGTTCACAGAAAACGTTATTCCTCGACATAAGGGATATTATAGTTACATTGTTAAATTATTAAAGCGGCTGACAGGAAAAGCAAGTGGTTAATCTGTGGTACAACCATATTATGTATTAATACCGGGCACGAGAGATTAAAAATATACGGTTTATATGTATTTACTTGAGAAGCAGGAATACATAAATGAAAATTATCACCGGTCAAGCCGTTTAGGGCATGAATAATTACGAAAACAGGCACATCAGAATTTTATTTATCTATACCAGTACCTTTGAGACTCAATCGAATAGTCCTAGGATATAGAGCCATTTGATCTGGAATTTTTAGTAGGTGTGTTTAGGCTACTGGTTTTTGGAATTCGATTGTCCCGTTACCATTTTTTAATGTCTAACATAGTTGGCGGGAACCATCTAGAATTACATATTAGATTTAAAATAACATATACGTCGACACCATTTAACGGGTTTCCATGAAGGTTGGCACACTATGCTATCCATGTTTTATTTATTCGCCACTAGGTGACACTATAGTAACTTTATAAAAGGTTTGTTAAGATGGTCATAGGAAGTGATCTCCGGTACTATTCATGCGCTTCTTAAAGAAGCGTGAAGAAATTCACTTTTGTATACTGATGAATGTAGTCGATTGAGTGATCAATTTTATTTTTAATTATATATTTAGCACAACGGATTCCCACAAACAGTAGTAGTTATAGCCTACGTACTTGTTTATATTATTAAATAGACTGCGGACACCTAATTATGCTTACAGTAATAAGAGTACGAGGACATATTACGAAATACATGATAGGGTGAAAAATGATTGCGTTTATGGTGAATGGACAAGCTTAATTCTTCACATACTTTCCTTGCTCTCTCAAATTTTCCGCCACTAGCATTAAAATGCGCGATGCGCGCGACACTAGCACCATCTAACGTACAAAAACAATAATCGTCTGTTCCGTAATCCGTAATAATATTGACATGATCTTGCAAGTGCTCCGTATAAATTAAATATAATTTCAACTAATGTGATTGAAGATATCACAGACATAAAAATTACACGCATTAAAAAAAAGTTTTTTGGTGTGGAAAAATACTCACGTAGCTTCTATGATTTTGATGATCTGTAAAAATTGAAACCTCAAAAAATCGATCTAAATCATTTAGACACATATGAAACTATATTGGTATATTGCACACACGCGAAGTCGAGTCGGGTTTTATAATAATCGATTCTATAATCGACGTTTCACGTACTGTTAAGAATACTAAACATGTTTTTCAAATCTATAGTTGTAAAAGTCGAAATAATATTTTTTTCCCATCAAAATTGAGATCGGTGCGATGCAACAATAATACATTTATTATTACACCGGACAAAGTACAGGAAGTCGGCCGTCAAGCTATCTAGGCGGTTGGCACTGGAAATCCGATTTCCGTTTGCCTACGACACTGGCCCGGCAAGCTCCACTGAAATTCTCAATACAAAAATACAAAAAAAAACCATTTATCAACTTCATCGCAAACTTAGTCTTGCTCGATGATCATACTTTATATTTAAAAGATTATATGCATATGTTTTGCACCCGGCATGGTTCGATAATTCATGTACTTTTATATCATTAGTGGTTTGTTATTTGTGTCGTTTTTATCTAATCTAAAATCAGTTGGAAATTAGGCGTAGTTTTACTCTCGGTCCTAATTAATCTCTATATTCAAAAGATAATTTCAGTTTACGATACATATTTCTTTTAGGAATTCATTATAATTCTTTGTTGTTTATATTTTTAAATACCCTTTATTTAAGTGAATTTGATTGTTACTATTGTCTCTTTAGTTTGGTAAAAACAAAGCCATTTAGCAAAAAATTGTTAATTATAATTTAAGGTGTTTTCTTCGTTTTAAAGAGGTCAATAGTCAAGCTAATATAAGGTAATTGTTTATTTCTTCTTTGTGTTATATTTAACATTGACAAAAGCTTCGAATTACAGTGATAGTGATTTTAACGTAATCAATTTTTTTTACCATCTTTTTCAACAAACAGCTAAGCAAATTTCTAGGTTTTGCACTAAAAGTATATTATTTCACTGGAAAAATTTAACAATTTATAGTCGTCGTATACAAGGTTATTATTTATTTCGGAGATGATTATTTGACTTGGCTATATTAGTCAACATTATAAAGATTCTTACTATATTAACTTTCTTGGTTAAATATTGCAAATATATTTTTAATCTATAATGAGATACAGATATACTATTAATGATTGATTATAAGATTAATTTTATATTATTGACATTGATTGTTTCATAGTTTGTTATTTTAATAACATTGGCGCTTTTGACATAAAATTGCTTAATATATTCAATTAAAAGTATCTCAGTATGTCGCACTGTTTACCTATAAATTATCCTCTACGCTCAATGTGCTTTTATTTATACCACACAAATACCAGGAACTCGTGGAAAACAGAAATCTGCGAAAGTCGCATCATTAAAATTAAAAATGATTTTTACCGAGTGCATCTGCTTTTGTGTTTCGCTAATGTATTTATTTATAGAGGCGAGGGCGGCGGCCGACAGCGCGGCGCGGTTCGCCATGCCAACGACCGCCGAGCCGTCGCGAAAGTCTCGCCCGCCCAAACTACGTCCCTTTTCAAAATAAACCATTAAAACTCCGATTTATTTATTGTTTTGAACGTGTTCACGTGTTGTTTATTTCAATTGTATACTTATAGATTATAAAGTAATGAATAATAACCGATTCATAAAATAAATACCTGTGAGATTAAGATCAGATATATATTTCTTACACTTAGTTAATGTATATTTGAACCTAGCTTATTTTACCACTTAATTGACTTCGATACCAAATGTTATTATAATCTGTTCAACTTTTTACGCGTTATTCATTGGGAAACATTCAAATAAATATACTTTTCTTTTTAATTATAATAATTTAGAAGACATTATTGGACATTTTTAGGACATTTTTATTAGGAAATGGTTGTACTAATTCAGAAACATTCGCAAACATGCGTATGTAAACTCACCCGAGTTTGATTGCAATCGGATTAATTATGTAGGACAACATACGGGGCAAAAAAGATATATTCGTTTATATACATACATATATATATAGAACATGTACACGTGTTGGTCTATACAACTCATCAATAGTTTTATCAGAACGGTCATAAAAGTAGATTGAATATTTTATTTTAGCAATCAGCGGCAGCGTTAGTAAATTAAAAAATCGTAAAATGTTAATACCTCGTTATAATCTGTAATCAAGTATCATTACGTGGGTGTAGAAGAATGTGTGTATAATAAAATACTTTTTTTTTTTTTAATATTAATATTTTAGGGACAGATTATTCGCGATATTCTAAATAGTATAATAAATAAGTATAATATTTACATATTAACTGTACACATCATTAGTTTTATACTGTAGATATTACGTACTAGAAACATATTTGCATATAAACACAATGTGACATGTCATATCTGTATATGTTATCTTTATACATAAAATTCCTTTGTACGCGTGTTCGTAATCCTTCGCTTTTTAAATAGCTTGTTTTTTTTTTAATGGAATTATCGGGATGGTTCTTAATTAATATTCGACTCGGTAAGTGACGCTGTTATTGAAATATATCCATGTAATTGTATATTAAGTGAATTTTGTTTTTTTTTTTTAGATTTCTCGCTTAAAGAAAACATATAAACCCAAATTTTCAGTTTCCCAGCACCTCTCAGTACTTTTTAATTCAATATGTTTTATATTTATATACAAATTGTCAAAAATAAAATTTACATATAGTATTTATTTTGTACTAATGTTCAATGTAGTGTAAAATATAGATTTTGTAGAAATATTCATATACTAAACATATAAAAAAAGTAAATCATTTTTCATTTCACTTAAGACAAATTTCATATAATGAACTTAATTTGTTAATCAAAGGATATCACAACATAAGTTTATACTTCTATCATTTTAACAATAAGCAATTTTCTGTATAACAATCAAACACTGTACTGTATAACTAGGTATAGATAGATGTTACTAGCTTTTGCCTGCGGCTTCGCTCGCATTAATGTAGATTTCATCAACAGTACATTTCGTCCAGATGATAAGTACCCTATGCCCTTTTATATACTTTTTTAAAGTAGTTAAGGCATGAAAGCGAATGAACGAACAAACAAAACTACTTTTACATTTATAGTATTAGTTAGGATAGTATTGTTGGAGTTACGCTAATTCAAATTATAAAACTTAGTGCTGGAACAACTGCTCTATCAAGGAGTTAAAGCGAGGAAGCTGCATCTCAGTTAATCATAATATTATATAAACTGAAAGTTATATACGCTCAACGATAATTAAATTTACGATATTCCAAATCACCGTTCGTATATATTTAACATTTTACGTTAAATAAATTCGAGAGAGTAATCGTCTTCTTGACAAACTTTGCACATATTTTTATTTAAAAGAAACATTGTGCTTTTTTTTACATTTCGATACCTGTTTAATGTATGATTTATATAACCAAATATAACTTACATAATAGAATGATATTATGATGACGTATGACACGGGAGAATGGAAATCTAAAACATGTTGTATCGACCCTACTTAGGTGGGATACGGGTAAGAAGATGATGATGTTGAATAGAATTATATTTAATAGTAGAAATACTGAAAGCCATAAATAAGTCACTAATTTAATATATAATTTGCTGATGAATTAACGAGCATAATCTAAGAAGTGATCATTACAATTTAAAAAAACCGAAAATATTTCCTTAAACGAGTAATATATATGTATGTGAATGAAAATCAATTGCCGTTTGTATGTAAGCGCACCAATTCCGAACGGCTACACCTATTTTACTCATATTTTTTTTTTATTGTGCTTGTAACTAATAAGACAAGGTTTGTGTGAAAGAAAATGTAGGAAGAGTCGTACAAAAAACAGAGAAAAATCTCCATATAAAAAGTAACTGAATGAGTAATTCAGCAGACAGTGGGAAAATCTTCAAAGGTATTAACAGAATTGATAGACTGACGTTCAGTGGTTCAGTTGCCATTTTGATTACATATGAGAAAAAAAAAAGAAATTATGAAAGAGAAAATAATATAATTTTATTAATATGTTTATTTAATAATCATCCATTTGTAATAAAAAAATATTTTTAATTTAATACAGATTTGGATTCCGAGTTAGAAATTGAAGACAGAAATTTAATTATGTCGATGTCTTGGGGAAGAAGCAGAACGCGGCACAATTCTGCCTAAACAGCCGTGTGATTAAAAGCCGTCGTTGTGGGCCAGACAATCACTATTTGCAATTCACATTCGACGAAGATAAGCTTATTTCATAACATCTTGCCTACTTCATCAATATATCTCTTATTGTCGTCTACCAGTATGTGATTTTACAAATAATATGATTATAAACCTGTTTTGTATTCTTGGCTTTAGTTAGAGTCTTATAAATGTGAATATTTTCATGTTCTTTTCCAGGAAATCGGAATATAAAAAATGAACCCGAGCAAAATCCGTTCTACAAATTTTTTGACTAAACAAATATGATAAACATTTTGTATATAATAAACTATACAGTATATTTGGAATAATAATTGTGGGCCGAATGATATATCGAATCAAAGAATCAATGTATTTTATTAGTTAAAAAAAACTATTAGAAACTACGCAGGTTAAGGTTATTTATTTTTTTGACTACTTCATTTGGCATAGATCAGTTTTGTTTTTTTTAATAATAATATAGACACAACTTTACAAACTATACTATAATACAGAAAATATATAAAACTCACGTATTAAAAAATAAATTAAATTAAATTTCAATAAGGCAATAACAAATTATAACAAGTAAAGTAAAGTAAAGTAAACCTTATAAATTAAGGTTACTTATAAATAGAAGTTTATCTGCATGACCCTGAATAAAAGTAAAACTATTCTTTAAGAGTGTACAAAGATTCTCTGAAAACATCTATGCTTTCTAAATCTACATTATTATTTTAAGAAATAAAGTTTGTAAATTTGTATTACATAATCCCCGGGAATGACTTCGGATAATAAAAATTAATTAATTCATAGAAAGCTTCGGTCTCTGTATACACACTAAGGTATACTTGGTTGTTATTAAATTTTATCTTGTTATTAATGTAATCAAAGTGGCGGACGACTGCTAGTTACTGTATGATATAGATAATCTATATACACAACAACTTGACTGATATATCTTACGTTTCAAAATTATGTCTATAATTAAATACGCCTACAATAAAGAATAAATGACTTTGATAAAAAAAAGTCGTGCAATCGCTTAAACTAGAAAACTTTCTTGACTCCGACTAAATCGTTTTTAATGTTTTATCAGTCCAGTTTTTTTTTATCATAACACGATATTAAAACGAAATAATTATTATAAAATAATTTCTTCTAGCCTCGTAAATATTTCAAGCTTTATACAAATTCCTAAACCCTGTAAAAACCTTAAGCAATACAACGGATACTAATAGATGCATTCATAAATCAACTAACAATCTGTTTATGATTTCGTCATTGGTTATGCTTTTTATATTAACGTGTTCATGTCCTACGACCGTCGTTTAAAATTTTGCAAGTATTCTCATAGTTGTTAAACATTTACAATCAAACCTGTTTATATATTTATGAAGCTATGAGTCATTAATTTATAGTTTTTATTTCATTTTTACAACATGATATAATAAAAAAAGCCGTTTTTTGTCTTCTGTGCGCAATTTCGGAACACTTTTTTGTTCTTGCTCATCAGGAAGTTAATTAAAAAACAATTAAATACAGCCTACCTGACATTAGACCTATCTTGAAATCCCAGTATATATATCTTTATGATGGTTTTTATTCAAACTCACGCAAATTAATAAAAATGTGGTAAAAATATACTTTTGAGTAAAGATAAGTCTAATTTAAATCGAAGAGACATCCATACTTGCACTTATAGACAAACATACACCATTGCTTTCAAATTCACTGTAGATTGACTACTAAAAGATTACAACGTAGTGCACTCTTCGTCACATGAAAGCTTTCAGATCGAAGTAGGTAGATAGTTGTCACATTTTCGTAAAGTCTATGTGCGAATTCGAAGTTTTCAATTCAAACAGAATAGCTTCGGTTATAATAGAAAAAATACGGAGATGAAATTTGTATTTATTTATTTCGAATTACTATGATTTATTTAGTTTTTTTTTTAATCCTGTGTATATTATAGCGCAAAGTAATCTTAATTGATATTATAAATGTGAAAATGAATGTGTTTGGTTCATTGTTACTTACGCTTTCACGCCCTTACTACTTTAAATATTACCATTAAACTTTTCGTACATGTTCTCGGGAATACATAAAAGAACATAGAGTACCTCTCACCTAGAAAAAAAAACTGTTCCCGTGGTATTGGTCGCTAAAGCTAGTATACATTTAATCAATTGAATAGACGTTTAATTTTGTCAGGTAATAATTTATTGCAATAACTATTTTAAGTACATAGGTTTATTGTATATGCTGCTAACATTTATGGTTAGACTTGTTTTAACATTAGTGTTTATATTTGGACTCTTTCAATAATTCGATGAAATAGTTAAAATAAGTGTCTCGTATAAATAAAACAATACATGTAAGAATTATTAGCCGTTACAATAAGTTAACAATTTTCATGATCAACGCGTTTCCAACGATTCAGCGTTTAACATTTACCCCTTGTTGGTACAGTAAACGAAGTCCTAAATTCTGAATCAGACTTGATTGAATCGTAGTCGTGCCCGCGGGAATGGAGTTATTTTCCAACCTATTTCATGCCACGTCGAAACGATCGACAAGTCGTCGTGCACTAACATTTCGTGTTTGTTCTACTCTCTCTCTCGAGAAATTTCTTACAGTTCAGTAGTATTTGTTTGGAGACAATTACTCACAACATTCATATTTTCTCTTATATTTTTTATCGTGGAAGAAAATGATCACTGGATTATGGCTTTAATAAAAATGACTACGGTTATAATTTGGTCTTATCTCAAAATTAGGCGGTCGTCTGCATAAATATTTGCACTATGTGGATGAAGGTGTACGTAATTGTTTATACAACTTAAGGCCTACTAATATACTCATTGTTGTATCTTTACATAATATTATAACGCCATTTAAATTTATATTTTATTTTTGTCGTATTACAATGGACTAATTGTTAAACTGAAATGTTTTCGGGTCAAAATTTACTATCCTAGTTATCTATCTGAAAATTAACAAACAGTTTTCAAATTTCGAATAATTATTACTTCAGTCTCACTTCTATTACAAATTATATAGTTTGCAAATTTGATATAAATATATTATTTTTGTGATATACAATTATGCGTGCAATTACTGGGATATATACAGAAAATATGAAGTAGTATGTCACTCTATTTTTTTGTAAACTCTTTCTGATACTTCAGATCACATAAAACTTTTATGAGTTTGTACCGTTTTCAAATGTCTACTAGTTACATTATTTTAAAAATAGATGATGACTACATGTTAATATTAAATATTTATACGTCGAAAGTTTCATTCAATGTATATTTTACCAAAAATACGAATACAGAACACAGGATAGCCGTGAGTAATAAAAAAAAACTCATTTGTGATACTCGTCCAGTTGTTTCGATTCTCGGCGATCGGACAATGGGCAACTGTACGCACAATGTGAATTACGAGTCATCAATCAAAGTCGTATTCGCCCGCACGTTCTCTCTACCCCACACTGACTCGCGCTCCCTATTCTGATTTACCCTCGTATAACAGGTAAATGCACTTTTACATACCTAAAACTATACACAAATTTGTCGGCTTACGCTTAAATATTTATACACATTTATCAAAAACTAAAATAAATAAAAAAGAAGTTGTACTTATAAAGCGGTCTGTCATATATTTTAATGAATTTTCATAAATGCAGCCGATTCTAAATTAAAAAGGAATCCACAGCTAACTTGCCATAAAAAAAAAAACTAATTTGAGTCGTTTGAATTTGAAGAGCTCGGAATCAATTTAAGCCAATTTATTCGTTAAGAAATTTTTATGGGAACATTTCAAGCTATTTAGAGTCGTAAAATAACTCATTTTTGAGCACAATCTTGTCAATATTCACAACTTTTTATTTTGTAACGGCGACGACAATAACACAGAATCCAGACATTTCTGTAATGCCCTTTTATTCGTCTGCATATATTCGTATGTCAAAACTTTCAAGTTAAGCCTTCCGCGTCGTGTCATATCGCGTGACATGTCCGTACATTCTACATCGCTATTGCGACTTTTGTATAAAACATTGTAAAATTGTATCGAACAACAGTGTCAGTTACGGTTTTAATTTTATACGTTATAGTGACAAAATAGTTTATCGAATAATGAGTATGTAAAGTGAAACAGTTATAGTATTGTGAGTTATATAGAAATAAGTTAAAAATGGAATAATAATTCAAATAATGTAACGAGAAATAGATAAGCATGCGTCATGCAACCATAGACATCATTATGACGTTTGACTATTATTATATAACTTTATCTTATCAAAAATATGTTTTGTGTTTGTCAGTAGGTAATCCCAGTCGGTACAGATTTCACAGTATCCTTTATTATTGGAAATTCTTATCAACATGTGGTCCTATCTGCATTTAGTTTGTTTAGGGGTTTGTATTATACTATAGTACCGATAAATCATGACTCAATTATTTAAAACTTAGTATTTTCCATAAAAATCAATTCTCATTCGATTTAACATTTTCACACAGCATTTTATATAATTTTAATTAAAAAAAATCACAAAAATATTTTGTAAGCAAAGTATATTTGTACCTTTTTTTGTATTTTGTCTCTGAATAAAAAAATATACCGTGAAGTTAATAAAAAAACGTTGACGAAGTCACGTCGCGTGTATCAGCTAGTGTGAAATAGAATTACGAAAATCGAATTTAAATATTTAGCTTCTTTAAATTATACAATTACGATCTAGACAACCATAATATTTAAAACTAAAGAAAGATCATATCTATTGCTATTGAGTGTTTAAAATACTCAGGATGCAAAATATTGATCATGTCCTGATCTAATCTTTACTTCCTGCGACGTTAGTTAACAATTCCCGTTGTACTAAATGTTCTAAAGTAGTACGCATATGTATTCTATTTATTATGTGCTGTTTATTGTGTTTTTTAGTTTTACAATATACTATGGATTAATTAACTCTGTTAGATTGAAGACGTAGAAAATATTCAGCCGAAATGGCGACTAGCGTAAAGGTACTAAAGAAACCGAATTCAGCGAATCGAATCTAGCTATCTATTCGATATAACTAACTATATTTATATATGTGTGTCTATATCGATGTGTATAGATAATTTAATTCATCTTTCCAGTTTCGCTAAATGTAACTAGTAAAAAATGATAGAAAAACAAATTCCTCTGAAAAACCTGTATAACTAATGTGTGCGTGTGTAATTCCGAAGGGCAGTGTCAAGTTTGTTGAAGAAGTGTTTAAGCGATGATCTGATCCATATGATAAAAAGATTAGCCTAGGATAAGTTGACTTTGAAATACAGTTGACGTGTAACGGAACTAATCATAAGGCTCTCGGTGACGAGTTCTCAATATGAGAATGGTAGCTCAACCGGACGAGAACTAGAACTGCCATGTTTGATCATGATGTTTACCTTAGCGGAAAGGTCAGGATCATTGTAGGATATTACCACTTTATTTCTTCATTATATATGTAAAGGAATAACATATATATACATACGTGGCCTATGATTAATTAATTTAAGGATTTGTTTTAGTTTTAACGTTGTGTAGTTGTTATTGGTGCCTTAGTGAATATTTCATGTAACATCAACGTACAATAGGTGACATGGGAGACATTCTAAGTAGTGTATGTTCATATACGTAGTTTAACGACTACTTGCATGTTTTTGTATTAATGAGTGTCCACTCAGTGGTCGAAATCGACCATAATTTGTTATTTATTCAAGCTTTTAATTTTGCGAAAAAAATAATTTCAAATATATTTTTGCTAATACTCAATAGCCAATAGTCAAAAAACAAGAAAAGGAATAAAGAAAATTGGTTGACAAATAGAAGATAAAGATGTTTATATAATTTTATCATTACGCTTTATTGTATGGGTTTGAGCATTAATAAAGAAATTACAATTAAGGAAATGAAAGACAATACAGTTTTAATACAGATACGACGGGTAATAATACTTCTGGAATATCATTTAAAGTCACGGACACCACTTAGTACTATATTATTGTACTCGTATATTCCAATCTGACATAATAATTACGAATTCCAAAATTTCTATATTAATGTAATTGAGACTGGACACAACATTGAGCATCACTCTAGTAAACTATACGATGAATCCATAGCACTATATTAATAGTCCATAAATTAAATTCGCCATTTATTACTTTTATGTAAGTTTTTACTTTTCAAAACAAAGTAAGATAACTTACGAGTCCCGAGTAAAATAATGGTATAAATAAAACGGCTACATGAAAAAAACACTTACTACGTGTTTGTACGTTAATACACTATTTTATACACAACTGTCTCTTGTAGTTGTCACAGTATGTTTTCCAATAAGAGAACATTTCTATATGGAATCGAAATATGACTTTTATAAATAAAAAGACATGTTTAAACTTCCACGTGTATGGGCGGAACACGTACGTGAATCCCTACAGAAATCAAAACCGTTTCGTCTTATTAAATGCTGACACAATTCATTCGATGGTTGAATTGCTTTTCTGAGACCTTTTTCTTCAGTTATGCGTGAACTCTCAGAATTCATAAAGATCATTCGAGGCTCGTGTTTTACAAGAAGCTTAATAACTCCCCGTGAGATTCGAGCGCCGTTAATACGATAGCTTCCCTTAAAGCCTTGAAGGCAGGAATGGATGATGGGGAACGGAGTTACCTGAAGTAACATACAAGAGTAAATTATCTATATCCACCATGAAATATTCAGTAAATGTGAGTGGTCATTATTCAGAGAGAAGTTCATTAGAGAAGAATTAGCTTTCGCCCACGGCTTTGTATGTATACATTTGACCCGGTGATCTATTTGAATGAAAAATTTAAGTTTTGGTCGCTTCATATAGTAATGAAAATCACAGAGACAGTTTGTAAGTATATTAGAATACCGAATTTTACTTACAGCAATAAGTGGTAGTATTATTATATATAATTTAGTGAAATTAACTTGTTATATATTTTGTCTATACTAGTATATACAAATTGTGTCTATGTTCGAACGGATTAAAATTAAAATTAATTTGACCGGTTTCAATAAAGCCTTTTTTTTAATTCTGCTTATGGCTCTAAAATTCCATGATATAATCATTTTCCTTTTAATATAATGATTACAACAATACTGTCTAAAATGTTGTCTATGAAGAACTTTTGACTGTTAAAAAAACATCTTAAGCCAGATCAATAGTTACACCTATGTACATTTGCACATTGTATTTCAATATTTAACTCGGAACAATTTTAAGCTGTCTACATCATTTTGGGCCGAATTGATTGTAGCCATTAATAAAAAATGTAACAAAAACTATCATTATCTCTATTTTCACAATGTAATAATAATAAAAACAATCGTAAGTTTGATTTTAAATCTGATGCACGCCTGAAGAAATATTGATGATTATAGTACCTATAAAGAACTACATATGTATATTTACACGGTTTCTGTTACATGTATATTCGAGCGACATCGTTACTGCATTTTGCCCATGAACAAACCATAAATCACTATTGCAGTCTATTCTGCATATATTATACCCTCGCTATCTAGCATGGTAATTACTACTCTCCCGGCGCGGTGCGACATAATAGCTAATTTAACGACTTCGACGAAGCACCTGAAAACTTAAAAGTACACCGATACTGTTTGTTTTTTTTCAACATTTAAATTTAAAATAATATATAAAAAATAGTTCTAGATATTAGGTAAAGTATGTTAAATGCGTTTCACATTAAAATTAGAATCAAGTCTCGTGTGTATGCAAGATCAATTATGTAAAGCTGCAACTTTAAAGCATGTAATTGAATATGTGTATATATATCTTAAACTAGAATGTTATAAAGACTATTTTATGAAAATACCATTGCAGTTTAAGATAATTCTGATTTTTATTGTTATGTATGCGCAACTGCTAGCGAATATATTCCAACAATAAAACGGTTGAACGGTTCTAGAAGAGACGACAAAAATCATATCCATCTAAACAATAATTGAGGATGCAATAAAATGTCTGGCTGGATTGGATAGGAGTTGCGTCGTGGCTGCGGCTATGTGCAAATGAACTGGCGCGGCGTACGCCGAAGGACGCGGCCGCATTCCGCACCACACCGCACCACTACACCCGAGATGACACACATACCGACACGTACTCCTGCTGTGTGTATGTATGTATGTGTGCAACAACATTAAAATCGCCGTACATAAGGCGCTATTGCATTGCCTCTTTACAGGGTGTTGTTGTACCGCTACTACACTGGAATTCCTTATTACGGCGCAACACGTTGCATTCACAAAATTGTTTCGAAGCAGTCGTGTATCTGGGTATTCACTGAACCGTTAGCACTCTACATTGGATCATTTAAAATAATGGTGTTAGATGGTATGGATTTTATTTGAACGGTGATTTGAGTCTGAATTAGCAAACAGATTCATACAGACCCAACGGAATACATAGTATCAAAGAAGAAACAGTTTAATCATTCGCCGTTATGCTGACAGGCTGTAATCTCGGGGGTAGCCGTCGCGCGCCGCACCGAAGCGAATCGCATACAAATGTCCCGCCAGCTATAGCAAAAATTGCTGAGTAATATCCTTTCACTGTTTTACATGTACGATCATTGTACCGCAAATAATTACACACTCATGGAGCACTCTGTACATTTTACAATGATCTCCTCCGTGTTATAAAGCTTTATAATATCGCTATTTTTAATAGTGCAACGTTGGATTGCCATGTTTGTAAGCGACAATAGACGGAACAATATTTCGGATCGCGTTACTGGCATGTGCCAACTGCGTCAGCGTCGTTGATCGGCTGACATCATGCCACGGCCAAAACTGAAATGGTGCGTTTACCAACTTCGAGATTATACAGTATTATTACATACATTCACATACAATGATGCAAGTATGTTTCAATACTTGGTCTTCGTTTAACTTCAGCTTCGTGTTATCGTGATGCACGAAGCTTTTATAGAACATACTTTAGTCCTACCTATGAGATTGTCAGACTGTTTTTATTTGATTGTTAAACTGCTAAGATACACGTTGTTCCTTTGATTTAAAAAAGTATTTTACTGAAATATTATATCATGATTACGACAATTTAATTGCAAATAAATAACACAAAGGTCATCTTTAAAAGCTATTAAAATAAATATACGTCGATAAAAACCTTGTTTTATAGTAAATCATTTTTAACAATCATGAAATTAACGCTACACTGACTTTTATATCATTTTATGTGATAGGATAAAAAGTGATAATTTTAATTTACAATAGAATTTAGAACACAAAAAGAAAAAAATGAATGCTTGAAATAATATATTGGTAATAGCCTAAACTTAATAGACTAAAATACAATTGCTTACACGATTAGTGACTCATGATTCAAAACACTGATTTATGTTTTTACTGGAAGAGGAACTAATCGAAGTATGTGATTCACACATCGCCCTTTAAAATGCTCTTGCATTTCACATACTCGTATTATTAATATTATTAGCCAAGAGTTGTTACGATGTCAAAGTAATCGTTAAATAGCATTACTTATAAGCTTAAAAGTAACAGACATCATTTCTTGTATCATTCTGATATTTGAACATGAGTTTTTTTTTTTATTAACGTATCTGAATAGCTTAACGAAACTGACCTACGCTAGATGTACAATTCACTGCAAAGGATGTGTGACTAATGCAGATTTATTTTTCATTATTATTACCTCTTTTCCTTTCGACGAAATGTTTTACACGTCATCGCTCGTGACTAATACCGTCTAGCCTTTGTTTACTTTATTTCAATGGTAAAAATCGGCAACTTGATTGTTTAACTTTTCTTTGTAATTACTTTATAATTTATAACATATTTAAAATTTGTCTTTCGTTCAAACATTTATGTGAGGGTAATTTACTATTATTATTAGTAGTAGTACCCTCTCACAGAAAGTCGACGTGAAGTAACAGTGCTTGCACTGTTGCGTTCGTTCGGTCAGTGAGAGCGCAGGAGGCCCACATATATTAAAAGGCCGGCAACGCATTTGCGACTCCCCTGGTGTTGCTAGTGTCTATGGACGGCGGTGTTCACTTACCATCAGGTGACCCACCTGTTCGTTTGCCTCCTATAATATAAAAAAAATCTAATATTATAAATGCTACTGTGAGTTTCTTTGTTACGCTTTCGCGCCTTAACGACCCAACCGATTGTCATGAAATTCTGTGGACACTTCGTTAGGGGTACAAAATAGGACGTAGAGTACCTGTCATCCAGAAAGAAAGTACTATTGTTCCTGAGGGATAGGTTAAATCTACATTCAAGCAAGCGAAGCCTCGGGCAATAGCTAGTATGATTATAAAACGTCCATATCAATATAAAAAAATAAAATGATCGTATTACAATTAGTATGAATAAGATATGAGAAGCAACAAATTGTTTATATTGTTTTTTGTTGTTGGTAACTAACCATATCGTTGGTTTAGTAACCAAACCGATGTCAGTAATGTTAAACAGAATTCATGTAATTCAAGAACCATAATTTTCTATAGTATAGTGTAAAATTATTATAGACTGTTTACGGTCAAATAATTGGACATCGGTGTTCGAGATTCCAAGACAACAGCGCTCGTCATCGCGGCTTTGTTTGCGGCCTACTATGACCTGCTGGTAATCAGTCGAGGGGGCAAGGGGCCGTAGGAGGCGTATAGAATGGGGAGTGAGTCAGTGACTACGACTAGTTGAAATGTCTGGGGCAGCTTCTAATTTGTGAAGCCGTCTCTGCGAAGGATTAACCTCGCTTCGATCGCCCACTCTGCTAGGATTTAATATATTTTCGCATTTCTTTACATTACAGTTTGCGCACGAGTTTGCCTAATTAAATGATTCTTACAGTTTAAAAAAACGAATGCTTTAATGATATTTTTCAAACACATTCGAATCATATTAACAATTTAAAATTTCACATACTGTAATTTAATAAAAAAGAGGTTAATTGTGTGCTTCACTTAAGGTTTGTGAACTTAACGTAGACCGGTGAAACTGTAACGGCCCTAACAAGACAACAGTGTAGTCTGTTTGAAAAAAAATTGTTAAACTCGCTTATATAAATTTTGTGAATCCAATCCTTACCGGTACTATAAATACGAAATTGTTACGCTTTCACGCCTTTTGCATATGCATTTGTCGTTTCTGTAAAACGGTCATTAGTGTATTTTTTTTCCTAGAATAAAACAGTATTGTTCCCGAGAGATAAGACAAATCTTCATTAATATGAGCGGAGTCGCAGGCAAAAGCTATTAATTAATAAATAAATCGAAACAAGCAAGAGATCTCAAAATAAAATAAAACACATTAGTCTAAAACACGTACTTTTCTGGTTTAGGTTTCAATATATCTTCACTTAAAGTTGTCGAGGCAGACGAGACTAGTTGCTCTCAGGGCCGATTTTTATTACCTCCCGTTGGTTAGCTTTCAGAGTAAACTGACAACGATAAATTTATCCAATAAGATACTGTATACAATAGGATTAAATGTCTACATGTTAACCTTGATAGCTATAAACTACTTTTAGCAGTTTCTGAAATCACAAAAGTCGAACTTTACCTTATAAATGTTAACGAAACACGATATACAAAAATGAGATGTTTGAACTTATCTTGTTTGGAATCGAATTGGTTTTTGATTCGTCCTAATATTATTATGTTCATGCCATTCGAAGTTTAAATGGACACTAACTTTGTTTAAAACAAGTAGCACTCGTAAATATTTATTGCGTAGTTCGTTTAAATAGATTTTTTTACAAAGCAGTATGCATAAGTAAATATTTGCTTAATCTTTTATATAATAAATAGGCGGAGACAAAACAGTTAACTACATCTTCTTCATTTGTTTCCCCACTGATTTTGTTTATTTAATTTTTTTGTTTAGTAGATATTGAGGAGCTTTAGTGTTATCAATAAAAAAATTGGAAAGTTAGTGTTTTTTCTTAATGAAACTTAAAAAATTAACGAATAATGGTCAAATTTCGACCATTGGATGACCTGCCCGGCTTAAATTAACTGACATATACTAAGGGATTAAGCGTTAAGTTCACTCGTAAAGTGACGCTCTCACAAATTATGAACGAATACTTTAATGCACTTTGTTACACTGACGAGCTAAAAATAAAACGACTGAATTTATTGATGCGCAGGAGTTGTACGATCATATTTTTCATCACTCCCGTTTCAGCTCGAACCCATTGTTAAGACTTCTACTCATACATATTTAATGTTCACACGAAACGATTGCCTCTTCGCTCGTAATCCGAACTGTTAAGGAGAAGAACTATGTTTGTTTGTATAATATAATATAAGTGAACAAGCTTAAAGTGAATCAATATTTACTGGACAAGCGAGCTACGTCATGCGACCTGTATTTTCTCTCCACTTTCTATGAATATGTTCGCATTTTGTTATATATCACGTCAATTAACGTTATACCATGTCTTCAAGGATATTGATACGTGTCATCCAGATAAATTAAATTTCATCAGTCGCAAGGGAGGTGGGGCGCGGCAGCAACAAGCTGCGAGAGTCTCGACTCGGCGCGGCGCGGCGTCGAGACGGAACGGGCGCGACCCGACGACGCCAAGAAACCACTCGACATAAAACTAAATCACCCAACACTACCGACGAGAAAACGTAATAGCTCTCAACAGAAGACGTGGAAGGCTAGCTCGAGTATCAATTCCGAGCTTTACCGGCTTCGTTTTATTTCGTCGGGCAAAATAGTAATAAAAAATATAAATTAGAACCGATGTAACCATTTTAGAGGAACCATTCGTCGCAGTATAATGTTAATCAATTATTCAAATTTTAAGCGTGTTACCCTATGAATACGAAAGAAGATTCTTTATGTATGTATTTAATAGGTATGATAATAAATAGGGATTTTAATTTTCACTTCATACACCCGTAACCGCGGTCATATATTGACACAACGTATATTTTAGTCTAATTCCTTCGTTGGACTCTCCCACGCACACTAAGCGGATTATCAGCTTATCGACTTAAAGGCATACTCACCTATTTATTCCGAATAGCGAAAAATAAATACTTATAAAAACATATACGTTGCTTGCCTAAGAAAAAACGACAAAGTCATTGGGTGCCACAAGCTTTCTTAGTGGGGTTTTGAATTCCGTGACTCAAATAATTAAGTATAGAGATGAGGGTCGCTCGGTGAAATTAGACATTGTTATTGCAACTATAAATTTGATATTCGGTGAACGTATTCGCTCAGAATAACAAACATATTAAAAGCTACATAATAGGTTTTACGATAACTCTCGGTCGCAAACCGAAAGTAAATAAAACAGTGCATAAAGAGCACCTAGGTAGTTTTCTTGTCTCTTTCATTTTGCAGTTGTAAGTGGCGTTCGGCTGAAAAGTTCTGTAGAATGGTAAATATTGATTATACAAAGTTGAGGCAATAAAACTGTTTGTATAAAATGTAATGTTATAAGAATAAAAATGTCTTAATAATTTTGCTGTCTTAAATAAAATAAAAACTCCCCTTTTCTGTGTTAATTCAATGGAAAAACTTTAGAATCGATGATGGGCACCTTACAATTTAAATAACATTACAGGATTTTTGTTTACACATGTCATACGATATTTTGAAGGAAGAAAACAAAATATCGATATTTCTGACACACGCTAATATGTATATCATAATATAGAAATACGTTTTTAATGTTTGTGCATAAATTATGCTTAAACGACTGCGTAGACTTAGACTCTGGGGAAAAAATCGATTATGTTGTGGGAAAGTTTATAGAATACTTATTTAACGCTCTGCGACGAAGCCCTGCAAAATGTAGTATAATATACATATAATAAATATAAAAGAAACCAAATAAATGTTGATATTTTTAAATAGATTTCACACTCAGCCTAGACAGTAGGTGATTTATGTAATACAATGTGTGCAAGTTCTAAGAAAATCGCTTTGAGTCTTTCATTGTTACACCGTAAACGTTTGCGAAAACACGCAAACATTCTACGACAGGGCTCTCCGTGCGCACTAAAGATTTGAATCTGTTATGTGTACTTCGGTAAGTTGATGCAACTTAGTATTGGTAGTAACTTTAAAATGTGACGTGGACGTGTTGTATTTTAACTGCCAACTTAATATACATGTATTTTATCAGAAACACCCTTTGAATGTAAATTATAATAAAATAATCGCCCTATTGCTAAAATAAGCTAAGTGTATGCAATTAGATTTGAACGTGGAATACGAGTTACGAAACGAGATGTCGGCGACGGGTTATTCTTAGTGTTAAAAATCTCCTTGTACTTTGTGTTACAAACTTCTTTGTGTTTTTGTATTTTATAATTTTTTTATTTAAACATGTATATTTAAAACGGACATATTGCATGTCACCGTTTGGAAAAAAGGCGATGAAAGGAAACGCATAAAAATCTACAAATCTAGTATTTTATTTTATTATAAGTTAAAATCTAGTCGACCGTTTATAAATACGAACCATAAATTAACAGTTAGTTATAATGTTCTTTATAAAATAAAACTCATTTCAATTCTCTGTAACTTCTGCGTAATACACTCATAGAAGAACCCCATACAAATTTCGTAGGAGCTTAGTTGCTGTTTGCTTTAAGAAATATATTTAAATCATAATATAATATTCGACAAGCTATTCGTAAATCGTCACTGCGTCATTCCGTTTGGGCAGCCGTTTAATAACATGATTGCGCATCATTGAATTATTGAATCGTCATTTTCAATGGAACAGTACTTGTGTATTTACGCGATAGTCTAAAAATAAACCGAGATATGTATACTTTTTTTACCAATAAAATTATGTTGATATATAGAAAAGTTAAAACAAATTATTCCATTAAATGGTAGCATTGGTAGAACAAGTGCTATGTTTAAATATAATGGTAACACTACACACTTATTACTCATACTGCTGTGTATCCGCCCACTAATAACGTATTTCGCAAAAGCGAAGCGATAACAGAAATGGCTTAAATATATGCTTGAAAATGGCAAAACTAACTAAAACGTGAACTATTCTTTATAGACTTACTTGTAGGACGTATTACGTATAGAGATGCAGTGGACTCTATATTCAACAGCTTCTGCTATCGATTTGCTTTTACGAAATATCTAATTAAGCTACTAGTCTAGTATGTTGTTGGCAACATATATTGGCGCATAAGGCCTTTTAATTCAGTTTCATATGGAGCAACCTATATGTTATAGACCTCACATGTAACCGGCGTACTGTTTGAACTTAATTATATATTATCGTAAGCCACAGTGATCGTTTTAGATGAAGTAAACTATATGCATTTTTACTGTTTTGCATAAAATAATCAAGAAAGCATTTGCCTCTTATTGATCTATCATATAACATCGACAAACAGCCAATATTTTTAGTGTCAAAAAGTCGAGAGAAAACTTACCTTTATATAACTTATGCTAAGTTTTATATTTTCCATCTATAAAAAATAAATTATTTGTACATATTGATGTCATATAACGTTTTTTTTTTTCATTTTTAAGTTACGATCTGGTATGTATCCTATACGTGTTTATATAAAATATAACATAACTATTCAATTATTACGAAATATGTTTTACTTATTTAAGTAACTCTCAGTACATATTTTATTAAATGAGACACATGCCAACTTGGAATCATACATACTTTTAATATATTAAGTGCTTGTAGATAATATAAGTATTCAGTAATGAAAATTTCATGACCAAATCTTAGCTTGTTGTCAATACCTACTGATTTGATTATTTAATTGTTTTCATTATTTCTTAATACTAAGACTTCCAAGCACGGTTACGTTCCTTTTCGCGAACTTCAAGATGTTTTTAAGGAAATTCTTAATATACTTCTACGTCACAAAGGAAAGACACAAATTGGCCATATATATTATATTTGTGGCTTCATTGCTTTCGGTTCTGTGCTGGGGGTTGTTTTTTATGGGAGACATTTTGCCATAAAAACCATATTATAGTAATACTGACGATAAAAGCTTAAATATAGCTTTATATTATATCAAGTATTGTAATCGAAGTTCTTCTTTTGCTACAAACTAAATTGTATAATATCATATTATACAATTTAGTATTACATGATATTTAATATGACAGTAAATAAATAATATATAATTGTTTGCAGAGTACTGGTGGTTGTCGTTCAGCTAGCGGCGCGAGCGTGGGCGCAGTGACGGTAGCAAGTGCGGGCGCGGGCGCAGGCGCGAGCGCGTGCGCGGCGCGCATGGCGAGCGCGGGAGCGCAGTACCGCGGCAGCGCGCAGCAGTGGGCCGCGGCATACGCGCCGCCGCCCTGCCGCTATCCGGCGCCGCAGCCGCAGTCTTACGCAGCAGCACCCAGCCCTTATACACCGCACCAAGTAATTTCATATTTTTACTAACTTACACATTAATTCTCTTTTTATTTGCAAGTTTTGTTGAGATAAAATAACCCAATGGTATTCTAAAATTACTATCCCTATTATATTCAAAGCTAACTTATTTTATAACATCTTAAAAGAAAATTGTTTTAAATTTACTTTACCTCTATACGTTGATTTTCTAAAAATAACTACATTACAACATAATAACTGCTGGTTAATAATGCTTCCTCAGTCGAACCTTGTACAGGTTCTATCGTTGTCGTGTTCGTCTAACAACACAATAATCTTTTTAAAGGAAGCGTCTCCAGAATACTTCTGTATCTACATAGTATCTTTATATTATGTGTACTAAGAAACATACAGATAGAATTGTTGCCAAATGAATACTGCAGTTTAATGCACTATTTATGACTTATTGGCAAAAGTAAGTTATACCCAAATTTTCACATTCGCTTCCATATTTTATGTACCCTTTTTAAGTTCTGAGTGACTTTTAAGGTTAAGTTTATTTTCTTGTCATAATTTTAAATTATATTAGTTTTCCTTTAAGTACATTAATCGATATGTGCATTGATTACTGTTAAGGATAACTTATATTACTCGTAAAACTGAAGTTTATGCTGATGGATCTCATTTAATACTGTTGATACGAAGAATTTATACTACCAAGAATATCTAATGTTAATGTGCGTTATGGTTGATTACATTATCACAATAAGTACAATGTTTATATATACGACTTTTAAATTGTTATATTAAATAAGTAAAATTTATTTGTTTCTCTCCGGAACTACTAATCCGACTCGGAAAATTCTTTCACTGATACAAAACTGCGTTTCCACTAAGTGTCATATTATATTGTTATTAAATATTACATTTTAATTAACGCGAAAGAAATCACTACCGCTTGCTAAATAAATAATAAAAAAGTATGATATTTCCTGTGACATCGTTCTCCTGAAAATATATGTATTAGTGAGAACTACGTGTTTATGTGGATTAGTTGTAGGCTATCTCTTATTTTTTTAATTATAGTTTTGTAATTACCACTTAACCTAGGTAATACTCTGAAAACCCTCTATTTGCCAGTAAAAGCGCCCTGAGAATCGGTTAAACTATTTCGGAGACTAGTTTGGACAAACAATAGACACTTTAATCTCATTTACATATATTGTATAAATTTCACCAAATAACTTGTCTTATCGTACAGTTTCTGTGTTAGTCGGTTACCTTTTTAGTAATTTAGTACTTTAGGAATTATAAAGTAAAAAGTGATAAGATGAATGTAGAATTGACCTATCCCTCGAGAATATTACCTACTTTTTTTAGGGTAAAAGGTATTTTTCCGTACACCTGATAATGTATATGCAAAATGCCATAATGATCGGTTGAATACTTAAGGCATGGAAGGGTAAATATTATTAAGCATATCTAGCTGGAAACCGTTCTTTTTCTATACAAAATTGTATGCAAGCATACTCATTGCGAGACCAAGTGTACTTCATAAAGATCAAATATATGGATAATTTCGTGGAATAACATATTATCTTAGTTGTGACCAGTGTTTGTTCAAGAACAAATCATATCGCATAAGGACGTTCGTTCATAATGACATTTCTCATTACACGATACAAAGGAATAAACTATGATCCTCATTATGAAGGTAACTGGGTCTTAGGAGTATTGCATTAATCATAATGGACTGTATTTTGAAATTTAGTGAAAGAGATTTACTGGTATTTACAATAATAATAATGAGGCAAGAAATGTTACAGAACTATAGATTGGTGTAGGCTCAGATTATGGAGTGTAAAGTTAATGTGAGCCATCTGTGTATGAATATGTGTTTGTCAAAACGTGCTACATTATGGTGTCGGTGGAGTAGTAACAGGATTCATTTTTGTTCAATTATTTTAATAAGTTTTATATCAGTACACACTCTAAAATCACTAAATGTATTATATAACGTTCACAAAAATTCTATCACTCTCAATATATTCTGACAGCAGTTATTTTAAGTAGTTAAATTTACAAAATTACTTCCGATTAACCATACTCTTTGCCTCTGCTAGCGCCATTTTTATGACTTTTGGAATTGTTACTTAGTGCTTAGAGATGGACACTTTTTCAACATGTTACCCATATGAAATGGTTCTTCTTACCTCTAAACTCCCATAGCTCAGATACAAACAGAATTATTACCACAGAGTATATAACATATCTTATTTACCATAGACTATACGATTTTATATCATAGAGCATTACAAACATATGTTCACGTTTTATTTATTAATCTCCAACAAGAAGATACTTATATAAATATACACGAATATCTGAAACCAGTAACTTCATTTTTAATAAATTCATTTTATTGTTACCCTAAAAGAGAGGTAATTTGTTCGTTACAACGAGTAAGGTCGTCGTTCGAAAAGTATATTTTACTTCGAAATAAACTATTATTAAAATCATTATCGTGATCCAGAACGTAAAGTTACTTATTATCTGTTAACCAACAGGCCACTAGACAACGATTATAAGAGACCCGTAATGCCTACCGCCGGCGCTCAAGGCCCGACTAGATAATTAACTGCTAAGTCAGCTTGTTGACATGGTTCCATCAATTTCAGCGGGCGCCAGCAACAACTACGTTCCCCGTTATGCACCCGCACACAATATTACGTGATTAATGTCTTCTTGTGGCATTTACAATAACACTATTACACCGTGATTTGCGTAAAAGTTGCTAATGTATAAATTCACTTTATTAAAATATAATAATTCATTCAAGGCTTTAGTTTGATAGTACTTTATTACTTGTGTAAGCTGTAATTCTCATAATTAATTTAGTATAGTTATCTATTGGATTACTAATTTGTTATAAATTAATGTATGTACTTAGTTACAACTATAAATAATTGTAATTGTTAATGTTATTTAATAAATAATCACAGAGTTCCTCCAACTATCAGCTACGGAAGTATGATTAAATGAAACAACCGCACGTTCCCTCTTTCAATAGAAGTAATATAACGCTGCCATTTATTTTATAAATATCCCTAATATTGGACGTCCCGTACTTTATTTTTTTATGGGGAAAAGTATAAAATTAAAATGTACCATCATTATTAATCATATTTGGTTTAAAAGTGTACATATAATTTAAATACTAATTACATATTTAATTATTTATTATATTTTAATTATATAAACTAATTCAGCATTGATACAAGAAATCTGATTAAAACTACAAATTATATTACTATTAGTAATAATTAGTGACCAAAAATGCCATTCTACAGTAATGTAAATTATCGTTCATATATCACTGTAGTATAAATATGAATTTCCGCTTAACAAAAAAAAACAATTTATTGATGAATGTACATTGAAATATTTAGAAAATTATTTTATACACACACATATATATATATGTATAGTATATACAGTTTCAGAATATATTATTACTTTTGAAAGAAGATAACTATCGTTAAACATTATTTAGTGGACTCTTTCTTTTTTCAATGCTTATCGGCGAGCGCTTGTATCGGGCTCGAGTGTCGCCGGGGCTGCTGTTACGTCCTCGATCAGTTTACGATGCGGAGAGAAACCAGATGCTGTACAGAGATCGTGTTCACTCCGCGTCTAAGCCACCCCAGTCCGCAAGCCTCTCGTAAAAGGAATTTCTCGCGCCCTTATCGCTTTTTGAAATAAAATGTAACTCGTGCAGCGGCGGTGTACGTGTTTTATTACAACGTAGGTATATCTCGTTCAGAATTTATCTCGTAGCAGCGTCTCCCTCGATCGCGATGACTCAATTATTCATTCTTTAATATCGGACGTTATTTTAAAGAGCAGTTTGATTTTTTTTAATTTTTATTCTTACTATACATTAGTATATACATTTAGTAATATACATTTAAATATATATTAACGATATGTCATATACTTATAGTATTGTAATACATTGATTTTATTGTAAAAGGCAGGTTCAGGAGAGATTTGTTATTGTATGACTGGTTTATAGTAATTGCTTTGAAGTGGTTAATATGTTCTGACACCGCGTTGATCGACCTAGTATTGAATCCTTACGAATGATTTGACTCTTGCAGTAAGGCTTTGTCTAAGTATTTAGTTTCTATACTTAATTTAAAAAAATTCGCCAAATATATGTACTTGTGTTCCGACAACTGCACTTGAGGCCAGTCCTTATCCAGTTTTGTGTATTATTCATTCTTGGACTACATAGTTATTTATAACATGAAATAAGACTTTGGTCAAACGGTAAAAACCTATATAATTTAAAAAAAGAAATATTAGAAATAAATAAAACCGCGTATGCAATGACGCAATGACTTGCATTGATTTTATAATAAAGTAACAACCGCTCGCGAATTTGCTTGCATTAAATTGCAATATAAAACTTAATAACAATAAAGTACAATCTAGCGCCACCTATTGATGAGTTATAGTATAATGATTAAAATAAAAACTTAGTCAAACTTATTTTATCGATCTCAGATATGCTAACACTAATTCATATGTACTAGTGTGGTCGTCCAGTGGTCGAAATTTGACCATAATAACGTGTACAAAATAATGTAAACATATATCATTAATTCTACTAAGTATAGTACAAATATTGTAGATGTAATGTGTGTGAAGTACGACAATAGAGATTTATAGATAAACGCTTCGACTCGTCTATGGCATGGAAAAAAAACGAATATATATTTTTTTTATTAATAATAAAGTTGGCCAGTAACTGCAACACAAATAAAATCTGTTGTCAAACAACGGAGAAAAAAGTACTGAACTGTTTTATCTTTGCCTCTGTATAAGTAAATGTATGTAAAGATATACGAAAATTATAAATGGAGCAAGGTCCTACAGAGCAGTTCAACTGTGTAACTCCAAATAATTTTGGATTTTTATCTATAAAAAAATACACTTGGGGTACTGAGTATGACATTTAGTAAGTACAAAAGTCAAAACAGCGTCTGATTCCTTATTCGGTGCTCTGTATTGATATTTTTCATTTTCACCATTTATCAGTTTTTGATACTTATAGTAGTCGTAAAAAAGTCAAACAGAACGATACAATGACTCTTAACTATAGTTATTATGTTCTGTTGTAACTATCTGTTAGAAATGTTTGCCTTTTCCTTTTTTATGTCGGCTCGCACGTGTCTGCCGCTGCGCAGCCGTTAAAACGCATTATTCAAATAAACAATTTGTTCTGCACTTAACTAACGCTGGAAAAGGGGCAGGCAGGTATTCATTTTATTTTACATATTGTTATTAGAAGTATTAATATTGAAGTAGTATTTTGTGAACCATTTTTTTTTACACACTTATTTATAATATTACTAGTAGGCCCAGCGGACGTTGTCCTGCCCTGATTATAAAAAATATATACTTATGTGCATGAAATAACTAATACTAATATATTTAATTTGATAAGGATTAATGCTTCAGCCGTCTAAATAGCCTACCTTACCTCATTTTGTGTTACCATTTTTAGAAGATAGATGGGTATAGTTAGGTATCCTTAAAACATAGGTATATGCCATCGAAGACTTTTTTGTAGGTCTATAAAAGAGGAATATAACATTAGGCGTTGTTTTGTTATATCTCAAAAAAATTGGCAACATTTTCGCCGAAAGCTCTCACACTGCTTGACTTTTTCTAACACTTCCAACAATTATCGGTATATTTCAATCAATTTACACAAACCTTGACAAATTATATACCTAAACCTTCCTCGTGTATTACTCTATCTATTGGTGAACACCGCATTACAATCCGTTCAGTAGTTTTCAAATTTATCGCGAACATACAGACAGACAGGCAGACGCGGTGGGCGACTTTGTTTAATAATATATAGTGATAAAGTACATATAAGTATTAATTATGTGATGTATAAAGTTAAAATATAAAAAAATACAGGATATTCTTAAAATAATATACATGTTATTGCAATAATAAGCATAAGAACAATACGTACTAAGTGAACGGATTTTAAATAGTGATATTATAATTTGAGAAACATAATGGGAAGTATGATAAATAAAACTAAAAACCATAAAAATTGTATGAGAATATATCGTACAAATTAGTTTAAAAAATAAAACAAACTGTCGCTATTGAAGACCAACATTGTAAAATATAATTATTATATTTAAATGTCTACACGCCTGTTTTACTAAAAGTATTATAAAAATCGGTCGTCAATTTTCAACAAAAGTCGTCTAAAGAGCAACAGTGTGGAAGTTGGTTAATAAATTAAATAATTAAGATGATTATTTCCGTCTGTTTTGTATATTATAATATACGTTCAAGTAAAGCCGTAACTCTGATCATGTTCACGGACCCCAGTTTTTAGGTGCAGCTTGTATCTGTGACCGACTGATTAATGACCGGAATATGTCAGCTGTCAGGGCTGTCACAACTCTGTAGCTTGTTAGATCCATCGTCCGCCCCTTCTGAACTGAGGCAGCCCTAAATAAGGATATGTTTTTTGTAAAGTGCTTAATATTTTTTTACGGAAAGGGTGTCATAAGTATCTTTCAGTCACCGTTAATGTAAGTAAAAGATAAGTACACTACACATTTTACTTGAGTAAAACACGTTCCAAAAATAGTTAACCGTTTTGAAATATTTATTGCTGAATTGCTAAACCATAGAAGGATTTGACAAAACCTTAAAGTTGTAAAGATTAGATTCTGAGCGTAATTGCACAAGCATAAGTTACTTTTCCTACGGCGTCATTTTACATATATGTATATTCAAAGATTATGGTGATGTATTTAAATGTATACGGGACGTAACATTTTTTTTAAATAAAATTACGACATTTATTTTTGGGAGGTATCGCTGTGCCCGCATTATTTATGTTTCGAGAGGTCCTTTTTCAATGTCGCTCCAGTTAATTCGTTTATATGTGTTATGCCTGAGGCATAAATTTGTAAAGTTGTATTAAATTATTTATCTTATGAAAGAGTTATTTTATATATATATGAGCATGCTTCTGAGTGATTTTGCCGTGTTAAAAATTTAGATATTTATATAATTATAGAAGTGTATTTAATCAAATTTCGTTTGCGATAATAATTCCATACAGATTCAATTACCGTTATGTGAAATAAGAGACAACTTATATTTATAATACATATTTACTATACACCAATTATGATATTCTCCATAATGGCATACTTAAGAATATCGCGTGCCGTGATTAGACTGTGCCAAATTAAACGACCATCTTGTTTTCGTCGATCCCGTGGGAAAATGACTTTACGTACTATGAAAAAAAAAATGTCACCAAATCGTACTTATCTATTTTCATTTTTCACTTCATTTACGTAAAAACTACAAGATACGATTTAGATAGTTCTATTTTAGTTATATATGCTTGGTGCTCATCTTCAAAAGAATTTCACGATATGTTCATTTAACATAAATATATTAAAGTTTTAAGAAGAAGTAAACGCATAATACTGTTTACAATAATTATTTTTAAATTGAAGTATGTTTTTGTTTTAATTTTTTTTTTTTTGTTTTTACTCTTTACCTAAAATATATTGTTAAGTTATAAAACAACGCAGGTGAAGTTGTGGTTATCAAGTAGTATATTATGTATGTACATGGTATAAGAATTATAACTTTCACTAGTAAATATCGACGACTGCTAGCCATATCTATTTCTGTTACAAGGACCCAATCACATCATCATGTTGACGTTTCGATAATAATAATAGTTCGTTTATTTTAGTGTAGAGAGTACGTTCCAGATGTGCGACCCTCGTAAAACTTGGAGTGAAAATATAAATAAACAAGGCTTGCTGATATCTGTCATCCGAGGATTTAGATTTATTTCGGTTTTAACGGAAGGTGAAAGACCCAAACCCCCGCAATGTACCGATGCACCTTTAACGTGGCATACGTTATTATACTTTAGGGGAATGTTTCAGTAGCAATATATAATTTTCGCAAATCTTCCCGCAATAGTTTGTTAGTAAGAATAATAAAATTGTGATAAATTGAGATTCACTACGATATTTATTATTTTTGTAAAAAAATCTTCACTAATAACATTTTATTTATTCAAATCTTTAAACACACCAATAACTGTAGATTATCTTGTTTAATGTCCATATAATTACTTTGGTAGAAAAAGGCACATAAATAAACGGAAAATGTAATTAATATTTTAAGATTGCAAGTGTCTGATGGCGATATATTAACATAGCGTATATATTTTAAATGTTTCTGAAATCTCTTATATAAAGAAATAATGCTAATGTACATAAATATTAGTAGAATCTATCTTACGAAGGAAATCGCTAGTAATATTCACAAAATGTATATCTATACTCCTAAAGACATTCAAACTATCGTGACTTTGTATCAGAGGCAGCAATTTTCCGAGCGAAACGTGTCCAATATGTCGAAAATGCAGAGACGGGTTGAAAGGTTAGAAAAAGGAAGCATTTTTTACGTTGAAAGGGTATGTAGTTGTTTTTTCATTGAATTATGCTAATGTCCGTGTGACGTAGGCCGAGCGTGCTACCGATATTTAAATTCAGTCAAATATGGTAACCTATGTTTTTTGTATTAAGTTTGGAGCTACATATTCTCATAAAAAGAAAATACAATTTTGAAATATATTTATACCGATATTGACTTCTCTAATAATTCTCGTATCAGTTGAAATGCAGTTAAGAAAGAGTTAAGAGGAGAAGATAACATGTTTCACATCGCACAATTTTCAATAATTTTAATATGAGACAAAATAAATATTTCCTCATGAAGTTGTGAAGTATATACCAGGGCATATTCCATTTTTGTAGTAACTACATAAGGGGATATATTTCTTATTTGAATTGAATAAACATATCTTTAATCAAATTTTGTATTTTGTATCACGTTTCCAACCGTATATTCCATGTAATAAATGTTCATTTTGTTCACACAATTTCAATTAAATCCATTGACTAATTGTGAGCGATTATTTTATTTCTTTAAACGTTCAAAAAATAAACCTCTTTTGTTTAATTGAATTAAAATAGTACAAATGACAAGCTATATATAAATACTTAGCAGTAAGTATACACATATATATTAAAATGATATAAAGTATTATTCAGTTTATGTGTTCGAATGCCTTTGACCAAGCTCTTCATACTCAATGAAATTTATCGTTTCTCTTGATCGAATTGGCGATAAAACCAATAGACTATTCAATTTAAATAGATTGAATGGGATTTATGTTTAATTTCATAAGCTTCTACGAATCCTTGGCGTATCTGCCGTTACCGACGCGGATGCTATCGAATTGGAACCAGAATTTTAATTTATTAAAGTTGTAATAAAATTCAAACAGGCGAGTTCGCGCCAGTTTCACTTGCCTAATTAACGTTAAAACATCGTGCGCTGGTTATTGAACGGACAGTTCGAATGCAGTTATACTCGTGGAAATGTAACGGTTTGAGTGTTAGCCAGCCATGTGACGTAGGGGGCGGCACGCAAGCGCTAAGCTATCGAGCCAGGACCAACTGTTGAGTGCTATCTCCCATCCCTCACACCATTCTTTCAGAAAGAGCTCCCCTCGCGGTTCTCTTTCGTTTATGACGTCATCGCACACTGTCACAGATTTTTCAATGTGTACGATGATGTTATCGTGAATTTGACTCTGAACGAAGTTAAAAATAACTCCGGATCTTAGTACGGTGCGAGAGGCAGTAATGGAATTGAATGTAAGCAGATTGTACAATACAAATACTATTGCTATTATATAACGAATAACTGGTCTATTTCATTTCAAAATTGCAATAAAATATAATTCGAAATAATTATTAGGAATCATATTATTTGAAACTTCTTCACTTTTAACTTTAATCTTATAAAGTGCTCTTTGTATTTGTGTGCGCACGTGTGTGTGTGTGTGTGTTTTTTTTATAAGATTAACTTATCGTTTTCTTTTGTTTATTTTCGTCAACCGTTGTCAAGTTTTTTTATTACACAATATCATAATTAATTATAACTATGAAAGTCATAATTTTGATTTTATATTGAATTATTTTTTTTTTCGAACTGGCTACACTGTTGACCTGGCAAGGCCTCTACGCTTTCACCGGACTACTGTGCATTAACACAAATTTGTGTTTCATACATTTTGATTAAAGGTTCGGAATTGAAACATAGTTTTCTATAATACAATAAATAAATATGGTAAATAATGTTAACAGAAGTAGGTACCAACTTCGGTTGGGAAAAAAATGAAATCGCTTGTTCACAAAATCATATATAACACGTACCGTATTATTGAGCGACGTGTGAAAGTTTGGACAAGTTTGCGACACAATGATTACTCGTCAAGGAATTTCACCCTCCCATCCTCATCCTCAAGTTTTGACACCTGTCGAAGCTGAGCCAGACTGATTGGAGCATTTCCTACCTCTTTTACTGCGGATTTCGTGAAGTACCTAGTAACATATATATACACTACGATTGGGAGCAGGTGTAAGGACAATTTATGTACGCACGTGTTTTCTCTTGAAATGATTAATCAAGACAAAGGTTTAGTGCTTAATTGAAGTCGTTCAATCCTATTATGTTTAACTAGCTGTGCCCTTGTCTCAAACTTTTGTTATTATTTTCTATAACAATTTGGAAATTTTATAACTATGCTCCATATTCAAATATGTACACATATTCTTGACGAACTGTTTAACGGGATGAAAATACATGCGTTATAGTGACATGTAGTGGCGGGTTATAATCAAATGGGTAACGAAAAAATCTTCTAGTGTAAATATTGTCATGGTGGTCGGTCAAACAGTACTGAGTTTATCAATTTCAGATATATATAGGTTCCCATATACATTTTTATATATGCACTAGCAGCCGCTAGAGAATTCGTCTACATTTGTATCTTTATAAAGGATTATATTTGTGCGAAACTCTGTTTCCATTTCTGAAATAAAAGTAGTCTACGTTATTTATCAAATCAGTTAACTGACAATGAAAGTCCAGTCAAAACCAGTCGAACTATTTCAGAGATTATCTGGAATAAACAACAAGCAATAATTTTATAAGTTGTTTTTCGTTATAAGCACCGTTCATACTTTCATATCCATTTAATACAAAGCTGTTATTTTTACATTACAAACAGACTTATCAATTTTATTCATTTGTATAAGTGTAGATAGGTATTTTAAATAAATATTTTAGGTCTTACCAATTAATTACGTTGACTTATGAGAAAGCGCATCATCATTTCATAAAATAATGGGTTATTTTATTTAAAATTTCACTTTACACTTTGCAATGCGAGTTATATTTGACTACTTTAATATGCTTATGTGATATGGCATGACGATAAAGATTGTATACGATCAAATAATAATCTGTTTATTAAAAAATATATGTCGATATGTGACTTTGATAAATTCCACCACTGTTTGCCAGATTACCATGAAAATTTGCATACTTAAGTGTTTGTTTTTTCCGAACTATCAGACTATCCGCTGTTGACGTATACCTTCAAAGGTTCACCAGGTTTTTTGGGCGAGCGCCTAAGGAACTCAGCTTAATGGCAACTAGTGCAAGGGAGCCAAATACTCCTAAATGATTTTTCATAGAATTTTTATGCTATCAATATAACTGTAACTCGGAACTACACGGCGCTAGATTCGTTTTTATTTAACACACTCGAAGACAGGGACGGCTTCTAGTAGTGCAAAATCAATTCTCATTCTTGAACGCTACGGCTATAGATTATAGTGGTGGTAAACTATATAGAAAAACTCAATCTTAACAATCCTTACTTACCACCGAAGTAGGTTGGGCACAACATGTTTCTCATGTTGTAATGTATCATTTGGCTTAATTTTGTCTAATCGGCCGCGCGCGGCTCACATCATCCCTCCTTGGGATTATCTTCGTTAAGATGCTAAACTTGGATATTTCAGTCTTTAATAACAGTTGGTACAGATTGAAATGACGTGCTTGTGTCTGATGTATACGTGTATTGCACCTCCGCAGGCTCTGGTTCCTGGTCTGTCGTAGCCATGAAGATATCTTCCTGCAAATCGAATTCCATAGGTTCACTGGCATTTTTTTCCTTTTCTTATCCATTTTCACCATTATTATTATTATTAAAAAAAATATTTGTTATTATAAAACTAAATATGTCTGTTTTCTTCGATAACACATTTATTTGTAAATTCTATAAAATAATTTTGTATTAACAATTTATTTATTTTTGAATAACTTTTGTACGCGGCTTTTTTTCGCGTTAATGTTGATTTGACATAACTCTCAGGAGCAGGTACTCTTTTTCTCGATGACAGGAACCCTATATTTATTTATTTAATAGATTTACAATCATTGTTACATGGGCTTATTCTAAACAAACATTATTGCTTTAATCATTGTATGAATACAATTATATATATACAATATACAATTTCTTAAGTAAACATTACTTACATAATACATATCAATTTAAAGTGTGGACATTATTATACTAAAACGTAAACTAAATTAAAAATATAAAACATGCAAGTTAACAATGTGTATGCCTGATTGAATATATAAATTTGGATAATGTTATGCCAAATATTTCTAAGCTTTTGTATTGATTATATAAGTTACTAAGTGGAGACTGAATATGTACCTAATACGGTTTTTCTAGTAAGGAGAATTAAGAAGGTTAATATCTGGAAGAAGTCTTGAATCCAAACATGCTCAGTAATTCAGGGCAATCTATGTAATTGTTGGACAATTTAAACAAAAAAACTAAATCAAGGATATTTCAACGCTCTTATAAAAAATGTAATTTTATCTTTTTTTGTACCGCTGACAACGTGTATTCAAATTTCAAGACAATCGGTTCAGTAGTTAAGGTGTGAAAGCGTAACATACAATCAAACTCAGAATTTATAATATTAGTCAGGATAACGTTTTGATGAATAAATATGAATTTATTAATCAACGATTTATAAAAACCGCAATAAACATCACTACAAATACAAATATCATATATGAATAAACGAGTTATGTATTTCAAAATAATTTATTACTAAGCATCGCCTAATAAATAAGTACTCAATTGAGTTATTACGACATGAAGACGTAGTTTCCCTTCATGATGAATGTAGTCGACGTTGGAATGTCTTCATTACATCTGCTATACGTTACTCCGCCTATTAGTTTGCATCGTAAGGCGTCACATACGTAAGCGCGCAAGTTCTACACAAATTTATCTAACGCTTACCTAATGGAAATTCAGTTATTAACGCTAAATTGTTATTGTCAGTGCCACGTTTCAGCGAGTTTAAACGAGTATACAGAAATATATACAACATAATATATTGAGTACGACTTATCGACTCTTTCATTGTAAAGCAATATCTACATCTTAGAATTACACTATTGTAATAATTATAACGATTTTCTATATAATAATACCAAAGTTAACCGTTATATTAACCAGACTACCTCATATTAACTTTGATATAACCAAGGTTCGCAAATATATATAATTTTAAAGCAGAAATTTAGCTAATCCTACATTTACACCAGCCACATGTGTACTGTTAGCTTTTATTGAATTGCAAACTTTGTATTATTTTTTAAGGTGTGAATTGTGCTACTCTTAAGTTGCAAAATGCATAGTGGTAGGGCTTTTTCTCAGTCCGCCTGGCTAGCTACCACCCTCAAGTTGAAAATCTGTCGCCAAGCACCTGTTGGTGTGTTCCGGCAGCTGCACTTGATAGCCAGTCTCTCTCTAGGCTTAGCGTGTCTACCATCTTATACTACATCATCATTTAACGTCAGATGAGATTGAGTCAAACGCTATCCTATAAAGTTTATTAAAAAAAAACGTAATTATTTGTTACTTTTATAATAAAAACTGTAAATAATAATACTCAAACTCTTCTTGTACGTTAATTAACGTTAAACAAAATCTGAACTCTCGAATGGTTAATATAATTAGTATTTCCTTATAAGTAGCTTAGTACGTATTTTCCCTTATATAACTCAAACAAAATTTAACCTTTCTCACCTCGAACACAATTATTGTTTAAATCCTAAATTTGACTACTTCAAATTAATAACCTCGATAGAATAAAGAAAGAATGAGTAAGATAGACCGACTGTAAGAGATGGATATACTACATTCTTAGAAGTAATTTGAAATATAGACATTAATTACATCTGTAATAAGAATGCATGTGTGAAACCTGTAACTCAATAATTTTTATAATTATTTTTACAACTAAAATGTGATTGCGTCTCTCTTGAAGTTTAATTTACTGAAGTTCTACTATATATGTATACAAATAAATGTGTTATTACGAATGTTAGTTACCAAACGCTACAAATTTTGGCAGACGCATGACGTAAAGCGTAATGTAGGGTTTGTATTTGCAGTACAGCGGTGCGACTATGGGTGGCGGGTGCGGCGCGACAGGCGCCCGAGTACCAACGGCCGCATCACCCGCCAACACGGCGTCATCGTCGTCGTCCAACACCGGCTCGGCGGGAGGCACTCGCTCCACCAGTCTGAGCACCGCGCCCCCGCCTCCCGCCTCCTCCGCCTCGACCACCGGCGTCGGGGGAGAACAGCTCAGCCGTACCAACCTATACATCCGGGGCCTTAACCAGAACACCACCGATAAGGACCTCGTCCAAATGTGCCAGATGTAAGTGTTATCTCGGACATGAATACAGTTTCTAACGTTATCACGAATCGTTACTAATTGAATTTATATATTATTTTCAGGTATGGCAACATTATATCAACGAAAGCAATACTGGACAAAAACACTAATAAATGTAAAGGTAAACAATCTTAATACCCGCACGTCCTCTCCCCTACACTCGTATCACTTAATTTATGATTTCGTTTTAAATATAATTTGACTATTAAATTTGTGCCTAGTTATATATTGTATACATGTACGTATATATAAATACCTATTATTTTCAATTTTATATTCCTATATAGATATTATAAAGTAAACGATTTATTTAAAGTGATATTAATATTTTCTAGAATACCATATTCTACCTACCTTCATTAAAACTAATCCATTTATGGTGAGACTTTTTCCAATATATGCACGAACATTAGTTAAAATTGTCTTTATTCGTATTTATACGGTTTATTTTACTTATTTATCTTAAAACATTCATTTTTATCGTAGATATCATTGTCATTTATATTGCACCGATGCACAAGATATATTACTATTTTATTACAATATATGCACAGTAAAAGAAACCTCGGCCAGCCATATCACAATTATTGTATCATTAATGTCATTTCCACCATGCTACTTTGTAATAGGCATTGTTTATGCTCGTGCTCGCTAGTTACATACCACATTACTTAATTCCTATTTATAATTTAGTTAAATATGTATAAGAAGCATGAATCATCGAGAGTATGATCGGCAGGCATTGAAATAAGCGACTACGCTGCTGAGCCCATCAGAGTAATAGAATTATGTTTTTTTTATTTTCACAGGTTACGGTTTTGTAGATTTTGAAACGATCGCATCAGCGGAGGCAGCTGTTAAAGGATTACAAGCCAAAGGTGTTCAGGCCCAGATGGCTAAAGTGGGTATCTGGTTCCTGCGTAGACTGAACCGTGTACGTTGTGCATGCAAGTAATACTATTATGACTAACAGCCTGCTCCTGGTCCGCTCTATTTTTATTCATCCTTATTGTATCCCTCGAATCATTGTTAACGACAATCAACTTTTCTGAGAGTCCACTAATATTATAAGTTATATCAAAGTTCGTATAATTATTTTACTAACAGTATTTTTTACTATTTACGTCTATATTTTGTTGAATATTAACAATTTACTTTTAAATATCTCTACTCGAGTCTATTAAACTACTAAAATTTTCGATCTTCAACGTAAATAATTATTGAATATATAAAACACGTACGTATTTTTCGTATTAAAAACACTATATCCATTTTTCCTTCTAAATCCTGCATCCTATTAAACACCTAACCATGTCTTCCGTCCAGCCTTAATTATTAGGTATAGCTTTAGTAATTTACCCTGTTGTCTGTCGAAGTGGTGGTGCAATATTAATCTATTGAACGTTTAAACTCGTACAGCCCCCCATATAAAACAAGTTAGATACGGTAATTTTTCACTGTAATAACACCATTCCGCTCGTATTTTGTTTCAACATAAAGTATTTACCTAAGAGCAGCACTATCTCATGCAAGTAACGTAGGTTCCGTGTTCAAATCGTCAACGTAACTAACACATGCGATAATAATTTTCAAATGTATACAGTGATATACAAAATTACTGCCGTACGGCCCGTTATCATTAGATATTGGGGAACAGCGCGAATGGTAATTTGATAAATCAACAGTATAGACGAACATACCCAGTGTGACAATGTTTTGTAAGTATTTGCTCCCACCATTGGTACGCAAAACCGATGCAAATATAACGCTTCTCTTAATACTATATACTTCAGACATCGTTTCATCCTGTAAATTCTATACTATTGGCGTTTGCTTCAGCGTTATAACAATGTATAATTGTACTCGCTAATGGGCTCGGGTTTTCTATGCTTTCGATATTACATTAGTGTGTATGCGAATTTTAACTAGCTTTATAATCTCTATGCTGATGTATATGCCCATGTCGTTGGTAACACCTACTTAATATTGTTTAGTATATTAGAACAATCTGCTGATTTCCGTCAGAGCTGGCTTCAGTGTCTAGATATTCTTATGCGGGCTTCAAGCTAATTTTAACCACATCAAAAACGATCTCAACGTAAATATTACTCTCGTTAATAATATGCTTCAAAATATACATTAGAAAACAAATATGATAAAATCAAGTAAAGATACATTCTATTTTGTACAAAGAGTTGTCTATTTTTTAAAGATTATTCGAAATTACACTACATGGAAAAACAAGGTAACCGTTTTTGTAATTAATGTACCGAAATGTCATTTTAACAACGAACATTTACATTAAAAGATCTGCCAGATATTCTAAACTATTAGCTATCGGTATTATATGATTACAACTGATTGAATAGATAATTTCTTAAAAAAAAACTTAATTTTTAAACCCTATTGTACCCATATTAATCAAAATAATTTTAATATTTCTTAGCGTAAAACTTGATACTGTACGAATATTTTAGCGATTTAAAATCATCTTTCTTATAAATTTATAGAAATCTTTCGAAAAATAATTTGTCTAGTAAGTCTCACTTCCAATAGGAATGTGCTAATAGTTAAAGCTTACGTAGCAACTTGTTCACCAATAGCCCGTGGGCGTTTTACAGCAACAAGAACAGGACCCTACCAACTTGTACATGGCGAACCTACCACCGCATTTCAAGGAAAACGATGTGGACCAGTTGTTGGCTAAGTTTGGGCAAGTGGTCTCCACGAGAATCCTGCGCGACACCCATGGACAGAGCAAAGGCGTCGGTTTTGCGCGGATGGAATCTAGAGAGAAATGCGAGCAGATCATTCAAGTATATATTTACATCATTTATTTGCATTTTTTATAACATTATTTTATCTAATTACTGAGAAAGGAATACATTAGAGAGATATATTCATCTTAATTGCCTGAGTGACATAGTTTAATTAGACGAATCATAGGTATTTAAATATGACGTCTATGAATAAAAAGGGAACTTTTGCGCTCGGATTTTTTGTTTTTATTAATAATTTATCTTGTCAGATTTATGATCGTTTTAAAAAATCCAGGTTATTAGTATGAAAAATAAAATTTACATAACGAGTTTTAAGTGTTTAGTGGATTAAGTGGTTGATTATGGTCGAATTTTGAAAATTACGACCACTGGACGACTACTAGTTAAGGGTAAATACGTAGTTAATATCCTTCTGTCTGCACCATTCTCCTAAAATATTATTCAGAGAGAATAGTTTTGTTTTTACTGTTATGTATATACTTTTTACCTTCAATCTGAATTGATTAATATAAACAAATATTTTTTACAAGTAGTCGAATATTTAATGTATATATTTTCAGATGTTCAATGGTAATTCAATACCAGGAGCGAAGGAACCCCTGCTAGTAAAATTTGCCGATGGAGGTAATAAGAAGAAATTGTATAACAAACAGAACGACAACAACGGTAGAGTGTGGAGGGACAACAATGAATCCATAACACAGGTAGTTAGTTTAAACCTTTCGTTAAGAAATCTGTATCAATCTAAAAGACTGGCTTTTTTCCGCGGCTTTGCTGACGTTAATGTAGATTGAACACATCCTTCGGGTACAATACTTTGTTTCTGGATGAAACGTACCCTATGTCGTTTTCTGTACGCCTGACCACACGTAAGTAGGTTTATCAAATTTAATTGTGAGCGGTTGATTAATTAAGACATAGTGAAAAATAACAAAAGAAACGAACAAACTCACATTCGCATTTCTAATATTAATTAAGATAATGTTGAATTTCGTACAAAATGTCGTTTATTTTCATTCGATATTTATGTTGTATGTACATTTTTGAAATCAATGAAAAATTATCCGTGTTGAAGTCTACATTTCACACAATCACCGATGGAGACACTCCACATGAGTACATTGTGATATCTGAAGATATAATAAAGTAAACACAGGCTTGCCTTTATACTTACAATGCATACACACATCATTTTATTGGAGTCAGTAGCGATAAAAGCAAGGAACCTATTATACATTGTAACAGTTTTCTATGAATACTAACTTATCTACACGGATATCGACGAAGTTCTTGCTGTTTATGTGATTTAAAAAAAAAGAATATACTCGATAAATACATTTACAAAATAACACAACTCTAAAAAAAAGCTACTTTTCAATATCGACGGGTTTTATAAACTATATTGTTGTACATTGTGATATTTCCTACGCTTTTTATTTTGTTTCTTTACCTATGTATTCTCTTAGTATATTCTCAACCAATTTAACATGTTCAGCATAAATATGGTTTTCTTAAAATGAATACACAGCTAAAAGTCGTGTAAAGTTTTGCATATATAGATTATTAGTTTTTGTTCGTGGCTTCGATACCGTTATTGTAGATATTGAAAATAAAATACATCCCCTGTTACTCGCTGATCATGTATATAGGTGATTTTATTAAAAATCTGTTAAGAATTTTTGAGTTTATTCATTACAAAAAATCAAATCTTTTGTCTTTATAAAAGTAGTATAAATAAAATATTGCAGCAATTGTAGGAACACATTATCTAATAGTAGCATTTAAACTGATCGAATGAGTACCGGCTCAACATAACACAATAGTACGCAATGTTCCAGGCGGCAATGGCCGTGAGCGGTGTATACGCGAGTGGTGTGGGGGGCGGCGGCGCCGGGAGCGATTGTGCCGGGGTGTACCGCAGCAGCGCCAGCGTGTACGGCATGGCGGCCTTCCACCACCACCCTCAGCTGCACCACCACCACCACGCCGCGCACGCCGCGCACCCCGCCGCCTGGCTCGCTCCTTACGCGGCGCTCATCCCGCCCGCGCACCCCGCGCACCACGCCGCGCATCCCGCACATCCCACGCACATACCAATAGACACCGTGCCTAGCCAATATGTAAGTACTTTTATTATTAAAATATATTTAACTTGTTGTCGCGTAATTCTAGATTTTAATTGAATAGTATTACTTGCAATTCAAATATCTTTCAGATATGTAAAGCAGTTATAGGGCTATCAGTCAGAATTTATATTAAAAATAATAAAAATATGACTGATGCTATTTCTGCGTTTTCCAGGTAAACTGGGACAGCTTAAGGCCGGAAAATGAGTTATATGTGAGTGCTGATAACTAGAATTCTAACATACCGTTCGCTTGGAATTCCTATTCACCATTGCTTGCGCTTTTAACATATATTTTATATCATAAATCTTTTGCAAACACTCGCAATTCATTCATAATACCATATTATCAAACCCATGCACTGTTACATATTAGATGTTAATTAACTAATGTTTGATCTCAATTGCAATTCCTATAAAAAGCTATATCAGAAATCAGAAGATGGAACTCGAATCCGTCACCTCAATGTCGCCTCACCATATCGCAATTACGTGCATAATATAACATTACTGTGTAGTTTATAGTGATTTAAATTTCGCGTACGTGATATGCATCGTGTAATGTAAAGTCCTTGCCAGATATTTTTACCGTTCTGAATATGGTTACGTAGAACGCTAATTTCTGTATAGAAACATATTATATTATATTTACAACATCGAGACAACTTAAGTATAAGCAAATGCCAATTTTATATTCTTTTAATAATATTTTAACTTTGTTTTGTATTAAACTCTGAACCATATTAGGCGCAAGCCTGAAATTGTTCAGAGCAGCCAAAAAGATTCACAAGGACTGTATGTAACTCGTCCGCGACAATCGCATCTCATACCGTACAAGTACTATTAGAGAGAGAGGTGAAGTTTAACATAACATGTTAATGTTCCAGTACTTTGCGTCGCACCCGTACCAATACTTCACGGGGCCGACGCCTCCGATAATCCAGATGCCGATGGAGAGCGAGCACGCGTCGACGGCGGCGTCCCCCGACGAGGCGTACCAGCCGTACCCGCCCAAGTAGACCGTAAGCGACGCTACAACTATACGTGCTGTACACGAGCCAAAAATCAAAGCAACTGTGACTTTTTACAATGTTAATTTGTTTTAGTTTTAATTTGCGGCCGTTATAGACTTCATCGAAAGCTCCGGTCGCGCGGCGCCCTCTCGTCGCCGGCTTCTAACTAGTTGTTAAGCTGATCCTTGTGTATGATTAATGTTTCTCAACTATTTATTTTCACGACGGGCTACGCTTCTACCGGCTCCGTCGGCTTCGTGCTGAACGTTCGATACGCTGTGATGTTTTTTGATGAGGTCTTCTGACGGTTCGAAAAGAGGATTTGATGTATAGATATAGTTGCAATTTTAAATGTGTTTTTACATTATAATTTTATTATTGTTTTACGGAGAAATATAAATTTAAGATTTTAGGCGCAGGTTTTGAACACGTTGACGAGTTATTTAAGATAGTTAGGTATTTATTTTAGCATAGTATAATTTCATTTTTTAAATAAAAATTTGTAAACCTGTCCTCGAGACAAAAACGTTTGGTAAAATTTCTATTTTTGGTTCATTGTCATATTAAAATTTCTTAAGCAGATTGATTTATTTTAAAACGGATAGTATACATATAATATATATTTATAAATAAACATTTATAAAGAGCAAAATGTGCAATCCCACATGTGAACACTTTATTTAAAATGTACCGTGCGGTATAATGTTTTTTTTTTATATGTATGTTTCTTTTATACAACATTTTGAGCATGGGAGAACTATTTCTGGAATGGTCGGTTAGGAATGTTAAGTAGCAATGGTCATATCATGAGGAATCAAAGTATTAATACTGACAAGTTAATATGAGGTAATGAAATGACTTAGTAAGGATTAGGAAGGGTGGCAACACCGTGTAGATCGTGTACGATAAAATATGCTGAAGATTTAGAATCTTCCATGAATCGAGAGTATTTTTAAAATACATTAAAAACTAATAACTCGTATAATAATGGTATTGTAGTAGTTGAAAAGCAAAAATCAAACAAATTACCTATTTACATTGTTGAGAACGATTGAAGTCCGATAGTTCACGCAAACGTTTGACAGGTTTGGTGATAGGTATCGTATGATGTAGGCACACACACACACACACAAAAAAGTTTATTAAGGTGCTTGTGTCATTTTATTTATAAAGTGACATATAATCACGTTAAGCAGTATTTACAATCAGTAACCACATTTCTCTTAGGAAATTTCATTTAAACTATTACGGCGTTTTGTTTTGAAATGATTTATAAAGTAAACTTGGTCAAAATGTTTCGACTGATTATATCTTTGAATATGAAAATTAAGAATAGCATATACATCTGTTACTGGAACGTTTTGTTAAAGAGGTTATAGTGAGTACTAAAAAGTGAGGATATTTGTAAAATGATTTTTACGAACAAATAATGTAGATCTATTTTTATTTTTTCATTTGTATTTTTTTCAAAAACAAAACCAATGAATATTGAATAACAATAACGTCGTTGCCAAACTCAAATACAGACTGAATATATGTATACCTACTGTTAACTTCCATATAATAGTTATCTTGCACACAATAACGATTGGTCGATGAGTCGATAGGACGCACTAATGTAAAATCAAACACACGAGTGTACGGATGACTTCCAATGGTAAGTAACGACTGCGCTTGAGCGGCACAACAGTGCTGATGTTACGGCAACATTTAGCAATAAGCAGTTGTATGTAAAGTCTATTTATACAATTTACGAGTCTATACAAATTTTTGTACGTTGAAAACTCATGTTTGAATAATACGTGAATAATAAAGTGATCCTTTTTTGAGAATCATGTACTGAATCAAATGTAGTTGTTATTTTGTAGACGGTCGGCACATTCCACAAGAGAAACTTCAAAACGAGAAATTCCACCATTTTTTTCCACATTATAAAACTTAAAGGATTTGAATCCAAGACGTGGACACCGTTTTGGTGTATGTGAACACTTTTTGTACCATCAAGTAGGTTTTGGGTACACTTTATATGAAATTTGATATTTTTATATTGAATATATATATAAATTATACATGGATATGTATACATGTATATACATTGTTGATGGGTACGAGTTAAAAAGCCTACTAACTATATCGCAACTGTTTAATTCTATTTTGGCACGTCAAGAGTTTCATCAGAACCAAAGTATACAAAATCATTAAAGTCGAATAAGAAGTAGGAAGATATTTATACAACTCAGGGACTGAAGACTAATTAAATGTTTGATATATTAACTGTATTTTAACTGACGTATAAGCGGTTTAACCACTTTATTCAAAACCTGTGAACCGACTTAAAAGAAACAATAAAGAAACTGATAAAAGCTGAAGACAGGTTTTGAATGAACATTGTAGATTTTGAACGAAAATGTAGATCTGTTTTTACTTTTTTCGTTCATTAATTTATGTTATTCAGAAAGAAGGCTGAATTGGTATAGCTTTTATTACATATTTACTTTTGATGTGTACATAAATTAGCTTGTGAAAATTTGTTACATTTAACTTCTAAATTTGTCTCTCGTAGAAGCATATTAACCAGTACTTAAGTGAGGACGATCTTACCGAAAGGACGTAGCCTCGAATAGTCAGCTGACTGCCCCTACTGTGCGATGATTCCAATGAGTCGTGACGTCACAAAGGCTAAACGAAAAGTGAGATTTTTATTAGTATAATATACGATTGAAATATACTAAACCCTAATACTCCTTAGATCAGTATTATGCTCATATAATTTCTGGTAAAGCTATATGGCCTAGTTTTTTTTTTTTTTTTTCAAATTGAACTGAGTAAGAGACCGCCTTTAATTCTTGTGAAAATTGACTAACTGTCAAGTGCAATGTGTGTCGTACCGACGAGTGTTCGGTACTTAGGATAGTGATTTGAACGTGTAGTGTTCCACGTACATGGTGGCTTCCTGTAAATGCAGTCTTCCGAATAGATGTTTCCGCTAAACTGTGCATTTAAAATTATGTCAACGTATTTTAATAAACAAATCATGTATTTGTGTAATAAATAGCGCACTAAATGTTCCGCTGTACAGACAACACTTTAAATGTCCTCGAAATAATATATTTTTTAATCCTGTAAACAATTATCTAAGAATGCGCAAACCAACCACACTATATAAATTTATAATAAATATAGATAATATAGATGAACAGATATACACTTAAGATGAATATCTCAAGTGAATTAACGACTACAACCATACATAGTATGAAAAACACCGTCAAAGGAAAACGTATATTAGCATTAAATTATTTTTCTAACGCTTTCTTCCATGTTAAGCAATAATATTTATTAATTTGATGGTAGTAGTGCCTTCAGCTTGTTTTAAAATTAATAATCAGATGTGAATACATTAGTTGTAGCAGTTGCATGTGCTTTACACAATATTTTTACAGGTAATAAGGAAACTGACCGTATTCATAAACGTAGTGATAATGTAATAACTATAACTAAAAATAATTTAAATAACAAAAACAAGACAATGCGGTTGTCTTATCGATGCATTTCTCACACATGATGTGTAATAAGAAAATTAACTTGGAAATGAAATCGTAGATGTTCCTAGTTTAAGTCGCTTCAATCGATAATCATGTGTGTATAAAGATAAAAAGATTTTAGTTTGAAATTATCGACATAATTTGTCGTACGTGTAGTGAGGGCTATTGATATATAAATAAGCACAAATATGCATGTATCCGGGTACCAAGTTCTTGAAAATTCAAAATTATGATTCAATCGAAAAATCATGTAGTCGAATAGAATTGAAGTGTAAAGAAAATGATTTTAAACTAAGTCGTAAGTTTAATCGAACGCTCGATACGTTTTTCAAAGGAAGTAGCAGAAGCTATCGGTGTGAAGACGAATTGATGGCTAGTTTATATAGTATAGTATAGGTTTAACTATAGATAGGATAGACTAATAAAAAATGTCGACGCTAAGATAGATAGAATAGGGCCGTAGATTTAATATATTTCCAATGAGAACGCGGGGCGAGCCCGTTTCATGCCGACTCTAGGGTAGTTTCCTTTGTTAGTTTATTAAATAATTTAATTTGAATGGACTGAAGTCGGCACGCGGCGTTCCCGCGCCGCGAACTCCCTAGTTGTTAAGGATGAATTAAGAAAATTAGTGAACACATTCTCGAAGTAAGTTTCAGTTGAACAAGTTTGCTTTCACCTCTTTTGTTATGTAGTTGACTAAGTGTAAAGAAACGAAAGTAAATGAAAAAAAAAATAAACAGTCGGAAATGTCGATAAGAACGTAATTGTCCAATGTGTATTTATATAGTGTGGTGTTCTACCCAGCAGACTAGTCTAGATTGTAGTATAGTTTAGATAACAATTTAGTTAGGTAGCTTAGAAATACGAAATGCAAAAAAACTTCATAAAATGTAAAAAAAAACGAAATGAAATTGTTGGTAAGAAAAATATTTTTAAGGGACATGTTGCTTCGTTGTGTTATGGTGTGAGGTTTGGCATAACTATGATAATAGTGTAAAAAAGCATTTCTCGCAGAGAAAAAACGGAGGAAAGTTATGTATCTATTTTGTTACAAAGTGTTTGCAAGTTTCTATATTGTGCTATGAGCATTTTACGTGACCCGCATTATTTATAGTTATGCTGAATGGAAAACTAAAAGTAATATATTAATAAATCAAAATGGTACTAAGAAGCATGTTTTATTGTGACGAGTCATGTTCCTTTGCATTGAACATATTTTGTAAGAGCAAACGATTGAAATAAAACAAGCAAAACCAAGTCTTAGTTATTTCTTTCCTACTCTAGAATAGAACCCAAACATGATTAAAAACAACACTTATTAAGATTAGCTACATTTTTATTGTATTTAAAAACCACTTCAACACCTTTGGGGATCTACAACTGTAATCGCTACAATCTAAAAGCAATCTCAAACATAACTCCAGAGCTACAGGGCAAAACGAATAACTGAGTATGTCCCTGCGGTAGTGGAACGGTGCGGGAGAGGAGGCATGTGACGCAACAGAACTGTATCGTTATATTCGTGACAAATACTAATGAAGATATCTCTAAAGATTTCGACAAGTGTGTATAATTGAATTGCTATAATAGCGTTTGACAATAGATACAAATGAGTTGCAATATGATCTATAGAAATAAAAAAATATGGCCGAATGTGCTTAACTCCTGGACTGTCCAAAACCATGAAGGTTTAAGTTCTATACAAACGAATGTATTCCTCACGGGGCACAGGACAACAAACTGTTGGCAGCACATACTTTAAAAAAACTTTGAAAAATAACGAATTATGTATCTATTGTTCTCAGCAAATTTGTTTTTAACGCCATCTATATAGATGCAGGGTGAGGTTGGGGTTTTTCCAAGCTTGAAAAATTAGTTACTGTCCACAAGTTGATAATCTGTCACGGAGCACATATAAGCGTGTTCCAGCAACTGCATTTGAGAACTAACTCCGTCAAGGTCAAATGCTAAATCCTGTAGCCTAACATAATACCTATTTGTTTTATTAAAGTGTTTGTTTTTTGACCACAATCTCATCTGATGTTAAATGCCATGTGGTCTCAAATAGTATCAGATAAAGGCTATAATCTCAATAACAAATCCAGATATATTGTCATAGTAAAATAAAAATAACTGTAACCAGTTAAGTATAAAAATAATATATTGTCTCGCTCACTACAATTATGTATTCAAGCTGCACTAGATTTAAAAGGCGTGGGTCAAAAATCTACAGGAAAAATAATGTTAAAAAAAACATGCTTAACCACCAAGTTAATCATCGCTTTGGAGTTTATTTTTTGTACATTCTGAAGAATTTACCTTATAGCTTTCGCATTAATCCAGTTTTAATTGTTAACTGTAAAGCTTATTTCTTAATTAACCTGACATGATTCATAAACATGAATTAGGCATTTATTACATCATTAGCAGTTTTAAAAACTTATCATTTTAACGCTGTAATGCCCGGTTTCTGAAGCCGTCAGTTAAACTATCAATAGCTATTGATTCAATAACGTTATCCATAAGACAAGCGGCGTTTAACTGTCAATGTTTCTGTATACAGAATGAGACGTAGACTGACATTTCTCGTGTCATTTTGTATTCAAAAACCCAATTTGACAAGTTATCGAACCGATAGCGCTATTAAACAGATAAACTACAGTTAAAAATACTTCAGAAACCGGGCATAAGTATCCTTCAATAACATTTTCGTTTTGTTTCTCATCTACCTGGTATCTTCACGTTACTTTTTTTTTGTTTTCTGCGTTTGCTCATAATTAACCGAGCCAAGTTTGTTAAAGTTATCCAACTAGTTTAAATGTATTGAACTAGTTTAATCGAACTTTAGGTGCAAATAACAGATATTTTGTTGCATAGTTGTTGCTAACACCTCTCCCACACCGGCGTGTATCTCCTCAAAGTTTTGTCTATTGTCGCAGCAATAGACCCAGCCGTAAAAAGACGTTACAACTATGCATTACAAACTATTGAGCTGCGTGATGATAGACATAACGCCTGATAACTGGACAGACATCTTTTTTACACATAGTTATACACGTCAAAGCGATTTAGTGGACGCTAATATCGACTCATTTAATGAGCAGGTATGGGAGCGTTTAAACTGAAAATTTACGAGAACAAGTTTAGATGATGTTCATTTTAGCACGATAAGTAGTCAAAGCATCGACACGCAGGTGTGGGGAGGGCGGTATTAAAATACGGACGACAAGCCAAATAAAAATAAAGTATTATTATTTGAGCATATTTTTATTATTTTTACAGTGACGTCACGCGTTACCGATTGCTTGTTTTGATTTGAAAATTCTGAGGGTATTATCACTCGATCCGCTGATAAGCAGACTTGGGTTTGACCAATCACAGCACAGCACCTTATCTTCGTGACCCGTTAAATCATACAGAGGGGTTCGTGGACTGGAAAAAAGTGAATAGTTAGACATCACCAACATAAGTTTCTAGAATGTATGTTCTAAAGGAATATATTTGAACATTTTTTATCATACAACCCCCTTAGTATGTGAAGTTATTTCGCGACCCCTTACCCTGTACCTATTTCTAAGCTGTATTTTTTTTATGTTAGAAATATCAAATCCATAGAATTAATCAGTAGGAAAGTAGAGGTAATTATATCAGTCATATGTGAATACATGACTCATAGGTATCTTTTAAAATAAGTATATTTATATATTTTTATTAATGTCCTTTAATTTACATTTTTGATGTGATATCGTCTTATAAATCGATGAACGCCGGCTGCACACACGCAAAAGCATGACTCATTGTCACGTTGCGCCTAAGCCGAGCGTGCAAGCGAGAGCGCGGAACAAGCGATAGAGTTAGCCGCGTTCGACTTGTGACGCATCTATCTTCCTCTCCATCGGTAATACAGAGATAATAATTCCATTAAATTTATAAAAGTTTGCAATTTTCCATCAATGTTTTCTTATGACGTCATCACGTAAAATTATCGCCCGTAAACCGACTTAACAGGCAACCATTTTTTTTTCTATTTACTAAAAAAATCTATATATAAAAATGAATGTTCGTTGATACAAACCTTCTAGTTTCCCATACTTTGACTTGATTATCATACCCAGCGGATAGGAACAGAGTGTCACGAGTTTTAGACCAACGGACTGACTGCACCCAACCGGTATGCGAAGTAAATGTGGTCTTTACAATACTATCTAAAAAAAATCCATACATATAAAAGGCATGAAAGAACCCTAACTAATATTATAAATGTGAATGTGTGATAGATCAAATTTGCATTAAAGAGAGCGAAGACACGAGAAAAAGTTAGTACAATATAAGCACGATAAGGAAAAGTAAACAAAAAATATGGCTTATATTATATTGGAACACGTAATTGTTTAGAATGAAATAAGATGATATATATTATGATAAACGATTTAGAATTGTATAAAATGAATTATGTTACCTGTGGACCTAGGATCATACAAGCGTATATGTCTATCTGCAGAAGCTGTAATTATACTATTATTTAATGGAGACCAGTCCACATCGAAAAATGCTTTATTACCTATGAAACAAAAATTATTATTACATTAATTTGCTTCATTATAAGTAAAAAAATGGAAAACAAGTTTTAATTCAAGAGAAATAAACAATACATCCTCACTACTAATATAACTTAATATATTAACTACACAACCGACCATTATAAAATTTTGATAAGCATTGTCCAGAGTACAAAAAATATCATAGACCATCTTCCATCCAGAAAGGTACTGTCCCCGAAGGATAGACCAAATCTACATCAACACGAGCGACAACGCGGACAAAAGCAAGTCGTTAATAAATAACCAAATTAAAAATGTCAGTACTTAACTAAACATTTTAAACAGGTGTTATAATTTTTTTTTATATGTAATAGCAAAATTTCTCCTACAATCCACTTTACGTAATGTGGTAATTTTTTTTATATATTATAGGGGGCAAACGAACAGGTGGGTCACGTGATGGTAAGTGATCACCGCCGTCCATAGACACTAGCAACAGCAGGGCAGTCACAAGTGCGTCGCCGGCCTTTTAATATATGTGGGCCTCCGGCGCTCTCACTGACCGAACGAAACGCAACAGTGCAAGCTCTGTTACTTCACGTGGGTTTTCTGTGAGAGGGTGGTACTAGCCCGGGCGAGCCGACCCATTCCTGCTGAAACCAGTAATAGTTTCAGCGTAGCTCTACCACCTAGAGAAATAGAAATCAATGCGGACTACACTTATTTATAAGCAACCTTAAACAAAGACAGTCATCACCAAGGTCATCAAAACCAGGGGAATATATTGGATTAATAATATATTAACCCTTTGTGTCCCAGTGCGTGTTGGAACCCTACATATCCCAGTGCGTATGAAAACCTACATGTTGGAATCATTCATATCCCCGTGCGTGCTGGAACCCTTCATGTTCCAGTGCGTGTTGGAAGTTGGAAACCCTTCATATCCCAGTGTGTATTGGAACCCTTCATGTCCTAATGTGTTTTGGAATCCTACATGTTGCAGTGCGTGTTAGAATCCTTCATAACCCAGTGAGTGTTGCTAACCAAAACCTTCAAATTGGAGTATATCAACACAAGCCCCAATACTGAGCTGCGGAAATAGGTACGAGTGCATCGCTATTCTTAAAGTAAAATCTACCTATCTTTAACAAACACTTATTACAATAGTTGTGTATAAAATATGAATGTCAAACTTTACTAACCAACAATTTCTTGTTTGATGCCACCAAGTTCACAATCCCATAGTTTCAATAAATGATCCCAGCCACTTGATAACACTGTATTGAAATCCATCCACTGTACTCCAGACACGGCTTCTCTATGACCTTTGAGAGTAGTAAACGGTTCCTACAAATAATTATATAAAGCATTCTTTGTAGGAGAAAAGTTCAAAGATCATGCCAAGAAAATGTTATTATTTTATTGTCAAAAATATTATAGAGTGGTCTCTGTAAATTACATCCTAATAATATAGTTAATAAGCCTTGCAGGGTTAAAAAGATTATTATACTTAATCAAATATCTTAAATGATTCTTCTCAGACTGCGATGATTTTGAAACTGTAAGTCAATTGTGTTTTAAGTTTTCATAAATTTTGAAGACTAAACTCAATAAAATATTAGTGACATATAGTGATTTTATAACCATTACTAAACTTAAATTACAAATTGATAAATAATCCAAACTTACTCTAGTATTTCCATGATCTGGTTTACTTCTTTTCTTTGCTGGCACATTATCTTCATCTGATAAACCTGAATAGAAATATAAGTAAAATTTAAACTATGTCGTTTTTTTAGGTATTAAATTTTCAAAATCAAAAACAAAATAATTCTTATGCCGGTATGAAGAATTCATACAGCTTGTTTACATCATTATAACAACAAAGTTTCTTTTTTACTATAGCATAATAGCGTCATCTTTCCGATAGTAAGGATATTAGAATAGTAACTAATCTAGCTCTATTACCTAATAATAACCACTCCTAGTAATATCATATATATGGCTGCTATAATCATTTATCTACTCAGAAAACAAGTATCTAGTATTTACATTCTCCAATGGTATACCTGTATGTTTCACGAATTCATATATGTATGAAATAATAGTTAGTTTAGCTTAGTTAGATTGGGATATTCAGCGAAAGTTCAAGCCGAGGCGCATCGTGCGCCCTGGTGCTGGTTGCCTATAAAAACGGGTAAGTGCCTTAAGCGCTCCACTTAGTAGTCTGGTAAAACTGTAGCGGCTTTAACAAGGCCACAGTGCAGTTACATCGAAAAATAATATATATCTAAACACTACTGGTTGTCAGAAAAAGGCAGGACCACTTTGAGGTATATACTCAATGCTTTTTTCTCTATTTCATTATTCGTTGTTTATATACACCAGGGCTGTCCAAACCACGGCCCGCGGGCCCGCATGCGGCCCGCGGCATGCATTATTGCGGCCCGCAGAATCTTTTTTATCTTCTTTGTTTAAATACTTTAAATGAGTAAATTATTTTTCTTGCGACGAAATTCAAATGTTTTGGATATGTATTCGATTATGACGCACACAACACTATTCACACGAGAACTCGGGGAATTCCCCGAACGTATAATAGGTACACCCGACACCGCGCGTTGTTCATTTATTGTGCTTTAAAAGACAAATTAATGAAAAAGTAGATAATAAAATAATGATACTTATTATACTTGTATTTTATTTTTATAAATATTTTGCGGCCCCCCAATGTATTGAGTCATTTTTGTTGGCCCTGGGTCCCATGTAGTTTGACAGCCCTGATATACACTATAATTTTGTTAGATTCAATTGGTTGTCTGATATTGTTCTAATTATTCTCTAGTATTACTCTGCAATTAAAACATTTAGCCATAATACACCAATATAATGTAGGAATGTTAAGACACTCACTTGTGCTCCATAAACAAACATTGTTGTCCCAACTGCCTGTAGCAAAGCGGTTGCCATCAGCAGACACAGAAATACACTCCACTCCTTTCTCATGACCTCGACAGGTGACGATACAATCAACAGAGTTTCTAGAAACACTCCATAGCCACAACATAGCTGACTGATCATGAGATCCACTACAAAAGTTATTTTTAAATCAATGAAGTTAGAAAGATAAATGCCAACAATAAAATATCACTTTATGTTAAGATGAACTTTAATCCTATAGCAATAAATAAATACTAATAGGATAGTGTAAATCTAACAAAAATCATATTCTGATAATATTTATAATATAGAAAAGTTTAAAAAGTTTGTTGAAAATATCCTGTTTCTTTTTTTAATACCAAATTTTAACTAAAATCACTATATTTTTTTTTTTCAAAAGTAAATCTATCATTATCTATGCCTAAGAAACTTCTATATATCTCATGTCTACATAAACTTAGGTACAAAATTTTTGTTTTTCTCATAGCCACCACACATTTGCACGCACACATGAAAATTGGCAACATATAAAGTTGAGAATTTACAATGCAAGGAATACCTACATATGGTCCCATTTACACTAATTTTGTAATCATAAAAGTATACATTTAACCCATTACTAATTCGAAGCTATATTTAGGCAGAATTTGAAGCAATACTGGATTACTTCAACCGCTACAATGGATGTAGGTTAGGATAGCAACTGAGTCAGAGATTTCAGTGAAGGAAAAACTCAATGATGAAACCATAGAATGATAGTAGAGCTATTTCGCAGAGCAGATCGAGTTTCTTGCTGGTTCTTCTCGATGACTGGTTTGTTTTCCGAACTGGTGGTAACTTTGACGTTCATAAGCGCCTTCTCAGGGCCTAAACTGAATAAAGTATTTTTGATTTTGATTTTTGATCTAAGGCCACCTGGCTAACTAGCATCCACTAGGTTTAGCGTGTTTACCAAATTATCATTTAACATTAGATGAGATTGTGGTCAAACATTAAAAACTATAAATTATAAAAAAAACCATTGATTACCTGACAAACACTGATTGATCATCAGTAAATGACACCCATGATACAGCTTTAACTGGTGATGTATGCCCAGGTATGGCAAGTTTATGTTGACCTTTTGTACTCCAAATATGAATACTGTTGTCATAACAGCCTGAAAGAATCCTATAAAAATAAGACAAATAAATTACTACAGTGATTTTTATTACTAACAAAATACATCTACTGTGATAACTTATTTTAAAAGGTAATCTTTATAGCAAAATAGTAGTATTAAGACCACTAGCCCATAGTTTAATACATTTAGATCCATTTAGTGATTACATAACATAAAATATAAAAGTCTAATAGTCTGCATGTCCATTACTGTGTTTGTAATTTGAGAGCCATTGGGTCATGTAATGATTATTTTAAATCCATAGGCCAGGTCTAGTTTCATTACATTTAGTAATATATAGAACAATTCATAGAAGAGCATGGTACAGGTACAAATTATTATTTTTATGTAACAAAATTAACAGTACATACCTAATTAGTCTTTATAATAGGTAACCATGAAATAAGGGTTAACTACCATACTTATAAAGAAATAAAGTTTATTGTGTAAAAGCCACTACCACACATACCCTATATTTCTATACAAAATGTCATTCCATATTCAAATGTATTTTAGGAAATCAATCCCTTCTCTCCAAATAAAGAGTTTACTGTACTTCATCTTGTATATTAAATATTAACAAATATAACCCAGTAGACAATAGTTTAGATTGATAATAAATAAAAAAATCAGCAATACTATAAATCTAACAGTTCATATTTTTGTAGTCAACACAAGCACACTACTTTTAATATAAAGTTACACATTATCAGTCTAAACTATACAACAACTACATAGAAATCAACATATACCACACCCAAAATTATAATGTTGAGTTACGCAAAATTGAAAATAAAAGAGACAAGTATAAAACGTGTCAAAATTGTTATATTCATTACTACTTATTACTACATTAGTACTTAACTAAGTTTTAACAATGTATGATTTCATAATGAAGGTTGAAATAATGAATTATTATATAAATTGAATAAGTATATGAACAGTACTATCAGTAAATAACTAGTAATGAATGGTCAATGAATATAAAAGTTTTCACGAATTTAAAATCATTGTAATAGACTAAACAATAATGAATAAATATCTATATAAATATACAAACATATTTAGATATAAATGTTACATACCAATTATTATGAGTATGTACAGCTGATACCCAATCATCATGCATCAAGCAGTCCTGTGGTTTAGGTGCAGGAAACCTCTCCAGGTACTCTATTTCTATGGTATCTTCAGTTGAGACACCCTTTTCTTGTAAGAGTTCTGATAGAGACGAGCATAACAATTCCCCACATACCAGAAAGTCGAATTCAACTGCCTTTTTGAATTCTGGTGCAGTTTCTTTTAACAGTGCATTAACTAAATTGTTAAGTTCCACTGATTGTACACTACTTTGGATAGCATAAGGATTATCTGGAACAGCATATCTGAAACAAAAAAAAATGTTATACATCAATCACTTCAAAAGCACACCACACAACATTAGAATACTCACTGTTCTTGTTTTGTTACGAATCTAATTTGCAATTGCGCTTCAGAGGTTGTCGAAGCCATGGCTAAATAGTTGCATGTAATAATGATTCCGACTTTCCACCAATAAATTTTCTGAAATAATATTATAAACACATTAACCAAAGGAAACGCAAAACCATGCCGATTCCGGTATTTTAGTGACAAATGCCTAATATTTCACATTGACAGCTATGACACTGACACATTGCTTTATTCCTTCGAACATCTACTTATGTAATCAATTTCGCCAGTGTCTAGTGTGACAAATACACTTTTTAAACTTAATTGAGAAATGTTCAGTGTAACGTACAATAACCTAAAATGGCACAACACAGAGTAGTAACAAAATAAATTGTATTGTATTATAAGTATCACAGAGATAATATATAATTATATATGATATGTTGAAAATATAGATACATATAACACAAAGCATTTTATTTCTAGGTATGCAGATGGAAACAGATGATATTATTATTTTATTACGATAAACGAAGTCAGTAAAAGTTTAAATAAAAGCATAATTGTCATTTGTAAGTAACGTATTAGTAAATTACAATATTACCAAGGAGATTATAATATAGTGAAAAATTACAATATTACCAAGGAGGATATGATATAGTGAAAAATAAAAAGCTGGACTTATTGATGTAAGATATATCTTTTAACTAATACATTTCTAGTTTTTACTTCGATCAACAATCGAAGAGTTTTAATGATATAAATCAACTTATAAAAATCTATTTGCTAGGCCAACAGCTCCTCCTAGAGTGAATGTACGTGCATAATCACTACACTAGCACTGTTTATAATCCAAGCGCAGATAAATCTACGGTTCTATGTACCGTTCACCATCAGTTCAAAACTATTGAATAAATTTGGATTATTTTTTTTATATTTTATTGCTGTGACATTTGGTTTTTTCTAAAAATATAACAAAATGTCTACATTAAAAATAAAGTTATTGTGAAGCATGGCATGTTCGTATACAGGAAGGGAAGTAAACTGCTAACAATAATGTTCTAATTGTTCTCCATTACACTACTCAACAGTATTCACTACTAAACTCCCATTCTTCTCAATAGTCTATGAGTTTTTGGCGGAATCTTGGAATGTCATCTAGTAATTTATTTATTTTATTCATAATCTTGTGTTATTTGGCTGTTTATGTTGTCATATTAGTGGTGTTTTTCATAACTTGCCCTAAAACCCCTGGAAAGTTCTAACAAGACGGCCACCATCGTGTTCTTTCATTGAAATAATCTCAAAAAACTTATAATATTGTTACTTACTCGACAAGGCAGTAATAGTCTACTAAAATATTGGTTGCCAAAAATAAAATCAAATAGTCTGTGAGACTTAATTATCTATGGTCAAATACGTTTTGAGGTTATCTCATATGATGATTCCAAACAAGTTCAAATAACATTTTGAAAATAAAAACGATAACTTATTTAGATGTTAATTTGATCAAGATGGTAGTTAAAATAGATAATAGTAGTGATTCTATAAAGTATTGCCTACAGAAAATAGCGGGCAGGAATATTATTGAACGGCGTCCCGTATTTTCCCCAGATGGCGAGTAAGTGAAACTTACGAGTAATTATGGTTTAGTGTCCTAACGTTTTATATTAATTACCTTATACTACGTAGATATAAGGAAATATTAAATTTTCTTTATGTATTATTTTTTTTTTTATTATTACTTACGATTTCAGATCTCTTGCTTTGATCGTAGAAAATATAGTTCGAGTTTATAATGTACGTACTGGAGAAACAGTTCGAAGTCTCGAAACTGAAAACCATGTTGAGGAATTACTTGCTGTAGAATTTCCTCAGAATGAAGATTATAACCTGGTCGGATGTTCTACTGATGGGCGTATAACAACGTGGACTTGGGAAAATGGTGCAGTTCTTCGAGAGATTGTAAGCATTAATAACTTTACAATTTACTATATGCAGTCAGATTGGGAAACCAATAAATTTTTATCTATATTCTACCACTTAAATTTGATATCAGCTTTTCCATATCATTTCTGCTATAAGCACACACTCTCTGTGCTACTAAGATATGGATGATTTAGTAGGTAACCAAAGTACTTCAGCTAAGTAGTAGTAGAAACAAATTGATGACTGGCCTTAGAATTACAGATCTGTTTGGAATCATTGTAAATTGCTCATTTAAAATTAAGCGGATTGGATGTGCATATATGTGTGTTATTTCTTTTTTGTTAAAAATAAGTTATATTCTAAATTAAAACTTTGACATAGAATCTAGTTAGTGCTTCTCAATGAGATAAACTTTCAAAATACTGGTGAATTTAACATTTGTAAGTTCTTTAACCCTTGGACTGTCCAAAACTATGAAGGTTTAAGTTCCATACAAATGAATGTAGACCTCATTAGGCGCAGGTCAACAGACTGTTGGTAGCATAAGCTTAAAAAAATACTTGATTTTTTACAAAATGTTGAAAAATAATAAATTATGTATTGTAAACTTATAATTTTTGTATAAGATGTATTTTCAAATAATTTTTTTTCCTAATCCATGAAATATACATTGTCTAGAAATAAAAAAATAAATAAATATATAATCTGCCATTTTGAGATCTGGGTTTAAGAACCAAATCAGCCGAGGGGATAAAAGAAAAACTTTCTAAGGATGTCAATTGCTATGATTTTTATTTAAATTCTGAAATTGTTACAAGATACTTAAATGCCTATTTGTGTGCTTTCAGAATCTTCATATTCCACCTAATACAAAGATAGTGACTTTTAATTTGATAAATAATACTGAGTGTTTCATCACAGCTGCTGGTGGACCTTATTATGCCAAAAATATCCATATAGGAGCATATTCAATAAAAACTGGAGATTTATTATATGAGTACAATGGTTTTAAGATGTTAAATACAAATATGATCAAGGTAGCGATGGGATGGTGCAATGATGATAGATATGCAGCAATAATTAATGGAACTAAGATGTTATATATTCAGAGTGTATACCAACCACATATCCTAAATCTGTAAGAAAATTGGTTACTTTTATTTGATTTACTTTAACCATTTTAATTTGTCAATGCTATGCTTATTTTTATTATATCCTTACTGGTCACTCGACAGATGCCTTTTCATATAATATTTTCAATAATAATCTTTGTATGGTCCAATGACAATAAACTAAATTAATGTACTATACATTGTTCGAAGGTTATTTCTTAAATATGTTAAGGTGGAATTTATATATTAGTGTATTATGTGATTCCTCAATACTTATACCATTACAATAGATTAATTATTATTAAGATATAATAATGAGTTCTCTGATATCGACTTCAAACATTAGTTTGTATTTCCCTATATTTGCAAGACAGTAGTAAAAGGCCTTAAATAAAATGATAGTGATTATTCAACTATCATCTACAACAGGGCTGTCTAAACTACATGGGACCCAGGGCCAACAAAAATGACTCAATATATTGGGGGGCCGCAAAATATTTATAAAAATAAAATACAAATATAATAAGTATCATTATTTTATTATCTACTTTTTCATTAATTTGTCTTTTACAATTCTGTCAACATCAACCTCAATATTAGTAGTAACTAGACGCAGTGCATGTTTAACTGAAGTATCTGTCAATGAAGACCTGTATTTAGATTTTATAATAAATGAACAATGCGCAGTGTCCGGTGTACCTATTATACGTTCGGGGAATTCCCCGAGTTCTCGAGTGAATAGTGTTGTGTGCGGCATAATCGAATACATATCCAAAACATTTGAATTTCGTTGCAAGAAAAAAAATTTACTCATTTAATGTATTTAAACAAAGAAGATAAAAAAGATTCTGCGGGCCGCAATAATTCATGCCGCGGGCCGTATGCGGCCCGCAGGCCGTGGTTTGGACAGCCCTGATCTACAAGATACAAACAAGGAGCTTCCAAGTCGAGTAGGAAACCTGTGATAAAATGTTAGGTGGAATCTCAGCTCACAACATTAATGTAGGAAACACACTATTTCAACCCTACTCAAGTATGACAATAGTAAAAAAAAAATTGTTTCAGTTGGGTACAAACTTGAATTATTAATTACTTGTTATTAGTCGAAGAGTAAATGTAATTAATGTAAATGAATACAAAATGTCATGTAAATATTAAAACATATATAGTGAGGGAATAGAAAAAGAACATTGTTGTTATTGCCATTTTTTGAGTATTATAATGTAATAGAGGATTTTATGTTCAAAAAATGGAGTATTTTCCAACTTTTCAGAATAACTAACACTGGAGAATTCCGTATTACAAGTGTAGCAGCACATCAAAATAACAGTGCTGTGGTTACAACAGACACTCTGGGTCGTGTAAATGTCCTCAGAGGCAATTTATATGATAGAAATACCATGGCTAAAGAAGTATTGCATTGGCATTTCTTACCACCACTTGCTGTTTGTTTTTCCTTACAAGGTACTGTCTTTTCGATTATCTGATATATTTGATTTGAATTTCATATATTTAATTGTCCCATAATTATTCAAAACTAATGATTATTATATTATTCTTTTACAATCCTAGGCAATTATTTATATTCCGGAGGGATGGAATCAGTACTTGTGAAATGGACTCTTGGTAATTTAGCCTACAAAGCTAATGAAAAAGCTTTTATCCCGCGTCTTCCTGGATTAGTAAGATATATCACAACGAATAACACTCATATTGCAGTTACTCTTTCAAATAACTGTAAGTTTGCGAATTTCCATCATATTATTTATCCAATTATACCCTAACTTTTAGTAATCTGTGTGGTGAATAATATACAATAGGACCTCTGGAAATCGAATTTACGGAACACCTAAAATATTTAAGTTATACACATGCTTTGACCTCTAAACTGGTTTTGTTGGTAAATATGTTACTTATTTCTCTATGACTTTTTGTTTCAAAGGCGATGTTAACATAAACTCTTGTTTTAGAGGTAAGGCTTAAAAGTAACATCTAGTATACATAGCATCCTTAGGTTTCTATTTTTTCATTAAACTATAGAGCTTATTAACTTTAACTCATCGAATTATTAGAGGTAATAGAATTTAAAAATCTATGTGTTGGAGATACTGGTAAAATACTTTTTTTTTTCGAGTTATAGGAGGCACAATATGTACAATGATTTTCTCAACTTGGGTTTTGTAGAATGGAGGTATTAGGGCTTAATGAGAAGAGAACAATGAACTCTTTTGAGTTGTAGAGGTTTTTGGCTTATCGAAGTTTGAGTTCCCAAGATTCTACTATACTTATCTTAATGTCAAGATTAATATTAAGTATAGAATAATCTTGCGACTGACCTGCAAAAATAATTAGTGTGCATTGGATGGATCTATTTTTTTCCTGTGTATGTATTTTATTTATCCTCTACTAGCGGCCCGCTCCGGCTTCGCACGGGTATAAAAAATATAGTCTATGTTATTCACTGTAAAAATGATTAAAATCGATCCAGTGGTTTTGATTTATTCATTACTGCCCGTGGCTCGTACGCGTTAAATTTGGAGTAACCTCAAAAATAACAGTATTTCTCCACTATTTAATTTATGTTATTATACTCGTACATATAAACCTTCCTCTTCAATCACTCTATCAATTAAAAAAACCGCATCAAAATCCGTTGCGTAGTTTTAAAGATTTAGGCAGATATAGGGACAGAGAAAGCGACTTTGTTTTATACTATATGGTGATAGTGACTACTACTACTAGGTTTTGTTCGCGACGTCACTCGCTTTAGCCTAGATTTGCTCTATACCTTGGGAACAGTAAATTTTTTGAGGATGAAATGTACCCTATGCCTTTTATGAAGATCAGTTGTTAGTAATTAAGACGTGAGAGTGTAAAATACAAACCAACTCATTTTCGTATTTGTAATATTAGGACTGCGGTAATTATTATATTTCTTAATAATTTTAGCTGTGGTGCTGGCAAATGCTCAGATGCGCGTTGTTTCTACAATCCTCGAGTGTGGTGGTGTTTCGCCCATAGTTCGTGCTATAGGTTCCACATTCCTATACCACCAGCAGTTCGGAGCACTTCTAATGCACGCTCGGTCCGGCCATTTGCAGTTATACTCCACCAGCAGTAATAAAGTCTTGTACAATGTATGCTTCATTCAGTTACTTGCAATTTATTTATTTAAAATTTAATTTCGTTTTCATTTGGGAAACTCTTTTGATATAAATTAATATAGTGGTGACAGTAATCGTGATGGTCTACGAGGTTTGTCCAGTGGAATATCGATCCGATGTCCGCAGGTTCGAAATTTGACGTGTACCAACGAATTTTTCATGTGCACTTACTAATTTAAATTGGTAACACTATCGGCTAACGGTGAAGGAAAACATCAATACCACCTATTGGGGAGAAATATAGTACTGTGGATATCTCAAGAGTTTGAAATCGCCAATACGTTGTGGGCTGACGTGGTGATTATGTTTATACCTTCCTTCGGGAAAAGGCCTATGACCCGGCAGTGTGTCTCTTATAGGCTAATGATGATGAATTTAAAAAATGTGCTCATGTTTTGTCCAATTACATATAATTTGTTTACAGGAATCATGATTCTATAGTTTTTTTTTATTATTTTGTAACATATACAATCCACATCAATGTTTTTGCCGCTCTGAGTATAGCTTTAAATTCGAGCTCGCGCGTAGTATAGTCAAGAATTTAATAGGAAACTAAGTTAGAACATTATTACAGGAATCTAAAATTGGTATTTATTTATCCTAAGTTGTCTCAATGTTATACATATAATATAGTACGCATTTATACCTAAATTTGTGTTCAGCGCATCTATATTCAGAGTAGTCAAAGCTGTTGCCGAGGACTATATATGTTTTTTTTTTTTTATATATCTGACAGATAGACATAACGGAAATGAACATCATACAGCCGGAAAGATGGAACCTTTTACCGTTACAAACAGAGATAACATGTGCGAACATCAGTCGAAATGGTTCTACTCTGGTCACATCCGAGTACAGAAATGACGGTATTGTTTACCCAGAGGAGAAGCTTAAATTCTGGTCAATACAACGGAAGAATAACACACCTTTCAAGTTGAACACCTGTGTTAATCTTTCACACGGTGGATGCAGAGTTATGTCTATAGCTCTGAATAATTGTGGTGATATTTGTATATCGGCGGGTACCGACCAGAAATTCAGGATATGGAAACTCGAGAAAACCGACAAAGGATCATCATGGTACTGTCTGACAGCGTGTTACTATTCATCTGGACCATCGCAGGCTCTATCACAAAGGACGTTGAATGATTTTAAATTGAGTGAACGTGGAGACCGTTTCACGTTACCTTATATGAAGGAATATGTTAAAGATGATGTTATAACGAAAGTTTTCAATATGCATAAAGGTAATATAACGTTAGTGGATGCTGAATCGCTTTCATCTGGTGTGATTTCATGTGGGAACGATTTGGGAAGTGCTGCCATTTCGCAGGATGGATCACTGGTGGCTGCTTGGTTTGGTTCAAAGCTCACATTATGGGATACACATTTATGTAATATGCGTACAACATTGTCTCATCCAGCTCTACGGCCTAAAGGCTTGCATGTGGAGTTTGGAAACAAAGATGCGGCTCATTATGTAAGTTTTATAGTTTACTATTTTTTACCTGTTGTTTTGCTCGTGTTTATGTAAATTTAAAGCAATATTTTGGGAACATTACTTCTTGCTGGATGAGAAATATACGCCTTTTTCTATATCCCTGATGACGTGTATGCAAAATGTCAAGATGATCCTTTGAGTAGTTAAGACTTGAAAGCATAACAAACCAACAAACTGACATTTGCATTTATTAACATTCTCGGCAACGTACATGTGACATTCCTACTTCACATTTCCAGTTTAATTAGTAAGGAAAAGTTGAAATAAAAATTGAATCAGCATTTAATTGTGTTTGTTTTCAGTTAGTTTGTACGACGGAGAATTGTTTGGCTGTTTGGAGTCTCTTATCGCTCACGATAAAGTGGTTAGTGCAAATAAAGCCCGTTTGCCTTACGAGTGATGGGCTTTCGAATAAAATGGCGGTAGTGACTACAAATAACGATGGTAAGTTTGTTTCATTGATCCAAACTATTTTTTTTTTTTTTAATACATCATAGGTTTTAGCACCACAATCTCACTTGATATTAAATGACGAGGTCTAGGAGAGTAAACACGTTAAACCTAGATGGAGACTGGCACTCAATTACAGCTACCAGAAGACAATTATAGATACTTGGCGATTGAGAATGTTAGCTAGTCAGCTTAGAAGAAACCCTACCATCATGCTATATTTCGATCATAATGTTTTCCTTCACCGAAAGCTCCAACTCAGTCGCAATAATTCGAATCTATATCGATCGAAACGGTGTCCCAATACGTTATCGACTAAGCTATCAATAGAAATTATTAGTGGAATACATTCTCGAGTATTTCGGTTATGTAAAACAAATACATCAAATGTTTAGAATTATGGGACAAACTTTGTACCTACTTCAAAAAGGAGGTGGTCTCTTAATTTATGTTTATTACTTCAGAACTTCCTTAAGGAATGTATCCATACTACGTGACCCATGTCTGATAATTTTTTAGCCCCCCTGCCTACCCTTGGTGACCATCCGTAGTATATGAGAAAGCCCCTCTCCCTCTCTAGTTTTCATGTAGTAATTCACAAATACGGTTTTCTCCTCCTCCTTTCTGTAAAATGTAGTTACGAGATTTAACCAGAAAACAGACGAATTGTCTCGTCTCCTACCATCGTGTTTGTAATATTTATAAAAATACTTGCCACCCAGGTTTCGGACGGGTGTACTAATTAAGAGAATAAAGTCAAATCTTCTCTCAACAATACTACCATGTAATTGAATAAAATAATATATGGAATTTTTCCACAAGAGCCATAGAAAAAAGAAATTGTGTGGTTTTATGAAACCACAATGCAAATGATATTTTTTTTTTGGATTTCGGAAGCATTTCATTGAAAATTTTCGGGTTATTATCAATGTAGGGTATTAAATTCGCGTTTTTAATGTTAAGTTACTAATGGGAAAATCGGTAATTGATAGTAGACACTATACATTTTAATTTCAATCTGCGTATTAGAATACGAAATACATAATAAATACAATCATTCCGATGATAGACGCATTCTAAAAACTGAGCGCAATATTTATTTAAATCATTGAATCAATTTGAATTGAGCTATAGGTGTCGCCATATTGGCTTTGTACATATTAGCCTTTCACTTTACCTCCACTCCGTAGTTGGCTGTAATGCGATATGCGATAGATGGACGTAAAAAGCTATGTGATGAGGCGATATAAAAAAGACACTTATTTATACAGTATTTTATGTCACTCACTTACTTACATATAAATATTGAGATTTGTTAAACATTTTCCTTCATACAAACCTTGTCCTGATACTTATAAGCACAACAAAAAAAGAATTATCCAAATAAGTTCAACACACTTACACTTACACACACTTACATTCGTCAATTGATTTATATATATGTAAATATATTTTTTTTGTTACAGTATTCGTTTTCTCTCCACATAGTACCACGCCTATACTGATGCAAAAATGCGTCTTAGATCCTAGAAAAGGCGTATTCAAGCAGTGCACTTTTGGCACGTCTCCTGCAAATACTACAAGATTGTATCTCATGCGTAATGATATAGTAAGTATAATATATGAGTATTCAATATATCGTTTCACACAAGTTAGTTTTAAAATTATGTTACACAGAACTCTGGAGTAACAACTTACTATTACGGATAAAAAAACCGCTTGACATTAGATAATTTGCATTCGTGTTTCACCATAAATAAAAATAAAATAACTTTTACATCACACACAAGAGTTCTAGTCGTATAACGTTTTACAAGACATATAATATATAGTTAAATTAATAATAATTTAAGAGTTAATATGACATTTAATTGTTTGTATCGTAATAAAACATTTGGATCTGTGCTGTCAAATTTAATTACTTAAATTAATTTGTAGATTTTTTTAAAAGTGGAACATTTTAATTTTTTTCGAGTGTTATCATAGATTATATTAAAGAATTGAGATTAAAAAGTACTATTTTAGTTTGTATAAATAGCACTGCAGCGATTGATTCAATAGCACGGTTACAGCATATTTATATATTGTGTCATATCAGATGCGTGATTTTTTTTAAGCTAAGGGTGCCAACTCTTAACATGTGGCATGATATTTAATATAAAATATTTTTCTGTTTGCAACATATTTATATCTACGATAGTACAAATTGATTAAAGTCATCTCAATCTATTCATTCGGTATATTGAATTGTATTGAGACATTCGATAATTGTCCTATATGCGTTGTTAAAAATAATTCTACGAACAATAACGGCTTACAGCTATACTATCGCAGTAAGGAAAAAGGGCGTATCTAATTATAACACAAATTGCAGAAAAATCTGTAGTTTGCGCAGTTAGCGAAGTACGTCTATCGCGTTTTTTGATTAAGTGTAAGTTAAGAATAGAAGCTTATAGATAAAGAAAACAATATTATCCTATGTCTTTTTTCCTGATTCCAATTTTATATACAAAAAAAAGCACAAAAAACAACACATATGTCTTTGTTCTGTGAACGAAAGCATAATTTTCAGAAACTTTGCAGGAAATTTACTGCTTAAAGCCAGAGCAAGTAGAAGAAGGTCGACTTGAGGTCATTTCACATAGGAATGCACCTACTTCTAAATTCAGTTCTTTAATAGCGGAACAACAGTTGTCGGAGGTCCGACCCTCTGTGCCGGTTGGCATTCCTCTGTCGGGGTCAGAAACATCGGCTAGCGCGGCTATAGCACAAGTGAGTATAAGAAAATCCTTTTTCTTAACCATTTGTGTGATCCAATTATTTACGAGGTTTCATTGCTACACGATAACTGGTCTAAAAACGCTATACAATGAAGTATTATTGTTAAAAAATAAACATAGCTGCCAAACAGAGATTAAATCCTTACCTTTACAATTCGCCCACATCATGAAATTAAATGGACACTGAACGTGAATCTGTTAAAATTTTTGAAGATCCTCTAACTGACTTTTTATATGGGGATTTTAACTCAAATTTTTCATTATTCCATACGAATATGTAAACATTTTCTTTGTTATAAATCTTGTTTTGGCAATTACAAACAACAAAAAGAATAAACCAAGTAAATACAGCTGTTTTGAAGTAATGCGCTTACTTAAATACGGCAACTGATTTTTATATAAATAGATAACTTTTCTAGCAACTTCTAGACTCAAAATTATGTAACATTAGTTACATAATTAATTATGTATTATCTATTAAGAATGCCACAGTTTCACAGAGACGAATAGTCTATGTTGTATACTTATTAATTTTCTTATTTTATTACGCATAAGGCTACGAAAATGTTGGCGGTTACTAGTAAACATACTCTTACTCTGAACGATGAAAGGACTAAACGTCAGTTAACTAAACATATTTTATTTGTGTATATGAAAATTTGCCACTGCTAGCTTTGGTCTACTTCGTTTATTTCCATAGCTTAATGTCTTGTAGTATTTTACTGTGAGTTTACAGCAACTGAGATAGATATACCATGTTTCTATTACAAAAACGGGCAGTTCGAGCAATTTACAACGTGGGACCTTGTGAATCATCAAAGGCTAATTTTCAGGAATTTGATGTAACTCTGCCCTCCCAATACGTTCTTGATAATTGAATGCATGCCCGGATAAACTTACAAAAGCTGGATTTAGTAAAAGTTCGGCATGACTTAAATACTAAACCTGACAAATTGGCTTGACAAAATGTTTCGGACTCAGCGATAGCGGTAACAGTTTTTAGGTAATAGTCTTAGGGTTTTACAACAAAGTTCCAAAGCACATTACCGATTTGTCGTATAGTACATTCAAACACCAAGTCAAGAAAATGTTGATGTCAAAAGGATTTTTATAGATTAGATCAATATGTGAACGATGGTGATGTGTGGAAATAGCAGTAAATAGCATTCACCAAAAATGTATTTCTATAAATATTAACGATGAAAAGATAAGGCCAGGTCGCGTTTTTTGCCCGTTTTTCACGATGACAAGGGTTGATTTCCGAACCGGTGTTCATAACCACTTATAATTGAATAAAGTATTTTGATTTAATTTGAAAAGAAAAACCTTTTTTTTCTCAAAACTATGTTTAAAGATGGATTCTTCATTATTAAGTTTTTAAGAGTTTATTATTCCATTAAACGTGTTGCGCTATTACTGTTTTTGCTCTAGAAATTTGTTGAAACTACTACACTTTGGTATACTTATCTTTTATTTGATATTGATAATATTTTGATATTATAAATATTATGTTACCTGTATACATATTGTTTATTTATCTTACATTCTAATTTAAGATTCAGAACCAAAATATAACAGCATCGTGTTAGAGCAACAGACCATATTTGCGCATGTATTCTTTGTATTTAATATTTAAGGGAGAAACATAATATTGAAAAATACCCAAATATTTTCATTTCGGAAATATTCAAAACCTTGCCTTCACGTGAAACTTATATTTTCCTTGAATAAGGGCGCAAAAACAATTACCAGGTGAAATTTTATTGAAACATAGATTATAAAAATCAGTTGTTATGAACATAATATTAAAATACTCAGCCGTACGGCAACCAGATCAAAGGTGCCAAAGAACCTTTGCTCGGGCTGTGTTTCCTGGAATGCAACATCGCTAGTTGTTCCAAGTTAACCAAGCAAGTTAATTATACATATATGCACATGTGTACCTAGATATGTGTCTCGCGAACGCGTACATGTTTTTCGAATCTAACAATTTGGCTAAAATTTACTAACCCAAAATCGAAGAAATACGGCTGGGGCAGAAACCTACAATATGAGTACTTACGGTATCTTTGTATCCACGTATATGTGGTGCACTGTGATGTGTCTAATTAGCTACTGAATGCAGTGTCACTGTATAGCGCTAGCAACGTGTTCGAGGGCTTCACTCCGGGGTATCGGACCTAGGTATTAATGACTGTGCAGTCTCAACATTATATTTTCAATTACCGCTTTATTCGATTGAGAAAGTGATGTGTACAAAACAGTGATGAATTGTGCAACTTATCGCGTGTAGCTGTTAAAATCTTCTCAGACACGACAAATTGATTCCAAACGAATGTAATACAGTTACATTAACAATAATAACACAATTTCATAAGGTATTCAATGAAATGGGAATTGTTAAATTAGATTGACTGTTGACTACTTAAAAACAATATAGATAAGTAACATTCCTTTGCGTGTGTTGATCTTAAAATATTTATCTATGATAATTTAATATAACTTTAATTATTTTCCTATTTTGCGATAACAAACTTGTATTTATTTAATGATATTGTCTCCTATTTGCATCTTAAAATTAACAGTTTACAGAAATATTTGTGTTTTGAAACTGGTTCCGTAATTTATAAATTTAATTATTATATACTACATATAATAATATCTTCTTATATGTATATAAATAAAATGGTAGAGGTATGTTGTTGTACGTTTATCATACAAAGACTACTGGATAGTTTTAGATATATTTTTTAGTTTCACTTCTTAGACACTTGGTCCTTATCTAAAGAATTGTCACATAAAGTGATCAAAGTTTTAAGCATTAAGCGTTTTCTCGCCATGGAGAAGTTGGGCAAGTAATGTGATGCGCATACGCTAGAGAGGGGAAATTAACAAATAACTTTGTAAACAAAGAAACTTTGTAAGCAAAGTATATTTTTAATGACATTTTTTTTAATGTTTTTTTTTCTCCTGTACATAAATTATATTGTTAAAATAATAAATAATGTAGCGAAATACGTAATGTTATAAAATTGTTGTTGCAGATTTCTCAAGCTCCTCCACATATGATACCGCCTGTTAGTCTTCTTTGTACGTCGTTTTTACAAGAACTATCTGGTCAACTGCAACCGGAAGAACAGGAAGACACTGTCTTGGATGATCCTCGACAAGTCGACGATTCTAGTGACGAAGATGAGGAGAATGATACAAAACTAAATGGACCTTATACACCGAAGATTACAGAATTGTGGACTCCTAACTATGACGCTGTTAAAGAAAAGAAATTAAAGAAAATTGTAAATGAGCCATTCTTAGACTTACATTCGTCTGGGTTTTTGTTTGGTGTACAGTAATCGTTTATCGTAATAAATTGTATTTTATACTGTTAATTTCATTTCAATCTTACTACAAAATTTCACTCTTACATAAATTTATAGTTATCGCCATTATCAGCCTGTAAGAGTCTGCAGGGGCATAGGCCTCTTCCCGAAGAATGGTATGGACATAATCACCACGTCATTCCACGGCGTATTGGCGACTTTAAACTTTGAGAAATCCACAGTTCTATATTTTTCCCACATACGGTGGTACCGCAAGAACATTTCTGAGGTTCAGGGTTCCCTAACGATATTTTCCTTCACTGTCAGCCGATAGTGTTACCAATTTAAATTAGTACATGTATGCGAATTTCGAGAAATCGTTGGTTCATGCGGGGTTCGATCTTGCGGACATCGGATTAATATTCCATCGGTCAAACCACTAGACAACGACGACTTTTTAAATTAATAAATAAATGTTACATAAACTATACAAAACGAGTAATTGAAATATATTATTTTATGAGAACTTCAGAGCACATTAGGGGTAAAATGCATTTAAAACAATTTTAAATAACAAATTACGAAATACTAGATATTACCTATATAATATACAAAAGGATAATCAACTGGTTGACTAATTGATATATCCACGCATAGCCCAAACCCTTTGGGCTTGGACCGTAAAAAAATCATGCGGATTCCTTAGGCGCTGTGAGGACTAGGGAAGGGATTATTGGCAACTCAACCCCTAAGGTACTCAAAAAGGGGATGGAAATTTGTATGAAAAGACAATATTTTTCAAATTAGATCTATGAAAATTGGTGTTTACCAATCAAATTAGAAAGTATAAAAGAGATGTTTTATCATTTTTAATTAAATAAATATCTTAGAAATCAAATAGATATTTGATAACGGAGAATATTTACACAATATCTATTTTCCTGTAATTTATTTATTATAATAAATAATAACAGTTGCTTGCATGGCTGCGGGTATAATTAGTGCAATGGCAATAAATACAAAACAGATGCTATAATACTTCACCAGTGCAAAATTATTAAAGAAAGCTGAATCAAACAATAATGGCGTATATACAATGATTAACAGAAGTGATATAGACATTTTTGGCGCACTATTTTCAAGCCCTCATTATTGGTATATAAACTATACGCCCTCGAGCACATCATAATGTAACTAAAAAGTGAATGATGTTAGTATTATTAACCATAAAAAATTTAAAAGGTGACTATTGACGCTTTATAATTGTATTTTTATAATAACCTTTTACGTAATACATTGTTTATTCTGACGGTACAGTCACATTTCAGCGCAATCTTTGTACTTGCTCAAACAGACAGTGTTTTCTATACGATCACCGTTATCACAGTTTCTTAGATAGTTTCTTATAGAGTTGTAGAACGTCGGCAGTAACAACACCGAGAGTTTCCCCCAAATAAAATGGAATCTTTAAGTGAATTTGATATACAATCAATAGCAAAACATTACGGGAAAGAAAAAGTAATAAGTTGGAGTACGCAGGAATTTGAAGAGAAGGTTATCGGATACTTGGGGGATCATTTAAAACTCTATGTTGAAGTAGAATCAAATGAAGTGAAATCAATAATTGCTTTGTTTGTGAAATGTATGCCGAGGTACGATAAATGGAAAGCACAGTATCTAAGAGAAGTCGGATTTTTTAAAAAAGAATACGTAATGCTAAGTACACTTTTCAAGGAGTTTCGAAACTACGAAGGTAATGTAAAACTTAATTCTATATTATTCATGAATTTATTCCTATTAGAAATCAAATTAGAGTGTATAAAATAATGTATAGTTCGGTCCATAATTCCAGGATCAAGAAAATGGTGTCCAAATTTACTGTTAATACGGGATAATATATTCGTTTTCGAGAATGTCGGTGAAATGGGATACGTAATGCCTTATCACCGAATTACCATGGAATTCGATGTACTGAAAGCGACAGTCGAAACTTTAGGAAGATTTCATGCTCAGTCATATATATACGAAGAGAATAAGAGTAAAGAACTTGGTAGGCCGTACCGAATTTGGGAAAACTACAGTGAACACCTACAAGAACCTATCAAGGGATTAGAATGGCGCGATACGGGCAGGAATGCTGTTATAGAATTTCTTAAATTTTATTCAAGGTTTAGAGCTGAACCTAGCTTTTCAAGTCATTTGGAATTAGTTATCCCAATGTTATTTGACGGAGCCATGGCTCTCATGAAACCGAGTACCGAGTATCGAAACGTCGTCATACATCGGGACCTTTGGACAAATAACATATTTATAAAAAAACAAGATAATTCATATCATGCCCTTTTTGTAGACTTTCAAACAGTCATATATTGCTCTCCAATGCTAGATCTTTCATCACTCATATTTTTCAACACAACGCGATCTAACAGATATCTTTACACGGATGAATTGATTGATATTTATTATAGCACATTATCAGAAGAACTACGTCTTGAAGGCATTGCCATCGAAAATATCATCGATAAAGCTACTCTTATAAAATCATACAAAGAAAGTGTCATGTTTGGTATAACACAGGCTGCTCTAATAGTTCCCATAATAGCTATGGATAGTCAGAGACGACAAGAAATATATAGCAATCCTGAAACATCTAAAATTGCTAATATAGTGTCACGAAGCGAGATCTTTATAAAAGTAGCGAAAGAAGACAATGAATATCGTAAACGTATTACAGAACTATTTGATGAAATTGTCGAAAGATATATTTATCCGAATGAAAGTAATCAGCACCTTGGAGACAAATATTAGTTTTTGGTTATTAGTTTATAAGAAACCAAACATGCCTGTCAGTTATTTTAATATTATTTTCATACTTATCTAGCTAGTAACAGACTAAAACATATATTTTCCATATTCTTTCTAATCTTAACATTAATAATTTCCTAATACTTGTATTTTTTATATCGACATTTGATCTAACGATCTGTATACATAGTTCTCAGACATTAATTGTATGTTACTTGTTAGAACTTTATGCTCTTAAATCACACTTCATAACAATTAATACTACTATATATTTGTTCTTACATAAATATCTTAATTAATATATATTAAGAAGACAATAGACATTATCATATGTACCGTACTGTTTAAATATTTCACTAAGACAATTGTACAATTTCATTAAATTAAATGATATTTCGTTAAATTTCATCATAGTCACCTCTTTCATAATTACATCATGTATACGTTGTAGGTATCTTCAGTTTACATATATGAAATATAATCCCTTTATGTATTTCTTTACACATAAATCAACTAAATAATAAATAGACTGTCACATATTTGTACTGTACAACAACTATATGGCAGGATTTTATGTTTGCTTTAAGGCTTACAGAAGTGGATAACATATCAGAATCTATGTAAAGTTTACACAGCGAATCAGTTTTTAGTAAACATCTTCTGTTAGACTAATAATATACGATTTCTGTCACTACGCACATTTTCTTTTACCACGCAGTGATCATCACTTCAAAGAGGAATATGAATTCTGATTCAGTTCCATCTCCTATAAATTGTTACATAACTAAAGAAGATGTAATTTTAATTGTGACAAATTATTTAAATACGAGTGATTTCATAATGTTAAGTTATTCAATTGATAACGATAATGCAAAAATGTTAGGGTTCCTATCAGACTATTGGAAACTACAAGTGAATATAGAACCTAATTGTAAAAAGCTTTTATTTTTCATAAAAGCGATCTCCAGACTGAATTTAGCTAAAGCGGAAATGGTAAAACAATTGAAAATGTTTGAAAGGGAATTATGTTATTATAACAGAATCAAGAAGTTAATAGAACTACCAGGTAAGATGATATTTATTTCTTACTTTTAAGTTCATAGATTTAAGTAATTTATATCTGTGAAATAATCTATGGAATAACTAATCCGATTTTTAACTAATAACTTTTTAACTGAGTAACATCCCTACTTTTTGATCTTATTCATTTTGATATGGTAACTTAAGGCGGTACAAAGGTACGAGAGGTGCAAATAAAATATAACTCCGATGATATATCCATCATGTTTCACGTTTCTATACTTTGATTCCAAGGAAATATTATTCTGGCTCTACTACACCAATATGACTTAAGATATCCAACTTCACTATTAATTCTGTTTATTATTTGGTTTTGTTCTATTACACACACTGCCACGTTTGTTCCCAAAATGTAGTTATTTTCGACAATATAACATTTTTATTTACAGTTGACCTAACTATATTCGACAAATACATTTATCTGATTTTATGTTGTTTCAGATATAAAACCTTGGAGTCCCAAGTTAGTTGCTCTTTTGAACGATGCAATGGTTTTCGAAGATATGAATGCGCATAGATACAAGTTACGCTGTAAATTTGAAAGGTTTGACTTGGCTCATACTTTTCAAGCTTTGGACGCTCTAGCAAGATTTCATATCTCTTCAATAATTTATGAGGAGAATAGAAGCAAAACTTTAAAACGTAATTACAGATTAAATGAAGATTTTAAATCATATTTAGATAAATCGGGTTACCGTGAGACATGTCCGTGGTTCGTGGAGTGCATGAATGGTGCTTTAGAATCTATAAAATCATTTTCTAAATATGAAACGAATGAAATAGCATCAATTGAGTGTCAATGGAGTACTATTTGGTTTACAGCTTTACGTTTGAGTTCTTACTCTTGTAAATACAGAAATGTAATTTGCCATAGAGACTTATGGAATAATAATATTTTATTTAAATACAATGAAGCAAACGAACCGAATGATTGTGTCTTTGTTGATTTTCAAGCTATACGCTACCAACCGCCTGCTGGTGATGTCATGCTACTCCTTTGTTGTAATTTACCTTCGAAATTCCGTGAAGATAACTTAGCATTTCTAATTAACTTCTATTATGACAAATTAAAACAATTATCAATAGATCATGAAATAGACATAGACAATATTATAAGCAGAGATGACTTCTTAATATCCTGTAATGAGCAAAGGTTATGGGGCCTGGTTGTTTGTGCTTGTCTCTTACCGCAGTTCTGGATTAATCAAGCATTGACCACTCAAGTTTTCGGCGAATCTGAACGCTTCGAAGAAATACTAACGAAAAACAAAGCTGCTTTTATTATAAATATGATGAAAGCCAATCAAAATTATAAAGAAACTGTTATGGAAATTTTCGAAGAAATCGCTGACAGATATTGTTTAGATATTATTCAATGAAGTTAGATTGTAGTTGTAGGAAATCGTATCTCACTTGTACTTTCACGTTTAGATGTCGTATACTATTATAGAAACTTTGAAAAATCTTTTGGAGTGAAAATGTTTTTTTTTTTTTTTGCATATGTTAGGAACTCTCCTCGGATTACAAATATCCGGTCAATCTTTGTTTTAGTGTCGCGCAATGTTATTATTGCTTTGTCATCAAGAAATTCATGTCTTTTGTGGTAATATTATAGAGATCGATACTCCGACATGCTCCGTTAACGCCTAATATCATACAAAACTAAATATCAAGCTACAGGCACGGAGAGTATATTTAATAAGACTCATAAATCCTGTGTATCAAAATTCATCGACACCCATCCAGCCATTTTGGTTTAACTGTGTCACAAATAAATAATTATTTGAGAATTACCTTTGTCGGTAAATATACTATATAATCTGGGAATTTAATTAAAAACTGCTTTATGTTTTCGCCAGTAAAAATGTTCGATTTTTTGCTTTTGAATCCGGTCGATTGTTTTTTAAGAATAGTAGTTAAATTTCCATATTTTTTCAAGTTAATGCCATTTTTATCATGAAGCATTTGAGCATGGAATAGATTACACATAATGTAGATGGCTTTTTAGTTTTAGTAATCTATTTAAAATACGCCAAAAATACTGTTTCGGAGAAAATATTCACTTTTTCTAGTTTTTACAACTCATAAAACTTTCCTATACTTTCATGTATTTTTCTTTTGACTTTGCTGGAAGCAGGTTTTCCATTGCCAATTTGGCTCAGGGGAAAGTCGTTTTAATTATTAAATTTATATTTAGTAAGTACGTAAATAACAAATCAAGATGAATTTTCAGCTTCTATCTATTTATCATATGTGCTGAAAGGCAAGCGCATTAGGGCTATATAAGCAAAGAGACTTGCTTTGGTATGTCAATAATAATAAAAGAGATCCAATCAAAGAGTATTTAATAACCACAGCACGCCATTTCATACAACATTGCTGGAGCGTTGTAATGTTCCAAATTCAAAAAACGCTCCTGCAATGGATTTGATTTTCTTTGTTCGTAAACTCGATACTTCGCGTGTTCTTTTTTCCAAAATAATGACAATATTTCCACTCATGTCTAAGAAAATACATTTAAGTACGCCACATTTCATATTCTGCCAAACGTCTTTTATCGAACTCAGATATACCGACATTAATTTATAGAAGAGAATAATTGTAGAAAAGAAGAGAACATTGAATTACTGATAAGTATTGTAACTTGTAATGACTACAATTCCGGAATTCATTATTTTGATGTAGGTATAAATGATGCAATAAATACATTTTTATTGTTGTTGTACTTTTTATTTTAGCTTACACTCTGTGATATGTCTCGAGCATAGTGTTGCTACCCACATCACAATACATAAATATTTTGACAACTACGGTTTTTATAACGTAGCTTTCAGCGGTTTTTTTTTTCGAACTGTCTACACGACCTGGCAAAGCCTCTACAGTTTCACCGAACTACATCTTTCAGCGGTCTATCTCTTCTTGCCGTAGATAAGTAGGGCAAGCGGTGTGGTGTTTGTGTTTTTTCCTCTGTACATAATATAGATTGTAATAAACAACGCAGACAAAGTCACAGGTACCAGCTAGTATGACATAAAAACATATCCAATAAACATCAATAAAGTTATACAATTATTTATATTGATTTAGTTATCAAATGGCCGCAGCACCAATTAGTATCTATTTCAAAGAAACCAATTAGTGGCAAGTTTTATTAATTATTCGTAAACATTTACGATAATAACTAATTATGATCATAGTTTACGATTCATTAATAAATATTTGATACATGACTATGTATCAACATTTTACAACAGACAATATTGTTCAAACACAGTTAATCTTATGGGATAAGTCATCATAAAAAACGAACAGGTGCAAATATAATAGAAGTAGAATTTGCAACAACATTACTTACCTAATAAATCATATACATCGCGGACGACATTTCGTCTGTAGCGTTGAATGGGTAACATTGCTAGGGCAATATGAACTGTTGCATAATATTCCATTATTACATCTCTAACACCATTTACTATAGACATTTCCGCATTACAATATAAATCTTGTCTGTTGACGACGAAGCTCTCCCAACCTGGTGATATTTATTATTGAATTTTGTATTCATAGATTTTTTTATCTACTGTTAACTTCTTTGGTATTGTAGACAAAAATACATTTTGTAGTTATAAGATACATACTTATAAAATATTTCCAAAAATTATAACCATTGTATTTCAATGAACGACGTTGTATTTTTGCCTAAAATTGGAAATCCTGAGTAGGTAGCATTTCTGTTTATATTTTTATGACATAAACTTATTACAGTTCGAGATCCACGGTCTAGTTTTTCTAGTTATGAACTACCAAGCTAATTTTCCGTAAATAGCTTCACTTTGATGAGACGCTCAACTTTTTCTATTACAAACATTTGCAATTGTGAAAAATTTAAAATGAAGCTATTCACCGGAAAATTAACATGGTATTAATCACTAGCAAAAATAGATCCCGAACTATTAAGTACAGTTTATAATTTGGAAAAGCCAGCGAATTAATCACTTCGCAGATTCCAACCACCATGAGAGTTATAATGTTTGAGTTTCTCTTGAAATTTATGTTGACATTTTGATATTATTTACTGCAGGCAAAAATGATAATTTTAGCGCCCTTAACCCTGTAGGAATTAACAAGACAGTAGCGAGTTGATCGCGATACAGGGCTCATAAACAATTAGCGTTTTTGCAACGGTCAATTTTTCGCCTTGAACGTACGACGGACTGAGAGCTGACGAGCTCTTTTTTGTTAGTGTGTTGTTTTGGCCCTTCAATTGAACAGTAAACATTTCTTTAACAATTTTATGAATGTCGTATGGTCCGTTCATCTTAAGAAGAAGCTATAACAGCTAAGGTTATTGCCTTGCCTTATATGGGTTTATGCAAATACATGATTTGAGAGTTGAACCAGGCCATCCTTGATCTCTTTTGGATATTTACCCACAGTATCCATGCTATTTAAATATTTTACTAATACAATTGTACAATTTCGTAATCTCAAAACAAATTTCATTAGATATTACCATAATCGTCATTTTCATAATTGCTTCATATCTACGTAGTATTCAATTATTCACGAATATGAAATATAATTTTAATATAATTATGTATTGATCTACACGTCAATTAACTGAGTAATAAATACGTTATCGCATATTTGTACTGTGCCAACGAATTGTGCCAGGATTTTGTATTTATTATGAGAACTGGATAACATATCTGAATCTATGTAAAGTTTATACAGCCAATCAGTTCTCGGTAAACATTTTCTGTTAAGACTAATAATATATCATTTCTGTCGCTACACACGTTTTCTTTAACCACGCAGTGATCATTTTACAGACGAATATGAATTCTGATTCAGGTCCATCGCCTAAAAATTGTTACATAACTAAGGAAGATGTAATTTTAATTGTGACAAATTATTTAAATACGAGTGATTTCATAATGTTAAAATATTCAATTGAAAATGAAAATGCAAAAATGTTCGGGTTCCTATCAGACTATTGGAAACTACAAGTGATTGTAGAACCTAATTTTAAAAAGCTATTCTTTTTCATAAAAGCGATCTCCAGATTGAATTCAGGTAAAGCGGAAATAGTAAAAGAAGGAAACATGTTTGAAAGGGAATTATGTTATTATAACAGAATTCAAAAGTTAATAGAATTACCAGGTAAGATAATATTTATTTATTTCTATGAAGTTTACAAAATAAAATATTCTATCTCACAGAAGTAGCAACCGGTACATCTGTTCCAATTATTCGTTAATAAGAGGCTGAGCAACGTTACATTTTATTTTATTAAATTTCATACAATACTTAACGCGGGAGAAGCTATAAGAGGTGCAAATATTAAATACAATTCTGTTTATATATCCAGTATTTTTCACACTTATACACTTTGATTCCAAGGGAATCTTATTCTAGCTCTACTATGCGAATTTTATTTGAGATATCTAACTTCACGTTATGTAGCTTTTACAAGTCATAAGTTTACTATACTGTTTTGTTTTATTATAAACACTGTAAATTTTCTATAGGTACAAAAGTTAGTTATTTTGGACAATCTAACAGATTTATCTTCACTCGACCTAGTTATAATATTAAAAAAATATATTTAACATCACATCGTTTCAGGTATAAAACCATGGAGTACCAGATTAATTGCTCATTTGAAAGATGCAATGGTTTTCGAAGATATGAATGTACTAGGATACAAGTTACGCTGTAAATTTGAAAAGTTTGACTTGGCTCATACTTTACAAGCCTTGGATGCTCTAGCAAGATTTCATTTCTCTTCTATTATTTATGAAGAGAATAAAAGCAAAGCCCTGAAACGCAGTTATAGATTACATGAAGACTTTAAATCATATTTGGATGAATCAGTTTTCCGTGAGACATGTCCGTGGTTCGTAAAGTGCATGAATGGTACTCTAGAGACTATAAAAACATTTTCTAAATATGAAACGAAAGAAATGGAATCAATCGAGTGCCAATGGAGTAGTGTTTGGTTTACAGCTTTACGCTTGAGTTATATGTCTTGTAAATACAGGAATGTAATTTGCCATAGAGACTTATGGAATAATAATATGTTATTTAAATACAATGAGGCAAATGAACCGAATGACTGCGTCTTAGTTGACTTTCAAGGCATACGGTACCAACCGCCTGCTGGTGACGTTATGCTACTGCTTTGCTGTAATTTAGATCCGAAATTTCGTGAACATAACTTAGAATTACTAATTAACTTCTATTATGACAAACTGAAACAATTATCGGTAGAAAATGAAATAGAAATAGACAATATTATAAGTAGAGACGATTTTTTAACATCCTGTAATGAGCAAAGGTTATGGGGTCTTGTTGTTTATGCATGTCTTTTACCTCATTTCTGTATTAACGAAGAAGAGGCTAATAAAATTTTCAGTGACTCTGATCGCTTCGGTGAACTACTACTATCAAAAAATAGAGCCGCTTTTATTATAAATATGATGAAAGATAATCAATATTATAAAGAAACTGTCATGGAAATTTTCGAAGAAATCGCTGACAGATATTGTTTAAATTTTAATCATTGAAGTTATATCATAGACAGCTATGAATCGTATTTCATTTGTACTTACCCTGTTAAATCTCGTTCACTATTCATTCATATTCATGTTAAATATTCATGGTAAAAATATATAAAAAATATTGAGTTGGCATGACGTAAGTCGTAAACTTTAATTTTATTAATACTTATTATTTTGTATTATTTTGTATCAATATTTAATCGTGTAATATAGGATTTATTGTATAATCTGTTTTATATGAATTTAATTAACAGTTAACGTAGTACATATTACTTTTTTTTGTATTTAATTTAATAAATAAAAAACGGAAGTTGTAATTTATTCTGTGCATGTGTTGTGTACATTCCCTTATTCTTCTACGTAGATACTTACATTTCTATGAGTAAAATATACAAAAAGTTGATAAAATAACAACATTCTTACATTATGGTACTGGAATTGTGCCCAGTCATTTTAATAAGATAAATAGGCTTCATTAAAAATAATATACAACAAAAATAAAAATAGATACAAAGATATTTCGAAATCAATGATGAAATTTTTATAAATAATTTCACACACGAATATTTCCTTCAAAACTAAGTATAACTTGCATTGGGGTTAATAAACAATTTATATTCATACATATAAATCGGTATATAATACCCAGACAGAGAACTGAATAATTATATTCATCACACGAAAATCAATTATGTGATCTGAATCGAATCCGCGAGCTCTCAAACCAATACAAGCGAGAGCTTATTACAACTACATCAATAAAACAAAATCATTTTATTCATCGTACCCTGTATACAAATTATATAGTTGTAAGTACATATATAGCAATAAAATTATGATGAATAAGAAAATAATTTTTTTTTTTAACTTACACAGAAAAATAGTACATTTATAAAATGTAAGGTGAGTTACACGTAGAAGTTTTTTTTTATTGTAGTCTATGGCCCCTGTGGAAAATTTCACAATTCTGACAGTGACATGTAGATTTTTATCAAATCCAAGGAAAGACACCGCTAGCATTCACAGTGATGCTAGATTGCTTGCGCGGGTGCTTGTAGATCAAATGTTTGTAGACGCCGCTAGCATTCACAGTGATGCTAGATTGCTTGCGCGGGTGCGTGTAGATCAAATGTACGTAGACGCCGCTAGCATTCACAGTGATGCTAAATTGCTTGCGCGGGTGCGTGTAGATCAAATGTACGTAGACGCCGCTAGCATTCACAGTGATGCTAGAGTGCTTGTGCAGGTGCGTGTAGATCAAATGTATGTAGACGCCGCTAGCATTCACAGTGATGCTAGAGTGCTTGCGCGGGTGCGTGTAGATCAAATGTTTGTAGACGCCGCTAGCATTCACAGTGATGCTAGAGTGCTTGCGCGGGTGCGTGTAGATTAAATGTACGTAGACGCCGCTAGCATTCACAGCGATGCCAGAGTGAACTATATGCACCCGCCACCCATCTACACTCTGAAATAGGCCTTAGAATTTACTGATCTGAGATATATTAACATCTATTTATAGAAGAGAATACTTCTAGAAAAATCGAATAGTGGATTACTAATAATTATTATAAGTTATAACAAATGTAATACCGGAATATATTATTTCGACATATTCTCATAGAGTTTAAGCAGCTTTAACAATGTAAGCACTCGTGAAATATTTTTTACCTCTGGATACATCGATTTATATTTATGAACATAATACGCGTGTTTTGCTCAATAGGCATATGAATTTAGCGAGAAAAATCTCTAAATGGACTACCATTTAATTTTTCACTAGAAAACTGTGTGAAAATCCGTTACGTCACTTAGAAGAATTAAGAGAACACGCAGATAGACGCATATTGTATTATATATACTATGTATTAATATAAATGCAATATTCCACAAGCCAAAGAAACATGATTGATATACATATTTTATTATTATATATTTCTTTAAGATGCACATGAAAAGTGAAGATATAATAGAAATAAACAAATACATGAACTTTATAATTTATATTTAACATACATGTGTGCTTGTTTGTTAATAATGAACAAACAACAGTTTCCAACGACACAAAATATGCTTAACATTAACCGTGCAAAATAACTATGAATAGGAAATTTTCCTTTTGAAGTACTCATATCATTGTCTGGTCTAACTCTCAGATAAGTCCAGTTTCAGTTTCGAGTAAATTTGTTATCTTGCAAGCTGCGTGTGCCGAATTTTCTATGCCACGAATCATCATCTCGCTGATTATACATGTCACAGAACGGTCTAATCATTAATATGTAGAATAATTCTACAAAACTGAGAATACTCGCGCCAAGGAACAGTCCTCCTGTACCGCCCGTAGACACTGGGAGGTAAGACGACATATGTAATATCATCTGATAAATTTTAATTAAGGTATCATTTATTTACATCTAGTTTATGCCCGCAACACCATTTACGTTGTCTTGAGCATGCGCATAACCTCGATTGGCCCACTTCTCCACGTTAAAAAAAATACACAACTAATAAATAGCTGAACGTACAAAAAAAAGTACAAAAATCATAGCCTCTTAAAACTTTAATAACTTTAGAACTTAACAAGTAAAAATATTTTTTATAGACAACTTATCCAATAGTTTTTGCGTAATGCACATATAACGGCGGACCTGTACCATTTTATTTACATAGATTATAGGTGATTCGGTTATCAAACTGTCACTGCACTCGTAAATGACATATATTAAGCAAACGATTTTTCAAGTTTTATTTATTAATCGTATACTTCGATGATAATTTTATTCGACAAAATTGTTCAAACACAGTAAATCATGTTAGACAGGTTATCATAAATAACGAACAAATATAAATGTAATAGAGATATAATTTGTGCGTACATTACTTACCTACTAAATCAAGTACACCGCGGACGACATTTCGTCTGTATCGTTCACTGGGCAACATTGCTAGGGCTATCTGAACTGTGGCGTAATATTCTGTTGTAACATCTCTAACATCATGTACTATAGATATTTCTGCCTCGGTGCAAGATGGAAGGCAATTACAATATAAACCCTGTCGCGATGACCACGGAGCTCTTAAAACCTGGTGATATTTATGGTTGAATTTTGTATTTATAGATCTTTTTGTGTACTGCCAAATTCTCTGGCGTATGTGGAATAATACATTTTGTATGTTATTTTGGTTAATTATCAATATATATTAAGTTCAAACATCTACGCATACCCGTTTTCATGTCAATACATTGAACAGTACAGGAATTGATGTCCTGCAATGCAACGTCCAAAGTCTGCAACGTCCTGTGCTAGTGATTGGTCAAATGGTGGTGGATTTTATCAAAATCAAAAATAATTTATCCAGTTTGAGCTCTAAAAAGGCGCTTATGTTCGTCGAAACTCTACAACCGGCTTAGAAAACAACAACACAGAAAAACTGTCAAGAAGCTCGCTCTGGTTTATCTGTTGATTACATATAATTTTGTAACAAGAGATTGTAGTCACAATTTCCAAACATCACTATCGTTCAACCTTTTGAATTTCCATCCACCCACCCTATAATACCCTTTTGACATCAACAGCTGCTTGGACTTCCTTTCCAGCAAATTGGTAGCCCTACCTTGAAACCTTGTTGTTAAACTTAGCACTATTGCCTAAAAGACCGTTACAGGTCTCACTGAACTTCAAACAATAGATGGCGGTTTTGTAATTGTTTCTTGAATTAAAATCATGCCAATCTTTTTATTAAATGTAGCTCCAGTTATCAGTCTCATATTTTAAAATTCATAATAAATATTCAATTTAACTTTATAGTAAATTAGTCAAATATGAATTTAAAAAATAAACCAACCGAAAGCATTTTTTCATAATTATTCAAGCAGATAATACCGCTAACGTTGCATTTGAGATACTCGGGAACATTAGGCATGAAATAATTGGAGCAATTGCAGAGGCGTATGTGAGCATCTTTTCTGCATTGTACAGTACACGCTGTGTATGAGTAGTACCGATAAACATCTAGGGAATTTTCATCAGTGTAACGACATTTTCGCTTTTCTGGAGAAATCATTCGAGCACCAGCGTCATTTTCTATGTCACGTTTCGTAATAAAACGCCTGTAAATTTAAATTTACAATATTTAGACACGATTGTTTTAACAGTTTTATGCTTATCAGAGGGGATGGGGTAAGGACGGGCCTACTTCGGCTCGTCCGTTTGAGGGTGGAGGTAGAAAACCACGTAAAAAAGTTACGGAAAGGAGTGCTTTCAGGCGGCGGGAGGGAGTAAAACCTCGCTGAAAAGTTATCGTGCGAGGAAACCACGTTAAAAAGTGAGAGAGGGACGGCCTTTAGGCGGAGGGAGAGGGAGAAAACCTCATGAAAACGTAACCTTGGGAGAAAACCACGTTAAAACATTACAGGTGGTGGTAGTTGGAGAGACCAAGGAAGGAAGGGGCTGGGGATCTGACCTTCCATTGCACATTGGTTATGTAGACGGGTAGGCAGCTTGACCGGGCTGTCGTTGCGGTCAGAGCGTTGGCGCTGGGCCTTGTCGCCAGGGTGTCATGGTGCTTGCTTGTTCGATCCTGTGCCACTCCATAGCGCGACAGACGGTATCTCGTGGGTTTTTTTAGTCAGTAAGAGTTTGACACCCCACAGTTCCCTAGAGCTGTCCAATGTAGGATTACTTCCCACATTAAAAAAAATATATATTGAGCATATTTGCTTTATAAGAAAAACATTCACATCAAAATAAAAAAAGGTTAAAACTTCGGACTTTCGTGTCATATGAGCGTAATAAAAAAGACCGGTAAAAAACAATGTGTTCATTAAAAAAAAACACGTGAGCGGTTCACACGCAGTAGAAGTGATACCTTAAAAAAATAATATCTTCATCTCAACGATAATGTATTCTATATCATTCTCTTGTACGTTAAATCCTACATTATCCTTATTATCATATTGTATCTTTTTAATATAGCATTTTCCTTTCATGGAGTTTCAAATCATAACGGGGTGAAAGAAGTTTTCATTTCAAGAATACAAAATCTGCATTGAAGGAGTGATAGACAGAGGCAAAGCAGTTAAGTACATTTTCTTCTTCTGTTTCTCTACCGATATATTTTATTTTCTATAATTAGTGGATATTTGACGAGTTTGTTGCTTATAACGAAACAACAACAAAATTCAACTATCTGCCAGTGAAGGTTCCGTCAAAGTCGGTCCAAACATTTCGGAGATTAGCCGGAACAAACAAACAGAATAAAAATATTTTTTTGTTATAAGTTCCGTATATAGTTTGATACATATTTATTAAAAAGTTATTATTTTACATTACAAACAGACACTTCAGTTTTACTTATGTGTATAGATACTGAATGTTCGAGATATGCGGTTCAGCATTACGAACTTCGCTCCTTTAAATTTTTGCTGGAATGTTCACCCATTTTATAATAACACGTACGTCGCAATAGAAAATAGTTTGTATTTTAACTTGAAAGTGAGAAAATTGATATAAAAAAAAGTATAACGAAGACTGTGAATAAGGAAAATTATGTACTCTGATCGCCATCTACGTAAGCATATTATACGTCGGATATATGCCATATTACAACTGTATTGTCGATTTGTGAATGTAAATACTTCTGTATCAAGAATTCAAATATTCACTAATGTAACATACTGAAGTAGAACTATAATAAATAACATACTTATAAGACATTTCAGGCTTGACTGTCAGGATATCAGATCCTAAAGTGGTTAATGCTGGAACTTCTTCTTCGTTTAAAATGTAAATGTTTCCCGCCACCAAAACATTAAATGTGATCACTCCCGGGCCCGTAGTTCTGTTACTGACCATCGGTAATTTTGGAGGGTTAAATTCCCTAAAAAATATGAAGCCTTAAAAGATCTGGATAGATCCTGATCAGTTATTTACCTAGTTAGTTATCTATATCGGAAAAAATGTTTATAATTGTTGGTTTCAGCTAGTCAGAGTCAAGAGAATTTACGCCGAGGGGAGCCTCCAACTCCCAGAGAAATAGACGAAATGAGAACGAGGGTCCAGAGGGACGAGGGGGACAGGTGGCAGCAGGATCTGGCGGACGCACGTTATGGTAAATATACCATTGACGCCGTCCGCCCGGTCCTGCTGGAATGGATGAACAGGGAGTGGAGCTCCCTGACGTTTAGACTGGTGCAGGTGCTGACCGGGCACGGGTGCTTCAGTTGATATCTGCATTAGATCGCACGCAGGGAGCCGACCGCCGCATGCCATGAGTGCGGCGCTGGGACGGACAACGCGCAGCATACTCTATCTGAGTGTGCTGCGTGGTAGTCACAGCGTCGTACTCTGGTTGCGGCGGTGGGGAGCGATCTATCGCTGCCGAGCGTGGTTGCGGCCATACTCGGCAGCGAAACAAGATGGAATGCAGTGGCCTCCTTCTCCGAGGAGATCATCTCGCAGAAGGAGGTGGCGAAGAGAGTCCGCGAGGAGGATCCTCTGCGCGACCCTCTCCGTCAACGCAGAGTCGGTGGGAGGAGACGGCATTATGTCCGTCGCCTACAACCTCCGTAACAGAACCTGGGGAGACGGGCCGGGGGGCCCATCTCCCCATTGCACAGGTTCGGTTGACGAGAAGGGGGTGGCTGGTGTGTACCTAGCTTGCCCTCCATATTAGGACGACGCCCGGCAGACTATTTATGCTGGTGATAGCACTGCACGATCCCATGCCGCCCCAACCTAGCGGCGGTCGGTACACCGTGGGGTTTTAGTGAGTAAAAGTCTCACACTACCCACTCTCTCCCCCGGGAGGGTGGTGTGTCCATGATGGATTTCCCCACGTTAATAAAAAAAAATAAAAAAAGGTCAAGAGAAATATATATCAGCCAATTTATATTTAGCTACCAAGCAGTAAGTAGGTTTCATTTCTCAGTGTGCAGCGCTATTATTTCCTTGAGGAGTTGTATAAATGTTATTAATATAAAATAGTTTTTAATAGGACTTCAATAACATATGATTATTGTTTAAGCTTACTACCGATTTGTTGAAACTAGTTTAAAATCGGCATTCAAAGATCAAATAGTCTATCCCTGGTCGTTTTATTTTCAAAACTACTTGTAAGTTATTGACCAGTAAACAGCTAGATTTAACATAACTCGAGAAAGATTCACTTCTTTAAAAGCAAGATCACTAGGAACTCAGTAAAGAATCCATCGTTCACCAATTCCTTTTCAGTACTTTTTATCTACTTCATTTATATTTGGTAATTTCATAACAGTTAGCAACATAGAGGCTTTTTGTTCAAGCTCTGCAAAATAGCTAAGCTCCACCTGGTTGTAGATATGACACAGACATAGAACATGTCGGCTGGAAAAGTGATTAGCGTTTTTTTTTTCTCTATTTAATTGGTTTGCGGAAATCCATCATTAAAAATTTGGGTGGACTTTACTTCGCACTTCTTTCAAGAGAAAACGATTGGAGTAAGACGTGACAGAGACCAAACAATTCTTAGCGGAAGTGCTAAATCCACCTAATTTTTTAAAGGCTTTTCAGTAATCACGAGAATATAATTACTGTACACTTATTCTTACCTTCCTTGTATCGTGTTAATAGCATAGCACGTCCCCAATTCTGTATCTATGGGTCTAAAATATTCGCAGCATTCAAATGGAACACCATTCCAAGAGCAGTCGGCAAGACTATCTTTACAAGTGCTTCGTACCTAAAATAACAAATTATTTTTATTGTTGCCTACCATCCCATTTTATTTCCAACCTTTCTGACTACCAGCCTACTACCAGGTAGTAGCCAGCTATTAGGCAAGTGTAGGTAGACTTAAATGTAATAAATAACTCGTCGTGTTCTGTTATTAATCAAATTCATTCTCCATAAGTTCGATTCATTGCTATTGGCCACTATTCCGATGGTGGTATTAGCTCAACTTACTTACCTTTGCGGGTACTCTACTGGTTTCTACTTGGACTTCTTGATATGTTATATTAACGTCTTGCACTTTTGTTTTACGTCGAATCTCTACGTTTCTAAATGTATCGGTGAGAATGATTTCTATCATAAGTAAAGCTCTTCATGGTTGTTTTTGTGCCTTTCATTTTAAGATATTTTGCAAGTCTTCGCTATCATTTCATTTACAATAGGTGTATAATTTTAGAAAAATCGGTGTTATAAGTAACAAAAAATTATTTGGCGTCGTAAAAATATAATGTATAATATAAATACTACGTTTGTATTTACTTACAAGGTTGGCATAATACGTGAGGTTTGATGAGATGCAACTAGGCGAGGGATTATCTAAATTGCAAAACTCTAATGTATAATAAGCGCTACCTTTGAAATATGCGATTTCTTTTAAGACTTCTTCAATACTGAAGTCATGATCTTGACCCCATAAGCTATAAAAAAAAGTATCTTTATTTCTTGTGTTTCTTTCTTACTAGCTGATGTTAGCGACTTCATCTATGCTGTCCTGTGTGTACAGACCACACCGCTTGCCTCATTCCCCCACGGCAAGATAATATACGTCGATGAACGCGTAGTGCTTATAAAAATTGTAGTCTCTTAAAACTTAATATTAAATGAAAATATCGTGGTAATTTACAAAAAAGTACAAATGAAAAAATGTAGCCGAAATCTATTCAGTAGTGTTTGCATGTTGCGCGCAAACCGGCATATCTCTTTCATTTAATTTATATATAGATAGATGAATCAAATGACAACAATGATGATGAAATATAATTTGCTGAAAATTTTGTATCGACGATAAATATTTGGAGAAGCCGGTTGCGTAATACGAATTTTCGAATCATCATTATGAGCCTGTAAGAGACCCACTGCAGAGCCATAAGCCACTTCCCTAAGGAAGGGATGGACATAATTACCACGCTAGCCCACGACGTATTGGCGATTTCAAACTCTGAGAAATCCACAGTTCTATATTTTTCCCACATACGGTGGTATCACAAGAACATTTTACAGGTTTCTTCACGATGTTTTTCTTCACCGTCAGCGGATAGTGTTACCAATTCAAATTATTTAAATGTACGCGAATTCCGAAAAATTATTTGGTATATGCCGGGGTTCGCGAACCTGCAGACATCGGTTTGATATTCCACCGGTCAAACCACTAGACCACAACGACTTTCTAGACCACCACCACTTTTCGTTTTCGAGTGAAACCCGTTAATGCGGCCACAGTATTATTATTATTCGCAATGCAACGTTTTATTTGTACGCCCCATCTCATGTCACCATTATTTGCATCTATATCATTGTACAAAATACTTATGATTATTTATCGGAGAGTATGATTATTATCTAAAAACATTTTTTTAATGGTAACAACATATTAATATTAATATAAAATGTAACTTAACATCTTCATTAATTATACATAGCAACGTAATACGATATACTATTCCAATTTGTCTTACAATGATTATTTTTCTCTGGTTAATTATTTTTGAATTAATTACTATAAATATTTTTCCAAACGCATCTTTTCAAATAATTTAAACTATTGTTAATCTTTAAATTTACTATGTTTCACACGCAAATTTTCTCACCGGTCAGATATTGCTTCAACTCGTTTCGGGTTATCATATTCACACACAACAATCGATGGAAAGTGCGTATTCCAATCCTTGTAAGTGGTTTCGACAACGAACGATATGGGGTTGTTTTGAAATGCATCGTATTGAGCCGCTATCAATAGAGAAGAGGCATACCAAGATAACCCGACGAATAACACCCAGAATATTCTGTAATTTTAACACTATTTTGAGGCTTTCTAAGTTTCACATAAATATTGAAAGTTAAGTTATATAACATTTAGTAAAAAATAATGACCCCGAACATCCCTGATTAAATGACTAACTTTTAAAACAGTAGATAACACAAAATGTTACAACAAATCTTTTTTGTACAGCGTTTTATTTCCTACAAAAATATGCCAGGGCTAACTAGTCGAATGAGCCGTTCAGAAGTTATAAAATTTCAAATATTTTAAATCGATATATATTGTTTTCCTTTATTAATTATATGGTAAATGAGAAATCGCGATGAGGCTTCCCTTAATATTAAAGTTAAGGGTAGACATTTTAACAGGGTCATTTCTTTGGTATCCTGTAGAATATCTTCACCTTTATAAAAATTCGATTTTTTATACAGCTAAAGTCGCATATATTCATATCCAGTCGTTAGTAATAGTACCTGCATAATGTACATAGTTAATACATTCAAACATGTTTTCAAAATAATTATTCTGTTAACATCGAATTTCTAATTAAGAAAACAAAACAAAATCATTAATCGCTGTTCAATTGCAACCCATTTTAAGGGCTCTCAAGAAACTTTATTTCAGAAAAATAAAAATAACATGCTAATATATATTACGTATACAAATATTAAATATCCGTTAAAGGTTAAATTTAACTTAGTTACATAGTGCAAAATAAATGTTCACAACTTCACAAATGAAAAACAAATACTTTAAAAAGTTAAATTTTACCTCTCTACCCAATGCTTGTTAGAATCAGCGATAAATTTAAAACCGTGAATCGATGTTGTGTCAGGTAAACTTTTTATTCCTTTCCACCATATTTCAAAATATATTTTTCGAGACTCATTCGAGTGCATGTTATGAAGTAAATGTTGATGATTGCATTTGTAGCTTTATATATTGTTCGTATTATATTGGTACCGTCAATAACTATTTAATTGATCCGAAATTACGATATGTACTAGGTAATTGTCTTTCAGATTACAATCACTGCGAGAACCACACAACTGTTCCACTAAACGACAATGCGTGTAGCTATCTTGATTGTCATTAGTCCATTTTTTGTACAAAACGATTATTAAACCATTTTTCATTTTTGTACAAATTTCACTCCTGTTAGCCCTTTTATAAATCTATATGAATAAATTGTAGTTTTCTATGTACACTTTTTTTTAAGAAACTTTGTTAGATATCTGTTATAAATGCTACTGATCACGAATAAGACATTAACCCTTTAATGCATATTGTTGCCAATTATCTATATTCCACTTCTACTTAATTTTATATAACATCTGATGTATGTTTAGCTTTTTGGTAGACTATATGTGTGTGGTGATAAATAATGCACTTGGTTAATTCAGAAGGTTTATTTGCTTCGACCTAATTATGGTCTAGAGGAGATGGGGTGGTGTAAACGACAAACTCGTTAGCGGGCAGTCGGACCACGCTACTAAATATGCGGCGTCAGCGCCATATATACATTTCCGAAAGCATGTTAAAAGCTTAGAAAATACCTTACGTGTGAAAGAAAAAGTTGACATATCTTTTGGCCGGTAAGTTATTTTTTTTTTGTCATTATTAAAAAAAAAAAAAATTCGTTTCATAATATTATTGTTTTGAACAATAATCACGAATTTAAGGGTTAAAACAATTGTTGATTGTAAAACTCCCGCCCGGCCCCACAAAGTTTGATACCCGCTCCTTTAAAATTAGCTATGCCACCAATATGTTTTCATACTAAAATCATCGTTTTCCTGTAATTGTTACGTTAGAATATAAGAATTACGATTATTAGAGCTACAATATTACAGTTTAGGGAAATTAATATAATAAAAGAAATATTTGAACTTTATGAAGCAAAAAGGTTTCATTTTATGGTAAAAAGTTCATTTTAATAATGAAAATTAATTATAAAACAAACATCTCAAGTATCGAACAAAAGTTTATTCTGTATTATTAATTTATTTGATTGGTGAAGGCGTTACTTTGCGGAAATCCATCATTAAAAATTAGGGAGGACGTTATTTCGTACTTCCGCTTGGAATTGTTTGGCCGCTGTTACGCCTTACTGCAAACGGTTGTGAATGATGAATGAATATGTCGTCGATAAACAATATTGGTATCTATCTTTGAAAAATAAATATGTTGCAGGTTGACGTGTAACAACTACAGTCGATGCAATGTCCGCTCTAATTCTTATTATTAATGTATCATGTATTATTAATCAAAGGACGTATTCCGAGCGTACTTCGTGGGACCAGTAAGCTCGTTCCAATATAGCGGAGGATAACGTTTCGTAGGCTCAAAACAGCCTGAATGACGCGTAACATTAACGTATGTTGTTAGATTCTTTTGTCGTTTCCTTGTATCAAACTCTCGGCTCAACTTTATTGTAAAAAAATATATGAACTCTAGCAGGGATACGAAGCTAAACCCAGTGACGAAACCGCACGTGGATCCAATGTTACCTGAAAAGGAAACATTTAAGTTTTAGACACTTCTTCTTAGACACTTGGTCTCTATATAAAAAAATAATGATCACGATAGCTTTATTTAATATAGAGAATTAATGTTTTAAGGAATCAAATTCATAAGCACTAGGCCTTCAGCGGTGTGTTTTGTTACTACGGAAAAATAAAATAGGTGTTGTGATTGTTATGGGTTTTCTTCCGTAGATAAAATATATCATTAAAATAATAAACAACGCAGACGAAGTCGCGAGTATCGTTTGGTTGTATATATACGTGTAAAGTTTACTACTTTTTTTTCCTTAATCGAAACATTGCTAACTCTAATATTTTGAATCACTGTACATATATAAATGAGATATAACCGTTATCACATGAAAACATTTTCGATTTGTTTGCAACTTTGTAAATTTTGCAGAGCTCAACTATTAACTTGTATATCTCAATATTTCCAAAATATTATTAGGCTAGACGATTATGATCTTCCTACATAAATATTATTATTCCGCCATAATTTCTTAAAAAAAAATTGTTGTGTTGAAATATTGAAAAAAAAGTTACATAAAGCTTACTGATCAAATCAAACCATTTCATAATAACATTCTGGCCGTAGCATTCGGCTACCTCCCTCGCATACTTCACGTGAACAATCGAAGTTCCGTTAAAATTAGCTCCTCGTCTGCAACAGGTATTTATTTATATGAATTCATGTTACACTGTGCAACTATCGGAGACTTTGTCCCAGTTAAATTTATATGAATAAATATTGATTGCCGAATGTATGTAAGCGCATCACTTCGGAACGGCTGCGCTTATTTGGCTTATTATTTTTTTTGTGTGTGTAATGGTCAGGACAAGATTTAAATGAAAGAAAATGTTTTAAGAAATCATAAGTAAAATGTGAAAAAATTGTGTTAAAAAAACTCCATAAGTGTGTGAGAAACTGAGGCAGTGGAGAGATCTTCAAAAATGTTGACAGAATTGCCCCATTGACTTTCAGTTGTTTAGGTGTCATTTTATTTCATTACATGGTCGTACTATGCGACACTGGGGTGCCGTTATAGGCGAGTCTCGGGGGATGAGCCGGGAGGCTATTCTCCCCATTAAACAGGTTCGGTTGACGAGCGGAGGCAGCTGGTGTGTACCCAGCTGCCTCCCTATTAGGACGGGGCCCGGCTGCGTGTTTCGCTGGGCTGACTGCTGGGGCGGCATGATTGTTTGCAACGCCACTGAAAACGCTAGACGGTAAGCCGCAGGATTTTAGTGAGTAAAAGTCTCACACTATCGACTCTCTCCCCCGGGAGGATATCTCCACGTTCAAAAAGGGGGCCGGCAGGTAGTTATAATGTAAAACTTAATAAGAGATCAAAATAGCATAGCACCACCTAGTTGCGAGTTATAGTAAAATGAATAGCCATACATCCATTAAAATCATTTGGTGTGCCAACTTTCAAGACGAAAAGATGTTGGAGTTTATCAAACTCAGATATACCCACACACGGACTAGCATCTATTTGTATATATGTAAAAAAGAAGATCAAATTTATAGTGGTTCATTTTGTATTATTCATTTTCTGTTACAATTTTATTGAATTGATTCAAATTAAGTATTCAACACTAGGTGTATTGAAAACTGACGCTTTAATTTTTTTATTACATAAATGTTATAAAGGAAAATGACACTGAAAAGATTTTAATGATTAAAGTTAATATTAATAGAATTGCAAAGAGAGGAATGAACTTTACTGTTGACCTCATTTCATTTTTACCAGAAGTCAACCCTTGTTATGTAAACGTTATAAAAAAATACTCCCGGTACAATAACATTGAATATAATTATATTGTCCGAGAGTTTTATTAAAATACGAAAAAACAACTAGTACAGTCCTCGCCTAACTTTTTTACTGCTCCAAAAATGGTTGCACCAAACAAAAATCTAGGTATAAATACGAATTATATTATAAGTATAACATTGAGACAATTTAAATATGAATAAAATGCCATTTTCAGGTACTTATAATAATATTTTAACTTAGTTTTGTATTCAACTTTTGACTGTATTACATTCAAATCGGACCTTACGGCTATATTAAAAGGAGACAAAGAGATTGACGTGGTCTGTAAACAATATTTTGTCTCCAAGACAACGTATATAGTTTTTTAATGCTGGTCGCAAACATAAACATCACCGCCGCACCTTTTCTTTCCCGTGTTTGTATCCTAGACGACCAATGTAAACAGTGAAAACAGACAATATGTAACAAGTGGTCTGTATAAATTTTAAAAAATCTATATAATTTCACGGTTCATAAAAGTAACTCATAGTGTTGATTTGCTAATCTTTAAAATGGCCACTAATAAAAAAGCCGGTTTAACTACTGCAGACTTTGAAGTGTTTGGAAAAGTTCAGGGAGTTTATTTCAGAAAACACACCCAAAGGAAAGCCATCGAGCTTGGACTTAAAGGTTGGGTTATGAATACTGCCCAAGGTACAGTTATAGGACAATTACAAGGGCAACTAGGAGCTATAGAAGATATGAAGATCTGGCTTCAGAAGGTCGGTAGTCCAAAATCGAAAATTGAAAAAGCAGCTTTCAGAAATGAAGGACCGATAAACAGCTGCGCTTTTAGATCTTTCGAAGTACGTCGATAAAATAAGGTTTATTCATGTAATAAATATATTACCTTTGAATTTTAGTCTTCAGTTTCATTATATAATGCGAGCACTATAAGATGTAAGTGAAACCAAATTTTTCTTCCCTTTACACTACGACTATGTAATTAAAAATATAATAGTAATTTAATAAATGTACGTCAATTTTATTAATATTTTAAAAGAACACCCTACTGCCCTCTGCGTTCTTCACTCACTTACATTTTTATACAGATATTTTTTAACCCACATTTTTCACTTTCCATACGATTCTTCAAGTATTTCCGTTAATATAAACCTTTTCCTGACAATTACAAGCACAGCTAATTGAATTAGTCAAATTATAGAACTAAAGAATTAGTAAAATATGTAATTTGCATTTGGAAGCAAGTGATTTTTAATAATATACACGGATACAAGAATTAATCTCACAACCAATCTTCCCGGTCGTTATCAGGAATGTTATTTAGGTACTCTGGGTAGATTATGATATTGTTAAAATCGTAGCCGTAAGTAGTCTTCGAGCATGTTGGATAGCACATTGGACAGGGGATGCCTCCATCGACCAAATCCAGTTCCAACTCCGGTGGTATCTCGTCCACGTCTGGCCGAACCGTAATTGACTGAGCTATAACAAACATGCCTTAATTGTCTTAAATTGCTGCATGATTCCAATTGATGATTTCAGCAACTAACAATTTCCTGGTATCATTGTGCAAATGAGTTCGACATAGTGACTTCTTTCATTACTTAGTATGTTCTTAACATATTGTAATAACCATACTTATGCCCGGTTTCTGAAGCCGTCAGTTAAACTATCAATAGCTATTGATTCAATAACGTTATCCATAAGACAAGCGGCGTTTAACTGTCAATGTTTCTGAATACAGAATGAGACGTAGACTGACATTTCTCGTGTCATTTTGTATTCAGAAACCCAATTTGACAAGTTATCGAACCGATAGCGCTATTAAACAGATAAACTACAGTTAAAAATGCTTCAGAAACCGGGCATTAGAAACGTTCATTTTAATATAATGTCACTTTACCAATATTATAAACTGTCAGCCACCCGCGTTTTTGTCTGCGTTTGTATCCTTATAAAGGAATATAATTACACGGAACCCCATCTATCTAAAATAAAAGTAACCTGCGTTACTCGTTATAACATCAGCTATCTGCCAGTGAAAACCCTATCGAAATTGGTCCAATTGTTTTGAAGATTAGTCGCAAAAATCCGACAGCCACGCAACAAATTTTAAAATTGTTTTTTTTTATTATATTACAAAATTTTGTTATATATTGACTTTCATATCCATTTCGTAAAAAGTTGCTATTTTTACATTACAAAAAGACACTTCAGTTTTACTTAATTGTATAGACGTTGGTATTCCAGCTAGTGTTTCATATGTAGATTCACATATTTAAATAAATATTAAACGAAATATGTGACATAAACCATAAAATATACGAATTACTTAATAATAAATTGAAACAAAAGTAAAAAAAAAAATCTGTGTGCGAGAGAGAGTATAATATAATTTGTGTGAGAATTATCATAGTTTATATGTGTGCTTAATACATAATATTATAATAAGTTTACACATTATGATAAGTGATATAATATAGCTCCGTAGGTTTTTACAATAATAAAACCTAATATCCTAACACTGCATGATTCAAGAATATTTTTAAAGGGACAAATTTAACGTACCATAGTATTTCCTTAGACAATGCACATCCCTCATATCACACGTTCTTGTGTTCATCATTTTTGGTATATTAAAAGGCGTGCATTTACATTTGTCGAGCAAAAAAGACATTCTACATTTTAGCATACAGTCGCTGTAAGTGTAAAATGGTAGGTAAGTGGATTCATCATAAAATCTACACTTCCTTAACTTTAAAGAAACATGTTGAATGTCTCTAGAAGCCTCTGTGAAACTAGCTGCTACCATCACTGTCATCTGGAAAATACATGTAGAATAATTCAAGAAATTGTATTGTATTAACTAATAACTATATTCTATACCTAGTCGGGTTATAATTTCAGTGAAAACCTTTTAACTAGAGATTCTCGGATAGACTCCAAATTCTGATGAGGTTTCGTGCAGATTTTCCCTTCCAAATGTTGCTATATCTTGTAAAGCAGTGGGTTTAAATCTGAACTATAAGAGAGTCAGTCATGTCCGATGAAGCAAATTCCACGGGCGGTCAGCAAGTTTGGCGTGCTTTGTACCTTATGAGCTGACGCAGAATATCCAGTCTCTGTTTTCAAATATTGTTTGGGACAGAGGTTTCACTATGTTTATTAGGACGATATTTTGGTACACAACGGTACAGGTTTTCACACCTTTAACAGAAAAACACCTCAGTAACCCCTGAATATGAGACTCCAAGCCAAATCATGAATGACGAAAATTAATGCCTTCGCTGGACCCTCAGAATCCGTGCGCTCGCTTCTTTACTGTTGTACATTACTGTGGGCCTTACTTAATTATCATTATTTTTGTTATAACTTTATTCAATGTTAAAACGTTTTTCGTCCGAAAACAAAATTTTGCGGAATTTTTTCCCGCGTACCGTTGCGCAGAGACAAAGCTCGGAATCTTACCAGCCCAATTTTTTTCAAAGGCTCGTTCCAATAATATCGGTTCTTTTTACGATAAGCTAGTAATACTAGGTCTTCAATTAACACTCTCGTGAACGTGGTTCTGCATAGTCCTATCTGAAGAGCTAAGATTCTTTGCTTACGCATGGGATTTAGTTGGATTTGCACCTTCACTGTTTTGCTGAGCGTTGGAATCCTAAGTGTGCGAGTTCCGCCGCTCCTTTACGACCTTCGAAGCTTGAATCTTGTACCGTTTGATAGTGTAATAAACAAACCGTTGCTGAATGTTGAAAATCTCTGTTGCCGCGTAACCACAGCGGTGCAATGCGATAACCGCGACTCTATCTTTTTTCTGCGACCACTCCATCTTCGAAAATGAATTTCTATTTTATTTTAGAAAAGCGCGACCGTTCTATTTTCAATTTTTTTTAAGTATATCTGGACAGTAATCGAAAATGAAAAATAATAAGGTTGTGACACAATTTATGACCCAACTAGATACGAGTAAAAGAATATATGACTGACTGACTGGCTACCTAGCTAGGCAACCATAAGAAAAATCCGCATCCTCATGCTATGGACTCGACACGTTATTTAGATTGCCTATATTCTCATTGTACGGATTCGAACCCACATCGATCGACTTCGGAGCAAGCTACCACTGCTCCTATCCTAGCTAGCTATCATTGCTCTTATATTAATTTCAGATTTGAACTTGAATTTAAGATGCTTTTCATTATGTACTTGCAATTAGTGAAATGGAGATATATATTTTTTTATTATAAAATTTATTCAATATGTTTTTAAAGCTAATATAACCTTGTATAATATAACAAATATAATCTTGCAATATATATTTATACAGAAAAGTTTAACATATATTTAACTCATAATGACAGTATTCAAAGGGAATCCAGCTGTGACTAAATATGAATTTTGCTCAGTCATGTATGCGTATATGGATATGTATCAAATTTTAAAAGTTCATTGAAGGCAAAGATTATTTTTAACACCCCATAGAACACTGAAACGAGATATTTTCTATCGATGTTTACCTGTACATTTGGATTTATGATCTGCATAGCAAAACTTCCACTGGGCGCATCTGGGAAATCATAGGCATCAGAAAACTGCAACTAGAACATACGATAACTTGTTTTATATTCAGAATTTTCTAGAATCCACTTCACCCAGGGCATATTCGATTTACAAATTGTTGAACAAACGTCCTTAAACAGTTCTTGTACTTTATCAAGAGGGTAAGTTATGTAAAAAGTTATATCTACTGCAAAAGGATTTAACAAATCCGATTTAAGGTAGCTTCAAATCGCAAACTTAGCAAAAGTTACGAAATACGCTTTAGGAGGTAAAAAGAAGAGTGTAATCGTAAAGTTTTAAATTAAATCTATGCAGAGTATTTATTTTTTATTCGAATAGGAATTACATCCGATTTAAATCACTATGAAATTAAAATGAGCTACAAATTATACAAATATCATTATTTTCATAAACACTCGAAACTATTGTTAGTACATTTTAAAGATGACTATTATTTTACCTAAAACATATATTTCTATACAATTGAGTTGCGTATGTATCGGGCATATTGAAAATCATTTTGTAGTCCGGTGAAACTGTAGAGGCCTTGCCAGGTCAACAGTGTAGCCAGTTTGAGAAAAAAATCTTTTTGGCGAAAATGTATACTGATGGTTCAAAAAGTAGTTATGGTAACGGTGCCGCCTTGTTAGATCCATTTTCCGACAGCCATGCAAAATTAAAGGTTGATTGTAATAATAATGCCCTTAGTATTAATATATATATTAATAAAGCCTTATCGTATATTCAATCTTTACAGTGTCAAAAGCTTGTAATATTGGCAAACTTAAAAAGCGTTATACAACATTTAACTCGGTGCACTTCGTCGATACGACGCATTCCGGTAGTCTATTCTATATTAAAACCAATTCATAGATTCCAATGTAGTTGCAAAACAGTCATACTTCAATGGAATCCATCTCATACAAAATTAGCTGGTCATGAATAGGTTGATTTATTAGCAAACCAAGCTGCATATGACGGAATTCCGATGCATATCACTCCGATGTTTACTGAGTACTTGTCTGAAGTAAAATCTTATTGTAGAGATATGTGGAAGGTGTATTTTGATAAAAGGTCGTTAGAAAAGGATCTGGTATAAGACTGTACAACCCCAACCTCATTTTGATATCAATTTCTACTCTTATTCATTTTCTGCTATAATTTCATTACTTGGTAAAGTCTAGTCTAGTCTCCGCCCACTTCAAAGTAACATATAGCAATAGAATCAAAAATGTTTAAAAACTAATATTTAGAATGTAATGCACACTTGAGCGCCACGCAGCGGTATGTTATAGTAGAAATCGTCGCTTTCATTTATCCTTAACAACACTTTAAGTCCTTGATCGAAATCAAAAGTAGATTTATTACCAAACTTATACATATCTATACTCCTAGTATTGCTGCCTTTCCTGAAAACAAGTATTACAATATTATATTTCTGAATTGCTACTACGATAATGGTTCACTCAACACAACTTCAAGCGATTAGGGCTCAGTGGGGAGCATACCCGGTTACCACGTCTATATACATATCCTAGAATCCTTTCCAATGAGCTGTTCAATGAAGGAAAACATTGTGCTGAACATGAAATCATTGCATGGCGATAGGCCTTTTTCTAGGCCCGCTTGCGTACCACCCGCAGGTTGAAAATCTGTCACCAAACACCTATAGGTCTGTTCCGGCACACGAGAGACAGTACTCCTCGAGATTTAGCGTGCTTACCATCTTGGACTACATCGTCATTTCACTTTAGAGGAGATTATGGTCAAACGCTAGAATTTGTAAAGCATTTCAAGAAACTGACGAATACAACCTTGATATCAAATCGCATAAACGACACGATTATCTAAAGTAATGAAAAAATGCCCATTACTCAATAAACCCATGACTTTTCACCAAGAAGAATTTTGACCAAATTTCTCGGGCTTCATTTTACGGGTCATATTTTGTACACTTACATTGGGTTATGTTGTATAAACAACAATAATACTGTAATTTATGTTCAGCTATGACATCATAACGAATTACGCCCAGCTACAGTCCGTTACAAAAAAAAAACCTTTATAGTATTAACATATTTTAATAGATAATTTAATTGTTTCAGGTAGTGGTCGAAGTTCTGCCACAATTCATTATTTTTTTAAGTTTCAATATTATAGAGGCTTTTTTTCTTGCAAAAGAGTGTACAAATGTTGTAGGTTAGTAGCCGTAAAGATCGTTAAGTATCATGAACAGAGACTAACAAACAAATGCTTTGACTCGTTGCTCGTAAGTGAAAAAAGTGTTTCCATGTTCTTATTGATAACACTACAGCCCGTCAATGGCTACTAAACAAAACTATCATAAAGAAAATTTGTTGAGAAACAGGATAGAACAACGCACTGACCCGATTTATCTAAGCTTATTACACAGACAAGATAATAAATACTATTTCGTTATTAAAATAATTTCACTCTAAATTACCTATCGTGTCGTCAGAAAGTCGTAGTGGCCAAGTGATTTGACCAGTAGAATATCAATCAGATGGCCGTAGGTTCGAACCAACGATTTTTTCGAAATTCGCGTACTTATATTAATTTAAATTGGTAGCACTATCGTTTGACGGTGAAGGGAAACATCGTAAGGAAACCTGAACCTGACAAATGTTCTTGTAGTAACACCGTATGTAGGAAAAATATAGAACTGTGGATTTCTCAGAGTTTAAAATTGCCCATATGACGTGGGCTGGCGTGGTCCTTATGCCCATACGTGCCTTCGCGAAGAGACTGTGGCCCTACAGTCCGTCTCTTACAAGTTAATTATGATGATTCCTTATAACGTAATAGAGATATGAATATATTTAAATTTAGTATAATAAAATATTGTCGTTTTAAATCCTAAAAACCTAACTTAAGCTTACAAATTATTACAGATTTTAATGTTAAATATACGTGAAAAAACCATACTCGGTAAATTTGCTGTCATGTTCTCTCAGGTAATTAAAGGTGCAACAATAGCCATTCATAGTTAACCGAAAGTCGAATAACTCTAAACAGTCCTTCGGCTCCGAATTCCAAGCGCATCTTACAAGAAGATCACGACATGTAGGAGTTAACTGCAAGCAAAACATTTTGATTACTTTTATTTAAATTTAGCCTAAATTTGTCTTGATACTTGACAACTCCTTGACGAAAAGTTTCATACACCTAAGTATTCGATAATAGAAATAATAACAAAAATTAATATATTACATTAATGTTCATTACACGAACATTATATTGCTTTATTATTAACCGACTTCAAAAAGGGGGAGTTCAGTTGATTTTTTTAAATATTTATTTCCTTCTAAATATTTTCTTTATTTATAAACAGATTTGGATAATCATTATTTTTTTAGTAGTCCGATAAAACTGTAACGGCCTGGTGACTAACAGAGTAGTAGTTAGATCGAAAAAAATAATTATTTTTTAATTAGAAAGGGGATATTTTAATTTAGTATTGGTCCTTAGATTTTGAAGATATACCACGGAACTCCTCAAAATTTAATAACAAATATATTGGAGTCATACAGATATTGGTAAGTTTATGACAATCCAAGCTAAATTCATCTAACTACAGTCAAGGACGTTCTTGTGTATTATTAGAATAGAATTTTTAGAAGTCGGCCTTCTTTTTTGTTAGAATGTTATGAGCAGAACTGTTCTGTTAAATACACAACTAGTGTTATGTATTATTAATATTAGTACTCGAAAATTACAGCTATTTAATAATATCACAAGCAACAGAATCCACACTAAGTTTGTAACTAAGAAATTTTGATAAAAAAAAATTACTATTAATTTCCAGTTTCGTGTTAATTATTTACATAAATTAATCACATAATTTTTCGATTGAATTATAAAAATTAACGACAAAGAACGATATATATAATTATATAATGTGGTAACAGAAAGAGAGATTGTTTGATTTAGTGTTCCAAAATGTTCCACTTACACTTTGCATTAAACCATTGACGTCATAGTCTCCCAAAATATTATGAAGAATCGGCTCAGATGAAGTTGTGTGTTTTGTGGGATGGTAATCATACAAACGTCCTAAATCTACGAGATATGAGACTATTTGTTCTTCAGTGTATTGTGCATTTCGTTCTGCCTTCGTCCTGTGATACGATACATATTAGTTCAAGTTTTCTATCTATGTTTATTAAACTGTAATAAAATAACTTTTTTTTCTTCATCTATTAAAACGTTTTGATTTTTTCTAATTTCATATCATGTATTATCTTAAAATATTTGTTAAAAGTTGAAAGAAGGTTGTATATAAATAAACCACATTTTCCATTAATATTATTTTCAATGGATTTTATTATCACACTAAGTTATTAAAAAGTATAATAAAATCTCCTTATAAATCCTAATTCTACCGATTTTCTAGGCTATATACCCAAATTTATATTTAAGTAATTTTTGCCATGTTGACTCGCATTAACGGAATTGTCACTTATGTCTCGAGAGCAGTATTTCGTCCAGGATGAAAGGTATCCTATGTTCATTTCAGTATCCCTGACAACGTCTGTACAAAATGTATTATGATGTTCGGTCCAGTAATTAGATCATGAAAGCGTAAAAAACTCACGTTGTCATTTACAATATGAATTAAGATTTTATCAAAGTTTTACTAAAAGAATAGTTAGTAAAGTAATGAAACCTTACAGGTTTTTGGCAAGCCGCATCACAGCATGTCTGCTTATACGATTATTAGAACAAATTCCCAAAGCTGGGAAGATAATCTTACTGACGGATACGCCTTCAGGCATCTGTGTGGTCACCAACGGAGCACTGTAGTATTTCATGAAAGTTATCCATACTAATGATATTGAACAAACGAGACCCATGATTAAGGTCACTATCCAGATAAGTCTGTTGGTCAGAAATAACATATTTTAGAGAACAAACTACCACCAGAATCAGGTTTAATACGTGTAATGGTTTATATCTGTAAGAACTTCATTCAAATGTATATGTACTACCAACCTTTTTACGGCAACACTCACCGCACGTTAAAAAAAATATTAAAAAGGTCAAAAGGAACTGACTTCAGTTTGCAATGTCTTGAGCTAGGAATCTGTCATTCTTAATATATATATATAGACGATAAATGTTTTCCTGAATATCTAAATTCTTTTTAATTTTATTTCCTATTTTAGATTAGTAATAAATGAATTATGTTTTATTACTTTCTTAATCACAAATTAAATCATTACCTACGATTCGAAGGTAATAATTAATTCGAAGGAATAATATTATACTTATCAACCTAATTAATTAAGCTGCAATACTATTAATTTATAGAAAAATCTCAAAATTATAAAACGTGACTAATTACGTAGTAAATGAAATAAATATTAAAACATTGATATACCAGAACAGTTGCAACATACTTAAAATTTGATTTCATAAAATGTATCGTTGAAGCTTACATAATATAACGCAACGCTCCTATAAATGTGAGAAGAAATTGCGACAAAACAACCTCAAGCCAACAACTAACTAAACAAGTCCACAACGGGTTTAACAGTAATAACTTAAAGAGGACGGTTACAAAAATTTAAGAACTGGACACTCATAATTGAATAACTTATTTACATTAATTACCTCTATTTGTGTACAGATTTAGGCATCTCATTTCAAATGAGTACAAAAGAAATGCATAAAAAGTATCTCTGTTTTAAATGTTTTATGTTAAAATTTATATAACTGTAAAACAATATTTAACACAGTGGTAATTAGTAATAAGATGACTGATTACAGACAAAGATATATGATTGTAGAACATTAAAGAAAAATATATAGAGTAACACAGCAATACGTACTTTTCAAAAACTGCAGTATTCTCATCAACAAGATGCTTGAGTCCACAAATTGATGATTCAGCGCAATATTCTCTGGAAACAACTTTAAGACTTTGTTTCAACGTCTCAGACTTTGATTGTTCTCTAACTTTCACGTTTTTATGGTAGCGTGGACGATATGCTATACCATAAGGGCTGTTATGAAAATCATCCATTGTTATTACTGTAATATTACAATAAATGATATAATTAATTAGATTGTTGAAAATCAGAAAAAAATTCGTTTCCTTTAAATATTCACAAACAAAACTTTTATACAATAACAACACTTCATAAATATCAGTGACAAAGCTCAATGGGTTCTAATTTGTTTTTCAAACCTTTTATAATAGCTAACTAACAGTGGTTATTAAATATTCTATTTTACGATAACATCTAACTTTGATGTGTTGATAATTACAGTGATTTATCGATTCCCTCTCCACGGCAAACTATATTGATTTCGAATTTGTTTGTATCATTACGGTTACATTTATCCGGTAGGTAAGCAAAAGTTTTTGTTTATATACCTTATCTGGTGACAACGTGATATCTATTTTAATACTATTAAGCGAGTTATTCCTTGGATTTATCGGTCAAGGTATTTTTTTTTTGCATTTTAAGAAGATTAAGAAAGTTAAATACTATCTAACATCATACAACAACTCTTAGCAATAAATTAATTATAATATCAAGTGTAGGTCAAAAAAATACGCTAAGCGTAAACAAATTAATGAGATGGAAAGGTCGTGACGAAGTGCGCGGGTAGCGGGCGTTGAAGGCGGGTTAGCCGTAGGACGAGAACGAAGCATTACTGAGAAGAGATAATTATAAATGCTTATTTCAGCGAAGTACAATACCGCCTGGCTCAAGTGCATAGTTTACTCGCTATGCAAAAACTTATTTAAGACATAACAGAATTGAAAGTTTTTATAATATACTAACAACAACATCTGTATTCTTGTTCACATAAAATAATAACAGTAGCCTATACCCATCTGCTCAAACGTAGTTTTTTTATCATTGAAAGATTTTTTAGGGTTAGATCAGTAGTTTCAAAAATTACCTAAGTCCTAACTGTGCTTCCAGTACCAACAAATAAAAATCTCTAATTTTACGGCAACAATAAAAAAACAGTGTTTACACGCAGACCAACGTGTTTTAATGCAAAGAACGTATTGTATAAAATATTCAGTACTAGACCTGGAATAAATTTGCATTCAGTTGAGATTATTGGTTTTGTATTAGATCAGAATTAAACATTATTTAGGTTAGAAAAATATTTATTGGGTTTTGCTGACGCAGTAAAGAAGTATATATAGATAATTGCATATGTAATTTTTTACTCGTTTTTACATAATTTACTGATAATTCAGTAATTTTACACAGTCGAATAAACCAATGCAAATATGTCAAAACATAAAATTACACTCGCTTAACTTTTATTAAAAATCTTAAAAAAATTACACAATTCTATTATATGTCATTCTGTTTGTGAAATCAAAGTATTTTAAAGGCAATAAAGAAATTGCAAAAGTGCCTATAATTAATTATATTCAAAAATATATATGTACATATATACAAACACAATGCATTAAGAGTACATGCACCTATAGAACTAGCAATAACACCTTCCTTATTCTGATATTACCAAAGTTGAATCAGAAATTACATAACATGTCACCCAGAACTGGAAATCTATAGATATAAAGTCACCTGACTGTACAAACTGGTTTTTATTATTCGCAATAAAAACATGAATCTAATCGACAGACATGTTGAGACACTGATTGATCCAATCCACACTCATCATTTCTGAATACTTTCACAATGTTAGAAAAAACCAGCACCATCTTTAAAATCTTCGTATAAATAAAATTTAAATATCTATTGTTGTACGGTAAGGCTATTTTTCATAACGATTTTCTATAGAGCCTAAACAGTATTGATAAAAATTAAAGGAGGTAACTTAAAAAGGGTTGGGACTAATACCACCTAACAAACCCACATTGACTTCCTACGACCATTTTAAAAAAGAATAAAGTCGCAAGCTCCAGCTAGTATAAAGTTGCAATACGAAATTCAGCTTAAATGAGAAAATCGTAAAATATTAGTTATATGGATAAATACGTTAGTTAAAAACATAGTAGTATAAATACGAATGTAAGTTTGTTAAGCTTTCACGCCTTTTTTTTTTATTGGGGAAATCCTTCATTGACTCGCCATCCTCCCGGGAAAGAGGGTGGGTAGTGTGAGACTCCTACTCACTAAAACCCCACGGTGTACATCTGCCGCTATGAGGTTTCACGCCTTTACTACTCAACTACAATCATCAAATTTTTCATAAACTTTACCAAGGGTACAGAAAAGAACAAAATGGGGTGCCTTTCATTCAGAAAAATTGTACTGTTCTCGAAGGATGGATCAAATTTACATTAACGCGAGCGAAAGTGTGAGCTAACGCTAGTAACGAAATATATAGTCATAACCACCACATATTATAAAACAAAGTCGTCCGCCGTGTCCGTCTGTCTGTCTGTCTAGATGTTCGCGATAAACTCAAAAACCACTGAACAGATTGTAATACGGTCATCATCAATAGATAGAGTAATTCACGGGGAAGGTTTAGGTATATAATTTGTTAAGGTTTTTTTTGTAATTTGGTTGAAATATAATGATAGTTGTTGAAAGAATCCGAAAAAGTCAAACCGCCTGGGAGATTTCATCGAAAACGCTGTATAATCCCTTTGGAATATAACAATAAAATGCATACTGAGAAAAATCCTCTTTTATAGATTTACAAAAAAGTCTACGATGGCATACACCTATCTTTTTAGGATAGCTTACTATATCCATCTATCTTCTAAAAATGGTCCCATATAATGGAAGGATATTTTGACGGATACAATATTAATCCTTATCAAATAAAATACATTAGTTAGCTTAAGCATTGCATGCACTTAAGTATATATTTTTTAATATCAGGGTAGGACAACGTCCGCCGGGCCTGCTAGTCCAAAATAAAAAGATAGACACCTCCCATGTATATCAGAGCTGCTTATGACAAAGTGTACAAAATGAACATTTCAATTCTAATAATACTCATGATTTTAAGTTAGCAACACCAGCTTAATACATTTTTCATATTGTTTTAACGGTCTACGTGATTTCTAAAAATATCTTACTTGTGCTTGTCGGGTTGTTGAAAGTAACTCCTATGATTTATGATTTTGTTATTAAACTGAATGAGACGTCATAATTAATATTTCAGTTTATATATCCTTTTTTATTTTAGATCTACACGTGTTATTTGAGGACGGCACCTTTGATTCCTTCTTTCGCAAATACTTCCATATTGAATTTTGTGATTTTAATGAATTGGACTATCCAAAAGGATATTCCAAATAGATTGAGCTTTATAGAGTAACTAGCTATATAGTGAACCCAGTAAGTAGGCAAACGCTATTCTACCACAGACCTTATAGGCAAGCAATATAAAAAAGTAAATGAATTAAAAACCTTTGAAAGGTGATCGGAGACAATCAGCGGTAATACTATAGCATAATCAGTGTAACTAATGCTGACTTACCTAACTGTACTATGTTATAGTAATATGTATCGCCGTGTGAAAATCATACTTATACGAATATTAGCTTTTTCTTGAGGTTGAGTTGCTAATGCATGAAAGGGTAACCCAACAAACCCACATTCTCATTCATAATAGTAGTTAGGATATATTTGAGATCATTGTGTTATTATTATATAAACCCCTTTCCCAGGAAAATATGCATTCATAATATTATAGTTTTTCAAAATTGTACTAATTTCAGACGTACGCAAACAAAAATGTTGCTATTTGTTAGGTGTTATGGATATTTAAAATTAAAATATGACACGACATGTCATATTAATTGAATTTATTTTTCTATTCTATTTTGTAATGGTTTATTGTATGTAAGTCTCATTTATTCGATAATGAATACACCGAAAGATAGCTACTTCTTTGTCATTGAACAAAAACTAGTGAGTAATAACCCGAAAAGTACTGAGTGTTTCCGACCTTTTGATATTATGTGCTCCAGACAAAAATTGTAATTTTGTGTACCGTGTGTGTAACAACTGGGCAAAACTTTCTGCTTGAAGGAATCAACTAACATAATCATCTCTTCGGCCCACATCATTACGGTAAATGAGATAAATCAATATTCACATATTTCCCCTATATATAGCTATACTATGGAAATAATCCCAAGGAGGATTAATGAGAGGCGCGCGCCGGCCATCGTAGAAATTAAGCCAAATCATACATCACCACCTAAGAAATATGTTGTACCGACCCTACATAGGTGGGTTAAGGTTAAGAAGAAGAAGGTAGTTATTTAAAATTCTAAAATCTATAATATTCCTATAATTCCTAGTCCTAAAGAAATCATATATATATTAATTATACAGTATTGCATAAAGAATTCCATCGATTATGTACATATGTGCAGTGTACAAGTTACGTCTACTCTGTAATGTAGATTGTGGCTGTGACTGATACCGTCTCGGCTTGTCCTTTCCCCATCTCGTCAAGTGGAATGGATTACTGCCGGTCACGCGCCTTTACATAACTTAATCTACATTATAGAACAATAAAAAGTTATGAAATATTTACACCCAATATTCCGTCCTTTGATTTCCATATCAATGTGAGCTTTACAAAACTGTTCACATTTGCATAAAATTTCCATTCTGACCTCATTTTGTGCGGTAGCAAAAACAGAATTTCATCTCACATGAAGATATTTTATGTGAGATTGGGTACTAAAATAAAAAATGTAGAATTATCATCTTCGACTTTTTAGGTCAACAACCAACGTCCGTGGGAAAGAATTACTTCTGTGTGACCAAATCAACATAGAAATGCGCATAAAATATGTAATTATTTTTGGAGGAACCTTAGTCTATCATGTATGTAGTAATTTTTATATTCACAAACATTGGTTATTTAAATCTTGATTGCGTAGTATTGGTGCTATTCTGCTTGATATAGTTATTTTATTGCGTAAAAGTGACATGGATTACAAATAAAAACATAGGTAAAAATTCTATGATGTCACAAAAACTGCAAGAAAAGTCCAAGGACGGTCACCAATTTCTTAGAACGCTGAAATAATCCGAAGTCGCTTACTCTAAAAAACGATACATTTATTCTCTTCATAATGACAGTGATCATTTTAAGTAAGTAGAATTGATTGTCAAATTAAAAAAAATCGCATTTGAAATCCTAAAAACCAGTCTCCGTTATACACCAAAATTCGCGTACTAGACATTTCATGTCGTTGTTGAACATGGAATGTTAGATCTAATATCTCTAAAAATGATTTAAGTAACAGTATAAAACTACTGTTTATATAATGAGTAATTTCATTGTGCTGTTGCTAGTCGTTAAAATTATGTATTTACACAATATATACGAGAACGGTTTCCTGTAGAGTCCTATTTAAATTTACAAAATAATAATTAATTTCCTTTATCTTTCATAAAGGTCAAATTTGCAAACCGTTCCTTAATACACAGAACTTTTATTATACAATTATTTATTTGTGTGTTGTAGTAATTTAAGGAATGTTTTGTAAAACACGTTCCTCGCCTATGGATGCATAAGTAAACTTAACATTTTCGACATCATTATGAATTTAATGTATTTACATCTGTAGTACTGTATAGGTAAATTATAAATCATCTGCAAACTTAAGATTGAAGTAAATCAAATTAATGATATATTTTAAATACAGCTTTTTCAAATTTAAGTAATTTAATTATTTTTTCATATACTTGATTAAAAATGAGATCAATATCGCAATATTAACCTCTTCATTCAATCATATTAATCTATGTTACAGAGAATTAATTACGAGTTATTCCTGTTGAAATAATAAAATTACTAAATAAATACAATTTACACGACTTTAATCCTATGAATTTATTGTCATAATAACTGAGTTTCCTAACCCATGTAAAAGTCTCATATAGAAATGCAAAGTATTGGAATTTAAATTAAATAATGTGCATTCAAGTAATTGCGGAAATGGGTATAATTCAGTAAATTAATAATTTCTATCAAACGGGAAAAATATTTTTTACGCTGGTTAAAAAATACTTCTGCGTACTTATACATTTACAGAATATCCCCATTTCCGAAATTACATGAATGCACCTTAACACACTTACACACATTCAATGTTATTTATTTTGTATTTTCCGAAAATTCCTTCGTTTCTATTAAACATTTAAATTACTATTAATTAACCAATGTTCGTAAACGTTTTATAGCTAGGTTTTAATAAATTAGTAGGTAGTTAGAAACAGAGTTGGCCGTATGATAATAATAATTATGTGTTACATATAAGTTGTTCAAAACTTCAACCAAGAACACTGTCTATCACAATGATTACAACAAAATACACGATCGTAGTGGAGGTGGGTGAAGGCGCGCCGGTCGACCGCTCTCCAGAGTCCGGCGTGTTTACAGATGATGATCAGCTACTCTTCACTCTACCAGTTCACTACACAGTGGCTCCACATTTTTTTAAATTAAAACATTATATACCATTGTACCGTAGTCCAAGTGTGTGTGTACAGTGAAGTGAGTTCAGCAAAATTAAGAAATTTCTATTATTAAGCAGCAAAAGGTAATGCACTATTTTTTTTCCTTTATTTCCAAACTTTTTCTATACAACTGTTTGAAATTGATTAGTATCATAGATTATGTAAAAGTTTTAATTTACTAACAATATATATGTTTTTCTTCTAATTACTTAGTGATTTCACTCCAAATTACAGAAATATGTATAATATGCACATAATAAAATAACGGTGCTATTAAGAACTCAAAGAGTATTCAAAGGTCTATTGAATTTCTTGGTAATCAGATATAAGAAAGGTTTATGCGAAACAACTCGACTCAAAGTGGTTCTACTGGAAGTGAACTATTGACCTCAAAACAGCTGTTTTAATGGTTTCTAGTTAAGATGCTAGTAAGATAACATAGTTTATCTGTAATACAGGAGAAATATATTTAATAAACAATAAAAAATATTGTAAAGGAAATTTAGGAACATTTATTACAAGTTATAATACAATTTTGGTTCAATTAATTCGTAATTCCATTATAGTAGATTAACGTAAAACTTGTATTTAAATCAGGTCCATTAACCATTACATTATATTACCCGCATGAGTGACTTCTGTCGAGTTAAAAAAGATAAAATTAAAAAAAAATTGAAGTGCAAACAAACCTCGTTAAAGATATAGATAAAATTAATTTGTATATCAACAAGTCTGTTCATATAGAAAGGTATCTTAATATTCTATGTACTAAATCTTTTCCTAAAGTATACCTACATATAAAAAGGCAATGATAAAACAGTTCAATATCTTTTATCCTTCGTTTGTCAACCGATTTAATTTTTTTATTTTTTTGTTTAGAAGCCAGTGATAAGCTTTAATGTTATCAGTAAAGAAATTTGGAAACAGTTTCTTTTTTCCCATGCCATCGACTAAGTGATATGTATTTTAACAAAATCAAAACAATCAAAAAGTAATGCATTTAAACCTACAAAACACACTCACTGCCAACATAAAAGTCCAATATAAAATTGCAATGATTATAGAGGAAATAAAAATACAGTAACGTTATAACTTAAAAAAAGACTGAATTATGGTCAGATTTCTACCACCGGATGAACGTTAGTCTAAATTAAAAAGTTGATGTGAAATTTTGCCAAACTGCTATTTTGCACATTGTACAATTTTATTTTTACACATTGTGCAAAATAATAAACGAAGTTTCTTAAAATTGTATATCACAATTTCTTATTTATTTACAAATCTGATGAATTTTACTACCATCATTTAAAAACAATAGTCATCTCTACACAATAAAGCGTCGTGTTTGTTTACAATTATGAAATAAATGTTAAGAACTATCTAAGGAATTTAAGTACATTCGCGAACATTGATCAACATATAATATTTACCGGCCACCGGTGAATGGCGAGAGTGAATTTTGTTTGCCTATCTCGACCTTGCAAGTCATCGTCCGTCAGAGATGCGAGCATGCATTAGCGTCTGTGTTGTTAGCACACCATAATCATTTTTAACATGCCCTCTCCATAAATAACAAAGATTACGCATAAAAACCATGCATTATGTTGCCTAAATATTTTATTGTATTTCATCGGAAAATAATAGAACCATTTTATTTACATTTGATAAACTCATACCTAGATGAAAATTGGTATCGTCATCCATGATCTAGCAAATATTTTGTTTCAAAGTAAAATATACTTTGCATCCTAGTAGTGTTTTAACCTGGGTTATATTGAAATATTCTATTCTTCTGTGTGCCCAATATAAGATATGCAATTATATCTATATAGATATTGCCTTTAATTATTTGATATCACATATACCATGTTAAAAAAACATTACATATATTCATGTCCCTAAAATCTCTACATAAGAAGTTACATATATAAAAAATATTTTTTTTTATGTTTATTATAAAAGTTTTATACAGTATACAAAAAAAACGTATACAGTTTTAATTGTAAAAAAATGTAAATATGTATTCAGTATTTACAAGTGTTGTAATACTATTTCGAACATAATATGTAGAAATACCCTTTACTGTAGATATCTTCCTTTATGCTATAAAACAATACAGTGTCAGCCTCTTCATATACCTTGGTTTAACAAATGCAATTTAAATCGATAATATGTCAAAATAGCGTTAAGACTTCGTTCAGGGCACTATCCATCGGGAAGTTTTGCATATGTAATGAAGAAAGCGGAGTCACCAAATTGCAATTTATGTGATAAAATTGATGATGTGCATCACTTAATGATGGAGTGTGTCAAGAATAGCATTGAAAGAGAGTCGTTGATGAGTATTATGAATGTTAATTGCCAAGACATCGGTATTTGTCACAGCATTTTGGCAGAACCCTGTTCGGAAGGAGCAAAGATGTTGTATGACTTTGTAGTAATATCTCATCAACAACTCTCCTGCTGAAACTCGAAAGAATGGGGAACAATGGGGCCGATATATTCAATAGAATAAAAGCTCCTAAATATAAGATAAAATAAAAAAAATAATAATAATTAAAAACATTTGTTTGTACTTTTAAACACAAATATGTAATTGCATAAAATTGTAAATATATATTCAGTATTTACAAGTGTTGTAATAATATTTCGAACATAATATATAGAAATACCCTTTGCTATAGATATCTTCGTTTATAAATTAAAGACATTTGCTTGTAATTTTAATCACAAAATATGAAATTGCATAAAATTTTAAATATATATTCAGTATTTACAAGTGGTATATACTATTTTGAACATAATATATAGAAATACCCTTTGGTATAAATATCTTCGTTTATTATGTATATTGGCATAATGGCATATTACATGTTGTATAAAAAGCCCATATTACAATAATATTTAATTTCAAAGATTCGATCAAGTTGAAATAACTCGAGAGTTATATGGAAATCGGAATTTAATTAAACATATATTCATATATTTTATTACTATAATATATACTATTGAACCCTAACTAATTAACATTACAAATGCGAATGAGAGTTTGCTTTTTACGCTTTTACTCCCTAACTACTCAATCGATAAAAATATTTTTTTTTCACACAGTACCAGGAGTAAAGAAAAGGATATAGGATAAATTTCATCCAGAACAAGTACTATACTCGAGGGATAGGTGAAATGTATAATAATACGAGTGAACATTAAATAGATGTTATTCTTATCTTATCTATATTCTTCTGCTTTTTATAATATTTAATTTTTGTTATATTTGTTCACAGTCTCCAACAACATGACATCCAGATTTTTAATAATAGTTTCTTTTATCCAATTGGGAAGTTGTATACCACCGCCGCATCCAGATGTAGAGGCAGTTCGTCTTGAAGAAGAACAACTGCCTCTTAATTTACGAAGTCCAGCTCTTCATAATCCAAACCTGCAAGAGGTTTTACCTCTCTCTAGTCTTTTACATAATGGCGAAAATCTGGTTAGTGTAATTATTTTCTATCTAGCGTGTTGTTAGATTCTACTAAAGGTTTTGTATATTTAATTACTTTAAAACGTAGAAAATAAGACCAAACTTCCCTTTACTTTACGATTACACAAATTTTTAAAGATTCCGTACGATTTTTTGAACATTTTCTTTCGTACAACCCTTATCCTGATAATTATAAATACAACAAAAAAGAATTAAGTATTAGAATAGGTGCAACCGTTCTGAAGTAATGTACTTGCATACATTCGGAAATTTATTCCTATTTATATTGAAGGTGCGTTCAATAACCTCAATTCAAAAGACATAAAATTAGGTATTTATTTAGGTTAGTTAGATAGTATCTATTAATTACTAAATAGTCTCTATTTAACTTCTATGAGCAAATATGTGAAACAATATGTTAGTAGGTAGATGGATTTAAACTCTATAATGAACATCAATTTATGGAAATTGAACCTTTGATAATAATTTGTATAAGTACGTATCAGGTTGACTGTTTTGACAGAAATTATCTTTAGATGTATTTATCAAAAAGATGAGTAATAAATATATAAACTGACTTACATAAAACCTAGCCAGTAATTTTATAATAAATTCAGTAATTATCACGAGATCTTTGTTCTTCTGAAATTATATCATTAATATAATGTTTACTATACTGTGATATCAGACCGTTAAATATTTATTCTTATATAAATTCTCAATGTTATCTGTTTGCTTTATTTATAGGTTTACGAGAGAGAAGCGAGCAAAGTGCCCCGTAAGGAAATTTACAACATTCTGACACACGCGGGCTTCATTTCTCGGAAGAAAGTTCCAGCATCGTCGCAAAGGAAACCAAATCATAAAATTCAATCAATTTCACTTATACCTGAAGAACTTTTAAATCAACTTAATTTTTACGATTCTCCTAACTTCTCAGCACATGATTACTTACAATATTTATGAAAAATTGTAATGTGTGATGTAAAGAATTCGATCCTTTTATTGTCGAGTACAACATATTTTTAATTATTTCATAAGATTATTATATAAGTGTGTACATATTCAAATAAATTAATTGTAAAGTTATTATTTTCTATATTATTAAAGCTACTATATGTTTATACTACATGTACAGAAAACATAAAGGAAATCTACAAATATAAAATTAATTATTAAACTGAATTTCGTGAATCCATATTCCAATCATATACTTTCTCCATTTAGAATTGGCCAACGGAAAGAATTATGAAACATTAATCTTAAATGTGTTGTTTTACTTAATAATTCATTATTAAAACGAATGCTTAACACAAAATTATTTAAATTTAGTAAATCTTCCTTCTGTCTACCTATCTATGGAATTTTTCGTCGATATTTCTAGGCTACATTTAGGGATTTTTGGGATTCGACTGACCCTTTGCCATTTTTTAATTACCAGCGAACCAGATGGGAGGCAGCTACTATTATACATAATATGTATACACATATATAACTGGTCTCAAATTTTAAATCGTAATAGCTTGTACCAAATAAACAAAGTATTACATATAAATACAAGGTTATTTTTAATAATTGGGCTTGAAACCTTGAACGTTGCAATCGCTTTTAAATTTCATCACGCCATTACACAATGCATCATAATTTTCACATTAACTATTCAAAACATTTGCACAATACGCTTTTGTATCAATATTACTGTCAATGTAATTGGACTACATGAACATAAAAAAAAACTATTTCAAGCACCACCTAGTTTTAACAATGTCTAAAACTGCTTGTAAACGTCTTATAAAAGATTACTGTTCGGATTCTACTTTCGCTGGGATACGTTTTATAGCTGATGATACTAAGCATTATACGGAAAGGTGAATATATTCTATATCCTTTTTTATTTTTTTTATACTGTCGTAACTAACAATAGAAAGGCAAGACGAGTAAAATGCTAAATAACCTAAGGTATCCATGGCTCTGGAGGGCCGCTAAAAATACAAAAAAGAAACGCTGGTCTAGAACGTTATGATTACGCTTTGATTAGTTTTGGATAAGTGTTTAAAGGTCGTAAGTTAATATTTCGTAAAAACAGAAATTATAATACTAAGTGTAAATCACTATATATTATAAAACAAAGTCGTCCGCCGCGTCTGTTTGTCTGTCTGTCTGTATGTTCGCGATAAACTCGAAAACGAATTGTAATGAGGTTTACACCAATAGATAGAGTAATATATAAGGAAGGTTTTAGGTATATAATTTGTCAAGGTTTTATGTAAATTGGTTCAAATATAACGATAATCGTTGAAAATGCCGGAAAAAGTCAGGCCGCTTGGGACGTTTCATCGAAAACGCTGCCTAATTCTTTTGAGATATAACAAAACAGTCGAGAAGATATTCTTTTTTTATAGATCAACACAAAAGTGTGCGATGGCATATGCCTATTTTTTAAGGATAGCTTACTACACATACTCATCTAGCTTCTAAAAACATGGTCACATAAAATGAGGTAATTGGAAGCCTATTTAGACGAATACAGTATCAAATTGAATACATTAGTTACCTTAAGCATTTCATGCACATAAGTATATATTTTTTAATATCAGGACAGGACAACGTCCGCCGGGACTGCCAATTAAATATAAATCTTCGTTAATTCCTATATCTCAACTTTTCGAAAGATTTTGATGTATTGACTTGAAGTTTAAATTCGGCTTAATCTAAAGCAATTCATTGCTGTGTCTTTTGTCATACGTTTTACAAATGCTAATTAAATGGATTTCATAATTCAAACTCTTAAATTGCATCTCCACCTCGTCCAACACGGTAAATACATTACGACATTATTTCACACGACTTTTGAATAAATTAACATATTTACCAGATTGCTGTGGCTCGTTCTTGTGATACTGTCATGGTACGGCTCAGCTTTGTTAATTATTGCTGCGTGGGAAGCCTTTGTTCAAAACCCTATAAGTTTCGGCTTAGAAACCACATACACAGAATGGGACACCAAGTTACCAGCTGTATCTGTCTGTGAAACATCTAATGATGACAGAATCTTTAATGTTTCAGATACGTAAGTTTATTGTATATTTGTTAGCATACAACAAAAGTTTTGAAGCGATTTCAGTGGTAGTATGTTGGTACACCACGTCTTTGCGAATGAATCGGAGGTTTTAGTGAAAGAAAACACCGTGATAGGTGGTAGAGCTATTTCTAAGCCCGTATCTATCACCCTCAAGTTGAAAATATAGGTTAGTTCCGGTAGCTGCACTTGAGAGCCAGTTCCCCTCTAAGCTTGGCATGTGTACCATCTTAGACCACAATGTCATTAAACATCAGGTGAGATAGTGGTCAAAAGCTAAAACCTAAAAAGTATAAAAAAACTGTATGAAAAACATTTATCTACACTTAATGTTTAGAATTCTATTATTTATTTTAAATTTACAATAGTTGTGCAAAGTTCAAGTAAAAGTAAATATGTAAGTGCTATGTAACTCGGCAGTAGGCGGTACTACAGAACATCAACTTCCGTACCCTTCAACTTTCCGCATGATACGAATAAAGAATTGAACATAGAGAATATACTCGTAGTATCCGTTTTGCCATAACCCACCACTAGATGAAATAAATATATATATATTCATTTTAATTTAACTGAATTATTCATTATAACAAATGCGTGGGGAGTCTCTGGCAAAGATAGTAAAATATTGGGTATTTTGGTACTTAGAGAAACTATATAGGTATATCCTTCACACACTTTGCTTTTTTACTTGATGCAATTTAATATTCTAATAAATAATCGATATTTACGCAGTATTCATTATCGTGCTTAATGTTTCAGCATTTGGCCACCAGATCATCTTTTGGACTTGGAGGATGCACTCCGGGATATTGCATATTTTCGTGGCATAAGTTACAGTCTCATTGATGTATGTCACTTAACGAAGAACCCTGACGCCCTATGCCCGATGTCTAATTATTCGTATTACGCAAACTTAATACGGAGCAACTGTCAGTTTATTATAAGAAATTGTTCTTTCAATGATAAGGTATTCGAATGTTGTGAATATTTCCAGCCCATCGATACAGATATGGGAAAATGTTTTATCATAAACTCTATACAAACGGAGTAAGTCATTTTAAGTTAGTTATATATTCTTATTTTATAAATTCCATTTATACATTTCAGAGCTGTACTTTTTAGGCAACAGTTTTCGCATATAATCATGCATTCTAATTAACACTACCACCGATAGTAGTGAATGTTAGTGGTGGTACTAAGACAACGCGTCTCATTCTACAACTACCTAATCCCCGCGACTTCGTTTACGTTGCTTTTTATTTTAACAATATATTCTTATAACGTAAAAAACATTGAAAAAAATTGAAAGCAAAAATATACTTTGCTTACAAAATGTATTTGTAAACAATGTTACACGTTTATTTCCCTTCTCCTGCGCATGCGTAACACACAACTTGTCCATTTCTTCACGGCAAGAAAATACAAATCGCTGTTCAGCGATTACAGCGATTACAGCGATACAGCGTTCGCGCAGTGCTTATAAAATTCGTGTTTTTTCGAAGGTATAATAACTTTATATTGAATAAAAATATCGTAATATTATTTTTTTAGATAAGGACCAAGTCTCCAAGAAGTGAAACTGATAACTTTGATTAAAATTTATACAGCCGTTTTTTGTGATGCGCGCACAACTGCAGACCTATATCATTATATATATATATATAAATTAAGATTAACCTGGACTTTTAGTAGATGAAAATATAATATTGCGTTGAAGCCTAATCTGATAATCTAAAATGAACCTAATAGTAACTTCAATAGTACTGAAAAATATATTGATTCAAATTTTTTAGAATATGTCCGAAAATAAAACACATAATTAATAGTGAAGTATATCTTTTAAATGAATATCATGCTCTGATTTTATCAGGTTGTTTTCCATTACCGAAATTTCCAGTTTATTCACAAAGATCCGAAACTAAGTCGATCGACGCGGTATCCGAGAACACATTAACCTATTTTGTTTTCTTTTTTTCGAACTGACCTACTCTGTTGGTTTCGTAAGGCCTCCACAGTTCCATCGGACTACTAATAGGAGCGCTTAAGGCACTCACCCGAAGTACGCTAACCACTACGCTAAACTCAATATATTGACGCATTTTTGCATAGAGGCTAAGCAATGTTGGTAAAGTTTGATAGAGATAAATTAAAATAGACCATAAAGATTAAATATTAAGAATGAAATTGTAATGAAAGTAATAAATATCAGGTCAGAATAAACTAATTTAGTTCACATAGAACAACAAACACAATTTTCATAAGAACACAGTCGTTTGGACCAAGGAGAGTCTACGTATAATATTTATTATTACATCATTGGTAAAATGTTATCAGTTCCTTGCTGACGGTACTTGTAGTCATATTATTATAGTAACTTTCACGGTTACAGATACGCAAAACCTTATCCTATGATAATCAGTATGAAGCAGAAACGTGGTGTTTTAAAGTTCGACACATATTTAACATCAACGGTATGGTGTAGTATATATATTTTTTAATACTTATTTTTTACATTTATTGCATTGTCTATGGTTTTTGTTGAAAATAAAATTCCTCTGCCAGAGTCTTAGAATAACAAAGCAGTGAAACTTAATTGTAACGAACCTCAAATAACAACTTTCGCAATTTAACGAATTCTTACAAATCCTCTAGAACTGGTCGTAAAAATTAATTAAAAATGTATTTTTTTATTACGAATACTTTTTGTACAAAACTTCTTTATAATGAATGTTTAGTCGTTGCACAACTTGTATAAAAAAATAATAATTTATGAGTTATGTTTTTTTATCTTTAAGACACTATGTCGACAGTTTTGATTGTACAATTAATACATTTTGATTACCTTGTGCTAGTTTTTAATACATATTAAAAACAGTATTAACTGTTTTTACACAAATATTAAAATGCTGCCAGTGTTTTCATTACAACGTGCTTTACTTCTTTTTGAGATTACTTACTTTTTTTAAAGTAATGTTAGACCAATCTAATCTACATATATATATAACATACGTCATTGTACAAATGTTCTTGGTATAATTAATATTTTCTAAGCTCTTTTAGCTTAGCTTTCTAACCTCGATATGGTTTCATTATATTTTGGTATTTGTAGATACTATTCGCTTATTTATAACAAAAAACATATTTCTTTCCTCTCCTTGTATATCATAAAAACACTATTATTTTGTTTGTTCGTTGGTGTGATCTTAAATCGAGAATCAATTGACCAATTTGCGTCTTTGTTTTTAAAACATAAAATTATCCTCTGATTAGGTTATGATAAATATTCTCTTATGTTACGAAATATAACAATCAAATTAAAAAGATAATAGTAAATTAAGTAGACGAAGACTAACCGCAAGACACGTTGTCTTGCAAAATTTTACGTTGGACACTAAATATTGAGCAATATACTAATAACGCATCGGGCAGTTGTTTAGAACAAAATCAACTTCAAAACAACGGCAGTATTATAAATCTAACCTTCATCTTTCAATCAGAAAAACCGCGATTATGTGACAAAGCAATTTTACATTGTTAAACACGACCTATATTGTTCATTATCAAAATGAATAATTTGGTCTATAATAGTAAAAAAAACAGTGTAAATGGATGCTCTATAATAGATATTTGGTAATAGTAGGTTAATATATTTCCCTTTATTAACAAAACATTAACTATAAAGCTCACTCGAGTGTAGCCGCAGTCACAGCTAGTATAACAAAAAGTATCTGCTTCTCAATATATTTGGTATTAATTTTTTTTTAATAATAATTTATTTATTACACACATTTTTCAATTTTTACAGATTTTTAGTTTATACATTTAAACTATCCACTATATGGAAAAGAATATACACTTATTGACCGTCTAACTACAAAACTAGGTTGCCCTGTATTATGTTAATGTTGTTGGGTGAAAAATTATAGTAGCTTTAACTACAGCATACATAATACAAATCCTTTTTTTGATAGATTTACACATTAGGCGAAGATGAAATACCAAGTATAACTACATTACAGTCGTCTACATTGAAGATACAACTCGGAAACAACTACCGGTGAGTTAATTATCATATTTTATTATACTGGCAAATAAAAAACAAATTCCATATCTTACTCACGTTCTTATTAAAATGTATTGATTTAACCAAGATAAGATAAAATCATTTTATCTATTTAATATCTAGAAACTCAACAAAACTAACATCATGTTACATGTCGTGACTTCCGTTTAGCCGTCTATTGACAGTTCGAAACATCGAGAACGATCCCCTTATCGTGGAGACGAGGCCGGAACAGCGCGCCTGTCGCTTCCACTACGAGAATGAAAATGGGTTGTACCCACACTACTCTTACAGCGCCTGCACGGTACTCTGCAGAAAAAGGGGCCAAATGAATACTTGTCGCTGTAACGATCATTTTATGCTGGGCTGTAGTAAGTATGTTTAGAACGTCTTATTTAATAAATATACAAATCTTCATACTTTGCTCGTACTTTGGTAAAATTGCCTGCCATTATTAATACCACTCCAGTTACTGTACAAATACTAGTGGAATTTTATAATACCTAAATTAAAATTGTTTGACATATATTGAAGTGTAAAATTACTTTGTGCATCTTGGGTTGCGATTCCTTGATCTATATTATTTTATATTATAGATTGTTTCTTTTGCCGGGCTGACCGCTGGGGCGGCATGGTGATAGCTCAGCACGGTTTCATGCCGCCCCAACATAAAGCGGTGGCCGGCACACCGTGGGGTTTTAGTCCGTGCGAGTCAGACATAACCCATTCCCTCCACCGGGAGGATGGGTATATCCATAAAGGATTTCCCCACGTTAATAAAAAAAAAAAAGATTGTAGATTGTTTTTATCCAAATTCTTTGAATCATCTTTATTGCATGCTTAACATTTTATAAAATTAATATGTACTTGTAAGCAAACCTTCTTCTGCAACTACTGTGTACTGTATGGAACGGACAATAAGTAGAAATATTTTGGTGAAGCGATGGAAACGAATGAAGCATACCCCCAATTTTTTTTGTGTAATTCCTGTAATACAACTGTTATATTTTAACATCGTTGCGTGATACGCGAATATATAACATAGCATTGTACTGGCGTGTATAGCAGAATCACTCAAAATCTGTGAGTATTGTTCATAAGCATTCAATAGTTTAGAATCGCATCGATAGATTTTAGTCTTAGTTTTCGTACCTCAATGTCTCTTAACTTAGGCCGTTATACTTTACAGAAGAGTCGGAACGCTGTAATATCACCGGCATGGCGTGTCTTCACACACACTCTAGCTTACTAACAACGTTGAAGCCACAATGGGCTTCCCGACCCGGACTCGCATGTGATTGTCTGCCGTCCTGTGACGAAACCGACATTAGTGTTATCAAAGATGTTACACTTTCGTGAGTTAATGACTATTTTCTGTGCATCATCCCATTTTAAACAAAAATTCTATAGCCGCTATAGGTACCAAATGCTTATGTGTTGGAGAGAGGCGGGATGATATTGATGGTGCTAGAGCAAATTTGAATACCGTTTATAAGTGACATGACCTTTTTACATGAGGAACAGAATAACCCAAAATATTTAATTCTTCGTGTCGGTTTGTCTATACTTTCTAAATTGAATTAATTTTTATTTTACCAAATTTGCCTTTTACTAAAACACAATATTAGAAAAAAATGTATATTAAATTTACAGGTACGCTCTAAACAACTGGTTAAAGTCAATTCTAGATTACGTACACTGGCATTCCTTATGCTCTATGCTAGATCCTTACCACATAATAGTTTATTTCCCAAAGAATAAATGAAGGGCAAAAAAGAACCTCGCGATGAAAAGTATTGCACTTTATACAGAAGTATTTAACTCTTAATATTCGGCATAGGCAATCCTAATAATCAACAGAGTGATTAGATAACGTGACTACGTAGACATCCTATTATTATAATGTTTACTCTCAAGATATCAACAAGGTATACATGTATAAGTAGTATGTGTAATTAATAATTTGAAACCAATACCAGTCTCTTCCACAGACATAAAACAAAGACTGGAAAGAAGAAGTCATATGTGGAGATCGTACTGGCGTATTTACCAGCTGAAAGGTTTAAAAGAAACGTTGTTAGAAGCCGCCTTGATTTAGTGGGTGAGATTTATTTGCAATGTATTTATACACGGTATATGATATAAATTAATACGTATATTAAACGTGTACATTGTTACTCGTTAATCGAATACTCGAAATTTCTACTTAGTTTATACTCATTGTACACCATAACTTTTGTTTGTTATTTCAGTATCACTCGGCGGAACTACAAGTTTATTTGTTGGTGCTAGTTTGCTTAGTTTTGTTGAACTCGTATTCTATTTTACTGTCCGTTTTATTAACAATTTGTGGACAGACCGAGAACAACGTAGTATCTAGACTTCTAGCAGAAAAAATACTGTAGATACTTGAAAATACTATGCAGGACATGATAAATTCAAGTAATTCACATGTCTGATAATAATCTTATGATGATAATGGTAATTTATGCTATAGTAAAGTTGTGATAATGCACTATGGGGACTTTTATAAATATATAAGTATATACAATCTGGACACTTAGCTATTTCTTCTTATGTACTGCTGAATCGTTTTAAATACAGTTTCATTCAATTAATTTTCGATGATTTAAGAATTATCTTTCCGTGATATGAATTAAAAGATACATACGAGTATGTATTCAAAACCCGGGTTTAAATTAGCCACAGTAAATATGAATTTGTATTTGTGAAACAAACAAAGGGCATCAGATGGACTTTAAATTTTTAAGGTCTCGTGCCATAAAGAAATTGATATATAATTTAACTATAAGTATGAATGTTGAAAAATCCAAATTCAAATTAATTTGCATTTTCAATTTAGAATATCACAAAATATTTTACTTTGTTTTTTTTTCCATTTCATTTCATTGTTACTTTTTATCACAGCATCACTTAAAGTAATGTCTTTAAAGAACTTAAGTTATGCATAATTGTTAAACCGTGCTTACCTTCTTTCAAGTACACGTAAGTGAAAGCAAGGTGCTTATCAGTTTAGTCAATAATTCGCACTCAATCTTGTAAGACTTTTCAAGACATAACGACATCACAATTTAGATGTGACCTATTATTACGAAATGTTACTACACCGTTCACATGAGTTTTCTTAATATTTATTATATACCTATGTTATATGTAGCTCCTATTACTACAAGAATTTAATAAAGGCTCTCATCTGATCTAAAGGGCTCAGTTTAATGCTCCAATAAATTTCTTAACCAATGTATAAATAATTGTGTAATATTCACTGTTTTAAAATTAATACATTATATTTTAGCTAAAAGAAGCTCCTGTGATTAGTAATATTTGAATAAAATAAACATTGGAATATTTAAATTTCTTTTATTTCAACATCCTATAATCTAATACAAAGAAAGTAGATAATTGTTCTGTGAACTCTTAAATTACGTCAACAATAAGAGCTAATAAATAAGTAAGTACAAAAATCTGTAATATCTAATAAATATCTAAATAAATTATTAATAATTTAGATTTAAATTTGACGAGACATGATTTAACCAGCAGTCTCAAAAGTTTAAGTGTCATTTTTCTTTAAATCTACACGATATGAAATGATACGATAAGTTACATATTTTGATTGTAATATAAATGGAAAACAAATTCTCTTAATTCAGACTTGGGCAGTCGTAACAAAGCTTTTCATAATACTGCATTCAGGAAAAGTCTGTAAAAACCTTACATAACAACCTTACATATACTAAACACAATGTAATTAAACATGCTAAAGTACTATTATTATATTAAAGTACAATGTTGAGTTAATACATAAATATTATTGCGTTTGAAGTACAAGTTACAGTATAATTTAGTGAATACGGTACAGTATCACTTATGTTTTTCTTTCTCTATTTTCATTACCGGAAATAACTTATCGATTGCTCTCGTATCGTCGGAGGCCACAACACCGATCTTGCAGCGTCAAGACACCTATTTTAAGATTGATGACGTAATAACTCGCTATTAATAAATCTAGTTATATAGACGAAGAAAAACATTTAAATTTCAATACAGTAGTTTGATTGGTGAAAAATCTTATATTTTTTTTATTCGAGATAACTTTTAAATGATATCATTGTGTCGCAAATCATCGATCTCCGTATAACGAAAAAATAGTTTACAGCCTCCATGGATTTATCCGTCGATATCAGTTCCGTCTCATTGTCATCCAACGGTTGCAATGCCCGTGGATGGGGAATCTGCGATATCTCATGCAATGCCACTGAGGGATTTGCTGCATCCGGCGAAGAGCCTCCAACTGCAATAATTATTCATGAATTAATATTATTAATTAGTATATATTTAGGAATAATAATAGCCTTCTCCTACAGCTAGCAATTTCGGATCCACACTATAAATTCATATTGGTAGTAGTGCAGCGACCAATATATACTAGGTGTCACGCTTAGGCTTGTCCAATTTTTATATTTTATAAGTACTAGCGTTTGACAACAATCGCACCTGATATTAAATGGTAAATAGGTCTAAGATGGTAGACACGCTAAACCTAGAGGATAAAATAGTTCTCAAGTGCTGCTACCAGAACACACCTTTAAATGCATGGCGACAGATTTTCAACTTGAGGGTGTGGTAACTTGCCACGCTAGCATTAAAAAAGTTTCATTACGGTTTTTACCGAAAATTGTATTGCAGGATTCGAACTTACGTCGATTTATGCCGTGTTCAAACGTACCAATAGTAAGCCACCCTCGCGTTTCGGGATCACAAGGTGTATATTTAGTAACCAAGGAGATTGATGTACGTTTGTACGACCGCAATGCACATTGTATTAAACTCATCATCCTGATTATTTTTTAGTTTATCGCATTTCGATATCACTCTATGTATATCCTATTGGAGACAATTGCAAAACGGTATCATATCCTTTAGACTCTACTGTCTATACCACCAGGTGCAGTGATTATGATATGAACAATACATATGGTTATTACAATGCCGCGATATAAAAAAAACTACACAACAGCAACTAAAATAATTATTAAGATAATTTATAATGTGTAAAATTCTAGTATTTCCACTTTCAACTGCTATTAAATCATTGAACTAAAACAAAATATTGCCAAATTTTGATCTTATATATTTACTATATTTTAACATGTTTATTTTGCAAAAACAATAGAACGACGAAATAGGATATTCAATCGACGGCGGATGTTCCGAAATTCAATTCTTTTTTGTCACATAACAGTAAATTTTCTACAAAACCTTAAACCCTTATTTATGGCTTTAATTAAAGAACGAAAAAATATGTATTTACCATATTACAAATGTTTTAATTCGCTAATGTAAATAATAATTTGAATTTATAATCATTTACAAAAATAATATTTATATAAGTAATCTAGGGCTTACTAGCGATAATATTATTATTCTATGACTGTCGATTTGCATATTTCAAAATTAGCAGAGCGGCTGTGAAATGCTTTAATTAGATTATATAATTAACAAAAATAAAGTTATATTAGTATACTATATCTCGTTTCTATGTTCATATTCAGAAATGTAACTTCTGAGGACTCATGATAACATGTACATAATATGTTCTAAATAAATTTAACAAGATATTCTTTGGGCATTATTTCATATAATGTATAATAGTTTTAAAATGTATTTAAATACGCATACACATCTTCAATTCGCGATGTAATAAAACTAATATGGAACACATAATTTTATACAATACTACTCACATAGTCTATGTGCTCAGCACGAAAGGGATAATAAGCTTCAGAAATAACAATAGAACACATTATAAAGCTAATTATTAAGCACGCGACTTTAAACTTCATTTTTGTCAATGATGCACAAATAAATAACAAACGGACTGATAAGCTGGAAGAGCTCCCGTGACGTCTGTCTGTTACAATGGTGATGTGAATTATGCCTGGATAGAGAAACATCTCAACCGTTTATAAAGAGAACACCCACGCGCGCTTTCTTCAGAACGCGCCATCCAGACATGAAAAATAAAAACAAACAATTTAATGGTCGGCTTAATTAATTCTCATTGGTTTAATTTGTTGTGGCATGTTTTTCCTTTCATTTCAATTAAGAATCATGAAGTAGAAGCGTGCAAATATATAATAATTATAAAGACGAGGGTCAATTGTCATCTCCTTTTAAAATGACTTGAGAAAAATAAATTTTTTGTATGGCATTTTCCAATTATGCTAATCTTTATCATAACAGCAGTTTTCAGACTCTTGCTGGAGATGTAGTATTTCCTAGTGTATACTAATATACACTGTCCAACACAGAAATGTAAGATAGCGAAACACGATAAAACAGGTTCACTAAAATGCAAAGATAATGAAAAAATGAGTCTTTATTAAATATTAGCTGTGTGCCCCGATGGAATTTCACATTTTTAACAGTAATAAAGTCCTTAGGAAAGTCTTAGTCTTTAAAAAAATCTCAGTACCACCTGCGCTATGCAAAATTTCCTTCAGTCTTGAGAATTGTATTACGAATAGTAACAAGTAATTGTCAAATACACAAAACATGTAAACATCAAAAATTTAAATTTGTACGTTTTTCGAAATGTGTGGACAATTATAGTTATATCACGCTTCCGAGTTTTGTAATATATCTTTATTTATTTAATAGTAATATTGAACAATAAAAACTCAAACAAAATCTATTCAACGAAGCCGTTATATTACATTAGGCACGTAATAATTTAATAAATCATTGCATTGCGATCATCATCGCGATTTTTTCCCAAATCACGTTGATAATATATAACACTAGCTTTTGCTCGCGGCTTCACTCGCGTAAACGTAGATTTGATATATCCCTCGGGAATAGTACATTTTTTTTCTGCATTAAAAGGTATATATATCTTTCTGTATACCCTTGACAACGTGTATGAAAAATTTTCGAGTACAAGTATTTAAATCGTGAAAGCGTTACAAACAAACTCACTTTCGTATTTATAATATTAGTTACAATGTTAAACATTGCTTGATTATTTTGTTACTTGATCAAGAAGTTATCAGTTAACTACAAATTTTATTGTAAACGATATTTTAACCAATATATATAATTTCTAAAATAAACGCAACCTGCGTACAATAGTAATATTAATTGAGAGTGAAGAAATTTTTTAGTTGAATCGTAAATGTAGTCTAAAATTAAATAGAATAATTAAAAACATGTATTTTTTTTAAAGCGCAAAATGTTTAAATTTTGATATCCTCATACCATAAAACAGTCAAGGTTTTTTGCATTCATTGCGTACCTTACTTATTTTGGAGACTAAAGAATTTTTACCAAATAATGTTGTTTTGAAAAGAAAATTGAAAAGGTTTACAGAAAAGTTAACAAGAAGAAATCTTGATTTCAAATATGCATAACAATTCAGGACAATCTATTAAATTATTAAAGAGTTTAAACAGGATTATTACGTCAATAATATTTCAATCAAAAATATCCTTTATTAACAAAATACGACGAGTGATTATTAAATTTAACAGATGATACGCAATATGTAATTTTATTATAAAGAAAATGATATCCGCTGATACCGCGACTTCGCCTGGGTTGTTTGAATCTTAACAACATTTCTATGTACAGAGGGGAAAAAAATTGAAAGTAAATCATGTTATCCGTTTACTTCCCTTCTCCTGCACATGCGTACCACACCAATTGCCCCAATTCATAGATCGTTGAATGCATAGTGCTTATAAAAATTTTCTCTCTCTATTAAAACTTTAATAACTTATTATTAAGTAAACTAACTTGATAATATTTTATTAGACACGGATCAAGTGTACAAGAAATAAAACAATTTTGTACAAAATCTATCCAGTCGTTTGTAAGAGATGCGCGCCCTACAGTAGGTTTTTTTGCGGTCTGTCATACCCTGTTGGCTCTTATGGCCTCTACAGATTCACCGGACTACTTAGGGAAGCGCGTATGGCACTCACCGGAAGCACTACAGCGAGCGTCAATCACTTTATTTATATAGATTGGCAATCAATGGTAACTTTAACGCTTTTAGCATCATAATCACAATATCAATATAAACAACCTATGTCACTACAGGGAGTACGTAGATTCGTATTAGTAAAATAATCCTCAGAATCGAATCAGCAGTACATACTAGAGATTACCCGCTACAAGCAAACAAGCCATCTTTAAAGGAATAGAACTTAGTGTCTATAGTATGTTTTTTTATATATTATAGGGGGCAAACGAACATGTGGGTCACCTGATGGTAAGTGATCACCGCCGTCCAGAGACACTAGCAACACCAGGGGAGTCGCAAGTGCGTTGCCGGCCTTTTAAATATGTGGTTCTCCGGCGCACTCACAGACCGAACGAAACGCAACAGTGCAAGCACTGTTACTTCACGTCGGCTTTCTGTGAGAGGGTGGTACTACCCCGGGCGAGCCGACGCATTCATTCTGAAACCAGTAATAGTTTCAGCGTAGCTCTAACACCTACACTATACTTATAAATATATGCAGAATACAGGTAGTAAATATATATTATAACATGAATATACTTGTGTATTTCGATTATTGAATATATTTCAAATTTCTCATTGTTAATTCATTATTAAAACATATGTAAACACACGGTATGTATTTTGTATCATATAAATATTGTTATTTCATTGTTAATTTATGTAAATAATATTATATCTATTTAAATAACTATACTGCGATATAAAAAAAACCGTGTTTACAAATTACGTCTGATGGCACCCGAGTTATTTTAATCTTCTTTGCTTTTACAACACAATGGTCGCTAAAGAGAGAACCGTCCGTTTCATTGTGAGTAAAGAATGGAGATTTAAACAAAAAAATTAGCTTATCTATACATATCGCTCAATACTATTTATATAGATGTTACAATACATTCAGATGATTATTATATCTCCAAATTATTATCTTAAATGGGTTATATTAACGAATTTCTTATCGTTATTAAATTACATAGATACAATTGTAGTAGGTAAGTTGGATATTTTCTTCCTGAAGAAAAAATATGTAATTGAGAACAACTAACATAATTAATAGAAAAACTATGAAAGATTAGGTTGTAACGTATAATTTCTGTGTTTTTTATTGAGCAATTAAAGGAATTTAAATGTATATCCAAATAAACTTACTGTTATGTTTATACTTATCATCGCAATATCATGGTAATTTGTTTTTTTTTTTAAGTTGAACATTGGCAAGTGTATCTTTTACGCAGTAACTGATTCACGACAAGACTTGAAACACAAGAAAAATAAGGTCTAAAACTTTTTAAAGACGACTGAAGTTTTAATGTATTTTAGTCTATCGTAAAAATAACTTTCATTCAATATGACAACATGTACAGTCCTTGTCATTCTTTTTGACCGTTCTGAATATAGCCGTAAGTTCGTGCTTACGCATAATGTCTTTAAAACGCAATACGAAACAAAGTTATAATATTATTCTAGGGAATCTAAAATTAGCATTTATTACTCTTAAGTTGTCTCGATGTTATAATTATAATATAACACTTTTTAATTTCTATACTTAAATTTGTGTTCTGTGCAGCTATATTCAAACCGGTCGATAAGCTTAACGCGGACTGTACATTTAAAAGTTCAACACTATTATTACCTTGTTATTCAAAATACGTGTGTATATAATAGCTTATACCGAAATATTAAAAGCGGATATTTTTTTACAATTATGTTTTTATGTTGTGACATAACAAACATCTATGTAGCTCACCAGATGTTGACTACTAAACTCGTCGAACAGAGTTACTTATATGTAAGTATATCATTTTAACAAAAGTCAATGTATTGAAATGAAGTCGTAAAGAGCTTTTAGGCGTTTAAATTAGTAACGCTGGCTAAACTTTTTGAGTTATAAAATAGTGTGCTACGTAATTATATATCTTGGATACGCCTACACAAATGTTCCGAATTGTATATGTTTATCATCTAAGAATATCCCATAGTAACCGTATTTATCTTTTATGTATTATTCAGGTATAATGGGTTATACACAACGCTATTTTGACCGATATTGTATCAACCCATGTCGAATTAAATATTGTAGTTATGGTTAAGCTATTACAGATTTAAAATGACGCACAACAGAAAACAAGTTTTTTATGTAAAGATATTTAGGTTATTTGACTTGGTAAAGTGTTTAATATCAAAGTGTAAAAATAGATCTAAATCGTTTAGACACTTAGATGGCATCCATGCAAAGCCGGGGCGAATTTACTAGTACTCTAATAAACACCAAATCGCCAATGACAGCCAAAATTGTATATTTAAAATTTCTCTGAAGTATATGAATATATAATATATATAATAGTTGCTAAATATTATAAACATATATACGTTTTATATAAATACGATTACAGACAATGAAATCTAACCCTGCAATAAATCAGCCTTTATAACATGACATAGAAATTGCATTCAAAAGGAATTGTAAATAATTTCCGTGGTTAATTCAGTAAGAAACTCAATATCGGTCACTGTAACATTCTTCACAATTAACGATTCTTCCGCGAACTGCAATACATAGCATTATGTCAGATAATAATTGAATTAACCGCTTTGTGTGTTAGTATCTTTGTGCGCAAACTGTCTCGCATTAAACAGTTGTCCTTACTATTATCCTCCAGAAGCATCTTCACATGAATTACGCCACAATTGACGGTGATTGTAACGAACTACATTATTATATTTTCTTTTTAAGAAACCTGTCGGGTATATAATAACAGTTTTTTTTTATTTTATAAAACAGTGCTATTTCTAATTAAAAATTGTATCTAATTTATTTTCATTCTAACATTTTTTACATGTCGTTTGTTGCTTTATGTTTCCGAAAATACAATACTAATGTTGTAAATACAAAGTAACTTTTCTGTCTGTTTATTTCTAATTTTTTCATGACAGAACCGTTCGTAAAGAAATTATATTGACTATACTAATATATATTTGCTGTTATAGAAAAAACTAACTAGGTAATGAATACTCAAAAAACATGTACACGATGTTTGTTTATAATACACATAGATTTGTTTCAAAACATCTTACTAATGCAAAGAGCATTTAAGAAACAAAATTTATTTGTCCTGTATTATTGTGATACATTGCTTGGGCGCAATTTTAAGAGCCTGGGAATCCTAGAAACGACCGTCAATATTCAATGAAATAAAACAGTCGTAACCATTTTAAATGTTGTTTCTAACAAGTTGTTAATTTATTATATTACTTTTATTCTTTGTATCTTAAGTACGACTCAGCACATATTCCACACCTAAGCAATTATAGGGCGTAGCAAACCGTTTAGTAGGAAGCCTTAGAAAATTGTATTCTATGTTTGATAGTAACCACACTTACTCTGTTAAGAGATAACTAGTAAAAACTTATAAAAATGTTATAACATTTTATAAAAAAAAAATAGTTTTATATACTAGGTTACATCTTTTTAATAAGATACATTTTAATTAATAAGTGCCATGTTAAGCGGGTGTTGGGTCAAATGGCTATTATAGAGTGGATCAATATGTGAACGATGGTGATTTCAGGAATTGATTCCTCTTTGTGCATCCTCTAAAATCGATTGTAACGTATAACGTATTTTAAATATATAAGTGTATGTTCAAAAGATAAACTGGATCGAGTTTCGTGCCAGTTCTTCTCGATGAGTGGGGTGTTTTCCGAATCGGTAGTAGTTTTGACGTTCATAAGCGCCCTCTTAGGGCCTAAATTGAATAAAGTATTTTTGATTTGATTTAATATATATTATATAAAAAATGAAATGTATCAGCTATTTGTAATTATTTTATACCCAAAAACGAATTTCACCAACTCGATAACATTTTCGACTCCTTGTATATGTTATCACCTTTTAATTTTAACGGATTTTAATTAGAATCTCATCCAGTCTTGTGACGATGAGACCGAAGATTCAAACACCATAAAATTAGAAACGCGATTAACTCTCAAAGATCATTTATAAGCCCACACAGACACATCTCTGATTATAGATTCAATTTGAGAGTAATCAGTGACCTACCATTATACAAATATTCCAAGAGAAACCACCAACGAATACCTCGCAAATAGGAAATATACTCCAAGAGTAATGTTTTAAATGTAAGAAACGATGTATTTATTTTCCTCCAATGTACTTCACGTTTCCTTCAGAATGGTCACCCCAAACGGATAGTATCGATCGAAGTATAACAGAGACGTAACTGTAGCGCCCTGCTACTCGTGTTTGTCGCATAAACATCAAAATATCACATAATTCGCCAGCGATATCGACGAATTAATGCCAAAAATTTCATGATATCGTGATAAAAAAAAACATTCTGTATAGTGAACAGATCATCAGTCTCTAAAATGTAGCTATTTGTGAGATATAAAAATCGTGATGAGATTTTAAATTACACCTGAAAAGTAATAGAAATATGGTAAGTTTTTATAATAAGGTTTTAACGAGCGATAACTATTTCATATGAATGTTATGTAACTAAAATTTTGTTCTTGAAGATAACTTTTTAAACTCTATGTGTTCAGTTTGTGTTTTTAAATTTTTATATTATATAAAATGTTAGTTCAAATACCGTTTCCAAATATTGACTGGTTAGAAGTGTTACAATTGTTTTCAAACAATTTTATAAAGACGGTCACCTAAAAAACATGATTTACACCAATTTTAACCACTAATTCAATTCTTGTTTAAAATATATATCACATTTAATTTATAAAAATATTCAATGACAACAAAATATTTACATAAAACATTCGCATGAAAATAATATGTCACAACATTCGCAGCAACGTTATAATTTTGCAAACTCGTCGACTTATTGAATTACAGTAATTTTCTTAACATATAACAGAGTAATATTATTACGTCACTTTTGTTTCCCGTTCTGTAGAGTTACGAAGATGTCAAGTGAACAACGAGATCACAAAATGAGCAGTACGTTAAGAATGTTGGGTGGAAGCGAGGCTTGTGGAGCGAGGTGGACTTTGGGTGCATTACTGTTGGCTCCTCTCGCTGCTGCAAATTCCAGTTACTGCGCAGTACCCGCCGTCATGCTACTCGCCGCTTTTGCTCTTATAGCAAGTAATGTGCTATTACCAAATACTATACTTCTGCAATATCTTTTATTTATCCATATTCCAGCTGTTATGCGAGACACGAAATACATCCATACTGTGATTACACCGTCTAGATTTATAGCTCTTTTATGCCGACAAATAAGCTCTCACTAATATTTTGTTTGAACACCATGTATATTAACGCGACCGAAGCTACGGCCAAAAGTTAGTTATATAATATACATAACATTTTAGGGGAAAAATTAGGTAAACCTCAATGAAACAAAAAAAAAATTACAATTATTTAGATATACATTTAAATACCAAGTAGCGACCTACCTTAAAAATGTTACAGCTTTTACGTGTAAGGATTTAAAAAAGCTTGCCGAGATTCTACCACCTCAAAAGACCCCAAGAGGTCGTCGCGAAAGAAACCTGAGATCTTTCGCCGACTTCATGGCAATGTGGATGACCTTCCTAGCTCATTTAGTGGCAGTAGCTATATGTGCGAGGATTTTGAGCGCCACTACTGATCATGTTACTGGAGGACGTACCAGGAGATGGTTATTCGGTTATGAAACTAGAGCTTTGGGCGAACCGTGGCCTGACGTCTTAGGCGTCACTGTTGTTATGATTGTGTGTGCCATGTTCATGTGCGGTTTGGAGGTATGTAGCTTGTACATAGTTATAAGTACATATAAAATAAGATAAAACATATTTCATCTTAAAAGCGGTTAACATTTTGACCAAAAAGTTTGTGGTGGTTATTTTTTTTTATACTTCATAGTTTTTATCGTCTGACCACAATCTCACCTGATGTCAAATGACGATGTGGTCTAAGATGATAAAAACGCTAAACCTGGAGGGAGGCTGGCTGTAAAGTGCAGCTACCGGAATATACCAACAAGTGCTTGGCAACAGATTTTCAAGGGTGGTAGCTAGCCTGGCGGACTTAGAAAAATCCCTACCACCATGCTATGGTTTCATCACGATGTCTTCCTTCACCGAAAGCTCCGGCTCAGTTGCAAGGCTTCGAACCTTCGTCCATCGACGCGGTGTCCAAATACTATCAACTAGTTATCGCTATACTAATGCCATTGAAACTAGTCGAATTTCATGACTAATCAAAGTTATGAGAACTCTATGACCAGTTTTATTAAACTTTTACGATGTTCCTTAGTATCCGTATAAAAGTAACAAAGATTTCCAAGCCTTTTATAAAATGTATAATTGTATGGATACGTATAATGTAATCTGTTATAATTAAATGCTATCTCATATTTCTTGAAATATAATATATAAAGTTTAATTATTATATATTATATATAGTAAATACATGTGATATTGATTAGCTAAAACACCATTTGACCTATCATCTTGAAAATTGACACTCCTAGATATTTTTTAGGGAGAAGGTTTTTATGCTATTTATTTTATAGTTTGCCAATAGATGGCATAGCGCATCAACTTCTCATCATTATGAGAATTGGTATTGGTAGATACTTGAACACTGATAATATATTCTATACATTCTGCTATAACGTAACTGTTCATTTCTAAAAATAAACGATGAATAGTATTATCTTGTGTATTGTAATAACCTAATTGTGAAATTTGCAGGAAAGCATGATGTTTACATTTATGCTGCTGGTTTTATTATACATATTTAGCCAGTTCTTTGCTATATTCGGTTTAATTAATTTGGATATAGCGAACATTAATATGCCTATACCTATTACCATATACGAGGTAAGTATTTTTCAAAGAGGATATAAAATTGATAATACTGAACAGTTGATTGAGTATGGTAAGCTTCTTTTTCAGCTCTTTGCCGCCGGTGCTCCTATATCATACGCCTTTAGTGTTGTGGTACCGACCAAAGGAAACGAATCACTGAAGAAAAGTATAAGCCTAACGATTGGACTGCCAACGTTGGTGCTATGTAGCTTGTGTTTCTTGTATACAAATATGCTTAAAGGGTAAGATTTATAAAACGATTATACAATTCGATATTACAATTTCTATCATTTAAGTATTAGAACGTTAATAGTTCCTACACTTTAATTTATACCACAAGGATGTGTCATCAAATTATTAGACGTTCATATGAAAAATGTTGAATCAGACTGTTGAGTTTCCTCAATTTACTAATTGAGGAACAATCTTAAGAGATACCTAGACACGTCCGTTTCTTTAAGAATTAACGTCATTTTGTTAGTCAACGGTAATCGTTATATTTCTTTCTTTTTTTATTTCTTGTTTTTCTTTTCTTTTATCGTTATATTTCTAGAAACAGTATCGATGCTGCCTTACCTGTAACCACGCTACTAGAAGCAAGGGCAGCTGGATGGGTTTGCCCTGTATTAGCTGCTGTCACAGTGGCCGGAGTATGTCTCGCTTTAACGGAACTCTGTCCTTTACTTTTCACTGTTCTCGTGGATTTAGCCTCGCCTGAATGGAAAGTTTTAACCAGATCAATGACGTATGAGAGTACTACTACTGGAAGTCCCGTGTTGGCTGTTTTCACGGCTGGTAATATCATAAGTTTTTAATACGTTAAGTAGTAACGCTAAATATGTATTTACATAATTTAAATTGCGTTTACAGGCAGCCTAGCAGCAATTTTGGCGTTCGCATGTCCTTTGTCCCACATGATAACGCTTATGAATGCAAGTCACTTACTGAGCATCTCAATCCAAGCGTTCCATTTCATTATAATGCGTTGTGTGCCTACAGCTGAGCAAATAGAAATTGGAGGTATGCGTTCTATTGCTATGATTAACATATACCTAACTAATAAATAAAGATCAAAAAACTTAAGAAGTAAACTAAAAGTCAATACAATTTCGTTCGCATTCAAATACTCCAAATACCAAAAATAAATTTTGTTACAGATATCGAATACAAACGCTTAGGAAAAGATACCTTACCCCGAGGTTCAAAATCCACTGGAAGTAAAAACAAACGAGGCCTTTGGTTTATACCATCTATACGGCACACCAAAACTCTGGAAAGCATTAAATCCAAAGTAATAACAAAAGGTAAGAAGAATCAATGGTTAAAATCAAAGAACCACAAATTGAAATTAAGTTTATAGAATAATGATCGTCTCATTTGAGATTTAATTTCTTCTGATACCTTATAATTTAATAATAATGTGAATTTGAAGTATTCAAAAAATAATTTAGAGTGTAAATATAACTCACGTGCAATACCAGTATAATTAATGTATTTTAAATATGGTTGCAAGAATAACGAATAACCAAATTTGCTAGTTAGCGATTTCACTCGCCTTTTAAAAAGTTCTTTTTTAAGTTACGTAGTTAGATAATCTTAACCAATCCCTTGCATTAGTCCTGTGAAGCTGTAAAGATCCATCAGAGCAACACCGTATAGTTAGTTCGAAAAAATAAACAATCCCTAATAAGACACGATTCGTACGTACAGTCGATCAAGAACCGTAGACTTAGCCGTGTAGTGTGGTACTTCCCTGATATAGGCATACGCAGTTCGGCCTTTCTCGGTAATGCTCGCTTCTCGTCAACCCATTTCAGGCTCCCGAAATCCCGCGCAAGACGCTTTGCCCGCACTCTTACTTCTTTCTCGTTTAGTAAACTCGCTGACCTACACACCTATGAGTTCTAAGATAGCTTTAGAATAAATGAGAGTACGTTCCTCAACAAATAAGCTAGAAAATGCAAAAATATTGTTTTCAAATCAGACTGGTAGTTTTATAAATTACCGCGTTAAAGCTAAACATTTCTTGAAACTTATAATAATAGTACAGATTTATGTTAATTTAAGCTATCTATATGTTTTTTTACAGTTTGTCACATTTAATTCATAATTGTCTAAGACAATTTCACGACGGAATGAGTAAAACCAATCAATCGGATGAAAGCACTGATTGAATGTAATAAAAATACACACAAAATTACACTACGAGGATTTTAAGTGCCAACACACAAATCTGTTTGCAGAGACTGAAGAACGAGAATGCCTTTTACTTGATGATTATGCAGGCTGCCCGACTGAAGAACCAATGACTGCCTGCAGCAGTGGTACTCGTGAAATGATTATAGTCGATGCCACGGTGGGTTCTGAAGTAGAACAAAGCGATGGAGAACTATCTTCCGGTGATGATTCAACTGACATCGACGCTGTCGTTAAAGAATACAAAGACAGAATACAGGTACTCACAATATATATATATATATATATGTTATATGACTTCCATTTATTATGACAATGAAAGACATCTTAATATTAACTAGATAAAAAGTGTCTTTATTGTTTTTTTATCCATAACTGTTTAAGATGTGCTTTTGAACTTTTTATATAACCAAATTTATAGCTAAAACGATGTTTTATTAGATTAAAAAACGCTGACGGAAGTATCAAAATCGAAAATAGAGAACAAAAACAAAGTAAAGGTTGTTAAACGTACTTTTTTCAATATAAAGATACTGCATAAATGATAGTCTTAGGTATTTCTTAATTAGATAAGTAACGTCTTTACATAACCTTTACTATTATAAGAAATAGTGACGTCAGATTTGTAGCACAAGTACAATCATAATTAGAGAATGAACTGATGCAAATTAATGTCTATAAATAAAAACGACCGTGATTTCACCTATTATTTAAGCATCGAGCACCTCAGTTACAATGAAAAGACCAGTGATCGATTCAATGTATGACAAATAGGTAGTTACTTCAATACCTGAAGCCAGCGCCCCCTCTCCGCCGTGCGTGCGAGGTGCCCGTTGGGCGGCAGTCGGAGCTGTAATTCAAATATTTGCTGACACTATGGTTGCTACTGCATTTTTTAACGAAAACCTAAGAATACCGATGTCCGCTACAGGAATACCCCGTAAGTAAAATATACTACGATATAAATAGTAACATCATAATAAAATTATTATACAGAATACTAAAGTTTTCTAGATATAGGTTTCACTGACAATCCCAATTCCAATGCAATATAGAAATTAAAAATTTTATTTTTGTTATTTTATACACCTCCAAAACCAATTATTCCTAATGATTGTAAATACTTAAACTGCATACTTCAACTAGCAAATCGCCCCCGCTACGCAGTGTACTAATGTAACGTCATAAATGTCAAGTGATTTAGATTTTTGATATTTGCTGTTCATCAAAATCTTCACACGAACAACTTTTTTTATTGCACGTAATTTTAAATCTTTGAACCTTGATATCTTCTCAGATATGCTATGAGATGATATACTTTTGGGAATGCGTTGGGTACTTTAGGAAGACTAAGAGAACATACAGACAGACGCGAAAAGCAACTTTGTTTTGTAATATTTATAAACAAGAGTTTTATAATATACTAGACATAGAACTAATCGCTTACTTATATTAACATTAATTACCAATGATGTAGCTAGATTTACAGGGACCCGTACCAAAAAATTTTTGGAAGCTTTGGAAGCGTTGATATATTGTGTGTGTTTTTTTACGTGTGATCTAGAATTTTAAAGCACCATCTATATCTTCATATTTTCATTATTAGTTCATTAAAAGATTTTGAAGTTGTAACATTTAACGAATTTTTACACACATCGGTGACTTATGGTTCGGGTCCCCAGTATCATTGAAAGGGCGGTGACTACGCCACTGTCTAAAAAATTATATGTACTAAAGTAACAGAATAAATTTCACTAAACGGTACAAAATGTTTACTAATAAGTGAATATGCAATTTTGTGTTTTTCTAGTTTGGATATGTGGCACATTTATTTGCGTGTGGCAACCAGCTCATAACATCGCAATAAGAACATCGAAAAGTATACAAGGCCCTATAACTTTATTGATGGCATTGCTCTTCCTGACACCTTTATTGATAGACTCTTGGCCTGCGATTAGTCTGTTTGCAGCAGCGGGTACATATTGTTCAATTTATTCTATATTATTTTACACTTTTATTTAAGTATTTAAACAATCATGCTCTCAGACACTGGGACAGTAAAGTTGAATATATTACTATAGGTAATAATGTAATACGTATTAACATAATTCGAGTAAAGATTTAGCGAGATACCAGTAAATATACATAGAATTTTTTTATGACAATTTAGTGAAAGTGGTAGCATGGGTACCACTATGCTACTTTCAGAAGGTTGGAATGAATAAAATAATATAAATAATAAACTAAGATAATTCGCCGTATTGTGTGAGCGGTCTGTCGTGAGAATACAATTATGCCCAGGTAGCATATGGTCGCCACCTGGGCGGCGAGTCTTTAATAGCTTCGTTGTTAATCCGACTAATTTTGGACTTTCGTAGTGCCGCATCTGAGCCTTTATCTGAATTCTTGTAGTAAACACATACCACGTTTAATGTAGGTATGTGTGTCGCTACAACAACCTTGTAAAATAATCAAAATAAATTTGTTAGTTACACACAGAAAAAAATGTTTTTTTTTCTTTCGATTTTTTACATTGATGTTTACAGTTCAAGATTAGATGAAATTAGTATATAGTATAGTACTTCCTTGATTCCTGTGCAATTAGGTTATTAATTATGTATTGTTGGCACCTAGGTGTAGTGATTTACGCCCGTTGCGAACGATGGTGCGGCGATTTAGCTGTGCAACAAGCACGTACTGCTATGGAACGTCGTAAACTACGCCATGCTGCATCTGCTATACCACTTGTATCTGGTTCCCGTCTCACGCACATTGATACTGTTTACATAACAAGGTACGAATAAGAGATATAAGTGTAAAAAAAGTTTTCGCTTCTACCAGAGATGAATAACGATTAGTTTTTATAGAGCGTACATTACTTTAGTTAAATAGGTTAAGCATTGGTTAAATAAATATGTGATTGTCAATACTATGAGTAATAATGTACATTAAATTGTAATGTACGAATGCACAGAGGCGTAGCTACCACCGTAATTATGATACACGACCCCCGAGCTATGTAGGCAACGACGTATGTAAGCAAAAAATCTCTCAATTTTTTATAAATGGGAATGAAAATATAAGAATAATGATATTGTTGCAAGATCCTAATGTCCCCTAGCTTACAAATCGTGGAAAGCGCGATATAATATTAACGTAAGAAGCCCTCTAAAGAAATTTGATACAGATCCTCGCCTACGCCACTGTTATTGCAACAGATATTAAAAAAATATATTGTCCAAGATGCGTGCGAAAAGTTATTCATCATTTGTAGTTGACATTAAATAAATTACAACAAGCGTTTATAATAAAGTGAATCGCAGTCATTGAACCATAAAGAATTTAACAAACAAAATCATGACATTGTCTTCAGTATCTAATTTTACATAATAATAAATATGTAAATAAGAACATATTTGCGTTTCAAAATTGATTCCGGAATAAGTATATACGCTTAATTATCATATACTATATAGAATAAATAAGATAGATCAATAATAATATATGTAATACAATGAATATAATATGTTCTTAATAGTAAAATGGTAGATGTCTGCCGTTGTGTGCGCATCATTTAAAAACTAATGGATACATATCGAACAATCGCTTTTTTTTTTTGTTTTATGTCTTAGACACTTAGTAATGGTAGTCTAAGGTAGAAAAAATACCACTATGGTTTAATTAAATATAGTGTTATTAATTATCTAAAAATCTACGATTTTTGTAAGCACCACGCGCGTACAGCGATGTTTTCTTACCGTAAAGAAATGGCGCAAACGGTATGGTGCTTACATATTTTTTTTTACGTAGTCGAAATCTGGCTATAGGTTAGTAATAACATAAAACAAAATCTTTTTATTCAGATGACATGAGGATGACTCAGATTCGAGTCTGGATAATTTACTGGAAGCTGATGAAGATGAACCGGACCCTGACGACGAATGACAGCAACTTCAAACCATCGTCATCATCACAACATAAACACCAAAACCTTCATTGAAATCCCAGTCCTGATAAACAAGTAGGCAGTTGTAGCCACGTGGTGGTTTCAATATTAACTACAGGACATTAGTTTTCTTTGTTTCACATTTTTATGCTACATGTAGATGCCAAATTGGTAACATTTGTTGTTAATTAATTACAACTTACGAGCTCTAATCTGTAACGTCATTTCTTGTAGTTTATTGAAGTTATTACTAAAGTTTTCGGTTTTGATTTGTAAGGTTCGTAAGGGATAATCAAAATATCGTTGCGGTTATTTCCCTCGAACACAAAACTAGAGAAGTAAGTCGGAATGAAAAAGTGAATGTCGAATGTTGTAAATATTTGATAAATCATTAATCTCGTAGGGTTACTGCATTTTACGTTATAATGAAAGAGTTCCGTCCATTACTTGGCGTTGTATAAAAGCTTTGTTTTTAATAGCGTGTGTGTGTTAAAAACAAAATAAAATGTATAAATGATATGCTTAGTATAACATGATACATTATAACGATTGCAAGCATATTTTTATAACATCCTCAGCCTTTTTCTATGGCTTTTGAAAGTGCATAAATATACATTTTTATTATCTGTAATATATTTACAACTTAATTTCAAACGAGCGAGTCGTATAAAATAAGTGTCTATGGTAAGGGTATGTACCGTATGATATTTAGAGAATATCTCTAATGGTTCTTTCAAACTGGCATTAATATCTACTAATAGAAATGTACAACCATTTTATTCACGTCTATGGAAATTAATATGAGAATATATGTTATGTTAATGCAGTAAATTCAAATAAAGCTCACACTAAGTTTAAAGCGTAAAAATTTAATTATTAAAATACTTAGTGACCGATGTAAATAAATAACATTTACATAACATAACAATATCTTATATCAGTGTATCTATAAAAATACTGTTTTCTGACAAATCACGTCAAGTCACGTGCGAGCGTGACGTACACAGAAATAAAAATGTTTAGCGATATCTATGGTGCCATATCCAGTGTATACCTACACAGGTGCAATGTACTACTTACTACATTATTCCATTATAATTTTATGTTTATATATTTTTATCTTATGTTTATATATTATTGTTGAAGCGATGATGACTTAGTTGATAGCGTGTTCGGACACAGCGTCGAAGGGCGTAGGAGTCGGAGCTTTCGGTGAAGGAAAACATCGTGATAAAACCATAGCATGATGGTAGAGATTTTTCTAAGTCCACTTGGCTAGCCTGACCCTGAAATTAAAAATCTGTCGCAAAGGACCTGTAGGTGTGTTCCAGCAGCTGCGCTTAAGAGCCAGACTCCCTCTAGGTTTAGTATGACTACCATCTTAGACCACATCATCATTTAACGTTAGATGAGATTGTGGTCAAACGCTAACCTATAAAGTATTTTAAAAATATGAATATATGTAAGTGATGTCACTCCAGAACGGCTGCACCAGTTTGATTAGTACTTTTTTTGTTGTATTGTCAGAACAAGGCTTGCATAAAAGAAAATGTTTGAAAAATCGTACAGAAACGTGTATAATTTGGGTTAAAAAATGATTGAGTGAATGAAACAGAAGACAGGAGATCTTCAAAAATATTGACAGATTGACGTTCAGTTGCCATTTTATTCCATTACATACTGTAAACGAAAGATTTGGTATATTTTCTTATTTACTAAGAACTTACTTTTTCGAACTGATTACGCTATTGGCCTTGCAGGCCTCTGTAGCTTCAATGGACTTTTTTTTTTGACCTGATTATGCTATTGGTCTGGCAAGCCTCTACAGCTTCACCGGACTACTAAGACGAGCGCATAAGGCCGATTACTAAACCGGGGTGAGCATTTACTTGTCCGTATATAACCGCAACTTCTTACTCATGTAAATGTTTTTACATTTATAAGAATTACATTTTTATCTGGATTAATTGTAGATTTGTAGATTTGTAATTCTATAATCCTTTTACCGACTTTAAACCACCTCTGTTAAACATTATCACTACTACTTAGCTCCCATAGCATAACGCCATGGTGCGCGCCTTAAGAAATTACACCAACCAAACAACAGACACTTCAATCTTATTGACATGTATACATGTTCAGCAAAGAAACACTAAATAATTGCCTAAATTACGCAATATTATTGCCAGTTTAAGGAAATTATTAGAACATAAAAATTATATTTCTATTATGCAATAAAAAAACTGGCCATGTTGTATCATTGTTTTATTGAAGCAAATTTTCATTTTTCCAACAAATGCATTGTGTACATCTTTTTTGCCTCTTCATTATCGAAACAGGGATTAAATTTAACTTCAATTACTTCTTTGAAACCTTCATTCGTGGTAGGCTCAGTGAATTTGTTTCTAGAAAGAAAAGTTGAAACAAATATTCAATATCAGTATTTTACAACAACAACACAGGCATTATTAATAGTGAAAAGAAAAGTTTTTAATATAACAAATAGTACTAGTATACATTACCTATTACTGGATAAATATACCAATCACGAATTAATATGACGTATGTGATATAAATTGTCTGTATAATTATTGGTCGGTTTTCGCCAAAAACGAAGTAGTAACATGAAGAGTTAGAATACATTATGTATGTCGTAATTTATAGCGTTTTGATATTAGACATTTGGTAAACAAAACTGCGCCTCGGATAGATTCATCAAACATCAAACAGATTTATCATTCGTAAAACATACTATTCCATTATATCACGTACATTAATGATTTCTGTGTATATTTAAATAGGAGAATATAAAACAGTTCACTGCATTTTTAAATCGGTCACCTATTTCTATTTAGTAACCATTGACGAGATTTAGTGTTATCAATAAAAAAAAAAGGAAACAGACAGTTTTTTCCTTACTATCGATAAGTCGAAGCCCTATTTATAAGTTATTTTTTCGTCTACTATAAATAAATATAAATTAGTCTTACTTGAAAGTATGGAACACTATCTCATTAACGGGAACATGGTTGATCTTCATTAGCTGCCTAAATTTATTATTGTGTTTCGCATGGGCCATGGTAGTAGCCATTTTACCACATCGGCATTCAACTTTCATGTCTTTTGCGAGCGAAGTCCAACGAGCACGAGACTCCACGTCAGGATTCGTGCTATCCACTACAACACTTTTACCTTGCTGCAATTTTTAATAAAAATTATTTTTTGGATCGAAGTTCTTGAACGTGGCTTTCAATAAGAGTTGACTGGTTGAAATCGTCACGTAAGGAAAAAGCGTTATGCGTTTTTCTCTCTTTCTATTATGTATGAGAGCGTGTTCGTAAGTGCGAGTATAGAAATACGAGCAAATGCACATTACGCGCTGCAAGTTGTTTAACCCCAATGCTGAAGACGTGAAGATTACTTTGAAACTTTTCCATTTTCATATCAACTTTTAATAAACGGAACATTTTCTTAAAATATTAAATAATACTTTTAATAACTCTTTGGGTCTCAAGTGACAATCAGCACTGGTGGACTAACACGCTTCAGCACATATGCTGACTTGGGGCCTATTTGGTACACACACATACAAATCCTGAATTTTTAACCCACATCAAAAAGCACGATGTTACTATGTTCGGCTGTATCTATTTAATATGTACATTCTATAATGAATGACTATATCCATGTGTGTGTAACAAATAAATGTGTTTTCTTTTTTTCTATACATTTGGCATTTGACCAGACTCACTGGATCTTAGGTAACTGCATGGCCTGAGATGGTACAAACCACCAAATGAGTCTGGTTCTGAAAAGTATTAGCCTAAAACAGGTAGATAAGTTGTTGGTGACATTCTTTTTTTTTATTTTTTTTTTATTTAAAATATATTATTACATGCCAAAAGATTCATTATTTACCTTTACTCAATGTTCATTCATACAACACAAATCAAACTGATTTGAATTATCTATACATATAAGAAAAACAAGGGATATTGAACTAAAATAAGCATTTTCAATAGGCTGTCAATGAATACCTGCAATAATCTGGTGGCTTCAGCAGCACATTTCTGCCACGAACCTAATTCATCTCTACAGACAGTCACATATTTATGACATGATTTTTTTTCAATTTGTTTGGCTAAAAACGATTTACCACTCCCAGGGAAACCAACTAAAACAAGTATCTGAAAGTAAAATTAATTAATAACAAATAAATACTTACACCTATATCAATAGATGGTTTGCTGGAAGAAAATGCCGTATGGCATTAAACTCACCATTGTACAAATTAAAAAGTGCAATAAAGTATTCATTTAATATTAACATGAAAAATGGTAATTCAATACTGACCTCTTTTTCTTTGCTTATCAATTTGTCATTAAAAGGTTCCGATTTCACCTCTTTTGGTATGAACTCAGGTTTACTCATTTGCACATTAGCTATTGAATGGCCTAAGAAAAATTGTTCAGGTGTGTAAAATGTAAGATTCAAATTCTCAGCCATAAGTTTATCGGCCATAGAGTGATCTTTCTTTTTACCAGGAGCCCAGTTTGCGACTCTGCCAGCAGCATCTCCACAATAAAAACTATTATTTATGTCAATAGGAATACCATCATTTTTCTGTAATTAGATAATTTTAGTTAGAAATCATAAATAAGAAATCTTATTTATCAAGATCACATAACCTATATGATCTTAATCTATCTATATAAATAAAATTATGAGGTGTGTCATTATGCCCACATCATGCAAAAAGTAATGGATAGATTTCGTTTAAATTTATTTAGTTCGTTTCTTATCTAAAAAAGAATATCAATTTATTATCTGAAAAAATAACTAATTAGCTCATTACGCTCAGCACCGTCCCATGCCGCCCCAACGTAAAGCGGCGGTTTTAGTCCGTGCGAGTCGGACATAACCCATTCTCTCCCCCGGGAGGATGGGTATCCATAAGGGATTTCCCCAAGTAAAAAAAAAAAAAAAAAAGCCTTATTATTTTTAATTTTCAAATTATCCTAAATTAGCCTGTAAGAGACATACTACAGGGTAATAGACCTCTTCTCGGAGAAGGTATGAGCATAATCATCTTGTCAGCCTAGGACGTTTTGGTGATTTCAATCTCTGATAAATCCACGATTTTATATATTTTCACACATACTACTGTAATATTTCTCAGGATCAGGTTTCCGCACGATGTTTTCCTTCACTGTAAGCGGATAGTGTTACCAGTTTAAATTAGTAAATGTACTTTCGTACATGTTAGATTTCGAACCTGCGGACATTGGATTGGTATTCTATCAGTCAAAGCACTCGACCGCCACAACTTTTAAATACCAGCCAGATATACTTTGACTAATTCTGAAAATAGAATTAGCTGCAAAGGTACATAGAGTCGCCGTTATCACGTTGCACCATATGGTTACATTCCAACAGAGTCTTTTAACATTCTGCAAAAACTCGTCATTCATGGTTTGACTGAGGCTTAACTGAAGTGTTCTTCTGTGAAAAAGTATGAGACCGGTATTCTCATACTCTGTTGTTTTATACCAAAATAACCGTCCTAAGAAAAATAGGGGAACCTTTTTCCCAAACAATATTCGAAAACAAACACTAGATATTCCTGTCAACACACAAATGGTGTGATGTGCAAGTGCTGAAGAAGACAAGTATACAAATAACATTTCTTTAGAAAGAAATTTCGTAAGCAAAATTTTTTTTTTTCTTGTGTACATAAAATGGATTATACAGTTAATAAACAACACAGATGAAGTTATAGGTATCAGCTAGTAAAGAAATATTTTTGTCTTCTCTTTAATCCCATCATGATTTAGCAAATGTGTTTGATTTAAAACATGAGAGATTAAAAGTTTTTACAAAACTGTGATAAAAACACAAATAGAAAAGTAGGTAAATAGTTGAATTAGGCACAAATACTTGTAACACCTAATTAGAGTTAGTCCTATAACCTATAAAAGCCTTTTCGTGGGAATCAAAAATAAAATGTGTCTGTACATCAGAATCTTATACTTAGATTGCCTTTAAAAATACTTAATCAAACTATTTTCTTACCTGCTCAAGCAATACCTTCCACATGCCAGTTGCAGGTTTTCTATAAAATCCTTTACCAGTAGCTATATACACCTGGATTGGAATATCTAACTTCTCTAATATATTCTCAATTTTTCTTTTAAAGTCTTCAATTTTTACTCTACCGTTACCAATAGGTGCTTGATTACTTAAAATTACGATTTTATATCCACTGTTTAAATATTCTCTTAATTTATTTGGTACTTGAGAGAATGCTATTTGCCAATCAGCCAGGTCTACTGGATGTACTTTACCAGATTTTGTTTTGATAAGTGTACCATCCATATCGAAAGCTGCTATTTTGTTGCTAGACTTCACTCCTTTTGAAGTAAAAATGTAAAGTTCACCCTTATCTATTTCCTCCCATACATCCATGTCACTCACTGTTATAGGTTTAGATTCATCTTGATTCGTTTCTGTTTTAATATTTTTCCGTTTATGTGGTGTAATCTCATCGTCTTCTAATTTTCTTTTAGCATTCACTATGGGTATATCAACATCGGCTGGAGGTGGTTCAAACTCAATTACATGTATGTAATGGTTCATCAATATTTCAATCCTGGAGCCATGCTTCACTTTATAGACTTCATTTCTTTTTAAAGCAAATCCATCTAAACCTGATGGATTTACACCAAGTAATTTGATTTCAACAAGACATTCTTCACAATCAGCTTTGAAACTAACTGGAATTTATTAAATAAACTAGTTAATATCTAGATTTTTTTTTGCTAAAATAACACATGTATTTATATATTTATTATGAGGATCATTAGCAACATAACATAACATTATTTTTTCAATAAATTTAGCTGTACTAAGAATACAATAATATTAAATTTTGTAACTCATACTTGTTAGCTATTTGTTAATGTATTAATAGATATTAATTTGACTTATACTAATTTAATACAAAAAATGCTCTCTTACTTATATGACGAATATAATATTAAAATAAGTATAAATTAATTTAATTATTCAGACTAATCAAAACAAAAAACAAAATTTAAATAATCGGACTCACTTTGTTGACGAGAACAAGACTGATCTTTTATTTTTGTTATTTTACTCCTGCCTATTACGGTTTCTACATTGTGTGGTAAGCGTATTGGAGCGTGTGTATCCAACAAACACCGCAAAAAGCACAGTCGCGGCATTTGTAAACTTAGGTTAATACTATGTTGATAAAACACTGTTCCATTCGATTTTATTTCACACTTATTAAGAATATTAGAAGGGCGTACTATTGTATATAACAATTTATTTAAACAAGTTATAGGTAACTATACAGCTAGAAGAGTAAAATTTTCAGCTTTTTAGAAAAAAAAATAATTACACAAACTTACCTACATATTCAAAATAAAATTACCAGAGCTACATCGTATTGCCGAAATCAATTGTCTAATTTCCTCTAAAATTTTAAATCAATTTAGGGAAAAAGTCTCTTTCCTCCAGAAATTTGGATCTCAAGACAAAACATAGTTTAAAAAAAAATCAATATCAGTGAAACACGTTTAGTCCGCCTAATTAAAGGAGGGACAGGTTCTTAGAATAATCTTCTGAAACACACTAAAAGTGCTTGATAAAGGTTTGACAGAATATGAATGAGCACAATTTTCAAACGGCATTTTGTAATGCCCTTCTATTTTGCTATAGTTTCATTATGATATTTCACTTCGCCAAAAGGTTGGCTCATTGAAGCATTTGACTCTATACTGATGGATCGATGACCTGACAATTTTAAAATATATGGACATATTTTGTTATTTGTATTGTTAGCAACGCACTGAATACTTATTAGCAACGCGTGATGGACTAGATTGTAGCCATGTACGAGTTCTAAGAATCAAGCTTGTATAATATGTTTATGAATGAGCAAACGAATAAATAAACGCCATGTAATTTTGAACATCGAGTAGCTTGTCATCTACCACCGGCATACCAAATCCCCACCCCTTTTATGCCATAGGATTCGTCCCGTTGTGTAATATGTATATTTTTATACATAAATACTACTCCATTATATTCCGGCATCATTATCTCCATCAAGATCATTTCCAAAAAATACAGCATAACACAACTGCAGCAATTGCCATACAGGTCTTATTTTATAGCCTACATTTAAAATGATATCCAAACAATTATATCAAATTATATTTATATTAAAACAATATGCAAAAATTATGCAGTCATGTGTGTTAGTATCTAATCTTCTTATTAAAATTATTCTTCCATCGAAAAGAAAATTCGTCCAATTACTTTATGTAGTTTATATAGAATAAAAACTAAGGATGCCTATTTAATAATTATGCACTAACATATACAAATAGCTGGATCCTAAGAACTGTCAAAATTATTTCGTTTTTTTTTTGTGGCCAGCAAGCTGTAACTTGTACCGTTCATGACTGTTTTGCATAAGGTGTGTTAAGAACTATATAACATTTTATTTTAGTTAATTTTGAGTGTCTTTCGAATTATTTACTTTTTATGAATACTTATAATTTTAACGAAAGAAAGAAAGTAATAAAAATCTGTTTTGTTTTATTATTAAATTTATCCCTCTAAGTTATCGTTCTCCTAAACGAAAATAACATCGTTTATGTTTTGTGCCACACCGTAATTATACATAAGTCAATATGTATTTTTTTTTAATTCGTCTATAGTTCTACGTGTTATTGTTTCAGTCCATGTGATCGGTTTAACACTAACCTATTTTAAAAAATTAAACTGGCTCGTTTGACCCATTCAAACAGTTGAGTGGTCCAATTTCTTTTTCTAACGAATTCATTTGCGAATGGCTTTATGAGTCTTTATTGTATGTTTATTCTAATAATAACTTGAACATAACTCTAAAACAGGACTAACAAACTATAATCGCACTATAATTCACTAACAATGTATATTAATTATAGCATATAAAGTATTTATTCGTGAATACTTTCCATAGTTTTCTTTCTGTATACATCATACATCTTTATTTTCGTATTACAGAATCCTCCTTCAATAAATCGGTCATTCGAATAATTTAATGCTCCAAACAACTTAATACATGATTCTACGAACTAAGGATAAATTACAAAAATCGAATCCAACATGGAATCTTTTCTATCATTTTTTAAATAATTCCACTTGGAACCTGGGTTTTCAGTTCACTCACGAAGGCGCGAGGGATACCTTGTTTACGTTGAAATCGGTATCTGAAATAGGTAACCTTTTCCCACATTTCTTCGAAGTAGTTTTTTTTTTTTCGAACTGACCTACACTGCCAGCGTTATGCTTTCACAGTTTCACCGGACTGCTAAGGGGAGCGCTTAAGGCACTCACCCGATTTTATATAGACGACTAGCACAAAAAAGTGTGTGTAATTATGTACACGCGTTAGAAGTTATACTTCTTTGGCGTAACAAGACAATAATCTTTTTAAAAATATTATTTGTCAGTTCTCAAGCAATGCGTAATGTCCTTACTTTTACTTGGATGGTAACTTTTTTGAGTAAATTTAGTGACATCTGTTGTGAAAATACTAAAATGTTGACTATAGCTATTTCAGAGTGTTGGTTTTTCGTGACGGTGTGCGCGCGCATCGTAAAAATTTACTCTCATCATTTTTCCCCAACGCGCCAAGCTAAGTATAATTTCAAAAATTAAAAATTGCACATTTAAAATATTTATAATAACAAAAAAAATGGAACAAATTAAACTTTATAAAAAAATTGAAACATTTTTCCTATTCTTTGTATCTTTTAATTCTTTATTATTACTAATTTGGATCACTTTATAGAAAATGATCTCCAAAAAGCTAAACAAATTACAGACAGTAAAGTCGGTTTACGGACGATCAACTTTACGTGACAACGTCATAAGAAAACATTGATGAAAAATTACGCGTCAGAAGCCGAACGCTTAGCTTGTTGCGCTTTTCTGCACTCTCACTTGCACGCTTGATTCAGGCGAAACGTGACAATGAGGTATGATTTTTCATGCATGCAGCCGACATTCATCGATTTATAAGATGTTATCACGTCAAAACTTAATTTTAACTAATGTAAAACACAAAATCGTAACCATAGTATGATATTTTCTCATTTGTGATCGACAGCTTTATTTATGAAAGTAAAACAGTAAGTTAAGCGTGATATCGTTGAATAAACCACCGATGTTCGATATAAAGAAGTCGAACATTGAGTTTTTTGAACATCGATATTTACAACGCTACTTATAGCACAGACTATTATCGTAAACATAGATAGTCGTCACCTCCGCTAGGAGTAATATCATTCTGTGGTCGTCACAGAGTGCATTTATGTATATGAGAAATAGTTGTGTCGATACTTAGTGTAAGTTGGTGGTGTATTACTTATGTGTATTATGTTATATTTATTTGCAGTTTGCAATATTTTAAAATCTCATTACATATGAATTAATTAGTCAACGAAATATTTTCAATTATTTTTATACAACAATTTTGCTTTAACTTCAGTTTAAGATCAAAAATTAAGGTTGGCATAGCAAAACCTACTTTACTGACGTGTAATTTTAGATCTGTATGTGATAAATGTGTTTTTTAAAATTCTCATAAATATTTTTTTCAGGTCCTAAAGGAAATAATTATGACGCTAACTAAACGTAAACAATTACCGGAACAAGAGGAATTAATTGAGAATGGCGAATCTGCAGAACTTAGCCGAAGTAACATAAAAGGCGACGAATTAAATATTGCTACGTTATTATTTTTATATACATTACAAGGTATACCCCTGGGCCTGGCTGGAGCAATTCCTATGCTACTTCAAAATCGGGGAATAACTTATACTCAACAAGTGAGTTTGATTGTATATATTTTTTTCCATAATTATTTACAACTAATGTTTAACAGCTGTTGTATACCATTTCAGACACGAAAGTTATCACTACCTGTAATTAATATTTTTAGTAATTTCGACATTATGCAAGCCTTTAAATACCACAGACAAAAACTGACATATTTTTATAAAAGACATAATTTTTAATTCAAATCATTTTCAATGTTTTAAAGCAGAGGTTCCCAAACAGTTTTGTCTCATAGTCCATTTCCCATGTTTTTTGTTATCTGTAGATGCCCCCTGCTTACTTGAATTTTTTTTTGCAAATTTCTTATCTTTAAATATGTTTTTTTTTTCATATGTCTTTTTGTCTTTTTATTAGAATGAAGTATTATTTAAGTGTGTAGTATGTGTATATAAAATTGTTCCATTTATGGAAGGCCAAAATTAAACTCACAAACCTTGTAAATGAGATCCATTATCCTTATTCTTCAATTGCTTCTCATAAATACCAAATTTTTTTCTGTACCTGCTTACAAATTGTAAACCTCCAATTTTTTGTTATGCCAAGATAGATCCCTGTTGAGTCTTCCATGAACCCCTGGGGGTCCACCTGAACCTGGACCACTTTGGAAAGTAATGTTTTAAAAGTTCCACTTTACTATATTATTGATTTTGTTTCAGGCAGAGTTTAGTTTAGTCAATTGGCCCTTTAGTGTTAAGTTACTTTGGGCACCTATAGTAGATGCATTTTTTTGGCCAGAATTTGGAAGAAGGAAGACTTGGCTTGTACCCATTCAGTATTTAATTGGTTTTGTGATGATTGCTATGTCCACTGGTGTCACAGATTGGCTTGGATCTGATGATAAACCTCCGGCTATGATGATACTTACAATATCATTTATGTTTTTGAATTTCCTGGCTGCAACACAAGATATTGCTGTTGATGGATGGGCCCTAACTATGTTAAAAAGGTGATATTTATTTTACTATTGAAATTTGAGCAATAAGTAAATTATGTAAAGATTAATAAAATTTACCAAAAATATTGTTATGTTATGTAAATAAGTGGTAGAAGGCTGATAGACAATAATAAGTGGTTAACTAAAGTGATGTATAAATAATGTATATATAAATAAAAATCACTTGTGCATTAAACTAAAAAAAGTATATTGCTTAACTTTATAAATATGTTTTTAATACAGGTCTAGAACAAGGTTTCATTATATTTTTAATTACTCTAATTACACAAGTCAACCATGACTTGTGGAATCAGAGAGACTCGTTAAGCAACCAAGAAGTAAGTGAATGTAAATTTTAGACCCCTATTAAACATATATTTATTATATGTACAAAATGTAAAAATTTAAATTTCTCATTTTGCTTCTACAATTAAATTTATGAACGTTTCAGATGTAATGTTGGACATGCTTCTACATGCAATACTGTAGGCCAAACAGCTGGCTTCTTTCTTGGATATGTGTTATTTCTCGCTCTAGAATCTCCATACTTTTGTAATAAATATTTACGTTTAGAACCCCAAGATACAGGTCTAGTGACACTTGCAAGCTTTCTTCTATTTTGGGGATGGGTTTTCTTAATAACCACAACACTTATAGCACTTTTCAAGCATGAAGCAAATGAAACAAATAGAGCTGAAAGTCAAGTGAAAGGTTTAAGTGATATAATGAATGCATACAAACAGTTGTACACTATAATTAAACTGCCTGCAGTAAGGACATTAGTGTTTGTACTCTTCACAGCTAAGGTAATAATAATTATATTGTTTTGTTTTATACATACCCTGCTCTGTACTGTTTATTTCTATAATTATAGTATATGTGACCCTTATAAAAATCTATTAAAAATTGTATTTATTTTATTATTTCTGTCTGGCCACTTTCACACTGGTGAATGGTAATTGAAAAAATTAGACCAAATCTTCTCTTTACAGTAAGACCTCGTAATTGAATAAAATAGTGACTGAACCTTAATTAACCCCATTTTTTTTATTGCTTCGATACTTCTATTTCACTCATTTTTTCATGTAGAAATTTAGTAACCCAAATTGTTCAGTTTTCTGTTAGATTTTTCAAACATTTTTTTTTATACAAACTTTGTCCTGACACATGCAAATACAACAAAAAAAAATTTCTCAAATAGGTGCGCCTTTCTGGATTGTTGTTCTTACATACATACATACTTTTGGCAATTGACTTTTATTTATATAGATTTCAAAATTTCAATTCCATCAACAATGGTTATAGGGTAATATTGGGCTTGGTTCAAGTATATAAGGTAAAGAATGAATGCATTATTGTTTCAGCTTGGCTTCTGTGCTGCTGATGCTGTTTCTGGACTAAAATTAATTGAAGCTGGAGTACCGAGAGAAGATTTAGCATTATTAGCTGTTCCTTTGGTCCCAGTGCAAATAATCATGCCAGTGGTAATTATCTCTATTTCTTACATGTTATTTCTTTAAAGTTTTTTATTACTTCAGAACTTTAAATCCCTGTTATTTGTGTGATAAGTGTAAATGAAATAAAATACAGATGTGTTTCTTTTATTGTACATAGTAATGTATATTGTTATATATTGCAGATTTTAGCTAAATACACGACAGGTCCAGCTCCACTTTCATTGTGGCTTAATGCATACCCTCTAAGACTACTTGTTGGGCCACTAGCAGCAGCATTAGTTGCTATTACACCCACACTTCTTGGTGACTCTGGACCATCATACTTCTATATATTCATTTTATTGATGTTGTATGTGTTCCATCAGGTTGGTGTAACTTCTATTCTATAAAATTATTTTGATATATATGAATAATACGTGCACATAATCCAGTCCGGAATTAATGTTTGTTGATATTACACATTTGACTTGTGATATATTGATTCAATGCCAGTAGGTTCGAATACATCATGTATGAATTAATTTTAAGGAATTTGCCTAACCATACAATATGGGGAAACTTGGTACTGAGAAATGTTACTTTACTACCAACATATATTCTAAAATAAACAATTTAATTTATTTCTTAGAGTTTGGCATCGTCAATACATCTTGATCTGAACCTTCCCTCGCGGACTGAACTTTAGTTCAGTAGTGGGGCTTTTAAAGGCTGGCATTATTATATATTACTGAATTAATTAATAATTAATGATTACTGCCAACTGACGACAACTAAAGAATAGTGTTTGGGAATCTTTTGGTTTTATTTTAAAAACTTGAAATCATTCAAATTATAGAATGTGTTTAAAGCGATTATTAAAGGTATGCATATTACTTTCAGACTTGTCTTTACTGTATGTTCGTGGCTGTGATGGCGTTTTTCGCCAAAGTATCCGATCCAACTGTCGGCGGTACATATATGACGTTACTCAACACTATGTCCAACCTTGGAACCAATTGGCCGAACACTCTAGCATTATGGGCAATAGACCATTTGACGTTCAAGAGCTGTTCTCTCACAGAGTTAAGTGATAACACATGCTCATCACAACTCGAAGCTGATGTAAGTTCATACATGTTATAATCCCAATTATTTTATTTCTTATTAAGGCTATAACTAAATATGTGTGATTATATTCAACATGAGCCTAGTGGAATTTTAGCTGTTCATAAATTTTTAAGTAATTTTTTAAATCATCTAATCATGTAAAATTAAAAAATCAAAATATTAAAGCTAAATATTTTGTGATCAGTAATATTTCAATATTGTACATGGTAATAATAATAAGTAAAAAATTGGACTTGATTCATTTTGAAATGTAATGTCTCATATATATTACTAAATTTATTTCTGATGCCACCTTATACTGCTTTTGTCTCAACTACTTACAACTGTATGTTTATCATTACCCTATTTCCTTATTGGAGTAAGTAGAATTGATGAAGCATCATCGTCCTGCAGTCCTACAAATTCTTTCAAATGCATCAATTTAATACAATCCTTTATACATATTTCCGCATCGGTCCAGAGTTTTCTTCTCATTTTGTTTGTATGTTATAGTCGAATGTCGATATGTATTCTCTTCCCGGAATAACTGGTCTATTCTGGGTTTGCCAAAAGCCTATGGGCAAACCCCGAAGTAAATCATATTTGGTGTGGCCTAGTCTGTATTAAATAGGAGATTATATAAAAGGGGAATGTTTGTTTGGGACCATGTACTCTATTCTCCGTTTTCGATAGGTTAGGTTAGGATAGCCACGGCCGGCTTGCGCTTTTTTTTTATTCCAAGTCTAATCTAACCATAAACGGAGAATACAGCATATGGTCCCAAAATACTACAGTCAAAGACCGAAAATGGATTTATTTCAGGGTTTGACCAAAGACTTTGGTCAGACCTAAGATAAATCAGTCCTTTCGGAAAGAGACTGCATATAGACTTTTGACTAAAACATGTACACAGATTTTTTTCTATGTACTCTAATTTGAAAAGAAAAAACGAGGGTGGAACTTTCGAGAATTATTTTTGTGAAAAATGTGTGCGTTCCGCAAACCGACACGCAATAAAGCTAAACTTTTTCTATGAATTTATACGCGACGTTTATTGAATGTAGATAATTTGAGATTTTTCCAGTCATATCTATAATACATTACCTTTGCATTATAGTAAATTGCATAAGTGTCAAATCCGCTATAGTGCTTCTTCTTGAGACACAAGCTGCTTAATCGTATCCTGACTACCAAGATACGGGCTCTGCTTGATTTAGAAGCCATTTTAGAAAATATGTGATTAATCTAGGATAGTATATACTTTTTAATTGAATGTTTTTTCATACAGTTCGTAAAAAATATAGATTTATTTAATGGTCATAAACGTCTAAATAGTGTAATTAAGTAATTAATAAATATAGAAAATACTTACCAAAGCAATTAACATGCTAATAGACATATTTTTGTTAACAGCTATGTAAATCAAACGGCGGTGTGTGCAACACAAGAATCGACGGATACTACATAGAGACTGTTCTGTGTCTTGTTATAGGGTTCTTATGGCTTAAATGGGGTCGTCCTACTATAAATAAATTACAACGTATGCCAAGCTCGGCATGGCAAATAAACCGATTCGACAGATAAGACTGAACTTGTTCCATTATATTAATATAAAAACGATTCGCATCAACAGTGTGTTTGCTTGAAAATATTCACAGAAGAGGTACGCAGTGGCAAAGAGTGATTTTTAACTGACGTCAAAAAGATGAGGTTCTCAATTCGGTTGTATTTTTTATGGTATGTGACGTCAAAACTTCGTCCTGTAAACAGATTTGGAAAATTATTTCTTTTTTTTTTATTGGAAACGGAATATTTTCAAGAGGGTCTCGTTTTAAGTTCATTGGCATTAGACCTTAGATTTCAATACACCAGGGAATTCTTCAAAATCGAATAGTTTGGAGTGTAGAGGTAAAGAGAACCATCGATGTGTATGAAAATGTGTCTGTCAAAATGAGCTAAATTATGGTAGCACTAGAGTAATAACAGGATTCATTTTTGTTCAATTATTTTAAAAATGTTTATGGCAGTTAACACTCCAAAATCACTAAACGTATTATTTAACGCTCATCAAAATTCTATCACTCTCCAAGTTTTCTCACAGTAGTTATTTTACTTTGAACTAACCATACCCTTTTTTGCCTATGCTAGCGCCATTTTGGAGAGTTTTGGAACTTAGTGCTTAGAGATGGACACTTTTTCAACATGTTCCCCATATAAGATGGTTCTCCTTTCCTCTACACTCTATCGAATGGGAAATGTTTGAGATATTGGTAGGTTTATGACAACCTTGGCTAGATGGGTGGGACCTAACTATGGTCAAAAATGTTCCGATGCATTTTTTTAAAATGAATTTTATTTGAAGACGATTTTGTTTTTTTTTTTGTTAAAATTTTGTTGTTATTTATAATTTTTTTTCAACTTATATACGTGAAAACTAAAAAGGCTAGTAAATGTTACAAAGAGTTAATTATTATTTAAATCCTTAATGAAATGGTATAATTATACGGTTTCTAATAATTGCTTCCGTAAAATCAAGGTCTAAATATTTTATTCGTGAACTCGATTCGTTTTTGTCTGTCTATAAAAACTGTATATAAAATAACAAGTATTATATTTAAATAATTAACATGAGGTATTAATATTTATTACACATATGACATATATCAACATACCTTTATAGAATGTCTGATATTGTGACTATAAATGCCTCATTCGTAGGTCAATATTATAGTCACAAGTATAACGGTGGTAAAACCGCTAAACAATACGTTGATAAAATCAACTTACTGGTGATGCACCATGTAATTGTAAGCTTAAAGCATTATACAAAATAATTGGTTAATTTTTTTTTAATATACCTTATCCTAACATAATAGACTAGCGTTTGCTCGTGGCTTCGTCCGCATTATTTAAGATAATATGTATCTTTCGGGGTTAGTACTTTTTCTGTCCATTTCTTCTCCCGTATGAACATTATGCAAAATGTTATGACAATGAATTGAGAAGTTAAAGCATAACAAAAAAACTCGCATTCGAATTTATAATATTGGTAAGGATCTCTTACTTATATATTCACTTGGAAGTATATATACACTATATATAAATGTATATAAAGTCTTAAATAATACACGATTTGTTATGTGTATATATATATATATATATATTAGGGTGCACCAAAAATACATATTTTTTTATTCTTCAAATGATCGTGATTTTTGCCAAACAATACTGAAACATGGACTCAGTCAAGATCTGACTGAGCCTTTAGTATTGATGTTTAGATGTCGCGAGTTGAATTTTTTGTAGGGCATTAAATTTCCTATATGTATATAAGTTAAAATAAAATGATTCGCGACTTCTCAACATCAATATTAAAGGTTCAGATCTTAATTGAATCTTTATCTTAGTATTCTTTGACAAAATTTAACAATCATTTGAAGAATTTAAAAGAATATTTTTTTTGGTACCTCCTAATATATATATACAACTCCTTTGAGGCTCATTCACGTCACAATTACTACACATATCGACATAGGACTACTATACACATTTGTTGTGGAATTTTTCGTATATGGTTCAAGGCTTTTTATTGTTTGGATTCGATTGATCCCTGCTATTTGTTATTGAAATCGGGTGAAAATCAGCTAGTATTAGATAATTAGTATAATAGGTCTTCTTTGCTGAAATTCCAATGTTCAAACAAACTGTATACTTCTTAGGGATCATTGTGATACTAATTTAAAACGGATATCACAAAAAATGCAATGTCTAGATGTTTTTTACATTATCTTCGCACTCAATGCATTAAGTACATTTTAGTATGTCTACGTTTTTTTCTATTTAGCAAAAAACATACTTTTACATAAAATTAACCCTTAGCAGCCTGATTTACCAAAGTGATTTATCTTTAATATTACTGTGTTTGCTTGAGGTTCTAGATGAAGGGAAAAATAGCTAAAAATACCACAATATTTTTTTTAATTTCGTTGGAAAGAATATTATACAACAGTAAAATACGTACAGCCAACCTATAAAAAAAAAACTAATAGTAATGTGAACATTCGGTTTAAAAGATTGGTATCAATATTGAAACTCTAGTTTATTAAGGGTTAAATATTAACAACTTTCCGAGACGAAAATAAATATATGAACGTTTATACTTATAAAATGTGGGACTTATTAAATGACATACAATTAATAGGATGTTATCTAATCATAATATTGGATGTAATCGTGACTTTGGATCTAATTATTAGATTAGTATAGTCTCCAATAATACTAAGTATACCGAATAACAAAAATTTTCATTCCAATTCCTTTATACAGTTTGACTGATTATTGGTGATAGATGTAGTCTTAAGTGTGTTGAAATTGTACATGTTTAAATTATTTGTACATGATATACCGTTTTACGTGTATATGTTGCCTCTTTTCTTTGTATCCACGGTATAAAACGTTTATCACTACGATGTTACACTTATTGTAGTTAAGTAAAAACTCGAAGAGTTCTTTGGTTAACTCGATTAAAGTGCCGGATTTAGAGGGGTGCTGTTCTGGATCCTCGAAGGCCTCAAATCAAATCTTTTTTGGATTGGATGTCCCAAATAACAAAACATATAAAAATAAAAAAACATAAAATTCCCGCCTAGGAAATCCTTCAGGTGAACACTTTTCTACTGTCATTTGTAAAAATACATACAAGCAAAAACAGTTATTAGTATGTTTTTTACTTTAGCAACACTAGCGGGGGCTTTATACTGTTTTGCCGTACTGCCACAGACTTCTTACTAGCTTAGTTCATTTTGAGATCATACATTTCTTACAGCGAAATAAACATGATTACCAGATTAATTAATTTATATTAGATGAGTACAGCCAACTGAATTCTATGTTAAACAGATGCACTGTAAATGTATTTTTAAAAAGGTAACACTTGTTAGTTGATACGGGTACTTTTTAGTGATAGTACAAAAATTATTTGTGAAATTCCAAAATACAGGAAATAAAATTATAATTTTTATTTATCTTTTATTTTAAGTTTATGTACACATCAACACTTAAATTAATATTGGTGTAATAACATTGCTAGTGAATTTCGCTATACTTTTACAATATATTTATATATAGGATAACCACAAATATATGTATTTAATTAACACAGATATACCTTATGGATAAAAATTATTTCAACATTGAATAATGTATAATATTAAAAATTATAAACATGGGAAACAATCTACAATAACATTAATAATATGGGTTTACTACTATATATTTCCACTTTGAAATGAGGATATCAGGATGTAAAATGTATGAATATTTTACTGACAGGTTAAACAATTACACAATTGAATCACAACTGTAAACACTCTGTAAAGTTATGTGTGTGTTCATTTGAAATAATATATATACCTACTAATATATGCCAATACATTGACAATACACAAATCATATGTGTGATAGCTACCTAAGAACATTTGCCATAATATTAATGTGTGAAGACAGCTTTAAATTGATCTATACGCACCTACCAGCTGTATAAGAGTTTTTTTTTCAATTACACCTACGATTAGACACCGCAGTTATTTTTCTAACCAGTAAAATATTGTAAGGAATTAATTATATAGTAATAAGCATTTTTATTCTCTTAAAGCATAATTGTAATATCATTTAAAGCAATTGTATTATAAATGATTAAATAATTCTTCAAGGTTTTACTAATAGTATTAAGAATACTAGAAGCTCACATTTTTCTAGAAATTTAAATTGATGTATTGTTATATCTGAATCCGTGTGTTTAAAATAGATTTTAATGTTATTTTAATTACCTAATGTTATTAAATAACGCACATTGACTTGTTGATAATATTATAAGACATACGTCAGCGGATAATTTTTTTTCTTAAATTTATAAGTAAGCGATTAACCCCTCGGCTGATTGTTTAAGACCCAGATCTCAAAATGGCGGATTATAATTTTTTTTATTTCACGACATCGTACATTGTAAATTTCATGGTTTAGTAAAAAAAGTTTGTACAAATGAAAAAATAAAGTAAAAATATATTTTACATAAAAATTATAAATTTACAATACATCATTTGCTATTTTTAAATATTGTAATTAATCAGGTAACTTTTTAAGCTTATGCTGCCAACACTCTGTTGCCTTGTGCCTCATGAAGTCTACCATCGTTTGTATGAGACTTCAACATGATTTTGGACAGTCCAGGGGTTAATAAAATAAACGTGCGTGTAAAATTATCAAAATGGTGTTCCAGCTCTCACGAAATGTGTGAATTAACTGTGAAGAACCTGTACGACAACTAAACTTAAAAGTAACACAAGTACCTACTTGTTTGTTATAATAAAAATAATTGCACTATTCTAAAATTATTTTACTTACTATAATATAGATTCACATTTGTTACGTTTTGTCATAAGAATATCAAAAATATATTTAAAAATCAATATAAAAAATTAGAATAGAGAACACTTTATAAGTTTAATAATGTGGAGATTTTTTTTTACTAAAGAAGCGCATACTATTCGTTATGTGAATTATACACAGCGCTCACTCTCGACATTTGTCCGAAACGGAATTTTGGCTATGTACAATATTTTTTTATTGGAAAAAATGTATGTGTAGCATACTTTGTGACTAAGTAGGTATAGATATTTATTAATTCATTTCAACTGTATTTTACTTCTTCGTTATCAATTTTGTGTTACGTTTTATTAAAACTGAAATAAACTAATGTTGCTTTTATTGAAAATATAAAATATAGCCTTATTTAATAGTAGCTTTGTCCGCGACTTAGTACGCCTTTAATTTGGTTTTGATTGATAATCCTTCTTTGTATATAGTGTTTGAAGTAGTTTCATTGGGGACACGAACAAAGATTACATTTGTTTCTATAATACTGGAAAGAGCCAATTAAACTGTTGCTAATAACAACTTACACTAAGGTCCACGGCTGCAACACGAAGCGTCTGTATTTAAAGTAATGAAGTACCATCTTTTGACTTTTCTACGTACGCTACTATATTTAGTAGACTTTCAGTAGTCCGGTGAAACTGTAGAGGCCTTGCCAGGTCAACGTCAACAGTGTAGACAGTTAGAAAAAAAAACTTTAAATTAGGGTACGACCGCGTCAAACTTTCAAACTTTTTGAGTACTCTGAATATATATGTACACAACAGAAATTTAGGTATAAATACGTATAGTACTATACGTATGACACCGACTCAGTTTAAGGATAAATAAATGCTAATTTTATATGTCTATGATAATATTAGTTAAGTTTAACTTAGTTATATATTAAACTTTTGACGATATTATGCGCAAGTCCGATCTGACGGTTATATTCAAAGCAGCTAAAAAGATTGACGATGTCTGTAGATATCGTTTTCGTGTGAGTCTATTTTGATTAAATAAGTGCCTAAATGAACGCTCAAGCTACTTGTGACGACCCTTTTAGAATTCGTCAAGTATTGTTATAAATTAGCGTGTTTAGTTTTTTTTTTTAATAGTCTTATTGTTTTCTGTTACACTCTCTACATCATCGGCGATTAATATTAATCTACAAACTTTTTATCCAGTGAGACAAAACGAAACCTCCAGAGCGAGTGCTGTATATTAATAACGGAATAAATTCTCGCACCAAGAAAATATTAACTTATTGTAACTAGATAAGTTCTTTTCATGCTGGCAATAAATAATTGTCGATATAAGAAATAGTTTGTTTCATTTGTTTTATATTTGTAAATCGAACAGGCTATGTTTATGAAATATATCTTGTAAAGAAAAGTATGTTGCCAAAAAAATAACAAATTAACATGTAATATAAAACGTATTGGTATATAATAAATTATGATTGTACATGAAATTAATGATAATAATGTATCTGATTTAGTACTTTTGAGGCCTTTAAAAAAGTAAGTAATATTTTGATTAAAATCAATGTTCTCGCCTCGAGAGCTCCTCATCGCAGATGATGGGTTTTCTATCGTCGCTTTTACTTCCCCGGCCGAAACGTGTTACACGTCGTGCAATGGCATTAGTTTTCTCCACTGCACCCCAACCGCCATTGTTACCAGCATTACTTCCTGATCGAGATAATAGACCAGCTACACCTTCACCCAATCTGCTATGATGTATACCGTACAGGAAATAAAGCAGGAGTCCTGAAAAAAATATTTTTAATCGATTTTTAGGATATAACATATTTGAAATCCCTTTACAAAGATTAAGATAAGGTAATAATCACAAAATGTACACAATCACAAGATATATTGTACCTATGCATTTTAGTTTATAATTTGCAGCTCAGTCTTGTTGAAATTGACGAACCATCTCATTACAATAATAAAAGTATGTTTGACAGAATGCATGATGGCTCAGTTGTAGCTTATTCGAACATCGCGCTGATTAATGCAGGTTCGAACCCCTACAAATGTATATATCACACACACATATATCATTACATACTTTCAAGTTGCAAATTCGTAATTAAGCCTCTATAGTTTTATGCCGGTGACCTCACTAAGGATCAGCCTTTTAGGTTTAACGTGTAACAATTTTAGACCATATCGTCATTTAATATCAGGCAAGATTATGGTGGCTAAAAAGCCTGTAGGATAAGTTATAAAAAAACGTGTGTGATCACGGCACCCCTGTCAAAACGAAGTGTCAAGGAAATAAACGTGTCTCACTAAATATCTTAGGAAAAATATTAATTTATTGAAAAATAGATATACGAAATAGTAAATTATATAAAAAATGCTATATAATAATAATTTTCGACGCATTCTATTTTGAGATTATACAATTCGATACTCTCACGCATACACATAAACTCTTGTGTATAATAGAAAGAGAGAAAAAAAGGCGCATGATGGGAGCATAACGCTTTTTCGTAACGACACGAATTTTTAAACCTACCCCACGCCGCTTTAAAGAACGTTCTAAACCCTTAGTATACCCTAAACCCTTAAGTATACACATATAATAAAATAAATTCGCAAACAGTTTTTTTACGTGTTACTTAGTTCTCGTTCTTCTTACAAAGACTATAAAGTATTTCATACCGTATTCAGATTCTTTGATATTTTGCTAATAATTAAAAAATATATTATTGATACATACCAATTGTCATCCAAATGGCAAATCGTGCCCACGTTAATGCGTTAAGATTGATCATAAGTTCGACATTGAGCATTACACTGGCGGCAGGGAGCAACGGGACCCAGGGCACGCGGAACGGCAGGCGAGCTGGACTTTGCTGATGGGCTCGAATGATCACTAAACCTAAGTCATGAAAGACACAAGATTTTTGAATCCATGATAAAAAACCACAATCATTTATCCGGTTATTAATAAAATTTTGTCTAATTTTCCAAAAGATATTATTAAAAAATATATATATATATATATAACCGATTTTGACTAAACTTTTACTGATCGATAAAAAACTTTTTGGGGCATCATATAGGTGGTACATCACTACGCATATCGACAGGAGCTAATTTTTAAAACATAAATTGAACAGAGGTTACATAAAATCGGTAAAAGATTTTAGGGAACGAAGGTTAAATAAAAATAACAAAATTAAAAAATAACTTATAGCCTTCAACTAATCCAAATGAAAACAGATACTATGAAATAACAAAACCATTTCCACAAGAACTAAGTCAATGGCACTAGTTAGTATTTAATAAATAGGAACCTTTTAACACGAGATTCTTTCGCATATTTTTTATGAGTAGAAAGTGGAATTTATTCTATGTAACATTCATCTTCTTTTCCTCAAAGCTTTTAAAATTTAAGGTATTACTTTCGCTAAGAAAAAATATTTCATAATATTTAAAACTTTGTCTAGGCTTATAAATGTAGGCGCAAAAGTATTGTAACTGTCAATTGACAGATATTAGAGCTATTTTGCGCTAAAAAGTCTGTAAATAATTTAACACACACTAGTAAAGTATAACACGTTTAAGAGAGATAAAAAAAATGTTGAAGACGAACCAGCATAATATTTTTTTTTTCAGCACATGCACTTTCATGTGTAAATTCTGTTTGAATTACTGAGATGTTATTCTGCATCCAATAAACAAACATATTGAGATTCAAAGTGATTATTTTCATAGTAGCGCTTCATATTGGTATTCTAAATGTTACCAAGTGCAATAGAAAATTCTGAAAATGTAAATTTTACTTACATGCAAATATAATAAAACTAAGTACAAAGTCAGGTAACAGTGCCCAGAGGCCAGCTGGTTCAGCCAGGAAGTGGTTGTGGGCACAAAGAGCCGCCGCAGCAACCGTGAAAGTATAGACGCAACTGGTTACAACAGCACCCGGTGCTCTGCCGCCAACTAGGGGTTCTAGCCAAGCGTATTGAGCACGCAAGCGACCTACAGTTAAAGCTTCGAACATCTGGAAGATAATTTATAAATTGCATCGTTGAACCTTCTAAATAGTAATTTTTGCTCTGAAGTGACAAATAGGCATTAAATTCAACTGATGTTAAGTGGCTACATCTTATCGCTATTTACAGTTAATCACAAAAAGATCACAGGCCAAAGAACGCATTATTTTTATCACTGTACTAGGTATAGACCTCTTACCGAAATTAACTAGTAATTTGTGGTAAACTGTCAACTGTTAAATTAATATGTAAAATACTTACTTTGACACAGACATTACTACTAAGTATATACTAACCGAAATCGAACTTGAGACCTCGCTCGTTTTGTTAAACACTAATTACAGAGGTACTATTATGCATATATTACATTTATAAAATATTCACCTCGGAAGACGATGAACCTCCGTCAGTAGCTGGCGTTCCAGAAGCAGAACTATCTTCTCTATCACCAGGAGAATCTAATTGAGGCACTCCGAAATTCTTATCTTCCACCGTTGGCAAAGGTCGGTATCTCAATATGATTACTGCAGCACTTACAATGGTATAGGCCAATAATGTACCAATCGACATAAATTCTACTAGTTTCTCCAAATCGAAAAATAAGGCTATGAAAGCGGAAGATAAGCCCGAGATAAAGAGATTAGCTATAGGTATGTGTGATTTGTTATTCACATTGCTTAGGAAACCAAATAGCAAACCATCTGCCGACATCGCATATAAACAACGAGGCAAAGAAAACAGTGATCCTAATAGAGTTGTTGTCATACCACAAACAGCGCCAACTGCTACCGCGTATTTTGCCCAATCAGCATGTACAGCCCCAAGGGCTGCGGGAAGAGCAGCTTCTGGATTAATACTTTTATATGGAACCATTAAAGTTAATGCTAAAGCGACCATTATATAGATAACTGCTACCATCGCCATTGACAAGATAGTAGCAATAGGTATAGAACGAGAAGGATCCTTAGCTTCTTCACTCGAAGCTGATATACTATCAAAGCCTACGTAAGCATAGAAACAGGTCGCCGCTCCTGCTAAAACACCAGAAAAGCTATACGGCATAAAACCACCGTTGCTTTCTGACCAGTTACTTATATCAGCATAATAACAACCCAAGAATATTACTAGAGAAATAACCAACAAATTAAGAATTGTTAGGCCGTTGTTAATGTATGCTGAGGTTTTGACTCCCACAGCAAGTATTAGAGAAGCCACCAAACATATCAAGAAAGCTAATAGATCTGGATAAGTGCCAAGAAGACTTTCATGGAGTTCACCGGTTAACGACTTTGTAGCATTACTAATTGCCCCATCTAACATTGCGTCTAAATACCCAGACCAAGCTCTTGCTACTGATGCAGCTCCTAAAAATATATATATTTGGTTAATTTATTTATCTCGATTCTATAAAAATAGTATTATACACTACAAGTAACTTACCAATAATATATTCCAATACAATATTCCAACCAATTATAAACGCCCAAAACTCTCCAATACTGACATATGTGTAAGCGTAAGCACTACCAGCCCTCGGTATTCTAGTCCCGAACTCCGCATAACATAATGCAGCTAGTGTCGATGTTATTCCAGCAAGAAGGAAACTTAATGCAGTTGCTGGTCCGGCCATATACCGAGCCACAGTTCCTGTTAGAACATAAATACCAGCTCCCACCATATGCCCGACGCCTAAAATGAATATTACACAATAAAATGTTAAAGAATTTTATATAGAAGTATTAAACGTGCGTAGTATTTTATATACCTTACCAAGTAAAGTTATGTCTAACGTAGTGAGACATCGGTTTAATGGTGTATCCAAAGAGTCACCATACAAAGGCTTACGGCGATTCATTTTGTGGCAAAACCCCGAAAGAACATGGCCCAAGATTTTGTGCCTGGCACCCGGCATATTGACTATAAAAGAAACGAATTCAGAATTAAAATGACATATGTATTATCACACAATCAATTTTCATAGCTTTTCTTAAAGTGTTCAGTATAAGCTTTGAAAGCTTAGACAATAACGTCAGAGTAAACATGTAAGTCTGAAGTTAAACCGTTATATTCCAGAGCAAATATAATATTTTTATCCAAAATCCACAATTTAACTGACTGTTTTCTCTGCAATACAGCATGTTTTCAAAAATATCACTAAGTAAAAAGAATTACCTTACCTTAGTAGCTTTGGATCCAGCTGAGGATTTTTGCAATGGGTTGTGTCAAACCTGTTAAAGAAAAGCTGAATCGGCGCGCGCAACTAATCGATTTTCAGATACAACCTAGTTAACTTAATTGCATTGCTCTGCATAAAAAAATATATATCAGATAGGGAAACACATTTTATTTAAAAATCCAAATTTTTCCAATTTGTTTTTCCTAAAATAAAGTCATCCAAATATGCCCTAAAATAAAGTAGGTGCGTACCTACCTAAGTTATTTTGGGTGACTGCCTACCATGACCTACATTATTACTATTTGCTTATTGACCTGATTTAGAATAATACGGGTCAAAGTGGTGAACTATCTTCAAACAAGAACCCAAAACCTTTATAATGAAATATTGTGTACCTATCCATTTCGAAAGATGCTATTTTTTTATATACATAATTTTTCTGTACGTGTGTATGTGACTGAACTCCTCCTAAATGACTGGACCGACTTTGATAAAAAAAATTGTATGTATTTGATAGTTGTTTGACTTCAAACTGTAGGTACTCCTGATGGAGTGGTCGGCTATTCAGACCGATCAGCAATAGCAACATGTTAATCGAAGGCTTATCAACATTTAAAAAGTGAATTTGCTCACAAGCACTATTTCCCAAACAATACAGTACTTCTTGTTGATCTTAGCAGGAATGTAGCTACTGTCGTGTCAATAATACCAAGCCTTCGTCGCGTGTATGCAAAAATTTATTTAAATAAATTACCCACAGCCTCAAATTCGCGTTACATCTCTTTCGTAAAATTATTTGATGATAAAAAAGCGATCGAATTCCCAAGAACTAATGAATTTTGTGAAAGCGAGAGTCTAACATAAGATCTGCCAATGAAATTACTGTCAAAATCGGTAAAGCCGTTTCGGAGATTACCCAGAACAGAAAGATAAAAATTTTAAGAGTTGGGTTTATATTATAAGCATCGTATAATACTTTAATATCCATTTATCAAAAAGATGTTATTTTGATATAACCTACAAAAACTTCATTTTTATTATAAGATATGAAGCTATCGTGATAATTATCTTTTTAGATAAGAGCTAAGTGTCAAAAAGCGAAACTAAAAATAGTGATCGACATTTATCTAGTAGTTTTTGAGTAACGCGCGCGCAACGTCAAATCTCTTTCATTGTATTTATATGGGACGTTCCACACCAAGTCGATTTAAAAAAAAAAAAATTTTCTCAATTTTGTGAAATGTTCTAGTAATTCGCAAAATAAAGTCCTGGTAAATTTTAAGTTTGTTTTATTACTTGTTCAAAAGATAATTATTTGGACACAACTTTCTTAAAAATGGTCCAAATTTTAACTTTATTTTTAATTCTGTTTTTACATGGCCTTTATAGAAAAAAATAAATAAAGTATATTGAAATCTTTTGTTTCACAAAGATTTTTAAACTTTAAATCGACTTTTAAAGAATATTTGTATCTTTCTTTTTCTTCTATCCAATACATAATTTTTAACGGCAGTCTGTAAATGAGTTCTCTGTAACTACTATTTATTATTGATTTTTGAAAATGTCAACTTTTTCAGTTTTCAAATCTCCGGTTGATTTAAATTTTTCAAAAATCGAAAATATATAGTAGTTACAGAGAACACATTTCCAGATCGGCCTTAAAAATTGAGGGAGTTTGAAATAGAAAACAATGGTAGGGTACGAATATTTTTATTTTCGGAATTAAGTTTAATATTTATAATAAAAAAATTATAATATTTTTGGTTTATTTTCTATAAATGCCATGTAAAAAAGTTGAAAAAAAAACAAATTTAGACCATTATTAAGAATGTTATATTCAAAAAACTAAAAAAAATCTATCTTATCAACGAGTAATCAAGAAAATCTCAAAATTTACCAGGAGTGCTATTAAAACATATCACAAAATTAAGGAAATCGACAAATAAATTTCTAACAAACCGTTCGATTTGGCCTGGAACGCCCCATATACATGACATCAATACATATTATAAAACAAAGTCGTCCGCCGCGTTTGTATGGATGTTCGCGATAAAATCAAAAACTACTTAACTGATTGTAATGCGATCTTCACCAATAGATAGAGTAATTCATGGGGAAGGCTTAGGTATATAATTTTTCAAGGTTATTTTTTGTAAATTGGTTTAAATATAATGATAATTGTTGAAAAAATCGGAAAAAGTCAAGCAGCCTTAAGCGTTTCATGCACATAAATATATATTTTTTTATTATCAGAGCAGGACGACGTCCGCCGGGCCTGCTAGTATAATCTATACATATAATGAAAATGAAGTGTCTGTATACAATATCAAAATAACGGTATTTTACTGATTGGATATGAACGTATACACGATAATGATAAGAACAATACAATTTTTAAAATTGTTGTCTGTCTGTCTGCTTGGTCCGGGTAATCTCCGAAGCGACTGGACCGACTTTGACAGAAATTTCACTGACGGATAGTTAAAATTACAGCGGGTGACATAGGCTACTTTATTTTAGACTAGCTGTCATCCGTGGCTTCGTCTGTAGTACTATCTCCAAAACGATTAGACCTATTTTCATGGGACTTTCACTAACAGATAGCTAACGTTATAAAAAGCAATTAAAGCTTTTTTATTTTGCACTAGCTTTTACCCAAGGCTTCGTTTGCAGTACTGTCTCCAAAACTTTTGAACCATTTTTCACGGAACTTTCACTAACAGAAAGCTGATCTTATAAGAAGTAATTTACAATTATAAAAGAAAATGCATGCGGAGCTGCGGGCAACAGCTAGTATATAATAAAGATGACGAAAATAATAAACACACAAAAAGTATGTATTAAATATCATTTTTTATTTATTATCACAAATGTTTTTATATGTACTTAAGATTTTTTTATTTGTATAAAACAGGGCACTTGACTGTCTATTTTTTTTAATACTCATAAAATGTATCAGAGCATCAAATACTTAAAATGGTGCTGTTGAAATAAACAATATTGAAAAACGTTGACTCTACTTGCAATTAACGTTCCTATGCTTGCTTGCGTCGAGGACTTACCTAGCAGTTAGGAGATTCAATAGTTTATTCTTACTATGTACTTTTCGAGTTTTTGACGAACGAAATAGTAAATTGTGTCAGTTGTGTCTAAACATTCCCGCTGAAAAGCGAAACAATTCCCAACTCGATTTTGTAATCTTCACATCGTACGTAATATAAGAAAAAAGTATCAAATTAATGAGCTTTTCAGAAGTTATTTTATAAAACTGCTAGTGCTGTTTATTTACCACTATGAAAGTGGTACGTTTGCAAGTAAATAAAAAATAATATAAAAAATACATTTATTTTTGTTACTAAATTCATTAATGTTTGAGGTACATATTGAATCTATTGTGCTACGTCTTGACATGAGAGTATAATGTGATAACTCAAGAGTTCTGTCATTTTATTTATTGTTTCTCTACATGACCAGTCTATATAATAAGGATGAAACATCAAGCTAAAATCGTTAGGGTTTTCGCATATTACACCCGATTTAAGTTTTCCAATTCATTATTTATTTATTCTATCATAATAATAAATACATTTATGTATGTATAATGGGTGAATATTTTCAAGATTCTACGACTCTACATCTTCGGTAATCTAAATTATCTAATAATAATAATTGTCTACTTGTAATTTCTAATCAGGAATTTGTACCTGTAATACCTTACGTCGTTTGCGTGTCCTAATATTTTTGTAGTCACCCTAGTTGTGGTGGCAGTATCTAATATAGAGAGCAAGTTCATTTTGCATTGATGACTATTATAATTAATGTATTAGTATTTATTACACACTTGACAAGATAGCAATCATTTTGAAATGATAACATACATAATTTTAACAATTTTTCATACTATTTGGCATTATTACCAGACTTATTATATATATATATGTATAGTACATCTTTATGAGACTGAGAAATGTAATATTATTTATATTGTATGACAGTCAAACATAGTCTTATTATCAAGTAATATATTATTAAATTAATTAAAGAAGATATCAGTTTACTTGGCGTTGTCTAAATAATTAAAAAAATGTCGAGTGTAAAAGCTAAATAAACATCATAGTAAAAAAATACATTCTTAAATTTAACAGATAAGTACAGATTTTTAAGTAAATAGCTATACAAATAGTGTATTGATACAGGACAGATATTTAAATTTCAAATTACTTTTCATTTAATTTTCTCTTAGTATCTCATAATAGGCATCACACAGATATAAAATAGTATCACATAAGAATATAAAAATATAGATTACGTATTGCAAGCTTTTCTTCACGATGTTTATTTTTATAAAACAGAAAAAGGTGTATAGCTATCCAAGATATTATATAACTGTCCAGAAAATAGTATATTCAATTCAAAAAATTCTTTCAAATTTCAAAAACTGGATTTTATCCTCCAAACTACTACATAAATATATAAATAAAGAATTTTCTAGACAGTCTGGTAATTGAAATCATATAAAACTAGGAATTTTATTAACATCATAGTTATTTTATTAAGACAATAATTTATAACAATATTTTGAATGGAACAACATAGTTGTTACAAGTCGTACTTAATCAGTACTTACATTAAAATACATAATACCTATACCACATATTTTCCCTTCGTTAAAAAAAAAAAAACAGAAATAGTCAATCATCTCCAATTTGCCTCAATGAAATGAAATTATAAAATACTCAACTTGTTATATTTTCTTGGATAAATTACAACAATAAATTTATTACCTAGCACCTTAATATTTCTACAATTAACTTCCGATTATTATTATTTTTACATTATTTATATCACATTTAGGTAAATTGCACATTCAAAGAATAGATGAAGAGCAATAAGGTTTGTACACTATTATTGTTTATGGATTATTTCATATGCAGAAAACACCTTTGGTTTTCCTGTTTATGAAAATAACACTATCCACCTGTACCATTAAAATACTGTGCATGTTTTGTGTATGGAGCAGCAATATGATAAGGTGGAGGTTGTCCTCTCCCATATATTGATTCCGATATACTGTTAGGGCTATGCCTATGGCTAATTACACTAGGAGGGTTAGATGAAGCAGGTATGGCATCATATAAATCATATATATTTTGACTAGAGGGGGAATGAACATGGCTGTAACTGCCATCATCCGAGATTAGAGGTGTATTTGTCATTCGATATGGATTAGTTTCATTGGTGTGACCAGTAGGAGAGTATAATTCTGGGGATTGAGATGCAATATATGTCGGACTTCCTGTTGATATACTATAAATATTAGCATTTGGTGTAGGTGTTTGATGAATAGAAGTCTGGTACTCATGACTTTCTACAATTGGTCCGGGATATATATTGTTGTAATTACTTAAGTTTGGCATTGTCGTAGAGCCGACAACATGACTCACGGTATGAACTCTAGAGTTAGGTAAATCTCGGCTGGCATGAGAATGATATCCATAATCATAATTATGTTGTCCAAACATTTTTTCTTTGGCACATGCATATGTTTCACCATCAAAACCACCTTCACGATAATTGATTTCAGGTACAGTGTGACATATATGATCTTTTCTAACATAATAAGGTTCGAAAGGTGGAGCATTATTCATGAGAGGCCGAGTGTTATAAGACTTATCACTGAAATGTGGTGATAATATAGTTTCACTATGGGCCATTCTGCCTTGAGAATTCAAATTTGGTCTTTGTACATGATTGCGTGCATCATCTAAGCTGCTTCTATAATTACTGTCATTAGTATTTTGATAATTGTTATATTCCATTTGAGTACCATAGGCATTCTGAGGTGTAGGCGCACTTGATCTATCTATATTTTGCCTTGATGAATATTTTTCACTTTGTTGAGTGCTGTATTGGTTTGATAAAATGCCAGAGTCCACATTATCACTTTTGTTTGCAGCATTTTCAGAGTACAGTGCATGATCCACACTTTTATATGTCATATCTTGCTCATGTGCAAGGTCTAGTGGTTTATCGTATGCATTTTCAAGGGACACATTATCATAAACTGACATTTTCATGACATCTTGAGTAACTACTTCTAAATTTTCTTTACTTCCATTTTTTACCTCCTTTTTGTTATCAGAAGCAAATCTTTGTTGTAATGTTGGTGTTATTTTGGCAGCTTTAATGTGTACAGCATTTTGCATTGGTGGAGTAACATCTTGTGTGCCGTCTTTGTGAATGTTTCTGGCATGTTTGGCTAAAGCTCTCAATTCTTTTGGATATGGTGTTGGAGCTCTGCGCAGCTGTCCTGGTTTTTCTGGTATCTTAGGAGTAACTTTCATGTCTTCAAAGCTTATATGACGAGCAGAAGTCTGAGTGTCACCATTATCAGACTTCTCATTGTCTGATTTTATGTCAACAGTATTTAAAGGCACTTGAGGAAAGAGAAAACATGTTAAGACTTGTTCATATGTGTGAGGATCAACTTCGGAATGCATAGGCACTAAAGGTTTACTTTGATTTTCTGACAACCAAAGGGCCACTAAATTATCACAATTCAACAAAGACTGGGGAAGGTAATTTAGTGAGTTCCTCACTAAGTTTAAAACTCTTAACGAGGATAAATGTCCGATTTCAGAAGGGATCTTGAGTAATTTATTTGCACGGAGTGATAAAACTGATAACTTTGTACAACTTCCAATTTCTGGCGGGATTGATCGGAGCATATTGTCGTCAATATTGAGATATTGTAATTTCCTGAGTAATCCAATAGAAGAGGGAATCTTATCCAAATAATTACACATAAGCATCAATTCTTCAAGGTTTCTTAGCTGGCCTATACTTTCTGGTATACTATACAGTCTATTGTTATCTAATTTGAGAGTAGTGAGATTACTTAGTTGACCGATAGTATCAGGTAATTGTGTTAAATGATTCAAAGATAAACTTAGATCTTGTAAATGTTTGCAGTTTCCAATTTCAGGGGCAAGTTCTTCTATCATATTATTACTAGCTTCTAAATGTATTAGGTTTTCCAGTGGTTTCACTATACCAGAAATACATGATAAACTATTACTGTCAATCCATAATTCTCTCAATTTCAAGAACCTTCCAATCACTTCAGGTAATTGCTGAAAGTCATTTTGTCCAATGTCCAACCTTAATAACTCTGTGGAACGAGATAAGGATTTAGGTAAAATCATGAGATAGTTATCTCTCAATTCGAGGATCCGCAGACTTGCTAGTCTTCCAAAGTTTCCTGGAAGATATTCAAGGTAAGTGTCATTTAAATACAATTCCTGTAGTGCAATAAGATTCGTGATAGCATCTGGAAGTTTTTCCAATGGATTAACACTGAGATCTAAGAAAATTAAATATTTCAGGGCTTTCATATTCTCTGGAATAGATGCGAGAGTGTTTTTACTAATGTTTAGGTGCTGCAAATTTACTAAAGATGAAACAGCAGCAGGGATAGCGGCTATTTCGTTATCACTCACATCTAGGTACTTTAATCCATGGCACATGAATAGTTGGCGAGGTAATTCTGTGATACGATTACACTGACACAGTAGAGTTTCGAGTGTCCTTTCATAAACAAACACTTCAGTGGGAAAGTCTATCAATGATTGATGTGAGTAGTCCAATTCCACCACATCCTCCACGCCAGGACGGACGCAACACAAAAAGTCGAAAGGCATGTTAGACAATTATTTTATCCATACATAAAAAATTACACAATTTTTTTGTGTATAAGACGCATCACTCATGCACCATTGAGATTGCTATATGAAATTTGCTCCTGTTTTATAGTAACTTCGGTTCTTCAAATGTAATACTATATAAATGTAAAAAAAAAGGAATTGAGATATACAGCACAAAATAACACAGCAATGAATCACTAAACAAAATAATGATAACCTTCCCCACCCAGTCCCAATCCTGACACGATTTGTCGATGCTAAGACAGCTTCGAAAAATATTTTTTTATGAATTAGCGATACCTAGTGGACATAGTTGAAATAGCAACAATTGTTTTCCATTATCTTATTACCAGTAACAAAAATATATAAATGTATTAATCCATTTTAATAACAAGAACATTAGAATATATTAATCACAATAATTCTTATATTAATATATGTGATCATAAAGTCTTTGTCTAAATTTATGGATATCTAGTTGAATTTTTCTGCATACTAGCTTAAAAATATTATTAATACAAAGTTTATACCAAAACAATTTGATTATATAATATATGTGTACCTACTTTAAGAGAAGTTGTTTTATGTAATAGTTATAATCTTCATATATAATTATATATCATATTATTAAAGTGAAACTTCTTATGGGAGGGCTTCGAAATTTTGATCCGCAATTTTGTCTGACGATAAGTGGTGGGGGTAAACACAGTACCGAGTACAGTTTTAAAAACACCGATTCTTATGTGGGTAACCGTCTGGGAACACCACGCGACGTTGCGTTTTGTTGTATCCATTTAATTGAAATATTTCTCCGTAATACAATTGTTTCATTTCTGAAATGTGTTTTTACCACATCAGATTTTTAAAATAAAAATATGCCCACGGATCCACTCATGGGAAATACAATAATGTCATAAAACTTAAATTTGTTCTATATTAAAATATTTAATGCAAGTTCTTTTTAATACATTACATTTTACTTAAACAAGGAGACCAAATTGAGTTAATTATATGCATTTAATAAAAACAGCGAAGCTATGTCATTTGATAGAGATACATTTTTCACATAACGTGTTTAACATATTTAATTTACATTTCGTTTTGGAGTGTGTACTTTTTCAACAATCATATACTGTATATTTTTAATACTTATTGTTACTCATTGATTAATTTATAATACTTTACATAAAATATAACAATACAATATACTGGAAGTATTGCAGTGTCTATTTATTTTAATCTGCGTCATATATTCTAATGTAATAAAACATAAACTAGAACACGACCAGAAAATAAACCTAGGAAAAGAAATAAAAATCAGTGCAGTGGTTTTGGAATTACATACACACCAATGAACAGACACAAATGTATTTAAAATACATAAAAATATATAATTAGCCTACGTTCATATTGACATATTTATTTTAAATACGACCACTAGATGAAGACACTGTGAACAAAACAAAACTAGAAATGTTATTGTTTTTCCCTATATACCCATTAATCTATGATTTTTCCACAGAACAATAATATCCATAGATATAACAGTCAGACATGCCAGTAGAATCAACTTATTTTATATCCCTAAAATAAACAGAATGAAGATGTATCTATATCTTGGTGTATATAAATATTTTTCCAAAAAAAAAAATTTATACACGTTTACTTATGTTACCGAAGTAACAAAAAATAGTTTTTTGGAGTTTTTGTCTGTTTGTTTAATCCAATTGATTCGCAAACAAAAAAATAAGTTAATTGAAATAATACGCGGTAATCTAGAAACACTCTCGAACGGTTGATCAGCTGCCAGTTTTGTTAACTTTAACTTGTAAAACTATGATTGGAAAATTATATGAACACCGTGAACGGCATGAACACTTGCGAGCACCCTCTGTCTAAAGAGTCGGATGGGTACAAACAATTTGCTGCCGTCATATCATCGCGTAGGAGAGATTTGTGAAAATATTAATTCATAGTCGCTTTTTGGGATACAAACTTGGGAATGTAGTTCGTGACGGTTACTACTAACGAACTGAGATTGTTTGCGGTTACGTTTGAATAAGTAGTTATGAGGGACTTAATGTACGCTTAGATCGAATGAATATCCAAATCCTTATGGAGATCATCGTTTCGAACGTAATAAGGACCACCACCAGCATTTATAAGAAGTGAGTTTGTATAAACTGAAACTTTTTGAAATCGTTTTTTAGTGTATGCGCGAAAACGGAACAACTATACGTGATAATAGGGCGGACAGAGGTCTAGTAGGGAGTGAGTTTATCTCAGTGACAGTTTGCTCTGTGAGCATAATAGGCTATGGAAGCGGTACGAAACCATAGCGATCTTGTTAGGCACTCTCTGGATATGAGCAAAGTAAAGGTGAGTTTGTTGTTGTAAGTTATTTAAACTCGGTTGCCCAAGGGGTGTCAACATAGCACGGCAAGCCGCGCTTCTAACAGACAGAAGCATGAGAGAGATTTCTTCTTCCTCTCTTGAGACGAGAGTCCCCGAATTAACATCCGCGGGAGACCCAAGCACGTGAAGGGAGTTTCGAGGCGCATGCTAGCTCGTGAACCCTCAACTCTGGCTCACACATATGCACTGAGCGGCAAGTGGAGTTTTAGTCAGTAAGAGTCTGACATAACCCTCTCACTATCCCCCGATAGTGGGAGGGTATCCAATACAGGATTTCTCCACTATAAAAAAAAGGGGTGTCAACATCGATTAGCCTGAGAGGCTCTAGTATGTTCGGCTTACTGTAGGAGTTAAAAAGTGTAGCGGAAATCGTTACCTGGGTTAACTTGTATATGCAATTACGATGACTTTCGCAGAGATTACGAACGACACGTAAGATATGAGACGGTGCATGTATTGTGTGCAAAAGTGTCCGTCTCGAAAGCCGAACTGCTCAGGTAGTAGTAGATCTAACTCAAACATAGTGGTCTGAAAACGGTTCAGAAGGAGTCGCTCATAGATTTCACTGAGTGTGTCCACAAGACTAACCGGGCGACAGCTATCGGGATTCGTAGCTTTTTTGCCAGGTTTGTGAATAACTATCATTATGGCCTTTTTCCAAACGGCTGGAAAATAACCATGGATCATGGACACATTGAAGATGCAGACTAAGAAGGCAATGAGGTGATCGGGAAGAAGTTTAAGAACTTCATTCTTAATATCGTTGGGCCATGGGGATTTCCTACTAGGCTTCAGAAGTTTCAGAAGGCAGAGACCTCATAAAGGATTACCAGGGTTATGAGTATCCATGTGGGGAACGTGATTGCATGCTCCACTGAGGATTCGATCGATTTAAGCCTACCTAACCGTCGACATACTATAGTTCTCGCCAAACTTTTTGCCCGCTCTGAACATAGCCACACAGAACACACATTTTGGTATAAATAGGTACGTACTATATTATATATATATAACATGGAGACAATTTAAGGGTAAATACATGTCGATTTTAGATTCCTATGGTAATATTTTATCTTTGTTTTGTTTTATTAGCAACTTTTAACTATGTTACTTATTAGCCGAACTTACGGTGTGAGTGTGAACTTACGGTTAGAGTGGCGAAAAAGATCGACTAGGATTGTACGTAATACTCGTAGATGCTAAATCCCGTACATCATGTGACTCGAATTAACAAAACATTATGCAAAAATTCGTTTCGCTACTAGCATTAATTGTTACATAGATGTGAGTGTCATTCGTTATACGAACCAATATAATAATCGTTTTTATTGCATAGTGCTTTCAATCACTGTTATGTCTGTAAAATATAATGCCATAAATGGCGTGTACTTTAATAGGTTTACGTTTGTATTTTAATCATATTTTTGACGCGAAAACGTCCTTAGCCCCGTTGTGATTTGAACCTCGATGAACCAAAAAAGCGACTAACATGTACATCTGTAGGATTTAACGTGTGAAAGAATAAGATAGAAAACATTATACAGTGTTTATCAAATCCGCGGTCTCCTCATTGTATATTGCACTACCTAATACTTACTCTTTTCCGAGCTTTGTACGTGTGTTATAGTATTTGTGTGCGTATTACGAAGCTTTAGTGAAATTCGTAATAACCAACTTAGTATATTGTTCATGTGTATCGTTTATTTGAATATTTTTAACCTCTTTTTAAGATTTTACTTCCAGCACCGCACACATGATTATTTTTATAGCGTTGGGCTCCAGGTGTAGGTCTATAAACACAAGAAGTTTTTCACAATCATGCAAAGGAATATAACAACAAATTAGTTCGCCTTGGGATTAAAATTATAAACTTATATTTGTTTATAAAATTAAAGTCTACACAAAAATTACTTTTTGTATTTTAAATTACCTCCAATAATGTAGTAAAATTTTATGTGGGATAACCTAGCGATGACAATAATAATCACTCCAAATACATTACTGTTCACGTGTTATAATATAATAGTTTATAATATAAAAAAAAACCTCATGATAATACTCGATAATATGAAAACTATGCTTTAGTAACGAGCATACAACGGATACACAATTTCTTGTTCTTTTTTTTTATTATAGGGGCAAACGAATAGGTGGGTCACCTGATGGTAAGTGATCACCGCCATCCATAGACACTAGCAACACCAGGGGAGTCGCAAGTGCGTTGCCGGCCTTTTAAATATGTGGGCCTCCGGCGCTCTCACTGGCCGAACGAAACGCAACAGTGCAAGCACTGTTACTTCACGTCGGTTTTCTGTGAGAGGGTGGTACTACCCCGGGCGAGCCGACCCATTCATGCTGAAACCAGTAATAGCTTCAGCGTAGCTCTACCACCTTCTGATCTTTGCAGCTCTCATTTATAAAATTCAACCATTTGGTTCTTGTTATAATTGTAATGTTAATCCGAATGTTTACCAGTCGAATTGTACGTTTGTGTACATAAATTTAATTACAGTGAAACATCGTAATAATACTTTTGTGCTTTAACTTTTTAAATCCATGGCCACCAAAATTATTTCAAAATATTATTTTAGTAGGTATATATAGTATTTGTTACGTTTATAGTGACTCATAATCTTTGTACAACGTCAAATTAATTTTAAATGTAAATTTGACACATATTCTATGAATCTAAAAAAAACACAAATTACACAATACATTTATTACAGTTGTAAATAATTATATTTTAATTAAATAAATAAAATATATATGTTTTAAGGAAAATACGCAGACACTGGTGTTTTCCGGTATGTATTAATAGTTCTTCCAGATTTTTTTTCCCTATAATCAACCTTCGGTAAATTAACATTCATATTTTCTTTTCCCTTTTGTGTTTGCTTCTCACGCGTGGTTGAAATCCCGGCTATAATAAAAGTATAAAGAAAGCATATTAATGTTCTATACTCTAAAACACATGATTTAATAAATAACTGTTTAGTGCTTTAGCAACATTTATACGGGATCAAAGACTTTTGAAGCAATGATATCTCATTGGTTAGCGTGTTCGGACACTGCGTCGGTTCACGTCTTAGCTAATGAGCCGAAGTTTTCGACGAAGGAAAACATTGCATTGAAACCATAGCATTGCAGTAGGGCTTTTTGCTAAGCCTGCCTGGCTATCAACCGATTTCAAGTTGAAAATCTATCGCAAAGTACCTATAGAAGTGGGTTCTGGCAGGTGCACTTGAAAGGCAACCCCTCCTCTAGGTTTAGCGTGTTTAGCATCTTGGACCACATCGTCATTTAACATCAGGTGACATTGTGGCGAAACTTTGAATATTATCTTCAAGGAACTTATGCTGGTTCTAGGGAGGCCAAAATATTTTAGTAGGTTATACAAGAAACTTTCCGATACACTACTCGGCATTTAATTTGTCAAGTCGGGGACAAGAGCGAGACGTCCGGTTTCCTTCAATTTTGTAAAGCGTTATCTTTATCGCACAGATCGATGATTGCGATTGACAAAGATAAAGTTATATGGATCCGAACTTAGCAGACTATCTCAGTCTTCTCCCCTACGATTTAAATAAAAAACCAGATACTGTATATCCCTTGTTCGCATTTCTAATGCATATAAATGAATATGTAGTCCTATACAATTTTTGAAACCTTTGGGTGGTACAAATCATATTAATTAATTCATAGTATGATGGTTAGGTTTTCTTTAGTCTACTTCGTTTCGTGTTAAAAATCTGACATCGAGCACATATCACTGTCTTTCAGTAACCACATTTCAGAAACAGTTTCCTTTCGAAGCTTTAATAAACGATTTCCTAGAATCATCATCTAGATCAAAAGTTATTTACATTTCTCTTTTTTTTCAGAGGAAACGCAGGCCTATTATAATATACAAATCCACATTCAAGTGAACCATGCCTGTAGTATAATCAATCTTAAAATGTAAAATCTATACAAATACATAAAATTGAAAACATGTTTGTTGCTTGTTCGGGCTTTGGACTAATCTCCGAAACGAAAATATTGACTGAAATTTTACTGACAGATTGAGAACATTTATAACATTATGTGCGCTACATATTGTTACGATTGTATATAGGAACTATGTAGTTAAAATACAATTTAACGTAAGTAAAGGAAATTAAAACCGGTAAAAAAATACGAGATAAGGAATAATGACAAAATTACAAATAAAATATTATATATAGTCCACTATTTATTCAGATCAAAAATACATAATTTCAATTTCAACAAAAAAGCAACTTTTAGGAGAACCAAGTTGCGAGAATCAACATATTTGAAGTAAAATCTCTAGAAAAACTTGTTCGTTGGGAAAACATTAGAAACAATGGCGGCGGTGACTTTTGCACCTACTAAACAAAGCACTGGCAAAGGCGCCAAACAGCCTTGCCAAAGAAAACTTGCTCATATTTGTCTGTGCATTTGCGTATAAAACCTGTGTAATTTTTTTATTGATTTTTAACGGCAATTTTGTGTTACATGTGGAGATTACAATTTGACAACACATTTTTTACGCTCAAGACTGTAAAAATCTTTATGCGTATAATAAAAATAAATTAATCAACTCACGTTTAGGAACTTGTATATCACTTGCCGCTGGTTTAAGATACTTCAAGTCTAATCCAGCTTTGTCATTTGTTTCTTGATTCCGTGGACCTGGACTATCGTCTATATTTGACCTATAATTAAATAAATCCATATAATAATAATAGCATAGAATGAAATAAAATTGCAGTGTTTGTTGTTTATCCGGGCTAATATCCGCAACGGCTTAAACATAAACATTTTAACCAGCAGATAGTACTTTTACAGTATTATTATCTATTGTCAACAATTATATAATTTAACAGGGGTCATTTAAAATCCCTAAATAGCTAAATTATTGAGGAGTAAGAACAACATTACAATTAAAAAAGCAGTCCATAATTGATACAAGTAAAACATACCCCCATGAAACCATAGAACCATATTCACAAGAGCAAAGTCGGGGTTATCTAGTTACTAAATTAATATTATAAGGACACAATTTTACATAAGACTATATAAATCCAAGCCATATATATCAATATTGTAATAACTAAACAATTGATATTTTATTTTACAATTGTTAGGAAAACTTACAGCTAAATTAATATCATAAGACAAAGAGTTTTCACAAATACAAGTTTCATACATATATATCGCTATCCCAAAAAACAAGGGCGCTTCTGCTGTTTTTTGCATTATTAAGTTTTTTTTTAATGTATCTTTTTGTATTATTTATACGCCTTTGAGCCTGTTCTCAAATTACATTACAAATTACATTTAATTGAAAAACGAGTTATACGGACTTCGCCAAAGAGGCACGCTACAGACTCTTTTCCGATTTGTATATTGTTTTATGTGACCTTTTCTTAAGTAAAAAAAAATGTGCAGTTTAATAAAAATTGACTACTTTTATATGCCTAAAATCTGATATAACTTCAGAGTAGTAAATAATACGCCTGTTGAACCGGAGTTCCTAATATTAATATTTAGAGGAATATTAGAAGATTTCTATTTTCATATCAATAAACATAAATATTCTTTTTTTAATTTAATTTTGTAGCTTACAAACTAATAAACGGGATCTAATAAGAAATAAATGAGCTTGTGAGAAATTCAACGTTTTGTTTTTTTGATAAACCGATTCGCTTAAATATTCTTAAAAACTGACCATTAAATTATATATTACATAATTTCAGTAGATTCTTTAGTAATCACTCTATTGTATATTTAACACTCCGACATGATAATGACATTTTTAATTACTACATAAAAGTAAGTCCTATTCGGTAATCGGTAATCGATTTCGGGAACATTACGCCGCAAGGCCTGATAAAGTAAACTCTGTTCGTTTTCCAAATAAACAAAATTATACCACACATTTTAATGGGACATGTAAAAATCGAAAACTCACAATTTTGAAGTCGCATAAAAGTCGATAGATTCGTCGGACATCACATTATTGGAGGTACTGGTGTGATTATTTTTCTCGAGGAAATAGGGAGTCGAACTGCTCGTCGTTGGTCTTTTATTTTGTTGCATACCATTCGGAGATACATCTTCTAATTTTTTATGCAGCCACTGTATAACTACAATATATAAACACAAATTATTAAATCTCTAACCTAGATCCTATAACCTATCTGTGGTACACTTCATTTTGTGAAAAAAATGTTGGCGTGATAACGTCTTATAAATCGATGAACGTTGGCTGCACGCACAAAAAAGCACGACTCATTATCACGTTCTGCCTGAGCCGAACGCGCAAGCTAGAATAACAAGCGATAGCGAGGCGCGATCGGCTTAAGCGTTCGGCTTGTGACGCTTCTATCTCTCTTCTACTCCATCGGTAATTCTGTGATAAAAATTCAATTCATAAAATTATGCAATGCAAACCGACTATGCAGACAACCATTTTTTGTTAGATATGCGGCATAATGCAAAAAATGCATGTTCTATTTTTTATGATGCTCCTGTATAATTAGAATAAAGAGACATTTATTATTAAACCTGTAACCTAAAAGTAGTACATATAATTTATTGCCAAATAAATTCGACAAAAATCTTATTCTATAAGCTAAAGATATCGAATTGAACATTTTTTTCAGTCTGGATTTAACATTTGAATACTTAAAAAAAACAATTCACAACTGATTCTCAGGAAGTTTTGTACCATTCCACAACTGTAAAGCTACAAAAAGATCAGTTACACTCTCAGAAATAATAAACTTATGAGTAAAAATATAATCGTGAGACTAAGCAATTTCTATATTTCGACAGTTTTATTAATATGTTGCTTCAATGAATAAGTTCAAGATCTAAACAAATTTTTAGAAATAAAATTTGTTGTCCTTTTATATACATACATTAAGATTCACGTAATTCACGACCAGCTAGCAGCTTTATCTCTCCATTACCACAATAATGAAACTTTCTATTTTTTCGAACTGACTACATTGTTAACCTGGCAATACCTCTACAGTTTCACCGGACTACTAATGGGAGCTCTTAAGGCACTCACCCGTTTTTATATAGGAAAAAACTGAATCTAATTAAAGATGTTCACTAAATTAGATGAATGAATATATCTATATATAATATAGATCATGAATAGAATTAAATAAATCAATTTCAATCAAATTTCAAGCATATGAAGGGCATGATTTTAAGTAAATACAATTCAATAGGAATATGACAATTATATACTATTTTTTATATTTAAGAAATTCACATCAATATACAATTAACAATAATGCATTATTAAAAAAAAATAGTATGTAACATATTAACCCATGTTATTATTCTTTATTGTTTCATTTCTGTCTTTAAGGGCATTTTCGGTACTTTCAAATTTATCTTTCAGACCATCCAATTCCGTATTCAATTTGTCAATGTCCCCATTTTTGGCATTAATTTCCGATTTCAGATCCTGTATCTCTTTAGTATTCGATTCTATTACTTTTTCTTGTTCCAGTGCAATGGCTGTTCGACACAAAAGCTGAAATTACAAATATTTATAGGCTTGATTGCTTGGTTGGTTATCCCCAAACTTTTCTTACAATTCCTCTAAAATTTGAGTTTTAGAAATAAAAACCATCACCTTAATCTATGTGAAATTTTTACTTTATGTTAGAAAATCAAAGTGGAATATATTTAAATCTGGATTTCCCAACAGTAAGAACTATTTTTTAGAAAAACTCGTATTTTAACCTCTTTCAACATATTACCCAACTTATGCAATAATCCCGTCTTCATTCTATTATTGACGCCGTAAATCGGTACGTACTTTTTATGTACCCAAATTTTCCCTAGATTTTAAGAATTCCTTGAATTTAGAGGAAAACTTCCTTATCTGGTAACATTTCTCATTACCTTAATATAAGTTAATTTTTTACTTTAGCAACAATTCAGGACTATATGAAAATTGAGACATTACTGATTTTGAACCAAGAGGCGAGATACCTTTAGTATGAAGATTATTGAACGAAGAACAGTTGAAAAAAAAAAATATATATATATATATATTATAATTATTCATAAAGTTGTCTTATTAACACTAATAGAAAAACATTAGTAAAAATGTCACCTTTTCTTTCATTTCTAAAAGGTCTGCATTTTGCTTGGAAATTATTTGATTAGCTTTCAAAAGTTGTTCAGAAGTAGCGTGCACTGCTTCATTGTTTTTATTTACACGTGATTCACTTATGGCTAAACGTTCTTCGAAATTCGCCTAAAACAGTAAAATAATATATACAATTATTAAAATATCTATGGTGGAAAGGTGAATTGATTAATTAAAGCTAACGTTAAAGAATACTAAATTCGCTTCTCCACCGCCGATATTATAAATATTTTATTACGTTATTTGAATGCACATAACTTTGCAACGATGTTTTGATGACAATTATTATGTGAGAAGTTCATATATACCTATAAAGCCGGCTACACATGTAGCTGCATAGTTGATAAGTTAGAAAGTACAAGTGCACATAGCGCTTATATACTCGTATGCATCAAATAAAACTGTTCACTTGAAGAAACTGAAGAATGATATTGAAAATGGACGACAATGTCATAACATAGATAAGCGGAGAACGCAATCACCGTATAATTCGATGACGATTGATTTGCCGATGTGAATAATTACTGTTTTATATACGATGTATGTTCTAAATTGAAATAAATATAATTCTTATAAATTAGCCACTAAAATATGTTGGTTAAAAACACGAATCTAGTTTATGTTTGTTTTCTTTTAACGTTATATTTAAACTACTATGATATATAACAAATTTACAATAATTTTATTTATGTTCTATCTATACATATATCTATATCTTCCATACATATAATAAGAATGTTAATCAAACGTGTCTGTACTTTTTTGATTTTTGACAAAAATATTGTTGCAGGTTTGTTGAAATAAGTAATAGAATATATTTCAGTCATTTGTAGAAATATCTGTCTGTCTGCTTGTTTGTTTGAACAGCCATCACTGATAAACTACAAGGTTTATGATAAAACTTCAGCAAGAAAATCATTAAGCAACATTTAGTTTGTGTTTCATTAAAATCGGTTCGCTCTATCAAAAGCTCTATAAAAAACTGAAATTTCAATCCAAGTTGAAAAATAACCACATCTAAAGTACCTAAAACGTTATAAAACACACTGTTAGTAGGACAGGTACAAAAGTAGATATTATCACAAAAAGTAAATACATTATAAGTATGGATGTTTTTTTAAAGTTTAATTTTATTTAAGGAAATGAGTATACCTACAAGATTAATACAAAGGGAGAAGGCGAGGGAAAGGAGAGTTTTCATGCAGGAGGAACGGGACGTCATATTTTAAAAGATTGGACAGTGGTATTTTTCTTTACTTGTCTATTTTACATCCACGTCATATGAAAGCAACTTATTTCGTACCCTTTAATATTTAAGTGATCAAATTTTTTAAGTGGAAACATCTTTAGTTGCCTTGAGCGATTTTTTGGTTAATAATTTTTGTATCAATTTATAATGCATTTAACATTCATAAAGATTTATAAAATAAATACTTACTTTTTCTTTCTTAGTAATCTGTAAATTGTTAGTAAGTTCTTTAATAGTATCAGAATTTTCTTTTAAAACCTGAAATTAAAATTTAGAAATTAGTTACAAAAATACACCAAATTATTTGTAACAAAGTGATGTTAAAAAACATTGATGTTACTACTTGAGTAAGAATAGAGATAACAAACATTTTAATAATATGTTTTAATATATCAAATGATTTAAATACCTTTTCCAAATAAACACATCTAGAATTTAGTTGATTACACTGTTTTTCCTTTTCATTGACCTCTTGTTCTAATGTTGCATTCTTTGCTTTCAAAGTAGCTACTTCAATATGTGATTTTTGAACTTCTTTCTCTAAAAGATTTAATCGTTGATTCTTTTCACTATAAAAAAAAAGTAATACATCCTTACTAATATTATATATGTGAATTTGAGTGTGTTTCTTACACTTCCATACCTCAACTAATTAACCGATAATTACAAAATGTTACATACACATGGGGCTACAGACAAGGACATAGGGTGTTTTACATGCAGAAAAAATGTACCATTCCATGATCAAATCTACACCAGAGTAGTAGAGTATATATTTAACATTGTATTTTTGTATAATCATATAAATTGACAAAAGTTATTCTTTTTTATATACTTTATGGATAAACGTTTTGACCACAATCTCATCTGATATTAAATGATGACGAGGTCTAAGATGGTAAGTCGCGCTTAACCTAGAGGGAGACTGGCTCTCAAGTGCAGCTGCCGGAACACACCAACAAGTGCTTGGCGACAGATTTTCAACTTGACGGTGTTAGCTAGCCAGACGGACTTAGAAAAAGCCCTACCACCATGCTATGTTGTCATCACGATGTTTTCCTTCACCGAAAGCTGCGACTCAGTTGCTTGGACTCGAACCTACGTCCTTCGATGCTGTGTCCGAACACACTACCAACTGAGCCATCATCGCTTCAAAGTATATTAAAGTAAAGGTAAACGGAGGAAAGTACTTAGAGGCTGGGAATTTGTTTTGTAATCTAGAAATGTTAACTATTGAACCAATTAAGTGTTTAGTAAAAAACTGTATAGAATTTTTAAAGTTACCGAGGATACTGTAAATGAAGTAAAACACTAGACCAAACATTCAATATATGAGGTATTCAAAATTATAAATTTCTAGGCGTTTCTAATCTACATTATCTACTACACTACACGAGCGAACCTGTTAGCATAAGCTAGTTATCTGTACAAATAAAATACTACAGATTTGGTATTGTGCGCATCACGTAAAAACTACTGGATAAATCTCAATATTTTAAATGTGCCACGGGTTATGATAGCGGTTATTTTTCTCCAACTGACTTACACTGTTGACCTGGAGACCTCTACAGTATTACCGGACTACAGGCTAGCGGTTGCGGCACCGCCCCTGGTAAACAATAGGAGGTGCGAAAGGGATAGCTATATAAAGTAGAAAGAGAAGTGAACGGAAACAAATACTCTATTCCCAGTATAAAGCTTTTAATAATGGGCAAGTAGTTTAATTGTAGGTTATTAAAGTTTTAAGACGCAAGGTTTTATGTTATGTTCATTACCAACCAGATAACATTCTTTACAAATAAATTTTAAAATTAAATTTCCTTTTCATATTTTTTCCTTTGTACACAAAATATATTTTTAAGGAAATAAACACAACAAACAAAGTCTTGCCTATCATCTAGTTACTAGCATAAAATAAACAAAAACGCCATAGAGACAAAGTAATAAAGTTCTATTACAGAATAAAGCAAGCAGCAATACTCGTATATTCGAATTTAAATAATTGACAATACCTTAATTGTAAATCTACTTGCGTCAACTTATCTTTTAATTGCTTACAGATAGAATTCAATTCTTCTATTTGTTTGTCTTTTTTATTTATAATATCTTGAGAAAGTGTTGTTTGCCGTTTTAAATTTGCATCCATATTTTGTTGTAGTTGCAATTTTTCCTAAAATAATATATATAAGTTATACATTTTTTTTATTCTATAGGATAGGAACACATTCTATTTAGTTATATTATTAGAGTTTACTGAATAAATGTAATGACATTATGCCAATGAGGAATACCAATGATGGCCGAGTAATTTTAGAATGTTCAGACATTGTGTCTATTCATGTTGATTCAAATTCTCGCAAATGAGCCAGAGCTTTCGGTGAAAGAAAACATCGTGATTAAACAATAGAGTGATGATAGGACAATTTCTAAGCTCACCTGACTATATACCAGGCTCAAGTTGAAAATCTGTCACCGAATCAGGTTGTTCTTAAACACCAGACCTATAAAGTATTTAAAAAAATGGAAAAAAGACCAGGTCACAGCCCAAGATTACAACAAAACATGGAATTGGACCAATAATAAATGCAAATCTAACTCTTTTTTAGTGTATTATTTGAGTCAAAATCGTTATTGCAATTTATGCACTCTATTTCTCTTTTTTATTTGGGTTTAATAACATTTCTAAAATAGTTATTAAAACAATGTCGACTTCTAACAATAAATCAGGTTCCAAATAAAAATCCATTAAAATATATTACCTGAGCTAATCGCTCTTTCTCTTGTTCCAAAGTTTTATGGAACTCTGTCTCTCTTCTACATTTATCTTCCTCCATCTTTGACACAATATGTGTTAGGTCATATATTTTACTATCCATACCTTTGCATTTTTCATTCCATACAGCTTCACTGCTCATTGTTGAACTTTTTAGAGCATTCAATGTATTCTGATTAATAATAATTGTAGGCATAAGTCACTCCTCAGGATAATATATAATTAAGAATTATTTGACATGAGTAACATAATAATAAACAAAATCTCTATAACTTTTTCACTATTTTATATAAAACAAAAAATATTTTTGTATACAACTTCATTTTTCATAAAAGGATGAGTTGTTACATATATGAAAGTAGGAAGATTGTAAATAACAAAAAACTGTATTGAAAAAAATAATTAAAATTTATAAACATGAATAAAAATAATTAAAAAATATTGATTCATTGACACCACCAAAATAGCCCAAAAACTCATAGGAAACAACAAATGTAGAATAGTAAAATACTTAAGTGAATATTAATATGTACCATAAAGAATTTGTATTCATAAGCATTCAATTATTATATGTAATGCTTTTACCAACAAGATTAAAAAATAAAATAAAAACAAAAGTATGTTTTAAAAAATATAACAAACAATTGTTAAGAACATAAACATAAAAATACTATTTACCTGTTATATAGAACAAAACCACATCAAACTTGAAGGTAAAGATATGTGTTATTAGGGTATTAGTTAACATATTTAATCCTTCAGCTTATTAAGACCTAGATCTCAAAATGGCAGATTGTTTTATTTTTTTTTTTAATATCATAAAATCAAACATCATAAAATACATTTTACATAACAATCATAATTTTACAATACATCATTTATCATGTTTCAAAGTTTTGTAATAAATCAGGTATTTTTTTAAGCTTATGCTGTGAACCTGTGCCTAATTAGGTCTACATACATTTGTATGGAACTTAAACTTTTATGGTTTTGCATGGTCCAGGGGTTAACAAAATACAACCATACTTACTTTTAAGTTATTTATAGTATCAGCCATGTGCTGCTTTATATCACTGTCTGTGGCAGGTCCAGTTTTTAAAGACAAGTGTACAAGACGTTTAAACTCATTATGCTCTACTATCTCCAAAAAATATTGGATTGGATTTGTATGATTCATTATAAGAAACCTGAAGATAAATTAATGGATGTTTTAGATTTTTAAATAAAGTAAAGAATGTTTAATTATACATTAATATTATTACAAACTTGTAAGGAATACAATACAGTAATTAATAATCTCCAGACCATTAAAGCAATTGCCATGAAAGCACAGCTATATAAGTGCCTTTGTAGAAAAAGTTTTTATGCAATCCATGCTATTATAACTGGCCTCTACACTATATTTTATTGTTATTTAGTTTTATAGTACAATTTTATGTGGTCATTTACAGGCAGTTTACAGTATTAAATAAAAAGTACATTTAACAAGAGATTTTTCAAAACATTAATATCTTAGATATTCCTTGATAATTAAAATTGTTTAGAAAAGTAACCCATACATGAACAATTTATATTTTAATAACTCACATACTGTTTGAAGCACATTGTTGTAGTAATCTTACAAGTTGTGATGGAAAGTTGTCGAAATCGACAAGTAATCCTTGCTGTTTCTTTAAATCTTCATAATCAAGACGCGATATATAAACAACACAAAGAAATGCAGGATCTTCATCATCTGATAAACATATCCTCTGTAATTAAAGACACTACCAATTATTTAGGTACGTTTTATAGGATAAGTTTACCTTATTCTTAAATACATTCCTATTTTCATTATAAATGAAGTTTTAACTTTGTAAAAATCAAAATATAAATTTTTTAAAACAATAATACTTACCAAACTATCACTTTCAAAAACTTTGTACATTGTCAAAGTTAGATCTCTCTTAAAATCTTCAAAGCCGCGTTTAAAATTCACATAGTACTTCCCTTTATGAAATGTCTTGCAAGTCATTATAAAACTTAGTTATAAAAGTTAGAGTGTAAAAGTAACTACAGAAGTTTTACTCTGTTTTCTAACTGATGTCAGAGTGTTTCTACACTAACGTATAATTATAATATTAGTTACATATTCTTTGATCTTTATCCGAATGAAATAATTTCCTAAAATAAACCCTGTATTAGTTATTATACTCTGAATATATTACACCAAATTTAAAAAAAATATTCAAGTTTTTTGTTATATTTTATGACAGATAGCACAATATTTGTTACAGACAAATAAGCTTTTTTTTAATTCAGTCACAGAGTAAAAAGAATAGACATCAAATACAATACTTATGGACTTAATATCTTATAATCATGACAATACTCTACAATTATTTTGGAAGGTTTACTAAGGACAATGAAATCCTATTAGAGTGATCGAGTAATCATATTGTATTGTTCCGACTAGTTGTTAAAGTCACAGTGGCATGCGTAGTAATTATTCAGTTCCCACATTAATATAAATATTAAAAAATTGAAATAATAGTTTTTGTCAGAAACTTTATATACGTAGTCAGTATAAAAATAAAAGTTTCTACTATAATTTCGAATGAATTCATAATCAGTAGCTCCAAATTGCTATAACACATTTTTAATTATGAGCTCCTTAATGCGCTTGTACTACGTGTAAACTACATTATATGATAATTCCTTAACACCTCTTAGAGAAACTATTCAACATGCAACTCTTCATTACACTCAACTCTCAAGCAAACTACGTACAAAAAAGTATAGCACTGATTCTTTTTCTATGTCTGAAATCATGGAATTTATGTCCGAATTTCATGTGCTTCAAACTCTTACATTGGCACCAGGGTATCATTTTACTAATATTTTTTTATAAAAAATCTTTTCAAATTAAGTTATATATGATCTTGTATATATTTTTCCAAATTTCAAATTATGGACTAGTTTTTTTATCAATTTAGGAAATTGACATTAGCGACGACTGAGACGTCATGTATTATACGCTAAAAGAACTTGTATCCAATAGCCTTAATAAATTATGATACACTATGCACGAGACGCGCGAAACGTTCTCCAACTGTTGTTTTCATGTGTTTTGATCTTGTGAAAACCTGTACGACTAATAGTCTGTGTTGTGAAACACCAAACATAATACAAGCCGAACTTTGGCATACCAAGCCGTATCTTAGACTCCTATATCAAATTTGAAGTAGAATAACAAAATGTGGAACGGTTAGTATAACTATTGTAATGTCGATAATTTGGTTTACTTGGATTTCCTTCATATAATTATTGACCATACGCAGATCAATCGGCTATCGGCGGAGGATTATTCAATACAAGTCAATTTGGGAATGCTAACACACCAAATCAACCTCAAAAAACCGAAGTAAGATTAATCATTGCTTTTTAGTTTCTGTGTTAGTTTTATTTTATAAGTCTTTTTTTAAACCGACCTATGCTTTTAGGGGAGACGAGCATCGCGCACTGCGCCAATAGTAATCAAACAAGCTTTACATAGTGGAGATGATGGAATAAAAATTTGGGGTACTGAAATTCAAATTATATCCATAGTAGCGCGTGTGCGAAATATCAAAATACAGAGCATTAAAATATTATACACAATACAAGATATCACAGGTAGAATGAAAGCTGTTATGTGGTTAGATCAAGATGCAGTTGAAGATGTAAGAATATATTTTATTAAGTTATAGAATTTCTTTGATAAATTAGGTAGAATTTAGTATTATATGGATAATTTTCAATTATACAAACTTCATATCTAGATTCTAACATACCATTGCTCATAAATATTATAAATGAAATTATTACTACAGTAAATATACAATGAAACAAAAAATGCATGTCAATAGAATTGGAATATCAGATTTCAGTATATTTTTTAACTCTCTTACCAACTTTTAGCTACAATCCATGTTTTTAAATTATATTTAAAATATATATGTATATATTGATTATGTGCAGCACACAGAACATTGTAAATTTTAAAGCTATATCTGAGCCACATGTAGAAATAACCCTGGATTTTTCTGAGTTTGTCTTAATAAAATCTAATTAAGGAAGGGGACGAAGGAAGGAGTATAGTAGTTATAAAACTAATATATGTTTGTTCGAACACACTAATCTTAATAACAATTATCTAACTATATTTAAAAAGTTAATGAATGGGAGTTCTAGTCTTTATCTCACTACACAATAATCAGAGTAGGGTAGAAATATAATACAGATAAAATGTAAGGTACAGTTAAATATAAAACTAAATTATTTAGTATGCTAGTAGTTACTATTTTTGATATATTGTTTTGTAATGTTACTACTGTTATTAAAAAAATCTGCAAATGAACCCTGACCAACTTCTAATGTAACTAAAATACTGTTTTTCATTTATAGGAACAAACCATACCAAAAGTACAAGTAAATGATTATGTACAAATTTATGGTAATATCAAAACAAATAAGGGTAAGAAAGTTTTAATGGCTTTTAAAATAATGCCTGTAACAGATGTAAATGCTATCACATTCCACTACTTGCAATGTATCAAAAATAAAGTTAAAATGGAAGCTGATTCAAAGAAGGTTAGTTTTACTTTAAATAAATTGATTTTAAAACATTATACTGCTTTTTATACCATAATAAATTTGTAGTAAATATGATTTACTTCCTTTTGCAGATTATTTTTAGTTTAGAAAAAAAATCCCTGGTGCAGTGTTTACATATTACATGTGAATTCTATTTGGTATTTTAAGTGTTTGGAAAATTTTCACTAAGATGATGGTGGCTTCAGTATTTTAGACTCAAAAATTTTATAATCATTATTTTTTATTTAGAGATATGGAAATTTTTTGAATTTTTGAAATGTAAATTTGTAGCTATTCTTTAAAAACTGATGGTATAAGTATAATTTTTTCAGCTGAGTGGTTTGTGTGCTTACCACAGTTTTGGTGGTGCTATAAAGAAGTTTTATGCCAATAACATCATCCAGGTCAAAAAATCTGATAAATAAGGAAAATAACAGTCATCGTTGGTTTTTTGCTTAAAAGTTGACTAATTATCAATGAAGAACATGCTTTTACCAAACTTTTATATCATTCAATGTTTATAAATAATAGAAGCATATTATAATATTAGGAGAGGATATATGCCTATCCAGTACTGGCAGAAAAACTTTAGAATTAGCTACCCTAAAGTATTTCTAGACTTTGATTTCTAAACCATTCTCTAATGATAACATCTGCATAGATTAATTAGATACAAAGTTCATATTGTAACAAAACAAAGATACTGGTAATCCAAGTATAGTACCTCTCAGTTTATAATATACATTTATCATATGTAGTAAATGCTAAATCTACAGTGTATAATGTCATCATATAATCAGACCAGTACCTTTTTTTTTTATATAATATAGTGTGTTATACTGTACGTGAGATATTTTCTATTATATTGATATTTTTTTAATTTGAATTATTTCAAACTATTTGCAGGAGAAAGTGCAGAGTAATAACCCTACATTTAACAGTGGATTACCTGCAAATTCAATGGTTGGCATGATTGATAGTGCATCAGTGAATGGGTTAAATCCTCGCCAAATGATGGTGTTCAATCTCATACGTGCTTCCACCCTAGAGCAGGGTATCAGTAAACAAGATATGTATGCATCATTGAAGGACCGAATGGCAGAAATGGAATTTAAGTTAGTATAGACTGATAAGTTATAAAATTAAGTGTATTTGAATTTTTTTTCATGGAAACGAATTAAACTATAATATAGACATGTATTTTATAGATTCATTTTTTTTTCAGTAATATTCTTGAATGGATGTGTGGAGAAGGTCACATCTACTCAACCATTGATGAAGAACATTTCCGAGCAACTGATGCATTTTGATTGTAATATATAATCTCAGAATATTATTTTGCTGGTCAAAATTGTTACTGTTTAACTTTTCTAATTTATGATGGACTAAGGAGCAACATGGGCATCTGGTTGTGGGGGCCTTTACATCTGACACTGTTTCCAATTGGTTCATATTAAAAAAAATTGTTTGCTTGCATAGAGTTCCTTAGTCAAATTTATTCCAAAAGAAAGAAACTCTACAAGTATTTATTTTCTATCATGATTGCAAGAATGCAAAAAAGTCATCCAAATTTTTGGTAAGATCATCAGGGCCCCATTTAGTTATACAGCCCCCAAGCCATTCAACTCTTTGTCCATCACTGTTAACAACTTTTTTATAACAATAAAACTATATTCAAATTATTTATGTTTATTTCCCTGAAAAATTCTAAAATTTCAATTTGTAAATATATATGTAATGATTACACTTCCACTTAATATATAATGTATTGATAGTAACAACTAACAATATATTTAGTTTTATAATATTTCATAGTAAATCAAGTATGGTTTACTTCTAATATAGATATCCCATTCATACAGTACACTCATTTTTCATTGAGAGGAATTATATGAAATTTAATATAAAGAAAAACTATATATATCAGTTTTTGTTACTAAATTCAATGTTATGTTGATTCCTAGTATTTTATAATGGACTATATATACATGTATACAATATAAACACATATACAGATCTGCTATTTATATAAAATGTATCTAATTACAAAATCAGATCTAATTACAACTCATCTCTGAGAGCTTTATTCTTAACATCTGGTTTCTTTCCTGGATATGTTTGACTTTCCAATTGCACATCCTTCAATTCTTCTTGTTCTAATAGAAATTCTTTTGCAGACCATGCTTGAGATCCATCTTTGAACATAAATATTGCTCTATCATCATCAATAAGATATCTGAAATAGACATATTAAGCTATATTTAATAACATCATGGTAACTTTAACCAGTAATTTGTAATAAAATCAGGTAATTTCTAGTATTATGTATATCATACACAAGTTAGCTGTTTATATTAGTTTATGGTTATCCATTGATAATATATTACATATGCAACCAAGCCACGCCTTACTAAGCTGTAAAAGCCACTTTGGACAATAGCATTAGTTAGTACAAGAAAAAAAGGTAGTGTGTACTTATGTACACATGTTAGAAGTTATACTTCTTTGGTGTAACAAGATAAGAATTTTATCCTTCGCCTTATTCTATATTTGTAGAAAAAAGGTATGTAATACATACATACTTATTTTTAATAAAATGTTACCTATAGCTAACTTCAGTGTATCAGCTTTTTGTGACGGTGTGCGCGCATTGTAAACATTTCCTCTCATTATTTTTCCCTAACACACCAAAAGAAGTATAACTTCAAAAACTTAGTATCAATATACAGGGAATGCCATTTTAGTACTCTTAACATATAATAAGTTTTAAATATACTAATTGTAATATATATATACACAAATTTTTCAGTCTTTCTAGAGAAATAAGTTTTATTTTTAAACCATGAATCAGTTATTTTCAATATACTATTGAAATTGATATAAATAGTAAATTACCTTTCAGCTTGAATGTGATTGCTCCAGAGAGAAGTTTGCCATATTTTGGTAAGCTCCTCAGTCCTTGCTTTTGAAGGCTTATTGGCTACAGAAACAAACATCATTAAAGTTTGACCTTTTTTAGTAGCTTGTATAATAGACTCCGGGTTCGACATATCCATCTTTGACATATCAATAGTGGGAGGTTTTCTTAAATATTCTGGAAGCTCATCTTCTGGCAAAGGATCTTCGTCTTCTTCCCATTGATCAAAAAGTCTAAAAATTGTATTTTTGGGAGTCACTATTATTTCTTTTATCCAAAACGGAATTATAAATATACATAAAATCGAATCCACAACCGTTTATAATTTATATATATTATGAATAAGTTATTCTTACTAAAATATAAATTCAAGCAATAATGAAACTAAAAATATTTACCTTTCTAAATCAGCATCTGAAAAGTCACGGATATCTTTCTTCGCCCATGCTGGTTTTTCTTCATTGCTGTATTTTTTTCCTAAACTTGTTGTAAAACATAGAAATACCAATAAATACACTGTTCGAATCATTATAACCTCCATAACCAAACTGTTTATAGCAATGAACTACTCTGTGGTAGTATACTACACAGAGTACACTACTAAAAGTATACTATTCTAATCTATGCTATGCTAATTGCTATGTCGCATTTTAATTATGGAGTGTAGAGGTTAGGACTGTTGATAAAATATCCAAATATCGATATTATTTTTGGAAATGTCGATAAAAGTATATTATACATAAGATTAATATAAGATTTATTATCAATAATTAAATAAATTTGTATGTGTTGCTTTGTAAATAAAAAAACGACATTTACAAGTTTATATTTCAATATTTTTTACTTTTTTATTTATTTGTTTTTTTTTTTTACTATTTTTCTTTATGTGCTTTGGAATGATATATATTATTTTGCTTTACTCATAAATCATTTATTAAATAGTTTATAACCAGTATGAACTCCAAAGAGTAGTAAAGAAATATATTTTCTTTAATATAAAATATCTGATATTACAAATATCCAAATATCGATATAATTATGTAGAAACGTCGATAAAAGTACATTATATACTAATATATTTTTGGATAACATCTGCATTAAATATAATTAACATACACTGTTATATCTATATAATTAAATGTTGTAAAGTAAATGTATACCTTGAACTTTTCTTATTTAGTGTAAGTGAGCACTGAAGGGGTTACATAGTAGGTTAGAGTTTCAAATATGTTACTGATAACAAGTCCTACCCGACACACTTTAGTATTTATATATCTCATATATAAAATGTATTGTTTGTTCCCATTTTATGAACCGCCATACCGTTCATCTGATCACGATAGAACATTGTTAACTTATTGCTCATACTTGCATGAAGGTGTAGTACAATTAATTACCATAGGTAGCGCGTATATCGTAAATACACATATATTTGAAAGAATATTTCTGTAATTCTACATCTTCTTACAGTTTCACATTACTTAAACTAAAATTTAAAAAGTACGTGTGGAGCCACGGACCTAATCTAATTTAGAAAATATTTTGTTTGATATATGCTCGATACATTAAACAAACTATATTATAAAATAATAACAATTATTCGATTTAGGGTATTAAAGTCGCGTTTGTAATCTTAAATAATAATTTTATTTATTTTATTTATTTCTTAATAGACGAGCAGCATAATTGCTGGTATGTCTATATCACAGTGTCGAAGTTATTAGAGTTATTATCGCTCTACATGTTCACTTATTAAAGCTAGTTTATTAGTTTGTAGCCAGGTGTCAAGACGGTTTTTAAAACAATTTACTGAATTGGCAGATACTATTTCATCAGGTAGTCGGTTCCAGTTTAATACCACTCTATTGCTGAGGAAATTGTGTGAAATATTTGTGTGCGAAAGTTTTTGTAATATTTTAGTCTGGTTTCCTCTTGTAGGTCTAATTGTGTCTCTTACTATATACATTTCATGTAAGTGCGGCAGGTTGTATTTGTGGGTAACCATCTTATATGTCTCTATAAGGTCACCACGAAGGCGTCTTTCCTCTAGAGTAGTAAGGTGCAATACGTGCAATCTCTCCGGGTATGATTTTTTTCTTAAGGTATGTGGTATCTTAGTGGCTTTTCTTTGAACACTTTCTAAAAGATTTATATCTTTCTGGAAGTAGGGACTCCATATCTGAAAGCCATATTCGAGCAGCGGTCTTATGTAGGTTTTGTAGATCTTGCGAAAGACCTCCACAGTCATTGTTTGAAAAGCTCTGCGTATTACATACATAAAGGAGTTTGCTTTCTTAACTATTGAATTAATATGTTCTTCCCATTTTAAATTATCAGCAATAAGTACACCCAAATCTTTTTGTAATTTGATGGAATCTATGGATTTTCCTTCTAAGTAGTATGTGAATTTGGGGTTGGAGATACCTAGATGCAAGACACTGCATTTGGTTATATTTAAGTTGATGATCCAATCCTTTGTCCAGCACTGTATTCTGTTAAGGTCTTTTTGTAATTGGCCTGAGTTTATTAGAGGGTTCCCAAATAATTTTCCATCATCAGCAAAGAAGGCAGATTCAGAGTCTATCAGTTCAATTAGATCTGTTATGAAAATACTAAACAGAGTCGGAGCGAGCACTGATCCCTGTGGTACACCACTTAGGACGCATTTCCGATTTGAGAAGCAGCTACCAACTCGCACTTGGAACGTTCTGCTTGCAAGATAGTTCTCTATCCATCTAAGTAGTGTGCCACGTATTCCGAAGTGATCTAGTTTCCTTACCAGACGTTGGTGCGGAACCTTGTCAAAGGCTCGTTCGAAATCTAGATAAACAATATCAACAGGATTCTTGCTGTCAAGTTCTCTTGTCCAAGAATGCACACAAGAGAGTAAGTTTGTAACAGTTGATCTTTTTTCCACAAAACCGTGCTGTTTTATAGATATTAAACATTCTTTGTTTAGAAATTGAGTGATTTTATTATTTATGATCTTTTCCATGATTTTAATGATTATGCTAGTGAGGCTAATAGGGCGAAAGTTACTAGGTTGCATCTTATCTCCTTTTTTGTAAATAGGGGTCACTATTGCATGTTTCCAGTCTTGAGGTAGGTACGCATTTTCAAAGGACATATTCATCAGGTTGGTAATTACAGGAGCAAGAGTATTAGAACAATTTTTAAGGATGCAGCTAGGTATTCTATCTGGTCCAGGAGAATAATGGTCTTTTTGGCTCATGATAATTTTTTTTACTTCTGTTTCTGTGAAGAATATATCGCATAGGCTATTTTCTACACGGGCAATAGCTGTCACATTAACAGTTTGATTTATGACTGGCTCTTCAGAGTATGCTTTTAAGAATTCCTCAGCAAATACATTTGCAATATCGTCAGGTTTAGTTACTAGGTCTCCATTATGGCTTCGTATAGCTGGTGGAATGCTGACTTTGGATGAGCTACCCTGACGAATATAGGAGTAAAAAGGTTTGTCTCCAAATTCCAATATTTTAGCTTCGAAAGAGCTTCTCTGTTTTCTGGCTAATGTAACACATCTATTATTAACTTCACGGAATTTTTTATAATCTTCGTCTAAGCCAGAGGCCCTATATCTATCCCAAAGCATCCTTTTTTTAGCAATTAAGTTTTTAATGTCTTCATTAATCCAGGGTTTGTTGTGTATTTTGCCCTTAACTTTCTTTTCTGGAGCATGTAGGTCAATAGTGGTATTTATTGCTGTCAATATGGTAGCCCAAAGTTGTTCGGTGTCACCAAAGGAGTCTAGATTATCAAGATTTTTTATTAAGTCATGGTTAAAATTGTTAAAATCAATATTCTGGTAGTATCGTCTAAGCTTAGTTGTTGAGTTAGATTTCTGCAACAGACACTGAAAACTGAATTCTAGCACACAATGATCACTCTTACCAATAGGCGGCTTATGCATTATATCTTGTATAATTGTCTTATCATTAACCATTACCAAGTCTAACAGTGATGGTGCTTGACCTGTCTGAAATCTTGTAAAGTTTTTGACTAATTGGAATAAGTTGCTGTTGAGAAACATGTTTACAAAGAGTTCTTCCGGTCCTGATCTGTATATGTCTGCCTGAACTGGCCACTTGATAGATGGGTAATTGAAATCACCAGCAATAATTATATTGTTATTGCTGGCAGCTTCTGCAAGATTGTTCAATAGTTTTACGTCTCTCTGTCTCCATATAGTTTCATCGCTACAATCAGGACGATATACTCCCACTACAAGACAATGAAAAGTGCCACACTGAATGTCTACATAAAGTGCTTCCGCTTCATCACAAATATATTTTTTGTTTATTCTAGCAATTATTGGTGTACCACAGATATTATTTCTGACATACATAGCCACACCTCCACCTCTCGTTTTACCTTCTGACTTGTGTTTCTTGTGCTTCCTGTCTAGGCGAAATAGGGTATAACCTGTTATGTTATATGTGCTGTTACGGTCTTTACTGTTAAGCCATGTTTCAGTAACAATTACAATACAAGGTTTGTTTGTGTTAACATAGAGAAGGAAAAGATCAAATTTAGAGGACAATGAGAACAAATTAGTATACATAAATGTGATGTCAGTGTATGGATTTCTAGAATCATCATTTAGTTTTTTTGGTTGACTATTTTGGGGTGGCCCTTGAAATATTTTATTGTAAGGTTTGCTTCCCCGTTTTCAATCCTAGTTTTTAATGTTTCGCGAAGTCTGTTAAGCTCTTCTCGCTGCATTGGTGTTTTATCGTCATAAAGCCTTACCTCCTTACTTGCCTTACTTTTGTTCCTCAGTATCTTCACCACAACGCTACGTGACCTGAACATCACTTTTATAGGGCGCTGTTTACCACATTCACGACGACCTAGCCGTTGCACTGATGTTACTTTATCCGTGTAGTCACAGTTACAGTCAATGTCTATTAGTATCTTCTTCACAGATGATTCATCGTGAAACTTTCTCTCACTGGCATCATCTGAGGTACATTCCTTTATTCCAACAAGAATCACATTGTTGGCTCTGCGCTCGCGCTCTAAAACTTCATCTAATATTGCACTGGTATCAGGGGGAGGCCCCGCCACTAGCGGCGGTGCACCATCTACAGCGATCGGGGCTTGAACAGACCTATTTGAGACACTTTGAAGTTGCTTTTTCATTTCATCGATTTCTGTTCGCAAGCCGTCATAAGATTTTATGAGTTTCGGCACTTGAAATAAGGCCTCACGACACGGCGGACATAAGTATAACAGGGTACGTTTGCCCTTCAAACCCATAACTCGCATCTCACTGCTAGTCAGATTACTGCATTGCAAACATATATTTCGCTTGCATCCATCACACTGCACCAAATTATCATCGTTGTGGTCGTTTTCACATTGGAAGCACAACATTTTTGCGGAAATCACGAAACTGACACTTCCAAAAAAGTCGTAATTTGTTTTCAACTTATAGTACTTAACTACACAAATATTTGAATTGATTTGTGTTCATACACAATTCACTACTATGTTTAAACACATATATTGGTTTTTTAGCAATAATTACGTGTTATTACTATTTTTAATAAGAATTTAAAAGCTACACTACTTTCGACACAGCTTGTTTATCTGAGGGTAGCGAGAAAAGATAATGTGAAATCAATAGTAGACAAGATGGATAACTATACTTTTTAATTTCAATCTACGTATTAGAGTACGGAATATATAATAAATACAATTATTCAGATTGTAGCGACACACATACCTATATGAAACGTGGTATTTGTGTACTACAACAACTCCGGCGAAAAACCAGCGGCACTATAATATCCCAAGTTTAGTCGACTTAAGAAAGCGATTATTAAAGACTCACCGCCCAGGTGGCGACCACATGTTACCTGGGTGTAACTATAATCTCGCTGACAAATCCCATTTACAATGCAGGGCACAATTATTGTTTAGTATTATTTTATTATTTAAATTATCCATGCTTCATTGTTGCTTTATTTTATTGTATTGTTAATTTATTGTTTTACTTTTTACGACTGTAATAATATTTGTATTTTAATGCCTGCGTATTTTATCTCTAAGTCTTTGCACGAGTTCTGTTTCCTTTAAATATGCACTGAATTCAATAAACACCAGATCCGTAATCCAGCTGCCAAAGCGGTTACTAGTCTGCACAAACGGAGTTAAATCTTTCATTTACTCATTCCAACCTTCTGATAATAGCATAGTGGTACTTATACTACCACTACTGCTAAAAGATGATAGAGGCATTTTAAAAACTTAGGCACAGTATTTATTTAAATCATTTTGAATTGAGATGTGGTCGCCATAATATTGGCCTAGGTTGCTCTGCCAAACGCTTTTCAATTTACCCCTACACCGTGGCCGGCTGTTATGCGATAGATGGACGAAAAAGTTTGAGGCTATCTAAAAAAAAGTTTTACATTGAACAGTATTGCTTTTGGGCAAAGAACATTTGAAGTATAACTTATCATAGTTTGATAAAATAAATGATATGCCTCGCTTGTAACAATAAACTATACATACCCACTAGTAACAATACTTAGATGGTGAGCGTAACTTCTTTCGTACCTTAGTTTACTTGTGGTGCCGTTCCACACTGCAGCTCAGTAGTACATATAATTAAAAACCACATAAAATATAGTAGGTCGTGATATATTACCTGTTATATTGTAACAACGTTCTTACCCCGTATATTTTTTATTATACCCACTGTTTACATGTATTTTATACTGAATTGTGTTGCTGACAACAGAAATTTAAGAAATTGGTAGAAAATTACAAAATAAATACACAAATGAAATATAAATAAAATTTTTACGTGTTTTAAAACTTTATTTTTGATGTAATAATTAAATAAGAATTTAAATATGTGCACTGAATCATATTCACCCTTAATTACTGAACGAAGGGCATTTTATTATTGAACATTATTGATTTGCTTCTAATTTAAAAAGATCATTAACGACTTAGTATTTATCTAGTTAAATTATTTGTTATTTTAAATACTCTTCTTATAAATTGTCAAATACGTATTATATTCACGAATTCACATAGGTGCAATAAACTTGTACGGCTTCATAAGTTTCCAAATGGTTCAGATCTGGTTGGTAGAATGTGAAGTATGAAATTTTGTCAGTAAAGAAAAATAGAATGTACATAAAATAGTAAGATTCTGAAGTTATCTATTTTTAAAATCATAACAGAATTTCCAAAGATTACTGTCTGTCTTGAGGTGATTCAAACGGATTTACATGGTTTTCTTATGTTACCGTTCTTTCATATTAAGTATATTCTTATATATATATTACCATATATATGAATGCAACAAACTTAAAAAGGAATTACATATTTTAAATATTTATTAGTTTTATCAAATTATTTTAGAGACTGCTGTCTAAAATTTATAACTATCTATTTCTAATCCTTATTGTTATAGGCTACGGAAGAATAAGAAGAGGTTATAGGGAGTTAATCTGTACCAGAGATAAGTAAAAACGTCTGTACGTTATCAGTCTGTGGACTGATAAAACTATGAAATGAGTCGAAATGACGGGCCACAGAGTTATTTTTAGTCGTTATGAGTAGGTATTATTATTCTGTGCACAGAGTACATCTGTGCACCTTGGTGAAACGACGGACGGGACGTTGAGTTTATTCTGTGCGTTGAGTTGTCATTAGTTGTCTGGTTAGGTTACTCGTGTAAATTATGATTTGAGTGAGATATTTATTAGATTATTTACATTATTATAATTTAATTTGTAATTTTATATTTAAATATTTATATATATTTTTATATTGGTAATTAACTTAAAAGCGCCGGTTTGTAATAAGTTTAGTCTTTAGACTTAAAAGTTCGAAAGTGGTGGGTAACTCGTGCAAATAAACTGTTGTATGTAACAAGCAACATGGACCAGAGTGGTATAACCCCGAACACATCCAATCAACAGCTTGTTATTAATAGTGACAATGATTCTGCAACGGCGTTGCTGCAAGAGAAGCAGGCAAGAAGACGTGATACTCTGAGAGATGTCACACTTAGAGAGTACATGACTGTGGGAATTTTGTGTTTCGTCAATCTTATTAACTATATGGACAGATTTACCCTGGCCGGTAAGTATTTAAAGATATTTTTTATACCTGAAATAATCACAATTCTGTTAGATTCTAATTGGTCTTTATTGAATCCTAATAAAATTACCAACAGCAAATAGTACAGGATCTTATCAGATATTTTTACAAGTGTCACAGTCTACTATTATCACTTGACCATATAGAGTGTTATATTTTTATTAACAGTTTTTATACAGTCAATGTAAATCCATTACAGCTATGATTTACTATTCCAATAGGTCTTAATAGTTGGAATCTAGTACTACAAATACTAATGGAATAATATGATTAAAGTCTGATGATGAAGGCCCATCAGGCTAACAGTACTAGTCAGTTTGAAAAAAAAAACAATATGAAGTTTATATAAAAAATTAACAAGAAATTTTTGTTAACCTGTGGTGTATAAGGTATCAGTAAAATCATATGGACAGTTATTAGGTACTTAAATGTTTTTTATTCTAATAATCTGATTATAGTAATTAAAAAAAAAACATTCTCATATATATAAAATAAGAAGCATCCAGTGTTTGGTCTACACAATCTGAAGTGGATTGGCTTGCCTCAATATTATGTATAAAAAATTAAAAAATAATTTACATTATTGAATGAGACTGAATTTGCTTTTCTAGTTTGTTTATTATTTATATATGCTCATATAAATGGGATTTTTATTGACCTACAATATTTGTATCTATATTCAAAATTAACTAGAGAACAAATTTCTAAAAGTTTCAAGTGGTAGTCATCAATAAGTAACTGCTATATCACTATTTCCATAAGAATTAAAAATATCCATATATATTAATTTTATAAAAAACTTTTGCAGCAACAGATCTTTCAAATATATTTTTACATATTGTATATATTATATATATACAATGTGTTTTTACACATATATACTATATAAAAAAATGCCTTTTACAAAATTTTATTGATATAACAAATCTGTTAGACTATATATACCTCTTTCAAATTTATAATTTTTGTCATTGAGTTTGCCATTATTAAATACATCCTTATAACATATTTCTGAAAATCTTAATTTACTTTAATTTGTTCTGTAAATGTTGTTAACAATATAAGTAGGTAGCTTAATTGTTTATCAAATATTAAAAAATGTAGGTAATCAAACATACTAAAAATATGTCAATTCATATCATATTAAGGAATGATATTTATATATATATATATATATGTAAAGTTTTCTTGAACTCAGTTTTGTTATAGAATTTGTAGCTTACTATATAATCACTTTCAACTCAATAACTTGTGTTTTGTATATTACTTGTAATTAAAAATAAAAATCAAGAACTCCTACTTGCAGCCTTCTTCGTTCTTATAGTGATAAAAAAATCCTTATGAAAAAGTTGTTTATGTTATTTATAAATAACAATTCATATTTTTGATTGGATGAAATTTTGGTCCGAGAACATTCAAATACTATAAAGCCTGTTTTTCGCTTTGGTTATTAAAAAAATGTGAAGTAAAAAATGACCATTTTTTTGAAAATTAAATCGGAAATTTGTTTCAGAGTACCATCATTTTTAAAGTTAGATATAAGAACTTATATCATTTATGATCTTAGTGACAATTTTTTATGACTAAAATGTTTTTATTGTTTTAACATAATCCCAGAAGAGTTTCTTTTTCATTCAAAGAACCAATAATGATAGTAAGATAACATCAATATCGAATATGGAACTTATTATATAACTTATCATAATATATAACATAAAATTTCTTACATAATATATAATGGCGTAACTGTGTGTTAATAACCATCGGTAATGTTTTTGTTCATACATGCTGTAAATTTCGACCGGTACTACCTGCCTATCTGGAAGAAGAACAGTTACTTTTTTATTATGAACAACGATATTCAATCCAGAAAACTATTATTGTTAAGAAACCGTGTTAATAATAGTTATCAACATTGTGATATTTTTTTAAGGTGATTGAGATCATCACCGATCATTAGTGGCTAGTGAACGAGACGCTTAGTCTTCAGTAGTAGAGTATATAAGACGTTGATGATACGTCTAAAAAACAAAGAGCCTATTTTCTATGAAACATAAACTAATATTCGTCTTACAAATGTAAAACTTGTCTTATGTAAGAATTTAAAGTTCCTTCAATATTTACAATTTACTTAAACAACTACTGACCTTTCTTTTTTAAAACAAACCTGTAAAAATGCTTTTTGTTTTGCTTATTAGTTGTTATCAGAAGCTATTTTATTAGTTTTCTTTTGGGTGGCAATAAATATGGTAATGCTGTCTTTGTTACGTCATTCATCCATGATTTAACCTTAATCTTTGCATGGTGTAACAACAAAATACCTCTCCCAACTCTATCCGTCACAGTTATGTAGCAGGATTAAACTGGATTACCTAATAATCCTTTTATCGTACGCGCTTCATGGTACATAGCACTTTGGAGGGAAGAAAAATGTTACGTAACATTTGGAAATAAGCTCATGTTTATATTTCATTTTAAGTTTAAACCACGGATGGTGTCGTTGACTTTATAAGGTATCTAGAAGGAATGTACATAAAAACGTACCTATGAATAATTTCTAACAAATTTACGTGATGGTATGTAAACGAAAGTTTTAATTGTTCTTTACATCAATGGGATAAGAAGGCCATGAGTTTCGGTCGTTTCGACACACGTTCAATTTATCGAATCTGTATAGAAATAAAAACTAAACTCTGCGTGTGAAACATACCTGAACCGATAAATTCTTATTAATGATAGCTAAGCTAAGCCGTGGGGTAGGGTCGACATCACGTTATTAGAAAAGTAGTTTTTGATATATGCTCACTCACGCACGTATATATTTTAAAGTAAGCAAAATATTACAATTCGTCCTTAAAAACATTTAAATATAGAATGGATTATTTGAAGCCATTATTACGAAGTTTTTGTCATTACTATGTATATTAAAAGAAAAGAGATTTATGCTATTTACTTATAAACTTTACGCAGATTGGAAACCTTTGAAAATCCAATTGGATTCTGGGCGCTCATAACTGTTCTTGACACTTTCGTGATTAGAGAGTTGAGGAGAAAGTATAATATTGACGGCTTTTATAATCTTTGTGTACGGGGGCAAAAGAGATATAAGCGGAGATTGCACGTGTTCAATCATTGAGGGTAAATTTCCCCGGGGTACGATCTACAAGTTGGCACCGCAATAACATACCCTTTGATTATCATGATTAAAATCTTAAAGCGATTAAGCCTCGGTTACCGTAAATAAAGTGGCAAATAAAATATTATTCTTGTAAGGAAGTTGTAAAACAGATTTTTATTTTATTTAAACAGATTTTTATTATTATTGAAGTAAGGTTTTTAGTTTGTTTTTATACAACAACAGTAATTACCCTTCAGAATCTTAAATAGTTACCTATAATAATATTCGTCCATCATGGTTTTTGATTAATTACAAAAGCATCACTCAGTGTATTACCTTGAAGCTTTTTTACATAAGCGTCTTTACTACGTACGATAACTAGTAACAATCCATTTAATTGTCGTTACGGAGTGAAATCGTTAAGTGCCGGTTGCTTTAGTAAATTCCACAAAATAGATAAATACTTTGAACACTGTTGTTCATTGCGTTGGAACTTAATTGTTATGTTGATAAGTATCTTATCAGTGTATTGTTTGTATTCTTTTTTAACATTTGTTTATCTTATGAATATTGTAAGTCACTATTCTAAAGAACAGAGGTCATGCGATGATTCATTCAATGAGTTCTCTAGTATACATTATATGCCGTTCGATTTTTCAGTTGTTCCGATGACGTCCAATGACAAGCAGTTCGGAGCAATGACTGTGACTAATTTAAAAGGATTGACTCTGAAGTGTGGATCACGGACTTCTACGTTAATGTAGAATAATCAGTTGACCTGCTATCACTAACATAATTCTAATACAAAGTAACCGAGACAGCAACACTAAAATGTTTGGATGCTTTTATTTATTATAGATATAATTTGTAAGAACAAATACTCTATTATGTCAGATAATTATTGAACGAAATGAATTTACTATTACATTCTTGGTTGGGGCGTGAAAATTATTAAAACGGAGAGGCTATTCCGTCCGTGTACGTTCAAGTGACTATTTGAGGTTAAGAGAATAACTTAATTGTAATATTACTTACCGCTCACTTTTTCAGAATGGATCCGCCATTCTAGCGTAATTGAATAACCAAAAAAAACTATAATCACATTTCTTAATTACACAGGATTGTTTTTTTTTATCTCTTTATTATTTTTTGTCTATCAAACATTATTTATTTAAGAGTTCGCTTTGTATAAGCAAAAAACTATTTGTTATTGTTAGTTCAATTTAGAAACATTTTCTTATAAGAAAAACTAGCGGGCGCAGTAGAAATTGTCCTGTTCTTAAAATAAAATCCTGGAACCAGGTCACTGAGCCATCTACTTGGTTCAATTGTGAAACCCACCTGAAGAAATAAAAAAAAAATCATACAAATCTGTCCAACCTTTTAGGAGTAGTTCAGTCACATACACACGTAAAGAAGAACGGTATATATAAAGACGTGTAAAGTTTTGTAACAGTACAGCAATTGCTTTAAAATCACGCAGTCGTTTTAAGTTTACTCCAATTTTTCATACGTCTTTGACCGATACTGATTATAAATTATAATTTAAGATATTACCTATCGTATAAATCTGTCCTTCAATTTTTTTAAACCAGATTATTTTTTTTATTTGTCTGGATATTTAAGATTGTTCGAATTGTTAAATACGCTTAAATTTCTCTTATAACCACTACCGAGCACAAATATCATAATAGTAATAAAAATAACATGATTCAATAAAAGGGGTGCCTATTCCCAGATTAAATAATGGGAACCCGGTGTGCGTTGTGAAATGAATAAAATATGTGAACGTTTACTCATGGTTTTTGTTGACACAGTAAGGGGTGAGATATGTCGTTCGCTTGGCAAAAAAAACGAATTACTTCGTAGACATTTTTTTTTTATATTTGTGGAACGCTTTTATTTTTCTTAGCACGACAATTTGAACACATTGTATCTTATGGTAAGCACAGTACAGCTCTAAGGTGATTTACCTAGAAATCTAAAATACATCTCAAGTCGCCGCAGTCATACCGGCATGCAAACTTTTGTGTAGCTGGATACATATAAGTATACAAGCTGTTTTCGAAGCGTGATGAATCAACGGAGTCACTGTGATTGGTTTATCCCCATGCGCATGATGGTATTTGTACGTTATAATATTAGTATATTATACTGTATAGTTGAACTAGCTGCTGCACTCGGCTTCGTTTACTTTAATATAGATAAAATATATCACTCGGGAATAGTACTTTTTTCTGGATGAAGGATGGTCATTTAAATTGTAATATAAAATCGGGTTGTATAAAAAAATTCTTTAAAGTTACAAATATTTGTAAATTATTGTACATAAATAGTTGTTCTGTTTGGCTTTGTGAGAATGAATGGTAGATTAGACCAGAAATTCCCATAAGTTATAGATGTAATCAGAAATACCTGAGTAGTTAGAATTGTATTGACAAAACACAAACTTAATACTTATCTATTTTGTAAAATAAGTTCAGAGTCACTCTAATTACATATTTCGCAAAAGGAAAGCGATAGCAGAAATGGCTGCATAATTATTTTATACGTAATGCATTTTTTCCCACAAATATATCATATTACATATACATAGTATACGTTTTAAGTTACATTATAGCTGGTAAAAATCTGTATCTGTCATTTTGATGCTGATATTTAGCCAATTCTGTTATCACTTTGCTCTTGTGAGGTGGGCGTATTCGTCGCCCTGATTGGAATCGGAATGTATCTTTAATTCTATTTCATTAATACTAAATAATAGGTATATATTGTTTTTAAATGTATTAAACATTTTCGATTTTAAAATACAGTACCATTTACGATACATTTTAAAAGACTATTAATATACTTGTCTCATTTAAAGTTTCTACTAGCGTTTTATTATTAAAAGGTAAATACTATAGAATATCACGATAGGAAATTAACAGCTCTAGTACGTAATATAATTATAATCGCGATGTCTCTATGGAGGTAAACAAAAATAAAAAATATCACTTCTATCTGTCGGTATAAACTTATTATTTACTTAATATGAAAACATGACTTGGTTTTTAATTGTAAATAATTTACTTATAAAATGTTATTTAAAAACAATTATCATATAGTATCATAATATCACTTCCAAGGAGATGTATCTTCATTACCTAAATCGTTTAATTTTCATATTTACCTGATGTCTATTAGTTACTACAGTCTTAAGAAATAAAATTAAAAAGTTTTTGTTCTAATATAAATAAATCAGTGTATACTTACACCGTAGATATTATAAAATCTCATACATATATTACGACTTAATTTTGTTCGTATGGGCTTAATTTGGTTGGGGTGTGTACACCGTCAAAATGAATTCCTATAGATACTCGAGCTTCCCATGATGTTATCTGTGAAATAAAATCACCATGACTGGCACAGTTTTCTATTTACTTCGTAGGACTCTCGACAACGACCGATAAAATGTTCGTTTTTCTCGCGGGTGGTCCTCACGTACACGGTTTTGAGTCGTATATGTATATATATATATATACTTTTTTTTAACGTAACCCTTCTATTTGTTTTAGTAGAACAGATAACAAGACTTTACGGATGTTAGGTAAATAATTACAATTATAATGAAATTATGCGCATTGTGAAATATTTAGCGATGATGAAAACTGCGCAACGAATTATTATTCTTAAAATAATTTCTAGAAACGAATAAACCAATTTGGTTTTATATTCAAATATATCCATGTAGTAATATATTACACACATTGACTGGATTCATTATACCGACATAGTGCATACTCCTAGGTTCAAAATGTTATTTCGTGTAGTAATTGGTGGTATAATACGTATTCCCAGTAAAAAGTATTTTAGAAACGAAACTTGCAAAGGAATTTAAGAAAAAAAGAAGATTCATACAGTAATTCGCAATTTCAAAAATTCGAAACTGAAATATAAACACTAATTTTTACTGGGTACTTCGAGCACGTGTCTTTTTTTTCGAACTGAGATACCCTGTTGACCCTGGGGCCTCTACAGATACACCGGACTATTAAGAGGAGCGTTTATGGCACTCACCCGATTTATTTAGGCGATCAGCGCAAGGGCACACGGTACGCCTCGGCTTGGATTGTCATCGAGTTTACCGATCTAACTAAGCTAAGCTATCTATCTCATACGTATATGAATTCGTAAAAAATACATGTGTAACCATACCACGAATGCATACGTGTATTTTGTATCTGACTACCGAGTTGTGTGATCTATTTCAGGCCGAAAAGGGGTGAGAAATGTGGTGTAATAATAGGATGTCCTTTTCTATTATACCTTTGACAACCTGTATGCAAAATTTCGTGGTGACTGACTCCTGTAGTTGAGGCGTGAAAACGTAACAAACAAACAAACTCCCATTCGCGTTTGTAATATTAGTAAGGATGTCAATTATTGAAAATTATTAAAATCGATAGATGATTAAAATATTACTGTATGAAAGTAATTTAAGGTGATATTTTTTATTTATACTATTGTAGTTGCTGCTTTAACCCGTATATACCTTTTATTGTTATAGTCTCCCTGTTAAATTTTATTATTAGCACTATACGATAGCGTAATGATATTTAGCGTAAATAATACTCAGAAAAGCCTAAAAGTACGTATAAAAAAATAACATTCCATTAATATTATATGTCACAACTAATATTAACTAATAGTGCAGTTTGGTCCGGTGATCGAAATTCGGATATAATAAATATTTTATTAAGTTTCAATATTATTGAGGTTTCGTCCGAAGGGTTTACAAAAGTAGATTGGTAGACGCAGAAATCTTGAAGTATGGCAAATACAGATTTATAAATAAAGGCTTCGACTCGTCAAAAAAAAAACTGTCCAAAATTTTTTTAATGAAAACACAAAATTTCTTGAATAGTTATTAAAGAAAAAAATAAAGAAAATTGGTTAGCAGACTGTAGAACTAAAATGTGTTATTTTCGTATATTTATGTGTTTGTATTGTTATTTTGTGAATTATTTAAACTTTGACAGTTTAAAAATTTAGGTCTGTCAAAGGTTACATTTATCACCGTTTCTTATTACATTAAACTGGAACTCATAATTGGTCAGATAAATATCTATATAAGCAATAGACACAGTGAGAGCTTTGATGTGATCCGTTGCAGATGTGTACTTCGTACAATGTAACTAATAAACTTGAATATTAAACAGGAACTTTGGTCTAAATATATGTTTGAGAAACATTAATTTCTTGTGTAAATTAATTTTCATTAAATGTTTTAGAGTACGTTGAATTAAATCAACCTTATAATTTTTTTTATATGTTGTCATTTACGAATATTATTCTAATTTTTTTGATGTCATAAACATGAAGTGTAATTTATAATTATTAAAATAATCGATTATTTCCCATTTTTAAATCGCCATAAATGTTAAATTTATATAGAATACAGCTTACAGAGGCATTACTGCTTGTGTGTTCTCAGGATAGGTACTTTGGTGGAACGAAACTCGAGTGGACTCTCCACTTGGGATCAATTAGTTCCACCTCTACAGATAATTACAGTGCTTATTCAAGTACGGGACGGAATTAAAATAGATGCATTCAGTATTAAGAGATATCTTCTAAGACATTTCCAAGTGAAAAACAAACAATGATTAATAGTATTGAATGAATTTACGAGTAGATGAAGAGAGAACTTATTTTAAAGATTTAAATTAGAACATAAGTTTAATCGCAAGAAAATTAAGGAGCTATTGCTATTGTTTTTACAAACCTATAAAAGAATACAATATCGCCTTGCTGTAGATTTTGGACTGTACCAAAATCATTCCTAACATAGCGTTTGATGTTAGTGATTTTACTTCGGTTGTTAATACAACAGATGTAGGAAGGTTACTTAAACCCTGAAATGTGAGCTTTTTTGGTTTAATGACTGTAACATACAGAGATACATTCTTAAATTCCCTAAGTAGCGGGGAATCATCTAGTATTCATATAGAAAATGTTATGTGTGAGAATTCTTATCTGATTCATTTTGATTAAAAAAAATTTATTAAAGTTCTTTGTATTTTTGAAATGTGTGTCGGATCATGATATATTATAATTTTTTTAAATAAAAAAATACAATCAATGTAAACGGTATGTATTAATGTTTCGGTCGAACAGAAGACTTTAAAGGTTAAACTGGTACTTTATTTTGTATATTCTATTCCGCAAAAGTCAATACAAGAATGTGAACTTGCTAACAATTGCATCATACAGTCACAACTCAGTTTGTCAAGTCACCGTGTCGCTTTGATAACTGTAGATACGATACGGGTAATAGTGATAATAAACACTCGAGTCTATTGGTATGGCAATAAACTGTTGGTAGGGTGTAGTTGCTACCGTACCGTAAAAAAAGGTCGACGCACGCATATAGCGTATTTGGAAACTGATAACCGTCCGCTGGATCCGCCAAGGAATTTTTACAACAATGTCTTACAATTCTGTAGTAAAGGAGTTCACAATTTTCGCGTATGAACTGGCATTATTATAAAAAACGTTCATAAAGATTATGTTTTTATATCAATGGTCTCTCAAGTTCATTATTTTATAAATGTATAGTGTGTACACGGTATTTATATTATAAGCGTGATTATACCATAGATATGATTTATTCCACTTATGTTTTATCTATAAAGTAAGTAAGTAAATAATATTAGTAGTTTAGTTGTTTATTGTCTGTATGATAGTAAAGGATGTTGACTTTAGAAATGTGATTGCTGAAGTTGATCCCGAGGAACCCAAGGTGTCCGTGGAATAGTAACTAGGGTTCTTTGAATTAGTAACGTTTTTCATTGGTTTTTATTATTTTCGTTAGTTAGTACCATTGTCGCAAATTAGAATATTATTTTAATTGCACTGTTTTTTATTGTTTATCATTCTAGTCTTTAATATAATAGAGATTTGTTAAGTGATCTGTAGTTTTATAGGTCTAAGACCCGCTACGCTAGGATTAAATTGAGAATTGAGGGTGGAAAATACATTATGAAACGTTTTCTTCTCATGACTATTGTTACAACAACGTTCTTGTTTTTCAATTTCAAGTAAATATGACATTTTTTTTCGAATTGACCACACTGTCGACCTGGCAAGGCCTCCACAGTTTTACCGGACTTCGTTAATATGACATAGTTTTCTACAATAGGTACTTTACATTCTACGCGTATTCTAAAACTAAGAGATGCGCCTGAGATTAATCTCATATATTTTATTGTACTTTGTGATAACTATCTATACCCGCGTGGTTTATGCTGGAACGTGATTCGTACAGATTACAAACCCCACAAACGCATAGCTTTTTAATATATAGTCTTATGCTATTAATACCTTAAATTAAGCCATATTATATGTAATCCATTGTAGTGCCAACGGACTAAAGCTTTATCTTAGTTATATTCATTTTCTGATACTTGAAAATTATACATGTTAAGTGGTAAGTAAACCGTTGTTTCTTATTGACTATTTATGAAGCAGAGTTTCAAGTTATAAATGAAGTATTCATTAAATTAATTGAACTATGTACATATGTTAAAGGTATTTTGTTTCAAGGAAAATACATTAAAAAATCAAGAACAAAACGTTAGTATCAAATGAACAAAATTGTGTTCGTACAAAAACCCTTTTGCCCGTAGTATTGAACTTTTAAAAGAAAGTAAACATATTACAACGCGGTGTGGCGGTGTGGGAAAATATTGATGCAAGTTGCCACCTATATGTACTTTCAAATTAATGGGGTGCTTGCGAGGGTGAAAACACCCTAAAGCTTTTTGTAGCAGACATAAACTTAACGCTACCTTTTGATTACATATTGCTCGGACAACAACAATCATAACTAATATTATAATTGTGAAAGTGAGTTTGTTTGTTTATTAAATTTTCACACTTTATCCACTCAACCGATCATTATGAAATTTTGCATATTCCTTTGCAAGAGTACAGAGCAGGACATGTAAAAAAGGAGTAAAAGTACCTTCCATGTGTTATACCCGAAGGACAGATCAAATCTACAGTAACGCGAGCGAAATCGCGAGTAGCAGCTAATTTATGATAATTTTATGTTATTGTCGACAGTAAGAAACATCTTGACCAAAACAAGTTTCCCTTATGAAATACTCAAGAACATAACTGGGAGTTCATTGGAAATTATTTACCTCTTGGGCTTATATTCTGTTTGGGTACCTGTTAATATATCTATTACACAATGTATAATGCTGGATAAGTTGAGGGTACAGTGGTTAAATTTGTCACTTAGAATGCTGGCGCCCCGCGGCTCCGCGCTTTTTGTTGTTTCAAATACCTAAATGATTATTCGAGTCTGAGTGTTGCATGTCCCTGTTAATAGTAGTTTTGTGAAAGACGGGGCTTCATCTAGAGATAAATTAGAATTCGGCAGCTGTCTTTAAAGAAAAGTGATGTTGCAAAGTAGAAAATAAAATAGTTGTTAGTAGTAAATATGTTCTCAGTAATAGGACTAATTTCTGAGTGTGAATAGCGAATTATATATCAGTACACTTGTATGGGATTTCATTTGTTAGTATCTCATAAAATCTCCATAACACATATTCATTTACATTTTATATCTAAGAGGAATTAGTATGCCATATATTTAAAGTTAATACAAGCTAGATAAAAATAAGTAATAGTGTACGTTCTCAAACTAACACGTCGCTGCACTTTTATAACATCAAAATATCAATCTCCGGAAACACTTTATTAAGGCAACCATAAAAAAATATTAACTCTGGTGTCTGCAATGTATAAATAAACTGGCTGTACTGACGATTCATTCTCTTAGAAGTGACTACAGAATTATTAAAGTTGGTTAAATATTTATATTTTTGGTTGAAAAAATGTACAATGAGGACTTTTGTTACTAGCAAAGCTCTTTTATGTTTTAATTTTAGAAGCAATCTTAATGTTTTATAATAATGTGGAGGAACCGTCGGTTTTTCTACTTTAGTAATTATCAACTTTATAGTGTTACAAGTTACATTACACAAATGATGGAAGATTTATGTTTAAAATAGTTGTTATGTAATAAAATATTACTATATATATGTAGGCATCTAGGAACAATTTAGTAACACTTTAAAAGTAACGTTGTTTAATTGTAAGTATTGCGTCGTTGTTTGTTACAAGTAGGTATGATTATTAATAATAAAAAAACCGACAGCAATAACCTTTCTTTTTGATTCACAGGCTATAAACTTATGGTACTTCCAAACTAAAGACGATTGTCTCTTCACGGATTAATTTATTAAAATACGTTAACCCTTTCATACCAAGGAGTTTGCCAAAGTATAAAATACTAGCTTTTGCTCTCAGTTTCGCCCGTGTTAATGTAGATATCATCAATCCCTCGGCAACATTTTTTAAATAAGCAAAAAAAAAGTACACTATGTTCTTTTTAATGATGATTAGATAAGCAGTCGAGTGCAAAATAGAGTGCCCAGAAAACGTTAGAACTTACTACGCATTCTAACGCCGTGTAAGGTCTAATCAAAAAATAAATTACATACTCATTGATTAATAGGTGATGTAATATGTAGAAATATTCGATCAACTCGGTAATCGATCGAACATAAAGGAAACTACCTCTTTTCAATTAATGTCAGTCATCGTTTTTCGACAGAATTATGTTGATGGAAATATTCACTGCAATATGGAGACCATTATAATTTTGTACGATTTAGTAGATATAGATAGATAGTTAAAGTTAATCAGGGGATTAAAGTATTTGTATTGTAAACAGCATTATCTAACCATATGGCACAGTATTAATACAAATTCCGATACTTAACAACACAATGTTACCGCCTTTATACGATTTTGTAATTTGTTTAAATAAACCATTTTCATAATTATAAATCTTAGAATTATGAGATCTTAATTTGGAAGTCGTTTTTTTTTATCTTACAGTTTCAAAACCTATTCTTAATTCTTATAACATTCAAATGATAAGATTGAAGTAACCAGATTATAGTTTATTTTATTGTTAATCTGAGATTTGCCAGCACGTTACCTTAACTTGAAAACTCGGTAACTTACCGACTCGCGATGTTTTATAATTCGTGTATTATTGCGAATATGTATATTATTTTTGCGTTTTCAAATAAATAAGTATGAAAAAAATAATGTTTCTTTCGTTCATCATAATTGTTACTAAAGAAAACCATAGCTATCCTTCTACAAATTCCTTCTTACAAAAATTTTACCACCAACACCAGCACCAACCACAATTTTTTTTTAAAGAGTTGGATTACCTTAATGTAAAATTAATATGCTGATATTATTTGAAGCATGGGAATTCATTGAATACTCGCAAAATGTCAATAGTAAGTCGAATCGTGAAAGTAGATACGTCCCGTTTAGATTATGTCCAGTTCTTGGTATTTCAAGTGCACTTGTTTCGTCGTGTTACTTACTACAAGTAACTCGCGTTTCATGCTTGACTACAGAGCACACCTGTACAAGTGCATACACTTATTGTAAAGTGAAGTAAAGACTAGAGCTGTTTCATAACAATAGCTTATCCTTAACCTGATTCGTGTTTTCGCTGTGCCTTTAAAATACTTCATTGGTAACATATTGTACGCATCGTGTTTTCTTATCTGTGTGAAGTCGATGTTAATCTGTATTTATGTAGGTTATATAAATATTTGGATTGTCATTTATGCTATAAGTGTAAAAGGAGAAATTAACTATTTTTTTAAACGGTCGGTTAGAGACTTTACTTACATTATTATTTTTATGAGAATACATTTCGAAAATAGTTAACACTAAACTATAAATTTCATTAACCAAAGTTTGTATAATATATCAAAGTTAAAATATCGTTTATTTTAACAAATGTTGTAATGTCAAAAAAAACGATTGTCAAATGTTTATCCCTTAAAAAATAAATAAACTGAAAAAAGAAAATCTGTAACTTTACAATTCAGTAAAATTGGTCTGTAACATTAAATTGTTTTTTGGTAAATTCTTACCACTGGTAAGTATTTATAGTTCGTTCATGTTTTCAGTGCCAAGTGCCAAAGCTGTAAGAAGAAAAGTAGTTCACATTCGATTTGCCGCACAGGCATGCATTATATAATACGTTCAACTAAGAAATAATTATGTAACCACCTATTATATATTTTGTGCAGTATTAACATTTAGTCATTATTATTAACCTCTATTGAACCACTGCTAAACACATGCGCACGGTAATTTTAATTTGCCCTTCGCAAGCCAGAACGTAATTCACATTACATAGAAAAGATTTATGCAATAGTTTAATTAAACATTAATTTCAGCGTTTTAATTTGTATAATAACCATTAGAAAGGCGAGTAATTAATAATTACCTTACATTTTCTCTATTGCATTTATATGGGTATAATTATGTTATGTAATAGGGCCCATGCCAGGGCTGGCTACATAAAAGAAGCTTGTCATCGCCACATGATTGATTTCTATTATAAAAGAATTCTTTTGTGTACCTAAGAAATCGGTTTTGGCTGCCAGTACGATTTGGTGGGTCATAGCGAGAGCGACTGGTGAAATAGGTCAAATTTCGGTATTAACATTTTTATTAGTTATACATATATAATTAACTATGAGTATCATTTTCATTTCCAGTTAAGAAACAAAAGGAACTATTGGCAAACAGTTAACTAGTGACGAAAATGGCAGTAGACAACGCGAATGTGGCGTAAAATTGTCAAATAAGCCATATGTGACGTATAAAATGACAAACAAAAAGCTCTGTCAAAATTCGCGATAGAATGGTTATCAAAAGCGCACTATTGTTTGAAGTTTAATAAATATACCTAGGTTAATTATATTTTATGAATTTTCTATGTAGTAAAAATATAACGAATAAATTAATTAAATCTATCTTAATATAAACATTTTTGTAATGGTTGTGTGTTGTCAATAACTTAATAATAACAAAAAGGTGAGATGCTTGGAAGGGGTTGTTTGGGCTATTTTATATTTTATCGTTTAATGTTAAGAGACTATTTTGCAATATGACTTTTCTAAAAGTATGTTTTCGGTAAACGCTCTCTCTTTAATCCCCGGAATGGACTTGTAGACAAACCGATTGGAATTTAGAAAAAAAAAAAAGTTTATTGTACAATAGGTAGCCGATGTGCCGATGACAAGTTTTTTATTTTGTTTAGGGGGTTTTCAATCTATATGTAATTTGTACAGATTATAAAATCAACAATAATACATTATTTATTAAAATATGTGGAAATCTGGTGAGAATATTATTAAATCATTTGATTTCAGTATTCGTATTGATTTATATTCGTCTGTTCATATAATAAATTATTGCAACATTAAACAGAAGGCGATATACATTTGTCGGAAATGACTTACAATTTTTAAATGTCAATTATTAGTCGAAATTTCATACAGTCTTTGATACGTTGCGTCACGGCGTCTACATAAAATGATGCAATTTTTGAATAGTCTAATCAAGTAACGTAGTGCTTTATTTATAACATATTGACTTTAGATTAACGATGACAACAATGGTGTTTTTGTTGAATATACTAGATTCTACATTTTTACGCCGCTGCTTTTTTTTTGGAACTGACTAATACGCTGTAGGCCTGGTGGCTAACTAGTATGGTAAACTAGCGATGCTAAACATACATATACGAATTAGTGAAACACACATGTGTACCAGAATGTGGACCTCACGAACTCCAACATGTATTTTGTAATTTGTCAACTCGGCTAAACTAAACTAAGTTCGAAAAACAAGGGAAAAAATAAAACCCTTCCACTATAATTATGTGTACCTACCTACGTTTGTGGGGGTGATCTGTGTGTGTCTGTTAAGCTAGTGAGTGAAAATATTCAGTATCACAGTATCGCGCTAGCAGCGTGCTCGAGGTCTCCACTCTGGGGGATCGAACCTAGGTTTGAGCTGCTGCCGAGGGTGTCGCGGAGAGTGTTTTAGGCCGTTGTTTTCCGTTGTTCGTTAGAACTATTGCAGATAGCCAGCATTTCGAATATGCCAAAGAATGATAAACGCGAGACGGTGATGCAATTTATCGATTAAAATTTTGGTTATTTCGCGCTAATTGAACTATTGCGTTTCTAATACTAAAGTATTAGAAATTGACGAATCTCGTTTCAAATGTATAGATCCTTTTGTAATTTATAACTAACTAGCGATCAGCTGCTGTTTCGCACGTTTCAGAGAACAATTTTGATCTGCAGTAAATGTCCGACGTATTTAAAATATTAAATTGTATAAGGATTAATACTATATTATTCTAAAGTAGCGTCGGAAATAACCAATTTTTGAATAATATGTAAATAATAAAAACAGTTTCTGTGGGTTATCTTTAGGAGATAGGCATATAGAAACTTTTCTGTATACATGTTTAAAATACTTATACAGTTCCTTGGTACATTTTGATGTTTGTTATAAGGTAAATAAATACCCAGTGTTAGCAAATGTGACGGCCTGAAAATATTTTTTACTATTTCGTTGCAATAAATTAACTCTTCTCCACTTTCTACAAAATATATGGTGCATATAAAAACCTTCGGACAGGAAATCTCTAAACCATAGCGATAACCGTATGGAAATCCGTTGGTTAGTTTAGAAAAACTAAACGTCCACATAGACAGAAAAGAATCGCGACTTCGTTTTAAAATATTTGTTGTTAAGAATAAACGAAAGACCCGTTTTTACGTTCTCATTTTTACTACATATATTTTTTATTTTCTGTGTTTTGCTCTTTGTAGGAAAGTACAGTATAATTATATTAATAGTTATTTTCAACAATTTAAGAGAATGTTTATTGAATAAAATTATTAAGGCTCGTACGGCGCACAGCTTAACTCGATGGGTATAGAGGAATCAACTTTTGTACAGGATTTTTTTTTTTTTAACTCCGATTTTTTTAAAATGTTTTTATCGATTTTTCTCTATTTCCTATAAATATAATAATTATGCTATACACATTTAAAACATATTGATATTAATATGAAGATATGCGCCAGACGATCGTGTAAACCGCTCTAAAATCGCTTACGTAGTTTAAAATAACTAAACGAAAACACAGCCAGACGTCAAAAGCGACTTTGTTATATTTATTAATATAATATGTATGAACGATACCTACATAACAATGATTAAAGACACAAACCTTACAAATATATGATTATAATCGGACCATAAAATTTAAGTAAACCAAACGAACCGTAGGTCAGCAACGATATATTAAAAGATACAAATAAATCATCGATTTCGTCATTAGCATCATGACCGAGACAAACTGGCGCGTCGCTTCGTGGTGCCAACGGCACCGTCACGAGTCGCTGTACAATGTTCGCGCCACAAATTCCACGCCGCCGATTGGTTTACACGAATGGCGTGATGCGGAATGTAGGCACGAGCGCTTGTTTTGTAGTATAAATTCACTCAAATACCTCGCTGGTGCTGCCGCCACGTTACGTTAATGTCTGGTGGTGACGTAGATCTGCAGTGGAGACGAGCCACGTAACGATAACGCTTACTAACAACAACCACTGAAGGTCAAATCACTAATCTTGACGAAACTATGATATCTGTAAATGAATGACACATTAGCTATATATTTTACATATATTGTGTTTACACGTGAGTAATTTAGTATGTAATCAATTGAACTGAATATTAAGTCCAGATTTTATTTATATCAATCATATTTACGGGCTACACCGGTTATATATAAACCATTCGGAAAACTTCTATATCCAGAAGAAAGGCTGTGTTAATGAAATGAATAAATCGTTGAAGTCTAGAAAATCTGGTACAATGTTATTAGAGAATACGTATTCTTCTTTAGATTTTTTTAGACATATCTTGTAATAAACAGCAGATGTGCTACTGTAAAGTACCTACAGTCCTATGTTGTATTTCTTAATTGTATATTCTAAACAACTAGATATATATTTAACTAAATACTAAAAATTTGTTGTATTCCAATTTTCATTTATCATGTATTTCAATTTGTAGTTTAGATGAAATTGAATTATATCAATATAAGTAATTTTAAACTTAACGTAATCTAACATACGTAACAACCTAAGATAAAAATAAGTAATTTTAATTATTATTATTTTTTTCGAACTGACCTACACTGTTAGTCTGGCAAGGCCGCTACAGTTCCACCGGACTAAAATTAATTACTACTCAATAGTAACATAACGTTAAAAATGAAGACATAATGAAATAAAGTGACAAAAGTAGTGAAGGAACTTTCGAGAGAGGTTCAATAAATAGATGGTTTATTTTTTCTAAAATAGTGAATTTTGGAAAAAATGATTTTGACCAACAAAATTAATTACGTCTCGTAAATTCTGTTCCGAATATGAAAATCACAAGTACTTATAAAAAGTATACCAGAATAGTAAGAAGAAATATCGAATTTTGGAGGAAATACGATAGACATCTTGAAGCATTAAAACATGCTAAATTAAGCGTCGCTTAGTATCATGACGTTTGAATCCTGACTGTGATACGTGAGCATGTTAAAATAAATATAACTATAGTATGTCAATGATAAAAGTAAATAATTACATTTGTACATACTGACATATATTATCATCTGCATATGTAATCATATAATTAATATATGTATTATAAATTCGAAAGTATGTTAGTGAATGTTTTATCCGTCAACCACGTTCAAACGGCTGGACAGATTTTAATGAAATTTGACATACAAGTCGATATCGTTGTAGAATGACTATAGTACAAATAATATTACGATATAAAAAATCCCATCGAAGTCGGTGGATATAAGATTGTATATGATAAAAAAGTAAATTTTTCGTACCACTTGAAATATACGGAACCAAATTGAATATGTTTTTTAAATGAATATATGACTGAAAGAAACTGAGAAAGTATTTGTATTATTTAAGCATTAAAGATAAAATTACATTTCATATCCAAATAATATCCGTAGAACATCAAAAGTATTTTTACGTGATCGTAGTCGGAAGAAATAGCTAGTATACAAATAAAATGTTAAGCACTTTTACGATTTAAGAGAGTTGACTAAAATCGTTTCTTTAATAGATACGGCGTCTATAACTGTAGCTGAAATTAGATTGTCATCCATTTCAAAGAGAACAGTTAACAAATCCTGCGTTTTTGTAGTCATAATTATTTTGAAGTCATTTCAAAAATGTACGCTTCTTGAATTTCAAACGGTAGCGTTTTCTAAGAATACTCATGATGATATGAATTAATTTATATTAAAAAAAAATGAACTGTTGAATGTATGTAAGCGCATCGCTTTGGAACTGCTGTGTCTATTTGGCAAATATTTTTTTTTGTCGTGTTTGTAATTCTCAGGACAAGGTTTTATGAAAGAAAGTGTCTAAAAAAATAGTATAGAAATATAAATAAAATTGAGTTAAAATATCTTTATATAAAAAAGTGAGTGAGTAAGACGGAAGACAGTAGGAAGATTTTAAATATATAGACAGGTTAACGTTCTTCTTATTCTTCTTTTAAATGGCAACATGTGTGCGCACACAATTTCGACAATATCACGTGAACAGAACCACAAACGATGGAGATTTTACCCAATAATTAAACAAATTTCATTTTTATATCCGGACGGGGTTACCTACAAACAGACACCACAAACAAAACACATGTAAACTACATATAAAACATACTGTTAGGTTACAAACGTACACAAGAGAAAGACACTAAAGTCTAAAGTTTAATTATGTTAGTTTTAATAAATTTCGACAAGCATATTACAATTAGGTGGTTATGCGTAACAAGAGTTAATAGACACATAATGTTAATAGGACGGGGAATAGAAGATGGTAGAACATCCTAAGGAGAGAAACTGTTTCTAGAACAATTTAAAAATATGTGACCAGGTGATTCAGTTGTTTTTTTTTTCATTAATTTTTTTTTGACGTGATAACGTCTTATAAGTCGATGAACGCCGGCTGCACACATGAAAAAGCATGACTCATTGTCACGTTCCGCCTGAGCCATGCGTGCAATCGAGAGCGCGGAACAAGCGATAGATAGAAGTGTTCGGTTTGTGGCGCATCTATCTCTCTTCCACTCCGTCGGTAATTCAGTGATAATAATTCCATTTAATTCATAAAAGTATGCAAGTTTTCATCAATGTTTTCTTATGATGTTATCACGTAAAATTCTCGTTTGTAAACCGACTTTACAGCAACCATTTTTTCATTAGTATACACGAATGATGCCTGAACGTGCAGCTAGTTTGATTTATATTATTTGATTTTAATTAAGTTGATTACCATAAAATAAACAGAACAAGAGCTTTTACCCTGTTCATTGTTAATGGCGTTGTGGGCGGGTAATGCGCGGTCAAACCGTCACGTTGTTTTTATCACATTTACTTTCACTAAATACATAAAAGCTTTTTATTAAATGGAAGGTGCTCCGATCAGTCTTGTTTATCATTATATGACCTTTGAGCACTATGTTTGATTAAAATATTGATGAGCGTGTCAGGTAAGTGATGAGTGTATTTTATTCTTTGCACTTATTATAAAAATGTTGTCGTCGAGAATATTGTTCATTTTGGATCTCGCCTTTTTTTACTATTTATCATGCTATAAGTTTTTTTTTAAATGTTTAAGTGGGTGTTCATAGCAGATATATTGTAGGTACATGATATAATAAGAGACGTAATTTAATTTTAAAATTTGGTTCTGTATGTTGTAAAATGTTACTATTTATTGTCAAATTATCAAGATGTAATTAGGAGTTCACATCACGTCACTCGTCTGTGTAGTTAACATTTCAACTACTCATGGAAATTCCGTAATGTAAAATATCAATAATATATATATATTATTCACAGTATTGATGGAAAACTTTTCCTGTAACTTAAAATTGAAACAGTCCATTGATCCATCAATTGAGTGATATTTTTTTTAAACATTTTATAGGTTAGCGTTTGGCCACAAACTCATCTGATGTTACATGATGATGTGGTCTAAGATGGTAGTCATGCTAAACTTAGAGGGAGACTGGCTCTCAAGGGATCACACCAACAGGCGCTTGGCGACAGATGAACCAACTTGAGGGTGGTAGGATGGTAGCTAGCCAGGCGGACTTAGAAAAAGCTTTAGCACCACGCTATGGTTTCACCACGATGTTGTCCTTCACCGAAAGCTCCGACTCAGTTGCTAGGGTTCGAACCTACGTCCTTCGACGATGTGTCCGAACATGCTATCAACTAAGCCATCATCGCTTCATATATGGTGTTGTTTATTTAATAAGTATACTTAATTTTCAATGTTCATTTTGTTGGAGAAACAAACAAAAATGTTGGGAAGATTTCATAACACAACATTTTAGAACGGGACATATACTCCTGTTCACGATAATGTTCCGTGATCAACATTAATTTTAAATATTAAGTATTTATTCGCCTTTTTAATTTCTTTCAAAATATTTAAATTCAACAAGTTTATATTGTTTTAGTAGTTGCGTGTTTAAAAAATAATTTACTAGTCACTTCGATAAAATATTATTATAAAATATATACTTTCGAGTCTCCACTATTTTATCAACTAATCTTTTTCTTTCTTTTCTTTGCATTTGCTTAAATCATTCACGGTCTTAAAACAATCTTGAAAAGTTATTTCTTTGAAATGACTCTAATCTCCTACAATCTATATAATAAAACAAGTTTGATTTTAAATAGTATGTACTTTTTTTTTAATTTCTTGTACCAAATCAATATAATTCAAGTTGAAAATATATCGCCAAGCACTATAGATGTATAACGGATGCTGCACTTGAAAACATGTTCGTATTCTTCGTCCATATCGGGTAGCATTTTAGTTAAACGTTAATCATACAAAGAATTTTAAAACCAAGTTATAACCCGTACCGTCTACTTGATATGGTTACACTAAAAAGGTAGACGATGACGTCAATAACAAAAAAATAAAAAGCACTTAAACGTTCAGTGAACAAATGCTGGGGGCTTCGACAAATAAAGTGGCGCACACAATAGAGCCCGAAATAATAAAAGAAATGATTTATCATATTGTTATAATGAATCGGTTTTTATGGGGAATGGATTTATATTTTCTTTATTCATCGTATTTATTAAGGGAATATAAACATTATTTAGAAATTTTGTTTCACAGCCAGCTGGTGTCATTTTTTTTTCAAAATCGATTGAAATGATTCCTGTTTTGGTGATTCATTTTGTTATTCTAAATCGAACGTTTTAATTGTATAAATAAATCGACTCTTTTAACACATGCTTATACAATTGTTTTTTTTTTATATTTTTAATGTTACTATATTTAAATTTATTAACACGTGTTTCAGAACATGAATTAACATTGAGGAAGTTTAGGAAAAATAAAAGCCAATCGTTAATTTATTTACCATTAGAAACCATCCACAACTTTATAAGTTTTTATTACAATATAAAACTTTATAACAATAAAATTTAGTTTATATCGATCAGAAAGATCGTAGCTTTCGATTTGAGGAAAAAATCATATTGAGAAAATGACATAAAATATGATTGTAATGAGGTGTTTGAAAGATTATGTATACCTTTTACAAATTGTACGTTTTTAAATTAAAAAAAACGTCCATCCAACGGTCGAAATTTACCCGTAATCCATTATATTTTAAAGATTTATTAACATAATTGTTCTTTTTTTGTCCAAGAGTGTACCACTTTAATTATTTCGCCTATTTTATTGAATTTTATTCTTTTACATTAGTTGCGACGTATTTGTTGTATGCGCAATTACGCATCAATTTACAATTTATTGAAATATATACATACTTAAAACGTAACGGGTTCCAATTTTTTATTTACTTATGACACTAAAAAACTCGTCAATACCTACTAATAACAAAATAGAAAATCGGTCGAGAAACAGAGGGGATTGGTAATTCAGCAGCCAGAGGAGAAAGAGGTACTGAACTGTTTTGCCTGAACGATAAATAGATTGATAATAATATGGTATAGGTATAGGTATATACGAGTTGTATTTTAGATTTAAAACCGTTGTAATAAATTTGAAAATAAAGTTTTGCTGCTATAGCAATCGCATGTGAGTTTACATATCTGATAATTTTGTTTATCGGACATCACTGAAATGTATTTGCGACATATATTTGCAAATCACATATTCCTGCAAACAGTCCTAAATTTATTTTTCCAGATAAAATAATTTTAAATCAAAAAACAGTTTTACTTTATATGCGACGTTATTTCATCGAACTATCTTGCTTTTATAGATATATGTATGATTCAATAATTCTTTTAAATAATTTAATTATTATAGAAATATCAAACGAATATATTTTTTGTTCGAACTGACTACACTGTTGGTTTGTTAGGGCCGGTACAGTTTCACCGGACTACAAAAAAAATAAAAATAATAATAAATAAAAAATGAATATATAAAAAATGAAAACATAAAAAAAACATATCAAATGAATACTCTAAATATTGTTATATACCAATTGTAATATTTAGTGCAGGCGCTGTCATGTGGTTGAAATGGACAAATGGCACACGGATAAACCATAAAAAATATAATTACATCCGAGACAAAAATTAGTACAAATTAAATATATTCGCAATACAATAAAATGATAAAGATTCAGAGTTAAAACGAAACGATGTTTCCATGTGGACGTCAAAAGGGACGCTCTGAAGGCCAGATCACAAGTGGCCATTAACTATAATTACCACTATGGAATTTTTAGTTGCCTAATATGTTGTAGTCTACGAACAAAAAACAAAATGTAAGCCACATCAAATTACAGAAAGAGTCAAGACGTCACGATTATAAAAAATCTCAGTAATACCACTTACAATGTCCGAAAATGGCTCGATATTCTTACATTCATATTAAAATATTGTTCATGTTTTTCTATATCTATTCAAACACAACTTAGTAGTCAGATACAAAATACATGTATGCATTCGTGAAACATACATGGTTGCACATGTATTTTTAACGAATTCATATATGTATGACATAGATAGCTTGGCTTAGTTGTCCTGCCCTGATATTAAAAAAATATATACTTATGTACATGAAACGATTTTTCCGATTCTTTCAACAATTATCATTATATTTCAACCAATTTACAAAAAAACCTTGATAAATTATATACCTAAATCTTCCCGTAAAGACCACATTACAATCCGTTGAGTAGTTTTTGAGTTTATCGCGAACATCCAGACAAACAGACAGACGCGGCGGACGACTTTGTTTTATAATGTGTATTGATTAGCTTAGTCAGATCGGGAAACTCGGCGACAGATCAAGCCGAGGCGCACCGTATGTGTGGCCTTGCGTTGATAGCCTAAACAAATCGGGTGAGTGCCATAAGCGCTCCCCTTAGTAGTCCGGTGAATCTATAGAGGCCCCAGGGTCAACAGGGTATGTAAGTTCAATAAAAAAAAATCTATTCAAGTAATTATAAAAATAAAACAATGTATATGTTCCGGTTATACACTTACGTCAGTAAACGAATGGTCACTTACCTTCGCAAGGCTAAACTAAAATGCGCTCACGACACAGCTGTCAAATTCATAATAATTGTTGAACTTAAGCTTCAAATTATTACGGTGACCATAGTTCATTGTAACATGTTTCACTGTGGTTTATATTTTACTATATTATATAAACTTATAATGATTATGGAAATATAATTTTAAAGAGACCCAACAACTGTATAATGTAAGGTCGTTGTTTACGTCACTATATTTTACCGCCTAGTGTTCATAATTTATAAAGATCAAAGTATCAGGTTTGTAAACAGTTTTTGTTGTTTTACTGATTCCTGGTAGCAGCTTTGACCATATGGCGAAGGTAAAGCTTTTCTTTTTGCCTATAAAAAAGATAAGATTTTCGACAAGACTTGACATATTAAAAAATACCTGCAAGTTTATTCGAAAATTATAAATGTCTAAATTTTTATCGGTCTTTAGTAGTCTCTTTTAATCAATAATTAAATAAGTTAATAGGTACAATACACATATCTTTTTCTTTTAAATTGAAATAAATATAGTTTTCAAAACTCCTCCTCCTGTCTACGTATGTGTGTATTGTATATGAGTAGATTTATGTTGTATATGTATTCATATTATCTTTTGCTTCCTTTATATGTACCATAACTACAATAGCTTTTATTTTTGATGACAATGCTGCTGGTTAGCTGAGAGAAAATACATCGTGGCATTAAATTCTCCTGCGTACAAACTAAAAAGTGTAATAAAGTATTCATTCATTCAAAAATAAAGACTGACGAAACATATCGTTGCGTGAATTAATCGGCTTAGATGACGTTTAGTACTCAAGTACCTAAATATGTAACAAGTGTTCAGGATGACTGTTAAATAAGCATTATATTTTAGATCTCTTGTTATATGCAAAATTTGGATTAGTCACAGTTTAATTAATTTCTGAAATGACGTTTTGTTTTTATAAAAGGTAAAAATAAATACGGTACTGGTACGTAGACACTTAATTGTTTCTGACATAATTTCAAGTACGGCTTAATAAAAATGTCCCAATTACTTTTATTACCTGTTGGTATGCTTAAATAATCGTATGTCATTATTAGATTTTATGACCGACAAAAATAATTTGAACGAGTTTTTATTTGGCTGTGCAATAAACTTTGTCAAATGCAGTTATTAATATTATATGTAGAAGATATCGATGTATCTTTTTTTTTTCGAACTGACTACACTGTTAGCTTGGCAAGGCTTCTACAGTTTTATATAGGATCGATGTATATTTATAGAGTTTCTGGATAACGGCACTGACTTGAGACTTCACTCTCCAGTATAATTTTTATGCTACTCCTTATTAATATTATACGATTTTTCACGCGAAGGTGAATTTTGTTTGTTTGTTCTTTGACACTTTAAGTACTTAACTGATCATCGTGACTTTTTGCATACGTGTTGTCTGGGGTACAAAAAGGGACATACCTTTCACCTAGAAAAAGAAATACTGTTCCCGAGAAATGTACATTAACATTAGGGAAGTAGCGGGCAGAAGAAGCTAGTAACTTACTATACTTAGAAATAGATTGTATTGTAATGTAACTGTGAAATGTTATTATGTCGCAGGAGTGCTGGGCGATGTCAAAAAAGAGTTCAATATTGGTGACGACAGCGCTGGTTTGCTTCAAACTGTGTTTGTGGTTGCATACATGGTGTTTGCACCTATATTCGGTTACCTCGGCGATAGGTACTCGAGGAGAGTAATTATGGCTTTTGGTGTTGCATTATGGAGTCTCACAACAATCTTCGGTTCATTCCTAGCGGTGAGAATTTATGTGTATTTTTTCTATTGTATTTATCACAAATATATGCGTGTATTACAATTATAGTAAATGTATTATGTTGTTTTACAGAACTTTGGCCTATTCGCATTTTTCCGTGGCCTAGTAGGAATAGGTGAAGCGTCATATTCTACCATAGCTCCGACAATTATTAGCGATCTGTTCGTCGGAAACGTGCGATCTAAAATGCTGGCATTCTTTTATTTCGCTATACCCGTGGGCAGGTAAATATTCATTATAATTATATCCAACACTGAAGATACTTTAGGTTTGTGTGGTGACTATCTGGGTGGTTAATAAAAGTTCTTTTATATTTCACATTGTCTATTCTTTGTTCGGTTACAACAATAATAATACACTATTTTACATCATCTTATTTAAGAACGATTAGCTTACACATCTGTACACGTACATTCGTGTACATGGTTACAGACGGACTGTGGACTGTGGAAAGGCAAAATGATGAGTGACACTTGACACATACATATCTATATCGTGCACTTTATAAATATGCATGTGTGCATCCCTACAATACTATTCATATGATTTTATTCAATCTTGCTATTAATATATAACGATTTTTTAACTGTGCCAAGGATTTAAACAATACGGTGACATTTAATAGGTTCTAGTCGCACAGTTTAACATCAGTGAACACATCTTCCATAAATATGAATCGACTATTCATTCATAACGAATACACACCTATAAAATCTGTCGCTTCCGTACAGTTAATTTTTGTAATAAAATTATTCGATTCTTCTAGACTACTGAAATATTCCACGTAAACGTATGTATGTATGCAATGGAAAAACCTCAGCTATGTATATTTCGAAATATGTATGCTGTAACAGTAACATTATTGTTAGCAGTTTTCTAAATGTTTATTTAGCATTTTGAACTCTAATTATCGTGTAGCGTTATAATTTCTAAGAAATATTTAACATTCCTAGTATAGATACATACGTTTTTAAATGTATTAAGGCACAAATTGTGCAAATCGTCCCAATCTCAGTTCTACTTAGAACGGTTCAGGTAGTAAACGTAAATTAATGTGTTATTTTCGAATGTTAGATAAAAGCCCTCTGTTACTGATAACTATAAGAATTCGCTTGTTCCGCAGTTATTGAAAAAAAAAACATATTTAATTTATTAATGAATTGCTTCCGCTACATCATTTTATGTATTTAAATTAATATGTGGTAATCACCGACCATCTGATTAAGTTAAACATTTGTACAGTTGTTATTAGTATTCGCGTACTTATCATAATGCTTTGACGCGCCACGATTTAAGTAACAAATCTGTACGCTTTTCTATAAGGCTAAGCAGTAATAAAGCTGTAATGAAATGAGACAAAATCTGCATACAATTAGTTTTAGTCATGTGACACGTGGACGGTCAAAGGCAATTTCACGTAAATGAAGCCGTAGGCAACAGCTAGTTGTTAATAGGAGCCAATTCGCAATGCCAATTGATACGACATTCGGCATAATAAATATCAATGATGAATTAATAAAATATATTGGCAACACCAGTGAATGTGTCCATTTTCTTAGATAAACCAATTCTTGTAATAGTCTTTTATATTACTTATATGTCTGAAGGTCAAAATGTTATTTTCTTAAGACAACATAACCATTCAAGAAGTTTCTATTATATGTATTTTTTTTGTAATTGAATAATATTGCAATTTAGTTTAATTAGTCTGTCATTATATAGTTTTAGTACGTAAAAATTAATTAGTTATTTAATTTGTAGATATAATAAAATTGAAGTTGTTGTTTGCCTGGGGTAATAATATTCGAAACGGGCGTAACTAATTTTGTTAAGAATGTTACTAGCTGATAGAGGGTGTTATATATAATCACACTTTTCCATAGCGATTCAGCAGTACATGATAAAATTTGACACAGAGTTAAAATGTTTAAAAGGGCAAAATGGGATTAAGAAGAAAGATTCTTGATAAAACATGTAGTTCCAAATAAACATACAAGACCATTTTTAGAAAAACAAAGACGCAGCCACAGTGCGAACGTGAGCTTATTTGGCTGTTACGCTTCCATGCCTTAGCTAGCTAGTAGTCCGGTGAAACTGTGAAGGCATAATGCTGGCAGTGTAGGTCAGTTCGAAAAAAAAAGCCTTAGCTACTTAACCAATTATCATAACATTTTGGCACACACGTTGTCAGTGGTATAGAAAAGTTTATAGAGATGAGACGGCCATACAGAAAAATATTACCGTTCCTGAGGGATATGTCATAACTATATTCACGCGAGCAAAGCCGCAAGTAGAGGCTAGTATCTTATACAAGTGATAAATGGTATTAACATGTTATCCAAGAATGCATATTCTTTAGACTAGTTTCTTCTATCGATTAGAGAATTTATAGCCAACATCTTAAATATCAGTATTGAGATTCGTATACCCCAAATGAGTCCATACCAAGCCTACCAAGTAAAATAATATCGATTTCTTCCAGCGGTCTGGGTTACATAGTGGGTTCAGTGACTGGCGCTGCAGCTGGCAGCTGGCGCTGGGGCCTCAGGGTTACACCAGTCCTGGGTGCATTTGCAGTCGTGCTCATCGCTTGGGTCATGCAAGACCCTGAGCGAGGACAAGCCGAAGAGAGCAACATGAAGGCCACCTCTTATAGAAACGATTTGAGAGCTCTTTTGAGAAAGTTAGTAAGATTTAATTTAGCTATGACATTATTGTTATAAAATTCAAAGAATTGAGGCGTTTATTAGTTACACGGACTAATAAAGTTCGTAATTTACAGTATATTGCCATGTAGTCTATGTAATTTTCGTACCAATTTCGTTAATTTGGTGACATCTGGCACGTGTCCTGTGGACGTATTCTGGCGTCCAAAGAAACATGGTTTTATCTTATTTGGATCAGGACAATAAGGGGCCTTTAATAGGAGTTTTTGTTTACCTATGAGCTTATGTTTCACAAATTACGTTGAATCAAGAAACGGGTGAAACGATTTTGGCTCATTGATTAGCGTGCTCGGACACGGCGTGAATCGACTTATCTTCGAATTATTATGAATGAACTGGAGTTTTCCGAGAAGGAAAACATCGTGTTGAAATGCTAGTATAATGTACAACTTTTTATAAAGTCGCCTAGTTTAGGTTTAGGGTTTTTACCATTTTGGACCACATTGTCATTTCAAATCAGGTGAGGCTGTGGTCAAACGCTACAACATATAAAGTATAAAAAAAGAGTTACGGCGTATTTCGTTAAATACTAACATATAAAGTATAAAAAAAGAGTTACGGCGTATTTCGTTAAATACTTCGACTTTTCTCCGATTTGTCTTAGTTAGATGTGCTCTTGTTCCTTACGGCGGTAGTATTGACTTCTAAACAAATTCAATTATTAACAAATTATTAGCATCTGATAGTGAAACGGTTATTTTCCATCTACAAACTCTAGACACCGTTGCTAATTAAGTGTGTATGATTTGTTATCCAGTCCATCATTCATGCTGTCGACGCTCGCTTTCACGTGTGTAGCGTTTGTGACAGGAGCGCTAGCGTGGTGGGGCCCGCAGTTCATCTACCTAGGGCTCACCATGCAACCTGACGTCAACATCACCATCGAAAGGTAAATAATATACATATAAGAAAGACATACTAGATGTATAAAAATTAAGTATACAATTTTTATGAAATTATGAGTATTACAATGTTAATTCTTTCAATTATATATCGAATAATTGGGATGAATATATTTAATTTTCATTACAATCAGGTCCGTAAATGAATATTATGTTGTTTTTTATACTCTGACAAACATGCGGTTGGTCTGACTGCTCTGAGAAGTTGTGTACACATAAAAAAGGGTTTAAATCAAAATTCGTTAAGAACAACATTGTAACTCGTTTTATATTGTTTTCTAATTTATGCGGGAAATAATTATAACAATATTAGTTACAATGTTTTTCGTGGCAGGTTTATACTCTGGTAATATACTTAAATGAAAACGTAACTTTTATTAATGTTACTGGTGTATCGTACGATAGTTGTTATAAAAATTCACTGTTAGTAGATATTGATATTTAAATAAATAAAAAATGAATATACTAATTTAACAGAGTTTGTGTCATTTTCGGGGATCGTAGTGTTGTGTATGAATGTTATAATTTAATTTAGTACTTTGTAACTATCTATATATTACACGCCTTTATATAAATCGGATGATGCATTCTATTAGAGACATACAACAACTTATTCTCAATAAAAGTTTTTGTAGTTTAAATGCGCTTAAAACTATTTATAATACCGTTATTTTTATTGTTTTGCGATATATATATATATATATATATATATATAAAGTCTTTACGCGCTTGATGTTTCCTAACAGATAGAACGGCCGCATTGTTATCAGGGCGTAAAATAAAAGGGAATAGTGTTTGTGCATTGCTAAAATCGTTTTATACTAGTTGTTACTATTTTATTTAATGTACAATAAAGTAATAATTAACAATTATCAAAGTTACTAGTATATTGTGTATATAAATAAGGTAACCATGACGAATTTAAAAAACAAATGTAGTAGTATTCTGATGAATATTTTATTTAGTCTGATATAATATTTATTTTAGCTGTTTATTAAAGAATTGACTGATTACATATATTATAATAATGATACAAGTAGTAATTTCTGAGTATTGCATACGAATCTTCTTATTTTTCATCACGCATGAACAAGTTAAAACAACTAAAGAAAATACATATTATATAGAGCTACATAATTTAGATAGTAACAATCTGTAGTTGAAGTTCATTATGACATTATATGTGACGCGATGTATAGAATATATATATGTATAAGTAATGTTTCTTGTATTTTCACGGTCAACTGGAAAATTAATGATGATATTGGTAATTTTGACGGTTACTGATTATAATATACAAAATGAATAAGTTTCTGATGCATAAATAAGTAATATTTATTATGTGTAACTTTCATTTATATATTTCTGGTAGGTAGGATATTAGTTAGTAAAAGAAAAAGGAATTTATGTATGTGTGCGACCGCTTGTCGTATCAAATTATGTACTACATAAATAATGTTTCTGTGATTTCGCGGTCGAATAGAAAATTCAAGATGAAATAGCTTTGACGGTCAATAGTTATTGAATACATTTTTCACGTATAAAGTAGTTTATATTATTATGTGTAAAAATTCACTCAGCCGTGTGTAGGACATTAGTAAAAAAAAAGAAATTTGTGTGTGTGTGTACGATAGCGTGTCGTACAAGTTCGGTCTGGTGGGCATGTTTGCGGGTGCGACGGGCGTGCCGCTCGGCGCGGCGCTGGCCCAACGGCTGCGCTGCCGGTGGGCCGACTGCGACCCGCTCATCTGCGGGTTCGCGTTGCTCGCGTCCGCCCCGCTCGTCTACTGTGCGCTCGTCTCCGTCAGCTCGCAACTCGCGCTCACTTACATATTCATGTTCCTCGGCATGGCCACGCTCAACCTAACTTGGTCGATCGTCGCCGACATCGTACTGGTGAGCGCTTTCTGCCTTACGCCGCAATTTATTCCCGATGGCCGGGAAATATCGATGATCTATATAAAAAGAAATAGTTGTCTATAAAATCGGTTTACGGACGATAATTTTACGTGATAACGTCATAAGAAAACATTGATGAAAAATTACATACTTTTATGAATTGAATTGTATTATTATCACTGAACTACCGATGGTGTGAAAGAGAGATAGATGCGTCACAAGCCAAACGCTTAGGCCGATCGCGCCTCTCTATCCTTAGTTCCGCCTTCTCGCTTGAACGCTCGGCTCAAGCGGAACGTGACAATGAGTCATGCTTTTTCGTGCGTACAACCGGGGTTCATCGATTTACAAGACGTTATCACGTGAAAAAGCTTAAATAAATTTAAAAAACGATTCGAATTATAGACTGTCGATATTTCTTAAATAACCTCTCATTCCTCATCGCTATACAAGAGGGATTATCATAAATAACGTAAAGCAGAAATCGTCAACCGGCTCGAATCGTTTCTATATAAAAATATTCCAATGAGATACATTCACCGTCTCGACGTCACTCGCGTAGTCTGATATCATTCCGCTATTTATACTGAATGCTGCTTTAGTATCATCGTTTAATATACTTTGCGCATATAAACACAGCATCATTCGTTTCGACCACATCCGACTAATATGTTTATTTATGTATCGACATAGCATTTTCGCATGAACGGAATACTCATATATATTATATTTATATAGTATAAGTTAAATTTCAACTCGGGAGCATGACTACGCATAATTAAAATAGCTGAACTTGATCACATCTGATAATTTTTGTTTCATAATTTTTTAATGTACTAAGGGTTTCATCGCTAATGTAAAGAAATTAGTGTTTTTCGGTAATCGATAATAGTAAGACGATTATGCACGAATTTCTATTGATTTCATAAATTATATAAGTAAATCCAAAAAAAATATGTAATGTTATGTACCATTTATAATGCAAATGTTTAGTTACGTGGAAACTGGATATTGGATACTATTGAGAATAATAATATTCATCTAATTTCGATTAAACACAAGTTGTCTAATATTCTATATATAGATTGATAAAAAACAAATATATATGTATATATATATACATATGCAATATTCGTTAATATTAATAAAAATAAGAGATAAAGAAATGTTTCTATGAAACAAAGGTTTTTAGTATATATTCTTTCATATAAAAAGATACTATTATCGATTACTGAACCACTATTTTATTTTTTTGCACTGGTAATTAAGAAACCTGTATTTAATATACATATCAATAAAAATCCTATAGTTTATAGTGGTTAGGGTGTCCGCCTGGCTAGCTACCGCCCTCAAGTGGAAAATCTATCTCCAAACACCAGTCACCCTCTCAGTTTAGTGTCTTTACCGTCAAACGTTAAAACTAGAGGTGTGCGAATAAAGCTAGAATCGAATAATGATGTTCAATTCTAATTTTGAAACGTATAAACGAATATTTTTAAAATAAGAAACAACCATTACACTAATAGTTTAGGAAAATATGTAACATTTTTCACTATTTTAATAATTATATTTATTTTCTAATTATTTAGTATTTGATAAATATTCAATTAGTTAAAAACATTAAAATAGTTATAATTATTTGCAAAAGTGGTACTCTAAACAGTTGAAATAATCAGAACTATTCGAATTGTTCGAATGAACGATTCGAATTATTCGGTTCGAATTGTTATCGAATAATTCGTTAATTCGAATATTCGCACACCCCTAGTTAAAACCTATAAGCGGAGGGAAGATAGGGGAGTGTGAGGAGGATACAGGAGAGAGAGAGAGATAGAGATGTTGACGTGTGTGGTGGTGTTGCACGAAGGGTATCGCTAATCTTCGGCGGGGTGACGATGATGTCGGGGCTGGTGGGTGTGCCGGCGGGCGCATGGCTCGGCGCGGCGCTCGTGAAGCGTTACCCGCGCTCGCACCCACTGCTGTGCGGCATCGGGCTGCTCGTGTCCGCGCCCGCGATGGCGCTCGGCGTCTTACTCGTGCAACGCTATTTCTACGCAACCTTCGTCCTTATGTTTATCGGCGAACTTGCTTTGAATCTCAACTGGGCAATAGTGGCCGATATGTCGCTGGTAAGACTGCTCGCTTCTTTTGTTCCCCTGACTACAGATGTAAATTCCCAAAATGTTAAGTAACCTCACGAAGTAGCATGGCTGGTACAAATGTGTGACATGACACCCGTTCTAGATATCATACCGACTAAGACGTGGAGTTAGAAGACTAAAAGTCTTAAAGAATCTGGATATTATGAGTTGAAATTCTTAACTCTGATAAAACTTAGTAGGTGTAGTTTAATGTTACCGCCTAAATTAAAATAAATTACATGACACCTAAAATAAATTGTATCATTGTACTGCTAATATTAACAATTTTTTTTTTACAATAATGTTATTCATGGTAATTGCATTTTTTATTCTTATTATTATATTATGCTGTAAAATTGGGTTAAAAACTCAATTGCTAGTGAAAACTATTAAGCTTAACAAAAAATAAACTGCAATTAAATCAAAACCACATGTCTTATAAAAAGTCGAAAAATTATAATGATTACGTAACTGCAATTTGAAAAAATAATAATCTGCGCTATCTGTTCTTACGTACATTTAAAAAGTTACAGAATTGATCAATTAAATTGTTTGTTAACTCGGTAAGAGCCTTTAAGCCTAACTTATTTATCATTGAAGTACATTATATTTGTTTGTATAAGTTTTTTTTTATGGTCGGGAGTTACTGGCGACACTACTGTTACAGAAGATTTTACAAATATCGGAAAATTTCTGGGAATTTGCATCTTTGACCTTAAACCTCGTTCAATGTCAACTGCATTAGAATTGGCCTTTTAGTACACCATCTTTTTATGAAGTAGTTTGTAGTATTTTTTCGTTATGTTTGTAAATGTATACTTTGTTCTAATTGTGTTACTTGGCATGAATTGCATGTGAATTTTTAATCATTTGCTTCCGTGAATGTTGCATATTAATGGAATCAGTCACTCATTATTAGCATATAACGGCTCATTATTGCCTGGTTGTATTATACATTGACGGTTGTTGTTTCTCTTTCTCATTGGAATATTTTTAAAAATGATTCAAGTCGTGTGGGCTGATTTCAATTATGCATTATATTAGCGCCATCTCTTGATTTTTCGTTCTAACATGAAGTTACCTGAACAGTAACACTTTTGTCTAGGAGTATGTTAATACCGGTTTCCAACAGATGGCGCTAAATAACATAAAATTATGGTAGTATTGAAATTTTCAGATTTTATAGTATTATCATGTATAACTCGCTTTCTTTGTGATTTATTTAACAGACATAGAACGGGGATTAGAATTTTCTATGATTATATGTGTGTATGCTGTTGATAATATCTTTATGTATGAAGTTTAGGCAAAATATATGATCATAAACAAAAGCCATAACTTCAGATTTTAATACTTTACTGTTTGTGTGGTGTGGGTTATACTTAAGGGAAAGTTGGATTACTTTATGTAGTACAACCATTGATTATAGGGTTTTTATGTATATTAATGAGTACAATCGTATTGTAAAAGTTGGATAAAAGTGTACTTAATAATAAGGGTAAATACTTTAAAAATGGCATTAGGTATATCTATAGTGTAAACTTCATTTAACGCCACTCGAATGAACTCCCTATAAAGTCGAAATTACTTACTTTGTTTGTTTTACCAACTTTATTAATAATGGTTATTCATTTTTTTTTCATTTAAAAGCTAATTAAAAACGCTATAAAAAGTGCAATTTGTAAATAAATGTAATGTAACATTCTATGTAAAATTACAGTATGTAGTGGTGCCACCGAGACGATCGACCGCAGAAGCATTCCAGATTTTAATATCACATATGTTCGGGGATGCTGGTAGCCCTTATTTAGTTGGAGTTGTAAGTATATACATTAATGTTTTGGATATAAACTAAATACTTTCCAGTTTTAAAAGCGTATTTTTGATATGGTTAATTTTCAGATATCTGAAAGCTTGAAGAGGTCGTTTTCACCTAACGAAATGCCGAGTAAAAGCGTACAATTCAGATCATTACAGTATGCCCTATTTATGACATGTTTCGTTGAAGTCATCGGAGGAATATTCTTCTTGCTGACAGCCATTTACATCGTTAAAGATAAATTAAAAGTGGACAGAGCTATTGCTGGTACGTGGTTTTTCAAAATCATATGCTTTTTTTTAACATAACATAAGAATAACATAACATAACATAAATAAATAATAACATAACATAAGAATTTTTTTAACATAACATCGGAAGTATATACTTTGTATATAGTAAAGGTCATGGTGAAATAAATTATTCACAGCGATTGTTTTAATCTGAAGGTGTATAACAATATATAGGAAAATATTACTAAGTAACACATAAATTGTATAAGCGTGAGTTTGAATAGCGATCCCTAAACTGTAACTATGGAACACGACAAATCTTTTAGTTTATCGACCCCTCTTTAGAAATCAGGAATCACTGGCTACAGGTTCTTATAACATATTATTTAACATAGTGGCTGTTCATAAAATACGTCACGAAAACTTTTACCATCTTATATAATCTGCCCCTTTCCTCACGCATGTCACATTTTCCACCTCCTCTTATCCATAATATATCACGAATGAGATCCTCCCCCTCGCCATTATATGCCATATCAATTGAATAATCCACAAATTGCAATATTTTTAAATAACTATTGTTTGCGATAAAAAATAAATCTTTGATAAATTGATAACATAAATAATAAATTAATAAATATGAAAAAAAGAATCGAGATTAAAATTTGCAGAATCGTTTGATGAGCTATGAACGTCACGTTTTCGTTAGATCCCCTCCTCCCCTTGTCACAGCAAGCGACTCCCCCTTCCCTCCTCACATAATTGCGAACGTATTTTATGACTGGCACCGTATGTATAACATCATCTCTTTAGGATTTTTATAGTTTTACATATGAAACCTTTCGTCTTCACATTGTTTCAGTTACTTCAAAAGTTATTTAGCTTTTAATGGTGAGTTATTAGCCCGTGGTATTTTGATAGCTTCTCGCTGTGTTTGACACAGATGGGTGCTTTATGGGAAACAGGTTATGAATTGACTATACAATGCATAAGTTTTCTTTTGATTTATTTGCAGAAGCGGAAGCACAAAACGCGGAACCGTCACATAGTTCGGCACAGGAGATCGTCGTGACTGACAATAAAATTCGTCCGACTGCACAACAACACATTGGTTAAAAAGACAATGTTAGTAGATCTTTGAGATACGCGGTAGTTGTTCTTAATAACGAAATGGGTGATTTTTCAATTAAAAACTCTATAATGATAAAGGGCTTTGCTTTACTTAATTTCGTCTTTATATGTTAAGGAGAGATTCGAAATTTTTATTATAAATGCCTACTCCTTCGTTTAAGTAAGCAAGGATTGTACTGTTTCTTATACTATATTTCTTTAATTAAATACCATTTTTTTTTGATAATGTTCATTTAATATTAAACTAATTCTCCTCTCGTTTATGTATGAAATTACATTTTTAATATCAATGAGTCTTTTATATTTCTCCATTTATTTATTGATTTTTTTATCAGTGATCATAGTTCATGTATACTTATATTATTAAAAAAAAAAAAAAGAAATATTGTTAAACAGTGAGAATGATTATAGTGATTTAATTGTTAGATAAATAAAAGACTGAACCGTAAAGTTTATGTTGTAACAAGAATATGTTTGATGTACTTGATATGAAATGGTTTGTGTGTAAAACAAATTTTATGTAAGAGATATTATCTAGGCATCACAGTACCAGCTGTTACCTACTTAATTAATGATGATAATGTGCCTAATAAAAAAAAATGAAGAAATATATATAATAACGAAAAAATATTTATGTAATTATTTAACAAAAATATACGGCTCTTCGTAAAGTACAGAATCATAGGTTTTTATAACGTTATCTCGTTTGTCATTAATTAATTACCTCAGTTGTTTGTTACATAATTCATTTTATTTATTTTCATTGTTAATTTAGTGGTAATTTTTTAATAATGTATATTTGCTGATTTACGAGGATAATTCGTTTTTTTTTTATTTATTTTCATTAATACCCGGTCTCTTAAAGCAATATTCATACAGTTTAACTGCTTATATATTTGTCGTATAAAATTAAAAAAAAAAGAAGTAAAGGTAATGTCACATACATACAATTCGGTGGATGAAAAAAAGAATGTATCCATAGATTATCAAGGTAAATATTTTACTATTTACTTTGTATTAACTAAATAAAAATAACAGCTACCACCTTCATATTTTGTCACCTTTAATTTTATACGACTCTTATATTATAATTTGTCATATTTTCCTAGTAAAAGTTCCTAAATTGGTAAGTGAAGACAGCTGTTCGAGTTAACTTTTCTAGATGCTTCCAAAGAAGACTCATCTTTATTTTCCTATTATATTAAAAATATATATGTATATAGTTATAACATATAATTAAAAAGGGGGTTAAACTGTATGGAATATTAACTAAGACTGAATTAATTTAATGTTTGTCCAAATTATTTTATATTTTCTAATAATTACATCATGTACATATTATGTATAGAGTCAATATGGAATTTAAAAAATAATAATACAATGTATTTTGATAATGGTCGTTTTATTTGCAATAAAACAATATTCTTAATCAATTAAAAAAAAATTAAAACCCAATTAAAAACGTAACCTAACAAATTTATATTCGGTGGTAATTAGATTAATTTTAACAAATACTATATATTTTTCTTAATCGGATAGAAGCTGCGATCGTTTGTTTGTTAACTAAATTCTACACTAGAATATCTGCCAATATCCTCCACACAGAAGTTAAAATAATCAGGTCACACATGTCTTAAAACAAGTATAAAAATGAAGAAGGAGTAATATTCAAAGGTTTAAACTATATTCAGGGCCAGATTTAATTAATGTATTTTGATAATGATAGTTTCATTTGCAACAAAACATAATAAAATTCTTAATCAATAAAAAATAAAACGCAATTAAAAACTTAACCTAACAAAATTTATATTCGGTGGTAATTATAGATTCATTTTAAGAAATACAACTTTTTTTTATTAATCAGATAAGAACTGCGATCCTTCGGTTATTAAAAGTATTATATACGGAAGATCAAATAATCAAGTCAAAATAATTATAAAAATCAACAAGTAGTAGTAACATTAGAAGATTTAAATTACATACAAGGCCGGATTTAAAGGTTGGCTGGTTTCGGGGTAACATATAAATGGAGAACCCTAACAATGAGTAATATACTTTGAGTTTTCTTTTAAGTGCTTTTATTTTGCTTTATTACTAAAGTTGAGACGTTGAGACCCCTTTCGTGTGTGTGGCTGAAGCCCAACCCCCCTACCAGTCCTAAATGCGGCCCTGATTATATTAATCATTTAACATTAATATTTTTCACACTTAGAACTATGTGGTTTCTAAGACGATATCTAAAAGACAGAAACCATATTAAGGGTCTTAAATGACAATTCACTGTAGTCCTATCATTTCTGCTTTGTTAAACCACAACTGAATTAAATCTAATTAGAATTCGGAACGTCATCGAAACAATCTTACAATACAATTACCTTACAATAATAATGTCGCCGATTAAGAGACAGGCACTTTATTATTTTAGTGATCATAAAATGGTCTCTATAAATCGACTTTATGGTAGCACTGGGTGAACCTTTAATAATAATATAAAAAGTAGAATGTTTTAGGAACACTGACAACCATTTAAAAGTACAGAAAATAAAAATGACATTCCTAAATTATTTCAATAGTAATCAAGATCCCAGATTTTCCAATACATTTGCGGTGATTATTTTATATATTAGAAACAGGATATAACTTAGTATTTTTGCTAGAGACTATCAGTGTTTTGTCTGGTTCTTAATGTACTATAAAATTCATTTTAAGTTTGGTACGAGTTAATGAGTTATTCCAAGGCATTCGTTACTTCTGTATTGGTCCAATATAGGCTCATCCATAAATTAAGTCACACATTATGAGAAGATAGGGGATAAACAAAGTGACATCAACAATATTTTATATTTTATTTATATTCTAGTACGTGTCAAATGGCCTTGATATTGGCCAAAAGGCCATTAACATCTATGTGGCTTTGAATGGCTTCAGAGCTTGTAAACGCGAAATATTAAATTTTATTTCGTTTGTTTTAATCCTGTTTTGTTAGTTTTTTTTTTTAAATATTCAATTTAGCGTTTAAAAAAAGTAGTATATCAATAAATTAAATGTGTGAAGTCAAACCAGTCAGTCGCTCATGACAACGTGATCACATGTGACAAGGATAGAAAGAGACTTTCAAAAATCATGAAATCTGTGTGACGTAATTTATAGATGACCTCATTTATCTTAGTTCAGTAACCTTTACACTAATTAAAATGCATAAATTGTCAAATTAATAATTTTGAAACACTTAGATCACAGCAAACATCAGTCATATGGCACACAATTATCATATAATACATATAAATGTCACTAAAATTTTTTAATCTGAACAGTAACTATTTGTAGAACTTGTGTTGTTATCATTAACAAGGCCAACGCACAACTTCTTTGCAACTGGTTCACATGAATTACAGGTATCATTTAAACCTCGCTTACCCGTGGCCACCATTCTAACCAAAATATTGTTTGGACAGTTCTCTTCGTCCATGTCTCCTGAAATTTTCAAGCAACTCATATTCTTCACTTGTGTAGCGTTTGAAAGAAGTTTCTCCACTCTTGTAATTACAGCTATATCCTAAAGAAATTTAATATATTTTCAAACTATATTACTATATCTTATTATTAACATTGAAAAAATCTCGTTTATTTCGTGAACTTCTTCACTAAATAAAAAAAAAAATTAACGAAAAATGTGCTATTCCAAAATTATATTTATAATAAACTAGCTGCATATGAGAGCAAATTGCAAATGGAAGTTTTAGTACATAGGACCATGTATAAAAACTAAAATGGCAACTGCACGTCAATCTGTCAATATTTTTGTAGATGCCTACTGTCTTTTGTATCACTAATTTTTATATATAAGAAGAGATTTTTTATCCCCAAGTTTTAATTTTTTCGCTGCGTTTTTTAAACATTTTCCTGGTAACTTTTCTATGGAAACCACTTTAGGAATCACCGAGTTAAGAGATAGTTCAAATATAAAATCATTATTGAGACAACACCTTTCAATTATTATATATCTCGTTCAGTCAAGATCCATGATTGGTTGATTAGTTAATGCGTGAAAGAGTGAATAGTTAAGTTATTAGTTAGGGGTAATACAATGTCAGACTTTGTGTACCTGCATCCAGCAATCATTCAATATCTCATCAAGTGTGATCCGCCTGCTGACTTGGACGGTGAGCATTCGTCTCATTAACAACTTGGCCTGCAAGCTGACGTCCTGCCAGTGATATTGAGAGAACTTGAACTGGCCCCTGAGGATCTGGTCTTTAAGTGATAACTCTTTATAGTCCGTTGAGAATGGAAGATAGCCCACAATGCTGGAAAATTAACATATATCTTCTATATAAATAAATGATATAAGACTGTTATTAAGCGAGCGTCACGCAAAAACTACTGTATAGGTTACAATCAAATGTTTTATTACTGTTACTTCTTAGACACATTATTTTTGTCTAAAAAATATCACAATACATTTATTTAATATATAGTCGTTAATATTTTAAGAAGCTATGATTTTTATAAACAATAACGCGCAAGCTGTGCGGGAAGCATGCGCAGGACAAGGGAAGTAAATGGATAACTAAATTGACAAAGAAATTTTATAAGTATATTTTTCTTTTCTATTTGTTTATACTTTCCTCTGTATATAAAATATATTTCTAAGATAATAAACGACGCCGACGAAGTCGCAGGTATTAGTACTAAATACAAAAACTTTCGTTATTGGTCATTAACAATCCAGTGGTAAATATTAGCACTAAAGTATTATATATATATATATATATATATATATATATATACACATATATATGCATTTTTTAAAGTTCACGGTAAAAATAGTTAATATGTTAGCTAAACAAGAAGTGTAATTTGTATTAGGTCAAATTAGCGCAAGTCCTGCTTAGTAAGAGTAATGCAAATTATGTAAGTAAACGTTGTGTAAATTACACTAAGTAAATATAAAAATACGTACATAATAATAATAATAATATTTATTAGGTACTAGCACTTTCCCACGGCTTCACATGCTTCTTCTATACAGGCATTATTTTCAACATTTTATGTATATATAAAAGAATAACTAAGTTATAAAATAGATAATTAAATCAATACATTTGTGGAGTGAAAAGCAAGTATAAATTATTTACCAAACGAAAAAAATGACTCCTAAACTCCAAACATCAACTTCAGGACCATAGCTTTTCTGTCCGTTTGCTCTTAGAACTTCTGGTGCTGTGTATAGAGGAGTCCCACACATTGTCTTCATGAAACTATCTTCACCGACAAATTTGCTGAGTCCGAAATCAGTTATTTTCACTAGTGTCTCGTCCTCCTGACTCTCCAATAAAACATTCTCAGGCTGTGAAAAAAATAATTTTACCAATAAAAACTTGACCACCAAAAAATATGAATTGTTGAGTTCTATTTTTCGAACAAAAATGTTTTTTTCTTGTTTTATGGATAAAAATAACATAAAGAAAATAAATGTATTATATGCATATAAGTATTATATATTTTTTTAGAGGAGAAATTATTAATAGTAATCTTTTTTAAGAATAGCAAAATCGAGACTCACTTTGAGGTCTCTGTGAGTGATGCCTTGAGAGTGGAGGTACTTAACAGCTAGCACCATTTGTCGGAATAGAAATCGCAAGAGTGGTTCAGATAGACGTCCATATTTAGTAATTCGGTCAAATAATTCACCTCCCGGCATAAGTTCTAGGATGATGTAAACAGCTTCAGTCGTGTCGAATACTTCTTCAGTCGAAATTATGCAGGGCTAGAAATATATGTTTTCATATTTACACATTTTCTTACTTTATTCTCAATGTTTATTACTTCCTGATCAGCTATTTATCCAAATTATGATTGATATTGTAACTCTGAATTATATTTTGATTCGTTATGTTTATACTAATAAATGAAAAGCTGTTTTGCTACCTTGTAGGTGTACAAGGTTTACATGTATTTTTTGTAAGAGGATCTGTGACTATCACTGAAATAACACATTACTCCAACTCTATAATATCTCATTTTTGAACATCAAACCTATTTCAGTAAACGATTTTTTTTTTCATTTTACTCCTCTTTTTGTAAAATAATTTTTTGCGAAAAATTCAAGTTTATACGAAAATTGGTATATTACAATACACATAATAAGATAGATCACTTTATTTTTTCCTGCAACTTTTCATACAAAACCATATCAAATATTAGTGAAATAAAATAGATGCAAAATACATTTTTGAGTGTTTATTTTTCCCGTTTTTATTTTGTGATTATTCCGTCATTTCTCCAGGGTACTGAGTAAATGAGTATTTATATTCACAATAAATTTCTATAACTAGAAAACATTGAAAAGTTACGGCATACAGTACTAAATGGTTGTGTTTCATTTGAAATTAAATATTGTATAGGTATATTCAATTTTACTTAGAGATAATAACAACTTAACTTACGTGTCTTAATGCTTTCATTATATTAATCTCATTCATAATTTTTGCTGGATTATTCATTTGTTGAATTTGTCCATTTGTCAATCTATTCTTTTTAATTATTTTCATAGCATGCTTGGTGCATTTAATCTGAAATTGAAATAAAAGCCATGTTAAAAAAAATGGCTAGTGATTAGAAAGATAAAAACATCAAATTTTATTCATACTTTGTCATAAACTAATTTAACAACTCCACAGGCACCTTGACCCAATGTCCTAGATACATAATATTTCTTCGATATTTCTTTAGGCACTTGATCTTGATCATTTTTTAATAAGTCTTTGAAAACGAAAACTGAAAAAAAAAAATGAATGAATATATAAAATGAAAAAAAAAAGCATATTTATTTCAATATTAAATGAAATTAATTTCTATTTACTTTTTATATGAATAGAAGTGATTAAATATATTATTATAATAAATGTATTTTTGTAATTTAGTACATTAAGGATTCTTTGAGACTCAATTATTACTGAACATATCAGCATATGACTACAATCATTTCTTGAAAATATTTCTTATATGGTTTTAAGTTACTTATTTTTGTACTCCATTGCCGTAAAGAAAATAATATTAAAACACAGCGAAGCTAATAAGATATAAATAAAAGAGATCGGTTATAACATTTTTGTAAATTAACAAATTTTTTGAAGTAAAAAACAAAATAATTATACTATAAATGAAATATCAACTACATACTTTTTACAATTGCATGGGATACACCAATCACATCATTATTATCTAGCACTCTACTGTTCCCTTTTCCAATTTTCTCACCATTTATAAAAGTTCCATTATATGACAGGTCAGTTAAGACAGCTGGGCAGAGAGCTTCCCTGTAATAAATAAGAGTATTTTATATCATGTTTTCATATACTGTGCAACCTTGGCACCTTACTAGATGCACATTAATTTTCTAAAGCACAAGGAGTATCTAAAGTAATAACTAATCCAAGTATAAATATAAATTTCAAGGCATTTAATGGACTTTGAAATTACCATGACTTTCTGACTTGCACCTAAAGATTACCAACATATCTTTGTGACCTTATTATGTAATGATCATGTAACACGTCAAATGTTTGGCCCGATGAAGCTGTGAAGGTCCATCAGACAAACCATCCAGTCAGAAAAAAAAGAACCGTCAAGGGGTAGGAAAGTGGCATATATCAAGTTGCAACCACTTCTCTCTCCCATTATATCGTTAATTCCGAATACATTTATGCAAAAACTTCAAAATTGAAAAAAGAACAAATACCACTAACTATCAAAACTACAATCTCAAAATAGTCACCACACTCAGACAGTTTCATAAGAAATTCTTTACTAATTTAATAATAGGCTAATGGTGCGGAACCTGCAGTGTAGTCAATGAATGATGTTTTAATAAACAATGTCTAGTAGTAATAAGACTCACTGGCTTATTATATATAAGTTTTAATAATAAATGGTGCATGTATGTTTATTAAAGAAAGTTCTAAATAAAATCAGAGGACCCAGTACCTGTAGTAAGTAATAAAAATGATTTCCACAAAGCCATGCTTATAAAGTTTTGTTTACCTGATTATGTTTGCTAATACATAGCCCAACCTCTTTGCTACTTATTCAGTTTATAAAATAATATATGCATGATTTATAAGAGTAGAAGAATTTTATATCAAAATAAGCTATTAGTTTCCCTGATCATAATTATAATATAACAAATATTTGTGCTTAATATTTGGGTTACTATAATACAAAAAAATTACACAAATAGTAATTAATATGAGGTATTTATTGAACACTTAAAATGTTTAAAGAAAAGTACAATTATATTTTGGTTAATTTACTTATAGAATTAATTGGTACATAGGGTTCTAATAGATATTATATTATGTTGACACTTACGATAGGTCCCTTCTTATAATAAACTGTTGTTTACTGATATTTTTAATAATATTTGGCTTTATGTTGTCAGTCTTCATTACATATGTGCATGATAGAGCCCTTCCCAAGCTGAATTCTGGCTTTGTAAGATCTGTGTATAATGATAAAAAGATTTATATTAACACATGTCAAATAATGCAAAAATAGCAAGTATTATAATAAATATATGGGTAAACACATGTATAAGTCCCACACAGTAGTGGATATAAAATAACATCGCCAGTTACATCTTATATTAGCATACAATGAAAAAAAACATCTTGAAGGTAGAAAAGAAATTTGAAACCGGCCTAAATTTTTTAATATTTTTACTTATATTTTATGCTTACCGATATACTCAGGAGCCTGGTTATTATTCCAGCAATGTTTTCCATGTAATGATCCCTTTATAGAGTACAATCTTCCCCAAATAGTTGGTATAAAAGTTGGTGTGTTTTGCTGACTCCACTCAACTTGCGAATTCTGTGTTTGCGTTTGAGTATTTTCATTATCAGCTAAATATTCGTCACCCATTTTAACTAAAGTAGTGTTGATTCAGTTTTAAAAATTGAAATATACGGAAAATTAAAATTCTAAAATTTAACATGTAGCCACGAAAGATTTACAAACAACAACGAACGGCTGAAATATCAGCCACATATCAGCTCTCAAAAATTAACCCCCAAGTTATAGCCAATACCCCAAAAATTGCCACAACTACTTTATATTTCCCCTAAAATAGAAATGGATTATTATTACACTGAAGTTGACACATCTCTAGAATTTAATGGTTATTTTTTTTAATAAATGACTATTAAAAATATTAAAGGAATTACACTAAATATTTTCAATTTCTACATGCCCATTTTACAAATATTTCTCTTAATAATGTTTTGTACATTTAAATGATTCCAAAATATTCCCGAATTATACAATTCCAGGATATATACTTATAGGATACTTACAGGATACTAGGATACTTACTTACTTACTCTTATACTTACTTACTTACAGGATATATAGTTCAAAAGTAAAAAAATCTTTAAAATAACCCTAAAATTGTAAAACCTCTAAAAAAAACTCGCTTATTTGCCCTCTGAATTTGGGGCGAAATCCTCTAAGATTGGAACCCTGATGAATGCTTGCATTAAACGCAGTGATTATGTGCTCTGTAGCATATCCATAGAGTACAATATACAAAAGTATAGCATCGAAAACACGCAAAAGTATCGATACGTTTTAGTAAAGAGCACTTTTTTCGATACTTTGTATTTGATAGGATAGGATTTTAATGAGAATTATAACTGTTCACAATCTTTGATCGTTGTATCTCAATTATTTCACAGGCGACAACTAAAAATCTGCTATATGTTACTTGTTCCACTTTAAGATGTTACTTCTAAACCCTTGCGTTGGGAATACAAAAGCTAAAGCAAAAGCTACTTACATGTTGTTCCTCTACTTATGATATTTCGGAATAACAAAATTGACATGGTTATGTTATCGTACAAAATTGTGAGTAAGTTATTTTGCATTTCTCTGTTGCCACCATGTCAGTATAGGAGGCAGGCATATATACAGGAAGGGGGTATAGTTGGGATTTAACGGGATCATAACCACTGTGAAGTACGAAAAGTATAAACGGCTTGTCTTACTTGAAAAACGTTGTAATTTAAGTCATTAAAAATTGTAGTACAGTAATTACTGCAATTTTTTTACATAGTTCACATAGTTGTTTCAATGTTTGTGTTCTATGAATACAACTGTAGGACGCGGGAGTGGCGTCGCGTCACCACTTTAGCGGACGTGGTAGCGTGATTACCACTTGCTACTTTCAGAAGGTTGAAAGGTATAAATAAAATATCCGACTCCGTTTGTGCAGACTAGTAATCGCTTTGGCAGCTGGATTACGAATCTTTTTTATTCGACGAAGCAACCATATTTAAATAAGATGGAACACGTGCAAGAATTACAGAGAAAATACAAATAATTTTACAGTCGTAAATATACAAACAATAGTGAAATCATAAAACAAAAGTAAAACTAGGAATTAACAATAAACATCTGTGCATTAAAATAATAAAGATTAAAAGTCGGGATTATAACAATTCGCCGCATTGTGTGTTGAGTTTGTCGGTAATATTATAGTTGATCCCAGGTAACATGTGGCCGCCACCTGGGCGGCAAGTCCCCCCGGCCCATCCCTTTAGGTTCAGCTACGGAGGTGGAAGGAGGTGGGAAAAACGTCGCCTCCTTCCACCGGCCCTCCTTGACGCTCTCACTGACCGAACGAAACGCAACAGTGCAAACACTGTTACTTCAAGTCGGTTTTCTGTGAGAGGGTGGTACTACCCCGGGTAAGCCGACCCATTCATTCTGAAACCAGTAATAGTTTCAGCGTAGCTCTACCACCTACATTTTTCGAATAGTAATCAAATATCACTATAACAGAACTATGCACCTACATAAGGATGTGCAACTTGGTCGTTGAATACAGGTGGCTCTGACAAATACTAACATTTTGCTATCACCGACACTTTTAACTTGTAGCATACTAAATCATAGGTGAGTCTCAGGTAAAAAAATATACAACGTCCTGTAATCAGTCCATCCTAAAAACAAAGATGACTATAATCCAATAATTGCAAGCAAAAACCATGGAGCAGTATGTTTAAAAAAAAATACGAAAAGTAATAAAGAAAGCAGTAATGGCAAACAGCGAAATCTTGCAAAAAGTAGTCATAAACCTACTTGAAATCAATAAAGGGTGGTTATTTAAAAAGTTCTTTTAATGCCCTTATCTTGGGACGTCAAGTTTTATGAGATTTTGTTTTCTAAATTTAAGTAAATAGATGACGTATGTATCAATTAGTACCTCACACAACAAGCTTTTAAACTACTAAGCATGTGTTGTTATCAGTAATTATAACGTAGTCCGGTGAAACTGTAGCGGCCTTAACAAGCCAACAGTGTAGTCAGTTCGAAAAAAAAAAACAATAATTATATTTTTATTGCGATATTTCTTTGTCTGAATTCTTGCCTTCTAATTTGATTTATTTTTTATTTTGTCAAGCCAAGTCAATCACTGATGAGAGTACTTACTAAATATTTGAAAATATAACTTCTGTGTTGTTCTTGCTGCAATATTCATTGATATGCTTTATATTTGAGCATATGCATAGCATTAAGCTACATATTGACAATGGAAATGCTAGTTGACTAATCTTTACAGGCTAGTTAATTATTCTTTCCACAGACGATATGTGTCTAGGTAATTGTGCTAATGTAATTATAGGTATGATTGTTGTTATGAAACAAGACCTAAAACATGTTCATCGTTTTAGATATATAATAATTAAGAAGGTATTCGAAGCGTCGTAAAATTCGAATAGTACGGATAGCGGTATTCGTAAAACTCGAATTGCAAACTCTGTCGAATATTGCATGCCCTAGTTATAAGTAGCGTATACACTTTCATATCCTGTCAGTAAAAAGTAGTTATTTTCATATTACATACAGGCACTTTATTTTTATTATGTGTATAAAACTTCCAAATCTTTTGACATTTTTTGAGTAAGTACTTACCAAATATATATTACCTTTTAAGTGTGCAATAAGGTCCACATTGTCGGGGTACGTAATGAACATAGGGTACCATTCATCCAGTAAAAAAGTACTGATTCCGAGGGATATGTCAAATGTACATTAACGCGATCGAAATCGTGGGCAAAAACTTGTATATAATAACCCAGTAATACATAGCTCTGATTTACAAAATAATATTGTTAAAAAATTATAAAACGGTTTTAAGGTTGATTGGTATTCATTTTTACTGAGTGACGCACGTGTTTCTAATTACTGAATTTTAACTAAGCTGGACGGTTGGACAGAACACGTGACTGTTTGTCCATGAGCGACGTTCATTAAAAGTTTTCCAATCACAATTAGAGTGATACTCAAATCCGTGTTCAAGAAGAATATTTTATAAAAATAAATGTTCTACTGTTTTAATACCTGTATATATATATTACTGTTAGTGTATATAATTAGTATAATTATTACAACATATTAGCGGTGTGCGAATAATGCTCCAATCAAATCGAATCTAATAAAATAACGTTCAATTCGAATTTCGAATTGAATATTCGAACCAAAAAAAGGAAGAATTATTAAACTAATAGTTATACGAATATTGTATCTTACAATATTTTTCACTATTAAAAAAAATTGCTGTCGTCGAAAAAACAATTATTTAAAAATCAATATTTAAATGCTCTTGAAAAAGAACTTTAATTTACTATGTAATTCCTGTAATCTACATCTATACGTTTAATAAAAATGAAGTGTCTGTATGTAATATCAAAATAAGAACTTTTTACCGATTGGATATGAAAGGAGACATTGGCGGAATGGTGTATTACCTACACACGGCGCCATAAATTAAAGAAGAAGAAGGATATGAAAGTATACACGCTACTGATAACAAAAAATAAATTTTTAAAATTTTGTCGGTCTGTCTGTCTGTTTGTTCCGGGTAATCTCTAAAACGACTGGCTAACATAAGCTACTTTAGTTTAAACAAGCTTCGCTTGCAGTACTATCTCGAAAACGGTAGGACCAATTTTCTCGGAAGTTTTTCTTACAGATAGCTGACTTTATAAGAAGAAATCTAGGTTATTGTATTTTTAAGTAACTGTACCCGTAGCTTCGCCCATAGTGCTATTTCTAAAACGGTGTTACCGAATTTCACAAAACTGTCACTGCCATATAGTTGACCTTATAAGAACTAATTTAGATTATTTTATTTTAAGCTAGCTGTTACTCGTGGCTTCACCCGTACTCTTATCTACAAAACGGTTGGACTTATTTTCACGGGACTTTTACTGGCATATAGTTAGTTGACCTTATAAGAAATAATTTAGGCTCTTTTGTTTTAGACTAGCTGTTACCCGCGACTTGGCTGCGTGAAATTTAGCATGTATGTATGTAAATATGTTGTTCACTGTAAGCATGTGCGTGAGACATGCGCTGCACAGAACTCCAAGAATTAATATAATTAAAATTCATATATTTGTACATATGTCTACAATTTGAATTATATTATATTTTTGGTAAATTTGGCGACCATTTTATTTACTGTGCTCGCGTTTACACATCTTAGCAATTATAGCACCGTATAAGAATATTGCGTTTCAGTAAGCACTATTTTAATTGTTAAATATTAAAAACGACTTACAGATAGATATAGAGTTTTATATTTTGATTTATATCAATGCAAAATTATGAGACTTCCACTCTTTCTGTATTTTTTATTACAAAAATAATTATTAACTCATTGTATACAATTCAACATTATAATTAATAGTAATTTACAAACATATAAGAGTCCTTTCTAATAAGATATTAGAAAAGAAATGTATTACCTTAAGAGATCCATAATACATTTTTTGACGAAACAGACAAGCGGCTACTTTTTGTGTGGTCGCAAGAACTTAACCATATAGAGATATTGTATAGCTTAAAATTTTCAGTTATTTCTTATATATTGTAAGTGAGTACTGAGATGTTATATAGTTGGTTAAATTTCCAAATAAGTTATTGATGCGAAATCCTATCCGGCACACTGTTAGTATTTACATAATTAATATAAACGTTTAATATTATAGTAGGTGGTGTGCGTATCGTAAAAAGAAATATTTTTAATAGGGCATTGCTGTAATTTTACCTCTTCTCACAATTTTTAATTCCTTTAATACAATTTTAAAAAACTCATGCGGAGCTGCGAACAACAGCTAGTTCTAGATAGTTTTATAGCATCTCATTTTTAATTAAATTTTGATGGACATAGTCGAATTATTTTATGATAAATAAATTTCATATTTTAAAAGGTTTCTAGAATTTTGTGCTTTTAATTTTTATCACATACATGAAAAAAGTCTGTTTTAAATTTTGACCTTCAAAATTCGTTAACAACTAGAAAGATACATTAAGTAGTTAGATAGGTACAGGTTATAGCTTTTACTCTATTTTAATAATTTAAAAATAATCTTCTTAAAAATATTATTAAATATATTAAAAATATGTCAGTGCCTTTGGACAAAAAAAAAATCAAATAAAAATAAATGAAATTAATTTCATGAATTTGTAATTTTAACTTTTTCACACCACGTTTTGGCTAGAAATAGAGATACAGTATTTTTAGAGATTCAACCGCCGACCAACGACGCCTTTTAATTACTTTTTGTTGTTTTATAAATGTTTTCTGTTGCAGTAAGACGTGACAGCGGGCAATCAATTCCAAGCGGAAGTGTGGAGTAACGATCACTCCAATATTTAATGATGGAAGTAACGCCTTTATCAAGCAAATGCCATCAAGGTACCTATAATAGTTGGCGAGTTTTCAACGAATAAATGTATCTCATATTGTTTTTCATGTAGTCATGTGGTTTTCGGTATTTTTGAATATATTCTCCAACCCTTCGACATGTAATACCCGTGCAACAAAATTATTGTCACAGCAGTTTCGAAGAATCTCGCTACTATAACAATTTCTAGGGCAAAGCGGCAGAGTTTGTGCTTATTTGTTTTAGCTCCAACGGTCTGTTTGCCAAAACATATTAGCACTCAAAGCGTTGGGTCTCAGTTCTTAAGATTAATTAACACCAATAAGAAGCGTGGTCTTTTTGAGATTGCGTATAAAGTATGTCTAGTACCTAGTATACTCGACAACGAGATATGTGCACTATAAGAACAGTACATTTGTATAGAATGGATGTTTTAAAATAAAAATAATAGGTCTAATGTAAGTTCCGATGAATTATGAAAGAGAATAAAACACCTATTATGTAGCTTACAGCTTTCATTATGGACTTACAGCCAGTGTAATTATGATTCCCTTCAGTACCTAACATTGACAGTGCGTTCGTGTGAAAATGTTTTGAAAAAAATCTTATTTATGCTACGAACAGCCACGTGCCAGTTGTCAATCCTAAAATAAAATATTGTCGTGAAATATATACCAATTTACTTATGGTCAATTAATAGAAATAATATGAGTACAAAATTGGACCCTAATTTTATCGACGGGAACACACGGTGACATCAATAGGAACGCGTAATCAAAAGTTATTATAAATTACTCTGATTGCCAATACCTTTACAAACGAGTAAACAAGATAATTTTGTTTTCATAGGATATCAAAGTTACTTGTTCATCATGGAGCACCCAAGGGTGCGCGATAGTACCTACTCGTAGCAACGCGAACTCCATGTCGCGCATCGTGTTGTCGTCCCAAATGAGGCAAGAAAGAAGTCTTACACAGGTTCTACCAGAGTTAAAGCTGGTAACTCACTACTATTATATTTAAGATAGGTAAGTTCCAAATTTAAATTTAAGCAGGTGATATTTGTATTTGAGAATATATATATATATATTTGTACTAGCAATGTATATAGCGAAATAACTTTCGCTATCATTATTCCTATAAAGGCCTTGTGGCGACACACACATAACTACAACATCCTGTACTGTAATTACACCCACGTACCATGTGGCTGACACCTAAGATAAAGTCTTTACTAGCCGCGCTCTTAGTCTGATTGGTGTTGGACTTGTAAAGAACCGGTTCTGGTTTTCCATGTAAATTATTGTACTAACCATATATACCACGGTCGGTGTAGTTATGTGTGTCGCTATAGCCATCGCAAGCAAAATCAATACAGCGTGATTTTACGGTCTATAACCATAAAATTTTCCAACTTGTGTAATCGCTTCATCATAGTCATCAGTCATTTAATTTTATATCGAATTTTTATTAATTAACCGTAAAATACTGATATATCAGATGTCCATAGATTATACTAATATTTTCCCCCTCATTTTCCTTATACACTGCTAATCCTCACAATATCCCCAATCGAGTAGAGATGACCCTCCGTTTAGATAATTCACGAGCGATATAGGTATAGGCGAGGTAAATCTCTCCGAACACCGAACAGTATCCATAACAGCCTTACACGAATGATGCTGAACCAAATCGAAGGTGAAACTTTGGTTGGACATATATATATATATATATATATATATATATATATATATATATATATATATATTATATTATAGGGGGCAAACGAACAGATCGGTCACCTGATGGTAAGTGATCACCGCCGTCCATAGACACTAGCAACACCAGGGGAGTTGCAAGTGCGTTGCCGGCCTTTTAAATATGTGGGCCTCCGGCGCTCTCACTGGCCGAATGAAACGCAACAGTGCAAGCACTGTTATTTCACGTCGGTTTTCTGTGAGAGGGTGGTACTACCCCGGGCGAGCCGACCCATTCATGCTGAAACCAGTAATAACTTCAGCGTAACTCTACCACCTATACACATATTTGCTAAAGGAATTTTAGCTCATTATTGTTTTACGAACAATTACTATTATTCTCTTCGAAAAAATGCCTTATAGCATAAGCCTATCAGTGTGGAAATTAAAGAGTATAATACAATTTTCATGAACTCATTCGAAACTCAATTGAAATCTCCATTATGTTCAGTGATCTAACATTTCCCGTGCACAACGATGGTGCTAATAATGCTGCACTAATTTAGGCATATTGGACACTAAAATATTTGAGTAAGATTTAGTTAAATGTAGAAATAGCAATATTCTGTTTTTTAGAAAAATTATAGGTAATATAGCGATATCAACAGCGCTAACAAAAATATCGAATTCTTATCCAAGCATGTATCAAGGTGCAGGACACGTGCATTTTGTTACATATCTTATAGGTTGTAGTGTTTGACCACAATCTCATCTGATTTTAAATGACGACGTCAAATCAAATCAAATCAAAAATACTTTATTCAATTTAGGCCCTAAGAAGGCGCTTATGAACGTCAAAACTACCACCGGTTCGGAATACATCCCAGTCATCGAGAAGAACCGGCAAGAAACTCGATCGGGTTTATCTTTTTAACATATACGACGTGGTTCAAGATGGTAAACTTGCTAAATTTAAAGCGGCTGACTCTCAAGTGCCATTGCCGGAACATATCGGAACATATGTGAGCTTGGCGACACATTTTAAATTTCTGTGTTAGCTTAGAAAAATCTCTGCCATCTTATTATAGTTTCATTACGATGTTTTCTTTCACTCAATGTTCCGGCTCATTCGCAACGATTCGAACCTACGTCAATCGACGCAGACCATCTGCACACGTTAACGACTGAGCCGTCGATTGAAAAATCGATAACCACTTGACCAGTAAGTAATACTCTACGCTTAAAATGAATTATTAATGGTATTGTTCCTGCGGGATAGGTTTGATGTACATCAACGACAGCAAAGTCGCGGGCGAGCACTAATAGTATTGTAATTAGAAAGATGTAAAATGGATAATTCATCAGAAATTATTTATTAAAAAACAGATTTGCTATATTGTATATATTTTATTATTCATTTAAATAAAATAAACGCTTAGGTAATAAATGAAATTTACAGGTATAGACAAACATTTTTTTATTGTTTAATTATTTGAAACACAAAACTTACCCTAAATTATACTGTAACACTTATTTATAACAATGTTTGGTGCTAAGATTACAGGTATATTTTGTATAGTTTCTGTAACTATTTCAAATTGTTATGATTTTTAGTAATGAAAATCATCCATCAAAATGAAAGTTATAGTATATTCGTATTATTTATTACCCTACTCTCGGACATGTCCTAGACTATATATGTCCATACTGTACGACTACAGATATTTATATATATATATATATATATATATATTGACTAGACACAAATCTTTGGACATTAATTTTTAAGAAACATGACACTACAAGAACAATAACTTACACAATGTATTTAAGTAGTCTAATGTTAAAATTACCTGATTTGTAGATTTATAATTCGGAACTGAGCGATTTATTGAAGTATAATTATTATATATTAAATATAAGTTGATAATAATGTATAAATTAAGACGTATATTGATATACTAATAATTAATATAAGCAAAGTATGATAATATTTAAGCCCTTTAATGCATAATTTTTGTTTTGAATTTTGGAAGTAATTATAAAATAACAACAAACAAAAAATATAGCATAAGTGCCGAAAGTAATATACATTTTTTCCTTCACGCGTTTTTGGAAGGTTTTAACATGCTCTCGGAAATGCATACATTCAAGTTTTCGAATAAATTTAAGTGGCAGTAGAACATATACAATTGGCAACAATATGCTTTTAGCGGTTAAGTTCAGTAACGTTTGACATTGTAATGCCTAGGTTCTTATATTATTAATAATTGATGGAAAACCATTCACCGCAATAAACTAAATCATTTTAGTAGCAATACGTCGTTTTGGTATTTCAAGGTTCGATTTGATGAAATTTACTTGCGGAAGCAGGATATTGGGTTGAAATAGCACTGGCGGAAACGCACTTGTCTCTTGTCTGTTCGCCAGGGCCGTGCCAATCGACCTTCGGCGTTCCTGATACCCCAACCGCGAGATTCCATCGGATTCCAAGAGCGAGTATTCCTGATCATCCTGCACATAAAATTAATATAAATATTTTTTTTTTTATGTTATAGGGGGCAACCGAACAGGTGGGTCACCTGATGGTAAGTGATCACCGCCGTCCATAGACACTAGCAACACCAGGGGAGTCGCAACTGCGTTGCCGGCCTTTTAAATAAGTGGGCCTCCGGCGCTCTCACTGGTCGAACGAAACGCAACAGTGCGAGCACTGTTACTTCACGTCGGTTTTCTGTGAGAGGGTGGTACTACCCCGGGCGAGCCGACCCATTCATGCTGAAACCAGTAATAGCTTCAGCGTAGCTCTACTACTACTAATCTACTACACACAATATTTTGATTACTTAAATCGATTTTTTTTCTCGCAATGAGGATTTGAATTTTGGTATTGTGTTCTAAATCTCTGCTCTGAAAGCAACTATTGAATGAAATTATAGTATTATTGTACGGCGTTTTCAAACGTTGATTAGGTCTTCATTAACCCATGCAGGTAGCTTTCTCATATTGAAAGTTTACGGTCAAGCACTTGGCGTGTGTTTCGACAGCTGTACGTCTATGGATTCAATTATTAGGTTATGTTAAAATCAAAAAGGCTTTATTAAATTTAGGCCGCGATAAACCGCTTATCAACGCCAAAACTACTACGCGTTTGGATAGTAACCTAATCCTGCGCCGTGAGCGGGGAGTGATGATACGATCCCGTACACACGACGCGTTGTCTCTGGTAGCAACTCGAGCCTAGGTTTGTCCCTCGGTGTGGAGCCATCGAGTATGTTACTCGCGCGAATACAGTGACTCACACTAGTTTTACATATGCACAGATCACCCCACACAAGTGCACACAGTAGGTACATATAGTGGTGCGGTTATTTTTCACCCCTTTTCGAGCTCAATTAGTTCACATAACTTAGCAGTCAGATACAAAATACATGTATGCATTCTTGAAACATACATGTTTACACACGTATATTTCACGTACCCATATATATATAAGATAGGTAGCTTAGCTTAGTTAGATCAGGATACTCGGCGACAGTTCAAGCCGAGGCGTACTGTGCGCCCTTGTGATGATCGCCTATAAAATCGTGTGAGTGTCTTAAACGCTCCCCTTAGTAGTCCAGTAAAACTGTAGAGGCATGGTGAGGCTACCAGTATAGGCAGTTCGAAAAAAAAAACATTGAGAAGAACCATCAAGCAACTCGACCTGGTTTAGCTTTTCATTGTACAAATTTATGAAAATACATTGTAGTTACAATCGTTTTCAGTGGATGCACAAAGAGGGGTGCTATTTCAAGATGTCGCCTTTGTTCACATATTAATCCACCCTATTAATAGCCTTATAAAGTGTATGTAACTTACCACACGAAAGAAGTGAAAAGTTATTCATAAAAAGTTTACAACAAAACAAAAATTACCATTTTAGTATTATTATTTTACTTTATTATTATCATTTTTTGTCATACAAAAATGTTGCGGATCAGATCAAAGCCAGCCGATAAGAAGTTACCCTTAAAAAAAAATTACTATATTGATGATATACTTATATATTCTTAGCTTATAACAGAAACGCATTTAAAGAAGTCAAGAAGCTTAAGACAGTATTCGTCTATATTAATTTGTTTGTACAGTTCTTGCTCCATAATAATGTTCTTCTATACTGCCTCTGGTTAGAATTCAAGCTGAGACATGCGTCTCGTAGTTTTTTTAGTTGATACTAAATTATGTGCATATACTACATTAGGTATAGAGCATCTAATGCGTTGTCTTAAACGTTTTATAATTTATATGATAACCAGTAATAGAATAAAATCAGCATCACGAGTTAGTTCGTTAATCACATAAGTCCTACTAATATTATGAACGACATAGTTTGTGAGAATGGATGGATATTTGTTACTCTTTCACGCTAAAACTATTGAACAGATTTTGATGAAACTTTACAGTAGTACATAGGTTATACTTTATTATGATATTATATATAAGTTATATCATCACTACATATTATAAAACAAAGTCGTCCGCTGCGTCTGTCTGTCTGTTCGCAATAAGCTCAAAAAATTCTAAACGGATTGAAATGCGATCTTCACCAATAGGTAGAGTAATACATAAGGAAGGTTTAGATATATATATTTTGTCAATGTTTTATGTAAATTGGTTGAAATATAACGATAATTGTTGGAAATGTTGGAAAAAGTCAAACCGCCTGGGATCTTTCATCGAAAACGTAACCTAATTCTTTTGATATAATATATATTATAATAAAAAAAACTACTTTAATGAGATATTCCTCTTTTATAGATCTACAAAAAATCTATGATGGCATATACTTATCTTTTAAGAACAACTTACTATACCCATTTATCTTTTAAAAAATTGTCACACAAAATGAGGTGATTGGAAGGCCATTTAGACGGATACAGTATTAATTCTTATCAAATTAAATATATTAATTACTTTAAGCATTTGATGCACATAAGTATATATTATTTATTATCTGTGCTAGTTATTATATAAGTGTCAAATATGTTGAAAAAAATCCTATTATTTAATAAATTAAGAAAATAATTTAGTAAAAACTTAGTAATTTAAATATTTTATAGAAAAAATTAGTAGCGCCCGCTGTTTTTTTTAGTTTATTATCTTTGCGCGTATCCATATTTTTTTGTTGTAAAATAAAAGTAGTCCAATTTATGCTCCTAATAATATCAGCAATCTGTCAGTGAAAGTTCCGTAAAAAAAAACAACACAAACAGACACTTCAATTTAACTTATGTAATGTAAATGAAACTTAAGTACAGTTATTTTAACTTACTTTAAATGAATTGGTTACATAGTTTGGAGTGTTTTTCTGAAATAGTTCGCATAATTATATAATTAAAAAATTGAATTTGTTATGGCTGATAAATTTTAACGTTCCATTTTAATGGTCAAGATGCAAATAGAATTTAACGGAAAGTTCCGCAAACTTGTGCGTACCCTTGTTGACCTAAAAGCCACTGGTCATTTAAGTCAGGAACGTGACCGCGTCTGGTAAGATTATGGGGTTTTACAATAATCGTAAAACAAAATACTACCATAAATCAACGGGGCGTTACTCTGAAGTGAGGTGTTTTAGACTGGGTTTTATTTCTGAATATAATTTTTTTCCTACAGACACTAAATTAGATAACTAATATTTCTAAGTACAAGTGGATTGACCTGACTTGAAGACTATGAAATACTCTTCATTTTTTTTAATGAAATTTGAAAATTGGCTATAAATATGTTAACTATTATTAAAAAAAATGTTTTTTTGTCTCTTAGAATCAATATGAACTACAAATTTTGCGATCACACAAATAATCGAGCAAATTCATTTTTCACCGTTGACAATAATTAATTAAACGCTAATGTAATGTAAAGTTAAATGTAGGAGATCAACGTTAATAATTTATGAAGTATTAGGCTTCTCAAAGTATCTCGTCATAAGCTGTAGAAACTAAATAGATGTTTAAAAAAAAACTCAGTTATTCGAAACTATCGCAGTTGTAGTAATAATAATAATAAAAACAAAATTGTGTTGTTTTTTGGCAACCACGATGCATATGAAACTTTGTTTTGATCGCAATGTGGCGACATTGGTCTTGGCTGCTCTGCCGAGCGTCGTACACTTGACACCTACTCCGCGGCCGGCTGTAATGCGACATACGATAGATGAACGAAAAAAATTGAGACGATGTATAAAAAAGTTTCAGTTTAAAAAGTTAAATAAGTGTTAGATGTAGAGGTATAAATGATTTCCTTAAAATACGTTTTTCTGAAAAAATTCAGTCATGAGAAATATTGATGATACAGTTTTTCTTACACAGAATATTGTATTGTTTTTTGTTTAGAAAATAATAAAATAAAAATGATGTCTGTTCGTTTGTGTCTATAGTTAGTTTAACCTCCCTTTGTTTACTATTTTAAGACACTAGCTAGTAGCTCGTATTTGTGTTTTAGTTATGCTAATTAGCACTTGTGTGTGAGTTGAAATGTCAACAAACGTCTAAATTGCTTTCTAAAATATATAATAATAGAGAAACAGAAAATTGTTAACCGATTCTATAATAGCTCTTATGTAATCTAGTTTAAAATTGCTATAACTAGGCTGATTTGCTTTAGTTTTACTAAAAGTGACGCATTATCCCATTTGTTACGCGTTCAGAGCGCTGTACATATACCATGATTATTAATTATATTCTTTGTAATAAGAAACTATTTATATTCTGTGTTCCTTATAGAACATGAAGTTTTTCTTTCTCTTTGAAGTTTGTACTAAAATATAATGTTTTTTTTTTAAACAAGTATCTATAATAAGGAAATATTTGAAAAATAAATTCTTCAAAATTTGTTTTTAGTAAAGAAAATAATTTTTTTTCACGGCCGAAACTTTTTACGATGTTATCTCATCAAGATGCTGATCTTGCCGCATGTTACGATTTAGCTGAAATTCTGTCCTTAAGTGACGGTGTGGGAAAAATATGTCAGAAGAGTTGCAGTTTGTTACAATGCCATTTAACATCAATAAGTTTCCGGTTAAATGCGATAGACAAAAAAAAATGTTATTTATAAAATTAAGATTTTAGATAGTATAGACATAAATGTAAAATTTTATTTATCAATTATAATAAAGATAATAAATTGTATTTTTTGATAATTAAACCAAATGTCGATAAAAACTAAGCGATAGCTATGTTTATAGTCACCTTACCTGTTTTGTTCTACAAGGTCTATAAGCATTTTTTGTAGAGCAGCGGTATTAATAGGCTCCCACGAAGCTGGCAAATCGACGTCGTTGTCCGGACGAACAAGCGCGTTCTCTGTCTGGTCATCATCCAATTCCTAAGTATGAGTAAATATTCACATGATTTGTAAAATTTTTTTTTGCTATCTCTATTATTTTAACTTTTATTTATATATATTGGTATACCCATAAAGTTAATTGTTATTTAGTTTTATGACAGCGTTTACATGAAATGAATACGTATGGCATTTTTATTTTTTATTGACAGTTGGTACCGTCATTTTGGTGAAAGAGGAGATGTATTGGTGTAGTGCGTGGGTCTATCTAACGATAGCAAAATACATGTCGTTCATAATTGTAATTTAAATTATAAAAATAATCCACTTGGGATTCCATATTTTTATTAAATATTACATTTTCGTACATATACATTTTCTGGACAAAGTGCTTATTTTGATTCCATTACGCGGAAGTTCACAATTTAATTTAATTTATAGTTTTGTTTAATAGAAACTAATTTTGGTCTTCTTTAATGAGTGGCAGTAATTTATACCAGAGGTTACCAAACTTTTTGTTCTCATAGACCCCTTTCAAAATTTTACTGGTTCCGGTGGACCCACTGCAGGTTCAATACTACCATATGAAGTCAATCCAGCATTGTTAGTTCTTCACACTATCGAAAATAGACCAATTTTCATACACCCGCGCTTACTAATTGTGCAGCCCCCATTTCTTTGTCACACCAACGTACACCACCATCGAGTCTCTCATGGATCCCTGGAGGTCCACCTGGACCACTTTGAGAATCACTGATTTATACGAAGCCGCTACGCCTTAAATAAGTAATCAATCGGTCTATTTATATTGATAATTACATGAAAAATATTTATAATTTGCTATGTTTATTATGTTTGTACTTCATATATTTTATGAAGTCAAATTGTCGTTTGATTCAACTTACGCTTGTAATTATTGTGTATCACAGTAACTTCCCTATATGTATCATACGCTGCACTTATAACTTTTACCTTCTGATTACCATTATACGATAATTAAATTTAAAATTAAAAAAGGTAATTTTCATTAAGATACTATACACCTACATCTGTCATTTGCCTACACCTGCCCACACCTTACTGAAGCTTTCAGCGGCCAAGTTGATCGGCAGGACTCCGGTTATGAAAGAGTGACACAAAAGAACGAAGCTAAAACAAATGAAGGACGACGATTTATATACTTTTTATACTACTGCCTCTAATAATATAAGCTATGAGTGATTAAGTATAAATCGGCAATATAACGTAATGTGTGTAACAATTCGTAGAATATATTCACGATAAGTTTAAAAAGACTCTTGAAGTCATATAGATAAAATCTTTAAAAAGAGAGACGTTGCGACGTCGCATCGCCAAAAGTAAAAAGCTCTTTTGGGTAGAAACTTGCGACATTACAATATATGCATACATTATGTGCATTCTTATGATGTTACCTTACACGTAACATCGTAGAAATATAAATATACTTTTACCGGTTCATGAGAACTACGTGTTTTACATGGTTTAATGATGGGCTATCTTGTAATTACTTCTAAAGCATTTCACCGATTTCAAGTTACATTTTATAATTACTGCTTAGTCTCAATGGAAAAGCGTAATCGAGCTTAACCTAGATAATACTCTAAAACTCCTTGTACTCGTCTATTTGTTGCTAATGTCTCGTAAAATCGGGTATAGCCGTTTCAGAGAATTAACCCGGATAAGCGATTGACATTTGAATAAACAACAGACACTTCAATTAATTTATAGATCTATAGATTATTTAATATATATTTAATTTTCTGTGAAGGGATATTGTAACAAAAACTATCAGCATGATGATATCAGAGTTACGGTTTGATATAGGGCATATTTGTATGAAACTTCTCAGATAACCTTTAAAAATAAAAATAAATGAAATTATTTTTACTCACCATCGGTGCTGCGTCCACTACTATAAGTGACAAAGCGAGTACAGCCACTGAAACTCCTAAACCAACGGTGTACATAGTCGATTTCATTGTGTTCCCTTCAACTGTAAAAGATTATATTAAATCAATATTGGGAGCTTTATCTTTCAGTGATCATATAAATTAATATAATATCTTAAAACTTAAATTAAATAAATAACTATCTGTAAATATACAACCTGATTAAACTATTCAAGATCAAATAAACAAAAAAAGGGGAATAAAGTTATTCCAGCTTACTACTACACATATTTTACAAAGCTGGAATAATTTTATTCCCCTTTTTTGTTTTAATCACTAATGTACTGTCCATAGCGTACAGTAAAAGTATATTAATTATTAAACTATTCGGACTTATTTCCTGTCTACAAATAAAAATTAGGCTGAATTATATTTCTATCATTCACTTCCAAAATGCGAGTCTAAGACATTAAATTTTTCAAATATTTTTAATAATAAAAAAATCTGTAATAGAACTGGTATGAGACACTTCTTTGTTTTTTTATATTTACTAGTTACAGATAAAGAAAAAAAAAACAAAACCAAGCCTAAATATATACAACACCCCTATTTGAAAAAATAAACAAGAACAATACGTATTTGAAATCGGGATGATGAGTTTTCAAATTAAGTAGGGGTGGTATAGGTACTGTTTCTTAGAATTAGTGAATCTAATTGTTTAGAAAAAACGGTTACAATAAATGAACTCGAATATGATAAAAAAAAACTTGGAAAATAACAATTTGAAATGGATAACATTTATTTACAAAAAAAAAATCTTACATTATATTTTAAAATACATCTCAATTTTGAAGTCACTAATATTAAAGTACAAAAACTCCAACACCTTTTCGCCGATCATCGTGAAACTTAGCGCACCTAACTTTTTCTCATGGCGAAGTTTTCTATGCTATTATTATGGTATAATTCCCCACTAAGTCGCTCTAGAGTGGATTTTATTGTTATTAACTTTTATATTGCAAAGTTGCAGGCGGCTGCTTATGTAACAGAAGCTGAGAACTCTTTGTGTTTTATCAATGTGTATGTCAGAGTATCAAATATTCATTTTAAAGTTCATACTAATCAAAGTTTATATTTTTTGATATGTACAACTGTATATAAATCAATTGCCAAATATATGAAAGGGTATCACTTTAGAAGGGTTGTCACACATTTGGTTATTTTTTTGTTGTTGTATGAGCCAGGATAAGGTTTGTATAAAACAAAATGTTTGAAAAATCGTGCTGGAAAGTGAAACATTTGGTTTAAAAAACTCCATGCTAAAAGTGAGCGAGTGAATTAGACAGAAGGTAGTAAGTAGAGAGATGTTTTAGACCGCGTCAAACTTTTTGTCCGCTCTAAATATAATTTTAAGTTCGGTCTTGCGCATAGTACAGTTATAAGATCAATAGAAAACAAAGTGAAAATATGCCTCATACAGTATTTGTTTCTGTCTGTAGGGTATATCTAGTAATATATACTGTATATGTATTACGTATGTCCCTACAATAGTGTTATTGTAGATGAAATACATTCGTAGTAAATTAAAATAAATCGCAATAAACATATATTTATAATGGATCAACGGTCCCCATAATAATATCATTTTTCGAAGTTGAAGAGTGATCTAATAATACAAAATTTCAACAAGTAACAATAGAGAGAAAAAATTAAAAAAATAGCAATGAACAAGAAAAAGGAAACAACGAAAATAACAACAACATGTAATTGACAACAACGAAACTATTCAAAATGCAACTATACTATAACTAGCATGCACACTAAAACACGTGTCGGAATTGTGGAATAGGAGATGATGAACGCGCTCGGGTGAGCTTGCTCCGCCTTCACCTCGTCCGCGTCCCTCTGATACCTAAATTTGTGGTCTGCGCATCTACTTCAGTGCGGTCAAAAAGTTTGACATGGGCTATTTAAAATATTGTGCGAATTGACAGACTGATCATTGCATAGTCGTAGTGTAAAGAGAAAATTTAATATAAGATATATAATTTTCTTCGTTGCTAAATCCATGTGAAGCCGGAGCAATTATAGACAAACGTACGATGATTAATGGCAATATTATACTCCAAGTTCCTATTCAATTTGCTTAGGTTATAGTTTTAATTCAAGTCGTTCATTACAGCGTATGTCATAGTTGATAAATTTGAAGATGATTATCATTCTATTGCACAATCTATGGTTAAAAATTCAACGTAACCCATATGTTTGTTATGCGACATTTATGTAGGTAAGGGAGATGGCTTCAGGGGGGGACAGTAATGGCGTTTTCTCGATTTTATTTTATTTCATTTCCAGTATCTCCTTCACGGGTGTCAACAGGTGTCAATAACACTCTGTAATAACGTTTCCATACAATATAAATTAGATAATTTATCTACCTTCTGGACGATGACCTTTCAAGTTCACATTAACTTATCTTATTGTGAATAAAATGTATGTAAACTTCGGCTAATGTTACTTTTAATTGCATACTAAGTGCTCGCTTCGGCTTCAGACGGAGGTATATTAACGAAAAAAATGAGATCAAATCTTGTCTTTACAATACGAGACCATGTAATGAAATAAAATGGCAACTGAACAACTTTAATCTGTCAATATTTGTGAAGATATCCGTAGTGTCTTTTGTCTTAGTTACTCACTTTTTATATGGAGATTTTTTTAACCCAAATTTTTCACTTTTCCGTACGATTTTTCAAAAATCTCTTTCATACAAATCTTGCCTTGACAAGTACAATCACAATAATATTTCAATTCATGACTATTTTGAACTCATTTGCAACTACCATACAATAGGTATATAATCCGCGATAGCAGAATATATTTAAATGTATAGAATTCAGGGATCACCCTGTGTATATTCAGGAACGAAATATAGTAGGGAGGATTTGTACTCGGTTAACTATGAACATGACGATGAAGTTGTGTCATAGTAGTCCGGTGGAACTGTAATAGCCCGGTGGAACTGTAATGGCCTTGCCATGCTAACAGTGTAGGTCAGTTCGAACAAAAAAAAAATTGTGTCGTAGTGATTCATTTTTGGTTAATCGCGTTTCTTCGTAACGTGACTAGTGCAGTTACTTTGCCGTGCTTTAATAATACATACAATATCACTATATCAATATCATATTAGAATAAACTAATAAAATAACAGAAAACGTGTTTAAAATCCACTAATTTAAATTTTGGTTAAAACGTAAAATGTAGTAGTTTATTTGTACATATAAATATTTTAGACAAACATTTGAAAAGAAAAAGCAAAGTTTTTAAAATGCGTTAAGGTGCGTAAAAATTTAATTAAAGTAAATTATGCTTCTGTTCGCATAAAATGTGTTAGTAAACAACGAATTAAGAATAGCATAAAATATTGAAGTACTTAATCCAAACATTTCTAGAATCCCAGTAGTTATTCTGAATTAATTTTACTATATTAATTTTACTTTTATGTATAACGTATACTCTTACCTTATGATGGTTGGTAAATTAATCCTAAATTATAAAATCTCTACAAGATATTAAAACATTTCACACAATCCTACGTGAGCTATAATTTTATTGCTAAAATCAAATTAAACAATTATTTTTTATTTCAAATGAATAAAACAAAAATTATTATAATAATAATTAAATGTACAAAAGAATACATTCGGCAGCCTTCATTGTTTATGTTAATCACATAAGTCTTATTGGCACCAGCTTTACATCTGTTACGATCTGTCAAGCTGAGAAATGAGAATCTATTTCAAGTGAATTTATTGTTCCCAGATTATATATTTATTTGTAACTTTAACATTCAAATATGTATATAATCATCAATGATCCTAAATATATTAGTTCTGAATTATCTGTGGTTATTTTTTCCATGTTTGCGTAAAGCCTTTAGTGAAAAATATTAAATGGTTAAGCCTTTTTCATACAGACATCTTCATCGTAAAGGTATAACACCAATTCTCTCGGGAACTTCTATCACAAAGTGCGAATGACATTCACCCAGAGGACTTGGAATCGCCTTGACAAATAATTGAATATACGAGATGCGATTTATCAATACAATGACCCCGATCTTAAAGAAATCGAAGCATTATATACAGAGATAATTATGTATGGAATACAAGTTTATATATATATATCACAATTATCTTTAAAAATAGTTCGAGAAAGTATTAATTTCTAGTAGGAATACATTACACAGATAACTTATAGTTTTCTCTGTTTTGCCATTTTTATTAATTACTTTTCAAGCAATTTTATTAAGTAAAAATTTTATGCGACCCAATAACTGCCATTTACAATAAATATATATTTTTTTATTAGTAAAAACTAACCATAACGTAATCGATTAAAAAAAAATAGTAAATGAATTTGTGTAGTTCATTAAAAATAAAATAAATAAAACACCAAAAATAAGTTCGCATTTTTTAGTGTTAATGTTATCTATGTTCGTCTTTTAATGCTCCAGAATATTTAAAATTATTAAAATAATAGTTTTAACGGCATGTACAAATTACAAAATGTAAATGTTTTTATTTTTATAACACTATCATTTAAGAGTACACACTTTAATGCTCATCCCATACATGCGTGACGAAGCTTCGGCTACTTGTCACGCTAAAAACTAATAATGTTCACACCCCTTTATCACTTCAATAATAATTCAAAATTAAGGCTTCCAAGTTCCTTTGATGTGGGTAAAAGTCCAGCTATCATGCTGCGTCTATAATTTATTGCGAACATATACAATGTTTTGTGGCGATACACGCAGGTATGGGAATAACATAACACTAATATTCTAATTGAGAAACTGTAAAAACAGTATTGAAATTCCTATTTAATTTTTTATACATTTTTTAAATCTTTATTCGTTCTTATATATTCCATACAGCTCATTATTATTTTTATTATTTCTTTTATTTGCACTACCTACAATTTTTGTCTCCACAATACGGCTAGTTAGCTGAAAGAAAATTCCAGCTCCATAATGTATGAACGACAAAGTATTCATTCATTCAAAGCGTAATAAAAACATTAGAATGAAGGTAAATTTATGAAAATTATAATTCGAAATAAACCTAACAAGCACAGAAACAATCTCATTGTTATCGATACCTTTCCTGGCAATATTTTCGGACAGTTAACTAATAAAACGATAAATTTAGCGCCACGTGTGTCGTGAATAATTATATTTATTTTAGTTTTTAAATAAAATCACGTGAAAATAAAAAAAATCGAATTAGTTATAGTTCATTTCGATTCAGTCCACAATATATCTATAATGTACACATGTGATTATCATACATTTTATTTACTATCTTATATGTTACTAGCTGTGCCCGCGACTACGTCCGCGTGAAGTTTCAATTCTAAACAAAGTGATTAATAAAACCATAGATAAAAAGGCGTATCAAAACTCGACATCGACCCTTTGTGAACGATTTTTTTCTTCGAGGCGTGGTGTGGCACTACAATTTCTAGTATTTGCTCATACTGGAAATATACAATTCTGACTTTCAATATACAGTATGGCATTCAAAACAACAGTCAGCAATGCCAAAATCTGTTCAGCAGCTTTTGCATAAATTGCTTCTCTTTTGTGTTTTCTTATAGGTAAGATAAACATATATACGAATGTCATATACATATATGTTAAATATGAACTATATGTTATACAGATGTATAATCTACCACCATACCTAAATTCCGTCAAAATCCGTCCAGTAGTTTTTGCGTGTTGCGTGTACAAACGACAGACAGACAAAAAATCTAAAAACAATACATTGATTCTCAGATCCCCAGAGAATTTTTTCTTAAATGTATTTAATGTACAGGTTTCGTCTCGTTAGCCTTTTATTATATGTATAGATTTTGTAAGCAATATTAGTAGATAAATTTAAAATACGCTATATCTAGTAGAAGCATATTACGAACATTAGAAGAACATTAGCTATTTGAAAGTGAAAGTCTTGTCAAAATCGGTCCAACCGTTTCAGTTATTAGCCGAAACAAAGAGACGGAATTTTTTTTTATAAAATAGTTTTATGTTATAAGTACCCTATACATTTTGATATCTAGTTAAAAAGCTGTTAATTGACATTGTATTTTTGATTATGTGTATAGTTGTGGTTATTGTTTTAAATAAATAAGTATATCTTTTGAACATATTTCAAATATCTTCTATTTAAAAAGCTATATATCAAAAATTACAGATTCATTTTCTTCGATATTGTAGGGACGTATACGATGTGACATGAAATTAAGATGCAAATCCAATGAAGCACAAGTAATAGCTTACAAGGAGTAAAATGTATGTATATCTAGCTATATACATTACCACGCGTCGGATGCAACACGTTTTATAGACTTTAATGACTTAGTTACTAATAATAGGATCGAGTGTTTACAATTTTGTCATTAAATAACGTTATAAATGTTATTAAAAAGTTGTATTAAGGTAAGACATTTTAATAATAGTAATATTTTAAGAAACCACTACCAATTTTCTTATATAAACGTATGTTTTTTGATGGACTAACTGCCTGGCCCAGCTTCGCACGGGTGTACGTACTCATAAAGAAAATGGAGGTAAATCTTCGATTTAGAATGCGACCGTGTAATTAAATAAAACGGCAACTAAACATTTGTACGCCAATCTGTTAATTCTGTCAATATTTTTGAAGATCTCTCTGTTGTTTTCTGTGTAATTTTTTTATGTGCAGATTTTTTAACACCTGAACTGTCCAAATCCTTAAAAGTTTAAGTTCCATACAAACGAATGTAGACCTCATGAGACACGGGTCAACAGACTGTTGGCGGCATAATTTAAATAAAAAACCTGATTTATTACAAAACTTAGCAAAATAACAAATCATGTATTGTAAAATTATAATTTTGATGTGAAATGTATTTTGAAATATTTTTTTCCTAAAAGGTGTAAAAAATCAGCCAAGAAGTTAAACCAATTTTTTACTTTCTCGTATAGTTTTTCAAACATACTATTTCATACAAACCTTGTCCTGACAATTACAAACATAACAGAAAAAGAATTAGCAAAATAGGTGCAACCGTTCCAAAGTGATGCGTTTACATACATTGGGTAATATATAAATATAAATCTACTCATACTGATTTTCATAGCGAACGCTTGTACGGTGTTAAGGTCGATGTACTACAGCACCATCTAGAGGTGATTTTTAGTAAAATCGATACTACAAAAACTATTTTCATGAAACAGCATTGTAGCAACGTTCACGGTGATCAATTAAAATGTTTTGGAGTTTATCGATTCCGAAAAAACTATTATCAACTTTTGCTTAAGTATACAAATAATATATATATATTTACTTTTGATTTTAGTCTATGACGTAAGCATGATCAATAGAAATAGTATTCATATGTACACGGAATAAGTATATATTCGTTTAATAAGCAGAAAAATACACCGTTCTACTTTAGAAAATGAAAAAAATATATAAAACAGCCGAAAATGGGTCCTTAAAGTAGCTACATTTTAACCTGTTTATTTCGCGTCGCCCTAAACACAATTACGTGAATGTTGCTTGTCAATAACACAGCCGACTTCATATTTCAACAAATATTCATGTAATTTCTGGAAAGAATGTCCCTGAATCTTAAGAGATCTTTAACCTAACAGATTGTATATGTTATAAAGCAGCAAATAGGTTGCGGCTCGTGTTATGATAAGTGAACATTGCAGCCTACAGTTATGCATATGAATCTCAATATGACTAAAATAGGTTGCTATATCAAAATCAATTATTTTTTTTTACAATCTAAGCCCTGAGAAAGCGCTAATGAACGTCAAAACTCAGTCATTGAGAAGAACCGGCAAAAAACTTGATGTAGTTTATAATTTACTGTATATATTCTTTTTTTTTATGTCGTAATTGTTCCACAGTCACAATTGCAGATGTACAAAGAACAGCGTCATTTGCAGACAACGCCAATCATGATTCTATAATTTTTCCATCGACACCTTTTTTTTAACGTGGGGAGATCCTCCATCGACATCCTCTCTCTAGGGGAGAGGCAGGTTGTGTCAGATTTTTACTGACTAAAACCCCACGACGAACCGTCCGCCGCGCTAATGGAGTGCCACTGGATCGCGTGAACATGCACCGCAACACCCCCGTGCGGTAGCAAGGCCCAGAGCGAACGCTAGGCCGCCCACTAACCAAGACAACCCGGTCTAATTGTCTCATCAACACTCGCCTGACATGAGTTGACATGACCTGAGAAACGAGTTAAAAACCCTCGTATGGCAGTATACGCTTCGAATCGCAACAGAGTAACGCGAAGTAGATAGTATGGCAAAAATAGATGTGGTCAAAGGTACAAACCGTAATTGAAAATGATTGCAAGTATGTATTTTTCATACGAACTATATATAAATAGCATATTAGTGTCAATATTTCACGTACACTAATTTACCTTTTGTTGTGTTTATTATTTATGTAATCTTCAAAGAAATCTAATCATTTTTTCAGGTGGAATTCTGCGTTATACTAAATTCCCTTTGTCCTTGCTTACTTTTAGTAGCACAATTTTTCTCCCGCGGAAGCCTTTTCGCGCAGTGAAGAGCGTTTGTGTAAAGCCAGCTAATGGGTTGCAAGAACGAAAATAAATATCATACACACCTTTACAATAAGATGGCTTAGCTTTTCCAGTGGATGAAACCTTAGCTTCGTAGTTTTTTTAAGATGAGTACTTTTCTATTTCACAACAAATAAAAATGAGAAAAATATGTAAATGATTAAGTAAATTTATATTCTAAAAAAAAAAACAAAAATATGTAACGTTACTTTCGTACTAAAATTTTAAATCTTGTCCGTTGTTAAAAGTATAATAAAACATATTAAAGTTTTTTCTAACTGTTGAAGCTATTTCACGTCGAAACATTATATTATCTGAAATCATGACATAATTCAAAACAAAATTAAAGAGGAATATAAGTTACATCATTGTCCCATAACTTTAGTTATCGAACTTCCTCAATTTTGTATTAAATTATTTACATATTATCTATTGAGAAAGTGGCACCAAACTTACATCGGAAATTAATTCATTTTTTGTTAGAGCTCAGTAAAATTTTATGTATTTTTTTTATATTATAGGGGGCAAACGAACAGGTGGATCACCTGAAGGTAAGTGATCACCGCCGTCTATAGACACTAGCAACACCAGGGAAGTCGCAAGTGCGTTGCCGGCCTTTTAAATATGTGGGTCTCCGACGCTCTCAATGACCGAACGAAACGCAACTGTGCAAGCACTGTTACTTCACGTCGGTTTTCTGTGAGAGGGTGGTACTACCCCGGGCGAGCCGACCCATTCATGCTGAAACCAGTAATGGCTTCAGCGCAGCTCTACCACCTACGATATTGTGGATAAAGTAAAAAAATGTATAATTAATATCTTTAATACTATATTAATTTAATTTCCATTAAAACTTTTAGCAAACAATGCTGAAACCTTTGGGTTAGCCAATATTTTGAAGTACTAGAGACGAAGCTGTGTTTTTATTGGTTCATATATAAGGTTGTGTTTTTCATGTATCACAAATAGAAAAAGGAAAACAGAATTGAGACCGTGCTCCCCCTCCCGACATAATCACGAGGCATACTTATATAGGCATTTTGTTTCAGACCCGTATAAGGTTTGACGTTTGACTGGCGAAAAACCACAGCCATACTTATTTAAACTAAAATAAAGTTACAATGCCCGCGCTAATGTGATCCAATTGTAAGGGTGTGGTTAGCAACAGGCACTTACTTACACACGCGATACTCATTTTATTCCTCAATATTGGCAACGTGTCATTGGCTGACATTGATTTGGACAGTGGCAGTATTTATGTCTAGTGACAAAGAATTATAAACAGCTATGATCATTTGTTTTTTTTTTTATTTTTATAGGTTAACGTTTAACCACAATCTCATCTGTTGAGAAATGATGATGTGGTCTAAGACGGTAGTCACGTTAAGCCTAGAGAGAGACTGGCTCTCAAGTGCAGCTGCCGGAACTCACCAACAGGTGCTTGGCGACAGATATCCAACTTGAGGATGGTAGGTAGCCAGGCGGACTTAGAAAAAACTCTACCACCATGCTATGGTTTTATCACGATGTTTTCCTTCACCGAAAGCTCTCTAAGTTGTTAGGATTCGAACCTAAGTCCTTCGACGCCGTATCCAAACCCAATACCAACTGAGCCATCATCGCTTCAAACTTCAAAATTCAAAAGCGCTTCAAGCACGGCTCACTGTTATTTAATACCATAAAATTAATTTGGTATTATTTACATGGGTATTTTTATTTCATTACCGATAATATGAAAAAAAATATCTATGTAACATTTATTGTACATATACCTATGTACGAGTATACGGAAAGAAAATTATGGTTTACATTACAAAATAAAAAAAATGATTCAACAGCGTAGGTGACCTTACAAAAAGTAATTAATGGATTGTAAATATTTGCACATCATATCGAAGGATAATATATGAGGAGAATTCTAGTTAACATTTATTAAGCCGAACGTAGATGGACTGACAACGAGGAAGGAAAGTATCAGATTCATAAAACCTGATTTACATGTTAAAAGGTTTTGTTAATCATTACAAATTACTAACATTATAGCACGCCTTTTAATCATTTTAGCTACGACTACGTTAAAAAAATAGAGATAGTACGTAGAATCTCGATTTTACTTTGTATCTATTTTGAAATCGAACGATATATATTAGGTGGTTTTCAAGAAGATAACTAATTCAAAAGCCTTAATATGAAATTACTTTTTATTATAAATTAACTTTTGTCCGTAGCTTTTGTTTTTTTTTTGCCAACTCTACTCTGTTGAGCTGGTAAGGCCTCTACAGTTTCACCGGACTACTAAGGGGAGCGCTTAAGGCACTCACCCGATTTTATATAGGCAACCAGCACCCAGCAACCTCGGCTTGGACTGTCACCGAATATCCCGAGTCTAAGTTAAGCTAAACTAAACTATCTATTATTTCATACATATATGAATTCGTCTGCAGCTTCGCTCGAAAGGCTGAGTAGTTAATGCGTGAAAGCATAACAAACAAACATGCTTTCGCATTTATAACATTAGTTGTGATTATTATATCATAATAAAGTTATTTATTATTGATATTTAGCCGTTATCGTTATCTATAGCAGGTATTAAGAGCTGTTACTTTTTAAATATATAATATTGCGTTAAAATAAAAATGTTATGATACAAAGTTTTTTCTCGTCCTTTAAATTCTGGCCTTCGTACATTTTTTTTATTAGGTTTACGAAATTGGATTTAATCTGACAATTCGATATCATATATTCTATAACTATACTTAAAATTAAATTCTCCTAGACGTAAACACAGCTTACACTGTTGTACTTACATGCAAAAAAATAGAAACAAGATACAAAAACAATAATGGCGCGTATATGGGGATAATATACAATAAAACTAAAATTTAACTTAACAAATAAAATATTCTGTTACAAAAGAAAAAGAAAAAGTAGTGGTATTATGTAGCAGAGTAGTTATACAGTTATCAGTTATACATCAAAAAGAAAACAACACATATAAAAGGGCATTTATAAGAATGAAATAATTCCAAGATTATTAAATATTATATTGCTTTAATTTGGTTTTAAATGAGGCCAAAGGACTACAAAGAAGCAGGTTTATATCTTTTTCAATATTTTATGTAGAACTGTAACTAGCAAGCCTGGGGGACGTTGTCCTATATATTTATGTACTTGAAATGCTTAAAAGATAATTAATGTATTTAATTTGATAACGATTAATACTGTATCCGTCTAAATAGCTTTCCAATTACCTCATTATATGTGACCATTTTTAGTAGATAAGTGGGTATACTAAGCTATTCTTAAACGATAGGTATATGCCATCGGAGACTTTTTTGTAGATGTATAAAAGAGGAATATCTCACTATACATTGTTTTGTTATATCTCAAAGGGATTAGGCAGCGCTTTCGACGAAAGCTCCCAGGCGGCTTGACTTTTTCCGACCCTTTCAACATTTATCATTATATTTCAATAAATTTACACAACATTTTGACAAATTATATACACCTAAACCTTCCTTATGAATTGCTCTATCTATTGATGAAGACCGCTTTACAATCCGTTCAGAAGTTTTTGAGTGTATTACGAACATACAGACAGACAGACGCGGCGAACGACTTTGTTTTATAATATGTAGTAATGATAAAGTTATTAATTTTTTTTTCGTTTAGCATTTAATGTCCTTTTAAAGATATATAAAGCTAAGTTACTATTACTTATATACTGAATATTGATTACTGTATAGTTATAAATAGTTGATAACGATATGTTATAATGATGTTAACACTGTATTTAATAATTGTAGAAAAACAGGACTGTATTGTATTGTGTGTTTAAAAAAATATAAAAATGTGTTTAAAATTAGAAAAACAGATCACAGAACAAAATAACTAAGCGAAATAAATGTAACAACTATCTAAGGACTGAAGGATAAGTCGTTTCAAATTTATGTTTTGTGAACTCAATGAAAAAAAAAATACAATATTTACCATCCGCTTTAATTTGAAGTACTGAAGAGGTAATGCAAAATGTTGAACGGAAATTACTTAAGTAACTTATAGTCCAGCGCTGAACATGAATATTCTACTAAACTAGTAAATTTCTAAGCACGTAATATGGAAGGAATGATTCATCGAAATCGTAATTTGTTTTATGTAATCAAAACGTTTGTTCAATAGTATAAATAATATATTTATCTATAATATAAAAATGAATCGCTAAATGTGTTGCTAAGCGCAAATCTCGAGAACAGCTGAACCGATTTCGCTAATTCTTTTTTTAGAATATTCCTTGGAGTACGAGGATGGATCTTACGGAGAGAAAAATAAAAAAAATGCCTGAAAAAGTATAAAAACCACACTTTTCTATACTCCCATATAAACCATTCGTAATAAGACTTAAAACTCAATTTGAACTTTAATACCATATCATAAAGTTGAAATGTTAGTGGAGATATTCCGGGAAGGCAAAACAATTGAGTGACGTTAGTATCGTATAAATATGAATGTCAATATTTATATGATGATCCCGAATAGTAGAATAAGTATTAAAAAAAATAATAATAATCAACTGTTAGACGGTACGAAGTTCGCTGGGGTCAGCTAGTTTATATATAAATAAAAAATGACAGATATCCACCGTGGTGCACGCATCATGCAAAAACAACTGGTTAGATTTCGATCAAATTTTATTACGTTTATTTCTTGGTCCATATTTAAAAACAAATGTCTCGATATTTTTATTTACCATTTAGTCCTTAATGTTTAAAAAAACAGTGATTTTTATAAGCATTGTTATAGACATTTTGCATTCAGTTTTTTTTTAATTTTTTTTTTCTGTACATAATATTTCCATATCGTTAAGATAATAAACAACGCAGAGTTACAGTCATTTAATTCACTGTATTAGTAAGTATATTATTTTCAATAATTTACAAATAAAACATTCTTTTTTACATTTATAAAACAGAAGACTACAAATTTGCATTTAAACAGAAATATTAAATGTTGACATGCATCGTTGGATTGCATCCTTGTTAACTATTTCCATCAGCATACGAGTAACTCACGTTGGTTAATTAAAAGGAAATATTCACGTTTCGCTAATTAGTTATTTAATTAAGTGGCAATTAACTTCGCACTTCTAGAGTTTGAAATTCTGATAAGTATTCTAAAATAATATAAGACTTTACTTCTATATATAATATTAAATTTCTTGATAATTATTGTTACTATTTTTCTGTATAACGTTTGAAATAGTATTTTCTTAAATCTATGTATCAACACGAAGCGTCTGAAAATCAACGAATGAAGTGATTTTTTAACAAACTCTATTAACTTGAGCGGACTCCTAATACTTTTATCGGGATATATTTTTATCGTGAGTCGAGAGGATCAGAGAAGATATTTCGCAGCCGTCCTTTATATAGTGGCGCGTCGTGTGTGGTCCTGCAATTAGCGACAGATACCACTAAGGGGCTGGAATGATTCGCAGCTTTTTCGAAATTACTGGTCGTGACTTTACGTACGGTCAGATAAACGCCCTGTTAGGATATCAGGATATACTCGTATATGTTCGGTAATAGAATTGATCGCCGCTATAGTTATCCAAGGACACAGTATACTTTTAGAGACAACTACGGAAAATGTTTAATAAATGCGTATGCTAGCGCGGTCTAGGAAGCACATAAGCTTCATTTGTCGCCGGTTTTTTTTTAATTCTGTAATGCTATACGAATTAAAATATTTTATATACATGAGATGGCAATTAATGTATATATGGTACACAGGTATTGTAAATAGTAAACAACAAGCGTTTTGTGTATTATATATATAAATATAGGCTGAAACAAAAGAGTTAAAAGTACACCTTTCTCATCTGTTTTTCAAACGATTTTCTTTTTTTTTGTTTCGTAGACTTTGACGAGCCTTATTGTTATTATTATTTTTTAATAGTCCATTTTTTTTCTTAGTAATGAAACTGTTCATATTGCCAGTAAAGTTAAAGTTTGGAATAAAAGAGAATATAGCTGAGGGTTAGCCACACCAATACTGCCTAACACCTTTTGTAGTTTAGAAACAACTAATATTGATATAGAAACCAGATTTTTTTAAGGACATTCTTTAATTTGTTTTATTACTGAAAATGTATGATTTATGAATGACTAATTGTTTAGTTGCATTTAAAATTAATATTGTGTTTTTGTAATTAGCATTACCCATTTTTATTATTTTTTTTGTTATGTTCTTTCATAGAGGCGCGCTACGACACCCTTTAGATGTGGTGCTTCAGGTCTTTCTAGAAATTCATTTCGTATGTCCTGATGTTGTGAACGTAACTACTTTTCCTGCATCGGCTTTGCTAGTCACACAGATAAATATGGCAGTTCTATAGAAGACGTAGTTTTTGTAATTTACTTTTTTATGACCTTTTATACTATGTATATAGTATATAGTAAGAAATAGGCACATTAAAGTTAACCTTTTATTATTTTATCATTAAATGTTTCTAATATTCTGTAACATTGTCGAGTGTAACTTTCACACCTATTTCATGTATCAAAGGACACATTACACGAAGCGTAAAGTTACGTACAAATAGTATGATATTAACAAAGTTGCTCCATTGAAGTATTGAAAGCTGTATATTAAAAAGAATAAGTTTGTCATTTCATATTTTTCATTTGAATATTATCAGTATTTATCATCTATATAAATAAAAAGCAGTTGCCGAATGTATGTAGGCACATCAACTGTAGGTAACTTTGACGTTCATAAGCACCTTCTCAGGGCCTACACTGAATAAAGTATTTTTGATTTTGATCACTTCAGAACGGCTGCACTTATTCGGTTAATTCTTTTTTGTTGTGTTTGTATTTATCAGGGCAAGGTTTGTGTGAAGGGAATTTTTGAAAAATTGTATGAAAAAGAGAAACATTTGCGTTAAAAAAGTGAGACAGGAGACAGTAATATTAGTAGAAGACAGTAATTCGAAAATATTGACAGATTTCACAAATTAACTTGCAGTTGCCATTTCATTTCAATACATGGTCGTAGTGTTATATTAACATGGATATGTGATGTAACGAGAATGGATTAGATTAAGAATAAGTATATCAGGCGAAGTTTGAAAATAGCACCGGTTACAGAGAAGTTGTGGAGTAATATGAGTAGTTATGAGAAGAGATGAAAGTCATGTAACAAAAAAAGTTTTGAATTTGAAAGTGGATGGATATAGGGATAAGACCGAAAAAGTTGTGGATGCATTATGTTAAAAATGATATATGTTTAAAAGGAATACTGAGATGACAACTGACAGTGGAGAGTGGAAAAGGAAAACATCTTGTGTCGACCTTACTAAGGTAAGGTATACTAAGATGATGATGACATGGTCGTAGCGTAAAGGGAAGATTTGGTTCCATTTTCTACATTAGTACAGCAGAACAGCTAGTTATTAATATAACTATTAATATAATTTTAAAAAGAAATCACAGTCATTTGTACATATTCCTTATCTACAACATCTGTAGGAATATACCAAGAACAGATTTATTACGTTGTATACCGTGTTTTTATAATATTTTTATAAGTAGATGTATAAATAGGTCAAATATGTATGAAAATAAATAGTTATTTAGAATATAGCGAATATAAAATCGGATCTATTTACATTTTTGTTACAGACAGTCGGGATGTGGAGATGACGCCTCGCAAGTGTAATGACATACGTACTTGTAAATTAGTCGCTCCGTTCGATCACCTACACATTTTTTCACTCAATTATGTTACATTTATTTTATTGGTATAGTAAAATTGCAAAGGTGTGACCACTATTAATGTCTTAGGGATAGTGAAGCCCATTTGTCTAAATATGCCATAAAAATATGTCATAAAATATATAATGATACTATAATGTTGCAATAAATATCTATATATTAAGAAGTATATTAACTTAACAGTTTAATTTCTCGTCTCTTGTACAAAGAGACATTATGCTTAAGCAACTTTTGGTCGCGGCCTCGGTCGCGTTAAAGAACATTTGATTTATTCCTTAGGAGAAGTATATTTTTTCTATATGAAAAAAAAACCCTATATCCTTTTTATATACATGGCAACGTGTATACAAAATTTCGTGGTGGTCGCTTAAGTCGTTAAGTTGTAGAAGCGTAACAAACAAACTTACTTGCAAATGTATTATATTAGTTAGTTAGTTGTAAGCTACTCAGAAACTCAGAAAATAGGATACTCCTAACTATCGTATTCAAATTACAAAATCCAGTGTTTTATCACAGCTACAATTAGAATTAATGTAGCTTAAAAAAATTGTATAGTTCTACAGTTTTAAATTAAATTATTGGAAACCATTTGACCACAATGCCACTTGGTTTAAGTTCTTATGTAAATGCAGGCATCATCAAGCTGAGTTTAGTAAAAGTTTTCAAATGAAATTACCGCATGTGCTGTAATTAATTGTCGTCAAACTGTCAACTTCAGGAGGAGCTTGAATTTTGAAATATACATTGTATTACTAATCGATATCATATATATGTCAGGCCGTTTATTTGAAAGGCGTAAGTTCTGGTTATAATTATAATAAATAACTAAAAACTAAAATCACGAATTTTGAAGTCGTAGTTGCTTAGAGGTAGTGCATCTATACACGTAATCTTACGACTCGAATTCAACTCCTACTATGAGCCTATGATTTCGCTGGGTGAAAATATTAAAATGGAACTATAGTACGATGGTAAGACATCTATTACTTCCCGTTAGAGTTTCAAGTTACAATCTTTGCATTTAATTACCTAACACTGTATTACGACAACAGCTTTTAAGAAAGTTTTGCTTCAACTATGAAAGATTGTGACAACCTTAACTGAAAATAAAATAAAACAATTAATAATATAATTTTTACAAATATGTTACACCTGATATTTATACAAAATAAAAATGCTAAATATTTTGCAAACTAATAAATTTAAAAAATAATTTTCAATGAAACCCAATAAGCCCGTAAGTACACTATAAAAAAATACGTTAGAGAAGTAGAATAATTAAATAGCCTACTTACCGTAGAAGATGCAGCTTCAATTAATTCTTGATTTATTATTACTCAACTGACTTGTACACTATATAAATCTATGAAGTATTGGTGTTCAGCTTCCGTAGTGTCTACTCTGATGGTCTATGATAGCAAATGAGCGGCGTGAGGTGTCGTGCGGGCTTTATATAGGGTAAGCGAAGCTTCTCTTGTGTCCCGCTTGCGTAGGTGAAGGCGACGTAGCTCACTACACGCTACGTGCTACGTCGTTACGTGAAGCTCCATGATGTCTACAACTTATAATAACTTTTTTGAGTATTTGTTTTTAATAACATATCTATTAATTCTGTCTTTATAAGTGCTTAGTATTTATATCGATAAATATGAATCTCACATAAAGACATATTGCGCAATTTTAACAACAGTTGTGATAATTATGTGGATGAAACGTTAGCCTGTTCTGTAAATGATTTGGGTTCTTATCTTTGCTCGTAGTTTTTAGTATTCGACATATACATTTGTAATTTGCTACTTTCTCCATAAGTCTCTGTGGAACAATAATTATCAATTAGTTTAATGACACTGTAATGATGTTTTATTACATTAAAAGCTAGTGATAAATTATGCCTTATGCTTAGTGACTAAGTATGTGTTTGTGTGCGTATTTAGTGACTTGAAAATCACCAATAAATTTTCGGTGAAAGACACTTGAATTAACATTATGAACAAGTGATGTTATACCACTATACTATAGTTACTCTACATTTAATATTAAGGTCGTTTAAGGATTCAATACGACGTCGTTTTAAACTGTGTCAGACCGTGGAACGATTGAGGCGTTGTCGTTTAAAATTATAAATTACTAATTAAAATTTGATTGTAATTTTTATTGCACTTCATAATTATTCTAACCTAATAAGTACTACGTCGTGGTATCTGCGGATGATGGTCTTATAAAATAAGATTTATCTATATCAGAATATAAAAATATTCTGAATATAAAAAATAATAATATTGAATATAAAAAAGTAAAAGCATTCTTAACATGTGATATACGAAAGAATCGAGAAGATTTTTTGATTGTTGATTGAATTAAAGGTAACTAAATAAACTTCTTGATGAAAATTATGTTAATTGTAAATCATGAGAGTACTAAGCAGTTATACCTTCTCCATATTTATAAGTTGTGGTCAACTTGAAGCTAATGGACTAGCATGATATCAATCCATCATGTATCACGTCCAAATTATCACTTGATAGTGTCAACGCTAGCTTTAATAACAATTTCGGGTGTGAATGAATGGCACGGATTATGGTAATGCAAACAATATCAAGATAAAAATGATAAATATAGCTTTATTACTGTACAATAATATTTAAACGTAGAGTTGCCCACTAAAATCATGATTCATTCACTAATACATAAAATGGTGCAATTTCGTAAAAGTGTGTTTTGTATATTTCTCTAATAATTTGTCTTTAACTAATACGAATGTTTTCTTAGAATCTTTAATAGTATTTTTGTTATGACAATGTAATCTGTTTTCTCTGACGTTTATCAATACATATTCTAAAACAAAGTCATCCGCCGCGTCTGTCTGTATGTCTGGATGTTCACGATAAGCTCAAAAACTACTTAACGGATTGTAATGCGGTCTTCACATATAGATAGAGTAATTCACGGGGAAGGTTTAGGTATATTATTTGTCAAGGTTTTTCTTGGTCAATTGGTTGAAATATAATTATTGAAAGAATCGGATTAAGTCAAGTCGCTTTTAGCGTTTCATGCACATAAGTATATATATTTTTATTATCAGGGCAGGACAACGTCCACCGGGTCTGCTACTAATTTATAATTTGTCCAAGAACATTGAAGAAATGCAATTATTTTCTTGTTTTTGGTCAGTTATAAAATTTTAGTGCAAAATAGGTAAATTTATGTATTCTATATAAACTGAATAGGGGAAAAATTAATTTTTCTATTTACATAAAGAGCTGTGTTGTAATTTTCTTATATTCTCGTTTATGAGATAAAAAAATATATTGGATTAATTTTTGAACCTTGCTTACTTTAGACCTTTACTTAAAACATAATGTTTTAGACGCTTAAGTATCATCAAACTTAACAAAGTACCAGATTATTAATTTTTAAATCGTGCTCCACTTTTCCGTTATTCAGTTATGCTGATGAATGTAACATATTAATGTTTAATTATGTATTTAGGTCATTATACTTTTACCGTACGTTTTTTTTTGTATTTTCACACAAAAATGTAAATATTAAAGTTCACATAAATTGTCTTCGCAAAGCGGTAATATCTTTCTTCATTAAGTTTTTTTTATTGCTTTATAGGATATTGTTTGATCACAATCTCATATGATGTTATATGATGATGTGGCCTAAGATGGTAGTCACGCTAAACCTAGAGAGAGACTGGCACTGGACAGCTGCCGGAACACACCAACATGTGCTTGGCGACAGATTTTCAACTTGAGCGTGGTAGCTAGCCAGGCGGACTAAGAAAAACCCTTACCACCATGATATGGTTTCATCACGATGTTTAGGAAGGGTCTGAGTTAGGGTTAAACAGAAGACAAATTTATTACATACACGATTATTTAGGTAATTCCTTCACTCTTTTAAAGTCTGTGAAACTTATTTTAGTTTAAAATTATAACTGCTTAACAAGTCTCTATTGTAATAAACAAAAACACATAATATTAATTATTACTGAAAAGGAACGGAATACCAAGTTTGTGGACCTCGAAAAACAATAAAACATTTTTGAAATACACATATATGAGAGTACGTCTTCAAGTGAATATGAAGAAATACTGAAGTATTGAAGCTTTTCATCGGTCGTAAGCTGTATGATAATAGACACATTCCGAGATTACGACGAAAGAGAAAAGTTTTCCGAAACTGATTACGCACCAGGAAATTGGGGATTTGAGACGTACACGGCCTCGCCTCATAAGAGATAAATAGTATTAGAATATTCTAGGAAATATAACTAAACCGTTGAAAAGAGAAAATATAAATGTTTTTGGCCAGCATCGTGTGCTTTAGCGTAAAAGCTTTATTTTTAATTATGATAGCTGAGATCTGGTTAAATTATCGTAGAATGCATTTTGTGCACAATTATAATTAATATTAATTTGCGCTACGAATCATAATGATCACAATATATAATAAAATTCCTGAAGTTATCTCTCTGTAATAAAATCAAGAGAATGTCAAGGAGGTTTTACTTTCTAAAGGTTGTTATAATTTTAATGAACAAGGTATATCATTACGCTAATATTTCATACCGTAATAAATTATGTAGTGGTGTGTGAAAATTATTCTTATCGGTGTGTACATCATCATTGTTATAATTATTCATCGGAATAACTATTACCTTCTCTGAAATTAGTTTTTGGTGTAAGCGTTTTATTTACGTGGATTACATTGTATTGCTATTTTATATAATCTATAAAAATACACTAAATTTACTTAACACTGAGTATTTGTTTTATGTCCGGGACACGTCGAAAATTCTTCGACTACTCATCTTATATTATAATGTTTTTTCATGGTGTCTCTAAGCAGAAATAATTAATTTTAGCGGGGATAAATTAAAATTGTTATAAAAGTAACGTAATAATGACAACACTACCATTAAAAATAAATGTATAATATAGCCTACAAATCGGTTGTGACAAATACGTAGTTCCCATGAGAAAACAAACATATTTTCACCAAAAAGAAGTTGCGATTATCGGCTACCTAACGTACAAGTTTGTTCATAAATTTGTAAATTTCTAAATTCTGAAATTTACTGTAAAGCTTGTCTAAATTAACCTTTGCTACAAATGTTACATATTTTAGCAGTACTAGCTTATAGCATTTAATAGATTTGTTAATACAAAAAAAAAAAAAAAAAAATAAGTATAAGTATGTAATTTGAATATGTTTTATAAGTCGTATAAAACTTCGGCGTAGATGTCGATTATCTCGTGGAAAATAGGACATAGAATACCTTTCCGTTCTATAGTTTTATCACCCGACGAAATGTTAATATTGATAAATACTTCCAACTTTCTAGGCGATTTATTATTGAAATATTGAATTATTTTTCGTCAAAATTTCATTTTGTAAAATTGTAGTCTATTGTAAAATGGAATATTTAAGTCAAACTGTATTTCTCGTAATCCTTGTTTATATCCATAATTTTTGCCATCTAATTAGTAAGCCAACTTTCTAGGCGATTTATTATTGAAATATTGAATTATTTTTCGTCAAAATTTCATTTTGTAAAATTGTAGTCTATTGTAAAATGGAATATTTAAGTCAAACTGTATTTCTCGTAATCCTTGTTTATATCCATAATTTTTGCCATCTAATTAGTAAGATAACCTTTAATCAACATACACTGTTAATTCAAAATTACTTACGAGATACATGTCAAGTGGTTCGAGAGTTCTTGCGTGTGAAACCAATTTCAAGATCTATATTAAGTATTTCATTTTCTGGTTAAATATACATAATATTTACAAGCAACATAACTAACCTAATTTTATAAGAACCATTCTCAGATTTTAACTGAACTCTCATAAAAGATAATTGCTATGTATATTGTTCTATTTTTATGTTTCTTAATAATTAAAAAGCACGTCCAAAATGTGCGTTTGTTTGTTTCCTTGTTTCTTACGCTTTCACACCTTAACTATTTAGCCAATCATCACTAAATTTTTTATACCTACATATTGTCAGGGGTACAGGAAAGGAAATGGGTCACTTTAAGATAAAAAACTACTACTACCACAGGATAAGTCAATTTAAAATTAACACGAGCGAAGTCGCGGGCAAAAGCTATAATCAAATAATTCAATATCAAATATTATTTAAAATCCATACGAGTACATCACTTAAACTTGGAGATCGTAATAACAGTTTGTTAGAAACTGTTGTCGAGCTTCTTACCCTGCTTTTGTAAAACCTTTCTACTCTTTTGTTTGTTTCAGAATTAACCAATATGAGTTTCATATACACGAAGCCATTCCGAGGCTTTTGCCGTAATTTTTACAGCAGGATAGCTACAACTGTAAAATGATATTTGGCTCGCAGCGGTCCATTTCATTGTTGACTTCAACCTCCCATTCATTTGGTACTACACTGCAGCCACTTTACAGTGAAATAAATGCGTAGCGATTTTATATCTTTAGTGTGATTTGTTTATATTTTAATAGAATTTTATTAAATGTTATTAGTAACATCGTTGTGTGACAAAAATTGTAACGTTCAAGTTTTTGCAAAATTCGATTATTCAGATAACCTCGCGGTGTTCTGTATGTAATTTTGCGGAAAGCTGAAGATAAGATTCCCATTTCCACACCTCACCTTTAGTAATCTTATTTATATTATGTGGGAAGATATTCAGTAACTAGTTACAAAGGTAGGGATATTAAGACAACACTAATGTATAAAAATATTGTCCATAAGGTATTATTAAGCCTATTTGAATTAGTCTTCAAGAAAAATTGACAAAAAATTTGCTAGTTTCATTCGATTAGCTCACAGATAATAGAATATTAGATTAAACCCGCGACTTCGTTTGGGTCGTTTATTATTTTAACAATATATTTTACGTACTGATGAAAAAACATAAGCAACATACCGCTTGCCTCGTTTCTTCACTGCAAGCGAACATTCTGCTGAATAAGTAGTGTATATATTTTTTTGTGAGATGGACGAGTGTATTCCAAGTAAAATAAAAAAAAAAATCGAAATCTATACAGTACCTTTTGAGCGATGCGAGTATAAAAGCAGATCTATATTGTTTTATTTGTATAAGAAAATTTCTTTGTTCTCTTACGCAAAAGGAAAATATATGAAGGGTAAATAATTCTCATAAAAAAGGATGATAATTGATTGTGGTAATATATGCCTATAATGATATAGCTGAGTTTACTGAGCATTTTTTACTATCTTCCTGTAGCACTCGACGTTTATCCCTGGAGGAAAACGGTGGCGAGTAGCCTATTCCACACGCTAGTTTGTATGGAAAGTGTATCCTGCGAATCGATTATTCTGTCGTTCTGTCGTGGTTTGTTAAAATATGATGACAGGCTTATAATAAACACTGAAATAATATTTTTCAAATGTTCTAGACGGTATGTTTCTATTTTTACTCGTTTTATATAGATTTTTTGATTTTCAAATTACTAGAAAACGTATTCTTAATTTGTCATCTGTTGTGATGTTAATAATACACGATGCAGATAACGACTATTTTATTTACTTTTACGATATCTTCCCCTTAAAAAATATCGTATACAACACCTTCCCCTTAAAATATAAAAAACAACGTTAGATTTAATTTAAGTTATAAACAAAATAAAACAACTATATCTATAAGCCACCTTATAAGATATATATATTTTTTTTTATATATAAGTTCGGCAAAACGACTGTACAATACCTGATGGTAAGTACGGTACAGTCCAAAAACAACGGCGACTGTCGGTGTTAAATACCAACGGCAGTCGTCGTCATCATACCGACCTGCAAAAGTGCCTCTTCACGCCTCGTTTGAAGGACCCCATATCATAAGATCGAGGGAACACACTAGTCGGGAGGCGATTCCACATCTTGACAGTACGACAAAGATAGGAATTTTCGAACTTCTTCGTTCTTGCCGAGAAGGTTTCTACTGTGAATCTGTGGAGCCGCGTACCCGCCCGTGTGGTTCTGAAGTGGAAAGGAGAAGATGGGATGAGGTTGAATAATTCTTCAGAACACTCGCCATGATATAGCCGATAAAACACGCTCAATGAGGCGATGTCTCTAATAAACTGCTTTATGCTTTATGATAAACTTGTTTCCCGGAAACATCTCAGACTAAGCCTTCAATTTTTGTGTCCTATGACCACCTGGATTAGTTATAGTTATTAGTATTATGCCTTGGAATAATATATATATACATACAAATATATATGTACGTACAAATGCATAATAATACTTATGACACTTGAAATTTTATTATTCATTTTTAACTTTGGACTTTTCATGACTTTGAAAATTGATTAACTGACATATACGACATCTAACATTAGGTGAAATTGAGGCCAAACGCTAATAAACTTACAAAGTTAAAAAGTAACATTAGAACGATTTCATTAGTACACGAACAGTACGAGATGAGGTTTGTTTTTCGTACTGACTATATGCTATTGACCTGATGGGTCTCCACAGCTTCACCGGACTAAACGAGACCGGACGAAACGAGGTACAAAAATAAGAGAACATATAGATCTTCTGTTCTCCACATACCAACCGTAAACGATATGGAATCCCATTTATTCACCAGTAACACAACATTTCTGAAGTTAATCCATTTTACTATTAACCCATTTAAATCAGCCCACAGTTTGTCACATTATTAAATACATTCGACGATATGATATATGTCACTTCTACCGCTATGATTCTCCGTCAACGTATTTTACTTTGTATAAAGAACTAACAGTAATAATTCAATTTAATTTAGGATATCTATTACTAATACGCACTCATATGTAAGTCTCTGTCATGAATAAAAATGTTATTAACAAACGAAGAATGAGCGGTGGTATTGAAATAGGTTGTCACGTTTAAAAAGATAAACTTGATCGAGTTTCTTGCCGGTTCTTCTCGATGACAGGGTTGTTTTCAGAACTGGTTGTAGTTTTGACGTTCATAAGCGCCTTCTTATGACCTAAATTTAGTAAAGTATTTTTGGTTTTGTACTATTTCCAAGGGATACGTTAAACCTACAATAACGCGAGAGAAGGCGCGGGCAAAAGCTACTTGAATACAAAGTTACTAAAGTAAGGAAACTGTGATTTTTATATACAATACAAGATTTTAAAAAGCTGTAAGCAAAGTTCATTTCTGTTCTTTTTATTTTATGTTTCTTTCCTTAGGTTATATGTAAGGTGTGATTTTAACTCTGTAAACATAAAGCATCATAAATCAATAATTATTTATTATTATTTACCTTCCCTAGGGAAATATTTGTGAAGAAAAAATTTACAAATATTTTAAATGATTGATGAATCATATGGCTGTACTGTATTGACGGTAACAAACAGATCTTTATAAAATAGAAATCCCAAAGTAGCAAAAAGCTCTATCATAGCTTAATGAATCTGACATTTCTTTGTTCTAATTTTAATGTAAATTATCGAGAGATTTGCGTAACTTTTTAGCGCAAAGACACTTGTCGTACACATATACTCAATGTTAAATTCTATGAGAAACGAAAAATCTAAGATAATTTTAAATTTTCAATTATCATTTTGTATATATATCTCTATGAGTAAATCTACAATTCTGTGTGTACAGAATTTTTTTTTGGAAACTTGTGTGATACTTATGTATTCTAAAAGCGACTCACGTACAAAACGTTAAAAAAACGTTCACTGTCTGTCAGTTTGTATGTCCGGATTGAACTCAAACTCTCGACTCTCAAACTTTCTGGAAGATAGAGGGTTTTCAAAGAATTATCTAAGTTTCATTTTATTACACTTTTCCACTGTGAGGTAAAGGGTCGTAAAGTTTTTACGAAACTATTGCAGTATTTCAATGGTGACGCGTATAGGGTGATTTATGTTTTATTAAATCATGTGTATTTTCTTTTATTGTAATTGCTTTGATTCGTGTGTACTAATATTATAAATGCGAATGTAGGTTTGTTACAGTTACAGTTGTCAGGGATATCGAAAAGTATCTTGAAAATATGTGTGAACTTTTAAATGGCTTTATTTATGTTATTAGTTCTTTATTTGTTCTTTTGTTAGCTGTAAAATCACCTATTCTACAATAAAATAAAATTTAATGTATGCCCGCAAAAACTTAGGTAAGCAGGATTTAGTAAAACACCGACATAATTTAAATATTAGAAGCAATAACTAATTGGTCATTCCATGTTTGAGGGCCACTAAGACCGATAACAGTTGTTTAGGTAATAGTGTTAGGTTTTATAACAAAATTCGAAAGTACATTACCGATTTGCCGGATACTAAGTTCAAGCACCAAGGCGAACGAGCTTAAATGTTTAAAGGCTATTATAGGGCACATCAATATGTGAACCATGGTGATGTCTGGAGATGACGCCCCTCTCTGTGCATCCACCAAAACGAATGAAACTATCTATGTCTGGTATGTTCTTAATAAAATGTGTTATATTATGTATCATGAAAAGATAAACCAGATCGAGTTTCTTGTCGGTTCTTCTCGATGACTGGGTAGTTTTCCGAACCGGTGGTAACTTAGACGTTCATAAGCACCTTCTCAGGGCATAAAGTATTATATAAACTGGATAAAGTATTTTTAATTTCATTTTGGATGTAGGGTACCGTTCATTTAGAAAAAAAGTACTGTTTCGCATAGTTCAAATATATATTAAGGCGAGCAATAGCTAGTAAAGAAGAATTTCAATTGTTTATTTCTTTGTAGCTTCAAATGTCTTGATGACTTCAGTATTAACTCCTTCGAACTGAACAAGTAGTTGTCAATCTTCCAGTGAAGGGTATACAATGTTTTCGTTACGGCTTTTAACACAGTTATTGCTGTTACCTTTAAAAAAGTTAACCTCCAATAGTTAAGCCCCATTGGGCGACCTCTGGCCACTGTGTTTTAAATTGTTATTAGGCCTACAATGTTACCATTTCGGTAAGGTAAGGTATACCTTAAGGTAAGGTATATCTTGTGAACCTTAGCTAAAGTATACAACAAAAGTTATCCACATTATTTATTGCATGTTTCTACTATCACGAAAAATAAAGTAAAAAAACGAAGAAAATCTCGTTTCTTTTTGTGTAATAACGTGGCGTTTTAAATAAATAAACCGCTTTAAGACAAACATAAAAGGATCTCTACCCGAAACGAGAGGATTAAATATTGTAAGTTTTGTTATATAAAAAGGGTCAACATTTATAAATATTTAAGTTTTCATCCGCTTAAATGACTTCTTGGGGCATATTTTGTATACATTTTGCTTGGACTGTGATTGCTTTTTAATGCTTCTACGCTTTATGATCCTTACAATCTGTATTGTTTAGAATAAAATTTCAGCGAATGGAGTCACATTGAAATTCTCTAGTAGTCCTTTCAAGACATTGTTATAAATTGACGAATCCAACTCCTTTAACTGAACGACTTGAACGATATTATTATCAGCTTAGCCTTATCCCACCTAAGTAGAGTCGGCACAACATGTCTTCCTTTTCTACTCTCCCCTGTCAAAAGACATCTCAGTATGCACACCTTTTATACATATCATTTTCCACACTATCCATTCAAACTTTTTCTGTCTTGCTCTATCTCTATATTCGTCCACTTTCAAACTCCAAAACTTTTCTTGTTAAATGACTTTCATCTCTTCTCATAATATGCCCGTACCATGCTAACCTATTACTCCTCAACTTCTCTATTATGGTGGTATTTTCAAACTTCTTCTGATATACTCATTCTTAATTGTGATGTAACTACCACGCATCCATTTTCACATTCGCATTGCTGCCACATGTAATATTTTCTCATTCGTTTCTTTCGTAACCCAACACTCGGATCTATATAACACGACTGGTCTGATTATAGTCTTATACACCTTCCCCTTGAGTTTCAACGGTATTCGTGCGGGCCACAAACTACTCCAGACACCTTTCGCCAATTCATCCACCCTGCATTTATCCCATTTGTCGGCACAACATGTTTGTTATGATGTAATGTATAGTTTGGCTTAATCGGCCGTACATCAGTATATGCAAACAAAAAAAAAAATATATAAAAACAAATAAGTTTTAATTACATTTCCACGTGTTCAATGTCGGGAATTTTTATTTCGAACTAGCAAACGCTTTTGTTTGGTCGGGCCGTTACAGCTTACCACGCTTATAGGGCAAGCCCTTAAGGCACTAAGCGGCATGGCAAGAAGCTCAAGGGTGCCATAGTGATCGAACAAGAGAAAGAGAGACTCACATGGAGGGGTCATAACGCTTTCTCTCTACGTGACAATTTCTCCCAGTCAACTCCTACGGCAGGCCATATTAAGGAAATTCCAAGCTCTCTTGTGAATTTTATTTTAGAACTGATCACTGAGTTAACTGATATATTATACCATCATTACATTTACCATATAAATATGTTAGAAGTGACAAATTGTGCCAAATCATATATTTATTATATTATTCCGTGTCGACTAGATCTATAAAATTACGTTACATCAAAGGTAATGTATTGATTATATTATAAATAATGATATTTATAACGTACTGAATTTTTGTTTCGTTATAACGCTTACATTTCCAACAATATAAACGGTCCTTTAATATTTTTTAATTACTATACAATTTATATATTGCTCGCGGCGCGGTGAGCTACACAATTATATTACACAATCTAGAATTAAAATTTAATGTAAACACTAAAAAACCCTGAAAATGTTGATCTACATTTTATTCGAGTCTTGCTAGAATTTTCCATTTAACGTGTTGGTAAGTAAAACACAGTGGAAATAATATCGGAGAATGTCTTTATTTTATTCATTTATGATGTATTACTCGTTCTTTTCGCTGCATATGAATTAAACGTAAGTAGCAAATGATAAAAGTATCCTTTTCCATTATAACAATATATTTATTTTGCAGACTTAATTTGAATACATTGTTTTGCATTCGTTATAGGTATTGGCGTTTGAACTATAATCTTATCTAATGTTAAATAATGATGTGATATAAGACGGTAAACACGCTAAACCTAAGAGGAGGACTGGCTCGCAACTGCAGCTACTGGAACACACCTATACGTGCTTAGTGACAGATTTTCAAGTCAAATTCAAATTGACTTGTGCACTTTGACAACTTGTTTAGTAATTTATGATCGAAACAATCGCCTACTACATTATATTGGTTAATCTTAAAGGTCTGCGCATAATATTATAATAGAGTGTACTAGTAACAATTTTAGACAAAATTAATTTTATTTTAACCTTATAACTTGTTCCAAATCATAAAATAACCTGACCTTATAAAGCTATACTAAAAAAAGAACATATAAATCAATCCTATCCTTTTCAAAGTTATAAGCAGGCTCAATAATAGACAGACAAACAGAAAAACAGAGAAACGTTACTTTTCATAACTTGGTAGGATAATAATTGATTGCAAAATATTACGATAAATTTATAATATTATGGTTCTCTTCAGCTTTGAAATCGATATCGAAATGAATACGCAATTCGTTAACAAGCCACAGTCGATTTGCAAATGAACATAGAAGATTATAAAATATGCAAATAAAGAACATGTATTTAACCAGACGACTCGATACAATTTCATTAAAAACTATTTTATGGATTTCCCTTGGCTCTCTCCCGGCCATATTGTATTTGCTTATAGCAGCAATAAAACTTAACATTAACAGTAACACTCGACCGCCGCAATAATTTATAATGGATCGTGAGTGCTTTAAAAGGGTTGTTAAGGAATAGTTTGTTCCTTTAACGCATATTCCTATTATGGACTTTTGTTAATACACATATTAAGATTTTAGTAAATTAAAACATTGAAATTGAATTAATTATTATCCAAATTTAACTTGTTGTAGTCATGTCAACGAAATGAGTATGAGAATAAAAAAATATTGTATAGAATTTACACATTAATGCTGTTCATATTAATATGGTGGATTTGCCATACTCGCCACGCTTGGCAAGCGGGTTGGCGAGCGCAGTAGGTTGATAAGAGTGCGCTGCTGCCCGACACTCTTACCGGAGAGTACATGGAATAGTGGATGAATGAACTGAATTCTCCAAGTAATTCTAGTATAGATAGCTTAGAGCTAATATTACAGAATATAATACTTTCTGAACACCTACATATTTATTTCAAAACCAATTTTTATGCAAATGAATAAAATTCTAATGGAATAACTGTTTACTAGGTATACGCGAATGTCTCAAAATACATACAATAAAGTAGACCTAGGTTCAGCCCGTGGGGATTTAAAAGCAATCATGTAACGAGTGGTATAGTTAATTTGAATTCACAAAGCAATATAAGTTTTAGAAATTACTCTCTCAGAGGCGTGTGATGATCATCGTCAAATATATGGAATTGCTAATTAATCTGATAACATATTATTGGAATCATTGGCAAGTTTAAATTATTTTATAGTGTTTTTTTCCTAAATACTTCCAAACCTATTGTATATAAAAAAATGTACTGATCAAAATGTCTAAGTACTCATACCGGTATATTTAAAAAATGTAAAGTTTAGTAAGCCTTCTTTATTTTGCATTTTTTACACCACAAACTGGTAAATACGCGTGTGAGTCGCGTGACGAATACTTGTAAATGCTGAAGAGTCATACGCAGCTCTCTAACTCTTCAGCTCCAATTCTCCCGATGAAATAATGGTAGCGGTCAATCAGCATTCCTACGACTTTTCAAAAAAGGGTATGAGCGCACACGCCCGCGTAACCATAGATCACGCCGCTGTGTTCTGGCGGTGAATTTCGTTCCCGCACACGTACCGCGAATCCCCTCTATAACAGCTCAAGCCTAGGTTCGATCTCTGGAGTGAAGCCCTCGTATACGCTGCTAGCTCGATACAGTGACGATGAAAATTTTCACTCACTAGCTGAACGCAACACAGATTACCTTCACATACATGCACACACATATATGGTGGAAGGGTTTTATTTATTCCCCTTAGTTACAAAATGCATGTTTGAGTTCGTAAGGTACACATGTTAGTACATATGTGAGCCTCACTAATACTTATATGTATGATTGGCTTAGTAAGATTTAGGTTATTGTATTCAATAGCTGAGAGCACCTTGAGCTTGTTGCCATGCGGTTGAGTACCATAAGCGCGAGCCCCGATAATCCAGTGAAGCCGTGAAGTCCCACAAGGCCAATAGTGATAGTCAATTAGAAAAAAAACAAACCTTTAGGAACATGTTCACGACTTAAACGGATTGAATTAAAATTAATCTTCAACTTGTCGTTAATTAGTAACTACTTACGGTAATTTACAGAGAAATAAGTTAGTGACATTATAGACTCATGCACAATTAAATTTTAACCTATCGAAAAATAGCAAAAATTTAAGCATACATTAAACTTTACTAATCATTGATAATAAGATTATTTCCGTTATTCGACGTGATATTCAACTTCTGCAGTAAACTTTATTACAAACCGGCCAAATGTTCAAGGGTTAATGCAGAAGAAATATTTACACAACCAAACATTATGTACATTACATATTATGCTCGCTCTGGATTTTATTTGAGTTAAATGATATTATAAAACTTAGAACAAATTTACTGTAAGATATTGTCAGTCGATTTGTTAAATGATTTTTGTAATGCAATTTCAAACTCCTAAATATCGTAATTATTTTAGAATAAGTAAGCATTAAATTAAGTTTTGTATTTTGTAGACTTTTAGATTTAAACACGATGATAGGAAATAAGTAATGCGATTGTATACATATCGGGTTCGTACTAATGCATCTGTAAGCTATTGGCAGTAGATTTATTAAATAATTTTTGTAATGCATTTTCAAACTCCTTAATATCGTAATTCTTTGATAATAAGTAGATACTAAATTAAGATTTGTTTATATTGTAGACTTTTAAATTTAACCACATTGTTTTCAATATTTTTTTTAAGTAATGAGATTGACAAGATATTTGTTTCGCACTAATGCCGCCTGTAGTCCATTGATTGAAAGCCTATATGAGGTGAGGTGATATCGTTCGTGGAACGGACGACGAGGCTTCCTAACATTCGGCTTCAGATTTTAATGTGAACAGGTCATCTTAAGCTTACGTTAATATAAGTTGTGGTGAAATTAATATGTATAAAAGTACAAGCCCATGGTGGTTTTATTATACAACTTCAACCCATTGCGGGATAAGTGTTCATTACATTTATACAAATTAAACTTAATATAAAAATCTGCTTCATGAAAACATTTAGCTGTGCTAACATTCATGGTGTTCGGTCAAACGGTGACGTAGTTTGTCAGTCTTATATATTACCATTATCTCTTTGTCAATATAGTTATTACGTAAGCCAATTACTTTCAATTTCCATTACACAATTAAAAGTTAAAAATCTAGCATATCTGACCATTTCTGTCGCGGAAACAAGTATTGACGTAACAGTAAGACGTCCAATTAGCAGGTGATCTTCGAGAGCGACATTTATTTATAGCAACGACATAATTAAACATTTACGCTGTATAATAGTGTGACGTTCGAGTATTTTGATTAATTGCCTTGTAAAATAATAATCGTAGTAAAATATTCATAGTGAAAATAATGTATAATTGATCGTTTCTCCGTCACTTATAATCAACAACTCACAATTGCTTTCTTATGAATGTTATTAAATAAACTCAAATATTAAATATAATATATTACTTAGGACTATACAAATGCGGTTCAGCACCTTTGATTTTTTTTTATAAATTTAACTTACAGTAGAGTGTATTTTTATTTTCGAACTGACTACACTGTTGACCTGGCAAAGGCCTCTATAGTTTCACTAAGAGGAGCGCTTAAGGCACTCACCCGATTTTATATAGGCAACCAGCACAAGGGCGCAAGGCGCGCCTTGGCTTGGACTGTCACCAAATATCCCGAGTCTAACTAAGCTCACTATTATTTCATACATATATAAATTCGTGAAACATACACGTGTACCAAGCATGTATGTTTCACGAAGTCATACATGTATCTTTAATCTGATATTAATCTAAGATAACTCCGTTCGAAAAAGGCATACGGTAGAGTGTATTTTTTCGGTGATTAGTACCTTAAGAAATAAAAAGATTTAGAGACAGCAACGGGTATATACATGCTCATAAGTGGCAGTGACTGCTTATCGTTATCGTTGTGTTAAAAGAAATGAATAAAAAAAAATGAAAAAGAAACAGTTTTCAAATTCACATGTTTAAATATTCACAAAATAACTTTTTATTAACGAACTTAATTACAAAAGATGTCGTATGACGTAGTAGTGCAAAGTCTAACTATATAATCTACTTATTTATTTGTTTTAAAATTTCTCATATCACTGGAGAACTATAAACAATCGTCATATGTACCTTTTGATCTGATAACGAATAATGTATTCTTAAAAAATATATTTTTTCCTCTTTCTACAATAATCCATCTGTATATTGAAGTTTATATGAGATAATATCTAGAATTACTGATCCGATCTTGAAAATTCTATAGCCGAAAATATGCTACCTACTCCCTGAATAATATAGATTATATTTTAATGTTATTGCATTGTATAATGTAATGTATGCGATTCAAGTCACGGTAGCTTGCTAGTACTGCATATTTTTCCGACGTTACATGCACCATAACAAGGGACGGTGGTAGTAGGATATCGCATGACGCAATCAACTCGAAGCTATCAAATGACGCCTCGTGACTTGTACATCTCTTGTAAAGTAGAATAGAGATTTATTTAATTAAATTTATCAACACTCATAATTAATACTGTAATAGCGACATGATTTTATGTTACTCCGCTTATAAAAGTGCTTATTAATAAAAGTAACCTAAAAGTTGTATAAAACATTTGTGTCTACTGTTAATTTTCATACACAGGGATCTATGGTATAAAACGCTACAAAGTGTGCCGCCTCTTATACCATGGTTTGCTAACAGTATTTTAAATAGGTCTCTCATTGTTTCTACTAACAGAGTACGTTCCGGACAAATGCCTCTAAACATGTTTGCGTTTCTAATGAGAAAAAAAAACCGTATCACCGAATTGCATAACGTGTGGATCGATTTAGGATTTGCAACACTTGTTAACGGAATGCGACCGATACAAAGCTCAACGAAAAGCTATTATTGATAACCTAAAGCTTAATAAATACACTAGATCAGGGCATTTTCCATAGAGTCTTGTCTGCGCCTACAAGTGAAGAAGTCAAGATTTTATGGAAGTTTGTGATGAATTCTATGAATTGTTTGTAAATATGTAAAGGTTAGGTGCACCTACAAGTGAAGAAGTTAAGATTTTATGGAAATTTGTGATGAATTCTACGAATTGTTTGTAAATATGTAAATATGTTATGATGGGACTGACATGTTCTTTCTTTTCTTCTTTTCTTTCTTCTTTCATGTTCTTTCTTTCTTCTTTTTCTTTTCTTTACCTAAGTCCCTAAATGAATTTTTTTTTTTTAAATCTACCGCTAGGGTTTACATTAAAAAGGTGAAATAAGCGATATTAAAAGACATTTAAAAAACTGTCATCCCCGTAATTAATATTTACAGCTTTTAGTAAGTCGTAGCATATGCTCACCAAGACTGGTTACGCAATTTAGTTAAATACTAATTGTTACACACTACCCTACTTTATTCAAGTAATTATTACCTTCTAGTTGTAGGAATGTAGTTCTAATTTTATATTATCACTAGCTTTTGCTTGAGACTTCGCTCGCGTTAATGTGGATTTGACATATCCCTAAGGAATAGTACTTTTTTTCTCCACTTAACGTTTCCTATGTCCTTTTCTGTATCTTGACAATATCACTACATATTATAAAACAAAGTCGTCCGCCGCCTCTGTCCGTCTGTTTGGATGTTTGCGGAAACTCAAAAACTACTGAACAGATTGTAATTCGGACTTCACTAATAGATAGAGTAATTCACGAGGAAGGTTTAAGTATGTAATTTGTCAAGGTTTTTTTTTTGTAAATTGGTTGAAATATAATGATAATTCTTGAAAGAATCGGAAAAAGTCAAGCCGCCTGGAAGTTTTCGTCGAAAACGCTGCCTAATCTCTTTGTGATATAACAAAACAATGCATACTGAGATATTCCTCTTTTATAGATCTACAAAAATGTCTTTTATAGATGACATATACCTATCTTTTTAGGATAGCTTACTACACCCATCTATCTTCTAAAATGGTCACAAATATGATGTAATTGCAAAGCTATTTAGACAGATACAGTATTAATCCTTATCAAATAAAATACATTAGTTATCTTAAACATTTCTTGCACATAATAAGTATATATTTTTTATTATCAGGGCAGGAAAACGTCCGCCGGGCCTTTTAGTTTATACGAAATTTGAGATTGACCGGTTGTGTAGTTAAAGCGTAGCAAACAAACAAATAAAAACTCACATTCGCATTTATAATATTAGTAAGGATATACTAGCAGTTTCCCGCGGCTTCACACGAGATTTCTATGTAGTAATTATTTACAACTCCTTATTATATATCTATGTATATAAAAGAATATTTGACTCGCGGAAAATGACAGCGTTTTATACAAATTGACATCTCCCTTTTCACTACTTTAGGGGTTCTATTAAAACAAAACCTTCCGTAGTGTTCATCTACAGTGTAAAAGGAACCCACATTCAAAGTTTCACGGCCCTAACCCGAATAGTTTGGGCTGTGCGTGTTGATATTTCTGTCAGTCAATCATTCTTTTGTATATATAGGTATAATATATTATATATCAAAAACAAAAATTACTAAATCAATTTATTTAGTGTGTACAAAAAATTAATAAATAATAGTAATGTTTTTTTAATATACTTTATATTTTTTATTTTAGCGTACTAAAGTTCAGATCAAAACAGGGTCCAACTTAGCACAGATAATTAAAATTTAACCAAATGTTTGGCTTCGAAGTTCGAAATTGACATAGATCTTGCAAACTAAACGTTTATTTGTCAGTTTGTAAATTATTTTAATTATCGTAAAGATATAAACTTGTAGTAATATTGATACTAGGATGCCTTAACACTAGGGCATAGAGCATTAACTAACTTCTAAACTGCATTGAAGTGAAAAATCATTATAAAATTGTTCTTGGTATAACCATATCTAGTTTCATCACAAAGTTGATAAATCAACGTCATAGATTAATATAATAAACGGTCTTTACAATACAAATCATCCGAAAGGCATCTGTCGCACTAACTTCTCGAGCGATTGTTACAAATTAGCACCAGCTAAAACACATTAAGGGCATGGTCTCGAAACTCGGTTAAATTCTGTCCTCGAATATTATAAAGATCGTGACTTGGGAAACTTCTTGGGTAGTGCAAAATTTCCCAAGTTTTAGATTTCTAATTGAACTTAGGCATACTTCATAAATTGGTCTTTAAATTATGTAGACTAGGACAATGTTTATTTATTTATTTAACATGGGTTGTCAACATGGCAATACATTTGTAAATATAGTAATAGTAACAATTTTGTAATTAAATTTAAATGGAGTCGTGCTTATTGACAACCATGGCACGTTCTAACATCAATATTATTATAGAACTAAGATTAATTTTAAATGTTGCAAATTTCGCTTCATTAGGAAGTTACTGAATGATATTTTTGTAAAAAATTAGGATGGACGTTACTTCGCACTTCCGCTAAGAATTGTTTGTTCGGTGTCATGTCGTACTACAACAAAAAACGGTTGTTATAGAACTGAAAATAATAAAAAAGCGTGGTTGGTCTGCAGTTAAACTCGATGTTGGCTTGCTTGCTTGCTTGCGTTGGAAGAGTCAACGTCGATCTGAAGATGCTTCGTGAACGATCTGAAGATGCTCCGTGAAGGAGTGAAACACGTGTAATCGTTGTGGTCGTTACACGTCAATCTGTAACATATTTTTCATTCATTATACATTTCTTTTTTTTTTATTCATTTTATATACACATATTTTTTATTATTTTTCAGATAGATATTACAGTATTAATCGACGGACAGATTCAACCACCTGCCAACATCGAGTTTAACTGCAGACCAACCACGCCTTTTTATTATTTTTGGTTTTATCACAACCGTTTTTTGTTGCAGTAAGACGTGAGACACCGCAATTCTTAGCGGAAGTCCGAAATAACTTCCATACTAATTTTTTTATGATGGTTTTCCGCAAAGTAACGCCCACATTAATCAAATATACTTGTAAATAAAAAGGTATACAATATATTTTTGTAACAAATTAGTGTGCTTATTAAGAAAAATGACTTAAATATTATATTACATAGGAAAAAAATGTTAGGTTTAGAATTATTTTTAAATGTTATCTTCATCATTCACAAATGTTATATTCTTTTTTTTAATGTATATTTCCATATTTCTGATATTATTTATTTCTTATTTAACTAATGTTATTATTCTCGTAATTTGATTAGTTTTTTTCAATATTCAGTTATAATTACTTTATTCAGTCATTATGATAAATGTGTGCTGAGTTCCTATAATTAAGGGAGCCCCGAACTTTATAAACAACTTATGTTAATTAAATGTTCTCGAATATTCTTGTTGGAAGTCCTGTTATATAAATAAATAAGCGTGTATATTTATTTGATAACCTAAAGTTAATTAAAAATGTAATTACCACGACCTATAAAAATGTACGGTTTGTTTCTATTTTAAGGCTTATAATACATACATTTAGGTCTCAAGGCGGATATTACAAGAGAATTTGGGGTTTCGTTGTGGTTAGCCCCAAAAATCTGATAGTAACAAAATGCAAACCCGTCGAAAAAAGGAATTCTCACAGTATAACATATTTAATATTTTAGTATTTGCAGTATAATACATACCCTAATACATTACACACATACATAATACAAGTTATCAAGATAAAGTACACGTTGTTGCTTATTATTTAAAAAATATGAATTCGTCACATTCATTTTTATAAAATAGACACGTTCCAGAAAAACATTAATAACCTTTAGTAAATACGTCATTAACAGAATAAGGTCATTCAGATATCATTTTTATCACGATAATTTAGGTTGTAATAAACATAGATTTTCTGTGTTCTGTTATTCCGAAGGTTGTATTTTTTATCCAAAAAGCCATGTAGTATTGCAATAATACTATATGCAAAGTAATAAAGTAATTAACGTTTCATAATGGCATATTTATAGAAAAAACTTTCAGAGCTAACACGATATTTTCATTATCGTTACTTGCATAAGAGAGTACTTAAAGGCTGTATGCACTTTACGAAGTATTCAAGTATGCCGGACATTAGTTGGCGGCACGATGCGACGCGACGGCATGTCTCAGTAGCTCGCCACTGTTCAAACTCTTTTGTTAACAGCATAAAGAAAATGAAGTCTGTCGAAGGCTAGAAATCTATTTGATGTGTGGGTTTCATTTATCAATAGAATTGCATATGTTTGTAGATTAATTAATATGTGTCATTTTAATTTTAAACATAGCGGTTATTTAAACGATATATAAAATTTCATATAAGCTCATTCCAAAATTAAATAATTATAACTATGAACTAAAAAATACATTTCCGTTTAAGCACAAGAGTGGTAGCTATCTAGGCGAGAATTAAAAAACTAAACTATCGTCGAAAGTTTAGGCTTATTTTAGACTAGCTGTGCCCGCGACTTCATCCGCGTGGAAAGGAATATAAAACAAAGTAATTAATGAAACTATCTGAATTTATATCTGTATATCTTGTATATTTGTAATGTAATGTGTCAGGCTAAAAACTAATAATGGTCACACCCCTTTGTCACTTCAATAATAACTCAAAATTAGGGCTTTCAAGTTACTTTGAATTGTGTAAAAACCGTGGGCCATGCTATCGTGCTGCATCTATCATCATACAGTCAGACAGTTCGTAACACACGGCGGTAATGTTTGTCCACACCTAAAGTTTTTGCGAACATGGGCATAACTACGTGACGATACACCCAGGTATAGGAGTAACGTAATACTAATATTCTAATTTGACAACTGTAAAAACAATATTAACCCCTGGACTGTCCAAAACCATAAATATTTAAGTTCTATACAAACGAATGTTGACCTGAGGCATAGATCAATAGACTGTTGGCAGCATACGCTTAAAAAATACCAGATTGTTTGCAAAGCTTTGAAAAAAAAACAAATGATGAATTGTAAAATAATAATTTTCATGTAAAATGTATTATTAAATTATTTTTTCACTTATACGAAGTTTTTTTACTAAGCCATGAATTTTACAATGTACGATGTAGAGAAATTAAAAAATAATTGAAAACATAATCTGCCATTTTGAGATCTGAGTCTTAAAAAACCAGCAGAGGGCTTATAATATTCATTCATATATACTTCACACAGGTCGTTCTTATTATTATTTTTATGTTATCCTTTCTTTTATTTGCACTACCTGCAGCCTTTTTTCTCCACGGTACCGCTGGAAGAAAATGCAAGCTCCGTAATGGATAAACCAAAAAGTATTTATTAATTCAAAGCGTAATTAAGACATTAGAACCAAAGTAAATTTACGAAAATTATAATTCGAAATAAACCTAAAAAAACACAGAAATTATCTCATTGTTATCTATACTCTTCGTTACAATAATATTCTTACGACAGTAAACCAATAAAATTATAAGTTTAGCGCCATCTGTTTTCGTCTAAAATGTAGTCTGTTATTGCTTCTAAAGATAATTTTTTCTTACATTTATGTTCAATGAACAATTTTAGTCTCTTTATTTTTTATATTATAATAAAAAATTGCCCTAAAGTGTAAGGTTCAATAACTTGTAATATTTACAACACAAAACGAATTAAAAATTTGCAAATTTAATGATAAACCTTATGCGATCAAAAAATAAAAATCATATTTTACTTATACAAAGTACAAAGTAAGTTATTCAATTTATAGAAATATGTAATTGGTCAATTTTTAGAATGTATATTATAGTAGTAATAGATTTAAAAAATGGCGGTTGAACGCCATCTATTTGCATTAATGCATATTAATTAATTACTGAACTTCTTAGATTATTAATATTTATTTATGTGAAAATAAAATATTAACCATTTTCCTTTCGTTCTATGTTTTAGTAATGTAATACTGTGGTAATGTTTATTTATGTTATAAAATACCCTGGTTTTTTGATGTGGCTAAAGTCCATTTATCTATCTATTTTTCTCTCGTACTTAACTCCCGTCATCATTAAAGTTACAATAACTTTTGATAGAATTAACCGATTTTAATGGAACAAAAAAATTATGTTGCTCCAGAATATGCTTGATTATGGAGTTTTATCAGAAACCTAGTACTTTACCAGTGATGCCTGTTCAAACAAACAGACAGACAGACATTTCTAAAAATGATTGAAATGGATTCTATTACTTATTCCTAGACACGTGCAACAATTTTTTTCTCAAAAATCAGAAAAGTATAGGCACATTGAATATACATTCTTATTATATGTATAGATTCTAACTGATGTCCTTCGACTCGTGTCCGAGATAATTTCTCTCAGGTAGAAATGTAAACATTTTTACCCTCAATACTTGCTAAAATTTTATTTTGCATTATTACAAATGATTTTATTTTGTTCTGTTTTTATTTGTAAAGAAGTTTGTGGGTTTGTTTACAATATTGTTTGTTCTATTGACCACATTCTATATCATCAGGGAAACTTATTCTTTTCCTTCTGACATCTCAGATACAGTTTAATACTAGTATGAGTGTCTACGTTTATTACGACTGGTACTTAGTACATTTTGTTTCTTTGTCGTTATTATTATCTTTATATTAAATGCTACGTTTTTCATTTTAATAAGTAATAAATGTTGTGTTCAGTAAGCACCAGTAATAGTTACTTGATTCTTAAAAATAATCAACTCAATTTATGTGTACATTTAGACATATACAATATGTAACAATACTGAAGTTATACAATAACTTTCGTGGTCTTTTAAATAAATTTTGTCCTTTCTTTATCATGTTTTTAGTGTTTTCTATGTAAACTGCGAATTGCAAATGTAATTTTATACTAACAACGCAACTGAAAAAATTATGGTCATGTTGTTATATTTATTGACGAAATGTTACTAGCACCATCTACTTATACATATGGACTTCAAACAGAATGTCATGCAATTACTATTATTCCCGCTCAAACGCCCCACTGCGAAAAAGATACATAGTTTCACACATAGACTCTAGATGGCGGTATTATGTTGAAAAATACACCCTGGTGCTCACCAAATCGTAAAGATTGAAGTAGTAACAATAATATTTCATTGGAATATTCCTAATTATGTATTTAGATGTAGAACTTTTATGTCATATTTATTTTACTTCGAAGAGCTTGTAAAGATTGGTAATATATATAATTTGATTGAGTTTTATAACACTTTTTTGCTTTCATAAAAAGACAGATCTCCTCTGTAGACTTTACATTTATGCAATTAACAGGTAAAACATTCAGAACAATAATTTGTGGTCAAAACATATAATAGTTGTGTGTGAGCTTCGATTTCACAAAACACTGCGTGATGGCAGCAGCGATGTGGCCGCTTAAGGGGGTATTCCACTCTAGAGGCATGAATTTCGGATGATTTTTGAGACTACATACGAAAAAAAAATGTTTGGTATCCATTTTTTAATCATTTGTTTATTGATATATTTCAAGATTACATAAAAATGTAAACAAAAAAGATCTAAAAATTCACAAAGTTATTAGTAGACAAAGTAGGGGGAAAGAATGTCCTGGTGTACATGATTTCAGCCCTTCGGGTGATATGAAACAAAAAAAACCGAACGGGTTGTTCATTAGTATAGATGCCGCTATGGTCTGACCTTTGAACAAATAAAAAAAACTTTCTCATTTCCCTTTTAAGGAAATGTTCTTGAATTGAAAATTTTGGTTATATGACAAAAATTTGATATTTGTTTTTTATTTCTCGACTAGAATACTCCCTTAAAACACTATACCATTCGTGCAGTCAACATCTTAAAATACAAAAAAGGCTCCTGGCGACGCCTTAATAATATTAAATTGATGATTAAAGTATAAGAAGTTATAAATATCTAACGCAATGAGTTTCCGAGAAGAATATACATACTACTACTATCTTGGAACACATCGTTATTTCACATAAGATGAAATTGGTGTCAAATGCTAAAAGTTATAAAAATTAAATTGTATGTTTTATGATCTCATAATAACTGTTAATAAAAAATAAGGGCTATATAGCTTCATAAGATCCGTGAAAAAAATTATGATCTAATCGTGTCATTATTGTGAAACTTAATTTTCTTTAGACTTCCTAAAATGCTACATTGTAGTTAAAACAAAAACCTATAAACCTATTAATTACAACGAATTAAACCTCACAAACTGTTTCATATAACCTTTATCTATATATATATTTATGTAAACGAAAAAGCCAAGGTAGTCTTAAGGACTGGCTGACAGAAGTGAAAACTCAAAACAATGGAATGTTTTCTTTTTTGAATTTCTCTCGATGACTGGGTTGTTTTCCCAATAAGTGGCAGTTTTGACGTTCATATAGACAGGTTCTTAGGGCGTGATTTTGAATGAATTCCCTTCCTTAAATATTCTAATAGCAAGTTAAGATGTTGAAATTGAAATCGAAAAAAGTTTTAAATCAAATTATATACAAATTAAAAGCACAAAGTTACTGAAGTTATTAGTAAGTATTCATATTACATTAACGTGTAAAACGAGTTTTTCTAAATAGATTCCATATTGAACGTTTATTTTATATTGCTATTAGAAAGCATAGAGGGTTATGTAAATTTAATTGTAAATTAGTTATTATAGACAAGCATCCTAACAAAACATTAGCAGCATGCGTGTCGATATTTATTTATCCACGTGTATGTACACCAACATAACATGCTCTGATTGTGTTTACCAACAAATTAAGCTAAACTTCAGAATAACTCGTCTTGTTTTAGAACCCTTTATTTATTTAGTTAAACGTTCGTACGTAAGTTTGTTCATATGTTAGTCTCAATAAAAATACAGAAATATTGCAATAATATTTTATTTACAGGCGAGGATCTATAAGAAGTATAAATATAATATTCTGGAAGTTTAATACATTATTCGTACTTATATAGTAAAACGAGGAATAAAAAGATAACATTGCGTATACAAGAATCAATAAATGGCACAAGTCATTTCACATTTAAATCTAGCATAAAAATTGGTGTAAGGATTTTATTTCACAGCTGAAGATATTCAATATTTTATGCACTAAACTAATTTTTATTTTGTATACATAATATAATTGGCAGTATTATAATGTATTTTGCGGCAAACATTTTCTAAAATGTACTCTACTTCCAGTTAATGTCCTCGTGAAAGAACGAAGTGCTTTTGGAAAATATTCTTAATTTCACTGAATCTCACTATTTTCTTTATTCATTACAATTCATAGTAGACTTTCAACCAATATAAATAATCTTTCAATATTCCCTGTTGCGATATGTTTATTATTATTTAAATATATGTATTTATCTTCGTCATAATTTATGCAGATATTTGATAAGACATGAAATAATAGTATTTTAGTTTTTGTACAAAACATGTATACATAATGTATATAACTATTGGTACACCTTTGGTATATATCATTAATGGGTGTTAGAAGCAAGTGATCGCATTAAAGTAACAACGAAGGACTCGTCCTCGGCTGTTTGTCGTATGTCCACGCCGCTCCAATGAACTCTGTGGATAACATAAATATATTAAAAATGATTAGTTCTCTTGTTTTACAGTGTAGTGTGTAGTGAATCAGTCAATAATAAATATCCAAGCAACCAACACGTATCATCATTTCATACTCCCTTCCCTCGCATTCTCGACATATCGGATGCAGTCCAAAGTTTGCATATTTTGCATAGTTTGCGTATTGCATAGTTATTGTTCACATTCGACGCTATAGGCAATTTAAAGCAGGGTCACGGTAATTCACTTAGTAGTCCGATGAAACTGTAGCGCCCTTGCCAGGCTAACAGTGTAGGTCAGCTCGAAAAAAAAAAGCAGGGTCGCCATGCGATGTGTGGAGAGTGCGGAGGATGGGAGTATGAAATGATGACATGTGGTGGTTGCTGGAATGTTTGTTATAGACTGATTCACTAGACACTACAACAATTATATTTTAAAGTTTTTTTTTTTATTTGAGGATAATTTGGGTTACTTGATCCTTTATTTCAGTTGAGAATTTACAGATAAAGGAAGATTAAAGAGTTATGATGTAAATAAAACATTAGAGAGTAGTGTGATTCATAGTGTAGAATTTATATATGCCTATAATAATGTAATCTATAAATATTATAAATCAAAGTCTTCTGTCTATGTGTTACCTTATAGCTCTTCTAAGCTACGTATCGGATTTTGATACTGTTTTCAATGTTATTTAGAGATTGATTTCCGAGAGCTTTATACGTATAAGTACATGTATATTATGTTTATGTAGAGAAGAGAAACGTCGATGTATTCTAATGACGTGATAAGAAGGAGCTTTCCGTCGCTTACACTGAAAACGCGGGCTAAAACTGATAAGGTGCATAAAAATAATACAACACAGTGTTTGCACTTCTAAAAATTGCCTATAGAAAAATCTACGTTAACCCACAGACATCATTTTTACATTTTATATTTATTGAGTTTATGCGACGCTATTTTGAGTAATATAGCATTTATCCTTATCCAATCGAAAACTGTCTTTTTGTCTTGTCTTTCATTTTGTCTGTTGCCTTGTCATTTCAAGGAATATATTAGAAGACATCACAAATTTAATATAACGCGTACCACAGAAGACATCTTTTTTGTGAAGATTCTTACGTTGCTTCTATGAATTTGATGAGCTGTAGAAATCAAACCACCAAAAAATTAATCTAAACTATTTAGAGACTTATAACTTATAACTAGTATTTCTATTTAATTCTATTCTGTTTTGAGATTGGCACTCATAATAAATATATTATTGACGTTATGAAAAGGATGAAGACTGTTATAGCCTTCTTTTTTATGAGATAAGCCAACAAAATATTTTTCAAAAATTAGATCAAAAAGTAAAAGAAATTCTAAGAAATGCAACATTAAATTCCACAACATACAGTGGCGTAGAAATCGTAGCAATTGCCTACGACTACACTACGAGTACGTAGCTTATACGCAGGGCTACGGATTAGTCTTTATATCGAGCGAATTCCTATAGAATAAAATAAGTAAGACAGTCAAATAACATATTTGTATGAAAAATTATATTAAAGTAGAACATTTCAGTTACTCTCCATTGTAAATATGAATATTTGGTCATACTACACATAGATTGCTACCCATTTATATAAAGCAACGATTATTTCAGGTCAATAAATCATTTCTTAATCGAAATCGTCTCGCTACTGTAGGCGTAGCTTAACTTTCAAACTACGAGATTATAGGTTTAGTTCTCACTCAGGATGGAATATTCTGCGATGAGCGTGATCTTTGCAATTGTTAGTCGTGCTATGATGATGACCAAAGCAATTTTGAATTTAGGTATAATATATCAGCTGTTGGTTTACATTACTTCATTCGGAAAGAGTCCTATGGCCTTGCAGTGGGTCTCTCACAGGCTGATGATGTTGTTTTACCATTTTTAATTTGAAAGTCATTACTGCTTATGAATGAAATTTTAATTTTAAATAAAGCATATATTATCTTATCTATAATATAAAAATGAATCGCTGAATGTGTTGCTAAGCGCATATCTCGAAGGCAATTGAATCGATTTCATTAATTCTTTTTTTAGAATATTCCTTGAAGTACGAGGATGGTTTTTAAGGAGTGAAAATTTTTAAAAATTGCCTGAAAAAGTCTAAAAATAACACTTTTCTATATTCCCATACAAATGATTCGTAATAATACCTAAAAGTCAATTTGAACTTTAATAGAATACCATAAAGTTTAAGTGTCAGTGGAGAGGTTCCGGGAAGGCAAAACAATTGAGTGGCGTTAGTAGCGTATAAATATTAATGTCAATATTTATACGACGGTAACATTTAACATTATATAGCGTCCAGAATAGCAAATAAGTATTAAACAAAAAATTAAAGAATCGCCTGTTAGGTGGTACGAAGTTCGCGAGTCAGCTAGTATTTAAACAAAGATTAAGATTTAATTAGTTATTTTTTTAAAGTTTTAAAATTATACTTGTCACATTGAAATGTAATTTAGATGCAAGTGAATTATCCCTTAATTTGAATTTAACAAAGCTGTCAAACTTCTGTATCGTTACGTTGTTTATCAAATACGGCAAATAATTCGTGGACTAAAAAATTCTGAAATTAAAAAATAACCTATAGATAATATAATTAACATTCTTTACAAACCATATCAGCATCGTCATTAGCAAACCGTAGAGGTGCGGCGCGCGGCCCATCGCGATCTGGCCTCTCGTATCGCTGTGGTGGTGAATCATCGCGCAACGCCTTCTGCAGCGCCACCAGTAGTCGATCTAGTACAAGGGCGGCACGTTTTTGTGGTACCACCTCCTGTATAACACACATTGCCATAAATAAAAAAATTAAAATGTTAGCCATTTTCCAATTCTCGCTATTTATCAATACATATTATATAAGAAAGTCGTCCGCCGCGTCTGTCTGTCTGTCTGGATGTTCGCGATAAACTCAAAAACTATTGAACGGATTGTAATGCGGTCTTCGCCAATAGATAAAGTAATTAACGGGGAAGGTTTTGGTATATAATTTGTCATGTTTTTTTTGTAAATTGGTTGAAATATAATGAATGTTGAAACAATCGGAAAAAGTCAAACCGCCTTAAGCGTTTCATGCACATAGTATTTTTTTTTTTATCAGGGCAGGACAACGTCCGCCGGGCCTGCTAGTATATATATAAATACGAAGAGACATAACAATTAAGTACATCTTTCTCTTCTGTTTCTCAACCGATTTTCTTTAATTTATTCTTTGTTCAGTCAATATTGACCAGCAAATTTAATTAATTTATATTATACTAACAGGCCCGGCGGACGTTGTCCTGCTCTGATAGTAAAAAATAGATACTTATCTGTATCAAATGCTTAAGGTAGCCAATGTATTTAATTTGATAAGGATTAATACTGTATCCGTTTAAATAGCCTTCCAATCAACTTACTATATGTGACCATTTTTTTTGAAGATAGATGGGTATAGTACCTAAGCCAATTTACATAAAACCTTGACAAATCATATACCTAAACCTTCCTCGTGTATTAATATATCTATTGATGAAGACTGCATTACAATCGGCTCAGTAGTTTTGAGTTTTTCGCGAACAGACAGACAGACAGAATTCTGCGAAGAATTTTAAGTACAGTCCGCGCCAAACTTTTTGGCCGCTCTGAATATAGCTGCGCAGAACACAAATTTAAGTATAAATATTAGGGATGTGCGAAAGTCGTATTGAAAATTAAACTATTCGAATAATAAAATAGTTCGATTTGCTCGAATTGTTAAAATGTTGTTAAATTTTTTTTTCAGTCATTTCGACAATTCTGACGCCACATTAGTATATTACACTCGTGGGAAGCTGGGGCAGGTTGTTTGTATAGCTAGTATATTTACGTTCGTTGCCCTGGCAACTCTTACACAGGCCCATGTGATTAAGGCGCATTAATGTTCATTGCGCCTTCAACCATTTCGACAGAGGGGGCCTAATACCAAGTCTTACTTGTTAGAACATAAGTCGGGGCCCTGCTCAGGCGCCAACACCTGCCGGATCGGGTAGAAGTATTGCAGAGGCAATTCCTGCCCACCCGGCTAAATGTTGCGAGAAGAACATCGAGAGGGTTTAGTCAGTACAAATCTGATACTCCCACCTATGCCGTCCGGGGAGGTGGAAAATCTAAAAAGATTTCCCTGCGAGAAAAAAAAACAAAAAGAGGTCGCTAGTATATTACAAATGATGAAATATATAAACCAGAAACCATACATAAACATATACGTGCGCTGTTAAATATTTATCCGCACACACTAAATTGCCTTTCATTTCGTGACATTAGGCACATAAGTGGTTAAGCTATATAGTTTTACTTCTATTTTATTAGTATAAGTACAAACATTAACCTACTTGATGTCGACACAAACTTGCATCTTGTATATAAAATACTAGCGACCCAGCTCGGCTTCGCGTGGGTGCAATGTACTGATGTGGCGCCATGAGTGTCTAAACCATAGATCCCTAAACTTTTTAGCCTCATAGACCACTTACTATAATTTTCGGTTATGTGTAAATCCCCTGAAAACTTGATATTGACTTTTTCGCCAATTCCTCAATGTATATACATATGTTTTCATATTATAAAGGAACATTATTTAAGTAGACAGTATGTGTATATGTATTGTTACAAATGAGATCATTACCTTTGACTATTATTTGCATTTGAAAGACACCTAGTCTTTTTCGCTGACATCAACCCCTCGGTTTTTACAGTTTTTACAGTTCGGTTTTTTCATTTTCGGTTTTACAGTTCATCAAATTCATAGAAGCTATCTAAGTATCTTCACACATACAATGTTTTTTATTGCGCATAATTTTAAATCTTCAATTCTTTGCAAGATATTTTTTGAATTGTTATGTCGTAAAGAATGATTTTAATGTCCATTAAATGCACAACGTAGAATATAATCCAATTAAATTAGAAGGCTTATAACAGTAGCTTAAAGTTACAATTAGAAATATGTACTCCCTTAATATATGTAATGTAATAAGCAAAAATTTGGAACATTATTATAATAAAATTAAATTATAATACTCGAAGCGGTTGAATATTCATTACATGGAAGTTGCGTTTTGAAATTACTGCAAAAAACAATTATTCTTTCTAACAAGAACATCAATTTTTTATCATTATTAAAACAATACAAGAATAATCTTCCGCTTCACTTCTATACACACGTAAAAAAAAACATTTGATGTATATAAAATCGATTAACATCTACGCTGATTGATCATCACGAAAGTTTCTACACCTGAATGCTTTTCATTGAGAATTTTTGTATGGTATCCTTTTTACAATAAAACGCGAGAAGGTGGCGCCAGACTATGTTTTACTTGTTATTATTAAGTTATATACTGTAATTTAATTCAATCAAAGTCGCGGACTGTTGCTACTTTAATATATATAATTAAACGTATTGTAACATATAGTAATAAGTATTGTTAAAAAAATAATCTTTGAAAAACCTGTCTTTAGTATTTTATTTATTTAAATTAATTAATTTATTAATAATTAATCATAAAGACCGATGGTATGTCCATAACTTATTTATCTTAATAAAGTTTGTATACATTTTATTGTCATCTGCCAATAAATAGATGTTGACGATAGAAAGGCTAATTAACCAACCTCATCCTTTCTGAATAAACGATGAACGTAGAACGATACGAACGTGTTTCGGTATTATACACTTACAATATAGTCATCATTCAAGTAGGGCGCTGCGAATGTAGTAGTGAGGGCCAAGAGAAGCAACGGCAACGTGTTATACATCATCACGTGATGCACATTAGACAACCAACGCCTGTCAATAAAATTATTTGTTATACACAGGGCTGTATAAAACTCTAAAGGTTTAAGTTTTATATAATTAGAGATCTGTTTGAATTAATTGTAAATTGCTAAAGATATCTAAAAGTATTCATTTAACAAAAATCGGATTGCATGTGCACATATGTTTTTCTTTTTTATATAAGGTATATTATAAATTAAATCTTTGACGTAGAGTCTAGTTAGTGCTTCTCAATGAGATGAACTTTTGAGAATGAAAAAAGATGTTAAATATTTTTTACGAATTCTAAAAGTTTTATTGATAATTTTTATAGCCAATTTCATTCATATATACAATATGTACGGTTATTACTGATATTTAAATATCTTGCACTCTTCATCATATTTTATATACCACCGTAAAAAAATATATCGGATTTGTAATAATTATTTTGTCATTAATTAATATCTTTCAAATTTAAATTAATTTTAAAATGACGTGCCAACTTCATTCGTACAATATAATGTATCTGTAGAAAGCCAAATGGAAGTAACAGAGAATTAAGGCACGTGTAAGGTACATTTAACATGTAAATCGTGGTTAATGTACTCGGTACGTAGTCAATCTTTCTTTTCCTCCGTTGTTAATACAGTTCATACTACTTAGGCAATAATTAAACTCTTTGTGTACATCATACAAAGATAGAATCTCTGTTAAATACCTAATTACAAAATATTGAGTAGAAAAAATAATACGAAATATCAACAAAATCTACGAGGTGTAGAGCGATTTGTATTATCATGTCTCTATATAAGCTTCTTCGATAAGTGTGTGACAGCCGTTCTTATTTCTCTTTCTGATAGGATATGCCGCATGACAGTACCGTATTACTTACACCAGAAAAATATATATTATTTAAAATATTTTATCAATGTTATCGCCTTTCTTTTACTCTTTTACCGAACTTTCTAGAACAAATTATGTCTTAAAATAATGATTACTATTGGTCTTTTACATATATATTAAGAATTTAAACAATTGGTTGCGATTTTTATTCGTATATTAATTTGAAAATACTAAGTATTACTATTAAATGACTATCAAATTAGTAACTGCGTATTATGTACTTGCAACTTAGAATCCGATAAGTATATTACTTTATAAAAGCTATATTTGTAGATACTATTTTAAAGTGCGTTAATAAGGAAGTAATATGAATAGATAACGTTGTAATTTATACAGCATTGATTTTCATTTTTCTTCTTAAGAAACCATTTTCAGATTTTTGAAGTTATACTATTTTGGCGCGTTAGGGAAAAATGATGAGAGTAAATTTTTACGATGCGCGCGCATACCGTCACGAAAAGCCGACACCCTGAAGTTAACTATAGTCAACATTTTATTCAAAAAAAGCATGCATGTATTAAATACTTTTTTTCTATTGTTAGTGTAGTTTTTCTACAAATGTAGTAAAAGGCGAAAAATAAAATTTTTGAAAAGATTTTTATCTTGTTACGCCAAAGAAGTATAACTTCTAACGCGTGTACATAAGTACACACTAATTTTTTTTTAACTGCCACAGACTAATAATGTAGTTAATTATAATAGGAAAAATGACTATCATTATTTTACAATTACACGGATTAATGAATATTCATCTGATTTCTAAGACTGCAAGAATATAAATGTGACATTTATTTATTAAATGTAATACGTGTACTATATACGGCAGGTTTTCAGGCAATAAGAGACATTCATCAAACAGTAATCTATATATATATTGGGCAATAAAAAAATGGCATAAGGTCTATCGAATAACAAAAAACCGTGAAACCATCTACTATCATATATATATATATATATATATATACGAGTATATATATATAGTAGAATAATAATACAATAATTTATAATCATATTCCTTTAACTTTCTAACTACACTATTTCTAAAAATTGAATTTTCCCTGGGACGCTATTTATATATATATATATATATATATATATATATATATATATATATATATATATATATATATATATATGTACTGATAGTAGATGGTTTCACGGTTTTTTGTTATTCGATAGACCTTATGCCATTTTTTTATTGCCCAACGAAGCTAGTACATTTATATGTGTTCGTTAGTTTTTGTTTTTTGCTACTATAACATAGTCATGCTATATAAAATTATTAACAATATAATTTTGCTGTACATCTATAATAATATTATATTATAATTTAATAAACATTTATTTATTAATTAAATATCCACTTCTTGGAACCTACTTTCACGGATCGTGAGTGGTTTTTGAAATCCTTTTAAAAGCGACTCGTTTAAAGTTATTATAAACACACTGACTTATGTTTTTATATACGAGTATATGAGTTAGTTACCAAAGGAAAAAATTGTATTAAAAAAAATTGCAGTGTTAAATAAAGATTTTTATCGAAAAACAGTGACACATTCAAATTTGAAAATATTACTAATCACATGACTATTTTTAAACATATATAAGCAATTGGAATATTTTTTCTAACGACACATTAAGCCCGATAAAGTTAAATAACCTATTCTATACTTACTATTACAAAGAGAATTTTTTTTATTTATTATTTGTAATAGAAATAAATTTAAAAATACTTAACCGTTTTAAAAAATTCTTTCACCTATACATATATAGCAATATGTTGTTTTCAAAATCTACATTTACTCGAGCTAAGCCGCAAGCAAAAGCTAATGTATAAAAAGTTGTACAGGTTTCATTTATAGGGATTATAATTAATATTAAATCATCTGAATCAGAAATAACAACATTAATTGCGAGAAATGTGCTTAAGTCATAGATATAATAATATAATTTAGGACTGTATCATTTTAAAAGTATAAATAAAATAGCAATATTTATCCTAACAATAAATGAATAGAAACGAATATTATAAAAGTTAAAATGTAAAATTAAAATATATATATATTACTTACAATTATTTTGAAAACACTTTTGTAATAAGAAGGGTATGTGTGAATAAACAGATTTTTGTCACTGTGCGATGTATAGCTGTTCTAAATATGCAACATTCAATTTACACGAATGTATGTAGCGACTCGCGTAAGCTCGCCAGATTATATAGAGCGGCAGCCTCGCCGCCCATGCTTTTATAAGCCCGCCCAGTGTCCATATGCGTATAAACGTGTGTGTTTATTATTAAGCAAATGTTTTGTGATTTTAAACAATTTATGGGATGGAAGTTGTTTAACAATATTGAATATTGATTTGTTTGAAAAAATTAATACCAAGGACCTGTTTAAATTCTCTATAAATAAAACGATAGGGGTCTGCCGTTCTCCGCGCAACACACGAAAAGTAATGGATACATTTGAATTTTTTTTGTTAGTTTTACCTCATGGACACTCCGTCCTTATCTAAAAAATAATTAAAAAGTTATTAAAGTTTTAAGAAACTACGATTTTAAATCCATTACGCGTTCAGTGACGTTTGTTTTCTTGCCGTGAAGAAGTGGTGCAAGCGGTATGATGCATATACGCAGGAGAGGTGAAGTAAACGGAAGTAATAAACAATGAAGAAAAAGTTGTGGGTGTCAGTTAGTTCAAAACATATCTGTGGAAATCCTAATTTAAATGAATAAGATAGAAGTTATATGATAATGATTAAGTAGTTTTTAACATTGTATTTTTATTACCAGATGCTATAAAAAAATAAAGACATTGAACGTTACACGACTTATTTTAATAAAATTAATTTCCAGACCGAATGCTTCTAGACAATCCCTTAAGGTATTTCACTTAAGCTGTCCAAGTCATTTACATTGTCGATTACACTAGGGCTAACCAATTCATATTAAGTCTGACCTAGTAGCGGTTTTCATTCTCGACTAAGCCAACCAGCGAACGATTATCACACTTAACAGCCTAGTAACAGTATTTTTGTTGTGTATTGGAAATATGGAGTAATACTAATTTATTAAAGTATATAAAGAGAATACAAAAAAAAACATATTATATTATAAATAGGCACTATTCTATTTTTATTACTTTTCAAATACGATTTTCAATGCATATATAAACCAATTTGTATGACAAATGTAAGCGGTGATTATAAAACCATTTATTATCAGTACAATAATGCCTTCAGAGGACTACGCCGTATAGGTTTTTATAACAAATTCACACTCGGAGGCAAAGACGTCGTGTGTAGGACTCATTCATCCTATTCATCGGTTACAATCCCACGATATAACGTATATTTATATAGAAATTTGCATTTCATTTAAAACTAAACTCACCCCATCATCGTTTTAATTTATTAATTTGTGTAAACTTTTATTTTACTTAGTTTGCTAAATTAACCACCGTCTTGTATTCCTAAAACTAAATACCTAGACATGTTTTTTATAACATTATTTAAAAATTCTGAACTTCTAATTATACTTGTCTTGGTGCTTTATTATATTTACCTATTCTTAGTTTCTGTTTACCTTTTTTACGTCATTTGCTGATTGAAATCGTATACTTATGGGAACAAAATTAAGCCCCATTTTCCATTGTAAGTATTTCGCAAAAGCAAGACAATAACCGAAGTTAATAAATAAGAAGTTTGAAATAGTACATGCGCATCAGGTACTGGTCACAATTAAGCCTTAACAAAGCAAAAAAAGTGCTGTATCCGTAATACCAAAATCTTCTTACGAGTAAATTTACGGAGAAACGTTTTAGTTTACATTCTGATATACAAACTAAATTGATAAACAAACTGAATTAACTGTTATCATTTTGCTTTTACGAAATACGTAAAACCCCCTGTTCGATCAAATTCTTTTTAAAGACAAGTTTCTTTTTTCATGAAACATACGTTTTAAATAGCGTCCCAGGGAAAATTCAATTTTTAGAAATAGTGTAGTTAAAAAGTTAAAGGGATATGATTATAAATTATTGTATTATTATTCTAGACAGTTCTAAGATCTTTGTAAAAATCTATCGCAGAATTATGTAGATAAAATTCCTACGCTTTATAACAACTGAATGTAAATTAGTAAAACAAATTTTTGTTTTCAGATGAAACTTGTAATATAGAAAACATCAATCTACTAATTGGTTATACAATTCAGATAACACTAGCAATACCCGTGGCTTTGCACGTATTTGTTATTATTTGTTGTAATTAATGGTTGAGTTATAGTAAAATAAATATAAGCAATGATAGCTTCGTTGATAGCTTGTTCGGACACAGCGTCGATTGACGTAGGTTCGAGTCCTTTTGAGGGTGGTAAAGCTATAGGATTTTTGAAGATTGACATGTACTAGATTGTACATGTCGTCATTTTTTTTTTTCGGGGGCACTCGGCCGGTTGCTCCCCAACATTGGGGGACCGAGTGCCGGGTGCCGTCGACTATATATGGGAGTCGTGCGGGCGATGGCCGTTTATGGGGCTCCGGTGTGGGCCGACGCCCTCGGTGCCGCTAATGTGCGGGTGCTGCGCGCTGCGCAGCGCATTGTGGCACTGAGGGTGGTCAGAGGGTACCGCACCGTGGCCTCAGCGGCGGCCTTTGCGCTCGCCGGCTCCCTACCCTGGGAGCTGGAGGCAGGTGTTCTTGCCGCCGTGTACGAGTTCACGGCGGCAAGGAAACGGCTGGGAGAGCCTCCGGCTCCCAGGGAGGTTGAGGCCAAGAGGAGGGAGGGCCGCGAGGTGGCAATGGAGAGGTGGAGGCAGGACCTGGCGGACGCGCGGTTCGGGCGTTACACTATTGACGCCGTCCGTCCGGTCCTGCCGGAATGGCTTAGTAGGGAGTGGGGCTCCCTGACGTTCCGACTGGTGCAGGTACTCACCGGCCATGGTTGTTTTGGCTGGTACCTGCACCAGATCGCTCGCAGGGAGCCCACCGCCGCATGCCATGAATGCGGTGCTGAGGAGGATACCGCGCAGCACACTCTGTCTGAGTGTGTTGCGTGGGAGGGACAGCGCCGCATTCTGGCTGCGGCGGTAGGGCCGGACTTATCGTTGCCGAGTGTGGTTTCGGCCATGCTCGGCAGCGAAGAGGCATGGCAAGTGATGGTCTCCTTCTGCGAGGACGTCATCTCGCAGAAGGAGGCGGCGGAGAGGGCCCGAGAGCTGGATCCTCTTAGCGGCCCTCTCCACCAAAGAAGAGCCGGTGGAAGGAGGCGGCGGTTTCCCTCCTTCCACCTCCGTAGCCGAACTAGAGGGGATGGGCCGGGGGGCCCATCTCCTCATTGCACAAGTCTGGCTGACGAGGGGAGGTAGCTGGTTGTATACCCAGTCTACCTCCCTATAAGGACGGAGCCCGGCGGCCAACTTCCGCCGGGCTGACCGCAGGGGCGACATGGTGATAGCTTTGTACGGTCCCATGTCGCCCTAAGCAAAGCGGCGGTCGGTATACCGTGGGGTTTTAGTCCGTGCGAGTCGGACATAACACACTCTCTCCCCCGAGAGGGTGGGTATCCATAAGGGATTTCCCCACGTTAATAAAAAAAAAAAAAAAAAAAAAGGTTCGAGTCCTTGGGGATTGAGTCGGAGCCTTCATCAAATCATGGCATGATGATAGGGATTTTTCTAAGTCCGCCTAGCTATCTTCTCTCAAGTTGAAAATCTGATGTCAAGCACCTGTTGGTATGTTCCAGCAGCTGCATTTAAGAGTCCGTATAAGTATAGTGTATTTACCAACTTAGACCATATCGTCATTTAACATTAGATGAGGTTGTAGAAAAACCTAATTTGTATAAAAAATATTTAGGCATACCAGTTTTCATGACATTTTGCTGCGGAGTATAGAAGTCGATGTGCAACTTACTACTGTACTACTAAAAATACTTAGGCATATGCCTTTCATGATGATACGGCAAACGATGTTAGATTTTATCATTCTCGGATACATATATCAATATCTATTATATATCCAAAGATTCCATATGTTTGTGTATAACAGAATAAAATATAGAACATTACAAAAGATATTTATTTCCCTACGGTCATAGATATTAAATCGCTTCTTTTTTCATCGTCATTATTTTAATAAGGATAAAGCTGCGGTTATTAAACAGTCAAGTAAAATTTATAGCTATATTTATGGTCTTGTTATTTCAAGGCGGTATTAAGGAGTTTATTACTTTTAACGAAAATTCTTTGTCTTATTATATTTTATCTCATAAATATAACAATAGCTATTTATCTATTAAAATCAAACCCACGCTCTAGTGGGTTACAATTATGTATATAAATTATCTAAATTCAGCAAATGAAAATAGAAAATCTACTTTGATATTTTGAAAAAAAAAAGCACTGAGAACAAATGACAAAATACAATAATGATTGTATAGTAGAGTTGTATGTTAAGCAAATTGAATTTCCAAATATAATTCTTAGATTACTACAAAACGTAACTCAGTGTAGAAGCTGTGATACGTTTCATAATGATTAAATAATGAGATAACTATATTTTAATTGAGAGAGTACTTAGTTGAAAAGCCTTTTCTTGACTTAATTAACCTTCCGTGATGCGTGGGAGTGGCCGAGGTGTCACGGGGGAAGCTGACGGCTCATTTGACCGGGCCCTGGCGGGCAACGTGAGTGCGGCTAGCTCTGCTAACACCTCTGCGACCGCCTCGGCTGCCGTGTCTGCCGCCAGCTCGGAGGCTGAGGGGGACGCTGCTCATCCACCTCCTCTTGATGTCGATGCTCTCGACGCTGACAGACTTAAAGCCTTAGCGGGAAGCAAGGTGGCTTCTATCTTCGAGGTATGCCAGAAGTCGAAGAACCTGAAGGGCCCTTGTATCAAGGAGTTGAAGGGGGCTGCAAGGGTCCTTCAGGAGGTCGTTGAGAGCTTGTCGGGTCGCACAGAGGCTGAGGAGACTCTGAAACTTCAGAGGGAGCTAAAGAATCTGCGCCGGCAGGTCGACGACCTGAAGGCGGAGGTTGTGGCCTGGAAGAGGACAGCAAACGAACGGAGGGAGATGCCTCCTCCTCCATCTCCCGCCTTTAAGCTGGTGGATCCTCCTGCCCAACAGTGGGAGAAGACCCTCGTAGGTGCCGTTGCTCGTTTAGAGCGATCACTTCAGGCATCGTTTAGCAACATGCTAAACGCGCGCCTGGAGAACCTCGAAGGGCGCCTGCTCCCTGTGGTGCCGGTCCGTCCGCCCCTTGCTGCGGACAAACGGAAGGGTCCCTCCTCGGTTCCCTCGGCCTCTCATCATGCCCCGAAGACTCCAACGGTGGCAAGGCCAAAGGGTGCTCCTTCTGTGGCGGCCGGTCTGAGCACGGCCCCGCTAGGGTTGAGCTGGGCAGAGCTACCAACTCCGGCTACGACGGCTCCCGGCTCCGATTGGGCCACCGTGGTCCGCCGCAAAAAGGGAAAGGGTGCAGTGGATCCGGTCCTTAAACCGTTGGCGACGAAGCGCGTACCTAAACCGCATGGCCCGAAGGTACCGTCCACTCCTCGTACAGCTGCAGTGGTCATCACGATGCAGCCGGAGGCTGTACAGAGAGGAGTGGACTACAAGGCGGCCCTCCTTAAGGCGAGGGAGGCGATCCCACTTGCTGCTTTGGGAGTTGAGAGTCCGAGGATCCGGAGGACGGCGACGGGAGCCAGGCTCCTGGAGCTGCCTGGCACCCAAGGGGAGCAGCAAGTGGAAGTGCTGGCACGCCAGCTACAGGCTGTGTTGGCCCATGTCGCCACGGTCGTCAGGCCGATTAAAAAGGCTGACATCCGAATCGTCGAGGCCGACGATTCGGTGTCCCGAGAGGAGGTACTGTCGGTCGTGGCGGCAAAGGCCAAGTGTGGTGAGAGCCTGATCAAGGCGGGAGAGATTAGGCGCAACTGGGGGAGTCAGGGGGCGATTCATATGACCCTCCCAGTAACGGCGGCGAAGGAGCTTGCTCAGTTGGGCAACCGTGCTGCTGCTGGACGAGAAGCCCATGCGCTGTTATAAGTGCATGGGCTTGGGGCACACTCGCCCCACGTGTCCCTCCTCGTCCAATAGAGGCGAGTCCTGCTACCGTTGCGGTGCGTCGGGGCATATGGCAGCACAGTGTACAGAGGAGGTTGCGCGGTGTGCCATATGCGCCGATGCAGGTAGGCCTTCGGGGCATCAGATGGGGAGCCGCAATTGCAGGCCCCCCACTATGAAGGGCAGGGCCTCACCTGTAGCGGGGACAAGTCCCAGGGCTGTAGCCGCCAGACCGGAGGAGGCTGAAATGGAACACTAATGGATCGTGCCCATTCCAGCTTCCTCCAGGCGAATCTAAACCACTCCGCCGCTGCGCAAGACCTATTCGTGCAGTCGGTGGCGGAGTGGGACGTTGGGCTTGCGGTCGCTACGAAGCCGTATTATATTCCTACCCAGCCGCATTGGGCTGGGTATTGGTGCGGCTCCGTGGCGATCATGACCAGCTCGGGTTCGCCCCTGGCGGTTCGGGAGAGAGCGGCCGGGTTCGTGGCAGCCGTCTGGGGAAAGTACGCTATTGTGGGGGCGTACTTCTCCCCCAACAGACCCCTGTGGGAGTTTGAGGGGTTTCTCGGCTCCCTGCAGGGGGCTGTAAGGCGGCTGTCGCCGCTCCCTGTGGTTCTCATGGGGGATTTAAATGCGAAGTCGAGGACCTGGGGAGCGGCGGCCACGGACCTGCGGGGTATGGCCGTTGAGGAGTGGGCAGCTGAGTTGGGGCTGTCCCTCCTCAACCAGGGGAGCGTCCACACGTGCGTGCGATGGAATGGCGGGTCCGTGGTAGACGTTTCTTTTGCCACGCCATCTGTCACACGCCGTGTCCGGGGGTGGAATGTACTTGAGGAGGTGGAGACCCTATCGGACCACCGGTACATCAGGTTCGAGGTCTCCACCTCCCAAACCAGTAGAGTTACCCGCCCTCGGAGAGGCGCGACGTTCCCCTGTTGGGCGATGGCTCACCTCGACTGCGAGATGGCGGAAGAGGCGGCCATCGTCCAGGCCTGGGCCATGCCCCCGCCTAGCAGGGAGGATGTCGACGCGTCGATGCCGCGGAGCGTACACCGCTCGAACAGAAGGGCGGTGTACTGGTGGTCGCTGGAGATCGCCAATCTCCGTGCGGCCTGCTCCGCGGCCCGGCGGTTGTTCGGGCGCAGCCGCCGTAGGAGTCTTCGGGACCCAGAGGAGGAGGCCCGGCTGTATGGTGACTACAGGGCCAAAAAGAAGGTCTTGCAAGTTGCCATCAGTCGGGCGAAGGAGGAGGCATGGAAGGAGATGCTCCAGTCGCTGGAGAGGGACCCGTGGGGGCGCCCATACTGCATGATGCGGGCAAAGCTCCGCGATCGGGTGCCCCCCACTACGGAAACTCTCCAGCCGGAGGTGGTAGAGAGGGTCGTGGGAACGTTGTTCCCCGACCCTCCGAGTATTTTTTCTCCTCCCATGCCTCCACTTCAGGCGGCAGTTGCGGAGGCGGTTGTCAACCCTCCAACAGTAACGGAGGAGGAAATGGGGAGGGTAACACAGCGCCTCCGCAACAGACGGACAGCGCCCGGCCCAGACGGGGTCCCGGGTCGGATGCTCAGCCTGGCGCTGGGCCATCTCGGGGGGTGGCTTCGGGGGCTGTACGACCAGTGCCTGACGGTCGGACAGTTCCCGAAACCCTGGAAGCAGGGGCGGCTGTACCTGCTGCGGAAGGAAGGCCGCCCTCCGGACTGCGCGTCCGCGTTTCGGCCTTTAGTGTTGTTGGACGACGCCGGGAAGGCGTTGGAGAGGATCGTTGCTTCCCGGGTCGTCCAGCACCTGGAGGGAGTTGGGTCGAACATCGCGGACGCGCAGTTTGGCTTCCGAACATGGCGTTCCACTGTGGACGCCCTGTGCCTCTTAAAGTCGTTGTCGGCTGAGGCGATCTCCCGTGGAGAGAGGGTTGTGGTGGTGTCCCTTGACATCGCCAACGCCTTCAACAGTCTGCCGCACGGAGTCATACGGGAGGCGCTCCGGTATTTCGGGGTGCCCCCGTACCTGAGGCAGCTGCTGGAGGCGTACCTCGAGGATAGGGAGATCGCCTACGTCGACGGCGATGGAAGGATGGTCCGGCGGACAACCAGGCGGGGAGTTCCGCAGGGGTCGGCGCTGGGTCCACTCCTGTGGAACATGGGTTACGACTGGGTGCTCCGCGGCGCGCTCCCATGTGGAGCGCGCCTCATTTGTTACGCGGACGACACCCTAGTCGTAGCCCAGGGGGGGGGGAGATTGGGAGGGGTTGGTGCGTCTGGTCACGGCGGCCACAACCGTCATGGTCGGACGCATCCGGCGTTTGGGCCTCGAGGTGGCCCTCGATAAGACCGAGGCCATCTTGTTCCATGGGCCTCGGTGAGGGCCACCACCTGGGGCCCATATAATTGTGGAGGGCGCCCGCATCAAGGGGCTCGGATCACGGATTTCTGGGGCGGCAGGGGCGCTCGGCCGATTGCTGCCTAATATAGGGGGGCCGAGCGCCGGCTGCCGCAGACTCTACATGGGGGTCGTGACGGCGATGGCCGTCTACGGGGCACCAGTGTGGGCCGACGCCCTCGGTGCCACCAACGTGCGCGCGCTGCGTGCCGCGCAGCGCATCATGGCACTGAGGGTGATACGAGGATACCGCACTGTGTCCTCGTCGGCGGCCTTCGCGCTTGCCGGCTCCCTGCCCTGGGAGCTGGAGGCGAGGGTGCTTGCCGCCGTGTATGATTTCACGGCGGCAAGGAAATGTTTGGGGGAGCCTCCGGCTCCCAGGGAGATAGAAAGTAGGAGGAGACAGGGGAGGGAGGCCGCTATAGAGCGGTGGCGGCAGGACCTGGCGGACGTGAGGTATGGACGATATACGGTGGACGCCGTCCGCCCGGTCCTGCCGCAGTGGTTAGAGAGGGAGTGGGGCTCCCTGACGTTCTGACTGGTGCAGGTGCTAACCGGCCACGGCTGTTTTGGCTGGTACCTGCACCAGATCGCTCGCAGGGAGCCAACCACCGCATGTCACGAGTGCGGCGCTGAGGAGGACACCGCGCAGCACACTCTGCAGGGCCCGAGAGGCGTACCCTCTCAGCGGCCGTCTCCGCCAAAGGAGGGCCGGTGGAACGAGGCAGTGATTTGCCCGCCTCCTTCCACCTCCGTAGCTAGACCTGAGGAGATGGGCCGGGGGGCCCATCTCTTCATTGCACAGGTTCGGCGGACGATGGGAGGTAGCTGGTCGTGTACCTAGTGTACCTCTCTATAAGGACGGAGCCCGGCGGCCATCTTTCGCTGAGCTGACCGCTGGGGGCGGCATGGTGATAGCTCAGCACGGTCCCATGCCGCCCCAACTTAAAGCGGTGGCCGGTGCACCGTGGGGTTTTAGTCCGTGCGAGTCGGACATAACCCATTCTCTCCCCCGGGAGGATGGGTATCCATAAGGGATTTCCACACGTTAATAAAAAAAAAAAAAAAAACCGTGAAAATAGCACAACCATAAACGGATAAGATAGTCACCGTCACAACAACATGTTTTGTAATAAAACGTATTTCCCCTAGTTAAATATAGGGATAATAGTAAATTATCCTTATTCGTCGAAAAGTTGAGGAGTTTATAAACCCATAAAGGCCCGCTATCATATATAGATTAAAGCATACGTAATAGCAACCGTGAGAAACCACATATTTATACACACTTACTAACTATTAGGAATGCGAATGTGTTTTTTTTTTGTTTGTTACGTTTTCATGCCTTAAATTATAAACGGATCGTCATGAATTTTTGCATACACGTTGTCAGAGATCCAGGACAGGATTAGACCGTCTTATAACAAAAAAGTTACATATGCGTTAAACAATTGTTTAAAAAAAGTTGATGCCTTTACATAAACTTCTTAATTAAATGTCCATATTTTTAACAATCTGTATATAATTGAACGTATTTGAATGATAAGATTGAATAGAATGAATGCTATTCAGAGGTGCTTGCATAAAAAACATAAGCCATAAGATTAGCTAGACACCCGCTTTTGTAGTATAAAGTATTTTTAACATGTGTTCAACAAGCTTTACAATTTTAGACACTGTTTAGTAAGACTCGTATTAAACGCTTGTTCATTTTTGTTTTTGTAATAAGACCGAGGATGTCGTTATCCAGAAAGAAAGTACTGTTCCCGTTCGGTAGATCTTATATGTAATTATATAATTATAAACTGTGGAGAGATATTTTGTAATTGTGTGATTAGTTCTAGATAGAAACTGTTTTCTGTGTTTGTGAAGAATAATTATCAGTATTATTATTACAACTTAAATTAACCTCGTCGTCACTAAAGATTAGTCTTAGTATATTTATTGTATGTAATAATTTTTAATCTAAATTCTAAAGACGTTACTGTACATCATATTAACCTATGTAAATAAAGAAGCCACGTGTGCAAATTTTAAAGCAATAGGTGTCAGTTGAAAAAAATATTGGACTGACTAAAGCGACCGCTTTTATTTTCGCTCTAGGACTCGCTTTGGATTACACATAAATATAAGACACAGCATATTCCTAATAACTAAACATTAATTTATTCACTAGGCATATAACATGTTCATGTCCAAAATTATAATTTTCCCTGTATTTATTTGATCGAAAAGTTATAACCGACTTTAGAATAGGCGCAGAGTGTGACATGAGTATATTATCTATTTAGGTGTTTTTATTTTAAATAATGTATTTATTTTTCCTGCAGACTCTTGGTACGCACCTTTTTTCTGAAATAGTATGCAAATCTAGTACAGCTTGAATACATAATGGAAGTGAGCAAGACAAGATATTATTTTTATACTAATACCTAGTTAATAGGGGTAAAATTTTTATTGGGCTAATTTTTGTGAAACTTTCTCCTATACTAGTTTATGTTTTTAATAGTTGTAAAATGATTATATCGAGTAATAAAATTAAGTCTTACAAATTAAAATTATTAAAAAATGGCCACGTCCGTGGTAAGATAACAGAGATATCTAAACCGACTTGTGAAATTTGGCTTGGATTCTGTTTACTTTAAAATGTAGATGTATCGATAAAATAATATTGTTCAAATGATTTTGTTCTTGACCATAATAATAAGACCCATGATCTTCTGGTTACATATATAACAGGCTAAAAAGAAATCATAATCGTAGCACAAACCCTTTAATAAGATTTGGAGTACGTAGGTACCTGTAGATAATTTATTTTCATAATTCAAAAATCGAATCAATTTTATTTGATAATAATGTATTATGTTTTTGTCTATCCAACACATATGAAACATTTTAAATAAATAAGAGGTGAGCGTAGTCTCGTAAATGCAACAAGAGCTGCCCATTGAGCTAATGTACTGGCCATGTCGCGCAACATGGGGTCTATAGCTAATCATTTCGTTCACTTAACTGCTACTAGCATTGAAATAATGATTGAGAATGAAAAAATCATAACACACTATTACACGAATAATAAATCAAAAATGTCTTCATCTTGAAATCTTCGTTTCAATTACATACATAAACATGGTCTGGATGCATATATGATATCGTAAGTAAACGCTTTTAATTGTTGTACCTATTATAGCTGAGAGCTTTGTGTGCTCGTCACAATGTCTGGTAAAACTGTTAAGGCATTTTTTTTACCTTATAGATATTTAGCGTTTGCCCACAGTCTCAGCTGATTTTAAATGATGATGTGGTCTAAGGTGATAAATTCGTTAAACGTAGAAGGGGATTGGCTCTCATGTGCATTTGCCGGAACATAGCAGGTTTACGAATCCTCTATTTATTGAAGTGAAACTTTTTATGGGAGGACTTTGAAATTCTGATCGACAAACTTTTTGTGCGACGAAAATTGGTTGGAGTAAGCACTGTGTCGGCTAGAGTTTTGAAAATATCCAGAGGATCGAACTCAGACTTAAGTTGTTGCGGAGAGAAGCCGCGGCAAGTGTACAGAAACGACATTGATCGCCCGACCATGGCGGTAGTTTCGCAGGACTGCGCGAGCACGCTCTGTTTATATGGTCAGGGGGATCGGTGAAAATATTTCGCGGTCGTTTTTTGGGATACTTTAAGTGTACTTTGCAACGAATACCACAAACGGATTGAGATGGTTTGCGGCCACGTTAAAATAAATAGTTGTGAGTGGCTTGATGAACGCTCGGATCCAAGAAAACTCCAAATCCTAATGAACATACGTAATATGACATAATAAATTACGTAATAAGGAGCACAGACACTGTTTCGTAAAAAGTGATTTAATATAATCTGCTACTTTTCGAAATTGTCTTTATATGTTTGCGCGAACACGAGACAACTACTTAGTCTGGCCATAAATACTGTTACAATTAAAAATAAAGAAAATATTTCATTTGAATTTGGAATCTATCATTTTTATATGATCGTTCATCGAGTTTTCTCATTTTGGCGCCAATATATTGTACAATATTTTGCGTTATTAAAATGGAGTGGGGTGATAAACAGAACCGAATCACTGTTATTGCATTACACAGAGTAGGTATGGAGCCAAATACAATTTTTAAAACTCTCCATACGCTTGGTATTAATAAAATGTTTATGTACCAGGCTATTAATAGGTACAATGAGACCTCCTCAGTTTGTGACAGAAAAAGATCTGGCCGTCCACGTAGTGTTCGAACGAAGAAGGTGGTCAAAACAGTAAGGAAAAGAATTCGAAAAAATCTTGTCCGACAGCAATAGATTTTATCTCGGGAGATAAAGATAGTACCTATAACCATGTCGCGTATTTTAAAAGATGACTTAGTACTTGCAGCCTATAAGAGACGTACTGGTCATTTCTTAATTGATAATTTAAAAAAGAATAGGGTGGTAAAATCGAAACAACTATTGAAACGGTACGCAAAGGGAGTTCACAGAAAAATTGTATTTACGGATGAGGAAATTTTTACAATTGAGCAACATTTTAACAAACAAAATGACCGTATATATGCTCAAAGCTCTAAGAAAGCTTTCCATTTAGTCGACAGAGTGCGACGTGGGCACTATCCGACTTCAGTGATGGTTTAGCGGTAGCTATGAAGAAGTGAAAGTGACTGAGTCATACTTTTGTGAAAATGGGTATCAAAACATCGGCACAAGTGTATCAAGATACCATTCTTGAGAAGGTAATGAAGCCCCTTACCAACACCATGTTCAATAACCAAGAATGGTCCGTCCAGCAAGACTCGACGGCGGGCCATAAAGCTCGGTTTATGCAGTCTTGGTTGGAAACGAACGTTTCGGACTTCATCAGAGCTGAAGACTGGCCGTCGTCTAGTCCCGATCTTAAATATGAAAATAAAAATGAGCCGGGATTAGTGGTAGTTGTATGGTGGTATGTACTTTGTTATTTGTGCGTCCCAGGTGCATACTTAATCCGGCTAATGTGTTTGCATCTTGCATTCCTAGAACGCTTGAACTTTTGAAAGTGCCGCTTTTCGTTTCTAACGTAAATTTTAGTAGTGCACACACTAACGTTTTTTGTCAGTTGCGTATCCCTTCAGAACGTTTGCATTGCTGTAAAATCGCTACTTAAACAAGCTATCGGTTTAATATCAATCCAGTAGGAAACAAGCAAGTAGCTCAAATTTTTATGAACATTAAGACTCCTTGGTAATCTGTAGTATTGCAATTTATCACATTCTAAATACTTCATTCCTAGCTATTTTTTGTTTTAGGTTCGTTCGCTGCATGATCTAGATACCGTCGCCTTTTCCATAGGATGGGAAGAACAGAAACAAAAAAAAAGAAATGATTCCTCACTTGTCTGTAATTGTTTGGAAAGAATTGACAAAAAAATGAAATTGTTTCCATTCGTCATTATGATCAGGGTTACCAATTTATCTTGATTTCCTCAAGCTGTGGAGAAATACAATTCCATTAGAGATATTGTAGGTATTGATATTATGTGGGGATTTTAACATTTTACGATTTATTAGATCTTTTGACAGTAAAAGGTCGGGGTTTAAATGATGAATAGGGAGATTCCCTTACAGATAGCGTAATTATGAAGTAAGGCTACATAAAATGATCAAGCGGTGAATCTTCTTTTCATAACAGAATAAATCCTTTTCTGTTTTTGTTACATAATAAAATCTATTTGAAAAAAATCTCATAAGTAATGCAAAAGAAACAATTACGAGAAATGGACTCATGTTTGCTGGAATTTCTCGTGATATGGTGTTGATGGAAAAGTTGATGATGTAACTTATTGGAGTAGTGTTAAACACTTATAAACTACATAATGTATTGCCGTATTTAAAAATCGCTATATGTTTTCGACGAATAATAGGACATAAATCGATTATAGCGTCTAAAGTTATAAATTAATAAGTTTGGTATTTAAAATTCAATTATAAATAACCCTCGTTTTGAGTTCTGTATCAAAGGGGAAGTCTGTAACAGTCATGTTTACGTTGTTCTACCATCATCCAATACTTCCAAATAGTCATTAGTTACGTCCAAACATGTTTCACTTGTATTAATAACATTGATTTATTTATTGACAGTTTTATGGATTGATATTGAGATCACTAGATTTTTCCCCCAAGTATTATTATGACGTACATTTTTGGGGAATTTGGAGCATTGATGCTGGTAACGGTCTTATGGTATGGTTGGTTGTGGTGTTTCATGACGCCAAAAATTGTTTGGATTTGCAGTTTTAAAAGTGTTTTACTTGTAAAGTACTTGGTCTTCACATAGTGGTTGCTTAAATGTATGTAAATTATTTTTAAAACAAGTATATCTGATTAACGTGTCCAAATTATTATAGGTTAGTAACTGAAACTATTTTAATTCAGGGCTCGAAATAAATCTCCGTCGGCTACGTCGGATAAAGATAAAAAGAAGTTAAAGGAACATAAAAAGAAAAAGGGAGACTCCGGATCTAGTAGTAGCGAAAGTAGCGGAAGGTAATTTTAACGCAATCTTAATCTTTTAACTTGTTATGTGAATATATAGGTTATGCTAATGGCTGTCTGTTATTAAATCTATATCAATATGGACATTATTGAGACTATTATTGTTCACTGTGTGCTGAATTGTTTTTACATAAATTAGTTCTTCGGGCAGTAGTTCATCTCGATCGTCATCCCGGTCATCGTCCAGTAGTTCCGGCAGCTCGTCGCGGTCATCGTCATCTTCAAGCTCTTCTAGCAGCAGTAGTAGCAACAATAACCGCTCCAGGCAAAAGAAAAAGTAAGTGATACTAATGTATATAAAAAAATTTAAACAACATATTTTAGCATATTGTGGACTACAGGATGAAAGGCACCTTATGTTCTTTTCTATATTTCTAAACTATATTCTAATTCTAATCTATATTCTAAAGGTGTGAAAACATAACAAACAAAGTCACTTTCTTAGGATTAACTTAATTCAAATGATTAAATGTTGTGCATCATAGTATACTTTACATAATAATGTTTAGGTTACTTAATATTACTTGTTGCTGTACAAAAAATATATTCAATTCAGAAGCATTTAAAAGTAATATAATTATATAGAGTATACTTTTAAATCTTTAAAATATTATGACTTCTAAATTTGCAAGTATTTTCTTAATGTTTTAGAACTTCACCACACAAAAGTCCAACCAAAGATAGAAGGGAGCCAGACAGAGAAAAGATAAGGGATCGTTCACCTTTGGACAAGAAAAAGCCTGTATTACCGTCTACTAATGATAAAATCAAAAGCAAGGATAAACAAGAAAGGTATGAATAAGGAGTATTAGAAATCATAATTTCATATAACAAAATAAAAACATGATTAAGAAAGCTTATACTCCATATTATCATTGAATTATAACCACTTTAGAGTAAACAGCTTTGATTTTTCTAAAATCACTTGCAGTATAGTACAATAACATTTAAAATTATTGCTTGAATTGCAGTGTAGATGGTAGCAAATTAAAACTTAAAATGTATGTTGATACTGCAAGTTTTAAATAAAATCACTCTTCTCCAAAATCAGTTGTTTATCTTTTAGGTACAGCAAGTAACATTGAATTAAAGTTGCCTATTGAACATCTATCGACACATTTTTGTGTAAAAATAGGGTCATCAAGATAAGCTATAGCAGTGATGACATTTTCACATGCTAGGGAAAGTCATTTTTTAAATCCACCATTTTATTATCCTACAGAGTTGCTTTGTAATGGTATTGCTTTTGAGTTTAGTTACCTAAAAGTGGCTTGGATGTCTCATATAACTTTTACACTTCTTGTATTGTTGTTAAATTAGCAGAAATTTGTTTGTCAAATATTACAGATAGTGATCTTGTTTTGTTGTTCTGCTATATTTCTAGTAATATAGTATTTATATAACCACAGAGATTGTGATTAGATTTATTCAGTGGAATGTCTTGTATCAATGTTTGATCAGCCCTAATAGTAATCATTAATATTACAACATGTGTTGGATATTATTGGTTACTATTGTAATATCATACACAACATAGCATAGCATTTTTTCTTGTCTTAACAGGGACATACAATAAACAAAAATATGTACTTTTTTAACCAGTTAAATATGCAAAGTAAATTTCTAAAGCAACTTGGCCGTAACTGAGCTAAGTTTTATGGTATAGTAAATTATATACTTTTATTTAAATGAAAAAAAAAAATGTTTTTAATTTTAAAAATGTATTGAATAATCTATCATTCCAGGTCTCCAGGACGTAAAAAGCGAGAGCGTTCACCACCTCCTCGCCCTACGCGTATACATATAGGACGTCTAACATTGAATGTGACTCGAGATCATGTCCATGAGATATTTTCAACTTATGGTGCTGTGAAAACAATTGAGTTCCCAATGGACAGACTTCATCCTCATAATGGCCGTGGTTATGCCTATGTCGAGTTCAACAGTCCAGATGAAGCAGAAAATGCTATGAAGCATATGGATGGAGGTATTTTGTTTATTAATAGTGCAATAATTACAGAATTTATTAATTATCTTCAATAATATTCAATAATTCATATATTAAATGTGGTTTTCATATGTATATAATTTATATAGCAACATTAAGGTTATATTTACTATAATAGAAAATTTACACGAACAGGCCAGATCGATGGACAGGAGATCACGGCGGCACCAGTGCTGGTGCCTTCGCGACCACGTCGACCTTCACCCCGACCACTGCTTCCGCGACACGCGCCACCTCGCCGTCATTCGCCGCCACGGTGAGCTTATACCTTCATTTTATATAATAAAATTGCATTTTTGATTGAAATGAGATAACTATATTCTCACCAAAATCGGCACTGTAGAACTACACACTTTAGTGTACTTTTGCTTGATAACTTTTTTATGTTTAGGAAAGATTGTTTTTAAGTTTGATAATATTTTGCAATAAAAACATCGCCTATATATATAGTCATATATATATGATCAGTATGTGATCTCAAAACTAAATGCATCATTTGAATATGAAATCTTGCACAGATTATATGTGCTAAATTGATATACATATATTTATACTTAGCTTGTATCGAAAATTATTTTGTCTATTAAAATCGTAAGCTCATAATTGACTGTAATCACCCAACTATGTATACCAGCACTGTTTTATTAGAGAAAAGTATTTATATAGTAATTTTAAACTTTTGAAGAATTTGAATGTACATAGAGTTGTAAATAAATCTGGTGATAGAATAAAAAATATCTTCATATTTTTATGTGCTTTATACTACTACTGGTATTATAGTCCAATTGTGATGACATATACAATTGTTTTTACCCCTAACTACGCCATTAAATGTTTGACATCAAAAAACAGCACAGGCTTTTACTGCCAATTACGTTAAGATGTATTAACAAATGAGAAATCAATCACAAAATAGGATTCCTATTTTTTTCACCAAGAATGTTACTATCTTATTACTTGCCCTTGACTACAAGTGAAGAAATGATTCTTAGAACTCGAATTTTTAGCGGAAAATTGATTGGCTATATAATATTTAAATTAACGTATTATATTCTGTAACCTTAGTGGCGTTTACAAATATAGGAAATATTTAAGTTATTAGAAGTTAATAATAGTGATGGAAGTGTCTTGAATAATAATAATCTTAGTGAATTATATGTAGTATTTGTTTATTTAGTAACATTTTATTAGTTATTATTATGGCACATTCTATTTATATTCGGATGATTAAACACTACACTTCCTGCATTCTTCCATACATATCAGATGTGAACAAAAAAACATGATGAATACAACTATGCCCACTGGAATGTACTAATATATATATCATAATGTGAATCCGCTGTAGGTTGAAACAGTGTCAATCGAAGACCTAATGTAGTAATGTCATCGTATGGTCCTGTGCAGTGAGTAGAGGTCTTAACACTTTTCAAAATGTATTTTAATTTTAGAATCGGTAAGATTAATGTTGGTCGGCAGGTACCGTCGGCGCAGCCCGGCGCCGAGACGACGGTCGCCGGTGCGCCGTCGCCGATCCCGGTCCCGGTCTCCGCGCGCCGCGCCACGCCGTCGCCGCTCCAGGTCCTCCTCTTCCTCTTCCTGATAGTTCTTCCACGCACACAAATACAAAATCTCACGCATTTAATATCCTCCATCAACACAAACACCCCCACAAATATCCAAACATTTCAAGGTACACTATATTCGGTCTACAACTAATACACATTCCATAAGCGTCACAACAGTGGTAAGTATAAAATCAGTTTGTCGTTGTTTACATTAAACGAGTTAATTGTGTGCAGGTAAGTATACCTAATCACACGGACTATTTGAACTATTTAATGTACATGCGCAATAATAGTTTGTTACAAGCTTGAAATTTGGATACAAATCAAACTGGACTAGTGCAAAAGGGAACGTCGCGTTAATGGTGCTCTTATGTATTTTCTAGAATTGATTTTTTTGTGAAATAAGTAGACAATTGAGTATAAATAATAAATTGTAACATTAATTTAGTTTTTTTATTTTTATCCTCAGATCCAAAGATCCTGTTCTGAATAGCAACATATAAACGCTATATAGGAACGCAGATAATATAAGTATGATGCAAAAATCAATGTTATCTACACAAAATGTTAACATTGTAATATTTTAAAAAAAATGTGTGAATCATGAATTTGTTTTATTTCATAGCTAAATATTTTATTTATAATTTTCAAATGTTTCTTACTAAAGTTTACTGCCTATTATTTTACAAAATGTTTTATAATCGGTGACAAGAACCTTATTCTTATATAGATTATTTTCCTCTAAAAATGGTATATCATCATGAGACCTGAAAAGAGTGTTTGATGTTATTATTAATATTAAAATATGGTTAATTAAAATTATTTGTATGTTACATTAGACATTTTATACTGTAACTGTAACCAAATTACATCCAATTCCTCAAATTATAGAAATAAACTTTATTTTAGGCAACTAATTTATTTCATATTTTCTCACTATACATATAACCATACATCTATTATAATTATGTCTACAAATATCTTACACTGAAAAAAAAAACATTTTAATGGGTTAAGAAAAATAAACTGAAAAGTTGACGCCGAAAGATATAAATTAAAAAGATAAAATAGTAATTACACAAGATAAAGGTTTGTGAGTGTCCTTTTGTGTACTGAGAAATGGCATATTCCCTGATATTTCTTGGCTTTCCTAATATATGAATGACAGGAATAATAAATTGCAATGTATTTGTTCACAAACATAATCAGGATAAACCATTTGATAAAATAGTAATCCTACTGGAAGTGAATTCATAAAGGAATCGAGAAATTTGAAGAAAGCTAGAAAGGATCATGGGTGGTCTTTTTGTGTATCTATAAAATGTAATATTCCTTGGCTTTCCTAATATATTAACGACAGGAATAATAAATGCAGTGTATTTGTTGACAAACACGATCAGGATAAGACATTTATGTGATTTCTAGGTTTTCCAGTAATTTGAACTAGTTTTCGGGTGCTAAAATTTACGACTGTTAAACTAGTGTTAATTTGAAATTACGTTTTTAATGTAAAATAGACATAATAGGCGGTGGTGCAAAAAGTGAGATGTAAAACATTAGTTCAAAACATATGTAACGTAACATAGACTTCATTTAACAGTAAAAGTATATAAAATTGTTTATTAACTCACGGGTATTGTATTTTTGAGTTCTTAGGCCCTCTTACAGGATTCCAAGCTGATACTGGTGTTTTATTAGCAACCATTAGTCCTGCAGTAGATATATATAAACCATATTCCTGGCACATTTTTTCCTTTAAAAAAATATTATTAATTACATTAAGTACTTCATATATTAATTATAATATTTGATACTTTTAGTATAATTAATATTACCCTCCATTCGGCAAGCATAAAATCAGCATCGCTAAGAACAGATGCAGCCTTATCAGCATCATATATACATTTAAAATGGGGTAAATAATTTTCTTGAATAAAGTTTACAAATGAATTAGTTTGAGTTATAAATTGTTCTATGATTTCTTCGGGGGAATGTGAGAATCTGCTTCGACCGCCTTCGTCCATAATAACTAGAAAGAATTACACTACGAATTAAAACTTCTTAAGAAAATTAAGGCATGAAAGTATTAATTAAATAAACAATACTTTAGCATGCCTAATACTAGTAATATCTTATATAAATAAAATAATAAGGACTGCGATTGTATACGCATCATGCAATAACTGCTGGATTTCAATAACATTCTTTAGCTTTATGTTTTAAACACCTGGTCCATATCTAAAAAAACATATAACGGTATCTTAATTTTTTATAACGTATTAAGATACTACGATTTTTATTAACACTACAAAACACCAAAGAATTTTTGTAAGCAAAGTATATTTTTAGCTTTTAATTTATATGTTTTTTTTTCTATACATAAAACGTATTGTTAAGACAATAAACATAGGTGTAGTCGCGATTATCAGCTAGCGGTATATATAGTAATAAGACATAGATATCCCAGCAATGTTAGCGGGTTGGTACGGATCTATCCTAGAATAGTCGCGACTACCATTCACTAGGGGTAACGACCGCGGTATTGGCCTATGTAGGATTATCTTGCTCCGGGATATTAGTTGGAGTATACCCACAGGTGCTATGCCCCGTACCTGTGATATGTCGACGATGTTTCGATGGTCGCCCTTGTTCTTAGACTGCTCTGTTCACCATTATATATAATTTTACTAATACAAAATAAAAGTACACGGGAAAGAGAAGATTTATGTACTATTCCGTGACCGAAACGACCATAATTCATTATTTTTTCAATATTATTTCCTTTTTTTGACAAAGAGCGTACTAGTACAAATGCATGTATTTTATTCCTTTTTCTATTTTTTTTTATTTATAACATTAAAGTTCGTCAGTAGCTACTAAGCAAAAAATAAATAAAGAAAATCGATCAGCAAAAAGAGAAAAAAAGTTCTGAATGTTTTTTCTTCGCCTATTTATATATAGACTAATGCTCAAAATTCGTCCATAATAAGGGGTAAAAACTTTTTCTATTATTATCTGTATTATACGAATATTGTAGATCATGAAGTATGAGGAATAGAAAAATATTAAAATCTATTTCAATTTTTTTTCCTGATAACAATTTACTAATAAAACAAAAAATAAACAAAGAAAATTGCTCTTAACTCTTTGATTTCTGCCTATTAATATATAAATAGAGGAATTTTACTCACCTTTTGGATTTAAAACTCTTCCTACACCATGCAAAATATTTACAGTCTGGTCTTTACCTAATGATATAAATTTACTACTTGACGTCTTTTTCTTATTAGCTATCTTAGTTTTACCACCTTTTCCAATTAAAACGTTGGTCCCTAGAGTTTGGTTAGAACCTATAATAAAACGTATATTTATATATAAGTTATTAAGATATGTTACAAAAATGAGTAGTTATAGTAAATAAAATAACCTTTTAAACAAGCAAAATGTAAATTTAAAACAGCTGATCGAACATCACCTACTGAAGAGTTTGCAATACATTCTATTATGTCAGGTGTTGGAACTGTATATATTGATGTGTATTTCTTGGTAATTATTTCTGAAACTCTTTTCAATGCTGACTTAAGTCCTGTCATAGACACGCCGTTAAATCTGGAAAATACAATATGAATACTGTCGAAAATACTCATATCTAATCTTATAGCAGTCAAAACAGGTTAATTACAAGAGTAATATGATCATCAGCCTGTAAGAGACCCACTGATGGGTCATAGGCCTCGTCCCGAAGGAAGGTACGGGCATAATCACCACGCCAACCCACAATATATTGGCGATTTCAAATACCGGAAAAATTCACAGTTTTATATTTTCCCATAATCCATTTTTTTAATATAAAAATGTTTAGAATTTCTAGCACAAAAGCAAAAAGTTATGGTATATTTTATAAAAAACACGAAACCTGTAAAATTTAATATTTTACTTATAATTGGAGTTACTTATCGTATACTGAATGTGGTTTTAAGCTTAGATTTATCAAAGTTAAAGAATAAAAAAGGAATCTTAATTATTACATTTTATATCAACAAACGACGCTGTAATTTTGCCAAAAGTTGGGAATCTTAAATAGCATCTTAGTTTATATTTTTATTACTGAAACTTGTTATGTATAGTTTATGATTTGAAAAAACTAACTATCTAACTTCGTGGATTCCAACCATCAATAGAGTTAATAATGTTTTGAGTTTCTCTTTAAATTAATGTCGGTAATTTGATATTATTTGCTCCAAGCAAAAATTATCATTTTGGCCACCTTACCCATATGTATGGTTAGCTTAGCTTGCATAGATAGTTTAGTTTACATCGCGATCCTGCCACTTTCGCGCCCATAAACTAGTTGTCATTTGGTTGAGTGCCTTAAGCGCTTGTAAAAATGTCCGATGACTGTATGAAGGGCCCCTCGGCGGCAGGCCAACAACGGTTAAAGTTCAAAGAAAAAGGATGAAAAGTTATTCAAAGTCAATCACTCGAGCTTATTCAATATTGGTCGATCGAGGTGGATTGTTAGTGCCGTTATTGTGGGTGCAACAGTCAGATAGGTGTTGCGAACGCAATACTCGAATATAATTGAATGATACAAATAGTAAAGCAATTAGTATTTAGTGGTTTTGACATTGTGGAAACCGAAATTAAACTATAAAAAACAGAGAATACTTTGTACTCTCATTACACTCTGATAACGCCCACGAAACCTGTGAATGCTAATGGAGATAACCAGCAAAATAAACGATCCCTGACATATATCTCGGATTTCAGACTTCCTTGACACAATTTCCGACATTATATATACATATATATATTTAATACTTGCATTATATGATGAATATTGAATTGTTCTTTTATTGTAGGTGTAAATAAATTTACACTAGTATTTTTAACATCTGTGTGAGATTCTGAACAAATGAATACTATGGGTGATTTTGCTCGTGATTTATACTGCCTGAAACAAAATATTTTGCATTAAAGTAGAAAAGTCATTATTTAAAAAGTTTGCAAAAACAAATTCTGACAGTTACATAATTGTAAACCTAGAAGTTGTTTTTTGTATGTCTGACTAAAACTTCTCTCAAATCTCATTATCACTTTCTGTTAGGACAGGCTAATTGTGTAGTAGGTACTGATTAAAGTTCGAAAAAAGGGTTTCCTGCATTTCCAACTAAAAGTAAACCATTCAAAAAATTATACATTAGGCCTTCATGGTGAATTTTTTCATTTTTCTTTATATGATAAGGCTCATATTGCGCACTTGTGGTAGTTGATAGTATAATGATGACTTATATTTAGTGTACAGTATTTTATAAACTTCGAGAATTAAATTCAAGACAAGTTACTACTTTAAACCAAGAAGGGCACAAAAAATATTACTAAAGGAAATGAAATTAATCATATAGTTTATCTATTAAAAATTCTATTTATTATACCTACTGTAACACATCTGTGAATTCTGTAGGTGTTCTCATAAATGTATTTGGGAAATCTTCAACAAGAATTAACTTCTTACTATTGTTATCTAATAAAGATGTAAAATTTGCCACATTTATAATAAAATCTAAAAATGTTTTGGATTGCCTTTCTCTAAATTCATATTCACCTGAAATATATAATATATAAATTAGAGTTATAATATTTGAAAAATAAAAATATAAAGGAATAGGAACAAACACAAACCATATTCAGACAAATCAATGTCAAGTGGTGTAATCCACTCTGAAACCTTAACATCATATTTTGAAGCTAAAGTTTGTATTGTAATAGTTTTTCCACAGCCTACTGGTCCAGTAAGAAGTAGCATGTCATTATTATTACAACTGATTACAGCTTTCATCCATTCTTCAACCTCCAGTATTTTTTTATGGGCAACAGCCAAATCTTCTACTTTTACAGGCTCAAAGTTCTTCATCCAGTTTTTATTTTCAATTTTCAGTGTTTTGTTACTTTTTTCACATAGTACTGATTTCTGTAAACAATTGATTACAGACATTATTTAAAATAAATGATAAAATAGACAAATAAACATTACTTCTGAAATAAAATGCTTAAAAGAACACATTTCATTTTAATACAAAGACATTATTAATACTACAAGGTATTTTGTTCCATCTAATGCATTATAGTGTAATTTGTAATTTAAAAATGCGAGGGAAAAAGAAATATCCAATGTCATAGCAGAATAACTAAAATATGGGCATTGTATACCAACTTGATAAAACAAAAACATTGTTAAGAGTAATAAGTAGTTATTATACATATAAATAATAATTAAAAGAGAAATAAGAAATTTATCATAATGACTTGCGCTTGGATAATATGAATAAAATTGAATTAATAATACATCATCATAATTAATACAAAAGTTAAATCACAGACATGAATAATAACAAAATAGATTTCAATTGGAGATTCTTAGAAGAAAATGTACACATAGGTTTAAACATTACCCATCATACTAATTTTTATTTTTTATTTTGACAATGATTATTAAACATAATTTACATCAGAAATCATAAGTAATAGCGATATACAATTTATTGCCATCATTATCAACACATTCAACTCATTTGTTAGCCAAAAACTACCCAAGTCAGTTCAGTATTGATTAATAAATAACAAATAATATTTTTTTCTAAATTGAAAAATACAACAACAGTTTAGAGATGTCTACATTTACATATATTTTCACTATGTCAATAAACTTTAATACTTAGTATTTTACACTTATTATCTATTGACATAGAATTAAATACACTCATCACCACTATTTAATTACCTTTATGCTAAGTTCTACTTAAAGAAACTTATATAGTTTTTATGTAGTATTTGAATAAAACTGACAAAAATTACACCTAGCATTAAGTGGTGATATAGCAAAAAATCAAACATATTAAGCATAAAAAACAATTTGCTAGTTCAGGTCTTACATACGAAATTCAAAGGAAATGCAAATACCTTGACAGGAGATGGAATAAAGTTTTCTTTATGTATATCATTTGTATAATCATTTTCTTGTATGTTATGATCTTCAAACATAGGTTGAAACCATCTCTTACCCTAAAAAAATTGTATGAATTCAAACTTTAATTTTATAGACATTTATCAAAAAACAAAATCAAAATGACTTATTGTTACCTTTCGAGCCATTCTAACAAAATAATGTATAGTTTGATTCTTTAGGTATACAAAGATATTTACTTAAATTTTTAAAGAAAACTAAATAAGTCCTGCAAGATAAATACAAAACAATAACATAACCCTAAACTTAGCTGACACATAATTAGGGATGCGATTGAGATTTATTATACAAAAAATCGATTTATAGACACTGAATCATTACTTTAATCGATTTTAAATAATGAGTTATTATAGTATATTGAAATCCAACACTAGAAAATTGGGATTCGATTTTTTCTATTTAGATAAACTGAACATTTGTTCTGCGACTTCGGAGGTCCATTTCAGTATCTCGGTAAATTGATCCTGGGTCCAGGATAAATGTAGAATGAATGAAATGGAGAAAGGTGTCTGGGGTAAGTTATAAATACCGTTAAACTTAAGGGGAAATTGTATAAAACTATAATGAGACCAGTTGTGTTATATGGATCTAAATACTGAGCTACAAAAAAGACGAATGAGAAAATATTACAAATCGCAAAGATACAAATATTGAGATGGATGTGTGGTGTAACGACAATGGATAACATTAAGAATAGGTATGTTAGAGGAACTTTGAAAATAGCTTCAGTGACAGAGAAGTTAAGGAGTAATAGGTGAGCATGATACAGGTATATTATGCAAAGAGATGAAAGTCATGTAACTAGAAAAAAGTTTTGAGTACGAAGTTGGACTGATATAGGAGTAGAGGAAGACCAAAAAAGGTTCATACCTTTTTGTTACCATGGATTGTGTGAAAAATGATATATGTATAATAAATATATGCGTATTTTTATATACAAATAAAAACTCAAAAACACTTTAAGACGTCAATTTTTGAACAGTCAATTTATATACCTCAATTTATTCATAAACCGATACCACAGATTACAATTTGGATCGAATAAAAATGGATATTTTCGGAAACATTTCTAACACAGAGTGACAGGATTGCATGTTGTAAAAATCTTGATAGGTACTGGCACAGAATACGTTATAGGTACAGTCCTCGTCAATCTTTTTGTCCGTTTTGAATATAGCTGTAAGTTCAAGCTTGCACGTAAGTAAGAGTAAGTAAGTAGTTAAGAGTTTAATATAAAACAATGTCAACATTTTGTTATGGGAATCTTAAATTCTCGATGTTATACATATTAAATTATATGTTAGAAGATACATAAACGAACTGCTCTTTAGGTATAATACACGATAATATGTCGTTTGTGCACTGTGTGCACTTTTATATGTTATTATAAAGACAATATATACATGTGTATACATGTATTGCTTATTAAGATTATTTAAATTTATTTTTAGTTGACTACTCCGTGTCTCCTTCATTTCACGCCTGGGCGTATGTTCGGAGTTACACAACCGAACTGCTTTTTAGGCATAATATATAATTTGTGGAGTAGAAGAAGACCGAAAAATGTATGGTTAAATTGTGTGAAAAAGGATATGTCTATAAAATATATATGGTAGGTGTGAATACTGAAAAGTCATTTGACAGGGGAGAGTGGAAGTGGAAAATATGTTGTGTCGTTTTTATTTAAGTGGGATAAGGGTAAGACGATGATGATAAATTATAGTATTTTGTCAATTGATATATTTGACTTATGTTTATAACAAAGTTCATAAACATGCTATAGCACAACAAATTAACTGGTAAACTAAGGAGTGTTGAGCTAAGGAAAAATCAATAGAATCTTACAAGGATCTTCATCAAAAACAGTGCTTACCAAAATCTATGAAATAAAGACCCCCATAAATTGGCCGATTTGCGTTACTGATTACTGTAATATTTATTTATGTCTTTAATTTTCACAACTTCCTATAAAAGAACGACAGCCCACCCGATAGTCATTTGTCTCTCCATAGCCCTCGAGATTATGAATAAATATTTGTTTCTAACCAGTACACTACAATTACTAAGGGGCATTATTACTATAAATTAATATTGTGTATAATTAAAAGATGCCAAATTGTCTTAAAAAACGAATAAAAAAAAACAAATTTAGTGTCTTTTTCCTTTATCATCATGCATTTAAACAATAAAATGATTAGGGCCTTTCTCAAAGTTTAAAGTATCGAGACTATGCCAATACAAGTTTTAACATACAAAGAGAAAGATTTTTCAGAGTTTCGTCGCAGGTTTTGAATTAAAAAGTCTTGATTCCAAATGTAGGTGCGAAAACTGCTGCTATCGATGTATTCCAATTACGAATATGAATCACCATGAATCTTACTATTCAACATTTTTCACTATGGGAATCTTTCAACCATGCAAATGAATTATTATCCACATTTAGTATTCATATAATACTATTCCAATGTACTGACTACTAACAAGCGCTATAAATTATATATTATAAAACTACAAAATCTAAATCTAGTATAAAATATCACGAACATATTACTATTTCATTATTCTGCCAATATTGAGTGCATATATTCGCATGTTAGTCTTATAGAACCAAAACAAGTAAACAAGTTTTCTTCTGAGTCAATTTTGTTCTTTTACATATAAAGCAAAATGTAAACAACCTGACTCATATGACTTTGAAATCAATATAAAATCACTTCAGGCAAAAAAATTAGTTCGACTCTAATATTCTGGGTAATTATACTATTATGCTAAATTATGTGGCTAGATAGACTTAAAATTATACGTAATAAGATCTTAATCAAAGTAAATAATTTTTCTAGTTATATGGTAGCTACACTAGGAATACCTATCTGTTTTTGTTTTTAGCACTATAAACCTTCAAAGCTATAAACTATTTTTATATTTAAGACAAAGTTATTTGTTTTTTTTTTTCTACTAAATTGTATCTGTTACTTCTACTTTATATATTGATCTTACAAATTTTGACATTCAAGACCACTGTTGGCAACACTAATAACAATTTGAGAAAAATGAAACATCAATTTAGTTACGTAAAAATTGTATGAAAATAACTTATTAGGTCGATAAGTTTTAAGTGTTTCATAAGGTTTCTATTTATTTACTAATTTTCTAAATTGCAGAGCTTTTGCCAGGGGCTATGATTATATTTCAAAGTGAAATAAAATAAATTCTAAATTTCGAATTAGATAAAAATCGTGCAATTTACAGGTAAAATGCAGGCCGCTAATTCGTTGGGAGCTATCGCTTCTAAAAGTTTTACCTCTGTTATCAAGAAAGGAGCTTTTGCGTCGCTATCGGGTCAGATACGTCAAACCCATTTACCAGCACCTAATCCTAATGAAAGACGTCCGTACTCCCCTTTTCAAGATGCTAGCAACATGGCAGAGTTAGCGGTGGCCAGACTTGATGACTTGCTAAATTGGGGCAGAAAAGGTTCCATATGGCCCATGACGTTTGGTTTAGCTTGTTGTGCTGTTGAGATGATGCACATTGCTGCACCTCGTTACGACATGGACAGGTACTATAATAATAACATCTACTTTTTCCCATTTTGCTATAAGAATATAAGTACAGTAGTTCATTAGGGTTCAGTGGGCATCATTATTCTATTTTACCTGAATTCCAATCCAGAAAAGAAAGCCTGAAATAACTTATTTTATGTTTATAATTGAACAATACTTTTTTAATCTGTTTATGAATATCCAGAAAGAGTGGTGGAAACACTGAATGTGTCATCATCATAAAATTAATCTATTAGTAATTAATCTCTGTTAAGAGCCCTATATGTGGATGTTCATAGTTAACCGTGAGATAAAATGACCACTTATATTTGGCGCACTTAATACTTTTCCAACCTCATTTTTATTGAAATTAATATGATGTATGAAAATATTACAAACTAGTGTTAAGTAGGACTAACAATAATTGATAGTTTGTCCTATACATAATGACAATATTTTTACAGGTACTAAAATTATGTTGTGTTCTTTTTTCATTCCATGATGTAATCTGTTGGATACATGCTAGAGACAGAGTGAGGAGGATAAGCAGTTCACATGCTACAAATAAACAAACCCTACTTTTATATGATAAAAGAGTATTTTCGAGAAACTATATCTTGAGTTTATTTTTATGCAGTAATTTGTGCCATGTATTTAATTTAGCCATATTATTGGTCAAATTTTCAGATATGGGGTAGTGTTTCGTGCGTCACCACGTCAGGCAGATGTGATGATTGTTGCTGGAACTTTAACAAATAAAATGGCACCTGCTTTGAGGAAAGTTTATGATCAAATGCCTGATCCAAGATGGGTTATTTCAATGGGCAGCTGTGCAAATGGTGGTGGCTATTATCATTACTCTTACTCAGTCGTAAGGTAAATAAGATTAAATTGATTAAAATTAAATACCTTCCTTTATAATAACATAATCAATAACAACTAATTTGATATAATTAATGAAAACCCTGTATGCAATTAATCTATATAAGTAAAACTCTACTACAACTACAACAACTCTAGACTACACTTATTTAACTCTCGTGTTTGTAATTGCCAGGGCACAGTTTGTATGAAAGAAAATGTTTGAAAACTATATGGAAAAGTGGAAATTTTAGGTTGAAAAACTCGGTATAAAAAGTAAGTGAGACAGAAGATGACCTTTAAACATATTGATAGTTGATGTTCAGTACCATCTCATTTCATTATTGTATTCGTACTGTAAAGGACAGATTTGGTCTCATTTTCTTTAGTAGTACAAAGCTCCAAAGTGTAGTTTTCTATGTTAGAATAATATTGCCCTCTTAATAATAATGAAAGTTTCAATAAATATTATTCCACTATCTAACTGGAAAATAACTTTTTTTACTTGTAAAATAAATTTAATATATTTTAAATTAGGTATTTTTTATTTTGCTTTAATATTATAAAAGTGTTATTTTATTGGACTCTCTTGGTAGTATTGATGGTGTGGTAATTGAGAAAGAGTAACTAGTAGAATCGGTAAATCCACCTAATTCTTCACTTGATCTTTAGGAATTCCGTAATTTGATCAGATTTTTAACAGGGATGTTACAATATTTACTTCACATAAGGGATAAAATCAGCATTTTTTTTTTTTTTTCTGTTTTTCAAATAATCTCGCGAGCAATGAACGTCTTTGATGTCCATTATAAACAAATCAAAAAAATCATAAACTACACGATCATTAGCTAAAGGTATCTTTAAACTGAAATTGAGTAACTTTATGCAATATATTTGTTTCATCAACTTACAGTTAGCATTGCTAAAGTTAAAAATGATATCACGAATGAAAAATCAAAGTGATTACTTATTAATTCATGAAATAACCATACATTTTATTAATTAGACATTTTTATCTAAATATTGTATAATTGGCTTTTAATCATGTTTGTCGAAATAAAAAATGTAGTTCTATTAAATTTGTTAAACTATTAAACCATTAAATACTGAAATTGAATTGGTAGTCCGGTAAAACTGTAGAGGCCTTGCCAGGGCAACAGTGTAGTCAGTTCGAAAAAAAAATAATTAAACCATTTATTATCTCGTTTCAGAGGATGTGACCGCATAGTTCCTGTTGACATTTATGTACCAGGTTGTCCTCCAACAGCAGAGGCTTTATTGTATGGTGTTCTTCAACTACAAAAAAAAGTAAAGAGAATGAAATCAATTCAAGTATGGTATAGGAAGTAATATCACCACGATGTTAAATCCAACAAAAATAAAAAGTAACTGTTACTTACATGAAGTAATGAACATAATACGTTATAATGATAGTAGCTGTATTGTTTCACGTTTTGTTTTTTGTACATAAAATCATGTAAATTATCCTAACCTAATATAAGTAGAAGCAAATTAAAAATATTGGCCGATTTAATAGTAATGCAAACTGCCTCAGAAGTTATTATGGGCTCTATACAAACTATTTAGAAAAACGGATTTTTCTTTATCATGAATAAATAACTTAGAAATGAATATCTGAGAATTATTTTATTTTATCCTGTTTAAAGTGTGTCAAGAGATAGTGTTTTAAATGTAACTTTATTGATATGAAATCATGAAATAATTAACATATTTATTGTTATAAGTTAACATTAAATTATTAGATTCGTTTAATTATTATTTGTCTCCGTACTTTCTATGTTTAACCTCAAAGCTTGATTCATCAAATCTAAATTGGATTTGGTATTCCCCCATCAAAGAGTTTAATGTTTTTTTAAATTCCCAAAGAGCAGTACTAATAAAGTATGACTGTAAATTGTTGATACATTTTTTACATCAACTCCAATATGTATTGTTAGGTACTGCGCAGATTCTACAGTCACATTCTTGATTAGTTCTGCGAAAGTATTGAAATCGTTAGTTTTTATTATAGTAAAGACTAAGAGAACGGGGATATAAAAATACTTGTTGGTATAAAAATCAAAAGTTTTAATGGTATTTTCTGAATCGCACCAAGCTTTCATTTACTTTTTAGTATACAGAATGGTTTTGTATAAATAATACATTTATGAGTTGCTCTTGTGTGAAATTAAGAGCACAAAACAACGCAATGTGCCTTATGAAGACAGATACAACTTTAATTTTGTCTGACTCAATGCCCTTTAATATTCAATGGCACAATGAGCTTCATAATATACAAGGTTCCAAATACCTAAAAAAACCTTTGTTTTGTAATTCCTTTGGATTGGAAAAAATGTAATCTATTTCATTACACAAATACGAATATATTGTAATAATTAATCTAAATACCTGGGTATTGACACTACTTTGAAGTCAGACAAAATGTTTTTTCATAGTACAATAGTATCACATACTTTTTAAATGCATAACATCAAATAATTAATTGTTATATAACTGAATCTGCACTAGATGTGTTCATCATAAAGAGGAGTATAAATAAATAAATAAAACTCCACTGGTACAATTGAAAAACCATTGAGATGTTTAACGGAAGTGCAGTTAAACTCCCGATACAATAATAATTTATGGGATTTTTCTTTGTATGACGTTAAATAAACCAATTCTATATTTTAACACTAATTTACAGGCTAATATTTACAGTTATTTATAGGTATATATAAATATGTATAATTATATGGATAGTGATTCTGATAATCCTATCCTTCACATAATCAGTGATTTGATGTATAATTAACTAATCATGGGTCACAATAACAATGTCATAGATATTTTTATGTAAATAAACAAGCAGTAGTGTAAAGGCAGGCGCGCGGCGACGTTACGCGCCCTTTGATCTCTCATATTGCACATGTCGAGAGTGTGCGCGGGCGCACCTCCCCCGCACCCGGCACCCCGCGCCCGGCGCCCCGCCCGCCCGGTCGGCAAGCGACGTTACAATAAATAATTCTCTAAACCGATAATGCAAAATGATACACTTTCAATTATTCATACTCTCACTTACGACGTCATTTACTCTAGTCTATATACAAAACAGGGGACACGGCGGGCGCGCCGCGGTACTATCATCGCGGCTCCTCCTTCTTGAGCAGGTCGAGCGGCGCGAGCGGAGCCAGCGGGGGAGCGAGGGGTGCTAGGGGACCTAAAGACGCATGCCCACCCAGCGGTGGCAGAGGCCCGTGTGTCGGCAACCCTCTGTGTAACAGTGGGTTAGCCTTCAATTGTTGATGATGTGCATACGCACTCAGCATCTTTGCACGATCTTCTTCAGCGCGTATTGCTGCCTCCACAATAGGTGCGAATCGCATATGCTGAAGGGGATCAAAAGCACGGTACGGGTCCCACGGAGGTGGGGGAGGATACGCAGGAAGCTGCGGAGGTGCATGGCGCGGCATTTCTTTCCGTTCTTCCTTAAGAGGGTCTGTAGTTCCGTTACGCAATGGTGACCTGGTGCGCGCACGTTCCATTTCGCGGTCGCGCTGGTCTCGTTGCTCGCGCGCTTTACGTCGCTCACGCTCATCGCGTTCTCGACGTTCGCGTTCTTCTCTTTCACGACGGGCGCGCTCTCTTTCCTCGTGGTCGCGACGAACTTCGGCTGCGGCTGCGACTGAAGCTGGAGGTCTTGTTCGCCATGCGTCGTGTAATGTACCCAGCGTGGGTGCGTGGTGTACACCGTGAAGGGAGGAGGACAACGCAAGATCACGCCCGTACGCTGTGAGCCCAAATGTGGGTGGTGCGGCCGGGTATGCTCCTGGACCATATCGTCCAAATGGAGAGACACCTAGAAAAAATAAATCATATTACTATAGGTTTCTAAATAAATATTATTGTGTCTGAGTATAATTTGTACACTGAATCTGACAGCTGTTTTAATATAAAAAGGTAGTAAGGATACCATAAAAAACTGAGAGTCTGTAATCAAATTAACCAATGCAATAACATCTTGGAATTTGCTTTGTGAATGCTTACCGAGATGTGGATGGTGTGGTAGATAAGGCGAGGGGGGTAATTCATATGGTGACCGATAAGTGGGCGGAGGTGGCGGTGCAGATGTCGGAAATGCGCGCAATTTATCTTTCTCTGCAATACTCGATGGCATATTGCCAGCTCCCGCCTTTTCCTTTTGCTGGTGATTGTAGATTTCCCAGGCGATCCTCACGTGCATTGCATTCCACTTTCCAGTTTTCTGTTTATAAATTAATTATTTATAAATTGACGCCTTTCAAATGATAACAAATGCTTATACAATACAAGAACGATATATTAAAAAGAGCATGCAATAATTTGTGATGTGCAAGAAAGATGACCTACCAGAATCGAGGGTCGTGCTGGCAGTTTAGAAGCGGAGTCGCTAGCGGCCGACACTACGGGCTGTTAACATGATGCGATGCAATGTTAATGATCACAGCAACATAAAATATACAATAAAGCTCTATAGAAGAGGAATTAGAAATATTAATATCAGTTTTGCGACGTGCACTGCGTTTGTATCTAGATTCAAGTTAGTAAAAACAAATTTATGCAGGTTCTAAGTCTAGTTAGGATAGAGAAAGAGTAATTTTAAAAAAATGTTGTTAATTCAAATAAGAAGAATCTAATAAAGGTAGATGATGATAATAGAATGTACAACAAATGCCCAAGGCCATTAATACTCTGAGGGTAATGCTACATATTCCCCAGTGACTATGGCCGATTTTCAGAAATATTGCCATTAAAAAAATTGTTATCTCTAAAATAATCTAAATGATATTTTAATTGTGGGTCTCATATTTTTTAGATATAAAAGTATCAACAACTATTATTTTTATTTTAAGCTAGAACACTGACTCAACTCACTTTTATCTTTGTTGCAAAGATACATTGTCAATTAATAGCATTATTTATTGGTTATTGGACATTGAATACTTTAATATTTTGCTTTTTTTTCCAACTGACTACACTATTGACCTAACAGGCCTCTATAGCTTCACAGTGCTACTTACTTTAATGTATTTTGTAACTCTATAAAAATTACCACGAAATCCAAGATAAAACAATATATTATGTAGAACACTTAAACAGGTAAAATAAGATATAGATTAATTATTATTGGAACTTGTTTTCAGATGGAATATTGTGATGCTGTATAAGATTAAAAAATATACTTTTTATTTTAAAGGTTTCTTAATATTGACATATGATTATAATATTTATATTGCGATATTTCCTTTTACTATTTTAACTTGTTAATTTGTTTTCTATTTCCAACATGATTTTTTTTATTTTAATGAATAAAATACATCTCAGTCAATCTCAAATAGTTGTGTTATAGTTTTCTTAGGCATGAATCTTTAGAATATGTGTGGAAATGATAATTGTTCTATGATTGAAATTTATAATATATTTATTGCACTAAATGTGGTTAATGAAAAAAATTGAAATGGAAAAAATATCCGTCGTAACTAAGTTAATTTTCTGAAAACCGTCCATTTATATATGTTTTCTGTTTAAAGTTTAGTAAAAAGATTGTTTTAAAATACCTACCTTGGGAGCATATGTAGTAAGTGGTGCGGGTGGTACGTATGGTGCAGCCGGATGCAACAGACTTGACGAATATGGATAACCGAGCCCGAGCCCTGTCCGGTACAATGACGGCATCTTGCTCACATCTTTGAACTGAAAATAAATTATACATATTCATGCTGAAACTACAGTCACTCAATATTAGTTCATATCAATATTAGATAATCACTGAAGTTTCTTTAATAAATAAAAAAGTGGAGTACCAATAAATATAACCTTTGTTTGTCAAATATTATAAATTTGATAATCACATATTAACAACATTAGCCACCATGCAAGTACTAAAATAGGTAAAATATGATTCTATAATTAATTCTAGAACATACTCCACTGCTATTCCGATTATCATCAGAGTTGATCTAGGCATCGAAGCCTGAATGGTGGACAAGGGTCCAAACAAACGTACTCGGGGGAAGTGTTAGGTTTTTATAATGTGGTGACAGTCATTTCCGAACAAGACACATAAAACGTCAGTCAAAAAAACATTAATAATCCATGGCTGACCGGTCGAGTATTTTTGCACGTGCAAATATGTATAAAGTACACCAGTTGTGAATTTGGACCTCTGGCTGAAGTCAAGCTTCGAGCCGGGACTCAAAATCAAAATCAAAATCAAAAATACTTTATTCAATTTAGGCCCTAAGAAGGCGCTTATGAACGTCAAAACTACCACCGGTTCGGAATACATCCCAGTCATCGAGAAGACTGAACCCAAATCTACAAACGAAGGGGTGGTGAGTCAACTGTTCACGCCACACATTGTTAAAAATATTAACTGTACATTTTGGTCCTTTGTATACTATCTATTATAAATATGAAATCCTTTCTGTTTTCAAAGAAAATTTCAGATATGTAAAATTTGCCATTTATCAATCGAGTGTTTAAAAAAGTTTAATATTTTTATTTTAAATTTCAGTACTAAAATGTAGGTTTATTTTATATTGTTATAAAAGTATCCTGTCTTAATCCACAGTGTAGTCGACACCAATGATGCAAAATTATATTCAAAATCACCCTCTTGTTTCAGTGTATTTTCTGGATAAATATTGTAACAAATGTAGTTTCACATTTATAGTATACATTAGACTAACAATCGCCTGAGATAAATTACAATATAAAACTAAATAAGCGAGGGGTTGTAAAATGAATACCACAAATATGTTCTCCATGGAACATCTGCTAATTCAACAGTCAAACAGTACAATAGTGTACCGTTCTCAGATTCACCAATATGCATTCTCATATACGCCTACACACATATATTGTCATATATAACCAGAAGTAAATCAAAACACATAAATTCCTTTCTAATATTATAAACGCGAAAGTTAGTTTGATTCAAGTCTTTGCTTCTCAACTGATCATCACGAAATTTTGCACACAGATTGGCTCGGGTGCAGTAAAGGACATGGATATACTTTTCCTCCAGATAACCAAGGGAATAGGTAAAATCTACAATAACGCGAACGAAAACGCGAGTAAGCTAGTTAAATAATAAATGTATGTGTTATTTGCTTACCAGTGGTGCGTGAGGCACTAACAACTGATGTGGATGGTGTGTCGGTGGAGGTGCGTGCGGTGCGTGCGGCGCGTGTGACGGATGCGCGGGGTGGTGGTGGGGAGCGGGCACGGGCACGGGCACGGCCGCGTGCGCAGGGTGTTGGTGCACGTGCGTGTGCTGGTGTTGGTGCTGATGGTGGTGCAATTCTGTACGCACGCTGCCTACGCTACCTACACCACCGACAGCACCCGCAGCCGCCAGAAACCGGTTGTCGAGTTCGCGACGCAACATGTCGGCGCCCGGACCTATAAATCAATCACCATTACCAATAACAATGATTTAAATGTATCCATTATTAGATCGGTTTTAAATACTAGAATAGAAATGTTATGAAAAATTATGTTCATATTTGCCATATATTTTTTGGTAAATCTGAAAATAACAAAATATTGACATGTAATGCAATAATGGGAAACAAATTAAACAGTATTTATTTCATCAAATTTGCCAACAATTTCAAACAAAGGTTATTATTTGATTTCAGATTTAGTGCGTTTCTTTAAATCATGGGATTTTTATCTGTGTTTATAGTTATGTCAACGATAGTTCGTTATAAGGAATATTAAAACAAATTAAGTAAAGCAACATGATTTTAAATTTAAAAAAATACTGACTCGATTGAAAAAGTGATTCTGCAGAGAATGGATTCGGGTTGGGAGGTGCCAGTGGCGTGCCAAACAGAGGTGGTGCAGGCGCGAACCCACTGCCCCGGTCTGCTGCTGTCGCCCTGCTGAAAGAGACACTTGCACCTAATATTATGTTCCTAAATACTTCTTATAATGAAAGTAGGGCCTAAATACTTATTATAATTAAAGTAGGGATGTGCGAATAATGCTCGAATCGAATAACAATGTTTGATTTGAATTACGAATCGAATATTCGAATAGTTTGATTCGCATACCCCTAAATTAAAGCCTTTTTTTTTGTTATTTAAGTTGTGGATGATGTTTTTTATTTATTTAAACTTTGTTGTACACTGGTTAAATTAGTTGTTACATTTAAAAATTAGCTAAATCCAATGTTAGCTGTAAATGTCAAAGTGACATTATGATAGACTGTAAGGCGTTGTAAATGGCGTCAAATTATTGTTATCTAGCGAATGTAAAATTCAGTTAGTACTAACGTTACTCCCCAGTGTGCAGGTGGTTTGGCACTAGAGCTTATGCTCGGCACGGTGGGCACGGGGGCTAAAGTGTGTGTGAGATGGGGTGCAGTAGGTGCCGCTGGTGTGGGCGTGGGAGCTGCTAGAGGAGTTGCTAGCGGCGCCCCCAGTGGAACTCCCAATGGCCCTCCCATCGGGGCACCCAATGAGCCCACTAATGGCGTTGGTAAAGGTGCACTCAGTGACACCGGGAGTGGACCCTGTAAACATAATTTTTATCTAGTGCTTATAAAATGCTATGCAATGCAGTGCTTATTTAACAAAGAACAATTTTTTATGATTTTTTTTACGATTAGGCCCAAAAAGATGAGTTTTTTTTATATTGAGCTTAGTTTTACATAAAAAATTAGCTCGAGATAACAATTACAGAGAAAATAACTTTTACGGCTTAAAATTAAAACCAATTATTAGATGCAATAGATTACAATGTTTATTTAAAACTTTCATACAAACGAGAACTATATGAATGTAAGACAAATTTATTTTACTGATAAAAACATTTTTACCGGCAGTGGGGCTGCAAGTGACGAAACCAGAGGTGGTCCTAGTGCTGGCATTGCTCCAGCAGTATTTGATGACGATACAGGCGTGCTTCGAGATAGGCTGCTGATATTACTGAAATTAACAAAAAAAAACTAATCATTATTTATTTCACAAAAATAACCGCATCTCAGGATTCTAAGTTGCGGATTCTGAATCATCAAGACAAATATTTAATTAATGACTATTGTAAATATTAAGCATTTGGTTTATATATTATTTTAAAAATACTGTGACCATATGTGGTCAATAATAATTGTGAATGTGTATATCACCTGAAACTTTCACGTTCCCTAGACGGGCTGTGTCCTCGCGGCGAATAAGGATGTGGAGCACCCGCCGCGCCTGCTGAACCAGGTGTATGTGGTCGAACCCCCTTAGGAGTTTTTGGTGCCACCAGTGGAGATGCAGAGAAGCTAGTTCTCTGAAATCGGTCACATACCAATTAATTTCGTTATAATGTACTGTATTATATTGAATATCTTTAATTTAATTTTAAAGTATTTTTAGTACCTTGTAGTTCAAATTAACATACTAACCGTATCAGTAGAGTTCCTGGGTGATGCTGCAGCCGGTGGAAGATATGGACTATGTTGTAGGGTAGTGGCATAGGGGGCATACAGAGGTGGATACGCAGCACCCGAGAATATAGCAGCAGGCGGAGGGTAACCGTTCGAAGTGAGATTTGAACTGACTATTGCGCAGTCGGAACGTGACGGTAATTCGTTCGTTAACATTGGAGTCGGTCTAGAATCCGATACAAGTGATCCTATGGGGTGACTACCCGTAGTTGTTGCTGGTGTGATTGAGGGCGCTGCAGTTGTTAATGCAGACGTATCCATATGACTGATAGAAGACGTATGTACAGATACCGGTAGAGCTAACGTTGTCGCGAGTTGAGGCACACTCAGCCCTGGATGTTTTAAACTAGGTGTGCTGTAATTCGAAAGAGTACTCGGCGTAGAAGATGGAAGAGCTAACGATGAACTGATATTATGACTGGGAAGAGACGTCGGTAACAATGCGGAATTGTTCCCCGTTAGGTTAGAGTGGTTTGTAATGGAATGGCTATGTATAGGATGGTTCACATGTGAAATTGTAGCTTGGTTCATCGATGAAGATTGCACATGACTTGAAGATATATGGTTAGCAACACTGAAAGGTAAATGTGAGGGTCGACTTACATATACCGGATGAACGGAATGTTTCTGTAAACTCGATTGGTTCTGGTAAGGTATGGGATGTCCGTGAGTATTAGCATTCATACTGGAGTTGACGTGACTAGAGCTGATTGACGAGGCAGAGAACGGTCGAGAAACTGGTGCTGCTGGTGAAATAGGTCGACCGGAGGACGTGTGACTCGGAAGACAACTAGTGTTTGTCGTCGTCGTTGAGAGCGACGCAATGCTTAGGGAGACACCACTTGGACGACTTGTCAAAGAGGTAGGGACAGAGGGGTGACTTTGAGTAGTATTTTGTAAATTTCGAACGTCATGACCAGGCATTACAGGATGTGGTTGCGTATTTGGAACACGACTCGGGAGACTAGGATGCGGTGATTGCGTAGCTGTCGAGACGATATGTGGCGGACGCGGTGTGTGGTGTGCATGCAGGTCAAGCGGTGCCGGCGAAGCCTGATTTTGTGGCTCCGTCCGCGTTTCGTGGTTTGTATGACGATAGTCCGGTAACGCGGCAGCCGCATGCGATTGGGACTGGTATGCAGTGTGAGAGGGAAAAAGTGGTGAAGGCGCCAGAGGTGCCGGTGGTGCGGGTGTCGGACTTTCTGCAGAAGCCCGGGCACATGGCTGAAGTTTGTTGTTGTTGCTGGCGGGTCGTTCAGGAGTATCTGGTCCCGCAGCACTAATTGGTCTTGCGGGTATTTGAGTGGCAGCGTGTCCGTCGATTGCGGGAATGTGTGCACCGTTGGATCTATGCGGTATATCGGCGCGGAAAGGTGGTGGCGGTAGCGCAGGCGGTGGCAGAGCGGCTGGCGCCGGGGACGGAGCTGGTTGCGGCAACGGCGCTGGAGCAGGACTCGCACTGCCACCAACTGGTGCTCGAGAGAGAGCCAGCGCTCCGCCACTGCCACCTCGCGCAACTAGCTCATTTTTCCCTCCGGCAGCACCGCATGGTGCATTTGCCACCCGGAAAACAGAACTCGTGTCCGACGCCTATGAATATGACATTAAAGAGTGAAAATGTATTTTATAATAGTAATCTATCTAATTAATGGTGAAAAGAGAGCTTTATTATGATAAATTATAAAATTTTAGACTGACTTATAAATTAACCGACGAATTAAAAAAAATACAATATACGCAGAAGATAAAAAAGCACATAAATAAGAATTAGTATAAATACCCAAAAAATATAATACTTTACAAATACGAGTTTAATATTACGGCACTTACAATCATGGTAGTTCAAATTTAATACACTCTATCTGTATCATATTTATAATATATAATAAATGTAAGGTAACTTGTTCTTGATTAAGCATCATATTTAATTTGAATCATAAATGCCATCATTTTCTTAAGCTAACAAAATTATACAGACTCCAGTAACCCTAGAACGATGGTAATAACAAATAAGACAGCCATACGCAGAAACGGAGAGGGACGACCAAACACATTCAAGTATCGATTTCATGCTCCTACACGACCATGTTATTTTTTTCATTATATTTTAAGAAATTTCATTGATTTGTAATTTAAAACATTAAATATACAGTACAAATGAGCTTTTACTTACTTCTTCCATAGATACATCGTGGTACCTTGGGGAGGCATTCCTACTATTTTCGGGACTCGCCTAAAACAATGAAAAAATAACTTTTACTAATTAATTTAATTTTAGTAATATTCTATTTCAGTTGACGAACCATAAAAACAAATTACATAAGTTCAAAGACTGTCGTCTTTCAATAATGGTTTTTAATTTTTTTTAACCATAATATGAATATAATCAGTGACATCTGACTAAAAGCTAAAAATTTTATTGCTAAACATTTTATCTACATCCAGTGGCATTAAAACAAGTATACTGAGGTTGTCATTAAATAACCTTCGGACGCGCAGTTTCTATTTTAACACAGATGTAGTTTTGAAAACCTAATATTAATTTTATCTGCAAACGCTAGACAGAGAGGGTTAACTAAAACAAAAAAGCCATTAGTATTTCAATTTATATATTTTGTAGTTTCAGTGTTAGTATATTTTATTTAAACGTATAGTATAACTACATACATATTTATATGTAACCTTCGTTGTGTTTCAAATCTGTCTGTGTTGTTTCGCATTTATAGTTAATTAGCATTCGGTTCACGAATTTTTTGTTTGAAACTTAACACAATGTGCAGCTACGCCTTATTTGTATTCATCGAATAAAGATAAAATCACGTTTAACATATCACTAAATGTTAATGAGAATTCAAATCAAAACGGATACATTAAAACATCAATTTACTGTTACCATGTTCACACAGAATGAGTTACATATAAACTATTTTTTTTATAAGACAAGGTAAAGGTAGTTAATCCCTGTAATTTAATTTATAACGTAGCAAATAAAAGATGTGTATAGTAAAACACGGTGCAGAATTACAATGCAGTAAATAAATATATAGATTATATTTAGAACGATTGAAGAGAAAATATTTAATCAAAAATATGTATATTATATTTATTGAGTTTGTAGTAAAGTTATTATTTATAGAATCATATAGAAATCTACAAAAAGCAAATCGTAATGAAATTGAAGACTTTTCTTGGAATACAGGTAAAATTATTTAATATATATGGAAACTTTTTAATACACTTCATAATTTCTTTACTCTATATGCATACGACATATATCTCAACATACATATTATCGAATTATATCTAAATAATTAATAGCTCTCGTCTCCCCGAGCATTATCAATTCAATTTACATGCACGTTTTAATATTATGTTTAAACAGGTACTTATCTTCATTGCCCTAAGTCAGTGGTCGGCAAACTCGTTATCCGAAAGAACCGAATATAAACAAAACAAAAACGAAGTTTATTCCAAGAGCCTTTTCTTAAACTCAAGCTTTGCTTTAGTAAAGACATTTTTATGGAAATAATTGGGATTAAACGTACACTCTCGAGCTTGCTTTTGCTAGATGTCTTTTCTTGCGCTTTCTGTGCTATTGTTTCTTTCTAAAAATGTGCATCTTTTCTATAGCGTCGCGTTTAAAAAACAACTTGTTTCTTACTAGGCAAGGCATTGGAATAATATTATGTGTCTGCCACTAAACATTGTTTAGGAGAATCCAGAGTCAAGGTGTGAAAGAGCGAGCCGGGGTTTGTCGACTAAAGTTGACAATATAATGCTTTAGGAAATGTTAAAAAAATACAGATATCTTAATAAAGTATCGACTCAAGAATAATTATTACATATACCCGTGCGCGGTTGTAGGTAGTTATTAGTATTGATATAAAGAAAAAACATTAAAAAAATCATATATTTGCTTTTTGTCAATTATTTTGTAAAGGGAATAAAACCTAAATCTTATAATTTGATTAATTTAATCACAACATCAGAAATTGATATAAACTATAATGATTTACAATATGTCACATAGACCTTTTATATCCTTGAGGATATCGTGACAAATATGACTAAATGCAAGTTCCTCAATGTAAGCTGTAACCACATAATTTAGTAATGAAACATGTGCATTGTAGTTTTATGTTATTAATTTAATATTAACCTTTGCGTGTTTTTATTTAATTGTTAAATAACAATAGAGATAATTGGTTTCATTTTAATACATTTATTATAAGCACGTAAAGTAAGAATTAGAATAACAATTATCATTAAAAACCATTGAAAGGAACGTAAACATAAAATGTATAAATTCTCATTAAATAGATTGTACAAGTATAATCACCCACTACTGAATAATAACCATCTTTATAAAAGAAAACTAGCTTGTGGCAGTAATATATTACAGTTAATATTGTGAAGACATTCTGTGAACGATATAACATAGAGAAGTGCCAATTTCTTCTCACTATCTACTTAAAGACCGGAGAAGCCGGAAGATATAGTCAATCGATTTCATTTGGGGAGAACAAATCGTTTCGGGTGCTTTCCGGCAATTGAATGTTTAGCCTTATCCGGCGGGGTGGGTCGTCGCTCGGCAACAATGGAGTGATAAATCAAGTATGGGTCGCGCGTGCCGGCCAGGCGGCAAGCGGCATGCGGCTGATAGAGTGCGGCGGCTACACGTCCGGTATCCCTTATAATAAGAATATACAAAGGCGCCGCAAGCATATGTGACTTAATTTTTTTTTTGTGATCAATTCTTACTCGATGGAATGCCTTTAATAAAGTGTTTATATACACTCAATGCTACTTAATTTATTCCATATACACATTTTTAATATATTAATTTTATTAAATTAATTTGATTTAATTGTAAATAGAAAGTAGTATTCTTGACTATTTCTTCAAGATTGCATTATTAATATTAAAAAAATAATTATAGATAATTATTCACAAAATATCGGAAAAAGTATGGGCACTTGATTAAGCTCGCCATTATATATTTAGAATACTTCTACCAAAAGCGAGTTCTTTCTATTGCCTAAAATGATATTTGTTCAAAGTAAAACAATAGGATTTTTTGTCGTATTACCAGTATGTTTTGTATGTATTATTCATTAATTAAACAAAATATGTATTTTATTGGGAATTTTGTTAATTTCTAGGAAGTAATTAGAAAATACTAAATTCTAAACATAAACTAGTACCTACTGGTGAAAAAGGGAAGATTAATCAAGTGGGCTGATATACATTTGACATATTCAAATTACGACTGGCATAAAGAAAATTTGTATTTTATGTATGTTTTTCATTATACATAATTGTTGAGATATAAATCGCTCATGAAAATATTATTCATTAAATGAAAACTCCATAACTATAGGATAAATTATCATCACAGCGTTCATGAAAATTGCACAACTTTAACTCGCTTGGTTGTTTTTATTTTTATCCTAATTGTAATCGGTTAAAAATACAGATGTTGGCAGATGATCAAAACTATTAAAAAAATAGTTAACTTGGTGTGATATTAGATCGATGAGTGATGTGCCGGTAAGTAATAATAGCCTGGTTTCAGTCGGCCTCCTACGAGAAACACGATTTAGAACAGCCAATAAAAATAAAAGAGCGCAGTAGTCGCCGTTGTCAAAATAAAACGAAGAATGTGTAAACTAACCAAAATATACGAACTATTCGGTAATTTTTTATTAGTAGCTGACATGTTTTATAAATATTTTTTTATATTTAATTTATTTAATACACTTACTAAAGTATATACGTCTGGTAAGTAGGTAAACGAAAACTCATTCTACTAACAGTTGCATGCGATTAACAGCTAATTGTACATTTTTTTTAAATATTCATTATTTTGTAATACAAATAAAAAATTTAATTTTCCAAATTACTTATGATTACAATTGTATTGTTAATTTAAAATTAAAAACTAGACGGGAACATAATCTTCGTATCTCCCCTGCCCTCTTAGATTCTGTTTTCCTCCACGGTATTATAACAGAATAGGGAGTCGAGAAAAATGGCGTAATAGCTTTTCTCCCTTCATTCGATATTCTAATACTTTTACAAACTTTTAATACGATGGATCTTAAGATTCAAGGAGAATTTTAACTTCAAGCGATGTTCACATCGAGGGCTGGGGACTCGGTTCGTTGTACTTTATTAAAAGGAAACGAAATTCTCAGTTTGGAATTTATCGAACTTTAATATTACATGGTTTTGCAAAGTAACATGTTTTTATATAGGATGCTAGTTTTGTTATTACGAGTTTGCGAAAATATTAACTTGTCATAAAAAATTACAAGATTTAGTTTGAAGTATTAAAAAAACATGCATTACAAAACTGCCTTCCAAGTAAAGAGGGACGCATCTACCATTTTATATATATTCAGGAAAAAAGGGTGAATTAGTATTTTTTGTCACATATGAGCTGCTCGTTCTCAAAATACACTCAATAAAATTGTGAGTTACACGTATTTTAATAAAGACGTTGGTTATAAATTCTTCGACATGCCTCGGATTTGTTATAGTTAAATGCGCCCATTTTACTTACGGTGGCGGTATACTAAACCTAACAAAGTTTATTGTAATCTTTAACACTTTTTAAAATCAATTTTGTTCAAATGATTAAAAATAGAGTAAACTGATGACTGCGTTGGATTCTTCGAAGACTGGTTAATAATAATTTACATCTCATAACTTAGATTTATTTAAGCCATTCAGGTCGTTTTATTATTCCACTTTAAATATTAAAATAAATATTACTAAAATATAACTGGAATTAAATAAAAAATGTTTATAATAGTAGCAAGAAAATTTTAAATTCAGTTTAAAACACTATAGCGTCATATGTTATCTTATTAACAATAAACTTAACTTAACAAAAGTATAGTCCAGCGTTTATTAGGAAACTATGAGCTTTTGTCATCGAAAGAATTATCTACTGTCTACAGAATTTTGTCAGTCTTCACTATTTTTCAAGGGCAAAGATATAATGTACTGTATTTTTTATAAACTCGCATAAAAATAATCATAACTAGTATTATAAATACGACCGTTAATATGTTTGTTCGTTAGGCTTTCACACCGTAACTACTCAACCGATCTTCATAAGTCAAATATATATTAACGCGAACCGACCGCGGCAAAAGCTAGTATATATAAATGTTTATCCATTTATTACACTTAAATTGATGGACAGCTCCTAAAAAAAAATTGACATAAACGTCGACGATTTGTAATACGAGTTTGATATCTTTTTTATAGCCCAAGAAGCGAACGGGTAATTGTTTCCATTTTGTACATAATATGTATAAGTTTAATTGGATTAGAAAAAATAGTGCACAGGGGATATAAAATAAATTTATATTTTATTTATACGCATAGACTGTTATTAATCAAGCTCTGTATAATGATTACAAGACAGCTGATGATAATTAGAGTGCAGGTTAAAAGATTGACAATATTAATATTTATAGTCGTCACGCTGTCTTGTACATATTACGGCACGAGATTCTAGGTAATACATACCAGTGTATGTACGCATATCAGTCGGTATTGTTCCCCAGAAGCAATGTGTTATGCATTATGACATATTTTTTAGGAATGTAAACGGACGTTTCATTTTATACCTTCATGCGTCATAAAGGTACATGAAAATATTATTAAAGTCAAATAAACTTTAATTATAATCTATGTCCATTCTGTGTTCTTTTGTTGTCTGCGTTGTTTTGAACAAAAAATGTATTGCTGTTTCGATTTTATAGTTATTTAATTTAGTGCATAATATTAATATTTAAACACTTTAAACATTTCATCTGGGTCGTAAAGTAAAATATATGCACATAATTATGTATGATTATGCAGTAACTAACTTATAAGAAGGTCAGGGTGAACGAAATGATTACCCTGATTCTATATTTTAAACATGTAAAATACCGAATTAACGTTTACTTCGTTTCCATTTCTTTTATATTACAATAGGTAAATAAGTAACTATGTATAATAATTTTATATACAGTAGTCAGCAAACTTCTTGACCGCTTTGAAAGCAAATGGAAATAACATGGGTATATCTTGAATCGTAATTAGTCTCGAAATGTAATTGACATACCTAGAACTTATCAACGACAACTGTCTCAAATACATTGTAATGGCATCATTGTTGCATTATTTTATTATAAATCCGATGCGTAAATGTAATATTTATATACGTTAAAGTTCCCTAAGCACAGATATAAAAGTGTTTATTTCAGTTTCAGTTGAGTATATCTATGGCATATTATTGCAACGGTTAAATTGCGCTTGTTTAAAGTTTAGATAAAGAACTACTACTATCTTCGCCAAACTTTTTGACCGTTATGAATATAATTACGCCGAATACAAATTTAGTTATAAATGCGTATTAAGGATAAGGATAAATGCCAATTTTATATTTCTATAATAATAATAATAGGTATAATATAATACGCCTATCTTCAGAACGGCCAAAAAGATTGATGATTACTGTATTTAATTATAATCATTATTACATCTCTAAAAATGTAATTTACATAATATAATAATAATATCAATTCAACTAGTTTGTAATCAACTGAACACTACCTATAAAAATGATTAGTTAATATCTCTACCTTATTGGTAAGCGTCTCCGCTTTTAACAACTTAATTGGTCTATAACGAAATTCATAATTATAGTATGAAGCCGGTTTAATATACGTAACAGTAAATAACGTTGTTTTACACATAAAACACATTATGGTAATTAATTATGCTCAATGTTTATCTTTGTGTAATTATTATTTACTTTGCATAGTGTTCGATTACATGTTACTATTTATACATTATGTCGACGTAAATTGAACCTCAAGTATTAGAGTCCAAAGTACTTATCATTAACACAGGTACATAAAAATATGAAAGACTGCTGAATTTCCCAAAATCATATAATATGACAGTGTGTAAAAGGTGGAGACCTTTAATTAGAACATTACAGTTATGATGAGAATGCATCATTTTAGTTAGTACATTAAATTTGAGAATCTACGTTCGTGTTTGAAAACAGACGGTAATCTAGACGAATGTTTTTTTTTTTTTTCAAGTTTAAAGTTAAATATATTCTCATTCAATAATAATAAGGTATATTCAGAAGCATTACATTCTATGTTATTACTTATTATAATTCAATGTATTAGGTAAAAATGCTAATACTAACATATTTCTCTTTTAAACCAGCACCTGTCCACGACTTGCACCGCGTTGAATTAATATATAAAACATAACAACAATACAATATAGCTTAGCGACATCCAGTGGCGGGTTATAAAGAATGTATAGCATAAAAATATTTATGAAAATACACTCGGTTGATCTATTAGTATTCGAATTAACCGCTCTCAGATATAACAAAGTCTAATTTTATATTGTTTTCTAGTAAATAAATACCAATGTTTCACATTATCTACACTTAGACATAATCTATATATTTCTTTATTCCGTTTGTAATTGTCAGGACAAGAAGGTTTATATAGAGGAAATGTATTAAAAATGATAGAGAACAGTGAAAAAGTTGTATATAAAAAGCGAGTGAGACAAGAGACAAAAATATTGACAGAATTGTCAGCCTGATTTTCATTTGTTCAGTTATCATTTTATTTCATTACATGATCGTACTTTAAAGGGAAGTTTTGGTCTCATTTTCTGCGTTAGTACACAGGAGCAAAGCCGGGGCTGGCAGCTAATATAAATTTAAAAGATGATACACATGTATTTCTCCTTTCCTAGGTGAAATATCTGACCGCGTTGAAAAAAAATTTTGTTCGAAATTCATTTTAAAGCTTGGATTGTATATACGCTTTGATATATATGACATTAAAAATATAGAATGAAGTCTTTTAAATTCAAAATGTAAAAATTCTTCACATATGGTAATCGAATGGACCGAATAGACGAAACTCTCGTTTTAATACTAGACCTACTATAATTGCACAACAAGACCTAGCACAAATAATTTACACTTGACTGATAAATGTTTCGCATTTTTACGTTTTCCTTATACATTCATGCTTACGAAAAGTATCAAAAACTAAAAAAAAATTGGTAAGTAATTCTGAATTTGTTTCCAAATTTTAAAATCGTAAATTTTATGCCGATGGATATTTTCATCTAATTGGTATTGGTAGTTTCATATACCTTTTCTTCTTTTCTATTCTTAGATGGTGATTGTTGTTGATTATCCTTTTCCGTCTTTGTAACTGTACAATCCTTTTCTTTTCTATTATTTGTCACCGTTCCGGTAAATTCCGCTTTTGGTTTTCTGGTTTTCTTTTTATTTTCTTTTTTACCACTTTCTCCATTGTTCTTAGGAGTATCTTTGATCCTCACTATGATAAGTGTATTTGACTGGACAATAAAATAATCTGCTCTATAATAATATTACACTCGATAAACAATACTCTTTCATAGCTATATACACTATAAAATAAGTTATTCAATTATAAATACTTCAACACTGGATTCTCTTTGTTTATTCGCTACCACAAAACTTTGTTTTTTTTATTTGGATACGGATTCACAATATATTATAGAATCCACAACAATTAACACTGCAATCCGTAGGCACTGAAATCCAATATGAGTGACATCCGATTAATCTTCACCTAATAAGTATAAAACCGCACGAGCATTAAAAACATTTGTATATAATACGAAACGTTCGAAGACAAAGAAATAGATCTTTCTTTCACAGTTGACACGCGTTTCGAGTCGCGGTGCGAACGAGTGTGGCGCGGATCGCGGTCGGGTCGGTCGTCGCACTCGTCATCCGCGCCCCGCGCCTCGCGCACGCGCCGCCCGCCCAACATGCCACCTCGTTAAGCATTTCTTGTCATACAGTGTCGACAAAAACTAATATCCGCAAAAATTTATATGTTTAGCATAATTAACAATTGCTGACACTTCTATTTTTTAACCTTGTCCAAACAGTTTATAATAGAATATATTTTAATATAGTACCTACACCAGCCACGATGAACTTCGGACACGCGTGTCACAGGCGGTAAGTATAAAAAAATCTAGCACGTTATCGACTTTCAAATTACAATGAAAAATGTAAGATAGAAAAAGAAAAACGACAATAACCAAAGCAAATATATTTTTTAATTAAAATGTAATAAACCATAGAGTAAAATGAATTACAGTCGAAGAAAATTCGTAAAAAATTAACTCAATTTAGGCTATTTTTGAAGATATCAAATCGATTAACGTGTTTAACTCGAGTAACGACAACATCTCATTAATAAATTGTTAATTGACTTTTACATGACAAATGTGATATGTGTATATTGTGAATATTTAATTTAATAATATGTATTATACAAGAATTGCATTTTTATTGTTTATTTTGTTAATATCCCGACCACCCAGAGGTTGGACGGAAAATAATTATAATATTTGTCATACGCATATAAATAAGTTCGCTACTGTTGTTAACTTTTGCTATTAAATAATATTCAAATGAAAATGCTCTTCATTTACTTTGGTTTGAAATCTATACCATAAATTTTTCTATAAAAAAGTAGGCAATTATAATATAGTTGGGTGCATGATATAAATAAATATTTATTATATTTATACTGTTAGTCATTTAGGTGCCGAAACAGACTGACACTTAAATAATAGGCTTACAAGATTAATTTATATTATATGTAGTGTAACATAATGATAATTCTAGCGCCAATTGAAGTTAATAAAAAAAACTTTCGAAACAATTTCGAAGTTACAATGAATGAATGAAAGGGAAGCGGGATCTTCGAATTTCACTGTGAATCGATTACGTAATATTAAGCCGGAATCAATATAAAGTTCTATTACAAAGTTAGTTGGTAAGTTGATAAAGCAATTCGACTCTATAACTCGAGGGAAACCCTTATTCCCTTTTTTGAAATTCCAATACCACCATTAATTGCAATCTGAACCCACGCAACTCAAAGTAATCAGTATTTTCCTACAAAGTATGTTAGCACACATTTTCTCAATATAACGTAAAAATAAAAAAATAAGCCTACTGTATCCCGAACGTATAATATTTGATTCTGCTAGCTCTAAAACTCGATGATTTGAAATGAATTACCCTTTAATATTGTCAACAATATGTAAGAAAATACTTTCATAAAAACTATTATTACTTGACACGATGGTTCTGTTACAAATATTTTTTATTTATTCCACCTCTGTAATTTCAACTAAAGTATGATCTAATCCAAACAAACTTCCATAAATATAAATGTTTGACACATTTACGTACTAAAATCTTTCAAAGTAAAATATTGTTACAAATAAAACAACCTCTATAACTCAGATTTTTTATTCTTTTCTTAAACTTCATCTTATCGAGATTTTATTGTACTACGTTTTGACTCTGTATCCCGAGTACTGGCACAAGAAAAGCATGTTGTTTAATATGGATAACTTGACAGTACGGCAACGTCGCACATACAATTGTATTTACATGAGAAAACTGGACAAAGTCGTATTTGTTGTAATGCTTAAAAATCCCAGTTACGGATTATACGGATATAAACCGTATAATTTAAATGTAAACCAACGCTTATTACTTATGTTTGAAGTGGAAAATTAACTTCTGCGTAAATTTTTCCCGCCATTGGCTATGTAATTGATACTACCGAATGTTTAACTACAGCTTTATTTATTTACACGAGGTTTTAGAAAATGTGTATTAATATATATTAAAGATTCCTTAAATACGAACGTCAATTTAGAATTTATTAAAATATTCTAAAGCTTAACTACTGTTTAGAATAGACAGGTCTGTGATAATTAAAAAAGTAATGTTTTTTTTTTCATAAATAAAAATGTATCGTATAAAGAAAAGTTTACTAGTTTTTATCAAGGCTATTATAGTAAACCTAAATATATACTATCTAAATATAAAATGATTGAATTGATATGTAATCACGTGTACAAATTCCTTCATGACGTGCATAGACTGTAAGATAAGCACAATTACTTATTACACTTATTTATTTGTAAATGATTTATTAATCAGTGGCTAATGATGGATAATTACATATTATAGTAGTACTACAGATAAAATCTGATAGAAGCTTCGTAATCATTAGACAAATTAGCTTTATCCAATGAAATAATAAACAAATACATGTATTTATTTTGTTCTATTCGTATGATTAATTTAAAACTAATGTTTTTTTTCTAGTGCTCACTTGATTAGGTATCACATACGAGTCGCGCAGGAGAACTCCTTTACATTTAATATATTTATTACCAACTTAGCCCAAATTGTGTTTTAACATCGGGTGAGTTTGTAAATTCAATATAAAACATAAAAATAGTTTCCCAGTAAAATAATACAGATATTTATTCATATATTATCTATGATTTCACTCTTAAATCGATTACATACTACGCGATGATAAAGTTGTGTTGATTTTCATATTTCATCTAAGTATGAAAAAAAAATATCACACCTTTAAATTATATAATTTGCATAGACTATTAATACTGATTGTCCGTTCTTTCGGAATTACGAACAAAAAATTTGAAGACAACATTGTAATGCAGAAATAGTTTCATATTTCAATGCTCACTAAAGCATTACATGAGTTCCTTCTCTTTGCAACGAGTTTGCCTTTAGCGTTGTTAGCACTGTGCGTACATTACGAAACATATATGCAATAGAGAAACTTTCATGTTGTGTGTAATTTCGTCAGATTTGTCCTTTTTAAATGTGTATAGGATAATTTAGCAACAAATAATTAAATGAATAATTAATGTCAATGGTTTTTTAATATGTATGTTCAATGACATCTCTTTATTACCGCAGATGTGTTTCGAAATCAATTGAAAAGAAAGTATATACATCTAACATATTTATTATTACAACAATTAGTAAGTGTAATTGTTGTATAAACATTAATAAAATAGTAGACAGCCTCAAAATTATCCTCTATATTAAAATGATAGATGCATCATTACTTCAACTAGAAAGGCTACATAATTTAGTAACAAACGAACTGTGACAATATTTGTGTAATGTATAATGTGTGTCAATATTTTTAGAAGACTGACTACATTAATCAGCTTAGTCTTATATTTAAAATGTGCTCTCTCAATATAATAAAGCTATAAAAAAATATGATTGTTGAAAAGTTGACATAAAGTTCTGTTATTATTCTCATTTATTACGTTAGGATATAAAAATAAAATAAATTAAAACAAAGCAACTGTTATGGACCTTAATCTAAAAGTATGCATTCCATAAAATTGAACTGTCCGAAACAGCAGTGGGCCCGGAAATTCTCTCGCTGGTGACAGCAGAGATGATAGTTCATTTTTGCCGTTTTTTCAAATAAATAAAAATGTCTATGTTTTAATAGATAACACTCTTTATACTAACGCCGTGACTGTTGTAACAATTGAAATGTAGTGGGCAAACAGCGTATGAGCCAAACTAATCCCCATTTATCAGGTAATAAAAATAAGGCGTTATTCGTAACAAATCTAACTGTTATTAATTTCACAAACATGATTATCAGTATGCATATTTCAGCAGCAATTAGTTTAGGTTCAACGCGATATGGGGCGTTGATTACGCAGATTGAAATCGTTCGCCCCTCGCACACAGCTTGTTAATGGTGCAATAAAAACGATGCTTATCGATTTAGCCGCCCGTTAAGAACGCTCCAAGGCATAATAATTTATTATTCAAACAATGTTGCGTCAGTGGATGTAAATTACAGTACTCAGCGGTGTGGTATATTATGTAACGTCGAGATTTGTTAAGCGGCCCGCCTGCGGATTGACAAAAGTAATTAACACTTACGATACACTGGAGTGCTTGGTTTACGACTCTCGACCGTTGCGGTCCCTAATGAAAGAGGGAGACCGAACCCCGATAGTAATCGAGCGCGAATTACTTTCATTACAGAGAAATATAATATATACATATAATGTTATAAAAATAAACATTTTAGAATGTATGACTACCATAGTTTTATAGAACACGAGCAAAAAGTTAAGTTAGATATACGAGTATACACCACAGGCGGCTGTTCTGGCGAATAAAACGCAAACAACGTCAAATCGGGGTGAAATATGTGAAAGAGTGGAAATTCGGAATCAGACAACGACCGCAGTATTTATTTGAAGTCTCATTCAATTTGTGGTAAACGTATTTGTTGGATTTTGTTCTTTTTTTATATTTTTCGTTCACGTTCCATTTAAAAGTCTACACGACAAACTTTAAATGTAAATTGAATTTAGAATTGTTATCATTAATCATAGATATTTATTTATATGTAAAAAAATAGCTTTAAAACTATTAAAAGAGAAAGCGTCCGATTACTTATAAATTCGAAAGTGTTATTAGAGAACGAACACATACATAACATACGACATACAAAATTTACATGTTGTTGGAATTCTAATTAGACGAACAACGTTTGTATGTAATTTGTAAAAGAAATACTTTTGTTTTTACGAAATCGTAGAGTTCGTAAAAATAAAGCGGCATTCTTTTGTTGTTTTTATTTAGTTCTTCTAATGTACTCGTGACAAACTAAAATGAGAAGGCGGAAAAAAAACGAAGAGAATTAATATTATAATTATTTAACGATAAAATAGTATTACAATTTTATAAGAAAAAAGATATAAGATATGTGTATTTTGCGGTTCGTTTTAAATTTAGTTACACGTAAATCTGTAGATTCTTAGCGACTTTTGGGAACACATTGATGTTTACGCGAATTACGACGGAATGATTGCTTGTGATATTATGTACTTAAATCATCAAGTGCAGTATAATCATTACAACAACAACAAAAAAAAACGTGTAATACACTGTACTATTCGCCTATAGTTAAAGGATTTGAATCCCGCAGATTAAAATCTACGATTTGGTATGACGCGCCAGTATAAAATATCTAACATAATTGTAGAATACTTTCCGTATATATATGTACATTTGCAAATCTTGCGCATTCTCATGTAAGGTGAATCTGTGTCATATATACTAATCAGTCTATTTTTATTTTATATAATTATTGGTAATTGCAAAATTTATTTCAATGTAATTTAATTGCATATTAGTTTAAAAATAAAGTTCGTTATTGTCGTAAGTTAAAATATTTCAGTAGCGGCAACACTAAGCACGGTGCGGAATTACACAGTGGGGGGAGATGCAACGAGGGATGCAGTGCTAGGAGACATAAAATTTTCAACGACCGCACGTCGAGTATCTGACGGCATTATGTAGCCGTTTGCAAGTGCTCCACCGCTTTTCATATCTCACGAATAAAATTTCTTAAGTATACTATAAATTCGTAAAGTGGATTCTAGTATATGATCATTGTCATTTTGTTTTATGTTTGTAGTCAGTTCAAAGATATTATGCAATAAAGAGTATCGGCTTTATGATGGTAAATAAATGACGTATTTGTCTTTTATAAACCACTCTTTTGAGCTATTTGATATTATTATTTGACTTTCACATAATAAGAGACATTCTTAAGAGACTTTAAAACGAATATTAATTTAATTTATGAAGATGTATTTATTTTATCATTGTCACTGATCCGAGTACGAGCTGCCTGCTATATTTGATGTGTTAAAAATTCATAAACGAATATAATTAGCAAACCATAAATATTGTAAATTATTCCGGCCTTATTGTATCAAAGCGTCTATGATATTTCGGTTATAAAACTGTAGGTAATATAGACATAATAAAGCTTGGTAACCAGACAAACGAACGAGGTTTTTTTATTAATGTTTTTGTATATCATAATGAATAACTGAGAAATTAAATTGCTTAAACAATAAAACGACAATTGGACTAATGTAATGAAACGCAAGCAATTGTGAAGGAGACAAATAATCTTCACGAATGTAGAATGAGCGGTGGGTGGGAGCTGAGAGCCCTGAAAATGTCGTTATAGATATGAATAAATAATGAATAAGCATTAAGCTTGCCGTAACAGAAGAACGACTGCCGAGTTGCCTTTGTTGTCGGCGATGTTTACTACGTCGGGGGTAACGCCGGCCGCAAGCTCAATTTATTCCACTAATCGAGCCTCACCTCACACGGCTTAAATTAATTAACAACGATTTTACCCTGCGCTGTTAGTTATATTATAAATAAATCTATACAGATGTACATACGTGGGATGTATGTATCGCTATGTTAAATAATATTTATATAATGCTAGAGCTTGTTGATTATTTAAATTTTATATAATGTATAAATATATAAGTAAGTTGTTGTCTCATACACTCTCTATTCCACTTTTATGAATGCTTTAAAATTTTTAGTTAACATTTTAATGAGATTATGTGAATTACATCTTGTGAATAGCACTCAACATGTTATTTAAGTAGAAGCGAAACAGTTCTGTGGTTGCGTAATTTATTCAATATTTGTCCAATAATGTCATTCATGCTTTAAGAATACCAATATCAAAGGAATTTTATTTATAAATAAACTGGAACTCGAATGTATAATAATTGCGATATCAGAATTGAGTAAAATGAAATAAAATTATAGTCGAAAATAGTAGTAACGAACGCCCGACTACATAAATTATTACAAATGCGACACAATGAATAATTCTGAATAAACATTTAGACATATGGAGCTCACGACTGATTTATATCGGCTTTATAATACATCAATTTAATGTTTATACGATTAACCAAGATTGATGAACGAGTGGTAAATTTATTTTGTCATCGTGTCTTTATTTGCAACGACTTATGATTAAAATGGATAAGTGTCTTAGAACACAAATCTATTTATCTAGGTTAATTGGAAGCGTAAAGTATAATTTGTACAGTTATCGGTCTGGTCTAATGACTGTACAAGCTACGGTGATATGAGACAGAAGCCAGGTGTTCAAAACTGTCATTGTGTGCCTGCCAACTTGTTAATTTTTTTTTTTAATTCCTTACTATTAACGAATTTTCATGGAATCGTAATTATTACTACGAAAGGTTGAAAAAAAAACGATTATAAATATCTCGAGAATTGAATGGCATTTTTGTTCTTCCGATCAGTGATAACTAGAAATTACTACTACACCAACGAAGAGTTCATATATAAACGAGATTAGGTCAAAGAGACACAACGATTCCTACGGGGACTCTTTAAGCTTTAAATTAAATTGAATGCCACATGAGTAATTCTGCAAAATTAGAAGGAGTATAATTGCGACACGGCTGCTTAATTTAAAAGGTATCCATGAAAATCTGATTTGAATATAATATATTCCTGTGCACGTCACGTGCAAGAGGCACGGCGCGGCATCATGGCGCTAGTAACTGAATTAGTGCTTAGTAGTCAGTTTAGCGTCGCAAATCGCACGTCTCTCTACTCGTGTAGAATGTTGATATTAATGTGCTCGACTTGATGTTGGTTGTTTGCCAACGGTTTTGTTTTATCGTTCTCAAACTATGTGGCAACTAAACGATGTTTCATTTAATAATACAGCAGAAGATGTTATTAAATATATTAAAGTGACATCTCTAAGAAACTTATTAGTTATTTAATTGCATATTTACACGATAATTTCATTGTTGTCATGAATCAGTTGCGATATTTTTTGCGGTTTATATTTTAAATGGTTTTGAAATGTAGTTTACCGTAAAATCAATTACAGCTAACATATAAACAACGTGACGTTTGTTACTTGTAGTAATAATAACTATTGTTTACATTTTATAAATCGTGTAATGTGTGTATAATAAACCCGTGGAACAGTGATCATAAATCTGCCTACAATCATTATATTATATTAATGTAATATATGAAAGCTGAGAACTCAGAGAGAGAGAGAATCAGAACCAAATGATATCAATTAATTAAGGATGTTCTTCGATCTGCTCGCACTCAATGAAATACAGTGCAAACGTCTATTTAAATAAATATATTCTACAAATATAAAAACTATGCAGAATAATTTTACTATGAATTTTGTAGTAAAAAGTGACTTTTTTTTAATTCAAGTAATATTCACCTTTTACGTTTTTTACTCTACTTTTACCGAGAAATCTAATAAAAATATATAATAAACTGTAAAATAAAATTTTATATTTGTGGAGCTTAAACCGTTTGGTTTTTATCTTAACGAGACACTACTTATTCTGAACACCTGTCGTCAACACATGCCAATATTTATTTGCATGCGAAATAATAGGGATTATTATGTACTAAACTTTCATTTCATTGCTAATAAAATTAAAGAAAAAAAAACCATAAAAAAATACATGAAAAGAAATAATGAAAAAAAAAAACACAATAAAACAGAACAATTTAAGGGGGTATTCTGTCGTGGTTATAGCTATATAGCGAGTGGAGTGGGATGACCCGACCACCACCTACCTACCTACCGCCCGCTGCTCTCACGGTAGTATGTAATGAATAAACTCAACTGGGGTTGTAGCATTTTATTTAATTCCACGATGAAGATGGATCATACATTTTCTTTCATTTATTGCAGTGACTTGAACGGATTTAATTGTTTTAAATAGCAAGCGTATATATATATTAACAAACTTTAGTTATGAAACTTGAACATATTCACTTTGAAACGATGAAATAGGTTACAGGATGTATATTTTCAAACAAAGTAATCTGAAGCTCAAGAAATTTTCGTGCACAACATGAGAGTATGTAGAACAAAGTTATTAAGGTAAAGTGAATTTTCAAACTCGCTAAGAATACAGAGTAAAGCTACGTGTATCAGTACAACTTATTTTGTTTCCTTTTCTTATAAAATGTCGTTACCTAGTTTCAGAGCTTTTGTCTACAACAGGCTGTCAGTTACGAACCCGTCATCATGTTATTAAATGTCAACAAAACCACTTACCATAAATTTAAATATTAGATATAAATATTTTCATTACATACTTTATATAGTTTATTCAAAAGCGATGTTATCATAATCATTTACTGCCTAAAACAAATACATTTTACTTATTATACTTAATTCAAGTAATATCAGTATAATTTACATTAACAAGCTATAAAACATAAGAAAACAAAATAAATCACATAAAGCGGTGGCGCATAAAGCAGCCGGCGGATGGTTAGTTTCGAAATAAATTTACATAGTAACGTGAGTTCAAAATAGAGAGGGGAAACTAAGCGAAACGGCGAAGAGCAATGGGGCGATGCATAAAGTCGCTTCGAGGCAAAGTATAAAACAACAAAGTGGTCGACACATTCCACTCCACGCGCGGCATAAACCGGGAAATATTACCCGCAAGTAACACGAAAGCGTATTAAAATGTAATCAAAGTTAACATAAGGGTTCAGTGAAAATATACAAGTTATAAAATTGATTTAAAAATATGTCCAATGCTGACCCTATTATGTAACCATACATTATATTTTATTCACTACAATACAGATACCATCAAAGACCAATTAAAAATTAAGTGATAGGTTTAATGTTTTCCTAAGGACAAATTACTGTAAATGGTAGCTGTGGGCGCAGGGGTACAAAAGATGGGGCGATAGCAGCGCGTGTCGGCATCAATAACAAATGTAATTTATGGGCTAAAAGAGTAAAATGAAGGATGTACTTTAACACCTTTTGCGTTATTAACAAAAAAATATAGTGTTAGGAGTTGTTTTCAGAGGCACGATTTACGATACACGATTCTGGTTTATTTTGTTAATTATTGGCAACATTGAAAAGATATCGTGCAAGTTTGCTTATTCTATTGTATTATGAAATCCAGTAACAAAAAGGGTACTCTTAATATAAACCAGCTACAATAATTGCTTACGCGCGTACTCATTTTAACATTTAATTACAAATTATGTCGTTGTACGGAAAACCCTATTAATGTAATTTTAAATTATTCTCACATTGAACATATATTGCAGTATCTAATATAATGAAAAATGACAATAATATAGTGAGGAATTAATTACTACATAACAGAAAGGATATAATGAAGTAGTAGAATTGTTGACTAAAATAAAATAAAAAAGTTAAAATTACATGAAATTGTTTATTGTCTTTTAAGTAAACATAAAAAATTTTGTATGACTCTTGTCATTGAAATTAACGAAATTATCACAAGATTACTAATCGCTATCAATATAATTATGCGATTAAAATATATTAATAAAGTAATTAATTAATGATAAAATAAATCTTTTGTATTGTATAAATAGATATTGTTTAGTGTATCTAAATTGAATAATAGATAGTAAATAGCCAATCCTAGTTAGCAGAACTGATTAATTAGTGATAAGTTCAGAGTGGGTTTATCGTAAAGCGCGCTTGAACAAGTCAGGATTGAATGAATACGTGTAATACGGTGAATCTAAAGCCAACGAGGGAAACGGTTTCGGTATATTTAAACACCTGTCAACTCCCTCATCCCGGCTCGGGTCGCCTAACTTAGATTACTTTGTAATAATTCGCCGGAACTTCATACCGCACGAGATATATAGATAGATTGGTTGTTTTCGTAAAGTTTGCGAATTATTAATGTTTGAAAGTCCACAACTTTATCATGCTGTCGTATAATATTTATTTCTCTCCCTTGCTTGTATAAAATGTTTAACGTTCCATCCATTATCAAGCTTCTGCCGAAATTTATCAATTTTATCTACAATAAGTGAATGTAAATGATTATTATATTTGTTTTATTATTCACGTTATTTAATGTCTTGCGAATAATTAAAATTATATTATTTAATTTTTGTTTTGTTTTTTAAACGGAAAAATATTTCGTTTTTGTTTTTGATACGTTATGCTAAAATATATAAAGGGAGAAAAATAGATACTGAATCAAACATACATGTATATTGGGATATCGTTTCTCTTTCGGGTTTCCTAACTAAATACGTCTATCGTACATAACAAATTAAGAGATGTCAACCTATTGTTGCCTTCTACCAATTTCTTAAAGCTCGATTCCACAAATACAATATGTATGTATTGTCTCTTTTGAGACACCGTAAGGTAATTTGGGTACTTTTAAATGAGCTAATTACCTTTAACTAGACTATAGAATAGTAGTAGGAAATAAATGAAGCTATTAATGTAATACGTTAATGTATTAAGTAAAAATATATTTTTGGTAATATCTCTAATTCCATTAATTGATTCAACGGATGTCCTACTATTGAGGATAAATGTGTCATCTTTTACCAAAACGACAATAATACTAGAAATAAAGACATGGTACTTACGCGTTCTAATCTGTTGATATCAGTATATACGTCTAAAATATTTATACTTATAAATCACAGAGGCAATGCAAAGCCCATTGCGAACTCGTCTGGTGCTACAGTGGTTAAATGCGCTTCACATTCAAAGCGCGTTGACATGCGTTTATCAGAGCGTGAGCTCAGCCGCACTCGTGTGCAGTGACAAACAGAATCGTAGAGTGTGCATCCCGAGTGAGCTGCTGATCCGCCGTGAGATATCTCAACCTCGTGTGGCATGCTAACAAGTTCACTCGTGTAACAATAATTAGGACCTCTTTGACGTCGCCTCTTTATTCAAATATAAATTCCAAAGTCGTTTATTTGTGTAATGGTTTAATATAAATAAACTACAAACATTTAAAATATTTGGGAATGTATTCGATAACAGAAATAATGTATTGATGATACGAACGAAATGGAAGGAGCTTCATTGTGATTTCGAATGGAGAGTTGTAATCTATTTGTATTAGATATTGTCAACTGCTTTTTAAAGCAAACTGACATACAATTTCAGTAATCTACTATACACTACATATTATAACTTTTATTGACGTTCACCTTTTCCTACATATCATGACCAAATTAGAATGATAAAACTATTTAAATTCAAAATCTGTTAGAAAATGTTTCCAATAAATTGTAAATGTAAATAAAAATACTCCTTGAAAGAAAAGAGACAACATAATTTAAAATACAATATATTTACAAAACCTTTACATGTTCAAAGAACTATTTCAATTTAACGTACATTTTTCTCTTAACATATATACAGAGAACAAATGTAATATCAAATTCGTTTACTTATGTCAGTCGTTACGTATCACCACTTTGGTTGGTATATAAATAAAATAACCTTAGAAAAGCCAGATAAGACAACTGAGAAATAAGTTTAACCGAACGGGAGAAACCATTATCATTGGCCGCGAGCTTGGAACAAAAGAAAATGGAGGAGAGCAACTGTACGAGAGTACTTTATAGGCGCGTAAATATGTTTTATATCCCTCTACTGTCTGTTATACAGTGGCGCGCCGACGAACTCATCCCCTGCCACCACCTGCCACCCTCGGTCGGAGGGCTGCTTTGCTCTCGGAAATGCCGAGCTTTAATAAAACATATATTTTTCCAAGCGAGGAAAATACTGAGGAAATTCGCAATTTGTTCTTTCACTTTATGCCCGTTTTACAAGACAAAAGCGTAACATTCCAACAACAATATGTTAATCGTTTTGTTATCCCATTTATTGCAACTTCAAAGCGAATATTTTTATTATTTGTGATATTTTTTATAAAGACCACTAAGCTCAGTGCGACCCAGTAGTTCAACTTAAAAAAATACTATATTCGCAAGAAAGTGCGTTAATCTATAATATGCTATTATGTCGTAGGAGGTGATAGGTTTATAGCAGAAGGTATATTGAAGCACTTAATGGCGTTGTGCTGACCCTTATCTCGCATACTGTAAAGCAGTCACCACGGTCTCGTCGTGGGTGCTTGCGATTTATTAAGGTACATGAAATTGTACTCAGAAGTAGTGAATTACGTGGTCTAAATAATTATATAGATATACAAAAATGTTTAAATCTGTGTAATATAGAAGTTCAAAAACAATAAATGAATAATTAGGTAAAACCAGAACTTTAAAATATATAGAATAGCAAATTCTATCCTTTTTTTAAAGAAACGTCTAACATAAGATTTGATACCATTTACTATTACCGCATCTTGACTTCATACTACAAAATATTAAGCCGGAACGTAAAGGGCCGTTTCAATTAAGTGAGGCAAGTTTGCGTTAAGTAAATTTCGTCAAGTGGCAGGCGACGTTGCAGATTCAACCGACATTTTATTAAATTTATTTTGTATAACTCCGAGGATTTGTGGTTGCGCGTACAAATTGCCATCGGCTTGAATGAGTAAGTAATCATTGATTTTTGATTTGATGGGTAGAAGTATATTATCACAAGCAATGACAATAGAGATGGGGCTAAATATAAATGATATTAAATAAACTCATTCTATTCACACAGCTATAATGTCCGTTGAACAAAATGAGTTACTGGAGTAAGGTTTAAGTAAGTGAGTGGTATAATATATACTCGTATACTTGGAAGTCAGGCCACGTGTTAATTTGTGACTGTAATTTAAATTACTTGCATGTATATTGAAATGGTTGTGAATGATAATTACATTGAAACTGTAATACCAGAATAATAATTTGTAAATAATAATGTATTCGTTATTGACAATGTGGACAAATTAGGGTAAACGTAAATTACAAAATGTAACAAATTAAATGTCAATGTTTTTTACCTTAACAGTTGTATTTAGTATTTTATTTAATATTACAACAGTTCAACTACCTTTTACCAAATAAAAAAGTGACTGTGATTGATTTGTAGTCGCAGAAGTATTGAATGAAGTAATAACATTTTACAATTTTAGATACAAAGTTTAATTATTTTCTTTTTTTTTTTACAAGTTTATATACTTATATTTGTGTATATGTTTTACTTTATTGTTTGGAAACCCTTCGCTTTGATGTCGATTTATGGGATATATATATACACTTGTTGTTGAAAAAAAAATATTTTGTCATCAAATGTAAATTTTTTTCCCAAAAAAAAACAGTGGAATCAGCATTGAAAGTAATTAAACCACCCGAACATAAGTACCTAGATATCCCGATATTGAATACTTACTATCTTACTGTGTTCCTTCGTGCACAAATGTAATCTTTATTTACACTCTCCCATTGCTATGGTCTGCTTTATTAATAATACTTTAAGCGAATTTAACAAAGCCACCTACCTATATACACTGATAATAGGTGAATATTTAATTAAATGTTACTGTACTCTTCTTTGGAGTGTTTAAATAATTGTTTAAAGATTTTTCAATACATAATCGGACTTTATTGTGAAAATTATATTGTTATTACTTTAGATGCATTATATTTGGATGGAATGATAAGAATTATTTCAATTCAACTATTTTACTAAGACACAAAGTCATACAACGCTTCGAACGCGATTAGGTAATTAGCCAAAAGTGATCCAATTTGAATATCAAAGTGAAGGTATAATTGAACTCGCAGTACAAATAGCCCAAGTGGAATCGGATTGAGTTAGTAGTGCTCTCTAGGTAAGTGTAGCGAGCATTACCAGCCGCTTTGAGCACAGTTCTTCTCTCTCTCTCTCTCTCTCTCGACAACGATGTCGTTCAAAGCGTGTGGCGCGTTCTAACACCAACTGCTCCCGAGATAATATAATTAGTGGCTACGGTGTACCGTACAGCACCGGAGTTCAGAGTAATTTCCTCTTTAGATATCCATTTACCGTGCTACGTAACCTTCAATTTGATTATGATAATAAATATAGTTAGTAACTGTGACATAAAACTATGTTATTCCTGTTATAAAAACAGTTAATAATCTCATCCAATAATATATGCTCTTGGTTTAATACGCATAGAATATGTAATTATTGTTTAAATATAAATATGCAGACTATTTAATATTAATAAGTTTTATTTTATTTACATTAGCCCCTCTTAACCAAGCCCACCTATTTTATCAAAGTCAGCGATCACATTTTGCAACAAGTACGGTTCGTTACATAATACAAACTTCTACAAGCATAAGACCAAATGAGTAACAAGATAAATTTGCTAACAATTAACCTAATGCTACTCCCATACCAACGTGTATCGTCATTAAGTTATGTCTATGGTTGTAATAAATTTATGTGTCTGAAGACATTATGGTCATGCGTTACGAGCTATCGAATTGCGTGACGACAGAGATAGCACGATAATTGGGCCAGCGGTTTTTACACACATCAAAGGAACTTGGAAACGTACATTTTGGAACTAGCATAAGTCTACGTACACACAAACTATACGTGTAATATTTTATATATAATATAAAACAGTTATTCATAGTTACATATACGTTAAGTTAAGAGATATGTTATCGCATTGCTATTTTTAGTAATATTATTGTACTGTATAGATTGTTTTATACTGTTTCATATATATGAATTAAGACAGTGAATAACAAAAGAACGTACTGGTGCCAATGTATTGTTCGATTTGAGTTATTATTATATGTATTTGTTTTTACTTGTATATTGAAATTAGGAGAGTTAACATATGCGTCGTTACATCCATACATAATTAGCAAAGTCCTATTTAATTTATAAATTTACAAGTATAAACAATTTGAAGATCTTCATAAAATGTAAAAACTGATGAACGATTAAAATTGCACTTAGCTGATTTTGAAATGTAACAACATTTATATGAATAAAAAAAACAAATCGAATGAATATTTCTCATGTAAAATATAACTGAGTATTTATTGACTGTATCAATTTAAGGAGCTCAACCACCATCAAACACCATTTCGATATTTAGTGTTTAGCAATGTAAAAGTTACCTAAATAAGCAATTATTTACCTCGGAATGGGGAACTTCGCATTAAAATGTAAATCGTATTCAAAAATTTACGGCATAAATATCTTAATAAAACATTTTTATCCTTTGCCGTTTCGTTAAACAAAATTGAGCAATATTAAGGGGTTTCAGACTTAGCTGGCAGTTAGGAGGCCAGATTATGTAAAAGGGAACGTAAACTAACTGGGGTTCTGAATGCTTCCTAACAAAGATTTTGATGAAGTGTCTTAGAAGATTTCATTTTTTATATTGTTCTCATGAATAAATTTATGCCACACTTAATATTAATTTAAACAAGATGATAATACTTTTTTTTAAGACGAATATGAGATAATAATGAAAATTTGACATCGCATTAAAGCGTGCCAAAATAAGTGGATATTGTTTTTTTTTGTCTTAGCTCAATATTTTATTATTCTTCAATGAAATAAACAGAAAATCCTTAGTTAGCATTAAATTTTGAACAAAAAAAAACATTAAGTTGATTTTTTTTTATATATTCTTTATATATTTAATGCGGAGAGTAAAAAAACGACTTAATTAGGCTCACCCTTGGGCATTATATTTTTTTTCCCCCTTGTAAAAAAAGGGCATATTACGAAAGTTATACATTCTATGGATGTAAAACTAAGGCAGTATACATTATAACCGCTTGAATGTATATTAAGGATGGTGTAACATTTAACTGCGTAATCGTAAAATGTAATTTAGTAACTACAACAGAACGACTGTCATTTACGAAGACCGTAAGACTTTCAAAGCTCTGTTTCGAGTCTCATATTATAATCTGGTAACAAGTTAAAGGCAGCCTTTAAAAGTTGTTACGTATATAAGGCATTTGTATCTTTTTAATATAGCTTAATAACAACGTTACATTTATTTTAGTGTTAAGTAAAATACTTTCATTTTTTAAACTTGTTTTTGAAGTTAAACACGTTAATAAAAGATGCAAAAGAAATAAAATTTCATCCAACAACTAATCACTTCTAAGTGAGTCTAGCTAGGTTAATAAACCGAGAACGAGCAACTTAACCCTTTAAAATTTTACGGGCATTTATTTCCAACATAAAGCTTAAACTTTTACAGCTCTCAGAAGTGGAGGAACGGAGACACTGGTTTAATAATTTTACCACGGCCCATAAGGAATAATGCTTTATATCGCCAGCATAAAGGGTTAATAGATAATAGTTGTATTATAAATAAAGTACTTGCCTTGTCGTCGTCGCCTTCACTATCACACTGTAAAAGAAAAAGAAAGAAAAAATCAATATGGTTATATTAATATTTACAGGATAAATGCATGCATTGGTGTAAAAAGCATTTTGAAAAAAGTCACTGAATATTTTTTGATAAGCATAAAGGAAATAACTCCGAAATATATCGGGATATTGATAAGGATACTTATCAATATTTAAATCACACTTTTCTACAATAAGGGCGTGCAGTTATGAAGTTCATTTTAACATGTTTATAGTACTGTCACCGATTTACATAGAATAAATATTATACTTTATAATAAAATGCTGAAAAGATAATAACATTATGGTTTCTAAACATGAAATTCCTCTATTTTCTAATAATGTAAGCTGTCTGTTATCACTTGCATATCTCTTATACACGTTACATAAATCCAGATGTATAAGTACAGCTAATACCTCGTGTTATTAATCAACGCTACGTTCATTTTAACATCATATATGTATTAATCTCATTGCTTTACTAATTACACCACAGTAATGTATTTTTAAGGAAGGATATTTGGTAGCCAACACGTGATTGTATATTATATGTAGAGATGAGAGACTACTTGAAAAAAATCACTGCTTTCGGAAGTTAAAATTTAGGGATTAGTCCACTTTATAACATTCAAAAAATCTCTAAATGACAGTATGAAATTGTAATACATATATTTTAGGCGGTCAAACAGCCTTTCAAGTGTCAAAGTAGAATCGATTAAGGGTATTTTTATTTCGGAGTTAGAACGAGTAACATCTGTGTATGAGTGATTTACGTGTATTTTATTCAAGATGGATCAGAAGCAAAACGGAAAAATTGTAATCGTCTAAGGAATAATAAGCTAAAAAAAGCGAACTGTTAACGGTAATAAATTTACTGATACATCAGGAACTATTTTTGTAAGTGACAGCAAAATTAAAAAAAAACAGGCGAAATTTTTTTGCTGTACACGTGAAAAGGTTATAGTATTATCGATTATATATTTGTTTTTACTGCATTAGAGAATTATTTAAAGTGCCAAGCGTGTGATGAATATGTTTGAAAGTATGAATTATTTGTAGCTGGAGCAATAGATTCATCGTCTCGTAAGGGATGATTGAAATCGGATATGAACTTAATCACCGGCTTGAATTTGTTATGCGATTAGTCGGTATTGGAATGCACTGAATTAAATTTATGTTGTGGATTAATAGAACTAGGCATAAGACTAAATAAAAAAGTTTACTGTGACAGTATATACTATGATGAGCGTAAACATGATAACCTTGATGAGAATCAAGTTTTCGAAGAAGCAGGAGGCATCCCCGGTTGGATGTAAGATTTATTTGCAATTTTTCTTCGAAAACAACTTTACACGCGTTTTTCTTAAAGCTATGTTTTTCGAATAATGTGTTTCTCAGAACCTACTGAACCGACCCTCATGAAATTTTAACCATGTTTTTCGAATGTTTAGGTTTGCTCTGGACTACAATAATTTCAAAATTCATTTTCATTATTTTTTTATAACCACTGGAAAAATAACCTTTTTAATTATATTTTTTTATGAAACGTCTGTCTTTTTGTTAATTATATTCCAAAATTAATAATCGGAGTTCAGCGCGGACCCACTATTATTCTGAATCTAACGGCAGTATATTTTTTTTATTTCAGATGATTCGTTCCAGAGATAAGGATTGCATAACTCAACTGTCTGATTGTGGAGACATATTACGGTTACCTGTAATTATTATGTATAAGAGAAGTTTCTAAATAAAAAAAGGAAACTTTTTTTTTGTTCTTGAGACTGTTTATTAGGCTCATACATCTTTTGTTAAATAAAAAAAGAATTCTTAAAAGTTGCATTTTTTTCAAGCGTGTAAATTAGACTAACCCCTTAAGATAATGAATTACAAAGGTTTGCAAAATATTACTTTGTATTTCCCCTTAAAATAACGCTTCCTTTTGTCTTTAGATATTAAAATTATTATAGGCATTTAATAAAAATTTGCGATTGTTTCTTTTCAAGGTCATCGAGATATAATTTTATCTAAATATGCATATTTACGGATTATAGAATCGTTGTAGCCGAAGACATTTTTGAAAAAAATTGTCTTTCCCATTTAGACTATTTGCGAAGTTCACGGTACACAGTTCGATCAGTTTGTGAGACCATACATTTTTCATTTTATTTTGGGTGTTATTTAAAAAAAAGCTTTCATAATCGTTTAATAAATGTAGAAATATTTTTTTACATGACTTCCACTTTAATACATATTATAAAACGAAGTCGTCCGCCGCGACTGTCTGTATATTCGCGATAAACTCGGAAACTACTGAACGGATTGTAATGCGGTCTTCACCAATAGATAGAGTAATACACGAGGAAGGTTTACGAATATGTCAAGGGTTTGTGTAAGTTGGTTGAAATATAACGATAATTGTTAGAAAAGGCAAGTCGGTTGGGAGCTTTCATTGAAAACGCTGCCTATTTTTTTTTGATTTAACAAAATAATGCAAAGTGAGATATTCCTCTTTTATAGATCTACAAAAAGTCTGGCATATACCTATCTTTTAAGAATAGCTTACTATACCCATTTATCTTCTAAAAACATGGTCACGTACAATGAGGTAATTGGAAGGCTATTTAGACGGATAAAGTATTAATTCTTATCAAATTGAATACATTAGTTACCTTAAGCATTTCATGCACATACATAAATATTTTTTATTATCACGGCAAGACAACGTCCGCCGGGCCTGCTAGTACAGCATAAATTATAGGGAAGCACATTTCTAAGAAGCCATAATAGTACAAACTTTTTTCATTTTTTCCACTGAAAATTCACAAAAATAACTTAGCACAGTCATTGCACGAAGCATTAAATATCATTAAAACCACTATAAATTCAAACTACTGGAAGTACGCAAATATTATAATAACAACAATATTCTCAAAATATAATTAACTTAAACAGAAATAGGAAGTTACTAAGGAATCAAGAAATATTTTTCTCAAAAAGTTTGTGATAGTTTGTTTTTTATATACTACCCACCGAAATTACTTCTTACTTTGGTAGAATAGAATTGTTGCAGGTTGCGATTGTTAGGTAAATAAAAATAAAGAGCAGATTTAACATGGAATGTAATATGCCATTTATCATTGAGGCGGTATTGATAAAATTACAAGTTATGACATAGTGTATGTATTGAATTTTTATTTTTTATAAGCAATATATCAAAGACTTTTTATTCAACGACAGAAAACATGAAAGCAACAATTGATTTTCATATATTCAGTATTTATGTAGATAAACCAACTTTATACATGATTCCACGATACCTAAGAATGTTTATATTTGCAAAAAAACTTACAACTACAACCGAATTGAAAACCTCTTCCTTTTTGAAGTCGGATAGTAAATATTAATAGTAATCCAAAGATACATTAAACACTCCTATGAAAAGTCAATTCATATGGGGGAAATAGACTATTATCATAACATAAATCGACGAATACGTAACATGGTACGTAACGAGGTAAGATCGCGCCGCGCCGGGGGAAACAACCGAGGTTCAACCTGTGATATTAGAATTTCAAATAAAAAAGAACACGAAGTATTCACGGCAGACGCGTATAACAAGTAATGTAGTACGGAATGCCTTAACCCAATTTGCCAAATCTCAAGATTTAGTTCGCATACGTGTCGAATATCTAATAGAATAACATGTATACATACTAATATATGCTGAGGCATTTTATATATTTTCATAGTAGGACGTAAGTAATCTTTGTTGTAGGTTTAATATTTTTATATCTATCATCAGTCACTCTACTATGAACGGTTACAAACATTCTAAATATAAATTTACTTTGTTTAAAGAAACTAAAGAAAAAACAATACGGAAAATCGTAAATCATGCGTATATATTATAATAGTATATAAAAAAGAGCCAGCGATCGTAGACAGAGTTTAGTAAGTCATGCCAGAACCATAAAACACAACAATGAGTATACTCACGATATAGCCTTTTCCGGAACTACAGCGGCTACTGGCCTGTAGGCAGGAGAGAGAAAGCGAACGTATGAGTGGACTGGAGTGACTAGGGTAGGTGAAATGGTCCCGTCTCTCCGTGACGTATCCCAAGTTATTATTACCACAATATAAACATGATTTAAAAGTAAAATTAATTTCCTTTATTTACAATCAGATTTTTAAACGTGGAAGAGACGGGAATAACTGCAAAGTAATATAAGACGACATATATATTTGCTTATTTAATAAACTAACAGTCATTACAAACACAACACTAAGTGAAATTATTTGGAACATGCATTTCATTGTAAAGTGGAATTTATAACTACACGTAAAGGAGCCACAAGAACCTCAGCGGTGACGATATTTGCGGAAAGAATAGGTTCACTGAAGGCTATAAGCATATTAACGGAACGTTCACATTTTTCTTGGAAGTCATCCAAGTTAACTGAAGAAGCTAAGATAATAGTATATGATGACTAGATCCGCGATTTCATTACATTCAGGTACTGAACTAGTTTTATCTGGTTACCCAAGTATTGTAGGGTAGTGAAGGAAACATTATTTTGTACTTACGTCGCTAAGGCGGTCACGGGAAGAATCGGGATCACGCGGTGCCACCGAACTACCAGTGAGCCTTTCTGATGCCCTTCCGCTGTCATCCGACGTACCGGCGTCTTGAAGCAGCGTAATACCCTGTTAAAAACGTGCCATGCTAAGAATATGCTAAACATAAAAACGTGTTTATAACTAATCATAGTTCAGCAGAGAAAATTGTTTTATATCACGTTAAATTGCTACATGAAATTACTGTCAAAGAGTATAATAATACTTTGAGAGTAATTCTATTATAGAAAGGAGCAAGGGGAAAGCTTTTTATATAAGGCTCACAAAATTGAGCGGTAACTAGGATATAAGAAAACTCGATAAGACGGGTCGGGAAAGCGAGGGCGCTGGCGGGATGAGAGGATCCGACCCATAACGAAACGTGCCGGGGGCCCTGACAATAAAAAGAGTTTTCCATTTATCACATTTCGCGTCTATTTTACGGTAGGGTTTGAAAGAGGCGCGCTCAAACGGGGGATGCGACCGTGATGTTCAGCGATGAACGCTCTTTAGTACGGCTAAAAGAAAATAAAACGAGTATAACTTTCTGTAAATGGATAACTCCCTTACCGCCCTTGTTCAATGAACTTCCACATTATTATAACTTCTTCTGGAACAGTTTGCGTTCTATTTGATTTTACATCAAATTACAATCAAACCATCTAAGAACAAGGGGCGAATAACATTTTTTTATTTATTTTTCATATAGCAGTATGTTTATCCAGAGTGTAACTATATGCACCACTAGCAGCTGCTGCTTCGTATGTAGTTATTTTAAACACTATTCTATAACCACCCCATTATAAAACATCAGCATTTAAGATTTTGTCTGTGTAAAGAAACACTAAAGATTGCGTACCGAAATCTTATGATCGTTAAAATATGACTTTAACATAAAATTTAGAAAAACTGTTACTTAATTCCATGTTTTTGTTGTCATGGCTAAAACAAACATTTTACAAGATAAATTTTAGTTTTTTTTTTTCTATATGTATTGTATAAAATATATAAAAGCTGTTGTATAATGAAAATCTATTGGAAATCAAAGCAACAAGGAGTCATTTTTTACCTAAATATAACATTAAGGTAGAGTAACTACTCTTTGACGGGTATTTAAAGTAAATAATTTTATCTTCATAGTAATATTATTTAAATATTACGAAAACGACGATGTTTACACTATGCTTACATATTTTCAGTTTACTATTCAACGTATGTGATTAGGCTTCCAGTTTGAACAAAAGGGATTGCTTTACGACCCTTTGCTTCGATAAGCGATTCGGAACAAAGCCCCGACACACGTCAATTTAATACGCAGCACGTACTGCACGTAGAACGAGATTCCACTAAACCAATACCGAATACAAAGTCCTACTTCGTATATATTTCGTGTATGTTCTATTAAGGATGTCGTCCATTAATTGTACTTTGCACTATGAATATTAATTAAATAATGTTATATTATATAAATATTTTTATCAGAAACTGATGGTTAACCGAGTAGAAAGAAATAAATTATCAAAATCCATGGCATTTCTTTTATTTAGCCGGTGAAGGTAAGAAAGAAAAAGACACTAATTACCATGTGTTTAGGTTTTACAAAGTCTTTAATAAAACCATGTACAATTTTATACATGTTAACATATGATTATTTTCATGTTTATTCTTCTATCACAATTAAGTGGCAAGGTGGATTCTCATGAAACTTAACAGAAGTCGAAATGTTCTAGAACAATACATATCGCAACAGAGCAATGGAAAGGCTAATTAAATAACATGCGACGTGGCTCGATAGTCAATTAACCTTTCCATCGTCAATGTGGCAATTTCTTTTACTTTCTTTAATTTCAGACCAACTAAGCGGGTGTGTGACAGTGATAAATACATTTTCCAATAACTTATAAAGGAAATAATAGTCATAAAGTAATATACAACAAGTCGCTTTTAGTTCTCGTCTATATTCCCTTAGTTCGTCTAACCTAAACAAAGGATTTTTATTATTGTTTAGAGAATTTCTTCCGGAAGGTTATATAAACCATATACAGTATAACAACATACGTATATTTTATTTATATAAAGTACAGAAAAGTCGTAACAAGTTTTCGGGAGCTTACATTACATACGCTTCCAAAATCTTATCAGATACATAAAAATAATGTACTACACAGTTGTACATCTTAAAAATTCCTACAGAAAAGCCTGCGATGATATATGTATATCCTCTGAGGATAACTCACAGTTATAAATTATATCTTTCACGTGTTATTAAAAAATAATTGGTTATTTGCGACGCTGTTTAGACTCATATAAGTAATGTTTATTTTAAACCTTTTACAGCTTATCAATTTTAATTAATATTTTAGAAAGATATTAGAGATTTAAAAATACAAGCAACAAAAAAAAATTGTTTGTGTGTAGATTCTTACGTAGCTTCTATGGATTTTTTGGTAAACTGTATATATCAAAGTGCTAAAAACTGGATCTAAATCATTTCGACACTTATGACACCTCACATTAGTACAATGCACTCATGCGAAGCCGGGGCGGGTTTCTAGTAGTCTATAAATCTGAAAACTCGCTACCATTATAGGCATATCGCGCGCAGTGTTCTAAAGGGAGAATGTATCGCTTTGTCATCGCGCAATTTGTTCGTACATATTCCTATATGTGATATCCCACATGCATATAAAATATAATAAGACTAAATATTTTTGGTCATTTTGTTACCTGGTGAGTTGAAATAATCAAATTTATTAACAAGTTTGTAGACGATGCTTCCTTACTGTAATGTTATTATGCATCGAAATCGTCGATTATAGTAGTTTTGGTTGTTAGCTGTACAGGCTCTATTTATAAATTATAACTAGCCGTGTCCACAGCTTCGCTCTGCATGAACTATGAAATAATAGTTAAAGTAAATTTTCTTTTAATAAAGTTGAACATTACATGTGTACGTAAATCTAAATATTTACTGCGTCTTTGTACATTTTTATATAAACAAATTGGAATATCTAAAAGGTTAATAATATTTATGATGAATAATTTATTTCATTTGATAACGACTATTATTCTTGAAATATTTCTGGAAGTTCAGGGAAGCTTTTGTAGCGTAATAATATACGCGTAGTTTAAACGATGAGAAATATAAATAATAAGAAAAGGAAAATACTAAATAAAGACAATGTAACTTTCAAATACAAAGTGTTCCTAACTATGAAACTTTTGATGTCGTTTGTCATTTTAGAAATAAAAAATATCATTCGTTTGTCAAATATTTATAGGTGCGTTCAGAAATTTGTCGTAGATAATAATAGTAAATATACACGAACCCTATATAACGTGTCATTCATAGGTACTTTTTGAAAATAGATATTTGTTGCTTTATATAATTTCCGAAAACGGACCAGTTATTATAATTAAGCATCAGCTTTTTAAAACGCTTTTATTAGCTTCACCTGTATGTTTATTTGTAAGCTTGTAACTGACTCTTTACCGTAAATTTTGTCCTACTTTGAGCGATCAGATTTGAATGAAACTTGGCACTTATGTCAAACAAATTGAACTAAAAAGCGAAAAATAAATTATAGCTATAAAAACACACTTTTAAAGATAATCAAAGTAAAAATAATTCTTAGCATAACAATAAAATTACTGATGAGAAAATTAATGTTACTATTATAAAACCGTGGGGTGCTTTGTATGAAAATTAGTTGAGAATGTATGTAAAATGAACCTAATATTTTGAAAACAACACCAAAAGTTTTCTACAAGTATTATTGAATCAATGAAAATTGGCCTAACCGAAATTGGATGTTTGAAAATTTTTTTTATATAATATCAAAATGTTTTAGTCGAATTTATTCATAACGCATAAGTGCAGTGACCCGGGTTAGATGGCTACGAACGTGTGTCGATCGTAAATTACCAAAGTCGGTTCCGTACGCAACTTTAAATCAAAAATATATTACTTAATATATTTAGTGTTATTGTGTGTTAAATAATTAGTGTTGTTAAGTGTGTTTGAAAAAGTTAAGTAAACATTTTCCGTTGTTAAAATGTTTGTTACAGTAAAACATCGAAAGTTGTAATGATTATGTGTTAAATTAATGGTCCTTTCACAAAACGAAATACATGAAAAATATTAAATTTGTCAAAGGAAAAATATGTACCATTAAATTTAACTTTAAAGAAATAATTATTTATGCTACCTATGGTAGATAAAATAATACATTTAAATACTTAAAATAATCATTAATAAGGATTTTCCAGTAATTTTATCAACAAGGTTTTTTTTAATAAGCCTCTTTCTCCATCAGTTGCTTTGAATGACAGGACCGCGAGGGTGCGTGCGGCGGGAAGAGGCAGTCGTGTCCGACCACCGACACACGACCGCTAATTGAAACAACGTTCGCTACCCGACATTATTTATTCATGAGAAATTTATATGGCGATGAGACGTGCCTGACCAGACAAATCATTGCATTACATATTTTATAAACAGATACTAAGCAATGTTAATAGTCAAGCATAGTTTATTGTATAATAAAATAAAGAATTCAAATGGAGGAATAAAACCTTTACGTAATCAATTTAATTTATATATAATGTTAATATCTTATATATTTTTTTTAGATTCTCTTGGAGATAATCAATACGAACAATAAAAATGTCTCTTATATGGTTAGTAAATATGTGACTAACTAGCTATAATTAGATACCTGAATATAGAGTAATTATATATGCCGTATAATTGATTCTGTTACAGCTCGTTATTTCTGCTAACTTATCAATCAAATTATATGTACAGTTTCCATTATATCAAACTTAGATGGAGCAAACCGGTAGATACTAACGAAACTTAATGTATGTATATAAATACAAATATTACAGTCGGGTAAGTACTTAAGGATCTCACCGTCTCAGTTTTTTTTATTACATTATAATATAATATGCATAAATATTAGGTATTAACAACATATGCAAGAATACGTCATTTTACGACATACCTCTTTATTCGATAAGTTTAGGGTATGCCATCGGAATATTCCAGTAGGTACCTATAACATCAGTACTGTGGTTATGTGCTTGACAGCACAGTACTTATACACGGCAAGTGTTGTTTTACTACTCTATTCGATATCGAGAAATGAACACAAACTTGAGATTCGAGTTTCTTCAAAAAAACTGATGTTGTATTGATTTTTCGTTAATCGATTTTTTTATATGTTTATTAACGATTTTGGGAATTTTATGGCTTTACAGAGTGTAATTATGTCGTAGAAAAGTGAAATGACATACGATATAATATTCGCAAGCAAATTAAATAAATGAATATGAAAAAAAAACATATATATTATTCATAATTTGAAACACATGATTTTGAGACAATAACACGACAATACCTCTAACTAAAAATAATTTACTTGTATTAAAAATGTATTAAAATTTTATGACTGTATATATAAAATAATCGTGTGACCAAACTTTTAGATTCTCACGCTTTATAAAAGCAGAAGCTTAAATGGGTAAGCTTTTTATAATGTCACAACAACGCATAAACGACACGAAACAAGTCAACGTTCGCGTTGGTCGGTTCATGATGCTCAATGATATTTTCGAATGGAATTTGTGACGAACACTTTCGTTTTAATGTTGCGTTAATACTTAAATCACACTGTTTAAAAAGTGACAAAAATAACATCACTGTGATTATTCTGTTTAATAATAATTTACAATTGAAAAACAAGTACTTTCCTTTTTTACCGTTCAAAAATATGTGAAACACGTAAAATAAACAATTATCGACATATGGTGAAATTTACTATACCAATATAAAGGCAGCTATTTTCTCTTCGAGTATTGAGGTTAAAAAACCAGAGTTACAAGAACAATAATGATAATAATTGTGCTGAATTTGCTTTAGCTGTTATATAAAAAAAATACACTTATATAAGTATACGATGAATTAGACTATTTTAAATGAATTTCTTGCTTTTACAACTATGTTATACAATGTAATTAGTGATCAACGAAAATATCTGAAGTTTACAACAAAGGGCACAAACATCTCGGCAACAACCCATATATAGACCAGCAACAAATTATATTTTTATATCTTTGTTTGACAAAATTTCTATTTCTAGAATTGTCTAGAAAGATTATTTTTCGAGTGTATGTATAATATTTATTTCTTTGGCATGCTGTAAAACCTAAACCGCTTGATGGATTTTCATATGAGGTGTTCTTTGATTGGTCTTTATTGCAGAAGTTATCTCACTCATTAATTAATATAATGAAGTGGGATGAGATGAATAAAAAAGAGAGGTGAGATAAAAATGAGTTTCACAGAGCTACGTTTAACTTAATCGATTATCCCACTTAATTCGCATGTAATTGGCGATTTATAACACTATCGGCAGACGGTGAAGGATGTTATCGTGATGAAACCGAAATGCTTTGAAAAACGCTTTAATTCCACTAAGGTTACATCCGATTGTTTCCCGCATTTCGCGCTCGCCGTTGACAGTATAATCTATTTATACTAAGACAACGCTATTATGAATATATAAAAGTATGATAATTAAGTATGTAGTAATTAACTGGCAATTTTAAAGAAGTTTTTTGATCTTCTGTCAAAGAAAATAACATGGAATATAAGATTGGTTATCTTTTTATTTCTTTTAAATAATCACTGCCCATTCTTTGTAGAACTATCAGATCAGTAGTTTTATCAGACAACTATAAAAGGTTTTTTTTGTAGATCGTTGAACTGTCAATAATTTTATGTACTGGTTATTCCAATTCGCTGATCTGTATAATAAATAGGGATTACTAACGCCATCTAGTACAAACTTGTGTCACTAGAAAAAAGTTACTGTGATTTAGAAAACAAGATTGCTTTTTAAGTCTTGCTGTGAATACAACTAAGTACTGATTGTAATAATATAAATATTAGATACTTTGTTCCTTAATGGTTTTTTTTGTTCAGTAGCTATTAACGAGCTTTAATGTTATGAATAAAAAAATATTCAAAAACTTTTTATCAAATCGATTTACAAATCTCTATTCGTCACACTTTGCGTCCCTTACGCCTATTATTCTACAATAATTGGACAGACTTAATATTAAGAACATATAGTGATGTGTTCTGGTATAATAGTTTTCATTCTAGTGCCCTGTATTTTTTACACAACGCGTTTATTTACACGTTTTTCTAGAATTCTTAGTAAAATATATGAAATATCATCATCAAAATATTCGAATCCCAAATTCGTCGAGCGGAAAGGCGTTATAATTAATTAACTCAGAAACTTCTCGTTTTTGTATTACTTTAAGATTTAAGCAGCTAAAAAACTTGTTACGTTTCCATAGCAAGGAGTGGATATAATTGTATTATTTTTATATTACTTAGAATTGTCTGTCACTCACGAGATCGCTCAATGTGTAATTTTAATCAGCATGACGAGCATGAATGTTATTCTTGAAGCTAGTCTTAAAAAAGTTCACTCGGTTTATGATCTGTTTTTCTCAAAGTTCTTTTCTTATAAGTTCTTTTCATAAATTTACTATTGTAAAAATTTCCAAAAGTACGCAATTTTTTATTCTAAAAGGGAAGACTAAAAACAATATGAAAATCTATGAAAGTTGTAAACACTAAACAAGAGTCCTTTATCTCGACTACGTTATATTAAAGTTTCCATAACTCAGCATCGGTTCGACGTTGTGAAGAGTCAGATCTTTATTCGAGTAAGAGTACGAACGATGGGAAAGAAATAGATGAGATTGCGACATGTGTTGACTGGCACTGAACTATGAAAATACAACGCATTTTTTTTTTCACTTTAAGCTTTAAATGATATAATCCTAAAGTACTGAATATAGTTAAACACAATATTTGGTCGTGCTTAACACTTCCTATAGGTTTTTTTTTCTTATTATCCAAATCATTTTTTTTAAGTAACTTTAAATATAAGTACACTCGTACGATATTTTTTGTACTATGAGATATAATATATGTAACACTATTAAGCGAGCAATTTATATTCATATATAGGTAATCGGTTTCTTTGATGTAATCTAAATAAATAAATTATGCATTTTTAGATGTTATCCCTGAGAAATGTTTTTGTACAAAGTATACCGAGCAAAGAACGATGGCTGAGATGCTAAAATTAATCCAAAAGATCTAAAACCATGTACGAGTTATGTCTATTAGTAATAAATCGATATCAATCTAGTAGTCTTCCAATTAAAAGTCAATTAATAGAAGAATCCAATCTTTATTAATGTTTATTTTCATGAATACTACATCTATCTAATCCACATTTCATTATAATGACCATAAAATATAAAGAATTCCTAGCTTCCGGCGTCAAAATTACCTCAGGTTATACGATTTAACCAAACTTAAAATTTCATGATAGCTATTTAAACCGGCGGTCCGCACAGTGACGTGTTTCCAGCACCAGACTGGCTTGATGAATAAATAAAGCGGTTTTTCATTTTCAACGAAATGAAGTTAATTTTTTACTTTAAATATAATTTTCGTCGCAATGTAATTTTGTTCTGTCTGTTATGTAGTACTAATGTTAAATTAATATTTTTGCTTGTGTCAAATATTAATTACATATATCAGTAAAACGAAAATTTAAAATTTAGCTTAACAATATATCACTGTTTAAACTAAGTATCAGTATTTTTTTCTATGCTATAAAAGTTAATTTAAGGTGATAATATACTTGTGTTATATATATATATAAATTTATTAGCATAAAACTTAACACTTTGTCACTGACGCAATAAAATTAAGGACGGCAACTTATTAGCGCCAGCCACTAACTACTAGCGGCAATATAAAAAGTTTTTACTCTCAACAGTTTACGTTCCTGTGTACATTTCTATAGCGCATATATAATGTTACATACGTTTCTAAGTTACAACACAGAAAGTAGACTCCAAATTGCAAATCACGTGTAAGATCGTAAGATGGAGGAAGTGAAAGGTGGGTTATTTGATTGTATGGAAATCTAATACAATCACAGTGTACAATACAGTATGTGGCAAACCGTTGCAGGTACAGGAAAAATGCCTTAAGATTCTATTAAGATTTAACATGAAATCAGTTTTGACATTTATTAAATAAAACATGACAAGAGTGAAATTTGAACTGTAAAGTTAGTTACTTTAAAGTTTAAACATTCCTGTGTAACTTATTTAAACGTAAAAAAGTACTCAACTCATCTCATCTCAACATATCCTTATCTTGAAGAGGAGGTATTTTTTTTCGAACTAACTACACTGTTGATCTGGCAAGGCCTCTGCAGTTTCACCGGACTACGGGGAGGAGGGAGGTAAAACCCATTCTTACGTAATACTTTGTAAGTTGAAATTTAATAGTTGAAAGCTAGTTCCATTTCGGATGCGGAATGTTTTTCTTTATTTTATGATGTACACTTCGATTTACATCTTATTTTATAAATTTCAAATATTAAACGTGTTCATCTTTAACCATTTAAAATGTTATAAATAATAATTACAGTACATTCTTCCAGTGTATTTAATAAAACTAGTCGATCATTATTTTAAAAGAGTTATTCATTTATAAATTATTAACTGATTTATGTTCGCTCACTTTAAAACTATTTAAAAACTTACTTTTAATAATAATAACAATGACATTTCAAAGACTAGATAAATTTGTAATCATTATGTAATGGTAAATATTAATAAATATTTTAGTTTCTTTTTTAAAATGTAGATGCAATATGTCAATGTTTGAATATAAAAAAATATATAAAAGAGAATTGAAGGTTAACGATTCAAGAAAGGATGTGGCGCTGATATAAAAATGGTATAGAGATTGATAATTTAGAGACGTATTTGAATTGCTGAAATATATAATATAATAACAGCAGAATAATTGAAAACAATTTATATTCAATGACAATTGTAAAATAAAGTAGCGGCGTAATTAATTCTTGAATATATATGTATTATACCGCTATTGCCACCTGTATGACTCATAAAATGTGTTTGGAGAGAAATCCCATAATAAACATAATAATAACATATTTTAGAGTTATATACTGTTATTATTTGTTTAAATGGAAGAAAAATGTGCCCGTAACGTTTTATAAAATTCTTCTATTTCTTTACTATAGTTGCGAGATAGGCATAATTTAGGTATTCAAACTATACATCTGTTTACAATAGTTTTATATTTTGCGCAGTCAAGAGTTTTTTATTATAACATTTAAGTAGTAACTGGATAGTTCTGAGTTTTTTTTTTATATTTGAAATACAAATACTTTAGAACTTATTTTATTAACATACCTTTCCTTTTTTTAATTAACCACAGAGTATATGTTGCGGTATGGTAATAACAACTATAACGAAGGTAGGCGGATATTATATTATATGGATATAGAAACGATTTAAAACGTATTTTAAACTATACTAACGCTACTGTCATGGTGGTACTTCACAGCTTCACTGGACTAATATTTAAAACGTCATAAACAAAATTACTATATGTAATACTCCAAAGAGTTCAAAAGGCACATTTAAACGAGAGAACGCATAGACATGCCAGTTGGTGATTTGCATATTCTTACGCTTGGGGAGAATATAAATCCCGGAAGGAGCATGGAACGATTGGATCCAGTTAGATTTCGAATTTAAATGAATATAAGTAGAAAATACTTTAATTTCAAACTCCTCATATTAAAATATGTGTTGGATGCAAGATACTAAATTTTTCATGTTATATTTATGTTTTAATTGTGGGACAATTAAAAATGAGATCTTTAGGTATACGACGTGTGCCGCTGTTATCACAGGCAAGTACTTACATGGGAGTTGACATTGTTTGGTGGATGATTGCGAGTGGTGTCGGCAGCCAAAGCCGCCAAAGGCAGCCGTGGCTTGGTCGACAGCGCGTTTGTACGAGGTGAGGCAGCACATTTTACAGCAGCCTAATGACAAGAAACAAATTGTACATAATTCAGAAAAAAATAAAATAAAATACCAGTGCCCATATTCAATGCAACAATGATAATTCCGTGTTTCATGAAATAAACATAGCTTAGGAACTACTATTTGTGAATATATTTTTCAGATAAATACAGGACCGAACCCGAGATAGGATCTAGTCTACATATGATTAAACTTTTCTATAGGAGTTACGCAGTGATAATAACAATATGAGTATTAAAAAAACTTAATAAAAAATATATATATTTTAAAACCATTGATAAAATTCGACAGCATCTACTTAAAACTATATAGACTACATTTTTTCAAGTTTGTCTCATTGAGACAAACAAATGTACGATATAACGACGTTGTCATCTAATAAAGTATCACAATTTGATGATTCATTTCTTTTTAGGATGGTTTTATCAGATTAGTATTAAGAACCACTTCATTAGTAACGTTGCGTAATTGACTATATAAGTCACAGTCAACATGTTTTATATCCAAGTTGTATCTGATCAAAGCGGCGAATATCTTACTAACTCGTCTTTAACTTTAATGTAACAAATATGTACAAAATTTAAATATACAACTAGACAAAGAATCACGTACAACACTGACCATCAAAACTGACGTAATATGTTGAAAAACAATAAGTTATATGAATTATTTTCTAATAGGATTCTGTTATAAAATTTAAGTTTTCTACACAGTATAGTTTACATAGACGATATCTTAAATATTATATACGTAGACGGGTTGTTTAATAATAAGATTTTGAGAAAAAGAGATGCTCTTATACAAATATTCTTAAGAGAGATAGAAAGAGGTAAAGCCATGTATTGTTTCTTTCGGCATGTTTTCAGTTTTACCACAATATTAGCGCAAGTATTACAGCGATTAATGATTTTATTACAGTAATCCACATTAATAACGTCACTAGAATTATCTATTTTTAGAAATCCAAAAACCCAATACATATTTTTTTTTCTATATTAATAGTATACACACCAGGGTAAAGCCGAATAGTTGATCTATATAAATAGTCTGTTTACATTGTACACAATTGATTTAAGTAGAAATGATTTAAAAAAAAAACGAATTTGGTTCATTCGTAAAAATGTACATTGCTCAAATTTGATAATAGAACCAAATGACACCCGCACGAGAGATTGTAATGTCATTTATGAAGTGAGTTTGCCTTACATCTTTGAGACAGGAAAACCATACTTAGCGAAGTAAGTATTGCTGCGTTGAGTTAGTGATATGGTAGTACTTAATCATACTTAAGTCTTGTCCGCCCCGTTTCGTTTGGCTGACGGTGCTCGAGAAAACTCGTCGCTCGTAAATGTGTTGAGTTAAGTGCTCGAGTGTCTGCTCGTCGCTTCGTTTATGATACGACTGAGTTTTGAGAGTTCCTCACAAGGCGGCAACACGCTTTTAAGGACATTTTGAAATTTCTTACTTGAATAATATTAGCCGTCGAGGTTTAACTTGTTAAAACGTGTTTGTGTACTACCCAAAAACTAAATATTTTTGAACAGGTTTCAAAGTTCTTAATTAATTTATTCTTTTCTAGCAGGCCCGGCGGACGTTGTCCTGCCCTGATAATAAAAAATATATACTTATGTGCATGACATGCTTAAGGTAACTAATGCATTTTATTTGATAAGAATTAATACTGTATCCGTCTTAATAGCCTTCCAATTACCTCATTATATGTGACCATTTTTAGAAGATACATGGGTATAGTTATAGTAAGCTATCCTAAAAAGATATGCCATCGTAGACATTTTTGTAGATCTATAAAAGAGGAATATCTCAGTGTGCATTGTTTTGCTAATCTCAAGGGGATTAGTTAGGCAGCGTTTTCGACGAAAGCTTCCAGGCGGCTTGACTTTTTCCAATTCTTTCAACAACTATAATTATATTTCAACCAATTAAAAAAAAACCTTGACAAATTATACCTAAACCTTTCTCGTGAATTACTCTATCTACTGGTGACGACCGCATTACAAGCCGTTCTGTAGTTTTTGAATTTATCGCGAAAATCCAGACAGACAGATGCGGCGGACGACTTGTTTTATAATATGTAGTAATAGTAATACATTCGGAATCGACTAAAAAACCGTTTTAAACCAATGAAATTGTATTTTTGTAGGAACAGCAAAACATAATTATATTAAACAAAATAATATAACGAGTTGAAACTAACAACCGCACATAAATGCGTGCGGGGCCGCTGGTACAATATATACCATTAATTACAGGGTTAAAACAATTATCTAAAATGAGAAACTTGTCATATTATTAGTTGAAACTAATAGTAACATTATTATAAAAGGCTCGTGTCACAATACACGGGGACACGTGTTGTCGTGACAGCCCAATGTGAATAAGTAATAACAATAAATTTCAATGTTCCACTCAACCGATAAATTGTAAACTTTATCCATGTATTTAGCGTAATATTTTACTTTGTTTTGATAACATATGAAGTTGAATAAAAGTGTTTATTACATTGTCAATTAAGAGCGGTTTGATGAATTAGGCTTGACATTAATTCTCTAATAACAGTTGAGTAGAGACTGTATAAAAAACTTTCAAAAGGAATTCCTTTAGCATTAGGTTAATTACTTAATTTTAACAATTAGGTACATTACTTAAATATCAAGTAGTTTTACGTAACGGGAATAGTGGTGACTATAAAATAAAAGAGTGTAACACAAAGAAAACACGCAAAAAAAGTTAAATTTTCAACGAATAAATCATTTCAGAAATGCGATGAAAGAATAATTCTCTCGAGGATTTTATGTGACTTCCACTGAGATTTCATACAATTCTTTTCATTCTCATAAAAAAGTTATCACGAATTCACAGAAATCGGACCGGTTTATTTTCTTGCCGATAGAGTTCCCGAGGGAAGCACCGCTTAATTTGATCTCGATGTTTCCACACAGTTAAATTATTTTGGTCTCTTTCTACGTGAAAATCGGTAAACATATATTACCAGAAACCACTTGCGACTTCGTCTGCAATAGTACCTTTATAAATAATAAGAATACACGTTATCTTTGTGTAACTAATAATAGCGCAGGCCGAAATGGCTTTCAAATGGCAGCACTTTTTAACAAACTTCCTTGACACTTATCGTTATATTTTGCCCAATTTAATCAATATGTTTGCAAATTTATAAGCCCATGTGTTATTGGAACGAAGTTCTTTATCACGTGTTGCACGCTCTGAGCGGATGGGAGAGAGTCGGAAAAACGTGTAATAAGAGTTTTGTTCCACACTTATTGCTATAGTTACAGCCGTGTATGTGACTCTATAGCAAACGTCTACCAAAAAGCGAAAGAAACTTCGTTCCGTTCGATAGAGCCCTCACTTTTATTCTGGTGTACGAGCTATATTACTGTACATTTTAAACAAAATCCGTTGAGTCGTTTTTACGTGGAAGAGTAAGCAAACAACATCCATTCCTCCTCCACAAACCTTTTCGTTTGTAATATTATTTAATATTAATAGGATGGTTTATAAATACATATGTTAATTATTGTAGCGTGTATATTTTATTTTGTATATCTACTAACGTAATATACACATGAGGTGTTTACACGAGACTATGAAATAATTAGAAACGGTCAATAGTTCAGTGAAGTCTACGGTAATAATTTTACTACACAGTCGATTACTAGCTATTGGTCACAGTCGGTCCACAACCTGTAGACAGTCTCTAAAATACTAAGTTATAATAAATTATCATTAATAATCTAGCAATTTACATATTATAAATGAGTGACCTAATCATAAATGTAATAAACTTCGAGCCACATTAAATAAACCATTAACTACCACATTATCGCATTATCTTATTTATGGTTATTGACTCGTTTATCTGTTTACTTATATGTGCAAAATGAAGAGGTGTTCTAAACATGTCTAATCCAATCATAATAATATAATACCACTTATTCAGTACACTTTAATATATTATCACTTGTAAGAATATAATTGTATAATATTGTATTTATATTTCAACTGTACTTCGTAATTGTCACTCAAGTCAAAGTTAACTTCTACAACTAGAATAAATAGTTTTATGTAATTAATTTGCAATTTCTCAAGGCACTATAATCGAAATCTAAGAACTTAAATGAAGGTAAAACCAAATGTTAAATCACTTACGTAAACATAAGGCGACTTACTTATTATCACAAAAGTAATTAATTTGAATTTTAATGAACATGAATTAAACATTTAACATCGAGGAACGCTTCAAGGAGTGTACTTTTTCAAGTTACAACGCAAAATTAAGATTCTAAACGGAAATTAAAACGGAATTCTTGCTTTAATTCCATTATGATTTCTAATATATTATATGTCGTCACGTATACCTAAAAGAGAATGTCTATTGTAATTTAAGCACCCTTATGAGAATAATCTACCGGCTGAAATAACCGACACTTTGCCATATTATAAATCCGAAGCAAGGTCAGTAAGTGAGCGCTAAATTTCATTTTGTTTTTAATCTACTAGCTGCCGCAGGCTCCGACATAAAGTTCAATTTGCCCGAGCTATTTAATTAACAACGACACGACGAGTCATTAATTAAGCCATCAGACTTCCTGGCGCGAGTTCACTCCACTCAAAATTAGATGAACTACCTATAATAAATAACGTTTAACAGGTAAAATCGTATCGAAATAATGGCTATTTAAAAATGGGGTATCATTATTAGAGCTATTTTATAAGTATGTAACCAACACTGTATTGGTAGTATTGTTGGTAGAGACTCGAGATTAAACTTATATGGCCTGAAGACGTACTTTGTAATATCTTTGCTTTATTTATTTTTTTACATACTTTCTCATTCACTACATCTTTTACCTAATTGCGTACTTTTTATTAGACAATGTTAAAGATTTAGTATTCGCGTTCAGAAAGTGACCTATTAGAGATTATATACAATGAGAATACAAAAATTGTTTTAATTAAATCCATTTAGATGTATTACCGATAATAAACTTCGTAATAAAAACGTAGTGTTGTAAACTGATCTACAGTCGTATACGATACACTAAATAGAATAAACATTCCCTCCATTCAAGAGTTAAACGATGTGTTGTCTTATACATAGACATAACTACTAAGCGTGGTAAATATAAAGCATTTCCATAAGTATTATTTGTCACGCATGAAATCGAAATCTGCAAAGTAGGTCTGACCTATAAATTAGTAATTGGAAATACAATTGATGTATTTGAATTGCATCCAGAGATAATCATGGTGAATATTTTACTATTATCTTTAGGTAAACTTAAACGAATCGTAGCCCATAAAACTTGTTTTAGCAACTCCTTACATTGCTCGGTTTTATTTTATACAACACAAATATAAGAGATTGAATTATTCAAGAAAATTACGTTAAACAAGGACGGTATAAGGTGTAAGTGATAATTACAATAATAGCAGTATTTAAATACCCCACTATTAGTTATTACCCGATGAAAGGTATGGGCTAAATCACTATGCCAGACCAGAACGGAATGTTTCAACGATTTAAAGACCGGGAATATTTTCAAGTACTAAGTTTCCTCGCGATGTTTTTTTTCACCATCTGCTTAAAGTGTTATTGATAATCCAACCACTGTTCATTTATTTAGGTTTCTTCGTTTATTAGTTTTAAATAAACAAGTCAAAACAAAACTAATTTACATTAAATATTCTAGCAAATAAAATGTTTAATTTGCTATCAGGGCAATAATGCCTGTGTATAATATTACTTGTCGAGTGTAATAATTAGAAATAAGTCTTTTGAAGAATTAAAGCATTGTTGAGAAGGAAGGCTTTTTTATACGGAAACAAATAATTATAAGGGAAGTAGCACAACAAAATGTTTGTAAACGATGTCGTGTCTCAATCGGTGATTACTTGCCCTATAACTTCAAATCACCGGTGCGACGCGACGTTTTCCCACACCGCCAAAGAATGAAGACTGGTTTTATTTGAAATTTAATATGTTCCGTAAACTACGAATTTCTTATTTGAACTATGTTTAACTTTTTTATTTATGTGTAAAACTGGATATTTGTTTAATATTCACACCTCAGATATTTGTTTAAATGTTTTATTTCTAATTTATACTAATAACTCGACTATAGTAATTGAAAAGTAAACAGGTAATAGTTTTTTTTTTATATTAACTTGTTAAAAGTTATTTATTTCTTACATGAAAAATAACAACTGTTGGATATAATAACTATACACCTTATGTTCTCACACACATGTTGTACTATTAAGTTGAAGTATACCGTAACAACGGAATTTCTTATACATCTGAAGTAATTCTAAAGGAGAACACTTGTCGCTGAAAGTAGTGTGTATATAATATCGAATATATAACATAAATATTGAATGATATATATCGTTTCTAACAACTAAACGCGGATTATAAAATCATTCTGCAAAACTAGTGAGGTGAGAAGTAATTCGTAAGCTACAAACGTGTCATCGTAATATTCGACTAGTTTACGACAGGAACGCATACGAATTATATTTCTTAAATTTTAGGAATCGCTATGAAGTGCGATGGTTGTGGTGATAATAATTATAGCAAAACCACTCCGCTGTGTTATCAAGTGCCAATGAACAGCAATAGTTGTTTAATTCTCGTACCTTTGTGAAATATGTTCACTTAATTATATGTTACAAAATTGCTTAAGTCATCTAAAACCAAATACATATTATAATTATGAAAGTACGATTTTTTTTAAATTTTATCTATCAATCACGCTGAAACGGTTGGACGAAATGTATTGAGATGTTTAGCAAATAAATTTATTATATTGTGTAAATTAAGAGTTTATTATAATGATTACGGAAATTACGTTAAGGAAAGCTAGTGATAATACTATAATAAATTAAATTTGTAATCTTTAATGGCGATAAATTGTTGTGTTTATAGAATAGAGAGAGAGAGATAGGATAAAGTACAAAATTTCTATATAATGTTATTATTTTGAGATATTCTTAATAAAACTAACTAATGTAATAATAATACAATATCTTGTAAACTGCCAGTCATTTCAAACTGTCATGAATATAAAACGGATTGAAATTATTTTACATCGTGTTAAACGTTAATCGTTATTATTAAATACGACCGTATTGTACAAATAGTATCACGACTCTAACAAGTAACTTCTGAGCAAACATTTGCCCTGGCCCGACGTATTTAGCGATAATGGAGTAATACGTTACAAATGTTTATATTAGTCGTGCAACGAACGCTAATACATAGTTCACGACGGATAATCGAAAGAAAAATGATAAGAATGTAATATGTATTTATTTGCTTCGCGTGCTTAACATAGATACCGTCTATAATCATTACTTATAGTTTATCAACTAAGTTGCCCTATATTGCAAAAAACTTAGTTACAATCTGTTGCACGTATTTCACAAGTGTATTTGTATATCACTTGAATAAATAATGTACATATAATAAAAATATTTTACAATCTATTTTATACATAGTAAATTTATTTTCTTCAACACTTATGAGAGCATATCAGGTGTTTGATATAAAGAATATAATAGAAATCAATATTAAAAAAACTGGATCTTCATTTTATAGTAAATAGGCAAAAATATTGTAGTACCTAATGTGTAAGTTAATTGAAAGACCTTCATTTAAATATACCTACTTGAATGATCGTAGACCTGTACATATAATATTCAAACAATGAATGTTAAATAAAAGCGATAAAACTGAACAACCATCTAAAAACATTCAACAATAGCGTATTAGTTACACATAAAAACAATTTGATAACATAGGAGAGAACAACTTAAACGAGTTGAAGGACGAGTCGGGTTTATTTGAGGTATTAACAACATTTTCACACGGAATGTCACGAGGTCAGTCTTCAGTTTACAGAATGTGTTCGATCGCGATAGCCGAGGTAGTGTAATCGATTCCGGACAGATCGTCGTGATAAGCCACGGCCCGCTACAGCCCGACTATCGACTTTTTAGACGGTCGGTATGGTTCTTTCCACTTTCAGTACTTGGTACCTCTTATAACGAGATCTTCGAGTATCTCCACCACATTCACCATTAAATGATGTCGAGTAGTTATAGTATCTATTTAAATCGTTGAAATACATTGTTTTCACATAAATATTGAAATGTAAAATTCTACTAAATTAAATAATCTCTAACGTATATCTTATACACACGTGTTTCTTGATTTATACGTTATTTTTTAAATATATAATAATTATTTCAAATCTATTAATTCTTTATATAAACTGACTGTTAGTCTATACACAAATTTAGACTTTAATATAGAAAAGTTTATGAAGAAATAGGCAGAATAAATATCTATGGTAATGTAAATAGTTTGCCGTGAAAGGATATTATACAAAAAAGAAAAAGTTTCATACGAAACCTCCATATTATATTGTAAACAGCTTCGTATTTGCAATTGACTTATCAAAAGATTTACGATTGTAGTAGAATCTCGACGTAAGGAAATATTGCTGCCAGATTCACTAACAGCGGAACGAAGAGGCGGCGGCGAGACTAGTTGCAGTGGGAATTGAACGAAACAGAATATTAAGAAGATATTAACAGTATAATAAAATGAAGTTTATAATATTGATATTAATATTGGAATACTTCATAATTTACTTTTCGATATTAACTATAGGTGAAACAGTTTCCTCGAAGCGTAATTACATTCATTGATTATATTATTTTATAATACCACTCATCTTTTATTACATTATTTGATACACTATATATTTAGCAATGCTTGTAGTACTAGAATCTAATTATTCAATCTGACTAAACTTCAGTCCAAATACATTAAGGATTAGTGTATGGATTATTGTAATGAAATAATTAATGCCCATCCTTAAATTGAAGCTTAGTCTGGCTTACTGATAGTCTGTTTATAACTTGAAAACAATATATCCGATGTAAGTGTGTTTTTTTTTTATTTATTTATATTTTTGTTCGTTGGGTAAGTTTTAATAGGTACTCGTTATGTTACTTAACAAGTAATATGTAACGAGGATAATTTAATATCAAATCGTTCAAAAAATTGTTGTTAATTGATGATTACGCGATATTACAATACGCTGCGCAAACCATTATTTATACAAAAATTATATTGTCCTAATAAATATCTAAGTATGAAATATATGGTGTACAAACTCATATCTTATATTTTAGAGTGAATAACTAAAAGATAGCGTATTTAACATAGTTATAAAGAATGTTTAAGAACATTTGTGTAACAAAGAACAATTACAACTAAAACAAAATAAAATAAATGATATCGTGAACTTTAACACTCAGTAATAATATACATGACAAGATAACTATCTTAAAAGACAAAAATATATAAGCAGCTTATGTAGCTTGTCCGTCACCGCGGAAACTTATTTTTACGTAGGTAAAAATGAACACGTAAGTGTTCTTAGTGTATTTTTTTTTGTTCAAGCTAAACTTTAATCTAATTTTCTGACAAAAATATATGCATACTACAATAATTAAATACAATAGATTCGAAACTTATTTCTAAATACAGTTATATAATATGTAAATCGCTACCCCCTTTCAAATACTCAACATGTATTAAAATATCTACTATACACATACTTCAACAGTGTATTACATTTCATCATATAGGCGTCAATTAGTGATGATTTTTTTGTATAGTCAATTTTAAAATGCTATTACGATTAGATATTGGACTGTTAAAAACACTTATCATACCTACTAAGATAATATCAGTTTAAAGTAAAAAAAAAAATTGTATGAACCACAGTCTACAGTCCTCCTCGCATTAGATTATTTAACTGTAAGGGCAATAAATTAAACTTAACTCTTAAATGCATGACTTTTGTTTTGAATTTTGAAACGAATTATAAAATAAAACAAAAAATAAATATAACTTACCCGCCAAAAGTAATGTCGACTTTTTCTTTTACACGTAAAGTATTTTCTAAGATTTTAAACATGCTTTCGAAAACGCATACAACACTCAGGTTTTTGAATAAAATTAAGTGAAAGTGGAATGTAGACAATTGGCAGCAATATGCATTTAAGGGTTAATTAGCAATAATTGAAAATACGGAATTACTGCGAGTGTTATTAAAATCATAATAATAAGACATTAAACATCGTTCAAGCAAGTATTCATATTCCAACATTGTGCTAACGTTTAACTTTAGTTAATACTAAAAGGGGAATGGTGACAGGGGTACCCCGACCCTGCTAGGCTCAGGATATCATGTAGCTTGTCGTTTAAACATTTACATACTTACCTTCGTCGAAGAGACTAACTATTATTTAATACATATATATATATATATATATATAAATTTATAATCTAAAACAAAGTCGCCCGCCGCGTCTGTCTGTCTGGATGTTCGCGATAAACTCAAAAACTACTAAACGGATTGGAGTTCGGTCTTCACTAATAGATAGAGTAATTCACGGAAAAGGTTTAGGTATATAATTTGTCATGGTTTTTTTTTTGGAAAAAGTCTAGCGTTTCATGCAAATAAGTATATATTTTTTTATTATCAGGGCAGAACAACGTCTGCCGGGCCTGTTAGTATAACATAATAAACAAGTTAATTACGAATGTCATATTTAAACAACGCTCGTAAATTACTATCGTATAAAATCTAAATTTATAATATCAGTTCTAGAACTCATTCGTACAATATCGTTTCAATGAACAGTTGAATGTTCAATTATACTTAAATTACAATAGTTTATAGATCTTTACGGCCGAGTTTACCTGTTATCTCAGGTATTCATCATTAACTGGCAGCAACTATGCGAATTAGATGTAAAAATGTCAACAATAATTCAACTCGGCTAACTTCGTTATGCGATATCCAATCTTTTCCGTCCGCTTATCAGGTAGATGGGTCTTTTCGAACTTTTCAAATTAGTTTTGAACATCTTGTTTTTTTTTTTCTTCAACAAAGTTAGGGAGTTGTTTCTTTTCTTTCTCATAGGATTTGCAAGACGGAAAAAGTTTTATTGAATTAGAAGTTTTTATAATATTACTATGTAAATATTTATAATCTTACCAATAATTAAATCTTATCTTTGTTACTCATAGGTAGAGTACGAAATTTTAAAATGTATATTAATTCTGTACAATTTTTATTCGAGTTTACAACATTTTGTATGTTGGATTTGCTTAAAGAAATTTTAATCGAAACGACGTAAATCATTTTCAATTCATCAATTTTTTACAGAGATAATCAGAATATTGCTGTCTATAGTTATAGCGTGGGAAAATTATAACAAACTGACAAAGTTGCTGCTTTACAAGTTTCTGATGACAAATAGTCACGCTTCAGTGATACTGTTGCTGTAGTTATGTACTTGGTTACAGATAATGTTTCTTTTTTAAATCGAAAGCATTATCTTCACGGGTAATATGTATGATAATAAACTTTTGTCACATTTCTGTCATCTTCTTGATTCATGATTGAACAATGAAAATTTAATTTTTATTTTACATTTCTATAAACACATCTAGCTTTCGCCCTCGGCTTCGTTCGCGTTAATGTAGATTCTTCTTTCTGGATGAAATGTATGTTCTATTTTGTACCCTTGACAACGTGTATACAAAATTTCACGCTGATACTGATATTTTTGCATTTATTATATATTTGTTTTTGTATATATGTTCCTTGATCCTCAGACATGATCCGAGTCTTTGTTATTGCAAGTGTCCTTTCTATACCCAGCGTATTTTCAATAAGTTGTTGTTTGTGTCACTTTATTAATGTGTGTAGTGTTACAATTGATAAGTTTAGTTACAATCTTAGAATTAGATAATATTAGATATACAATTTATAATATTAGTAACGATTAAGTGTGAATTAACGACAACGCAACTTTATTTTAGCAATATAAAGATGTGTAAAATTATTACGCGTGTGGGTTTATTCCAAATTGGTATCAACTAAACAATTTAACACGTCAGTACTATGTTATTTGCGTGTACTTAATAAGGGAATGTATAATTTTTATATGACAAAAAATGTTGTAAAACGGAAACAAAAGCAAACAAACAGATTGATTTAAATTATTGACAAAAATATTAGTTGCATAGTTTACTAGAAAAAAAAAAGTTTTATATTATCTTATCGACATCCCCATATCACGGTTAAATATAAGAATACGTAAATAACTATAGTATTTATTAGAGATTTCTTTATAATCTGCTTCAAAATAAGAAAAGTTCTCCATCAGTCTCAGATAGGTGTACGATTTCCTAAAAATTTATTTGACCAATCTAAAGACCGTTTTACTTGGATAATCTATAAATGTATCGGAAGATTTTAGTATATAAAACATTAAGGTGCAAGTCTTATTAACACACCTATAGATAAAATAATTGTATTTACTGCTCATTTTTAATTAAGCAGATTTTAATAAAAAGCGTAATAGTTTAGAAAATACATTATATTAGCTCGTTCAGTCTATGTTTAGTACGAATCATGTAACATTAAACAAATTAAACAACTTCTCAAAGTAATAACAATTGGAGGTGTTAAATATAAATGAAATTAAGTCGATGCAATATTTCGTATAAAACGTTTTCTCACAGTCATGTAGCTAATCCTCAATAATTTACTGTTATTGATAGCTTAATTACCGAAATACATTCATATGTAAACAAATAGACATCTGCTTTCCATAACTGTGTTCCCTATTGGAAAGATGTAAGGAATACCTTTAACCCCTTTTTTTTCTTCAAAATAACAGTTTTTTTGTTTTGTTTGTATTTTATCTCAATGTTTTTAGTGTTTCTTTATAGCTAGCCATGTAAAACAAACTAAAAGAAAATTTAAATAAATGTGCTGAGTTGAAAATGACGGACGTTTCTTGTGTAAATATATCATGATGCAATTTCAAAATCTAGAAACTCCAAGCTTGACGTCGTAATTTAAAATGATAGACAGTGGGCAAGTTTGTTCTCCACATACGATATTTTCAACGTATTTAACATATTGCCATTCGAGGACGGCAAGATAAATGAACACAAACGAGCGAAAGCCACTTAGACCAAATTTACTCTTTGTGGGAGACCGCGAGTGCATCCCGCCCGCCGAGTGCGACACTCCGTGTCCGAGTCAGCTGCTTGCCATATTATTATATATATAATGTATTTTATTTATCATCGGTACATATATAACTATGTATATTAATAAAGTAAAGACCAATTGTTGTCTTTAAATTGGTCTATTTATCAACTAATCAGTTAAGAAATTAACTTTCTTCTTTTTTTATGTAGGGTTCATTCGTTAGGTCAATGCACTTCCGAGGCGACGTCGAAAGCAATTACGGAGCGCGGTTTTTATAATGGGGATACAAATGAAGTATCTGTACATCCTGGTATACAAAAATAATTAAGATAATGTATATGGAAATTGCAAAATTTATTATTTGAAGGTAATAAAGACACCAGTAATTAAATTACCAACCGATCGAGATTATTATTAGCTTTAAATAAAATAATATAGGATAATTCACAATTTGTGGGTCAATATGTAAATGTAAACAACGTAGCCCAGTTTAATTTATAAAATGAACCACGATCATAAAGCAATGTTGGTAATATAAAAGTAACATTTTGCATTCGTTGTTATTATGTTTCAATAAAACAACAAGCTTTAGTACGTACCTCTAGATCCTCGTACGTGCGAAATGCCATTATGGCGAAACCGTCGATGATGTCTTCTTCCCCAAGCGGCTCCCGCGACTTCTTTCTCCTGGCTGGAGGACGAGGCGGCTTTTCTCGCGCTGGAGACTCGTCCTCGCCGCTGTCTCCATCCTTAACTTTGCTCTCTCGCTGTGCTTGCATGCGCTGTGCCCGCTCCCTTCGTCTGTTTCTCTGATTGCGCTGCTTCACTTCGTTTTCCATCGTTCGCACATTATTCGAATCACCCGACCACCGTTCTTCACTACACTAAAGTCCGCACTGCACTTTTATCACACATCATTATTCATAGATTCTAAGCCAAGATATTCAACAAAATAGAAATCTTACACTTGGAAAAAGACACAGGCCGTTTCCAATGGCGGATCGTACACCGTTGCCGCATTGCAAGTAAAATGGCCGCGTAGCACTCCACGGGCTGTCTTCTTTCACTTTCACGTAAATGGAGGCATATTTTCCACTTAAACTATAACTACCACTAAATATTTTAATAAGAACGAAGAGAATAATATGATAAATTAACTTTATACATTATTCTCTGTGTTCAGAATCAGTCAATAGTCAATACAATGAAAGGTGTTGTACGACGCCAACGCCATGGCGGTCGCGATAGTGAACTAAAACATGGCTACCAACATAATGGAAATACATACGTATATACTTGGTTCTCATCGCACCGCTGTACTGGGCGTCATTGACAATATGGCGCTCAACTGTACTCTTCTAACAAATCAGTTTTTCTCTGTCTAGATAATGGACCAGAGCTATAAAATATTATATTTTTTTGTAAATGTTTTTCTTTGTATTACGTGATATATTAATAATCTATAACGGTTAGGTGAGAAAAACATATGTTTCTATTTTAATATAGGAAATTTAATGACAACTTTTTTATATTTTTTGCGTTATTATGTTGGTGATACTAGAATAGGTAAGAAGTTCATATTTAGTATTTATTTTACACCCAAAGTTGCCTGTGTTCAAAACAACTCAGTTTTAGGGTTCATCCCAGCATTGTAGAAATTTGTTTTGACACAGTTGTAGTAAATATTTTGGTAGTTGAAAATCGTTACTGATCTGAAGTTGCTGTTTTTCAATTTGACGTTCATCCATTTATTGATGGTTCGTTCAGAAACGTGATTATATGATAATATTTTTGTTTGTACTTTCATGTTGAAAGGTTTTATTTTTATATTATTTCGTTTTTGTGCATGATATATTTTATAAACCGTACAGTATATTTTTCTTTTATAATATACTTTTATTATTATAATAAGATATGTACACGTACGTGATAAAATAATATATAGATTAATAACACACTACTAAAATGTATTGAATAATCAGAAGTATTTGATAAACTTTACTCTTGATTTGATTACTTGGTGAGTTGTTCTTCAGGTAAGAACGATTTTTGTATGATGTTTGTTATAAAGGCTACAGACCAAAAGTATGACATCAAAATATTTTTGTTTGCCTATTAATATGTTCAGATTTTACAAATTACAAAAGAAATTAATTCTGTTTTTAATTTTCAACTTAAAATCTATCTTCAACTTTTGAAGAAATTTTGTACACGGGTAATACAGTCCTCATTCAATTTTTTGACCGCTCTGAAGTGTCTACTTGATGGCCAGAATACAAATTTAGGTATCAGAGGGACGTGAAAGAGGTGGAGGCGGAGCAGGCTCACTCGCGTACTTTCCTCGTCCCTATTGCACCTATGCCGACACGTGTATCAGTGTGAGAGCTAAATGCAGTACAATCGTTTTCAGAATAGTTTCGTTCATGTCAGTTATATGTTATTACTATTTTCGTTCTTTGCTTTTTCTTGTTGATATTTGTTGTTATTAGTAATTATTATTAGAAGACCCATCCACTTCAAAAACGAGGTTTCTATGGAAGACGTTGTTCCACTATAAATAAGTATTTAGTCTCAACTGATTTTAATTAAATCTTGTAAACGAACAGTATATGTATATCCAAAATTTATGTCATAAAAATTATCTGTATATCCTTACTTCCTTACTAATATTACAAATGGGGAATTTGATTTTGTTTGTTTGTTACGCTTTTACGCCTTAACTAATCAACTATGTCGTGTAATTTTGCATACGTGTTATCAGGAGTACAGAAAAAGACATAGGGTACTCTTTATCTAGAAAAAAGTACTGTTCCTATAGGATAAGTCAAACTTACAATAACACGAGTAGTAGTTAGTACATTTAGAAATAATTAAATATGCACATTTTTATAATCTAAAATGACGAAATGAAAATAATTATTTTATTAAAAACACATGCAGAACTGCGAGCAGTTGTTAGTACATTATGTATTCGTATCTTTTTCATATAGTTGTGCTATATAAGCTTTGAATTATAGATATCGTATAAATACTAAAGTCTAAAATCGTATAAATAATGTGGACTGTCACGAGTTTTACATACGAGTAAGTTTACCTACAAAAAGAACAGGTGAAAAATAAATTATATTGAAACTTACATGAATACCTAATAATTAAAAAGCTTTTCTTCCAACTTTATACTTCGATTTTATATGTTTGATACTAGATAGAAAGAGGGGGTCAGAATGCCCGGTGCTTCACTCTAAATTAATACCTGAACTATATCTCGTATACCTACGCAATTGTTTGCTTTATTCACTGGTCCGTATAATATAAATGGCACCCCGCGTTATCGACTTGACGTTTTGAATGGGCAACTTCGTTAAATCGGGAAACTATTTACATTTATCTTCTACATGTTAACATATTTGTTCTCGGTGTAGATACAAGGAACTATGTACAATATGTATAACTATTAACTGGCTAAGGCTCGCGACATCGTTCTCTTAGAAATGGTTGATTCTAGAGAACTACGTGTTTTATTGTTATTAATTGTGGGCTGTCTTTTATTTGCTTAATTGTATTTTCCTCTTTTTCATTTTGCCCTTTTTACCGATTAACCAATTTTAAATTATTTTTATTAAAATATGATTACTGCTTAGCTCCTATGGCACAACGTTATGATATGTAGCCTAGCAAATATACAGAAAAGTCTTTTACACACTCGTGAAATTCTCATTAAAATCGATTTAGATGTTTAGAAGGTTAGCCCGAATAAACAACGGTCACTTCAATTTTGTTTATATTTGTAAACTAGCTGATTGCCAGCCGCTTTATTGGGCATTAAAAAGAATGACAAAGAGTGTATTGAATCCAAAAAATAAGTATCATACAACCATCTAAGATAAATTCTGCATCGTTTAGTCATGGTCCTATCGCAAAGTTTCAGTAGTTTTGCCGTAATGTATATATTATACACGGTACAAGAATTTCCAATAATATCTTTGGTATCGTAAAAAAATGGATTAAAATAATGTTCAATCCCATCCGAATGTCAAAAAAATTATACACGCAAAGTACGAGTATATTTATAATTTCGTAATAATTGTATGAAAGTAACGCGGTGCGTTGCGTTGAAAATTATTACAGTAATAAAGATGCGTGCGGAAACACGGCTGAAGCTAATTTGATTTTATCATAAAAATAATTATGTACGCATTAGCATTTTTTATTTTATCTTATAACTCTACGTAGTTGTTATGTACGTCATTGCTGATTTTTTTTTACATTTTTTTGCGAGTTTAGCTTTAATCTGTCTAATCACTGCCTATCTTATGATTAACATAATAAACTGCGTGGTCTATATTTCAGTATTACGCGTGAACTCGAGAAGGTTACTTGTGTCCCTCATAATAACATTGAATTCGATCAATATTCCATGCATATGATAGTCAACATTTAATAATTATATTAACATGGTTATATAATTATAAAATAATCAGTGCTATCAATCGTGTCATTGCTTCTGAACGTTTATCATTTCTATATATTTTATCTAGTTATCAAGGTAAGTTCAAGCACTTGTAAAAGCCGATACTTATATAATTTATAAGTAATTTAAATGTGTCCAGTGCTATACTATTTGGAGACATTTTTATTTTATGAAAACATTTTGCTCGTGGTTTCGTAATAACGTATACTAATAATGTAATAAGGTATATCTCTGGAACAGTATTTATTTTTCGCATGAAAGGTACCCAGTGTCCATGTCTGCAACCTTGACAACGTACGTGCAAAATTTGATGATGGCCTGTTTAGTTGTTAAGGGATGAAAGTGTAACAAGCAAACTCACATAAATATATTTTATGATATTAGTATTGTCTTTTATATCAACGTTACTATTCCACTTTTCCCTTAAAGTTACAATTTTTTGTTGTTATACCATGATAAATAACCTGCACTTTACCGGATGTTAAGCACAATGTAGTTCAGATTAACGGCAACTGCCGAAAGGTCTTCGATCTGTCATCCTTCGTCGCCGTCATACCGGCCTGCAAGCCTCTTAGCTGCTGAATACATATTGACTGATCGAGAAACGTGATTTTTTAAATAAAATCACTCCCGTTACGGGTTTATCATCAAGGGCATGGTTATCTCGACTCAGTCCGGTACAAAACCCTACATTTATTTTAGAATTAACTGACCGCTATTGGCCTGTTGAGTTTTCACAGCTTCGCTGGGCTTTTTGGGCGAGAATTTAAGGCATTCAGCCATATGGCAGCGAGCTCAAGCGCTCTAAATTGGCCTAATTTTAAACGCAAAATCGTCCGTCTCTCTAAGCTAGGTAAAATAATAATACAAGTACGCATTAGAGAGATGTATATGTGTACCAGCATGTGTGCTCGTATCGCGCTAGCAGTGTGTTCTAGGGCTCCACGCCAGGGTGTGGAATTTAGGCTTGAATGCTGCCCAGGAGGTCGCGGTGAGTGTGCAGTAGCGAAATTAATTGTACATACGTAAATGTATAATTAGCAAACATATATATCATTTTATAGTATATCAATTTGCATGCTTTTGTAATTTTCCAAAATTAACATTTTACACTCCAACTTATTTTATATGACGTTTACCTACATTGTTTATATTTAATATATATGTATATATATTTAATATCACAATATTGAGGTACGTGTGTGCGTCTGTTTGTTATTAAGCTTCTAAACCGATCGCAATAGAATTTTGTATAGCGATAGATTAATGTACTCTTTAAAAAAAATTACATCTAGTGATGCGGCCGCACCTAAGCTAAAACGTTCACATATGTATTTTTTTATAATTTCACTCACTAATACTTAATATAACGTAGTTTCTTTTAAATGTCAGACCACCAACAAACTTCGTGTTGTTTTCTTTTAATTTTTATAACATGCGGTCGTAATATCTTGTGCACACCACGGAGCTGAGGGGTGAAATTATGTGAGAATAAATGCGAAGGCGCCTTTTTTCTTTTTACTTCATGCTCAAAACGTGCGCTCCCTTTACTTAAAAAAAAAAAAAAAGTATTCCCTACCTAACGTATAAAAGTTGTGTGAATTGATTTTAGGGTTATGTATTGTGAACGAGTATTTCTATTTACGATTTTTTTATGGACAAAGATTTCTTAAATGTTTCTTATAAATGCTTGTACTACATTTTATTTTTATCTTAAACTTTAATTTAAATAATTAATAATTATAACTGTATATGTATAATTGTATAATAATAATTGTAACTGTTTTAATGTCTAGGTAATTGGTTTTATAAATGTTTCAGTAACTAATCTAATGAAATGGTAATTGTCAAGGCAGCTAATCGTTTTAGATTTTGCTTTAATTTTTTTACAAATAAGAAATTCAAAAGTGAAAATCTATTGTATTTTATCACAAAATATTTTTTCTGTCGTTTCATTACTAAATTTTTTTTAATGTATTTTAAAGTGAAACTTTTTTTATATCGCCTCAATATTTTTCGTCCATCTATCGCATCACGCGTGTAGCGTTACAACCTTCATCCATCTATCACATGTCGTCCAGCTATTGGATGGAGTAGAGGTAAACTGAAAGGTTGCCAGCTGAGCAGCCAAGGCCAATATGGCGGCGTTCATGGCGCAATTCAAAAGTTTCATAAAACACTTTTTATTCTATATGAATGGACACTCATGTGTAATTACGGTTACGAATGATTTTTTGAAAGGCTAATAATAAATAAACAAAGGAAGATATTTTACTAATTATTCATTATTTTATAATTTATATAATTTTAAGTAGACAGCCTTATAAGACAAAAATATACAACTAAGTATATAGATATTACATGCCACATATTCCTATAACAGTTTAGGCTCTCCAGTCACCAAAATATGCAGGTCATATAATATATTATGCGATGTTTTCTCAAATGAAATAAATAAATTCAAAACGGCAGTATTGACATATTAGGGTATTCATAAAATAATATATATATATATATAAATATATTTTTTAATTTCGTTGGAAAGAATATTATACAACAGTAAAATACGTACAGCCAACCTATAAAAAAAAACTAATAGTAATGTGAACATTCGGTTTAAAAGATTGGTATCAAAATTGAAACTCTAATTTATTAAGGCTTAATGAATACAAAAAAACTAAAATTGCTAAATAAATAAAACTAGTAACTCCATTAAAAATGACCTTTATTAACTTTATGTTAAGCGACAGTTTGACCGAAAATGTTCACATACTCAATTCAGACCAACGTGAAGCTTAAAAGAATTAATATTGAGAAAACCGCGAAATACAAACAAATTAAGGAAATACAGATATTTTTTTAACTCAGATAAAAATACTTGCATGGCTTGTAACATTTAAGATGAATCTTAGATGTTATTGGCATTCTACCTTGTTCAAAAACAAGCTTTCATACAATATGTTAAATAAATATCCATATAAATAAAGCGATAGAGGTCTCCCTTTGTGCGCGCATCACGCAAAAACTACTGAATGGTTTTGAATCATTTTTTTTTGGTTTACTTCTTAGATACTTGATCTTGGCTACAAAAAATGAGCACGATATTTTCTTGTGATATAAAATTATTGAAGGAAGAACGAGCAATTTTTATAAGCACTCGAAATGAACTCGAAATGAACTCGAAATGAAATGGACAAGCAGTGTGGTGCGCATGCGCAGAAGAGGAGAAGTAAACAGATTGTTTTTACATTTATTTTTTTCGTCTGTACATAAAATAAATTGTTAAGATAATAAGCAACGCAGACGAAGTCACTGGTATCAGTTAGTACATCATAACATTTAAATTGATAATGTTAGTAAATGTTACAAATTTAATGTTAGTTTTATAGACTATAAAATATGCTAAGTTATTCGTTAACTGATTTTAAAATTTTATCTTGCAGAAAACATTGAGATGAAGGCTAAAACTCTCGACAGGCTACTAACAACGACATGCATTTTCGGTGTACTTATTTCAACATACACACTGTATGTCGAAATGGCCATTGAAATCCAACCTGGCTTTAAGCCATTTTGCGATATATCCGAACATGCCAGCTGTTCCAAAGTTTTAACTTCCAAGTGAGTTTGTTGCTAATTATAAAACACAATATACTTTTTTGTGAGTAAGAAATGGATATGTAAATGATTATTTTATCTCTAATGTTGTTAATGAATAAATGAAAAACATATAATACTCACATACTTTAACATCGAATCGATATATTGTGTCACATTCATAGATGATTCTTTTTTTTTTGTTTGTAAATAAAAAATATATTGCATTTTTTTTTCTAGGTATGGTAAAGGGTTCGGTGTCATTCAAGAAGATTCATCTTTTAAACTGCCAAATTGCATTTATGGAATCTTATTTTATTGCACAATGATTTTAATGAGTAAGTATATCAATGTTTTTTTTCTTATTTGAATTACACATTTTAGTTTCAGAGTTAATAATATTTGCCGCGATAATTATTTGTCTCTTTTGTGAATATCGTAAATTAATCTATATAAATGTAAAGAAGAACAAACTAAACAAGTAGACAGGTGTTATGAAAACACTGCTACGAATAAAAAAAAATGTATAAAAAGAGATTAGTAACAAGCCAAACTATTAATTTAATTTCGATTGTGTGAAACCACTAATATGTTTTTATGAGAAGTTAATGACATATAATTTTAATAGATCTTGTTTGAAACACATTAATCCTCGCTCAGGACATTGCCTGTCCGTTAATGTCTCAGTCATTATCATCTTATAACCATCTACCATATAAAGAAGATTATGAACGAATATTTCTGTGTATTTTTATAAAACAAGTTTCTATTTATTACTAATCTTAAAATGATCTTGAAATGCAGACGGTATTTTAACGCAATTGGGTTTATTTTTCTATGCATTTGGAATATAATTCGATGAATTGTAAATCAGTTGCTTTTGTTGTATATATATATATACATTTAGATGGAAGTTTGGGTATATCTGCATCTATTAACCGAAGTTTTTTTTAATTTAGGATTCGTTTAATTGAGGTTTCATGATAACAAAAAAAAACACGCAAGAACTGATATTGGTGCGGTCATCTAAACAAAATATGAAAACTATACCTAATTTTTTGGTGGTTGCTAATTGTTTTGTTTGTTGTAATTCAAATCTTTAAATATTCAGATGCTCTGTACCTAGTTTTTACTCTATACTAAAGATAGAGGATTCCATACGCTGTCTTATTAAACAGTTTAGTTGAAGTTAAACCGTGTTATTACAAAAAAGTTAAATACACGTCGAACACTTGTTTTAAAAAGTTTGATCACAAAAGAGTGTCACAAGTAAATGATAAATACCACAATATGACATTATTGACATTACACAAGGTATTTAATCTGAGATTATACTGTTGTTCCACTTTACGCAATTTGGAGTATTATTTTAAACTTATATATTGCTTATTTTAATAATGACATTATTTTCTTTAATAAGCCAAATGTCATAATAATTATAACCAATTTTTTACTTTAAATAAATACATATTCTTAAAGAAGATCTAAACAAAATATTATTCGTAAATTGGAACGTTTTTGAATGATGAGATTGAATTGAATGAATGCTATTTGAAGTTGCTCGCGAAAAAAAACAAAATCCCGATATTTAACTAGAGACCGCTTAGACGCTCTTTTGTAATCAAGTATTTTAAACATGGGTTTGAAAATGTAGACACTGTTTAGTAAAATTCGTGTTCATTTTTTTTTTTTATAAGGGCGAAAATATTTAAAAAGTTATATTCAAAGCACAGAGAAACAAGCCAGATAACGTATAGATGTACGTTTTATTTCTCAACTCATTATATAGAAAGGCATATAATTAATCTGATAGAAATTTAGTAGATAATATAATAAAAGTTTATTGAACTTACTATGAGAGATATGTTGAGAAACCACACCGACTAAGTTCCAACTCCACGCGTATTTGGTAGTTCACGAGCTTGTTTAACTGTTGTTGTAATAAACTCTCTCTGGAAGTGCGAAGTCGTCGACATGAGATTACTGATTAGATTAAACGCCTCTTCCTTTGTAATATATTCTGAGACTTGATTACTACTTTTACAAATAGGTAATATCTCTATACATGTAAAATGGTAATGTATAAGCAATTTATATTAGAATTATGAACATTAAATTTGACTTTGTTTGCTATATAGTCTTCACTTTATAAAATGTGTGTTGAACAGCTTAACGATTGAAGCAGTTGATAAGTCTTCCACGAATGCTGTTTTTTTTTTTAAATAATTCCACGATATTTTTGGTCTCCTTTGCAGTAAATACTAATCGTAAAATAAATAACACGGGAGATACTAAACTCGTAAAAAATCAATTCTTATCTCATTCTTAAAGAATGTGTAGAATATTTAAGCGGAATAGTTACTTTAATAATAAAAATAATTGTCTGTTTGTATGTGAATATTTCAAACATATCATTATATTATTATGAATTGTATTTAAATCTCGAATAACCTCCAGCGCATCTGTGTATACAATTTTGTATTTAACTATACTATATTTATAATATTCACTTCTCATGGACGTTGACTGAAAAACTTTTGGAAAATTAATTAGAATGTATAGCTTTTGCTCGTGGCTTCGTTTATGTTAATGTAAATCTGACCTATCCCTCGGCAGCTGTTCTTTTTTTTTCTAGATAAAAGGTCGCCATTCGCCAATGTTTTATTCTGTACCGCTGATAATGTGTATGCTTTTCACTGATATCGTTTTAATACCACTCATTTCTTTGCAAATAAATATAATAGATACGAGTACGCGAGGAATTGTCTGCGACTTGTAAAAATGTATACATGTAGAATACGAGGTACCTACGTCTTTGAAACTACTGTTTACAAATGATAGCGAATATATAGAATACTAGCTTTTGCTATAATATAATATAGATTTCCTTATCACTTAGGTCTATCCCTCTGGAATAGTACTTCTTTTTTTGCTGGGTGTAATAATCCTATGTTTTCTTCTGTATCCCTGATAACGTGTATGGAAAATTTCACGTTTATCGGTTGATTAGTCAGGGCGTCAGAGTGTAACAAACAAAGAGATCCCAACTTCGCATTTACAATATTAGTTAGAATGTCTTTTTAGGTGCTTTGAGTTAATCTTTGACTATACTGGTAAATAGATAACATAGAGATACAGTACGTAGGTAATTACTTATCGATGAAATGTATTTAAATGTACATTAGTTTGTGTTTAATAAATAAATACCATTTTTGTAATGGTGAACCAATGGTTTTTGTACCTTGACATTATGTATATCGCGTACTTAAATGATATATATAGGTACTATATAAAATATGAGTGTAAAAGTTGACTAAATATTTGATAAAATCATTGAAACACATAAAGTTAAAGAAAGCATTCGAATTGAATTTATTCCCAGCTAATAATATTACAATTTAGCCCAACGCAAACGTAAGTATGTGTGTATTTCACTGTTTGAACATTTAGTGGGCTCGCGTGAGCCTTTATTACCTCGCTAAAATGTTAAATTCCGTGAAACACGCTCGTAAACGACTGGAATTGTAGTGGCTATTGTGTTATTTCTGTATGATATTGTAATAAGCCGCAGATGTTTTGTTTGATCTCTATTATTATATTATAACACTTTCAAGTTTAAAATATGAGTAGAGTTGGCTTATTTTTTACATTCATACCTATAGAATAGTAGTAGTAGTACTTAAAAAAGAAAAACCTTTTAAATAAAATGTAAGACAGCTGCTGGTATGTAGAAAATGGTGTGAGATTATGGTGACTAGTTTTGCTACTAATTTTTTAGGATGTACTGAGTACTACATTGTATCTGTAAACTGAATCTTACATTACGTTATATCATTAAATATTATAAAACAAAGTCGCGTCCGTCTGCTGTTTGGATATTCGCGATAAACTCAAAAACCAGTGAACGGATTTTAATGTTGTTTTTACCGATATATGGAGTAATTCACGGGGAAGGTAGGTATATAATTTGTCAAGGTTTTTTTTTGTAAATTGGTTGAAATATAATGATAATTGTTGAAAGAATCGAAAAAAGTTAAGCCGCTTGAGAGCTTTTCTCAAAAACGCTGCCTAATGAAGATTTAACAATGTTGGCTTGAGTTCACATGGTAGTATTGTCCACCGGAACCAGTGAAATTTTGAAAGGGATCTATGAGAAAAAAAAAGTTTGGGAACCTCTGGTATAGAGGATTAAAGTTGACTTTTTTGTTTACTAAGATATTACTTATTAATTTTAACCAATACTATAAATGAGAATGTCTTTGTTTGTTTGTTACGCTTTCATACCCTAATTACTGAGATGATCTTCATGAAATTTTGCATACTCATTGCCAGGGACACATAAAAGGGTACCAAAAAAATAGAGTATTATTCTCGAGAAATACTTGAAATCTACATTAGCGTACGCGAATCCGCGAATAAAAGCTAGTTCAATAAAATAAGAAACTTAGTTTGTGTTCTATGTAAATTGCAATATTTAAATTAAGTATAATTTGACTATTAAATATCGATACATATTTGGTATAAACTCCTCTAAGGTCTTCGCTAAATATATTATGAAGTTGGGAATCGATAAATTGTCTAACGATATTGTCGCTACTTTACAGTATGAAAACATAACCTATTTATAAATGTTTTTAATTTCAGCAACGTTTGACAACCTGTTCGTCGTCCGTTTGCAGTTCCTGTTGGGTATTGCTTCAATATTCATGTGCATCTACCTGGCGTATCTACTCGCATTCGTGTTATATGACTTTTGTATAGTCTGCGTATCCACGTACGTTGTGAATAGTATACTTATGTATTTAATTTATAAAAAAATGGGTGTTTTGTCTCAAAAATTAAAGTAAATGAATAAAATTATGCTTGTGATAAAATGTATTCATAAGATTTATATGTTCAATTGAAATATAAAGTCAAAATGAAATTGTTATAATATGTTAATTTAATTTTGTGTAAGTCTATAAATCCATATTGAATTTGTTAATATCGTAATAAATTAATAAATTATGTTATTGAATATAACGTGTTGATTTATGTTTTTACTCGTATTGCCATCTGTGGTCAAATTGTGTCATTAAAAAATTTAACATTTTCAAAGTACAAATTAGTAATGGTAGATGACGCCCCACATAAGTTTATTTAGTGTCATCTAGTGTCAGAAAGCTGAACTATCATACTCAAAGGGCCGATTAAGAAATTATTTAGTAAATTAAATATATGTACATAAACTTTATAAAGTAACATATGCTTTATTATTATACTAGTGGAGATGTCTGGATTCCTAAGCCTAGTTAATTATACATGAGTACTATAAACGTTTTTATGAAATATCTGCGATATTACATTTACATATTTTAAATTAGTAATTCTATTCAGCATGCGTTTTCTATGGAGTAATTATTTTCAACTCTATATTTTATATCTGTATATATATAATAATGATAGATGGAAATATGATGGATTTTCATACAAACCTTTATTCCCTATTCTACACTTTAGACACTTTATTCATTACAATATACCAAAAATCCTTCCTTAGTGTTTTTTTACAGTGTCACAGGACCCCGCCTGCAAATTTCCACGTTCCGTTACCCTATTTTGGCTAGCTCCTAGCTATATTTTGGGCTGATATGTCAATCAGGCCGTTACTATTTTATATATATTTATATAGATAATTATTTTATAGATTTTTTAGATATGACCAATTAGAGTGACTAATATTAAATTATAATATTTCAAGGGTTTTTTCTAGTGGTCTATGTACGTGGCATTCCGAATTTGCACACAGATCTACCCACGCCAAAGTCAAGTTACGAATACGCTTTATCATCTGCGACGTGCTTTGTCTACCTGTGGTACCTTTTATGGTACGCGCCGTCGACCTTATCTGTTTGCCAAATTAAATTTGTAAATTGAGTTATTTTGTTTGTATACATAAGTTATTTAGTTGCTAGTTTCGAATCATGATAGGACAATTATAAAACGAAGAAGTACATTTGTATCGTGGTTAATATAAAAAATACTTTATACTAGCAAGCGGCCCCGACTTCATCTGCATTCAATTCACAATGTTAAGTCTATTAACAGTATGCAGTGTAATAAATTTTTAAGAGTACAATAAAAGCGACGCGACGTTAAAGAAATTTATATTTGAAAAAAAAATGCACCATAACGTCATTGAAAATTGTTAGGAACCTGTATGGCCTAGGATTCGATTTTGAAGAGTTTCTTTTTGTTTTAGAAATCAAAGGACCAATGCTAATAAAACTATTAATAGGGCCCCCTTGAAAATATCCCCTTTACTATAAAAAAAAATAATTTTCCAAATCCGTTAATAGATGACTAAGATCCGAGGTTGCAAACACAAAAAAAAACGAATTGGAAACCTCGTTTTTAAAGTTGGTGAAAAATGAATAGGCAGTACCTACGGTGTTAGAGGATCAATCTCAGACATACTGATATTATTTTTTAAATATATATGTGTATATATATATGTGTATATATATATATAGTTTATAAATTATATTACTTCCATTCCATTTCATAATTTACGATATTTATTCGTATAAACTTTTTTGAACTTCGAGAAATTTTATTATCTTTTCATCATGGTTTTGGGTCAATGCTACCGAAACATATCGAGGCATTAACCTCCTATTCATAGATGCGATATACCTGATAACGCTCTTATAAATAGTACTGTCCAATGAATACATTTTGTGAGGTAGGTATTTGTAACAAATTTACATAAAAATCGGAACAAAAAAAAAATGCTTGAGTTTTTATCAAGTTTTCTTCTTCTTTTTTTTTCTTTAAATCAAGTTGAAAAGATACGTAGTGCTCCAAATATAAATACCTAGTCATTTTATGTTACAGTTAACTATGACCATTCACACATAGGTCTCTTAACAGGGATATTAATCAATGACAGATTATTTTTGTGAAGATAATACATTCTGGTTTTCCACCATTCTTTCTGGATATTCATAAACAGATTATAAAAATACTGTTAAATTATAAACACAATATAAGTTATTTTAAGCTTTTTAGTTTCTGGATTTGAATTCAGGTAAATTGGAATATTTATGCCCACTGAACCCTAATTCATAGTAATACTTATATATTCTTATAGTAAAAAATAAGAGTATACTTCTTGTACTTATTTTGTATATCTATCTAATAAAATGAATGTAATTTAATCTTGTACATTAATAAAAGCTAATTTGGTATTATTCTATTTGCAAATAATGGCAACGTTTATCCAATAAGGATATCAAGGTTGAAGTGAGAACTTGCCTCCGTGCCCTAAATTTAGTCACTATGAAGTCATATTTGTGAACTATAAATAGGTACCCACGCGTTTCCAAACTTGTTCAAAATTACAAATGTAAGGAAACTTATACAGTTATAAAGTTTATGGAAGTTATACTTCTTTTGGCGCGTTAGGGAAAAATGATAAGAGTAAATTTTTACGATGCGCGCGCACACCGTCACTGAAAACCGACACCCTGAAGTTAGCTATAGTCAACATTTTATTCAAAAAAAGTATGTATGTATTAAATACTGTATTTTCTATTGTTAGCGTCGTTTTTTCTATAAACGTAGAATAAGGTGAAAGTTAAAATTTTTGAAAAGATTTTTATCTTGTTACGCCAAAGAAGTATAACTTCTAACGCGTGTACAATAGTACCTACACACACACTTTTTTATTATACGGATAATACTTCGTTATAATCATAATTTATCATTATTTTAAATAAATTAAATTTCATTAATACATTTTAGAACGTATAACATACATTTCGAATAAACTTTATGTTCACGTCAAGTAATTAACGCAGCGTGAATACACAGTGAACGCTCAAATCTGCTTTCTTAGCGCATAAGTTTTTCATGCTCTGTAGGAAGTACGCGCTTGTAGCAGAGTTATCTAGAGTAATACAGCTAAGTCTTAACGCTTTTGCTCAGAGTCTTGAAATTCTGTGTTAGTTACACTTATATTTTTTAAAACGCTTGCTTTGTTTTTTTTTTTATTTTAATCACATGATAATTGTATTTATAATGCATGAATGAAAACTAAGTGAGGTGACGTGGTTATATAATTAACAGCGGAAAGGTAAATTAGTTAAAGGCGAGGTATATTACTTGTATCGAAAACTTAGATTTTGTCCTGCCCTGATAATAAAAAATATATACTTGTATGCACGAAACGCTTAAGGTGGCTTGACTTTTTTCCATTCTTTTAACGATTATCATTATATTTCAACCAATTTACAAAAAAAAAACTAGACAAATTATATACCTATACCTTTCCCGTGAATTATTATTCTATCTATTGGTAAAGACCATGCGGTTCCGTTTAGTAGTTTCCGAGTTTGTCGTGAACATCCAGACAGATAGACAGACGTGTCACACGATTTTGTTTTCTAATATGTACTGATATAAACCTCAAATATACTTGTATATTTGAGGTTTATAAACTCCAATAGGAAAGTTTATACGCCTAGGTATTTTCACGGAGAAAGGTTTTTGAAATCCATTTCGTTATGACTAGGCACTACGTGATATTAAACGAGGTCGACTTGTATATTTTTATTTTTTAAGCCGATCGTTATGAAAATTGCTATTTTAGGATAGAGAATTTGATTTTCAACTGCTTTTTACAACAAATGCTAGCAAACCTGTGCAGAGCCACGGGCACAGGTTGTATGATATAATTTACCAGCTATGAGTATGTTTCTCAACAATACTTCTATAATAATAATTTATAAATTAATTTAGGTATCTGAAACTTGTGTCATCGGCGAATATCAAAAATAACAATGATATCTCCTTAGATTCTAATAAGGCACTTGTGAATGATATACTTGGACTTTTTCGCAGAAACTCGATTGGTCACGTCTTGTCTTCTAACAATGACTAAGATAGGAAAGATATGGAGTTGAACTCGTCGCGAAAAGAGAACATGTGACATGGGCATATGATTCTACAATGAATATTGAGAAAAAAAAAACATTATGGCAAAAGTATTACTTTGAAATGTTTAATAATATTTAATCAAGATATAAATTAAGTATGTGATTATTATATACCCGAAAAATATGGAATATATAATAATATTAAAGTCATCGATTACTGTATATTAAAACATAACTAAATAGGATATTTGTAATAGCAAAACATTGATGGCATCATTAAGATAAAGGTTTATTTGTTTAGGTAGTTATATATATTAGTAAATTAGGTACGCATCGCTTTATAATTATAATGTGTGATAACTGTATAATGTAATGAATGTGATTCAAATCAAGAGCCCGCGGTAACTAAAATTAGACTGTTTGGACATTTTTGCAATGATCCAAATTTGGTAAGAAATCCACTATACAGCTTACATGGCGCTGTATGCTTTCGATTTTATTTTTAGTTTATTATGACTGCGAGCCATATCTATAACAATATTTGTGTAGTTTTTGTTTTTAAATCCTCACTACTATTATACATACAAATGTGAGTATGTTTCTTTGTTACGCTTTCACGTCTTAACTACTCAATCGAGCACTATGAAATTTTGCATACACGCTGTCAATAGTACAGTAAAAGTCTTAAAAAATATATCATAGGTCATAAAAGGTCCGGAAAAAGTACTGAAGAATAATAAAGATAAAGAATAGGAAGAATCTACGTTAACGTGGGTGAAGCCGTGGTCAAAAGCTAGTTTGATATGTTTTAAATTTGCGTTAAATATAAAATCTTTATAATTGTCTGGGAAAAAAAACACGTTTGCGGTTAACGAGGAGGCCATATTGGTATTCGATATATCTATAAAGCAAGTACTGCGTATCATACCATGATGGGAGGGCTTTTTCTAAGTCCGTCTGTCTAGCTACCACGCTCAAGTTGGCAATCTGTCGCCAAGCACCTGTTGTTGTATTCCGGCAGCTGCATTTGAGACCCATTCTCCTTCTAGGTTTAGCGTGACTACCATCTTAGACCACATCATCATTCAACATCTGATGAGATCGTGGTCAAACGCAAAACCTATAAAATATTTAAAAAAAATCTCTGTAAATCTCGATTTCACTGAAGAATTTTTTTTTTTTTTTTTTTCGAACTGACCTACACTGTTGACCCGGAGGCCGCTACAGTTTTACCGGACTACTAAGGGGAGCGCTTAAGGCACTCACCCGATTGTTTTTAGGCGAAACATCTCAAGGGCACTCGGTGCACCTCGGCTTGAGCTGTCGCCGGATTCCCGACGTAACTAAGCTAGCTAAGCTATCTATCCATGCAATTGTAATGCGGTCTTCACCAATTGATAGAATAATTCACGGGGAAAGTTTAGGTGTATAATTTTTCAAGGTTTTTTTTGTAAATTGGGTGATAATTGTTGAAAGAATCGGAAAAAGACAAGCCGCCTTAAGCGTTTCATGGACATAACTATATATTTTTTTATTATCAGGGCAGGACAACGTCCGCCGGACCTGCTAGTGTATCTATATATATAAAAATGAATTACTGTTCGTTTGTCTCACTAAAACTCGAGAATGGCTGGACCAATTTCGTTAATTTTGATCTTGAAATATTTATAGAAGTTTAGGGAAGGTTTAAAAGGATGAGAAACATAAATAATAAGTAAAGGAAAATATTAAGAAAGATAATTTAATTTTCAAATACAAACTCTTCCTAGCTATGAAACATTTGAAGTATTTTATCTTTTTAGAAACAAAAAATTGTTATTCATTCCGTTGTCAAATATTTATAGATGCGTTCAGAAATTTGCCTGTTTCATAGCTGTAGTATGACATCCGCGAACTCTTTGGTCTGTTTTGTTGGAATTCAAAACAGTCCTGTATCAGAAATATAAATAGTACGTGAAAAAGCTTTAAATTGATTAAGTGTATAACTGTGTTGCGTTTATAATGTAAATAAAAGTGTTGTATTAAGTTTTGACCACATTTTACACAATGTAAGTGATATGAAGTTCACCGTGTCATCTAGTTTTTAATAAAGCTTATGTTGATAATTATAAGCTGTATACTTATCTAAATATTTGTTCAAAGACATTTTTGTTAACAATATTTGTTTTCTTATGTAAATACAAAGATACAATACACATATATGAATTCGTGAAAAATGCATGTGTGACCATGCATGTTTCACGAATGTATATGTGTATTTGGTATCTGACTACTGTGTTATGTGACCTATTTCAGTCCGAAAAGGGCAAAAAAAACAGCCCACCACTGAGTGCCTAGGTGTGCAAGTGTGTGGGGTGATCGTGTAAGTGTAGACCATGTGTAAACCACTGTATTCGCGCGAGTAACATACTCGAGGGCTCTACACCGAGGGACTACCTAGGCTCGAGCTGTTACAAGAAAAATCGCGACGAGTGTGCGGGATCGAATCTTCACCCCTCGCTCAAGGCGGTGAGCAGAGAGAATCGCGGGCGTGGGCGCAAACACGCATCTTTTCAGAGGGGATCGAGCTAAAAAATAAAGTACAATGGCACGGTGCCGATTTAACTAAATAATTACGTAACAAATCCTAATGTATCGGTCTATTGTATATGAACACGCGGGTTCGTACTGATATTTTGATTTACGCGAATTTATTTATGCGCGGCGCGGGTTAATTGTTGTACCGTGGTCGCGACGGCCGGGAAAGCGGAGATGGCGTTTAAGAGCCCGAGCTCAGACGTACTATTAACTAACGCGTTAAATGCGATTATCTCTTGTACATCGTGTACCAAAAGAAGACGAGCTATCCAGTCTATACCGGAGGTCGATACTGAAGCCGCGATAGGTGGCGCAGGGGTGGACAGAGCCTTTTGAGGCTGGGGCTTGGCTTTAGGAGCCGAGGGAGCTGGCGGGGAAGGCCTTACGCGCCAGGAGAGCGCGCTCGGCGCAGGAGCGGATGCTGCCGGCGCACTGGAGGTGCCCGGCAGGTCGGGGAAAGCCTTCTGGCTTTGTATGGGCGGAGGCGGAGGCCGCTTCGTTCGAGCCGGCGGGCCGTGCGCCCTGGACCGGGTCGCACGACCGCCGCGGCGGGGATGGGTCGAGCGAGGCGCACGGGGACACCCGCGATAATTCGCGGTATGACCCGTTTGCTCGCAGAGGACGCAGCTCGGAGGCTCGATGGATTCGGGGCTAGTGGAGTGATCCCCGAGACACTTCACACACCTGGGACGCAGGTGGCAGTGCCGGGCGGAATGACCGTACACCTGGCAGTTGTGACACTGCGAGGGTACCTGGGACTTGCGAGGACACTCGACGAATACAGGGGACAGGCCGCAAACCGAGTTGAGGCTGAAAATAGCCTTGCCTTCCAAGGTGCGGTCCAGTGTGACCATCACCAGGTTGAAGGGGGCCTTCGTGCGGGGGTGGCGCATGCGCTGCACGCTCCGGACCGGGAAGTCCTGAGTGTTCAGGCAATCTGAGATGTCGTATTCGGTGAGTTCAGAGGGAACTCCTCGAATGACGACACGGAGGTGACGCTCTTCCTCGAGAGCGTGAGTGAAGAAAGGGAGCTGACGCTCCCTGAAATATCTCGTGAGCTTGCGATGCTCATCGGGGGTCGACACACGGATAGAAATGCCGGCAACAGTGTTGACGGCGGATTGGTAAGCGATTTCTTTCGACTTAAGGTCGTCCGAAATCTCTACCCAGCGGGCTTTGTCACGGAAGGTGACGGGAGGCGGTGGGCGTGGCTTTTTAGCCGCGACCGCGGGTTCCGCAGCCGGAGCTTCAGCCGAAATCGCGGCAGAGGGCGTGGGAGAGGCTCGGGGCACCCGAGCGCCACCTATATTGGACTGCTTTGGGACTGAGCGTCCCGTAGCTGAGTCGCTGTCGGTCTGAATCGCGGCGCGTGGGCGTTTACCGCGGCGCGTGACGGTTGTGAAACCGTCTTTATCGGCGGACGACGTCGCGGGCGCGGGCGCGGGCGCGGGCGCGGGCGCGGGAGCGGGCGCGGGGGCGGCCGCGCGATGCGCGTCAAGCTCCATGTCGGACTCATCGTCGGAGTCGCAGTCGGACGGCGCGAACGGGTCGTCGCGGAAACAACGCGGGACTCCGAACTCACTTTTGTACCCGATACGCGCGTAAGTGCGTCGGAGCCTATCGAATTCCGATACTAAGAACGGATTTTGCTGACGCGCGAACATATGGAACCTAATAAGGTCCTCGAGTTGGACGGTGTCATCTAGGGCCTTAGGGGCCTGAAGGGGCGGCGGGATCGCGGGGGTGGACATGACTAACCTCCCTGCCTGAGGGGCAGGGGGGTGCGCCTAATTTGAATCTAACGGACAATCCGTGTCCGGGCCAAAAGGAAAACGCGACGCGACGCGAACGCGAATCTTCTCTTCAAACTGCACACGCGCGGCGCGAAGAACGACGCTCTGCACGGCACACGACGCGCTGCACGACTCTCGAAGCGCAGCACGAGGCACGACGCGTAGCACGGCGACTCGACGCACTGCAAACAGTGTGCACGGCTTCGCACCGAAAAGTGCGGTTTAAATGGTGCACTAATGGAGGTACACCGTCGCTCTGAAAAGAGCGTACGATCGACAGTAGCCGCTCGAACACACTAAACTTCCGGACACACACGAAAATATCCGACAACTGCGCGCGAGTTGCCGAACCAACGGACCGTCAGAGCTGCGAGCGGGCACGTGCGCACCCGGCCGCTGCTCGAACGAGACTCTTCACTGAAGAAAACAGAAAGAAACAATTTGGGGTATTGTAAGGATTATTAATGTAACATCGCGTAAGTACAGTACACGGCGTTTGATTTGGCAGCGTCGGGGAGAAGAATGAGACATCGGGATTGCTTCGGGTTTTGTAAAGCGTTCTCTCTATCGCACAGCTCAGTTACTGCAACTGACTAAGATAACGTTATACGGAGCTTAGCTTAGCCAACTATCTCTGTTTTCTTCCCGACATGTCAAAACAAAAGGCAGTAGTACTATACAGATATATGTTGTGGAGGTTTTAAATACATATATAAATAAAATTTATGAAAACTATATAGTTCAATTATGGTACTTTGCTTTTAGGTAAGCTTTGTCTTCAATCTCACATCAGACTATTAATTCACAGTTCTAGCTATAATGCTTTCTAAATATATACTTAAAAGGACACACCTCCATAGTTACACTAAAAGGATTCTTTTCGTGAACATTAACCTACATTTTCCATATATTACAGCCGTTGCAATTTCTATTGTCTATTTTGAGAATGAATAACATTATTATTTACTTACTTATTATCTATTTTAGATTCAACGAAGGATTTATGAAAAGGATGTCGAACAGACTGGTATGACGTCACATATATAAAAATACACCCTTCGCCATTTATTGTCAGCTATGATTTTCATTATACTTTATAGATTGAATTACACGATGCTTAACGAATTGGTTTATACAAATCCGATGTACATATTGTAATATAAAGGTATACTGATAAACCTGTAGTTCTGTTTGTATATTAATACGCTCTTATGCAAATACTGTGATAAGCAAATATTATAAAAGACATTGATTAAGACTTTAAAAAAATCTTATTTTGTTTTTAATTGTAAGTTCTTGTTGACGTAATTCAAAAATGGCTTTGCCTATTTTTAGATTAATTTTATATTCGGATAGCTTATATCATATCTTAATTAAGTAATAAGTTACTAGAATTGTTACAAAATTCTTTTAGAAAGTGTAAAAATATATATTTCTAATTCCTAACAGATTTTCATGACATATTGGGCACGATAAGTATACTATACGTCATTTGAAATTGATAAACTTCAAAATGTATCAACAAATACCCTTAAAAATGTAGGCTAAAAATAGAATTTTATTCAATGAAATTTTGCATAGAAGTAGTATATATTATTACATTGTAATTGATAGTATTATCAATTACATTCTTAAAACATTTTGTTCTCAACTGATTTTCATCACATTTTGTATATGGCAAGTAGTGGGTTTATTGTAATTCCAAAATTAATAATCTGTAAAAAAAACTAATAATAGTTTTCGAAATAATGAGATATAATTTAATAAAATAGTGAAAAAGGATGCGTCCAAATTCACTGGTATTTGCTATTGCTATTGCTCGCTGCTTTATTTGCGTCAATGTAGATTTTTTATCAATCCGGAACAATACTTTTATAGTTGAAAGGTACCCTATGTCCTTATTTGCACCCCTGACAACAATTCTGCGAAATTTCGTGAGGACCGGTTAAGTAATGAATGCATGAATACGTAACACACAAAACAGACTCACGTTTACATTTATAATATTAGTAAAGATTTATAGTGTCCTCTATTATAACGTTTACAGCATTAAAAAACCGCATAATACACCAGAGATAATTTCTGTTAGACTAGTTACCGGGAAACACATTAAATAAAAGAGACAAATGTGAGGAATGAAACAATGTTTTTGAAATAAAATAAAAATAGGTTTAATAGTTTTACTACTAGCAGTTTAATTATTTCAAGTTTTTTGACAACATATAAACATGGATTTTGCAAGAAAAATATGATAACCATATATTCGCTAAAATTTTAATTTTATTGTATTTATACACCTATAATAAATAGTGTGTAAAAATGGTGTTTACAACATTTTGTAATGGCTGGACTCATCTATCGGGCTGTAAGCGTTCGGGCGCGAGACTTTGTGGATGACGACCCAAAAATGGCCATAAAAAAATAATAATGAAATCGCCATAAAGGTTATATAATGTCAGCAAAAAATCCCGAATCACTACATAGTATAAAACAAAGTCGCTTTCTCTGTCCCTATATCCCTATGTATGCTTAAATCTATAAAACTACGCAACGGATTTTGATGCGTTTTTTTTTAATAGATAAAGTGATTGAAGAGGAAGGTTTATATGTATAATAACATCCATTAAATAGTGCAGAAGTGCTGGCCAAGGGCAGTAATGAATAAATCAAAACTACTGGAACGATTTTAATCATTTTTTCAGTGAATGACATAGGCTATATATTTTATACCCGTGCGAAGCCGGAACGGGCCGCTAGTTACTAATATAGATTTAAAAATAGTTGTAACTAGTTAAGTATAAAAATAATATTTTGTCTTGCTCACTTTAATAATGTATTCAAGCTGCACTAGATTTGAAATGATTTAGAATTAAAACTATTTCAGACAAAACAAACTAAAAAAAATATGTAAAACATTGTAATCTGATTACGGGTGTTGTGTTCCTATAGCTTGAATATTACGATCGAATCTATTATTAGCACATTACATGGCTGATTGCTGTAATAGTCAGGTAGTTTAGTAAGTTACGTCTTACTTACGTACCAGAATTGATAATAATTATGCAGGTTAGTTGTGCAATTGGAATCTTGGACGGCGGCTATTGAAGTTTTCATACAGAACAAGTTACCTAGTTCTAACCAGATCAAATTAAAGAATAGAAAAACGGATTTGTGGCTTTGTATGGATCCTGTCCATCTACTACCTAAGTAGACACAATGTGGTATCCTTCTCCACTCTCTTTTATCAGCTTTTATCATCGTTTCTCCACGTTTTTGGATATATTCTTCTTCACATACTCCTTCCATACTGTATTTCGTATCCAAAACTCCTATATCTTCATAGTGAATATTCTTCTATTGATTATAAATATATCGCTTCATTTTCATACGTTAATTATCTTATATCTATATAAATAAAATGACAAAGGTCTGCCGTTTTGCGGACATCATGCAAAAATAATTGGTTGCACTTCGATTAATTTTTTTACATATATTTCTTAGACATTTGGCTCTTACCTAAAATTATAACGATATCTTCAATTAACGTAGTTAAAAGCATTACGCGTTCATTAATGTGTATTTTCTTGTATGGAGAATTGGAACAATCGGTGTGGTGTGCATACGTAGGACAACGCAGATGAAGTTGCGGGAGTATCAGCTAATCTGAAAATAAAATACCTTCAGGCAAAAAGTGAATATAAAATATTTCTTTATATAAAGTGCTGCACTAACTAATGGCACTGAACTGCGCAAATTGCATTTTCAAATAAAAATATATGAGAGTTGTAACCTGTTTGTACTTCCATCCAGAGTTCCAGATTCGTTGAAATATATATATATATACGAGTATATAGAATATTCTTTTTGAATTTTGATGATTTTTCCTTGATGTAGCTACATCTATAGAGCAACAGTAAGCATACATTTACATTCGTAAGGAGTCAGTAATACTTCATTAAAAAATCGAGATCTACTTGAATGTATAAAGTTTTCTCACTTGTTTACCTTTTTGGTTGCACTCATAGCAATTTACCATTAAAGCATATGGGCGTAAGTTAGAAATACCTTGTACTGATTTACGCCCTTACGCTTTTAAGGTACAATATGTGACGGGATTCATACGCATATTTAAATTGCGAATGACATATTTTCTTAAGCATATCACTCAGCAACATATCATCAAGATATGGCCTCGCATGTTTGTACCTAATTCACAGATAATCAATGAAAAATATGCTAACAACTTAAAATCTACAAGGTCGTAGGGCTTTATCTAATGCAAGTCTGGCTAGCTACCACCCTCAAGTTAAAAAGTTACCAAGCAAATCTACGTGTATTCTAGCAGGTTCACTTGAGAGGCAGTCCACCTTTAGATTTGGCGTGTTAGTAACTTTTTTTTATGTATTTTTGAGCACCAATCTTTTAAATTATTATTGCGATTGTGGAGTAGGTAATAATATTACAATTGTCTTGTGATAATTTAAATGTTCACACAATTTTCAAACAGGACTACGCTCATATGCGACATCAGTCGTGATCTAGTTGCTGTTCTCATGAAGATAAATTTGCAGCTCCTTCTGATGCACGGCTCAAGGATTACTGTTCTCCAACCCAAGGTATATGGTATTTTGCTTTCGTACTGAAATCTGCATAATGGACGGTAATACTTGTGATAATTAATGTAATCCATCCTAAATATTTAATTAGCTATATTTTAGTTTAATCCTATTTTAATTATAATACGTTTACTTTCAAAGTCTAAAACAAACAACACTGATATGAGATAACTTTAGCGATATAAGATATACAAGCAAGTAAGGAGTATAGATTTTTTAGGAACACAATAAAAGTACACTGCATCAATTTGAATTACTTTAAATAAAGTAGTCGTTAAGGTGCAATTTAAAATGTTTCATTTTTTATTTTCTTCCCGTTAAAATGAACAAGATCACTCTTGTAGGTACTAAGAACAAAGTTACTTTTGCAAATAAACTCTGCATTACATTTTGTATGATAAGCTTAACAAAGTAATTTATTACTTAAAGATTTCTACGTTAAAAGGGTTTAAGAAATGTAGGAGTTTATATCAACAACAAAACAGTAAACAAAGACGTTATGAACAAAATCGGAGCTCAAAGTGAGCCTAGTTAAATATAAGAAATCCACTTTACGATCACCTTACATGTAGAAGATAAAGTTACAAGTCATTTTTTTCGATCGTATTAGCGTTGAAGCCGTTTCTGTGTTGGCGATATCTAGGATTATGACATCGTTGGTAATGTTTATGCAAAATATCGCCCACGCTTCATTGGCATGCATCTGGATTCTGGGGCCGCGCGTCGGCCGGGCTCGATCGGTGCGGCGCGGCGTGATAAATAAGAGCAGTGGGCAGTACGCCCACGGTCTTGTTCGTACGTGCTTCTACATTTGTGCACTTAACATCAATTATAAGGCTATTGTTTTAATCATGATTTAATGGAATATACGTTAAATTAATTTGCATAACACGTACGTGTGAGGTGTACCGTCTGTAATTTTCTTTGTGTTTCGAGAATTATTGACCTATTTTTTAACAATACTAAGGCATAGTCACATGTGTTGGTAGCATTGTGGAATGGGTTATTCGATGCGATTTACCTATGAGATGGAGCTCTTAAAACAGGCATTGAAACATTCCCTTAAAGGTCGTCAACTCAGTAATGATGTACCTGATGTTGCAGTTGCACATACGCGACTATAACCATTTACCATGAGGTGGGATTTCGTGCGGTTTGCTGGCCGTTTGTATAAAAAAGTGACGACATTGTGCCTGGATGTGAATACAGTATAAACCAAATATAACGACGATTAACAACAGATCGGCAAATAATTGTCCTTAGACGATATTTCGTCGGCTTCCAACATTCTCGTCTACTGGGTATAAGAGTACACTGGATCATAAACGTGACGAACTAAAAAAAGGTTCTTTGTAATTAACCATCGCCATGTGCGTTGTTATTTTGAATCAGTTGGGTATAGATCTCCACTAACTCGCTTAGTTACCGTATGATCCCAGGATGCGGCAATGTAAGTGTGCAATTATGGTGGATAATCCTTCTAATTCTTCAAAAATAGCGTGCTTGCGCCCACGTCTGCGAAACTATCGATCACGTTGCCGTAGAGAAGTGATTAATTTCGTTTCCGCACACTTGCCGTGGCACCCTTGGCAGCGACTCTCAAGCCTAGATTCGATTTCCTGAAGTGGAACCCTCTGGCACGCTGCTACCGCGATATAGTGATACTACATTCACTAGCATACACACAGTAGGTACACATCTTGTTGAAAGGTCATTGCTTTATATATTTTTTTCATTTTTGGTTATTATTACTCAAAATTGACATACAAGAAATACATGTACGCGTTCGTGCAGCACATATGTGTTTCACCAACGCATACATGTAAGATTAGCGTAGCTCTTATGAATACTGTAGCTCAATATGTTATATTGCGTACAAGGGAACAGCTTACGCCGGAGTCCGGCCATTTTGGCACCATTGCGTTAGTTACCATTTTAGCGCTAAGCGCTCACCCAAAATTTCCGGTGAAGCTATGAAGACTCGGCAAGCCAACAGAATATAGTCTGTTGGAAAAAATATGGTAAGCTTACATCTGGTTTTTTTTTTTTTATATTATAGGGGGCAAACGAACAGGTGGGTCACCTGATGGTAAGTGATCACCACCGTCCATAGACACTAGCAACACCAGGGGAGTCGCAAGTGCGTTGCCGGCCTTTTAATATATGTGGGCCTCCGGCGCTCTCACTGACCGAACGAAACACAACAGTGCAAGCACTGTTACTTCACGTCGGCTTTCTGTAAGAGGGTGGTACTACCCCGGGCGAGCCGACCCATTCATGCTAAAACTAGTAAGAGCTTCAGCGTAGCTCTACCACCTACGAAAAATATAGGTACGGTATAGTAGACTCGATCAAGCCTAACAAATTTAGTGTACTAAACTTTCTCTACAAAAACTATATTTACTTTAAAATATATGGAAAATTGATAATAAGAACATCCTATGTATTTGAATTATTTAAGATAATTTTTTGAAATTAGTTTATTAACGAATTTATCGTGTTATAAAATTGCATCAATAATTTCGAAAGCATGAAAGCTTTGTTTCTTAAGTATCCTTACTAAGTAGTATTTCATTCTTGAGGCTTGTTTTTTCGTATACGATGTATCACTCTCGCCCTGATGTGTTCACGGTTTTATAAAGAGAGCCTAAATACGCGAATATTTCTCATCTCTAAATATAAAAATGACGGCACATGTTAGAGACACTTGCTTAGAATTTACACAACGAGTTTAAGTGTTTACGTATAAAGCTCATACTACTCGCAGATTATATTTATGAGCTACTTACCTACTTTAAAAATTTAGAAATTCATATTTTCATAGAATGAAAAAGAAATGTACAATTCTGGGAATTTATACTTAATCTTTAATCTTTTCATCTGGTTGATGATACCATGATAAGGCATTTCTGTTTTTTAGGTTTTTAGTGTTGTGGCACAACAGACAATGAAATATGTATTGTAATAATTATGTTGTTAATTCCGTAAGGTACGAAGCTTGTCTTGATTGCTTCTTGCAACTTAAAAATGTTACAATTCATAATATTCAGTAGTTGTTTTTTTATATAAAAAGAGATATATTATATCGCAGTGTTCCTAGATTAAAGACTTATGTAATATTTATGACCTTTTTTTATAATACAACGTTATAAAATGCATTTTGCCAGAAATGCAAAAATGATGAGATCAGAACTGAAATAAAAAAGTAGTTTGCGACTTCTTTGACTTATGGTTGTTGTGTTGAAACTATTCCAGGAATTTCAAAATATGTAGAATCTTTTTTTAAATGCGCTCTTGTATTGCATGTTTTTTTTTACATATAGCTATATTTCAGAATAGTTGCTACACGTAAAAGCATCCTAGAACCTACTTAAGGGTGTGTTTTATTAAACTGGAATATAGGAACCTTTAACCTCATGAAATTTGATTATGAATATACATTTGTGTAAATGGTATTTACTGATATCATGTTCGAACTTATTGTCTGAATGTCCTTCGTCGTCATCCGTCTGTATAGGACCATCGACAAGATGCCTTTACCTTCCTTATTTATAACGATTCCATTATAGTAAAAATGAATTTTTATTTCATGGAAACAGCGGTTTTTGTGGATGAATTTAGGGCCGTCTTTTATTTTGTCGTTATCATTTAACCTTAACAATGCTTTTACTGATTTTAAGTTAACTTTGCTAAAAAATATCGTTACTGTTTAGCTTCTTTGGGAAAGCATAATGATATATAGCCCAGTAAATAATCTCAAAAGTATAGTAGTAAGTAGTATTTCCCAATAAAAAAGTCTTGCTAAAATCGATTCAACAGTTTCGGAGATTAGCCCGAACAAACAACAGACGTTTCATTTTTATTTAAATGTATTTTTACACAGGTTGCCATTTGTATACTGTTAATTGATATAGTCCTGATAGTTTTTGCGCTATATATCATCTCTATAGTAAGGTTATTTTAAGCTTTGCTTTGTCTTTGGTAACATTGTGACATTGTTCCAAGCAGGCACGTATACAGAGAGGGGGATAGTTGGGATTTATCCAGTCCCCACCCCCCTGAAAACTGACGTTACATAAAAAAACGGGATCATAAACACTGTGAAGTGCGAAGTAGGTATAGATCGGTTAAATAAAACAACTAAACGGCTTTTCTTGATTGATAAACGTCGTAATTTAAGTTATAAAAAAATGTATTACAGTGCTTACAGTAATTTTTTACAGAGTTCACATGGTTATTTCAATGTTTGTTTCCCCCCGAACCAAAAGTTTGGATGCGTGTCTGGTTCCAATCTTTCCAAGGAGAGATTCTATAGTAATAATAAAACTATCTTCATAATACGTCGCTTGATAGATAAGTGGAAATAACGATTCTACTTCTACGCTAATTTAATTGACATACCCAAAAACATTTTGTTGGTTAAATATTCAACTATCTGCAATAAATGTATACCTGGGTTAAATTTGTTTGCCTATTTTTAACTATGATGACAACAGCTAACGTTTGATGGAAATATGATTATTAAGTAAGCATTAGATGAGTTCGTGGAAGGCGCAAGTCCAAGTATTCTACAAAACCTGTTTCAAATCAGGTATGGTAAGATATCCCCATAGAGTTATATGGTCAGTTGTGACACCATGTCAGCACCGACCTCAAGGTGATGTGGTTCTACGACAGATATACGAAATTAATTTACTATATAGCGTTTTGTTAATGGTTTATATTATTATAGTTTTATAATAAATAAATAAAAAGTATAGTCGGTTTTAGTTTAATCTTTGAAATAGATATCGGTAGCAAATAATTAAATTTGTAAGCTTAAAATCGTTTATAGACTATGGAAGTTCTTTCGAAAAGAGCTTAAGACAACATTAGTAAGTAAATATCACAGTTTATATGATATTTTCGTAAGGATCTATATTAAACTAGCTTTTGGCAGCGGCGTCGTTTGCGTTATTGTAGATCTGACTTATCCCTCGGGAATAGTACTTTTTTTCTGGTAGTTAATTAGAATCGATTAAGTTGTTAAACAGAAAGCGTAACAAACAAACAAACTCATATTCACATATATAATATTAGTTAGGATGCAGGTTTATGAATCTAATATATAACTTGACCAACTTTAGAATCCCTTATATATTAACCGTCTGTATTAATTTCCATATAACCTTAAATAATATGTTTTAGTAATTCTATAATTTAAAAATGTATTCAAAATAAGGAACTGTGTAATTTATGTCAGGCCTCTTGTACTATTTAAAATGCTTCAGACGAAAACAATGAGAGTTGACACACCGAAGAAAGGATTTCTATGATAATCGTTTAGCTATTACCCTTCGCTAGATAGCGCTTCTTGCATTAATTTCAATGTATACCGTCCAATCGATCACCGTGAAAATTGTAAAGTATGTGGATATTTTGAAATACAAAGAATATTCACATAATATTTGTTTACCTAAACTCTACAATAAGTAATATGATAATAACAAAGAATACAAAATGTGCAGCGTCTCTGCAGATACAGCTATTTTATTAGGTAGAAATTTTAAGGAATCTTTAAATGTTTGTTTTGTATTCAAGCTGCCAAAATCTCTGAATTATAATTCTATTTTGTAGTTGCAGCCTTCTTAGTTGTAGGAAAATACGAATACCATTTATAGTCAATGTTAAATTAATGTCAATCTATATTCTATATAAATATTGTATAAGACAAAGTCGCTTTTTACGTCTGTCTGTGTGTTCTCTTAACAATTCTAAATTAAGTAACGAACTTTGATGTAGTTTTGACTACCGTTTAGAATTTTTTTTCTAGAACTTTTCAGTATATAACTCATTTATATAAAGTAGAGAATACCCAATGTATTCCAATAAAGTCGTAAGAAGAAGTTGTTTTGCACACATTGGTAATGTTTGCTAGAATGTATGAGATACATAAAAATAATGTACTACAGAATTGTACATCTTAATAAAGCAGACGGTACATGTTTATTTTCTATGCACAATCACAGTAATAATTTTTTTCTTTTACAAATTATTAAAAAAAAAATTGTTTATTTGCGACGATACTTGAGCATCCCTTTTCCAGAGAAATACTTTAGTTGGGTTGTTATTTAATTTACTACAAAGTTACGCTTCACAGCATACCATTTTAATTTTCAATCAAATTTGATTCAAAAGCAACAAAAAAAGTTGTTTATTTGAAATTTCTGACGTAGCTCTTATGACTTTCCATAAAGGTATAAAAAATAATCTAAATCCATACGAAGCTGGGTGGATCGCTAGTTAATAATAGAATAATAATAAATGTATCCCATTCATATGTAAATATCAAAACATAAATTTATACTTAACTATTGCTGTAACCTTTATTTTATCAATTGTGTTACAAAACTAAGCGATGGCCACGATTTCGTTCTTGTCAAAATGGTTTCCTCGTTTCATGGGAATTTCGTGATTTACCTGGATTCATTATGAACTGTATGTTATTTTTTAATTGAAATGTTGCCATCATTTTGTACTCCCTGTAACACTTTCACTAATTTAGATAAACCTTTGAAAAATTGTATCATTACTATATAACCTTTGTGGGAAAGCATAATAATGTGTAATTTGAATGATACTTTTAAAAGTCCTCTGTACGACAGTAAAGAGTCGTCAAACAGACACTTCAATTATATATATATATATATTTGTAGACTGATTTTATAATATTACAATTTACATGTAAATAAGCATGCTCAAATGACGCTGATGTTTTATTGTTTTCAAATCGCTTTATGTAATATTTTATTTTATACTGTATTCGTAAATCGATAAGAGAAACATTGTTTTTTATGATTAAAATGATGAGAGAGATAGTATGTTAAAAAGTATAAGGTAACTCTGTAGTAGTAGCAGAGTATAATCCTTGACGTTGCGTCCACGCAGTTTTCCATGAGTCCTCGCCCCCACTCTTGCGCACGCAGACAAGGTTTCCGCGCCTGTGTCATACTCAGTCATAGTCGTATTTCCGTCCCTCTCGCGGTTGCGTGCCCAATCGATAACACACCATCGATACAAAACGAATGTTTTACAAACTTTTCTGAATGAAAAGTCCGTGTAAAGTATGAAAAGGCCACACGTAAACACATTCGAGTCGTGTAACAGTGTTTTGTAATTCATATTTATTTAGTTTTCGTGTTTTCATTTATACATAATAAACGCAGTGCTTCAGTGGTACAATGTCGTAGTGTTTTTCAGTGAAGATATTGTGTTTACTGAAAGAATTCGCTTTGTTTACATTGAGGTTTGTAATTTTTTGTTATGACATTGATATTTTTATCTTAGTTATTTATGTACAATGTGTTAGACACATTATTTTTCAATACCAATGTATTTTATATAACAATAAAAATCGAAATCCTTGAGATAGTTATTTAAAATAATTAAATTCCAATATGTTATTATGAAACCCTATCTGATTATACAATTTTAATAAGTTATAGAGTAGTTGCTTATATTAGTAAGCTTTATACATAATGGTAACCTTAAACAATATTTTACTGAATTATGTACAATATTTTAGACATATTATTTTTCAATACCAATATATTTTATATCACAATAAAAATCAAAATCTATTGAGATAGTTATTTAAAATAAGCATATTCCAGAATGTTACGATGAAATCCTATATAATTATAAAATTTTAATAAGTTATAGAGGAGTTACTTATAATAGTAGGTTTTATATATAATAACCTTAATCAATATTTTTTTAAATATAATTAAGTGAATCATCAAATGTTATTATCAAAACAAATTGCGCATATTGAGTAAATAAGGTAGAATACACCTATGTTGTTTTTTACAATTAATAAGGTAATACGTTCTTTATATGAAAACTTAGGTAGTAGTACGTTTATATAGTCACTTGATAGATGACTTAGATTCTGTAAACGTATTTGGTAAACAATGTGTAATATTTTCCTGTATATTTTATTTACGGCAGTGAGGTTAGTTGTTAAATTATATGCACAAAGTATATAAGGTGCTAATATAATACTTATTGACGCATGTAAGTTTGTCTGGTTGTGTAGGTTTCGTCTTTGAACTATTGTCGTGATTTATTTAATTTTAGACATTACATGGGTTTCATAATATTTTGCGAAGAATCTAGAAAATGTATTATTTTTTATAGTTCAGTTATTTTCTTTCTTATCTTTCGACCGCATTATCTATAGCACGAATAACTTCTTATATATTGATGTCATTTTTTTTTATTGTCAAAACTTGAAATCTTCTGAATATAATATTACTATATATAATATTCTTTCATGATGTCCCCTTCATTTTTATGTTGATATTACTTATGCTGTAACGCAATGTCTCGATGTCATATGATGGAATGTTGATTTTTGTAAATAAATTAGGAAAGTCACTTAACATTTCCATTGTAGAAAATTATAGAATTTTGAATAAGGTATACCGGTGTAACCTGTGTAAGTCCTGATAGTAGAGAGAGCACCAGAATCGTCAGATTCATTTCTGATGAGAATCAGCGTTGCATTGAGTGGTCCAGTACTAAGGGTGTGGTTGTATATAGTATTAAGGGTGTAGCATCCTGTTAATGAAGAAACTCAGTTACGATTCCTGTTTGTTTCGTTATATTTCGTTATAAACTGTAGGCTGCATTAATAACTTAACATTAAATATAATAGATGTGTTTCTTTGTACTAGTGCAGGGTAGTATTATTTTTTATTGAATCGTTCAAACAATATTTCAATTTACTGTTATTTTCTCTTAAAAAATATATGTGAAATATGTATTTAAAATTCGCATTGGTTGGTTTTACCCGGTTGTTCGCAATTATTTACAAGACAGCGGATATAGTGGCCCAGTAGTGCGGTCGCAGGAAACCTGACTAACCAATCAACTGTCGACGGTTTTACATTATTCGTGTCCACTATTGTTTATACAGACAGACTTATTTAGATTTTTTTATGAGGGTTTAGAATTCCAACATATATTATACATAGGCTCATATATTAATATAGAAAGTTACAAGTAATTATACTTTTATTAAAAGTAATTATAATTTATTATAAGTAATAAGTAGTATAGTAACACAACGATTTGGAAGAGGCTAATTTTAAATCACAAATTTACAAAATATGACATTATAGAATGTTGTGAACTAGAAATTAAATATATAATTATATATATATACAACGATGTTAATGTAATATCTACTAGATTAGGCTTTCGAAATAACCTGTCAGTTCTATTAATGTGTAGTTCAAGAATCACGTTATATTTAGAACCACTAAATTATGAAATTTGAAATCATATCAACAGATGTGTAAATTTCATTGAACTGTTTAAAGATTATTACAAAAAATGTGTTTTTCTATCTATCTCTTTCTTCACATTGTTAAACGGTACATCCAAAAAAGGATGCCATATCTTAGACTACATATAATATAATCTCTATAGTCTATAAACATATTTTTTTTTTTCGAACTGACCTATACTGTTAGCCTGGCAATGCCTCTACAGTTCCACCGGACTACGAAACATTAAATAATAATTTCGTGGTAATACATATGCATGCCAATACTTAGCATGTACGTAAACTTGCCTTTGACATACGGACATTTTGTTATAGTTAAATTGCAATATACAATTTAGCTTAGCGCCATCTTGTGGCGCATTATAGGAAATTTGATAATATAAAAGTATCCTCCACGAAAAAAAAACACTTTGATTTGTCAATTTCCATGACTTGCCAAACAGCGACGTAGCTTATCAACGTCAGATATACTCACATGAGTTTTTACATATATGGATTCTCGGAAATTATATTGTGTATTTAAGTGCATTATCTCCTTTACTATAAGTATGCAGTCATTATTAATTAAACACTACGAATTTAAAGCAGAATCCGCATTCCTTAGTAAAAAACAATGGATTGCAATGATGAACATATTAATTGCAGTCTTTGACTCACTACTTTGTTATAACTTATGTTCCTTAGTTTTTAAGGTATGGATTTCGTATTGTTTTGTTAGTTTCATTATCAAATAGACAAAGAAGTAGGATCTAACTTGTCGTTTTTTGTATATGGAAGTAACATGTAGACGAAAAGTTTGTGCACACGGCTTCGACCGCGCAAATGTCGATTTGACCTATCATTCGGAAACAGTACTTATTTCTGGATAAAAGGTGCCGTATGTCCTTTTCTGTACTTCTAAGAATGTCTATGCAAAATTTCATGGATATAGGCTAAGTAACTAAGGCATGAAAGCGTTACAAACACACAAAATCATATTCGTATCTAACGCATTATTGGTCGGTATCATATATAATTTTTGTAAATTAATGTTGAGGCAAGGGACAAAGAAGTTCGGTGCCTGAACCACAGACTGTCTTTTAAATTTTGTACTAAATCATAAATCGTTTCTGGGTTGACATTTTACAATAGAATAGAACATGGAAGGCGCTAATTAAAAAATATTACTCGAATTAGCTGTATCCGCAGTTTTTTTGCGTTTTATAGTTGTAATTATTGGTCGTTTATAACCAAGTGGATGTATTTCCTATATTTAAATATCTAAACATACCAAATTCATTCGGATCTGTTTAACGGCATAGAAGTTGACGTGTTGCAGCGTCATCTTGTGTATAAATACAGCGAATAGTATAACATCAGTCTTCATGGTGATTGGTAAAATGGTAATGTAGTTGATTAGCTACAGTGCCATCTAGTGGCGATTTATAAAAACACGGGCAGCATAAAAACCTTCTTAATAAAAAAACACTTAGAAGTACGTGCTAACTTTTATAGCGATCGATTTAACGGTGTTGAAGAGTTTATAATGAGATACACTAATATTTATATTTGAATTAGAAGAAAATGAGACCAAATCGTCCCTTTATAGTAAAACCATGTTATGAAATAAAACGGCAACTGAACACCTGAACGTCAGTCTGTGACATCTGATAGTATATTTGAAAATATCTCTATTCTCTTCTATCCTGCTCACTCACTCGGTTTTTATATGAAGACTTTTAAAGCCAAAATACTCACTATTTCTTTCATACAAACCTTGTCCTGACAATTACAACCACAACAGAAAAGAATTATCCGAATAGGTGCAGCCATTATGAAGTGATGCGCTTACATAATATATACATTCGTACATTTGGTAATTGATTTTTATTTGCATGGGTAATATAGACTTAAAGTACATATATATCGTATTAGGAATATTATACAGTTTACTTATATCCTTTAAGTGTATATTTATAAGCCAGTTATATTAATGTCCCTGTACGTCGGTCTCATATAGGTTTATAATCACACACATGTCGATAAAAAACAGGTATAAAACATCAACGAAGGCGTTATTATATTAGATTGAAGTATAATGACAGCGTTTTGTCTGTGATGTGCCTACGCATGGTTTTTAGATCACTCTGGAATCATTGTTACGAAAAAATAGTTATTTTAGATCAATGATCTTTGACATTAGGCTCTTCAAGATCAATGCGTCCGAGGAACTGGTTTTGCAAACGTTTCTATATTGTTTTTTTTTAACAAAATTCTGCTTTCAATTAGGCGGGTTCGAGATCCAGGTAAACATTTCTTGCTCGTCGTTAGAATGTGGATAGCACCGTGTAGTTTTGTTTACAATATACATTATTATTATTATTCGAGTTATTTTCGTACGATACATTACTATATTAGATAGATCTCATAGATTAATTTAATGAGAGAGTTTTATAGGCACACTTGACACTAAGTGTAGATTCGTAATATATATATGTAAGGCGATACAATATGTTAACGGAATTGTATTTAACTAAGTACTTGCTCTCAGTGGTTATTTAAATGTGTACCAAATTTATATAATAACAAAAAAAACAACTGTACAGTTCATACACGGTAGAAGTGAAGCCTACAAAATTATTACATATTAATATAAATAATACAAGTAATCAATACACTACGCTGGTTATGATGCTTTTTGCCAAGTCTTCGAAATACGTAGGCACAGACAACACGTACAACGTTCTGACCAGAGCAAGTATTAAGTAGTGTAATATACAATAAGGAAATGGTGACTATAAGTAACATTGTACAATGTATTTTATCTCGCTCTCTTGCGCGTCAAATCCTATAGATTCGTCTGCTTGTCTCTTTTTTATGTCGGTTTTTTGTTTCACCGAGTTTCAAATCACAATGGGGTTAAAGAAGTTTTAACTTTAAAAATTATTTCAACAATTTTAGTATACTGTTGGTTGTTAATTTTATTTTGGTAGGCATCTTAAGATGATTCTTGGAAAGCAATCTATTTTGATTTTTGACTGAGCTAATGTGTGATTAGGGGAAATATCAAATGCTCAACAATAGGGGCGCGTTAATATTTTACGTTGGAGCGGAAAGTTCGTAGATACATAATAATAAAAAATAATAAAAATAGCAAATAATAATCACCTGAATGTTGTATAAGCCGAACGAAAAATAAGTAATTTATCTATAGTCCGTGCCAAACTTTTCGACCACCCTCGAATATGGATGGACAGAACATAAATGTAGGTATATATACGTTTATAGTAAATGAAACAACTTAAGGATAAACAGATGGCAATTTTAGAATGCAACAATAATATTTTAACTTCATTTTGTATTAAATTCTTGATTTGGTAGAGCTACGCTGAAGCTATTACTCATTTCAGCATGAATGGGTCGGCTCGCCCCGGGTAGTACCACCCTCTCACAGAAAACCGACGTGAAGTAACAGTGCTTGCACTGTTGCGTTTCGTTCGGCCAGTGAGAGCGCCGGAGGCCCACATATTTAAAGGGCCGGCAACGCACTTGCGACTCCCCTGGTGTTGCTAGTGTCTATGGACGGCGGTGATCACTTACTATCAGGTGACCCACCTGTTCGTTTGCCCCCTATAATATATAAAAAAAAAAGATTATGTTATGCACAAATCCGGACTTCGGTTATATTCAGAGTGGCCAAAAAGATTAACAAACAGACACCATTTCTTGATCTTAAATCATCGTCTCAAATATGATCTTCTTGTTATAGGTAGAGTATTTCATATTAACAGGTTAAAATACAATAATAAAGCTTTGAAGAGAATAATTATACACATATTATGTTCGCTTCGTGCACAATTATTATCTATTTGTTCGGGTACATTTGCGTCGGTTAAAAATGCTCATTACTAGTTCACCATGGCATGGATCTATTATATAATTTTGAATTAGGAAGTTTATGCTTAGTTTAAGGCGGGTCGCATATATTGCAATAGTTTTAGGGACTTTATTAAATTTGTATGTGGAAAATCGATAAGAATTTCTGTTCCTATTGGCTTCCTTTTAAAGCTATGCTACACATACTTGCAGGTGACATAACTATAACAAGTACTGTCATGCAAGTATAATAGGTATTCGTATCGTGTGAATATGACACATGCATCAGTTAGTTTTCTAGCTAATTTGTAGTATAGCTTCCTAAAACTCATATTAAAGATTGCAAAATACACAATAGTGAACATTTCTAACGACCTTTTGAAATGTTGCAAACAGACGACCAGACGAACTTCTAGCATAAGTATAACATATAGGCTTGGAGCTTGTAATTGCAATATAACTAGTATTTGTATTATGACAGTAATGCGTTATTTTGTAAGCGATATGTTAGATAAATCTATTATTCATATGGTCTGTTAAATACTGAACCATCAAGCTATGGATCGCCAATGAATTCTAATTTTTAGTCCCCCATATCTGATATATTCAAGCCACCTTTCAAAATTCCTCACTTTATCTTGCAAGGGGCCCCGCCCTACGTTTGCCAGTTTATCTATCTATCAATCTATGCAATAATAAATCGTAATCCTTAATTTAAGAACAATTTTTTTTTAATTGTTATTTTTTATATAATTTACATCCACATTTTTTTGAATTTAAACCGTGCTTAAAATAAATTAAGCAACTAGCTGATACCTGCCACTTCGTGTACATCGTTTATTACATTAACAATATACTTGTGTTGTGTACAGAGGAAAAAACCTTAATAACTTTATAGCAAATGTATTTATCGTGATAATTCCTTTTTTAGATGAGAACCAAGTGTCTAAAAAAATACGGTTGAAATTTATCCAGTAGTTTCTGGGTGATGCGCGCACAAGGCCAGACCTTTATCATTTTATTTATATTAGAAATTATGTAGGAAAATATACTCCGATATTTCCGATATACTGGGCGCACTATTCTTGAATTTTCTTTCTACTGATTTATTTGATTTAATTAAAAAGACATCCTATTATAATCAGTGTCTCAAACTGGGTTTTTCTGCAACTCAATCTGTCGACATACTTTTATACAACTGGTAAATAAATGACCATAAAAACTTTAGATTTATGTTAGTCACATCCGCGGTGATAAGCGATCGTTTTCTGAGAAACTTTGTCATGCTCTGTCGTGTTTGCTTAGCTTTGAAGTCAGTAACTTCTTATATCCTCATATAAACAACTATATGCTCCCCAAATAATAGGTAATTTTCAGGACACTCGGTTAACATAAATTACTATTATACAATTATTATCTATTAGTTGATATTCTTAATTTTTAAATTCTTTTCGATAAGACTTTTTATTTAGAGAGCAAATCCTATATGTAACATTCAATAAAATAGAAAGTATCTCTGACTGCTTGTTTGTCGCGTAGTGTCCTTAAAACTCTCGAAAATCACTGAAGCGATGTACATATATGATTTTTAATCATAGGTGTATTCTCTGGCCAAGTTTCACTATAAGGCTTTTTATGTTTTATAGATTTTAATGTTGAACCAAAACACCATCTGATGTATGAGGATGTAGTCTAAGATGAGAAGACACTGGCTCCCAAGTGCAGCTGCCGGAATGCACCTGTAGGTTCTTGGGGACAGATTTTTAATTTGGCGGTAGTATAGCCATGCGGACTTAGAAAGCTTTTTACAGGTGGTAGAGTTACGCTGAAGCTATTACTGGTTTCAGCATGAATGGGTCGGCTCGCCCGGAGTAGTACTACCCTCTCAAAGAAAACCGACGTGAAGTAACAGTGGTTGCACTGTTGCGTTTCGTTCGGTCAGTGAGATCGCCGAAGGCCCACATATTTAAAAGGCCAGCAACGCACTTGCGACTCCCCTGGTGTAACTAGTGTCTATGGACGGCGGTGATCACTTACCATCAGGTGACCCACCTGTTCGTTTGCCCCCTATAATATATAAAAAAAGAGCTCTTACATTGGGTAATTTATTGAACAAGTTATGAAGTTAAATAAATTAAGTCTGCAGAAAATTACTACTCGTACATTTTATTGCAATAATCAATATAATTATAAACACAGTTTTTTATAATTGAAATTAGTACCTTTTACATTTAAATCGATGTTTCAACTATTTATCACTTCACACGAGTGAGGCAGCGGATACAGCTAACATGTATGTAATCAAGGGGTGGCGGTATATTGGTTTGACAGGTGGAATATCACTTCGATTTCCGCAAGCTCGAACCCCGGCGCGTGTACCAACGAATTTTTCGGTATTCGGGTACGTTTACTAATTTAAATTGGTAACACTATCGGCTGATGGTGAAGGAAAACTTCGTTAGGAAACCTAAACCTGAGAAATGTTCTTGTAGTAAGTACCCACTGTATATGGGAAAAAAATAGAATTGTGGTTTCTCTGAGAGTTTGAAATCGTCACGTTGTAGGCTGGCGTGGTGATTATGCCCATACCTTCCGTCGGGAAGAGGCCTATGGTTCTGCTGCGGATCTCTTACAGGCTGATGATGGTGATGGAACTTTATTGAAGGTATATTTCTTTTGGCGCGTTAGGGATAAATGATGAGAGTAAATTTTTACGATGTGCTCGCACACCGTCACGAAAAACCGACACCCTGAAGTTAGCTATAGTCAATATTTTATTTAAAAAAAGTTTGTTTGTATTAATTAACTTTTTTCTGTTGTTAGTGTCGTTTTTTCTACAAACGTAGAATAAGGCGAAGGATAAAATTTTTGAAAAGATTTTTATTATGTTACGCCAAAGAAGTATAACTTCAAAAGCGTGTACATAAGTACACACACACATACTTTTATTTTTATTCAACATTTCGGTTTTAAAGTTTATTTAGGTAGCATCCCTATTGTTTCTACTTTTTGAAAATCACTGAACGACGTTCTGTCATACAGTTACTAAGCTTATATTTAATGACCAGAATTCTATATTCTAATTGAAGTAAATATTCATTTGAATAGACGCCTAATTAAATTCTAGATATAAGTCCATGAGCGTAAGGATATAATAATTCTTGTAATTAGGTACAATAATGTTCGTATTATATATAATAGTTCGCGCTAGGACTTGTACTTAACTGGATCGCGACTAACAAATGAATGCTAATTTATGTTCTAGACTTGCCATATTACTAACTATGTTTGATTGTTTCGTCAGTAAATATCATGCGAGGTTGTGGCCAAATGAAAGTATACAATACAATAGATAAAATTATTGGACAGTCATAATAAGGATTTGTATTCATTCTAAAACTATATATACATCTATCAATTATGCTAAATCGAATTTGTACAGGATAGAATATTACCATGGTATTTAGAGGCCTCTTGCAACAACTGTCGTTAGCCAATTGACACGGTGTTTAGTCTTTGAAATGGTTGGGTGGGACATATTATTGTGTAACACAATATACTATAAGTACTAAAGCTATGGACTATGAATTTGTGATTTTTTATTATTATTATGTGTAGATAAGCGTTTGACCACAATGTTATTTGATGTAAAATGTAGACGTGGTCTAAGATGGTAAACACGATAAATCTAGAGGAAGCTGGCTCTCAAGTGCGCAGCTGTCGGAATACACCAACTGATGCTTGACGACAGATTTTCAACTTGAGTGTGGTAGCTAGCTAGGCGGACTTAGAAAAAGAACTACCACAATGCTGTAGCTTCATCACGATGTCGTTTTCCTTCACCGAAAGCTCTGACTTAGTTGGAAGTATTCGAACCTACCTTCGACGCTGTATCCGAACACGTTACAATGAAGCCATCATCGTTTTATTCCTTTTAGCGGAAAAAATTTACACAGCCAGGAAAAATAATCATGTACTTAAATTATTTTTTCATAAAATTATGACAGTAATGCTACTGGAACCGCATTCCAAAATAATAACACCCTGTACAAAGCGTTATATACTTTGTGACGAAAATGTAAGGTTGATTACTACTAGACTTGCATGTTTTTTCGAAGCCGTAAAATTGCAAAGTAACCGAGTAGCAATGATGTACACGTGCTCTTCGTTTATATTCTAAGAGTAGGCACGTGTTATGTTTAGATCGTGGAATTATTCGTAACGCTTTTTTATAGGCATTTAATAAAAAATTATAAATCAATTTGGTTACGTGTTCACGTTAATTGATTCTAAAGAAATATATCGAATAAAAGATAAATCCAAGTTATGAGTTATGAGTTTATTAAAGTTTTACATTCGATATAACTTTTGCATTGGGTAAATTAATTAATTAATTACATAATTTAAGTACATTATACATAAGAGAAAATTATTATTATTTCTAATTGGTCTTGTTATCTAACATACTCATTATAATAAACGCTTTTTAGTGAGACTTCGAATGTCAGAAGGGATAATAATTCATAGTATTATAATCTATAAGTTAAATGATCATTCTACAAGTCATGAATGTAAAATGTAATTAAAGTAAAATATGCGGAAATGTTTAAAACAGCGATACATATCCAGTTTGCTATTGTAACTCAAAACTTGAATTTTAAAAAACTTGTCCCGGCTGCGTCGCGTTGTTGTCTATATTTGTATAAGAAAGGATGACTGTCTAACCGACATATAAATGCACAAACTAAACTAATTGATCTCCATTTGTGAAAATTTTTAGGAATTCAACTCCTAAGGTGATGGGCATCTAAGTTTGTATAAGAATACGTCACTTTTAAGTCCGTCTGTCAGTTAAAAAATCTTTTGAATTATATCGATAGTCGATAGTAATTACTGCAAAGAATACGTGTGTGAAACCGCGGGAAAGTGCTAGTGTTGGATTTTCTTTAAATATAAATGCAATAAACTATTGTATTCCAGTTTATTATGAATTCTTATGTTTGAAGGGGAATGGTTTTCGAATAAATGCTGGTTTTGTAGCTTGAAAATTTTCTTAGAATCTATGTTTAAGTCACAGGTTATTCGATTTTAATTTAAATAATAATTAAGCATTATTTAAAAGGGTAACTAATCGGCCAATGAATAATACACGTAGGCTTGAGGCAAAAGGGCAGAAACTTGAATGCTTTCCTTTGTACGCCAGCGGAGGGTGATAGTTAACTGTCGTAAACCGGTACTTAACATACCTTATTATTTGCCGGGTAAAGTGCCATGCTATAACAGATATTCGCCACCGGCACTTAGGAACTAATGCCAAGCTTCTGGTGGTTTAACTTGTTTCACTAATTTTCTGTAAATCTCATGTCTTGTAATTACATTAGGGCTGATACTTAATACTACATACCGAATGCTTCGATATTTTAGATTCCTGGAGCATTTGAATTTCACTTAATGTTTTTTGGATTGTACTGCGGTTTGAATGACTTTTCGATTTTACAGACTTATTTTAATAGATTTATTTCCAGACTACGATTCGTAGTTTTAGGTCATATGATACTTTTTCATCTCTCAAAGCAGTGGGCAGTCGACTAGAAGGTACCTCCTCACCAAGTATATAAATGCGAATGTAAGCTTGGTTGTTTGTTCGGTAATCATTAAATTCTACATACCCGTTATCAAGTGTACAGAAATGGATGTAGCGTACCTTTTATCCAGAAAAAAAAACTGATTCCAGGGATAAATCAAAAACTACATTAATCCGAGGAAGCCGCAAGCCAAAACTAGTACACTATACTAAAAACCCCAATAACATATGTTGGTGATGATAAAATAGTGTCCTTATATCGGACACCTGACCCTGATTTGAAGGCGTATAGGCGACTGTATGAATCGACACGTCAAAGAGTCATGTTTACCTTCTTTAATTCATTTGTCATTAAGAAAAAACCGCATTATATCACAACGGAAACAACTCACTATTCGAAACTATTTTTAAACACTGACAACTTGCCGCAAGAATTCGTTTTAAAATAATTTATTGCGCTATAGAATATAACGTACGTTAGAATTGATTACGTAACACATCATAGATTGAGTTAGTGGTAGACTATACCAATAATGGTGTAGACATTATTCAAATATTTGAAAGATTTGTTGCATTGTCATTAGTAATGTAGTGCTAAGTGTAAATTTGTATATTGTCTGTAGAAATAGTTGTAACCTTTTTAAACTTTATAGGCTTTTAGCGTATGTCCTCAATTTGGCCAATTATTAAATGTCGGTGTAGACTAAAGTGAGAACATCCTAAACCTACAGAAGGATTGGTTCTCAAATGCGTTTACTGCAATTATTTATAGGTGCTTGGAAATAGATTTTGAAATTTAAAATTTCGCTGTAAGTCACTGTAGGTTATACCTAAGTTTCGCCACCATAGCCAGGCCTGGGAAGATGGGTCGAGGAGCCCATCTTCCTAATGAACAGGCTTGGCGGACGGAGGAGACGGCCGGTGCATACACTATCGTCTTTTGATAAGGACGGGGCACGGCAGCGCTGTTTGATGCTGGGCCAACCGTTGGGGCGGCACGATGAATGCTCAAGAGCTTTCGTGTCATACCAACAAAAGCGGAGCATGTACACTGTGGGGTTTGACTGAGTACGAGTCTCACACTACCCACTCTCACCCTCGGGAGGGTGGCGTGTCCATGATGGATGTCCCCACGTAAAAAAAAGGTTATTCCTAAGTCGATCGACGCGATACAGGTACTAACAACATTAAGCGATCACCGTTTCATAATGGACTTTATACAAAATAGACAAATTTATATAAGTTATATACCTACGTTAAATTATATTTATAAATATTGTTATATATTTGAAATTTTTAAAACCTGTACGATGATATAAAAAATGTAAATTCTTTGTGTTTTGTCAAAACTTTTATATTGTAGTCGAGTAATGAGTAGATAACGCGCTAATAACCTATAATAATATGTAATGTTAATTAAAATAATTCGAACTCAGATTACAACTTACAGCTGTTACCCGCAAAATAGTCGGCGTGGAATTTATCACAAACCCTTTGTTGAGTGTAAAAATGCATGTGGGGTGTGCACATGTTACTGGACACTACTTATTATGTTTACTATGTTCTATATTTTTTACTAAAATAAATGATTCAGCCACTTCTGATAAGATTAGCTACCAACCAGATAAGGTTTCGTCACAATCGGCCCAACCATTTCGGAGATTACCTGAAACAGACACAAAGAAATGGTTATTTAAAAAAAAAGTAATGTATATACTTTCACATCAATTAAGTAAATAGCTGTAATTTTGATATTATAAACTGTCACTTCAATTTTATTTATTTCTATAGGTAATAAAATATAACATTAAGTATTTATAAAGAGAAAGATAATTAATTTCATAATATTTTATTATTACCAGTGAACTGTGGTATCTGCCCACATGGCATTTCCTATGAAACGACCACCGTAATATTAATTAGAAATCAAATAATGTAGCAAGACAGGAAGTAAGGATATTAACACAATTACGCGTTAATTAAAACTTGTTTGCCTTTGTGATACTAGCAAGCGGTAATAATACTTTTACGACATAAATTTCCTATAGTATTTGATTTTTCTATGAATATGTTTTCATGGTGGCTTCATACAGCTTTACTTACACCTGTTAATTTACATCCAATTTTCTACATAACAAATTGAAGATAGATATATGAAAACTAATTTTAATAAAAAACATATAAATGTGCGATCACAATGTCATACGTGGTTTTACTTAAAGCTTGTCTTGTACGTATATGAATTATTTAACACTCGGCTACACAACTAATAATTATGCTTATAAAGTAATGGTCGAAGCATATTCGGACACCGCTCAATATAGGCTCCAATCTGTGTGAATTAGCCAGCGTTTTCAGTGAAGAATGACACCACAATGAAACCATAGCGTGGTGGTAGGACTTTTCCTAAGTTCGCCTAGCTAGCTACTACTCTCAAGCTGAAAATCTGTTGCCAAGCATATATAGATGGGTTCCGTCAGCTGCACTTACGTGTCAGTCGCCCTGCAACGTTTCTCGTGTTTACCATTTTGGACTTCATCGTCATTTAGTATCAGGTGAGATTGTGGCCAAATGCTAAAACCTATGAAAGATAGAAAAATCCGTCATGTGCAAAAGTCACACCAGCGAACTCTGCGCTCGACTTTACTACTATTGCGTCACTATGCCTGAATTAGTGTGTACGTATTTATATAATTACACTAGATGAACCGGTGAAATTTGTATCACTTAAATATATTTATGTATGTGGTCAAAACTTAATACAAAATTTTTATCTACATAATAAATGCAACACAGTTATGTACATAATCAATTTAAAGCTTTCTCATGTATTATTTTTATTTTTGAAATAAAATCGTTTTGTATTCCAACAAAACAGACCAAAGAGATCGGACCTCATACTACAGCTATGAAATAGATTCATTTCTGAACTCACCTGGTTTTTGACAGCCGAGTGACATATTTTTATTTCTAAAATGACAAAAGACATTAAATGTTTCATAGCTAGGAACATTTTGTATTTGACAATTAACTTGCCTTTTATAGTATTTTCCTTTACTTATTATTTATATTTCTCACCGTTTAAATCTTCCTTGAACTTTCACTAAGATTTCAAAAATCAAAAATTTGTCAAATCGGTCCAGATATTCTCGAGTTCTAGCGAGAGAAAAGAACTGCAATTCATTTTTATATATAGAGATAATCAGATTTTCTTACGACATTGCCGAAATCTGAATAGAAAAATATTGAGTTCAAAGTAAAAATCATTCATGTACGAACGATAATATTAAATTATATAAAAACAGGAACTCGCGCAAATAATTCAATAACGAGGTAATTAAAACCGGTTCGACCTCTTATGGGTAATGCACACTAAAGGAGAATATTAAAGAGCTATTTTATATTAACCTCATGCGAGAGCATGGAGGTTCTCTGAAGGATGATCGCATCGGATAACCGCGTGACAGCCTTGTCGGTGTTTTTGCTACCCAGCTACTCAAGCGCAGCCGGTTGTCATCTACATATTCGAAATGTTCGCAGTAAACTGACGTTTGAACGGCGAGTCGCGGTGCGGGCCGTCATATCGAGAAGACAGATTGTATGTACCTGTTGAAATCTTGCGATCAGTCTGTTGTATTTATGGTTTGACTTTTGTTAAAGTGTTTTTTTTTTTATTTGTAAATTTCTGAATAGGATTTTAACAATATATAGATAATTATATATTAAAGATTGAGATGCTTATAGTTTATGATACTTTAGTTCAGAGAATATAACGTTTGTATTAGGAAAATAATAATGAATATTCACAGTATAACTTTTCAGGATATAAATAAATAGATAGAAAAATATGTACAGGAAAATAAAACTGTCCTAATTAAATAAAGTTACCTAATAAAAAGAATCAAACGCGGTTTGTTTTCGTTTAATGTATATTTGTAAATAGACGATCTTTTGTCAATTATAATAGTAATAGTTAAAAGTTTATATAATACTCAATTATTGTTTATGAATATGTGTGTAGGTGTGTTTAGGTGGTAGAGCTACGCTGAAGCTAAATGGGTCGGCTCGCCAGGGGTAGTACCACCCTCTCACAGAAAGCCGACGTGAAGTAACAGTGCTTGCACTGTTGCGTTTCGTTCGGTCAGTCAGAGCGCCGTAGGCCGACATATATTAATAGGCCGGTAACGCACTTGCGACTCCCCTGGTGTTGCTTGTGTCTATGGACGGCGGTGATCACTTACCATCAGGTGACCCACGTGTTCGTTTGCCCCCTATAATATAAAAAAAAAATAGTAATTTCTGGAACTACGTTGCCTTGAGCGAGGGTTGAAGATTCGATCCCGCACACTCGTCGCGATTTTTCTTGTAACAGCTCGAGCCTAGGTAGTCCCTCGGTGTGGAGCCCTCGAGTATGTTACTCGCGCGAATACAGTGGTTTACACATGGTCTACACTTACACGATCACCCCACACACTTGCACATCTAGGCACTCAGTGGTGGGCTGTTTTTTTGCCCTTTTCGGACTGAAATAGGTCACATAACACAGTAGTCAGATACCAAATACACATATACATTCGTGAAACATGCATGGTCACACATGCATTTTTCACGAATTCATATATGTGTATTGCATGGATAGATAGCTTAGCTAGCTTAGTTAGGTCGGGAATCCGGCGACAGCTCAAGCCGAGGTGCACCGAGTGCCCTTGAGATGTTTCGCCTAAAAACAATCGGGTGAGTGCCTTAAGCGCTCCCCTTAGTAGTCCGGTAAATCTGTAGAGGCCTCCGGGTCAACAGTGTAGGTCAGTTCGAAAAAAAAAAAAAAAAATCTGGAACTACTAATGCGATTATGAATTTTCTCACTAATAGAAAGCTGAATGTATCCTTGAATACAATAGAACATTTTAGAATACATTTTGTTATTATTAAATATTAATTTATATTTTATCGCGAATCAAGCCGCAAAATGTCGCTAGTGTGATATCTACTTATAAAATATTGACGTGAGATTTTATTGGACCCATGTCTTATCTTTGTCAATAACTCAATACAACCAATGTGTTTTTCTTTATTATAATTTCACTCATGTATTTTAACTACGGGTGCGAAGGTGACGTGTATTGTACATGTACATACTGAGTTTTCGCATGAATGAAACGGAGACGCCTCGGAATCTAAAGTACGTCGTAAATCCAAAACAGTTGACATTGAAACGCTGGTATTCATACATATCACGTCGAATTAGAATTAAATATAATGATGGTTGTCAAGTTGAAACCCAAATATTTAAGTAAGGTTATTTTTCGTAACAGTAAAAATAAATCAGAAAGAAAACATGTCAGTATTTAAATGTATATTGTATATATTACATTGCCAAAAAATATGCTTTATAATACACAAATTGAAAAGTGTATTTTTTTATACTTTATAGGTTAGCGTTTGACCGCAATCTCATCTGATGTTAAATGATGATGTGGTCTAAGTCGGTAGTCACGCTAAACCTAGAAGGAGTCTGGCTCTTAAAGTGCACCTGCGGGAACACATCAACTGGTGTTTGGCGACAGATTTTCAACATAAGAGTGGTAGCTATTCCATGCGGACTTGAAAAAAGCCGTATCAACATGTTATGGTTTCATCACGATGTTCTCCTTCACCGAAAGCTCCGACTCAGTTGTTAGCATTCGAACCTACGTCCTTCGACGCTGTGCCTGAACACACTACCAACTGAGCTATCATCGCTTCATTATTCAGTATTTCTTCTTAAGTAATTACAGTGTAGTCTTATGCGAATTCTATGTCGTTATTGAGGGTTGTCGTTAAATAGAGAAACAAAACTGATTATTATTTCACTTTTATAATATATTCTTAATAATAAAGTACAACATTTACAAACAACAAATGTTTAATATTGATACAAACAACAGAATTTGTTGTCTTCATGTGACGTTTGTTGGTGCTCCAGTATTTTAATTGTATTTTCTTATCGTCCACACTAAACTTTGTGACCGCTCTGAATGTAGTTTCGCAGAATATAAATGTAAATATAATTTTTTATATGATACATGTATAATATTGAGACAACTTAAGGATAAATAAATGCCAATTTTAGATCTCTATACTAACGTGTTAAAGTTAATACTTTGTTTTGTATTAAACTGTTGACTATATTACGCGGAAGCCCGAACTTGCGGCTACATTCAGATCAGCCAAAGAGATTGACAAGGACTTATTTTATTTATATCTTGTGATACTGTGGGATCATCAACTTGGTTTTATAAAGAGTATTTTCCTAATAATTTCGGTGCATCGAGTGCTTGTTGTCATTATCTATACTTGTCATTTTCTATCCTAAATAATATTATAAATATTAATGTGAGATTGTTTGTTACGCTATCAAACTGTTATTACTCAACCGATTATGATATTTTCCAGACATCAACTACTTTTCTTCAAAAAAAGTACTGTCTGAGAAACAGGTCAACTCTGCATTAAATCTAGTATAAAATATTTTCTCTATATAATAGTCGCAACTTATCAAATTTATAGGATCATTTTTATAGCATATTTGTAGCAGAGTATTTTCTTACAACGTTCATTAAAAAAAGAATTACAAAGATTATAACATTTTTTATCCTTTTCAATTTTAAGATATTCTTAGTATCTGTGGCAACCCTATTCGGGTCTCGCGTCAATGTTCCAACCTCAGTGTCGAGGTCAAATCGACTAAGACTATAGGACATTATTTTGCGAATTCTATCAGGTCAAATAACACACTGAATAGAAAAAAAACAATCTAATATAATAACGCCTCCGTTGATGTTTTATACCCGTTTTTTATTGTTACGTGTATGATTTATGAAACATAACAGACTTTAATTATGTATCTAAAGCATATAACTATGGTTTGGATATTATATTCCTGACAATATTAAATGTATTTTAAGTTTACGTATTTAAAAATGGATATTGAATGTATATCTGAGGTTGATAAACTTCAAAACCGTTTCAGTGCTTTTTGTGGAGAAGGTTATTGTTATCCATCTTATTATAAGTCGTCACTAGGTGGCGATAATCTACGTTTTATTCACATTCAGGGAACCCTTGAGGCAGCTGGCCCCCCGATTAATGGGCACAGCAGCGCGTTCACCAGTTTATTGTCCTAACTCCGTCTGCCAGAAGCTATATCTAGGAGTCGTGCGGTCGATGTCCCTGTACGGGGTCCCGCGTGGGAGTTTAATCTGATGGCCAACAGTATCGCTCACCTGTGGAAATCACAGTGGGCGTTGGCTGTCAGGGCCATATGCGGCTACCACACGATCTCCTTTGAGGTGGAGTGGTGAAAGAGTGGTGTCGTCGACTTGAGAGACCAAGCTGAGGTATGGCAACGGTGGAGGCCATTCCACCAGTCATGGTCGAACGTTCACCCGGCGGCACGGCGCTCTAAGCTTCGGGCTGACACATATGCTCTCGGAACATGTCCGTTGCTCCGGTAGCTTATACTGCACAGAACCATGTGGTGGAGGCGTATTGTGCCGATGCTACTCCCACAGTTCGTCAGGGGGGGTCTAATACTCATCTCACTCTTCGAGGGATCTACCGTCTTGACCCCTCAACCTGCAGTCGGGGCCCTTTAGGAGGATCCAACACTTGTCGGAGAAGCAGACGTTGTACCTGTAAGGCAGTAGTACCTGCTCCCCTGCCAAAAGGTGTATAAAGGTACCATGGGGTTTTACTCCATGCAACTCGGCCATAACCCACATTGGCTGCCTGGCGGGATGGGTATCCCCTAGGGATTTCCCCAATTAAAAAAGTTAAGAGGTATTAACAAAATTGTCACATTAATTGTATAAAGGTAAATCATAATATTATGTATGTACATAAGTAAGATAATAAGTAATTTTAATACTGTGTCTACATAAAGAATATTAAATTAATAATCTTTAAATTTTTTTGTATATTGAGTTTAGGTAATAATTTCGATAATTTTTGTTTTTTAGTGTTTATTTTCATACTAAAGTCGGCTTATTTCAATTTTTCTATTTTTAGTGTATCTAAGTGAAAATTTTCTATATGGCAAAATACTTGACATTCCACAGCTTTAGAATCTTAATTTATTATTTCTTACGCCCGATTTCCACTCCTGCCTTGTATGAGGCTGAAGCCTTTTGATACTAGTCAAAACCTCAGATATAAATCCTCGTAAAAATTAGTCATATAATTGTGGAAACCGTTGAGGGGAATTAAGTTTGAAGCACCATGTACTTTATTTTTAATGTAGCTACCGGTTGTGCCAGGTTTTTTTTCGAATTAGCTGACGGCATATGAGTGAAATTCATATAAGCGCTGTTCATTCGCTTATTTTCTATGCTTAGGCTTGGATTATTTTTTTCAAATATGAATGACGACCTTCAATCGCCAACAATTCAAATGAATTAAAAACCATTGAAATCGGTGTGAAGTCGATGAAAATATCGGTGAACATACATAGACGAGAAGTGGATGAAAATCAAATAAGCTGTACCTTCCCCCCTTAGGAGTACAATATTTTCTTCATATTTGAATGGGACCAGCCCTGAGTATAGCCAATTCAAATAAAAAAAGAATTATTTAAAACGGTGTACAATTGACGAAGATATTAATAACCATACATTGCCATACATTAATCATGAAAGAAACATATAACCTCCTCCTTTTCTGAAGTCAGTTAATAAAAAAAATATTCTGTATCATACTTGATATACGACTGAGAACAGTAAATAAAGCATGTGTTTGCTAACAAAGATAATAAATAGGCTCTAGGAAGCATGACATTTACAAATTTGACAATTAATTTGTCTTTTATATTAATTACTCAATAAAGGATTGTACGCCGGTTTGACAAGATAGTTTACGGATTTCTATTATTCAATTGCCAAAATGTGTTCCCACGCATTTGTAAAATTCATTTAAATAGATAAAGGCCTTTACTGTACAGTCAAAAGGTATACCTATTCTCGTGTATGTCGTCAGAGATCATTTATGTTGGATACGTAATATTAATTGACACGACGCGACCAGGCTTGTCAAAACGTTTACATAACCGTGACGCAACTGTTGTAAACAAAATGTCTTTTACACTAGGACCATCGCTAAACAAAGCATGCGTGTGTTGTTTTGCAATTCATAATTCTTAATTCGTGAGTTGTAACTTTAAATAGCGGTTTTTTTGTGTGAAATTCATAAAGTCCATGTATGCTTATTATAAACTAACTGTCTGCTCCGGCTTCACACGGATATACGAACGAAGGAAATAAAACTAAACCTTCCTTTTATAGTACGACCATGTAATGAATCAAAATAGCAATAGCTGTCTTTCGTATTACTTCTTTGTTAGAAGATCTTTTAAACAAAATGTATCGCTATTCCTTAGGTTTTTTTAACATTTACTTTCATACAAACTTTCTTCTGACAACTACACACATAACAAAAAAAATATTTGTCAAATAGGTGAATCCGTCCTGATACGATTGCCTAAACATACATTCAGCAATTGATTTCAATTAATATCCATAGAGGATAACCAAATAAGATAAAAATCAAATACACGTGTTTGATTAAAAAAAGGGAAAGAATTGGTAATCAGCATTTCCATAATGTTGTTTGTATTTCTATGTCATATGAAATCGTGCATACTCGTTAATGAAGTAATGGTATTATTAGTCCCAAATATCCATGATAAACGTAGATATCTTTGATAATCTCCATTGTTCTTGGTCTTAAATGTATTTACCACATGATGCAAAGCGAGAAAAGAAAATAAAACATTTTCTCAGATGTTTTGTAAGATTTGGATAGTTTTTTAGGCATACCCAACATTTATATGAATTCAGTAATTCATGTCAAATAAAAAAAAAAAAACTGTATGAATAAAAAATTATAGATACAATTAAAGTTAATTAAAATATATTTTGGAAGGCAATTTGAAATAGCATTGTGAGAACGAGTGCTGATGAATAATTCATCAAATTTGATATCGACGAGTTTGGCGAGATTACGACAAATGATTGGACGTTAACAAAGATTCGGACTTCGCATAACTGGTAAACTGGCCGTAAGGTGTGCTAGTATCTGATTACATTCTGAATATGACAACGAGTGATGTGTGAGCCAGCCGTTCAGGTGATTATCGTAATTTGATTAATTCGTATTATATTCATTTCATCTCGACCGGTTTTTGTTTTTCTCTTTTGCAATAATAAAATGATTATTCAATGTTTGCCTAGTTGCTTTGTGTTTCACAATTAACACGTTGCTTAGGAATGATGTACTTAAACAAGTTATGTAGGTTATGTTATGTACCGTGAAGTAACTCGTGTTTGGACATTACCTGAATTTTAGTACAGTAAGATGTATGTTCTTATTCATGTCCCTTCGTGTGTGTACGCAATACTTCGTTTTATTTTGGATTTAACACAAATTAGACTATTGATAATTATTTTTTATTTATTTATTAATATGTTTGAAATATAAATTTATGAAGAAATATTTATCTATTTCTTTGTGTGCTGGGCTACAAAAGAGACGGATGAGAGAAGATTATATGTGGGACAGATGAAAATGTTAAGACAGATGTGTGGTGGAACTAGAATGGATACGATTAAGAATGAGTACATCGAAGGAAGTTTGAAAATGGCACCAGCGACAGAGAAATTAAGAGAATAGGTCAACATGGTATCGGCATATTATGAAGAAAGATGAGAATTATGTAACTACAATAGTTTTAAGTACGAAGGTGGATGGTTATTGCGTTGTATGAAAACCAAAATAAGTAAGTATAGGTTGTGTGAAAAATGACATGTGTATAAAAGGGTAAGAGACAGTGGAAGAGGAAAACAGGTTGTGCCAACCCTACTTAAGTGGGAGCAGGGTAAGAAGATGATGGACCCATCACTGAATTATTGTTTACCTACGAAATAATAAAAAAAATATAAATGTTTAATTTAGTTTGATCATTTACAAACCTGTAAGATAAAATATATACTCATGATTAATACAAAAACCAATTAATCCAGAGATATAATATTTTTTCTTATAGTTTAAGCGATTAAAGCTTTAAACTATGTAGTTTTTATTAGTTTTCTTAACTGTTACCTTATCGATTTTTGTAATCCCGATGTGTGTTTCTTAAATTTTGCTATATACTATATTTGTGCTATGTTTTATCTATAATCGTCAATTTGCTATAGTGGCATAGTTATTAATCCTTTTTTTTAATGAATTATACAGCATTATATGCTATTAAACTACGTTTTCAAGTCCAGTAACCATAATTTCCTCTATTAAGTAACAACATGGTCGAAGATGGTAACACGCTAAGCCTAGATAGACCACTGTCTTTCAAAGTACAACTGCTGCAACACACTTATAAGTGATTGGGCGATAGTTTTCCTACTCAGGATTGCAGCAACGCGTATTAGAAAATAATCGATTACCATGGTATGATTTCGTTAACTAAAGATTCGGATCACGATGTCCGGATTAGCTATCATGAGATTAATCACTTGAAAAAACAAAGGTCGAATTTAAAATCTTGCTAATATATAACGTGCTTTAGATTTTGTCTATAATTATTAAAAAATGTCAAAACATAGACATCTATGATCTATCAAAAGTCATTAACATACAACTTTATACAATTTAATGAAAAATAATATAAGGATATATATAAAGTAACAATTGGGATGATGACTGATTTTCAATTACTGCCCTATAATACTCTAGAATATATACTATTTCCAATAAACATAATATTTATGGAGAAAACAAAATTTTTTTACAAAATAAACGCAACTGTAATTTTAAATTTGAAATGCGTGCCAAAACGCTTGCGCGTGTCATGGCGTCTGCTTATGACGTCATGTTATTGTAAACAGCGACCACATAACGAGTGAACGACAGAGTACTTTATGTCATAGATTAGCACTTAACGTGTACAAAGCAACAAAATAGTTATTTTGCGTTATAAATATAAATGATAAAGTGTATAAGTGGTGTGCTGTTCCTCAGTGCATTAATACTTCAATAAAATATAATACTATAATATATATAATAAAAATATCAACAGCCCTAGTACAAAGTGACGTTTGATGAAGCGTGACGTAATTCACTCTAATTGGTGTTCAACATAAGATGGACCATTGCTGTATTTTATAGTTTTATTTTATTAAATAAATTATCAATCTCAACCAGAATATAAAAATAAATACATTTTTCCTAACCTATTCAAACGTTCTATGGGATAAACAGATTATTTTTGTAATTCGTGTTTACTGTCATCATGCCAATTATAATGATATATTGTGAATGTTATGAAAAGAAAATACTGTTAAGTATCTAAAATTGAATTGATACACAAAATAAAATGAAGAATTAATAGCAAATACGGATGAAATCGATAGTTAAATGTATATTCTTATTAACGTATACCAGTTAGTTGGGAAACTCGCCATCCAAAAGACCCATATACTATAAACAATATAAAATTGACGTTTATTCAAAAAGCCTTTTTTAAAATTAAATTTTACTTTTTTATGGAAATAATTAAAATTTCAAGTACACTGACGAGCTTGCCTTTGCTAAATATATATTTTATGCAAGCGACTTGCCGTGCTGTTATTACTTTCTAAGAATTTGACTCTTTTCTGCAGGCTTGCGTTTCAAAAACAACTTATCTCTTACAAGGCAAGCTAATAAATAACATTACGTGTCTGCACTATGCATTTTGTGGATGAACCTTAGCCAAGGAATGAAAGAGGCGCCATGCAGCTCGCGAGCCTCGGTTTACCAACTACTACCGTATACTAACCTGCAATATTACTGAGTGATCAAATAGTAATTGACGCGACGTTGCCCTAGTTGTTAGCATGTTCGGACACGGTGTTGATTGACGTAATAGTTCGAATACCTGCAAGTGAGCCGGAGTTTTCGCTGAAGGGAAACATGGTGATGAAATCATAGCATAGTGCTAGGGATTTTTTTAAGCTCGCCTGGCTATCTACCACCCTAAAATTGAAAATCTATTGCCAAGCATCTGTTAGTGTGTACCGGCAGCTATACTTGATAGCCAGTCCTCCTTTAGGCTTAGCGTATCTACCATCCTAGATCACGTCGTCATTTAACATGGGATGAGATTGTGGTCAAACATTAAAATCTATATAAACTAAAAAAATCCAGTGTTTGAGTAGAGAAAATACGTTTTAACCATAGATAAATTTAATTTATATATTTAGGACTAAAATACAGGCATCTCATGACGTCACGTCTCATGAGTCATAAAATACAAAATACACATTGCGTGTAATGTGTAAAGAGATGGGATCGTTGTATAAATATTAATATATTTAATTTATATATTTAATAGTAATATACTGGCTTAACTCATTACGTCTCATGAGTCATAAAATACAAAATACACATTGCGTGTTATGTGTAAAGAGATAGTGTCCTGATATATATATTAATACATTTAATTTATATATTTCAATGACAATAAAAAATTATTTTATACAATTTACAAAAGTTATGTGTAATTGAAAGAAAATCCATATTTAGATTTATAAGAATATTCTTTTTTAATAATATTGCCGAAAAAGAATAAGAATAGGAAAAAAAATACCAGTGAACCTCATGAATCAGATTTGTGGGAAAAAAATCCTCGTGGCTACGACAGACCTGCAACCAGAGTCTGTGGAGGTGCAATACGCGGATACATCGTATACAAATACGTCGTTTCAATCCTCACCATCTCTCATGGAAAAAAAAACAAAGAGAATAGCATCAATACGCAGTTAGGAAATTGAAGTTGTAGTGGTACTACAAAATAATCCCAAGGCAGGTTGATGTCAGGCAGGGGGCCGATCGTAAAAATTAAGCCAAATCATGCATCACAATATGACTTAGGTGGGATAAGGGTAAGAAGATGATGATATTTAATTTATATATTTAAAGCTAAAATACTGGCTTAACTCACCACGTGTCATGTGTCATGAGTCATGAAATACATAACACACATTGCGTGTAATGTGTAAAGAGATGGGGGATCGTGATTAATAATGTATAGTTTGTATAAACAACTGTGTACCCTAAATTATTGGGTTCTTTGGTTTAGGACTCCGTTTGTCGTGATATAAATCTTTAATAATAAATACTAATAATTTCTCATGATAAATAGATATCTTTTTTGTAACAATTACTAGTTTTTGCCCACGGTTTCGCTCATGTTAATTTATATGTGACTAGTCTCCCTGGAGCAGTACTTTTTCTGGACGGTGTCTTTTCCTGTACCGTTGACAAGGTGTATTCAAAATTTCATGAAAATCGGTTAATGCATAAAACTTTAAGAAACAAACTCACATTAGTATTTATAAGTTAGAATGTTATTGTGATATTTTTTTTATACTTTATCGGTTAGAGTTTGACCACAATCTCATCTGATGTCAAATGATGATGTGCTCTAAGATGGTAGTTACGCTAAATCCAGATGGAGACTGGCTCTCAAGTGCAGCTGCCGTAACACACCTATAGGTGCTTGGCAACAGATTTTCGACTTGATGGGTGGTAGCTAGGCAGGCGGACTAAGAACAAGGCCTACCATCGTGTTATGGTTTTATCGTTCACCGAAAACTCCGACTCAGTTGCTGGTATTCGAACCTATGTCCTTCGATGTTGTGTCTGAATACGCAATCAAATAAGTCATCATCGCCTCGAAATTTTATGTTTGAGTGTGATGTGTGTTATAGTTCAAAGATTTAAATATTAAATAAAAAAGTACTGTGAGACAGAATACAGAAGATGTTGTCTTGAAATTATTAATTCAATTAAAATAGTTATTAATTATTAATATAATATACGTCGTAATAAAATTAACACCCAACAACGAATGAAACTATATATATTATAGAAAATAGAGTTTCAACATCGCGCACCATAAAACGACATGTACATGTTAAGAAGTGCCGCGCCTTAGAAAACTCTAGAACCAGTCGTAAGACGGATATGAATGGAAGAATAATTTTGCAAATTCTAGTGCCTATATGGTTAAAGTCGCACCTAAACATTCTTACAAAATTATTCACAATTAAATTGTTTTATAATAAGGCTATAGTTTTGTATTCGCCGATATGTTTGGCATTTTCCAAAGAAAAGGGAAGTTATAAATATAATATTGCATGAATGTTGATTGTTTTTAGTAGACATTTTAGTATGAGTTTCATAGAATATTTCTTCAATTAATGGATTTCAGAGGTAATGTAACATTTTTTTATTGCAAAGGGATTATTATAATTTGTTTGAATCGAACGTTAATTTGATAAGTCACTTAGTACATACTATGTTTATTGGTAACTAGTGTTGCGTCTACAAATTAGTCTAAGTAACTAATATAATAAATGGGAAGCAAACATATTGTCAGAAGTTATATTTTAGTTCATTAACGAAAGTGAAGTCACGGATAGCAGCTATATTTCATATAAATGAGGTACGAACATCACAAAATAAGAGGTGTCTTGGTAATTTTAAAGAATAATTAGAAATCATTATTGTTTTATCGATATTCATATCGCGGAAACTCTTAATAAACTGAGATGTATATACAGTAAACAAAAAAGGTGATACCTTTTGTTATTGTTATTGTAACTAGTTACTGTGTTTTTTTTTTCCTTTGAGTAAACAAATTGCTGATTATTTGCTGACATAATTCGATTACTTGTAACCGCCAATTTACATCTGTAATATAAGAGCTCGATGTAGTTTTCACATCTTTTGCATTAATTTTGTAGTCTGTTTTGCATATAATTCTACATTCTCAGGCCGTTAATTGTATATAGTTTAATTTAGTACCCCGTGTACTCAGGAAACGTTTTACTACAAAATTACATTATGGAACAGTCTAAAAATTACAATAAATTAACATTGCTAAATTACATGTAATAAACATTTCTAAGTAAAGCTATAAACACATCTGTGAAATAAGTGAATACATTTAAATAAATATACTAACATAAATTCAGATTCAATCTAATAAAATAAATTAGTGTCAAATGGTCAAACCATATTATTTTATGAATGTGTCATAATATCGTAACTTAAGGTACCCAAAAGCAACAACAGACTCCAAATATATTATGTAATATTTACATATTCATTTAAGAATATCTATTGTTACGAAAACGATCGAAGGTTTATTGAGATTGTTGTCAAAATAAAAAACTGCTTTATTTTCTTTTTTATTCTTACAAAATATGTAATTTCGAATTTACCTTTGTTCGTCGCTTCGCTCGTGTTAATGTAGATTTGATCTATCCCTTGGAAACAGTACTTTTTAATAGATTTGTTTTTTACACTTTATAGGCTACCGTTTGACCACAATCTCATCTGATATTAAATGACGATGTAATGTAAGGTGATAGTCATGCTAAACTTAGAGCGAGACTGACTCTCAAGTGCAGCTGCCAGAACATATCAACTTGTAGCGATAGATTTTCAACTTGAGGGTTATAGCTAGTCAGGTGGACTTTGAAAAGCCTTACCACCATGCTATAGTTTTATCATGATGTTTTCCTTCACCGAAAGCTCCGACTCTGTTGCTAAGATTCGCACCTACGTTCTTCGATGCTGTGTCTGAACACACTATTAACTAAGCCATCATCACTTCAAAATATGGCTATTTGCAGAATTCCTTATAATGTATACGCAAAAATTTATGATGATCTATCAAGTATTTAAAGCGTCAAAACATAAAAAACAAACACATTCAAATTCGCATTTTTAATATTAGTAAGGATTAAATATAATTTGGATCTGAAGAAAGTTCCGGCGCCTTCGACAAGTTTCCTTTCTTGAATGATGGAGGCCAGCGGAGACATGAGTCATAGGTTCCGATTCCTTAAAAGCACGCGAATGTAGTACATTGGTTTCTCGATAAACGATGTGATAGACAGTAAAATATGTATTCTTAAACAACGTTAATAATGTATAAACATTCAGATGTGGTGAAAACGCCCGTCGAATTTTCTGATAGCTAGCTCTTTTCAATGACAGATATTTATACTTAATGCGTTATTCATTTTGACTAACCTTCAATAAGCGGTAAAGATATAGGACGTCACAAAGTTAATTCAATTATACAAGTGTCTTGTAATCACTATTATCATCACATCAGCCTGTAAGGGACCTATAAAAAAGCCATCGGCCTATTAAAGGAAGAGGTAACCATAATCACCACGCCAGGCCACCACGTATTGGCTATTTTAATCTTCGAGAAATCCAAAGTTCTCCATTTTCTCACATCCTACTAAGAACATTTATCAGGTTCAGGTTTCCTCACGATGTATTCCTTCAGGGCCAGCCAATGGTGTTTACCATTCTTACTACTGTATCTAGAGGCGTTTGTTATTTTTGCATTTAACATCAGTTACTTTTAAAACAAAAAGTCGTATTTTCATTATCGTATCGAGTCAAAACTATCAGAACTGTTCTAAATGATTGTAAGATTGTACGGAAAAAGTATAATTTGTGACTATTTATCATGTTCACGACATTCAAAGTTATTTTAAAGATGTTAAAGCAAATGCATGACGAGTTAAGCCTTGAATCGAACGGAGATGGAATTTGCGGCACTGTGCTAAATATAAATGTATAATAATATCATATATTGATGGATATTGGTTTTTATTTATAAAACTTAATTTCCGTCATTGAAATATAAAGTGCTTACAATGAATTTATTTTCCATTTGTTAGTTAGTTGGCGTGGTTCGGGAAATAAATCGACCTGCAGTAATTGTATGTGGCCTAAGTTGGAGAAATTATAATATGTTATTTTAGATATATAAGCTGTGAGACGGCGATTTTTAAATTATAATGTGGTCCACGATGATAATCATGCTGAACCTAGAGGAATTAGTTCTCAAGAGCAGCTGACGGAACACACCCACAGGGACAGATTTTCAACTTGAGAGTGGTCGCTAGTCATGCGGGTTTAGAAAAAGTACTACCATGATGTCATGGTTTTGTCACGGTGTTTTTCTTCACCGAAAACTCCGACTCATTTGCAATGATTAGCACCTACGTCGATCGACACAGTGGCAGAACATGTCAAGCCACACCCAATTTCGAAAATAACATAATAGAATAATTCGATTATGAATCATAATATATTAGACAACATATTATATGTATTGTGATACATAATATAAATAATAGTCAAGTAACCATTATGTCATTGAAGCTCGTGTTTGTTATATTAATGAGGAAATGATACCTACAGTATGGAATGCTGATGTGATCTGTTCACACGTATAGTGATATGAATTTACTAAACTCGAACACCCTGTGATTGCCTGTGAATAATTTTAAAGGCCAATTTTGATTTACTAATGCATTAAATAGATGGCTTTTAGAGAATGTAAAGAAAGCTACTACATAGTTAATTAGATATATAAAGCCTTGATAATAAAGCTCACAAGCCATATGTAGGTATTGTAATGGATCGCAAGTTATTACTTTTGAAACAGTTTGCAGAGTCCATCTTTTGCCTACATCCCGATTATGGAGAATCGATCTTGTCAGAATGGTATGGTGATAAATTAAAACGGTGCTAATTCCAATATAAATTTAAATTTTTACTGTTGCTGGATATATTATTTTAATTTAACGCTAAAACCAGGATATCTGTCCGTTTCGTCGTAAATCGCCGTGAAGACATCATCTAACACGACCGTTAATAGCATGTCGTTTGCATATTGTTGGGATTTATAATTTACGATTATTGTTTTATTTTAAATATATTATTATTTGGAATATGATTAACTTTTCTTTTGTTTCTTTTTATTAATATTATTATATTGCTAGCGACCCGCCCCGCCTTCGCATGAGTGCAATGGATTTACATGACATCATAGGTGTTTCAATTTTTTTTTTTTTTTTTTTTTATGTTATAGGGTGCAACCGAATAGGTGGGTCACCTGATGGTAAGTGATCACCGCCGTCCATAGACACTAGCAATACCAGGGGAGTCGCAAGTGCGTTGCCGGCCTTTTTTAAATAAGTGGGCTTTTTTCAATGATTGACACTCATTTTTAACGGTTTGATATTTACAATTTATCATAGTAATAGAAGCCACGTAAGGATCTTCACACAAATAACTTTTTGTGTTACGCGTAATTTTATATTTGTGATAATGTCTGAGATTATTGTCTGAAATTATATGCTGTATATAGTAAACAGTTTTAATACTATTTTCTTCAAAATGGTGTCGTGAATAGCTATTATAACAACAAGATAAATATAATTATTATGTTACGCATAATTAGGAGATAAAAAAAGGAGGCGGCAATTTGCCCTTCTCCTTCTACCTCCGTAGCCGGACCGTCCGGCTGACAAGGGGAACTAGTTGGTTGTGTACCCAGTCTACCTCTCTATAAGGACGGAGCTCGACGGCCACCTTCCGCCGGGCTGACCGCTGGAGCGGCATGGTGATAGCCTCAGCACGGTCCTACGCCGCCCCAACCGAAAAGCGGCGGCCGGTACACCGTGGGGCTTTAGTCCGTGCGAGTTGGACATAACCCATTCTCTCCCCCGGGAGAAAGGGTATCCATAAGGGATTTCACCACGTTAATAAACAAAGGAGATAAAAATATATAGTTGCGAATTTTTCGGTAGGCATTTTAAGATTTACAATTCTGTAGTACATTATTTTTTCGGGTGCTAGTGCATGCTGTTAACTATGCTCTACTATCCTGAACACAGTTGAGGGAGCATTGTTGTTTTAAGATAGAAATATATGTGGTGGCAATGCATCTACAATCGAACCTTGCTTAGGCTGTACCATTCTTATTACCGTTCAAAGGTAAATGTATTAAAGAGTGAAGGGGCACAACAATTATATGTAACTGGAGTTTGATCACAATACATCAAGTGTAACTCTCACCTTAAGCTTGTCATATTGTCTTGTACGTATAATAACATCGAAGACCTGTGATGGATTGATAATCTCTTGATAGTCACCGTTGTTTTTTTAGATGGTACTCTAATTTTTATTAGACACAATGCCTTAAATATGCTGAGCCACTAAAAAATATTGTAAAGAAGGTTATAGGAACTAGGAGACGGGAGAAGTAGTCATCTGAAGTGATTTTTCTTATTGAGTTTTTTTGTAATTGTAAGCTAGAATATATTACAACGGAACAGTAATATTAATGTGAACGTTTCGTGTCAGTACACACTTAGTCACGGCGTCTTCGAGTATGGTAATGCATGTTTGTACAGTCGTCACATCGACGCCACGCGAACCAAGGTCAGGACACCTATTGTAACAGCCTAACATTGGATTACAGTAGAGATATACCAAATTTGCAACATTCCACTTCTTCCTATACATCATAGTTGTGGAACACTATGTGCGTAAAACGAGCAGTGTACTTTTAAAATTATTATAATATCGCTTAAGTAAATCGTGTTTACGTTATTATGACATGTAGGACGAATGTTGATTTCATTGTCTCGTAATAACATTTGTTTTATAAGTGCTTATGTTTAAATACGTGTAGAACAAAATCGTGAGCTCCGTGCTAAAGATTAGGCTGGACATATTTTTTAGTACTTACCTGACTGTTGGCTTGTGCTGCCTGTTTTATTCTATAAATAAACTTATGTACCTACATTTAATATATTCTGTTATTAAAAAATACAACAAAGAAATTTCTTCCGTTGCGTTATGTTTGACGTGTTATTATAATTAATATTTTAGTGTCATAAGACCCATTCATTTTATTTAATCAACCTATTAATATGCAATGTGTTGAACTGTTGACGTTTTCATTCGTGAATATTTTTATCTGCGATCAAATTAACACGTTAACATTAATTTTGATATTTGCTATGTTTGTTATCTAGAATATATATATATATATAACAAAGTGTCAAAAACTACTTTAGTGACACTAAATTGCTGCGTGTTTTTTCTTTTTAATAATACCTCTATATGAACTACTATCATAGTGTTGTGACCTTGTGTCTATAATTTGGCATTTCTTTATGTATTCTATTCGAATCTATCTTATATCACATTATATTACAGTACGTTAATATGCTGTAAGAGGAATTAATTTTAAAAGAAAATCACCAATACATTCAATTATAAACTACATTCAGAATTATAAAGTTAATTCTCTTTTTTTCCAGGAACTTCCGTAATGTACTGACAAGATGCCGATAACAGCTGTCACACGTGAGATGCCGTCAGCGTCGCCGACTCTTCAGACTGTCACTTACGAGGAAGCTTTAGCTAATGTATGGAAAAATATTATATATATACATATACATCTTTATTTAAACTGCCTTATGAATGTAATTCATAGTAGCTAATCCGTTTAATTATTAAAATAGTAATACTAAACATTCTTATAAAATAATGTTATCATAAAGATCTTATGCTTATGTTTAGTTTATCGTATTTGCCCTAATTAATGTATTTATATATAGTTGTCGCTTATAAAACTGACGGTAATTTTTTATTGCTGATGTTTTAAAAATATAGTCCCGACCGACACCTATTCTGGTTGTTGACAATATACTATTGAGTCAGTTGAATGGAGCTAGTATCAAATAGTGTAATAAACAAAACGAAGAGAATCGAGGGATTTGTTTATGCTTACCAGCGTTGAGAGTTATTCAAAATTTACAGAGACTAATAGGCGCAGCTAATAAACCAAATCTATAAAACTAGTCAAGGTAGATAGGATTCTAGTGTTCATGTATTGTTGATAGCGAGGGAATTAACACTATAATAAATCTTTTTAATACATCAAAAAATCTTTCAAATGAGAAATATGAAGGCGATTATGGTGTGGGAGCGAGTTAAAACATGGCGTATTCTAAATTTGATAATTATTATTAACATATCTAGGTCTATTAACTTTGAATCTTACAGCAAGTCTGAGCACTTGGTAAAGGAAAACAGTTGAAAATCGGTTGCCAAATACTCAAAGGTGTGGGCCACAGCATATGGACTTTACAACCGAATTATTTTCTTATAAATCACTGTTTTACGATCAGATGAGATTGTGATGAAGCGCTAAAACCTGTAAACAATAAAAACGATATCGCTATTACTTTTTTTCGATAGCCATTACTAAGTTTTGTTAAATGTTTATTATATTCTGTTTTTTGTTGAGTAAAAAGTATGCTTCAGTTTTGTGGTAACTATAAGAATTATTAGTGCCCGGTTGAGATTATCCGTACTGATAGTAATTGATGGGCCTACTACGGAGTATTGTTTTTATTTTTTTTATTTGCGTGTTCTGTAAGAATTTATATTTATAGATGTATTTATTTTATATGAGGTTTTGTAAATTATGATTACTCTATTATTGTGAGATTGAACACAGAGCGCATTTCATTTACGCATTATTCACTATAATATTGTAATCTATAAGCACACTTTTTGTGTATTTTCTTTTTGTTACGAATAAATAGGGCAAAGGCAGTTACAGTTCTACGCTCGATGTTCCAATTAATTGCATTGAAATTATAACCGAACATTGAATCTATATAATTCTATTTACTACTTGCCTCTGTTCGCGGCTTCGCCCAGGTTAACAAATTCACATTCGCAATTATAATTTTAATTAGAATAAAAATAGATGTTTGCATAATTGCGAGCGGTAAACTTCTACACCATGTGAATTAGCACACCGAAGTGATTTTTCATGGAGAACGTCTCTCTATCATTGCTATAAATTTTACTAAAGTGGCCACTGGGTGGCGTTACAGCATATCGACTTTTGTAACGTTCAATCGAATTCATGAAAATGACCACGGTTGTTGTGTAGATAGTGGTAGAGCTACGCTGAAGCTATTACTGGTTTCAGCATGAATGGCTCGGCTCGCCCGGGATAGTACCACCCTCCCACAGAAAACCGACATGAAGTAACAGTGGTTGGTCTGTTGTGTTTCGTTCGGCCAGGGAGAGCGCCGGAGGCCCACATATTTAAAAGGCCGGCAACGCACTTGCGATTCCCCTGGTGTTGCTAGTGTCTATGGACTGCGGTGGGTTGTTTGCCCTCTATAATATAAAAAAAAGAAAAGATATTTAAAAACAGTCAATATTATAGGAGAATAAATAGACACTAGATGGCGGTGCAGCACATCAACTTCCATACCGTTCAACTGTTGGCGATAAAAAATAGTACGTATAGATATTTTAAAGCAGCGAATATTTAAATACTATGTAGTTTCCCATGGGTATATATTACAAAAGTTGTTTACACTACGACCATATATATATATTAACCCCTTGAGTATGGAAAACTATGATGGTGATTAAGCGCCATACAAACGAATGTAGACCTTATGACGCAGAGGCATTTTTGGAATATAAGTTTTAAAATTAAATGGCGACTGAACAAGTGAACGTTCATTGTTTTAATATTTTCGACGATCTCTCTGTTATATTCTATATCAATTACTTTTTTACGTAGACAATATTAACATAAATTTTTCATTTACCATAATATTATTTATGTATGTATTTACAATAATACAAAATTAAATTTTACAAGCAATTTATTACTATTATTTAATTTTATGAACACTAAGATATAGCTAGTTACGCTGAAAACCATTTTGGTAGCTTGGGTACATATAACAATAATGATGCCAGCTTATATGATTTCCACTGCTGCGCCAAAGACTATTTCTCAGGAGAAAGTACGGTATAATTACCAGATCTGCACACGACGCCATTTCAATCTTCCAATTTCGAAAGCCGAGAAACCAAGAGTTTTGTATATAAACATTTTTCAAATTCAGGTTTCCTCACAATGTTTTTCTTTCATAGTCGGTCAAATGAAATTAGTAAATATATGCGATTTCGTCGATACACGTTACGATTTACGAGGGTTCAACCCGTGGACATTGGTGATCAGGTCACACGACAATAACGGGTTATAAACATCCATTTGTTTAAAAATTTTCAGAATACAACTTATATGTCTATTCTTTGCAAATAAATAGAAGATGTTAGGAAATTATCAATAAATTAGCTAATACCCACGACTTCGTCTGCGTTGTTTATTATATTAATAGCTTAGTGTAGAGTCAAAAAAATTGTATGGTTTAATGAAACTACGATACAAGTGAAACTGTTTTTCGGATCGTAGGCATTATTTAACTAAAAATTTTCCGAAAATTCATTTTAAAAACTGAGCATATTATATATTTAAAACATTGAATAATTTTGAATTGTTTCATGGGCGCCATCATACTGGCCTTGGCTGCTCTGCCGAGCATTCATACTCGACGGCCGGCTGTAATGCGACATGCTATAGATAAAAACTTATAGAAAAACTATACTTTGATTACAACGTTTCGCAGTAAACAATGTTATCCGTGCACTTTCTTTCCCCTACGCATGCGCTTCACATAGCTCGTCCCACTTCACACATCGTTGAACATGTGGTACTAATAAATCTCGTAGCTTTGTAAAAAATTAAATAACCTTCTATTAAATGAAGGTATCGTGATAGTTTTTTAGATAATAACTAAATGTATTAAAAGTAAAATTTTGTTATTAAACAGTTCATCAAAATGTATCTGTATTTTTCACGTGATGCGCACACAACGGCATATTTCTATAAGTTTATTTATATACATATACAATATAGGTAAGTTCTCTAAAACTAATATAAAATAATTGTAACCATTAAACTAGATATATCTTCACTTAAATTCTACGAAGAATTTTATTGTTTATTGCATTATTTATTCTTAACATTACAAGACGATCAAAGAAGAAATGTACGGAATGTTAAAGATACTTTTACTGAAACGCTCTCTTTCCACACCGTTTCACAAATACCTGTGTAATATATACGAAATGTAGTAACAGAGAAAATGTTAGTATGCGTCTCCACATATAACGAACACGGAGTAAACATCGATTTGCCATACTAATTTCTTATTACCTTGACACGAGATTGCCAAAACGCTACCTCAGTGGCTAAGAGTATCAACTTAGCGAATGTATCGGGCCACTGTGTGAATGGAAAATGGCCATAATAAGGCAAACGGACGCACAATCCAAGTGCATACAATGGCTTAGTGGTGTAGTTGTGTTCCCAGCTTCCGACGAGCGGCCTCGTCGATACGTTTGCTTCGAGTTAGCACTATAAATTAAAAATATATACAAATCGGTCGTAGACTATAAATATTTATGATACAAGTGTGAAATTGTGATGTTGGTACAGTGATCGTGACTCCGCCTGTGACGTTATAACTGTTTCACGGATAAACATATTTTTATGGGGAACTTATATATATATATATATTTATTTAACAAAAATGTAAGGCAGGTATAGATAGGTACGTTAATAGCGTATGTTAACAAACAGTTGTGAAGTGAAACCTTGATTATTTTTCGTTATGATCGATCTAATTAAACGGTTAACTATTTGTTTGATCTTTCGGTGCGATTTTCTCACGAACACGAATGAATTCTCAAACAGAATCGGTCACGATATTGGTTTTACTCATGGTATTTGAGTTTTTTTACGCGTCATAATAATGGTTATAATTCTAAATACTGTTATTATCCCCATCCAGATTATTGCTATTAATTTGTTATTCGTACGACAAGAGATTTCGATATTTTTAAAAATTGTATTGCGTTTCGGTTTATGATGATATACAAGCGGTTTTCTCCTGATTGTTTGTTATGCGCGTCTTTTGTTTTTATTGGCGGTAAAGAATATATACAAACTAAGTCGAAAAAAATAGCAAAGGGTTAATGGAATTTAAAAAGTAAGGATCCCAGAACTATCTACGAAAAATTCAGCATCGATAGGTCCATAGTTTAATGTAATACGATTAAGAATTTTGACGTCTTTAAGCCCCAAAGAATTGTATTTCCATTACATAGATCGATTTAAATAATATCATAAACATGAGTTAAATATAGGGACAATATTAGCTACCACAACGCAGTGATGTACAAATCGCTTCAGAAAAGCATATTTTGAGAAAGGGATTATAGTTTTACTAACTAGTGCCTGTGACTGCATTCTTCTGAAAATGTTTTTTTTTTATTTTAATTTAAATGATTTGTGTTTTACCTATATTTGTTAATTGTAGACTCTCTATTTTTGTACTTTTAACATAAATCTTATATCGATATTGAATTAATCTATTTTATATTTCTGCGTAGTTCCTATAGAAAAGCGTAATTATAAGTAACCTATATAATACTGTGAATAGTCTTTAAATGCCATATTATTTGAGATATTGTCAAAATAGGTTCAGCTGTTTTGGAAATTAGGTCGGTCAATCAAAAGCCACTTTAATTATATTTTTGATGATAAGCATAGTAGGTACATAAAACGCTGGAAACATTTATTGACGCTAAAAGACAAGTTTCCGTCTACAATTACCATTATACCCGTTGTAATATACCACATAAAAAAATATATTTCTTGTTTGCATCTGTATGTAGGCATATATGCTAAAATGCGCGCTACATCGATCTACGAGGGAGGGTTTTTCATGACTGTAAACGCAACGCAATACGCGTGCAAAAATGTACCAATATATATTTTTTGTAATAAACACTAATTTTATATTCAATGTTGTATTCGAGATTTCTAACAAAAGAAAATAAATGATTATTTAAAGAAATAATTCATTAACTAACATATTATTGTTCTTTGTTAATTTATGACTGAGGATCATATCCGATTATCTTATTTTTTAAGTATGTGCGATACAATAAGTCTCCTTTTCCACTGTCACACCTTTTTAAGACGGCCGCCATCTTGTTAATTTGAGATGATCGCAAGAAACTTGTAATATCAGTACCTACTCGACAATGGTAGTTATACTCTATGTACTAGAAGATTAGTTACCAAAAAATAGCAAAAAAGTAACACAAAATACGATAATATCGATATCGCTAAATACTAAATAACAAAAACTATCTTAAAGATAAATTTGATTCGTAAACTTTAATTTTACTTATATTTTATTTATGCAAGTTTTTTACCCCCACCAAACAAAATAGCCGTTTTTTTAAGGACGGAATAACTCTCACCGTACCGAAATAAGGAAGAGTAAATAGGGTAGTAGTATAAATGATTATGTTTAAAGCCTGTAAACAATAAATATTGGAATATTTTAAATATTTCTTTATATGAACCTAACCCTTAGTAACAGTACAAATGTGAAAGTGAGTTTGTCTGTTTGCTTGTTACGCTTTCAGACCGTGACTTGTGAACCAATAATAAGAAAATTTTGTATACACGTTATTATGAGTAAGAGTAGAAAGAAGATACCTTCCCTCAGAAAAAAGTACTGCTTCCGAGGAATAGATATTATCGCGAGTGAAGCTGCGAAAAAAAACAATTTTCATTATAATTTGCATTTTAACCCATAACTTTAACAGTTATATTCACTTTAATCAAAAATACGAAAAATTTCGATAACGTAATGTTAAGACGATTACCGATAATCATCTATCGATACTTTGATGCCTTTGTTTTAAAAACTGATGTTCATATCGATGTTTTTCTTTAACTTTCATCCCTATCTACGTGTAACACAATCGTTTAGTTCGGTTATGTAATATTGTCAATGGGTTACATTCGAATTCGTAAGCGATAATTTAAGAATAGCCTGTTTACCTTGTGTTGCGTGGGAGCGCCATTTTATGTGAAATTCCACGTATTAACTACCGCATTTCTATGTTGCGTCAATTTTCGATAAAATTAATTATTGGGAAGGTCAGAACAAAAGCTCCTTTACTTGAGGTAATACCTGATTTGTTCGGCCTGACTCATAGGTATCGCTAAAAGTAAATGTTTTCCTTACAAACTGATCTCTTAATTACGTATTTCGCAAGAGCGAAACGATAAATATTCATATCAAAATAAATGAACTTATGTTATATATTAAATATAATATGAGCCAAAATGTGCACTCTTGCTTATAAACGTACTGGTTGAAAGATTTTAGTACAATTTGTTATTGCTAAAGCTGATAGTATACCTGTCATTACTACTACACTGTATCATTACTCTGTCATTTAGAAACCAATATTCAGTCATTTTCGTTATCGCTTTGCACTCGCGATATACGTAATTAAGAAGTTAAAATATCATCTCATTTAAAATAATAATTATGTGAACTTTAAAATGTACATTTTAATTGTGGTATTAATTTAGAATAAATTGAAGCAAATTTTGTTTTTAATGTACATTTAATATATTAATGAAGAGAAACGCGAGTATAATGTAATGTATGTAAAAAAATGTACTGTATTAATTATAAAAACAATACGCCCTTGTTTGGACTGTAGTTCAGGTAATTACTACAATACTGGTAAAATCGGTACCCAACATTGAAGGTGTCAAGGCTCTCGAGTTTAATTTTATAAAAGTCGAATCTTCATTTTAAGTTATTCTATATAAAAAAATAAATGATGGAAATTAATTGTAGGTGGATAATGGGTGCTCTTGATAATTTACTCATATGGTAACAACACATGTTTATTATCTATGCTATTTGAATATCTTTTAATAATACTGTAAGACTTTCATTACAAGTTAGGACGCCTCGTAATTATAAAAATGGAGCGAAAATCTAAGATAAACTGCTAATAGCTATTTGAGATAAAAAGCTTAAGAGTGGTGAATTGGCGCAATGTATGGCGGTTTTTTTTTAAGGCTATGAAGTAGTAAACAGGCACGAATTGTACCTGGTATTAAGTGATCATTCCTGCCTATGATTATGTACAATTATCTTCAAAATAATCACAATTCTGAAGCCAATCATAATAGATTAGTTCTGAGTACTAATTGAATCGCCTTCTATGTAAGAATATAGAAATATGAACACTTCTGCTTTGTGGCGTTCCTGTAGCTGGACCCTGTATTGGTTCCATCATTCTAAACACACTGATTGATTGTTGTTTATCATGATGTCTTTTTGAGGATATGTTATAAAAGGATGATTGTAGGTATCTACCTGTCAATCAGACGTCATAGAATACGTCAATAGTTCGTAATGGTCCCGTATTAGGCGTTAGGCAGTGCAGTCACCTTGCAAGCGGGATCGCCTTGCGGTGACTCACTGACTCAGTGCATGAAATCTGATACAACGCCACTCGAGCGGCGCCGGGCTCTGTTACCGTACATGATGGCTTATTGACATGACATTCATACTCTTTTCGCGATATCACATATCAAATTATTGGTGTAACCGAGTCAGGAACAAGTATCTATAGACTTTCTATAATTCTCCGTGCATTGGCGAGCGTTCTCGCGTATTCAAGAACTAAATAGTTCTATGTAAATGAGAAACTAATGCAAAATTTAGATTTAAAACATTTATCATAATGTTGAATTTGTATTTACTTCAAACCTCTATTTTGAACTCTTTTCATAGATACAACAAATGTATCCTTAATACATTAAAATATATTAAGGATAATACTTTTAAAAATTACTTAAATGGACAAAAGAATACATGCAATTAAAAAAAAAATGTGTAAATAGTCGAAGGTACATTATTTTAGTTGTGAAAGCAATATATACAGGGCCTACCATATCTTCTTCTACTATAAAGCAGTACTGTTTATGGTTTGTACAAGTGGTTAACTAAGGCTAGATACGATTACTCAATATGGTTTTTCACTTAGTTACCTACATAGCAACCTGTTTGTGACTGACCTAAGATAAGACAAAAGTCTTTTTCAGTTCGGTAAAATTAGACATAAGTTGTTAATTGTTATGAAATTACAGATGTACTTAGTATCTATATTCACTCAATATCATCATTTTGTTACAATTTAATGTAGTCATTTTGTCTGAAACGTAAATAATAATCTACATATCACTACATACTATAAAACAAAGTTGTCCGTCGCGTCTGTCTACCTGTCTGTCTGTATGTTCGCGATAAGCTCAAAAACTACCAAACGGATTGTAATGCGGTCTTCACAAATAGATAGAGTAATACACGAGGAAGGTTTAAGTATGTAATTCGTCAATGTTTTGTGTAAATTGGTTGAAATATAACGATCATTTTTGGAAGTGTTAGAAAAAGTCAAGCCGCTTGGGAGCTTTTATCGAAAACGCTGCCTAATTCTTTTGAGATATAACAAAATAATGCATAATAAGATATTCCTCTTTTATAGATCTACAAAAAAGTTACTGATGGCATATACCAATCTTTTAAGGATAGCTTACTATACCCACCTATATAGTAAAACGGTCATATATAATGAGATAATAGGAAGGGTATTCAGACGAATAAAGTATTAATACTTATCAAATTAAATATATTAGTTACCTTAAGTATTTTATGCATATATGTACACATTTTTTATTTTCAGGGCAGGACAACGTCCGCCGGGCTTGCTAGTATATAATAATAACTATCAGCCCGCTCCGGCTTTGCATGGGTATAAAATATATAGCCTATGTCATTCACTGAAAAAATGATTAAAATCGATCCAGTGCTTTTGGTTTATTCATTACTGCCCGTGGCCCGCACTTCTCTACCTATTAATGGATGTTATTATACATAAAAACCTTCCTCTTCAATCACTCTATCTATTAAAAAAACGCATCAAAATCCGTTGCGTACTTTTAAAGATTTAAGCATACATAGGGATATAGGGACAGAGAAAGCGACGTTGTTTTATACTATGTAGTGATATAGTACCTTTGAGGTTCACCACGTCAAAATTACTGAAGGTAGTGACCGTACTGACAATGATTATTCGATGTTAAATTTGTCGTAAATGGGTCTAGGCTATTTCTAAATCTTGTAAAATTTAAAAGTTATTTAATTAAGCACGAGTTTTTGGCGGGATCTTAGTCTGTTATGCAGTGGTTTATATATTTTATTCATAATCTTGTGTTATTAGACTCTATATTTTGTAATATTGGTGGTGTTTTACGTAATATAGTTCGGTTATTATGCACAAGTGAAGTGGATGGGAAATAATACCACGGAGCGTGCATTCTGAGATGCCACCAAAACTCCATGGAAAGTTTTAACAAGGAAACCACCATCTTGTTAGAACATTATAATTATCACAAAATACTTGGCAAAATCTTGTTACTTTAGGTTGGCTAGTGCAAAAACTGTGACGGAGCTAAAAAAAAATTAAGAAGAATTAAGCACAGAGTTCGGCTATAACCTAGAAGCTAGTAAAGCTAAATATACGCATAACACGTTCGTATAAGCATCAATTTTGATTACGTAAATCAGTACCACCGTATAAGTATGACAATGTATTATACATATTTTCCTTGTAATAAATTTATCCAGAACACGGTACTAAGGAAGCCGAAACACTTAGTGCGTAATCGCAAACCGTTGTTGTTTCAAAGAATATTTTATCGCAAGAACAAAGCACGCTTCAATTATGGTCACGTAATTCTATTAATATTTTTAAACACGAAGCGAGGTCCATTGTGAATATTTCAAATCGTTCAGGTGTAGTCATACAGAACAAAATATTCAATCACAAGTCCAGTGGTATGAAACTTTATTTATAAGTATATTTTTTCTTCTGTAGTTCTTCCTGAATCTATCATAGTAGAGTTTGTGGTGTAGAAAATCTGTTTTATAATATGTAAATACGTTACGGTAATTAATAAAATATTATTTATAATCGTAATTACTGGCTTCACATTGTTAGAGAATTGCTTTAAAAATGCATTGTACACTTCAAGGTATTAAAAAAAAATCAAGAACTAAGAATATAAACGTGTTCGGATACAAAGTTGACCTATAAATACAACTAGATCCAAACATACCTATGTAAAATAAAGGTTGTCGTCCTTTTTGTACCTATACTTTGTGACGTATTCGAGTCACAGTACTAAAATATTGCATTAGTTGCATTACATTGCATACAACGACCGTTCATAATCACTCTACGTATAGTTCAAAGCAGCTTACTCACTGTACATTGCAAAGTGAACGGCCTTGCGCGGATGAAGGGTCAGGTGTCCGGTCAATGGGCCACTTAGTTCCTCACTCACTCTCGATTTCAAACGCGAACGTTGCAACTTATGTAATACGTTTACAAGAAATATTTGTTAATTGGTATAATTGCCAGCCATAATAATTGGACGTTGTGTTTATTATTTTGAAATTTATACTATATAAGTTATTTAAGATATAGCGGTTTAACGTTAAGATAGAATATATCATTTAATTATTTGGCAAACACAACAGGCAATAACCAAATGCGAAACAAAAACACATTTATTTAATCACAGACTTCATCTAAACAAATAAATAAAATTGAAGTCTCTGTTTTTAACGTCAAAATAGCAGTTACTTTACTAAATGAATATGAAAGCATTTACGGTACTTTTAACAAAAAAAAAACATTTTTAAAATTTTTGCCTGTTTGTATGTTTGTTCCGGCTAAACTTCAAAATAGTTGGACTGATTTTGGCAGGAATTCCACTGGTAGATAGACGATAATAAAACTTATTCAAATATGTAGAATTTCCACAGTATCAAACATTATGAAAGTAGATGGTAGGAAGTAACGAGCGGACATCACTGTCTACGCCTATTGTCACGTCATTACAGCGACTCGTTTTGTAACTAAAGACGATCATTCACATCAAAATCAAAATCAAAAATACTTTATTCAGTTTAGGCCCTGAGAAGGCGCTTATGAACGTCAAAGTTACAAAGTTACTTTAATCAGTTCTGCAGACTTGTCCAATGCTGATAATCAAAAGGAGCGTCTTATATTACTCCAGATTCGAATAATGTTTTAAAATTGATACTTACAACTGTGTAACAGACAGTCAAGGCAAAGCGATGCTATAACTCCTTGGTTATTTTTTTTTGGTAATCCATCTCGCTTTATTTGGCATGACCTTATGAGCGTGTTTTGTAAATGAGCTCTGTTCTTAGGCGACATTGGTCAGTCAAGTACTGAGAGATAAATACCGCTTTATTGCTAATTGACTTCCTGTTTCCCACATTGTATATGTTAATATTGCTTAACGTTTGTATACAAATACATACATTAGGGTCATAATAATTGTGTTATGTTATTTTGAAGGCTATCGAATTACCGATTTCATCAGTATTGATTAAATTTGTAATACTACTTTTTGTCTGCGGTTTCGTTCGCATTAATGTAGACTATACCTATCCTTCGGGTACAGTATTTTTTTTCTGGATAAAAAGTACCCTGTGTCCTTTTGTACCCCTGACAAAGTATATGCAAAATGTTGTATTGTAAACGGATGAACGGTCTGGCAGCGCATAGAAAACATACAAATAAACATTGATTTTTATGTATTAGACTAGCGTTTGCCACGTGGGCTTTATTCGCGTTCGGGTAGATTTGACCTGTCCCTAGGGAGCAGTGCTTTTTCCGGATAAATATTACTCTATATTCCTTTTGTGTCCCTGACATTTTTTTTCCGGATAAAAATTACTCTATGTTCCTTTGGTGTCCCTGAAAATGCTTTTTTCCCGGATAAATATTACTCTATGTTCCTTTTGTGTCCCTGACAATATTTTTTTCCGGATAAACATTACTCTATGTTCCTTTTGCGTCCTTGACAATCTTCTTTCCCGGATAAATATTACTCTATGTTCCTTATATGTTCTTGACAACGTTATTGAAAATTTTTATGATAATCGTTTGAGAAGTTGAGACGTGAAATCGTAACCAACAAAGTCACATTCGCATTCATAATATAAGTTAAAATATATCTAAATCGTGTGTATACAAGTGTATTACTATAATAACGGTTCAGATTTAATAAAATAGGTATTTATAATCATTTTTAAACTACATATATATAAAGTAAATTCAAGTAAAATCCAGAACTTTCTGCAATAAACAAAGAAGACAATTAGGGAACGAAGTATCTTTTAGTATTTGCAAAGGAGATTTTGTTAATAAACACTGAAATATTTGTCTCGTAAATTCGATTATTAATATAAATCGTTCCAATATAAATTATATTTCATGAAAAAACACAAAAATAAATTTAAGTAACATGATTTACATACCACATTATAATCTGCAATAAATATTCATATTAAATAAACATTCGTATTCCGCAATACGATCATCATTGTTAAATATTAAATCAATATTGATTGATTACTTTCAGGCATAAAAGACCTTGTCAATATACGTCTCCTGTCAATAGTTATGATCTGGTACACCGCCCCCGTTCCATTACATCGGCTGGAACATGTCGAGATTGGTCTCCGATAGCCCCCATTGTATGCGCTCTGTATTAAAAACAGGGTTATCAACTCACTTGATCTCGAATACTTATAAGTTATGTAGGTTTTATGATCCTCAGAACATTGTTATTACGCAAATTGTAACTACTTTTTTTTTATGGTATAGGGAGCAAACGAACAGGTGGGTCACCTGATGGTAAGTGATCACCGCCGTCCATAGACACTAGCGGCACCAGGGGAGTCGCAAGTGCGTTGCCGGCCTTTTAAATATGTGGGCCTCCGGCGCTCTCACTGTCCGAACGAAACGCAACAGTGCAAGCACTGTTACTTCACGTCGGTTTTCTGTGAAAGGGTGGTACTACCCCGGGCGAGCCGACCCATTCATGCTGAAACCAGTAATAGCTTCAGCGTAGCTCTACCACCTACAAAATAATACTAGTATAATGTGACATTGAGCTTATTTGTTTGTTTATCACACTAGTAGTAGTTATGTTAGCTACTCAACCAATTATCATGTAATTATATATAAACGTTGTTATATATATAGAAAAGGACATAGAGTACATTACATCCAGAACAAAAATCTATTTCCAAGAATAAATCAAATCTACATTAATATAAGCGAAGCCGTAACTATAAGTGTTTTGCTTTTTATTTTATATGTTTTATGTATATAGTTTCTTGTTATTAAAAATGTAAAAGTTAATGTACTTCTATACAGTATTTATTATGTGATTTATAGTTCAGCGATCAAATTGAAAATATATCATTGTTTTCGTTTTTAATAATGATAGCATAATTTAAATAATGACAACCCTATCCATAAGGCGATACTCCCATTAGCGAAATATTGTATTGTAACATATAATATGAACCGAGCTCTAAACACTTCATTGTTTCAAAGTAGTAACTGTGGCCGAATTTGATAAACCATGGAGATACTTCCCCGTGTAGCCGTTGGCTACTCCGCTGTGGTCGATCGACTATTTATACAAGAATGTCTGTAAGGTCGTTCGTGGGGTATTAATATTAATTTAACTTGTTGAACCGAGTTATTTTTAACTTTACAAGTTCTCGCCAACAGCGATAAGCTTACAGATGAATAGCCTTTAATGTATTATTTTCTTGTTCACAGTGCTATTGCATATATTTCGCCTTAAATCAGTGAAATGAAATTCGTTTCTGTTATTTTATTGAAATGAAGACTTTGTAAGCCTCGTTGTGGTTTAAAATTACATTAAATGAAAAAGCAACGTTAAAAAAAAACATATATAGTCCTCGTTGCACTTTTTCATCGCCTTGACTATAGTTGTTTAAAACACAAATTTAGGTATAAACATATGTTATATTTATAATATTGAGACAACTTAAAGATAAATTAATGCATACTCTAAAGTCCCATAGTAATATTTTATCTATGTTTTGTATTAAGCTCTTGACTACATTATGCGTAAGCCCGAACTTACCGCTATATTCAAAGCGGCCAAAAAGAATTGATGAGTAGGTACTATACTCGTATATTTATAGAATTTACACGCGTGAGGATGAGATATAGTACATTATCGTTGATATGAATATTTATTCCTTTATTAAGGTTCCACTACTACCGCGTGTGAATTTTATATATGTTTTTTTTATTACGATATTTTTTTTATTCTAGCACGACAAAGTAACTGCGTTAGACCAGATGGTAAGCGTAGTGCAATTTAAAAACAACAAACAAAAAGACATAACATTCGTCGACAGTCGTTTCTGTCATCCCAGTCTGCCTGATACCGATGGTAGCAATCCATTCTAGAACATATATCCAACAAATCAAATCCTAGAATATATGTCTACATTTCTTTGGTTACATTATCGATAAACCGATCTAAGTTATTTGAGACTTTAGAGACACCTGTTCCTGATACGAACAATACGAAATGTAATTGAAAATGCGCCGTATTTAGATATTATTGGATGGTACATCGTCTTATTGTATATACATGTAATTTACAATATAATAATAGCCGTGACCGAAATAACTAAAGCACAATGGGTTGCATACGGTACAAATGAATGCAGACGAGCTTGGTTTACCAGACTCGCTGCGCGTCGCGCTGCTGTGACCATTGCAAGGGCGCGACCTTCGCAACTTATATGACCATAGTATCAATTTTGTAACTTTTTCTAAGTATTTTACTACTCTGTAGGTGGTATCATGTACCATTTATGCTATAAAAGCTAACCTTTCCAGCAGTTAAAATATTGCAGAAAAACAAATGAATGTGGAGTGAAAACGAATGCTGGACTCACTAGGGATCATTGTGTAGTATAAGACGTTATATTCGAAGTAATTGCTTGTGATCGACTAGAATCTCCTGCAAGTACACATCGAAGCAAAGAATAGACTGACTCGTGTAGTATATGTAGATTGGAACGAAGATATCGTTTAGATGGATTTTTAGTTGGCATTGCTTCTTGTTTTATGATTTTCTGTCGAATGAGTTCCTCAATAAGTCATTTTCTGCTCTATAATTTCATATTCAGTTCAGGCCGTAAGACACCATGATAGGTTGTAGTTATTTTGGTGGACTGTCAATTTTTTGGTGGGTTTGCAACATGAAAATATGTTAAATATCAATTAATTAAAACAACAATATTATCTTGACCTAAATGGAAAACGAAACCTCAACCTCCTTGATTTACGTTAATCGCTACAATACGCAGGCAATTTGTATATTTATTTAATCGTAAACGCTTTAAATGTGGAAGGAAACGTCGATGATTAAATTTGATTTATTTTTAATAATTTCCTATTCTGATTATTATGTTTTACAAATTGCAAAATATTCTACTTTAATATATATATTAATAAATCAAAATATTAGCAAATTTTTCGTAATATCAATCTGCATATAATCTATACATAAATAAAAATGGTTATGACAATTATAAACTCCAACGATGTCCAAATAATCCAACTGAAAGTTGCCAGTTGCATTTTTATACGGTGGTGATTTATATGTAATCTATTCTAGTTACTACTAGATGGCGCTATAGCGCATCAACTAATTAGTTACACATTTAAACACGAAGAATATTACCCCAATATTCATTTTGCTATAATGAAATTATTTATTATAACATATATTTAATTTAACAAACAATAACAACAAATGCGTACATAAAATAAAGAGATGGTGATATGATTAGGGTAACTTAAATATTAAAAGAAATTAACTTAAAGGGAATTCATAAAAAAGTCTTCTTATGTAATTCTTCTTACGATGGTAATGGTATTTAATCATACGGTGTGATTAAATAAAAAATAACCTTAAAATTAATATCAGATGACTTTGTAGAGAAAACTGTAATACTAGTGAAGTGTAGTGAAATAAGCGGCTGCGTACCGTATGAAATTCGAACAATTCAACGAATAGAAAATCCTTAGAAGCCTGTCAAACAATTAAAGAACATATAATTAGTTACAGAGTGCATGACAATGCAGAGGACTGGCCTTGTGAAATGTCGCATAGTGACCATCAGAAGGCCGTGACATCAACCTGTAGTTTCTAACTCAGATTACATGTTATTAAACACCTGGTTATTGTAGGAAGTTATACCTGAACACATTGTTTAGTTTTATGAACGTTGATTTTAGTATACATGTATCTTTAATTTATATAAATTTCAAGTGTGTCTTTATTGTTCGGGAAAACCTCTTAAATGACTGAGTTGATTTTGACAAGGCTTCTGCTCATAGATATAGAATTGTTTATAGTATTATCTAAGTTACATACCATTAAGTTTATGCCTATGAGTTAAACAGTAATGGTAAAATAAGAAATAGTCCACGAAATAAAAAAATGGGCTTAAAACACTTAGTGCATTAAAATGGTCTATAGTCAATGAAATGAGGAAATATATGAATCTGTCTGTATTTTTTAGTTAAATCACTTATATAACGGTCTTCTGCTCACACGACCTTAAGTTGACCTCAAAAATATCAGTTTATATAGCAATCGTGCTGCCGAATCTCCTATACTCTTCTGAAACGTGGTGGCCATAACATATAATTATGACAATGGCTTAATGACGTGCCCTCAGTGCGCACGGAGTTTTGCCGCGAAAATAGGCCACATAAGCAATTTTCGTGCGCACCAGCGCCATTTCTCAGACTAGGGTTCTAAGCGGTCGCCATGGCCGAGAAATCGGTCGGAATCATCATCATCATAAAATGTTGAAATTGATTTGACTGTATGTCTGTCCGTATGTTGTTATCTAACACAAAAACAGTTATGCTAATTTTTATTAGATAGTATTTCGTATATAATAATACTTTATGTCAATACCGTATTGATAGCATACAACACTTGCCAATAACATTGTTAGATATAGTATAAAAAAAGAATATCCTTAGTCGATTGGGATTGGGAGAAATTATATATGGGAAATATGTAATATTTAGAAATTAATTACGACATGAAAATTATCAATAATACTTTTAGGTTTCTTAAAAAAAAATCGAATAACGGAAATTTCGTTTAAACTCAATTAGATAAGTAGATATCATATCGCAGTTGAGAAAGTATAAGAAATGTTGATAATAACACGACAAATGAGAAATTGTTACAAAAAAAGATCGCCCGGAGCTGCGGTCGAAGCTAGTTAGATAAAATCTCACATCAATGTTGGATATATACATACTCTTTACATGCCCTATGAACACATTTTAATTGCTCCAAATACTCTCGATCAGTCCCATTATAAAAATAGTCTTATACGAAATGGAGCGAAGCTGTATAAAAAAATAAATATTTTGACACTTAAAACTAATTAAGCATGGTTGTAAAAAAAAAACCGGTTAATAAAATTTTAATAACGGTTACATATATTTGTTTTTAAAGCGAACGTTTATATCTAATTAGTGTATTACATCGTATACTACAAGTGTATGAATTATGCAAACGAATTAACACAAAGAACCTGTTTCGTTTTATAATAAACGAGTTCCATTTAAAATACTATTTCGTATGCGTAACACCACTGATGCTCTTCGAAGAATACGTAAGTACTGAGATCGATAAAAATAACAATTCTTCATGGCGATGTGCCTACTTGTGTCGATATATATGACAGCAGACACCGCCACTATTAATCATTATAACGTAATAATTTGTCTCCGGAACGACAGTGGACGTCTCGGCGGCAGTAGTAGATTTTCTTAATCTTATTTTCTCTAAAATCTACCTATAAACAAACATAATGAGAGAAGTAAATAGAATTGATTATTTATTTACTTAGGACAGCCAGTGGCCAATACACCAAACATGAATTAACATTATATACGAACAATCTATAAGCGTATCGAGAAAAAGTACCCTATATCCTCTCCCATTAGAGTTGCCAACTTTCTTAAAGAAAAATAACGTATCTTATATTTTGTAATATGAAAAATCAAGTATTTAAAATTCAAGTAAAATATATTGTTGTGTGCTTTTTGTATTTGTTAACAATGGTTTGTTATTTTTGAAAGTTTCGAAGATAATTTTACGATCAAAATTTGATTAAACACCTCCTTCATTATTAAATTAATCGATCTGTTTCGCTCTCATAACAACTTCTCCATTCCAATCACCATTTAGATTATATTCGTCATTTAACGAAATCTTATAATTTGCAAACACTAGACGCTTCCACTTTTGAGGTAATTCAATTGAATACTTCAGATTAGAATTAAAAAAAATGGTTCATTCGTTTTTATTTCTATTATTTTTATTTTGAATAGACTTTTTCGCAATTTCGTGAGAAAGAATTTTACATCTTCTTTCGTAATATAATGCACTATTTACAAGTTCCTAATTGTAAAACTAGAGAACGCTGCGTATTGGCAGTTGGATTATCATCGATATAAATGCGCTATAAATAGTATTTTTTTTTTACAATTTATAGGTTACCGTTTGACCACCATCTCGTCTGATGTTAAATGATGATGTGGTCTAAGATGGTAGTGACGCTAAACTCAGAAGGGGAATCCCCGAACACACCAACAGGTGCTTGGCGAGAGATTTTCAACTTGAGAATAGTAGCTAGCCAGGCGGACTTAGAACAAACTCTACCACTATGCTATGGTTTCATCACGATGTTTTCCTTTACCGAAAGCTCCGACTCAGCTGCCAGGATTCGAACCGTCCTTCGACGCTGTGTCCGAACACCCTACAAACTGGACCATCATCGCTTCAATCTTCAAAATCAACTATCTAGTCCTTTTTGTTGAAACCTATAAAGTTCGTATTAAGTTTAATGTATGACCATAATTTCAACTTTTTACACTTTTCTAATAAAACATTCGCTATTATACCCACCACCATTTTTTATATCGAATGTTATCGGAAGTGTTTTATCGAACGCCACAAGTTAATAATTATGTTTTTAGTCACGTGCCGTATTTCCTACTTTACCCTTAGGGGGTTACGGAAATGGAAAAACTTTCCTCGCTGTTTGTGTTCAATAATTTACTCTCCGCAGAAGCGTATTAACTGACAGTGTATTGGAGATACTCAATATAGAATTATACAAAGCCTATTTCAAGATTTGGGATTAATATTAATGCATAAAAAAGTACATAATTTTGTAATTCACTTTACTAATTTCATATTTCATTATATATTGTATTCAAAGTTATAAAAAGATTAATAAAAAAATAACTAAAATAAAGCGTTTATTTTTTTGTTATTAAAATAGTACATTGTACATACATTTCTGAAAGCAAGTGAGAATAAAATGTTAAAGAATCGAAAAAGTAATTGATCTTCCAATAGTTGTGGCATTTTTTTTAAAGAAATCCTTATTCAACTATATAATCATTTATTATAAATTTATTTATTTGGCGTAAATAACTATTCATCGCTCCACCCAATCGGTGCCTTGGTCAAACATTTCGCAACTTGCATGTTGCATTTATATGTACTAAATTTATATTGGTTCGAGTTCAATAGAATCGTGCGGTCCCAGCGGAAACAGTGGCATACAAACTGAATACTCATCGCGATACTACTGTATTGTGTGCCAAAAGCAAATGTTAATAATCTACGGCTCATTAATTTCATTACAGCTAAGCCTTGATTTTCCTTTAGTCGATTATATGCGCGGAGTTAAAACACACGATTTTCTCTTGAGGTTTTTTTTTCGCGCTATTTTCTCCACCACTCTATTGTGATTTATTACAATTTATCATTTCCTAATACTGTTTGTTATTGATGTATTTGCCTTACGGTTTTGTTAACTTATTGTCTGTAGTGTAAAACTGAAAAAAAGTGTGTTTCAATAATATTACGTCAGTGTCGTTTCCCACGTGTAAATTATATGCACTTTTATGGTGACAATTTTTACGCTTAGTGATCATGGCGCCATCAAGCGGCGGCCACAGGTTTTACTGCGATACATTTCTAAGTTACCAACTGAGCAACACTATGACTATTATAGATTCAGCTACTCGGTAAGAGGTGGCGTTGCCATTATAAGCTAAATTTGAAAGTTTATTATTGTATAGTTGTTTTGTATAATGATACGATTTATACAATACAATTATACAATATTTAGAGAGAAGATTTTTTAAATAGGCTTATAATAAAAACATGTCATTGTTTTATTTGCAGGCAGAGCCGGGAGATACAATAGCTACAACCAAAGAAGGTTAGTATTTATTATTTATATACTTTCAATTTTTGCATATGGGGCCTTTAAATGTTTCGAAATCGACCCCTTTTGATTAGGTACTCTGAAACTTATATATCGTTTTCTACGCTATCAAAAATATTTTTCAGATTTTTTATTTTTGTTTACATCAACCTAAACAAAATACGCATTAAAATGCATTATTTTTATTATTATTAGCATAACTTTATTTTAATGAATTTATCGGAAAGTTCTTAGTTTGAAAATACGTGTTAGTAAATGTACTTTTCAGAAAAACAATAAAAAAAGTTCGATGATTAATATTACATAATAATATTACACAATTTTATTTTATTTAAAATAAATTATATATAAAGAGAAAAAATGCTACACTGAATATTTCTGGAAATTTGCAGAAACTACTAAAGTTTTTAATAAAATAAAATAAATAACAATCATCCGGAAACTTTGCTTTTTTCTTCGAAAATTTATAAAAAATTTTGACGATGAATTCGTATTTTTTTTGTAAATCTTATTAGTAAAAAGTAAATTTAATAACACATATTAAAAAAAAACTACAACCCAATAAATCAATTTTTAACAAAGTTATGGCAATGTAAAAAAGAGAGTCATAAAAAAATAATAACTTTAATTTTGGTTGGGTAAAAAAAATTGATAAAATCCTGGAAAAGCTAAATGTTAAACTAATAAGGTATACATATATTATACAAAAAAAAAGATTATGTGCCACATTACCGGGACTTTGTAATTATGTCCAGCGAGTAACAACTACCGTATATCAGGTGTTACTTCCAGTGGCGGATTTGCAGTCTTGGCCGCCCTAGGCTCCATGACTCTTCTTGTTATCATCAGTGAATATTGTCACGATTGGCTGCCCCTAATATCTAGCCGCCCTAGGCGCGGGGCTCCTGGGCCTTAGGGCAAATCCGCCACTGGTTACACCCGTCATAGTGACGGGCACGATAGCCGCTACTTCCTATGGACTGTAGATATTTAGATGAACCCCGTTTTTTTGTTTATATGTTTTAATGTTCGTTTTTTATATAACTTTTTACATTATTTTATATACTGAATAAAGGCATTAATAGGGATTTTTTATTGAGTTATGTTTGTTTTCAGTTTCCATAATGCTACGATACAAATAAGATACCTACTTTCTTTTATGAAACAATGTAAAAAATATTATTTGCTTATAGAGGAATGGGTGACACGAAAAACTAGCGAAGTAACAACGACACGTCAGATCGCAACGAGAGTCAAACGGGAGTTAATTTTGGAAGATGGACGGATACTCAGCGATTCTGGTCCGAAGATATCGACTTCAGTTAATGAGGACACGCACACCACCAATTTCCAACAGACTGAGGTATGTTACGTCATCGCTTGATTTCCTTTTCGACCTAACTGTCCGCTGTTAGCTTAATGAGCCTTCCAGCATCAATGGGTTTAAGGCACTTAGCCATATAGCAACGAGCTCAAAGGGGTACAAACAGTTAGAAAGTATGCTGGTGGTGGGGCATTTATTGATCCTCTATTTAGTTACTAATCTGTCGCCAAACATTCATTATTATGCTCAAATAGTTATACTTGGATATTCATTACTCAGGACGACCTAGTGTGTTATGGAAATCTGTCGCCAAACGTTCATCATTATACTCAAATAGTTACACTTGGATATTCATTACTCAGGACGACCTAGTGTGTTATGGAAATCTGTCGCCAAACGTTCATCATTATACTCAAATAGTTACACTTGGATATTCATTACTCAGGACGACCTAGTGTGTTATGGAAATCTGTCGCCAAACGTTCATCATTATACTCAAATAGTTACACTTGGATATTCATTACTCAGGACGACCTAGTGTGTTATGGAAATCTGTCGCCAAACGTTCATCATTATACTCAAATAGTTACACTTGGATATTCATTACTCAGGACGACCTAGTGTGTTATGGAAATCTGTCGCCAAACGTTCATCATTATACTCAAATAGTTACACTTGGATATTCATTACTCAGGACGACCTAGTGTGTTATGGAAATCTGTCGCCAAACGTTTATCATTATACTCAAATAGTTACACTTGGATATTCATTACTCAGGACGACCTAGTGTGTTATGGAAATCTGTCGCCAAACGTTCATCATTATACTCAAATAGTTACACTTGGATATTCATTACTCAGGACGACCTAGTGTGTTATGGAAATCTGTCGCCAAACGTTCATCATTATACTCAAATAGTTACACTTGGATATTCATTACTCAGGACGACCTAGTGTGTTATGGAAATCTGTCGCCAAACGTTTATCACTATACTCAAATAGTTACACTTGGATATTCATTACTCAGGACGACCTAGTGTGTTATGGAAATCTGTCGCCAAACGTTCATCATTATACTCAAATAGTTACACTTGGATATTCATTACTCAGGACGACCTAGTGTGTTATGGAAATCTGTCGCCAAACGTTTATCATTATACTCAAATAGTTACACTTGGATATTCATTACTCAGGACGACCTAGTGTGTTATGGAAATCTGTCGCCAAACGTTCATCATTATACTCAAATAGTTACACTTGGATATTCATTACTCAGGACGACCTAGTGTGTTATGGAAATCTGTCGCCAAACGTTCATCATTATACTCAAATAGTTACACTTGGATATTCATTACTCAGGACGACCTAGTGTGTTATGGAAATCTGTCGCCAAACGTTCATCATTATACTCAAATAGTTACACTTGGATATTCATTACTCAGGACGACCTAGTGTGTTATGGAAATCTGTCGCCAAACGTTCATCATTATACTCAAATAGTTACACTTGGATATTCATTACTCAGGACGACCTAGTGTGTTATGGAAATCTGTCGCCAAACGTTTATCATTATACTCAAATAGTTACACTTGGATATTCATTACTCAGGACGACCTAGTGTGTTATGGAAATCTGTCGCCAAACGTTCATCATTATACTCAAATAGTTACACTTGGATATTCATTACTCAGGACCGACCTAGTGTGTTATGGAATTGGGTTAAATTATTTTTTTATAATATACTAATAGCCTCGAAATAATAATGAAAGCGCACAGCTTCAAGTATAGTGTAAAGGCCTCATACTTACCTCTGAAAAGTACATGTGTTGAATGGATAAATCACGAATCTAATAAAATTTGGCATAAAACTCGATGTGTTGGAACGAGGCATAGGATACTGTTTTTATCGTCCAGCAAAGTCTATGGGTAACAGCTACCTTTTTCTCCTAAAATAATAAGAGTCATTCTATAATTAATGATTGAATACAAAAGTCTGATTTTAAGCCTGTAAAGCTGCAATATTTTTACTATTTCTTTTCAGCATCGAGTACCTGATGGCCACGCCGAGGATGCGCCCGATGGCCATACCGATGATGCAGCTGTCGAAGATCAAGTTGATGGAGCAATTAGTGCACCTGCTGATGATGGTATATACCTATTTGCAAGATTCAAATTAAAGTGTCCATAAAGTACTTCTCCATTGATCTAGTAATCAGGATCACGAGATAAAGTTGTTTTTTGCATGCTGGTAGAGTTTTTTCGGAGCTCGCTTGGCTAACGAGCTACCAACTTCATGTTGAAAATCTGCCACCAAGCACCTACAGCTGTGTTCCGACAGTTGAGTTTTGGAGCCAGTTTTCCTCAAGATTTAGCGTGTCTTGGACCACATCGACATTTAACGTAAGATGAGAGTGTGGTCAAACGTTCAAGCCTATAGAGTATATTAATATAACACCGGTTAGTTGAGTTCGATTCCCGCTAAAGTCATGTAAAGTTGCAGTCGGACTGGTTCGATTAAAGTTGAGCACTTTAACACGTATTTAATAACCTGTTGCATCAAACTTATGTTTTATTTCTTCATTTACTTTTAATTGTTTTTGAAACCTTTTAGCTTATAATTTATAACATATTCCTGTGTGTAAAATATATACATATTATAAAACAAAGCCGTCCGACTCTCTGTCTGTCTATCTGTCTGTCTGGATGTTCACGATAAACTCAAAAACTACTGAACGGATTTTAATACGGACTTCACCAATAGATAGAGGAATTCACGGGGAAAGTTATAGTTTGTCAAGGATTTTTTTGTAAATTGATTGAAATATAATTGTTGAAAGAATCGGAAAAAGTCAAGCCGCCTTAAGCGTTTCATGCACATAAGTATATATTTTTTTTAGTATAAGGGCAGGACAACGTCCGCCGGGTCTGCTAGTTATGTATATTTAAACTTATCTGTACAAATAAAATTATAACGATCTTTCGTTGTGCGAGCATCGCGTACAACCGTTTCAAAGATTTTGGTCCATATTTTTACTTTTTTATTCTAAGACACTTGATCCTTATCTAAACAGTTAATACTTAAGTTGTCATTAAGTTAGTTTCATTGAATATAGACCTATTAGAGTTTTAACAAACCACGATTTTTCATAACCACTACGTCTTCGACGATGTCTGGTTTCCTACCATGGAGAGCAGGGGTAAACGGTGTAGTGTAATGCTTATATTTTTTCCACCGTGAAATAAAAAAATATTGCACAATTATTGTAATAAATATAATGTTAAGAACAATGCAGACGAATACACAGATAATAGCTAGTAAAATCTAAAAGTGAAGGACTGAAAATATCTGTGCTCGATTGGCTGTCGAATAAGTCTGTCATTGAAAAAAATATAAATCTAACCATTTCGGTGTAGGTTTCGGGACCAGACGAGTTATAGATAGTAACGTAATGGTTTTTTTTTGTGTTCACAAGTCAACGTGAAATACTACTACCAGTAGAACTTTAAAACTTTAAGTAATATGAAAGGGAGAATGTTCAAAAAGTAAGCACAATTATGGTTTGATTTTTCTTTAATGCAATATGATACCTCTTTGTCACAAATATGTATCTTATACTATCGTTTTTTGTAGCGGTGGATGGAGTTATCAATGGTGAAGTTGCACCGGTGGGAACCAAAGTGCTGGTTTCATCTCGGGTTGTTGCCAACCCCGACGGTAAAGTCCGTGAGAGCCACGACCGACGAGTTCTCACCAGGAACATAACTGAAAGAGTAAAGGAGACTGAGGAAGAAATACATAAAGGCGATACGACGCATCAGGTATGTTTCTTTTAAACTTTAAAAGAACGGTCTGTTTATTCACGATTATGTATAAGTTTATGACTATGGCATGAGGATTCGTTATTCGTATCGTAATTTTAAGTGTGAGCAACTTAAAGCGCTTTCCCTTTCTCACTTATCGGTTCTTGCATATTACTCGCTTGTATAATTATCGATAAAACGGATAGTTAAGAGCAGATTAATGATATGCTCAATTATAATTTGTTATCCATTGTATAAAAACAATGTATTACTAACTACAGTCGTTATTGTAATGACTACTTTTACCTATGCATATAAAAAAATCTACCAGCCCTTAGTAATTTTTTTATGAATGAATATAAATATTAATGCAGTTCATCTAATCTTAAGTTGTTATAATAGCGGCACGCTATGATGACAGTTTTGACACATTCCAATAGTGACGTGAAAGGTCTATTTATTTTCGACAAATATTTAAGGAAAGGCTACTTTTCTTTTCACATTAAGCATTGACGCGAGACTTCCGACAGGTGGTTTTTGATGGCCATATATATCTGTATACTATAGGATATAAAAGTACATTGAAAAATATAAATGTTTAGTTGTGTTCTAAATAAGTATACTAATAATTATAATCCTTTAAGGATTTTGTCAAACAGTGCTTTTTTTTATTTGTAAAATCGTGAAAAGATTTGTTAATGCGACCATCTTTTATAGTTAGATGTATAGTATATTGTTATACATATATTTAATTTAGAAATCAATGTAGGAAATTAATTTTGTTTCCTAATATTTGATAGTATAACTTTTTAGGACGTTGGTCCTCGTGGCTAGTGACAATAAAGAACAGCAATTTGGTTAAACGAATAAAGTTATTGATTTATATGAATCTTAATGAATGGATAAATGTAGAAACGACCGTCGTAGCGTACCGCTATTATAGTGCAGTCTTAAAAGACAATTGTCTTAATTCCACTTATTCCACAAAAAAAAAAAAAACTTATAATTAATTGCAAAAAGTCGGAACGCCGCATCGGTGTGTGATTTAAAATATAGTGCAGGTAAATTATTCTCTTATTGTAGCCTCTTGACATTATGTTCCGCGCCATTTTATAACCATATATGAATGCAGTCCATACATAGAACATGATAAACAATTTCACGCCATGTTTTGCGCTATTTACGAGCAATTTACTAACCCTTTTAGAGGCGTAGAGCTATGACGGAGTTATCTGTCGCCGTGAAATATGAGGGGGTGCTTGGATGATACGTCACGGCTTCGATTTCGTTCAGCAAGTGTGATACGAGTTGATAGACGGTAATGGAGCCTTGAAAACGTTTTACCATCAAATATATTAAACTGAGTTAAATAAATAAGCATATTTATAGATTTAAAGCATAGACTTTTAAAGAATTATTATTGTAGGCAACGAGACAAAACGTATATTTATTATATTATATTTTATAACTAGCTAGTCCCGCGGCTTTGTTCTCAACAAAATGGTTTTATCGTTACGTGAAAACCCTGTCTTTTACTTTTTAAGTTGGTATTTAGTGATTACTACCAACTTAAAAAGTAAAAGACAGTCAACAATATGGTTTTATCGTTACGTGAAAACCCTGTCTTTTACTTTTTAAATTGGTATTTAGTGATTACTACTTAACTCCTCTTACATCTCTTTTACCGATTTTCAGCTACTTCCGTTATATTTCATCATTATTACTAGCCCAATATGAAAAAGAGTAATTTTGAATAACCTTGACTACTTAATACATGCGACTTTATCAGTTATTGTTTTAATAATATACTTTATGTACAACGAAAAATAGATAAAGCAAAAATATGCTAAAAAAATGTCTTTAGTCTTTTGTAGTGTTTATAAAAAAGTGTGTGTGTGTGCTTCTAACTACACCAAAGACGTGAGATTTTCTTTATAAACAGTACAAAGAGACAACGTTACGCGGCGTTTCCAGGTGGTCACCGATCTAATTACTGAGCGCCCTCGACGTTGCTTAATTTACATGATCGGGCGAGATACGGTGTTTTCAACACTTTATCCGACACAGTGCTTGCCCCTACCTATCACTTATTGTGACACGATTTTAAATAATAGATATATATTATTATTATACAGTAGTTCCACGTATTATTCAATACCATTACTAATAATCGCACACCACTTGTAAAGCTTATTGTCGATATAACATATTTGTTTTGTCTTCATTAATTTTGGATCATCGTGACTAAAAGATTTGTTTATTTCGTTTCTTATTATACATTTTTTTATTACAAATTGCAGATATTTTAACTGTAAGAATTTTATTTATATTTTACTATCTTTTTCTGCGTTTTTTTTCGCGTTAATAAAGTACATTTACTTGTTTTTTGGATAAAAAGTAAGTTCCCTTATTATTATAGCCTTTTCTGTAACTCTGACAACGTGTGTGCAAAATGTCATTACGATCGGTTGAGTAGTTACGGCGTGAAAGTGTACCAAGCAAACACATTCACATTTATATAATAATTATTGGTCAGGATTACTAACAAAAATTTATTGATTCTGTAATATCAAATCTCATTATTACTTATTTTTCAGAATAAATTTAGAACTATATTGACGAAATTTTTTTACTATGTTTGTTTCGGCAAACCAAATACCTAGTTATGTTTCTTCAAATTTTAATTTGGCACCGGTCGACGTGCTGATTAGCTCTGCATCTGGGTCAATCAATGGTAATTGTGTGTTAGGATACACTGTTGTGTTGTTAGGTAAGTTCCGTGCTCCGTCGGAGGTCATCATGGGATTCAGTGAAGGCGAACATGTTACCAATTAGAAGGAAGAATTGCTAGGAAACTGTCGTATTAGAATTTAAATAGGCAACTTAGTATAAAGTTAGTTTGAATTGCTTGCAAGGGCTCTTATAACACACTGAATGATGTTACAAATTGAATTATAAATATATTTGCAAATTATACTTTTACTATAATAATTCTTAATTCAAATAATGTTTGGTCAAATGAAGCTCTTAACGAATTACTTTTAAGATAGACAGACTAACAATTCATTCCTATAGACCAGTCATGAATCTAACAGGAAAATTTCGATATATGGATGACTTTGTTTCTTGCTCTTACTAAAGTCTAAAATAATATTGAAAAGGACATAAAACTCTTTTATGACATAGAACTCGCATATATTATAAATTAAATTCTTTATCTATTATAGATTATTTACTATAACTCTTCTAGAAAGGAGAATACGATACGATAAGTAAAATGGAGCAGGGTTTTATTCAGATGAGCGCCCACATAAATCGATGGGGATTTTGAAATTATAATTTGTTCACGAAGATAGGTCGCCGCGGGCGCCGCGAGCGCTGCTCTGCGCTGCGCCCACGTTCCTTGTAAGATGCACTTACATCGTAAAGCGCTTCGCTGTTTACAAAATTATTTATGTGTCGATAAAATTTAAACGAAATGTGTATATTCGTTTATGGTGTCCCTGTCTTTTATTTTAAGCTGCATTGATAAGTTTTTAATACATTCAAATTAATGCATAAATGTATTTGTTTCGTTTTTCGCATGCCTGAAAAAAATAAATGAATAAATTATTGGTTCTGGGTGGATTTCATAACAAAAGGTTTGTTTTCAGGGTGCGCTGTTAAATTGATGAAAGCATCTGAGATTTTAAAATAAAAAAAATTGTTTAAATCACCTTAATCAACTTATTTTTGTAAAATACTCCAACATAACAAATAAACATTCCAACAAAGTTACTTTGACATTTGCAAATATTTAATAAGAATAATAAATGTGACTAAAAATATAAAATTAATTGTTGTTTGCTAATTATAATACATGTTTTATTTTTTGAACCGTATGTTATTTTACCATATTTTTTAAGTACAAAAAATAATTAATATAAATCAAGCTTAATACAGCCGCTGTAGCGCTTCCTTTTATTGAGATCGGTAAATTGGTTGTTAGGTGTTGCTTCGTGACCTCACTGTGTTGCAACAGCTCGTACAAATGCTGCACTTGTGCTAGCTAAAATGGTCAAGTATTTGTGTAGCAATATGAATTATGAGGCTTATTACTTTATGAGTACCTAGCTATCTATGTATTTGAATCCTGTTTCTTACATCTTTATTAGCGAAATCTAACTAAATATTTATTGTAATTGCTGAAATATCTATTTTATTTATAATAAGTTATTATAGGTACTTTATAAGTTACGCATTTTTGAATAAATAAATTTTATTTGGTAAATAATAAAATTGTTCTAAAAGTTTTTTATTTAATTTTTTAAATTTATTTATGAAATTATAACAACCACAATTATATACATTATACATATTATTATATACATGTGTGTAAAAGGTATATATATGAGTAATGTTTAAAGTTATCAACTTTAATACTAATCATTTGATAGCTTTTCTATAACCTATTACTGAATGCAAGTTTAACCAGATAATATTCATATCAAAATTAATAATTATGTTTATATCAATACTAGGTTTTACCCGTGACTTCGCTCGCGTTAATGTAGATTTAAGTACAACCATATTTTTTGCTGGATAAAAGGTAACCTATGCCCTTTTGCTGTACTTACTCCTACAAATATGATGCATAATATCATGATCACCGGTTGAGTAGTTAAGGCGTGAAAGCGTAACAAACAAGCTCAGATTCTCATTTATAATGCTAGTAACGATTTTATATACATTGTCTTATCTTGCCCTTGCCTCTATATACATGAAGGTAAACATAATAACCATCTATACATAAATATTACTCAAGCAACTCTTAAACTTCAGCGAGTGGCCATAAATTCTTTTAAAAGTAGAAACATTTAATTAAGATCCATTGCATAGCCGATGTGAGCGTTGTTGCAATCGCAAACTCTAATAGGATACGCAAACAACATTACGATTTGAGCATTGCTCAGTTAATTTGACCCAGTTAATGATCAGCCGTACATCGGAGACCGTAAATTGCGACACTAAAAGTTATGCTTCGAGAAAAGTGATCGTCCGCTTGTGTTGCAGGTGTGGTCAGTTGTCGTTTTCTGATTAAGGTGCTGTAACTTTGATATTTTACGACCTGGTATCATGAATCACACGTATAATTATAGCAATGATTATGTCATCGGTATTTAAAAACTAGGGTTACAATTATATTTGTCTTGTGTTCCAAGTTTCTTGAAGATATTTTATGAATGAACTAGCTGTCGATCCCGGCTTCTTTCGGATGTGATAATGAAGAAAATGAGATCATATCTTTCCTTTACAGTAAGAACGTGTAATTAAATTATATCATTTAATTAATTGAACGTCAGTTCTGTCAATATTTTTGAGCGTCTCGCTATTGGGAGTTTTTCCCGGGAATTTAACCTGTCATTTAGTCGATTTTATTCATAATATTGTGTTATTTGACTCTATATTTTATAATATCGGTGGTGTTTCACGTAATATAGTTTGGTTGTTGTACACAATTCAAGTGGGTGGAAAATAACACCATGGAGCACGAATTCTGAGATGTTATAAAAAATCTACGGAAAGTTGTAACAAGGCAAACGCCATTTTGTTAGAACATTGAAATGAGATAAGACACTTACTCCAGAATTGCAAACACGATTACTCATTATTAAAAACCTGGAACACATGTTCATAAGAATAATGTACCAGAGGACATTAATTTAGTATGTGAAAATGGCAGTAACAGTGTTTGAAGAGAACTGGGTTGCTAGTAATGAAAATAAAAGGACGGATCTTCCTATTATCTTTTGTCTTACTCACTTTCTATATAGATATTTTATAACCAAAATCTTTCAATTTTCAGTACGACTTTTCAATTATCTTTCATATAAACCTTGCCCTGACATAACAGAACACAAAAAGAATTAGCAAAATTAGGGTACACGTTGTGATGTGCTTACATATATTTATATTTATTTATTTATTGAATTATGTACTCGTATGTTTTTTCTTTAAATGTATATTTACGTCTAGGAGTTATATTCACAAGTTTACGAAATATTGTTCACACATTGCAAATTGCTATGTAGCTGATTCAAAAGTTCAAGTGTAACATATAGTAAGTAGTCCTATATATAAACAAAGCAAGCACATCTGACCATCTGTAAATATGAACAAAGGATAAGAAAGCTTCATATAATAGATTTTCGAATGAGTCTTTGTGGCTCTGTCATAAATCTGTCATAAATGGTTCATAACAACAACTCGCTATACCCTAAATTGACGCTATATCCGAAGTTGCTATTGACGAATGAATTTCCTACGAAAGTATGCTTTAAGTTTAAAGGACGTAAGCCTGACGTCGCTATAACCGAAGTCGTTACTAATGAAACCCACTGCGTATTGCAAATAGTAGTGTTTTCTATATTTTATATGCCTTTGACTCTGCATTACATTAACACTTAGTTACAAAGTAGTAAAGAAAATATAAAGATCAGCTTTTTGCGGCACCATTTATATTCTTTTATCGAGTTACAAGCTTAAAGTCAATTGGAAACACTTGTAATCTCACAAAACCTATATTTTATTCGAAGCAGTTTAAGCCGTATTCGTCTAAGTACTATGTATATGCGATGGCTAGTAATTTGCCTTTACGCCAAACATTAGTAGATGTGCTCAGCGAGCTTTCAACGTGGTTATCAATAAAACCACAAAATATAAGCTATCCATTTATAAAATGCAGTGAACTCTCTTTGATGTGACCGCACACTGCACATAGAGGACATAGTGATCTGAATAATGTAAGTGTACAGGTAACTTTATATCTGAATGATAATTAAATTAGATTTATTTCTGTTAATATCTTTAAAAATACATTTGATTGTAAGCGTTTTGGTTAGTCATTGTTTTGGTGCGTTTGTAATTATCACGACAAGGTTTATATGAAAGAAAATGTATGAAAAATTGTACAGATAAAAGAAAAAAAATGGGGTACAGATCTCCATTAAAAAGGACTAAATTGAAATAGAAGACTAAGATATGCTCAAAAATATTGTAAGAATTAACGTTTGGTAGTCATTGTACTTTATTACATGGTCGTATGTTCATTCGAGTCCGGACGGGCAGATAGTGAAAGATATTTATACTTTTATAATTTTTAAATAAATGTAATATATAACGCTTTTAAACTAAAATAAATACGTGAGAGTATTCTTCTGCTTTTTAGTATTGCGAGTTATTGAAATTTCGCTACAAATTTTCCTATTTACTCTTGTTTTTTTTTCATATAATCATATATAAAATAGAAAATTCTTCTCATCTCCATATTTTTTTGGATTATTAGTAGGTAGGTAGGGGGAAAAATGTAATTATTTTAAAAGATTATAAACTAAACGAATGCTTATAATAGGTAAATAAAACCAACAGAAAATAATAATGTATAACTTTTCTAAATTATAATTAGTCCATTGAAAAGTTACATTTGGGGTTGCGTTTTTTAGAGGACGCAATTTTATTTTTTTGATGTGTAGGGGGGGTCAGTGTAAAGCTAAAATCAAGTTTGTGGGGTCGCCGCCCTTGTCCCACGGCCGCCATCTTGAAAATAGGGGTTGAAATGGTTATTACGATGTATCTCTTAAACTATTTATCTGATAAAAAAAATTATTAACATTTTTTGTTACAAATTTAATCCTCTACAACTTTGGTCCAGTACGTTTTTGTCGTAGAATTATAAATAAAAAAGTTATAAGCGAAAATGTTCACAAATTCGAGAAAAAAATTTATATTTTTCGATATAACTTTTTTTTATCATTTTACGAAAAAATGATATCAGACCATTTTTGTAGATCGTTTTTTAAGGAATAACTTTATAAGCAACTAATAAACAACATTTTTAATTAAGTCTATAGCTAAGGTTTTACAGCGCTCCGAAGTAAGTATTATTTTTCAGTACTCTTAACTATACATATATTATAAGTGTGTAGTAATAATGTGTCATCAGTTATTTTCTTTTTTTTTTATTTCGTTATTATAATTTTCTTAATATAATTTAATTTTCTTATTTTCTCATGATGGAATAATAGAAAAAGCACGCTAAAAAATTCTAAATGCTAATTAAAAAAAATTGTTTTCGCTGAAGTTAAAATCGTGTCTAAAATCATTCGAAATCGTCTTCACAATTAAAAACAGAATAAAATACATCCGCACGTAGAGAAATATGTAGCACAACTGAAAGATATAAGTTGAACGACAACTTCAACACAATATCATCAGCTATTCTTACAATAAGAGAGGTTAGAAATAATAATAATAATAATAGCAGGCAGATGTTCTTTTGCTCCCTCATGGTCACTTTAAGTATTTTCTACCTGGACAGCATTCTCAGTAACGGCCATCAAATTTAAAATTATTTTAAAAATCAATAATTGTAAAATTCTGTAATGGAGTGGAAAAGAGTCAATAATTAATTATTAATAATATTGCGAAATTAATAATTAAAAAATTATAATAACAAAATAAAAAAAAAAGAAAATAACTGATGACACATTATTAGTACACACGTATAATATATGTATAGTTAAGAGTACTGAAAAATAATACTTACTTCGGAGCGCTGTAAAACCTTAGCTATAGACTTAATTAAAAATGTTGTTTATTAGTTGCTTATAAAGTTATTCCTTAAAAAACGATCTACAAAAATGGTCTGATATCATTTTTTCGTAAAATGATAAAAAAAAGTTATATCGAAAAATATAAATTTTTTTCTCGAATTTGTGAACATTTTCGCTTATAACTTTTTTATTTATAATTCTACGACAAAAAGATACTGGACCAAAGTTGTAGAGGATTAAATTTGCAACAAAAAATGTTGATAATTTTTTTTTATCAGATAAATAGTTTAAGAGATAAATCGTAATAACCATTTCAACCCCTATTTTCAAGATGGCGGCCGTGGGACAAGGGTGGCGACCCCACAAACTTGATTTTAGCTTTACACTGACCCCCCTTACACATCAAAAAAATAAAATTGCGTCCTCTAAAAAACGCAAGGTAAGGCCTAAAAAATGTAACATTTCAATGGACTAAATATATATGTTTTGAAATCATTGAAAAACGAAATACATTTATTATATACCACTTTAGGTTTTCGTTTTATTATTAAGCTTAAAAAATTTAAAAGGCTCTCATTTCTGGAAATTTAATAAGTATACTTATCATTATTCTTCCGAGAGATCGTAGTGTTTATAATTTCGATTAGTTGGTTGAACTTTTAACACATATATTGCTGCGAGAAGCTCATATACAATCATAGATAATTTTCTATCCAACTCTAAGGTTATAGCTGAATGAGAAGCAAGGTAGCCGCGCTCAGGACAATAATTTAAGATGTTTAGATAGCATCTACAAGCTTCGCGCGGTTTGCCCAAGAATTCATGTGATCATCTCTTAGATCCAATCTTAGAAATATCGTTCGAGTGGTGATGTTACGAAAAATTATCTCTCCTTATAAGAACTGTTTATTAACCATGGATTATGTTTTCTATTAATCGGGATTTGTATATCCTTCATAAACTTTGTTTATTTATTCTTTACTACGATTAGAAATGCGAATTTGAATTCGTTTGTTTGTTCGTTAGTTCTTTAGTCTGCTAGTTCTTCAGTCTGTTAGTCCGTCAAACAGTCAGTCAGTCCGTCAGTCCGTCAGTCCGTCAGTCCGTCAGTCAGTCAGTCCGTCAGTCCGTCAGTCCGTCAGTCCGTCAGTCCGTCAGTCAGTCAGTCATTAAGCCCATCAATACGTCAATTCATCAGTCCGTCAGTCTGTCCGTTCATCAGTTTGTTAGTTCGCTAGTTTGTTACGAATTCACACCTTAACTATTCAACCGATCCTCATGACACGTTGTCAGTACGATATCTTCCTTTCACCCAGAAAATAAAAATAGTATTCCCGAGGGATAGATCAAATCTATGTTAAAACGTGCGAAGCCGCCAGCAAAAGTTGGTGTTGTATAAATTATGATGTTAACAGATAATTAGGTAACAAAAAATTCTATAAACTTCGTTGTATTTAATTACTTAGTTGTAATTTTATAAAAAATACTATTCTATATTTCATTGTCAAGAAATTTTTATCAGATATATTAAATAATGTTACAAACTGTACTAGAGGTCATTGTTCACTACAAGCCTATTGTTTTATATTCAATAATGAATTAAATTTGCTTTTTGAAGTCTTCTACGATACAAACCTTGACATTTACGAACAAAAGCGAATGCTTAAAGTCAGTTTTGATAGATAAATCAAAATCGTCGATAGTCCCTTACAATGATTCGTTAAGTTAATTACGCCTGCGCCGCTGGAGTCATTTTGTATTTACTGCACGCGCTCACAATTTGCTTTAATTAAATTATATGAAATCACTACATTGAACTTAGTGGGTGTTGATACATGATCATAATGATTCACAATAATATTTTTTTTTATAGGATTGTATTTAATAGACTGTTACAATATTATTATAGATGTTCAAACAAATAACTTTCGAGACGAAGTGATTCCTTATGTATTAACCACTTTATTGTGCTAACTTTTAAGTAGTCCGGTGAAACTGTAGAGGCCTTGCCAGGTCAACAGTGTAGTCAGTTCGAAAAAAAAAATAACTTTTGAGTAGTCCGGTGAAACTGTAGAGGCCTTGCCAGGTCAACAGTGTAGTCAGTTCGAAAAAAAAACTAACTTTTGAGTAGTCCGGTGAAACTATAGAGGCCTTGCCAGGTCAACAGTGTAGTCAGTTCGAAAAAAAAAACTAACTTTTGAGTAGTCCGGTGAAACTGTACAGGCCTTGCCAGGTCAACAGTGTAGTCAGTTCGAAAAAAAAAACTAACTTTTGAGTAGTCCGGTGAAACTGTAGAGGCCTTGCCAGGTCAACAGTGTAGTCAGTTCGAAAAAAAAAAGCTAACTTTTAACCACTGTATTTTACAAGTGACTAGCTTCTATCCGTGAATTCTCTCGCGTTAATGTAGGTTTGATATGTCCCTTGGGAACAATATTTTTTTCTAGATGAAATGTAACCTTTGTCTTTTTCTGTACCTCCGACAACCCGTGATATCGAATGTTGTGGGCTTGAATCATACAATGGACCCTGAGCTTCAGTTCTAGTTTTAGCATGATTGAAAGCTGTACCTACTATATGATGGTTTTTTTTTAATTTATACTCGTTATCATATTCGACTTGTATTAGATGTGGTTGGTGAAACGGTAACCTTAGAAGTCATACAACAATATGTATAATTTAAAAATACATTTATGTTAATGTAATGCTTAAATTCCTTCCGCAGAGTAAATAGCGCCCTTGAACTTTCAACGTTCTATAAAGCGGTCCATATTATACAAGTATTATGAGAATAGTTAGTGTTTTAATGCCTACATTATAATATAAAAAAATGACCATGTTGTTTTTAAACGTAATTTTGTAATTGTTTTGTCTAATTAACGAGTTTTGTACTTTGTTTGTTTTTTACATATACGTGGCGTATGTATTTTGTAGCTGCATAACACGATGCTATGTATGGACAAGGATAAAAACTGGAACAATCTTTTAATGTACTATAATTTTTTTCATTCTCACAATTTATTCGGCTACAGGTCTTTACTGTTAGCTAGATGAAAAAAGTTCACCTGTGTACAAAATATAATTTGGTAGTGCAGATTATTTTGTTGAAGCGATGATGGCTCAGTTGATAGTGTCACAGTTCGAACCCTAGCAACTGAGTCGGAGCTTTCGGTGAAGGAAAACATCGTGATGAAACCATAGCATGTTGGTAAGACTTTTTTCAAGTCCGCCTTGGTAGCTACCACCTTCAAGTAGAAAAGCTGTCGGCAAGCACCTGTTGGTGTGTTCCGGCAGCTGCGCTTGAGAGTTAGTGTATCTTTAGGCTTAACGTAATTACCGTCTTATACCACATCTTAATTTAACGTCAGATGAGATTGTGATCTAACGCTAAATTTTAAAGTACTAAAAAACACAAAAAAAAACTATAAATCAATTTTTATGATCATAAAAAATAAACAGATGAACTGATGAAAAACTTCACAAGCTTAACTTGAACATTTTGAAATAAATAAAATCTAGAATTGCTATTGTTATTAACAAAAACAAACCTTAGTTATTGAAATTTTATATTTGTTTTTTTTCAGTACACTATTGTATAATATTTAAAAAGGATTCAAAATGTATGCGATAAATAATGAAATTAAAAAAAGGTGAAACGATAAATTGGCGATTCGCGTGATTGAAGCAATTTGATGGTTTATTCAAATCATTTGATGATGCACTCATACTGTTGGATTTCGTACAAAAAATAAATTTATACAATTAACGAGCTGCGAGCAGCGGATGATTCTGTGAAATTATACCATGTGCTGTGTTATCACATCTACTGCAGAGATTTAGTCATTATTTATTATTATGCAGCGGGTGTGCTCGTTTGCAATTTTCGTTATTGTTTACACTTCAGATTTAAATTATTTTATATCATTCATTAAAATGACTGCAATTGATCTGAGCTTGTTAGTAATTAATATCACCGTAAATTCTGCAAATCAATTACCTTTCAAATTCGGAATTAATTTATACTTTCAAAATAAGATTACGCCTTTTTAAAATAACTATAATTTTAAGACACAAAAGGTTCCACATATACTCGGTGTTTATCGTTACCTTCTGATGTTGTTCTACTATTTTTTAAACAGAACTTAGCAATTTGTAGTTTTAACCAGTAAGTCTAAAAGTATTAAATTTTGCGCTGAATTTCTTTTTATAACGTACGCATACTCCCGTTTAAGTTTTGCCTCCGTCAGCCTTAGGTCCCTATTAACCTGCGTTACACTACGCGGCCTGTCCGCACTATTAGAGTATTCGAAATATGTTTTGGAATGACGGGGAGAAGACTGAGACGTCCGGCTGGTTTCAGCATGCTTTGCTTTCGTAAAGCGTTCTTTCTAATCCACAGCGCAATAACTGCGTTAGACAAAGATAACGCTATACGAATCCGAACTGAGCTGACTGTCTTGATCTTGTCCTCAACGTGCCGAATCAGGAACTGGGTACTGAACTTCTTGCAGACCTTAGCATGATACTGGACAGTCTATTTTTTTTTTTAACTAATATCAAATTTATAGCTATGTATAAACTAGTAATGACAAAATTACAACTAAAGTTCTAATATGCAAGTCAATTAATGTAATGATTGATCACATATTTCTATATTGAGAAATACATGTTACAATAAAAAAACAATGAAAATAATATGAAAAACTGAAATAAAACAAATAAATGAATATACAAATTAAAAGTTATTGTCATCGGCTTATACATAATTATTCAACATGGTTTTCAGTGTTGTATCAAAATCGGCCTTATTCCGTATTGTTATTGCTAAGGCAAGAGGCGGGATATTTCTATTCGTAATAGAAGTACCGGCCGGGCCATGCGTTATTATCTATTCACGGCCGACAGATTTCGAGATATTGTCTATTTAATAATGTATGCTGAGACGTATTAAGGCAGAATTGTATTGAGGTGATCATTTATTCACGGATAATATGGAGCGTGTCACTATAATGCTCTTCGAATACATATATGCTATGCGGATTTAGAAGTATAATTAAATTCTAAATAGTATTTTTATATAAATATTAGCTGCCGGTGTAAGTCACTAAGAAAATGCGACCAACGCTTCCTTGTATTAAATAAAATGTTAACAGAACAACTGAACGTCAATCAGTCAATTCTGTAAATATTTTTGATAATCTCCTTATTGTCTTCAATCTCACTTGCAAAGATTTTTTAATCAAAATTTTTCAGTTTAGCTTCAGCTAGTCCGAAGAGTGTAACAATGAAACACCATGTGTGTAAAAATAGACTGTATTTATTCTCAGTCCATATATGGTATATATAGTGACTTAAATATATTTCATTTGTTCGAATTACGTATTCGATATGTAATATTTTAAAAGGTTTCAGCCAGTCTGCGATAGGATGACATTCTACTCATAGAGCTAGCTAGCTAGAGATTCAATCATTTTGAAGTGCAAATGTGATGCGCATATATTCGACAATTAATTTTTAAATATATATAGATAACTTAAGTCTCAGAAGTACTCCATTTCCATTATTCTGCATATGGTCGTATTATATGGAATAAGTGATGGACACGTCGTATATAATTATGTTCACCCACTTCGGACAAATGTTTTTAAATTTTAATGACGTTATTATAATAGAAGTTTAGGTCTATCATTTACAAAGGAACCGACACTGAGCATACGGTGGAAGTACCTATGACGTCATTAACATGTAAATCAAATGATAACTTAACATCATGTTACAAATATGTACCTGATATAAAAAACGTAGAAGTCAAATAGTGTTAACGTTTTTTTTTTATTAATTTGAGGAAATCCCTTACGGATACCCATCCTCCCGGGGGAGAGAATTGGCTATGTCCGACTCGCATGGACTAAAACCCCACGGTATACCGGCCGCCGCTTTATGTTGGGGCGGCATGGGACCGTGCTGTGGCTATCACCATGCCGTCCCAGCGGTCAGCCCAGCGGAATGTGGCCGCCGGGCACCGTCATTATAGGGAGGTAGACTTGGTACACAACCAGATACAAAGTTACTTAATCAAACGTAAGCTAACACAACTCATAAAAACGCTTTCAATTGACATTGAATATTGAAGAATGCATATTAGCATATGTAATGTCGGCCGCGCAATGTTTATAATGGCTTTGAATACGATTAAATGTTACTAGATTTGTCCACGGTTTCGAACGCCTTCATTGCTCAATGATTAATTAACTTTATCTATTTTTAATGATATCTTGAAATTTGTAAGTCTTAGTGATAATTATTTATTATTTGCCATCAAATTTATAATGAAATATATTTTTCCACTATAATTTTATTTTAATTAAATGCGAATGTTAAGATGGATGTGTGGTGTAACAAGAATGGATAAGATTAAGAATGAGAGTATATCAGAGGAAGTTTGAAAATAGCACCAGTGACAGAGAAGTTGAGGAGTAATAGGTTAGCATGGTACGGGTATATTATGAGAAGAGATGAAAGTTATATAACAAGAAAAGTTTTGTGTTTGAAAGTGAACGGATATAGAGGTAGAGGAAGACCGAAAAAGGTGTGGATGGATAGTGTGGAAAATGATGTGTATAAAACGTGTGAATACTGAGATGACTTTTGTGACAGGGGAGTGTGGAAAAGGAAAACATGTTGTGCCGACCTTACTTAGGTGGGATGAATTTTATTTTAATTAAAATCGGTTGTGAATCAATAAAAATTTAATTATATGAACTTATTCTTCTATGGTTTTTAAAAGTATTTTATTTATTTCTTCTACATAATCTCATGACACATGACACAATAAATCTCATGACACGATGTTTTCGGTCGCACTCCTCCGAAACAGTTCGGCTGATTTCTATGAAATTTTAATTTATTTTTGGTAGGTATGAGAATAGGTTGTAAGGTATAATTCATACCGCTAGGTGTTTACGGTGTTCTTACCCAGATTTTTTTCAATTTTTTTGAAAATTTATAATGTTTTTATTGGCATCTAAAATTACTTACAACTCCAAATTTTCACCCTTATTACAACCCTCCCACTTTTTAATCGCGATTTTATCAATTATTTATGTTGTTGAATAAGAGATGGCGTACGTCAGCCTTATCGTACTCTCATCCACATATGCGCAAGTCATTCATGAGAAGCGTCGCGTAATTTAGACATTTCATTTTGACATTTGTATTGATTACAACGCAAGGTCTGCAAAATTTTGTAAGATTTATGTATATATATAGTTTTCTAACTTTTTTAAATTAAAATATGTACATATATAGATAAGGTAGCTTCATTTTTATGAACTATGAAATTACAATAGGGATATAATCTTCCATGTTCATTTTTTTTCAAAGTTTGTTGCGAATAAATAAAAATGTGTTTTATGAGAAGTATTAATTTTGCGTGATTTATATAAGTATTATTATAGACAATAAACAATTAAAAATAAAGACTATCTATTGTGGAATGGTATATAATTTTCATAAAAGTAACCCAAGTCGCTTTTGTCTTAAATCAAGATGTAAGAAAATACAGACAAATTAATTGCTAGTGCTCTACAAATAAAAGAACGTCCACATTAAAGCCAACGTTTTCATAGTTGATAATGTAGTTTTTGTTCTGAGTACTTTAACATTTAGATTACAAACTGAGAGTGTTCATGACAAGGTCGTGCTATAGAAATAATTTAAGATTAAAACGTTTTCTTATTAAAAAAACACATACTCATTTATGTGAATGTTAACGCGACATCAGATATGCCGTTTTGGCGTTCGAGAACACGAGTTAAGATTTCTCGAAAGGATAGCTTAGTCGTTTTCGTTTTGAGGCATATTTTTATTTGGAATAAGTTGTCAGTGATAATAGCGGCTGTAATAAAATATTTAAGTTACATTATTCAAATTTACACTAATATAAATATGTACACTAATATAAATACATGTATATCTTATGTTTGTACCTTAAAACTTGATGTCCAAATAATTATTTTTACTGATGACGATACGGTTATCGTAAAAAGAAAAATATTTCAAATTTATTTAGGGAAAAGCTAATGCTGTTCTCTTGTTTATTATTTTTGCAAATTTATTGTTTTGACTTTAATTTTAATGATAAGAACAATTTCAAATCTGATATTGTTCATATCTCAGGTTCGATTCCAGAAATGACTTAAAAAAAATATACCAGCTATTACCCGCGATGTCGATCGTGTCGAATATAGAAAAAACATTGTTCAGTGTAAAGGTGTACTTGAGTGTATTTTTTTACGTGGAACCCACTTTTTTAAATTGGCTTCGGTTACGCCTTGTAACATCAACTATTTGCCCATTAATATCCTGCCAAAATCCGTCCAACTGTTTAATATATCATAATAATAATATCATATAATAATCATATGTCATCATACTTCATCATCAGACTTATATCAACTAAATACATATACATATATATTTAGGTAATATGTATTATATATATATAATTAGTAATCTCGACTGTATAATTAATAACATTCAACTCGTGGAATTGCACAACAAGCAAAGCCGAGATACGGCAGCTTTGGAAAATCCTTGCTGTAATTGCTATTTCAGCTGAGTACCTATTATTTACGGTCATCACTATGTGTAGTGAAGCTGTCAAGACAGTACAGGATAACAGCGTTTATAACTTTGAAAAACCTCTATTTATTGTATTTATTATGCATTAGCTTATGCCCGCAGCTTCGGCCATGTTAATGAGAATTTGACCTATCCCATAGAATAGTTTACTTATTTGTACCCCAGTTTACGTGCATGCAAAATACCTTGGTGATCAATTGAGTAGTCAAGGTTTGAAAGCGTAACAAACTAACTAATTTACTTTTGCATTTATAATATTAGTCAGAATATATTTTTGTTCTTCAAATACATACCTGGAAGTTTTGAACTCGCCACCACGCCTATCCGTAAGCGTGTCCGGGCAATATATTCCGTGAGGATGTACAATAACGTGTAAGTCGGGCGTGTGCGTGTGCCTATCACCGGTTACTTCCGCTTTTAAATAATATCATCCTCTAAATATTCCAATTAACCCCTCGACTGAATTTTTAAGACCCAGATCTCAAAATGGCGGATTACGTTTTTATTTTTATACCACGATATCGTACATTCAAAATTGCATAGTTTGGTAAAAAATATCGTACAAATGAAAAAAATATTTAAAAATAAATTATACATAAAAATTATAATTTTACAAGACACAATTTTTTATTTTTTAAAGTTTTGTTATAAATCAGGTATTTTTTAATGCTAATGCTGCCAACAGTCTGTTGACTTGTGCCTCATGAAGTCTACATTCCTTTGTATGGAATTTGAACCTTTATGGTTTAGGATAGTCCAGGAGTTAGAATTTCTACTAATTTTTATCAATTTACACTTTTATATTATGATTGCTGTTGGTAGCGACTACGTTTGCGTCGATCTAAATTAATTGTTTCCTCAGGAATAGTTCATTCTTTCTGGGAGAAAAGTACTCTAAATTCTTTTCTATATCTCTGACAATATCTATGCAAAATTTTATGATAATCGGTTAAGTAAATAAGACGAGAAATTGTAACAAACCTATATTCGCATTTTTAATATTAATTAGGCTAGTCGTGTTGTATATTAAAATCTTCAAATTTACAAATAATTGGAACTGCTAGTAATGACAGGACACGAAAGTCGTTTCTGACTGTATCACAACTACCACGCTCCAGGTGGACCTAACACCCATTATAGTGGGACTGTGGAAGGAACGCTTAGACTTGTCATATTCTGGTCCATAGCTGATGTATCAGTAATCACACTTCTAATCTTTTGGACATCAAAAACCGCTTGACAGGGTGCTTGAATGTACTATCCACCAAACGGGTAATGTGCTTTGTTGTGCCCAGGTTTTATATAGTTAGGTAGGTATTTAAATCTTTTAAAGCTAAGTTACGAAGCCTAAGTATTCTTTATGAGTGATATAATTATCACTTGAACATCTGTCAAGTATTTTTAAAGCTGTTAATTGATTACCATTTATTTTTTTATTATTTATAAGCGTCAGTTAACAGCATAACACCCACGGTATAGTAGCAACATAATTTATGAGCGCACCCCGGGGATAAATCTGCCGTTCGATCGATAGTAATCCCGATAACGATTAGAGGCTTGTCATAGTGCCGACGATAAACGAGAATCATGAGAAGCCGGCAAGCGAAAGACTAACTAACAAGCAAACTGGGATTCTTTTTTAAAATATCGCCTTTAGCTCTAGATGTTATTATTAAAGATATAAAATACAATAGAATTACAATAACTGTAGTTTGTTAATATTTTTGTTGAAGTTTTGACCAAAGTAGTTTCGACTCCTAAAATATATAATCACAGCGTGGGGAGGGATTCTTCTAATGCCACTAAGCATCTATAGGCTTATGTTAGTAATTCCACTTAAAATCCAACTTATTTCCCTCTACGATTAACGTATCACCATTTTTGGCCTCATTGTCATATCTAATATCTCATCTTGAGAGTGCTATCAAATTGTAAAATGTATATATCAAACATAATTTAGTTATATTAAAATTGTAAGGGCTTAGCATATGCGATAGGTTTCCTTGAGTATTCGGTTTTAATGTGATAAAGGCAGCTGCTTAAAAATGGACTTATTTATAATGATTATTGAATACAAATAATATAATAAGAAAAAAACTCAAGAGTTCTATTAAAAAATACAGGCTTGAATTCTACAGTGAATCTTTTAGTATATATAAGTAACTTGATTACACCATAGAATTTTATTACGCCATTTTCTAGTAATCACCTAGCAAATTATAAATATCAAGTTGAACATTTGTCGTCTAGCAACTGTGGATGTAGTACGGAAGCTGCACTTAGTGACAGTTACCTTTCTAGGTTTAGCGTTTAGTACTGTCAAGTGGAGCTTTAGTGGAATGCTACATTACAATTCAATACTAAAAAAATAACTGTGCCTGCTTCCAAGTGTATTTAAATGTAAATGAAGTAAAGAATTTATCTTAATGATAAAAGTTTAACTTGTTTTTTTTTAAGAAAATAAAAATCATAAAAATATACATTACATTTAAATTTGTATTTCTCATGATAAGAATTATTGTGTATGGTTAGTGGTTTTTACCACATTGATACTTTTTGGTATAGTCCTATATTTTATGCCATTCACGCTTCGTTGTTTACGATTAGTATTTACCAGTGTTATTATTTATTTTCCTTATTCAGTTCCCGTTTTCTTTTTCTATTCCATGCCCGTTATCCAAAAAGTAAGTTCATCGTGTCATGTCATAATACAATCGTAGTCAACTGGAAACCTTTTAGGAACAGTTTTAAGCAAATATGATATTCTCCTTTTGTGTTCGTATTTTATTTACTCAATCAAAAGTTATTGATAAGGGAACGACTGTGATTGGCTATGACAACGTGATGTTTGTTTATGCTTGTTATCAATAAACGTTGATAGTAACATAACATTTTTAAAATTAAACGCTAGTAAAAGCGCGACGCAACGCTTGTGTTAAAATTGCTATATAAAATCGGGTGAGTGCCTTAAGCCGCTCCCCATAGTAGTCCGGTGAAACTGTAAAGGCCTCGCCAGACTAACAGTGTAGTCAGTTCGAAAGAAAAAAAAAACATTGCTATGTATAATATAAGAGAATTCTATAAAATATTATAACACATTTTTATCGTAACGTTCCTAATAAGACAGTGACTTGTATTGAAATGAATATTCTAGTGAGGTCGATGCTTACCAGATAACGATCAGGAGTTTAGCTGTTTGCTGTTCTGTTAGTAATCGATCCACGTCATTTCAATCTATGCGAATATCTGATTTTATGAAGAAACCTAACTCTAAAGTCGCTGTCTCCGTATCTAAAGATACGACTGTATGGAATATTAAAACAAGGAAATTACACCTGATTATTAAATTGCATACTTTTATTTACTTTTCTGTATCATTCTCAGTGAATACTTTAAATATACTATATGAATTTTTAGTCATTAGTGTATCAAGTGCTCTGTAATTACTTAACGTATGGTTAGACATTATTTAATAGATGCTGTAAAATACCCTTTGTTGTTTAAGTTATGATTAAGATAACACAGTGAATATATGTTTCTCTCTTTTGTGAGATACATTTAATTACTTTTTATTAAATTATCTATTACAAATTGCCTAAAAATATACTATTTTCATTTTTGGATTAATGAAATCTTAATTCCACAGGGGATCATTTGATTCCAAATTAAGTATAGGTACATATAATTGTTTAATATTAAGATAGAGTACTGATAATTATACTCTTTAGAAACCAATGTGCGTGAATGAAAAGGTTGTGGCCTTTCGGCTTAATAGTTGGGTTTTAATCACTGCACCACGGCCAGTTATAAAATAAAAAAAAAACACTTTTTTATAAGCATTGCTAGACAAGTTATACTTGTTATTATGATTCAGATAATAGAGTTATACTATACCGATATTTAATATTGTAAAATCTTTAATTTGTTCTCATGACCATTTTTGTATATAAAATTAAAAATCACGTTTTATAATAAACAAAAAAAAAGCTGACAAAAGGCGGTATATCAGAGACAAGTTCACAATTAACTTCGACTACAATAGACGGCCCCGATGCGTCGTGGAAACCGTCACGGCACAGCTTTCCACTGATATCGTTCTAATGCCACTCATTTCTTTGCAAATAAATATAGTACGTGAGTAATTGTGTGTGAATTGTCAAAACGTATACATGTAGAATACTGGTACGTTTGGGAAAGTAGTATTTAGAAATAATAGCGAATATATAGGATAGTAGCTTTTGTTAACGGTTTCGTTCGCGTTAATTTAGATTTGACCCATCCTTCGGGAATAGTAAATTTTTTTTTGAGTGTAAGTACCTTTTGTTTTTTTTTGTATCCTTTTATCTATGCTTTATTCCTCTTTGTATCTATAATGATCGGTTGAGTAGTTAAGGCTTGAAAACGTAACAAACTCACTTTTGCATTTATAATATTGGTTATGATATACACCTGCGCTATCAGTATTAAATGAAATCATCAATAGTTTTGGGTTTTGGGTATCAAATATAAGTTTTTTGGAACGAAGTTTCTTGTCACACAATACGGATAGGGGCTAGGCGTAAAAAAGTGTAAGATTTTTCCGTCACGACCCTTTCGGTGCGTTTGTAGGTTAAAGGCAGCTAATAATTTCGCATCAGCTCATGCCTTTGCGGGTATAGCTTGTAAATGGCATATGCGTCAGCTGTTTCGTAGTGTATTTTGTGTAGTTATGTACTTATACTTATGTTTATCTGATGAAGTTTATAATTAATTAGATTAATTTAATTATGTACAATAAAAACAATATTTCCACAAGACCAAAAAATATATTAATTACGAAATTTCCTACGATATATTTCCTTCAATTTATGACTTATTTCTGCATTTCATTTAACTGCTCTCAGACGCTAGTTATTCATTTAATTCTGTTGGTTAATCAATAATAATATACTACGAAAGGAACTTCGTTCAAACCGAGTGTTCCGCGACACTCTTATATTTTAATAGAGTGAGACAAAGTGATGTAATGTAATATAAATAGTTATTTAGCAATGTCTGCAATCATAACTAATAAGTGCGAATGTGATTTTATTCCTTATGTTATAACACCTCAACTATTGAATTGAGGGTCATGAAATTTTGCATGCACGTTGTTATGGGCACAGAAAAGGAGACACAGCACCTTTTATCCAAAGAAATGCTATAAATCTATATTAACGCGAATGAAACCGAGGGCATAGGGGAGTCTGCGATTTTAGCGTATTCTTTTTACGAAAAATATCTTGAACCTTCATTCCAATTTTTGTATTACTTTTATTATAAGTGTGTAATTTGTTTCTGGTTTCGGCAATATTGTTGAAATAAAAAATGAAGTCGTGTAGGTATAATAATAGGTTTTTCTAGAAAAATATTTAAGAGGCTATGATATAGAGATAAATATGACATGTAACTTGATAAAATATGCAAATTAAAAGGTTAATGACTCACGTCGTTACAGATCAACCAGTTTAGTTAAGAATTAAAAGGAATTAAGATACAGATTTGTTTGTGGGTTTATTCGAAAGCGAAGGGAGATCGCTTATATGCTTACAATTTTTTCATTTATTTGTTGGACAAATATCCACCTCTGTGGAATCTTTATCCGACCTATGGGAATAAAATATACATTTTTTAACATTTAATCTTTTTCATACTTGTCCGGAGTTAGTAAGCCATTATTTTTTTTACCCAATTACCCATATACAAGACCCAGATATAATTTGGCTCCACTAAAATGATCTAAATAAATATAATATGACACAGCGCCGTTGTTGTGAGCGCATCACGTAAAAACTACAGCCTACATTTTCTTAGTAAGTACTACAAAAGACTTATATTAGTAGTGGTAGAGCTACGCTGAAACTATTACTGGTTTCAGCATGAATGGGTCGGCTCGCCCGGGGTAGTATCACCCTCTCACAGAAAGTCGACGTGAAGTAACAGTGCTTGCACTGTTGCGTTTCGTTCGGTCAGTGAGAGCGCCGGAGGCCCACATATATTAAAAGGCCGGCAACGCACTTGCGACTACCCTGGTGTTGCTAGTGTCTATGGACGGCGGTGATCACTTACCATCAGGTGACCTACTTGTTCGTTTACCCCCTATAATATAAAAAAAACAACTAAAGAAAAATTGTAAGCAAGTCATTTTTTTTAATGTTTTCTATTCTGTATATAAAGTACAATATAGAGATATGAAACAACCTGGACAAAGTCTCAGGTATGAGTTAGTAATTAATAAAATGATTGCTTATATAATAACGAAATAACTTGGACCACAAAGTACAGTATTTCCTCTTTTTCATTAGTCGCTTCTCCGCGATAACGGTAGTGGGCCGTGGGAGCAGCACTCTGCGTTGTTTTTAATTATAACGACACTGTTAATTTTTATTTATTACTTTTATACAGTATCATAGAGAAGAGAGGAATGACAAACATTGCGTTTTGAGTGAACACTTTTCTTATTTTATTTAACACTGTTGAAAATTGTATTTGCCAATACCGATCCAAGAATGATGATTGTCTTTGTTCATACGATAAATCTGCTAATTTACTGAGCTACGGTTGATGAAAAGTATAGTGGTTTTTATGTGAATAATATCTATATAGTGCTTAAATAATCGCTATAATGTTTTCTACAAAAAACTAAAATATTTAGCTCTTTTTTTACGAAAATTTCTTTAGTTGAACGATTTTCGATAGGGGAAAAACTTATGGGTTCGCGTTACCGATGACTTCGACATGCGAATTACGCATGCTTCCGACTAGGCTATGTACATGCAATATTGATATTTTGTATCGAGCACGTGTATCCCATCACAAGTTTGATTAATTACTATTCTGTATAAAAATGTTTATAACTATTGCTCGAAATAACAATAAATGTGAAAACCGGACTAATGTTAATAATTTTCATTTACGAATTATGAAGTGTAATGAATTTAGACTATAATTTATTTAAACATTAAAAACAAGAACTCAATTATTCCATTGATCTGAGTTATCACTTCTGTCGGTAGTCCTTATGACCGCGTCGACTTATTATTCTATGAAAGTTTGAAAAAAGAAAACATATTTTAAACCGATAATAAAGTTTTCTTATATCTTACGTTTATCATTCAAAGTACGGGTAGATGAAAGTTCAAAGAGTTTGCTTAGATTCTGTTATCCATGTACTATTACTACGATAAGCTATTGGCATAACCTATTATAATTATATGAAATAAATATGTAAGTAACACTGTGATTTAATAATATAGATTTGAAAAGACAAAACATACATTAATAAAAATATATATTATATCACATTTCTTATATAATTATCGTATCGAAATAAGTGTTTAAAAATTTTATCTGTTATACGTCTTGTTAATAACTTTTAACATAAAAATAAAATGTCAATAAAATGTTATTACCAGTTTTCAGTACTGACTTTTCTGGTTACATTTTTGTATGTCATAGACCGCAACATCTCGCCAACTCTTTTACATCTTAAACGTTCTAGCTTTAATTATAAAATCTTCTTAAAACACAAAAATAATGTAAAAAAAAAATGTATAAAGAGGAGGTAGCAAAAAAGCGAGACGCGCAGGCTCGCACCTGCCAATGGCGTGTCGAGATACGACGTTTATATTTAGAAACCACTTTATTTAACTCACCGCCGAGCTTAAAGCTCCCGATAAAAAGGTTAACTTAGTACACTTGCGGTGTGTCTTTTATTAAGAACCATTTGCTTTTCGCTCACGATTGTATCAATCGACCGCTTAGTAGTCGACTGCGTTAAAAAAGTGTACCAATATAAAAAAAAAAAACACAACTATTCGTGTGCGAGAGCTAAGAGAAAATCTATTTTATTTTGTTGTTAACAAAACTTAACATAAAAATGATTACTTGGAATGCGTTATCAGGTACTATAGTTTATATGAGAGGTCTTTGAGGAGATAGTATGGCCTCGTGTTGCTACGGCGAGAGTTTAGTGAATCAGTATTCGTTCGGTGAGCACGGTGAGAGCTCGTACGAACCCGTTGAATTCTATTCATTTAGTCGCGAAACGCGTGATCTTTATTCTATTTTTAAACTTATCCAAGAACTTAGAATATTATTTAATAGTGAAAAATAACAGTTACTCGAGTGAATTGTGATTTTTTTTTTGTGTTATGAATTTTGATTTGTAGTGTACTATATATTTTTTTTGATTGGTGACTTTCTAGAATAACTAAAATAGGTGAGTGAAATATTTTTTTATTCGATTAGCGTTACATTATTAATTTTTTGTACGGTTAGCATGACACCGTTCCGTTTTATGAAAATATTTTTATTCTTGATAGCAGCTTTGAATGACGAGTGATGTGTACTGATGTTAATATATGTATTTTAGCAAGTATGAATAGAAGTTAAATAGTTACTGGGTTTTATACAAATATGTTCCGTTAATATATGCTTTAACTTAATTATCACATGATTTTTGGTTATAAAAAAAATATTTCGTGAGTGCGGCCGTTGTAGTATTTCTAGCGTTTTTGTTCTATTTTGAACTGCTTATGGTTTAATTAAAACAAGTTTCATATAATCATGAAAAACGTGTAAACTGTAACGTGTGAAAATATATCAATACAAAAATGTATGAATGCACGAATTATATTTTCCGGAAATGAAAAGACTCGTGAGGTTTTTAGACGGAAGCGACAATTATGTTTTACGAGTAAACATAACACAGTAGAGTTTTTTTTTTGTATTTTATTTTGAATTAATTTTATTTTGTATGAAATCAAGAGTTAAACATTGTTTTATTGCTCATGTAATATTTGTTAATAAAGAAATAATTATGTGAAATTAGGTTTTGCCCGCGGCTTCGCTCGTATTTAGATTTGACCTATCTCTCGGAAAGAGCACTATTTTTCTGGTTGAAGTGTACCCTCTGCTCTTTTTTCTACTTCTGACAAGGTGTATGCAATTTAATTTTCTGATGATTGGTTAAGTCCTTAAGAGTTGATATCGTAATAAACAAACAAACAAACAAGCTCACGTTCGCATTTATAATATTATTTAGGATTATTGTCGCAATCACTTTCAAGTGATTAAACTATATAATTTAAATAAAAGTCACAAAGATAATAAAACGCAAAGCGCTATTCGATACTCATTGTTGGTATAATCAGTTGATAATATGTACCTGCGAAAATGTGACTTCTCATGAGTAAAGTCGAAAATGTAACCTCGAAATCGTAATGTTCGATGGAAAGAATTATTTGAAAGATATTAATTTATAAAAGAAAAAAAAAAAACGAAACAGTTATGAGATTAGTATCCGTGTTCGATATCTGCCTTGTTGTCAATTTTTTCGCGTGATTTAATACGATTGTCAAGTGATTGGCATTGAAATTGGATTGTAATATTTTGAATCTGTAACGCATTTGTTACTCGCTCACGTAATATAATCGAACGCTTAATAAACAGTAGATAACACTTTTGTTAGAATATAAAAAGTTTATACATTCAACGTCTAAATTTATGTTTCATAGGTTGGTCGTAAGTCGGTTGATCGTACGAAATAGCCATTTGATGGTTTGAGAATTTATTATAAGTTGTTTAGTAAGTTTTTGTAGTTTTATAATTCATTTATGATAATTTACTCAGAAACAGCTTAGTTTAATAAAATAGTGTTTTAAATTATATCAGTGTTCGTCCAGTGGTTGAAATTTGACCAGAATTAAATTACATTTCAAGTTTTAGTATTAAGGAAAAATAAAATGAACTTTTTTCTATATTTTTATTTATAACACTTAACTAAACATTATCAATATCTATTTAAAAAAAGAGTAAAGATAATCAGTAAAGAAACAAAGGAGGAAGATGTATTTAACTCTTTTGTCTCTGCATACTCACATATAGAATTTGGTTTTAACTTGGGCTACAAAACAAAACGCTATGTAAACATTTTGCGACATGGTCATTAAAGTACGTTCTATGTTTGAATATTAGTAGTATAATTTTATTTATTTCCAGCGGGTTTATTTCGATGGCATTAAAAACAAAAAATAACGCAACTATATTTGTGATATTAATTAGCATTGAAGTACGAATAGAATCGTTGCAACAGTGGAGATATATTTCGAAAGCTCGCGAGTTCGCGGCTCTGCATTCTTGCATCCGAGATCTTGTCTAACCGGCGCGCCCGAGTCTCGGGGCCCGGCACCAGGGAGCAGCGGGGGCGAGGGACGCCAGCAAACTTTAAGTGACATTTCTTTACCCTACACCAATACTTTGATCCCATTGATATGTTGTTTTTACAATTTAGGATATAACAGTTTTTGTAATTATACTCTCATTAGTAGCTTACACATATCAGTTTTATTGGAGGGCGAGAAATTAAAACGAACTAACTGTATGAGAGAACTTTAAAATGTATCATTCAATAATTCCTATGAATATTTTTTTTATACGGGCTTAGTAAAATATGATGTAAGATCTGTTATGATATAGTTATTTTGCAGAATTTGATTAAGAAAAATTACGCGTCGGTGTAACAATACTGATTAATATAGAAATGTTTCATGTCAAAGAGAACTTCGTCTCCCGTTAAGTACAATTATCCTATTACCCTGTCATCACCTGTTTCTGTAATATATTTCATCAAGATGTACTGCATATAGGTGAAGCAGGCTTTGATACCCGCTGTATTGTATACTTCTAGTCAGCCAAACTTTTGATAATTAGAAGACAACCATCTTCCGTGAGTCCCGTGTCCAGTAATGCTATAAATGTTTGTCACATAAGAAAAAATGAATAAGAAACCATAAAGCTATTTCATTTGAAACGTGATCTTGTAGTCTGATCTGTCCGTCGCAATTCGGAGAATTTTGACTAGGGATAAAATATTATTTCTGTTATTTGAGAACTTTTGTAGATTTATATTGTATGCACGACTACAGGTCGTTAGTAAATTTTCCCTGGTTATAAATACCTGCTACCTTTGTAATGGAATTAAGTTTGGGTGTTTTTTTTTTAAATAGAGTATTTGACTGAAAACGTTTTGTTATTAAAAAAAAACTAGCCAGTAACAAATAAAATCAGATAAATGAAAAAACAACAATAGAACTCGAACTAGAACAACACGAGTACAAGTAGGAGAGTATGTTAAAAACATATTTATATGTGAGAATACACGTAACATCGATTGAACGTAATGAATCACGATAAAGTGTGCCACTTTTCCTTAATTTGAATGATTAATATAATTTCTCATTGCTAATTAGTTTGAAAATTGAAATTTCGTGTTGTATAACTGATTACAATGTTACGACAAATTTACGATTTGCTATAATAAATTAAATACATAGTGCTTATTATGTGACATAATATTATTAATAAATCAATAGTTTGAATAATTTATACAAGCAAATATCATTTTAAAGTTAACGATTATTTCTGGCAATAAATTGTTAAAATTGTATGTCTTCTTTGAGAATATTCGAGAACAAAATTGAGATGTGTTCTTAATTCTGATAAAAAAAAGAAAAACTAAATACCGGTGTTTTGCCAAGTCATGGCTAATATTAGACTTTTGTAATAAAATGTCGGATGAAAATAATGATATTCAAATGTGGAATGATAAAATATCAAACGCTTTTCGATTATGCAAGATGAGTCATGATTGTAATAAAGGTAAGCTTGGAAACTGGCTAGTGTTAAGGGGCCGGTAGACGGGAGAATCGTTTCAAGCAGTTTCACCGCTTTCTGTTTATGGCGAAGTGAAAAGCTTGAAAATGGAAACTCCTCTTTGGCGTGTTTAAACATATTTGACAATAAGTGCTTATACATCTTTAGCTGGTAACTTTTTGGAATGTAACTATTCTATGAAGGTTTACAGGTGTATAGAGGTTTATGTGTAATTTAGTGTCTACTGTAGGACAATATTCGATTTATGCTTTTTTATCAATCGACGTGTTGAACAATTATTGGCACAGAATATTAACTTTCTGTATAAAACAAATTGAACTTGTATTATAATCTGTAATTTACATACCATAAATGATTATATTACTTGTTATCAGTTTACTTTATCTTGGTGTAGAATTTTTTTTCCTGACAAAAAGTTCTGTAAAATCGATATAAAAAAGAATGAAATAATATATTTATTTATATTTTACTAGCAGGTCCGGCGGACGTCGTCCTGCCCTGATAATAAAAAATATATAATCATGTGCATGAAATGCTTAAGGTAACTAACTAATGTATTTTATTTGATAGGGATTAATACTGTATCCGTCTAAATAGCCTTCCAATTACCTCATTATATGTGACTATTTTTAGAAGATAGATGGGTATAGTAAGCTATCCTAAAAAGATAGGTATATACCATTGTAGATTTTTTGTGGCTCTATAAAAGAGGAATATTTCAATATGCATTGTTTTCTTATATCTCAAAGGGATTAGGCAGCGTTTTTGACGAAAGCTCCCAGGCAGCTTGACTTTTTACCATTACCATTATATTTCAACCAATTTACAAATAAAACCTTGATAAATTATATACTTAAACCTTTGCCGTGGATTACTCTATCCATTGGCGAAGATCGCATTACAATCCGTTCAGTAATTTTTGAGTTTATTGCAAACATCCAGACAGACATACAGACGCAGCGAACGGCTTCGTTTTATAATATGTCGTGATTAATAATATATATTTTGTTATTTATATATTGTTTAACTATTAAATCATACTAAGTTCAGAAAGATTACATATTGAATATAATTTACTGTGTAGTTTTAATATTAATTCGCGAATAATGGGATTAACTGAAACTATAACTATTGGTACTGAATAAATACACTGATCCATATTTGTTAAAATATTTCGAGTATTAAAATTATTATTTCTTCGTACATTCGTAAGCTTTCAAGCACTGTTGTATTGCTTTTATTATTCATTGGAAGTTAAAGCGACCTACTTATTCATGGTGGTTTGAGAATAATATCAAATATTATCCATTAAAAAAAATGATGTTCTTTTGTTTGTATATTTTCTTTACAGATTTGTAATTATTGATCGTATGAAAAACTAAAGGCTTTTAGAGGTATACCCTCGATTTCATTAAACGTGTATTTTTTTTTCTGTAGTTCATTTAGAAACTTTTATATTTATTATAATGTGTACAAAAGTGGATAGTTTAAAAACACAATTTTTCTCTGAGTTAAAAAACACATTGTACTCCTTGGTACATCGGAATAAATTTGAAAAGCCATTTTTTAATTTAGTTTTTAACGGATAAAAAGCCAAGTTGGACCGTGTGAAAATATAATTTTCGATATGATAATGACCGTTGTGCCGGCGTGGCGCGGAGCGGCGTGGCATGCCGATTGCATAACACTTTTAAGCAAAAACTCACTGAGCGTAAATAGAAGAGCCCGCGGTTTTATGGACATTGGCCATTGAACTATGAGTTAATAGTCAAAGATGATTGGAAGAAAGTTTCGGACGGGTTTAACAATCAAATGTGTGAAATCATTACTCCTGGGCGGTAAGCTCAACGTTTATTTGCGTAAGCGTTACATTCTAACGATATTCCATGATTATTTCTGTGTAAAAATAATTTACAACGTTATCATGTTTACAATTTTTTTTCAATATTATCTATTAACTACATAATTGTATGTAACGTATATAAGCATACCACCTGTTTATGCAGTTCCGCAAGCATTTTTTATTATTCTTTGTAACAAATAGTTGACTTATAGAAGAATGGATATTGTGCAAACATTCTTGGAGTTATAAATAATTTATCACTATATTTTAGTTTACACGGCGATCGGGTTAATGATATAAAACTTGATGTACTAACGTCACCTAGTGGCGAGTTATAATAAAATGGTATCCGGCTCTTTCCTTATAACTTTCTTGTGAAAAAAAAATCACTTAAATGTTTTATACTTCATGATGTTCGCGATAAACTCAAAAACTACTAAACGGATTGTAATGCGGTCTTCACGAATAAATAGCATAATTCACGGGGATAATTTAGGTATATAATTTGTCAAGATTTTTTTGTGTAGATTGATTGAAATATAATGATAATTTTTGAAAGAATCGGGAAAAGTCAAGCCGCCTGGGAGCTTTCGTCGAAAACGCTGCCCTTTGAGATATAACAAAATAATTGAGATAATAAACGACGCAGATGAAGTCGCGGGAATCAACTATTTGTATATAATTAAGTTTACTCTTTAAGTACTTTATACACAATCCAAAAAATAAGCTACAATGTGTATGTTAAACTTTTAACAAAACATTCGTTCGTAGAATTCAGAATAATTGTTATTTATGGTAAATAGGAACCCACGAAGAATAGCAAATGAAGCTCATCCTCCGTTGGATATCAAATTGGAAACGTGCTACGCATTTTATCTTTACATAAGTGTATATAAAACTTTATAATACATACATAATGGTTCCATAAAATTGACTTACTTGATTTTTTTTATATGGGCTGGATAGTATACCCTACGTTTTTAATTATTGAACTATTCCAAAGGTATAATACATTTATTATGTTCATTATTTTTTCTTGGATTGTTTTCAAATTAAACGACGACCGTTTTGGATAAAATATATTTTATTTTACTTTTTCTTTTAATCAATGATCGTATATATTATTATAAAGCTGAACGAAATAAATTAACCGATTCATGGACATTGTTTGGTTAAAAAAAATTTGGCCAATTAACATCACCTCGTAACGATCCACTTAATTTTCAGCTCGAATAAACATATGAGGGCAGAGACCTCGTGTAATCTGAACAGTTTCTCACAGCGCGCGTAAATTAAAGCACTTTTGTAATGAACCATAACTCGGCCTTGAATAGACTGCGGTCATCGTCACGTTGGAAACCGACCGGCCATTTTGCCGTGATTATATAAACATAAACAAGTTAGAAAATGGTTACATTTTGGTACTCGTATGCCATTACCGCGATTACACTTCCGACGGCTTCCAAACGACTCTCCGTTTTATGTTTTACAATATGGTATAAAGCGCAATTTCTACCCATTAAATAATATAGACGGAGCCAATAAAAAGTCTCTCCGATGTATTTCAAAAGCAAACTGGAGTCGTTAATTTGTACGTCGTGTGTTCTATCTAATAAAATGTGATTACTAAAGGAACATTGAATTAGGTAACCGAAGAAGTCTTTAGAAACAACTTTAGTAATATACCCGCACCGTAATCGTTTAACTTCAAGCAATTCTGAATTTCATTATCAGGTATATGAAATACAAATAAAAAGGTTTCTTTATAACATTTTTCGCCTTCGTTAGAAATTGCGTAACGGTTTTTTTTTATATATGATTAATGATATTTACATTACAAATAAACACTCTACAAGCTACAATGTATTATTAAAGCACAGAATAAATGAGGTATACAGGTATATTAGAATCGATTTAAAATCGATTCTATAACGAGATTGCGTGTATTATAAAGTAATTTAGCCTGTGACAATGGCTTTGATCATATCTGTGTGATGTATAGGCCACTGGTGTCTTTAAGTGGCGTTTGCCGATAATGCTTATCGATCTAAGTATAAACGATGCGCTATCCCTTATTCCTTGTGATATAACGATTAGTTGGGCGATAAATAATATCAATTTAACATTATATAATATTTATATAAGAAATAATTTCTTACATTATAGTAATCATAATATTTATTTCAGTTGTTTACAATTCATTATGATATGACATACTAGCTAATAACCGCGATTTCGTCCGTGTTTCAAGTTATGTTAAGCATATGTTATGTGTAAAGAAGAAAATCGTTTCGTAATATTGACTTCAAAAATACAGATTGTGTATAAAATTTATTTATTCTGTTATAATGGTTATAATTTATCAATACTTGAATAACTTTATGTGAAATGAAGATAGCGTAATATTTTGTTTTTATATAAGGACCAAGTGTTACAACAAGTAAAACTAAAAAAAAATATCAAAATTTGTCCTGTACTTTTTGGCCGACGTGAACGATATACCTCTATCATTTTCTTTATATAAGATATAAGAATATAACTATTTTTATATGTTTTTTTTTTAATGTTTACCGTATAATTTAGTGTAATTTTTTATAGATCTTTTATGTATAATATATAAAATTTGTTTCTATATACCAATTAGGAATATACATATTCTGTTATCTTTTTGGTTTGCAAATATATATATACTTTATTAATGAACAACTGTTAATTTTAATTCTACCTAACTAGGTAGAATTTTGATAAAAAAATAATATAAGAGTTAAATATTGTGTTTCTTGCATTATATTTATTTTGATGAATATTATAAAAATAAACTTATGAATGTCGACAAGGAAGTTACTTATATAAGTGTATTTTACTTTTAACATACTTCGCATTGAACCCTCTGTTACATATTATATTTAGGTGATATAATAAACTAAATGATTTGACAGAAATTTCGTTTATAGTGATTTTAGAAATTCTGTTCAATAGATTTATTATTGAAGCATTAATGGAATAAATACCGAATCTATCTTTAAAATAATGAAATTTTTAAATTAATAAACACTTATTTGCTTAAACCGGTATTGTGAAACATAACATTTTTTGGGAAATTTCGTATGTTTATATAATAAGTAACTTACATAAAAAAGTATGTGTAATTGTATGAAATCTTTATTGCAGTAAGTTATGTTTTTAAATATTGTTCGTAAGGCGAGTTCGTAAGAATTATAATTATTTGTTGCATATATCTTCTGACAAACTACTTACATAAATTAAGATTTCTTTTATTGAGCATATATTTGTTAGTTGTTACGGCTTTGCACTTTTAGTTTATAAATAAGAGCTGATATCAAGTCTTCGATTATCTATAAACGAAATAATTCAGAACCACACGGGCGGGTACGCGGCTCCACAGATTCACAGTAGAAACCTTCTCGACAAGAACGAAGAAGTTCGAAAATTCTTATCTTTGTCGTACTGTGAAGATGTGGAATCGCCTCCCGACTAGTGTGTTCCCCCCCTCTTATGATATGGGGTCCTTCAAACGAGGCGTGAAGAGGCACTTTTGTAGGTCGGTATGATGATGACGACTGCCGTTGGTATTTAACACCGACAGTCGCCGTTGTTTTTGGACTGTACCGTACTTACCATCAGGAATTGTACAGTCATTTTGCCGAACTTATATAAAATAATAATAATAATAATAATCTTCCCGAGATTCTAAATTAGGTACCTACATAAAAAGAAGTAAGTAAAAAAAAGAGTTATGCTATACTATCCCACAAAGAGATATAATTTACTTTTTTGAGTTGAATAGTTATAGCGTGAAAGCATAACAAACAAACATATATTGATATTTATAATGAGCTGATACCCACGACTTCGTCTGCATCGTTTATTATCTCAACTATATATTTTATGTAGAGAGGAAAAAGAAATTGTGCGGCTTTATGAAACCACGATGAAAGTGAAAATATTTTTTGCATTGTAGTATTTAAAAAAAACTGAGCACATTATTTATTTAAAGTATTGATTAATTTGGAATTGAGCCAAGGGCGCCGTTATGTTGGAGTTGGTTGCTCTGCAGAGCGCCTTTCACTTTACCCCTACTCCACGGCCGGTTGTAATGCGACATATGATAAATGGATGAAAATAAATGAGGCGATGTAAAAAAAGTTTCACTTTAAAAACCCAAGCACCGCACCGCTTACCCCACTTCTCTACATTAAAAAATACACATCGCTAGCCGTGTAGTGCTAAAAGCTAAAAAGCTATTGTCATATTTTTTCGTCTAGATTACGATAAAGTGTCCAAGAAGTAAAAAAAATATATATTTGACCGTTTATCCAATCTATCTCTCTCTAGTATACAATAAGATATTAGTTAGGTTGGCTTAGGTTTGTTGGTGTCTTAGCCGGACCTGGGAGGATGGGTTGGGGAGCCCATCTTCACATTGCACAGGTCTGGCGGACGGAGGAGACGACCGTTGTGTACACGGTCGTCTCCTGACAAGGTTGGGGGCCCGGTGGCGCTCTTTAACACCGGGCCAACCGCTGGGGCGGTACGATGAGTGCTTAAGAGAACTCGTACCGCCCCAACAAAAGCGGCGGATGTACACCGTGGGGTTTTAGTGAGTAGGAGTCTCACACTACCCAGTCTCTCCCCCGGGAGGGTGGCGTTTCCATGATGGATTTCCCCACAAAAAAAAAGGTTTGTTGGTGTATTGTATAATTGTATGTAGCATAAATTTTATTTCATTTGTTGTTATATACAGGTTAACGTAGTAAGATACGATCAGTTAGGTGTTGAACCTCGTATCGTCGATCATATTATGCAACGACGCAAGCTAAAGATAACGTTTCGTTTAACATGTCTATTATATCAATTCAGATAATAGATCGATTTACATAACACGTTGAATAGAAAGCGCTGTGAATCAGACAAAATAGGTTTTGAATTGTGACTTTTATTTACGTTAATTACTAACCTATTGAATGAAGTATTTATCGTTCTTTGTAAGAAAAGACGTGAAAATGATATGCTTTTTATTAAATAAGGACGTTAGTTGTATCATTTAGTTCACTTTTCTACAGGAAAAGTTACTAATCTATAAACGGATATTCATATATTTTAGTTCAATAACCTACAACACTATTTTTGATCATCATATGCAATGGCACAATTTTCAACTGAAATCTTCTTTAGCCCTGTTGTGATTTGGAACTCGATGAAACGAAAGAGCAACATTTAAAAGGGAATAATATATACATCTATAGTATTTACCGTGCGAGGGAATGAAATAGAATACATTATTCAGTGTTTCTTATATTTGCAGTCTCGTGATTGTATATTGTACTATTTCGTACGTGCTATAGTACGGCCGTTATGCGTGTTATGTATTATTTTTTTTAAGGTTTCACTTTTACCGAATGTGAAATGCACAATTTTTTTTCATGCAAGACGTATTTATGCTATTTAGTTTACTATATTCTCTACTAGGTTGCGCTGTATTATATCAACTATTGTACCCTTCAATGGGTCGTTATGAATATTGGTACTCGTAAATATTTCCCGACCGAGAATATACTCGTATATCTACATATAATATCCATTTTCGTATAATTTAGTTATTTATTACAACAAATATAATAATAGCAACGAATAGTAAAAAACGTGCCCGAAACCACGGGAATAGTTAGTTAAATATGTATATTCATTTTGAAATATTTTTACAAAGCAAATTATTTCCTGTTAATGAAGCAATCAGTTAAGCTTGATTGTATATGTGTTTAATACGAAATAAGGTCAGCGGTTACCACGGTAGTCATTTCTGATGAAATTTCAAAATATGTAATGTGGATAACAGGATGTAGTGTTTAATAACATTACATCAAGCAATGCAACAGTGCATTGACCTTTCCCTTGTCAGATGAGGCTAAGAGATTATGGTACACATATAGGTATAACCAAACAACCCGACAAAGATAACAGTCGTACTTGTATTCTTATGAAGCATATTACATTCTTTACAAAAATTGTCATTTCAACTAATATTATAAATGTGAATTTTGTTTATTTGTTTGTTACACTTTCATGCCTTAGCTACTCAACAAGTCATCTAGTAATTTTGCAGATACATTATTAGAGGCACAGAGGAGGGCGATAGATAGAGATAGAGTATCTTCTATTGTGAAATAAACATACTGTTCCCGATGGATACGAAATATTTACATTTATCGCGAACAAAGCTGCGGACAAAAGCAAGTATTCCAAAATGTTATGTTACATTGATATAATTTAAGACCGTTTAACGATGACACCAATGATCATGGAAATTGTTACACTTAAGTTCTCATTCACGGAGAAAATTTTCATATTTATCCATTTGACTAAATCTCTCCACTAGGTGGCGCTGCACCATATCAATTTATGTAGATGTGGTATTTGAAAACGTAGAAAATTTACACAATATCCATCCAGGTTAACAATATTTACAATAAATAATAACAGCGTACTGATGAGCCGCAGGTAATAACATATAAATTATGACAGTGTCAAATTATAGTGCACAGACATTATTCTCTTACCTCATATAGTTATGACATGAATAAATCAAACTAATTAAGTTGCGCCATTCAACTTTAATTGAAATTAAAACTATTGAACTTTAATTGAAGTTCAATCGTATAACTCTTCTTCTTCTTCTTGTTTTGGCACCGCAGAAGCACTTGCCAGTGTCAATGTTTTCGTTTCAAGTAAGTGTATTGTGATAATTATAATGTTCTAACAAGATAGTGGTTTCCTTGTTAGAACTTTCCATGGAGTTTTGGTGCCATCTCAGAATGCATGCTCCGTGGTAATATTTCCCATCCACTTCACTTATGCATAATAACCGAACTATATTACGTAAAACACCACCAATATTACAAAATATAGAGTCTAATAACACAAGATTATGAATAAAATATAAAAACCACTACATGACAGACTAAGATCCCGCCAAAAACTCCAATCGTATAACTCCGCCATACAAAGAAAGCAGGACACGTTTGCTGATTTTTGCAACATTCAGTTTTCTATACATTCGTTATCAGGGAAAGGTGCATCGAATAGTATTTTTTTAGTCATCTATGAGCTTCTGGTTTGAAATTACTACACTTAATTTAAAAAATAAAAACGAGTAAGTAGTACTTCGCTTAAGCGCAGGCAACAGACATTTTCCCTTTTCTCCGATTTGTGTTGTAGTTAGATACGTCCCTTTTCCTCACGGAACGCAGTATTCAAATTGCGTTATTTAAAAATTAATTGTAACTTCAAAACGATTACTTTTTATTTATTTATAAAGAAATAAACAGCTGTTAATTCTATTTTATATACGTAGTTATTAACGTATTGGTTTAGCCAAAAGAGATTCCAATGTTTACTTACAATGCATCCCTAAAAGAACTATGTCCTCTTTTGTAACTCTGTTTCGTAAATTGGTGTATATTGACTTGAATGAATAAAAATGGCATCTTTCGGTAACTATTTATAAATTGCAAATAAAGTGCGCTTACTTTAAGATTAACAACGGTAAGGGCAATGCAATTAAATAATAAAAAAAAAAAGTGCACGTCTATGCGTTGCGCAGGCTTTGTGCGAGCGCGCGCGCGCGTTTGTGTGTGTGTTTGTGTGTGTGTGTGCTGTGTGTGTTTGTGTGTGTGAGTATATTTGCATGAGTTTATGAATGTTAGTTATATATATTTAATGAGGATTTAATATATTCGATAACTTTCCTGTTAAAAGCTGCGCTGCTGTCAAAGTATATATCTATATTAACTGCATAAATATTTTATAAATGTGTACATCTATTTAACACTGAATTACGGGCGTAATTAGACTTTGTTAAGCGTACATGAAACATTCGGGGGTTCCGAGTCAGTTTAGTAATCGTTCTCAAACTAATTCTCTGTAACAAATATAACATTACTTTTATTAGTTGCCTACGTGAGGAGATTTGTATGAATATGATATATATACGATAGTCATTAATATTTTTTCAAGCAAGTACCAGCCATTAACCGGGCTTCCAGATTTGGATTTATTAAATTTTTTGTCTGGCAAATTTTAATCTCCTTTAATATACTTATTTATAACATTTAACCGTTACTCGAAACTAAAGACTACTCTAATGTATGAAGCAATTACGTTATATAAGTGTTGAATCGTTAAAGATTGAATTTGAATTATTGATAAAAAAAAATACAGGTTTAAAATATAGGCGGAAGCTAATAAAACTGATACAACAGGTATTAATTAGAATATTGAAAGTTCATTCGAAATTGGTTCTTATGTAATCATATTCAAATACGTTGATTGAGATGAATTATAATTTGTTTATATTTGTATTATAAATATTACTAGCTCTTAACTGTGACTTCGTTCTCGTAATATATAATTTTGTCGTTGCATCGAAATCACTTGTCTTTTGTTTTAAAGTTAACAGGTGGCTGTCATTTTTGTATTGTAACTATTTCGTCTGTACTCAACTTATATAAGACTGTTGCTGATTTTAAGAGGAAATACGAGAGGCGTTTATCCCATACAAATATTTTCTCCTTTCATATCCATGACAGATCGTACTAGAGTAAATTTTATATGCTATATGATTGATATCACACACTGCCATGTTAATGTATTTTCATCTTTTCCATAAATTAATTATTATGATAACTTATATACTTTCTAATATTATTAAAAAAACCTAGTTATGTCGCTGTTTTCAGATATCTAGGAAACAAGTTTGATAGATAAAATAAAAGAAAAACAGATGAAGATTGCAAAGATCTTCGTATATTATTCTTGAAAATAAAAAAAACGATCGTCTATTTGATGTAGGTATAATTAGTTTTAGCTATAGTTGTCTTTCTCGCACTTTCTCCGATATTTCGTGTTTAGCATGCCACTAATAGGTACTTCTAAATCTGATTCTTCAACGGTCTCGTCGACTGCATTTCGTTTTAAGTTGCATATGCCCATTTATATTGTTACTGTTTACCCCCTTTGGAAAAGCGTTATAGTATATAGTCTAGAAAATGATCTGAAAAGTCATATATCTTCTACCAGTAAATATTTTATCTGAGTCGATTCAGCCGTTTGAGTGATTGTCTCGGACAAACAAACGACATTGCAATTTTATTTATATGTGTGTATATATTAAACGGTTCTAACAAATTAGTAGCAATATTTATGAATAATAATAAGATTAATTAAAAAAAATCAGAGATAGCTTAATTATATTTTATTTTGCAATAAAGCTGTTCTTTAATATAAAAGTTGTTGCGGTAAAATGTATAAGGCCAGTATACTTGTATATCCGGTGATTTGAGTATGGACATAATTCAGAAGCATTTCCGCAATTTATGTATGTATATACTGTTTTGAATATATATTAGAAATACTGTCGTTTAAGGGTTAAAAAACCTCCATTAGAAAACATGAATATTCTTCTGAATATAATATCCTAAAACTGTGCAGAAATTTTCGGTGTTACGAATCGCGAAGACTTCGCGACAATCACTACATTTTCTTAGGTATACTTTAAGGGTAATCTATGAAATTGCAGTATTTGTATTAATAATTACAAAATATTTATGTTTGTTGTCCATGCATTTCTGTCATCTAGTTGGAGGATCATTTAAATCTTACCGATAAAACTCTGGGGACCTGAACTTTATAAAATGTATGGAGGCATTTTGTACTGCTTGTATTTATTAAAAATGGTAACCTGTTGGAGGGAGATCCGGCAAACACGAAGGCTTTAACGCACGATAAATCAACTTCAACTGCAGATCTGTACAAATCGTGAAGCACCGATTTTTCAAGTTTTTTAATTTTACCGAGTTGCTGCAAATAGATCAATATTGTGGGTTTGCTAACATCAAACAATGCTCCTACTCATTTAGTAGTTTGATATGGATCGCCTCCTGCCATTATCTTTAGTTCATCGTTATTTATGCTAGTGGCTCGTATTTTTCAAAGTTCATTCTTCAAGTCGAATTTTTCACTACGAAAGCGGGTTAATCAAAAACACATAGTGTATTGGTTAGCCGTATTCTCTTAAAACACGAACGAATACGAAAAATCATATTCGATAATTACACTTAACTAATTTTCGCTGCATCCATCTTCACTCTAAAAGCTTAATGTTTAAACATTTGAAAGTAAAACAATTACATGCCTTATTTATTTAAATATGTTACAGTTAATGTATTCACTTTAATTTATAAGTTCATTCAAGTATAATTATAACACAAAATGACATGTGCATTAAAAGGATAAGCTATACATATATAAAAATGAATTGCTGTTCGTTTGTCTCGCTAAAACTCGAGAATGGCTGGACCGCTTGTGCTAATTTTGATCTTGAAATATTTGTATAAGTTTAGGGAAGGTTTACATGGCGAGAAATATAAATATTAAGTAAAGGAAAATGCTAAAAACGATAATTTAATTTTCAAATACGAAATGTTCCTAGGTATGAAACATTTGATGTCTTTCGTCATTTTAGAAATAAAATATTATCATTCGGTTGGTAATTGTCTGTTTCATAGGTGTAGTAAGAGTCTCTTTGATCTGTTTTGTTAGAATACAAAACAGTTCTGTTTCAGAAATAAAAATAGTACATGAGAAATCTTTATAATGGTTAAGTGTACAACTGTCTTGCATTTATAATGTAAATAAAAATGTTGTATTAAATTTTGACCACATTTTGCACAAATGTTTATGTAAGTGATACGAAGTTCACCGGGTCATCTACTTTCATAATAAAAACTCTATTATGTTTACCCAGTAACTATTTAATAATTTTTCGTATACAAATAGTAATGACACATTTACGAATGGTATTATATTAATATGTCATTAAAAATTCTTAAAACAACAAAAAGCTTATAACTCTATTTATACAACAAACAATTCAGTCATGAGAAATGTAAAATTGTAATAAATTGATGTAAGGAGTTAAAACAGAGAAATATGTAGCATAATACCGGCTTATCTAAAAATACTGTGAAACGTTCTCCTTTGATGACAAATAGTAATGATACATTTACTAATGGTATTATATTAATATGTCATTAAAAATTCTTAAAACAACAAAAAACTTATAACTTATTTATACAACAAACAATTCGGTCATGAGAAATGTAAAATTGTAATAAATTGATGTAAGGAGTTAAAACAGAGAAATATGTAGCATAATATCGGCTTATCTAAAAGTACTGTGAAACGTTCTCCTTTGATGACAAATAGTAATGATACATTTACTAATGGTATTATATTAATATGTTATTAAAAATTCTTAAAACAACAAAAAACTTATAACTTATTTATACAACAAACAATTCGGTCATGAGAAATGTAAAATTGTAATAAATTGATGTAAGGAGTTAAAACAGAGAAATATGTAGCATAATACCGGCTTATCTAAAAGTACTGTGAAACGTTCTCCTTTGATGATTAGCCCCTGAAGCGCAAGCAAAACGATATTTCCCCTTTACTGCCTCTATTTATTACCTTTCTTGCATTACTTATCTGTTACAACTATGTTTATATCTAATGCTATCATTTTACTGGATAAGATTCTGTTATCGGTTCCGTATTCTCAAAGCTTTGTTGAGATTAACATCCATATTTTATATTTCATTGGCGGATATTAAATGACTATGGGTCCTTACCCATAACTATTAATTGCTAATTATAATTATTATACATTATATTAATTGCTAAGTTAAGCTTTAATTACTTCCTTGTAATATGACATAACATTTAATTTTCCATCAACATTTTTGATTTCAAAAAAGAACAACAAAAGTGGACTATAGAATTCCCTATTTATTTTTTATGTATATGTATAATAATTGTTTTGTTGTCATAATTATTTGGTTAATAATTTTTTGTTGCGGTTGCAATTGTCAGGACAAGATTTGTATGAAAAAAATGTTACAAATCCATCTAGCGATTTTACATCGCCATTTAACATCAGATGAAATTACTGGTCAAACGTTAAAAAACCTATAGAGTACAAGAAAAACAAAAAGAAGTATGGAAATGACAATACCCACTCTAATTGTATGTTTTTGTTGCGAACGTTGGGGAAATATAATGATGGCTCTATCGGAGGTTACCGTAATATCAAACTTGGAAACTAATAATAAAAAAAAATACAAACGATTGTTATGACTATGGTTTAGAATCGAAATGACTCGTGGTCATAGTTATGAAATCTTTGGAGTGGTGAATGATATCTTGTGTTTTGTATTATTTTTAATAACATAGCCGATCAGTGTCAGAGAACTTGACTTTTTATTTATGCACTGTATTTAAAAAAAAATGATGAGTGTAAAGAAATAGATCGGTATATCATACCGATTTTTTATTATTTGTAGTAATTTATACATTAAAATTGGTTCTTAAGTTTCGTAGCTTTTTGCCAAATTCTTTAAATGTAATTATAACATATAAATAAAATTGAAGTATATGTTATTCGTCCAAGTCGGTGGTCAGCAAACTGGTCATCAACAAGAGCCAAATATAAGAAATGATAAATTGAAATTTATTATAACAGCTAAACTTAAGCTTTGCTTTAGTAGATATATTTTTATGGTGATAATTAGAATTAAAAGTCGAGCTTGTCTTTGCTACATATGTCCATTTTTGCAAGGGATTTATTTATCTAAGGTCCACATAACTATTTTTTTTTTTTTTTTTATATTATAGGGGACAAACGAACAGGTGGGACACCTGATGGTAAGTGATCACCGCCGTCCATAGACTCTAACAACACCAGGGGAGTCGCAAGTGCCTTGCCGGCCTTTTAAATATGTGGGGGCCTCCGGCACTCTCACTGACCAAACGAAACGCCACAGTGCAACCACTATTACTTCACGTCGGTTTTCTGTGAGAGGGTGGTACTACCCCGGGCGAGCCGACCCATTCATGCTGAAACCAGTAATAGTTTCAGCGTAGCTCTACCACCTACGCGCGATGATCAGAAATTGACATGAACTCTGCTAAATGTAAATACAACATGCACAAAATAAGCCAATAAGAAGCTGTTTCACAGTTTTAAAACTAATAAAAAGGAAAATTAAAATTAATTAAACATGTAAATAAATTCTTTTTCTAGTTGAGGCCAAAGAGACACAAAAGAAAATATTGAATTTAAAACGTAAGCTATTACAATACAATAACAATACTATTGTTGCTTTCTAAAAATATGTCTCTTATCTGTAGGGTCGCTTTTTAAAAAATGTTTACTATAAACATTTTGTGTATGAGCCGCGGTTTGCCGACCACTAGTCTAGGTTATTCATCGAAACAACTGAATCGATTTTGACTAAAATTTTACTGACAGATAGAAACGTTTTCTTTACGAGTTAGATAACTTTTGTTTCGATATCTTTTAGCAGAAGTTTATAATCGCAAATTTTTAAATATAATTATTAAATACAACTTATAATTCGTAAAGTAATTATAAGAGTTAAATAATAATGTAAAATAATTTAAATAAAAAAAAATGTATCCAGATAAAATATGTACCTCCCATGAAGCAAAAAAAAAGGTCGCAAGAATGAACTCGCGGACACCAGCTGGTATCAAATAAGTAAATATTTGTGTTTGATTATTATCACTTCATAGTATATACAAATTTTAGACAAGGTATTTATTTACTTATCATTTGATATTCTAGTTTAGAATGTTCATTAAAAACTTCCATCTCAATTTACCTACATACGTAACAAATAACATTCTGTAAACACCGGCGTTGAAGTAACAACAGTAATACTTTTCTGATGCTAATTGAAATATGAGCAAACAGAAGAATGGTGCTGGTGAAAGTGTGTTACGCAATTATAATTTAACCGCACCGGGTCCACTAATCACACGAGAACTGTCCGAATCGATAAACACGATTATTATAAAGGTTGTTATTGTTACTATAACCTTATGTCAAAAGCTGGTTTGACAGGACGGCCAACTTTTAAAAGTTTACATTATCATTTCACTTGAATGTGAAAAAATGTAGTATGGTTTGTAATTTAATTGTAATGTAAATCTTACGGCGTCTTTAGCACCATTGCGTTAGTTGCTACCAAGCCCAGTGAAGCCTTCAAGATCTTTTCAGGCCAACGACGTTTAAACAGTTTGAAAAGCAAAATCATCAATATGGTTGTCCATTTTGAAGGTTTTTGTGTTTTATTGCAAAAAGTCGGATTTATTATGTTGGAACAGTGCTTCATTTTAGCTCGACGTTTCTAATTAGTTACACGGACTGTAGTCACAAATTAACATAGAACTGTACGTAGACAACACGATAGTCTTTTCAAAATCAGCGCTAGAGGATTAATCCCCTTCAGCACATATGCTGACTCAGGGCCCATTTGCCACACACAATGTACTTAATTGAAAATTTTTATTTGTAAGTTTTAATATTTTTTTTTTCTTTTTATATTTATTTCTTTAGATTATAGCTATGTATTAATTGTAGTAATAATTGAATTTGTGTAAGGTAAATAAATGTGTTTCTTTCTTTCTGTTTCTTTCTTTTTATTAATTTAGGAGCTTTTATTTCTATATTGGTCCCATAGAAACGAGATACGTCCGTAGTCCTTATTTAAATATTCTATTTGTACAAGGCGAAATTAAATTTATAAACGATTTTATAATTCGATTTTCGAATGAATAACTTTGTATAATTTTATTACTGTATTAAAATGAATCTCATTTTCAAATTATGATTTCATAACTAATACTGTTAATGTTTATTCAACGATTTCGACATTCTCTGATCATTAAATGACACTTCAAACGGCATACAATTCTGTAGCCAATAAAAGATTGAATCTCTAACCACGTGGTGGTCCTTTAATACCGGATTATGTATAATAGAATACGATAGCATTCAAGTGCATTTAATTTAATAGTTGGAGAGTTTCTCTTTGTTAAGTAACGCGTAGACGCCTAAACACTTACGTGAGACAACGAAATTGATTTATCAAACTCTTTAGTAACTACTAACACGCTGTTAAAAACTACGTTACGTAATCGAATGAAAATAATTTGATTTTTAACACTTAATACCGACTTACGGAAACTTTGGCCCAAAAACATTATAAATATGTTTGAGATGTATAACAATATTGATGCAAAATATCAATATGTATATATATATATATTTCAATGTTAAAGACTATTGTTATTGGAGACGAAAGCCTTTATTATTAATTACAAATTGTAATGTTTTTATATTGTGAACACACGAGTACGTCGTTCTACAAAAATATTAATTGGATTAGTAATATGTTTCGTTCAGTAACAAGTAAAGTTTAGAGGGTGGACCTATCAGTTATACAATGTAGACAACATTGTATGACAATAGTATCCATATCGCTTTTGAATTCAAGAAAACAAGACCAAAATTTCCTTTAACATTAGAACTATGTAATGAAATGAAATGAGAAATGAACAACTATATATCAATGTGTCAATTCTGTCAATGTTTTTGAATATACGAGTATCTCCTTGGTGTTTTCACTGTCACTTATTGTCTCAATTTTTACACTGCATTTTCACGTTTTCATACAATTGTTCAAACATTTTCTTTCCTACAAACCTTGTCCTGACAATTACAAGCTTAACAAAAAATGGTTTAGAGAAATAGGTGCATCCACTCGGAAGTGTTGAACTTACATACATTCCGCATTTATTTTTCATTTATATAAAAGATTTGTCCTTAAATTAATTATTACCGGCAAAGATTTCTATTAACAGTAGGAAATTGTTTATTCACTACACAAGATCGCGATGTATTGTACAAATTTTCTGTCCGTCTTATGTCTTCTGTCTGTAATATCCATAAAGTCTCTTTTACATGTCATTAAGCTATCATAAGCATGCCTTATGCCACATTTGCTAGACTTAGATTAGGACCTCTTTGAAAATATATTTTAAATTTGAAATTTGAAATTTTGATTGGCTCTCTGATTTTAAATGGTTCTCAATTTTACTGTTGACTTGTAAAAATTAATGAAATTCATTTTCTGATCAATAACACAATTTTAATTAATACCAATTGAGATAGATGCAGTATGTGTGTGTATCTGTGTGTGTAAAATAATAATTCGTACTGATGGTCTAACTTTTAGAAACCCAGTATTTTATTAAGCCCCATTTTCCAGCATTACTCATAAACATAATTATTTTTATAACACGCAATTCCAGAAACGACAACGCACTGCTTTTAAACTCGAACATGGATATCTTCTTTCATCTTAAAAATGCGCAAATGTTTCTTAACTGCATAATATTACAATATATATGCGACCTTCAATATTTATTTTATTGATATTATTTATTTTTACTTAAAGACGTTTATAAAAATATTCAAAGATAGGTGAATTGGTTACATTTAACTATATTATTATTTGTTTTCTTTTTCACACATATATTAATTTGTAAACCTTCCTAATTAAAATCAGGTAAAACAAATACGAAATTATCGCAATATATAATAAAATTCAAACCACCCAAAATATTATACGAAACTAATTCAAAATATAACGTTTTATTATAATATGATTAAGCTTTCGTTTTTTTTTTAAATACTATATAATAAGATATAGTAACTTGTAGAGACTTTTAGACGACGATAGACCGGTTTCTGAGAAAAAATTATCAAAACCACTTTCCTGAGTTCTAAAGTCATTTTGTAGATAAGATCATGATATCGTTAAGATATGAATCCTGAATGGATATTTTGTTCTTAGTAAATTAATTCAAAATATGACGTATCCATTTGAAATAGGTAAGCCTTTGTTTTGTTAATAATACACTTTAATATAATATTTTGTAGTAATTTACTGAGAACGTATAGATAGATATCTTGTGACGTTAATAGACCAGTTTCGAAGATAAATTATCAAAAAAATGTCGTTATAAAAATACATTTAGTAAATGACATAATGATATAATTAAGAGAGGCTGAATTTGTATTGATTTGAGAGGTCAGGGCGCAGTTTCATTTGTGTACGGAATATACATTTGTATGATGACTAGGATTGTTAGATTTTGGTCTAGATGTTGAATATCTAACATGTTGCTATACTATCTGCCATGTATGATATCGTCACTTATATATTATTGCAATATATAAGTATTTTCACACGTAAATAAGAGTAAGTTATCAACACACAGATATTATCGATTATATTAGTAAATAGTGTATTCCTCTAATATCGAAAATATAAGAAGACTACAAATTCGTTCTCATGTAAATGGTGTTACTTTTTAATTATATGTTTAACCTGGATTAATTTTCGCCTGTCCCTTATTTTTTGGAATTGTATTTTTTTCTTTATTTCACATTTCCTAGATTCCATTACCGAGTTTAAATGTTATCAATACTGCATAACCCACATGATAAGTGTGATGATATGTAGTCTAGATAATACTTTCAATTTTTTTTTTATTAATCAGTTAAAATGTCATAATAATTGCTTCAACCGTTTCTAAGGTTAGCTCGGGAAAATGAAGGGCAATGAAAATTTATACATATCTCTATATATATTATTTTTATTTGTATATACTCTATAATAGGTAAATTATAGTCAAGAACAATTGGTGTGTTGTAGTTCAAATATTTAGTAATAGATAGAAGTCCTTAAAAGCTTCATAATTAACGTTTGAGGAATGAAATAATTGGTGCCATTTTCCTGTGCGTAGTAAAATCCCTAGTTGGCCGGGAGTAATGCACCTCCCCGCTAATACCGTTACGTCGAGCTATTGACCTCTAATCGACTGTAAAGTTAACTGTAATCAAATATTTAATTTGTACAATTTTACACGTACGAAACAAAGCCGTTCTCGTGCAATAGCCAGATGTTATTTTTAAATTAAAATCCGTGTAATTTTCACGGTAAATTGCATGTTATTGAAAAACGAAAAAACTATTAGCGAACGAAGTGCATATCGATTCGTCATGAGAGATAATTGTCATGGTATTGGATGTAGAATACATATAATTGTACAAAAACTGTACAATTAAAGATACTAGACAGTAATCATTGCTAGCACCGGCCTACCACGTCGTGTATTGCTAAGCACTGGGTTTTTATTATAGGACATGGTTAATTTAAACGAGATTTTCTCGATCTCTGAACGTTCGAGACGAGCAAAACATATCCTTTTATTACTAATTTGTTAGTTGAAGTATATAAACATTATATTGATGAATTTGTAGGCAATTGTATTGATATGTCTTCTCATTTACAAATCGTTCTTGACTCGAATGACATTGAATTTTAATGAATGTATGTAAGGGCATCGCTTCAGAACTGTTGCTCCTATTTGGCTAATTATAATTTCGGTATGTGTGTAATTGTCAGAACAATGTTTATATGAAAAAGAATTTTTGAAAAATTGAGCCATTTGGCTTTAAATAATCTCAATGTAATAAAGTGAGTGAGTGACAACAGTAGGAGGATCTTCAAAAAAATTGACAGAACTGACAAAGTAATACCTCGGCGGATTTTTAAGACCCAGATCTCGAAATGGAGGATATTTTTTTTAATTTCATGACATTGTATATTGTACCTTTCATGGTTTAGTAAAATAAGTTTCTGAAAATGAAAAAAATATTAAAAAACACATTTTACATAAAAAATGTTATTTTACGATACATAATTAGTTATATTCCAAAGTTTTGTAATAAACCAGATATTTTTTTAAGCTTATGCCGCTAACAGTCTGTTGACCTGTGCCTCATGAGATCTACATTCGTTTGTATGGAGCTTATACCTTTATGTTTTTGGGCAGTCCAGGGGTTAACGTTCAGTTGCCGTTTTATTTCATTATAGGGTCATAATGTAATTGTATTGTAGTAACAAATTTTTTTCGCTACTAAACTAGCTGGGGTGGACAGCTAGTTGATTATAATTTAACTTCATACAATTATTCAAAATAGTTTATACATTATATTGTAATTATTTCAAATAAAAGGCCTATACTCTATGGTTGTCTGTCTACCGAATGAGTCTGACAACTGGATTGTATATCGCCTGCGGCTTTACAATAAGGAAGCGGCGAGTTGTCGGCCTCCGAGCCAAGAAGGAACACGGCGTTTGTACTCATTATTTGAAATTAATCAATATCGTATATTCATTGTAGTCTATTTGTAAATTGTTTTGGTTTTTAACGTCTAACGACTGAGGATATTGTATAATAAAAAAAAATTGGATATTGCATATCTTTACAGCACTGTCATGAGGGCTATGACCGCTGCTTACTATTCGTAATGATTACTTTGTAATGTTGTTACTATGAGATGAAAGGCTATGTTTTACTGAAATTGTAATAAAAAATAACTTTACATCTTATCTGTTATAACTAGATAAGGCATTAAAATATTTTATTAGACATTCTGTATGTAAAATAATGTAATTCTATAATTCATTTGTTTACCTTGTTATTATATTATTTCTTATAGATATTTCCTTAAATACATATTTGCTACTATTCTACAGAAATTGGTTACTTGTGAGCGATAATATCTATGATAATTATCGCTCCGATTCTAAAATATATGTCACCATTTAAAACCTTTATTAGGGTTTACAGTTGTAGGTTATATTTTATTATTATTACGCTTTGTGTTGAAATTACTGTGAACAAATTTACCGGCGGTTACTAGTAATATATAATTATGCAAAAAACAACGTGCACGTGTAATTCGAACAATATTAATTACATTGTTTTGTTTAATACATTATCAGTCTTCAAATCAGCGCCATACAATTTTCCTTTATATTTTTTGATCCAATTTAGGGCTCTTGTTAAACGTCCATACTAATACTATAAATGCAAAAGTGAGTTTGTTTGGTTGTCTGTTACGCTTTCACGTCTGAACTACTCAATCGATGTACCAACCACTGTTCCCGAGGGACAGAACAAATTTACATTAACGCGAACGAAAGCATCAGCAAAAGCTAGTCTTCTATAAAATAATAAAACGCTGGAGGCTTACTAAAATTTCAATAAAACACCGCAATAAAGAGTTTCCATATCTTTTTTGTAAAATAAATAAGTACGTAATTACCATCATACAGGGTTTGATTATAAAAGACATTCATTTGGTACATAAACTAAATAGGAAGCTATCAACTCAACTTGCATAGATAGCTTATATTATTTAACTCGAAAATTCTTAAATGAAATGTTTAAAGTAAAAACATTTGTTCAGGAGAATAGTTATAAAGCAAGACAGGTTTACGATCACATAAAAGACATAATTTCTGCTGAGGCAATAAACGTGAATTGTAGTTCACAAATTGCTTTGTTATATCCAATATATATTAATTAAAAATACTATGATTGTGAATAGTAAATTAAAGTTTTTCAGACATGTTTCTTTTGAATGAAATAAGAACAAGGGAGAACCCATTTGTCACTACGTTTATAACTTTGAAATTATCGTCGCAAAGCGATTTAATTGAAGGAAACTATCTCTTTTATACAGACTTGTAGATCGAACAAAAACTAGTCAATCATAGGTTGCTGCTTCGAAGGAGTGAGTCGGAACGCCTCTCGTACTCTGAGCGTGTTGCAAACCACATCCTAGGGACCGGAAAAGAGTAAAATGAACTCCGCTGTTTGGCGGGAGAAATAAGTGTAGCGCTTACCATCCCACTCGATTTTAACATAGATTCTCTTCTCAAAATATATTAGTTTACTGTTTTTAAATATATTAACTCACCGACTTTTCGTATAATATGTTTATATCTACTCTAAATTGGTTATACAAATAAAAGTGCTACAGCTAATTTTTATTGACCAACTAGTTCCCCGTCCCGATTTTATACGGGTGTATTAATGAAGAGAAAACGATCAAATCTTTGCAGTACGGCCATGTAATGAAATAGAATAGCAACTGAACGTCCATCTGTCAATATTTCTGAAGGTCTCTCATCTGCCATCTGTCTCACCCATTCATTCATATTTTTACGTGGCGATTTTTTCACCCAAAATTATAAAGAGATGATTATGTTAGTTGATTTCTCCAGGCAGAAACTTTTGCCCAGCAGTGGTACGCACACAAGCTGACATTATGTAAAAATTCTATCAAATCAAATCAAAAATACTTTATTCAGTTTAGGCCCTGAGAAGGCGCTTATGAACGTCAAAGTTACCACCGGTTCGGAAAACAACCCAGTCATCGAGAAGAACCGGCAAGAAACTCGATCTGGTTTATCTTTTCATTAACATATTATAACTCACATTTTTAAAACAGTTATAAATAATTACATTCGGTTTTGGTGGATGCACAGAGAGGGCGTCATTTCCAGACGTCACCGTCGTTCACATATTGATCCACCCTGTAATAGCCTTTAGATATTAAAACCTGCTTGACATGGTGCTTGAAATTAGTATCCGGCAGATCGGTAACGTGCTTTGGAATTTTATTATAAAACCTAACACTATTACCTAAAAAACTGTTACCGGTCCTAGTGAGCCTAAAACATGGAATGACCAATTTGTTCTTATTTCTTGTATTTAGATTATGTCGGTCCTTTACGAAATATAGCTTATCTAAGTTTTTGCGGACGTACATTAGATTTTCAAGTATGTATTGGGAGGGCTGAGTTAGGATACCGAACTCCTGGAACTTATCTTTTAATGATTCGCGAGGTCCCATATCATAAATTGCTCGAATTGCCCGTTTTTGTAGTAAAAATATGGTGTCTACCTCAGCTGCTGTCCCCCACAGCAAAATACCATAAGACATCAAGCTATGAAAGTAAGCGAAGTAGACCAACCTAGCAGTGGCAATATCTGTTAGTTGGCGAATCTTTCGAACTGCAAATGCAGCAGAACTTAATCTTCCTGCCAATTTTTTAATATGAGGACCCCATTGTAATCTATATAAAGTTATGAAGGTATTTCATGTGATATAAATGAATAAGGCCGCCAAAATTATCATTCTTGCTCGAAGGAAATAATATCAAAATGTCGACATAAATTTCAAGAGAAACTCAAGCATTATAACTCTCTTGATGGTTGGAATATCTCTCTTGGTTTAATCTTAGGCAGTAACCTACCAATATGATTACGACGACTGATATCTATCAATCTATATCTTTTAGCTTTACCTTTTTTTGTCGATATCCAGCTTTTTGGTAGGTTATTTATAGTTTCTATGTGAGCGGCACTACCGTATGGTTTAAAAATGAGATTGTTCAAGGTTTATGGTTTGCTTGCTATATTGTAATTTTTAGGTAACAGAAAACTAGCCCGCTTTAGACGGCATTTTCTAGTTTTCTCAGTATTCGTGGTTTCGAGGTATTCACAGTACTTCCAACTGTCAATTCTATATTGCCTCTATTTTCGTACAACCTTTCAGGTTATACTATATATATTGTGTATTTTCGGGATTGAAAAAGATATTCATACAAAATGTTTATTTATAATTATTTGAATTGTATCTCGTTGTATTAATTTTATGCTTCTGGCTTTGAATAATGTTTAGCAATATTATTGATAACCGACTTACAATTCATTCGTTGAAATACGCCTTAGGTACCACTAAGCATTGTGAAAACGCCAATTTACATAATACGGTAGCATTAAATCTTCGAACATGTAACCAATTGCAGATTGTATTAAGATACCTAGTGAATTTATGAGGTTGAAATTAAGGATGTACTGGTTTATTACTGTTATCGTTTTAAACACAGTACATTTTACTGTGATAGAGTATATTACCTCTTATACAAATTTTCATGTTAAAATATTAACCACAGATGTTTCTTTTTATATAAATATACTGTCAATATTAATATTGAAAGAATCTACACGAAGTTGTCGAAAGACAGACACTCGGTTATGTTTTTACGGTAAAACCTCTGAACCTATCTCAATAATAATTGGTATTAAAGTAGCCAGAAACTTGGAAAAAAATATAAGGTAATTTTTATAACGATATATTAAAAAAAACATACTCTCAACGAAGCAACGGGCACCAACTATTAATACGATAAATAAAAAAAAAGAATTATTACAATTTAATGAGCGTATATCTAATGGAATATTTTGTGTCATTTGATTTAGCACCCTAAAGAATTGAAGTGATTGTTTGAAAGCCATTGTTTGTATGTATGAATCTAGTATATCGATATTAAATTATGAGAAAATTTCAAAAGCTTTCGGAAATTTTTATTTCTATACAATTTAAAATTTTAACTTGTACTTAATAATATTACAAATGTGAATGTGAGTTTTTTTGTTTATGCGATTTTATGTTTATACATTTATTTAATTTTTACTCTTTTCTGACATAACTCTAAAGCAATGTTATCAAGGGTACAGAAGGGGACAAGGGGTACCTTTTTTATCTAGAAAAAAATACTGTCACCGGGGAATAGGTCAAATCTGCATATACGTAGGCGAAGCCGCGAGCAGAAACTAGTTCACTATAAAAACAAACGTTAAAAGTGTGTTGCTCTATTCAAAATATTATTGGCAGCTTTACTCTCTAATCGTTAGAAAAAGGTCTTAAGAGACATAATTATTAAATTTAAATTTAAACTTAATTATGTGTTCTTACGTAACATGTGTGTATACGAATGAAATTAACCCACTAACGTGTTTGTTACGGACGGTGACGTCGATAGTGAATTCCAGCACATGAGCACTCTTTGGAAAATCGTATACACCGTGTATTTCAAACCGATGGGTTGATAAAACTATTACTCATACGAATTAACATCGCCTTTCGCACACCGCATTAGTAAATAGTGTTATTTATCGCGTGATGGGGTTATGAAAGATGTTCGATACAAAGAATTAAGTTTTTGTTACGTAGGAAATAAGTTGAGAACTTGTAGTATAACTGATGGTATTTCTGTTGATATTTTTGTTAGTTTATATCAAGATAATACGAGGTAAAGTAATACTTTATACATAAAGTTAGAACTGAAAATGTTCCTCGTAGATGATGTAAGAATTTTCATACTACATTAATTATTATTGTCGTAATCTTATGCAAGAAACGGCTCGGACGATTTTAAATTAAATTTTATACCTAGATAATGTTTTACCTATCAAGATAACCTTATAGTATTCACTTTACTCAAGGCTTATTCTATACTGATATGAGGAAATCATAATTTTCGACCACCCAAATCGCTATACAAACTGGTTAATTTAAGTCCTTATTGAAATAACTACAAAGTAGGTACATCCCTTAAATGTGGCTTGTGTTATGGTGGGATCGGATCTCATGTAATTATGCGACGTCACAGTGTTAGATAGTGGTCGAAGCGCACAATAAAGGTGAGCAACCTCAAGTGCATCCCATTGTCACGCGTCGACATGTGGGAATGTAAAGCTTAGCGCCCACAGCTCTCGACTGTCGACACCCGACAGTCTGAAGAGTATGTTGAATATTAATTCGATATAAAGTTCGCACTTGACTTCAAATATGATCGTCTTCAATTCATTCACATGACAGGGCTTTTGTGTATTGAACGTGATTATCCTTAATTAGCTTTTGCCCGCCGCTTCGTTCGCGTTATTGGAAATTCAACATATCCCTCGGGAACAGTATATTTTTAAGGATGAAAGGTACTTAATGTTCTTTTATATACTTCGAATAACGCGTATTAAAATCTCATCATCTTCGGTTGAGTAGTTAAGGTGTAAAAGTGTAACAAACAAATTCTAGACCAGTAGTTATGATTGTACCGGCTTGTGATTATTTACATTACTGTACATTAACTGTTCCTGCAGCTTCGTATTTGTTATTAACGGTTGCTATTATTAAGTTATAGTTGAATGAAATAAGAAAATATATATTGTGCAAATTTTCGTCATAATCAAACATAATATACACATAGCAATTTTCATTACGGTCGTCCAGCGCCATCTGATGGCAAGTTATGAAACAATAAATAGCGCAGTGATATTCATGATAATCTGTTGAATAACACGGAGGTTGCCATAATACAGCTCCGCCTTGTGGCGAGTTATTGTAAAATGGATAGCAAGGAAATTGTCTACATTAGAAAAATCACTTAGATGTGACAGTTTTCATGGGGTGGAGGTGTTAGCATTTATCAATTCCAAACAAACCAACCAACCAACCAAAAAACCAACATCTATTATAATATACATAATTATCTAGGAAATTAGAAATAACATATAATATTTTACTTCACTGCTTTTAGTTACTAAAACGTATGTAGTAATTGTTTTCTTATCTATTTAATAAATTTTAACATAGAATTCATTCTGTATAGAAAAGTTTAGATTGTGATCGCAGACGAGCGTTCAATACGTAACCCTTCTGTTACATTGTCAATTGATAATGGCGTTGTAAAGTAAATCTTGATAGCGACAATTTGTATAATTCAACTTCTTGCCCTAGGTCAGTGAATAAATTCAAGATGGTACATTTATTACCATAAATAAGTAGTTTTTTTCTAGTACCAATATATATAAATAGGCGAAGATAAAGCAGTTAAGTTCCTGTTTCTTCTCTGTTTGTCAACCAGTTTTTGAAGATATACTTCTTTTGGCGCGTAAGGGAAAAATGACGAGAGTAAATTTTTACGAAGCTCGCACACCGTCACGAAAAACCGACACTCTGAAGTTAGCTATAGTCAACATTATATTCAAAAAAACTATGTATGTATTAAATACCTTTTTTCTATTGTTAGTGTCGTTTTTTCTACAAACGTAGAATAAGGCGAAAAATAAAATTTTTGAAAAGATTTTTATCTTGTTACGCCAAAGAAGTATAACTTCTAACGCGTGTAAATAAGTACACACACACATTTTTTTATTTTTTTGTTTAGTAACCATTGACGAGCTTTGGTGAAAACAAAAAGTAAATTTAGTAACATTTTATTTTTCTATACCATCGACGACTCCAACGCTTTTTATTATGAGTTTTTATTAGTCATGTTTTATGACCCTTACATCTACTAATCCTTACTAATATTATAAATGAATATGTAACTTTGTATTTTTCTTAGGGTTTAATTATTCAACCCATACAACATTTTATCTATATGTTGTCATGGATATAAAAAAGGACATTAGGTACGGTCATTCAGAAGAAAAGGTACTGTGCCCGAGGGATAGATCATATATGCATTAATGTAAACAAAGCGCGAGCAAAAGGTAGTCTACAATTCATACACTCTTTGGCATTAACCTCAATGTTACTGAAATTTAAGGAATTAATGAATTACAGCCGAGTTTTGATCACTAGTAATATATTTTAATATGTACTGGCACTTTAATACGCCTACGAACGTGATTTCTACAGTCTTCTGTCGGGCCATTCGTTTTGGTTTTAAAAGCAATCTACTATCGTTGCTTTCAAACACTTGTTATTCATATTGCATAATCATATTATTTCCGACTTGTTGTAAATAACTGCGCGCACGTGAGCAGCATTCCCAAAAGCCTTTTTTAGCCTTCAGTAAATTTTATTGCGTTACTTTTTGTTTTATATTGTCTGTCATGCGTTTCTATAAACTTTTTCCAGCTTTAATAACGAGTGTTTAGTGCTGTTAACAAAATTTGTAAGTATTTGTTGAAGATGATATATAATTGGTAGCTAAGCCAGTGTGTATTTAGAAAAGGCCCTACTGCCATGCGTTAGAAATATTTTTTTTGCCTGGAAATCTCAGGTTTATGGTAGAATTCGAACTTACGTTGTAGAACACGATGTTGTAACAAGCTATTACTACATTATCATCACTTCATTGATTTTAATATCAATAAAAGGGAGTAATAAATCTAGGTGAAATATCTTTGTTTTTCAAAACCTTTATAATATAAGTCGACATTTTATATAAAGTTTTAAATTACTGACCTTTTTAAATTATTTAATAATTATTATGTTAATTAATGTATATGTAATTTGTGGAGCCATAGAGTTAATATAAAAATATTTATCTTTGCAAAATAATCGGCGTCCTTTGAAAAAGTTTTTTTTAGTAATATTTAATAAAAAAATTATTAATATGTATTTTTTTGGATCAATACTATGCCGTCTTTAAATAATTGTAATATTATTTCGTTATTACTTCCTAATAATTTTGAGATAGCTTTGTTATATTTTATAATCATTCTTTAAATCCTATGGAAAACGTAATCATAAGAAGCCCATATGATGTTATCAAATGTCCTGTATGTGTTAGAAAAAATGTCATCAGTCCTTCTATTTCGGAAATTAACCCGGATAAACAATAGACACTTGAATTTTATTCATGTATATTATATTTATATATGTTTACAAATGGCAAGTAAATTGAATGCTACCTTTATTTATTACTTTTCTCCCTAATACTCCCTAAAATCAATAGAAGAAATTGGTTAAACTAACATCTTTTACTGAATAATTATCTGTATCATTCAGTTTTTATGTTACCGATAGTTTATACGTTCGAGTTACTTTCTTAAGTGAAGATCGGAAGTGCAGTTTCACTTATATGTTCCTCATAAACACCTTACGAACTTCCTTGGGAAATTTCTCTTTACATATAAAAAGTTAATGTACATACGAACTATGTTTAAATATTTACCGCATCTTTAACACTGTTTATTGTTTATTTTCTACGTTTAAGACTATGCTTTAAAATATATATTACTAAGAAGACGTAATATATTTTATTTTAGTAACTGCAATTTCATGAAATGTTTATATTAGGAAAGCATTACGTTAGATACTGTAAAAGGGGTCAAATAATTTACACAAATTAAACAACGTACGTTTGCTTGATTAATGACATTAGTAAGCGCCCAGATGTCAAAATACGAACATAATAATGTAAAGTTTTTTCTTCACGTGTTAATGTATAATATCCGATCAAATTATATACCAGTATTTTTTAAAGTGAAACTTTTTTATATCGTCTCAAATATTTTCGTCCATTTATCGCATGTCGCATTACAGCCGGTCGCGGAGTAAGGGTAAAGTGAAAGGCGCTCGGCAGAGTAGCCAAGGCCAGTATGGCGGTGCCGACAGCTCAATTCAAAAGTTTCACTGGCATCGTGGTTTCATAAAACCATGCATTTTTTCTAAATGGTAAAAACTATATCGAGTATTTTACAAATAGTGTAGATTGTTGAGCGTGAAGACCTATAAATATACATTTCGATTAGGCGATGGTAGAAAAAAAACGAATTACATTTATTTTATTGATAACCTTAAAGCTTGCCAATTGATATTAAACAATAAAAAAATAAATGAAGTAAAGTAGTAGATGTGTGTCTACTACAGGAGGAAAAGGTATTGAACTGTTTTGCCTTCGTTTATTTGTATATAGGTAGTAAATAGTAATGTGTTATTAAAGAATTTTTGTAATATAAGTGTCAGCGGTAATTTATATAAGAATGTGCCCATTGTATGGGATCGTCCGCAAACTTATCACACATTACCATGTCCGGGACTCGGTTGCTTACACGACTAAAATAACGAACAGTCCCTACAAGCTTCGTTGGGTGTATTCCATGAATATAAATGTAAGGTCGGTATGCAGACGGACGAAAATACCACGAGAATAAAACGGTACGATATACAATTGAATAATAAAACTGATTATTGTAAATGCTGTTTTGTAATAACTGTAAACCTCATTTAAGCCAAACCTTCCCAATGCTTTAGTTTTAAACTTTATCAAGATTTATAGAATCTGCTTGATAGCGGATACGAGGCTATTGGTTTGTACAGCAATATACAGTTCGCATCAATCTTTTTGGCCCACTGAATGTAGCCATAAGTTCGGGCTTGCGCGTAATATAGTCAAGAGTTTAATACAAAACAAGGATAAAATATTATTATAGGAATCTGAAATTTGCTTTTATTTATCCATAAATTGTCTCTATGATATACTATAACGTTATAATATAACATTATTCTATAAGGTTATACTATAACGTTATAATATAATATAACCATGTTATATAACACGTATTTATATCTAAATTTGTTTTCTGCATTTATGCATAGTGGTCAAAAAGGTTTATAAGATTAATACAGTTTATTAATAAATATCACAGTAGAATATAATTTACAAATATAGTAAAATAATAGAAGTAACAGGTTATGTATATAAGTTGCAAATATATAAATTATAAACAATATTAAAGGTATTTGTATGCCGAGCTTTATTGTGCTATATAATTATTGCAAGGTTAACGGGACACCAACGTATTTGTACTTCCTATGGGACAGTTATGAAGCTTGCGAACAAAGAGTAATTTTCGCCATATTATTTATTAATGTATCGTTCATGACACCCACTGGAATGAGACCTCAATACCGTGACACATTGATGATATTATTTTTCCTGCCTCTATTGAATTGTTTTCATACTGGCTGTTACTCGCTAGAGACCTCGGGAATAGTATTTTTTTCCGCTTTAAAATGTCTCTACGTACTTTTCAGTACCCTCGAGAATGTGCATGCAAAATTTGATGATCCATTGAGTATTTAACACGTGAAAGCGTAACAAACAAATAAACTCATATTCATATGATATACCTAATATTAATAAGGATTAGTAAAGGTTTCATTCAATGCTTTAATTATTTTTTTGTGTATATATCAATTATAGTTGATATTTTAACATATTTATAATTAAAATCGAATGTTATGCTTAAATTGTTTATAAAAAAAAATACAAAGAATATGACTTTTATTAGTTACATATATGGGCACACAGACGTACACTGAAAATTCTGATTTATAATTGAATTTATGAAATCAGATATACATCGACCGGGTTAGAAAGGTTTAAATAAAATAAATATGTGCATTTAATATACGAGTAAGCTGGTATATCTGTGAAACCAGAGAAATAAAATGAAAATTTGCCATTTTGTCAATATATTACAAAATCTTCGATTGTTTTCTTCGTACGATTTGATTATTAAGCAATTTTGACTATTTTATCGACATAGAATATAAATATTACTTTAAGTATCTGAAATTGACAAATTCTAACACATTTTGATCGATCATCATAAAATATGTCTAGACACGCAAGGTTTTTTTTACGTTACGAGTTATTTCTTCTATTTTACTATAATTCACCCCTAGGTGGCGCTGAAGTACATCAAATTTTATATACGTTAAACAGATTATTATGAAAACTACGTATTTGAATATGATGAATTATTATTTTGTTACTACCCAGTTATTTTTTGCAGTCATTTATTACGTTATATCACAAAAACATCAAATGACATAAAAACGCGTCAAGAGCTGCGGGTATAGCTTGAAGTATATAAAAAAAAACCAAAAGTTTTTGGGTAAAATAAATAAATGGTAAAATATAATCTATGTATAAATAGGCGAAGATAAAAGCATTAAGTACCTTTTCCTCGCCTGTTTGGGAACCGAATTCCTTCATTGATTTTAGTAAATATTGATTTATTGATAAGCTTTAGTATTACTAATAAAAATATTTGGGAACAGCTTACTTTTTCTCCGTCTCTATTCGTCGTACTTCACGATCGATACGTTTATTAATCGACCATATTAGTATAATCTTTGGCAAAAAATCCTTAACGACACTGAAGCTTAAAAGATTAATTTATTATGGTCGAATTTCGAATACTGGAGGAATGCTAGTATTGGTAAATTACTGAAATTATCCTCAAAAAAAAAAACATTAACTCACTGGGAGGTAAATAGCATACATAAGCGCAACATTCGCTTTAATACTGGCTATACCTACATAATTTACGGTCATCCTGTCATAAATGGCTTTTTCATTCAACAGGATGGAAAGTTGTAATATATGTGTGAAAATATATTTAATAGGAATCCATTTATTTACCACTTTCCTTATATAGTGTTAACGTTAACTGCCCAGTGTTTGATAGTCGATACGTTACTCGTTTTGCTGTGCGTACGTCTTGTTCATTCAACATCCTGCAGCGTAGGTAATGCATATAAGTGCATATTTTCATTAGAATCGTTTAATCTAATTACTATGGCGCTTGTCTAGACCGTGTGTAATGAACGTGCAACTATTTGAAAGTACAACTTTGTTGTCAGTTGTTGTAGAAATAGAACGGATGTTTCTGTAATGATTTATTGTACAAGTGTCGTATGTTTTTTTGCGTTTATGTGATTTATATACAGTTGAATTTAAAACTGAACTTTTTTTTTGTTTTATATTCTACTAACTGCTTGACCCGGCTACAGACGGGTATAGTGAAGAAAAAAATGAAACTAAATCTTTCCTTTACAGTACGACCATGGAGTGAAATAAAATGACAAATCAATAACTTGACGTTAATCTATCAATTCTGTCAATATTTTTGAAGATCTCTCTATCGTTTTCTGTGTCACTAACTTCCTATATGGAGATTTTGAAACTTTTCTTTTCTTACGATTTTTCAAACATTTTCTTTCATACGAACCTTAATAACCAACAGATACAGAGCCGCGGGTATATAATACCAGTTAATGTTAATGTCGAATACTTAAATTATATGACATACTAAAATACAACATTTTATGAAAATTCTGTATTATTACGACTATTTACTTACTTGAAAAAGAGTTTATTACTAACAGAAATAAGTATAATCTATTTCTTCAAATCGAATCAAAGCGATTTGTATTCATAAAGCTCCGACTTCGGTCGTACACGTAACTTCCACGAATAATCGCGAATGCAGCTTAAAATGTGTTGAGGATTGTTTTGTTCTATCTAGCTTTGAAATTACATTTGTATTCAATAGTCTTCCTTGTGTTTTACGATGACACGCCGTAACGTAACAAAATTGTTATCGTTTCATTTGTTGTTACATTCATTTAATTTCTTCGGGTCTTTTTTTTTTACACATATAATTTTTCAAAGTTAATCTGGGTTGAATTGTATTTTAATAAAATACATGTAACCTCTTATTTCAAATGATGATGAATAGAATAAAAGGTTTTGCGTTCGGTCGCGTCATACTAATCAGTAAATTAATGCTTTTCCAGACTATGGTAACGCTGTTGTTATTATGTAATTGTCGGGTTTTCTTAACAGAGTAAGTAAAGGTTGTTATTTCGTAGTGTACTCCTTATAATGATCCAAGTTAAATTAATATAGGCAAAGCAATAACTTAACAAGACCAACTTAAATTTAATAAAACTAACAAGATGGTGGCACCCTTGTTAGAACTTTCCAATGAGTTTTTATTAAATCTCAGAATTCATGCTCCATGGTATTCGTATTTTATACCCATTTCACTTATGTACAATAACCTAACTATATTACGTAAAATGCCCTGAATATTACAAAATATAGAGTCAAATAATACAAGACTATTAATAAAATATAAAAGTCACTACATGTCAGATAAAGATCCCGCCAAAAACTCCTGGATATGATGGATTAATGCTATATTTGCCAAAGTAGCGACGTAAATAATCAATTATTTCTTAATAATATATAAGAGATAAAAAAGATTACTCTGGGTCATTCTTAGGAGATATATATCGACTATCGTCGACTTTTATGTAGGAATCTCTTAGATGTTCAATTTTATTGTATATTGTTTTTATGTATCTCATAAGATTCAACCAACCTTAACCACATATTGGCCCGGAAACTCTTTTTTACAACTTTATTAGAATGTGTCGACTTTTTACTTTATATAAATATAATAGAGATGTATATATAATACGTATAAATATTCCGGAAGACATTTCTTAATTGATAGTGACAACTGTATAAACATCCATTGCGTAGTTTAGAAGTACTAAGAGGACATAGATAAATATACGAGAAGCTACTTTTTGTAATTTTATGTAAAGATGTAAGTTGATTTAAGAATGAGAAATTCATTAAGTGTAAGCAAAAGATAATGTTTTTATTTTCACTCTATCAAATTTTATACGACAGGACACGACAATTATGTCGTTCACTGGATCGCCGTGCAAGTAAGTAGTTGTATTAATTGAGGCAACTTAGTAATATCGTAAGAGATACTAGAGCAAATATACAAATTTTGAAGCGATGATGGCTCAGTTGGTAGTGTGTTCGGACACAGCGTCGAAAGACGTAGGTGTGAATCCAAGCAACTGAGTCGGAGCTTTTGGTGAAGGAAAACATCGTGATGAAATCATAGCATGGCGGTAGGGCTTTTTCTAAGTCCGTCTGGATAGCTACCACACTCAAGTTGAAAATCTGTCGCCAAGCACCTATTTGGTGTGTTTCGGCAGCTGCACTCGAGAGCCAGTCTCCCTCTAGGTTAAGCGTGACTTTCCATCTTAGACCACATCATCGTTTAATATCATATGAGATTGTGGTCAAAACGTTAACCTATAAAGAATAATAAAAGAAATAATTATAAACACTGCCGGTCTTATTACAAAAACAAAAATGAACACGCGCTTAACACAAGTTTATTAAACAGTGTCTAAAATTGTGTAAAAGTGACCACATGTTTCAAATACTTTTATTACGAAAGCATGTCCAAGCGGTCTCTAGCCAAATGTCATCATTTAAAAACGTTCCATTGCATACAGATATTTTACAAACAATTTGAATTTAATTAATAATATTTTTGTTTAGATCTTCATAAAGAAAATGTATTTATGTTAAGTAAAAAAAAATGTTTATTATTATTGTGACATATTGGTTTAAAAAAATAATGTTGTCGTGTCATTGTTAAAATAAGCAAAAAAAAAAACATATAAGTTTAATAGATTACGTCAAAGTGCGTAAAGTGGCACAATATTACTCTTATGATTTACTTGTGATCTTCCAAATTAATTATACCCATGAAATCCATAATTCACTAAAAAACGTGATATCCGGCGAATAGAAAGAAGTGCAATAAATCACAACAATAAAATAAGTACTGTCAACTTAGACACAAGTGTTTGACAATATTTCAATTTAAATAGTATCTATCTATAAACAAGGGTAAGACACACTTTTGTCATCAAACTATTTTAAACAAATGTTCAACACGTATTTAACTTTTTTGTAATAAGACGGCGTACGTTTATATATTTACATAATAAAAGAATTGATAGCCTACATTAACCGACCGTATAAACGGATGAATGCGTAATTGAAAGTCTATGAAAAAGAACAATCGAACAAAAAAAAAACAATTATCAATTGTGCAAACGTATAGCGATTCAATGTGATTGTCAAGGATTCTTTGAGTGTAGACTTGTGTTTTTTATTCTACCAGCATCTTGTCAGCCGTGGGAATATTTATAAAAGGTGAACTCATTTAGCGATTAAAACATTCCCGAGATTTAGCAGTACAATAAATGTAGAATTATTTATTTGCTTTAGAAGATTGTTCAAATCCGAAACAATGGTAATTCATTTTCTTTTTTTTAATTGTATACGTATTGACCTGTTTTGTTTACGTGTTAGTTCATAGACACGGTCTTGATTGTTGATAAATAGTTCTCGGGTGTGAATTAAGGAAAAATGTTTTATGTAAGAAAACTTCATATCATCTTTACAGTTTTATTACTCTGTTTTTATTATTTTTTAAGTAGTACTTAGTTCAAATTATTTTATAGATTAAATAATACTAGCCTTTTTTAAATAACCTGCGTCATATACTTCTTGTACATTTTTTTATATACTAATTTCCTTTTTAATTATTTAATCGCTTTTCTTTTTGTTATCTTTTAAATGTAACCGTTTACCTGTAAATCTATGCTATGTTAGCTTTTAATGGCGAATAGGTTTTACTTATTCATTGAGTAATTCCTGTAATAGTGTATTGGCGACTATTCGACCAAAAAAATAAACAAATAAACGTATACTTGAAATATTGCCTAATAAAATCTTAAGCGTCGGTCAAACAAGACCGTCTTCGCACAAGAAATAACTTTCACGAGACATGCCGACTCGTTCACCTTGTCGACTCCTCGGACGTGTAATTTCTCCTCAAAGTTATCGGACAAGGTCCCATACGAATGCACTCTCTTTTCTTCGCAATTTAAGTAGGCGACCAGTAATGAGTGATTTCTACCTATTTAAGAAAATTGCGAATGAAAGAGGCCAGTTGAGTCATGGCTCGTCTGGCTTGTATCTGAATCAGTCGCGACGGTTTTATACTACACTAGCTGTCCGCCGCTGCTTCACCCGGGTGTACTAAGGAAGAAAATGAAACCATATTTTCTTTTTACAGTACAATAATGTACTTAAATAAAATGGCAGCTGAATAAGTGAAAATCAATCTATCAATATATTTTAAGATGTCACTGCGCACTTACTTTTTTATGTGAATATTTTTGAATACAGTTTTCTTACTTCTCCGTACGGTTTTTCATATATTTTTCTCTCGTACAAATCTTATCCTGACAATAATAAATACAAAAAAAGAATTAGACAAATAAATGTAGCCTTGTTATAGATGCGTTTTACATTCATTTGGTATTTGGTTTTTTATTTATGTACTTATATTAAAAATAACAATATATTTGAAATCATATTCTACACACAGACACCGAAAGAGAAATAGTATACCATGGACCATGCAACAAATTACAGCATACTAGCCAGTGTAAAAATTAATTTATTTTTTCACGTGAACGATGTATTAAGTCCAAATTAAAATTAGACTGTCTTTTATTTTTGGATTGCACTTTTGTTATTACTGCTTAGTTCCTACAGATAGCGATAATGATTTGCAGCTATCCTTTGGACTCAGTCCTGAAAATGGTATCAGATTATTCTTCTTGAACCGACTAGCGCGACATCTGCTTTACGGTGGTCGTACTATATTGGGAATAAATATGAAAATATTGATACAAACTTCACAAAGGTTTTTTTTTAATCGGGTCAATGATTCACAAATGCTGACCGAATGCGATATAAAATTTCACCATCTTCCTCGCGTATGCATTCTCGATACTAAAATACTGGCTAAAAGGACTCGGTTCTTGTTTTCTATGCTTATTTCTAAGTTCATCTTATAAATCGTGTAGTCGCCAATGCGGTTCCTAATAAATAACGTTCTGTTGTTGATAAACCGACAGTGCTGCCACAAGCAGTACAAAGTTGAAAGTTGATAGGGGATCTTGAGAAGCCGGGACAAGACTATAGTGGAGTCAGAAAGTGCAACAATGTTCCTGCCGTTGTCTCAGAGCGGTACAATTTCTAATTAAATAGACATACAACGTAATAAATCTTAACTGCGAGAGATTCGAAATTCTCTGTCCTTTGATTTGTTTGTTATAGGTAAGTGTTTAGATTAATCTTTTCAAATGTTTCGTAATGTGGCCGAAGATGACGTGAAATGATATTGGACTAGTTCTCGAATGCAGCACTAAGACAACATATTACTTTTCTTACTAGAGATTTTTATTTCAAATTTTATAATTCACCGAGAGGTTTAGTTCATTAAATTAGAAATACACGTTTGATGGTGCCTTTTTGCTTTTGAGTGATTTCAACCATGACAATTGTCGCTGTTCCAACACTGGTGAACTTTTATGTTGATAACGTTGTCAATGTTTTTTAAGATGGTTTTTTTTTTCACAAGCGTATAGTATGCCATTGGCCTGATGAGTCTTCACACCTTTATAGGACTAGTGACGGAGCACTTATGGCGCTCAGATCTTTGGTAACAAGCTCAAGAGTATCAAAGTGGCCGAACCTCAGCTCGGGCTGTTGCCTGCGATGCCGTAATGCGTATCTTACTAAGATAAACTAGGTAATCATACATGTACGAATTAATGAGGTACACATGTGTAGCGTCACGAACTCAAACATGTATTTTGTATATGTCAACTCGACTAAACTAAACTAACCAAGCTCGAAAAATAAAGGAAAAATAAAACCCTTCCAACATATGTGCATTTATACCTGTGTGTGTGTGTTCACATATGTGGGGGTGATCTGTATTATTTTAAGAAAGTGCTTACGGATAATTAAGGAAACCATTATTGTTGCTTTTGGTATCAGGCTTACTATTCATCTTACTTGGTATCAAACGTGACAAGTCGATGGGCTTCATAATCTATCCAGTAATTTTTGCGTGTTAACGTTTTATTTATATATGTAATTTTAATACTATTGTCATTAAACTCTGTGATCACGGTTAAACGTAATAATTACAGCGAAATTATACCCATAATACTTTGGCGAGATGGTAGTATTTCTGTACTAGACTTTTTCGTTACCACCATGCACGTAAATCCGTCACTGTGACTCTTATACGGTTGTCGTGAATTCGGAATTAGCCTATTGTCGAGAGGTTTGCATGCAATGATAGTTATAATTACCAAATAATTGTAGATCTCTTGACATTGTCCGTTGGTTTTAGATTGCATTGTACTAACCCACGGGTGCAGCGCCGTCGCTTTGTTGTACTACAGTAGAAAAAATACATACATAATAACGGTATAAGTAATTGTTGTGTTTCTATTGCTGTATTCATATTTTATTCTTCTTGTGAGAAATTAAATTAATTGCTCGAAAATTGCTGCCCGCGCCGACTTTGCATAGGTGTACTAACGAAAGATAAAGAAACCAAAGCTTCACTGTACAGTACGATCATGTGTGATATGTCAATTGAATGTCAATCTGTCAATATATTTGAAGATTTTCCGGCTGTATTTTGTCTCCCTCACTCACTATTTATGTGGATTTTTTAACCCTTATTTTTTATTTTATCCTACGATTGTACAAACATTATTTTTACACAAATCTTGACCTAATAATTACAAACACAGACCAAAATTAGCCAAATCAGCGCTGCCGTTCTAAAGATATACGCTAACATACATACATTTCGCCCTTTTTTTTGTTTATATAGATAATAAAAAGACGTCTCTTTACTATCGATGTATTATTAAGGAAGTAATATTTAAGCTACCAAAGCTCAAACAATTCGCTTAGACAACACGGATGTTCTAGGCGCAGATGCTGCAAATTTATCACGGAACTGGTAGCAATAAATAAAGGTATGCCGAGAGGAGCGGAAAGGTCAGCGTAGAGCGAGGCGGCTACAGCACCTTTTTCAAGGCCGATGCACAAGTTAGATATCTCGTTGATCGTGGCAAGTTCGACCCCGCCCGAAAACTAGTCGATTCTGTTAGAATTCGTTGTTTAGCGTTTTTATTTCGACGTCTGGAGCGCTAAGTCGTCGAAATGTCAGGCCGACAGGTTTTAACAATATTTGGAATTCATTGGCGAAGTAAATTAGTGTTTTATATAAGTTAGAACATTAAAAATATATCGATTTACATGTAAATTTATTTGTTGGATAGATAATGTTGTATAGGCGATAAAACCCGTTTTTATAATCATAAAATTTATCGCAATAATAAAAGTGTTTGTGCTGAACATACACGGGCACAGGTCTCTTTTATTTTGATATAAATTTATTGAAACTGTTTTTTCATTATAACTAAATACAAAAATTAAGTAAATAAATAATTCAAACATTTGGAATAACCGAAACATTATTGTACGAGTATATGAAGTATCGTATTACAGCGTGCAGATTTTAAAATGTGCCTTAATAAATATTACATAACATAATAATTATGTAAAACACACGATTTACATAAAGTTAATAAACATTTGAAAGTGCTTAATTAGCGGGACAATTAATTTACCTCTATGATTAAAGATACTTCTTACTGATTTATGAGTTAATACTTTATATAAAAAAAAAAACAAAAAAATTTTGTTAATTTTTAAGACTGAACGATAGACTAGGTTGGTATATTTAAAAAAAAACATTATTCAATGAATTAAAACTGTTAATATTGTATAAAAATTGTACAATTTTTTTTAATAAAGTTTGTCAACTCTGATGTTATTAATGTGAAATATATTTATATTACCTGCCTACCCTTATTTCGCAGATAATTTGATCATACCTTCCCTTTACTGTTAGTCCATATAATTAAATAAAATGACGACTGAATGTCAATCTATCAATTCTGTCAATAATTTTTCTACTACTGTCTTCGATTTCACTCACTGATTCACTTTTTATAATTATAGATAGAGATTTTTTAACTCATATTTCTACGTATGCCGTATGATTTTTCAAATATTTTCTTTCAAATATTTTATTCTATAAATATAGAATTTTGCAGTTTGTAGTTGCTCTGAAATTATGTGCTTGCATACATTTAACAATTGGTTTCTATTTATATATAGAAGATTACCGGGTCCCTCTTCGAGTAAAGGGTTCCTCCAAAGAACTCCAAGCTTTACGATTTTTGGTGATACCAATCAAGCACCTGCCTATGTTATACTCTATTTCATCTTTCCACAGGGCCTTCATATTTCCTCCAAATCTGTATTCGTAAGGCGCGCTCCACATTGAAGAGCTCCTTTTGAAACGTGGATATAGAAGCAGGTAGTTTTACATATGAGTTCTTTGTGTAAAGTAGGTGAGCCCTCAGAAAGGATTTCTGAAAAGACATGTCTTGTAGAAGTTATATAGAAGTTTACAACATATTTATTCGAGAGAAATATCATGGGGCGCATAAATTGTATATATAACTGTAGTTATATGTAATTTATATTTAAAGAAAATGATAGAAGTAGATAGATTTTGATAATATTTTTGTTTTACTTCTTAGACACTTGATTCTTATGTAAAAAAATATTCACGATATATCCATTTAATATAAGGTAATTACAGTTTTAAGAAACTATGATTACTATTAGCACTATGCGATTAGCGACCTTTAGCGACGTTCGGTGCGCATGCGTAGGAGAGAGGAAGTAAACGGATAAAATTGTTTACAAAGAAATTCTGTAAGCAAAGTCTATTTTTGCTATCGTTCCTTTTTATGTTATTTTCTCTATAGGTAAAATAAATTGTTAAGGTTATAAACAATGCAGACGAAGTCGCGGGTATCTCCTATTGTACAAATATATTTGTTGTAAAACAAAAAAAAAAACATAATTGTAGAACTTGATACAATAGACCACCGAGTGCTAGGAGTCAAAAACACTTCATACGAAGACAGGTTTCACAATTTTTCATTATTTTATCCTCGAATAAGATTACAAGGTATTAAATTGTTCGTAAAGCACATAGTACAGAGGCGAGCCTGTGGTTACCTTGCAACGGGTTCGCGAAGGTCGGTCGTTGAAACGTGGAGACCATTCAGGCAGGCTTAAAGTAAAAAGAACATAACATTCGAAAGAACTGGAATCGGAAGTCTCGGAACATTTCATTTAATAATAATTATAAATAGTAAATATAATTTATGGTTTTACGTTATTGCTCTCGGTGTTCATAAATTAATATCTTTGCATAACTAAGTATATCTTTAAAACAAGTTTTTGTGATGTTTTATTGTGATCTTTCAGCATCCTCTGTTATTATGGTAATTCATTTATAATTATTTTATTATATAATACTAAGTTTGACTAGTGCCATTGCTTACTATAATGCAGGTATGAACTATCCCTCAGGAAGAGTACTTTTTTCAGGAAGAAATGTACAATATGTCCGTTTTTGTAACCCTGACAATGTGTACGCATAATTAAATTATTATCGGTTGCGTTGTTAAGACGTGAGATCGTAACAAACGCACTCCCATTGAATTTTTATTATAATAGAAATTACGCTTACATATTAAACTTTTCGAGTTAATGAAATAATTATTTGTTACATATTATTATATTGTTGAAATTGTGTACATATTAGAAATAACTACCATTTTCTGATAATACCTACATTATAACAAATAGTATAAGTTGAGAATGATTGTGAAGTTTCTAGTCTGTTCGCCAAGATATCGCGTTTTCGATCTGCGTCCGTGGCAGATGTCGCGAGAAAGGCTTGTCTTGCCTCCGCGATTCACAAGATAAACTGCAAACACTGGAGTAGCATTAATTGAGTATGTGCATTGGTCGGTATGTTAAGCCATAGACAATTTATGGGAATCTATTCGATAGTTAATTAATTGAAATTTAATTACAAATTGCTATTATTTAACTGTCATATAAAAACTATATCATGGGGGAATCATCATCGCTTTTAAGGTTTTGATAATTTACGCAAATTTATAGCATAAAAAAGTAAAATTTAAATAAAGTAGAGACAACAAAATAACTAATAAAATTCACCAATGGTTAAAATAAATACTTTTCATACAAAGTTAATAAATATCACTACATATCATAAAACAAAGTGGTCCGCCGAGTCTGTCTGGATGTTAGGGATAAACTCTAAAATTACTGGACGGATTGTAATGCAGTCTTCACCAATAGATGGAATATTTCACGGGGAAGGTTTATATATATAGTTTGTCAAGGTTTTTTTTAATCAATTAGTTGAAATATAATGATAATTCTTGAAAGAATTAGAAAAAGTCATGCCGCCTGGGAATTTTCGTCAAAAACGCTGCCTCCCTTTTAAGATATAACAAAACAATGCATACTGATATATTCCTTTTTTATAGATCTACAAAAATATCTACCATAGCATATAGCTATCTTTTTAGGATAGCTTACTATAACCATCTTTCTTCTAAAAATGGTCACATATAATAGGGTAATTGGAAGGCTATTTAGACGGATACAGTATTAATCTTTATCAAATTAAATACATTAGTTACTTTAAGCATTTCATGCACATAAGTACATATTTTTTATTATCAAAGCAACACAACGTCCGCCTGGTCTGCTAGTAATTTATTAAATAATTCCCTTTATTTTAGATTTACTATTTTCTACTCTTAAATCAACTTAAATAGGATCGGCATAATATATTTTTCTATTCCACTCTCCTCTATTAGCTGTAATGTCAGTATTCTCACTTTTTATACACATATGGATGAGTATATTAGAGAAAATATAGCACCATTATTAGAGATGTTGAGAATTACATTAGCGTGGTATAGGTATGTGTTGCCGATGCGACTCCCACGGTTCGTCGGGAAGTAATAATACCCGTATCTCCTAGGAGATCTACTATCTCGAGCCCTCATATCGCAGACTGGGTCCATTACGAGGAGTTAATCCCTATCGGAGGAGCAGACGCAGTGCTGTAGGCAGTCCGTATACTCCCCGGCCAAGAGGTGTGTGAGACGGCACCATGGGGCTTTAGTACGCGCGTATCGGACAACACCCTTGGTGTCCGGTGGGCAATATTCATTGATTTCCCCATATAAAAAAAAAGAAAAGTATAGGTATGTGATGAGGAGGTAAGAAAATCATGTAAATAAAAAAGTTTTAAGGATAAATGTAGACAGATATAAAAAGACAGAAAAACTGGCGAAGGTTTGGATGGATTCTGTGAGGAATTATGTATAATTAATCATTCTATTTCATATATTTAATATATCTATTTTAACCTATATTATGACTACCCTTGACTTATTTATCATTTTGCCATGTGTATTCTTTTATCAGTTCCTCTTGTGTCTCAGTACTTACATACATACATTTTACTATGACCTCTTTTCTCTTATGTTTCAGGGGTATTCGTAGATGAAATGTGATTATCGACCGCTGACTCCATTTCAGCCTCCTTGCATTTATCCTACTCCTTACTTCTTGATCAATGTCATAGTTGTTGTGGATCAGAGAACCACTTGTGAATTTGAAATATAATTTATATTTAATGATTGACATGGAATTGTTTTAAAAGAATACAAAATTTAGTCATATTTAATTTAAAAAATAATACAATAATAATTTATAACTTAAGTAAGAAATAGATCATCAAATTTCCATAATATAAATCTTAAAAATTGACTTAACTGTCATGTTTTTACTTATGAAATCTTTAAATATAACGATGTATTTAATATTTATTTATTTGTGATCTCTAGGTATTATAGGAATAATAGGCGATAACAGAGCAAGAACATTAATATACATATTTAGCGCTATATAGAAGTTTCTAGTGCTTCATCTAAAATTCTAAAAGATATGAATGAAACTATGTTCAGGGATGCGTGGGTTTAACTGTTAAATCAAAACGATGGGTTCATTAGTATACGTCTTCTATTTGTATTTCCTCATTCATATCGTTAAACGGAAGCGTTAATATTTAATATAATATGTGATTGCGCACGTAATTTATTAGTTACCGCTGCGTCATGTCGAATGAAAATAGCGAAACTCCCAGTGAAATGCGCTGTCGTTGTCATCGTTTTACGAGAGTTATTTGTTTGTCTCTTAATATAAGCAGTATCAAATGTAAGAGTTGTCGATGTAATAAGTGATTTATTGAAAGTTTACTTATACTGGCGTTTGTATTGAAGATATATTTTGGTTTCACTGGCAGTTTTTGTCTAAATTCATAATTAAATATATTGTAATAATATTTTAAAATACATTGCTACAATGCTCTCAAAATACATTGCAATTGTTATCTGAATTGTTATGTATACAAAAAATAATATATATTTTTTGAAATTGTACAGGAAATGCTATTTATCATAAATTTGCATGGATAAAAGCAATTTTGAATTATTATAGTACTTTCTAAGTCTATACAAATGATTGAACTGTCTGCAATCAAAACAAATTTGTTATTAAGTGTTGAGTTATTTATTATACCAGCATTTACATTTAATTGACATCGACATCGACTAAGGCGTGAAGGAAATGTCACGTGACACATCGTCTGCGTCCGCTACAATTGTCATATGATAAATACAGCATCCTGTACTTAGACACGGATGAAAATAATACTTATAAATGAATAGTACCTTCTTTTTATTTCTGAGCGATATGTCAAAGAATTAATTGGAAGGAATTGATTTTTAAAGTAAAATTCCAAAGTTCGGTTATTCCTGTTTCGCAACCTTACATTTTGATGCAAAATGACGGAAAATAGGTAATTTGTCTCTGATCAACAAAAGAGAGTTTTACTATATTATATACGTATATCGATAAATACAGATGAGCATGATAGAATAAAACCAGTGTACGCATGCGCGAAATCAAGCAGCAAAATCAACCACCACATCCAGTATGAAATAAAGTTAAAAAAAAATCCATACATTCAATATTTTGATCACACATGATTATCAGATATGCATGCACACGAAAAAATTTATAAAATAATAATAATATTTCTTATAAAGATACTTCTCTAATGCTGAAAGGTGACAGTATTACATAGTTAGCAGTATTTTGAAAAAAAAACTGCATTATGTTATCCTTAGCAAAATAATCTAAATCTTATGATATAATACCATGACAAACTTCAAATTTAATGTCTGATAGTTTTTTATAGTAAAAAGGTTAATAATTGCCACTTAACATTTAGGACTCGATTTGCTCATTCTAATTTATTGTCAACAGAAATAGAATAAATTAACTTGTTTTCTTTTCTTAGTTTGATTAAACGATATGTTTGTCTTCATAAATAAGTAAATAACTGATAATTTGCCACCATAGAATCTAATTCAAAACGAAATGTCACAAGCAACTGGTGACTAAGTGGAATGCCGTGTCGTCTCCCACTGGGCACTTTATTGCATAAACTCAATTTAATGTTGTTCTTATTTTGTAATATAACGCTTTTAAATAGTTTATTCAATCAAAGATATAGCCTGCAGTAGCGTATCAGAGATTACGCGTATAATTGAAATATGTTTTTAAATATATATTATTGTAAAATTAATTATTATAATGATTTTCAAAAATAATTAATTATCATTTTGTAATCTAATTATAAAATGCATCAAGGTTATTTTTTCAATGTTGGCACTGAGCAATGACTAGTCGAAATTTATTAAGCGATTTAAAATTAGAAATTATTTATTGCTGTTGCCTGCCGGCATTATTAGGGGATAAAAAATATACTATGTTCTGTTCCATAATGTAATTAACTTGAATACCAAATATTATTAGAATATCTCTAACAGTTTAGTGTGACATATATGTATATTCGTACGTTCGTACGTACGTTCACACTTTAACTCTGTCTGTCTGTTTGTTCGTTAGATTTTCATGACAAAATTTTAAACCTATAATTATGAAATGTAGCATATTGGTGTTCCAAAAACAGTGGCATGTGATATAGGTTACATTCATTTTGAATACACCGAAAAACAAGCAAACGAATTAACGGGAAAATGCTAGTTTATAGTATATTCAAACGTCGAGAAATCAAATTAAAATAGTCTAATAAATATAATTTAAACACGTTCTTACGGTGTGATATCAAGCTGTGCAATAGTTTCTTTACAAATAAATACTTAGGCGAATGTAATTTACACGAAATCGTGACAAAACTTATATTAGAACGTATTGTAGTGTTTATTGCTTGAATACCACACAATATAGAAATATATATTTAAAATGCAGTACGTAAGTACCATATTATTTTATTGCCACGTTGCGCTCTACTGAGGTAGGCAAAAAGAATATATGCACGATCCCGTGTCGCCCCAACAAAAGCGGCGGTTGGTACGCCGTGGGGTTATAGTGAGTAAGAGTCTCACACTACCCACTCTCCCCCCCCGAGAGGGTGGCGTGTGCATGATGGATTTCCCCACGATAAAAAAAAAGGCAAAAGGAATATAATACCGTTAGTAGTCACTAACGGATAGTCATCCTTATAGATTTGTGTCACGATTTCTTTGTAGACTTTTTTCTCTTTTTTATTTAACTGACTTACACTGTTAGCCTGGCAAGGCCTTTCCAGTTTCACCGGACTACCCCCTTCTTGTATTGTTTATTTACTTTATGTACATTATATCTAAATACCATTCCAACCTATGATATATTGGCAAAATAACATAAATAATTATTTTTTACTTATTCAGTACGTTCTGTAGCATAATAATATGTATATATAAAATGCTGACAATTGGTATCTATATAATAAATCCGAGGTCCAAACCAATGGACATCGGATTCTAGTGATCTCAACTGTTAGACAGTTTTTTTTCCACCAAGTCATTCTAATTTTAAATATATATTTAAAATTGTTGCTTATGTCGAAACATTTATTTCTATAGACGAATATTATGCGTGACTTCGCCTGCATGCTCTTCGACATATTCACGACGAAAAGTAGTCTATGTTCTTCTTCAGGTCCAGTGCTACCGCTTTGACAAATATCATTGCGATCGGTTCACTAGTTTAGTCGTGAAAAGGTTATAAACAAACATACAGACAATGTTATTTTTGTGCTTATAATATTAATGATCTACAAGTTTAGGACAAAATCGGTGAAGCTATGAAGGCCCGTCAGGCCAATAGCGTATAGTCATTTTGAAAAACCGAACTTTAGTTAATGTCCCAATTTAATGTGAACATTTAGTTCTCTACCAGAATTTGAATAAAAGGCCAAATATTATTTAATATATGTGTTATATAGTAGTTATGTTATACTATACGCAAATCATTTGATGGTGCAACCAGTATTAGATAAATCTACCTTTAGACTAATACGTCATATTGAATAACAATCTGTTGTGACAGGAGAGAGTTGATTCGGTCGTTTCTGTTGTGAATTATTATTAATTTAGATCATAATTAAAAATAATGTATTGTTAACTAGCTGCCCGGTCCGGCTTTGCACGGACGTCAATCGAGTCAACGAATTACCTTATACCGTCATCTGTTAGAGTTTTATCGAACTAACAGAGATAATCATGACTGTTTGTTATGAAACAAATAATTAGCAATAAAATAATATTGCGATTATAAATTGAGATATAAACTATCCTATCTTTCAAGTTGGATGTAACTGCACACTGTGTGCAAATTTTATTCAAATCTGTTCTGTAGTTTAGGAGTCCATTGCGGACAAACGAACGACTCGTAATTTATATATATTAAGAGAAGATAACCAACTACAATATAAAAAAATATAGGTCTACAGTTCATTATTTATTTTTATCGATTTTCACGCCTATAATTGAAAGGACTTTTTAATGCCCGTATAGCTAGCTTCCACCCTTAAGTTGAAAATATATCACCAACCATTGCAGCTATGTTTTGGAAGCTACACTTGAGTCTAAGTTAATTATGATAGCAATTTTAAGGTATAGTTTAATTTTTAATTAGGTGATATTGTGATCAAAGGCTTTAAGCTTATCTTTACGCTTACGCCACAACTACTCAAGCAGTCATTACGAGTTTCTGCATACACATTCTCAGGGGTATATAAAAAGACGGCCATTCATTCAGAAAAGAGGTACCTACTGTTCCTGAGGAATACAAATCTAAATTAACGCGAGCGAAGCAAGCGGGCTAAAGTTACTCATTTTTAAAGAGATCAAGCAACCACTAGTAAAGCATAAAACATAAATTATAATAATCCAGTGTATACATGATTTTACAAGTTATTTTCGATGATCAAAGTACTAATGTATTTAATTTATAAAATATTCAATCGTAGAAACTTTGTAACATGGTGTTGTCAACGAATAATTGTAATAGTATATCAGTCCACGTATATACTGTACATGCTTAAGAATTAAATAGTGCGTGACATAATGACACATAGTTTATACGATAGCTGTTTGCTAATTATCAACCAGGTCACGCTTCATACCTAATGACGTTTGCAGATACATAAATAAACAATTTACAACTATTTCCACGTGTAATCGTTGAAGGTTCCTTGGACAGTATATTAAATTGTCCTATTATGTAGAGCCTGCTAAATTCTTGTCTGTATAACCAAACTGGGTTACAAAATGGAGTCACTAATCGAATTGTTGGCTTCTATATTCTATACACTGTTGTGTACTCAGCACAGTATAACAAGTTATGAAGATTAATAAGTAATTTAGATAACTGCGTTGAATAAAGTAGGCTCGAATTCTAAGATTTTGGTGAAGAAAAACGTCGCGATGAAACCGTAGCATATATAAGTTGGCAATATGACGCCAAACACCTATAGGAGTGTTCCTCTAGGCCAGAGGTTCCCAAACTTTTTTCTCATAGACCCCTTTCAAAATTTTACTGGTTCCGGTGGACCACCTGCAGGTTCAATATTACCCTATGAAGTCAAGCCAACATTGTTAGTTCTTCATGCTATTGAAAATAGACCAATTTTCATAGAACTCTGCTTACTAATTGTGCACCCCCATTTCTTTGTCACGCCAACATACACCCCCATTGAGTCTCCCGTCGACCCGTGGAGGTCCACCTGGACCACTTTGAGAATCACTGCTCTGGGCTATGCGCGTTGCTGCAATTGACCACACTGCTCTTTAAATGCACATACAATTGTGTTTAAAAGATAAACTGGTATTAATAAAATAAAATTGGGTTTAAAATATTTATTAAGCATTTAACTTTTTTTTTATGAAGACGTCAAAGTAACCAGAGACTTTAAATATTTAGTAACAGTTCATTTCTCACAAAAAGTAATATCGCATAAGCCTTTAACAAATTCCCAAAAACAGAGACTCCTATTAATAAAACTCAAAAATTGGAGTTTGAAAAAATTCTCGAGTATCGTTACCATAATTTTAAGTGTGTGGGCATACCTATGTATTTTATGAATACACCGCCATTTCAGATATTTACTTTAAAAAACAACATTAGTACAGTTTATTAAGATTACGGTAAGTCGTTTGATTTAGATTAATTATGGCTTATTGAAAACGTAATAAACCGTTTATATAATATAATGTAGTAAATATTATTATTACGGTCTTAAGAACGGACACAAGGACATATTTGAAAGGTTCTAAGTAAACAAGATTACTCGCGATTGGATACATGAACTCAGGAATCACAATATTTAAAAAGTATAACAAATAAAATTAATTATAAAATAAATGGAGAAATTTATTTTGTTGACAAAAACTAACATAATATTTCCTTATTTATTTTATAATTATTAGTATATTTTAAAATTACACTTAATTTTAAAAATGTTTTATTGGGACCAATAATATTACTGAAGCGGTGTCTGAGATTACCGCAAAACATTATTATGTGAAACTTGAGGTTACTTAGATACTTATGCAAAGTTATTGTAAATAATACCAAAATGAACAGCACATCCATATGTAGTAAAATTTCTCGTGACCTCACAACAAACCGCACGTCGTCATTAACCTCAGTAGCTGACAGAGCTAGGATTCACTCGTGACAATTTCAAGTTAAAATATTTACAGACCACGTAGCGCCTGCCTTCTTACCAACCCAGTCACGTTTCAGCTTTATTTATCTCCAAACTTTGTGCAGGAACGACTAATTTTTTGCGAAACGACCTTTAAGACAAACAGATCTCGCAATTAGGATGGAAGATAAAGCGGCGAAGATGAAAATATTCCCTCAAACAGTTCCACGACTAAACAGGGCAATGAACTCGGTCTGGGAAAATTATTTGTAATCTAAATACAGGTTTGAATCTTAAAGCACAGAGGCGGACGAAGTAAAAATATTCATACTATTATTATACATGGAAACGATTCATATTTTATTTATGTACGGGGATAAGTTAAATTTACTGCTATTCGTGAGTGGCAGATTTGCTATTTGCTAGTTGTGTTCGATGGAGGTAAAGGAGAAGTAACGTTACATTTTAACGCAACTACGTGAAATGAAATTGTAAATACGGCTCGTGATTGTTCAAATCTCTCGTATTTGGTCATCGACATAAATAAACACGTGCAATATTTCGACTGCCCGATGACATTTTTGATTCTGTTTGTATATTTACCTTTTTCATTGAGTACAAGGTCAAATATAATATTTTAACTTTCAATATGTTACGGCCATCATGAATATTGTGGAATTGATACAGGAAGCTATAATAACAACTATATATCAAATACATATATGTAAAATTCTACTAGAAGTATTAATTTCCAAGACTTTTAGATTTTGTGCGTAGATAGAAGTCGTTTTGTCGTCGCTAGGGAAAGGAAGTTGTTTCCAGCAAATAACATTTCACGAGAAGCGATGTGCTAACCACATTTCTTGGTGCAAGTTGTTAATATTAACATGGAATTGTGAATCCGGCAACTGGAGCTTTTACCGTACAACGATTTGAAAAAGACTGTGGATTATGACACAATTGTAAAGAAACATTACTTGAGGTTTTGGATATGTTTAAAAAGAAAAATCTCCTTAAACTATATTACATAATAAAACCGTAGTCACAGTACATTTTGTTGCTTTAAGATATATATGGGAATACCTATTAGGTAATTTACCAAAAATCCCTATTTTCATGCAAACATGACTTAATATAGTTATGTGATTCCAAGTATTGATCAAACAGCTATTTATCTTAAATTAAACATAGTTTTCGCATAACACATTATATATTAAAGATAAATAATAATGACGTAAGATTTGGTTAATTTTAAATGTATGAAGATTTTCCTAACGAAGCAACTCAAATGACCTTTCCGAGTGATGTAATAATTTTGTAGTCTAACGTTAAGATGGTGAATGCACTTGCAAATCTTGTTGCGATGCCCGGGCACGCCTAAGATCCTACTTTATTTAACGACAGTATCACGAGCTCTCTGTTCTGACCACGACTCAGTAGTCTATTCAAATATGCGTAGTAATAATAATAAGCGCAAATCTGTTTACTTGTAAATAAAGGTGTTTACATAAAGACTTTACATTATTTAAATTGTTAATACAAGCTTATTATACGTTCAAAGCTCTAAATCTAATCGATTGCTGGAATTAATGCGAAAGAATGAACAGGATAAATATCTGCTGGAAAACCAGTCTGAATGTCTGTTTCTATAATTTCTAATTTAGCTTCATCAAATATTATTTCCAAAAGATCATAAGGTCTTGTTACAGACGAATCTTCATTATCATATTCCACTTCATTGCCTATTGTTATGTTTTCTTTGACGACAATCACACCATTGTCTGATAAAACTTTACTACATCTCTCTAGAAAGGAAATTAAATCGTAATCATTTAATTGCCCAAGTACCCATTGACACCATATGACGTCGTACTTCTTTTGCGGCTTAAAGTGTTGAAGACCGATTTTGTAAATCGTTCCTAACTTCTTATTGTCGCCTGCTAACAATTGTTTTGCTGTGTTAATGAACTTTTCATTCTGTTCAACCAGTTCAACCACTTTGAAAGAAGGCATTAGTAGGTACTTTGTGATTCTACCTATGCCTGCACCGCAATCGAGAGCAAGATTAGTGCTCGGTGGGTTTTGCCTTGTTAAAATTTTATGCAAGAATGCCTTCGATCCCTTGATGTCGGTGTCCGAAATTTGACCAAAACCACCAAGAACTCCATCTATCGTGGCTGGAATATTAGACCAGTAGTCTGCGGCTTTTTTGTAAAAATTACTCTCACACATTTTGACATCAAAGTTAGAGGCATGTATGACATAATTTCTGTCATATGACACAATTTTTTTTCTACTTTAATATCATTTACATAAACAGGTTAAGTATTTATATTATAAAAGTTTACTCTATTCTATTCTATTTTAGTAAATAATACATGCAAAATGTAAATAATACATAATAATACATTCTATTCTATTTTAGTAAATAATACATGTTACAAGCTTTGGTAAATAGCCTTAGATAATTATTGTGATCCATTTATATTGTTTCAGGCTCTTATCACAGCTGTTAATGAAACAAGCGAGGAAGATATTCGCGATGCGTTGAAGATACAAACGGAACAACAGCTAGCTCTAGTTCCTCGTGGTCCAAAGGTCGTCAAGGATACTGTTGCATACAATACAACTGTAAACATCGATGATACCGTGAGTGTTTAAAAATCTATTGTAAAAAGAGATTATACAGATAGGTATTTATAAATATATGAAATAGAATATGTAGACAACGGTTTTAAGGCACTATCTTTCCAAAAGACATTAGTAAGTACACATTGAAACGTGAAACTGGTAACAAATAACGTAGTCTGATTAAATAATTCGTATCTTTTTAAATATTCTTTTAATAAAAATGAACCTTTTCCTGTTGACATTTGATTATTTTCACTTAATAGTATTATCTAATGATATTAGTGACGACTGAGAAAGGATAAACCAACAAGTCAACCAACAAGTCGGTAAACTGTTCCAGCCTAATTATACAGAGGAGCTGCGGTTGACTTATTACACAGTATACTACTGTTATGTACTCATACTCATACTCATAACTTTAACATTTTGGATTTTGCAGGAAGAGCTGCGAGCGTTACGTCCGGATGGGACCATAGTGACAGAGACACGACATACGAGGGAACAAGAACGAGTCTGCGACGAAGAGCTATCTAAGGAGGAGGTGAGTATTTATTACTTTACTACTTTGCAATTTTTGTGTTTTTGTAGAAGCCATTTTTTTAAGGTGACTTTCTGTTTGCTTGTTAATAAAGTCCCTTACCGTTTGGGATTTGTAAAATATTATTTTACAGAATGATGTTATTATTGTATCGCAGGCCAAGAATTTGGAGAGTGAAGGAAGTGTCGTAGAACAACAGACAGGTGGCACGGAACGTCGGAAGAGAATAGATTTAGAAACAAGCACGGATCTGATGGCGGGTGGCGTCAGACTGTCGCATACTGTTCACTCGAAGAATCGAATTGAAGAGGGTAATCATTCTTATATTTATATAATTATTCTGTTTTGTTTTCTTTTGGACAATAACAATATTCTTTGTATATCGATGACAGTATAAATTTCGAATAGGTTTATAGACAAAGAAAAATAGACACAAAGCAGAAGTTTTACATATTTTGTACTGAAATATGTAAAACTCTATCATTTTGTAATATTTTCAGTATCATTAATTTATGTACAATTTTCTAATTGAGTATAGAAATGATTTTACATCACTTATTTTAAACAGTAGTAACAAAATTAAACTATAAATAATATTCAAATACCGCATTACATGTTTCATAGAACTAAATAGATTTTTTGTTTAGATATGCATAATTCTACCATTACATCTAATCTAAAGACATAATAATATGAAATAAAGATTATCCCGAGCCTCTAGGTCAAGCATAAAGAGGTTTTTGTGGAATATAAAAATAAAGTATAAATTGAGTTTAAAAAAAATTACGTACTAAATAAAGTGATGTTCTGATCATAGTTGAAAGAGAAGGGCAGCCGAATATGGACGACGATTGGGACAGTTTATCAGTGCGAATGCGACGACAGCGCCGCCTTCGAATGAACGGTAAATACTCTTACTACTTTAGCTTATACTTCACTATAGCTATTAATAGTAAGCAAGTAAGATTGCTAGATGGCGCTTACAACATTATGTCTGCTGTTCCAAAATAAGTTTATAGTGTGTACTGTTCTCGCTAGGTGGCACAGATTTATTATAATTTTAAACCTACTTTGTGATATAATGGAATTGCAATTTATATAAAGGGCAAGGTGGTTTACGAACAGAGGTGATTGTCGAGAGCGCAGAGTACATTCAATATTTACCGTATATATGAAATGTGTAACGCCCGTGACTTTGTTCGTGTTACAATACTACAACAATAAAATATGTTATACTAGCAGGCCCGGTGGACGTTGCCCTGTCCTGATAATAAAAATATATATTTATGTGCATAAAATGCTTAAGGTAACCAATGAATTGAATTTCATAAGGATTAATACTGTATCCGTCTAAATAGGCTTCCAATTACATCATTGTGTGTGACCATGTTTTTAGAAGATATATGGGTATAGTAAGCTGTCCTTAAAAGATAGTTGTATGCCATCGCAGATTTTTTGTAGGTCTATAAAAGAAGAATATCTCACTATGCATTGTTTTGGTATATCTCAAAAGAATTAGTCAGCATTTTCGATGAAAGCTCCCAGGCGGCTAGATTTTTTCCAACAATTATCGTTATATTTCAATCAATTTACACAAATCCTTGATAAATTATATATCTAAACCTTCCTCATGTATTACTCCATCTATTGGTGAGACCGCATTATAATCCGTTCAATTAGTTTTTGAATTTATTGCGAACATACAGACAGACAGACGCGGCCAACGACTTTGTTTCATAATATGTAGTGATTTTTACTCATGGAGGATATTACCTGCTACGAGTATAAATTACTTCTATGTTGATAGGACATAGTTGTGTCCGACTCGATTGCAACCACATGCATATCCACTATCCAGTAATCAAAGAGGGTGTTAGGGTGCTGTACACGACTGGATACGATGCACCATGCACATGGTAATAAACAAGTCACGGTGACATGCGAGAGGCTTGCAGGCCATCATGACAGCGACGACTGTTGATGAGTTATAGATCTCTAGTTGGTTGCCGTTCTTTTTGGATCGCATCATGCTTACCGTCAGGTAAAGTGGACTTTGTCGTGATACCTTAAAAAATTAAGTGAAAGAATTTTGAGATGAGGATACGTAATTCTAACAGTCCACCTCTAATAAACATGCTAACTCGATTTCTTGGTAATAATAACATAGATAAGATCTATTGACATACAAAATTATTATTTCGATTTTTAAGAATTATACTTAAAAAGAAGTATTAAACTACGAAGTATTTATATTATTGATTAATCGATTAGTGCATGAGATTATTACATATAATAATATAATGGTATTAATTCGTAAAACAGTACTATTGAAAAGTAGAAGAGTAAATTAATATATGCATTATTTATGACAATATTATGAAACAGAATAGCAAGTGGCAACTGCACTATTGAATGTTTATTTTTCAAGATCTCTCCACTATCTTCTCTTTCATTCACTTCGTAATCCATTTTTTTTGACGTGATAACGTCTTATAAATCGGTGAACGCCGGCTGCACGCACGATAAAGAATGACTCATTGTCACGTTCCGCCTGAGCCGAGCGTGCAAGCGTGAAACCTCTTAATGTCGTAATTGTTAGGACCGTTGAGCTTCATTACAAAGAGTGTATACTTTATTTCAATGCTCATGGAAATTACTCGTTTTAAGTTACAACTCCGGCTTCTTTATGGTATGGAAAATACAAGGAACGAGCAAGCTAAATGAATATTCACATTTCGCACCATAAAAGGAAAATCACTTGTCTGTTCGGGTTGTGACTATTATGTTAATATTGAATATTGATAGTTGGACGTTGTGCCATTTTAACACTAACTTGACGGCCTTGGACCTCACAACGCGGATCGCGTCTTAAACGCACACTCCTAGAACAAATAGGTAAACGGAACAAAGTCTATGAATTCTTGATAATATTTATAATAAATTGGAAAATTATTTAATTAATTTTGAACAGTTTAACATTAATTTATTAGCTGTTCAGTTTAAATTTATAAGATATAAAAAACATAAAATTGAGGAATGTGAAAAAAATGTCAATTTTTTTGTCGGTAAAATTTCTTTACGATGTGGATTATTAAGCTGTGGAAATGGACTGAAGTTTAATACATGAATAGGTAACATTTGTTTTATTTACTTTATAATGTAAAATAATATCGAATGAACTGTTTTATCACTTTAATAACGTTTTGATTAAAAACTACAATTCAATAACTGCCTATTTGTTATGTTTACTGTTAACTTAGTCGGTAAATAATATATGCATATTATAAGAAAATTAATGAAACAATTATGTTAGTATGTTTAATTTTATTATGTTTAATTCGACTACGAAAATATTGACTAATGATTTGAAACATATACATTTTTAAAATCATTTTTCATTGTCTATTTACTAGCTTTTTTTCTCCTGCATTATACCACTTTTTAAGTTACTTATTCCCTTTAGCCATATCTATTCTACATTCTTACGTTAACAGATCGTCTAATGTGTTATTTAAGTATTTGCATTAAGTTAGCCACAATCTGGAATTGTTCATGGGTAAATTAAAAGCTAATTATATCTCTTGCTTTATGTGTCGGACAAAATTGTATAAATTATAATTATTTATTAAACACTAGATGATTCCCGCCTGCTTTGTTAGGCGTGAAAAAAGTGGCAAAGGGTCAATTGAATTCAAAAAAGGAACTGTATTTTCATTATATCCTTTCGTATTTCAACGTTATGACATGATTGCTCATTATTATACCAATAATCTTAAGACTTATAAGTATTGCACTAGACTCGCTGATCATTTATACTACTTCTATTATTAGAACTCTCTCTCTGGGTAAGTCATTGTGGCATTTCTATATCATCATATTCATGTGATGATTTGTGAGTCATGGGTTTTTTTTCTGCCCAGTGGTTTGATGTTACGTGCTTTTTTAAACTCTACCATGCTAACTAAAAATCTATTGACAATGATTAGATACAATAACTTTAGGTATAAATTCTGTGAAAATTCTTAGTTTATATCTAAAATATTTTTAGGTCAAGGTTAATTGAAATTTCTCATTTTTATTCAAGGCCTGTTTACCTTATATTGCGAGAACGATAGTGGGATTATATTAATTACTATACCGTTATGGTATTACAACAAACATGATTATTTAAATGAAAACGAACGAATTTATTTATTTTTGTAATGAAGAATTATTTATTTATTAAATTTGATTTAAAGTTGAAATCACGTTATGTTTATATTAAAACCAAATGATACCAGCCCGCTTAATTGTGCATTAAGTAAACATTGAATTAAAAAAAATGGCAAAAAGTTTGTTAATGGAATGCAAAAAATAACTAGTCCAAAACCGTCTACGAAAAGTTCCGCATCGAATGGTCGTAGCCATATACATATACGAGTATAACACATGATTATCGCATAGGCTGATAAGTTCAGTAGTTTAACTAGAATGAGCTTCAAAGAAATTGTATATTCATTATATACGTGTAGACTTTAAGTTCTTACATATGAAATTAGCGTTTTGTCAAACTGGCCACTTTGGTCTCAAATATTTGGCGTTTTGGTGGTGAATTCCAAATTCAAATTTATTTTATATTTAGGCTTGTGTATTTGTGTTTCGAATTTAGTAATTCAATTGTTTTCGCGCTATTTGATTTTTTATTTAACAAAATGGAAAGTTTAAAATATTGCGTTATTTACGAATATGAGTTCCATCATAGCATTGGCGCTGTAGAAGCAGCTCGAAGGATTAATGATGTGCATGTATATGTAGAAGAAAGCACAGTAACTTTTTCTGTTCCAAAGTTTTAAAGAGATTGCTCCTAAAAGCCGCTTTAATTATTAATTGATTATTGTACTTTTTACTTCATAATTTGGCGAACTAAGTGTCACGAGATGTTTCCTTTCAGATATTTAGCGTTATTTTAGAAAAAAAGATTGTATTTTGTGAAGCCGCGATGATTTCCTGCAAAATGTATGGGAAGGCTTTCAGTTATTTCTGTAGATAACCAAATCTTTGGAAGTTTAGTACAATGTTTTAATTCTTATGAGAAAGGGAAGTAATTACCTATTATCTTTGTGACTGTACACTTTATATCAAAATTTGTGAACGCAGGTTATAATTTCTCAAAAAGTTGTGACCACTCTGCTAGGAACGTTTTCTTATAGTTCTACAACAACTGTTTATTTGATATTGTCTCATCTCAAAAATACACCTGTATAAAAACAATGTAGGTGTTATTAACATTGTCCTGAGTTTATAAAGAACTTCACAACTATGTCTAATGCATATCCAAATACCTTATATGCTTACGTTGTATCGTTATAGTTAGGCGCCGTGGGTGAGACCTGACGCTTTGCACACGGCATGCCTAAATGCGGATAACGAGGTACATAAACTCGTGTAATATGTGTACAAAAATGGTTATTTAAACAGAAATAATGTTTTATAATGAGAATAATAATAATATATATTTTGCCCGTGTCTTCGCTGTAATGTATATTTGATTCATCCCTTGTGAATAGTTCAGATGTCGAAGTGTAACAAGCAGACAAACTCACAATCATATTTATAACGTTAATTAGGACAGTCAGGAAATTAGGTTAAACCTTTGTTATTAAGGATACAATAATAGTATAATTAATTTAAATAATAAAATCGTTAGGTATCTGTTCATCTTAGTATCGCCCACTCGCGTACCTACTTTCCCCGACAAATCGAGAGGAGTATTGTTTAGCGTGCAATTAAGCTGTTTGTAAATACACGTACTGAGCTCAAAGGAGCGGTAAAGTGGTCAATTTGACGTCGCATGTCCATCAACCGGCCACATATGGGTGATCGTTGAGCCTACGCGTGGTTACCGAGGCCGGGACTGCCATATAGTTATAGAGTACGTATCATGCAGTGGCGAACCTTGATACCGATTTATCAAACATTTGCTTAAATAAGTAATGGCGTTAGGGTAATAAAATTGTGGTCATTATCAATTATATTCTGATGAAAGGTAAGGATGTAATTGGTTTATAATGGTGGCTCAGTGGTTCGTGTATTCGAATAAAGCGTAGCTCGATGTAGCTTCGAATTCCCGCTATTCATCCGAAGCTTTAGGTGATGGAAAATATCATGGTTAGCTATGACCCTCAAGTTGAAAATATATCGCCAAGCATCTATAGGTGTTTTCTGACAGCTGCACTTGATAGCCAGTCTACGTCCAGACTTAGCGTGTCTGTCATATTAGACTACGTCATCATCTCCCATCAGGTGCGATGGTGGTCAAACGTTTAAAACGTTACAATATAAAGAAATAACAGTAAAACAATGGATTATGCCTAAAATACCTATGCCTATAATTAAATACTAGTTGAAAGTAAAGTTAAATTATTTGAATTATTTTGTATCATTAGATGACTCGGTACTTAATGTCAATTAACATATTCTTGGTACATTTTTAATTGCCGTATCTTGTTTATAACTCTTTTTGTATTAAGTTAAACATTGATTACGATGTAACATTAAAAAAATAAGTAAAATTAAAAATACGAGTTGTATGAATATGGTTTATAAATTAGTGTTGTAATAATAAAAAAAAATTGTCTTACAATTTAGGAAAAAGGAAACATGGAAACATTTTTGGAACTCAAAATTTACATGAGTGGGTAAAACAAAAGAGTGCCGCTTCTACGAATGTAATGATCTTTGCACAACAATGGTTTGAATTTACCATGATACACGTTACGATTTCAATGAAAATGATTCATTCTGATGTCGATTCATGAATTGAACAGTGCATTTAGATGTCAGTCGTCATTCCTACGCCATGCAACTACCTTACCTTTTAACGATTGTCAAAAATCTTAATGGTGCTTGTTAGTATAGTGTTTTTTGGGAAATTCTCTTATTACTAAATACTGTCAACTTATTTGTAAGTATTGTATTAATTTTAACAGCCTTTAATATTTGAGTATTTGGGAATAGCTTCTCTTACATTTTTTTCAAAAAGTACAAAATCCTCTCGTTAGAGTAATAGAAATAACATACAACATATGCATTATCTCTTTAATTTTTGTAATTAACCCATCGAGTATTTTTCGTATTACGTTTGTTTATTACTTGCTATCAACAAAATAACTCGTAATTAATGGTCGAGTGGTTTGACCGGCAGAATATGGATTCGACGTCCGCAAGTTCAAACCCATATATACCACCTTTAGTTTCAGAATCTGCATATATTTACTAATTTAAATTGGTAATACTATTGGCCAATGGTGAAGGAAAATATCTTGAGGAAATCTGAACCTTTTAAATGTTCTTGTAGTACCACCGTCGCGGAAATTAAAATCTGCAGTACGTCATGGACCGTGTGGTGATTGCGTCCTACCCTCAGGGTGAGGTTTTTGGCCCAGCAATGGGGGACTCTTACAGATTGATGTTATTTCAAAATGTCACGATAAGTTTGGTAATAAAATGGAAGCGAAGTGGTCAGTAGTATCTTCGGTAATAAAAGTAGCAACAATTTCATAAGTTATACAATTAGAATTCTATTTTCCGTTTGAAATATCGTAAATTTACTCAAATGTTATAGAGGAAATTGAAAAATAGGTAACAGTTTAATGTAGTTTTTATCATGGTTGTTGTAATATCAATGGCAAGTAGGTCGTGTAAACTTTACTATGTTGCGATCATTTCTCGATTCATGTAACACACAATGCAATGTTGTCAAATCTCCTTTCATAGTGCTGTAAGAGACTAGTTTGGTATTATCGACTATTTTACTAAGGAAACAATTGATATTAATTCTAAGTTTATCGAAATTTTCTAACATTGTTTTTACCAGTTACTACTACTCCATACTAACGGGTTATAATTAGGTGTTAGTTTTTAAAGTAATTCCAAATGGTAGTTTATAAGGTAATTGCATTTAAAAAAAATATAATTTAGATATTTAGTAACTACTTTTAGATATTTCAGAATCATCATTAGAAAATTCTTTTTTAATTATGTTAGCTACAACTGTTTTATCTAAAAATATCAAAATCTAAAGATATATAAGTATTTAGGTTTTCTAAGTAAAAATCATGTAAGTTTATAAAATCACTTCTATCCGTCGGCTACTTTGTACGAGTTAATGTAGGTGGTAGAGCTACGCTGAAGCTATCACTGGTTTCAGCATGAATGGGTCGGCTCGCCCGGGATAGTACCACCCTCTCACAGAAAACCGACGTGAAGTAACAGTGGTTGCACTGTTGCGTTTCGTTCGGTCAGTGAGAACGCCGGAGGCCCACATATAGTAAAAGGCCGGCAACGCACTTGCAACTCCCCTGGTGTTGCTAGTGTCTATGGACGGTGGTGATCACTTACCATCAGGTGACCCACCTGTTCGTTTGCCCCCTATAATATAAAAAAAAAAAAAAAAAAAATTTAATAGTAATAAAATATTATATGAATATTAAATAATGTAGCTTGCTACAGCTTGAAATAATTTTGGAATCAGCTTAGCAATTCCGGATGTGTCAAATTACTAAAAATTGATCTTTTTCTCTCTCTAGTCTTAGTTACTTAGTTTGAGATTAACTTCAACGAGCTTGTTATGTTTGGAGTTGAAAATTTTTAATGAAATTTTTTGTCGTACATTCACAGCTTTTTTAATAATTTAAATATAATTGCGTTTATTTTTTTACAAAATGAATATTAATAATAATAATAAGACATATATTAATAACGTTTTTTTTGTAATTGATATACATATGCCGTTTTATACGTAATCTAAACTCTAGGAGAATAAATAATATTTGTTCAGTCAATACGTTCCCTAACTGTCTAGCGGCAGTTAAGTAAAGACGTCTTGCGTTCGCATCGCATTGGCCTTCAGTAATTTGACAAATTTATTGACTGAACGATTACGCCATGAGTTGTATGTGAGAGAGGACAAAGCGATGCCACCACTCCATACTGTATTTGTGGTGCGCGCACTCGGTTCACACACTGGTTTTCATTCACCGCCGCGCTTCTGTTTACAGATCACGACAAGGACTACGCCAAGCGTCCAGTCGACTTCGATATTGAAGAAGAAACACGTAAAAAAGAGACATCCAAGTGGTTAGAGAGCCACTTCGGCAGCGACTCACGTTCGTCACACGATTCGATCGGCGAGGAGATAGGACGTCGACCCGAACCTGGCTTTTATAAAAACAAGCTCGACGACGAAGGTTACTACGGTAAAACATCTTCTGGACCACCTCCCCCGGTATACGGGGATCGAGTTCTTCGAAAAACTAAGTCGTCCACACCGTCTGATGAGAGAGCACCGCCTGTTAATAATACAGGAGGTTATTTCAAAGGGATCGCAGATTGGTCGCAGCGAAGAGCCACTAAACCGAGAATGCCGGAACCAAGGAGTTCGTCTCCATCTCCTCCAACTGTTCGATCACCATATGCTAGTAATGACAGATTAAATGGTTCTTCACCAAGACATGTATATGGAAAACGAGATTCTCCACAAGGTAGATTGTCACCATCCGGACGTCGACACCCACCTTCACGAGATGACTCTGCTTATGTATCGTCTTCAACTATGCACAGTCCCCCACGAGGCTCTCCGTTTCGTCCTCTTGAAACTGACCGCTTATTCCGCGAGCCCTCAATCGAGGATGATTACCGTCCGACAGCGCCTGATCGAAAACGACAGTCAAAACCACGCATATCTGATGATCACCGTTACGACAGCGGATATAGAAGTTCATCCCGAAATGAAAATTCAGGTCCATCTCGTGACAGTCGCGAAGAAGGTGCCGTTGAGCCACCGCCTGATTATTCTCCACCTCGGGAACGGCGTGAGAGTTCAGATAGAGATCGTACCCCACCGCGGAGAAGAGATCGCGACGAGCGAAAACAGAATCAGAAGACGCGTTTCGCTGACAATGGGAAGCGTCCATCGCCAGCTCGAAAATCTGTCGGGACAGCTATCGGCAACTCTATACGGAAATTGGTAGGAAAGATTCGTTCGGCATCATCGGAGAGAAAACCTAAATGGCGAAACTCACGGACACCGTCGCCAGAGCACTCCTCACGTACATACAAACAATATGGTGGTGAGCTGGCGCCCCCCACTGCACCACCACATCGTTATTACCTTGGAGAGGACCCTTTCGCACCCAGCATTTACGGTCGTGAACACAAGTACGAGGGCAGTGCGAGACGTGCCGCTGGAAACGACACGCGCGATCACCGTGACAAGTAAGTCGACATTTAATCAGCTATTAAAAATAAACATTTCTAAGTTGTGTCAGTTTTAAATAAAATTATTCTAAACAGTTCATATTTTAAACTTTAGTATTTAATAGCATTGTGGAATTTAAAAAAAATAATCATTACACAGAAGAAATAATGATAATGCCATATTAAAAAAAAAAAAACAAAATTAATAAGCACAACATCGGTTACGTATACTATTTTGGTTTGGTCCAGAATTTTGGGCCTCTCATTCGCTTTAATTATATTAACTAGAATACTATAAAATATATAATGAAGTATTAATACGCAATAAAGTGTCTAATAAACCATAAATAGAATGTTGTCCTACAACGGATTCCAGTAGCCCGCCTACATCGATAGATGCCGAACATAAAATTTAATAATGTTTAGTTATGCTATAGTCTATTATCATAAAGTTACGGCCATCTGATACGGAGGAACAATAATATGGTGCACGTGGGTAGAAAGAGCTAGATTTCCGAGATACGCACCCGGTAGAGACTAGTTAAACTACGTAAACGTCGTCGATTACTTTAATTTATATTTCGTAACATCCTTCGTAATACAGTTATATTGCATATTGGTCAAACTCTTGTAAGCAACAAAAATATATATAACATATGACAAAAAAATCGTATCAAACTCTTGTATATAAATAATATTATAGAAGTCTAGCGTTGTGCGCGCGCTAATCACGCAGAAACGATTGGATAGATTTCGATATATTTTTTTATAATATTTCTTACAAATTTTGGTTTTTATCAATATAAAATATTGCGATATTTTCATTTAATTTAAGGTTAATACAATTTTAAGAAACTCTGATTTTTATAAATACTACACCGTTCTGCAATGTGTTTTCATTTAACTATATAAGGAAAACCGGGTAACATTGTTTACAAAGAAGTTTTGTGACAAAAGTATTATTTTGCTTTCAACTTTTTATGTTTTTTCCTCTGTACTTACAATACATTATTAAGATATTAAACAACAGACGAAATCACGGGTATGAGATAGTAAATACGACTTATAATATAAAACTAATTAAAAATGGAAATATACGTAGATTTATTTATAAAACTTTGTTTTAAAATATTTTTTGTTATAGTTCGTTAAAATATTAAACAAAATTAGCATAAAACGTTCATGTAGCAACATTTAGCAATGAACCATAACACACTCGACATGATTTCATAGTACGTGCTTGTTTTTAGCTTATCCAGATTATATCAATAGGTATATTGTTCGTTTACTGGTAAATAGTATTACTCATTCGAATTCACTAAAAGTGATTATTGTAAAAATTACAAAAGACATTATTCGTAACGCATATCAGAGTGGCCAATATTACAAAAACAAAATATTCAAACATGGAATACTGCGTACAAACTTCTAAAGGATTGATTTTGCAACGCATTGACCAACTTACATACTAATTAATCGCATTTTAAAATCTTAAAAGGCAAAACGGGCAATGACACTGTTAAGCAAAATGCTAAGACTTGTGGCGGAAGAAAACAAGAAAACAATTGTTATTTTAGTGTAGTTATTCTTGCAGAGTTTGGAGAGCGAATTTTGGTTTAAATACGACGAATGTGTTAAAAAACATTGTTGAAACTTTGGGAAATATTAATTAATTTTGTGTTCATAAAAAATGATTTTGTCGCTTTTATGAAAACGGGAAGTTTTTGAATATCTGTCGTCGGTTCTTATGCATAGCGTTGGTCCTTTTATCATATACAATTTGAAAGACTGAGCCCGTACTGAAAGATTTTACATGAAACGAGTTTGTACAATATTTATTTATAATTAAACTAGATTTTGACCTCAGCTTTGCTCGCGTTAATGTAGTTTTTGAAAATAAAATATAGCCCATGTTACTCGCTGATAATGTAGTTTTCAATAGATGAGAGAATGCTTAAAGTCGGTTATGTATTTTTAGAGTTTTTCTATTACAGAGCAAAAATATTTTTTTTGTCTATTTGCAATAGTAGGATAAATGACTACCAACAATAAACATTTTATTAATTGCTTAGTGCATATGCAATTTATTATTAAATAAGGTGATTTCTCTTATTCAGTCATGTCAATGTCATGTCCTGTGTTACGGCCATTTAATTTATATTTACTTTGTAAACAATGTCAGATAATAAGCACTGAGGCTGCCAGTTAAACAACTTCAATTAAATCTACGTTCCGCCATATCATGCCTTTTTTGTACGTCGCTGTCCATATCTTCACCTAAAATGGGGATATAAGAATTTTATTTGCAAAAGAAACCCTTATTTACACTGAGTGACTCACACGTGTTTGTAAAATTAAAACAGAATACTTTATAAAGAATTATGGTCTACAATATGTGAGTCATTGCTAGTAATGTTCATAATACAGAACAGGTGTGTTACGTACGCGCTTGCTGGAGGTTGGCTAATGCAAATAAGTTTTGATATGTTTACGCCTGCGAATTGTGACATATATGTTGCTTCCGCATTCTATCGGGATCTAGTTACGTAATGATTGTTATAAACTTGATCCCTGTTATTACAAAAAAGTTAAATACGCGTTGAACATTTGTTTCAAAAAAGTTTGACCATAAAGGAGTGTCTTACCTTCGTTTAGAAATAGACGCTAATGAAATTTAAACATTGTAATACAGTTCTCATTAATTTATTGTTGTGATTTATTTTATTTCTATTTGCCGGCAAAAGACGTTTCGTAGTAAATTATAGATTTCGTGCGTATAATTAATTTGAAAGATGTAGATAAATTAGACAATTGTGAAGATTCACAAGTAAATGACAACTACTACAATATGACATTATTAACAGTTCACAATGTATTTATTTTGAGATTATACTGTTGTTCCACTTTACGCATTATTTTAAGCTTATATATTGCTTATTTTAATAATGCTATCATTTTCTTTAAACGAAATGTCGCAAAAATTGTAACCAATTTCACTTAAAATAAATAAATATTCTTAATGAAGATCTAAAGAAAAATATTATTCGTAAATTGTAACGTTTTTGAATGAATGCTATTCGGAGTTGCTTGCATAACAAAACAAATACCAGATATTTAGCTAGAGACCGCTTAGACATTCTTTTGTAATAAAGTATTTTAAGCATGTGTTTAAAATTTGAGACACCGTTTAGTAAAACTTGTGTTAAACGCGTGTTCATTTTTGTCTTCGTAATAAGACCGTATACGTCTAAACTTACTATTTTGTTACGATTAATATCTTCCACCTTTAAAAGAGATCATGGGGTTATTAGCAAAAATAACGAATGTTTTTATATAAGATTAACTATAATTAATTAAAATTATTAAGATACGGTAAGGTTTTGGCACACAACTGATTTATAGGCAACATTTTATTTTATATATCCATCTTTGTGTACAACTTATTGTTATACTTATAATAACCTCTAGAATTGTGCTTGTTTCTGTTTTTAATAATATCAATATTTTGTAAAAATCCCACAATTTGGAAAAGCCTCTTTCTAAGAGAGGAACTAAAAACGCACTGTCATTCACAAATAATGATAAAACTAATGTGTCTTTTTTCGTGACATCTGGTTATACAAAGAGGATATTTATGAAACAGTCAGATCACGGTGTTTTCCTTTACTTTTAGTCAATAACCCCATTTTTTCAGTGAATAAATACTTACATGAGTAGCTATATAGCTAAGTGAAGTAGTGACAGTATAAGGTGAATGTAATTGGACGAATGCGAATGCCTTACGTTTGGGTTCTTTGAGGATAAATAATTCACTGATTTTAAGGAGTACATTAAACATGCTTAGAAGATGCACACTAATTGTTTTTATACAATAAAGCCTATACTTTTTTACTTTTTCTTAATTATTTTTTTTCGGACTGACCTACACTGTTGGCTTCATCAGGCCACTACAGTTCCACCGGACTACGAACTTTTTCTTCAGAAACATTAGTATTAGTACTTTATGATTGTATAGAGGCTGGGCAGTCAGTAGAGAGAGGTAATGGTTACAGAGTATAAGCATTGTAAAATGAGTGATGTATTGTATATAGATCTTATTTCTATCAATATTCCTTAAGTTAATATTATTCGATGGTCATTAATACAGTCTCAAGATATAAATGTTACCAATAAATTGAATATTTTATTTTAATAAATTGACTATTACCACCCTTTAGTTCACCAAGACTATATATTATGTTATTGTAGTATGTACAAGCAACTTATTAACATATTATATTATATACACATTCATGTCGTTAAGCATATAGCAAGAGAGTCCCCATTAATTGAAGTTACTTTAACATATTTATAATGATATAAGTTTTTATATCTTCAAATAAGAATTAGCATTCACAAGTCTCTATTTATTCATGTATATTAATAATATATTTTACATTCAAGGAACAAAAACAATATTGAATGATTACAATAATAAATCAATTCGTTTGTATATTGTTTTCAGAGGCCAGTTTTCGAGCACGCTAGGTCGATTCAGTCACTCCACCAGTCGACTGAATCCAAACAGCGAGCCCGAAGAGGATTATGCACGCAGCACTCAGACATTACCGCGTAAACTTCACGAACGCAAAGAAAAAACAACAGAGAAACCGAACTCCAATAAATACTGGCAACGACTTACACCTAATAAACGCTCTACGAGTGCCGTTAACGTATCAAATAACGTAACAGCGTCTCCTGACGGCAAAATCAACGGATACCCTCCAGGACCAGCTAAACCAGCAAGGACGTATAAAGCTCTTAGTCGGAGTAAGAGTTTTGCTATGGGAGCACCCGAACAACAAACTCACTCACGGTATGTCTCAACGATGAATAGAAATCATTCAACCATGTATAAATCAAACCCTCATCTTAGTAGACTCGATGAAGCACCGGAACAATTAAAGAGCCCAGGAATTGTTTCTATTATCAATCGCAGTCAAAGGGACCTTGCTGATGCAGTATCACGTGAAACTGAAAGACGGAAAGATGGACTATTTGGGGCTCGTTATGGTAAAACTGTACCTTCAAGCAACGGCCATGTCAATGGATCTAGTAAATCTTTTGAAGAAACTGATAAGAAGAGATTATTCCTTAAAGGTCTTCGTGAACGAGCTCCAGAACTATATCAAACTTTACATGCTGATGAGGAATCAGATGGTAGTAGATTATCTTCTCGATACACACCGTCTCCTCAGTATAAAGAACGTTTGTCTGAGGAACGTATAACAAAAACTCCATTGTATAAAGTCGATTCCTTAAATAGAGAATCGAGTCCTTTCGTGTCTCGAATGGAAACGAAATTGAAATCCCCAGCTATAAGGAGAGGTAGTAACAGTAGTGACAATTATTCGGAAACATATAGATACACCACTCGGTCTGGTGATCCTGAACGGCCCAGTGTTACCGATACAGTGGAAACTGTTAGTAAGAAAATTGTACCATCCAGAGATGGTCGTTCCAAGGAAATTATTGAATCCAGAGAAATCAATTCAGTAACCAAAAGCAGACCATATAAGGAACCGTTATCTTCTAACAAATACATCGAGAACGGAATCCGCAATTCACCCTTTGGGTACGAGAATAAAAACGGACACTACGCTGAAAGAAAGACCAGCAACTATAAAGTAATTGAGAAAATAAGAGATTATTAGTAACAATTCATATAATAGGGATGAATATTAATAATTATTGTAAACGTCAATAATGCCATATTTTTGATATATATATTGATTTAAAGTCATATCAGACTGATGTTATAAATCATTTTAGATAATAGTGTGTTTCGTTTAATACATAATTTGCTTATAAATTAATAAGCTGTTTGTTAATCTTCGATTAAACCGTTTCGAGTTATATTGTAAAAAGTAAAAGAGCTTTACTAATTATATTTACCATTGGTATGTTTCCGTCCACTTGATCGAATATAAAAAATTAAAAAAAACTTTTCGGGTATTTAGTAATTTTATTTTATGTGAATAGATTTTAATTATAATAACGATGACTAAATCATAATAAAATAAGGTAAGATTTTGTATTAAAATGTATCAGTAAAAAATATAATGTGTTAATTTGCACTAATCATTTGTTTTTATTTACCCATAGTTTAAGAATAAAATAAAAAATTGTGATATTTCTAATACAATACATCTTAAATTCCCTTATGAATTGAAATTCAGAGATGGTACAGTGGGAAGTCGTACTAAGTGAATTTGAATACCGCAATGATCACGAGGTTCTAATAAAGAAAAGTATTACGATTGAAGTATAGCTGCTGTAGTAGAAAATAATTATAACTGTTACCATATTAATTAACGGTGTCGACGTCTACACTGAAAAACCAGGCTCATAGGATACATATACGTTGTCACTAAGTACAAGAATATAGTAGACTTTTTTGTTATTCATTAATTAGTTTAGGCTAAAAGTCGTGTCTGGGGCGGCACGATGAATGCTATAGAGACGTCGTGTCGCTGCAACAAAAGCGACCGATGTACACCGTAGAGTTTTAGGGAGCAGGAGTCTTCTTACTCTTCTTGTTTTGGCACCGCCGAAGCATTTGCCAGTGTCAATGTTTTGTTTCAAGTAAGTGTCTTGTGATAATTATAATGTTCTAACAAGATGGTGGTGTCCTTGTTAGAAATTTACATGGAGTTTTGGTGGCATCTCAGAATGCATGCTCCGTGGTATTATTTCCCATCCACTTCACTTGTGCATAATAACCGAACTATATTACGCAAAACACCACCAATATTACAAAATATAAAGTCTAATAACACAAAATTATGAATAAAATATAAAAGTCACTAAATGACAGACCAAGATCCCGCCAAAAACTCCGAGAGCAGGAGTCTCACAGTACCCATTCTCTCCTCCGGGAGTGTGTAGTGACTATGACGGATTTCCCCACGTTCAAAAAAAAGTTTAAAAATTGTGTTTACCCTGAAAGATAGAAAAGCAGTAGGTACTGAACAATTTATTGGTCATGTAGTAGTTGTACACTTTTAAGCTATTATAAGCCAGAAAAAAAATACAGAAAATTGATATACTGGTTGTATATTCATTGAATCGGTGAATCTATTTATTTACTGTTAGTAAGGGTAATAAATAAATTATTTTAAAATTAAGTTAAATATTAGCAATAAACTGAGTCTCCCATCTCCCACTGCTTGTTGAAGTTATGATCGTTTATTTTATTTTTTTCTTACATATTTCGTATCATACTTGTATGATTTCGTGTGCTTTTTGTGTGTAAAAAATGGTTAGATTGTCTTGGTTTTTAATGGGCTATTTGACTAGTTTCTGGAAGTAATCTTAAATTATTTTATGATGTTTGTCGAGTCCATAAATAGTTGTGATCTTTAATTACTTTATGCATTTTGAAATAAAAAGAAAAATATACTATTTAAAAGCTCTTCAAAATGCTATATTGAGCTGTTTGATGTTGCACTACATTCAGAAACAACATACGTTAATATCAAAATCGCAATAAATTTTGAATAACTGGCATATTTACTGACACGTGACGTCATCATACATTCAGCCAATCTAGACCGTTTTCGATCACATGGCGTAAGCTAGAAAATAGGCCATTGCCATAATAAGCCATAAAATTGGATAAATAGGCCATTATTCTTTATACAGAATTGATTACTGTCAATTACTTTTACATAATAATGTATGTGAATGTCAATAATTATAACATTATTTTTCACACTGCCAAATAACGTATCCATAAAAGTGAAATATATGATCTGAAAATGTAGATTATGTTACGGACAAAAAGCAAAATGATTATTGTTGGCGGACACTGTTGCTGACGTATCGGTGATACCAAAACAAAAAAAAAGTGTTAAAGAAGGAAAGCTACATCGTACAATTTATTTGCAGCAAACAATACTGTTATACCCACTTACGGCGATAAATAACTCGGTCTCAATCTTCGTCGATCATACAAATGGAAATGTATTATTACTGACGTCATGATATCAATATTTACTTGACTGAGGTCCTCTCTCTACCCTTTACCTCCCCTAAAAACGCGAGGCTATCCGGGCTAGGCCGTAGGAGTCGGTACCTTCCTAATGTAGTTGATACTTTAGTTTTGACACAAAATTTTGCCCTCTCCCCCATCTCCCTCAAAAACCATAGAGCTTTCCGGAACAAGTCCGGACAGGGATTCTTCAGTTCTGGTGAAGCCAGTACCCTCCTGGGATAATACTGTTACAAATTTGGTATATAGCATTTATCATACTGATTATCTATCAAAGTCCAGTTCGTAGTAGGCCTCCCGACACCGGTATAAAACAACCAGTCCCATCAGCCGCTGTCTGGAAACAGGGTCGTTGGGGCTCAAACTGAACCCTCCATTACCCTAACCAGTTAATGGAGGAGTTGGTCATACGCCACCCCCAGTAGTTTTAATGGCTCTCCAGCCAGTCATGTATCAGCCATCGACCAAGAAATGGCCGGGGTGCAGCATGAAAAGGCTCTTGATATCGCGCCCCACTCTAGTTCGCTCAATATTTACATAGCTATGACGTCATAAGCAGACACCATGACACTAGCAAGCGTTTTGTTCCTTCTTTGTTAATAAATCTTTGTAAATTTCAAAAATAATATGTTTTTTGGAAATAATACAAGCTCTAGAATATTAAAGGACAGTTACTGAAAAACAGTCATCATGCCATGGCTGTTACAGTTACCTTACGAAAATAACTTTGTTTGCACAAGTGTTATTTTTTTACACTTGCTTTTATTATTTTCTTGATGGAATTTTGCTTATAATATACACATGACAAAACTGAATTTGTTTGAATATGAATAATTTTCCGAATAAATTATTTTGTATAAGAAATAATAGAATAATATGGTCAGCTAAAATAGCTCATCTTGAACTATGTCGAAACGTTTAAGGAATGACGTCAGCCTTCCAGAGCTTTCCATCCTACTTTGTTGCAAAGTATATAAAGCGCTTGTTGGTGTGCCGCACTAGACTCGCTACGAAACTGTTTCCGAACGCGGATGCATCAGTGCATGTCCACTCCAAACTGAACGTTATTCGGAATGAAAGAGATTCCATGCTCCTTTCTGTTATGCAACGTTATGTAAAATATTATGATGATCAGTTGAACAGTTGAGGCGTAAAAATGTAGAAAATAAACATACAAACTCACAATCTCATTAATTATATTATTGTTTTTATATATTCATGGTTTCCACACAACTGCTTTATGTTTAATCCAGCGTATCGAGGAAGTTGAATGTTCAATAGCATGTATCAAACAAACAACACGTATTTTATAAGCCTTATAACAGAGTATAAGTTATTGTCATATAGTTTTAACATACACGATGGGTGTATACTTTAATATGTACCGTCTGTTATATATAAGTTTTATAATATTGCTATTTGATAACGTAGACTCAGCCAATATTTTGGTGGTAATACCATACAGTGGTAAATCACATTACATATTGCATCGTCCTATAGGTCTAGAGCTTGCTCGTAGGGGACATAATGTTACTGTTATAACACCCTATATCGAAACGGACCATGCTCCTAGTTATCATCAAATAAAAGTTAAAGATAAGAAAATTTACGAGACAAGTGGTAAGCCATTTCAAATTCTTTTTGCATAACCGTAGACTTTTTTATAGTGAGATAAAAGGAAGACTGGATTCGTGTATTTTGATCTCACACATATTTATTAGCCTTAGAAAGATCTTATTATAGTTTTATAACATAATATATTTTGTTTTTATTTCTGGTTACAATTAAAAAGTTACAGCAATAAAAATCAGTTGCCGAATGTACTTCTATGTATGCCACTTCAAAACGGCTGCATCTATCGGGTTAATTTTTTTTTGATTATGTTTGTAATTGTCAGGACCATGTTTGCACGAAAGAAAATGTTTGAAAAGTCGCATGAGAAAGTTAAAAATGTATGTTTGAATGTCTCCGTATAAAAAGTGAAAATAGTAGGGATCCGAAAAATGTTGACAGATGGATGTTTAGTTGCTTTTTTTTTTTCATTATACATTTTCATTTTCTTCGTTCGTGCGAAACTTTTTTTCGAATTGACCTGTCACGTCACAATGTTTATTTCTATTTATCATCACATTCAGCTTATATATATTTTTTCTTTACTTTTAATCGATTAAATCATATAGTTATCATACATATCGAACCCTAAACCTTTTTAACGATTACTGTAATATAAGTAATATTTTGTACATAGTCTGTGTTCTATGTAAACAAAATGATAAAGGTCTGGCGCTATGCGCGCATCACGTAAAAACTACTGGAAATATTTCTATCGAATTTTTTACTCTTTAGACACTTCATCCTAATCTAAAAAAATGTCACGATATCTTCGGTTAATTATAGTCATTAAAGTTTTGACTAACAATAATTATTATAAGCAATACGCGTGCAGTGATGCCTGCTTTTTGCCGGGTAGAATTAGTTTTTGCGACGTTCTTTTTGTTTTTTCTTAAAATAATAAACAACGCAGATGATGTCGTGGGTATCATCAGTTATTTTTAATTTTATCCACACTATGTAATTCTTGGAGTTGGTCCTTATAAGTCTTGTATTATACATTACTATTTAAAAGTAGTTTTAAAATATTTTCCATTCAGTAAATTTTTAAAGTTTTTAGTTAATACTCGCGTACAAAACGTTAACGCTGTACAGTCGTGAAATTGTTTTAACATAATGGCGTGTACAAAACGAGACAATTATTAATGATGTACCGTTCGTAATCAAGTGTTTCTTTTGAAAATGTTGTCAATATAAAATTCTTTACACGTTTATTTTTTGTTATTGACCATCAAAACATGTTATTATAAAGTTTTTGTAATACATATAAAAGAAACCTGTATATATTTATTTCAAAACCTAAAAAATATTTGACTCTGCAAACATCTATTTTGTTTTTTTTTGGAACTGACTACTCTATTGGCCTGATAGGCATTTACAACTTCACCGGACTAATAAGGCGAGCGTTTAAGGCACTCAGTGGATTTTTTCAATCAACCAACCAACTCAAGGACGAATGACGCGCCTCGTCTTGAACTGTTGCCTCGGAAGTCGGACGTCTATTTCGCTGTAGTAGTGACTTTATATACTAACATATTAACGTATTCTTTGCAATTGAAACCAAGACATGTGATATAATGAATGTGTAAATTATATACCAGCGTTCATTTGTACAACAAGTACTAGTAAATAATTATTGGTTTGGTCTATTTTTTGTTCGACCCTTACCTAAACGTACGTAAACGATTAGTAGTGTTGTTACGATATAGAATTAAAATACACCGAACTTACAGTCGACTTTAGAAGCACCTTATCTACATATTTTTTGTAACGTTCTAGTAATTGCTGGCATCAGATACCGGTCTTCTGAGCTATAATTTGTAGTGACTACTTCAAATCAGGCAATATGTATATATGAATGCTACTTTATATCACAACAAAATCAGAGAAATAGAATAAAATAGTATAGTATGGTATATATGCATTACGTCCTTACTTATGAAATTGACTATTTTTAATACTGGCTAGTCTGAAGGTTGATTACAATTTTCTTCAAATTTTTAGAATTCCAAATTCAAAATCATTTTATAACGTTATGACGTTTCCTTTAAAAAATCTGATGTTCGTTTGTATTCCTATATGTCTATTTTCCTTTGATATCGCTGTTTTTGTAAATGTAGAAAAATCGAAATTGTGTCTTATTTTCGAATACAGGTGTCGTTGTGATACCGACGCAGCACAGATGATACGTAATGTCAGCGACGGGAATATATATAGCCCGTGTATAAATAACATTTTTTTAATATGTGGATGTATAAATATAATATTTTCATTTTTTTTAATTGATTCTGGAAATCCTAACTAGTTTAATAAATGCAAATATGAGTATATTTGTTTGTTTGTTACTTTTTTATACTTTCACGCCTTAACTACTTAACCGGTCTTTATGAAATTTTGCAAACACGTTTTCAGGAATACAGAAAAGGACACTGGAATAGGAATACTGTCATTAAGGAAAAAGTATTATTCTCGAAAGATAGGTCAAATCTACTAAAACGCGAGCGAAGTTGCGAGCAAAACCTAGGAATAATACACAATATTACTATACCTTTATATTTATCTGTACAAACATTTATTATATCTCAGCGTCTATCGTACTATTTGTAGCGAGTAGGTACATAAATACAGCAGGCAAAGTAACTAGGTACTTAGTTTAATAATTAATTCAGATAAAATCCATCAAAAGAGGAACCTAATACATCCACGTAGTTACATTCTATTATTAGGTACGTACGAACACAAAGGACACTTCTGTTTTTAAATCGTTCTAGGAATCATTATAATTATCAAAGAATGTCCAACTTTCCTTTATCCGACTTTCAGTTTGTCCACATAAGTTGTAATTGTAATTTCCGTTTCATTTATACAATTCGTTTTGAATCTACAGAATAATAATTGTTGTCAGATTGTTAAGTTTAATTGTATAGATTATCTTTATTCTATAACTTTTCTATTCATGATGAATATAATTAATTTGATTGGACTTTAGTATATTTATGTCAATTTAAGTTCAAAATTTAGTACATGTTAAATAGCTATAGGCTAATAGTTAATCAGAAGACCAAGACCGAAACTGAGAGCCCAATACCAAGACCAAGAACAGTTGTATTGACGAAAGACCAGAGTAATCAGCTCGTATTATTAGTATTTCTCGTACTGGTCTTGCATTTAGGCAACACTACTCGAAACTGTATTTTTCTCTCTTGCAATAATTTAGCCATTATACGTCAAAATTATAAATAGCTTAAAATTGCTATTATTTTCTAAGTAGATCCCTTTTGATACTATTTATTAATTAAATGAACAATTTATTGCAGATAACATTCGACCGAATCTGTTTGATATAAATGAAATGTCATTTGGAAAGTTCCAAAATATTATATATCAGGGCTCTTTAGCTATTTCCGAAATGACTTTTACAGATAGAGCGATACAAGAATTCCTTCGTATAAATCAAACGTTTGATGCTGTGATCTGTGAACACTTTTATCTAGAATCGATGTATATTTTCGCTCACATATATAAAGCGCCTTTGATTCTTTTATCGAGTTGTGGTAGTAGTATGAAACATAACATTGCTACGAGAAACCCGCTACAACTTGCAACGCTTCAGTATGAATTTTTCACTGTGAAAGACCCTACCAGCTTTTTGGGAAGATTAGCAAATTTTTATTATACATTCTATGATTATCTGTGGTGGCGTTTCTGGTATTTGGTTGAAGAGGAGAAATTAATAAATAAATATGTACCGAACTTGCCACAGCCCGTACCAAGTCTTTACGATATGCAAAGAAATGCCTCTTTGTTTTTGATGAATACACATTTTTCGTTTGATCCACCAGCAGCATATTTACCAAATTTAATTGACATTGCTGGAATACACCTGAATAACGATGTTTCCGCGCTTCCAGAAGTATGTATCTATCGTATTTTTATAATATTTCGTTTATGTTTTTAATTATTTCTAAACAAGACAAAAGTTTAACGGTAGAGTCATTGTGAATATAGATTATTTTAACTCCTACACTATCCAAAACAACAAAGGTTGAAGTTTCATATAAACGAATGTATACTTCATGAGGCACAGGTCGATAGACTGTTGGCAGCATAAGCTTAAAAAATACCTGGTTTATTACAAAACATTGAAAAATAATAAATGATGTATTGTAAAGTTATTATTTTTATCTAAACTGTATTTTTAAATCATTTTTTCGATTTATACGAACCTTTTTTTACTAAACCATGTAATTTATATGCAATGTCGTGAAATAAAAACGTAATCCGCCATTTTGAGTTAAAGCAAAAAAAAAATCATGCATACAATATATGTATTGGAATTACCTTGTTGAAAGGGCTTGTTATAGTACTAATTCTAATCAGAAGTTAATTTTTATTTACAGGATCTTCAAAAAATCTTAGATAATTCGAAAAATGGAGTAGTATATGTAAATTTTGGTTCGCATTTAAAAAGCGTCGAGTTATCACTCGACAAAAAGAACACGTTCATGAATATATTTAGTAAATTGGAATACACCGTTTTATGGAAATGGGAAGAAGAGAATTTAGCCAATAGAACTGATAATGTGATAATTAGGAATTGGTTACCGCAAAAAGAAATATTAGGTAAGTTATAATGCATATAGAGGTGTCTATCGTATGCTGCCTTTTGGATTTGATTGTTGCGTCAACTAAGGTCAATCGAGAACTTAAAAATAAAAGCAATCGGTATAATAAAAACGACTGAAAATATCCATAGAGATGTAATCGCTTTTATACACTGTACAACAGCATATTCTTACTTCAAGTGTCGGTTCAGTTTTGTATTTTCTTACTCCATGTTTCGGTTCAGTTTTGTAAGAATTTCATCCATTGATGTTGTTACATTTTGACTGCAATTAAATAATTAGGATGTGGTTGTGTCCTTTATATACCTGTCTGTGACGAGAGGTTGAGGAAATAAAGTTTTTTACACACTTGATAATAATTTTTTTATGTATACCTACCTAGATACAGACATAAGTAAGAGGTTTAACAAAATTATGTTTGCAGCGCATCCTAATATCAAAGTGTTCATTTCACACGGGGGGCTTCTCGGTACTATAGAGGCCATCGACCACGGTGTCCCTGTTATTGGTGTGCCGATATACGGTGATCAGTACAACAATTTGCTACAACTGGAGTATGCTGGTACAGCGAAAATTCTGCAGTATAAAGATATTAACGAATATAATCTCAAAACAGCCCTCGACGACGTACTTAAAGATGATACTTATAAGAATAGAGCAAAAGAATTATCAGTTCGATTTAAAGACAGACCAATGAATGCGTTAGATACAGCAATATACTGGATTGAATACGTATTAAGGAATCGTGGCGGTAATTATATGCAGAATCCGGCAATGAAATTGAATTGGTTTGCATACAACATGTTAGACGTTTATGGATTTTTGTTATTTTTAATACTTGTAGTTATTCTTCTACAAGTAAAGTTAATAAAATGTATAGCTAATTTTAATAAAGCTGTCGACTTGAGTAAAAAATGTAAAATAAAGTCAAATTAAAATACAAGTTTAGTTTATGGACTGTTTTTTATTATTTTTCGTATATTGACAAATTATTATTAAAAACGAGATGAGGAATAAAAATTAAATAAATGATTAAATATAGCAGAGCGTCATCTAGTGACGTGTAAAAGTATTAAAAACTCTATGTGTGTTGAATATAATCCAGCTGTCATTTGTTTTACGTAATGAACAGAGATGTCACTTTATAATTCCATTATAAAAAAGAAATAGAAATAAAAAAACTCAGTAAAATCGTGCCAGAAGCCACTTTACATATATGTTTTCAAAATGTCTTTATAGACTGGGTATATTTTTACTTATAACTAATCTTAATGTATAAATAATAATGACGTTAACACAGTAACAATTTACAGGAACAATTATTGTACTATTACAGTAATCAAAGTATTACTACATAAAGTAAATTTAAATTAATAAACTTGTGTAAGGCAATAATATAATTCTGATGTGAGAGCAGGTTTACAGGCGGACCGAGAGTTTTTATATTGTGAAGAAGCTAAGTGCTAACAGGCTCGCAGTCCATAAGTAAGTGGTCACTTAGCGTGTGGTTATATATAACCAACTTCAAAAGGAATATGGTTCTGAGGCCAATTATAATATGTTGCTAACTTTTTAGTAGTGTGGTTCAAATGCCTCGTCTCCCAGTTGGTGTCGCTAACGGTTACCTTGAGAATGCAACATAAAAGGTTTGCAGCAGAAACAGATGTGGCGGTTTTGGTCCCACAGTTGAATCTTACACAAGTTCTATCATACTGCGTATTCGACTTCCAACATGTATATTAAATACTCATATTTAAAATAAATTAGCTTTCTTCTAGGTTTTAGCATTTTATCATAATTTCACCTGATATACCTATATCTAATATGGTAAACCTAAGAGGGCTGGCTCTCAAATGCAGTTACCGGAACAGACCAACAGGTGATTAGCGACAGGTGATCAACTTGAGAGTGGTAGCTAGCAAGGTGGGTTTAGAAAAGAGCCATACCAACTTCTGGTTTCACCGAAAGCTCTGATTCTTTTTGGGTTCGAGTCTATGTCTATAGATGCCGTGTTTGAACATGTTAGCAAATGAGCTATCACCACCGTATTATTAAAAAAAAAATGAAATGTTTCAAGCTTTGAAATATGTATTTTGATTTAATGTTGTTATAATATATATTTTTTAAACGATTTATTAAGCATTTCTAATAAAAGTAGTATTTTAATGCTCATAGCGCTATTAGCGGTTGTTGACTGGTATGGGAGCAATCACTATAGAGGAAAATTATTTGAGTGATCTATAAACATCATATTTGAGTGTATATTATTTCTTAATTGTATGTTTGTGAAATATTCCACAACGCAAGTACGGGGATAACCTTAAAAAATAGGTATGATACGATACTCTAGTTTTACACTCTTGGTGTTACGGAACCATCACATAAGTAGCAAAAAAAGAAATATAATATCTTTTGTGATTTTTCTGAGGAGTTATGCACACCAGTTCCAGACGAAGTTAATAATAATAGCCCAGTAGTATAATTCTGACGTACAATTATGTAATTTTACAAGAAACTTCTCATCTGTGTTTCTGCCCATATAACTAAGATATGTGTACATTTGCAATATATATTTGCAATGTATATTTCCAACATATCATTATATTATATTATCTCTGTGGTACATGGGTACCACACATTGTGATATGGCACAATCTTATTTTTCTGTGATTGTTTTATGTCGTGTAATTTTAGATTTTCTCTGTTATACTGAATATTTCAAAATTCAGTTTAAAACGTCTATTTGACACACTTTGATACTGGCAAAATTGTCTACATAGGCAGATGTCACACCGGGAAAAAACGAAACTTATGAATTGTCTGACAAATATACACAAGGAAATGCTTATTATATTTATTTATATATTTACTGAAATATATTAGTAATTGCGCCACTATTTATATTAAATAATTTACTCGATATAATTATAAATAAGAAGTTACTTTTTACGAAATAAGCGCGGACTGAAGACAATGAGTGTAGTATAGACTGAATACGCATTTTTGTTTTCCAATGTAAGTGGCGGACATTTTTTAATTCGCCATTTTGATTACTTTTTTCATTTTCTAATTCAGCTGACAAGATTTAGCCTAAACTAACTAACTAATAAACATCTCAGGATAAATAACAGTTTGTAATCATTTAAAAAAAGGAATATGTTTGAACATAAACCTATCATAAGAGTATTCATATAAATAAGCTATATATACCTATTTCTTGTTTGTCCAGGTCACAATATCCCAAAGGGTTGAACTGATATTGATGACAGTTTTACTGATGGATAGCACTTTCCAGTGAATTATATACGCAACATATCATTATGTTATTTCATAGAGGCTAAGTAGTTATGATTGAGTTTAACTAAGGCTAGTTAAAATCGTTGAAAGATTAATAAGACGTTAAGTATTTAGCAACTAAAAAAATACAATGAAATAATAAAATATCTGCTCACGATTTATGAAGTTAAAAACGTAGTTTCCATAAAACAACGAAATTGTTTTGACGAGGGTGAAGTCATGCACATCAGTTAGTATAGGATAAGAAAAATTAACTACTATAATGAATATATGTATGTACAATTCTGTTTTATATTCTGATTTGATTTCATACATGGACCGTGCATAGGGCGTAGTATACAATAAATACATTAATGTAACCTTTTGTCCCTTTACATGTCCGCGAAATCGAATATCTCTAATTGTCACACGAAATAATAAACCCTTTGTTAAATTTGTGAGACAATAATACGGGTTACATGGGGATGTTAAATTATACTCAAGGAAATACAAATCAACAAGCCCACGGCTATTATTGTTTGAAATTACATATAGTATAATTGTATAAATGTAGTAATAAATAATGAAGTGTAATTGTATAAATTTACAACTTAGGTACTTATATTATATTAATCAGTACAAATTGCTTATTTTCTCAGTGGTTTTAAATATAAATTATTGTCGCAGGATTAAAAGAAATATAAACATATAGAAGTATAAAAAGCACTTTGCATTTAATTAAATACCAATTTCAATAATGTTTATACAAATTTACATATAAATAAAGCGAAAAGTGACACTTTATCAACCTGTAATAACTATGTTCTTCTTCTGTCGATGTATTTATATTCTGTGGATACTATAATAAAACTGTAGAAACGTTGAGTCTACACATAATTATTATCAGAAGCACTTCAACTAATAAAAAAAAACAATATCATTTGGTTATTTGATAATATTTTTTGTTGCATAATATTTACTAAAAGGACTTTACGGAATTTACGGATGACGTAAGAAATGTACGACAACACGAGTCTATTTTTAAAAACCTTGTCTGCTTGAATACGCTAAGGGTCATTAGTCCGATGAAGTTGTGAAGGCCCTTTGCGTTGGGCTAATAGTGTTAGTCATTTCGAAAAAAAATGTCCAAACCTACTAGATGAATTTTACGTTGTTTCCATAAATTGCTTGAATGTAACTTGAGGCAACATGTATGGTTTATTTCATCAAAACCGCCTTAGGATAGAAATATTCTAATTAAAGTTTTAGGAATGTACTCAACTTAGTACAGTTTGTAGAAAAATCAAAAGATTGTTCTTCATTCATTGATTTTAGTAGATGGTACTCAGATTTATGAATTCCATTGACGCTTTGATTTGTTTTTAATTTAGAACTTCATTTAATATACGGCGACCATAGCCGGCATCAGCTAATTGAATAGAATTTCAAACGTACTAAGTCCAGTGACTTAACCACTGCCCACAGCTTAAGGCACAGCCAGTAATCCATAGGATAAGAAAAGACATATGAAAATGTTAGTTCTGACTGGGTGTCAAAATATTTATATAAGCCTGTGTACAAGCTGTTATTGTACCATAATATAATTATGAAATAATATGGCCGAGTGTGAAAATTAGTCTCCATCTACATATTCCAAATCAAAAATATTTTATTCAGTTTAGGCCCTAAGAAGGTGCTTATAAACGTCATAACTACTACCGTTTGGGAACACAACCCAGTGACCGAAAAGAACCGGTAAGCAACTCGATCGGGTTTACGTATATTTTTTTCCATTGCATTCAGAATCCTTAACACGAGCTCTAAGCTCTTTGATTATTTGTTATTATAATTTAAAGTATTTCCTATGATTGCATACAAGTATGTTAGTCTTTTACGATAAAACAGGAAAAACAAATTATAAACACGTTTCTTGTTTCGGTGGGTACTTAAAATTATACCTTTCGTTTTGTTCATTATACTTTAAGACATCCGCTATATTATATACAAGCTGTTGCCCGCAGCTCCGCATGCGTTTTTTTTATAATTGTAAATTACTTCTTATTAGATCAGCTATCTGTTAGTGAAAGTTCCGTAAATAATGGTTCAAACGTTTTGGAGATAGTACTGCAATCGAAGCCATGGGTAAAAGCTAGTCCAAAATAAAAAAACTTTAATTACTTTTTATAATGTTAGCTATGTGTCAGTGAAAGTCCCATGAAAATAGGTCCAATCGTTTTGGAGATAGTACTACAGACAATGCCACGGATGATAGCTAGTCTAAAATAAAGTAGCCTATGTCACCCGCTGTAATTTTAACTATACGTCAGTGAAATTTCTGTCAAAATCGGTCCAGCCGTTCCGGAGATTAGCCGGAACAAACAGACAGACAAAATTTTAAAAATTGTGTGTTTGTTATCAGTATCGTGTATACGTTCATAGCCAATCAGTAAAAAGTCGTTATTTTGATATTGCATACAGACACTTCATTTAAATTATATGTATAGATTTTGTGCAAATTTCAACCGAATAATAATTATTGTTCAAAATATATTATTTAAACGTAGGTAGGTATGGTTATTTTATGTTTGGAAATTAAAACCCTAAATTTACTTTATGGCTTATGACGCAATGTTCTATACATTACCATTAGTACCAGCGTGTAAGAAACCCACTGCAAGGACACACGTCTTTTCCAAAGGAAGGCATGGGGATAGACACCACGCCAGCTGACGACGTATTAGCGATTTCAAACTCCGAGAAATCCATATAGCTCTATATTTTCTCACATATAATAAATAGTACTATAAGAACATTTCTCACGTTCAGGTTTTATCACGATGTTTTCCTGTACTGTTAGCCGATAGTGTTACCCATTTAAATGATTAAATGTAAGCCGATTTAAAAGATTCTTTGCTACGCGCCGGGTTTCGAACCTACGCACATCAGATTGGCATTTCATCTGTCAAACCAATCGGCCACCATTATTCTTTTGTTCATTACAGTTACATAATAAACGGAGGGCGAAGAGTGTATCTGCCTCGGAGCCGTTATCCTTAAGGAACTCGAAATCCCGAGAGGTCTCCTTGAGATATTTGTAAACCAGACAATTTTTTATCAAACCCCAAGCAAATCGTACTCAGCAAGCGCTATAGAGTTCATGGCCAAATACGTATGAAAAATATAAATATAGGTATACTACATTACTTTTATATATTCAGAGTTAATACTAAAAATAGGTATCCTGGATATTTTGCATACATTTAAATAATATGTTATATTATGTGAAGATTATTAAGCTACGTGAAAACAAGACGGCTAACTGGCAACAGTTGGTAGTATCTGAGGCCTTATTTAGTTTCGTCGAGCTGGATCACCGACAGACTTTACTCGCGACTGGTTCAATAAATACGTAGTTTAGTTGCACTTACCTTACATTCAACTTTATGAACGGTTGCAACAAGAACGTAATATCTGACGAATTCGGTTTCATTATAGAGATAAAATGGTAACAATTTCGGAACGTTAAAATGATTATTCTCTTAATTATTTACAATTTTCTCTACCATTTTTATGAAAGTTATTTTGTGTGTGTTTTCTTATAAGAAGTTTTGTTCCAGGATATAAAAAACGTGTGTCTGTATTTATTTATGATGATAAAATGGTGTTATTCTGCGAATATTTTATACATAATGCCTTTCACATCAAGATCACATTATATTATGTTGAAACCTATCGGACTGGAATTGGCTAAACGGGGGCATAACGTTACCGTCATTACTGGATATAAAGATACGAATCCACCGCCGAATTACCATCAAGTTACGGTAGATACAAAAGAAATTTGGGACGTTATCGGTAAGTTTGAAATTACAGTAATACATATTCAATCATTGTTATCACACGAACGATTTTTTTTTCTATCTGACCTACACTGTTAGCCTGGCAAGCCTTCCCAGTTTCACCGGAATACGGAAAAAAATACAAACGATGTGTTGATAACTATGTGAAGAAAACCCCCCTTCATGCATTTGATTCATATATTTCTATATATCAGTAGATACCTACTGCTAGTAATTTACCTTATTGTCTTTTTAGTAATATTACCAAAATTATTTCTTCTAATCTCTTATTATTTCATTATCATAAGTCTTATGATAGAGCTTTTAATTGGATTTATTTTTCTATTATAATTTTAATATTTTATATTTTGTAATGGTTTATTGTATGTAAGTTTGATTTATTCGATTACACCGAAATATACCAACTACTTTATACTTGAGCAAAATAACCAGTCAGTAATAACCCGAAAAGTATGGAGTACTTATGACCTTTTGATATTATTTACTCCAGGCAAAAATTATAATTTTGTGTACTGTGTGTGAATATACCACTGCTGGGCAAAACTTTCTGCTTGGAGGAATCAACTAACATAATCGGCCCACATTATCGTAGTAAATGGAGAGAAACCAATAGTCACATATTTCCCTATATATAGCGGTACTATGGAAATAATCCTAAGGAGGGATGACGTGAGGCGCGCGCGGCCCATCGTAAAAATTAAGCCAAATTAAGCCAAATCATACATCACCACATGAGAAACATGTACCAACCCTACATAGATGGGGTAAGGTTAGGAAAAAGAAGTCTAGTGGGGATGAGATACTTGTACCTCGGAACCGCAGGGGGTGGACCCACAGGCGAATACAGTTCCCTCGTGGAGCCTTAGCCTGCCTCCCAAGACCGTCAGTGCGTGGTGAAGAGCCACATCCTACACGAGGTGATCCTGTCTAGCAGAACACTACGGATCTAGGCTAGAGAGCCGATAAACACTCCTGGGGCTCGGTTCCAGAACCGGGACGGGGTGTATACCCCGGCAGACGGCGCCCCTCGCAGTACCCCTCTGCTTATCAGAGGGGACAAGGGATGGGGTAAGTACGGGCCTGCTTCGGTTCGCCCGTCAGAGGGTGGAGGGAGAAAACCTCCTTAAAAAGTTACCGTGGGAGAAAACCACGTAAAAATAATTACGGACGGCAGTGCCTTCGGGCGGCGGGAGGGAGGAAACCTCAGTAAAAAGTCATCGTGGGAGAAAACCACGTTAAAAAGTTACAGACGGGTGTGCCTTCGGGCGGTGGGAGGGAGGAAACCTCGGTAAAAAGTCACCGTGGGAGAAAACCACCTTAAAAAATTACGGGTGTTGAGGAGACAACCTCGTTAAAAAACAGACGGGAGGCCTTCAGGCGGAGGGAGGTAGAAAACCTCGTTAAAAAGTTACCGTGGGAGGAAACCACGTTAAAAAGTGACATAGGGACGGCCTTTGCGCGGAGGGAGAGGGAGAAAACCTCAAGAAAAAGTTACCGTGGGAGGAAACCACGTTAAAAAGTGACAGAGAGGAGGCCTTCGGGCGGAGGAAGAGGGAGAAAAGCCTCATTAAAAAGTTCCTGTGGGAGGAAACCACATTAAAAAGTGACAGAGGGGTGGCCTTCGGGCGGAGGGGGAGGGAGAAAACCTCGTTAAAAAGTCACCGTGGTAGAAAACCACGTAAAAAAGTTACAGGTGGTGGTGGTTGGAGGGGGCGACCCCTTAACTGCCAAACCGGACCAAGGAGGGAAGGGGCTGGGGACCTGACTTTCCATTGCACATTAGTTCGGTAGACGGGTAGGCAGCTTGACCGCGCTGTCGTCGCGGTCAGGGCGTTCGCGCTGGGCCTTGTCGCCGGTGTGGCATGGTGCTTGCTTGTTCGATCCCGTGCCAAAACATAGCGTGGCAGACGGTATCTTGTGGGTTTTTTTAGTCAGTAAGAGTCTGACACCCCACAGCTCCCCAAGGCTGTGGGTGTCCAATGAAGGATTTCTTCCCACATTAAAAAAAAAAAAAAAAGTGAAAAAGAAGTCTGTCATAGCTTCATCAATAACGCAATATTCAATCATGTCTTTGTATTGTGAAATTATTTTCATTTATTATAATGTCGTTCTTATAGTTATAGTAAAATCTTCCTTACATATTATAAAAGGTAACATTTCTTTGTGTGTCTGTCCTTTACTGTTCTTGCCATAGATATTATGCAATAAGTTTATATTGTTGCATTATAAACAGAGAATTATTATTTTTTTATTTGTATAGATGTTTTGAAATAACTATGTGTCTATGTTTGTAGGTGGAGGAAGGCCGAACGTTTTCAAAATGGTTGAAATTTCAGCAGAGAATTTTCACAAGCAAATACTGTGGAGAGGAGGTTTAGGGTTCACGGAAGTCGCATTAAACTCGAGTGAAGTTCAGCGATTTCTCTCAGAGGATCATACGTATGATTTGGTAATCGCTGAACAGTTTTTCCAAGAAGCTTTAAATATACTCGCTCATAAGTATCAAACCCCTTTGGTGCTCGTGACAACTTTTGGTAATTGCATGAAGCATAATATAGTGACGCGAAACCCATTACAATTAGCAACGGTTGTATCTGAGTTCTTAGATGTGAGAAATCCGGCAAGCTTCTGGGCTAGACTAAGGAATTTCTACTTTACCTCTTATGAATATTTTTGGTGGAGATATTGGTATTTAGATGAACAGGAGAGGTTACTGAGAAAGTATATTAAGAACTTACCTGAGCCCGTTCCCAGTTTGTATGACGTGCAAAAAAATGCGTCGTTGATTTTGCTCAATGGGCATTTCAGTTTTGGTTCACCGACCGCGTATTTACCAAATGTTATCGAGATCGGCGGAGTACATTTGTCTAAAGTTAAAACTGAGCTACCTGGGGTAAGTGTATATCCTAATTGAAATTATAAATATGAATGTGGGTGTGTTCGTTACGTTTTCACGCATTAGCAACTTAAATTGTCATGATGAAATTTTGCAAAACAGCGTCTTTTATTAAGAAATAAGTATTGTTACCAAGGAATAGGTTCTAATTTCCATTAACACGAACGAAGCCGCTGCCAAAAGATAGTTTATAAATATTTCTAGACATGTGAGTATATTGAAAAATTTGTGACAAATTAAAAAAGTTGACGCATATGATTTTAAAACGATGACAATTATTTTAAGTCTAAAATTACGGATACCGGTCGTTACTACTTAATACGTTAATACTTTAGGTTAAATTCAAGGTTACTTCGTTGTTCAACTTGCACGTTCATGACGATTAAATGCGCTCTTTAATTTTTAAAATTAAGTGACATTTCTTGGTACATTATTATCAGATTTTGCTTCTTTTTTATCATTGAAAAATTGGCTCACGTTGTCGGCCAAATATACATATACGAGTAACAATACTAGCTACTAATCCCGGTTTCAAACGGTTGCAATGTATTAATGTGGCATTATAAGCGTCTAAACGAGTTGGATTCCGTTTTTGACGCTTTTTCATAGTTCATCAAAGTTGTAGAAGCAAGGGCAAAAACCTTCACACGTATAATTTTTTCTTTGTTGCTCGTAATTTTGTATTTGTGATATTTTCGAAAATACAATTATATTATATAAAAGGTGGTTCTGACTTACATGAAATAACCACCGTAACTAAGGTACTTTAACTATTTATAAGGATTAACCAATATAATTGTCTAATTAGCTTCGTAAATTAATAATAATGTTTTAAACATGTATAACAAGAAAAAAATTATTATTATGGGTTATTTTTAGGAAATCGACATATAGGACCGCCGTAGACTTTTCGTCAGGTATTTTTAAGATGTACAATGGTACTATTCTGTACAATAATAATTATTATTATTCTGTACAATAGTAACATAACTCTGTACTACAATATTTTGATATAGATAGTAGTAAGTGTTAACCAGCATTTCCAGTATAAATTGTGGAAAATTAATTCTTACAAACTTCATTAAAACACATTGATTTTTTCTACTCTTTATAAAAATAATATGTGTTATACATAGAATAACTAAATGGTAGTGTAAACCGTATCAAATTCCATTGCCTAGTTCAAAAGAATCCACAAACACGAAAAGTTAGAATAAATAGATATATATAGAATATCTGAATTAATTATATGCAAATTTCGAAATAGAATTATATATTATTTAATTAGTAATATTTTGAATCAAAAATGTCACACGTCAAACATGTTTTTTTTGTTAAATTTGTAGAGGATTTAAATTTATATACAACCATTCTTTCATAATGTACGACTTTTTACGGCTCTGTACGACGATTACATCAGGGTTTCAAAATAATTAGATCTATAATATATTGTTACGGATATACTTTTGTAATAAACCTGTGGTAAAATTGTATAGAAAAAAAAATATTCGGTTGCTGTACATCTGAAGAACAGAGTGATTCTGGAAATTAATAGATTGAATGTATGCTAATATAAACTCATTATTAATCATTAATTTTGATAATAGTTGAAGTTAAAACTTTTTTAGGCGCGTTAAATTGTGAATGGGGAATCGGCTTTATTCGGCTCCTATCATGATCAAATACATTTACTGTATGATAAGGAGTGCATCGTTTCGATAATTTCATTTTTATTATTATGTATGAAAATAATAATATGATATTATGTATGCGTATATAACTTTTCACTTCTATCGTATGGTTAAAGACACACACTCACCTTTTTTATAATATATTAATGAATGTTATTAATGACTATATATACCGTAAACGAATATAACAAATTTTAAATAATAAATAAAATCTAGGAAAAATAAATTATTCGGATTTATTATACCCATACATTAAATATCGAATGTTATGAATTGGATTAAAATAGATAACGTTAATGCTTTTTGTTGCCATCTATTTAAAATATTGAATTACAAGCGATGATTCATTTATAGTATGTTCTTTTAGGATCTAAAACTAATTTTAGACAGTGCACAGCATGGTGTTGTCTATGTTAATTTCGGCTCCAACGTACGAAGCTCGGAATTGCCCGCTGAAAAGAGGAACGCATTTCTGAGCGTATTCAGGAGGCTCAAGCACACTGTACTTTGGAAATGGGAAGACGACAATTTCGAGAATAAGCCGAATAATTTAGTTGTACGAAAATGGATGCCGCAAAGTAATATTTTATGTAAGTAAGGAATGATTTTAAATAATTCATTTTCTGTAAGCATGTTGATTATGCAGTACTAGCTGGATGCTTTTAAGCGATTGTTAGGAACGAAGTTACTGAATACATTTGGCTGTACATTACAAAGTATATACACTCACTACTACTAATAAAATATTGAACTAATTAACGATAATTTCATTTAAATCATGCATATCTACTCGGTCGAAATTTATTTATAGCGGTGATTTAACAGTTATACGATTGATTTATTTTAAATAAAACAATTTACACATAAACGTGAATAAAAACGAATTTATATTTATATATACGACATTAGAATTTAAACTACAGAATGTTTAGTCCTTTTTTTTGTTTAATTTAAATTTATAAAAATAACTTGTTTTGGTTTTCTTTTGTATATTAAAATATATTGTTTTATGTACGACAAATTGAAATTTCTTACGATGAAAATGATGGAGAAAAAAAAGCTAATGAAGTAATAAGTGTAATTATCAAAAGGAAGCTAACTTACTTTCAGTATTTTTTTTTAATATCTTTTACAGGTTTTAGCTTTTGACCACAAACTCGTATTATGTCAAATAACTGTCAACTATTGTTGCCGTCACCCATCAAAAGGTGGCTTGCGACAGATTTTCAACTAGAGGATGGTAGCTAGCCAGGCGGATTTAAAAAAAACCCTACCATCATGCTATGGTTTTATCACGATATAATCTTTCAGCGAAAGCACCGATTCTGTTGCAAATATTTGCACTTACGTCCATCGGCAGGGTGTTCGAACACGCTACGAACTAACTACTACGAAATTTTCAAGTCTAAAGAATTTAATATGGATATTTCCTTACAGCACATCCGAATGTAAAAGTGTTTATATCTCATGGTGGGCTCATAGGGACACAAGAGGCCATCTTCTATGGAGTTCCATTAATAGGAGTTCCGATTTATGGTGATCAGTATAATAATTTATTACAAGCCCAGCAAATGGGTTTTGGAAAAATCTTGGAATATCATAATATCTGTGAAGAAACTCTAGACAACGCTTTAAGCGATGTTTTGACAAACGACTCATATAGAATAAGAGCTAAAGAGGTGTCTGTAATATTTAAAGATAGACCTTTAGGTGCGCTAGATACCGCCATGTATTGGATAGAGTACGTTATTAGGCACAAAGGTGCGAGTTACATGAAGAATCCTGCCCGAGAGTTTAATTGGATAGTTTATACAATGCTGGATGTTTATGGAGCTGTTCTTATAATTAGTCTAGCATCTGCATACGTCGTTTTAAAATTTGTAAAAATCTTAGTAAACAATACGAAGAATACAAATATTAAGGATATTAAAGTCGATTGAATAATCGTAATCAAGAATGTGAACTTAGCAGGTTTGCAATTTGTTTCTAGGACTTAATTTTAAATAATGTATATTTATGTAATGGATATTAATGTTCGCATTAAAAATTAGAACCAACGTTTTGAACAAATAATCTGGACATAATTGGATTACGCAACCAGAGTCTTTCTTATTAAGGATTTTAAAGCCGATTGAATAGTCGTTGTCAAGAATGTGAACTTATCGTTACAATTTGTTTATTCGTTAATTTTGAATTATATATATTTATGTAATGATACTAATGTTAGTACTAAAAGTTAAAACCAGTATTTGGAATAAACAATTTTGGATATAAAATTGTATTATGAGACTAGAGACTTTCTTTAAAATTGGTGTAATATTATTTTGGTAAATAGGAATATATAACTTTCGTATTGTATAGTACAAAATAGCAATATTTTTTATTGCTACACATCTCGTCCTAGGGTAAGATATAACAGGTATTTCGAATGAAACGGTACAAGGCATTTGTATGTGATGCGAGATTATTTTTTGTGTTATATGCTATATTCATTTCCATTTGTTTCGTTAATTACATATGAGTGTATTAATTAATAACGAATATGACGATGAAATATTTGATTAAACGTTATTGAACTTTTATTACCTACTCTTTCCATTATATTACTATATGCTTCACACAAAATGTAACGGAAGCAGGGAAGGACTGTGTTCATCGGAGGCCATGGGTGACAAAATTAAATGAGGACTGCAGTTTATTCTTTGTTACCAGTTGGTCATATTACTTATCAATTTCTTCAGAGAGATCATCGTTATCAGAAATACTTTAACGTACTCGGAACTCGTAGAGGACGTTTTTGCGTTACCTTAAGTAGGTACTGAACATTAGAGTAAACTCGTCCCAGGAGAACAACTTTTTACTAAAAGTTTTTACTTATATAATATATATCTACAGTACATCGAATACTGTCTGTTTTTTTTTACTAAATAATCTGAACGTATTTTAGTAATGTTTAGGATTACATTAAAACGGCTTTATTCTTGTCGGGGTTCCAAATATCTAGAAATATACAGGAGAATTCTGTGGAAATTTACTCGACTTCATTTACAGTACAGGATCGGGATGTACTGTCTTTTCTTTACATCTTGTTCTTTCACTGCAAATGATGAATTATTTTGCCAATTTTTAATATATTTTATATTTGCACTTATATGTATTGTAAAAGGCCAATAGATTTTAATAAAAAAAACATGAAACCTATGACAGAACGAGACAGACTGCATATAAATTATAACAACAAATGTGTAATATATATTATTTTATAATTGCGGCAAGGTAAGTTGGCCGTTTTGACATATTACAATAGTGACGTGTGTTTATTTTCATAAAAATGTGATCAAACGCGGTTTTGTTTTGCACTAACATTGACACAAATATGCTGGAGGTGGTAGTTGTGCTGGCTAGGGTTTTTATATCTATAGGATATATATTACATAATTTCCAATTCTGAAAAATATTAATGATGAATTGTGTTGTAAATAAGTCTACTAAAACTTATAATCCATTAAGGATTGTGTGAAACGACGCTGTTTTTTTTTATTAGTAGTATCGTAAAAAGATTTGTTCGCGGGACTACGAGTATATTATACAGTTAGATATAGTAGTAGATAGATAGATATAAGGTTATACATATATATCGTTCATATAATTTAATAATCTATACTAAATTAGGTGTCCTGAAATAAGTTGCTGATAAATTTTGGGGCTAACTGCACGTCACTATTGACAATAAAGAACAGCAATTTGCACATTCAAGCGTAGTTGTTAGTTTATACGAAACTTCATGAGTTGATAAACGTCAAAACGGCCATCACAACGTGCTGTTATTATAAAAACGATTGATCGTTCTACAAAAAGGTTGAATCGAAATGATGTTTTGTGAACCTTTCTGTAGACGTTCAATTTTTTTTTTCATGAGTGCTCAAAGTCAAAAATTTCAAATGTCCAAAGCGTAGTCTGAAACATTGTCCACTGTGTATAATTAGGCAAATATTTGAGCTAAACATCGGTGTTTGTATAAGGTACATGTGCGGCCCCTTCTCTTTTGTCTACAAACCGCTTGGAGGGTCGCACCGACTCTGAAGCCCAGACTGTCTATGAATTCGCAATGCCCACCGACGTTTCATTCCAACACGGTGCCGCTTCAGTTCTTTCTATAAAGACTGACTAATGTTTTCCTTATGTATCCACCTTTCGCCAATTTTGAGTATATAAAATGCGAAGAATCGCATTCAGGAATTCAAATGATTATAATAGGTACGTTAGCTGCCTATTTCAATAATTACAACGATGGTAAGGTGATTTTGTTGTCCCAATAAAAAAATTGTTTGTCCATTAAAAAAAAAACATAATTGCTGTAGGTTTTAAACCTATCAAATTGTCGTATAAAGTAACACATCAAACGTTACTTTTTTATTCCTTTTTTAAATTTCCAAGTTTATTTGAAGAAACGTCAACATGATATTGTACATGTAATCAAATTTATCTTGGGTCGTAAAGTTTGTTTACTAGTAAAACGTACTAGTAAATATAATTGTATTGAAAATTAGAGTTGGAGTCACATGAGACAAACGTATTGTAGGAGGACTTTGCAAGACTTTGCAAGTTGAAGATATGATTTACGCTAGCAGTAAGTAGCATAAGCGAAACAGAAGAATAAAGTCGAAGATATGAACACCTTCGAGATCTGGTAGTAAATGTGAACCGTTCACCTACTAGATGCTTTCTTGTACATATTATTTTTTCAAACATTAAAAAACGATAAGTTAATTTCTAAAATTGGGACACGGTAATTAAATTAGATACAAGTTTAAACAAAAATAATTGCGTAAATAGTTAATATAATGTATGAAAGAAAAAACTATTAGCGTATGACTGCAGTCATTAAACTAACGACTTAATAATATATCCAACGACTTATTATGTAATCACACTGCCACTCTAACATTTAATTTGAATGTTATTATATCTAACAGTAATGGTGATTCTGCGTATTTCGATGTTCTATTATTATGCATAACGACCCGGACGTAGGACACAGGCTTAAACGTTAAAACCTGATATGTAGGAATATGGTTTTAATATATGTTGAGAATTTAACTTTGATCATCAGTATAAGCAGCTTTGAATCTATTTAAAAAAAAGGTGGAAAAAAGCTCAGTTCGAGGTCGCCCGCCTTCCATGCGGTGATTAGCAAAAAATAAAACTGAGTTTAAAAAACTAGACACTAAAAATAAATACATCATTTTTGACATACTTATATCATACTTTAAATCGAGTACCTACGTAGTATTAGATTATCATAACTACCAACATCTTAGTCACTAAACATTTCCTGTTCTGTTTGTGTTTATTTACAGTTTGAAAGAAACCTACACGTTTTTTTATGGCCCTTGGCCCAGTAGTAAGGAATGGGCGTTGATATTTCAGCCACTCAGTCCATTATTCATTTATATATATACAATATTGTCAATACACTTTTATTAGTTTTATAGCGTTTGATCACAATAGGCAAATCACCAGGAAATATAACCGGCACTATAAATTAATAAACTTATCGATAACTGTTTGGTAACATAGTGGATACTAATAACCGGCTTAGTAGTAACTAAGTAAGTAGTAATAACTAGCTTCGTGACTTTTGAAGTGATTATGGCTTAGTTGATAGCGTGTTCGAGCACCGCGTCGATTGACGTAGGTTCGAATCCTTGCGGCAAAGTTTGAAAGTTTTCGGTGAAGAAAACCATCGTTGTGAATCCATAGCATAGTGGTAAGACTTCACCTACGTCCGGCTGGCTAGATACCACGCTCAAGTTGAAAATCTGTCACCAAGCTCTTATTGGAGCATTACGACAACTGAACTTCACAACCAGATCCCTCTATGTTTAGAGTGTTTACCGTCTCTGACCACATCAAATGTGATTTTGGTAAAACGCTAAAACCTATAAAATGTTTTTAAAAAGGGTATGCTAATAGTGATGTGTAGTTTTGTATTATCACCACATATTATAAAACAAAGTCGTCCGCTGCGTCTGTCTACCTATCTGTATGTTCACGATAAACTCAAAAACTACTAAACTGATTGTAATGCGGTCATTACCAGTAGATAGAGTAATACATGACGATGATTTTGGTATATAATTAGCCAGGGTATTATGTAAATTGGTTGAAATATAAAAACCATTGTTGGAAGTATTGGAAAAAGTCAAGACGCCTGGGAGCTTTCATCGAAACCGCTGCTTAATTCTTTTGAGATATAACAAAACAATGCATATTGAGATATTTTCTTTTATAGGTCTACAAAAAAATCTCCAATGGCATATACCTATCTTAAAAGGATAGTTTACTATACCCATTTATCTACTTAAAAATGGACATATACAATGAGGTAATTGGAAGGCTATTTAGACGGGTACAGTATTAATCCTTATCAAATTAAATACATTAGTTACCTTAAATATTTCATGCATATAAGCATTTTTTTTTATTAACAAGGCAAGACAACGTCAGTCGGGCCTGCTAGTTATATACTAAATACAGTTGAGGAAAAATATATTTAACAACGATACCAATCAGTTGGTTTCATCATTTGACTCATATGCCAACCTCTACGGTAGACAAAAAAATAGCAATAAAAGGCAACGGTTTTTATACAAAACGAAAATACTCTTTTATAAAATAATGCACTTATTTTGTAAAGTGTACTAAATATATTCTTTGTAGTTTACTCTAAACGTTTACGCTATAATAAAACGAAAAAAGATTGTGAATTGTAGAAACATCTTGCAATTAATAATAATTAGTTTAAATACGTCAACATAAGATTGATGAATTATGAAATAATCGTACATACCATTTAAAGATCTTCAATGAATCTAAATCGAACCATTCCTCTGTACCTTTAGGCTCCTTTATCTGGGAATCATTATCAGATTCATAATTGTGTTCAGTGAGGCGTAAACCATTAGGAGGGCAGAATGCTACCGTCTAATTTTTTCTGGCTCACTTATTACGAGTTTCTTTGTGTAAAAATGTATTTGGTACCTCCTTAAGGGATTATTATGTTATACCCATATATACAGTTTATTATATAGGTAAGGTTAGTTTGGCTAGTAGTAAAGTTCTCCAGAATTATGAACATGATATAAGCCTTTAGGAATGAGTTGACCGGTACGGTGTCCCCCAGGGCTATGACACGGGCTCTTCAAAAAGAAATCGAAACAAGCTCTTGAAGGCCGGCAATACTACAGTGATACCCCTCTGTTGTTACAATTGTCCATAGACGTCGGTAATTACATACCATCAGATGGTCCGCCGGTGTGTTTGCTGCCTTTTGGCTTAAAAACATATATATTTGGCAATAATATTAATATGTTCTTTTGTACATGTTGATACTACACAATTAACAATACATATGGATGTGCATATAAATGGAGGAATAGTAGATTGCTTGTATCCGATCGACTCGTCTCACAGCGTGTATTATACATGAAAGATACGATATATAATCTGTACAGATTTTTTGAAGATATTTGCCACGTTTGGAATCAAGCCTGAGTCGCTAGTGTCTTTACAAACATGTAACTAACGGACATGAAGTCCAACTATACTTAGAATAATAATTTGTGGAGCATAAAATTAATAGTTTTGTGCCTGTATGTGATGGCAGCGACGCGGCGATCGGCCGCTTGAACCACTGTGTTGCCCTAGTAGAGATGTGAAAAATCCAATATCGCAAGCGGGAATTCATGTGCCATAATTACCGACCGATGTGAGCTATCGACCGCCTTTAAAGAATCTTCAGTCAATAGTACCAGCCAACAGTAACCAGTCAATAGTATTGAAAGTCAAGTTAATAGTATGGTCTCAATAATCACACTGAGATATTAAAAACGAAACCTTTTCTTTAATGTCACTATTAGTGTATTGTATACTCGATATGTAATAGATAGAGGGAAACTTAAAAAAATAATGTATACATTGCATACATGCTAGAAAAAATAATATTGCAGGTCTGGTGACTCTTCAACCTTGCCACCAGAAAATGTATCCAGAAGGCTGGTCGAATTGTCACAATATATGTATATAGCATATTGCATTGCGATTTCGTTGTATATTAGGGATGATCAAAATATACCGAATCCTCTGTATTTCGAGGCTCTCCTTATTCTGGTTTCATCGTAGTAAGATTGATAACAAACAAACCGACAGTCAAAGTTACTGTCATATTTATAATATTAACGCGGATTTATGCTATAAGTGGTAACGTATAAATAAATATTTGTTAATAGTTTCTCACTCGGATATTAACAAATACAATTTTTAACTAATTATCAATAATTCAAAAAGACATAAACCAGTTTCTTAATCGTTTAAACTCGTTTAAAACGAAGGTAAGGAACTATTACCCAATTTATTAGCTATCTCGTTAACTGATTATTTATGTGAATATCTATTAACCCATTTTTTCTTGTTTTATTTACTCATTTTCACGAGATTTTGTAAATTAACTGATTAGTTTCAAGTATTTTTTAAAGGTATGTTATTATTTTATAATTTATTTGTTGTTGTAAAAATACTTGTTTATATACTAGTATTGCAATGTGTGTTATATTTGTATTTTATAGGGATCAGTTTAGGTTGTTCTTGTGTGTATATTCTTGTGTCTTTATATATTTTTTTAATTCTCAAATTACATCCAATTTTGCTGAGCCAATGAAATACCAATTTAATGCTGTACTCGTAATAATCTGTAGACGGGAAGCGAACAAATGATTAATATGTACCTTGTCGTATAGTACGTGTAGCGTATAATTATTTTTAGCGGGCAAAAAAAAAATAGAATTTTGATGTGATATATTTTTGCACATATAATGATGTATATATTATGTAATCTTGTTTTAACATTGTATGTATAATAATATGCCATTGACATGACATTCTTGAGGCATATCTGGCCAATTTTATTTTTTGTAGCTCGCGACTACATCCGCGTGGAATTTCAAATATAAACTTAGTGTTTAATAAAATAATTTATAAATAGATGTATTAAAGCTCAATATCGACGATTTAACCAAGCCTCGCCATTTGCCAACGATTTTGCTCTCCGAAATATAGATTTCGTTTCTTAACCTTTTTGTGATATTATAAGTGTAGATTTAATACTCGGACACAATTATACTCATCACACGGGAGTCAGCAAAGAATTGGGATTGATCATACGACCTCTTATTGCGATAGTAGAACCAACTATCACTACGCCATGCAGTTGTTACTGATTTTTCCGTTAATTATGTGATTGAATATTGGACTAAAACATAAGTCTTGACCTATTGAGCAGTCCATGTATTCGGTTTTGTATATTTCGGTATAGGGCTATTATAGAGTGGATCAATATGTGAACGATGGTGATGTCTGGAATTGACTCCTCTCTGTGCATCCACTAAAATCGATTGTAATGAATTTTAATTATATAAATATATGTTAAAAAGATAAACCCGATCGAGTTTCTTGCCGGTTCTTCTCGATGACTGGGATGTATTCAGAACCGGTGGTAGTTTTGACGTTCATAAGCGTCTTCTTAGGGCCTAAATTGAATAAAGTATTTTTGATTTTGTAAAGAGGTAAACTAGTGGACTTTAGACGATTAGATACAATACATGATACAAAAATTTTTTTAATGTTATTATAAAATGAGATAGGTTTAAATAACATTTACCGAGTTCATAGACTTAAATAAATCTCCTTCGTTCATACCTTATCCGTAACGATAGCTGGTTTATTAATATAGGTACATTAGGAATTAATTAATTTTCCAGAATGAACGGAAATATAATGGTAAGTTGAGCTAAACTCAATAAAGAAACCTTTTAAGTATATATAACAAAATTATATATCGTCATTTTAAGATTATATATTTTTACTTAGGTTTTATAGTCCAGTAAAGCTATAGAAGAAGCCTGTCAGGCCAATAGCGTAGTCAGTTCGAAAAAAAAAAGTCGAGACAGTCCATTAGGACCGACGGCAGGAGTGAAAACTCAAAACAATGAAAAACTATGTACTATATACATAGTATACATGTAGCTCATGGGAAGCGTTCGGTGACGATAACGCGAGTTTCACACTTTTTGTTCACTTAAAAAGTACACATATGTACACAGTATACATATAGCTCATGGAAAGCATTCGGCGGCGATGATGCGATTCCATGATTTTTGGTCACCCAAAAAGTGTTCAACGCGTCTAAAGAAGTTTTCACTTCAAAAATACTTGGTTTATGTTTATTATATGTTTATTTATTTTATAAAATGTAAATGTGCACACATAAATTTGTATGATAAAATAGTATAAGAGTTACTGTAAAATCTGCAAATTATATTTAACAAGGTTTTGATCGTGGTTTCGTTCGCTTTAATGTAGTTTTGATCTATACTTGTGTTACCGTACATTTTACCCCTTTATTCTTTTCTATACCATTGACAACGTATATGTAAACTTTAATAATGTTTGGTTGTATAGTCAAGGAGTGATAGCGTAACAAATAAATGTGTACCTGAATAAATAAAGACATAATATGTCACATATGAAATGCATTGCTGTTATTTTCGAAATTATTAAAAATATCATTATTCCGTTGTTGGTTATCTGCTGTTCGTTATTACGATTGACGCTGGAAATAGTTTGGCGCTGTTATTGCAATGTACGCAAGCAACATCTTCTGTGAGTCCCACTTAATATTACAATATCATACGAAACTGCAAATTACCCAAGTAGATAATAAGTTTATAACAATAACTGTTGTAAAATAATAGATTAGAGTAATTATTTATTGTTATAAAGTCGTATTGGCATTCATAGTCATATAACGTTAATTTGTTTTTATCCTATTAAAATTTAAACCTTAGGGTAAATACTATGGATCTTTCCATATTAAATATATCAATTAAATCCTACGAAGGGAAGCGATCTCTCCATGTAGCCTAATTATAACAGATTAAATTAATCTCTGACACAGGGAAACTGATGTAGGCGAGGTCACTTCTTTAGCGTATAGCGGAATATTATATCTTTTATAAAATACCAAGGCAAAAATGTCTACAATAAACTTCATGGTTAGCATAACTGAATTCAAGCAAAAAAGTGATTATATAAGTATGAATGTTAATCGACCTCTTTTGTCAAGTAAATTAAACTTCACTTTTATGTAAGTTAATTTAATAATTAATTAAATTCACTGTATTGAACGAAGAGACGTTAACTAGAATCATTATATTAAACGGCAAAAGTTTCGTCGTTTTAATCTAATGTGAGACTGCCCCGAGTTGTTTCTTTTTTCGAACTAAGGCACTCAGACGATTTTTTGGCAACCAGCTCTAGGGTGCGCCGCGCACCTCAGCTTATACTGTTGCCTAGGATACAACAGCGCGAATGTAACTAAGGTAACTAACTATTCATACATATAAAAGTTTGTAAGACACACATATGTACCAGAATGTGTGCTCTGACCAACTTGAACATATATTTTGGATCTGACAACTAAGCTAAATTAAATGAACTCATTTTGAATAAGGGGAAAAACCCTTCCACCATATGTGTACCTACTTGTGTGCGTGTATGCACGTATGGGAGAGTGATTTGTGTTGTTTTGTTAAGCTAGTGATTGAACATTTTCAGAGTTACTGTATCGTGATCTGTGGTTGCAAGGGCATGGGCGCGAATATGCTCTGTTTAGAGAGGTGGTCGGGTACTGATAGTTCGCTGCCGTTATTTCGTCGGAAGGATCGGTAAAAATATTTGCGGCCGTCTTTCATGTCAAGGAACGCTCGATATGGTCTAATATTTCGCGGTGAATACTACTAACAGATTTGGATGACACACGACTTTTTCAAAATAACTAGTGGTGAAGGATTTTATGTACGTCCAGACAGATGGAGACTCTAGAATACTGAGAAGGTCGACTCTTATCGGGGTTGCTTCCAATCCGCCATCGATGGGACCATTTGCATAGAACGCGAAGGGCCCGTTGGATGCCGATTCTAAGAACTCCCGGCCGTCAACTGGAAGCATAGATGGCTGTCTCATTAGCATAACAACCTACCTCCACCTCCGGAGACCGAGGTAGGCCACTAATAAGTTGATTGGAGAGTTAGGATACGAAAATCGACCCTTGGATGCAAACCTGAGCATATCGGGTGGAGTGGGAATAGTTCACCTTCTACTCGGAAGCGGAAAGTCCTATCGGAGAGATAATTGCAGATTATATTAAATAATCTATTGTGGACGCGAGGCTGAAAAAGTTTGTATACGAGCCTGGTGTGTGAGACCTTATCGAAGGCCTTGGCGACATCGAAGCAGACTGCTACCGTGTGTTTCGGTTTAGGTTTCTTCGGACTTAGTTCGGAATTGTGATTTTCGTTTAATTTAGGAAATATATACCCCGTGAGGCGATGTACCTGGTGCATACAAGAGCCGAAGCTTTCGATGAAGGAAAATATTGTGGTGAAACCATAACACGAGAGTAGAATTTTTTCTAAATCGCGTTTCGATATTAACTACGCTCAAATGATTCTACTTACCTATATATTTATTCCAACGGTTGCTCTTAAGATCCATTTCTCTTTTAGGCCAAAGCGTCGCATTAACATCTTATTAGATCGTTGTCAAATGCTATAACCTATAAACCTGTAAAGTATAGAAAAAGTGAAAGATCAATAAAATAACGATTAAGTTAATAATAATATATTATACAACTTTTAATATCAGATATGTATAACAGTATAAATACAGATTTGATCTATCTATTCGTAACAACAGATTGTATAGGTAAATTTTCAATACCGCAAATTGCTTGAATCATGCCATGTATGTAGATTATGGAAGTATGAAATTGATTTCATAGTTTAATAAATTTTAAGGATCTCAAAATAAAAGTGAATTGATTTATAATTTTTTACTCCTTCAAAATGCCGGGTAATTTAGAAATCGCTGCACGCTGTAAGTGAAGCCAAATTCATAGTCTACTAGTTAGACTGTACCTTCTAAGATTATCTCGTATTACTGAGCTTTCGAACTACATGACTATTCCATTTATGTTTCGTGCGGTATCCTGCGACGTTCTAATTTCAGAATGTCACTAGCTTCATCCGATACTCTCTTGTATTATGCATCTACGAAACATTTGAAAAGTCTCAGTAGGTTTAATATTTAAATGGCTTTCGGAAAAGTTCTGTAACTAATTACTAAAGTAACTTAGTGGTAATGACTAAGTAACGAATGTAGTTATAAGTTTAACTCAGTATTCCCTAATTTACATAATACTAGTATTTGTCCACGGCTTCTCTTGCGTAAATGTAGATTTTATCTATCCCAGGGGAACAGTATATATTTTCTTGTTGAAAGGTACCGTATAGATTTTTATATATCCTTGACAACGTGTAAGCAAAATATCATAATAACAAGTTGAGTACTTAGTACGTGAAAGCGTAACAAACAAACACAAACTGATATTCGTATTTATAATATTAATGAGGATTTCTTTATGCAGCTACATATATTTAGGACTTTAATTTTGATTGAATATCAACTAATATTGTAAATGCACATGGGAGTTCGTTTATTTGCTTGTTAGGGCTATTATAGAGTGGATCAATATGTGAACGATGGTGATGTCTGGAATTGACTCCTCTCTGTGCATCCACTAAAATCGATTGTAATGTATAATGAATTTTAATTATATAAGTATATGTTAAAAAGATAAACCCGATCGAGTTTCTTGCCGGTTCTTCTCGATGACTGGGATGTATTCCGAACCGGTGGTAGTTTTGACGTTCATAAGCGCCTTCTTAGGGCTTAAATTGAATAAAGTATTTTCGATTTGATTTGTTCGTTGCGCTTTCACGACCTAACTATTCAACTGATTACCATAAAATTTTGGATCGTTGCAATATATATGTGTGAATTTTTAAATGGCTTTATTTATGTTTTTTTTATTAATTTCATACTTTTACATTCAAACGCCTACCAAAAACCGAAATGAACTTCGTTCAGACCAGTGGGGTCCATAAACCTCACACTTTTATATTATTTTTATAATAATGCAGTTATCACCATACAGCAGTTGTGACACGCATAATAGTAACATATCAAGCCCAAATTGAGTAACAATTACCATGTTTATGGGGATATGAAAGGATGATATCACAGTAGTAATCACGTTCGGACAACGCGTCAATCGATGTATGTACAAATCCTTGCGAATGAGCCGGACCTTTCGAGGATAGAAAATATTTTGTATTTTGATGAAACAATAGCATAGTGGTTGATAGGGCATTTTTTAAGTCCGCCTGGCTAGCACACTCATGTTGAAAATCTGTCACCTGTTGGTGTGTTCCGGCAGCTGCACTTGAAAGCCAGTCCTTCTCTAGGCTTAGTATATTTACCATCTTGGAACATATAGTTATTTAACATTTGGTGAGATTTTGGTAAATCGGTAAAACTTAGATCTAGAATATTAGACCTAGAATCGCTAAAAGTAGAGTATAAACTAAAGTAATAGTGACACTCTAGCGAAGGCGATAGCGATTTACCTTAGTTTTACTTCTTAGACACTTAGTCCATATCTAAAAATTGTGACGATAGGTAGATATATATAAAGTTATTTAAATTTCAAGGAAACTATAACTTTTACGATATGTGCATTTTCTTGCCGTAGAGACGTTTGGTAAGCGGTGAGATTCTTCTTGTCTTGTACGTGGATCTATTCTACATAAAATATATAAACGACACAGATGAAGCAAGCTAGTCTTTATACGTAATTGGAATTTCTTATAAATGTAGAAAGAATGGGAAAATATATCTATTATAACATCCTAAAATATAAAAAACAAAAGTCATTTATGACAGAATTATAATGATATCAAGGTTTCTGCACGAAGCGGGAGTTCTAGTATAAAATATATGCTAATCAGCCATTTGCATATGACTGAAAAATCACTGGCCCATTAAAGAGTGTAGTCGTAGAAGTGTGAAAGGATGGAGTGGGTAAAATACGGTTAACAAGGGACGAAGAGGTGCCATTAAAGGTCTTAGGCCTTCCTTGCTTTCCCCGTCGTTTGTCATGCAAATAGCGAGTGAATAATTTATGGACGATTCATCCCCGCGGTGTAGGGTCGACGATTTCCAAGAAATCGGCTAAGGGCTAACTAACACAATGTCCTTTATGTAAATCAAATAAGAGTTCTATGATAAATGTTCGACAATGTGTTGTAATTTGTTTGATTCAAGACTTCCATATTTGATTCATTCATCAATAAAAAAACTAATTACAAAAAAATCTATTAGTTAGAATTTATTAGTGAAGTAAAGTAAGTGTCGAGTGAACAAATGTACTCGATAGAAAAAAGTCTTCATTTCATTGTCTTTTATTATGAATAATATTTACTTGAAAAAATCTTTCTAAAAACGATGAGACCAGTCTGACGTTTCGGTTACTTTCAACTAATGTTTTTATTAATAAGAATTAGCTACACAAACAAATAGCGTATTATAGATAGCCCAGTGCAGACAGAAATGAAGAAATTGATGTTACAAAAATGTTACTAACTTTAAATAAGTAGTTATATCACTAAATACTATAAAACAAAGTCGTCCGCCGCCTCTGTCTGTCTGTCTGTTGGCGCTAAATTCAAAAACTACTAACGGATTGTAATGCGGTCTTCATCAAGAGATAGAGTAATACATGAGGAAGGTTTAGCTATATAATATGTCAAGGTTTTGTGCAAATTGGTCGAACTATAACGGTAATTGTTGGACGTGATGGAAACAGTTAAGCCGCTTGGGAGCTTTCATCGAAAACGCTGCCTAATTATTTAGAGACATAACAAAACAATGCACAGTGGGATATTCCTCTTTTATAGATCTACAAAAAAGTCTGCGATGACATATACCTATATTTTAAGAATAGCTTACTATACCCATCTATCTTCTAAAAACATGGTCACATATAATGAGGTAATTGGAAGGCCTAAACGGATACAGTATTAATCCTTATCAAGTTGAATACATTAGTTACTTTAAGCATTTCATGCACATAAGTATATATTTTTTATTATCAGGGCAGGACAACGCCCGCCGGGCCTGCTAGTATAAATTATGTACCAATTAATTAAAAATACATTAAAGACAAAACTCAATTTCTTTTTCACTTTGCTCGTCTTTGTTGCTTGATTTCTTTCTTTTATTTTGCTTATATTATATATCCTTGATTTCTCGCAGTTTAAAGTATTGTGCTTTATTTTTTTTTTTCGAGACAATTATCTCTATTACGATCTTGTTGCGTTAGAAATGTTTTGTTAAAAAACGTTTCACCAAACTTCGATTTAAGAAATTTATTTCAAACCAAAAAGGTATTATTACTTAAAGAAAAATTAAGCAACACATTTACCCAAACACGTCCACTTTCATACCGACTAATTTAGATTAAACATTTTGCTGGACATAAGAAAAATTAAAAAAAAATGTAGTTTACTGCAACGTTGTTCGTATGCATAACCGCGCTGCACCGCACCGTGGACGTCGTTGTGGACTCGAATAAATGAACGCTGTGTGTACGCTCGGTGCTACCGTCTGGTATAATTATAGAAATGTAAAATTTTTAGCTGCATGATTGTTACATATTTTGTACTATAGTTATGTAGACGTATATTTAGGTTACGGCATGAAGAATGTCTGTTTTTTATTTCGACATTTTCCAAGGCATAATTATTATTTTCGATTGTAATGTACAGATATAGGTACAATAATGTTTTGTAACGAAGTCCTAATTAATATTATTAATGCGAAAGTGAGTTTGTTTGGTTGATTGTTACGTAGTGACTACTCAAGCGCTTGACATGAAATTTTATGCTGAAAAAAGGTTGCGTTCTCGAAGAATAATTTAAATTAAGTAATTAATTATATTAAGTAATTAACTTAAATTAAGTAATTTAGTTAATATACATTAACGCGGGTGAAGCAAAAGCTAGTAAAGATATAAAAATAATAAGTCTTATAAGAATTTTCCCCTGAAACAAAATCTGCTATTCGTTTTATATAGGCGTAAAATGTATTAAATCACCGGCTTAGTCAAATTATTTTAGTAAATATGTATAGACATGTACATAACTCAGAAAACTTTCTTCCGCTTAGCTCTTTAACTTTATAGCTAAGTATGTAATAACTGCACTTTACTTTAGACCGTAAGCTATTTAAACTATGCCCCGTTCTAGAAAAAGTTCCGCTGAATTTTTTCAGGAAATTAAACTTTTGCGATGGCATTCTGGTGCTTTTATATTAAATTAGTGGATGCGAATTAATATTAACATTCTTCGCTTATGAAAGATATTTTAAAATCAACGTTTATATGAGTAATATAGTTTATGTATATATACATAGTATATGAATGTGGCATTGAATAACATGTTTTTATTAAGTAAGACTAATTTTCTCGTGTTTAATTATTTGTAAAATTGGTCATAATTTGTGATGTTCTAATGGGAATAAAATCAAAGTATCTTTCGTTTGTTAGGTGTAATGTCAAAAAGTTAGAGATCCTTTCAGTATATACTAAGTATAATTACACTGTTTCATATAGGTTATACAGTAATTATGAAATTTTACAGTTGTAACTGGAATAAACCCGTTACAGGGTATAATTAGTGGTGAAAAAAAAAGCGAAAATAAAAGACGTCCCATAATTAATCCAAATAAAATATATAGTTCCCGTGAAAGAACAGAACGATTTCACAAAAACAAAACCGCGAACGCCTGCTAGTATTTTAATAATAATGGAATTTCTGCTAACAAGTTAATTGCTCAACGTTTATTACGTCTTTGGAAGCAAACAGAATTTCGGAAGCGAAATATAATAATAGAAATTCAATTTATAAAATAACGTATATTATATCAGACGTTCAGTTAACTTATATATCGTATATACAGATTACATCAAAAAACAAATAAATAACATAACGCAAGTATAATATATTTTTCTGTTTGCTAATACGAAATTTTTATTTTACTTATTTTGCATTTGTTTCTTCTATATTTACACTAACTACGAAACGTTTATATTTCATAACAATATCGCTGGTTAGTTGGAATAAAATGCCGTGTGGCCGTCGCCAGTATAAATTAAAAGTGCAATAAAGTATTAATTAATTCGATACGTACAAATATACATAAATTTATTTTTATTCCCTATAATATACTTCTTAATTCGATTATTCTCTTTGGTAATGTAGTATTAAAGATTTAGTGGGTTATAAATAAAAATATTACGGTTACGAAATTGTATTTGTTATTAATAAATTTATCGAAAATAATATAAGAAATTATGTAAAGATAATCAAATCGAAACTATTATTTGAAAAAAAAATGAAAAAAACTTATAATCATAGTTATATAATTGTAAGATAAAACATTTATCAGAGTAAGCAACACGATAACTATGACATTTATAAAAGGATTTCTAGTTTCTTTAAAAACATGCAAACAGTATTGTATCATTATTATTTTTGAACATGAAGCTTATTTCTATTGGAATAAAGACTATAAACATTTGTTCTTTCGCATACAATGTAAATATAGATAACGCGGTCGCGTGTGGTATACTGTGTTCGTATTACCAGTATTACGTTTGTAGCAAACAGTATGAAGTTAGCTACAGTTATCAATCCTTCGTACTTTATAGGTCAGTATCGAGGTTATCCACGTACTTTATGGTCTTGCACTACAACGCAATAATTTTACAAAAATCTGTTTTAGTTAAGAACTGAGTGTCGATTAATATAATCAAGAAATGTGAAAAATTAGTGTAATAAGTGAAATTAGTGATAAAAGTGTAGGTAAACAGTTGGCAATTCATTCGTGATAACAATCGTGTTGTTATTCATTCTGTGATTTTAAGTGTTCACAATGGTGTCATTATCTAACAAGTTTATTTTATTCTCACTTCGTAAAAGCAGCTTGAGAACATTATCAACAACGTGTTTGAAGAATTCCAAAGTAACCTTCAACTGGGAAGACCCCTTGAATCTAGATTCTCAATTGCATGACGATGAAAAAGCCGTGCGAGATTCTTTTCGTACGTATTGTAATGAGAAATTATTACCTCGTGTAATCGAAGCCAACAGAAATGAAGTGTTTGATAAAGAGATTTACAAAGAAATGGGTGAGTTAGGTGCCCTTGGCTGCACTATTAAGGGATATGGCTGTGCTGGCGTATCTTACGTTACTTATGGGCTAATCACAAATCAATTGGATGGTATTGATTCCTCCTATCGATCTGCTATGAGTGTTCAGAGCAGCTTAGCGATGGGTGCTATATATATGTATGGCACGGAAGACCAAAAACAAAAGTTTTTACCTAAAATGGCTAAAGGTGAACTTATTGGATGTTTCGGCTTGACGGAACCAAACTTCGGTAGTGACGCTGGTGGTTTGGTAACAAGAGCGAAATATGATGCCAAAAGTAAAAGTTATATACTATCGGGATCCAAGACATGGATAACTAACTCACCAATAGCTGATATTTTAGTAATATGGGCGAAGGATGAAGAAGACAAAGTCAGAGGCTACATAGTTGAAAGATCTCAAGTAAAAAAAGGTTTAGATACGCCTAAAATCAATGGAAAATTTTCTTTGCGAGCGTCTGCGACCGGAATGATATTGCTCGACGACGTCGCTATACCCGAGGAGAATTTATTGCCCAACGTAGTGGGCCTGAAGGGGCCTTTCGGATGTCTCAATAACGCGCGATACGGGATCGCCTGGGGCGCTCTCGGTGCTGCTGAAACATGTTTGCGAATAGCCCGTCAGTACACATTAGATAGAAAACAATTTGGGAGACCGCTCGCTTCGAACCAGCTCATACAGAAGAAATTAGCTGACATGTTGACCGAGATAAGCATTGGGTACCAGGCTTGCTTACAAGTGGGTCGTTTGAAGGATCAAGATAAAGCAGCCCCTGAAATGATATCTTTAATCAAGAGAAATAGTTGTGGGAAGGCATTAGAAATAGCTAGGGTCGCGAGAGATATGTTGGGAGGTAACGGTATCTCTGATGAATACCATATTATTAGACACGTGATGAATTTGGAAGCGGTCAATACATATGAGGGTACACATGATATCCACGCTTTGATATTAGGTAGAGCTATTACAGGTTTACAATCATTCTATTAGTTATTTAAAACACAACTTGTAAATATATATCACATTTATTTTGGCATTTGATTACTATTTCTATTATTATTTTATAGCGGTATTTAAAAAAATATATATAAACTGTTTTTATTTATAGGTTGGTTTTATTTTTATTAAAATCATTCTCAAACCCATAAATTACGTTATAGAAACAAAATAAATAAACTTATGTGTATGATATTTGGTGCTGAAATTACTTTGAAACCAAGAGTGAGTCATAACTATGATTTTATTAAACATGTAATTTTTTTAAATAAAGAAAAGTTGTAAAAAAAGATGACTTGAATTGGAGGCGCCGGGTATCGATCCCGGTACCTCTCGCATGCTAAGCGAGCGCTCTACCATCTGAGCTACGCCCCCGTTAGAAATATTGGTGAAATAATAGTTATGTACTGTATATCCGTTTAGTAACAACAAGTTTTACATAATATTACAATAATCTATCTTTGTATATATGATTCTTCTGTACAAGTGTATATGACTGAACTCCTCCTAAACGACTGGACAGATTTTGATGAATTTTTGGTATGTTTTAGTCAGTCCCTTTATGGTTTAGATGCATAAATGGAATCGTTATACGGAGCCGCGAACTGATTCGGAGATTTGTTTTTTATTCTCAAGGCAGGACAACGTCTGCCGAGCCCCCAAGTATATACATATGTAGAAATGGAATGTAGTATATTACAGATTGATAAATTCGAACACTGCTATATTGTAATTTCACATTGATACACAACTGATTAGATTAATAATTTCTACACTGATAACAAGTTCATAACTTAGCCACATTGGATAAAAAAAAATCAAATAACAATAGCCGACAAAGGCTACTGTAGTTATTTTGAGTAAGTATTCGAAAAATATAGTTTTAATATTTTTAGAACACAATTTTAACTGCCAGTCTTTTATCCCTTAATATTTCCAACTGTTAAAACATTGAATATTTTTAAAAACGTTCGTGGAATTTCTTATTTTTCCGAAACATAATGTAGTGTTGTTGGAACGTTCCTCGTCGAGGATTTAGTACTGAGCCGTGATATCACCACGTTTCAGAATATTTATTTTAATAAGACGATATAGAATGGGGAGTAGGGAGAGCGAGATCTGGTTTGACGTAAGGTTAAAGTGGACGTTCAATTCTTATTTATTCAATGCTGCTATTAATTCATAAAAATTGGGACGAAACATATAGATAACAAAACTATTATTTAAACCTTCTTAAAACCTGATAAGCGAGCTGCTTTACGTACTATGTCATCCATGTGGAAGCGAAAACTTAAATGACTGTCCATAATCACTCCCAAGTCACAAATACGCGAAACTTCATTTAATAGAACATTTTCAATATAGTAATCATTTTCAAATGGATTCATATATGTTTTAGTGTCTGACAACAATCTCATCTGATCGTAAATAACGATGTGTACTAATATGGTAAATTCAATCGCAGCTGCCGGAAAACTCTTATACGTGTTTGACGATACATTTTCAACTTAACTGGTTTAGAACAAGCACTCATGTAAAATCTGATAAAACAGTATATTAAATCCTAAAAAAAATTTTTTTTTATGTGAAGGGGAAGCAAACAGGCATACGGCTCATCTTATGTTAAATAGTTACCGTCACCTATGGACATTACTGTTGTGTTGCCAACCTTGAAGAGGAGTGTCTTTCAATCCTTTTCAATCATGACATATATTTTACTAATAGTCTGTATTGTATTTTATTTGGGTTTCAGCGTTGATATAAGCTACATGAAGTTTTATTATTTCGTTTTAGTATTTAAGTAATCATGTTTTGTGATGTTCATAATTTTATTGATATTATTATTTTTAAATTCCGCTTCAGGGCATATCCATAATAGTCTAGCGACCAAAGCGAATAATAGAGAAGTACTAGTATAAGTACGCAACAGACACACAAAAGCGTAGTGCCGTGAAAACGAGCAGTTTTGTCGCCACACACATACTAAAATATCGTTTTATGTGCATGATGATCAACATTTATTGCACAAATAATAAGCTCGGTAGTGATACCGCATGGAAATTATCTTTAATTTTGTTACAGGGTACGTATATAATGTTTATTAAATATTCTATGTAACTAATACGGCAAATTAATGAACGACGGATTGAAAATTCTAATACAATTTTGTTAGTAAAGCGAGAGGAATAATTTACTTCTGTGTTTAAATGAAAGATGAAAATTATTGTGATTTTCACTTAGAACACTAAATTCTAAATCCTAATTTTATTTCGCGTTGCAAAAATGTTGTTATAACTCTAACTATACAATCCATAGGTTTAAATACAGCGTTATTTGTATTCGAATAGTTAAAACGGGTACTTATTTAAAAATTTTCCTCTTTAGAATGTTAGAGGTTATATGTTTTCAAAGTGAAGCGTAAAAGCATTACTATACTCTACGCTAGGCTGAAGATTGATTTAAGACTAATCCACTAACTGTAATTTCGATTAAACACTACAACGAACCATAAACTTCAACACTGTTTAATACACACTTAAAATTTTCATTAAAACACGAAATTTTTGTATTAGGTATACTCTGATATCAAAGACAATTTATCTTAATAAAAACAACAACTTTGATATACATAAAAGGAGATGAAAATTTAAATTTGCATCGTATTACTTAAACGAACAAAGAATAACATTAATATTGGTGTTACATAAAAAATCTAATTTAATAGCTTTCTCAAAACAAAACTGTATCTTGACTGACGCTCGTAAAATATATCTACAAATTTCAGTAATAACAGAGAGTATCATTCGTTTTGATCGAGCGGTACGTTTTTAATCCCGTATACAAAATAAAAAATAATTTCGTTGCGACAAACGGCACGGCAGGACCGCAAACCACATAAGCTTAACCTCAATCTCACGGCTTGTTTAAAATGTTTATTTTAAGTAATGCCATAAAATTTCGATTGCAAGTGATCCTCTTCAACCAAGTTTGTGGTCTCGTATTATATATGATGATGAAATAAATAGTGTAATTTATATTTTTTATGCTTGATATTATTGTTGATTCAAATAACTATTTCAAAGACTTTTTACGGCAAAAGTTTGCTATTATTTTCTATAAAGGCGCTAATTTATATTTAATTGGTATTCGATTAAATATTTTAATATTAATTAGATTAACCTCTGGACTGTCCAAAAACATAAAGGTTTATGTTCCATACAAACGAGGTACAGGTTAACAGACTGTTGACAGCGTAAGTTTTAAAAAATGCCTGATTTATTACAAAACCAAAAATAACAAATGATTTTTTTTTTATATTAAAGTGGGCAAACGAACAGGTGGGTCACCTGATGATAACTGATCACCACCGTCCATAGACACTAGCAACACCAGGGGAGTCGCAAGTGCGTAGCCGGCCTTTTAAATATGTGGGCTTCCGGCGCTCTCACTGACCGAACGAAACGCAACAGTGCAACCACTGATGTATTGCAAAATCATAATTTTTATGTAAAATGTATTTTTATATTATACATCATTTGTAGGAACTTTTTTTTACTAAACCATGAAATTTATAACGTGCGATGTCGTGAAAAAAAGAAAAAGATTTAAAAACATAATCCGCCATTTTGATACATATATTTTAAAAAATTAGCCGAGGGGGTAAATGCTAGCTAATTTGAAACAACGCTGTGGTAACACGTACAACAAGATTTCAAAAAAGAGATTCATGTACTAAATAAAATAAAATTATTGGCGGAATTTTGGAATGTTATGAAGTGAATGTTATACGTTATCCATAATCTTGTGTTCCTTGCATCTATATTTTGTAATATTGGTGTCGTTTTACGTAATATAGTTTGGTTATTGTGCACAGGTGAAGTGGATGGGAAATAATGTAACGGAGCATGGATTCTAACTTACCACAAAATTCTCTGGAAAGTTCTAACAAGACGGTCACTACCTTGTTAATTCATTGAAATGAACGCAAGTAACTTGTAATATACCTTACCTTACCTGGTGGCCAACAAAAAAAAAATATTTGTATTACATCACTATAGTTTAATTTAATGTTACCAATACAGTGAAAAAATATTCTGTTTCGAGATTTTTTTACTGTAGCAAAGAAAGGGGCTGCAGTACAATCCAAAAAATATGGCGGCCATCGACAGAAAAACTATTCATCGTAGGTCGCCGCTGGCATGCCGGCCTACGTGAATGTCTATCCACGTTATTCTTGAAGGACCATTGAGTAATATTAACATTCGAAGAGTTATTTTATGGGAATACGTTTATTACATATCGGTTATTATTCTTTTGTGACAACTTATGATTATTTTAAGCTAGGAAATTTATAACGGGTATCCGTCCTTGCCGAACAGTTCGGGAGGGTTATATGAGACTTTTACTCACTAAAACTTCAAGGGGTTCCTCAGGCACCTTGCGGCTGCGCCTCGGGAATAGCTTACGCATACTATGAGAGCCTCATCACTTGCTCGCGGAACGAGACAATGGAGTTTCATTCGCTCCCGTTCTCAACCCTAAATCAAAGCACAACCTAGAGCGAGATAACGTATAATTCCTATAATAACAGCGTACTATGTGAAATGAAATTTAACCAAAATTAAACATTTAAACAAACAAGTTGATTTGTATAATAGTGATAGCAGTTTTCTGATTACAGAGCTATATATTCAATTACTGTTAATTCCAACAAAATTGCTAACAATGATAAACGCGCCCCGGTCGACGGACTCAACATATTTTCAGTTATCAATAAAATATTTCAAGCCTCTGTAAAATATTTACGTTCTCATTAGTCTGGTTTCCCATTGCAAATGGCTGGATATAACGCAGGCTCCGATCCGACACTCAACGAATTCGCTAATTAACTTCGTGTTCAATGGAAGTGAAGTATGATTGCAACATAATTATAGTTTGGCGTTTTTGAGAGACATCGAGTAATTCTCCAAATAACTATTACATAAGTAGTCGTTGCTTATTATACATACGTCATAGGTTTGTAGGTTTTATTATAGCATTTTACACAGAAAACATTACAGATTACGGTACTTTTGATTTGCTACTAAGCGACGCTTTGCGATAGATAGAGAGAACGCTTTACAAAATCGAAGCAAGCCGATTAAGGTCCGACATTTCACTCTTCTTCCCGATGTGCCAAAACAAATGCCGGATACTGTAGTTTTTACAAGGAGCGTCGCTTGCATGCAATAAAATATGTATATACATTTTATTAGAAAACTAGTTTGTGTTACTTTTAATTTTTAACTTTCTAAATTGTAATTTTGGCATGATTTCGAATGTTTGACCGTTTTAAAGTAGTTTTAGTTTTATGTAGTTTAGATAATGCTCTGTAAAATTCTGTATTTATCATTGAACCTCCTGTCAAAATTAGTGCAGCTGTTTCTGAGTTTAGTCTGGACAGACAATAGACAATTAAATTTTATTTACATTTAGTGACCAATTGATGTCATCATTAATGGAATATAGGTATAGTAATGGAATTGTTTTTTTTTTCTTTTTTATTTTGAACTGACTGCACTGTTGGCTTGACAGGCCTCTACAGTTTCACTGGACTACGTTTTATTTTACACACAGCATTTGCCATAATAGTTGCGTTTGTTACTTTTTTTTTATATTTATTCATATGTATGGCGTAAATTCTTTTTCTCATTAATAAATAATAAGGGTCGAAGAGTCTTTACAACGCAACTGGATTTTTTATATATTTAAAAAGTAAACATTGTAGAAAATAAATAGCGTTAAAAATAATGATAGCATTAACATCACAAATGAAATCCTGTAGTTGTGAGTTTAACTCATTATAGTGTAAAAGCTGGCAGAATGTTAAATAAACTATTTTGTTAAATTTCATTCCCATTTTATGTTGATTAGCAGTTCATGCAAATGATTAATATTTTCGGTCGAAACGTAATTTATTCTGACCGCATTTCGTTGGTAAAATATTACAATATTGTTAACAAAATTATCATAATGTTCACTCAGATCTACTCAATTTGTTTTTTTTTTTAATTCTTATTTATTTATTTAATCGAAAATTGTTTGTAGGCCTTATATGTACATTATATGGCTTATCATTTTAAGCACTATTGTGTTTGCTGGCAATCGTGAGCAAGATTGAGAATCGTACATAAATAAACATATTGTTTAATTTTGTTAAGCTCATTATTTCGCATAATTTTTGAAAACCGATCAAGACGAGAAGATACAACCCGTGCGTTACTAGAACATTCCTTGATACAAGCAAAATTATACGCATCCAAACATCACTTTGTAAGTACCTATTGCAAAAACGTCAGATATTTTCGGTACGAATTCTATATATACACACACACCGAAATATTTGTTCTTGCATTGCTATTTCATAGCTGATAAATGAAAACGACGTAATATTTAAAAGCATATATTATTTGAATGTGATAATTTATAATCATTTTATACGATAAATGATTTGTCGTAACACATAAAGAAATAGAAATGATACAGATTCGTAATTGACACATGAGAAATTATTTTTTACTAGTCTATGCTCGCTTTTTCGCTCGCGTTAGTTTCGCCCAACCCTCGGGAACAATACGTTTTCTCCGGATGAAGGGTACTCTATGTCCTATTTTGTACCCTTGAGAACGTGTAGACAAAATTTAATGATGATTGGTGGAGTAGTTGAGGCATCAAAGCGTAACAGACAAACAAAATGGCATTCGCATTTATAATATTAATTAGGATTAAATATGAAAACTGCAGTCATGCATGAAATGTTCTAATTATTATTACCGAGTATCAAATAAAAGTTGTACTGGAAATATCGTCTTATGTATATATATATATATAAAAAACAATGATTGTTTAACCACGAATGGACTTTTCTATTCCACGAGCGTTGTTTTTCATGAAACTTTTCACATTTCCGTTAGAAAAGTGGAGCAGTTGGAAAGTTTAGCGTAATTTGCATCTCACTCCTACAGATCTGAATTACAATGAGCCACGAAAAGCAATTAATACTTGAAGTAGCCCAATTCCGGTTTAAAACTAAATGCTCTTTTGAGTTTTCGCCTTCATTTACATTTATATAAGGCTCTGATTTACTGATAAGTATGTGATTTCTGCAGATAATCACGTATTCAAAATTTATTTATCAGTTACCTAGCTAATAATTGGCACTTGCAATGTCGTTTACGTTGCTTATTATCTAAAGATAATACTACTTTTATATAAAAAGAAAACATAAAGAAATTGGAATCAAAAATATACTTTCCTTACAACATTTCTTTGTAAACAATATTATTGGTTTACTTGCCCTATCGTTCGCATGCACACCACATCGGTTGCTCCACTTCCCCAAAGGCAAAAAAACACATTGCTAAAGGCATACCGCTTATAAGAATTGTAGTTTATTCAAATTTTCATAACATTATGACCAATGAAGGTAGTCATATATTTTTTTGCAAATAACCAAGATTCTAAGAAGTTAAACTATTTTTTTAATTGAAATCTATGCAGTAGTTTTTATATTAAACGCGCTCAATGCCAAACCACTATTAGAAAAAGAAGGTGGTGGTTATGAAAGAATATGAATTACTTACATTAATGCATTTTTTTTCCAGGATCTACTATTGTTAAGAGAAAAATCATAAAAATGTTTGCGTTTACTTACCTATACATAACCAAAGTATAATAATAACTTATTTAACAAAAAAAGTAAATTATAAATGAGTACAAAATAGTCAATAAAATATTTTTTTACTGTAATTTTTTTTATTTGAATCATTGCTTTATGGCCCCGTAAATAACTTAAAATAGTATATTAATCTGTAAAAACAAACATTTCAGCTTTATTTGCTTATACGTCATCATTACATAGTATACGTACATACATACATTGTCAGTAAACATAGTATAAATACATTTCAAAAATTAAACTTTGTACTACAGTTTTTAAAATAACATGGATTTAAAGTTATTATAAAACGGATTTAACTTTTGTTTAAATACTAACTCTTAGATAGTTTTTTATAAAACTTGCTAAAGGTAGAGAGAGATCCCTTTCTGATATACGCCCTTTTACTTAATGGACTCGGTTGTGCGTCAAGCCGTCTGGGAATCCTTACCATTCATAGCAAGAGCCATATCTCAAACGCATCTACTCTTTGTCTGGCTTACAAGGGTATGGCTGTCGTAAAGAAAAACGAGAAACCAAAACGTATCGTTCGTAAGATATTTCTAAATGTTAAAATACTTTGTAATATTTAAGATTTCCATATTAAGCGTTTCGGAGTAAAACTCCTCGTTTTAAAACTGAGAAAATTACACTAAATAATAATACATCTGTTTTTCTTTTCAGAATATCATTTATTATTATTGTATAACTCCTTTGGTATAAACAGTCAAGGAAGTATAAAAAAAGTTGGCAAACTTTATATCTGAAAAGTGCGTTTTAGCTGACATACAAAAGTTGTCGACTATTTTGTTTAATGTTATTTAGTGTCTGAAATATTTTAACGAATTCGAAATGAAAATCTTGTTTTAAATAATATTTCTAGCAATAAATGGACGACAAACATAATAATAATAGTATTTTGAAATGCTATGTTTTATAAAACTTTGTCTGAAGAACCATATTTCTTCACGCGCTTTAATGAAAATCTAGCGTGTTTTTGTTGAGTATTTTGTAAAGGCTTAAAGTTGAAAATCTGTCACCTCGACTTATTTAAAGATATAATTTAATGTTAACGATTTAAGTCATAAATACATTAAATTCTCACTGTATATGCAAATTACTATAAATCTAGATCGCAATCAGTGTTTAAACTTGTTACATTTAAAGGCAATTGCCCATTTTCACGGAACGCGATCCGCCGCGCGTTCGGTACACACCGAGATTGCTGTTTTAATTTTAACAATTATCATATTTTTTCACTTAACATCTGTTGGTTTACCCTTTTAAAGATTTCAATTATGATTTTTTTTTTGATACTTTTACCGTAGTCGCTGAAGTCGAGTTTTAATAGCTGAATATTAAATGGGCTCTGAATAAGAAAAAATTCTTCCTTTTGTAGTTTTTAAATAGATAAATTTTACCCATTGTCTTTTTTTTAATTATAGGTATCTTGAATTTAGCTTTTTTTATACAAAAATATAATAATGACTAGTTTTCAGCCTGCTGCTTTACTCGCGTAGACAATAAGTTTCATATTTTCTTTTTTACATCTAATCGCAAGATGTCGCCGATTACTATAATATTTTTAAAATGTTCGGTTTATTATAACCATATTATTTCCCATACTAATTTTACCACCGCCATACTATTTTACCACGTGTTTCATTAATTGTGTCTAAAAGTTCCCGACCTAAATGGTGTCTCCAATATAAAGTGTCTTAAATTTCACATTTCCACCCTTAGCTTATTGAGTTGGATGATGATGTATCAGTCAGGAAATAGTTTTTATATGTTACGAAGTAGTAAACAGGCGTACAATACATCTGGAGTTAAGTGGTCACTCTAGCTTAAAGCTGTGCATAACCAATCCCAATAGAACCGCAACTCTGAAGCCAGTTACAACAGATTGATTCATTAGAGGATTAAGTTGGAATGCCTTTTGTTTCCACCATTAGTATATTGATTTGGAAGATGATGGATCAGTCAGGGGTTAGCCTTTTATATATTACGAAGTAGTAAATAGGCTTGCATTATATCTGGAGTAAAGTAGTCATTGCAATCTATAGCTACACATAATCAATCTCCATAGGGCCGTAGTCCTGACTTCAGTTATAATAGATTTCTACACCTCGGGATTGACTAGGAACGGTTTGTGTGACAGTTACTATATGTTCCCGTTCGATAAAGAACACGGCAGGGACAGACAATGGCTTCCTAGCTTCTCTTCTTCCTAGCTACGACTATGAAGTAGAATATATTTTGCCAAGCACCTATATATTTGTTTGGCAGTAGTAGCTTAAGAGTCATTCCTTCTCCAGGTTTAGAATGTTCATCATCATAAACCACATCATCATTTGTTATCGAGGAGATAGTGATCAAAGGATTTACACAACTTAAATAACAAAAAAGAATTACAATATATGTTAAAGATTATATGTGTAAAGGTAATAACACTATACAGATTGTATTATACAAGTCAGTAAATAGTTGCAGAAGTACTGTACTAGGTGTGAGGGCATAAGTTATAGTAGTGTAATGTTAACAGAGCTCGGTGCACCCGTGACAAATTGTTACCGTAATGAGGGCTCCACCTACACCGATAAAAGTCCATACATACATGCTGCTAACAATTTAATTAAATTTGTAATTACATTTGAAAAGTTTCGCACATTGCATTAGTAATGTTGGTTGTAATTTTATAATATGAATAATATGCGTTGTTAGTGAAAGTATCGCTTTAAAGATATATTGTTTACAGTTAATATAGTTAATATAGTTACACTACAGGTAGATTACCATCTGTCAATAATAACATGATATATCTTTAAAGCGATACTTTCACTAACAACGCATATTATTCATATTATAAAATTACAACCAACATTACTAATGCAATGTGCGAAACTTTTCAAATGTAATTACAAATTTAATTAAATTGTTAGCAGCATGTATGTATGGACTTTTATCGGTGTAGGTGGAGCCCTCATTACGGTAACAATTTGTCACGGGTGCACCGAGCTCTGTTAACATTACACTACTATAACTTATGCCCTCACACCTAGTACAGTACTTCTGCAACTATTTACTGACTTGTATAATACAATCTGTATAGTGTTATTACCTTTACACATATAATCTTTAACATATATTGTAATTCTTTTTTGTTATTTATACAATTATTTTTTACAATTATTTATTCTTTTTTGTTATTTATACAATTATTTTTTTATAATATTTCAGCTTTTAGCGTTTGGTCACAATCTCCCCTGATGTTAAATCATGATGTAGTCTAAGATGGTAATCACGCTAAACTTGGAGTGTGACTGATTCTCATGTGTATTTGCTGGAACACACCTATACACCATTGGCGACATATTTTCAACTTCAGGGCGGTAGCTAGCTATAAGGGCTTAGAAAAAGTCCTACTATAATGCTATAGTTTCATCACGACTTATTCCTTCACCGACTCATTCGGAAGGTTTCGAACCTATGTCAATCGACGCGATGTCCGAACGCCGAACAAACTATCCCCTGAGCAATTATTGCTTTATTATTTTTGTACAATGGTATGCTATTCAATTCATGTATTATCGATCGATCAGGTAGATTATGACAGAACTGTTTCAACATAAAATAAAAAGTAGCTCGTAATGTATATTAATATTATAAATGTGTAAGTAACTTTGCCTGTCCATTTGTTACTTTTTCACAACCAAATCCCTAGACCGAACGCTATGAAATTTCGGATATAGGTAGTCTGGAACCTGGTGAAGAAGATAAGTTACCATACATCTGGAATTACTTGAGTTCCAGGAAAAGTTAGTACTTCATATTAATTGTTGTTGTGGGATGAAGGGAGTGGTTCACGGAAGCGGTATGGGAAAATTGCGGACTTACCGGTTTGGATGATGCGGATTTTTCGAAGTGCACTTCACTCGCGGTGGAATATATCTTTTCGATATACTATATTGAGTTGGCAATATTCATTTACAGTAATGTTCACTATATTGTTAATTTGGCGTACCGTTGTAAGTTTTGCGTTGCGTATGCGTTGACGATTAGGGTGCGTCCGCTATCAAGATGGCGGTAACAGTGAAAGATATAGGAAGGGGAAAGAGGTGGGCGAAAGGGGTGAGATTGTGCGTTTGGAAATTTAAACAACAACACGCACCAACATTAAATTATCGCTTCTCGGCCTTTTGGCTAAGATCAAAGTGTACCCTCCGCAAGGGGGACAATTATGTCTTAAAAAAGACATTAAATTTAATGAGTGTTTTGATAATTACCCATTATTTACTACTTAATTTTATAAGGATATATTAGATACTTGTGATACACTTAGATACAATATCAAAATGAATAATTTGATTATATAGTATAAAATCTAGTGTGTAGGTTCACTAATATCGCAAAAGCTATACGCATAAGTATTTTCTTTGTGTTGCTTACTTCGTCTTGTGTAGGTGTATCCTAGATGAGTTGTTAACGCTGTCGGATTTATAGAACTCCTTGCACCGATTGTTGCCTGTTTCTCTGCCTGGTATTTGCGAATCCGGGGCGGACAGCTAGCTATCCATAAAATAAAATATGATTTATTTATGAAAGCTTACATGCTACGCATAAATTATAAATTTCTTCATGAGAATCGTTTTAAAATTTCTAGTTGGCCCTAGAGTAGAAGCATTAAAGTTTTTGCGGGCAAGTAATGCTAACAGGATCGTGGAAAAAGTTCCGTTTGTGTAAAAACATTGCTTTGGAAAGTCGCCAGGAAGGCGGCGCAACGACGGCGGTGGTGTCCAGCAAAACTTCCTACAATATGTTTAGATTGTCGTCAATGACCTCATTGCATTTTACTAGGAAGGATAGTTCACCCATTCTTTTAAGTTTTTTAAAGTATGTCATCTACGAAAATATATATGTAGTAATTAAATTACTGCTAAATCCTATAACTGCAAATCCATAAAACATGTACTTAGAAGAAAAGTTTGTAAAAAATCTTTTCTTAGACGATATTTATTCGCTTCTTTGTTTTTTTTTTATACAAGTTCGGCAAAATTACTGCAAAATACCTGATGGAAAGTATGGTACAATCCAAAAACAGTTGCGACTGTCGGTGTTAAATACCAACGGCAGTCATCGCTATCATTCTTTGGCCCTGCCAGGCTGACAGTGTATGGTAGTTCGAAAAAAAAAAATCGCCATCATGCCGAACAGCAAAAGTGCCTTTTCATGCATCGTTTGAAGGATCTAATATCGTAAGAGGGAAGGAATAAATTGGCCGGTAGGTGATTTCACATCTTCACAGTATGACAGAAATAGTAATTTTTGAACTTCTTCGTTCTTACTAGGATGGTTGCTACTATGAATTTGTGGAGATGCATACCCGCCCCCGTAATTTTGTAGTGAAGAGGAGAAGATGGGATGATGTTAAACAACTCTTCAGAACACTCGACAAGATGCATACGATGAAACGCGCTCAGTATGCTAGTGTCTTTTCGTAATTGAAGGGGTTCAAGGTTATTAGTAATGTCTGCATCATTCATAATGCGGGCAGCTCTTCGCTTAAACCTGTCTAGGGTATTATTGAGGTATATAACTTGTGCCTTATAAAGAAGGTTTAGCTGGCCGGGCGTGAAGTATTCCGGTGAAGCTGTAGAGGCCTGTCAGGTCAATAGCGTAGTCAGTTCGAAAAAAATCGGGAGTGAAAAGCCGTCGCATTCTTCTCAGAATGCCCAGTCTGTTAGATATTGCTGAGACAACACTCCCAATGTGGTTTCTGGGATTAAGGTCGCTCTGGTTATCGATCCCTACGACACTTAGTCTGTCACGCCATACAAACGAGCCATTCTGAAGAGTGAGGAGGGGAGTTTTAAACGTCTAAAAATGGCACCATGTCTTAATCCGAGTATAAACTAGATTAGGTAGGTCTGTGTATCTGCGAAGATAGAATATGTATTATTTGTTCACATTTGAGATAACTATATAATTTTTTTCAGTCGAATGAAAGAATTGAAAATAAATGTTATACTGATATAAAACCTAATATCACTGATGTTGACATTAAAAATATATATACTCGTACGTTCCAATGGTTTGAAATGCTATTGTTACTGAACATTAATATCGAAATGGCGACACCATCGTTTCGACCGGTTTCAAGTGCGAGCGAGTACATCGTTAGTCGAAGAGCTTTCTTTTGTCTCAAGAGTTGCGACATTCGCTTGTTACGACTTTTCATCTGAGATCCCGTCGCGTCCGTGGCCTTCCTTTAACTTATTCATTGGGCGTTTTTCCGCAACACAAATACAGGTAATAAAGGTCATTTTATTCTTTGTTCTACATCGAATTTTGTTTAAATTATTTTTACTTCGTTTGTGGATCTAATTATGAATAAAATTGCAAATTTCGAACGAATGATATTCATTCTGTCATTATTAGTTCATTTTTGGTTACTTTAACGTGCTACTGTCCAAAAAATGATCGGTGCATTTGCCGTTTTTAGCAGTATTGAGTTTTAGTATTCAGAGTCAGGGAAAACAAACTGCATATATACATTTTAATTAATATACTTAATTTTTTTTATATCTGTTGTTGACCTATGTACTTCTGTTCACAGATAACACTAAACTAAGAAACTAATTAAACATAATTCGATAAAGGCGCAAGTTACAGAGTTTTCGTCTTTTCTCTTATTATTTAAGATTTAGTTAGATTGACCTCTTCTCCTTACGGCGGCACCATAATGCCATTAACTATTATGCTATATACTATGAAAGACGAATGTTGAGTATTCTAAAAACGGAAATTTTGAAATATATTATATTTATTTATACATATAAGTAAAATTAATGTGTCTTTTCTCTGTCACAGTTAATCCCCAAATTGGCTGAACAAATTTTAATCAGATTTCATTAGCAAATAGAGATTTTTTAGATTTTGTATGTCTAGGTTACATATCACTACACTTTTCTATATTTCTATAGTGATTAAGTGCTATTGATTAGAATTCAACATAGAGAACTTAAGATCTGTAGAAAGGATGTATGTATATTAGTCCGAGATCCACCGTCCATTTGTGACATTGATTATTATTAAGTTAATTTTCGTCAGTAGCTTCATTTTAATGAGACGTCTAACTTTTTTATTATGCACATTTTGGATTGTAGTAGCTAACAGTTATCATTTTTGATGACCTCATTAGCTATGCATGTTGGACGGAGGGGACTCTTTGATTAAACCATACATTTTGAAAGGGAAATATTTATTCGAATTATTTAGATAATTATCTCGTAATGATAAAAAAACCAGTTAGTAATATATTTTTGACAATCATCAAATCAAAATATTATATCCCCGCTGCCCCTGTTAGCTACCACAATCAAAAATGTTTGCAATAGAATAAGTTAAGAGTCCTATGAAATTGAAGCTACTTACGGAAAATTATCTTGATAGTAATCAATAGAAAAATTGACGGTGAATCCGAGACTACATAGGAGTTATGACAAAGTTATAATAAAAAAAAAAACCAAAGACAACACACAACCAGTCCAGTCATGTTCATGAGAAGTAGGTAATAGTTGGTAGTAAATATAATTTGCAATGTTACACGCCTATCTATATTATGTATTAACAGATATATTTTATAAAATTGAAAAGCTCTACTAATATTATAAATACGAAGGTGAGTTTGTTTGTATGTTACACTTTCACGCCTTAACTATTGAAACGAATTAATGCGGACGAAGCGAGCAGAAACTAGTCACACAATAAATAGTTCACTCGCAACTATAGAATTGTAATTTTTTTTTTAAATAGGCTCTAGAAATTTTACTAATTCTAGTGTGTAAACTGTAAAGTTTATTTTGTGATTAAAAATCCAATAAGGTTAAACACATGTGAACTGCTGATATATAACGTGGAAGCATTTCGAGCACCTCACGGTAACACTAAAGGTTATTTATGGTAAGCCCGCTACTCAGTAGACGACATACATTGAGTTCGGGTTATCGTACTAACGTGCTTCGTTCTTTTTAATAAAGCTTTTTATTGTCGGTAAGAATATGTTTTCCCCTGCATTTTTTGCCCAGTTATAGGTTGAACAACAACCGAATCTAATATTGAAAAATTACATAATATAAATTGGTAACAGGCTAAACTTATCTTGTAGAAGTACTATTACTAGCGGTCGTTCAGTGATCAAAACTCGAACATAATATGGTGCAGATCCAAAGTTTTTTCTTCACGCGTTATATTATATTATATATTATTATCTGTATTTCTTTTCGTTTTTCTTTTCCAAAGGTATAAACCGTATTGACTTTTGTACACATATTGTAGACGTAAAAATCGGGAAGTATGATGAATAGAGATTTATTTTATTTATTTCACAATAACGGTCACAATAGATAGTTAAATAGGCTCTCTTAACATTCAAATAATCACGTTATTAACTATTGCAACCTATTATAATAGATATAAAACTATCATGCACAATATACAGAAGCTTAGAACCTAGAAACAAAATACTACATCAAAATGAGACTATATGTAATTTATTTTTTTCCGTTGAGATTTTATTGAGGCTAAGGAACAATATCAAGTTCAGATTGGTTATTGTTATATTTATGGCACATTCGGTAGAGGGGCGAGTGTTGTCTAGCGTTTATTAAGTACTTTATCAAGAAGTATATACTAGCGATTCAGCAAACGACTTGTTACGAGGTAGTCATGTTTAGTCGAACGCAAACACCAAAGGTGTTTAGAAGGTATTTAGATTTATTTATTTATACCTATAAATATAAATAAAGTATGATACAACGGCTAAACGAATATTAACCAAACTTTTATGGATAAATAACTGTTTTAGAGTATTATTTTAATTTTTTTATACTTCATAGGTCTTAACCATAATCTTATCTCTCAACTTTTTTTTTTTTTTATGTTATAGGGGGCAACCGAACAGGTGGGTCACCTGATGGTAAGTGATCACCGCCGTCCATAGACACTAGCAACACCAGGGGAGTCGCAAGTGCGTTGCCGGCCTTTTAAATAAGTGGGCCTCCGGCGCTCTCACTGACCGAACGAAACGCAACAGTGCAACCACTGGTACTTCACGTCGGTTTTCTGGGAGAGGGTGGTACTACCCCGGGTGAGCCGACCCATTCATGCTGAAACCAGTAATAGCTTCAGCGTAGCTCTACCACCCAGTAACCTACTGATGTTAAATCATCATGGTGGTCTATGGCGGTAGAAACGTTAACCCTGGACAGGGACTGGCTCTCAACTCAAGTGCAGCTGCCGGAAAACGCCTATAGGTGCTTGGTGACAGATTTATAACCTGAAGGTGGTAGCTGGATAGCGGAAAGGTGGGCTTAGAAAAACCACCTACCATTACGCAAAAAGCCTTACCACCATACTTCTCTTAATATAATCTTTACGCTTTATTATAAAATGTTTATGCAGCAATTATAAATCGAACAGAAAAACGATAAATTAAATTCGGTAACACATCTATAGGTTTTAAGTAATCATTACAAAGTTACAAATAAAACAGCTCGTATCTTACAAATATAAAATAATAGTTCACATAAAAGAACAAAACCGTTTTCAGCAAAACTAAGTCGCGAACAAAACTTATTATATAACACGTCAATCGAATCATAAATAAACAAAGTTGCTAGTATTTATTTTAATTTTTCAAATATTGATCTATTAAGTAATCAGAAATACTATATATTACTAGAAGAAATGAATATAACTGAATTCATATACAATAATCAGAACATACACACACTGAATAAAACTATTCAAAGAAATAAACAAAAGAAAATTATTTATTTTCATGTATTAATTAAAGAATTTTAATTACAGAAAATTAATTACATTGTTAAGCTTTGAGAAAATTAATTACAGATTTTCGGAGACGAATAAAAAGTATACGATTCATATTATAATAACAGGAGGCGCGACATTATAATTACGATTTAAATTATGAGCGGACCAAAAGAGATTTCTACAAGGAAAAAGAAGTCAAGAACAGCCCTTTATTTTGATTTGTTCCTTTGTTCTCGTTAATGAAATGCCATTTGTAGATGACTATCTTATAACAGCGGTGATGGCTTGGAGCTCCTAGAATTATACCTCATTATCGCGTTCAAACGGTTGAATTTTGATGCCTAGTAAATTACTTCTATAATTATATTTTATTATAATGTTTCAAATCATTTTATTGTGTCGGAATTATTTGTGGGCTACATTTATTTTTGTTTTAGATAATAAACTTAGTAATAAAGTTATTTTTTAGGTTATGCAAGAATAAGCGGAACTTCAAGCTGATATCTACGAATGTATTAATATTATTAACCACAAAGTATTGTTTTGTTTATTATTTTATTGAAATTTAGCGCCTCTGGTATTGCAGGTTCAAGTTCTTGCATTGAGTAAGTAGATTCAGTAAGGTAGGCTGTATAATACCACGCTACGTCCCACAAGAGCGTAGTAATTGCCATATAACAGGACATGAAGTACGCTTATCGAACATCAAGTAAAAGTGCCAGCAGGCCATGTGGCGCAACATGGCGCATCTAAAACCTAAAAGCTATAATAAAACATGATAAAACTACTGAGCCCAACTAGTAGAGTAACCAAAAGTTATAGAATGAAAGTGTAAGAGATGTCAATAATTATTTTAAAGAACCAAAAAAAAAAACTATTTCCATACTTTATAACGGAAAATTAATGATTAGAAACAATGGGTACTGAATGAGAGACAAACATCAGCTGTCACGACTGTCGAAGATCCGATAACCTTTGGGGTTAACGAGTTCTTGAAAGACAATCTATTTCAACTAACGAAGTATGGAACCCTTCATTCAATTTAATGCTTTAATTTAAATTTGTAGCAACCGCATTAAATATAATAAAACAATAATTAAAAATTAACTTTTCCATAAGAATTTCTAAAGTTGCCAAAATGTTATCCTGCTCCTTTACCTTTATATATAGTTAATATTTTTGTTTGGTAATAGCGATATTGGTCATCCATTACAGTTCGTTGAGCGTACGTAATAAAATCACAAGATTCAAAGAACGTTTCCATCCACATAATGTCGATGTTCCATGAATTTGCACAAAAGATTTGCTTCTAAAATTGGAAGTAACCAGTTAAGTAGGTTGGGATTGTTGCATGAGTTAACTGAGGGTGTTTATTTTAATACATCGAGATTTACAATACCTGTATCACGTGAATCGTCCTCATATATTGGTGAGTAAGAATTAACACTGTTTATTACTGTGAAAAGATGATGGCTCAGTTGCCAGTGTGTTCGGACATAGCGTCGTATGACGTAGGCTCGAAACCTAGCAACTGAGTCGGAGCTTTCAGAGAAGGAAAATATCGTGGTGAAACCATAGCATGGTGATGGGCTTTTTATAAGTCCGCTTGACTAGTTACAACCCTCGTATTGAAAATATCTCGCCAAGCACTTGTTTGTGTGTTCCGGCAGCTGCAGTTGAGTGCCAGTCTCCCTCTAGGTTTAGCGTGACTACCATCATAGACCACATCGCCATTTAACATCAGATGAGATTATGGTCAAACCTATAAAGTGTAAAAAAATAAATAATTAAAAACTTTAATTTTACTGAAGAGAAGAAAAATAAAATAGAACTGGCAAATAATTATATGAGTGTTGGTATTTCCGTATCGATTGATTAATATTCGTAATTGTAATAGAAACCATAAATATTTGTATTTGACTATGATATATTAACCATTAATATATGAGTTGATTTAAATTTTACTTGAAACAAAAATACAGTGTTTCGTAAGGGATTTTCCATTAAAAATAACCTTACTTCTTGTTCTATATATAGTCAAAATATAAAGTTGTCTTTCGCTCTCCAACCTTATAGATTATTGGAATCGTTAATGCAATTACTCAAAGACTAAATGTAAGAGCCTCGAGTGCTTTCTCTCTCATCAAAATTATGGAAATTCAGATCTCCGTTTGCAATTTAGTAAGAGCTATTGATACAAGCAATTTTTCTAATGCATCCACACGCTAGCATTATCGTGATTAAAGTCTTTCATATTGGCAGTCGCGTGTGTGCAAAATTTATATAATTGTTCGTAGAACTTGTTCTCTGTAATGTTAAGTTTTATCAAATAATTTCTTAAAAACATTTTTGTTTGATTATCCATAATAATAATCATGTCTGCATAAGTTTCTTTCTTTTATTTTGCCATAGAACTATATTGTGTCTATCCGTTTATATACCAGGAATTACTTTTAAAATAGCTTTATAAATTTTAATGAAATGTACCGTGTATATATTACTGCGCAATTGGTAGCAATATTAACTATATCGCTGATACTTTTACAAAAAGACATAATCAGAGTAATGTACGGAAGGGAGATATAGGACAAACTTCACTAGTCTAAGGGATTTGTTAAGTTTCAAATACTTAGCTATAATCACAGCTTAATTTGTTAAGCCTTTACCTTCTTACATGTTATAAAATGCAACATCTCTTTGTAACTCATTGTGCTTAAAACTTGATAAATACTTTTAATTCAATTATCTATTATTTGTATGTGTTTTAATATACATTTTAATACATAAGCAATAACAAACGTTGGTAATAATAATAAATTGAATTAATTGAAGAAAATTTTTAAAGCGAGTTTTCAAGAATTACGCTACTTAAACTGCTGAATTAAATAAGTGTATGGAATGAAAGGTCTGATAAAGTTATCTAAAGTCTAAACATTTTTATTTTAAATGACATTTTTATGTTACAAAAAAAAATGCGCTTACGTGGATTTTTGATATGTGTAAAACTATTTCTCATCAAATTGAATTACTTTCTTGGCGTAAGTACTGCAAGTAACTTTTAAGTTCAGTGATGTCCATCTACATGAAAAATTAGGTACTGCATAAAAATGCGCACCGACCTGCGGGAAATGTGCTCTTACCGTACTTTTAAATATATTTATAAATACAGTAACAGATATAGTTCATATTTATATTCGAGAAAATGCTTGTATACACATAACTGTTAAAAGCCAATTACTTAGAATAGACATTTTAAAGGGTACAGAATCATCAAACACTATCATCATGTTTTATGAAACAACGATTCTAATTTGACTTAATGTACATCGATCGATGCGTGCTCTTGAAAACGCCAAACATTTATAGCGCTGTCGGGTTCATCAAAGAGCAGTCGATAAATTGCACGCTACGCGAATAATAAGTAGGGTCCCATACTGACATCAGCCCCTACATAAATTAAATTTATAATCAAACCGACTCCCCCAAATGAAATTAAATTATACCTGCCGTTGGTAACTTTGGCCAAATATTTACATTTCAACTCGAAAAACGCCGTAATTCATGAGCTCCATTTCACGGCTTCAAAAGAGGGAGAAGTCACTTTGTCTCTGCATTATAAAAGGTGCTTCTTCGGTATTCCAACGTGTTTATATGATACGCTTAATTAAACAGCGTCTGTTTTAATTTCTGCTTACTCAAGGTTGATAATTTAATAACGTTTCTCTGTACGAGGCTTTGGAGAAATTATTATAATATGCCTCTTTTTGAAGAACATTTTCGTATCGGAAGGGACAGACATTTTGAAAAATATATTACACTAACTCTGCTCGTGGCTTCGCTCTCGTTTGTGTAGATTTTGAAAATGAAGTACAGTCCATTTTTTATTTAAAGGTATGGCTAAATAGAGTATCCCTCTTTTATTACAGTTGAATTTTTAATCCTTTCGGTTATTTTAAGACGCCGTCTAGTACAGTCCAAGTTACTCGCTGATAGTGTAGCTTTATTTTTTGAGGTTTTTCTTTGAAATCACTTTATAATAATAGTTTTCATGGATTTTATTTGGACAATATCAACACAGATTATAAGGTAAAAGATAAGTCAGTGCTGCAAACGATATAACAGGTTTATATGATATTATGAAGTTGTGAACTAAATATAAGGGCGATATTGGTGTGTCATAAGGAGAGTTGAAAGTAATATAACTAGAAGACTATTTAAGTATTAAAATAAATTGACACCGAAGAAGAGGAAGGCTGGAGATAAGAATGTATTGAGTGAAGAATGATATATGTATACAAGATATGAATACAAGATATGAATACTAGGATGACAGCTGAAAGAGGTTAATATGTAGTGCTAATCTTACTTAGGTGGCAAAAGGATAAGAAGAATTGGATACTCAAAGTACAGTAGCACTATTAGATCTAAACTGCGCGAAGATATTCAGTTACGTGATCTAAAAATCCTTGATGAGTCAATTTATTGACACGTTTTACCACGAGTTTCTAGTTTCTTCGTTTCTCCATGTACCTCTTTCTAGATATAACATCTTTTACATTACATGTAGGTATTTGATATCTGTACAATTTATGTTAGATCAAGGTTCATAATAGAACATGATCTTAGGCCAAGAAAAAATATTAATCCTTCTGCTGATTTTTTAAAATCCAGATCTTAAAATGGCGGATTGTGCTCTAATTTTTTTTTATATATTTCACGACATCATACATTGAAAATATCATGGCTTAGTAAAAAAAGTTCGTGTAATTGAAAAAATAGTTGCAAAATACATTTTACATACAAATTATAATATTACAATACATCATTTGTTATTTTGCAAAGTTTTATAATAAATCAGGTGTTTTTTAAGGTTATGCTGCTAACAGTCTGTCGACTTGTGCCTCATAAGATCTACATTCGTTTCTATGGGACGTAAACCTTTATGGTGTTGCACAGTCCAGGGGTTAATAAAACTTAAACTGTTGTGTACAATACTATTAAATTTTCCACAGAAGCTCCTTACGATGTAAATAAATATTAACAAAAGATTTTTGAGAATGCATCCTCTAAGAATGTTAACAAACAAGTAGTAAAATAAAAAAAATGTAGACAGTCATAAGGACTGACGATAGAAGTGAAACTCAAAACAATGGAATGACTGTGTTCTTTTTTGAATTTTCAATCAATTATAATCTAAATTATTTAAAATTCATAATGTGTAATTTGAAATTATTAACATTAAGCTCGTTTTCACCTCTGTGGACATTCCGAACAATAATTATATACATTTTTATGTAGTTTATCAATTAATCAAATATATGTTTACACAGGTCGCTATACTACGCGTCTGGCACAAGTGCAATACGTCACGAGCATGTTAAGATCGTCGGTGATGCGTACCCATAAGTTTTTCCCGCCAAAAATCGTTCAACGGGGCTAAAGAAGTTTTCACTTAAATAAAATGATTCCCTACATAGATGGAAAATTCCATCAACATCACTGCTAATAATAAATGAAATTGTAGATTGGAAATTTAATAACGGAAATAATTAGCAAACTCATTAATGTATCTCGGTAGTTTGAATCTACGTACTTGTGGTATATGTTAAATTAAAACCGCATTTCGCTGACAGCCCGAAAATTTTACATTTATAATTTACTGCAAGGATCGCGAGTTATTTCGCTATGCAATACAAAAAGTGATTCATTGCGCGCTGGTTTATAGTGTAAAATGAGCGGTATTGTTATACTGAGATTTATATTTGTGTACACAATATATTTACTATTACGATTATGACTACATATTAAGTAATATACGTATGTACATATAATTAATTATGTATACATCAACTGGAAGAATGTACTTTAATCCTTTCTATATATTATTATATGTAATATGTATATATATAACCTTTCCAAGGTATATGTAATTTGAAGTGTAAACCAATTAAATCTAATAATTTTATTCGCCGGCATCGATTTTACATATATAAGCTTATAAGGTTACACGGTGGTAGGGCTTTTTCTAAGTACCCCAGATTAGCTACCACCGTGCTAGCACTTGTTGGTGTTTTTCGGCGGCTGCCTTTTGAGAGCCAGTCTCCCTCTAGTTTAACGTGATGAGCGTACCATGTTAGACCATATCGTCATTTAACGAGTATAAAAAAATCTCATCGTAATACAAGTAACAATGTAAATTTCAATGAGTAAGGAATGTTATTAGTGTATTATAATTGTGGGGGAGTGTTATTGGTGAAAACATGAAAATGTATGCTAATAACGATAAAATATCTAGTACATTTATGTGGTCCGTCTTATAATCAGGTAGAAATAAAATGATAAAGAATAAAAAAATTAGGTAGATATATGGTGTTTTTTTTTCTGCCATTTATTAAAAGCAACAAACAATTGAACTCAGATATACATATAAGAAATATTACAGTAAAATTAAAAACATAGTTCTTAGATAACAATCCGCTCCGCCGCCCACAGAGTAAGTATAAAAATATTTTGATGGGCATTTATTACAATACAATAGACAATACAAATAGTCGAACTATTATAAATGTTATTCATAGATTATTTATTTGATCTTATAATTTTGTGTAATATTATTGCCTTCTCTATAAATAAAAATAATTTGCCGAATATAAGCGCATCACTTCACGTATTTGGCAAAATCTTTGTTTGTAATGTATGAAAAATCTTATGGAAAAGTGACAAATTTCGTTTAGAAAATCTTCGTATAAATGAGTGAGTGAAATAGAAGATAGTAGGGACGTATTTGAAAAATATTAACAGACTTGACAGATCGGCCTTCAGTTGTTCATTTGTTGTTCATTTAATTACATGACCGTATTGTAAAGAGAAGATTTTCTCTCATTTTCTTCGTTATTACACCCGTAAATTATTATTATTATTATTATTTTTATTATAGGGGGCAAACGAACTGGTGATTCACCTGATAGTAAGTGATCACCGCCGTCCATAGACACTAGCAACACCAGGGGAGTCGCAAGTGCGTTGCCGGCCTTTTAAATATGTGGGTCTCTGGCGCTCTCACTGACCGACAAACGAAACGCAACAGTGCAACCACTGTTACTTCACGTCGGTTTTCTGTGAGAGGGTGGTACTACCCCGGGCGAGCCGACACATTCATGCTGAAGCGAGTAATAGCTTCAGCGTAGCTCTACCACCTACAATAAATATGAAAGTTCCATTAAATACTTGTTCTTCAAATCAGAAGGTTGAACAGATTCTAATGCACTGAATATAAGTTTATTATTTGTGATAAAATACGGCGTCTTTCGTAGATAATATATTATGCAAAATACTTTTTTTTATACTTTATAGATTAGCGTTTGACTACAATCTCATCTGATGTTAAATGATGATGCGGCCTAAGATGGTAGTCACGCTAAACCTAGAGGGAGACTGACTTCCAAGTGTAGCTGTGGGACCACACCAACAGGTGCTTGGTGTCAGAGTGACAGAGTTTCAACTTGAGGGTGGTAGCTAGCCAGGCGTGACTATGGTTTCATCACGATGTTTTCCTTCATCGAAAGTTCCGACTCAGTTACTAGGATTCGAACGTACGTCCTTCGACGCTGTGTCCGAAACTCCAAACACACTATCGACTAAGCCATGATCGCTTCAATAATTTAATTTTTAATTAACGAAATATTGAGTTAAAATTATGATAGTAATAAATGGTATGAAATGTAATGATCATAATTACTACTAAATTAGAAGTCCTCTACATATATGCATACTAATATGACAAACCTAATAGTAATTTATAATAGTCAAAGAATCGATTATGAAACTGGCAAATTGCAACTTCATAAAATAACTTTGAATTTCGATAACATCGACATCAAAACCGCGAAGACTAACCTCGGTTAGTTTACTGCAATAATAACTCAAGAACTTCGTTCGTTGTTTCCGTTCTATCTGAACTGGAATGTCTTTTGCAATTTACATTAATTATTACAATTGTAAGTATAACTAAATGTTGAAACTTAAATTTAAATGAACCTGTTAATATTGAATTTTTAATTATACAAGAGATAACAAGCTCATTAAGTCCTCTGGTGCTACTACATTTGCTATCACCTTCAAGTTGAAAAGCTATTGCTATGAACGTATATCTCTTTTGTGGTTGTTGCACTTCGATCAGTTCCTTTAGGCTCCTACCATGCTTATCATCTTGGACTAAATTCTCATTTAATATCAGCTAAAATTGTGGCGTAACGCCAAAAAACTAAAAAGTATTTAAAAAAACGAGTTTATTCCGTAAGTTGCTCTGGTATTTCAAAAAGTCCCAAGGCTTTGTAAAACGAAATATGTCGAGCGGAAATTACAGTAACAGACGAGAATCCCTTGCCATCATACTCTTTTTAAATATTAAGATTTTTTTTTTTTTTCGAACTGACCTACACTGCCGGCTTATACCGCCTTCACAGTTCCACCGGACTACTAAGGGGAGCGCTTAGGGCACTCACCCGATTGTTTTTAGGCGAAACATCTCAAGGGCACTCGGTGCACCTCGGCTTGAGCTGTCGCCGGATTCCCGAACTAACTAAGCTAGCTAAGCTATCTATCCATACAATACTCATATATGAATTCGTGAAAAATGCATGTGTGACCATGCATGTTTCACGAATGTATATGTGTATTTGGTATCTGACTACTGTGTTACGTGACCTATTTCAGTCCGAAAAGGGCAAAAAAAACAGCCCACCACTGAGTGCCTAGATGTGCAAGAGTGTGGGGTGATCGTGTAAGTGTAGAACATGTGTAAATCACTGTATTCGCGCGAGTAACATACTCGAGGGCTCCACACCGAGGGACTACCTAGGCTCGAGCTGTTACAAGAAAAATCGCGACGAGTGTGCGGGATCGGATCTTCACCCCCCGCTCACGGAGGCGTGAGCAGAGAGAGTCGCGGGCGTGGGCGCAAACACGCATCTTTTGAGAGGGAATCGAGCTAAAAAATAAAGTACAACGGCACGGTGCCGATTTAACTAAATAATTACGTAACAAAACCTAATATATCGGTCTATTATGTATGAACACGCGGGTTCGATCTGATATTTTGATTTACGCGAATTTATTTATGCGCGGCGCGGGTTAATTGCTGTACCGTGGTCGCGACGGCCGGGAAAGCGGAGATAGCGTTTAAGAGCCCGAGCTCAGACGTACTATTAACTAACGCGTTAAATGCGATTATCTCTTGTACATCGTGTACCAAGAGTAAGCGAGCTATCCAGTCTATACCGGAGGTCGATGCTGAAACCGCGATAGGTGGCGCAGGAGTGGACAGAGCCTTTGGGGGCTGGGGCTTGGCTTTAGGAGCCGAGGGAGCTGGCGGGGAAGGCCTTACGCGCCAGGAGAGCGCGCTCGGCGGAGTAGCGGATGCTGCCGGCGCACTGGAGGTGCCCGGCAGTTCGGGGAAAGCCTTCTGGCTTTGTATGGGCGGAGGCGGAGGCCGATTCGTCCGAGTCGGCGGGCCGTGCGCCCTGGACCGGGTCGCACGACCGCCGCGACGGTGATAGGTCGAGCGAGGCGCACGGGGACACCCGCGATAGTTCGCGGTATGACCCGTTTGCTCGCAGAGGACGCAGCTCGGAGGCTCGACGGATTCGGGAGTGCGGGGGCACTCCTTAGTGGAATGATCCCCGAGACACTTGACACACCTGGGACGCAGGTGGCAGTGTCGGGCGGAATGACCGTACACCTGGCAGTTGTGACACTGCGAGGGTACCTGGGACTTGCGAGGAAGCTCGACGTAGACAGGGGACAGGCCGCAAACTGAGTTGAGGCTGAAAATAGCCTTGCCTTCCAAGGAGCGGTCCAGAGTGACCAACACCAAGTTGAAGGGGGCCTTCGTACGGGGGTGGCGCATGCGCTGCACGCTCCGGACTGGGAAGTCCTGACCGTTCAGGCAGTCGCAGATGTCGTATTCGGTGAGCTCAGAGGGAACTCCCCGAATGACGACACGGAGGCGGCGCTCTTCCTCGAGCGCGTGGGTGAAGAAAGGGAGCTTACGCTCCCTGAAGTATTTGGTGAGCTCGCGATGCTCATCGGGGGTCGAGACACGAATAGAAATGCCGGCAACAGTGTTGACGGCAGACTTGTAGACGATTTCCTTCGACTTAAGGTCTTCAGAAATCTCTACCCATCGAGCTTTGTCACGGAAGGTGACGGGAGGCGGTAGGCGTGGCTTCTTAGCCGCGACCGCGGGTTCCGCAGCCGAGGCTCGAGCCGAATTCGCGGCAGAGGGCGTGGGAGAGGCTCGGGGCACCCGAGCGCCACCTATATTGGGCTGCTTTGGGGTCGGACGTCCCGCAGCAGAGTCGCTATCGGTCTGAATCGCGGCGCGTGGGCGTTTACCGCGGCGCGTGACGGTTGTGAAACCGTCGTCATCGGCGGGCGTGGTCGCGGGCGCAGGCACGGTCGCGGGCGCAGGCACGGTCGCGGGCGCAGGCACGGTCGCGGGCGCGGTCGCGGGGACTGTATCGTAGTCCATGTCCGAGTCGTCATCGGAATCGAATTCCGAGAGCCTCGTGAACGGGTCGTCCGGGAGATTCGCGAAAGGGTTCGCGGAGAAACAACGCGGTATCTTACCGGGAGGGTTGCGCGCATAGACTTTCCGGAGTCTGTTATATTCCGTGACGAGATTCGGATCTTCCTTTTCGACGAACATGTGGAAGCGCAACAGTTCTTCGAGGTGGACGGTATCATCAACGGCCGGAAGGGCCGGATGGGCACGCGGGGTCGCGGGGGTAGACATGACTAACCTCCCTGCCTGAGGGGCAGGGGGGTGCGCCTAATTTGAATCTAACGGACAATCCGTGTCCGGGCCAAAGGGAAAACGCGACGCGACGCGAACGCGAATCTTCTCTTCAAACTGCACACGGCGCGGCGCGAAGAACGACGCTCTGCACGGCACACGACGCGCTGCACGACTCTCGAAGCGCAGCACGAGGCACGACGCGTAGCACGGCGACTCGACGCACTGCAAACAGTGTGCACGGCTTCGCACCGAAAAGTGCGGTTTAAATGGTGCACTAATGGAGGTGCACCGTCGCTCTGAAAAGAGCGTACGATCGACAGTAGCCGCTCGAACACACTAAACTTCCGGACACACACGAAAATATCCGACAACTGCGCGCGAGTTGCCGAACTAAACGGACCGTCAGAGCTGCGAGCGGGCGCGTGCGCACTCGGCCGCTGCTCAAACGAGACTCCCACGACAGTATGCCAAATATTAAGAGTTAAAAATTTTAATTAAAAGACTCTTTGCGTGGCTCGGAACGACTCCAATTAAAACTATGTCTTCGCTTCTCCAGGTACATAAAAGAGGTGGTACCGAGTATAAAGACGGTAGATAATTGCTCGGTCGCTACTATTTTAGCATTGTGGCCTTGTCGTTTTGAATACGTAATTTGTAGACAGATTATATTCACGCCACTCATTGTATTGACATACTCGTACATTTATTTTTATTATCCCTTTATTTGTTTTTTTTCTTCTTTATATATATTTAATACAATAAAATTACAGTTCCTTTGAGTCTCAGTCATGATAAAACTATTGAAACGTTCCATAGACTCATTTCTAGGTTATGTATTTTTTTAGATTCGATGCACCCCTGCCGTTTTTTATAATGTCCAATGAAGAAGGCGGGAATCAGCTAGTAACTTATACAGCATTTGACCACAACGTTCCCTTTGTTCTAGAAACTATGTCATCTAAGACGGTAACTGACTAAGCCTATAAAGACTGGTTTCCAAATACAGTTGCAGGAACACATCCATAGAGGCTTGACGACTGATTTTCATCTCAAGGTTATCAGCTAGCTAGGCTGGTATAAAAGTTACCTACCATCATATTATGGTTCCAATACGATATTTTCCTGAAAGAAAAGCTCAGGTTTAATTAAGTATTCGCATTTACACCGGTATACCCGGTATCCGAATGAATTACCACTAAGTTATTATCGTTCGAATATATGTAATGCAATCACAAATTTTGCCTGTTAGTACGTACACTCATTTCGTGAAACACAATTTATAATTTTAATCTCTGTTATAAAATATTTTTTATAACTAAGGTGTTGTTAATATATCTATTCTTACAAATTAATTATAATTATATAAGATATAAACATCTACTAGCATAACCACATACAAACAGGTACACAAACATACACGAGCGCTGTTAAAACACTATTAACCAGGTGGACAAACTTTTCTGAAATAGAAATCCACAAGACAGGCCACGACCCTAGTGTGGAGATCGACGTGAAATCTAAAATATATTTAGAAAAGTGTTGATATACTTATGTGTATGAATTGCTTAAGGTAACTAATGTATACAATTTTATAAGGACTAATACTGTATCTGTATAAATAGCCTTTCAATTACCTCATGATATGTGACTATATATTTTTAGTTGATAGGTGGGTATAGTAAGCTATCCTTAAAAGGTAGGTAAATATGCCATCGTTGACTTTTTTTGTAGATCTATGAAAGAGGAATATCCCACTATGCATTGTTTTGTTATATCTCAAAGGGATTAGGCAGCGTATTCGACGGAAGCTTCCAAGCGGCTTGACTTTTTCCTATCCTTTCAACAATTATCCATCCATATTAACCAATTTACATAAAACTTTGACAAGCACCTAAACCTTCCCCGTGAATTACTCTTTCTATTGGTGAAGACTGCGTTACAATAAATTCCGTAGTTTTTTTAGTTATCGCGAACATCCAGACAGACAGACAGACGAAGCGGACGACTTTGTTTTATAATATGCATTGATTAATTATTAATAGTATTATAATTATACTATCATATATATACTATATATTCTAATTAATGTTATAAATGCGGAATTGAGTTTATTTGTTTGTTACACTTTCAATCCTTAACTACTTAATCGATCTTTATGAAATTTTGCATACACCTTGTCAAGGCTATACAAAAGTATACAGAGTATTTTTTATCCAAAAAAAATGTACTATTCCAATGAGATAGGTCAAATTTATTAACACCACCGAAGCCCTGAGCAAAAGCTAGTAGCTAGTATATTGTAACTACCGATTTTTTTTATTCTGTTGTTTTCGCATATATGTTATTCGAAATTAGCAATAAAACGGGAGAGAGAGGTGGTCGCAATTTGATACGAGTCACTTCCCTTGCTCTTGACGCGTTGCATGAACCTTATGTAACAAGGTCACAAAGATTCCTCGGTCATGATTTAACTACAAGTCAAAGAGTCGTGGTAATTTCAAAGCCCGTTAAATTCCTTGAGATTAATGATCACGTGCTCTACAAAATTATCAAACGATTTGATAGTAGCAGACTCCGGTTTGTATTTTTTTTTTATATTATAGGGGACAAACGAACAGGTGGGTCACCTGATGGTAAGTGAACACCACCGTCTATAGACACTAGCAACACCAGGGGAGTCGCAAGTGCGTTGCCGGCCTTTTAATATATGTGGGTCTCCAGCGCTCTCACTGACCGAACGAAACGCAACAGTGCAAGCACTGTTACTTCACGTCGGTTTTCTGTGAGAGGGTGGTACTACCCCGGGCGAGCCGACCCATTCATGCTGAAACAAGTGATAGCTTCAGCGTAGCTCTACCACCTACAATTGTAATGTATATGTAATGTAATACAATGCATAATTAAGCCAAATATCTTGTTAAGTAATGTAATTAAGGAATATTAAAAAAAGACTTTGTATAACTGCTGGCAAATATGTACAAAACTTTAAATTCACGACTTTATCCATGGCTTTAAATGTATAAAAGTAGAAAAGAAAATGTTACGTGTGTTAGTCTAATATTACAATTTTAACAAACTTTAGTTATATCTTTATCGATCTCTTAAGTAATTGTTGATTAGCAACCCTTGTGTTTAATCTAATATAATATTATGTGGCCTTAAAAATAGTATATCTTATTCAATAAAATATAAAATGTAATATACAAATGTAAGATAATGAAAGGTCGTTCAGTTTTTTTGAAACGTTATTGTGCTTAAATTATTAAAACCCAAATGAAATCATAAGGGTGACTCCAGATTTCAATTTCAGATAATACTGACGAGTTTTTTGAAAAACAATTTTTAATCATTCTTTTATTTGAATTTCAACAGTGACATGATTAGTTTATGATGAAGGAGAATTTCTCGAAGAATCTTTTTCTTTCGTTGTAAAACCATATCGCGGGAACAGACCGTGTGGATTTCCTGGCGCTTAGAATCGCTAAATGTAATGGAGGGCGAGTTTAAGCTAGTGTTTTTTTTCGTGAATATATTTTACCTAATATAGTGACAGTCGCGGACTGGCTATACATTTTACAATTAATGTATCTGTTATTTACGATATAGGTATTACTTAAATTGGTATGTTACATGCTCAACACGTAAGCTCTCTGAACGGATTAACCTTGGATTTCATAATAGGATTTTTTTTTCATTTACTCCTTATATGCTTCTAGTATCAGTATCATAAGGAATATTTTTACAAGAGATTATTTCTATGAAACCATTTGTTTGGATTCAGTTAAGTATCACACGTATAATACATTTTCAATAATAGAGACCCAGTTATTACTAAAACATAAATGGAACATTTGTCATCCGGTGATAAACTATTACTTAGACCTGATTGGTCCGATGAATTGCGTTGTGTATGTCTGAGTTTTAAATCTTGATTGATTTATATACCGTTTGAAACTTAAAGTTTATATTGTTTAATGATTTAAAGGTAGTTTTGAGGGTTGGTATTAAGGTGGACTGGAACAACTCCCATCCTCAAGGATAAGGATATGTCCTCGATGTTTTTTCCACATTATAGATTTTTAGCATTTAATTACAATCAAGTCAAGTTTGTGATTGTGACGAAAGAGATTTACCAGGTCAAAGGATGATTATTTTCTTAATAGTAGCACGTCATAATTACGTCACTGTAGCAGATTGTATATGCAGTCAAATTTAAAAAGAATGGTGACCTACAGGAGATTTACAATCTATTGGTCCACAACATTGTCATGTCGCTCTGAAAACCCCACTGCAGTTGGATATACACTACGTGATACCGAAACACGACCAACTAAAAGAGAGTCACTGTAAAGGGTTACAGAGTCGATTATTTCGCTTGTCGCTTGACTTTTGCATTGACACCAACTGAGCCTGGAATGCAATATACTTTACGCTATTCCTGGCATGTATGACCATGAAGTTTTGTCTCTTAGATAATCACTATTACACACCATATTGACAGGGGCAAGTAAAAACTTTTGAAAATCACCGCAAGCTTACAGAAATAGGAAGGGGTTAGGGGGTGAGAAGGGTATCAAAGTGACCGGCAGTATACGATTACCCAATTAAATTGAACCTTTGCCCATTAATCATTTTGGACTTCATACATATGTGTTCCTTTCTATTCATTTAACCTTTACTTAACAGTAACAATCGATGCGGGTCTAGGAACACATTATCGTCATGCGTTACGAACATTCGGGTTGTGTGACGATAGACGCAGCACGATAACTGTGCCCACGGTTTTATGTGTTCAAAGGAAGTTGGAAACGCTAATTTCTAGTTGTTCTTGGAATGATAATAGAGTGCGAACGTTTTTCATTCACCTTAATCGGAATTTATTATGAGATTAAATTTTTAACCGGACAAAGAGTCAAAGCTTCGTCACGGAGATATGGAAGTAGAATAAGAGTATCATTAATGTAAGCGTTATATCAAATGTATAGTGGACAAAAATGCCACGTATCACCTAGAAAATATTAACGGATTCTTAATGGATATACAAAATATTAATTAACGCGCTAAAATTACATATATAGTATACTTGTATAATTTCATGTTTTCTAATGATCATCGGTTAATAAATGACACCGGTAGATGCCACTAGTTGACACGTTTGTGAATGGTATTGGATTAGTGATTAAGACAAGGTAATAATTATAAAAGAGACACAAAGTGTTTGAAGGATTGATGAGGAGTCCGATTCGAGCCGCGGTCGGGGACGCACGTGCGCTCTCTCGCAGCTCTTAACGGTCAGATCGTTCGATAACTGTTACGTAGTTATTGAATTAGTTCGTGATACTCGGTAGTATTGTGTGTTCGATCGGCTATTGTCAATCGTTACGCTCTTTTCAGAGCGCCGGTGCACCTCCGTTAGTGTACCAATTAAACCGCACTTTTCGGTGCGAGCCGAGCACACAGAGTGCGGTACATCGAGTCGTCGGGCAGCGCGTCGTGTCGTCGTGCAGCTCGTCGTTTCGTCGTGTTGCGTCGTGTGCTGAGCTTCGCATCAGAAGATAGAAGAAAGAAGTCCGAAGAAAGAAGTGGTAGGGAACTCCCCCTAGGCTTCGTAGGTCCCCTGTGAGGCATTGCACACCGCCCACAGCTCCCTTGGTCCGGACACGGTTGTCCGTTAATTTCAAACAGGCGCACCCCCCTGCCCCTGCCCCTGCCGGCAGGGAGGTTTAGTCATGCACCCCTCCTCGTCCAGTTGTGGACCCTATCCTAACCCCACCACCCCAGAAGAGGTCGCCGTGCGTGTGGCTTGGATGGAAAAGATCTACCACAGGGCCTTAAACGAATGTCCTGAAATCCTCGAGGGTCTAGGCCCCCGTCCTCAGGATTCAGCCCCTGCTCCCTCCTCAGCACACTCCGATACCGAAACCGGCCGATCAAGGTCCCCGGTCTCTGCCAAGAAGTCCAAGACCAAGCCGCGGAAGGGGAAGACCCCAACCGCTCCCGCTCCCCGCACTGACATCATAGTGACGAATTCATTTTCGCCACTTTCTCCGGACTGCAATGTCGAGTCTCTCACTTCTAGCCCTCTTCCAGACTCGGATATGGACGTGGATTTGTCTGTACCCGTTGTCGAGTCAGTTAAAGACGGTTTCATAACCGTCTCGCACCGTCGGAAAGCCGACCTGTCCCGTCCCGTCTCACCCGTCGGTCCCGTGCATACGGAACACGCTCAATGCGCTAGCAAGGCGCCGGCCATAAGCCACGCCCCCTCCGACCTCTCTTTCGCACAAGCCGCGGGTTCCGCAGCTTCAGCGAAGAAGCCCCGCCCACCGCCACCTGTTACGATTCAAGACAAGTCGTCTTGGATCGCTATCTCCTCGAGCCTCAACTCGAGGAAGATATCGTACACCTCCGCCCTTAACACTCCAACTGGAATCCAGGTTAAGGTGCCGACCGTCGACGATCACCATCGTCTAACTTCCTTCCTTAGGGAAGCGAAGTACGGGTATTTCACCCATGCTCTTGAGGACGAGCGTCTCCTCCGAGTCGTTCTCCGTAGGATCCCGGTCGAACTTTCGACCGAAGATATCTCTAACGACCTTAAGTCGCCAAATTATCCTGTCCGAGAGGTGCATCGTATGTACCATCCTCGCACGAAGGCCCCCTACAACCTGGTGTTGGTTGTTTTGGACCGCTCCAGGGAAGGCAAATCCATCTATACCTTGAAATCCGTGTGCGGCCTCACCGGCGTCAAAGCCGAGCCCCCGCGCAAACAGTTCGCTCCCTCACAGTGTCACAACTGTCAGGTGTACGGTCACTCCGCACGAAATTGCCACCTGCGTCCCAGGTGTGTAAAGTGCCTCGGCGATCACTCCACTAGGGAGTGTTCTCGCACTCCGTCCACTCCCGAGCCTCCCAGCTGTGTGTTGTGTGGCGCCTCGGGCCACCCCGCGAGCTATCGCGGCTGTCCCCGAGCGCCGCGCACAAAGCGTCCCCGACGTCCTAGGCAGGTCTCCCCATCCAGGGCGCCCGCCGCCTCCTCCTCCCGTCCTTCTCCTCCTCCGCTGACATCAGCAGTGGCCTTCCCGAGTCTGCCGGGTACTTCCCGTGCACCGGCAGCGTCCGCACCTGCACCTTACGTGCCCCCCCGGCCTGCTCGGCCCCCTCAGACCCCTTGGGCTCCCAAACCCAGGTCCCAGGTCAAGACACCGCCCGATCCTGCGCCATATGCGCCGCCCCGGCCCTCGCGGGCCCCTTAGGCCCCGTGGGCATCCAAACCCTCGTCCCAATCCCAATCCCAGCCTCCAAAGGTTAAGCCCGTCCAGGCTAACCCTTTCACCTTCTCCCTAGCCGGTATAGACTGGTTAACCCAGCTCCTCATCTTCCATGAGATTCAGGAAATCGTCGCTTTTAATGCGATGGTCAATAGTAGTCAGAACCTCGGTCTGCTTAACGCCATTTCGATCGCGTTCCCTGGCATCGCGGCCACTCTTCAGCGCCTCGTGGGCGATTCAGTTAAATATTTTACTCTAGATACAGATGGAATAAATCCGCGTATTTATGTCTATCTTTCCCTAATAGTTCGAATCCTTTAGGTTTTATACGCAATCCGGTCGATTGCACAGTTAAATAACGGCGCCGACGCCGTCTTACTTGTAGCTCCGTTCAACTCATAAAAATGCGTGCTTGCGCCCACGCTCGCGACTCTCTCTGCTTGCGCCGACGTAGGCAGGGGTTGAGGATACGATCCCGCACACACGTCGCGTCTCTCTAATAGCATCTCGAGCCTAGGTCGTCCCTCGGAGTGGAGCCCTCGAGGTTGTTATTTGCGTGATACAGTACTCACTTTAGTTCACACTTACACAGATCACCTCACACACGTGCACACATAGGTACACATGGTGGTGGGCTGTTTTTTTGCCCTTTTCGGACTGAATTAGGTCACACAACATAGTAGACAGATACAAAATACACATATAGGTATTCATGAAACATACACGGATTCACATGTATTTTTCATGAACTTATATGTGTATGGAATGGATAGTTAGTTTAGCTAGCTTAGTCAGATCGGGAAAACTCGGCGACAGCTCGAGCCGAGGCACACCGTGTGCCCTTGTGCTGGTTGCCAAAAAAATCGGGTGAGTGCCGTAAGCGCTCCCCTTAGTAGTCCGGTGAAACTGTGAAGGCATAATGCCGGCAGTGTAGGTCAGTTCGAAAAAAAAAAAAAAAAAAAAAAAAAAAATTGACGGATTGATGAGCCTTGAAATTAAGGTTAACGGTTTTGTGTACTGTTATGATAACAATGTCACCATAGTTCTGACAACAATTATTATGTGGTGTAATAATGGATCGATATGACACGGAATGAGTTATCGTCATTAATATATATATGTAGCATAGATAACAATTTGAGCTTTAATATAATTCAGGTTCGTAAATTTTATTCCAATTTACCGAAACGCCCATACCAGGTATACTAAATCTTCTTTACGAGATAACGCGACTTGTTGAGCGACGCAATTGCTACGGACTTTTCTCATATTTGGCGCTGTTTCCTCAGTGGTGGTTTACAGACCCATGTCTTGTATCCACTGAGATCATTAAGGTCTGTTAAACTTATATCCTTTTCCAGCGTCGAAGAATCTAGATTCGAATCCTAGCAACTGAATCGGTGCATTCGGTGAAGGAAAAAATCGTGATGAAACATTAGCATAGTGGTAGGGCTTTTTCTAAGTTCGCCTGACTAGCTACCACCTTTAAGTTGAAAATCTGGTACCAAGCACCTCTTGGTGTGTTCCGGCAGCTGCACTTGAGAGCCAGTCTCCCTCTAGGTTTAGCGTACTAGTATCTTAGACCACATCATAATTTAACATCAAATGAGATTGTGGTCGAACGCTAACCTATAAAGTATAAAAAAAAACAATATTACAGTTTGTAGAAATAATGCACAAGAATACATAGATAGATAGAATAATCCATGACACTCCCACTCATCGTATAACAAACACGGAGTAGTCACATTTCAATAAATTTACTGAAGTACGTACCATATTACGAATGAAATGCAAATGGAATAACCGTGTATTCGACGATTAGATGTGGCCTAGATCTGACCGGATCTCAATGGCCGGATAAGCAGAGTTGTGCCCCACTTAGTTGAATCCCGGCTGATTTACGAACCGTTTGAAATACATAGGTCGCATATATTGTTTAAATCAATGGTCTTTCGTAAATACTTATATTATTCCATTATCTGGATGCTGATACTGTAATGTGTAGGACTTTTTATTGGTTTATTTTATCACTACATTTTATAAAACAAAGTCGTCCGATGCGTCTGTCTGTCTGTCTGTATGATCACAATAAACTCTAAAACTACTGAACGGATTGTAATGCAGTCTTCATGAATAAATGGAGTAAAACACGAGGAAGGTTTAGGTGTATAATTTGTAGTTAGAAATATTAATAAAATTGGAGTACCTGTTGTTTGAACTGACTCCAAAATTACTGCACCAATTGTGACGTAACTTTCAATGTCAGATAGAGGATTTTAGTACTATCTATCCTATTATCATTACCATTTTCCATAAGTCGTGGTGGTCGAGTGATATGACCGGTGGAATATCAATTCGCTGCCCGCACGTTCGAACCCCGGCATGTAACAACGAATTTTTTGTAATTCGCATACATTTTCTAATTTAAATTGTTAACTCCACCGATTGACGGTGAATGAAAAAATTGAAAGGAAACCTAAATTTGAAAAATGTTCTTGTGGTATCATCGTATATGGTAAAATATAGACTTGTGAATTTTTTTGAGTTTGAAATGGCCAATACGGTGTCAGTTGGCGTGGTGATTATGTTGGTGTGACCCGTCGGGAAGGTGCCTGTGGCTTTAGAGTGAGTCTCTTACACGCTGATGTGATGTGATAAAGGCTATGTAGTAATTACATAATTTAAAATCAGTATATAGAGTTTAGGGTTTAAGTAGCCATTAAAAAATAAAAATAATAAAATACGGACCATAATGAGACAAGATAAAACACAGTTGCAATAAAACATGTAGTATATTATAAAACCGATTTTTTTGTAGATTTTGTTAATACGTTTGTCAGGAACTTTGATAATTTCAAAATAAATATCTGTTATAGAGATATCTCCTAAACGGAGTTATCCTTCTTAATATTATTTCTGTACAGCGTCATTTTAAATTTATAGGTTTAGCTTACATTGAATATTAAAGTATCATAAAAATATATATAAAATATCAATACTGTGCTTGCATTACATTTCAAATAAATTTGACTAAAATAAAAAAGAATATTTTAAAAGTATAGCATTATAAGTTACAAAATATTAAAAAAGCATCACATTATCGTATATCTCAAGGGAGAGGATGAAGATATCGAAAAGATATTTCCTGTTTCACATACTTCCTTACGCTTATGTTCGCATACTATGGCTCAATATCAGAGATATCCATAATCCTTGTTATATATCTAACAATATCAAATATTGGTATTTTCCTTATATGTATCGATTATTAGTTCGATGCAGATAATCTGTTACACCTCTTTAAAGGTGAAAACTTAGTCTTTAGACATATATTTACCTATCTTAATTATCTACCTATATAGTGCCTTCTTATTACATAATACATTTTTTTTTTCAAAATGACACAATTAGAGATTACAGATTAACAATTACATGGGATAACAAAACTATTATAGCATTGCAAATCTGTAATCCAATCACAATCTGTACACAACGTATTCAGTTCTAACAATAAACACAGTTAGCCACTTATTATTATTCTATTAATGTCATACAATACAATATGATAGTTAGATATTAAATCTATGATTCATATACAAATCTCTTAAAATTTGTTAAACTATCGTGGAATATATGTCTCGGTGAATACAAAATGATTATAACAATCGCATAGTCCATACAGTGGATTGTTTTTTGTAAACGTTTTTATTTTATACTATTATCGCTGTGTAATATTATATATTGTTATATACTAGTATATACTATATCAATAAATTGTTGGAGGCTTGTAATTGTGCGCGCATCACTCAAAAATGACTGGATTGATTTCATCGGCATTTTTTTTTAATTTTACTTTTTAGATACTTGGTCCTTATTTAAGAAAATAATTATCACTACAGCTTCATTTAGTATAAAGTTTTATTAAACTGTGAATTTTATAAGCACTATAAATGTTCATCGATGTTTTCTCGCTAGGGACAAGTGCGGTAAGCGGTGTGTTGCTTTATATATTTTCCTCCGGAGATAAAATATATTATTAAGATAATAAACAGCACAGATATAAAAAGTCACGGATATCAGAAAGTTGGAAATAAAACCATAAATAAAGTTAAATTAATTACAAAAAATATTTTAGAAAACGGATACTTCACAAACCCTTTTCTTACTGTAACGAAGTAAGTAAATTTTGGAAGAGTTGTTAATTAAAAAGTGTCTACCAACAAAAAGCTTTTATATATTAGTATTAAGTTAAAGTAGCTAGCTATATTATTTGAAACTTGAGAACAACCTAATTTAGTTTTTAACTGTTCATAAAATATTGAAGTTGTGACCTTCTCGTGCAAATTTCGCCTTGTCTTGAGAATATTAAAATTTTTATATTCGCTTATATTTAGTAAAGTGCAAAGTTTGGATCAAATTTATTTGACACTAGGTGAAAAATTTAAATTTCACTATGGGAGATGAGTTTTACTGCAGTTGGAAAACATTTATATTTTTTATATTCGTGTATTCGCATGCACGGTTCAAAGGGGTGTCATTGCTTTGCCGGATTTCAATTCTGCAGGTGCTTTGAGGATTTACTAAAATTGCGGCGGGAATGAAACGAATCTTTACCCGTCAATGGAGAGGAACATACATAAAATGAAATTTTAAGAGCCTATCACATGTTTTTGTCTTTGTTGTATCAGAATATATAAATATGGACTAAACAACGGACACCGACAGGATATATTCGATTTCAATACATGAACAATTACATTCCTTTGTTTTTATTATTGGTCAATCACTTTAATTTAATTGGTATTTCTATTTGACTACGCAGAAGGAGTATAAATTCTTTCTAGTTTATGTACATTTGGGAGCTCTGCTTCATTAGCAAGTTCTGTAGAATAAATGGTTTGGTGTATTTTAATTGCTGTCATTTCATTCATCTTAATTGTGAAAGTGACATGGTCTAAATTTAAATAAGATGCGGTTTGATACAAAAATAGGAACTGGTACAAAAAGATTTTTTAAGTTTCAATACTCGACTGAAAATGTCGTTTATTAATACAACTTAAATGAATTCGGCGGTTTCACCATTGAGTTTTTTTTTCTATAATAAATTAGAGTTATTGTAAAATAACAATTATATGTATTGGAATATAACTTCATAGATCTATATGTAGTTCTATAATACGTGTAGTAAATAATTCGTTTGAATAACAAGTTTTAAATTTGTATACAAAAAAGTCTATACCGTTTCAAGTTAACAGTTTAGACTAGTTTTGTTTTTTAATTTATTTTGCTTAACTTTTATTGCCTTGACTTTAACATTAAGTCATTAACGTTTTTAACATGTAAATGGCTCAATTAAAATTATTTAAACTCTGTTATATTTATTTTGTACGCATGAGGTAGTAGTTTGGGTGTCTTTGTGTTATTAAAAAATATGTTATAGTTAAATTAATAAATAGTGTTTTCTGATGCAATGCATAATGTTTTTCTATTTAATGTTGTTATATAATCGTACAACGATAGTAACTTCATTATTCGCCTTATGAATTGCGGTGTACGTGAATCAGAAACTTGTTCAGATAAACATAAGAATTAGTTTTACAAAATATACGAAATATGAATTTGAATATTAAAAAATAAAACGTTCAAAAGTGGCCATTGGAATTGAGAAATATATTTGAATGGAGTAAATAACAAACAGTGTACTTTATCGTAACTGATAGTATAGAATTAAAAGTAATAAAGGAGCACACACTCCATACGACTTATTATCCAGTAACAAATGCCACATCTCTGGTCGCGTAATTCCATTAATGTTGAGAATACATCACGGTACACCTCTCGGCTCCAGTAGATTTACTGCGAGCGGCAGATGAAAGGGCTAGGTCGACTCTGTAACCAACGTTTATTAGCACCGAATTATATGAAGCTAGGATATTGTGCTTTTATCCGGATGTAACTATGTAATCCGTTTCTTTACATTTATAGCTGTAATATATATTTCAAACTTATAAACTTTAATACAGTTTTATGTAACCCTACATTACATAAACAAAAGTACATTTAAAAAATCTAAGCACCTAACTTAAAAAGGCTTAATAGTTAACAACTGATAAATGTAATTAATATAATTTTAATATAATATAATTTTAAATATGGGTCCCAAAGTATTTTAAACATTACAAAATACACCAATATTACATTACATTTGTGCCAACTTTCAAACCTTTAACCACACGAGCCGTGTAAAGTCTTCCTATAAAAAATTGTTTGTCGTTAGAATATCGTTCGATGTAAAGGATTATAATTAAATCCATAGAATATATTTTAGTCTCTACTAAACGATACTACGAAATTTAAACCCCATATGAACGACGTTTAAATTTTTTTACATAAAAATAAACGACAAAGGCGTATTTAGAAGGAATAACGAGCAAGGGTATTTTCCCCTCTTTAAGAGACCCCTCATGTAAAATTGAAATTATTTTCGACAAGTACAAATCTTGTTTTCGAAATTGATGACGACGGGATGAATATCGTTGAATAGATAACATTTTTGTCAAACGTATGTCGTTTTAAGAGGGAAAGGCTTTTTATATTATGTATCTTGTGACTACATTCATATATAAACAATAAGAATACAGTTGCTTTGAGCCTTGGTTACGTCATAATTACAGAACGTATCGGGATAGAACTATGATCACTCGTTATGCATCGTTTCGTTGATGGTAGGTCACTTATTTTTTGGTTTAAACATTTTTGTAGTCAACGAAGTAGGCGGGAATGAGCTAGTATAACATAACAAGGAGTATTTATTGCCAAAAACGTTTATATTATTTATTTTGACATTAAAAAAATCAATCATATCCTTATGTACTTTAAGATAAATTTAATTTTGATACAATACAGAATTCTTTAGTCAACAAAAAACACGAACAAAAATAAAGAAAAAAAATCTTATTTCATCTCTCAACTAACCGTCGGTTGTGTAATCTTCTTATCCGGCCTTTCCTTTGTTTTGAAGTATTTCTAGGGATGGCTCGATAAAGGCTCTGAAATAAGGGCCAAGGGTTGATAATCTATATCAGTTTGTTTTCGACCGAAAGGATCGTTAAGATGGTCTATATAAACATACAGATATACTATATAGGTATTGGTTATATAGTTATACCGTCTGCCAGATTAAGGAGACAAAATATTCCACAAACGAATGTATGGAAATTTATTGTTTTATTGTTACTTATAGTATGGAATAAATCATTTCAAATTATAAAACACGATTGAATTATATCTATAACTTACATTTATCAAATAATTGGGTTTAAAGTGTTTGTTTTTAATATAATAATGAATGTTAAACAGCAATTGTTTTGCCTATGTTTTGTTATTTGTGTTATTATTCTTATCAAACACTTTGAAACTATTTCTTTATAAATGACATGACATAGATTACATAAATCGTATAACATGCCTAATAACATATGCATTTCTTCTGAGTTTTGAGACACTTTCATAGTACACAAACCATTACACTATAAACCAAAATGTAAGAACTTAGTGTAACCATTGCTGAGACATACGACCTATTAAATCGTTTATGATGTAGTATAAATGACGGGTTCTATGAACGTTGACTATGTTTTATTCTCTCATGAATTATAAGCATTAATATAGTGAGATGGCGAATCACAGAATAAAACGCGAGCTTGTTCTTATATTTTTTAATACTTTTATTGTGATTAATAAATTTTTAAAATTAGCTTACATGGCATTTACGACGTTTTTATCGTTGTATGCAGTTTTAGGCTTTTATTTTGTCTAGGAAATTTTACACATATGTAACTCAGAACTGGATAACAACCCAATAATAATAACCCCTTTTGTTTTATATCTGTTTCGTACACATATGGAGTAGATTTAAAGAGAGTTTAATTTTCATGTCTTGTTTGTATCATAATCTTACCAAAAGAAAACTTACAGAACAATTAATTTGCAGTGCAATAAAAAAAGTGATTACACACATTTTTTTGTTGTTTATAATTTAAATAATTTTATACGTTTGGTTCTTTTAAAAAACGTGTTATATTGAAAATAAATTTTAAATTTCAACAATGATTTAAAAATATTATAAAAAATCGCACAAAGCCGTGTAACAAATGATTTTTCGTTAAATGAATAATTCAACGTGGAAATGGAATTTAAAACCGATTTTTCTTTAAGGCATGTCGAATGAATCATGGCACAATGGTCCCCATTCTGTGATTTCCCTCAAGAGAAGGCATCAAGTTTGAAGTAAATCTGCGATATCTCTCGTAATGTCTCCCCAGCGTGCCAACCGAACTCGCTGACCGTAAAATTGTAAAAACTACCATAAATCTTTGCCTTTTTACTTCTTTTTCTTTAGTTTGAGAAGGTTTAAAACACGGCCACCGTTGACAAATATAACCGATACCGTTAATAATAGCGTCGTAAGAACAAATTGCCTCTTTCATCTATTCCGATTAAAGTTTGTTACGTCAAAATGGTTTTGAAAAACTTTAATATAAATCACATAATATTCTGCAGACTTTTTTAATGTTTTTATATTATTTTGTAAACCTTTTTTTATATTTCATATGTTTTTAACCGATTGACCGCAATCTCATCAGATGTTAAATGACAATGTAGTCTATGATAGTAAGCACGCTAAACCTAGAGGGGACTGGCTCTCAAGTGCAGCTGATGAAACACACCAATAGATGCTCGGTATCAGATTTTCAACTAGAGGGTTCGTAACAAACAAGGTGAACTTAGTAAAGCCCTAACACGATCCTATGGTGCCATTACTGAAAACTCTGGCTCAGTCGCAATGATTCGAACCTACGTCGATCGCCGTGGTGTCAGAACACGTTGTCAATTGAATCATCATCGCTTTAAATAAGTTACGACATCCATCTATAATAGCGTAATGAATAAGTCTAAATGTTTACCTAGTTAATTAGATTAATAGTAAGTTAGCCTGTGCAATGTTCGATGCGAGATCACCGTCGTCACCCCAATTTTTTACCTCAAAACAGCAGTGCTTGTTCTCCTTTGTTTTCGTTCCAAAGTAACATTAGACAACAACTGGCGTACGAGGCGTTACATATGAGTTGTTAGGTGTTGAAACTTTCTATTACAGACCTGAGTATTACGGGGCTCTCGAGGCTAATAACATAGAGATAAAGAGGCTGCAGCGGTCATTTAAAATCAGGTGAACCGCACCCTCTTTGTTATTTCGATAGGTCAAAACGAAATAGTTAAATGTTCTACAACTTAAAACGTTTCAGTGCAATTGCATGACAATATTTTAATATAGAATTTTCTTTTACCGCGATCAAATCAGATGTGAAAGCAGTCTGGTGCTGCGAACCCGATGTTATTGCCTTTCTCGAACTAAATTAGCTGTGTTTGCCGCTTCGCGCTAACTTAATTACACGTTTTGACGCTACAACTTTTATAATTTACGCCAATTTTTAATAGCTTCCCTTTTGAAAGTTTTAATCGATTTTAATTAAATTGTTTCCTCGTTTATCTGACGCGGACTCTTTGTCAGTGTAAATTAAATAAATTTAAGATTTATAATAGCTGTAAGTAATTGTTACATAATAACATAATTGTCTTTAATAAAGCTTATCTTATATATAAACTAGCAGGCCCGACGGACGTTGTCCTGCCCTGATAATAAAAAATATATACTTATGTGCATGAAATGCTTAAGGTAACTAATGTATTTTTTTTGATAAGGATTAATACTGTATCCGTCTAAATAGCCTTCCAACTACCTCATTATATGTGACCATTTTTAGAAGATAGATCGGTATAGTAAGTCATCTTAAAAAGATATTAAATCAAATCAAATCAAAAATACTTTATTCAGTTTAGGCCCGGAGAAGGCGCTTATGAACATCAAAGTTACCACCGGTTTGGAAAACAACCCAGTCATCGAAAAGAACCGGCAAGAAACTCGATCTGGTTTATCTTTTCATTAACATATTATAACTCATATTTTTAAAACATAGTTATAAATAATTACATTCGGTTTTGGTGGATGCACAGAGAGGGCGTCATTTCCAGACGTCACCGTCGTTCACATTTTGATCCACCCTGTAATAGCCTTTAGATATTAAAACCTGCTTGACATGGTGCTTGAAATTAGTATCCGGCAAATCGGTAACGTGTCTTGGAATTTTATTATAAAACCTAACACTATTACCTAAAAAACTGTATGCATTTTATTATATTTCAAATGGATTAGGCAGCGTTTTCGACGAAAGTTCCCAGGCGACTTGACTTTTTCCGATTTTTTCAACAATTACCATTATTATATCAACCAATTTACAAAAAACCTTTCCGTTCAGCAGTTTGAGTTTATCGCGAACAACCAGACATACATACATACAGATGCGGCGGAGGACTTTGCTCTATAATATGTTAGTAGAGAGTTTTTGGCGGGATCTTAGTCTGTCATGTAGTGGTTTTTATATTTTATTCATAATCTTGTGTTATTAAACTCTATATTTTGTTATATTGGTGGTGTTTTACGTAATATAGTTCGGTTATTATGCACAAGTAAAGTGGATGGGAAATAATACCACGGAGCATGCATTCTGAGTTGCCACCAAAACTCCATGAAAAGTTCTAACAAGGGAACCACCATTTTGTTAGAACATTATAATTATCACAAGACACTTACTTGGCAAAATTTTGTTACCTGACGCTGGCTGGTGCACAAACCGTGACGAGCCATAAAATAAAGAAGAAGAATATATTAGTAATAAAATGATAGTGGTCTGCAATTATGCGTGCACCACGCAAAAACTACTGAATAGATTTTGATCAAGTTTTTTTTCTAATTTTAAAATAGTAAAAGAAACAATAAACAAAGAATAATCATCTACTTCTTAAATTTGTATGTGTTAGAGAACGGTGTCACAAGAAAATAGTCGGAGATTTAATTCTTTCTATATATATAAGCTATTAAAATTGTGTTTATAAGGAATTGTATTGTAGTACCACAGGTAATACAAAACCTGGTCAATTATCTACAAGTTTACATGCAGTTCTTTACGACATATTATTTATTTAGAAATAACAATATGATATATATTAATCCTTATTAAGACTGTTTATTTTAGTTTATTATCCTAAAATACCTAGTCTCATTCCAAGCCTCCAATTCTTTTAAAGCTAGAGAATACAGAAGTATATAAATGGTTTGTTACATATTTCAAGTTATTTCCTTAAGAATAAGACAATATTGAGTGCTGTAAAGAGATATATTTATTTACATAATATTAAGTGCTCAAGACGACATAATTATATGTAGAGCCACTTTTTTTTACTTGTTCATACGATATATAAGGACGACCCATTTATTTAACTCATAGTTATCCACTGTTGAGTAAAGGCCTTCTCTCACTCAGACTGACCATTGTCTTTGTAGCTTTCATCAAGAGTTTACCTGCAACACTCTTATGCATCATCTAACTCCTAGTATTCTCAGGTGCTTCGCCTACCACCACTTTAGTGCGATAATTCGATTTGTAATATCTCTATGCTTTGTTTTCCTCGGGTTTTCTGTAATTGGCATAGGATCCTCGAGGTATATGCCCGATATGTTGTGCTTCATGGCTCTTTGTAGGCATTACTATTATAATTTTAAAATTTGGTCTTAATACTATCTTAATGTTTTCTTACTATCCTTGCTATAAATATGAAGAAATGTGAAAATAATGTTTGCTTTTCCGAATTACTCGATTTATTATCATCTTCAATCCGTAAGGGACCCACTACAGACCCCTAAGCCTCTTCCTGAAGAAAGATATGGGTATAATCACCACAGTTCCATATTTTCCCACATAAGGTGCATCCATACGATGTTTTCCTTCACCATCAGCCGTTAGTGTTACCGATTACACCAATTCAAAACTGCGGACAATAGTCCACCGGTCAAACCACTCGACCGCCACGAGTTGCAGATATTTTAATACTAAAATACACTGTAATAATATAATTTACTTTGATATTAGTAAACTTAAAAAATTTATACTATTTTTTTGAAGTATTACTTTAAAAAAATGTTACGTTACCTTATGGTAGAAAATAAAATAGATGTTTTACAGAAATTTTTTAACAACGTTGTAAAATTAAAAGCAATGCTATTTCCATTGTTTTGTAATTTGAACGAACCCTTTGCATAAACGATCAATACCGTAATAACAATTCGCAGTCAACGATTCTGTCGTCGCAATTGAAACTTGTTCGATCACTTTCAATATTAACTGAAAAGTTTTTAATGAAACCTGGCCCAACCGAAAAATATTCCAGATCTCAAACACGCAAACGTCTAGAACTACGAGACTGGAATAATATTTGAAACAGGCATGTAGTCTAGAAAGTTCTGTAAATAACATATATTTTTGGTGTATCATGTAATACCTCTCAATAAAAAGTAAATAACAATAACTAACATGTCCAAATAATTTGATAAGATTAATTTAAAAGATTAGAGGTATATTATAATGAGTACATGTACTGTAAGGAGATTATTGCCTATTCCGTGGTCTGAAAATCATAAAGTGTCACCTAAAACATTTATTGTCACTCTATTTATTTATTCACTCACTCTCTTACTCTTTTTTTATATACATAAAAATATAACTGACTGACATAACAACGTATAGCCTATACTACGAGTACTTGGGTAAGGACCACGAAAAATTTCATACAAGTTCCATTTACACTATGGAACGATTTTTGGAAATTTAACTCCTAAGGTGGTGAAAGAGATTATGAAAATCTGTAATTTTTGAACTTACGTCTATGGAAATTGCTATTTAACAATACAGTTAAAAATTAAATAAAGCATGTTTGATAGCTTTTTTAAATTAAATAAGTCTATAAAAAAATTGAGGTGAAAGTTTACACACTAGAAGTAACGTCATTATATTCGTTAAAACACCTAAAGCCAAGGAAATTTGATCTAGAAAATTATTGTTCTCAATATTCAATTTCATTGCTAATTTTGTTATATTATATGGTACGGTACCAAAATTTTGCAGGAAAGTAGCATACAATCGTAGCTCATTCATTATAATTCATATCAGAAGTGCTTACAAAATAGTTATAAAACATAAAGGTTAACACACCTAAAAAAGTTCTGGTTACGATTCTGTTCTGGGACAAAAAACTTTACTCTTTGAACTCTACCGGGATAAGTGTTTTGCATTTCAACCCACGCGGGCTGCATACCAATGCGTAAAAGGATTGATGTTTGCACAGAGCTGCCAAAAATAACTACCCACCCAAGTGCCTTGGCAACGAGTTATTTATTGGAAGAAATCGACGTAAATCGTATGTATATTTTTTTATATATCTTTGCAAACATATTCACTTGCCTAATATTTATCTCAAGTACAGATAACATTATAGACGAATATTATTAATGGACGGGTGATTTTAAAGCGTGTTAAATATAAATAAGTAATAAACGAAAAATATTGCGTTAAAAACTGCCTCCGTTAAAAAGCAGTTTGTAATTGGTACTATTAAAAACGTATAACGCACGTTGAAAAGTGTCAGTTTTATTTATTTTACGGGTATGCTTGATGTTATGAATATTAAAAAAAAACTTTTTAATTGTACCATTTATTTTAAAATTAATAGACTAAAAGATTTAGACAAATATATTTTGTAAAACAACCGCCAATTTATTGTATAGAACTTTTAATTTAAATGATACTAGCGGTAAGTCCTTGAGGTAGTTATTTTAATTATTTGTATGCCTTATTGTGGTTTGGCATTTTGGTTTGACTTAATCTGTAGCGAAGACTCTCCCAAAACGAGGCGTTACGCTTATTATGAACAATGTTCGCTTACACCATCAAAAACTCTCGCAGAAGTTTGATATTTCTTTTAAATAATTCAAGCTTAATATTATTTATACTGTTAATTTTTCTTTCTCAGTGATTTTCCTTTAGAGGCACTGCTGGTATACGTATGAATATTTTATATACAAAAGTGAGTACCTGCAAAAAAAAAATCGATATAATGTATATAAACCTTATTAGATATAGTAAATACTTTATATTATAAAGAGTGGGGGTGTCATTCAGCTCACTACGAGAAATAAACGTTTCCAGAAGGCTGACATTGACGCATTATATATCAATAATTATACATGGACCGAGGTATTAAATAATTCTTTGTTCGAGAAACGTAACTTGACCAGACGATTCGTGAGTACCTTGAAAAAACTGTGCGCAATCAGAAACGTCGTGGTGCGAGAATTTCGATTCTATACGTTGCAAGTTTACTGCCCCTTCTAAGAGCGGTATATTTATGCCTTTTGTCGTTCCTTGCTGAGGCAGTAGTCGCGCCAATCCTCAATTATGTAATTGGAAAATAAAATGGTGCCAAAACATGGACCCACGTGGCATCTCATACATGAAGAAAATCTAAAATACTGGTTATTTATGGTAATTTAATTATTATATTATATGGAGTCCGATTCGAGCCGCGGTCGGGGACGCACGTGCGCTCTCTCGCAGCTCTGACGGTCCGTTCGGTTCGCCGCGCTCGGCTTTCTTCGGTCATTTCCGGCTCGCCGCGCTCGCCTACCTGCGCGTTCGAGCCTGAGAATTTCGAAGAGAGAAAACATCTGCTGCGAAGCCGCACTTTTAGTGCAAATATAAAACCGCACTTTTCGGTGCGACATCCCGCGCTGTCAATCGAAGACCACGCTTAGTGGCTACTCACGGGAATACGTGTCACGGTGCCAACGAGTGAGTAGAGCGCCCTGTCCGCTCGCCGGTTGCCCCGAGGCAAACGGTAAAGGCAGTTGGGCCTGGGTTGTCTGGCCTTGGCGAGTGCGCCTAGTCAGGTCCAGGTATCGCCCTCCCACCCTCCTATTCCCTCATTCCATCCCCGGGTGTCTGTTTGGGCGTAGCCCGGTTTACCGGTCTGCGTTCTCTGCCCTGGGCTTGATAGGGCCTCCCCCTAGGCTTTGTAGGTTCTTCTCTGTGTGGCATTGCACTTCGCCCACAGCTCTTTTGGTCCGGACTCGGGATAGTCCCGTAAATTTAATTTTGGCGTGCCCCCCTGCCCTTCAGGCAGGGAGGTTTAATTATGTCCTCCCCCGCCCCCCTCGCAGGCCCCGGGATGGCCAATATAGAAGACAGAGTTTATTGGTTAGAAGCAATAATCAGGCGCGTCCAACGTAGTGCCCCGCAGCTATTAGTTGAGCCGGTTAGTATAGACGAATTATCGCCCCGCGTAGCGACCGCGAACTCTTTCGCCGCGCTAGACTCGCCTAGTTCGCCGGAAAACCCACTAGATAGAATTAGTTTAGTAGCACCTATTCCATGCTTGGAGGCCGGCTCTGACATGGAACTAGATAATATTAGTTCCGCGCCAGCTAACGACGGCTTCACCGTCGTAAATAGAAAACGCGTTCGCACGCCACCCATTGCCGCCGCGTCGCGCGCCTCCGATTCTGAGTCAGGCTCCGGACGCCCCGCTCAGAAAACATTAAAAGTAGATGGCGCCCGGGTGCCCGCGAAATCGGCCGCGGTCGCAGCCAATCGAACGCCTCGCTCGGGCAACGCTAGCCCCGCCCCCTCCCAAGCCGACGCTACGGGTCCCATAGCCGAGGCTAAGAAGCCCCGCCCCCCGCCCCCCGTTACCATTCAGGACAAGGCCTCCTGGCTCGCGATTTCGACCTATATGAATGGGTCGGGTATCCGTTACACCTCAGCCCTGAATACCGCTCAAGGTATTCAGGTCAAAGTCCCCACCTCCATCGACCACCGCAAGCTGACCTCTCACCTCCGAGAGAGGAAGCTTAATTATTTCACTTACGCGCTCGAAGAAGAGCGCCTTCTCCGAGCCGTACTCAGGCGCGTCCCGGTGGAGTTGTCCACCGAGGAAATCTCAGACTCCCTTAAGGAGCAAAATTTCCCAGTGCGGGAGGTACACCGGATGTACCACCCCCGCACCAAAGCTCCCTACCCTATGGCTCTGGTCATCCTTGACCGTTCCGTAGAAGGCAAGGCCATTTTCGGCCTCACCACGGTCTGCGGCCTCACCGGTATCACCGCCGAACCGCCGCGCAAGACTCATACCCCGTCTCAGTGTCATAACTGTCAGAGTTATGGCCACACAGCCAGAGGCTGTCATCTCCGTCCCAGGTGCGTCAAGTGCCTCGGTGACCATCCCACGAAGGAGTGCGCTCGCACTCCCGACACTTCCGAGCCTCCCAGCTGCGTTCTGTGAGGTAACGCGGGCCACCCTGCGAGTTATCGCGGGTGTCCCCGCGCGCCCCGCCCGCAACGCCCACGCCAGGCGAGACAAGCCCGTAGGGCTCCTGCTGTCTCTGCCCGCCCTCCGCCTCCACCTCTTATGTCCGTTGAGACCTTCCCGGGCCTCCCGGGCTCCTCCAGTACCCCGGTAACTCCGGCCCCGATGCCGTGCGTGGCACCTTCTGTGCCGCAAGCCCCCCAGTCCTGGCGGGCCCCTGTCGCCCCCTGGGCTCCTAGGCCTCAACCTCAGGCTTCCAAGCCTCAGGCGCAGCCCCAGCCTCAGCCTCAAAGAGCGTTGCCCGCTCAGCCCTCTCAGCCCTCTCATGCTTTTTCATTCTCTCTCTCGGGCATCGATTGGCTGTCTCAAGTCTTACTCGAGCACGACATTAGCGAAATAGTCGCATTCAATAAAATTTTAAATAGTAATAGGGACATCGGTCTTTTGAATGCGGTCTCTGCATTCCCAAACGTTGCCGCGACGATACAACGCCTCGCCCGCGCCGCAGTAAATAACAATAAATAGTATTCACACCGCCGAGTAAAATTAAACCGCGCGCTCTTTGTCTTTCGTTTTTTAACGCGAGAAATCTCCGTACGCAACGCGACTTAGTAGCCGACTACTTACACGATAGGCAGATAGATATATTGTTAGTACAGGAAACGCTCCTTAAGCCGAAAATGAATAATCCGCGTATCGCGAATTATGATATTATCAGAAACGACCGTGTCGCCCGCGGGGGCGGCACTTTGATTTATTTTAAACGTTCGTTATATTGTATGTCAGTAGAGCCACCTGTTCTTACAAATATGGAAGTGTCAGTGTGCAGGTTAGGAATGACCGGTCATGCGAACATAACGATAGTTTCTGCTTATCTTAAACCGAGTAAAGAGCTTCTCAAGTCTGACTTGGAGGCGCTGTTCGCGTTAAGTAACAGTGTTATCATAGCAGGGGACCTCAACAGTGGGATCGTCATTTGGAATAGTTCGAGCACTTCCCGCAACGGGGTGACACTCGACAAACTAAGTGGCGATCTCGCTTTTGACGTCATAGCCCCGCCGGAACCCACTCACTATCAGGATCGCTGTCGCCCGACAGTGTTAGACGTAGCTCTTTTAAAAAACGTCCAGCTTTCTGTGCGACTCATACAAGTCGTACACGAACTAGACTCAGATCACCGCCCCGTTATCTTGCAACTAGGTTCAGATTTCGATATCGACTATCAGTCCGTGCGCGCAGCTGACTATGCGAAACTCCGCAGTCACTTGAAAGACAATCCGTCCTCGGAGAGTCTAAATAGAATTCCGGACGTGTTGGTGTCTAAAGCCGACGCGGATCTGGCTATCGATTCCCTGGTCGACCACCTCCAGACCGCCGTCAGGGTGACCTCGAGAGAGGTACAAGCGGTGAACGATCGCCGCTTTATACTCCCTGACGACGTGAAGGCGTTGATCACGGAAAAGAACGCCGCGACCCGAGCCTACGACACTTACCCGACCGAAGACAATCGCGTTCGATTACGTTCATTACAAAAGTTAGTTAAAACTCGTATCGCAGAAATCCGAGCCGCCAGGTGGGACAAACTCCTGGAGGATATCCAGCCGTCCCACGTGGCGTTTTGGACGTTCACGCGTAAGTTCAAATCAGAGCAGAGTGCATCGATGCCCCCGTTAGACAGAGGTCATGGGTTGCCTCCCGCGTTCGAAAGTATAGACAAAGCGGAGTGTCTCGCCGCGAGTTTAGAGGAGCAATGTTCTCCAAACACTGCTAACACTGACCCTGTCCATATCGAATCGATAAAATCCGCGGTAGATAGCTTTCTCGCGTCTCCTCGCGCGGATACCCTAACCCCGGTTACTTTTGACGAAGTGACGGCCGCTATCAAGCGTCTGAAGCTTAGGAAGTCCCCAGGTCCCGATGGAATCAGGAACGAGGTACTGAAGCTCCTTCCTGACTTCATCATTGCTCTGCTGGTATGCATCTTCAATGCTGCCATGTCCCAGGGTCACTTTCCAGCCGTCTGGAAAAAGGCCATAGTGATAGGCATACACAAACCCGGCAAAAAAGCTACGCTTCCCGCTAGCTATCGCCCTATTAGTTTATTAGATACACTAGGCAAGCTATACGAGCGGCTCCTTTTGAACCGCCTACAGACCACGATAACAAGGTTGAATCTGCTGCCGCCTGAGCAGTTCGGTTTCCGTGCACAACACTCGTGCACGAACCAAGTACACCGCCTCACGGAGTACATATTCTCGAAATTTAATGAAGACCCCCAGCCCCAGGTCAGTCCGGCCAAGCCTAAACCGAAACGTACAATAGCGGTCTTCTTTGACGTCGCCAAGGCCTTCGACAAGGTCTGGCACGACGGGCTAGTCTATAAACTGTTTAAGTCTAGTATTCCGGATAGTTTAGTACACATCATCCGCGAATTTCTCACAGATAGGACCTTCCGCTATAGAGTGGAAGGTGAGTTATCCCAGCCCCACCCGATACGTTCAGGAGTGCCCCAGGGGTCCATCCTCGCGCCCTCCCTCTTCAACCTGTTCATCAGTGACCTACCTCGGTCCCCGGGGTTCGAGGTAGGTTGTTACGCTGACGATACAGTAATCTACGCTTCCGATTGGCGGCCGTCGCATTTAGCTATCCGTATGAATAGGGCCATCGAGGAACTCGGCGAATGGTTTCTTCGATGGCGTATAGAGGTTAATCCCGAGAAAAGCGCTGCGATCTTTTTCGATCCGGTTCAGCGTCCGCGTCCGAGCAATATAGAGTCCCTTAAATTGTATGACACCGAGATTCCTTGGGCCCTTACGGTCAAATATCTCGGTGTCACGTTAGGTAGACGCCTCACGTTTAAGCAGCATGCAGTGAGAGTACGAAACAAAGCCGCTATGGTTTTGGGTCGTCTGCATCCGTTATTATGTGCTAAGAGCAAAATGTCCGTCAGACATAAGCTCACACTTTACAAAATGTGTATTCGTCCGATTTTGACGTATAGCTGTCCCGTTTTCGCGCATATGTCAAAAGCGAACTTCAAGATTTTACAAAAAATACAGAACCGTTTTCTACGAAAGGCGATCGGTGCCCCGTGGTACATCCGGAGAGTCGACCTCCATAGGGACCTGGAGATGCCGTCTATCTGGGAGTACGTAAAAACTCTCACGACTAGTTATTTCGACAGAGCCATGAATCATCCCAATCCGTTAGTGGTATCCGCCGCGACTTACGATACCGTGCCAGGCGCGCCGCGTTACAAAAGACGTCCGCGTTACATTTTCACCGACCCTCCCGAAGAAATTTCGCTAGGTAATCAAGACTACCCTTCCGTCCCTCGAAACACAGCGTGTGCGCGCCCACGCCCGCGTAATCACAGATCACGCCGCCGCGGTTTGGCTGTGAATTTTGCCCCAGCACACATTCTTAGGCCTCCCTCGGCAACTGCTCTAGCCGAGGTCCGATCCCCCGGAATGGAGCCCTCGAGCAGCTTGCATGCGCGAACAGAGTACCACTGATTCGATCAAACACTCGTCTACAACACAACACCGATCACCCCACACACGTGCACACACACTCACTCGTAGGTACACATAGTGGTGGGCTGTTTTTGTTTGTTTTTTTGCCCTTCGAACTGTAATAGTTTAGAACACAGATAGATAGATACAAAATACATGTACGGGATCGTAAAACATACATGCTTGGTAACCATGTATATGTCACGAACCCATACAGGTATGATACGGATAGGCTTAGCTTAGTTTAGCTTAGCTAGTTAGATTCGGGTTTTCGACGACAGCCCAAGCCGAGGCGTGCCGTGCGCCCTTGTGCTAGTCGTCCATATAAAATCGGGTGAGTGCCTTAAGCGCTCCCCTTAGTAGTCCGGTGGAACTGTAGAGCCTTGCCAGGCTAACAGTGTAGGTCAGTTCGAAAAAAAAAAAAAAAAAAAAAATTATATTATATGTTACAGAGTATAACAACTAAGAAGATAAATATAATTTGGAAGGATCATACAAGTTAAAGAAGAAAAAAAGAAAAGCATTAAAGAGCGAGGAAGTGAAAGTTTAGGGGGCAAATCTTTTTATAGCAAAATCGGAGGCTTTAGATATCTCTGAAAAAACTTTAAGGCTTCCATCTGATAAAACGTTTTGTACGCGTGTAATTCTGGATCTCTACGTGATTTGTCTTTACCGAGATAAAGAAAATGTTCCGAATGTTTTGTTGCACTTCTATTAAGCTATCCTTATCTTTTCAAATGTAATATTTACAAAATTAAATTAAAATGAAACTTTTGTATATCAAATAATTTAAATCGTTATTATAAATTAAATATTCTACTTTACAAGGATCCGAAAACGTCTGAAAAGACAATATTAAATTGAGTCATAAAATATTCGAAGGAGTTCGGGTTGGACGAAACCCGCCTAATAATAAAGGAAGTGTATAAGGCTTTTCTATTTGCATAACAAATTTTTAAAGCTTGTCAAATTAATATTCTTAGTAAATCCTTTGATAAATCAACTGTTCTTCTAGAGATTTATAAGATTTTTTTTTTGTTGTATCATCGCAACATTGGCAATTTTATGTATTCCCTATATTTTTTCAAAGTAAATGTTTTGTCATATTAAATATATTTTTATATGGGATCACTAGTAGGTTGGCCGCCTGACTGAGCAATGGGTTGAAACCTGAACGAAATACGATAGATTATAGCTTAGGTGTGTGTCGCGTTTTACACAAATTTTGATTAAGGTTACCTGGTAGGGTTTCATTTGAAACGACTATTTCTTTTTTCGTTCAAATTCTAGATATCAAGAAAAAAATCGCCTCAAAATTTGAGTCTTTAATTTTAATCCTAAGTACTTGTTTTTTTGTTTAAAATTTTTGCATTTAAAAAGCCTGTATTTTAAATCACTTTTTCTTAATTTCTATAACATTGACGGATGTTAATAAATTATAGTAACAAGCACAGTTATTTGTAGTATATTCAATTCTCTTCAAAAGATCCTATGACAATTTTACTCTAACTCGACTCGTATTAATTGTTCAAATAGCTGTAAAGTATTTTTTTCTATTCATTTCGCCTGTTTTTGAAAATATTTAAGAGGATGGTTCATTTTACCAATACCACACTAAGAAAAAAAAATGTTTACTCCTAACATACTGTAAGCCATATATTAATAATTCGCTTTTTTCGTCATTAAATTCGAGTGTACCCACCCACCTGTTACTGCTGGTTTTATAATCAATATATAAATAAAAATCATTTGTGAAAGTATGTTAGCGCATTAATTTAGAGCCGTTGCACCTATTTGGGTAATTCTTTTTTGCTGTCCTAGTGTTTATCAGGACATGGTTTGTATGAAAGAATATGTTTGGAGAATCGCGGAAATGTGGAAAAAAATTTGGTTAAAAAATCTCCATATAAAAAAGTTAGTGAGAAGATAGAATTAAATTTTAATTAAATTACCTTCAGCTGTTCAGTTGCCAATTTATTTCTTTCATGATCGTACTGTAAAGGGAAGATTTAAACATATTTATTTTTTACAACACAACAGCGAAGCCGGGGTTGGTAGTCTTCACATAAATTAATAATTATCGTAAATAATATTCATCATCATCATCATCTTACCCTTATCTCCTCTAAGTGGGTCGGCATAACACGTTTTCCTTTTCCAATCTCCCCTGTCAGATGTCATCTCAATATTCACAACTTTTATACACATCTCATGTTTCGTACAATCCATTCGCAAGTTTTTCGGTTTTCCTCTACTCCTATAGCCTTACACTTTTAAACTCAAATCATGACTTTCATCTCGAATTTGTGACATGGGAGATATAGAAATTAATCTGCTAACTAATTTGCGTCAATTGATTGAAGTAGATAATGTTGTTTTAAAAGCAATGCATGTTGTTTGTGTAGACTGACACTTGTGTATGTTGCAGAGTTGTGTCCTCTTACCTTACGTATAGAGGAGTACAATGTCCTCAAAGTCGACAAATGTCTCTGACACGGTAGGTGTGTGCCGACAGCAATTGACATAAGGACCAAAGCCGACATTGTACCTAAGTGTTGCAGTTCTGAGTATTTTGATATATTCGAATTCGTGTAGTGTCATAATTTTAAATTATGTTTCAAAAATGTAACACGAACGAAATATTGATCTTTGTTTAACTTCGAGTTAATCAAGTAACAAGTAACCCTTATGAATAGTAACATACTATCATTTTAAGATTAATTTTACTTTAGTTATTGGTTTAGATTAAAGGTTTGTTTTTTGGTATTTGGTTTACTAAATAACATATAAAAAACGTTTAATTCTTAATATAAAATAATTAAATAACTTATAAAAATGTGGCATCTTAGTAACATAGAGTAAAGATGATATGTTGAGCCGTTGCCTGGTTTCGGACCCTGATATAAAAGGTAATGTTGTTCTGTCACACCGAAGCGGTGAACATGCCTTGTCCCGACAATTAATCATCATAACTTTGGAAATGTTTGAAATATTACTACATAATTTGGCCATATTTGTTCTTCGCTAGATGTATGATATTTGTAAAAACATGTAGTAATATTGATTACTATGATTAAGTAGTTAATACAGGAAAGTATTTTTAACTATTTTAAGTGGACAAATTTTAACTATAACTTTTTATAAATCAAAAAATAACTTTATAATATATGTATGTAATAATGGAAAACAAAAAGCAACGGACATTTATAATGGTTAATTCTCTAGTTATTATTGAGTGTATCTACAGCAAATAAAAATATTATAATAATTTGAAATCTATCTTCAAGTATCATTATGTGTCTTCCGTGCCACATCATCATTCAATATTAGTTGAGACCTATAAACTACTACAAAATATCCTCTGTACAAAGACCGTTTCCTACCAAGTTAATGCTATATCCCTTAGCTACTTTCTTTAGATAATTTAGTATTTCCAGAGAAATAAATCAATTCTGAAATGAAAAATTGTTTACGGTTTCCTGAACCAAATTTTAACTCGAAAAACATAGATTTTACTCTGTGAAATATGATTGTAACTGAATAGGTAATGCCTCTAGGCGTGTGTAGGTACTTAAATATCCCCAAAGAGCGTCTGACGAGTGTGAACGAAACAAAGAAGGTGTCATGTTAAAACTCAAGTGAAATGTATTATTCAGTGGTTGCCTTACAAAGACAATTTGGCTTTTGTTCGAGACTGGTGTAGAACGAAGATCGCTCTGTGCGCGCGCCTTATGAAATGTTATTCGTTAACGTGGTTACATTGTTACGCCGAATGCCTATTCCGTATTTCGTTTGTAAATATTGTACGTTCGAAAACTGCAGGACTTTTTAAGTAGAATTCTAAATACGAATGGAGTATCTAAACTGTCTTGATAAACATTTTTTGTTTTACAAGAAGATAACAAAAATATGAGCTTTCACAAATATGACAATTTCAAGCAGCACGACTCTATTTATATTTGATTAGCATAATATTGCTACTCCCATTTTAAGCATGCTCCTTTCCGCACAATAATTGCATTCCGTCTTCTTATTACTTATTTCGTAAAATGTCAAATTCTAATTATGTACCAGTCATAACAAAGCCTTAGCAAAGTAATAATAATCTGACCTCTGTTTACATAATACAAAGATCCTCTTATGATTAATATTATAAGAGAGAATGTACATTTTAATTTATATTATGGCCGTTATAGAATGTTAATTTGCCATATTGAAGCCAACATTTAGATAATATACTATCGTTTTGCTACTCTCAAATAGGTCGGGGTCGGCTTGTCTTTGTCGCTCTTCTACGATTTTTTTTTGGTTATATTAAATTTTGTCCCATGGAGTCCACTGTTGTTAACCTTATTTAAGTTTCTTGTAATATAACAAATGAGGATTCGGTTAAAGTTACTCAATATAAAATAATAAATGAAATGAAAATTGCAATTAAAATAATGAAACAAAAACATCAAAATTATTGTAATACGTAGATTCTTTATTGTATTACAAAATGAAATTCCTGTCTTTGTGCCAATACGTTAACATAACAGAGAATATCTGTTCATGCTGCATTTTGAACATAATTGTCTACAGAATAAGGAATACTTTTATTTGACATACACATCTGCATAGTACAACGCTTAATAGTTTTAGAGCCAATTACTTATTCATTCGATGCACATTCGGTCACGTATGCTAGTGCCCAAGCGCATTGAAGAATATTGGCACCGATTCTAAAAGATGTCTGTACCAACCTTTTTTTAATTATTGTTTGTTAAGTCTCTGACTGTCTAAACGCATTAAAGAAGAAAAGGTACAGACCCATATTGGATATTAAATGTTTACGATAGTAATAAATAGGGACAAAGAAACTATATTTTCATTGTAGAGTTTGATGCAATTTTCTTTTCAATATAAATCAATGTCGAATAACATTTAATTTAATAACGCAACGACTCTCTAACGGTTCTTGAGAAGCACAACTTCAGCATACATTGAGTTACCTACAGCACTTGCTGTAAATTTAATATCAGAAACTTTGGCATAGGCGAGTGTTGAATTCAAGCTTCGAGAGGTATCCGTATGAGAATATTATGAAATGCTTTATTTTTGTTTCAAATAAACATTATGCTAATTATTGGTGGACATGATTGTTATTTACTTCAAATTATATAAATTTGACTTTGGATTATATTTTTATCAGGTGTTAAGTAGTAATATGTTCTTAGTATGTAACGCGTTAAATCTAGAAAGAGTTGATGCTACCTGCAATGTCGGTTCAGACCTACAAGTTCTTGGCGACAAATTTTCTACATTACAAACCCTTTATCACCGATCTATAGTTTTTCTTCATCAGAATTTTTGTGTCCTTTAGTGCACACTGATTCAGAGGGTCTATTATTAAAATTTTACTGCTTTATGTATTTAAATAATTCTAGTAACCTAAAAGTATCTTCTTGCTTTTATGAAGGAATATATGAAAACTGAATATGATTAGTTAGTATCAATTGCTTAACTTTTACTTTTCGCTTTACTTCGAAATGAGCACTAACAATTGAGTATAATTGAAGATCTGTTAGGTTTGATAGGTATCAATAGCAGGTGCTGGTGAGTTCCACTACCAAACGACTAGCCACAAAAAGAAATTCCATCTGTGTCATCTCGATGTTTGGAAGTCGTCTATTGAGCGGATTTCGCGTACGTTTTTCTCACGTACGTTGGTCCTCTGTTATGAACTCCCAGCGGCAGCGTTTCTGGACCAATATAACACATAAACCTTCAAAAAACTAGCTTACTCCTTTCTCAAAGGCCGGTAATGCATCTGTGATACCCCTCATGTCATAGATGTCCATTGTTGGCGGTGATTACTTACCATAAAGTTACTGGTCTTTTCCGCCGCCTAGCGTTTATTACTGCGATTCTATATTATTTGATTCATCCAATTTATCTAAATATTTAACATATCCTTTAAGTAACTATTATGACTAAATTACCTTTATAAATTCAAACAACTGTTTTAAACATAAATTTTGCTCGTATACGTTGTAGGAAAATTATAAATATCAACTCCAACATCGAAGGGGACGGGAAATAAACGCAATTCTTAATGTCCGTAAAATTTTCAAACAAGACCCAACTTCGTCATTAGCGTGTGAATTATCGCAGTCTCCTCGGCGTCATTTGTGAAGTTTGGACCCGTATTGAGTCTCGGGGGTGAGTTCTTTTTAAAACAATTTCGCTCACGGCAATGTTCGGGAGCACGGTCACGTAGCTACTTGGTTTGTTGAAAATTATTACTTAATATTAATAAATGCGTTTGATACATATTCATTGTATACCGGTATATATTACTACTGAAGACCACGGATTTACTTGAAGCGAAAGAAATTATTTGTTTTTCCTCTAATTTTAGATCGAACAGGGTTCTGCCAAAATGCTGTGACAAATACCTATGTTTTGGCAACTAACACTCATAATACTCATCAATAAGACAAATTCGATGCTGTTCTTGGCACATTGCATCATCAAGTGATATACATCATCAGTTTGTACACATTCATTGCAGTTAGGTGACTCCGCTTTCCCCATTAGAAATGCAAAACTTCCCGACGGACTGAATAAAGTCTTAATAAATTTCAAGACATGAAAACGTCTGTTTCTAATAACAATTGGTAAAAATTCATCAACTGCGAATTTGTAAGGAATTCCAATTATTCATTCATTATCTTGTATTCATATTTTTTTTGTAGGTATATTAAAATACTCATCGATAAACTTACTATTTGAGAAAGAAGCATACATTATATATCATCAAAACAAAATTGCTATAAAGAATGCTGCTTGTATAAAAGGAACTATAATATGGATTGAACATAAACCGAGGTTCGTTCTTCGTATAAGATAACTTTTAATTGAGTTTTGTAACATCCTTTCACGAACTTTCATGTAATCCTGTTTTTTTATTATTTCCTTTTTGTGAACATCTTAAGATTAGTTTTTCTGAAAAATTAGTGATTGTACCTTCTTTGTATTCTGTATTCAATAACTAGCTGTTATCCGCGACTTCATTTGCGTTGTTTATTATTTTAACAATATATTTTATGTACAGAAGACTTTCTTTAGACTTTTGTATATAACATACTATACTATACGTACTAAATGAAGTAATCTTATAAAAATAGTTAGGTCCTAAAACTACTTACAATTTACAGATCTCGCATTAAGAATTTACTTATATTAGTCATATAAACATCGTTTTGTAAGTTTATACAATCTAATGGAAGACATACAGCGGGAGCGTAAGACACACTTTATTTCAATTTAATTTAATAAAAGGTAAAGATATCCAACCTAATTAATTTCTGTATGACTCACTCGCTAATTAAGTTGAAAGCACAACTTTATTTAGTAGACACTTACAAATTTCTATTTCTTCAACGGTCACCATTGTTATCTATTGTGACGTCAGTGCTATTTTTAATCAATTGAAATTCTCTTTCCCCTTTTTAAATCTAAAACTCTGATCAGCAATATTTATGTGACAGCTATTTAATGAAGCCAGTAATCAACTGACTTCAAAATTAAGTCGTATCGAATTAAAAAATTCAATTAAGAGACTTAAAGTAAAGCGGAAGGAGCCCAATTAAAACTATGTCTTCGTTAGGTAACAAATGGTTAAGTGGATAGACATGAAAGCACTGAAAGCACTTTGACAAATTGAGGCTACAGGGACTTTAAATACTTAGAAATTTTAATTTTTTTCGCGGTTGATGAATTCGTGCAATCTCATATAATAACTACTACTTATATCTATAAGATAGGATATATACCTACGACTTAGTTTTTATAAAAATGGTTTAGTTTTTTCATGGGAACTATATGTTCTATTTGAATCAATTGTTGGCTGTATGTCGTATATTTTTTATTGTAATTTTACCATTACTACATACCATGAATTTTTACCGATTTTTATAAATTACCTCTTTTCAATTTTATCATTACTACCTATCCCCTATGGAAAAGCGTAATAATATGTAACCTAGATAATAGAATGAAAACCCTTGTAGATCCCATTAAAATTCATTAAACCTTTTCGGACACTTTAATTTTATTGATATGGATGGATTATCAAAAACAAATTCAGTTTTCACTTTAACTTTCACCTTTTGAGTTCATTCATTCATTCACTTTAACCTTTTGAGTAGTATAATAATAAAATATAAAGAAGTTGAATTTGAATATATATTCATTTTCGATGCAAATATTAACTCGGGAATTAGTGTTTTTTAGCATCAATTACCGACATATTTATTAATCAAACTTCAATAATTACGATGTATATATAATATAACAATTATTCAAATTTTGTCCAAAGTTTCAAATGCATACAGTGACAATAAATGAAGCCTAAAAACACTTGTAGAATTGAGGGCACAGAGGCTATATCTTAGTATGTTTTTGTCCATTGTCAGTTAAATAAGCGCAGTATGGCGCACGGCTTTTTGTTCCGACGATAAATGACACTTCTTCACAGAGAACACGTTGTACGGTGACCGCTGCCGTGTTTATTGCCTAAAACCGACGACCACTAAAAGAGATTTATTAACACTTTATTTTGGGCTTGTTTACGTTTGTAGACGTTTAGAATGTTGCTACCAAACCAGTTAGGATGGTATAAATAAAACTAGACAATTACACCTTATGTTAAGATAAGGTTATCCCCAATAGATCTAATCGTTTAAGCTTGGTAAATATATTGAAAGCCTTAAATATTTACAATGTTTTAATTTTTAATTTTCATAAAATGTTAAGTCTAAAAGGTCGAAAACTAGTGACCGTCCAGTGATAGAAATTCGATCATTTTGTTTTTAAGTTTCAACTTTATTACGGTTTTTTTTCGTACCAATAAGTGGACCTCTATAATCATTGTATAACAATGTTTTTGAAAAAAAAAAGTAAATGTATACTTTTTTTTTATTGCTGGCACTAAAGCTCGCTAATAGTTACCAAACAAACAAAAAATAAAAAAGTAAATCGGTTGACAAACACAAGAGAAAAAGGTACTGGTTTATGGTCGCCTATTATTTATATATCGAAGATGGTGTATTTTTATTTTGGGAATAATTTGACAGTATCTAAGTATGTATCTATTTATAAAAATGGATGACGGTGGATAAACTTTTTGACCGATCATCAAGCCACACCTCAGAGTTTTTTCCATAAAGAAAGTTTTATTCTGTCCATTTTATTACAATTTGTCGTTAGGCAACGATAGTCCGTACTTTGTTATATATTTTACTATATGATACCTATCCGCTGGCTAAATTTTTAATTAAAAAAAAATGAAATCAATGGAATCCATAAAATAAGACCTAGAATCATCTACGAAAAATTCCGCATAGAATGGTCATAGTCCTATCTTGATATATCCAGTAGTTTTGATGGTATTAAGCCTTATATATATATATATATATATATATATATATATGTATATATAGAAAATGGATAAAAGGTACCTATATATTATGTGGGCTGTTTTTTATAAGTTTTACATTGTAATTTAAGGAGAAACAAGACTCGGTCGGTTGATAATTTATATTTGTCTTCAATATTAAAACTAATCCCTAGATAATAATTATAATTATGTAATAGACATTCGACGTTATTTTCAAAGCATTAAATACCTATTTTAAGGAATGTTAATCAGAATTTGTTTGATTCGAGCCAAAAGGTCGAGCCGTTTATCGAAATGATGAAGCCCAAGTCGTTACTCAGTTATGTAACATTAAATAAATATATCCAGTGATGTAGAAAAACAACATAAAGGCACCTTTTATCTGACCTCGGATGAAAAAGACGAAAATAAATAAATCCAATAATCCCAGAGTTGTCGACTGACTTTGATCTCTTGGTTTTGTCCGTATTTGCCATTTATTCTCGAATGTTCTTATTTCATGTCGGTGACTTTGTGCGATGAGAGCATTTTAAACTTCATATAATAATAAATTTAATAGTAAAAGATTACGAGAAAAACTTAAGTGAGGAAAAAAAGGTGAACAATAATATTTTACAGTTAGTTACGTTCTAGTAGTTTTTCGTTACACTATTTCGCTCTGAAATTCATACTCAAGAAGAGCAAAAAATGTATAACATTTCTTTTTTGCTTAAAACCAATTTTGACATTTCACCATTGTATCGTTATAGTATAGGTAGTTATTTAGGCGAGTTAAAAAACCAATAAGAAAAGGTTTTATAATTAGACTAAATTGACCTCAACTTCTTTCGATTTCCTTGGAAATTTTTCATCCTTTTTGCCTTATAAAAATGTTTCTTCGATTTTTTTAAATATTTTTTTTTAAATAAAACAATAGGGTAATAAATAATAGATCAATAGTGGTCGATTTTGATATCCACCCGTCTCGTTGGACTTTAAAAAAATGGCAATGGGTAAGTCGAACTAAATCAAATAAGTAGTCTAAAACAAAAGGAAACATATTGCTTTTGTAAGCTAACATTCTTTGGGTAGAAATAAAAAAATATTTATATATTTCACTTTATTTGTTCATGAACTTAATTAAATAAAAGGTGACCATTATAAAACCCTGTTGATCATTAACATATCTAACATTTTCTTTTTTACTCTTGCATATAATATAAAAAAAATGTCGTGTATTTCGTCAAATACGAAGTTTAATACGATTAATATTAGACCAGAAAAATTACACGAAACACCGCAGTCCTCCTCGACTCATCCACTAAATTCTCGTTTCTGAGCTCTGTAGCACTCATAAAAAGTACTCTGCCGATAAAAATCTGACGTAAAACTTCATGAAAAGAAGTGGGGATAATTGAAAAACCTGATCTCTCATTAAAATCTCTCGGCCCCGTCCGTTTTGGAATTAAACACGGAGCCATATCGCAGTCACGTTGGTAGCTCTACGCACTTTTATGAGGATTTCGGACGAGTTGTTGTTGTAGATTACATTATGTTTAAACATGTTTCCTTTACATGTATTGTCTCCTAAACATTTAATACTGGTTTGCGTCGCTACACACTACGTAGATTAAAACGTTTTTTTTTAATAACATAATTTATGATTTCTAATATTTATCCATTAAATTGTGTTCTCACATTTATTATTATTGTATACTAGCTGCCAGCCTCGGTTTCGTGTAGGCGTATTAAACCCTGGGCTGCCCAAAACCATAAATATTTAAGATCTGCACAAATTAATGTAGACCTCATGAGGCACAGGCCGACAGACTGTTGGCACCATAATTTAAAAAAAGTAACTGATTTATTACAACTTTTTGAAAAATAACAAATGATGTATTGTAAAGTGTAGTGGTAAAGTTTAATTTTTATGTAAAATGTATTTTTAAATGATTTTTTTCAGTTGTACGAACTTTTTTTTACTAAACCATGAAATTTACAATGTACGATGTCGTAAAATTAAACAAATAATAATATAATAATCCGCCACTTTGAGACCTGGGTCGTAAAAATCAGCTAAGAGGTTAATGTACAAAGAGTCCAAATCTATCGTTCACAGTACGAGCATGTAATGAAATAAAATGGCAGTTAAACAATTGAAAACCAATCTATTAACCTGACAATTACATTACACACATAACGAAAAATACGTAGGTAGCAAATGCGCAGCCATTATGAAGTGATTCGCTTACATATATTTGCCAATTATTTTTATTTACATAAATATGTAACTCCTGAATTAAATGTGTGCCTTTTATTTTAATATACTAAGTGATGATTTGAGCATAGTTTAAACTAGAACTCTTTTTAATTCAAAATGGTTTAAGATATTATTAGACCAATTGATTAGACATCTACATATTGTTTTAGTATTTTATCAACTATTCAAAAATTAGCAGTTGTTCGTGACCTCGTCTGGGTTTCTAGTTTCATAAATGATGACACCAATATGTTAGCTTCGTGCATCTCAAACGGTTTATGCAGAGCACGTCGAGATAGCTATCAGATGGCAGGATTATTTCAGATTTACGTTGTACTACACTTGTCGTTATATTTTGGCCAATGTAAACGACATATTTATAAATTATTATATTATTATTATTCTGACGTATAAGCTATTTTATTATAAAGTTCCAATCATTCAATAGTTTTGCTCGAAATAGTATCAAACATTCATTCATTCTAACAAACTTACTCATTTATAATATAAATAGATTTCTTTTTTTTATCTATCATGATGACAATTCATTTGTAAATATTCTAACAATAACAATTCTGTCATTACATTTAAATGAAGTCATATTTATGCACATCTAACATGCTAATAACATCACTGTTAGTGAAATTTTAATATAACTAAATATTTAACGATATTCCAGGTTTAAAGAATTAAACATAAATAACATGAAAATTAACAAAAAATAACAGATAGAAAATACTAAAATCAATTAATACTCTATAACTCTATTTTATGAATAGCCTGATATACTCGTATTTGGAAGGGTAAGTAGATAAAGAATTAAATAGCGTGAAAGAGATAGTTTAAGAATTATTGTGATTAGAATAAGGAAGGTGAATAACTAAAGTTAGTATGGAGAAACATAGTATTTTTCATATATATTTCTCTACGGCCGTTTTGAATTTGTATCGTTTATTTGAGAAAATATCGCCTGTTTTATGTAATGTATTATATGACCTAGTTATTTTTTTGACCGGACAGTACAAGCCCAAAATAGTATAGGAACGTTAAATATAAAACGGGACGTTTTTTTTGGATCTAGCAAGCTTAACATTTGAGTTATTAGAATTAATAGGACAAATATAATTTCCTACCTTTATTTTATATTTACCTACGTCTTTTTAAGCGATTTAATACAATGTTCCTAAGATATGTATGGATTAATATTTCTAAAATCCACTACTGTTAAATCTACATTAAATGTGCAAGAAAAACCTTCTGAGCGTCACGCGATCCTCGCCTCATATAGAAGGTGAACTATAACTTTAATTTTACCTTAGCGTGCTTAGTAAAAACTTTAAAAGATCGCCAAGACCGATAAATAATTGGAGGTCGTGTGGTTGGTGCCCGGTACTTATGATTTTAATGGACAGTTATTACTTACTATTATGAATTTAAAATAAAAATGTAAAGTTCAGAACTTTACCTAAGTCTTACTGTGAAATTACATTTGAACTCAAATAAAACTTTAAATTGTATAATTAAATAATATAAGTTAGTTTATATTTTATTATTTATTGTAATAGTCACTCGCGTTTAGTGAAAAATGTAATGTATTTTTTTTATATAATTGGAGGCAAACGAACATACGGGCTACCTGATGGTAAGTAATCCCCGCCGCCCATAGACAAATACTTATAAGTTTTTAGTGATACTAAAAATAGCTTACACTGCTCACATTAATGTGTCAATTTCAAGTGACCATAAATGTGAATAATTATAGAAATGTCCAAGAATAACGAAAATTTAAACGTTACGCATAAGCATTATGAGTTATGTATTACCCAATCCTAACCTTGTTCAACACACATGGTTATAATTGGTGACCCTTGAATAAATCGTGCAAATAAACGAACGAAATTGTATATGAAATAAACTTAACTTTGGTAATAACAATGAAATATCGTCTATGCCCAGCAAAGTAATTATATGGAAGTAATATAAAACGGAAACGTTCCTGCATTTACCATTTTTAAGGTCCATCTACATCTACTGTGAATTCTTATTGATTATCACCTTCTTAATTTACTCCATTTCCTAATCGATCTTCTCCACTGTACTGAGGAACATTGTCTTACAATATTGATTTGTATTTTCTTGTTCAATAAGTGTTGGAATATGATTAAATATGACCAGTTAATACAACTAAACATTTTTGTCCCAAATTATTATTATTTAAAATTGAATAGCAAATTTGAATTAGTAAAACTTATAGTAAGGGAAAATGACATTGTCTCATTATTACTTCAAGAAATACACTTCCATCTAGTTGGAAACTACAGTAGATACTAAAGATTTTTCAGCATTTGAAGTCATGACGTCTTATGTTGGCGTGCTGATTGATTTCTTACTTTAATTTAGTGGAGGCTGTTGTCTAGTAACAGTTTGTCTAACATGTAATAAATATATGGGCTTCTAATTCTTGAATATAATCGGTCTTATTACCAAAACCAAAAATGAACACGCGTTTAATACGAGTTTTACTAAACATTGTCTAAAATTTAAATCTTATGTTTAAAATACTTTATTATAAAGGAGTGTCTAAGTTATAATTATTGTGATATTTGGTTTAAAAAAAGCGATGGCATTATTAAAATAAGCAATATATAAGTTTAAAATAATACTCGGAATTGCGTAAAATGGAACAACACTATAATCTCAAGCTAAATACATTGTGAAATGTCAATAATGTCATATTGTAGCAGTTGTCATTTACTTGTGAATCTTCAAAACTGTCTGATTTATTTACATCTTCCAAATTAATTATACACACGAAATCCATAATTTACTACGAAATGTATTTTGCCGGCAAACAGAAATAAAATAAATCACAACAATAAAATGAGAATTGTGAACTTAGACAAGTATTATACAATGTTTAAATTTAAATAGTGTCTATTTCTAAACAAAGATGACACCCTTTTGTGATCAAACTTTTTTGAATCAAGTGTTGGACGAGTATTTAACTTTCTTGTATTAACACGGTACATGCTTAAGAAGCCTTTTCATAATTATTGCATCGTACTGCCATAGTTCAGATGTCTCTATAGGAAAATAATGTATTGAAGTGTATGTAAATCATGAAATCTGCAGAATGGTTCTTCATAAACTTTTAACAATACTACGTATGTAATAAACGAATACATGAATAGAATTACATGTTTTATATCAATATAAATAAAGATGAAAACAAAATGGTCCGTTGACAAAATGTGAATTCGGATTCTTTCGTTTTTTATATACTTTTTGAAAAGAGAAAAAGACTAACTAAAAATATTGGGAAGGTACAGCTAGTTATATAATATTTATACTCTGTTATACTTCGATACCACTAACTATAGGATGATTTTATAATTTTTCGTGTATTACAAAAAATATGGTGCGCGGTAACCGGTTAAGTTATTTAATGTATTTATTTGTCAAAGCCACAAAACCTTCAGTATACCAATTACATTATGTGCGTATTTAAACTGCGCTGACTGCGCAGAAGAAGAGGAATTGTATTTGTTTTTCGAATGTGTCTATAGTTAGTATATATATTTATTTATATACTACGCTGTGTAGCCATAAACTGTTTGATAGATTTTAACAAATTAGGTGTCCTTAAATTCCTCTAAATTGTGGAAGTGATACAAGCTACATAAAAGTGATGTTGATGAATAAAAAAAACAGAAGGGTTCATTCTATTTACTTAGAATACTCAACTTATACTTGTTTGGTTTTGATAACATAAATACAGCATATTGTAGACACAGTTAAGTATATCAAAAACGTATATATATATAAATATAATAGCCAACTAATTAGAAGTAGTATACCCGAACTTTCAGATTGCGCTTGGTCTTTTTTTATACTCGTACTATTAATGCGCTGGATGAGTGATTCTTGATACTTTCGGATTCGGTAAAATACTTTTGTTCCAATATTAATATATTTTAAAGCGATATTAAAATCCCCCATGAACGGTTTATAATTGTTGAGGATTACTTATCAAAGTATAACGATTATACTCGTTTAAATGTTAAACCAAACGTATGAAAACGGGCCTTAACTCGCGCGGTTTATGTTTAAAATAAAGTTCAGCTTTCTGTTTGATTTAAGAACCTTCTATCCCGGCCAACGAAACTCCGGGTTAGTTAACATATCTTAAGTTCTCTATGTATAGGAAATTCACTCCACATGAGTATTAAACAAATCGAATGAAAATATTTACTGTTTGCAAATATTGGAAAATGCACTTCGATATATCTCGTTTTCATTTACAATTTATCAAGTAGTTATCTAAATAGAAATCTCCGAATACCAATTGTGAAACGATTTTTTATAGTAAAGACTTTGCAATATATATATATATTTTTATCAAATTTTCGATTAACTGTTATGAATGAAAATATTACAAGAAATTTATTTTAGAACAGTTAGTTTAAGGTAAATAAAAAGGCTCCGCTCAAAAATATGTGCATTTTACCGTATTTTTTCTATGATTTGTGCATACTAATTATGTCATTCATTATTCTATTACGTTGTTTTTCTGACACGTTTTTTGAAATAGCTGTCGGCATTTATTAGGAAACTAGTTACAATGATTATATTCTATCATAGATGCAACATGTATTGATCGTAAAAAACAATTAACATCATAATAGAAACAGGCGGTATATTTATATTGTTTGGCTATTTTAGCTTTTTTATTGTCGTGTCTTGTAAATTGTTATTGTATTTTTAATATTTTAATAATATTTAATAAAACAACAATTGTGCGCTTAATAACATTTAATATAAAAATACCATTATTTTGTTATATCACTTATAATCAAAATAACTAAACGTTTGTGTATAAATTTATGAAAATAATTAATCGACCGAATCGGAAGTGAAATGTTTGATAAAAGTCATTATTGTCCTGTTCACTACGATCGCGTGACTGTCGCATAGTTTGACAAAGATGTCGTGTCGTTGTATTAATAACAGGCATTACAAAAAATTCCAATAGTAAGCCGAGCGAAACATTAGCCGCTGTTGGCTAAACGAAAACAGAATTAATAATGGCTCAAGTTCGCGGTTAATTCACCACACCATCTGCACAAAATGTCGGGTGAAAAATTTCGACATTCCATCCCTCCCATGTAATCCGTAAATATGGGGTCATTAAGCCGGCGACGCGACGATGCAAACTGGCTTTATTAAATCTCCAAGTTTTTCTTCACATTTCCTGTTGCATGGAAGTTAGATGGATTCATCAATGTGTCTATTAACGTAGACAGGGTACATGTTCTAAAGCAGCAAGGGAGTCATCGTTTCATTTATTGAAATATTTTAAAAAGCTGCGTTACATTGTTACGGACCGCATTACGTATAGGCTCTTTGGGGATAATTACCGCTATTACTCATTTGTATTGCGCAATTTTGTCGGAATTAATTACGGGGTTTTAATAAAACAATGCCTTTAAGTTTATGCTTCTATGAAGTGAGACTTGTAATGTAACGTATATGAAAATTGAAATATATATATAGCATATTATATAATACTTATCTAATTGAGGCATGTTCTCATATTATCACATTTTCAATATAAATGAGTTAAGTACATAATTTAAATTGAATTGAATAAGCAAAATTATTTTAACGTCTTACTGTTCTTAATAGAAACCTATATATTATATAAGGCGTGTGTAGTCGGTACGAAATAGCTAGATGGCTTTAAGTTACTATGGGTAGAGAAAACGTTACGATATACGAAGTTCAATGTTCAATTTGGGATACAGCAAATAAATGTACACATGTACTTTGGACTTATTCCAGTATCTATGAAAGCCCAGTGACGCAAAAACACATTGTTATCAAAACTGTTGGATTTATGTATATTTGAAATGTATTATTTTTAAGTTATAACTTCATAATTTACTTGCTATTTATCAAATAGATAGATTTGCTGGTCTATAAGTTTAATTACTATGTCAAGCGGGCTTTGGTGTGAAAGGGATATTACAGAGTGGATCAATATGTGAACGATGGTGATGTATAGAATTGACTCCTCTCTGTGCATCCACTAAAATCTCGATTGTAACGTATAACGTATTTTAAATATATAAGTATATGTTAAAAAGATAAATCCGATCGAGTGTCTTACCGGTTCTTCTCCATGATTGGGGTGTTCTCCCAACAGGTGGTGTTTTTGACGTTCATGAGTGTCTTCTTAGGGCCTACATTGAATAAAGTATTTTTGATTTTTAGACATACAATTTACCTGATGTTAAGTGGTCACTGAAACCAATAACTATGTATAACCTACCTGAATAGAATCACTGTTGTGGCCAGTCACAGTAGGCTTCTATAACTGAGAAGTAACTCGGAAAGCCTCTTGTTCCATTATATATCGACAATAACACTCTTCAAACCGGAAAAAAGAAAAGCGAGCACTTCTTTTTAACTTAACTTAATACACATTTTATTGACATATTATAAATGAGATACAGCAAATTACTTATTGCAAAAATTAAATTATGCTCAATTCCACCCCATTCGATTACCAGATCATACATTTTTCAAACTTACAAATATGACAACGATACGCAGCGAATTTCAAGAAAATAAATCTCGCTCTACGAATGTATCACATAAAGAAAATTGGTTCCGCGCAATTTCAGTAATGCACGAGTTGGCTAGCCAAATAGGGATGCGAACACAGGGTTTTGATTGAGGGCAGTAACACAACTAGAGGGATAGGTGTAAGTATTATTGTGACATGCCTAAATCAATCATTGGTCTAGTTAAAACGCTTTGATCTGCGATTGCATCAACGTCCTCCACGTCTGATTAAATTCATCTAGTAGGCTCAAATCCTTTGAAGGCAAAATGTTGATGAAACCATAGCATTGTGATAGGACATTTTTCAAGACCGTCTGGATAGCTACCATTCTCAAGTTGAAAATCTGTCGCCAAGTACTTATAAGTGTGTTCTGATAGCTACACCTGGCAGCCAGGCTCTCTTTAGTTTTAGCGTAATTATTGTTATAGACCATATCATCATATACCATCAGACGAGGTTGTGGTCAAACACGAAAGGTTTTAACCTAAAAAGTATAAATAAATCTCTCAATAAGATAAATAAACTCTATCAAAGTTTGACCGATACCATTTTTTTTATGAAGAAGGTTTCTATTTTGCAATTTTTTCTGTAACTGCCTCGACGACATTGTGTCGTCTAAAGACCTGTATAGTTCAAACAATCGCTATACAAATTTTGGTATGCATATTTTAAAACGTCTAGTATTTATACAATATTTATTATAATAAATAATAACAAACCGGAGCCTCGGCCTTAGCTAGTAATTTTATAAAACTTAGCCAATGAAGTATCAAAAGTTATGACAAAAAGAAATTTCCTTGAATACCTTTTGCGTATTAATAACTTTAGGCCAGAATTACAAATCCGTATAAAACTATAAATCTCGTCGCATAGGTCATCTTAATCGAATCCTGAAATTAAATTTCCTCAAAGTAAAAGCGAACTGGGTTATGACTGCTATTTGATATCACTAATTTCACGGATTCGCACTGCCACCGCAATAAATTACAAGAGAGGAAATGAGCTTGGAGCGCCGGAAAAAGGGAAAAATGCTAATAAAATTGTTCCTCACCCGTTAATCTTAACCCTTGCTTGTACAAAGCCACTTTTGTTCAGTTTTAAGATGTCTAGGTAACCGGCAAAATTAATATTTGCTAAAAGAAGTCACCGCGTGCTGCGGTCGAATTTAATTAGCGACTGTAAGCTCTCGTGGCCGTTTTATTTGTGGCCATATTTGAGTGTTTACACAAATTACACAGGCGGAAAACGCAGACAACACTTATTTAACTATTTTATAAGCATATATTTTTAGTTTTCCGAGTCAAATGTGTTCATTTTCATGGTAATATTTTGCATCATTTTGTGCATTAGTTGGTCGTCCGGTGGTCGAAATTCCACCATAATATGGGGTACAAAATTTTTCTTCATTTGCTAATAATATATAAACAGAAATATATCTATATTTCTTTTTCAAATTCAATCAATGGTAAAAAAACAGAGAATTTTGTAGATTGTAGATGAAAGGAGCGTGAAGTATAATAAATATAGAGTTATAAATTACAGTTTCGACTATTCGATGGTATAGAAAAAAGTAAATATTACCAAATATTTCATTGATATCACAGAAACTCATAAATAGTAACTAAAAGAATAAAAGAAAAAGCTACTGAACGGTTTTATATTTATATAGGATATATTCTCGTGAATGTTTTGCGGCTAAAGAGATGTGCATACAAGGTTTAGCTATGGAAACACGACCGTCAAACTTTTTTCTGCGCAAAGCAACAATTATCTTTGCTGTGTTTCTATCCACAATATATAATGGTATACGAGACATTCCATCTATTAGTTCCATATTTCATATAATCAATCAATTTCATATTCCATGTAATTCCATGTTAGAGTTTTTTTTTTTGTTTACATCATACTTATGTTTCTTCTTTATTATTTCGTTTATTAGTCTATATTATAATTATTAATTTCTTCCGATTTCCTTAATTATCACGTTTGGCCATACGTTAGGTATGGTAATATAGCTGTTTCAAATATTCTTTACGTTATAACAATTTTTGTTTCTTTGTTTTTAATTTTTTTTGTGCCCAATAGTTTTTCCATGCTATTGTAATTTTACATTTTATTTCTCTTTCTGTATAGTTTTCGAATTAACCTAAATGACTAAGGTGAGCATAATATTTGATGTATTCTATTTTCTTGTCTCTTATAGTGATGCCTTGGTGTTCTCCATTCGTGTAATTATTGTTTTACTTTAAATACGCAACATTCAGAATTCGTACTAAATTCTTATTTAACCGTGTTTAAAACTTTAGATATTTCTGTTCCATGTTTAAAAACAGGATTCTCGGTGGAGGATTAAACATTAGTGTAAGGGTTAATCCTGTTTGCAAAACTAAAGTTACTTTTTTCCAGTGTACCGAGTTCAACGAGGTCCGTTTCCAGCCATGACTCTGGATTTCCAGTTTAATTAAAGGAAACAACAGAATGGCGGATTTTCGTCCTCACTACATTTCAAGTTTTATTTTTTGCTTTGTAGACATATACATATGTTTAAGGTGCTACATAGTGCTACATATGAATTGACTAAAAAAGTACTTTAGTTGATTGATATCGTGGTATATATTTTGTCTACTTTCAAAAGCACAGTTAAACAAAATTGAAACTCGAAATAACTTACAAATTGTTCGAATTTCTCATTGCATATAATATCAATACTCTTTGTTGTATAATTATACTAGCGGCCCGCTCCGGCTTCGCACGGGTATAAAATATATAGCCTATGTCGTTCACTGAAAAAATGATTAAAATCGATCCAGTAGTTTTGATTTATTCATTACTGCCCGTGGCCCGTACTTCTCTACTATTTAATGGATGTTATTATACATATAAACCTTCCTCTTCAATCACTCTATCCATTTTAAAAAATCGCATCAAAATCCGTTGCGTAGTTTTAAATATTTAAGCATACATAGGGATATAGGGACAGAGAAAGCGACTGTGTTTTATTCTTTGTAGTGATTATAATATCGGTAAATATACGACATATAATATGTAGGTAAATGTACATGTACATTGAATTATCGCAAAGTTGTACAATGTATCTTAATAACTGTATACTACGTAAATTATTAAGAAAGTATTGTTTTTTCCTATAATAGTGATTAAAATAAAATAAAAAAATGAAAATATTAGAACAATAGTTATGTTTCAATTATTAGTATTAATAATTTCGGATTGCACACCATTTCTAAGTTAATCTAGCTATGACAGAGACTATGTCGGTATGAAAAACTGTGATTAAAAATCAGATTTATATATGTAATATATATATATATAAATCATTGTATTGTTATATCTCAAAAGAATTAGTCAGCATTTTCGATGAAAGCTCCCAGGCGGCTTGACTTTTTCCAACATTTATATTTCAACCAATTTACTCAAAACCTTGACAAATTATATACCTAAACCTTTCTCGTGTATTGGTGACCGCATTACATTCCAGTCAGTAGTTTTTGTCTTTATCGCGAACATACAGAAACACAAACGACTTTGTTTTATAATTTGTAGTAATAAAGCTATCGTGATAATTTTATTTTTAAGGTCAAGACCAAGTATCTCAGCAGTGAAACTAAAAAAAAAACAAATCTATGCAGCAGTTTTGCGTGATGCGGGCACGATCACATACCCCTATAATTTTATTTGTATATAATAACATAAGATAAGCTTATACGAAATAATAAATACATTCTTTATAATTATTAACTACAAAAAGGATATCAGAGTAATATAACATATAACGTGTAATGCATTGTGAATAAACGATTTCTTATATACTTATAAAAACTAAATAACGAATAAGCCCACTGCCTTAATTTAATATTACACGTAGCGCTAACAAAAAATATTTATGAGACAATACAATGAATGCGTGTCGTTTTGCTTCCCACGCAGGACCAAAACATCCGTGCCTTTTCAAACAGAATGTATTCACATGTACTCCACAAATTATAACTATGCTTTTTGGTATCATTGTATGATTTCTGTAACTTCTTTTAAAACATAGTGAAAATTAACATAGACTATATTAATAAAAGAACTCGTGACAAAATTGAAATTTTTGTCACATACATATATAAACCTTATCTTTTTTTCATTCTTGATAAGTACCTATTTTCTGTTGTTATTGCTTCAAAGAAGTTTGGTTGCAAGCCGTTGCATAGAAATACAAGTTTTTAATTTTAATCTTATAACATCCAAAGGAGGTTTCATTCTGAAAATATGGTTAGCAAATTATAGTGTAATAAAAATTATTTGGTAACTATAATTTTCCTGTTGTCTGCTTTACACAAAAATATACCAAATTAACTGGCGATTAGTGTAGAACCATGAGGAAAATCAAAGGTAAATCTGGTACCGTGGCTTAGTTACCGAGGCGTTACGATGTCAATTAGCTAACAGGTACGCTGGACAGCAGGTGTCAAGTGATGGTAATTAACTAAGAGATACTCTGTGTCCGAATGGGAACCGTTACATATGCATAGACCTATATGTGATATTGTGATATTATAGTATATAATGTATCATTGGTTTTAGTTATCCTAATTTTTCTTTGGAACTGTTTCTGAAATTTAATCTTCAATTATTTCTTATAAATCTGCGGTTCTGTTTGCACATATAACACTTTGTCACATGTGTATATATTATTTTAAAAATGGACACTGATCTAGTGATCAAACTGTATATTATTACACAAATGTATATTAGTATATACACCGAAAAATAGTTACTTTTTTATAAAATTGTCTTTACGACAAGTATATATAACTCTCCAATTGTTATATTGACAGTATTGATTATAAAACTTTTAGGAATCATAAAATAAATTTAATTTTTATACATTTTGAATCGATATTGATTAATAATTCATACCTACACATGAATTCGTTGTAAGTTTCAACAGTTATACAAGTAGCATGAATATGTGTAAAAATAAAATTAGGGTACAAAAACAATTACTACATAATAAAGTCATGCGGAGCAGTAGAAAAATCTAGTTTTGTTATAATTGTATTATGAGGCACTTGTTCAACTTTCTTGGTATATTGCATTACATACTAATGAGGACTACTCTTTAATAAAAAGGAAGGCTTGGAAAGCACTTATACCCATCGTTACGACAAATAATTCGATGGTAATAATTAGTCGTACTTACTGTTTTCCATCAAAATTAACAGTCAAATGTTTCGGCCTACTACATCCGACCCTACTTGTACCATAAGCTTAACTGTACCGAAATATGCAAAAGATATTCTTTATATAAATTAGTATGAAACAACGTCCACTATGCCGGTCCGTCACCTCCCAACACCGAATGACATGACCTGGCAGACAGCGAAATTCCCATGATACAAAATACTTCCCAGTGAGCGTAGTCGAATTTGTCGTGTGTTTTCGTTCCTGAGTTACAATCACGGGTTGTACATAGTGTGGTAAGCAGTGGGTCGATATTTTTAATCGGTTGTATCTAAAAAGTTATACCGTCATGTTAGAAAATGTTTTATTAACTAATTTAATTATATCTGTTTACCATAGATTCTGAAAGTTAATTAATTAATACATCTATTTAAAACATTTTATAGAGATGTAGGCTAAAATAATTTACATGTAAAATATATTTACACAGTCTCTAGACAACAATTAGTTAATATCTTATCAAAACAATTTTGTAATTTTGAATTTCGTACAACATTTAATAAGTAGGCGTTTTCAAATATAAACAATAGCCTGTGTATTATACTTTAATATTTTATTATGGTATAAAATATTTTTCTTTTACTAGATAGTTTGTTATTCGTTGAATTGTAAAAAATATTTTTTCCGCGCTCAGTATACAGTTGTATGTATATGCTTATCATGCATATCAATTATTACTTTTAGGTTATAATTCACTTGTACTTTAGATATATCTTTTGTCTATAGATTTATAAAATTATGCTAACAGAGGTATATATTTAATACAAGCAGCTGTATTCATATTTACATCTACAATATTAATTTCAAATAAAACGGTATACTATACATATAATCTGATTTATAAAGAAATTACTAATTCAGTATATATATAACGTTTATATAGTGGTATTAAACCGTAAACATATGATTTTCCTTTCTAATTACTCTGACAATTACAAACAGATTGTTAAAATATTGCTATATGTTCAAAAGATGCTAACAAATAGTTATTCCATCCATATTAATAGTATAAATGCGAAATGAGCTTGTTAAATACGCCCTGACGCTTTAAATACTCGACCGATGCGAAATTTTGCATACACGTACAATCGGACAGAAAAAAGCCGCGAACAAAAGTTAGTAGTTTATAGATCACATGTCAAATAGTAAGAAAAACAGCAGGCAAGCTAATCATATCATGACAATGTTTGGTGCTCCACCATGAAGTTTTTATCAAAATCCATATTTTGATATGGGGGTGACGTTTGTCACTTTTGACCGATGCGCACTTTTGTCAGAATAACTGATACATCTCCGCCATATATATCATAAAATAACCCGCTTTGGATTTATTGTGAAACCATCACTACATCTCTCGCCGCAAGACAATCTGCACGTGAACGATCCAGTGGACATCAACTTCGAGGCATCAGGGGGCGATTCGGTAAGCGAATTAAGTGCTTCTTACACCCCCTATCGTTTACACACATTTGTTGGTCTGTACGAGCCTAGGGTACATTCCAGCTTTATACCACATTTGTTGGGCACCATATTAGACACAGTTAGGCTGACACGTATCCACGTGTTCAGCCATAATACGTTCTCAAGCCGCTTAGTGAGCACGGCTATTTATACGCCTACCTAACCAATGTTAATATCTCAATAATGGTTAAAATAAAAATAAATCTTTATAAAGGCTGTAAATAATGACTCGAAATAACAAATAAAAAACCTAATAACGCAGAGAGAAAAAATGTTCCCATTTATTGTTCTTCATTTGCTTATCGAAGCTGCGTAACCCTTGATTAGATTTAAAGAACGACAACAAAGCTACGGAAAGCGGGGTTCATTGGAACTTCATTATACTTTTTTTTCCTTTTCCTTACTCTCCAGCCCGTTTTCCCCAATGATTTTACGCTCCTACAGCACGACTGTGGACTTAAAGATAAAAGTTGACGTTTATAGGGGGGAATAAACGAAACATTGTAATATTAAAATATCTGTGAAAAAGTTTCCAAACTCCGAGCATTCGACATTAGGGATGATATTCTGAGAATTTACATATAAATTAAAATAAGATTAGCAGTATTTTGACATGGCTCCGAAAGTTTTTTGGGGGAATTTGTGGATTGTAACGCAAAAAAATATCTTTTTGTGATAAAAATTCAAGGTCTATTTACATTCTAATGTACATTACTAGTTAAGTCGTCGTAGTAGAAGTAAGTAGGCTGATCTTTGTGAAATATATAAGAATGAATTACATCATTATCGTTATTTTGTATGTCTCCATTGTTTTTTGTGTATTTTCATACTATAAAATACAAATAAACAGGGGTCGTAAAAATTCAATATTATTAATAAAATAGCAACCATCTATCTGGGGGTTCTTACGCGTTAATTATAATAAAAAAATTAATTAGTATATGCCACTTAGAGATAATAAAGTTTGCCAATAGTTTAAAAATTATTAGAATCGGAGATTACCTCCTAAAAGAAACAATTCCTCATCTCTCTATAATAATGGTATAGATATCAAAACAGCCAACATTTGGTATAAAAGCATATGTGACACAAAAAAAATATTATTTACATTGTGTACAAAGATGTTTAAAAAAAATTAAAGTAATAACTTTCGTTCGACTATTTTAAAAAAGTCGTAAAGAATTGCAACACTTAAGATTCTCTCTTAATCTCTCTTCATAATTTAACAAAATGAGAATTATCATAGCTATACATAATACTTATTGAACGAACAGATATATTTCACGATCAGTCAAGTTATTAAGGCGTGTAAACGAAGTATGTAAACGAAACAAATACACATTTGCAATAATAATGTTTTTTTGCGAACAGACCTACCTTGTTGGTTTCGTGAGGCCTCTACAGTTAGTTAGGACTACTTACTACTTATACCTTTTATCTAAATAAAAAACTACTGTTTCTCATGTACAGTACAGTACGCTGAACTAATGTACATAAACGCGAGCAAAATCACAGACAAAAATGAAACAATTAATGCTTTCACTTTTCAATTTAAACGCATTGATATTGATTATCCAAGGACTGACAGTGGGACAGGACATATACCGAGATGTTTGAACCGTATAATGAATCAAGGCTTACGGAGGAACACCCGGTAATAACGCCATAGCATGGTGATGGGGCTTTTTTAGTATACAGTATCTAGTTATCAACCGCCATCGAGTTGAGTATATATCGTCTAGCATCTATATGAGTGTTCCGGCGTCTACACTTGTAAGTCAAAATCGGGTGAGTGCCTTAAGCGCTCCCCTTAGAAGTTCGGTGAAACTGTAGCGGCCTTGCCAGGCTATCAGTGTAGGACAAAAAAAAAAACTTGTAAGTCAGATCTCTTCAAAATTAAGCGTATTACTATTTTATACCACATCACGAATTAATATAAGGCGGAGATTTTTCCATTTGTGTCATCTCGATGGTTGGAAGTTGTCTACTGTGCGGTTCTCGCGTACGTTTTTCCCACGTACGTCGGCCGTCTCCTGTTTCAGCGTTTCCTGACCAATACAACCCACAAACCTTCAAGAAACGAGCCTACTCCTTCCTCAAAGGCCGGCAACGCATTTGTGATGCCTCTCGTGTCGCGGTGATTAATTTGCATCAGGTTCACCCGTCTGTTCGTTTGCCTCCAATCGCATTAAAAAAAAAGAAAGAGATTATTTTCAAATAATAAACACTACACAAGATATAAAAAAATTGATATAATTTGTGAAATAATATTAATTCGAAAATGTTTAGTTTGTAACAGTCGCCAAGTCTTCTGAAATAATATTGATATATATTATTTTTGTTATTTGCTTCGGAACTTTGAATATTATTAAGTTACTTTTCAGACTCTTCAGTATTACTTAAGTATATCGTGAGTTGACGCGAGTTTATTTTCTATAATATTATTACATTTAGTAAAAGTTTCATATATGAATAAATTAAAGTAATGTTTTCTTTCGCATTGAAATTCGATAAGTTTATTTACCCTCCGTACAGACAAATAATTTACTTAACAACTAAGCCAAATGTTTTGAAAAGTTTATCGTCATTTTTTTATGCGAAACATGTTAGAGAAATCTTACGATCGTAAAAATAAAGATTAAATTAAGTTGACAACAGTGTTATAAGAAAAGCTGTAACTCGTAAAAAAGAAGGAAAATAATACAGCAGTTGTATGTGTTTCAAATGGTCAAGTATTTAAACAAAAAAAAAAAACCGTATTATACTTAATTTTCTTTTGTAATACCTAAATTATAAGATTAATTTTAAACTAAATATGAATTATCCAACTTTTCGGATATATGTCTTGGAAGAGATTCACGAATGGCAATTAATATGTTTTTATAATACCTGTGTAAAATTTAAAATTTTGAGATTGGCCGTCACTTACATTTTACCATGTCTACACATACATGTCTTTTATTATTACTGTAATTATGTAACAATTTTGTATGTTTTATACCCGTTTTATTGTTTATTGTGGTTTAATCATCCAATTTGATTTAATTTTCCTATTGTAGTTTTTTTTTTTAATTACTCAAATATATAGGATTCTAAATAATTATAAGAACCGATAAAAGGGAATTCGATGCAGAAACTTGACCGAAACTTATTTCAGTAGTAATACCGAATCAAATTAACTTGTAACAAGGCAGAATCCAGGAAATAATTTCATTTCAAACAAATACAAACTCCCCATCAAACAAAATACTAAATTACATTGCTTAAAGTTTTGGAGATAGATGAAAACAATAGAATTGAATTTGTCTAATTATGAAGAACAAATAAATAAATTTAGTTTGTATCATATGAAAGTGTAGTTTGATTTTCATGTAGTCTATTTGAACAGTTCAACATTTCTATCCACGTTATTTGTCCTTAAAGATTCTTTGTGATAACTGCGCAACGCAAAAGACTTGTCTAAGACAATAAGTATCATTTTAATTTTGTTAGTGATATTGAACGAATTCCTCCCAAATAATTTAATTGTATTCCTTTTGTGAGCTTAAACCTTAAAAGAATCTATGAATTCATTCCAAATATCCATTCCCTTTATTCATTTTATGTAAACTTAACGCTGTGTCGATCTACTGTCCGTCAGAATAGCCAGTGGCTAAATATTTCAAATCATTGACGTGTACAATTTTATGCTATAAAATGGGTCACCGTAAATCTAAAAACCAGCATGATATAATTGCTTAGGTAATTAATTCTATGGCACATGCTTAACTGTAGGTGGTTACTGAAACCTCTAGTATTTGTAACCACTTCAAAAAGGATTACTAGCTAATTTACTGCCGGACAATAATAAGTTATCAACTCCTTGGAATGCGTTAGAGCGCCTTATATGCAATCCCTCAGATTGGAAAATAGTAGCATGAATTTAGCGGTGGTGTAGCGATGGAGTTCCCGTAGCTGAACCTTGCAGAGGTCCTACCACTATTACATAGCCTAATTGATCAAGATGTTAGAGAAGCTGACTTAATTCCAATAATTTATGTAGGCGATGTTAAACTAAATTGTGTATGATAAGTTTCGATGTCTCATAAATTCCGAATTTAAATTAGGTTTATGTAAGACTAAATACACTAGAATATTAGAAGGCGACGAATAAAAACTGAATTAGTATTTACACCTTTATAGTACAGTTTGTTTTTTTATTTATCTGTGTATATTTTTTAGCAAACTAATTATTTGTACTATGTACAAATTAAATAAATCAGATACTAAATTTATAAACATCGAAATATAGCTCTTTTAAAATAATTCAAATATCCTAATGTCAAGATCTTTGAGTCGTATTTAATTATTTTATTTGGAATTTATAATCTGTTTATCGAAGAAGATTATAAAAGACTATTTAACATCTTGTTAAGCGAAGTATTATCATATATAAGTAATAAGTTGTAAGCTATTGTCAGTCGATTTGTTAAATAATTTTTGTAATGCAATTTCAAACTCCTAAATATCGTATTAAACACATCGTTTTCGATATCTTTTTAATGTAATAAGTAATGCAATTGACTAGATGTCGGCTTTGTTCTAATGCATCTGTAAGCTATTGTCATTCGATTTCTTCTTGTAATGCAGTTTCAAACTCATCTTAATATCATAATTATTGTAATAAGTAGATACTAAATTAAGATTTGTTATATTGTAGACTTTTACTTTGTTTTCGATAATTTTTATGTAATAAGTAATGTGATTGACAAGATATCGCTTGGGAACTAATGCCGCCTAACGTCCATTGATTGAAAGTAAATGTGGGGTGAGGTGACATCTTTGAAGGAATGGACGATAAGGCTCCTAACCATTCTGCTTCAGATTTTAATGTGAATAAGGCATCTTAGGCTATACGTTAAAAAGTTGTGTTGAAATTAATATACAAAAGTACAAGTCCAAACTGGTTTTATTATACTCGTACAACTTCAACCCATTGGAAGAAAAGTGTACAAAGTAATAGATGAACTGCTTTAAATTATTACAAGATATTTATTATTTTTAAACTTAGTTTAAATAAACCTTTACTTGCACACAAATACATAAGTCCCCTTTTGTCAGTCGTCGCACGAAGTTTTAGAAAAGCTAAGGACTGAATACTTCATAACTGTAACAGGTGGGACGCATAATTTCACGCAACAAAAGTGGGATGTGGAGCAAAATTGCGAATACTATGTCACATGAGACCGTGGGTTCATGCGGGTAGAATGTAACATAAACAATGCTCAGACAAACAACCCGAGCCCTTCTTAATAGAATTCTGACGGTGTATAACACCTTTGCACAGTGTAAAGATAATTTAGATTGTTATGTGTAGCTTGGTATGGGCGTAGTCGCGATCGTGTATTACGTACATTTATGAAGACAAGCATCATAATCTTTAAAATATTATTAAAATTATGTTATTATTTGAGTTTTACCTTCATTTTATATTTTTTTGAGAAACTGTAGATCAATTTCTAATATGAGATGAATAATTTCTGTTATGAGATAAGAATGCAGCAAATTTCGTAATTAATCCACTATTTATACAATACTAGCAGGGCCGGCGGACGTTGTCCTGCCCTGATAATAAAAAAATATATACTTATGTTCATGACACGCTTAAGGCGGCTTGGCATTTTCCGATTCTTTAAAAAATTATCATTAAAAACCTTGACAACTTATATACCTAAACCTTCCCCGTGAATTACTCCATCTATTGGTGAAGATCGCATTATAATCCGTTCTGTAGTTTTTGAGTTTATCGCAATCATCCAGACAGACAGATAGACGAGGCTGACGACTTTGTTTTATAATGTGTATTGATATTGATTATTAATTTTTTTGTATATAAAGAGCTCTTTTAATTAAAAATTCTTTATAGCTTATGTGAACTTAAACTTTTAATCGTATTTATGTCTATTTTGTTAGTGCCCATCATCCAAATTATTTCTGATTTAATCAGTGACTGAAATATGTAACAGTTTTAAATACATTAACTAATTATTATCAAATGTTTTTTACATTATAATTTGCTTCTATCATTTATTATTATTCGTTGATTACGATTTCATAACAAGTCAACAACCGGGCTTATAGCTAAATGATGTATATTCCGTCGGCTCTGTCCACTTCTGGTGATAGATTGACGATCTCAATCTGTTTTGTTGTTTTAGCTTGATTAATGAATTTCAGGGCGATATACATATATATAGGTGTTATATGGTGACTTATTGTACGTTAAAATAGGTCATATCTCATATAAAAATTCGAGTGACAATTGTTCAAGGATGTTAACGGTAGATATTTCATCGGATAGGTTTCTAAAATAAGCCTGTATTTCCCTTATCAGCACAATATCACTTTGAGTAACAGTCGGCTAACCGCTACCAGTTTGATTCGGCATCTGTTATTGAGAGAGTTTTTGACGAGATTATCATTTACGTTCATGTGAGTCTTTGGCATAACCATTGGATGTGATTTATCATAAGGGCATTTATGTTTCACTAATGTTACGCCTTATCGAAATATTTCTAGGATAAAATCTAGAAATAAATGTGTAAAGAAAATTTATTTCTGTAATTTCGAGTTTTGCAACACTCCACGTCGTTGGTAAAGTAGTTTAGTGATAAAGGTTTGTACCTAGTTAGCCTGTAAGGACCGTATGTGGCATATTTTTTTTTTATGACGGAGCAACCTATAGCTGTATATAACCAATGTCCGCATCGCTGTTTTACTACAGAAATACATGTATGGGTGGTGCTCCCGGAGTAGAACTCTGTACACGCTCTTTAATTAGAAAGAAAGTTATAGGCATAATTATTTATATTGCTGTATTAGAATTTATAATATAATGAAACTTTGTTTACGGAACAGCACAATGTAGTCTGTTTCATGGGACAAAACGAATATATATGTTTTTGTTCTCTCTTTGGTTAACTAGTACCTATACAATAATCATTTAAATCGATTTCGGTACCTTTTTTTCCTTTGTTTGTCAACCACTTTTCTTCTTTTTTTTTAGAACGACTGTTAGTTTTGTCAATAAAACAATTGGAAATAATCTTTTTTCTATAGCATCAACGAGTCGAAGCTGTTCTTTATAAGTCTACATTCGTCACACTTCTCGCTCTTTATGTTTACAATCTATAATAATTGTACAATAAATACTCAAAGAGTTTTACGATTTAGAAAAAAATATATACAGATAATAATAATACGCAGCCCTTATTACGAATTTCACCCACTTCACGATCACTAGTTTTAATTAATCCTTTAAATTATTACGACGATAAATCATTTAAACTCGACCAAATACGTATTGAATCGCATCCGTTAGTACAATGTGATCATTCAGCCGCTCGCCTGATTATCGTTCACAGAACACATAATTTTGTGGTTGTTCGCATTGTACGACGGCATCCGATGGTAGGTTTACAATGCTGTGACGAATTAATCGTCAGATTAGTGATCCGAATTATATTTAATCCAATCACACGGATCATAGTGGGCTTATGTTGATAATGTTTTGCAATTGCCAGAACGCGAGATTAATTCTCGTTTTGAATTATATATATGTATAACAATCCAAAAATAATGGCGATCATAGAGCAATCGAAAATCTATCAATAGTTCTCAACGTTACGTCAACCTGCAAGCGTTTGCAAGTGTAAGCCTTGAAGCGGCTGTGTCATTTCTGTAAAAAAATACGTTTATACAAATAGACTACAGAAACTGAATACCTTATTTTTTCAAAATAATTATATTAATTGTAAATGTTGTCTGACCACGTCCAAATTTTTTTCCAGCTTTGGAATGATAAACTGTTCTTCACCGATGGTATTTTTACCTTAATTATTACGTTATCCCTCTCATAGATTAATCAATTTTAATTATTTTAATGACTCGCCACGGCCCCCCTTCGGCAACGGCTCAAGCCTAAGTCCGATCTTCCAGAGTGAAGCCCTCGAGCTCGCTGCTAGCGAGATACAGTGACACTGAATGTTTTCACTCGTTAACTTAACAGACACAACACAGATAATCCCCACATACTTGAACTCACAAGGATAGGGAGACATATGGTAGAAGGGTTTTTTTCCCTTTGTTTTCTGAACTTGGTTAGCTTAGTTTAGTTGAGCTGACAAATACAAAATACATGTTTGAGTTCGTGAGGCACACATGCTGGTACATGTACTTATGTGTGCTTCACTAATTCGTATATGTACGACTAGCTGATACCCGCGGCTTCGCACCCGTTTTTTTTAATTGTATTAAAGTAGTATAATGGTGAGAAGTGGTAGAATTACAGAAATGCTCTTTTAAAATATTTGTAGGTATGACACGCATGTCACCTACTGTTCTATATAACGTGTACAGTAAATATGTAAATACTAACAGTGTGCTGGATGGGATTTAGCAACAACAACATATTTGGAGCTTTAATTTGCTATATAATCCTTTCAGCGCTCGTTTACACAGTATAAAAGGTAGGTGGTAGAGCTACGCTGAAGCTATTACTGGTTTCAGCATGAATGGGTCGGCTCGCCCGGGGTAGTACCACGCTCTCACAGAAAGCCGACGTGAAGTAACAGTGCTTGCACTGTTGCGTTTCGTTCGGCCAGTGAGAGTGCCGTAGGCCCACATATTTAAAAGGCCGGCAACGCACTTGCGACTCCCCTGGTGTTGCTAGTGTCTATGGACGGTGGTGATCACTTACCGTCAGGTGGCCCACTTGTTCGTTTGCCCCTTATAATATAAAAAAAAGTAATGAAAATTTCAAGATATACAATTTCTCTTAAAAATGTTGTTATATAGATGTTATTAACATAATTAAGTTTTTGCGATCACACAAAAAATAATCTATTAGTTATCTATTCCGCAAGAAATTCTATAATGGAACTGTTAAGGTAATAATACATGTCTGGTTTAATATTGAAAAAAAACGTCTTCTATTTTCAAAATATATATTAATTATACAAAAAATTAGAAAATGGGCAAACGTGGGCAAATGACATACTTCAAGAATCCACCTTGACATTTTCAATTTTTGAAAGTTTTTCGGACCCTGGCCCACGCAATTTAAATTATATTTATTTAACTTTTTTTATAGAGGTGGGAAAAAAAAATCGTGAGCAAAAAGGGGAAATCGGTGGGCAAGCCCTCTACGCCTTTGTCAAATCGTTACGCGAAAAATGGGGGGCCAACTTTTCGAAGCTATGGTTAATGAGTTATGTAGAAGCGATCACGGTAAATAAAAACAAAATGGCTGCCAATTTGACCAAAATACAAATTAAGCAAATTACATACTTTAATATATTCATTACAATTATATTAATTCTTGGAGTCCAATACAGTGCTTGAGCACATGCTTACAGTGAACAACATACTTTTGCTAAATTTCATGCGGAAGAAGTCGTGGGTGACAGCTAGTCTAAAATAAAATAACCTAAGTTAGTTCTTATAACTTCAGTTATCTGCTAGTGAAAGTCATGTGAAAATTGGTCCACTCGTTTCAGATATTCCACACTGATGAAATCGCGAGTAACAGCTAGTAAATAATAAAATAGCTCAAGTTATTTCTCATTACTTTAGTTATATGTAAGTGAGAGTCTCGTTAAAATTTGGTGTATCGTTTTGGATATTTCTTATTGGACAGGAAAAACTCGCGGGTAACTGCTATTCTAAGATAAAATAGCCTAAATTACTCTTTATAAGATCAGCTACGTGCCTGTAAAATTCACCTGGACATAGTTCTATCTGTGTTTTGGAGAACACAATGTGGGCACAGCTACAGATAACAGCTAGTTTAAAATAAATTAAACTAAGTCAGTACTTATAAAGTCAGTTATATGCCAGTAAAAGTCCCGTGAAGATCAATCAAATCGTTTTAGAGATGTCACTGCGGACGAAGGCGCAGGTAACAGGTACTTTAAAAAAATAGCTTAAATTACTTCTTATGGGGTCAGCTATCTACCAGTGAAAGTCCCGTAAAAACCGGTTTTGCCGTTTCGAATATTCCGCTACGGGCAAAGTTGCGAATAACAGCTAATCTAAAATAATATAGCCTGTAAATTCAGCTCTCTGCCAGTAAAATTTCTATCAAAGTCGGTCCAGATATTTCGAAGATTACCCGGAACATACAGACTGACAGACAAAAATTTTAAAATTAGATTTTTACTATAAGCAGCTTATACGCTTTCATATCCAGTCAGTAAAAAGTAGGTGTTTTGATAATATATATAGACGCTTTATTTTTATTATATCTATATATTGCAAGTCAAAAGTTCGAAATAATACTGACCTAAAATTACATTTTTGAATGAAAACTTACTAATTCTATGAATATAAAATAAATAGTGGCGTGTGACTATTCGAATTAATTGATAACGAATCAAACCGAATAATACGATTCGAAATGCGAATTGAACATACGAATATTTCGAACTATTCGGATTAGTCAAATAATTTAATTTATGCTTCAAATAAGCATTAACTATAAAATGCTACGAACTAACCAGTAACGCCATCACAGTCGACACCAGCCATTAAGAGCATTCAAAACTACTGTATTTCTATTTTTAGCCAAGAAGTGGCGGGAAAAAGTAAATATTACAAATTTAAGAAATTAAATGTCTTTTATTCTTATTTGAATATGTTTTTTTTTTCAACGGCACTGACAATTTTCTTTATGGACTATAATCGATTTCTTTATTTATAAATAACCATACAAAATATTCCAATATAGTAAAAGCTATACATTTGTACCTTATTAGTAGTTAACGAATTTTGAGAGCTAAAATTTAAAACGGTCCTTTTAATGTATGTTATAAAAAATTAGAGCACAAAATTCTAGAAACCTGTTAAAATATGATAGTATACCAAAATATTGAAATTTCTTTGAATTAAAATAATTCAACTATTTCTGTTAAAAAATTGTCAAAATTGAAATACTATAAAATTATTTAGATTTCACTGAGAAAGTGTATTTTTAATAAATATTTTCACTAATATGAATTACATAGTAAATTGTTTTTGAAAGGAATTTCAGTCTTGATATTTAGGTTATAATTTTTTTGACGTTAATGTTTTTTTTAATTTGAATTATTAAAATAGTGAAAAATGTTGTAACTTTTCCTATAACTATTAGTTTAATAACGCTACCTTATTTAAAAAAAATTTGAAAAGTTTGAATTTTCTATTCAAAATTCGGATAGAACAACATACGATTCGGTTCGGTTCAAGGATTATTCGCACATCCCTAAAAATAAACGTGTTACCATGGCAACGGTTATAATATTATTGGTTAGGCGAAGCGGAGGGAGATGAGGGAGGAGGCAACGGGAAGGTGGATGCAGGACCTGGCGGACGCGCGTTTCGGGACGTTCACCGTCGACGCCGTCCGCCCGGTCCTGCGGGAGTGGTTGGGGAGGAGTTGGGGCTCCCTGACGTTCCGACTGGTGCAGGTACTCACCGGCCATGGCTGTTTTGGGTGGTACCTGCACCAGATCGCTCGCAGGGAGCCGACCGCCGCCTGTCATGAGTGCGGCGCTGACGTAGACACCGCGCAGCACACTCTGTCCGAGTGTGCTGCGTGGGAGGGAGAGCGTCGCACTCTGACGGCGGTGGTGGGAGCAGATTTGTCGCTGCCGAGCGTGGTTCTGTCCATGCTCGGCAGCGAACAGGCGTGGCGAGCTGTGGCCTCCTTTTGCGAGGAGGTCATCTCGCAAAAGGAGGCGGCGGAGAGGGCCCGAGAGGTAGATCCTCTAAGTGGCCCTCTCCGCCAAAGGAGGACAGGCGGGAGGAGGCGGCGCTTTGCCCAACTCCTCCCGCCATCTTAGCCGGACCTGAGGGGATGTAGTCGGGGGACTCATCCTCTCATTGCACAGGTCCGGCGGACGAGGGGAGGCAGCTGGTGTGTACCCAGTCTGCCTCTCTATAGGCAGGAGCCCGGCGGCCACCTTCCGCCGGGCGGACCGTTGGGGCGGCTATTCAAGGTGATTAGCGAGAACGATCCCTTGCCGCCCCAACAACACGGTCTGTCGGTACACCGTGGGGTTTTAGTCCGTGCGAGTCGGACATAACCCACCCTCTCCCCCGGGAGGGTGGGTATCCATAATGGATTTCCCGACGTAAAAAAAAAAAAAAAAAAAAAAAAAAAAAAAAAAAAAAAAAAAAAAAAAAAAAAAAAGGACTATCGATGTCTGTAGGAGAATATTTAATTTTAACTGAAAAATGTATTTAGGATAGGTTTTAACTCAAATCCGTTCTTAGTGAGCGTCTACGTTGCAAAAGGAATAACTATAGTTAATTTCAAGTCAATCGAACATACAGTTTTGGAGAAATCGTGATGAGTCAGTCAGTGGTATTCCGCTTATATATATATAGATTAGTTTAGCTAGGTTAGCTTAGATAGATTCGCATTGTTGCATCCGAGGAGGCAACAGCCGAAGCCGAGGTTCGGCCACTTTGGCACCCTTGTGCTTGTTGCCAAGCGGTCGAACGCCATAAACGCTCGCCCTATTAGTCCGGTGAAGCTGTGAATTCCCTTCAAGCGTATAGTCAGTTCGAAAAAAGGCATTTTAATGATTAATGTAGAGTTATATACATGTCACATCAATTTCTTTTATACTATACTAGATTTATCTGTGACTCTGATCGCGTCAAATATAAAAAGTGGCCTCTGTATTAGTTAGATTTATGCAAAGTGAATATTGCAACACAGTGTACTGGTAGTCATTTTATGTCGACATTACTTTTAGCCGCATATCTTCTTCCATATATTACATGATGTAATAAGAATACACTAAATCCTGAGAAAAGATTACAGCTAAAAGATCATGTAAATTGGTATAATGGTAATCGATTTATAACATTCTAACAGATGGACAGAGAGACGTTGCTATATGTAGTATGTTATAAAGTTTAACCATTGACATTCGAAGGTGTTATATGTAATATCTGTACATCGACAGCAAATTCAAATTTTTAGTTTTAAAACCACTCTTTTATAGACTCAGAAGTGTATATATACAAATACAAAATTGTGTGTGTGTACTTATGCACACGCGTTAAAAGTTATATTTCTTTGGCGTAACTTGATACAAATCTTTTCAAAAATTTTATCTCTCGCCTTATTCTACGTTTGTAGAAAAAACGACACTAACAATAGAAAAAAGGTATTTAATACATACATACTTTTTTTTAATAAAAATATTGACTATAGCTAACTTCAGAGTGTCGGTTTTTCATAACGGTGTGCGCGCGCATGGTAAAAATTTACTCTCATCATTTTTCCCTAACGCGCCAAAAGAAGTATAACTTCAAAAAAACAAATGCAATTAAATTAAAATATATACCTCAACAGTACTTATCAGACGAAATTAACACCTCAATAAAGTTATTTACTGAATGATACAAATAAGAATCCGTAAACGATCCCTTTTGTTAATCCGGACAGTGGTTAATGTTTTAACTAACAACGAATTTCAAACTTAATTCAGGAAGCAAACGTAAACAAAAGACTCGTTCTGTACTGAATGAGTTATTTACATGATTTATATTGTAGTGTAATTTTGTCGAGCAGCGAAGATAACGAGGTCGAATCGAATGTAATTGATAATATAATTTAACAAGAAAGTATAATAACTCACTGTCGTCCAGCACAATCTATTTCGACAGGAATAAATATCGACGAATACTTGTTACGATGGAAGTTTGTTGTTTTCCAAATATTACTATATAAAATTTTCCGTTCCGATTGCTTATTCTACAGATAGATAGATATCTATATCGACATGACATTTATATTTAGTTTTGTGATAAAATATTTCTACAGACTTTTTTACTTTAATATACTTTATATATAAAAGCGATTTGCTGTTCGTTTGTCTCGCTAAAACTAGAGAATAGCTGGACCGATTTGCCTAATTTTGACATTGAAATGTTTGTGAAAGTTTAGGGAAGATTAAAACGGTGAGAAACAAATAATACGTAAAGGAAAATATTAAAAAAAGACGATTTAATTTTCAAATACAAAATGTTCTTAGCTACAAAGCATTTGTTGACTTTTGTCATTTTAGAAATAAAACATTGTCATTCGTTTTTCAAATATTTATAGATGCGTTTAGAACTTTGTCTATTTCATAGCTGTAGTAAGAGGTCCGATCTCTTTGGTCTGTTTTGTTGGAATACAAAATAGTTCTGTTTCAGAAATAAAAATAGTACATGAGAAAGCTTTAAACTCATTAAGTGCATAACTGTGTTGCATTTATAATGTCAATAAAAAAATTGTATTAAGTTTTGACCGCGTTTTACACAAATATATGTAAGTGATACGAAGTTCACCGGTGTCATCTAGTTGTTTTATAAAAATGATGGGTAAATACGTACACTATTTGCAATATAAATTACGAAAACAAATATTTTCTAATTATTAATTAATTAAGCATGAGATGAAAAATCGACCAAGAGTGAGTCGTATACACTTGCTACGGCTTATCCATCACATCATTTTTTTATCTATTTACCAAAAAAAATATCTACATAGTTCGGCAGCACAGAATGTTACCACTGTAATTAATCACTTTACACTATAACCATTTGAAGTGTGAGACTAAAATGTATGACAGTCATTATTTGCATTATTACACATATAATTGCCATATAAAGTTCGGATGTTGGATGACGTAACGCGACGCGACGTACGCTTAGCAACAGGGTCACGGGGATGAAACTTAAAAAACCAATGCAACACATCATACTTATTTATTATACTAAAAAGTAATGTTATCGAATTACTAATACAATTGGAGATCACCGATCACCCATCATTAGAGGAGATACGAGTAATTTATATTTACACTAGGTGATGCCCGCGGCTTCGTTCTCTTGAATACGGTATTATTATTTCACTGGAACTACGTATTATATATGGATTAACAGTGCTTCGTTTTAGCATAACTATTTTTTTATGCCAATGGACAACAAACAGGCAGATGGCCCATTTGATATTAAATGGTTACCGTCGCCTATGGGTAACTACAACACTGTCGTGTTGCCGACTTAGAAGAGCGTATTTCAATCCTTTTATGAAGATTCCCATGTCATGACCCTAAGGAGACACCGGTAATCCATTCCATAACCACCTAAGTTACTATATATTTACACTCGTAACAGTTATATTGATTTTAAACTACCTCTGTCGTATTTAAGTAATCTATATAAATAAAAATCAATTTCTGTTTGTATGTATGCGCATCATTTCAGACCGGCTACATTCATTTGTCTAATTATTTTTTGTTGTATATATCTTTATAAGGAGAAGGTTTGTATGGAATATAATGTTTGAACAATCATACAGGAAAGTGGAATTTTGGGACTAAAAAACTGCATACAAAAAACTGAGCGAGTGAGTGAAACCGAAGAGATTAAGGATACCTATAAAATATTGATAGACTGACATTCAGTTGTTCAGTCTCAATTTTATTTTACTACATGATTGTACTGTAAATCTTCCATTTCGCCTCATTTTATTCGTTATTACACGCGTACAAAGCCGGAGCGGACAAATCGCGTACGAAGCGATGATGGCTCAGTTGGTAGCGTGTTCGAATACAGCGTCGAAGGACGTAGGTTCGAATTCTAGCAACTAAGTCTGAGCTTTCGGTGAATGAAAACATTGTGATGAAACCTTAGCATGGTGGTAGGGCTTTTTCTATGTCCGTCTGGCTAGCTACCACCCTTAAGTTGAAAATCTGTCACCAAGCACGTGTTGGTGTTGTTTGATAACTGCACTTGAGAGCCAGTCTCCCTGTCTAGGTGACTACCACCTTAGACCACATCATCATTTAACATCAGATGAGATGTTGTCAAACACTAACCTATAAAGAAAAAAAAACTAGTATTATATAAATTCTTATATACAGACTTATAGATTGTTGTTCATTGTTGATCTTTAACACAACCGTTTTTTTTTATGTTTTTTATTACATCACGACGTGGAACACAGCCCGCTTTCATGTCTAAAATTGCGGTTAAACCAGTCATGTGTGTTATTACAATTAATGGGTGTTCGAGTTTACAAAGTGTGTTCGTGACTATTTGAGAATTTAAATATTTAATTTCTCGATATATTGTGGCCGCTGTTCGTTTGTTGAATACATTTTACACGCCAATGTTTTTGCATTTAAATTTGATTTTGTTTTATTTTCACTGTGATATATGGTGTAATTGGTTGGCCTACAATATGGTGATAACTTGTTGTTGATAGGTGATAGTGATAAATTGATAGAGATGATATTTAAAATGATAGACGGATGACTGAAATGAAGCAACCGGACTCGCCGAGTGTTTGATGTTCACGAATTTATTTACTTTAAAATTGTGTCACTTATAAAAGTATATTGCTTACTACGCAAATAGGTACGATTACTCGTACATAGGATTATTTTCTAAGTTAATAGGTCTGTCAAAATGTAATGAATATGTCTAATTATTTTAGTGTTTACAGGTTTTACTACAATTTCACGTATTGTTAAATCATGGTGAGGTAGTAAATGGTAAAGCCGTAAATTTAAAAAGAATTGACTCCCAAGTGCAGCTGTCGGAATACACCCACGGGTCCTTGACGACAGAGTTTCAACTTGAGAGTGGTATTTAGCCTGGCGGATTTAAAAAAAAAACCCGTACCACTAATCTACGGTTTTATCACGATATTATTCTTCTCCAAAAGTTCCAACTAGGTTATAAGGATTCGAAACTACGTCGATCGACACGGTGTGTGAACACGCTATCAACTAAGCCGTTATCGCTTCGAAATCATGCTTGGAAATTTGGATGGTTATAAAAACATTTGTTTAATAAAATTGGCGTGTTCGTTAATAACAGTAAGTAAATAGTTGTTTTTTTTTATATGATTGGAGGCAAACGAACAGACGGGTTACCTGAGGGTAAGTAATCACCGCCACCCATGGACACCTGCAACACGAGAGGTATCACAGATGCGTTGCCCGCGAGGAGAGAAGTCTTTAGAGTGTTATAAGTATAGTTTAGGTATTGCTGAAACAAATAAAAAAAACACATTTTAAAATTAGTGTAAATTAATTACAGTATGTCACATTCATCTAATTTGACATTAAACTACGGTGCAGACTTCAGTCACAATAGTTTATCACTTTTTGAGGTGCAAAATTAGGGAATCTATACGTGCTGCTCCCCGGGCACACTCGGCCATTTTGACTTACGGCTTATTAGCCGTTAGTAGTATTCTCTAACAAGCAACTTTCCTACCGGTATCCCTCTGATCACCACAGCTTACCTCAGCACAGTTTAGTTTTGCAAAAACTCTTCCGCTTTTTAAAATACTAAGTTACAAAAAGAAAACAAGTGTAACTTTAAAAATGCAGTAAATGTTATAACAAGTTAGGCTATTTCAATGCAGCAATAGTAGCAAGGGAAATACCGTACCTCGAAATTTGGTGATCATTTATAACACAGGCCTGTATAGTTCTACTATTAACAACATAAAAGTATATTGTATTAACATTTTTGTAGGTGGTAGTGCTACGCTGAAGCTATTACTGGTTTCAGCATGAATGGGTCGGCTCGCCCGGGGTAGTACCACCCTCTCACAGAAAGCCGACGTGAAGTAACAGTGCTTGCACTGTTGCGTTTCGTTCGGTCAGTGAGAGCGCCGGAGGCCCACATATATTAAAAGGCCGGCAACACACTTGCGACTCCCCTGGTGTTGCTAGTGTCTATGGACGGCGGTGATCACTTACCATCAGGTGACCCACCTGTTCGTTTGCCCTCTATAATTTATAAAAAAAAAAAACATTTTGTGGTTGTTTTTAAGCACTACTACTATACTAATCTCCTACGACAGTGGGTGCTGAAAATCTGGTAGCATTAAAGTTAAAATTCATAGGTAGTACCAATAATGGTGGAATTACTCGCATGCGTTAAGTTTAAAGGGTAAACATTGCCGTATATTACAGTGAGTAATTGCCAGCTTGGCAACAGTCTGCGGTGTTCCCGGACCGTCACTTTACTCACCGCAAACGTGGGCCGGTTGTAGTCGCCGCAATCGCCCTTGTTAGCAAAACTTTGCTTGGGAGACTAATACTCGTAAAAAAGGTTGGCGATTAGACGAAGTGTTATTACGAAACTACGTTATTCGTGACAAATATTTTACATAATACAAATGTATATAACAGTAGGTTTTAAATTTAATTTGTTTTCAGAAAGATGTACTTAATGTGTATCCAGCTTTTTTATATATTGCGTGATGCTTGATATCAGTAACACTTGACGAAACGTAAGAACGATTCCTAGGATGTAACGCGTGTAAACTTATTCACCCTCCGTTTGAAAACTGTTATATTATATATATGTTATGTTATACACTTTAGGAAAAACAAACACCAGCGAGTTCTATTCTTTTGCGTTTCGCATAATAAATGATAATGCAAAGTGCTTCGTACGAATATATGAACCATCAACAGCGAATGGATGGAGGCCCGAACGACATCTAGTAGTCCTGAGATGCTTCCTAGTGATTTTCGCTTAATGCCGTGGCTGCCGCGGCATCTCATTAGTAATTATCTAATTTTAGGCTGAAGTGAAGTACCATTTTTAATTGTTTTAGGAAGATTTATAAACTAATAGAACAAATTGAAAACAAAAACCTCCACATACACAAGTATTCTTATTGCTCTTTTGAGTCCAGTTCTTTTGGGGTAAAGAAAACCCGGCTCAAAATACTCGGTAGCCGTTATATAAAAACGTCACTAATTAGGATATTTTATATTTAGGTATGGTTAGTAGATTACAGGTCTTTTATTAAATCAGCTATTTTAAGTACTAGATATACTTAAAATAACTGATTTAATAAAATAGGTGTCATCTACTAACCATTATTTCTAGATACAATAACTAATGTATTTTTTTATTGCACTGCAAGTTATCTACATGACCTAAGTGACAATGCGGCCGAAGATGGTAACCTACTTAGTCTTCAGGTTGTGGTGCTCCTGTGCAGCTACCGAAACACAGCGACAGACTTTTATGATAAATTATGCTAGATATATTATTAACAATAGTATAATGATCACAAGAAAGATTGAAAGAAAAACAGTTTCAGTATTTAATATTATTATGTTATAACTTAATATTTTGAAACAAGAAATTGAAAGCATTCACAATCAAGAACGTTCAATTCGGGACATTTTGAACAAAATTCCCTCAATACTATTCAGGATTCTCAATTCAAGCAACGAGAAGTGGTGCAAGTGCATTACACAAACACCACTTGAGTTCGTTATTGGCCGAGTCACGAGATCGAATCAAACATAGAAACAACATTGTCCGCAACTCTATGTTACGAGAGTTTGGGAATGTTCTAGAATGAATTTCAATATCACTTGAATTTTAAACATTTATTGTACAGATGTGTAATTTATTACAAAGTATAAATTATTAAATTAGGTATTGCAAAAGGAAATTCGAGTAATAGCGTCATCGCCTCGTTATGGTGAAGGATATTTGTATTTCTACAGAGGTAGATAGAAGACGTAATAGTGTTTCTTTTCTCTGTCCTTGAAAACTATTTTTCTCGGACGTTTATTCTTTCAAGGATTTTGCACGACGTTCAAGTACTTCTTAACTTCCTTGCGATCATTACTTTTTTTATCTGATTCTTATAAGGCAATCTTGGTCGCGAAGGTTTTCTGCGTACGTTCCCACCGTATACCTACATCTTGTTATCATTATTTCATAAATACACGATGTATCTATAAATTAAAATAAAATAAACCTTACTTATTTTAAGCTTCAAGAAGGCTGCTTATAAGCGTCAAATTAGAAAAGCATATTTTTATAAATAACATTTCTGCCACAATTAATATGTTAGAAAAATTTGAAAAGGGTAAAAATTTTAATAAGCCACTTTATATGAACATTGTAAAACATATGGGATCCTAGTAAAGGTAAATTAAATTCTCATTTCGTTGATAATATTATTTTGTCTGTCCCAAAACTTTCAGTGTATGTTTAGTTCTTAGTTGCTTGTAATTTGGCCTGCTTTAGATGCGGGCGCAAGTCGACCTATTTTATGTTTGTCCAAACTCTTAATGTCACAAAGTTTGACCGAATATACAGAAATGAATTTAAATGGTTATTATAAGAACTATGCTTACTTATAAACGATATATCGTAAACGATAATCAATAATATATATTTTTACTTATAAAAGAATGTTAATTAAAGAAAAATAAAATATCTGGTTCGTTTTGCAGCATTTTATAAAACTAATTGATAATATTGTTTTTCGAAGTAATCATATATTGAAAAAATAATGTAAGTTGAGTTATTATAAACAATAAAAAGCGTAACTTCTATGAAATGTTTATTTTGTGTAAAGAACATCAATATACTTATAGATAGATAATAACATGAGCTATTGTTTTGCTGAAGATTAATTATTATCTTTTTTGTGATATAACACGAGAAGCGAGAAAATATCTTTTGTAATGGCCAAGTAGAACGGAAACGACGGAACATCGGAAATCGAGTGCTGTATAGTGCTGTATTTATTTTAACGTCTTGTCTATAACATCCGGAGTGTAATCGTTTGTTACGATCGGCTGATAGTGTTCTAATATATTGCTTTGTATAGAGGATTATTTAGATATATATATATATCACAATGGTTCAAGATTTTATATGAAGAAAATATTTGTAAGTACTATTAATAATTCTTGCCCTTATCCCACCTAAGTGGGGTCGGCTCACCATGTTTGTCATGTTGTGTCGTCAGCCTAACATCAACCCTTTTTGGGATTATTTTGTAGTACCACTATAACTTCAAACTTCCTAACTTCGTATGGATGCCAAACGTGGATATTGGACTCTTCGATAACAGGTGGTAAGGATTAAAATAAAGCGATTGTGTATGATATATCCGTGACTTTTTTTTTAATATTATAGGGGCAAACGAACAGGTGGGTCACCTGATGGTAAGTGATCACCGCCGTCCATAGACACTAGCAACACCAGAGGAGTCGCAAGTGCGTTGCCGGCCTTTTAAATATGTGGGCCTCCGGCGTTCTCACTGACCGAACGAAAGGCAACAGTGCTACCACTGTTACTTCACGTCGGTTTTCTGTGATAGGGTGGTACTACCCCGGGCGAGCTGAACCATTTATGCTGAAACATGTAATAGCTTCAGCGTAGTTCTACCACCTACGATATTTGACTGTTCGATAATAGGTGGTAAGGATTTAAGTGAAGCGCTTGTGTATGATGTATCTGTGAATTGCACCTCCACAAGCTCTGGTTTCAGGTCTGTCGTAGCAATTTCTTCATGCAAATCCGATTCAGGAGGTACACTGGCATTTTTTTTTCTTTTTTTGCAAATTTTCACCATTGTGGTTAAAAAATAAATATTATAAAGCTAAATAGGAGCTTTTTGTTTCAATTTACATTTATTTGTAAATTATATGAAGTAAATAGGCATTAATAATTATTAAACACAACATAGAATTAGACATATGTATATTTAAAAACACATATCTAGATCTATAGTGTAGATTTAACGGTGTCAAATATTAACGCTTAGTTTTATGGACCAATGTAAGAGGCCTCATAAGGCTATGATTTAATTAAACGAGGTGTATCTTGTAAATATAACTATTTTAGTACACATTATATGTAAAAGATTTTTCACGAACACTCAAGTGTGACGTAACCTTCTTTCAGGTTCTATGTAATCTTTTATTTTCAGCTAATGAGAAACATAGAGTGGCCGCGTGAGAGCATGCACGAAAGCATTTACAGTAGAGAAGTTTTCCATTTACACCGTTCACGAAATGTACAAAGTTTTAATTAAAATATAATGAAATACAAATAAACTACAGAATGTTCTACTCTTATTTAGTAACTTATAGAAGGCTAATCTTATTTTAAATTAATTTATGTACTGCATAGTACCTTACAAAACGGTTGTATATTTTTTATTTTATTTTTCGAACTGACTACACTGTTGATATGGCAAGGCCTCTACAGTTTCGCCGGACTACTATTTGTTTATACAATTCATGTGCTAATAAATAATCAAAAGTGGAAATATATAACTTTGAGTCTAGTAAATATTAAAACCTTACCACTTATGCAATATTTGTCAAAACATGGTCATTTTTGTGGTATAATATTTTCTAATTGTCTTATATACAATTAAAATGTTAGGAGTCTGTCGTTGTGCGTGCATCACTCAAAAACGACTCGATAAATATAGATTTCTTTTTTAGTTTAACTTCTTAGTTACTTGGTCCTTGTCCAAAAAAAAACATTATCACAATAGCTTGATTTAATGTAAGGTTTTAAGAGTCTACTATTATTATGGGCTTTACGCGTTAGCCATGTGTGTTTTCTTGCCGTGGAGAAGTGGGGCAAGCGGTGTGTTGCTAATGTTTTTCCGTCTCTACATAAAGTACATTGTTAAGATAATGTCATCAATGTGGAGAGGAAAAAAGGATTGATTCTGAAATCTCAGCCGTCAGAACCTAGGCATTTGGATCTTTGAAACAAATTTTCATATTAGGGATAAGTAAGTACTATGAATACCGGACCGCTATGCTATGATTTCGTCTTAAGACTTTTTTTCAGAGAAAATGCGGCTACTCACTTCAACTTTTGATACATTATTCCTTAATATATTTTAGTATTAAAATAATAATATTAGTTACGAAAGTGTCTGTTTGTTTATCTATTACACTTTTACGCCTTAAGTAATCAACCGAACATCATGAGATTTCAGACGTTCTCAAGGGTTCAGAAAAGAACATAGGGTATCCAGAAAAATATACTGTCCCCGAGGGATAGATGGAATCTATCTATATTCTCAAAGCATATTACCGATTTGCTAGACTATAAGTTAAAGCGTCAGTTAACGCTGGTTTTGGTGTCAATAGGCTGTTATAGAATGGATCAATATGTGAAAAATGGTGATGTTTGGAATTGACTCTTCTTTGTGCATCCACTAAAAACTATTGTAACGTGTAACGTGTAGTGTATCATATGTTAAAAAGATAAAGATCGAGTTTCTTGCATGTTTTTCTAGATGACTGGGCTATTTTCTGAATCGGTGGTAGTTTTGACGTTCATAAGCGCCTTCCTTCTTAGGGCATACATTGAGCAGAGTATTTTTGATTTTTTATCAACGCGAGCGATACTGCGGACAAAAACTTTACTTTTTTTTGTATATGTTACTCGCTATTATTATGACACTATACGAGTATACTTCATTTGGATGCCATGAATATGTTTGTTATTATAGCGTAAACGAAATAATGGATGATTGCATGATCTATTAATTAACGATCCATCAATAACAGCAAATAACTTTATAAGTACCGCTTCTAATCAACCAATATGTAACGGGTCTAAATTAGAGAGTTATTAATTATTTGAGATACATTCGGCAGTTATTAACATAAATCCAAATTATTCATGTACATAAATGCCATGTTAAGCAATAGAAATTAAATTAACAAGGCACTTACCTTGGTATGTATTTAGCCGGGTAATATTCAACTAAACTAATACATTTCTACTATGAAACCACAATAATTACTAAGGACTGTTATTTGAATGTCACATCTATTGGTGCAGGAAGGGTATGGAATGGGTCTCATTTGTTTTGGATAATTGGAAATTAAAGCCGTTAGTTAAGATACTTTTTTTTGTTTGTTTACAGTGTATCGTGTTTTCTCATTAAATTAATATAGATTACATCAAATTGATTACGTCAATTTTAAAATACTATGTTATTCTAATATTGTATAAATTTTTATATAAACTGCTGCCTTTTACTCGCGTTAATGTGGATTTAAACTATTCCTCCTCAACAGTACTCTTTTTCTCAATAAACGTACTCTTTGTCCTTTTCTGTACCCCTGACAATGTGTATATAAAAAGATTATCTGTTGAGTAGTTGTTTGTTACGTTTTTACGCCTTAACCATGAAACTTATCATCATGAAATTTTGCATAAAACTTTGTCAGGGGTATAGAAAAGGGAATAGGGTACGTTTCATTCAGAAATGAAGGACTGTTTTCGAGTGTTACGAGTATTCAACATCGAAGCAATCGAAGCCGCTGGCAAAAGTAGTAGTAGTATGAAATACGTTTAAATAATTTTATTATTCATATTTATATTTGTGAATAATTCCATTAAATTAATTTAGGAAATTCAGAAAAAATGATGTACTTAGTTTTTTTTTTATTATTTCAAACAAATTTAATATGAATAATTGGTTCTCTTATAGCACAAATATGAGATTAGTAATAATTGTTTAAAAAAAAAAACCTATACGACACAACAAGTTTGTTAAGTAAAAGTTACAAATTCTTTTAGATTTATAAGAAATAAAAAGGAATTTGCGAGAAATGTCGAAAAGTTTTGAAGTGTTCAAAACTTTTACATTAGAAAGGAAATTATTGCTACCCAAGGATATAATTTTGAAAGTTTTTTGTTAAGCCGATGCTAGCACTGACAAGTTTTAATGTTAAAGAAAGAACACTATCGAAGTGTACCTAAAATTTTATCTAAAATATTCCAAATTGTATAACACGTTTCGGTTTTTTATTCGTTGCCAGCAAATATATTAAATGGTTGAAGATACTTATATAGTTTTTAACGTTACTATAGATTTTTGTTGCGATATTTTAAAATTAAAAACAATCAAGTTAATTACATGTATACTACAATTATATTATAATAAACCTCTGTTAAACTATTTGACTTCATTTTTAATTATGTTATTCGATAATGAATTGTTTTCTTATGCATACAGCACATAATATATTGGGTGCCAAATGCAAAAAGAGTGAATCACAGCAGTTAGAGTTTTATACGAAAAGGCTCGATTAAAAGGCTTTGAATTTTTTATTTCTTTTAAGTATAGAAATGCCAGCAACACGATTGACAGTAAAAAAAAATTACATCCTATTCGGATATTAGCTTTGAATAGCTAATGGAATTTTAATTATTACGACACATTGTTATAGGGTATAACATATTAGTCATTGCCCTCGTTAGAACGTAATTTAAAATAGCTGTAATTCAACTTTTTTTGCTTTTACATAATTTTAAATCTATACGCATTTATTTAGAACGCAGAACATATTATACTTGCTTACAAGGCTGCAAGAGCCTCCTAATTGACACTCCGACGGATGTCACTTAGTAAGAGCGTTCCCGGGTAGTGCTGCAATCGGAAACACGGGCTTATTAGATTTACGTGTAAATACAAGAACAATATTATGTTATGTTGTATTTGTTCTACACTATATGCGGTAACGAGTTTTTCTTCTTTATAAGTTTACTAGCAATTTCTCACGGCTTCACACGCTATTAAATGCAGTAATTATTTTATATATATATATATATATATATATATATATAAAAATAACTGATTCAGTTATTGACATAAGAATGACGGATTTACAGACTATAAACTTTCATCGCCTTTTTCATTATATAAGGGGTTGAATTTTCAAATATCCTCCCTTAGTGCCTCACTTACGGTAAATATTAGAGTGGACTTTCTACTGGAATTGACTGACCGCTGTAACGTCTCACGTCTAGGAGGAAGTGCAAAGTAAAGTCCACTTTAATATTTAATGATGGATTCTCGCAAAATAGCGCAGTTATTATATATGAAACTTACTTTAAGATGATTTTATTATATCACATCAGCCTGCAAGTGACCTTTGTTGACTTGTTCATTGTGCGTTATTATTATTAACAATGCCAATGAATTATCGTTTGTTACCCGAGAACGTACTAGAATATTATTATAGGATATAGGAACAGATATTATTTAGCACAATGAGATACGTTCGCCGACAGTAATAGGTATTGAGACATAGCTGTATATAGCTATAGCCCACAATATGAAAATCTTGTCGCCATGCACCTAACAGGTGTGTTTGAGCTGCTGCACTTGATAGGTAATTGATTATATCGCGTGCCAAATACAAAAAGGGCGTATCACGGCAATTAGGTTGGGCTTTATGCGGAAAGGGCGCATACGTTTTTTTTCAACTTTCATTATTTTTTTTGTTTTAAGCTAAAGAAAATTTCCACCACGCTATTGACAATAAAAATCAAGCAAAAAATAAAGCATTAGGCAACAATCAATACGTGTGAATGAGAAAGAATTTAATGTAGCTCATACTTAAAATCGCGATGCAAAGTACATAAATAATTATCATCCCAGTGTTACGAATTGTAGTACGATACAAAATAGCAATTTATTCATCAATAGAATAACTGATAATACTTCATAAATGCGAATGTGAGTTTGTTTATTTGGTACACTTTCACACTTAACTACTCAACCAATTACTACTACTAAAATAGAAAGATATAATTTACTATATTGACGGGAGTGAAGTCGCGGACAAAAATTAGTTATAAATAAAAGAAAACCTCCAATTATTCCATATAAAACACTAGATAGTTTTCAATATAAATCGCAATTTCCATACACGTTTGCGTAACAAACAAATTTTTATGTCTGACAGTTCGATACTATAATAAAAAGCTACGGGCATAAAAATTGAGTAGTTGTTTCCTGCCGTTGTTTACAACGCACCTGGGAAATTAATTACGATACAGTATTTCCTCTGCATTTCATATATTTATTGTATATTCCTCATTTTTTAAATTAACTACCGACCTGTAACTGTTTAAATATGTGATGGAAAAAATATTCTCTTAATTACAATTATATAAAATACTAAGTCATCATCTTCTTACCCTTATCCCACCAGGGTCGACACAACATGATTTCCTTTTCCACTCTCCCCAGTCAAATGTCATTTCAGTATTTACACCTTTAATACATATATCATTTTTCACACAACCATCCATATTTTCTTCGGCTTTCCTCTACTCCTATATCCGTCCACCTTCATACTTAAAACTTTTCTAGTTACATAGCTTGCATTTCTCTTCAGGACATAAAATACTAAATTCTCTGATACCCATACTTATTATGATAAGGCTAAATCACTGGATATAATATCGTGATGACTAAATTGTCGTAAAATGTATATAGAAATTTATATAATGGTTGTGCGACAACACTAAAATTATTCTTGAAGTTCTTGACATATTTCATTGATTCCTTAAGTTCGATTTTGAATGCTTTAATGTGTTTTATATAGCATATTTTTCTATGAACAATAATTCAATTTTAGAAAACTCTCTCAAATCTTGAATATACTTATCATTAAATATTGTGCTTACGTGTAATTAGCTTTAACTACAATTATCTTAAATTGATCAGTTTTCTTGATACTAAATACATAGTTTTTGTTATCTATTGGTGTCCCTTTTCTAATGCTACTCCCATACCTGTGTGTATCGGCACGAAGTTTTGTCTATGGTCAGACTAAATGCAGATGTGGGAAGATGTTATCGTTATGCGTTACGAACTATCGGATTGCGTGACGATACACGCAGCACGATAACTGGGGCTGCAGTTTCTACACACATCAAAGGAACTTGAAGACGCTAATTTCGAGTTACTATTAAAATGACAATGGTGTGTAAACGTTATTCTACGCCTTTATCGGAATTAATTTTGAGGTTACTTTTTAGCGGCATAAGTGACCGAAGCTTCGTCGCGCAGATTTGGGAGTAGCATTAAGAAATAAGGTAACGACATTAATTGTGACTTTATCGAGGACAATTTTACAGCAGAAAAAATGGCAATACTCCAGAGTCAGTAAACTAAAGCCGGTCATTTTAATTAAAAACAGAAACACTTTATTCATTTTTGGACTTATGAACAACTTTAATATTATACAACTACTGTTTCGGAAAATTATCCGGTCATCGAGAAATGTTGGTAAGAAACTTAATTGAGTTTACCATTTTTGGGATAAGTTTTATTAAAACTAGGCAAGTTATTGTTCACAGTTGTTTTAGTGGATGTGTAGACAGCATCATTTCCAGAAATCACTGGCGTTTACATAAAGATTCAACCTTTTAACAGGAATGATATATACCGCTAAACTATTATTATTCAGTTGTATATATTATATAATACTAGCTTTTGCCTTTGGATTTGAACACGTTAATCTTGATTTTGCCTATACCTTGGGAACAGTACTTTTTTCTGGATGAAATAGAATCTGTCTATTTTATACTCGTGAGACCGTATATGGAAAATTGAACGATGACCAGTTACGTAATTAAGGTGTGTAAACGTAACAGACAAACAATCTCACATTCACTTTTATAATATTAGTTACAGCCAGCTTTGCTTGCCATAATATAAATTTGACTTATTCCTCAGGACCACTATTCTTTCTTGGACCTTTTTTATACCCGCGGCGTAGTTTATTCAAAATTTCATGATAATCAGTTGAACAGTTAAGATTTTAAAAGTATAACAAACAAATAAATAAACTAGCACAAACATAAACAGATTATACGTTAGTCACTTAAGGAGAATACTTCGTTCTGACTGAGATAATTTCCGAGCTTTCAAACCAATCGAGAACATTTTTAAACCTGCCGCACCGTCTCATGAAAACTCGAACGTTATCAAACATCGAAAGAGACGCTCATAAATTCGGAGAGGCCTTTTTGCTGTAATGCCTTTCATATTTCTCTCGAAGCAGACTGCGGGTGCCGTACAAATAAATTACCGCCATCAATAAAAATCTCCGCGTGGAGATCCAGCGACTTATTTAATTTATATTCCATCAGGATGGTATTTATCAAACATCGAGTTCTTTATACAGATATTCACATTTTCGAATGTCGAATTGATTTTATCGGGCATCGAAGAATGAATTATTTATCTTTCGACTTAAAATGTGATTGAAACGACGCGACGTGACGTTAAAACTGTTTTTAAAATTTACTCAGATACAATGTTACACTGGTCGTTCTCTGCAGAACTGAATACAATTTTTCATCGATCAATGCTCTTGGTCCAAACTGCATCTACATGATTTTGGCATAAATAAACGGCGACGTGTGTAAAACTTAACACGAGAAGATGGTAAAACGCTGTGTTGCAAAATTGCAACGAAAATGTAAATCTACGTTTATAACAAAATTTATTTAAAAAGTATATTAAGCATCTCTCTCTCTCTTCCTGTCTATTTATCCCACGTGGTGGCGGGATCAGCCTTCCGTGCTTTTCTACATCACTTCGCTCTGTCCTTGACATTACCTTCGGATACTTTGCACTCTTTCATATCCTTCAGCACTACACCCTTCTAATTTGTTTTGCGCCTGCCTCTTGGTCTTTACTCAGGAAGGGACAGTTATAATGCTAAATTACATACGTAGTCTAGTGGCCTCCTCTTCACATTGCCGTACCATCGCATACTAAATACCTATTCAATAAAATTGTAAAAGTAGACATTATATCAGAACATTTTAACCCTTCTTTTATACAGCAGATTATGTACAAATTTATAAATTATTGCAAATAAATGGTCATTCCATTTGCATATTGACTGAACACTCCTAATATTATAACCCATACGTCACACATTGAAAGAGATGGAGGCAATGCTATCTACTAATTGGTCAGGCCACCTTTGCCTATAGCACTATGCGGTTTCCATACAAAAGCCCTATTGACACGTGAAATGGGCGAGGCTCAATATGTGAAACGAGCCGAGAACCGATATCGAATGGTCGATTTCAAATTGATTACTATCGTTCTATACAATGCTATACAATAGTTATAACGTAACTACTATGATTGCAGTCTTTTGTATTCAATTTATTGGAAGTAATATAAATCTACAATTTTAAGTGTACGCATTGGAGGATATTAGAAGATTATGCACACTAATTAGAGTTTCCTCCGACATGACACAAATATTAACTGGACAGGAGCATTTTGGGAAATATCTTAATCGTTTCAAAATGATTGGCCATAACATCGCATTAATAAACGCATTTTATTCACTAACTATCCTTTGTTCGCGGCTTTGCTCACCTTAATGTAAATTACACCTATTGTCGGAAATAAATAAATATAATGTTAACATATATTTGTAATGACCTATGACTTAAGTTTATAACGTATATGGTCAATGAGAAATAATATGTATTCTGTGGTAAAAATTATCATTGACAATACCTACACCGGTCTACAGTTCCGTAACACTTTTATTGTCTTGTTAGGTTTTATAATAAAGTCCTAAAGCATATTACCGATTTGACAGACTAATAAATTTAAGTGCCATGTCAAGCGGGTTTTGGTGTCAAAGGGCTATTATAGAGTGGATCAATATGTGAACGATGGTGATGTCTGGAATTGACTCCTCTCTGTGCTTCCACTAAAAACGATTGTAACGTATAACGTATTTTAAATATATAAGTATATGTTAAAAAGATAAACCCGATCGAGTTTCTTGCCGGTTCTTCTCGATGACTGGGATGTATTCCGAACCGGTGGTAGTTTTGACGTTCATAAGCGCCTTCTTAGGGTCTAAATTGTATAAAGTATTTTTGATTTGATTTGATTTGATCAATATAATCTTTTAATCAGCAAACATTTTTTATTGAATTTCAAATACTACATTTCTTTTTTATATATTATAGGGGACAAACGAACAGGTGGGTTACCTGATGGTAAGTGATCACCGCCGTCCATAGACACTAGCAACACCAGGGGAGTCGCAAGTGCGTTACCGGCCTTTTAATATATGTGGGCCTCCGGCGCTTTCACTGAGCGAACGAAACGCAACAGTGCAAGCACTGTTACTTCACGTCGGCTTTCTGTAAGAGGGTGGTACTACCCCGGGCGAGCCGACCCATTCATGCTAAAACCACTAATAGCTTCAGCGTAGCTCTACCGCCTACAAGCCTACATCATCATCATCAGCCTGTAAGAGACCCATTGCAGGCTCATAGGCCTCTTCCCAAAGGAAGGTATAGGGCATAATCACCACGCCAGCCTACAACGTATTGGCGATTTCAAACTCTGAGAAATCCACAGTTCTATATTTTTCCCACATACGGTGGTACTACTAGAACATTTCTCAGGTTCAGGTTTCCTCACGATGTTTTCCTTCACCGTTAGCCGATAGTGTTATATATATATAGGCGATAGTTAATTGCTACAGTCCACTAGGAATCATTCAACATCTATATCCTTCGGTTGCAATACTTTTTTCTGGATGAAAGGTATCCTATGTTATTTTCTGTACGCTTGAGAATGTGTATTCAAAATTTCATGATGATCGGTTGAGTAGTTAACATAACAAGCAAAGAAGCATACAAACAAACTCAAATCCGTAAGAATAATAGTGGTTAGGATAGAAATGAATATTTAGAAATTACTCACTGGTAACGGTTTCAATAATTATGATTACTAAATAAACTAGTCAGTGTATAAATATCTGACCTTTTATTTTCAATCACGGTACTAGGTTGTAATTTTGCCCGAGTTACCACCACAGCCCACGGCAAAACTAATACAAAAGGGTAACAATACCGACATTCATTACGTAATTCCGCACATAACCACATGTCTACTGCTTCATTATATCTCACGTTGCCGTGAGGGGTTCCGAATCCGGGATTAATTAATTCTCAACTCAGAAAGTACGTTCAGAATTTAGCCCGTCCGCTGCGATCGATGTAACCGTATTCGAAAATAGATGACATAGACGGAAGGTACATAATATGATATCTTCTATATATAAATTGGCGAAGTTCAGATTTTTTCAGCCGATTTTCTTTATATATTTTTTTTGCTCAGTAGCTTTTTTTTTATATTATAGGGGGCAAACGAACAGGTGGGTCACCTGATGGTAAGTGATCACCGCCGTCCATAGACTCTAGCAATACCAAGGGAGTCGTTAGTGCGTTGCCGGCCTTTTAAATATGTGTGCCTCCGGCGCTCTCACTGACCGAACGAAACGCAACAGTGCAAGCACTGTTACTTCACGTCGGTTTTCTGTGAGAGGGTGGTACTTCCCCGGGCGAGCCGACCCATTCATGCTGAAACCAGTAATAGCTTCAGCGTAGCTCTACCACCTAGAAACATCATCAAACATCGAGTTATCAATAAAACCATTTTGGAAATGGTTTTTTTTGTTCCGTCATATTTTACGCTTTTTACATCTATAATATTTGGGCAATAATCAATACATTTTTACCACTTTTGGTTTTTACAATTTCTTATTATATCATAGAAATTGAAACAATAAACATATTTTTTAATTTAATTTTATATCTCCCTATTAATAAGCCCCAATACTGTTTGACCAATTACCATGAATGTTGCCAGACCACAAAGTGTTTTTTTCATGAATAAAATTTTACATGAATTAGCCACTAGGTGGTGTTACACTGTATTTTGTTCTCGGCTGCGCTCACATTAATGTACATTTGATCTATCCCTCGGGAATCATACATTTTATCTGGATAAAAGGTCCTATGTCTACATCATTTTTAGTATCTGTGGGAATTTGCATGCAAAATATTATGATTATTTAGTATGATATGATATTACTACTTACTTAATAGATATCTCAAGGATGACTTTCTGGCAGCAGAAAGGACGCATAGTCTGATTATTCTTAACAAGATCGGTCTCCACGGAGAAAATTTAATATACATCAACAATTAGCTCACAATTAGAAACAAACTATTGTTGAACAAGAATAAGAAAATGGCGAAAGAGCAGGGTTTTCTATGTTTGGGTACGAGAATGCAAACTGTTTATACGGAAGAATCCAACGTCACCTGTACACAATATAAAGTCGGAATCAAATTTAAAGAAACATTTTCATTATATTTAAGTTTTTATAATATATTATCTAGCACTAAAGAAAATAATTGTATTTGTGATATTTCTTGAGTTTGAGAATCACTGGTGAGTCATTAGTTTTATATATCTACGCTGTTACTTTCTATTGTTCTTCGTTTATGTTTGACAACTACTTTTTGGTTTCTACTCACATTTTACATTGCTTAATTATCTTATTTCCACTGCTATATGTTTGTGTTTCGCAATTAATTACTCGTCACATCTGTTTAGGTGTTATTGTGGTTGTAGTACTATCGTATTCCATACGTATTTTATCGAAATTGGACTCAATATATATTATATTACCTATTAATATTGGTATATTACAAGGATTTCGATATTATATCAAAATGTTCGAGGACTACGGACAATGACAGCTATATTTTTAAGGAACGTTTGTACCAGTAATTATGATGTAATTTGTTTAACCGAAACTTGGCTTATTGGCGCTGTTCATAATAACGAACTATTGGTACGATCGTTATGTGGTTTGGCGAAGAGACAGAAACTACATAAAAAACGAGCAGTGCCTTGGTGGTGGAGTGTTAATATCTGTAAAACGTAAGTTTATTGTAAACGAACGTAAGGATTGGTGCTCCAACGCAGAAGATATTTGGATAACATTAACGCTGCATGGTAAAGGATTTAATTTTATACACAATATACACTTTTGTGTTATATATATTTGTGCGCAACCTTTAGGTAATTCAATACCTACACAAATAAGTGATTTTTCAAAAAAAAGTTTATTGAATCTAGTTTTTGAAGTTGACTCTTCCAACGTTAGGGGCGAGTAATTTTTCATATTATTTTAACAATGATGGAAAAGTTGATGATGTGCATCACATGAAGATGGAGTGTGCCAAGAACAGCATCGAAAGAGAGTCGTTGATGAGTATTATGAGTGTTAATTGTCAAAATATCAATATTTGTCACAGCATTTTGGCAGAACCCTGTATGGAAGAAGCAACAATGTTGTATTACTTTGTAATAATATCTCATCATAATGTAATAATAACTCTCCTGTTTAAGCTCGAAGGAATCGGGAACAATGGGGCTGATATATTCAAGAGAATAAAAGCTCCTAAAAATAAGATAAAAAAAATTAAAAAATAACATACCAGTGATTACTAGTTATGTAATTTCAGTATATCAATATAATTATTATCAGCTACATTCACCTCATGTTCCCCGTAAATTATATTTGATAATAATAGCAAATACGACAATAGTAAGCGAGTTTCACGTAAATAGGATTTGCGAGAACTGAAATTATTGTTGTTAATTCGTGTATGTACACCGAACTGTAATATATATGTACCTACTTAATCTGTTTACACTCAAGTGAACCACGCAACATGGCGTGAAACGTTAGTACTTGGGGTTATTACGATATTTAATCCTTTCAATAGGTTATTTCTCTTTTAGGATATTTATGTACAGAAAGTTAAAATTAAATTGTATTATATAAAAGCTTAATATTGCAGCCTACGATTAATCGATTTAGTTCGTTACAACGAGTTTATAGATACCCTAGTTTGTACGGAAGAAAATGAAACCAAATCTTTCCTTTACATTACGACCATGTAATAAAATAAAATCGAAACTAAACAAGCGAATGTCAGTTCTGTTAGTATTTTAAAGATTTATCTACTGGCTTCTTTCTCACTCACCCACTCATTCATTCTTTTTTTTATATGGAGATTTTTTAACTCAAACTTTTCCTTACAATTTTTCTTTCGCATTCACTTTCATACGAACTTTGTTCTGAAAATAAAAAAAGTGTGCGTGTGTATTTATGTATACGAGTTAGAAGGAATATTTCTTTGGCGTAACAAGATAAAAATCTTTCAAAAATTTTATCTTTCGCCTTATTCTACGTTTGTAGAAAAAACGACATTAATAATAGAAAAAAGGTATTTAATACATACATGCTTGTTTTGAATAAAATGTTGACTATAGCTAACTTCAGGATGTCGGTTTTTCGGGACGATGTACGCGCGCATCGTAAAAATTTACTCTCATCATTTTTTCCTAACGCGCCATAAGAAGTATAACTATCAATACACTTATTTCTGTCGTAATACAGCACTGGATACGACGCTTTGTCCCAATTCGAAATGTTTATTTGGCTACACGCATTGACATACGAAGCGTTCCCATTGAGTCCACAAGAATAGCAACAATGACAACATATCAATTGCTATAGGCTGCAATTAACATTAAAATCAGGTGGCATGCTTCATAAGATGATCATGTATAATCATATCCAAAATGATTACTAAATCGACAAATATTTATTACTTTAATACTTTAGGGATTTAGTAATTGAAAAATTAAATGTAAAAGGGTTGAAATCAGAGCGCCTTTGTAGAATAATTTTAGGTTCTTTGTACATTTCTTTAAAACACCTCCCGTACTATGGATTCAGGGCCGTAACGCGAGTAACCTTACAAACATACTAGTTAACAGACACAAAGTACACGAAGACTGAGAATAATCACTTGTGTATCTCGCAAATAAATTATTGCCCTGAGTGAAATTCGAACGGCATAAGACTCAGCGCGGTACTACTGCCAACAACATCGTTACGCCATTGCTATATTCGTATTTTACTTTAAACATTCCAATGTTAAATGTGACAATCTATGTCTATTTAGAACCTGGTTCACTGATCCATCAATGCCCAACCGAAATTGCTGAAGTTTGACACATCAAATTTGGATAATAGTTCCTTTTATAGAGACTAATTAAGAAGAGATGTTTTTAAATTTAATTTAGTGTATAAACAGGGGTAACAAAGATTGTATGGGGAACAATAAAAGCTCAGCTATGTTTTGAAATGTAGCACAAAGACTTCCTATCGAAAATAAATGAGTCCCCATAACAGCCACATATTGCCGAATTTCATCCCCATAAATGTATAAAATAGGGGATGACATTTTTTATTGATACTTTTAATGACATTTTTATGTAGGTATTTAATTTTTTATGGACTTCAATTTTCACTTAAAATATATATTTATCACCTAAGTATACATCATCCACCCACTAACACAGACGAAGCCGTGAGCAGAACCTAGTATAAAAAATAACTTTAAATTTATGATACTATATATCTATATACACCACATCAAGCAGTGTAGGCTTAACTATGAATTCGTATTATTCGTATAATTTATTTTACAAATAAAATCACGATAAAATAAATACAATGTAAGTAGTGAAACGATTGTGACAAAACAAGCGGTACACAGGTGTTGCTTTTCCAATTCACCACCGCGGCGTCGCGTCGCGGCAACGTCGCGGCACCGCTCGGAAAGGATGCACGCCGCCGATTTTCACTTCCCGAATAAACCGCACATACGATAGTGAGATTTTCGTATTTATACTGTGTGCACTAGACTACCGTGGGACTTTTGTAAACTGTTTGGTAACATTTCCTATAAAATGAATATTCCCTGATATGAACGGGACGATTTTATTCTTTATTGAACGTTGTCTCGTCGCAAATCTTTATATTATGTACTAAATTGATAAGTCTATACGAAGTATCATAGGATATGGAAATTGTGTCCGATAATGATGTGCATAAGCGTGTCCCGTTTGAAGACAAGGTGATATGTTAGATTAGATAGTATACAAGCAGTGTCCGGAGTTTTTGGCGGGATCTTAGTCTGTCATGTAGTGGTTTTTATATTTTATTCATAATCTTGTGTTATTAGACTCTATATTTTGTAATATTGGTTGTGTTTTACGTAATATAGTTCGGTTATTATGCACAAGTGAAGTGGATGGGAAATAATACCACGGAGCATGCATTCTGAGATGCCACCAAAACTCCATGGAAAGTTCTAACAAGGAAACCACCATCTTGTTAGAACATTATAATTATCGCAAGACACTTGACAAAATCTTGTTACTTGACGCTGGCTAGTGCACAAACCGTGACGGAGCCAAAAAAATAAAGAAGCAGTGTCCGTAGTCGACTGAATCGTCCACCAAACACATGACAAACCCGTTATAGTGTTTCAGTTTTCATTTGTCGTGTTTCGAGGTTAATCGGTGTTTATTCAAGTGTCAGTATATTCATTGACGACTATTGGTGAATAGTAGATTTCTCGATGGTAGCTCTAGTTTATGGATAGCATTTTGGTTACCATTAAGTACAGTGTCATCTTTTCGTCGTGCTGGAATAAAATAAAAGTTACATGTTCTCTTTTTTTAAATACTTTATAGGTTAGCGTTTGACCACAATCTCATCTGATGTTAATTGATGATTTGGTCTAAGATAATAGTCACGGAACAAGTAGAGACAGGCTTTCAAGTGCAGCTATCGGAACACACCAACAGGTGCTTGGCTACAGATCTACAACTTGAGGGTGGTAGTAAAAGTAAAGTAAGCGGACTTAGTAAAAACCCTACCAACATGCATTTTCTACATTAAACTTTTTATGTGTGTCAGATAAGAACTATTTAAGTTTTACTTTACAGAGAAAACTTAAGCGATGATTGAATTGAATGCTTTAGTAAACAAAAAGTGTTGTCTGACAATATGCAATAATTATTACACAAAATCGCAAAAGGATCGATGATTTTTACTACCCAAAACCGCACCCAGTTTTTTTTAATAATTTCGTACGATTGTCAAAGCTTGTATACGTAATAATTTGATTGGAAACTGTTATGTATTCTGGCTGGGTTCTATTTGCATATAGTATATACATACATATAACTAGTACAATATGTTTCATCCATTAAGATATCTTAAATAGATAATAATAATTGAACTCAGAATAAGTGGGTTCCATGTTCTCTTATAATATTCTCATTTTCAGAAAATCATGTACAAAATTTTTTTATTATTATAATTTTGTTCTGAACCCTACACCCTACCCTACAAATAACAGAGACAAAGTATCATATCAATTCCTTGTTTTTTATTTTTAAAATAATCTCCATTGTTCCAAAAAAAGCAAGCTGTCGACAACTGAGAAAACAAAAGTTACCATTTCAGCGTTCTCAACTATTCTGGAAGCATCTATTGTCTCGTTTGCCACGACGATGAAGCGTTGTGGATGGTTCTCGGGCCGAGCCAACTTCCTTTACGAAAAACTTCAAGAAAGCAGCCCATCTCGGTTTGTGAGGAGATTGCGAAATATTTCTGTCCCCGCGGTGTCATTTCCCTAACTTTCCAGTTTAAGTAAGCTTAAAACCTCGGAAGTTTTTGTGCTGAGAATGTTTTTGGTATTTTCTCTGCGATGTCATATTTTTATTCTTCGGAAGAGATATTAAATGTATAATAACTCGAGTAAATTGTTGTGTAAATAGGCAGATTAATAAGAATTAAAATTTTAATTATAGATTTTGACTAACATTTAGATGATAATGAAAATCGTTAAAATAACAGAAACAATTGAGAGCTATGTAAAGTGTAGATTACAGAAGGAAGTAAAACTAGTTTCGTTTATTCTTTATTATATAAATAAAAATCAATTGTCGAATATGTGTACGCACAACACTTTAAAACGGCATTTATTTGAACGATTTTTTTTGTTTTGTTTGTAATTGTCAGGAGACGGTTTGAATGAAAGCAAACGTTTAAAAAATCGTATTGAAAAGTAAACATTTTAAGTTGAAAACATCTCCATATAAAAAGTGATCAAGGGATATAGAGACTGTAGTAATAATATTTGTCCAATAGGACATGCGAAGGATTAATCCGTACTGTCAATTCTACAGTATTTTGTGATTATTTCAATTAACTGACAAGATGGTGGCCTTCTTGTTAGAACTCTCCGGGGAATTTTTGTGACAAGTCAGAATCCTAGCTCCTGGGCATTATTTCCCATCCACTTCACTTGTGCACAATAACCAAACTGTATTACGTAAGACGCCACCGATATTACAAAATATAGAGTCCAATATCACAAGATAATGAATAAAATGTAAAATCCACTACACGATATTCCGAGATCCCGCCAAAAACTCTGATATAGAGACAGCAGGGAAATCTTCAAATATATTGACACAATTCACAGATTACCGTTCATTTGTTCAGATGCCATTTTATTTAATTACATTAACATAAATTGAAGCTTTGGTCTTATTTTCTTTGTTAATACATACGCGGGAAGCCAGGACGGACAGTTAGTAAATAAATGAAAGTCGAGCAATATCAAAATACAATTTTGCATATAAGTACGAAGTAACGAGATTGGCTACGTGATAATAAAAAGATAAACAGATATTTTAGCAAAATACTTCTAACCTATTTTCAACTTTCACTGCAACATTTACAAATATTTAGAGAATACAAACAAAAATAGGTAAAAGTATAAAGGTTGCCAGCCTATATAATGGAGTTGACGTTTTTATTTAGGGATAAAGAATTATGTGCAAAAGAGTTGAGATGAAACTCTGGAGTTTACGCGATAAATAAGGGATAATGGGCCATTCCTTGAGAAAATATTATCAAAAAATAAGATCCATTATCCGGACGGTCTATTGTGTACGATATTTTTTATGCCCGTATGAAAGTGATGTTTATAATTGAATATGCAATAATATTATTATTTGATTGTTACTTGTAATCTTGTATATATACATAAATACCTACTTTATGTTGTATAGGTTGACGCCAACTTCACATATATTATTAGTTAGCGCGTATACTAATGTTTTTTATTTAATTTGATTTAATTATACAGTTATTTTTCGCTTTTAGTGCCTTTTTGGATTTTTTTTTTGTTTTTGACATCGAAGCCGGCTTAATTTCTTTTTGTAAAATTGTTATAACGTAAATGTAAGCTTTCTGTAGTATATAAAATAAGTAACGTGGTGGTTTTAGCATATAAATCTATTATTCCTTCCGCCCCTTTGCATTTCCACTTCTTCTCTGTTCCTGGCTGCGCTCTTTTTAATAATAGTCAGAACTTCAGATGTAATTTCTCATTAAAACGACTCGTGTGAGCCCAAACAAAAGATAACTGCTTTCAGCCGCTGAAGAGTTCAATTCCATTGCCTCCATTTCCATAATCAAATCAGGTTTGTGGCACCATACATTTTATTTTTATTGTAGCTACAGGTTGTGCCAAGTTTTTATTAAAATTAGCCGACGGGAAATGAGTGAAATTTGTATAAGCGCTGTTCATCCCTTTATTTTTCAACTAAAGGTTGGATTTTTTAAGTGATAATGCTTTATAAATCGATGAACGACGTCTGCACACACGAAACAACATGACTCATTGTCACGATCCGCCTGAGCCGAGCGTGCAAGCGAAAGAGCAGAACAAGCGATAGATAGGGGCGATCGGCCTCAGCGTTCGTTTTGTGACGCATACTTTTTCATCAATGTTTTCTTATGACGTTATTACGTAAAATTATCTGTAAACCGACTTTATAGACAACATTTTTTTTCATATTTGAATGAGAGCAAGTATGGGTAATTCAAATATAATAAAAATCATTGAAATCAGTTTAAAGTTAATGCAAATACGTAGACGAGAAATGAATGAAATTCACCTCCTTAGGGGTTGAGTATTTTCTTGAAATTTATATGGGACAACCCCTGAGTATAAACAATTTTAAAAAATAATCATTAAAATCGAATCACAATTATCGAAGATATCGATTAATATACATATAAAAAAACAAATAGACGAACATAGTAATCTAGTTCTTCTTCTTCGAAGTAGGTTTATAATGAGAAACTAGCATGGACCGACATGGTGGGAGCACAATCTTATTTCCTTACCTTACCAAACTATAAACAATCTAAATCTCCTCTGATCTAATCTGATTTTGTATATTTTCAAGAATTTGTTACAAGTTGCAATTTTAACGCGTAACTATTAAATTTGCCTTTAATTCTAGAAAGGTGGAATTTCATCACAATATACACTTTCATTGAAAGTTGAAGATGATTGTACTATTGAGCTATCATAATATCAAATTCTTTATCTAATTTACCTATAACTTTGTACTTAGCCCTATCCTGCATTATCACATCTCCATTTTTGTAGGTGGTAGAGTTACGCTGAAGCTATTACTGGTTGCATGAATGGGTCGGCTCGCCCGGGGTAGTACCATCCTCTCACAGAAAACCGACGTGAAGTAACAGTGCTTGCACTGTTGCGTTTCGTTCGGTCAGTGAGAGCGCCGGAGGCCCACATATATTAAAAGGCCGGCAACGCACTTGCGACTCCCCTGGTGTTGCTAGTGTCTATGGATGGCGGTGATCACTTATCATCAGGGGACCCACCTGTTCGTTTGCCCCCTATAATATGAAAAAAAAAAAGTTACAATGGGTAAAGAAAACGATACGATATACGAAGTTCAATATTCAATTTGGGATACAGCAAATAAATGTACACATGTACTTTGGACTTATTCCAGTATCTATGAAGGCCCACCTGTTCGTTTGCCTATAATATAAAAAAAACCCTTTTAGAGTCAGTATAATGTCGAAATCGGAACCGTTAGAGATTTGTAATTTGTACAAACATCATTAGCCATTCATTCTATATAATTATAGAAGTAAGTTACCAATGATCAATTAGCTTCCGCATGAGCGATAAATCAAATGAACACAATTATAAGCGAGCGCTGTGAACTGTAAAGGATCGTGAATGCAAATAATAGATTCGATGTAAAATATAACGGTATTTGCTCACGAAACAGTGATTGATTTGTTCAAATTTGAATTGATCGAGGTAATTTATTTGGAATGACCTATAAAAATAAAAGTGTGAGAGTAAATCAAACATGACCATATTTTCCATTAATTCCAGATGATTATTTAAACAATATAAAAGGATTTTTCCACGATTTATGTGTGATAAATTAAAATTATATCAAATTAATAACAGATTACGAAGTTTTATATACTTTTAAATATTAGGGTTAATTTTTATAACCAAAAGACTACAAAAGATTTCGTTGAACTTAGATTCCTAATAGCGTATTTAAGATAATCTTTAAAGGAGTTTTTACTTTGAAATTTAACAAAGTTCTCTGATTTCTTAAAGTTACATAGACTTTGATACAAAAATTAATGAAAATTTATAGTAATTAAGGAGTCTTAAAGATTATATTAAAAGAAAATGATTTTTGAAATTAGATATTTAGTTTTTATAATGATTACTTTTTAATGAACCCGAGTTATAATGTCTGAAAATGTTATTTATAATTTTTTTGTTGTACTAAATTTTGCACCCGGTTTCATTCGTTATTTTTATTCTTTTTTTAGTTCTAACTTTGTTATCACTACTGAAGCCTTATACCATTTCTACAGCTCTTATATTAGCTCTGTTACGTCACATTGTTACTGTTTCATACCTACGGAAAAGCGTGATAAGTATTTTGAAAATAAATAGTAAAAGTGTCGTACAAATCAGTTCTGTCGTTTGGGATGTTAGTCAATACAAATAATAGGCTTTTCAATCTTATTTATATGTGTCGTTAATAAATTATGAACAACATAAAACTGCATAGAAAGCTCTCAGTGTTGAAATCAAATATCTGTAACTTTTGGGATTCAGTAAAATTGTTGTAAAAAAACTGCTTTATTTTAATAAACAGTATATTGTACTTAGTTCATTAATTGTGCTATACTTCTTGAGAAAAACACATCAAATTGAAAGTGACATATATGTGTGACATTCCGATTTTAATAAACTGTTGCAAAACCAAGATTTTTACATAATTATGACTTGCGGCATTGCATTATTGCGCACAAAAGTGGTCTTACATTCACTGTACCTCATATAGTTTTATGACAATACACCAAAAAATACAAGCGACATTTCATTGTTGCAAACAGTTATAATCTTGAAGTAATATGTATGTGCATGATCACAATTGCGTAAAGAGCACAACACTGTCTTCATATGCACTGGTACTGCTATACTTTATGAGAAAACCCTACAAGCGACTTTTCATTGTTGCAAACAATTATAATTTTGAAGTAATATGCATGTGCATGATCACAATTGCCTAAAGAGCACAATACTGTCTTCATATGCACTGTTACTGCTATACTTTATGAGAAAACACCGAGAGACCTCAATTGACATTGTTTATGACATACTCGTATGTTTCTTCAAAACAACTAACATCTGAATAGTGGTATACATCTAAATATCCTAAAGAATACAATATTACTTGCTGTTTCTTCGTAATTACTCTAAAAATTAATAAATAAAAACTAAATATAAACTATATTATTGTGCTCTGTATTCCTTCATAACTCTATGTAGAAATGTTACTTAGTGTCAGCCTATATGTGTACCACCGCTGGGCTAAGCTTTTTACCTGTATGATTCTAGTCACATAATCATTTCTTCAGCTCACATCATTGTAGTAAATGAAGAGGTTTTTTTTTTCGAACTGACTACTCAGTTGACCCGTGAGCCTCTACAGATTCACCGGACTACCAAGGGGAGTGCTTGAGGCACTCACCCAATTTTATATAGACGACTAGCACAAGGGCGCACGGCACAACTTGGTTTGGGCTATCGCTGAATATCCCGAGTCTAACTACCTAAGCTAAACTATTCATTTCATACATATGTGAGTTTGTGACATATATGTTTTGTATCTGACTACTGTGTTGTTCTAAACTATTTCAGTTCAAAAAAAGGACAAAAAATCAGCCCACTACTATGTGTACCTAGAAGTGCAAATGAATAGTTACATATTTTTCTATTTATTTCATATAGGTACTACAATCCCAAGAGGGATTGACGTCAGGAAGGTAGCGAATCGTAAAAATTAAGCCAAATCGTATATCACAACATGTTCACAACATGAGAGACGTGTTGTGCCGACACTACTTTGGTGGGGTAACGGTAAGAAGAAGAAGATTATTATTAATTAATTGTAAATTGCTTTATTTACAAATTGTATATACATAGTTTCAACAATTACAATATAATACCAGTTATTATATGGTTATTGAAATTGCATGCGGGTTGCAGTTTCGGAGATTTAAAACTACATAAACGTCAAAAAAATTTCTCATATGAGATTTTCCAGGAAGGTGAAACGTACGTTCTAGTCATGACGCTTGTCATAAAGGAAACAGCTGGAGATGACAGGCTGCAGTTTTAATTGTACAGAACGAAAACGCTTATATGTTCCGAGTGTACGTTATATAATTTATTTCAGAATTTAACTCTAAAATGGAATTCTTGAAGATTTTACTTCAATTACGAGCTTTCTCATATATACGAACGCGATACGCGAGGACCTTTCCTCACAGTGACTAAATAAATGAAATGTGAACAAGATTGAACACCCACGGGAGACGTAGAAAGTCTATACATATAAATACAATTATATGGATTCCTTTTAATCCCCGAAAGGGCTGAACCAATTTTGACGAGACCTCTACGGGTTTAAACTTATATTCAAGTCTATACACTATTACGCTTTTTCATTAGCACTAAGCAGTAATTGCGCAATTTGAAACGAATAACATATATATTAGTCAAGGACTAAAGCAAAATTTATTTTTAAAAATGTATACAACTATGATTCCAATAAAACACGTAGTTTTCCTTAACATAATAAAACAAACGAGAGTGAACGACAACGCAAGTAACAGCCAGTGTTATTATGTACTGTACTCGTCAATCATTTTGGCGGCTATATATCAAAATCAAAATCAAAAATATTTTATTCAGTTTAAGCCCTAAAGAGGCGCTTATGAACGTCAAAGCTACCACCATATCGGAAAACAATCCAGTCATAAAAAAAAACTCGATCTGGTTTATCTTTTCATTAAACATAACATAATATTAATAATATTTTGTCTATGGGCGGTGATTATTTACCATCAGGTAACCCGTTTGTTCGTTTGCCTTCAATCGCTTAAAAACACATATTACTAAAACTAAAACTATATATATATAGTTATGGACATATATCATTACATTCTTTTATTGTGGAAGCACAGAGAGGAATGTCATTTCCAGACGCCACCATCGTTCATATAGCATAAGTTCGTTAATATAGCCGTAAGTTAGGGTTTTGCTCCTAATATACACAAAAGTGTAATCAAAAACAAATATTATAGGAGTCTGAAATTAAAATGTATTTATCCATAAGTTATCTCGATGTTATACTTATAATATTATCCATATTTATAACCCAAATTTGTGTTCTTAGTGGTCAAAAAGTTTGTCGCATAGTGTATATGATTTTTCAGGCATACAATAAATCGAAACCAAACATCTGGTATAACGGAGTGTAAATGTTGCCTTTATAATATTTCAAAATAATCTTAACCATGCTATTTTACGCTAAATATATGCGCGTTTGATAGCCTTGTCTTAATTGAGACAACCTCTCGATAAAATTATCATAATAAAAGTTATAAGTATTCTCCTTAAAGATCTTAATATTCTTTATGTAAAATTCTGAGCTCCATTTTTTCGTTCAAAGTTCGTTCCAAGATATTTACAAAAGTTGTAAAATTAACATGACATTTTCAGATTAATATTATTTGTGTTCAAAACTCTGAAAAATACAAAAATAAATTTGCCGAAGCAACACGCACTATCTTCTTGTCCCAAAGACAATGATTTATTCACTAAGTTTATACAAACGAGCGTTAGAAACGCGGCTTAAATATTAATCTGGACGTAACATTTTATCTATACTCGAAATGTATAACATACATTTAAACGTGCATATACTTGAAAAATAGGTAAAATAATAACTGTAAATTTATTTAATTATGTAATACTAATATAATATACATTTTTAATAATTAGTGAAGATGATGAAACAATAATGGCTCAGTGGTTAGCGTGTTCGGACACCGTGTCGATCGAGTGTTCGCACACCGTGTCGATCGACATATGTCCCAATCCTGTTAAATGAGCCGGAGTTTTCGGTGAAGGAAAACATCGCGGTGAAATTATGGTGGTAGGGATTTTTCTAATCCCACCTGGCTATCCACCACCATCAAGTTGAAAATCTGTCGCCAACCACCTATTGGTGTGTCCCGGCAGTTGCATTTGAGAGCCAGTCTCTGTGGGTTTAGAGTGTTTACTACCTTGAACCAAATCGTCATTTAACATCAAGTATACAGCATTAAAAAACAATATGCGGATATGTATTTCGATTAATTTAATGCATTTTTCTTTTAATCCATGATCAATACTAAAACCGCTTAGAGAAGATTGCTTATACTTCGCTATCCAATGGTTATTATTATATTATTGTTTTGGCAACCGATACTCTTTACTACAGGTTATTACTGCTATTATTAAGTGGGTTAATGTATCGAATTTTATTAGTTATCTAACAAACTTTCCGGGGAGTTTTTGTGACGTCTTACAGTACATATTCCATTTTATTATTTCTAATCTACTTCATTTATATACATCTAGCATTTGGTCGTAACTTCATTTGCGCTAATATAGATTTAACCTATCCCTCAGGGACAGTACTTTTTTTCTGTATCCCTTATAATATGTATGTAAAATTTTATAATAATCGGTTGAATGGTTAAAGTGTAAAAGAGTTACTAACAAAATCACTTTCACATTTATAGTAAGAGTAAAAATAACGAGAAAAAAATGTGATTGTGAGTTTCTTCTTAGTTACATTTACTTAATTTAACTACTCAAAACTGGTCATCATGGAATTTTGTGTACACGTTGTTAAGGATATAGGGACATAGAGTAGTTTTAATCTAAAAATAAATACTGTGTCCGAGGTGTAGGTCAAATCTACATTAATAGGGTCGAAGACGCGGGCAAAAGCTAGTCCACATTATAAACAAGATAGTTGGTGAGAATGGATAGATCACACAAAAATCACTATGTGAGTTTTGACATGAACGTGAATTTTAAAGTAATATAGCTCATATATGAAAATAACACAAGCTATAATTTACAAAGATATGAATTATGAAATAGGCTAAAAATGTAACGACATTTGTCAAGTAAATTTCAGAAATATTTCGGCGTGCACTGAATGAACCTGTTACATGAATATAATGCATAGTATCACTATTTACAAAAATACACATTTACAGACGAAGTCGTATGCGGCCGTTAGTATTACATAATTTGTGGTCAAAGAACCCAAGATTATGATATAAAATATTAGAACTGGTGTATAACAGCTTAGGATCCCGCCAAAGATTGCTTAATTTTTCTTAACGCAACAGATTAATATAAAAATATGTCTTTTTATACCGCCCGTGTACAATGTCGAGAATGTGAAAAATAAAGTATTTCAGTAATGCATGCCCGTGGCTCTACGATAGCGGAAGCATCAGGGTGGATGTCCTTGCTATCTTGTCACACAACCACTCCTATACTCCCGTGCTTCTTATTTATGAACATAGTAAAAGATAACGTAACAAAAGCTCTTTAAAATTGTACAAGTATTTCGGTAAGTTACATTAATGTTGTCACAACTTAATTTATTTTAAAGATCTGGTTACTGTTCGTAAAACTTATTGCCATGTTATTATTTAAGTAAGATGTAATGTTTATTAGCCCTTACTAATATTATTGTAAAAGCGAATGTGATTTTGTACTGAACTGATCATCATGAACTTTATTAGTACAGGGGTACAAAAAGGACATAGGGTACCTTTTATCCAAAAAAATGGCTGTTCTCAAGGGGTAGGTCAAAACTATATTAATGCAAGCGAAGTCCCGAGCAAAAGCTAGTGTATAATGTATTTTTTTAACCTAAAATGTATTATGGAGCCTAGTTGATACTATACGTGTTTTTTAGTGTAAGAACTATATACAATTAAGACCTTACTGATTAGACGAAGACAATCAGTAGTATACTGGAGAACAGACAAAGTAAATTTATAATATGTATGACAAGATATAAACAAAAAAGGAAAAACAAAATAAATATCTTTACTAATAGTAAATTAAAATTAAAAACCGTTCGTTCACCCTTAATGTTAGACGCTATAACATTTGACCACATTATTGAAGGAGGTTGCAGTTTTAGTTTTGTGTATTTAAAATTTGGTTTAAAATTCAATTTAGTTATTTTACATATTCTGTCAGTTGCTGAAAAGTATTGGAGTTTAGTGTAACTTTCGGTTTGTTTAATATTCAATATTTCCCAATTAAAATTAGCATCAAGCAATTTATATGAACAATTAAGAAAAACAATATGACACAATAGTAATATTCCTACTAAGAATCTCTAGTGTTAGTGTCAAGTAAATTTATATATCCAATTAATGGTCATACATACAGTGGGCGAGATTCCACTCATCATCATCTTCTTACCCTTATCCTATCTAGGTATCGAGCGGCACAACATGTTTTCCTTTCCTATTCTCCCCTGTCAGACGTCATCTCACTATTTACACCTTTTATGCACATATCATTTTTCACACAATCTATCCGTACCTTCGTCGGCCTTTCTCTTCTCTTAAATCCATCCACCTTCATACTTAAAACTTTTCTAGTTACATGGCTTTCATCTCTCCTCATAATATGGCCATACCATGCTAACCTAATACTACACAAGTTCTCTGCTACTGGTGTTATTTTCACACTTCCTCTTATATACACATTCTTAATCTTATCGACTCTAGTTATACCAGACATCCATTTTAACATTTGCGCCTCTTTCGCAGCCCAGCACTCGGATGCATACAGCATGATCAGTCTTATAATAGTTTTTAACAGCTTCCCTTTAACTTTCTAATAAATGTAATGAATACTTCTTCTTTTTCTTTATCCTTATCCCACCTAGGTAGGGTCGGCACAACATGTTTGTCATATTGTGATGTATGATTTGGCTTATTTTTACATCAACCCTCCTTGGGATTATGTTTTAGTATCACTATAACTTCAATTACCTTGGATATTTGACTCTTCCATAACGGGTAGCAAGGATTCAGATGACGTGCTTGTATACGGTGTATCCGTGAATTGCACCTCCAAATGTAATAAATACTATAATGTATAAAATTACAATATTATTGAAGATTTTTTTTAAAAGACAGATACAAATATCGTAAGGAGCGTATATGAATGATAAATAGAGACTCATAAATAAAGGATTCAAGTCATTGATGATAAAGGAAAAATGAACTATTTCCATTATCTTTTATTGATATCAACTAACGACCGTCAATAGCTACGAAACAGAAAAAAAAAATAGAACATCGGTTTGTAAGCAGAGGACAAAAATGCTTTGAACTATTTTATCTTCTCCTATTTAATAGTAATGTTAAAGTAATAAACAACGATACACATTACATATTATTCTATAGTAAAATATTATTATGTTAACAGCGATGGAGTGTAAGAAAAAGGACAACATATTTTTATCTATAAGTCTACAAATTAGGCTAATGGTGAACACATGGTATAAGGCCTCACGGCATGTTGGGTCACATTATGTTATTATAGGTCGTCTTACCTCGGTTTAATGGATTACCTACTAACTGAGGCTGTCACAGTGAGCCTCCCGGGGCCCGACTGTAGGGTACAATGCACGTCAAAAATATATTCAGAACGGAATATTGAGTAGCTTGGGGTGTTTCCTTTTAAAGGCTTTGAATATTGTGGTTTCCTTATTTTGCTGATAACCTTATGTTGTTATATATACTGGCTGTTTCCATTCCACTTTGTTGCACGATAAAAAAAATCTTACTACATATAATTGACTTCTATGACGAATTTTATTAGTTTTTTAGGTGGTCGAGCTACACTGAAACTATTATTGGTTTTAGAATAAATGGGTCGGTTCGCCCGGGGTAGTACCACCCTCTCACAGAAAACCGACGTGAAGTAACAGTGCCTGCACTGTTGCGTTTCGTTCGGTTAGTGAGAGCGCCGGAGGCCCACATATATTAAAAGGCTGGCAACGCACTTGCGACTCCCCTGGTGTTGCTAGTGTCTATGGACGGCGGTGATCACTTACCATCAGATGACCCACCTGTTCGTTTGCTCCCTATAAAAAAAAAAGTTACCCGTGCATTGTCCCAAACGTGATTGAAGGACATGTATTCAAACAAACATATCTTCAGATTTATAATAAACAGACAAAATGCAATTCTCATTCGGAAGTGCAACCAATTTTGTTCTCTCGACAATGATTGTCGACTTATTTTGCACTAGTGTAGACTTTTTTTTTTAAATAATTTTAATGTTAGTGTTTACACATATTATTTATTTATCTTTATGGCCGCCGCGTGTCTTTTGTTCTTTTTGTTTATATTTATATATAAGAAAACCTATAATTGACCGTGTTTTTCGATTATTATTATATCTATTTATTTAGTATATTTAATGGTATACGAGCGTAGATGCGGGCGAAGGGTAGTGTAAAATAAGATCTTTATTACAGCACCTAATAATAGCAAAAAAACCATAAACTGGTGCGGAGCCGCGGGCACAAAAAGCTGCGATATACAATTTAGTTACAATAGATTAATATGCTTCCATTATGCTAAAAGATAACGTGACTCACAATTAGTATTTATAGTCTCTAAACAGTAATTCCCGAAAATGCCTTCCCAAATAAATAATGTATACCTCTTTATATTTACTAAAACTATAGTTTAGGTAATTGTTATTACTAATTTCTGTGTATTCCATATATCGCGACCGACTAATTCCTTTGTTTTTTTTATCTATATATTTTATTGATCCATTTGAACTAACATGATACTATTACTATGGTAGTTATTACTAAATAATAATGATTTCAAATACAAATAAAACAAAAATACGAGTAAAATCGAATACCTACCTATCTTTCTAATTTTTTACAACAAATTCTTTTTTTCACCGGCAATTTAATTCTTATATGAATTACGAAAAGTTGTAATAACTCTGCTGTTTTCTTTCATCGATTCGATTATTTGCAGATATTCTAGTTTAAAATTTGTTTTATCAGTGTAATAAAACTTTCAATTTTTAACTATTTGAATTGAAGTTATCCAAATATATATTGTGAATCAGCTTCTAGCCATTTTCTGGATATATATATAAAAGTGGATATTAGATTATTAGATCTCGTATTGATAACATCTGATACCTATTAAAATATAGTAATATGGATATAAAAATTGGGACACACAAATGGTATTCATTGTGAGGGTTTTTTGTGTGTCATGTAGTTTACCATAATTCGCCACTAGGTGGTTCTGAAGCTCTTCGACTTCTATACCATTTCATTGGTCGTCTTGAGAGTTAGTACATGTAAATATATGAGATCTATTTTACTAACGACTATACTGATATATTTAACTAGAATTTAAAAAAAAACTTGTGCCATTTATGATACAAAAAAGATAGTTTAAATTTAAATATTTAATTTGATACAGGTAGTTAAATATTTAAGCTTTAAAAAATATTAATTTTTACTTACCCTTAAAGTATTATTAAAAGTATTAAATAAACTTTTAATATAATTATAACGGTTATAACAGTTATAAATTTAATGCTTTTCAAAGGCCATTACCGTCTATTATTCATGTCTTCACTTACATTTATAAACACAATAAAGTGAGCGCTCGTTCTGCGGCCAGCGGTTCGAAACTTCGGTAGCTAAAGCCTTTCTTCTTATCAATGAAAAAGAAAAGGATTAAAGTTGGTAAAGTAACATAAATAACTGTAAGTGCCCCGACTTAGAGATGGATGGAAAACTTTTTATCGAACGTAAACATTACTAAATACCTTTATCTCGAGTTCTTTTTCATCTCGACGTAGTAAAGTTTACGGCCGGGAGAAAAATAAGGTTCTGATGGGGAGTTGTTAAGTGGAAGAAAGAGAATACGTACCGACAATCCAATTTCCTTGAGGAGCGTAAAAAATAGATAGCCTTATTGTGGTTGCATGGAAATCAGATGCTATGAAATTACAATGGAATGAGTTTAATTTATTTGTTATTCAAGATCTTGCTCCATTTATAATGTCTTATTGTCTTAGATATATTATTTGTACAGATTGTCATATTATAATTGCAATATCAGTTTTCAAATGAATTATTCTCATTTACTTTCTCCACCGTTATACATTTTAAGTAGATTTATATGACTCTAGCTTTTACTCACGGCTTCGATTGCGTTGTGTTGATTTAACCTACTCCTAAATATCATTACTGTTCTGGATGAAGGCTGTCTTCGTTTTTGGTACCCGTGATAATGTCTATACAAAATTTCATGACAATCGGTGGAGTAGTTAAGCCGTGAAAGCGTAACAAACAAAATCAGAATCACATCTAGAATATTAGTGAGTACTAGTGGGGATAGTAGTACCACTATAGCGCGTGTAACATTTAGTGTATGTTGGTCGAATCAGCCGAACAAAATTGTCTTGTTCTACCGCCTAATAAAGTCAATATAAACAACTCAAAACAGAGTTATACATTTTTAATACCTTACTCTAATATACTCTTATTAGCTTCGAAATTACGACATCAAATATTCCAATAATTTGACCGAATGTTTCAATGGGAAGCCTGAATAGTTAATTTGTTCCTAAGTAAACTATGTAATTTCATAGAATTTGTAATGAGGTATATTGACTTTTACACCGTTGCTTTACGGTGTCTTAAAGAAATTTAATATCGTATTCTATGTAGAATATTGAACTAAATTATAAGATGCATTGTTTTTAAATTGGTGTGAGTTTATTAAAATGTTATATGTCAATAAAGATTTAAAATTATACATAGCTATTTACAAGAAGATGATACCTGCCCGCTTCATTGGAGGTAGATAAAAATAAGTACAATATATAAAAATATCCTATCACATGGTATAATTGCCTTCTATATGATATGCTATTAGAGTCCGTCTAGCCATTTAATCGTTTTTAATGTATACATAATTAAACAAACGTACATGTCAATTTATAATAATACTAGCAATTTCTCACGGCTTCGCATGCGCCTTCTGTATAATAATTATTTTCAACTCTCTATTTCTATAATATATATCCTATGTTCAAAAGAATAACTGAATAACGGAAATATGATGGAGTTTGATATAAACTTTCATCCCCTTTTTCACCACCTTAGGGGTTGAATTTCCAAAATTTCTTCCTTAGTGTTATAAATCTTGAAATGTTATCTTTATTATTCTAGTGATCATTTATATTAAGATAATACAATAAGAATTATTCGTCACCTCCTCCGGTTAAATATGCTTCAGCTTCAGAAGATCTTGGCACAGGTCACGAATAGCTATTACTCAAATACTGAAAAATTTACCTAAACTAATGGAATTAGGTGGATAACGAAGGACACTTCGCGCAGACTATGTCACACTTATTAATGTGTCCTTTAAATCCAACCATTTGCACGTGAGTAGAGAATTGAAGCATGCGATCCGCCTGTGTAAATAATTCCTTACCGGTCTACTTGTGTTATATAAATTTAACCTCAACCATCGTCACGAAAGAAGAAGATTACAGTATAATATCAATATATTTTAATTAACCAGTATCAACCTTAGTCAGACATTTACGCTTGATGTGTCATTACTCTCGTACAATATTAAAACTGAAGGTAACAGTGACTATAATGTAGCTTTGTGTACTAGTTTGGTTTCCTTATATTTAGTCGTTGAATTATTAATAGTGTTTAGGGTCATATGTTTGTTTAGGATGATATTTTGATTGAGTACCATATATGTACAGATAAATTACGTTAGCAGACTTGATTAATGCTGTTCGACCATAGAGTTATAATATAGGATTACAAATAACTGAATATTTAACATATATGTCATAAAAGTCTGCATAGTGATATTTCACATGATAATTATTTTAATTTCATTACGTAGAATTGGTTATACTCAAGTGTAATATGTAAGTCAGAATGAACTTTTGATGGAGGTGTGACAACCACTATAGAGTTATATTATCGGGTTACAAATAACTGAATATTTAACATACATGTTATAAAAGTTATCACAGTGATATTTCACATGATAATTAATTTAATTTCGTTACGTGGAATTGGTTATACTAAAGTGCATTATGTAAGTAAGAATGATCTTTTAGTGGAGGTGTAACAAAAGCCCCCAACTTTAGTATTTAAATAAGGCACGTTTGCTTTTACCATGCGCTTGGGAAATCAATGATACGAATTCATTCGTTGGCGGAGCAACCGTTGACCTAATAAAAGAATTTTCTTGTTCGTCGAAAATTAATAAATTGAAAATACATGTACAACATAAACCAGTGACATTAAATTGACAGTAATCATTATTTATTTACATTTGTCAATTTTTGACATTGCGATTTTTGTATTAATTTTTATTGTACATATATATTAAAAAATCCTCTTATTTGTTTTAACAGCTGTTCTTTATAAAATAACCGATATATCAGAGATCAAAACCTCCAACACCATTTGATAGATCATTATCAAAGTTTGCATGTGTGTGTATTTTTTCACGGAAAAGGTTTTTATGCTATTCATTTTGCAGGAAATTGATACCAGGTAGCGCTGCAGCGAATAAACTTTTTTATCATTTAACCAAAAGTTATGAAAATTGATATTCGTAGATACATGAACACGGGAAATATAACAAATATCAACAAAAGCATGCGAAACTGCGACTATAATGTAAATTTAATCATAATTTAAATGTTACCGTGGTATTTAAGAAAAAAAAATATCTTAGAATCTATTATTTTACGCATGCATTTTGAGTGAAATGTTATATATACATATAAATACAAGGTTTATGAAATATCAGTGAAGATTACTGTACGCATATATAACTGATTAAAAATTCAATTTCCGTTTATTCACTAAAAAAACCTTTGCATTATTTTTGAGCCAACACCTCATCGTCGCACAAACTAAAAGAGAAAAACACAACGTCTGCCGTGGCTTTTATTTTAGATGAAAGAATATAACACGAGTCTCGAAGTGGAAACGCCCGGTCGAGTATTTGTTGCCAAGGAAATTCAAAATGTATATCCGAGAAATTATTCTAAATTCACGTAGTTAAAACTGAAACTTAGAACGTAGTAGTGTTTCTATTTTGGATTATTACTAGAACTCCTCGCTTTATTCTAAGAAAGCTTATTAATGTAAGTTAGTAAGAGGCCATATTAAATTAGAAGACATTACATTACTTTAATTGATTACTTTAACATAGATAATTGAATGATAGTAAGAGCTTAATCGAATAATTTATATTAAGACAAGTATTAATATAAGCATGACAAATATAAAGTGTAGCGATAGTTGAAAGTTGCTTTTGGGATTTAGATTTAGATTTGGTTGGCATCCAGTGTGTGGTTAAACAGTACATTGATTATTAATCCATGCAGAATATAAATACCAATTTTATAAGATTAATATTTTGATTATTTAATTAAATCGTAATATAATGTTTACAAATATTATACGAATGTAGAATTCAGTTGTTATTATATTGTTTTATTTACTACTGTATATAAATAAAACAAAGAATATAATTTTTGTAGTCGTTACTTTTTTTCAAACTGACTTATGCCCGGTTTCTGAAGCCGTCAGTTAAACTATCAATAGCTATTGATTCAAGAAAGTTATCCATAAGACAAGCGGCGTTTAACTGTCAATGCGTTTCTGAATACACAACGAGGCGTCAAATAACTATCAAACCAATAACTACTTCTTTGATGTTCACTAGATGGCTCTTTTTACAAAATGGTGTATAAAATTGATTTTATCATTTCAATTCGTCATTAATTGTTGTTCTATTGTAACAGCTTTTTTGTCAATTTAGATTCGTGGCCTTATTTTAATTTTAGATATAAAGTTTGTATGCTGATTTGTTACATAGCTGTTTCTCAAAGACTGAAAATTGACCCCTCATTCCCAAAATGACGAACATTTTAAAAACTTTGGTTTTGTTATTGCTTGAATGGTATTATTATCATGCATAGTAGTATCATTTTTGTTGATTCAGTTAGATTTTATACTCAGCAATCTTGTTGAAATCATTATTTGTATGTATTTCATAAATAGATAAAAAAATATATGTACGATAATAAAGCACGCAAACAATATTAAAATATTATATAGTTGCTAAAGAATTTGTGTCGACAAAAAATAAACATAAAATGATTTTGAAGTACAGAGATTAGAAATTATCTACAGTATTTTTATACTGAATTACGATGAATTTTCGGATCCTTATTCATGTTATGGAACATAATAAACAATAATTTAAATAACATTTGTGCTAAAATTAGTATACCGACACAAAGAAAAAAGGGTTTCAGGTCAGTTTTGGCAGATGAAACGTCAAATCAACTTATCGAATAGATAAACGCCCAATCTTGGCCAGTTAAGTTGAACCTAGGTTAACTGACATTTCTCGTATAATTGTGTGTTCAGAAACCCAATTTGACAAGTTATCGAACCGATAGCGCTATTGAACAGATAAACTACAGTTAAAAATGCTTCAGAAACCGGGCATTACTCCAACAATTCAAGCGAACTAACTAATCACATATGTATACCTTCATGCAATGTTTGTACACATAGATAGATGCTGTATATATGATTATATTAATAAATTGTTTGTATTAATAAGCATTCGGACATGATGTTAGGGAGTAAATTAGCCAGCAATGTTTACTATGAATCCAGCCTTAAAGAAAACTAGGTGTAAATAGAAATTATACCTACTTTACTAAAAGTGTATAAGTAGTGAAATTAAATATGTTAATGCTATTTCACAGGTGCTTAATCGAAACTTGTCATATTTAAAATAAATACAGAAGAATTCTCCTCCCCAACCGAATTTTTTATAAATATGAGTTACCATTGCAAATGTAAATAAGAACAAATAATGATGATGGCTTTTATATCAATATGTGATAAAGTATTTTTTATTTTAAACAAAAAATAACAGTGAAGCATAAAATTAAATATCACACTGAAATCATATTTCAGAATATTCATTTGTGTCTCAATGTAGATTGCTGATCAAGTCCGTGGAATAAAAATATTAAAGTAGCACGAAAATTATCATATTACTGTTCTATGTCCGAATTAAATTTAATATTGGTACTATCATTATAATGGTTTTTTGTACAAACTTCACAACCAACCAATATTTATTCGAAACATACTTGTAATTTAATTAATAGTAATGAGCGAATACGAGTTTCGATAGTTAAGTACGTTGTGGTACGTAATATAGTCTCACGTGGCTGATAACTTACAGGTTGCGCCCGGAGACGTATAACAACAACAAGCTTAGAGAACCGAGCCTACCAACCAACAATAAATAAAACCCATATACTGTAGTAATTACTTTCAGGTTGTTTTATTATATAAGTATATGTTACAGTCATATTGACAAAATTAACATGATAGTTTAATAAACTTCAAAAAGAGAAAGATAATAATTGTATGTATAAGGTTTTTTTTTTCAGAAACTGTTTTATATTTTATTGTTGATAGGTTATCTATATACTACCAGAAAGATTATAGCATACAAAATCTTAAAGTACAGTTATAATACACAGATGAAAGAATATTATAGATGGAAAAATGTCACGGTGATCTATCGGTATGACCAGTGGAATATCGGACCGATGTCTGCAGGTTCGAACGATTTTTTCGGAATTTGAGTACATTTACTAATTTAAATTGGTAACACTATCGGCTGACGGTGAAGTAAAACATCGTGAGGAAACCTGAATCTGAGAAATGTTCTTGTAGTAGAACCATATATGGGAAAATATAGAACTGTGGATTTGTCTGAGTTTGAAATCGCCAATACGTCGTGGGCTGACGTGGTGATTACACCCATACCTTCCTTCAGGAAGATGCCTATGGCCCTGCAGTGGGTTTATAATAGGCTGATGATGATGAATATAGATGGGTATATATATATAAATCTGTTTAACGCAGTCAATTTGTTAGAAATAAAAGATTTGTTGTAGTGCATCTATTCTACCTTCTAATAATAATGTCACGAGAGATTTAAAATAAATACCGAAAGAAAATAAGAGGATATGATTAAATATTATGTTCTCATACAACTATTAATAAACTGTTAACGAATACGTTGCATTCAAACATTATATATGCATATATAAAAGAATACAAACTATTGGGGCTAGTTCTGTGAAAATTTGCACGCGAGTTTCTTTGACACTGTAGGTATTACTACTAAGAAAGGATTTTTGTAAATTTATCGCCTAAGGTAGTGAAAAAGGGGATGAAAGTTTGTATGTAAATCCATTGTTTCTGCTTAGTAGCTTTTGTTCGTTGCTTTGCTCGCGTTAATGAGGGCTTGATCAATTTATTTATTGCAAATAGAAGGTACTCTATGTCCTATTCTGTATCCGTGACAACGTTTACGAGTATGACAAATTTAATTATGATGGATTGAGTAGTGAAAGCGTCACAAACAAACACGTCACACTCACATTTCTATTATTAGTTACGATATCATGTTATTAATGGAGGAATTTTTAATAAGTTAGTAATATTGTAATGTTAGGTTCACTATACTAATTTATACGTATGCGTTCAATCCGTCATTAAATATACATTTATAAGATTTATTTTTAGTTGTAAAACGTGTGAACAGGAAACTGGTACTCGGAAATAAGGTTGATTCGTTATTTTCTTTAATAATTACAAGTCATTCATAATGTAGGAATTACCGAAATTCATTTAGATGTATTTATAATATTTTTGGATAAAACTACATTTAGTAATAAAAAAATATAGGACAATATAAGTAACTCAATCACCGGGTATAAAGCGGTCGAACACGCTGTATAAACTGCAGTCGTTGTTGAGAAATAAACCCATTATAATCAACAGTATAGACGGATCGAAAAACAAAAACAAAGGAGATATACACTAGGACGTAGTCTGGTGAAACTGTAGAGGCCTGTCAAGCCAACAGTAAAGTCAGTTCGAAAAAAAAAAGATACAGATCCGATTCTCTACAGTAATATATATGCGTATCAATTTTTAAATATTCCAGAACATTCCATTTTGGGTTGTACATGTTTTTGTATATTTATAATTAGAGAGTTTGTAATTTTTCGTATTACTTCATATAGCCCGTATGTATTCAAACCTTACCCCTTTTACAGTGCGATCAAAATAAAACGGTTCAAGCACTTTACCGCCAGATTCGGTTCATAGTTGAGACTCCGACTGCCACGTCGCATTCAAGCACGAAATGGAAAAACCGGAAAAGGACCCTAAGGACCGAGTCGGCCTCTTTATGTAAATTGACAGCGTACAAAAGGTAGAGTAGCATAAAGAGAGATTGTAAGCTTGCGGTCGGCACGCGTCATGGTTTCATCCAGCGACATAGTTTAAAAATGAATAAAATTCCTTTCTAAAATTGAAGGTTAACGTTGTGGTATTCAAATATTCCCTATTGTATGTTTTACGCCAAATAACACTATCGTACTGGACAATTTAACATTTACGGTCATGCATAGTATATAAAGCAGTTACTGAGAGTTATTCGAAGGATATGAAACCATTAAAATTATAGTAGTTATAAGCTGTTGACTTAATCAGCTATTCTTTAAATCATAAGTGAATATGGACCCCCAAACAATGGAGATGTAGACATTTTTTGTAAAAGGTTGTAATTGAAAAATATTGAATTTATTGTCATATATTTATTTTTGATGCGTGTCTTTATTTAATATACTCGCTAAAATGCTTGTAATGGCGTTAGAGTGACGTCACACCTTTCTAAACAATGTGAATTGGGCTATGTTTATACTAAAATGTAAATACCAGAACAATGTTCAGGAAGATGTTGTATCACGCACTATGAAGAGAGAGAAAATGTAGAGAATAAATGATAGCTTTTTATGGAATTATTTAATCGTTACTTTTAAACATATAACTGAAAATAATAAAATATTTGGTTAATTAAAATTGAAGTAATATTTTACGATGTTACTTTTTTGGAATTGATTTAAATTAAAATAATCTAGTCTCAACCGTCTTGGGATCACTAGACCCGTACAATAAAACGGCGATAGAAACTGCGTATGAAAAGTTGTTATTAAATAAAAATAAGGTTGAAAATGATTGTAATGTACCGAGAAAAAGTAACCAGGGACCATAAGTTACGATTCGGATCTTTATAACAGCGTGTATCGACATCAAAACTTTCTCGAGGGAGCCACCTTCGAGATATGCCAATAATAAATTGAACGGTGTAATGTAATGAAAGAATTTCGGACGTTGCGGCCTGTGAACGAAAATTTAATTATAAACGGGATTCTTATATATATATGGCATATAGCTATAGCCGTAGTTTGCACGTATTTGTAATTAAAATGATAAATTTATTTATTTCAGGAAATGTAGAAAAAATACAAACTTCTTTATTAAGGTTAACTCTTAATCTTAAAAATAAAGATTTTATTATTAAAGGAAATGCTAGTACTACAATTTAATTATTATATAATGTTTTATATAAAAAAATAACGCTTGGGTATATTTTTTGTTTGGCTTTTTATTTTCAAGGTTGTCGTCTGTAGGTTTTGGTAACCTTTTTAGCATTCTAGGCAGAATGCATTTTCCAATCCTCTTGCCATACTCGTTGTTACGTTTAGGTATTTTAGAGGTTAGAAGATACACAAGATTATGTAAGGTCTCGGGTCTTACTATCTGTGTCCGTTATTTGTTATTGTCACGGTGTTCAAACATTAACATATATCAATGTTCACAACGATTGGTTAAACGGTACAGAAATTGATGTGATGCAGTGCCAGTTAGTATCGAGTTATTTTAAATGAAAAAAAATTAAAAATGCTTGTATGCCACCGTAAATGATGATCGGTCAAATAGTGTTGGAGTGTTTTTTATGGTTTATAGGTTTTGACGTTTTCACCATAATCATGTCTGTTGTTAAATGGCTGATTCTCGAGTGTAGTAGCTACACACCTTATACCTATAAATATTATTTGCGACACATTATCAACTTTAGAGCGGAGACTAGCTAGATAAGCTTAGAAGAAGGCCTTTTACTATACTATAGTTTCATTACAATCTATTCCTTCATCGAAAGCTCGTATTTCAAAATGATTCAAACCTACGTCGATCGATGCGGTGTCCGTAAATATTAAGCGCTGAGCCATCATCGCTTCAAAAAAGTTTATCGATTTAAGATATATCTCAGTATACCAACAGCCATTTATATAATAACTAACTTTTGTCCGTAGCCCAGCTCGCCTCAATGTAGTTTGGATCTATCCCTCGGTTGTGTTCTCTTTTGAAACATAAAATCAATTGAAGTCATGAGAACCATAGCGGCCTAAAACACTTTTATGGTTTTTAATTTATGATCTAACGATAAAAAATAACGCACGGAGGTATATCTGTGTAATTATATATACAGGATACACATAGCTCATGTGAAGCGTGCGGTGATGATAACGCAAGTTCCATGATTTTTCAACACCCAAAAAAGTGCTCAGCGCACCTAAAGAAGTTTCCACTCCAAAAATCAATCCTTACTTAATATTATAAATGTGAAATTGAAAATGTTTGCTTGTTACACTTTCCAACCGGTCATTAAGTTATTTTGCATATATTTTATTAGGGATACAGTAAAAGACATAGGGTACATATTATATCAAGAAATAAATACTGTTCCCGATGAATGGTTTAAGTCTACAAGAACACGAACAAAAATAATAAGCCAGGAAAAATAAAATGAAAGGAAAACATAATGCTACATTCAAACAAGAAGTATATCCTAGATTAAATTTAGTTAATAGAGAATTTACATACACGACACAATGGAGGAAATAAAACGAGTGATTCGAAGTGAAAATGTCCCGAAAATCGATAATAGGTGTTCTTAGTGCCTTTGTTACGAACGGAGATAACCCCCATCTCACCGAATGTTCGAGCGACACGTTAACTATTTGCTTAAGATAAGGAGGACATTTGGATTTGAAATAGGTTAATGTAAACTATTATAATAATGCTTGTAGATAAATTACTCATTACATCGAAAATATAAAATTGTTGGTTAGTGTATTTCAAAAATAGATAACTGACGATTTAAATTTTACAATGAAATCTGTGAACTAGGGTTGAATTCTCTATTAGACAGTGGCTATTAACATAAGTTATGCTCGACAAATTAATATATACTATCTACCTACCTACTAACTAACTATACTATAACTAGTAGATGTCCGGTTTTGTTTTTCTAAGTTTTTCAGCTATGTTTATTATTTGGATCAATTTTAGATGGTTTTAATTATAATTTTATTATTTATATTTAACACCTTGTTGAAGTGAAACTTCTCATGGGAGATCTTTGAAATTCTGATCCGCAACCTTTTTTGTCTAAAAGTGATGGCGGTAACGACTGTGTCGGGCAGAGTGTTAAAATCACCGGTTCACGTTCGATCACCTAACTTAAGCAACGTCGTGTGCGGTCAGTACTTGGACGGGTGACCGCTTGGGAACACCGAGTAACGTTGGTTTTTTGTTGTATTATACTTTTTATAAAGAAGCTTTCACTTCTTGCGTATGGTGATAAGCACACACACTCTTTTTTTGTGCAAATTAGATAATACATTGAAAATTCCTCTATCTCCCAGTAGGTATCGTCAAAAGTAATTTAGCCAATTCGAAGAATAGCTCGACAAACTAAACCTGACAGATACTTTAATTTTAGGTATATTTATAGATTACAAGCACCTTGAATTCCATGCATTGCAATTTTTTTTGACACTACTGTATGTATCGCCTTAGGACTACGACTATTCAATGCGGAATATTTCGTTGGTGGTTCTAGAATAATTATTTTTGGCTTCCACTGTCCCTTAACATTTTTTTTTAATTAAAAGCTTTTTAAATGCACAGCGAAACGTGAGAATATAATCTAGTCTATCTATAGTTTAAAGTAAGAATTCGATTTCAAGAATGAATTTTGAATGAAATCGGAAACTAATAAGTTGAACGATGAAATGTAGTTATAACCCTTTTACCTATAGATCGCGGTTATATTTCTGATTCTATTTCTATGATAATGTGGTAATATTTCTCTGCTTAATGTTTATTGAACAAGTATTTTCAAGCAATCAAAATATACTTATTTTATAAATATAAGGGTATTAATAAAAACAGCTTAGGTATGCGAGTTAGCTGATGAAATAATTTTGATGAGTCGACAGATCCGCTCGGCTCCCGTCATTTTTATGTGTGACGTATTTTGTGAAAGCGTAACGTCGGAACGCGCCTTCAGCGGTATTTTGTTGACTTATATATCTGCAAACCCTTCATTTCAATGTTTTTTAATACGGACATCTGTTATTTTATTTCACTCGAACCAGTGAAATGCGATATCATAAGCGCGTATGTTTAAATTGATGTATGTAACTCTGTATTGTTTTGTATCGGATCCGTAAATATACAGCTCATAAATATACACATATCAATTTGTTTTTAATCTAAATTTGTTTTGTTCAAATTCCTCTTTTATACATAATATTTAAAGTAACATCTGGTTATTTATTTGTTAGTGTTCTTATAACTGAATATCACAAATTCGATTTCGGTTATATTTTCTTTAATCATGGATATTATTCTCTAGGCTAAGTTTTAATATATGCTTTGTTACATCCTTATAAATATTATAAATGCAAAAGTGAGTTTATTTGTAGGATATGCTTTCACACCTTAGCTACTCAACTAATCACTAAGATATTTTACATTCACGTATAATCAGTTGTACAAAAAAGGAAACAGGGTACATTTTATTTATAAAAAAGAATACTCTTCATGAGAGTTAGGTCAAATGTACATTAACGCGAGTAAAATCAGGTAAAATCTAGTTCGGTTGTGTATGGAACGAGTCATAAGATTCAATACTAAATAATGTGTATACAAAATAACTACCATTGCTTTTTGTGGCTATATTTTACTTGAATCTTTAAATATTAACCGATTAAATGCGGTACATAATTATTTAAAATAAAAGTTAATAAAATCCACACTACCACAAATATAATCTCTTAACACAGTAAGGGAATATACCCATACTAGGTGACCCGTTCAGGGGGGAGGGAGGTCTTTAAAGTACCACGCTTGGTCGCAGAGATGGAGGGACCTCAGCGCGACTTAGTAGCTTCCTTCTTACGCGAACGGCAGATAGACGTTCTCCTCGTACAGGAAACGTTATTAAAACCTAAAGCGCGTAGTCCCGCGATCGCGAATTACTGTATAGTCAGGAACGACAGGGTCACTCGCGGGGGTGGCACCCTGATTTATTATAAAAGATCGCTTTATTGCATGCCGGTCGACCCGCCCGCTCTGTCCAACATGGAAGTGTCAGTGTGTAGACTAGGGATGACCGGTCATCCGTCAATTATTTTAGTTTCCGCGTATCTTCCGCCGTCCAAAGAGCTTCTGGGGTCCGACCTCCAAGCTTTGTTCAATTTAGGACCATCGGTCATAGTAGCCGGGGACCTCAACAGCGGGAACGTTATCTGGAATAGTCCGAGTACTTCTCGTAACGGGATGAGACTCGATAGGCTAGGTGACGTTCTCGATTTTGACGTCATAGCCCCGCCGGAACCCACTCACTTTCAGGATAACTGTCGTCCGACAGTATTAGATGTAGCTCTACTTAAGAATGTCAGGCTTCAGGTACGACTCATACAAGTCGTACACGAACTTGACTCAGATCACCGCCCGGTGGTGTTGCAGCTAGGTTCGCCTTCCGATACCAGTCCTCTGTCAGTCAGAGTGGCTGATTATCCTTCGCTTCGCGTCTATCTTAGTGAGAATCTCTCATCGGCTAGTTTAGATAGGATTCCGGACGTGTTGGTGTCTAGAGCCGACGTGGATCTGGCTATCGATTCCCTGGTCGACTACCTTCAGACCGCCGTAAGGGAGACCTCGAAAGAGGTACAAGCGGCGAACGATCGCCGTTTTATACTCCCGGACGACGTGAGGGCGTTGATCACGGAAAAGAACGCCGCGACTCGTGCTCACGACGCCTACCCGACCGAGGCAAACCGCGTTCGTTTACGTTCGTTACGGAGACTCGTAAGATCTAGAATACAGGAGATCCGGGGCGACAGGTGGGACAGGCTTTTGGAGGATATCTCCCCGTCCCACGTGGCGTACTGGAATATAGCGCGAAAATTAAAGTCAGATATTAGCACTCCTATGCCCCCCCTTGACAGAGGTCCTGGGTTGCCTCCCGCGTTCGATAGTGTAGATAAAGCCGAATGTCTCGCGAATAGTTTAGAGAAACAGTGTTCGCCTAACACTGATAACACTGACCCTATCCATATTGGATCGATCGAATCCTCGGTGGAACATGCACTCGCGTCCCCGCCCGCGGATACCCTAACCCCGGTCACTTTCGATGAAGTGTCGGCCGCCATCAAGCGTCTTAAAAATAGGAAGTCCCCAGGTCCTGATGGGATCAGGAACGAGGTACTGAAGCTCCTTCCTGACCTCATCATAGCTCTTCTGGTCTGCATCTTCAATGCGGCCATGTCCCAGGGCTACTTTCCAGCCGTCTGGAAAAAGGCCGTAGTAATAGGAATTCACAAACCCGGCAAGATAGCTACGCTTCCCGATAGCTATCGGCCGATCAGCCTCCTCGATACGTTAGGCAAGCTATATGAGCGGCTCCTTCTGAACCGTCTCCAAGCCTCCATATCCCAATTAAATCTGTTACCACCTGAGCAGTTTGGTTTTCGTGCCAAACACTCTTGCACACATCAAGTACACCGCCTCACGGAGTACATCTTCGGCAATTGGAACGAAGATCCTAATCCGGATGTAAATCCGAAGAAGCCTAAACCGAAACGCACAATAGCAGTCTTCTTCGACGTCGCCAAGGCCTTCGACAAGGTCTGGCACGCCGGGCTCGTTCATAAACTCATTCAGTCTCGCGTTCCCGATATTTTAGCTCATATAATTCGCGATTTTCTATCAGATAGGACTTTCCGCTTTAGAGTGGAAGGTGAACTGTCCCCACCCCACCCGATACGCTCAGGTGTACCCCAGGGGTCCATACTTGCGCCCTCACTCTTCAACCTGTTCATCAGTGACCTACCTCGGTCCCCGGGGATCGAGCTAGGTTGTTATGCTGACGACACAGTGATCTACGCTTCCGGCTGGCGGCCGACTGTACTTAGAAATCGCATGAAACGGGCCGTTCGCGTTCTCGGCGAATGGTACCGTCAATGGCGAATAGAAGTCAATCCCGATAAGAGTGCCGCTGTCTTTTTCGATCCCATCCAGCGGCCGTGTAAACTCAAGCCCCTTAAACTTTATAAGGTAGCGATTCCCTGGGCCTCCGAGGTCAAGTATCTCGGAGTTTCCCTTGATAGGCGTCTCACTTTTAGATCCCACGTTAAGAGAGTGCGAAACAAGGCCGCCATGGTCTTGGGCCGCTTACATCCCTTAGTTTGTTCCAAGAGCAAGATGTCCCTCAGACACAAGCTCACGCTGTACAAAATGTGTATCCGACCCATTCTGACATATAGCTGTCCCGTTTTCGCACACATGTCAGAAAATCTCTTCAAGAGATTGCAAGTACTGCAGAACCGATTTCTTCGTAGGGCGGTCGGTGCCCCTTGGTACGTCCGGGGAGTCGACCTCCACAAGGACCTGGAAATGCCGTCTGTCTGGGCGTACGTTAAGACCCTCACTAGTAATTATTTTGAGAATGCAAAGAATCATCCCAGTCCGTTAGTGGTATCCGCGGTAACTTACGATGCCGTACCGAACGCGCCGCGTTATAAAAGACGTCCGCGACATATTTTTTCCGATCCTCCCGATAAAATAACGGTAGCTAACACAGATTACCCTTCCGTTCCTCGAAATAATGCGTGTGCGCGCCCACGCCCGCGTAATCACAGATCACGCCGCCGCGGTTTGGCTGTGAATTTTGCTCCAGCACACATACCTAGGCCCCCCTCGGCAGCTGCTCAAGCCGAGGTACGATCCTCCGGAAAGGAGCCCTCGAGCATGCTGCTCGCGCGGACACAGTGACACTGTTAATCAAACACTCGATTTTACAACACAACACCGATCACCCCACATACGTGCACACACACACTCGTAGGTACACATAGTGGTGGGCTATTTTTGTTTGTTTTTTTGCCCTTTCGAACTGAAATAGTTTAGAACACAGATAGTCAGATACAAAATACATGTACGGGAATCGTGAAACATACATGCTTGGTAACCATGTATATTTCACGAACTCATACAGGTATGATACGGATAGGTTTAGCTTAGTTTAGCTTAGCTAGTCAGATTCGGGTTTTCGACGACAGCCCAAGCCGAGGCGTGCCGTGCGCCCTTGTGCTAGTCGTCCATATAAAATCGGGTGAGTGCCTTAAGCGCTCCCCTTAGTAGTCCGGTGGAACTGTAGAGCCTTGCCAGGCTAACAGTGTAGGTCAGTTCGAAAAAAAAAAAAAAAAAAAAAAAAAAAACAGAGATGGAGGGAAAACCGTATTTATGAAAGTAGAAAAACTAGAAGGGGGTCTTATCATATTTTACGGATGGTCATCAAGGGGAGGGAGGAAGCAAAAAATATGTCAAACATAGGTCATGTAGTCTGGGTATGTTCCCTAACCTTGTTTACGTGGAAAATTAGAGTAAGAGCGGTAAACTTTGTATAGAGAATATTAATCTAAATCGAATCAAATAATTTCATAATCACTTTTAAATGTATTATTAATCGCCCACGAAATTCGATTTGTTACCACTGTTCAGGTAATAAGCATTGTTTAAAAAAGACCCTGAACAAAATATTAAGATATAATAACAATTTTGTAGCAAACGAATTCACGAGCACTGTTTGAACATCTTCATAAGCATTCGACGACCATGACATGAGAAATGATATTTCGAATTAAGTGAAATGAGTACAAAGTTAATTAGAAGCTTATGGAGGAACTTTGGTAAAAATATCAACTTTCAATTGTTCCATCATCAAGAATTTCCATGTTGACGGAGTTGCGGGTAACAACTAGTTAAGAAATAAACAAGGAAAAAGTACTTTTGTTCTGTAACTGTCATTCGTATTTCCTCCTCCCTTTAGAATTCTTATTATTTTTTTGTTGCAAAGGATATTTTATTTTTGTTGAAGACGCCATCGAAATAAAGGGAGACGCTTTCATTTGTTGAAAATCGCAATAATGGATGCTTTTCACCTGTCATCGGTATCTGTTTCTGTGTGTTTTGCTGTTTACAATATTGAAATCTTACCGTTGTCTTGTACCTACTGACGAAAGTTATGATATAAATTATATATTGCTGTATAATTAGATATATATTATATAAAAATATTATTATATACTAACTGATAGTCGTGACGTCATCTGCATCGTTTATTATCTTAACAATATATGTCATGAACAGAGGAAAACACATAAGCATCATACCGCTTACCCCACTTCTCCACGGAAAGTAATCATACATCGTTTAAGGCGTAGTGCTTTTAAAAATCGAAGTCTCTTAAAACTTTAAATGTAGCCATCGCTAGGTTTTTCTTAGACAAGGACCGAGGCTCTAAACCGTAGAATAAAAAAACTTAATAATCTATTTTAGTTATTGAGTGTTTTTGAGTGAATAGCGCATAAAAGTAGATATCTATCATTCTATTTATATAAGATGATAAATAAATATATTAAAATGTATGAAAAGTTTGTAGGGATTGTTGCAGTGAAAATAATAAAATAAAAATACCTATTAGATTAAATAAAATCAAAATCACTCTGGCATATTAAAAAAAAACAGTAGGTACATAATTAAGACAATTTTCCTTTGCCCGATGAAACGGTCATAATTAACGGTAATAAAAACGTATTTGAAAGCAAACTGATGCCTGCGAAAACTATGGTGACGAACCCGCATTTTGATATTTTTTTATCTATAGCTTCGATTTCACTTCTCTAATGTAAATATGTATATGCAAAAGTCGTACATGCTACATGAAAATAAACATATTGTTGGTACTGTCAGAACACCCAAGTAAGTACAAGTATTATTTTAAACAAAATAAAAATACTTTATTCAATTTAGACCCTAAGAAGGCGCTTATGAACGTAAAAATTACCGCCGGTTCGGAAAACAACCCAGTCATCGAGAAGAACCGGCAAGAAACTCGATCGGGTTTATTATTTTAATGTATATTTATATATATAAAATACATTATATGTTACAATTGATTTTAATGGATGCAGAGAGAAGAGTCAATTCCAGACATCACTATCGTTCATATATTGATCCACTCCATAATAATAGCCCTTTGACTAAACTAACTACACTTTGCATATTTTTAAAATTTTAAAGTTCTTTGTGTACAACGGTTCAAGTAGCATGATTAGATACATGAACAAAGAGCTAATGTGATTTACTAATAAGACGACATCCATGTAGAATTCAACTTGTATAAAATAATTCACTAAAATTTTCACGCCCACAACATATTGTGTCATTTGAAGATCATCAAACGATGTGCCATCATTTAAATTTGCTACATAATATTTAATGTTTTTTTTTTTAATTCTTTACAGGTTTTAGCGTTTGACCATAATTTTGTTTTGTTAAATGACGATATGGTAATAGATGATAAACATACTAAATCTGTAGGAAATGGCTCATAAATGCAGGTGTCAGAACATACCCATAGGTGCTTGATAACAACTTTCAATTTGAGGACTACTACGATTTGCAGCTAACTAACTATGTATGCTTAGAAAATGCCCTACCATCGTGCCAAAACTGAGCAGAGTAAAGCTAAGCGATATTTACTCTTAATTATTGAAATTAGTATATATCTTTTCCATACACCAGTTTAGATGAAATAAAGCCTACACATTGCCCCAAATCACGTAGTAAAATTTATGAAAACTATTCTAGTAATTTTGGAGATTAGCGTTGTCATTCAAATGAACAAACAGACGCACAGAGTCAGATATATTATCTATATCGACTTCAAATATTTTCAATGTACAGACATAATGATTCTATAGTTTTCAATTATAATATATAGAAGATTCAATATTAATAAAGTAATTCTTTCTTTTATAATACTTTTAGTAAGTCCATATTATATAAATCTTACTGACACCGCTAACAAGACTTACTGCGCAGAATTGTCTTTATATGTATATAAGTTTCGTTATATATACGTGTACTTTATTAACAAAACAAACAAAAGTATGTTGATATAAATGCAATATACTATAGGTTAAGTAGACACTATAGAGTTAAGTCACAGGTAATCTCCTCTTTTGGCTTAAAATGCTTTAACCCTTTACAAAATCAAAAATAATATGTTGTAATCGTACAGTAAATATTTATTTATCATTATCAAATTTTATATTAAAACAAAATAAAAATGACAATTTCTGTTAATAATTCAATATAAACCTTATACTGTAGCAGAAAATATATTAAATATTTAAAATCTGTGTTAATTGTTAGGTATTAATATTTACTGTAAAAAATTTCTCTTATTTATTCAAATATACCTAATCACTCCATTTACAGTATTTACGCTCGCGTTTTTAAAATACCTGGGCTTCTCAGTTAAACATACAAAATGTGGCTGCGTGGTCGTCTCTTGGCAACTTTTTTGCTTTACTTTTATTTTGTATCAGGTACGTAAATATAAAGATAACTGTATTTATAAATCATATCTGATTACAAGTAACAATGAAATAAATATTAATGGAAATTATTATTATAGTAAAGTAATTTATTTTACATGGCAGATATACAAAATAGTATTATAACATGTTTTAAGAGGACATTGACAGATTATTTAGAAATGATTACGATTGCCTAATGTGTACTGAAAACAAACTTTTAATTATATATTCAATTACATATATATATATTCTTTTTTTATTGTTATTTCCAGGTGACTTTCAATTTACTAAACGTAAAGGAAAACAGATATACGGAATTCTAGATTATTTTCAAAACCAACAAAGCGAACAAATTACTCAACTTCAGATACCGTTGTTAATATTACCAGTTATTATTGTACCGTCTATGATCAATTTTCAAGAAAACGTGACTACGAGCAAAGTTAACACTGAAGAAATTCAGGAAGGTGTAACTTCGACCAACACACCAACAGACAAAATCGTGGTAACTACGGAAAGCTTTAATGATGTTGACGATATCGAAATTAATTTTCGGCAATCATTGAATAGAGGTACGAAAGTTCCTAAACGAGAAGTAATTGAAACTGAACAAAGCGTAGAACAAAATGATGACATTCTAAATAAAACCAGACAAGTTTCAAACACTAATGAATTAGATCTAAATAATTCATCAATAGATTTCGGAGAAACAAAAGAGAAAACAACGAACGATACTATAATTTTTAATGACCATAATAACATATTTCCTGAAACTGCACACACAAGCGTATCGGAAACATTTATGCCAATTGGAACAAATGATGAATCTACAGTACTACATAATTCTGATGACGAATGGAAGACTTCTACAGAAATTACAAATTTATTTATGGTCAAAGAAAATAAAACCTCTTTATCGGAACATTCCAACAGTTCAGTTAACGGGACAAACGCAAATGAGGGTGCTTACACGGCTCCCTTGTATAACAATACAATGATTGATCAGGTATCAATAGCAACAAATTCTTATACAAATTTAGAATCTCCGCCGACTCAGCATGATCGATGGAAGACGTTCTCTTCATTAAAAAGAGGTCCTTTAAAACCGACTGGATTTAAGCCGCTGGCTGGTTTGTACTACGATGGATTTTTACATTCCCCTTTAATTAAAATGCCCGGATTTATTCCTTACCAATAGTATTCTTTTAATCCTTTTATTTATTGTGTAAATTATAATTGCTGATTATCAAATATATAATGATATTTAAATTATTCGTTTTCTTTTAAAATGATCACTCTCTCCTTTTTTTACTATTCTTACTAATATTATTATAAAGGCCAATGTGGGTTTATTTATTTGTTGTTATTATTGATCTACTGATTATCACGTAATTCTGCATACATGTTATCAGGAGCACAAAAAAGGACATATATCGTTGTAAATTATGCTTCATAAATCAAATTTACATAATCGCGAACAAAACCGAAGGCAAAAGCCAGTGCTAAGGTAAAGCGATTGTGAAATATGTATAGTAAGTACTATGATACAATCTTCACTATTTCGTATAAAAGTATATAGAAAAAGAAATAATTATTTCGTGAGTTCAGTCACTGATATAAATCACACCTTACAAAATTTAAAGAACATTTCGTTACCTATTATTTATCATTGAAAGTCTTTTGAGTACTTAGTTTAATGAAACGAAGTATATTTATTTTGTAAACGGTTAAATATATACTTACTAATATTACAAAGCCCAACATATTTTTTCTTCATTTGGACCAGCTAATCTTTGTGACTACAATTTTTAAAGGAATTTTTTCTTGTATTTTATATTGAGAAGGATTACAGGCTACCTGACATTATACTATTACCTTAAAGAACAGGGTTATCATCATAAGAAATGTAGGTAAGGAAGTATGCTAAGTGGGGCGAAGTAACAACGCAGGCGGGTCGTGTGGTTTAGCGCAAGGTATGAAGGGCCGAGGGCGAGTTCATCGTCCGACAGGAACCGAGCATTCCCGAGATGGGCCGAATTGTTAATACCTATGCCACCTTTCTAGCATGATGTACGCCTAAGGTGCGTAGCCGCATGTCTATACAACAGTTGTGGTTTATATGGAATTTGTTCAAAATTTTCTACATAATATTATGATATTAAATATAAATTAATTTTTTTTTACATAAGTGAAACCGCGTGGCATATTTAGTTTTAGTATTCATATAAAAAGTATACGTTTAAATATAAAATATTACTAACCTACTTTTTAAATTAAGACGATGCTCTGGAAAACAATTTTTCGCTGGCAATTTCTTTATCCAACAGATGGGTCTACTTATTCAATTTCCTGTATTCGCTATCTTTTATACCCTTTGATCTAAAACAAAAAAGAAGAAAAAAAAAACAAAATAAAATTTGTCTTGCTTATACGCACACGGGGCGAAATTTTATAACGCTTGTAAAAACAATTTCTCGCCTGTTTACTAAATTATTTGAATGTTTATGTTTCAAGATAAAAATGAAGTAGGAAAACTGATGCGCCACCAGATTTTTATTCATGATATACTAGGGTAGCTAGTAATTTTGGAATCTGCATTATAATTTATTCCCAACTTCAAACAATTTTATAGTCAACATGTCGATGATCTTAAAATCATTCAAATTAACTATGTGTTTTTTTTTTTTTTTTTTTTTTTCGAACTGACCTACACTGTTGACCCGGAGGCCTCTACAGATTTACCGGACTACTAAGGGGAGCGCTTAAGGCACTCACCCGATTGTTTTTAGGCGAAACATCTCAAGGGCACTCGGTGCACCTCGGCTTGAGCTGTCGCCGGATTCCCGACCTAACTAAGCTAGCTAAGCTATCTATCCATGCAATACACATATATGAATTCGTGAAAAATGCATGTGTGACCATGCATGTTTCACGAATGTATATGTGTATTTGGTATCTGACTACTGTGTTATGTGACCTATTTCAGTCCGAAAAGGGCAAAAAAACAGCCCACCACTGAGTGCCTAGATGTGCAAGTGTGTGGGGTGATCGTGTAAGTGTAGACCATGTGTAAACCACTGTATTCGCGCGAGTAACATACTCGAGGGCTCCACACCGAGGGACTACCTAGGCTCGAGCTGTTACAAGAAAAGTCGCGACGAGTGTGCGGGATCGAATCTTCAACTCTCGCTCAAGGCGGTGAGCAGAGAGAATCGCGGGCGTGGGCGCAAACACGCATCTTTTGAGAGGGGATCGAGCGAAAAATAGAGTACAATGGCACGGTGCCGATTTAACTAGATAATTACGTAACAAATCCTAATGTATCGGTCTATTGTATATGAACACGCGGGTTCGTACTGATATTTTGATTTACGCGAATTTATTTATGCGCGGCGCGGGTTAATTGTTGTACCGTGGTCGCGACGGCCGGGAAAGCGGAGATGGCGTTTAAGAGCCCGAGCTCAGACGTACTATTAACTAACGCGTTAAATGCGATTATCTCTTGTACATCGTGTACCAAGAGAAGACGGGCTATCCAGTCTATACCGGAGGTCGATACTGAAGCCGCGATAGGTGGCGCAGGGGTGGACAGAGCCTTTTGAGGCTGGGGCTTGGCTTTAGGAGCCGAGGGAGCTGGCGGGGAAGGCCTTACGCGCCAGGAGAGCGCGCTCGGCGCAGGAGCGGATGCTGCCGGCGCACTGGAGGTGCCCGGCAGGTCGGGGAAAGCCTTCTGGCTTTGTATGGGCGGAGGCGGAGGCCGCTTCGTTCGAGCCGGCGGGCCGTGCGCCCTGGACCGGGTCGCACGACCGCCGCGGCGGGGATGGGTCGAGCGAGGCGCACGGGGACACCCGCGATAATTCGCGGTATGACCCGTCTGCTCACAAAGGACGCAGCTCGGAGGCTCGATGGATTCGGGAGTGCGGGGGCACTCCCTAGTGGAGTGATCCCCGAGACACTTCACACACCTGGGACGCAGGTGGCAGTGCCGGGCGGAATGACCGTACACCTGGCAGTTGTGACACTGCGAGGGTACCTGGGACTTGCGAGGACGCTCGACGAATACTGGGGACAGGCCGCAAACCGAGTTGAGGCTGAAAATAGCCTTGCCTTCCAAGGTGCGGTCCAGTGTGACCATCACCAGGTTGAAGGGGGCCTTCGTGCGGGGGTGGCGCATGCGCTGCACGCTCCGGACCGGGAAGTCCTGAACGTTCAGGCAATCTGAGATGTCGTATTCGGTGAGTTCAGAGGGAACTCCTCGAATGACGACACGGAGGTGACGCTCTTCCTCGAGAGCGTGAGTGAAGAAAGGGAGCTGACGCTCCCTGAAATATTTCGTGAGCTTGCGATGCTCATCGGGGGTCGACACACGGATAGAAATGCCGGCAACAGTGTTGACGGCGGATTGGTAAGCGATTTCTTTCGACTTAAGGTCGTCCGAAATCTCTACCCAGCGGGCTTTGTCACGGAAGGTGACGGGAGGCGGTGGGCGTGGCTTTTTAGCCGCGACCGCGGGTTCCGCAGCCGGAGCTTCAGCCGAAATCGCGGCAGAGGGCGTGGGAGAGGCTCGGGGCACCCGAGCGCCACCTATATTCGACTGCTTTGGGACTGAGCGTCCCGCAGCTGAGTCGCTGTCGGTCTGATTCGCGGCGCGTGGGCGTTTACCGCGGCGCGTGACGGTTGTGAAACCGTCTTTATCGGCGGACGACGTCGCGGGCGCGGGCGCGGGCGAGGGCGCGGCCGCGGGAGCGGGCGCGGGGGCGGCCGCGCGAGGCGCGTCAAGCTCCATGTCGGACTCATCGTCGGAGTCGCGGTCGGACGGCGCGAACGGGTCGTCGCGGAAACAGCGCGGAACTCCAAACTCACATACATTCCCGCTACGCGCGTAAGTGCGTCGGAGTCTATCGAACTCGGATACTAGCAACGGGTTATGCTGACGCGCGAACATATGGAACCTGATAAGGTCCTCGAGTTGAACGGTGTCATCTAGGGCCTTAGGGGCCTGAAGGGGCGGCGGGATCGCGGGGGTGGACATGACTAACCTCCCTGCCTGAGGGGCAGGGGGGTGCGCCTAATTCAAATCTAACGGACAATCCGTGTCCGGGCCAAAGGGAAAACGCGACGCGACGCGAACGCGAATCTTCTCTTCAAAAACTGCACACGGCGCGGCGCGAAGAACGACGCTCTGCACGGCACACGACGCGCTGCACGACTCTCGAAGCGCAGCACGCGGCACGACGCGTAGCACGGCGACTCGACGCACTGCAAACAGTGTGCACGGCTTCGCACCGAAAAGTGCGGTTTAAATGGTGCACTAATGGAGGTGCACCGTCGCTCTGAAAAGAGCGTACGATCGACAGTAGCCGCTCGAACACACTAAACTTCCGGACACACACGAAAATATCCGACAACTGCGCGCGAGTTGCCGAACTAACGGACCGTCAGAGCTGCGAGCGGGCACGTGCGCACCCGGCCGCTGCTCGAACGAGACTCTACATCAAATTAACTATGTGACTAATAATAACAAGATATATATATTTGAAAGAATTTCCTCACTTTATATTCACCTTTAAAAAGCATAAGTGATTACTAATACTCCCTAAATAGAATAATATTTAATTAGATCACCCGTTATTATATCTGTCGATAAAAAAAGTTGTGTCTAAAATTCCAACTCTGATCTTGGATATTTGCCGTCGTAGCACTAAATCATAGAATTACAAATCTTTAACAAATATGTTATATTCCATTTCTCAGGTAGGTATTACTCAGCATACCCGGAATTTATATTAGAATTTAGCCGCTTCTAAATAATATATTTTTAATCGATTTAAACAATTCTTTCATGTATATCAATCAACTTTATGGGGCTTCTCTAACTTGTTACTATTTCTTACAATTTATTGTTGCAAACTGTATGAGGTCTCGTTGCTGTAAATGAACAATGCATGTGTCGTCAATTGTGGGAACCACGCATATACACACATAGACACATACAATATCCATTCAACTGTATGCAATTAAGAAAAGATAAGAGAAAAAAAACAAGGTAATGTTTTAAGAACAACTCGATCAATAGTGGTAGTCAATCTTACAATTGAGTCTACAAGTCAGGATTAGATTTTCGCATATGATTGATTTTCGTGTGTCGAGCATAATTATCAGTTGTATATCTAACTGGTGAGTTGCCATAAGCTATTTTTTATTTGTAAATAAATTTTCGCATATAAAATGTTATACTCATTTATTTATATTAACTACAGATAAAGTTTGAAATCTGTCAACCCTCGTTTTGTGGTTGCAAGAAACAAAAACAAAAGTATGTGACTCCTACACATTTATTATTCACCTGACAAAGTCACTCGCTCTTCGAAGTTTCCTGTGAAACGTATACAAACAGAAAGTAGATTTTCTTTAAAGTAGTATAGCTGGGCTAAGAACGGATACGGGGGCATCGATTTAGATTTTTGTAAGATTTTCACGTATGTGAATAATTTCTTAGTTTGCTGAACTTACTTTTGAACTTCCACTGATATACTCATTCTTAATCTTATCCATTCTAGTTACACCAAACAATCATTACTTAATTGATGTACATATACATATATGTCATATAATCAATAGAGAAAATATTAGAAAAATCATCACGTCAAATAATAAAAAATCTTATAGCATATCAAAACTTGATAATTTCTTTTCACTTTACTGTTATTTTAGTATTTCAAATTAACGTGTTTTATTACATTTTCGTAATGCAAAATTTTATATAATGGTACATGGTGGAACTTACACTAAAATATATTATTTTAGAGAACTTAACAACAAGTAACACCTCAATATGATTGATCGGAAACATATAATATAATACAATATGATACAATATGATTGAGATGTTACTTTCCGGCAATGAAAAATATAGTTTCTTGTTTTTTTTTTATCTTTCTATAGAATTGGAAAAATCCTACATATTATTTTTACTTTTACGAGAATAATAATTTGTTACTATTTGTTAATTTTGTCTTCCGCTGCATGATTTGCGCTCTTATTGTAATTATTAATAATTGTTTCTGTTACTATGCTAACTATTCTTGAGTATTAAATTATGTTACTAAATCTTTGATCAAATTTGTACAGGTGGAAATACAGCTGTTAACCTTTGTTAGACAGGAGCAGTTAAATAAAAAAAATATATACTTTTTTTATTGAAAGCTTAGTCGCCTGTACGACTGTATAGCCTAAGTATCATACAGATGCAAAATTAGCAATTTGTTTAAATTAATTTTTATACAATTTTTTAGCATATTTAGAAGTAGGTATTGACAATAAGGAGTTATAAAAACCAATGTCTAACATACCAGAAGCATTAAGTCCAAATCTTATACTTTCACTTCGAACATATTCTACCAGGATGTGGTGTACATCGTCGATGAGCTCGCAATTTTGGCAGAATGGTGATGCCACTTTACGGATCATAAAGGCGAACTTTTTGAATGGAATAAATATATACTTAAAGTGACTGTTGTTTGTAATTCGATTCGACGTACGTTGTAGTTTTTAGATGATATCATACCGGTAGGTATGACTCGACAGAGCATAAATAAACCACTTTTCTGAAAATTCTTCATCCGACATTATATTAATAATATCGCATCCTGAACAAATCTACTGCTAGTAATTCTTCACACTTTTTTCTGTAATTGGATGAAAACACATTTAGATATTTTTACAAAATCATCTAACAATTTAGCTGTCAAATGGTCAAAGATTATTTTGACGAATCTAGTGTTCTATATGTATGTCTTCCCGCCTAATTAGGCGTGCTATTGAATTAATAGGTGAATGTACTAATTGGAGTTTAACTAATATGTGATGCTATTAACTGGCGGTGAACTAATCCTTGCACGGATACTTACCGTAATAACTTATTCCTTAAAACCAAGATCACAAATTATAAAATATTGATTTCAAAATGTTAAACCCAGGTTGAATTACAGTTTTAATAAAGCCTCAACAGAGTATACATTTATTATTAAATACTTATAACCAATCTCTATAACTTAGGCAAGTACTAATAGGTGAGGAGCAGGTTGAAATGTTTCGTTGACTATTGCATTTGCTAATCACAACTTTGAAATTGAAACTGAACAGTAAAGCGTTACTAATTTTATGCACGAATAAGTGTTACGGTGGTGTTCCTCTGATGGTGAACCTTGTCTTTTCAAAGAAGATCTTGCTTAAATTATTATTAGTATAGCTAGAAATAATGAAGATAAGTGAAGTGAGAAACATGCTATTGATGTTTCAGAATATAACAACTATAAAGTGTATCACAATAATGAATATATTCTGAAAGGAAAATAAAAAATATAGAACGATTACCAGCAAATTTTATTTTACGATTTATGACGATCAGCTAGGCAATATCCATATAACGTTATTGATACGAGGTACCGATCGTTTCGATCATCAATACGCGTATTCGCCTACCTCCGAAAATTTTGTTCCGAAACTAAATACAAAATAAAGCGAATAAATGGAAAAAAATGAACCTACAGTAACAACAAATGACACGCGGACGTTAATTAAATCTACTTAGAAATCGGTGGAAGTAAATTTCGAAAGTAACAAAATTTAATTACTAATTACAAGTATCAAAGTAGCCTTAGGTAGTTTGAGATTTATAATCTCATCAATAAAGTTTAATTGCCTTCATAATGAGGTGAAGCATCAATATTCAAAGTAAGTATTTTGTCTTTGTAAACAGAACCCTCCGACAAATCGTCGTCCAGAATAAGATATTAGGGGACAGAACTTCACGCATTGACCCCTTTTTAAAGGTTAATGTCTTGCGTCTGCCACAACATCACCTGAATACTGATATTATGTTTACGGTAAGCTCTTATTAAAGTTTAGGGGTTGCGGTTCGAAGGGCGATAACAACGCAATTACTACGCATTTAGTTAAGTTGTTGTCGTGATCACGGGGAAATTAAGTTTTTTGGGGTCGAGAAGGCACTGGACTCTGCGAATTATTAATATCTTTTATATCTGTTCTAGTTTATTACTAACTAAGTTGTAATTACATAAATGCTATGTGTATAGTCACATCGTGGTCTGTTGTACATGTTGTTTATAAATATATTAATCTATAAATATATAAATAAATAAATCTACGAAATGTGAGAGATTTCTGTGATGGATTCCTACGTAAACAGATCTACAAAATTAGTTTCCTATTTTTTTATAACATTAATAATTGTTAATAAATAATATTAATTAAAAACAAAAAATTAAAAGTGTATAATGTTGTTTTTTTAAGTTATATTTTCTTTTAGCCAGTAATGAAAAATAGGCTGCAATTGTATGCTCATGTGAAGAGAAAGTCATCACACTACGTAGGGTATCTGGCACTATACCTATGCCTTCCTGGCCAAAAATCTAGAGATAGACCTAAAGCACATTGGAAGGGTGTAATCCTAAAGGATATGGGGCGTGGAGGAGTGCAAAATTAACAAATGCGATGTCAAGGACAGAGCGAAGTGGAAAAAAATATTATGGAAAACTTACCCCACAACCATGTTGGAAACATAGTCAGGAAGAAAGAGAGCCAGGAATGAAAATTAGTTGTAGTTTGAAACTGAAGCTGGGCGCCGTGCGCGCGTCAATGTAACACACCATGAATTTAGTTAGCAAACAGGTCCTTAAGAAATATCATGTTAATTATTCCTTTTATATATAAATATCATTTTATATATACGTGTGTATGTTGTTATTAAATATATATATTCTTATATGTACACTTGAATATATATTTTTATTCATAGTAATTAGCTTCATGGTTCGAAATTTTGATTTGGTTCAAAATGATTAAAATGTGAAAGACGATTATTTTTTATATTCATAAAGAAGTTCAAAAAGTTTCAGAGAAGATCTAACGTGTGTATACAATGTACACACATTTTCTTATTATATCTGTGATTGTATTTTGTTTTTCATTTTTCATAACATTATAGAAAATAAAACAGATATAAAATAAAAGTTTATTAAAATACTCGCCGTTCAACTATTTTTTTAGACAAATAATTACATTGGCTCTTAGTAAACACCATTACATTATAATCACCGCAGCCTTTGATTTTAAAATATTATATAGTTCCTCTTATCCTTCTGATATCTGATCATGTTCTATATTTTGTCGTATTCATAATAAATTGTTCTGAATGCAATTTAATAGCGAGTAAAATTGACCGTATAACACATACTAGGTCCCTCTGGATTGCACTCAGTTATGTGAAGCAATCGAATACTAAAGTGGGGTTTATATCTAATACAAATGCTTAGGAAAGCTTGTTAGCTAGAATTTACAACAAAGTTTATTCTAATTGCAAACCGTTTGCTGTACTGAATGCATTCCTTGACTGCAGTTACCTCGCTAGATTAAAAAGGAACTCGCCAGAGGTGGCAAACTGTTTTTACATTTTAGTAAAGTTACTTAACGTAAATAAATGGTATTCTTATAGTCACAATAATCCTAAAGTTCTGTAGAACCTTTATTTCGCGTAAGATACGATATGTAACAAGTTACCCACCACAGTTAAATTCCCAGAACTAAGCCCATGACACTCTTCAAAAAGGAAATTAAGCTCTTCATTGTGATTTGTTTATTGCTCTTTGGCATTAAAATAATTATTTACTAGCTTTTTCTCTCGGTTTCGCTCGCTTTAGCATAGATTTGCCCTATCCCTAGGAATAGTACTTTTTTCCAGAATAAGGTATCCTATGTATTTTCTGTAAAGCTGACAACGTATATACTAAATTTTGTGATGACCGATTGAGTAGTTAAGGCGGGAATCGTAAGAAACAAACAAACACACATTTGTATTTATAATATTAGTAAGGAAACATAGGACTAAAATAGAATATCAAAGGATAAATATTTGATCTCGCCCTTCATTGACATAATTCAATAATCCAGATATGTGATAGATGTTGATTTTGGAGTTCCAATAATTCTTAGATACGAGGCGTATAAAGTACAATAATGTAATTTTGTGACATTTCTCGATGCGACCCTCGAGAGCCCTTGAGAACGCCGCTAGCGCGATACAGTGACACTAAACATTTTCACTCACTAGCTTAGCACACACGCACTTGGTTTGTTTAACTCAGCCGAGGCGACATATACAAAATACATGTTTAAGTTCGTGAGGCACACATGCTGGTATACATCTGTGTTTCACTAATTTGTATATGTATAATTGATTACCTTAGATAGTCATCTAGTAGCTTAGTTAGCATTAGTTCGGTGGAGCTGTTTAGCCCTATCAGGTCAATAGCGTATAAACAGTCGAACTAAAAAAATGTTTTGTCACGAGTTTAAAATAAGCATTAAAACATTTAATCACATTAATTTATGAAAGATACGAAGACACGTGTAACACATAAAGTAGAAGATACTTTAACATTTAAGTAGTGCTATAAAGCTAGAAATAATAATAATAATAATATACATTTTAAAACTCTCTTTAAACTTAACTAAACAACATATATTTTATGTCAGAGCAGAGATAAAACATATTTCATACATTTTCTTATAGTCACGCGGGAAATAAACTCGCTAACGTTACAGTGGGTTATTAAAAGGAAAGTCACATCTACGTGTTAGAATAATCTGTATTCCCTCGGTATGTGAATAATCTGGACGCGTTTATTGTTGCTGTTACTACCCACCCTTTATAAACCTTTTAGCGTTTTATTACTACGTATTACTTTAATCTGTAGCTTTGCTGTTAGCAAGTTAGGCTTCTGGCTGACTCTCAATTATTTAGTCATTCTAATTTCTTTTTTATATAAGTGCAAGTTTAAGTGCATACAGTGCATAAGAATATTTAAAATTGTATATGTAATTTTTATAAGTTTAATTAAACAATCTTCGAATAACAATTAAATATAATATGATTCTTTATTTGAAGTAAACAGTTGAAATGAAATTACTCTTGGTAAGTTTCATAAAAGGTTTATTATGATGAATCCTTTTTTTTCAAAGCCTTATAATGAATATTGCGATAAATAAAATCTTTACTAATATTGTAAATACGAAAGTGAGTTTGTTCGTTACGCTTTCTCCGTCTTAACTACTCAACCAATCATTATGAAATTTTGTATACATCTTTTCGTAGGTACAGAAAAGTACCTCTCATCTAAGAAAAAAGTTCTGTTCTTGAGGAATAGGTTAAATATATATTAACACGAACGAAGCCACAGGCAAAAGAAGCTGGTATAATATAAAAAGTTATACCATTGTTTAATTTTAGAAGACAACATACATATATTGATACTCGATTGATTTTTTATAGTATCATAGTATAGCAATAGCACTAAATACAAGCATAAGTGCGAGCATAGTACAATCCAATAACAGTGGCGATTTATGAGAAATCGGTAATACAACGCTGTCATCTCGACTTACAAATGTAATTGTTGTTATAACGTCGTCCCATCAAGCATAAAGAACTAACATTCTTAAACGATGTATCAAAATAGTGGATATAAGGGGCCTTTCTTCTATATATATGTTTCATATAGAAACTTTTTGATGGCAACAAATAATGCTTGTCTTGAAGTAATAATTCATAAAGAATAAATTTCCTTCTTCGTATCAAAGCAATACTTAATAAGGTAAGCCGCATAATCTTATAATTACTCTCGCGCCATGTTTCCGGATCACAGTTACGTTGGGTCGATGCAAAATGAATTTTCTGTTCACACAATCACATTGGACTGAATTATATTATGAGAATAAGTGGAATTATTTATAAAGAAAAATAAAAAACCAGATTACAAAAGAATTACAACTTTTTTTTTTTTATTTTAATTAACGTGCAATTTATACAATTTGTTCTTGATGAAGATAAATCTATTTTTTGTCTTTCCTCTCTATATTATTAAAGAAATATAAGTCATGTGCCTCACACAATTAAGATTAATTTTTAACGACAGCTCATATGTAAAAAATTCATCACACTATTTAAGCTACAAACCTTGTTAAATAAATCTTACGTACACAGGTGCACTTACAAAACTTTACGCTCCTTTGATGCGGTCGAGTATTAAGGATTGCACTGGACTTTAATAAAAACTACTATTTACGATCATTCTCCTGACTTATTATTTTATAGCTAGACCAAACATGTAGCTCAACTAGTTTGGATTAAGCTATGCTCGTAGAAGTAATTTCCTACTATATTTTCTGAATTGTATTATCTACTGAACCCTATAATGAAAGTGCCTTATATGAACTAATATTTTCAGTTGTTATTTCATTGAATGTTAGTATGGAATTGACGAATGTTATCATTTTTTGGATAGTATTTCTTACATTTGGAACATAATGCACTGCTATAAAACTTTATATATAGTATACTCGAGATACGCAGAGACCAGCAAAGTATCTCCAATTGTTGTAACGTATCAAAAAACAATGTGAGGGATTTTTTGTCATCGCCTACTGTTTTCATGCATGCAAACGGCTAACACTAATCAAATGACTTAAAGAAACGCGAAGTGCGGAAGCGAACCACTAGGAACTATTTTGCCATCTCGTATGTGGAGCTCATATATATTGTAGTAAGAAGTCACAATTATAATTAAATCAGAACAAGTTTTATATACTTGTAATAATTGTCTACTTTTTAGGTGTTTAAAGTAACATCGTGACCATGTATAGTTGTATATTAAACGCCATCTATTTTTAACTATTTCAAATGCCAAACATGTCGGAAGACCAAAAATGTTATTATATAACCTATTGCACATGAACTTTTTTTATTTTTTTTCCAATTATTTCAATGCCAATAATAATTTTCCATTTACTTTATGCGATACATAACGTTATACATTTTATTATAATCGCTATACTTTTATGCTGTGAATAATATATATATATATGTGCCTTGAAATATTCATTTCAACTGTGATTCGAACGAAGTTATTTTAGTCCAGTTTTGTATAGCATAGTAAAGGCTGACATTTTTAGCGATGCGACGCGACGTCCGAAAAGCAGCGTTAACGAGAATTCTTAGAGCGTTTGCAAAAGCATTGTAGTTGTTAGCGAAAGTGATTTCTTTTGACAATAGCTCTTGGAATTTAGGTATTTATATTTACTGAAGGAATTCAAAGAAAATTGAAATTCTGTTGAGAAAATGTTTATTAAATGTTACTTCGCCGTTTTCTGTATCATAAAAAAAAAGACGTACCGGGGAAAAAATCGAATGGATATACTTTTTGCCATAATTTTCACATGTGTGTACTATGGCTATTTTTAAGTAAATACATTTCAAGGTGAAAGAACAACTTTTACTTACTTTGAAATAATTAATTAATATTGTTCTGTTATTAGACAATGTTTTAAGAAACATATGTAGAATATAAATGTAGTCTGTAGGATCCTAGGCGTGTAAACGATTTATTTTGATTTGTCAAGTAATTGCGTCTGAAAAATAAATATTCTAAAATAAGCATCATCGCGTATTTTTTTAGAATATTTGGGTCTTAATTAATTTGAAATGCCACTAATGCCACTATTTGAAAATAATTGCTTCTTTTGAAAATGATAATCACAGTGTTAGTTTATGTCAATGTTGGTATTGATCTAGCATTGTACAGATAAAAACCAAAAAGAAAACTCTGTAACGTTGGTACAAATGAAGGCCTAAAAAGGTATACTTATTTAAAAAGCATATAAATTTACCTAAAGGATTTTTTTTTTACTATTTATAATGTAAATATGCTGAAAATCATGTATTTGTGATTCGTTTTGGTGTAGATCGGTGTCGTCGTTCCGGTCCGCAGCATGACAACAATGGCTGATTGACGTACGAATACGTATTTCGACGGCTGTAATTTTATCTGAATTTTATGTGCTTACTATTAGGATCTTTATAAAAGTTGAACAGTTTCACCGTAAACGAAAATAGAATATAACATAATGAGTTATTACTGATATATTAAAAAAATGCTTAATAAACTCGTAAACAATAAAAAGAGATTAGTAGAGAGAAAATGTCACATGGAGGAGGATAATGCTTTTTCCTTACGTGACGATTTCGACGAGTCAACTCATAGTGAAAGCCGTATTAAGGAACTTTGTTCCAATATACAACAGAGAAGGCTTAAACCACTAAGAAAGTTTTATAGCTCCTTATTAAAATAACAGCGAAATAATAAAATCTGTATAACTGTAGCACTTTACTTATTTAGTTAACGTAATATAAAGCTATGCTTAGTTTGGATTTAAATTACCGTATTAAAATTTGTGTTCCTTTATTTATTATTATAATTAAATATTAAGACTGCGTTAAAATATAGTTCTTATTTATTTTAAAACACACAATTTAAAATAAAGTAAAATAAAATGTTAAACTCGTGATAGAGTACGGGGAATTTTCCTCCCTATACAGTGGTACTTACATGTATATTTAAAAGTCTCCTTGAGAGGAAGAACGAAGCTACAAGGAAATATTTATCGTTCCTCCTTCGTTTGTACCGTATCGACAGTTTCTTTGTAGTAAAGGTTAATAATTTATTGATCCCTTAAGCTTTGTAGGCTCTTACTGCTTTACTAATTGGTTCCTGTTGAAAGGTTTCTTTTTATCGAGCTGGCATTTCGAGCCATGGATTGTTCGAAAATAATTAAACGTCGAAACTTCCTAGTAAGTGCCTTGTTATTTTTCACTGAAAGTATATTCTTTTTTTAATGGTTAGTTGACGTCAATATTTTATATTCTATACTTGTTTTGGATCGAATTCTTTAATGTAAGTTAGTATCAATAGACTTTCTTTTATACTATTTTTTGTTAATGTCCTAACTGATATTATAAATGCGAATATGAGTTTGTTTATTACGCTCATGTCTTTACTACTCAGCCGATTATATGAGATTTACATACACGTTATCAGGGATAAAGAAAAGAACATACTGTACCTTTTACCCTATGTTCCCGAGAGACAGATCAAATCTACACTAACCACGCGAGCAAACGTTAGTTACTTACATTACAAATATTTTTGAGTTGTTTCTAGACTTTAACCGTTTTATAACATATTAGCTGATCTTAAAGGACGATATAGCCCAGAACTAACTAGCCTAAATCTAGAAATGGACTGCTTCTCAAGTGCAGCTATCGGAACACGTTTATAAATGTTTGGCGATTGTTTTTTTTTTGTTGGAACACGACATAGTTATTGATCTGTTCGTGATTGATTAGTACAGTGCAATCTGAAAACAACGGCAATCTCTGAGAGTTTCATTTTGTGCTTTATTAAATTTATTTTATAATGCTGGCTTACATGCCATCTGGCTATACACTGCCTAGGTATAAAATACAACACACAAATAAAAAGTGTACTAATATGTGCTTATTACCGTGATCGGTGGTCACAATGCAGTCGCGTACAAATTCCCTAGTACCCTCTTTTTACCAAAGAGATCGCTTCATCCCAGAACCCATAAGTGCGCCACTATTTTTAATGCTACCATGTATGCTATGGTTTCATTACGATGTTTTTGTCAGACTCGGCTTAATTACGGGGATTCCAATTTTTGTTAACATAGAGAAATCCGTCATGGGCACCCTCTCGCTCGTTGAAGTAAAAGAGTTATGGAGGATTCGTAGTAACTAAAACCACACGGTGTACTATCTACCACCATGACGGGCGGACACGGGATCATGCTAGCATTCAAAATGTCGCCTCGATAAGGGATCCGAACGTAAGTCAATTGACGTTATGTCCAACCATGGTACCATTGAGCCATTATCGTACCAAAACATAGACGTCGAGTAAGCAGATTATGATTTCATGGAATCTAATATTTATGGTAGTTAATTAGAATTTAAGCTGATACCTATATTTCGGCAACAGTTATACTGCTAATAAGATACTGAGGGCTCCATTTTAGCTCAGAATGAATTAAAACTACACTGAAATTGATCGAAAATGGGACTGATAAATAATTTAGAAATTTAATATAGAACTAAATTTGTTACAAAACATTATAATTTTAATTCTAAATATCCCTTTGGAGTATAAATTAATAATTGTTCTCGGTTACTTTATGTTCCAAATTGTGATATAATTTTTTAATTATCAATATCTGCTGTGAAATATTATCATTACTTTCAACAAAAGAACACGCGAAGTATCGAATTTACTAACAAAGAAAATCAAATCCATTGCAGGAGCGTTTTTTGAATTTGGAACATTACAACGCTCCAGCAATGTTGTATGAAACGGAGCGCTAGAGTTATTAAATACTCTTTGAGTGGATTTTTTTTACAATTCTTGGCATACCAAAGTAAGCCTCTTTGGTTAGTACAAATTATGTTTACATGTCTGTATAGCCACAAATGAGCTTGCCTTTCGACACAGATGATAAATAAAAATTTGGCGGCAAAGCTGAAAATTCATCTGGATTTGTTATTTACATACTTAATAAATATAAATGTAATAATTACATGTCGCGCCTCCTCTGTGCGCTAGTGAAACGCACCTCGGTGCGAACCGCACTTTTTGTGTTTCGTCGAGCGAAACACTTCGTGCAGGCCGTCACAAGAAAGAAGAACAGAAGTGCTAGGGACCTCCCCTTCGGTTTTGTAGGTTCTTACTGTGCGGCATTGCACTTCACCCACAGCTCTTTTGGTCCGGACTCGGCATAGTCCCGTAACTTCAAACTCATATTCTGCTTGCAATTGCCTATTTCGCAGCCTCTGCAATAATGTACTATTATTACGACTAGGCTCTTTAGAATCATTAGCAAGTTTGTTTAAATCGTTTATAATATTTTTCTAAAGTTCTAACTAAAGTAATATTATTTAAAAAATACCCATAAAATAAAGAAAAAACAAATGTCGTGTTAAAATGTAGATTGTAGGAATCTTTACAGCCCGGACCGGCCTCTATCACCGAAGGGTAGACCTTGTTCAACTTACAACTTTCTTTTTGTGGGACATGAAAAACGATTTTATTTCACTTTGCATAAAATAACAGAATGTATTGCGTAACGGGGATCCGGACATCAAAGATGAATGATTATGAAATGCTATAAATGTAAAAATGACGTATTTTTCATTTGATATTATACTTATATTCTATGGATCGTAATGTACAATAGTAGTTAGTACATCTCATACAAATAGTGACTTACAGATGCAATGTCAAAAAACTTTTTTTTTATTTTTTTTTTTTCGAACTGACCTACACTGCCGGCTTATTAGGCCTTCACAGTTCCACCGGACTACTAAGGGGAGCGCTTAGGGCACTCACCCGATTGTTTTTAGGCGAAACATCTCAAGGGCACTCGGTGCACCTCGGCTTGAGCTGTCGCCGGATTCCCGAACTAACTAAGCTAGCTAAGCTATCTATCCATACAATACTCATATATGAATTCGTGAAAAATGCATGTGTGACCATGCATGTTTCACGAATGTATATGTGTATTTGGTATCTGACTACTGTGTTATGTGACCTATTTCAGTCCGAAAAGGGCAAAAAAACAGCCCACCACTGAGTGCCTAGATGTGCAAGAGTGTGGGGTGATCGTGTAAGTGTAGAACATGTGTAGATCACTGTATTCGCGCGAGTAACATACTCGAGGGCTCCACACCGAGGGACTACCTAGGCTCGAGCAGTTACAAGAAAAATCGCGACGAGTGTGCGGGATCGAATCTTCACCCCCCGCTCACGGAGGCGTGAGCAGAGAGAGTCGCGGGCGTGGGCGCAAACACGCATCTTTTGAGAGGGAATCGAGCTAAAAAATAAAGTACAACGGCACGGTGCCGATTTAACTAAATAATTACGTAACAAATCCTAATGTATCGGTCTATTATGTATGAACACGCGGGTTCGATCTGATATTTTGATTTACGCGAATTTATTTATGCGCGGCGCGGGTTAATTGCTGTACCGTGGTCGCGACGGCCGGGAAAGCGGAGATAGCGTTTAAGAGCCCGAGCTCAGACGTACTATTAACTAACGCGTTAAATGCGATTATCTCTTGTACATCGTGTACCAAGAGTAAGCGAGCTATCCAGTCTATACCGGAGGTCGATGCTGAAACCGCGATAGGTGGCGCAGGAGTGGACAGAGCCTTTGGGGGCTGGGGCTTGGCTTTAGGAGCCGAGGGAGCTGGCGGGGAAGGCCTTACGCGCCAGGAGAGCGCGCTCGGCGGAGTAGCGGATGCTGCCGGCGCACTGGAGGTGCCCGGCAGATCGGGAAAAGCCTTCTGGCTTTGTATGGGCGGAGGCGGAGGCCAATTCGTCCGAGTCGGCGGGCCGTGCGCCCTGGACCGGGTCGCACGGCCGCCGCGACGGTGATAGGTCGAGCGAGGCGCACGGGGACACCCGCGATAGTTCGCGGTATGACCCGTTTGATCGCAGAGGACGCAGCTCGGAGGCTCGACGGATTCGGGAGTGCGGGGGCACTCCTTAGTGGAATGATCCCCGAGACACTTGACACACCTGGGACGCAGGTGGCAGTGTCGGGCGGAATGACCGTACACCTGGCAGTTGTGACACTGCGAGGGTACCTGGGACTTGCGAGGAAGCTCGACGAAGACAGGGGACAGGCCGCAAACTGAGTTGAGGCTGAAAATAGCCTTGCCTTCCGAGGTGCGGTCCAGAGTGACCAACACCAGGTTGAAGGGGGCCTTCGTGCGGGGGTGGTGCATGCGCTGCACGCTCCGGACTGGGAAGTCCTGACCGTTCAGGCAATCGCAGATGTCGTATTCGGTGAGTTCAGAGGGAACTCCCCGAATGACGATACGGAGGCGGCGCTCTTCCTCGAGCACGTGGGTGAAGAAAGGGAGCTGACACTCCCTGAAATATTTGGTGAGCTTACGATGCTCATCGGGGGTCGAAACACGAATAGAAATGCCGGCAACAGTGTTGACGGCAGACTTGTAGACGATTTCCTTCGACTTAAGGTCTTCAGAAATCTCTACCCATCGAGCTTTGTCACGGAAGGTGACGGGAGGCGGTAGACGTGGCTTCTTAGCCGCGACCGCGGGTTCCGCAGCCGAGGCTTTAGCCGAATTCGCGGCAGAGGGCGTAGGAGAGGCTCGGGGCACCCGAGCGCCACCTATATTGGGCTGCTTTGGGGTCGGACGTCCCGCAGCAGAGTCGCTATCGGTCTGAATCGCGGCGCGTGGGCGTTTACCGCGGCGCGTGACGGTTGTGAAACCGTCGTCATCGGCGGGCGTGGTCGCGGGCACGGTCGCGGCCGTGGTTTCCGTCGCGGGCGCGGTCGCGGGGACAGTATCGTAGTCCATATCCGAGTCGTCATCGGAATCGAATTCCGAGAGCCTCGTGAACGGGTCGTCCGGGAGATTCGCGAAAGGGTTCGCGGAGAAACAACGAGGTATCTTACCGGGAGGGTTGCGCGCGTAGACTTTCCGGAGTCTGTTGTATTCCGTGACGAGTTGCGGGTCTTCCTTTTCGACGAACATGTGGAAGCGTAACAGTTCTTCGAGGTGGACTGTATCATCAACGGCCGGAAGGGCCGGATGGGCACGCGGGGTCGCGGGGGTAGACATGACTAACCTCCCTGCCTGAGGGGCAGGGGGGTGCGCCTAATTCAAATCTAACGGACAATCCGTGTCCGGGCCGAAGGGAAAACGCGACGCGACGCGAACGCGAATCTTCTCTTCAAAACTGCACACGGCGCGGCGCGAAGAACGACGCTCTGCATGGCACACGACGCGCTGCACGACTCTCGAAGCGCAGCACGAGGCACGACGCGTAGCACGGCGACTCGACGCACTGCAAACAGTGTGCCCGGCTTCGCACCGAAAAGTGCGGTTTAAATGGTGCACTAATGGAGGTGCACCGTCGCTCTGAAAAGAGCGTACGATCGACAGTAGCCGCTCGAACACACAAAACTTCCGGACACACACGAAAATATCCGACAACTGCGCGCGAGTTGCCGAACTAACGGACCGTCAGAGCTGCGAGCGGGCACGTGCGCACCCGGCCGCTGCTCGAACGAGACTCCCTAAAAAACTAATTTCTCAAAAAACTTTGGAATGTTTTAACTTTTATACATTAAACTAGCTGATTCCCGCCCGCTTCGTTACGAATTAAAAATGGAAAAGGTTTATTGGAATCTAAAAAAAAAAACATAAATTATACTAAGCCCTTTTACGAAAAATTCTGCATCGAATCGTGCAGCATCGAGTCCCATGCTGAAATTTTCAGTAGTTTTGACATAAGAGAGCCTCAAAGAAACTCTATTTTCATTATATACATATGTGTAAAGTGAAAATAATAAGCATTATAATTTCTGTAACTATTCATAAACACTTTTTAAGCAATACTTCTCAAAAACTATATAAGAAACACTATTATCTGTGTATAACATTTAAAAAAAGGATTTCGAAGTTTCTACGTAACGTTACAACATAAAATTTAGTAATAATAATAAATTATGGTCCCGAATATCACGTGATAGCAAGTTATGGTGAAATGGATATACCAATTTCTATTTTATCCAAGGAGTACAACAAAATCTTCGGTTTTCAATGTTGGAAAACGAACAATTTAAGAACAACTGCATCATCAGTTCGAGTACAATTTTCAGCATAATATAGGATTGAATATATCTGTCAACGAGATGTTAATGACAATACAAAATTATTATTTTATAAAATGTATAAATATTCTGTAACTGAAAAGAAAATTCATATTTAGCTTTGTAAAAACAATATTTTTTAATAATAATGCCGAATAAGAACAAGAAAAGGAAAAAAAAAATGCCCGTGAACTTCCTTAATCAGATTTGTAGGAAGAAATGCTCATGGCTACGACAGACCTCGAACCAGAGCCTGTGGAGACGTAATACACGAATATATCGTACACAAACACGTCGTTTTAATACTTACCAACAGTTATAGACGTTATAGTGCTACTACAAAATGATCTCAAGGAGAGTTGACAGCAGGCGCGCGCGGCCGATCGTAAAAATTAAGCCAAATCATAGTACATCACAACATAACAAACATGTTGCGCCGACCCTACTTAGGTGGGATAAGGTTAAGAAGATGATGATTTTAGGATTGAATATGCGAAAGTATTTAGAATATTTTTCTCATAATAGCTGATTTGGACGTAAAACGTTATACTGAATTGGAATGAACATAATAAATTACTCAATTATTCAATTCGACGCAATTCAATATTATGAATAAAACTTAGAATAAGTATAATATATAAATTACGTAAAATACAAGTTTTAAATAAATTGTTTATATAGTATTTTAATAAAACTATTTTCCATCGACTGAAACAACTTCCGTTTCTAGCTAAAATCGATGATCTCTCATAGCGCTCCAAATGAAATATAACTTATATGAACACATCACAGAAACGTACCTTTAAGCCATATAAGACACATAGATCTAGAGGAATAATAAATCATTTTCATGTGAACAAGGTTGTTGGCCTAAATAAATACGTTACAATCTTTATGATTATTATGTTAAGGGACACAATAAGATAGATTATGGTCCAGTAAATAAAATATTGTAGGAAGAAAGAGCACATTATATTTCGGCTTTGCGCCTGTAAAACCTATGTAATATTTTTTGACCAATATCAGTTAGTATATCAGTCAACAGTAGCTATATTAGAGTGAAAATAAATAATTGGAAGCAGAGATATCTTCCGCGATTAACGTAAGAATTTTTATACAATGTTTCGTTTGGATTAAACATATCAGTATACATAGTTTATACTGTACTAATGTATGAAAACAGCCGATCATTACCTGCTTTTAAGTATAATTATTGCAATACGTACACCGCCAAAGGTTTAAGGTATTAACTTTAGGGAAAGCGCTCCTCACCTATATAGGGATCGTTTCACATGCCTCAAGTGTTGAGTTCCTCTCGGATTAGTATTCTTTGACACTTCGCGCGATAGTCCATTATTTTAGATTAAGTCTTAGTTGTGACTATTTGGCCCTACCTCGATTGTTAGTCAAAATTTCATTTAATAGCTACATCTTAGATTAAGTTTATTTTTAATTTGCTTTAGGAAATCAAATTCATTTTCGTGCATTATTACTAGTGTTCCATAAATTAACACATAACCTCTGTTTTTATTCTTACTCAATTGTTGGATGCTTTTATATATTGTTTTTTAAGTAAAACGAAGTTTTGATATTTAACTACTAAGTCTTAGAGTCGAAAACATAAAGCAAAATGACGTGTACGTTTGTAGAAAAATTATCGTTATAATGTCACATTGTTGCAAAGTAGAACGATGTCATGGAAATTATACACTCGCCAGTAACTGTCAAGATATTCTGTACTGTACTTCCGACAACATTTTACTTCCCCGTGGTGGCTTATATGCAAACTTTCATATAAACAACTCTGCAGAAAGGTAAACAAGTTTAGTTTAACTCTAATTTCGACACTCTAAGGAGACGTACACGCGAAGTTCTCGAGTCGTTCGTCTAATTAGGATATAACTTGGAGCCATTCGTTTCAATTTAGTTCTTGGGCATTTACCAGAGTTTAACCAAAGTTTACCAAATATGAGCACATATATTTATTGCCTGTAGGCGTCGAGTGTGAAGACATGAAATTAGTAATTGGCAAAGTTTCATGTTCTTCTAATGATACTTGTTCAGCATTCGAACAACCAGCGAATCGATTGTTATGTAAAAGTTTGTAGATAAATGTTATATATATTGATTGATGATTGATAAGAGACATATGATTTTAACATGATTTTGATTAGTTAGTAATGATGCTGCTGTTAACATAGTTATAATTCTATGAAGCTTAGTTCAATAGTTTATATTTACTACTTGCAAAATACGTTTACTTATATGTCTCTATAAATAAAATGACAGAGTTCTGCTGTTGTGCGCGCTTTATTGGTAATTGAATTTGTTATTAACTATTGGATCAATTTCGATCATTTTTATTTTACTTCTTAGACACTTTGTTGCTATTTAAAATATAACATGACGTCTTAATTTAATGACGTTTTAAAAAACTAAGATTTTTATAAGTACAGTGCGTTTAGTGATGTGAGAAATGAGGCAAGCGGTGTGGTGCGCATGCGCAGGAGAGGGGACCTAACGAATAACATTGTTTACAGAGAAATTTTGTAAGCGAAGTATATATTTGATTTCGATTTTGTTGTGCATTTTCCTGTATATTGTTGAGATAACAACGGAAATCGTCGCCAGTAGATAAGAAAATTAAAGTGTTTATTGTTATTCTGGATTAATCTCCGAAACGACTGAACTAATTTTAACCAAATTTTTATGTACAAACATAGGACTTTTGAGAGTATTATGTAGACAAGTAATGTTCAGTTTTAACTTAAGTAACTTAAAATTGATACAACGCTAAAATTAATACAACGCTTATAGGAGTTAAGTAGTAATGATATAACCAATAGAAACCTACAATTAATCCAAATAAAACAATACAACCATTTTCACGAAAGTGAAGCTGCGGGCGTTGGCTGGCTTATTAATAAACAGCGTAATTATTTTAAATAATTTCCAATAAAGAATTTACTATTTCTAAAAAAATACTATATACATTTTTACTGTCTATTTGTAGTTTTTATATGTACTTGTAATTTAATTCTTTGTCACATTGTAGAAGTCAGTAATATCATACATTCTACAAGCAAGCTTCATCTACGTGAAATTGCAATGTAAAACGTAATAACAATAAAAACCAACTTAGCGCCATCTGGTGACGAGTTTTAGTATAATATACATCTTCTCCATGATGCTACACACACGTTTACCAACTTTCCAGATGACCGGGCAGACGTTTTTGGAATTTATCGGTCTCATATGCACCAACATCCTTTTTATCTACGAATATTATAAGACAAAGACGCTTCTCTTATATGGCTGTGTGTTCCCTATAGTTTCCTAAACTGCGTAATCGATTTTGTTACGGTTTTCTCTATCGGTTTGGAAATTAGTATGTTTTATATTTACATTCCATGTGTATTAAAAAGTATAGAATACGTGGTGTATTCTAGGGAAATCATAAAAATAATTTTCGGTCGTTTACATTAGTAACGCGGGGTAAATCTTATTAGAAACATTATAATAATGTACTACGAAATTGTGCATCTTAAAAATGCCTAAATAAAAGTCTGCAATGGTATATATCTATTTCCTATGGATAACTTGCAGTAATCATTTTTACCCAGTACATATTATTAGCAATTATTTGGTTGTTTGCGACGCTATTTTGACCAACATTGATTCAGTCTTTATGTAATAAAATATGTAGTTTAATTACATCAAACACTAAGGGTAGATAAAAATTGCTCTAAACAGTATTGAAAGAATATCTTGGAATATACTAACTACGGCTTTAAAATGATGAGCAACAAAAACAAAAGATTTTCGTCGTACATTCTTCTTACGTAGATTTTATGACCTTAACGAACTATAAATATCATAGCGCCAAAAAAATGGATCTAAATCATTTAGGCACTTAGGGCGTTACATATTGTACACGTGCACAGCCGGGGCATTAAGGCTATAAAAGCTACGTATGAATCTTCAAAGAATCATCTTTATTTTCTTATCTCTATTTAAATTTATCGCGCGTAATTTGAAAAACTGAAAAAATATTATAAAATGTTTATCTTTTTAGATAAATATTCGAGTAAATATGTATTGAGTTATAAATTATATACAATAAGATATGAAACAAAATTAAAATAAACATTGAGATTGAAAATAAAATTATATGAAGCGAATTTTATATCATAAGTTCGAAACAACCGAGTTAGCAGACTCGGCTACAATTTTCCATTTCACATACGGCTGAAACAATAACCGAATAACAATTTTTGCTCAAGTAGCGAAGATCAAATGCAGAGGAAAATAAAAGCAAAAATTTCTGACCTTTCTTATTAAATTAATTTTGTATGGACAATCCCTTTGTCATATAAGTCAATCGTTTGTCCAAGTTTATCCGTTACATTCATTCCCAATCTAATAATAGAACGGTCGAAAGGGTCACGTATTCTCAAACAATTGTATATATTCCTCAGGTTGTTCAAGTCGACGATATGTTTTATTGCGATCACTGAGCATGACGTACAATAAGTGGAATATAAATAAATTTGTGACGGCAATATCTCTTTTACTGGAAGTGCGAGAATGAAATTATTATAGCCGTTTTTAAGCGCAATAAAATTTTAATATTTTTATTCGTAGCCTTTCCTGTACGCGGGTAAAAGTTATTTAGATCACATAAATGCTACATTATTTTATAATGAATGTTAAAGTTAATGTTGTTTTCTTTATATATAATTAGTAATCGAATTATAATAATAAACATGTCGATTGAATCGAACCATTAGAAATAGAAAGTTACTGAAATATCGATTAATACATAAAAATGGTAGTGCTTTGATTACATTTCTTACAAAACTTAATCCACACTCATTTTACAAAGAGTATGAATTTATGCACAGAGGTAGTTTGAGATCTCAAGAAGTAGATATGCTCCTTTTCATTCTAAATTTACTGAATAACAAACACGAAAAGGAAGTCGCGAAATCAATCTTCTATAGATATAAATGAACGGTATCTCTAAGATTTCTTTTTGATTTAAGTAAGGACATTGCTTTTTCTATGCTGTGTAGGTTTAAGCTTTTGGCTACAATGTCATCTGATGTTAAATGGCGGTGTGGACTAAGATAGTAATTACGCTAAACCTAGTGGTGAACTGGCACTCAGATATAGCTGCCGGGATATATATATATAGATGCTTGGCTACAGATTTTCAATTTGTGCATGGTAGCTAGTCCGACAATCTTTGAGAAGGACTTACCACCGTGGTTTCATCATAATATTCGCTTCGTCAAAAGCTCTGGCTTATTCGCAAGAGGCTACATTGATCGACGCGATTATCGAACATGCTAATAACAGAGTCATCATTTCTTTATTTCGCTAAAATCTTAAAATATTGACTTTTGAATTCGATTTAAATTCACGTTCAACGTATAACTTTTGCGCAAGTCTACTTATCTCTATTCAATTACTTCACTACATGTGGGGATCCACTCATATCACTTGATTAGATATTATGCATTGTGTTAACTAATTTCTTTATGTCCACTAACTTATGCTCTAAAGGGACAGAACATTCTCATGAGTATGAGATACTGTATCAAGGATGTAATTAAAAATGAAGCCTCAAATTACTGTTTAACAAATACTTTAAACTCTAAAGACTGACTGAGAACATAAAAAGAGACTTTGATTACTAAAAAAAAGTTTGCAGTTTCAGCAAAACGAAACGCGATACAAATCTAGGGGAGCAGTATAAATATTTATTGTACAGGTGGTGGTATAAACCGCTGGAGGATATTGGAGGATAAATTGATTGTTCGGGGTCGGTTTTCCATTTAGATATGGAAATTTTTTAGATTGTGTACGAAAATCTTCGATTTTTTCCCTTTCTTTCTTCTCGCAAATCACGCTAAGAGCCGGCCTCTTGTTTTAGACGTTTCGCAATCTTCATAACTAAACCAATTTTTTCAAAGCGCGATTTTCTACCCTATTAATAAAGTGTATTGGTTATATCCAATTGTTCAACTAACTTTAAATGCATTTATTGGTTACATACTCGTATAGGTATACTGTAAGGCTTTTATCGTATGTCACTTCTAAGAACAGACTATTGGCAGTATATCCAACCCAGGGATATTATTTAATATAGTAAAATTTCACACACGGTTACTTAATTTCAAACTAAGTATAGTTATGTAAAACAGTTGATACATATACAATATAAATATAATAGATATTTAACACCTAGAGGCGGAATTGACAATTATGGTCTTCATAAATCTCAGTCATGTGGTCTATGCTGCAGTCTCTCGCTTAAATTATAAGGATACCAGTGTTCTACAACGCGAACGGATTTTTGGAGTTACTTAAAATAAAATATATGTTATAAGTATCAGTGGACAATATGGGAAACTATAATTGAAATTCAAGTTTAAGTTGATTTGCTCTAACTAGTATTTATATATTGTTTATATATAAAAAAAATTACATTCGACAGTATTATCATAAAAACAGTATGTTAGTGCTGTGTCTCATACAATAACGAATTCGAGTTCTAATGGAGGGAGCAAGTTGTGGGTACAAGAATAATGATTTGTACTATGTTCGAATTTCTTATTTTGTGTCTATGAGATATTGAACGTTTTTCGTTTCAAATATTATAAAAATTTTAATAACTATAAAAATTACAATGATAATATCTCTATATCTTTTATGAGGCTTAGATAAATTATTTTATACTTTATAATTTATAATTTTGTATATGTAATAATAATAATTCATATTAATGATATACGTATTTGTATTTTTTCTTTTTACAAATTGTTTTGCAATAATTTTGATTAAAATGAATTACAAAATTCCACCTTGGCAGGCATACAACAGGCAACTGGCTTATAAGACTAGCAATCAGTATTTGGTAATAGATGAGTCGTGGTGGTCTAGTGGGATGACCGGTATAATGTCAATTCGATGTCAGCAGATTTTAAACCCGACATGTACCAACGAGTTTTTGGAACTTCCTGTGCATTTACTATTTTAACATAGTAACTAAATTCGCTGACGTCGCAACATCGCTGTAAACGGAAAACATCGTGGGGAAACCTGAGCATGAGAAATATTGTTGTAGTACCAGCATATGTAGGGAAAATATAAAACTGTGGATTTCCCGAAGTTTGAAATCACTTATATGCCATAGGCTGACGTGTCGATTATGCCAATAATTTTCTTCGGGACAATGCCTATGACGCTACAGTTGGTCTCATATAGGCTGATGTGATGATGGTGATCGCAACTAGCTATGATAGGTTATGAACCCTAATGTAGAACATGTACATAAAATATAATTGGCACAGAAAACTATTGAGCGAGTCATACTAGGCATCAACCTATAAAATCGATTGAGAAATATCGAAATTCAACTACGAAATTGAAATGGAGTTGGACTGGGCTTATTGCGTGGCATGATTGATGGCAGGCGGACTAAAATATTTACGGTTCAAAGCGGTGAAGACTAAGTTGATACCATGTTTGAATCTTTACTACTGAGTCGGAGCTTTCCGTGAAGGAAAACATGGTGGTGAAACCACAGCATACCGCTCTCAAGTTAAAAATCTATCGCCAAGCACTTGTTGGTGTGTAACCAAAGCTGCACACATTTTATCTTGCAGTCAGTTCGCTTTTAGGTTTAGCGAGTTTCTTATAAAGACCAGATCGTTATTTAAAATCAGATGAATTTGTGGTCACACGTTCAAACCTAAAGAATATAAAAGAAGAAACAGAGTTTTTACGACGTATAGGAAAACGAGGTGTCGGTTGCCTATTAGTGCGATGGGTGGTCGATAATGGGAAAATCGCGGATAAGTTCTGGATGATATTAGTTCAGAACCAGGATAAGTTTTGTAAAAGAAGAGAAGAGTGACAGTGGGTCATTATCTGCCAAAGATGATGATGATGATGAAAAAAAACTTAGACTCATTGTACCATTCGACGCGGACTCCCAACGCACTACCGTTTGATAATTCTCACATTAAACCTCAAAAAATCCTACATATCCCAATCAGAGAATTCATTATTACAATGTAATGAACGAAAGTATTTACGCTAAACTAAAAAGCACCTACGTGGGTACATAACGCAATTCGACTGCCAGTTTTTATCGTTTCGCGAGTTTCAGGGCAATAAGTTCTCCACAGTCAATTTAACATCTGTTATTTATTACATCTTTACCGTACACTTAAAGTGTGTTTTATTTTTATTCCTCCACGGTGTGTACCTGTAGCTGGCCATAATAAATCTTTTCTTTAGAGACTTTAAGTGTGAAAACTAGGAGCTAATGTACGGGAAATAAAATGAATTTCCAGTTATACTGTATGAATTCTTAGGTAGGTATTTTTATTAAAGTTTATAATGCTAAGGTATGGGAAGGAACGTAACATCAGGCTTTATTCAGAAGCTTATTTTGAAGTTTTGTAATTATATATATTAACAGAAGTTACTTAATATAATTAAAAACGTTATAGATATTGAGTAATTAAATGCAACAACGTTGCACTGTTTCCTTTTTAGTTTTTATCTGAACAATGCTAGTTCAATACAAAACTTTCTGTCTTTTATTCGTTTCTAAAAGAAGCATTTAGTTTTTACTATTGCTACAATATTTTCATGAAATGGAACTAATTATTGTTAGAAAATCAAACGAATTTGCTCCTTTCTTAATGTCAACTTATCAGTTTAATGTTTTATGTTTTTAGCAATCCACATACCAAATACACAAAAGTTTACTATTTAAGTTTTTATCGAATTGATCTATGTATAAATATAGAATACTTTAAAACACTATCAGATTTTCTTCTATATTTTTGTATAATATTCGTACAAAAAAAAAATTGTAACTTTTATCCAATATAATTATATAACTACAGTTTCTTTTATTAATAATTACAAAATCAAAAGGATCTAATTTGCTTAATGTCTTATTATTTATTGTAACATCAGAACGTAACGATATACACGGATCGTGTACGTAAACCTTCACTCGAATCAGGTAGCGACTTTAAGGGAACTATGATACTATTAATCCCGAGGGTAAATCTAGTTAACGATGACCCACTTTATCTATATTTCTTGGGGCCACAAGATCCCTACCCGATTAAAACGCCACAGAAATTGGATTGAGTGAATGTAGGTTTTTGAGATATGGACTTTATTAGTATATATGTATTAGTCCGTTGGGTGGTTGATATTGGGAAATCGCTGATAAGTTCTGGATGATATTCGCTCAGAACCAGGATAAGTGATGTAAAAGAAGAGAGGAGTGGCAGTGGATCATTATCGGCCAAAGATGATGATGATGATGATGAAATAAAGTTTAGACTCATTATTACACTAATAGATTGATAGATAGATCATAGATTATAATATAGAACGCGTCACTGTCTGTCTGTTAGTATGCTTATTACACGAGTCCCTGTTATCTGATTTTCCTGTTTATTAATGTTTAAAAATACAAAGCTATATTTCGTAACGTTACTTAACAAAACGTAGGAAGTAACAGTTAAATATTTAATTTATGTTATTTTTGATTGATGAAGGCGTTCTTTTGCGGAAATCCATCATTAAAAATTAGGGTGAACATTATTTTGCGATTCCGCTTAGACTTGTTTGTAGATTTGTTGTCACGTCTTACTGCAGCAGAAAACAGTTGTGAAACAACTAAAAGTAATTAAAAATCGTCGTTGGTCGGTAATTGAACTCGAAGTTGGTGGATGGTTGGACCTGTCCTCGATTAATACTGTTGGTATTTATCTGTAAAATGTAAACATGAAATATAACATATACATAAAATGAAAATATATATATAGTATACCTAAATATACAAAATAAGTATATAAGTAACTAAAAATATCTTGCAGATTGACTTCTAACACCGATAACCGATTACACATATTTCGCTCCTTCAGTTCCTTTAGTTTCTTTTTTAATTTTGATTTGAAATATGTTGAAACACTGTTACGGAAGCTAAGCGTTATAAATGTATAAAATTAAAAGTTCATTTTATTATAAAGCGAACTATGTAAAAAACTAGAAAACCTATACCGTATTATTACAAAAAATTTAAATACGCGTGTAACACTTGTTTTAAAAAAGTTTGATCACAAAAGAGTGTCTTAACTTTGTTTAGAAATAGCCACTATTTAAATTTAAACATTGTATAACAATTGACTAAGTTCACAGTTCTCATTTTATTGTTGTGATTTATTTTATTTCTATTTGCCGGCAAAAGACGTAGCCATGTATGAATTTCGTGTGTATAATTAATATGGAAGATGTAGGTAAATTAGATAACTTTGAAGGTTCACAAGTAAATGACAACTACTAGAATATGACATTATTGACATTTCCTAGTGTATTTATTCTGAGATTACACTGTTGTTCCACTTTACGCAATTAGACGTATTATTTTAAAGTTATATATTGCTATTTTAATAATGACATTGTAGCGACACACATAATCACATACATCGTGGTATGTGTGTACTACAATAATTTACATAGAAAAGCAAAAGCGATACTCGAAAACAGCAATAACAAATAGATTAAGAGCACGGCCACATGATACCTGGGTGTAATTATAATCCGCCGACAAAACCCATTTACGATGCGGCGCATTATTATTGTTTTGTTCTATTTGGTACTTATTTTTATTTGTAATTCTACTTTTATTACTCATTTTTATTGTATACCGCGTATTGTATACAATTGCTTTATTGTTGCACCATTGTATTAATTCCCAGTATCGACTATTTTAGTAATATTTGTATTTTTACGTTAGCATTTTGAATCCTTTACACGTGTTCTGTTTTTGTACCATTTAAATACACTTGCTCGGTTCAATAAAAGGAGCTGTCAACTAAATCAGAAGGGGATCAGATACACTTCGGCACTGAATACCCCCGCGGGTATCCAAGTTAAGGTTCCCTCCACCGATGATCACCGCAAACTTACCTCTTTCCTCAGGCAGCATAAGTATGCTTACTTCACCTACGCACTAGAGGAGGAACGACTTCTCCGCGTAGTTCTTCGCCGCGTCCCGGCCGAAGTTTCAACCGATGACGTGGCGATGTCGTTGAAGTCACAAGACTTTCCGGTCCGGGAGGTTCACCGAATGTACCATCCCCGCACCAAAGTCCCCTTCAGTCTGGTTTTGGTTATTCTTGACCGAACTAAAGAAGGAAAAGCCATTTTTAATCTTTCTTCCGTATGCGGTCTTACAGGTGTGACCGTCGAGGCTCCGAACAAAACCTACGCACCCTCGCAGTGTCACAACTGCCAGGCGTATGGTCACTCGGCAAGAAATTGCCATCTCCGCCCTAGGTGCGTGAAGTGCCTCGAGGACCACTCTACCAAGGAGTGCACACGTACCCCAGCTTCTGCCGAACCTCCCAGCTGCGTGCTGTGTGGTCAAGCGGGTCACCCTGCGAATTATCGCGGGTGTTCTCGTGCGCCTCGCACAAAGCGGCCACGACAGCCGAGACAGGCTAACCAGGTTAGGGTACCTGCTACTGCCACTCATCCTCAACTCTCACCTCTAATGTCCTTAGAGGCTTTTCCCGCTCTACCAAGTAATTTCAGGACTTCGGCAACACCCGCATCCGCATCAAAAGCCCCACAACAGTCTGTGACGGCTCCCTCGGCCCCTTGGGCTCCCATGCCCCAGTCACCGAAGGCCACACAGATAACCCCGGTCTCTTCTTTCTCCATCACCGGTATCGAGTGGGTGGGCCAGCTTCTCCTCGTGCATGACGTACAGGAGATCATTGCTTTCAACGCGATGATAAACAGTAATAAGGACCTCCTAAATGCAATCTCGCAGTTTCCTGACGTTGCGACTACCATCCAACGCCTCGCCCGTGCTTCCCACAAGTAAGTTCCTTTTACAATGGATAGAATAAAACCACGTAGTATTTGTCTTTCCTTTTTTAATGCTCGAAGCCTTAAACCCCAGCGCGATCAAGTAGCTGCCTTTCTACGTGAACATCAAATAGATGTGCTTCTAGTTCAAGAAACACTTTTAAAGCCCGGTAATCGTAACCCCGCGATTGCGAATTACAATATAGTTAGAAACGATCGCATAACTCGAGGCGGTGGCACCCTCATTTACTATAAACGATCGCTATATTGCATGCCAATGGACCCTCCTCTTGATCTTTTACATATGGAAGTGTCAGTATGTAGAATAGGTATGACGGGTCATCCACCTGTCACAATAGTTTCCGCGTACCTCCGCCCGAGCAAAAGAATACTTAGATCTGACCTCGAGGCTCTGTTTTCGCTCGGCGATTCCGTTATAATAGCGGGCGACCTCAACTGCGGGAACGTCATCTGGAACAGTTCGAGTACCTCTCGCAATGGAGAGTTGCTTGAGGATCTAGTAGACGAGCTTGAATTTGACGTCGTAGCTCCTCTTGAACCTACTCATTATCAGGATCACTGTCGACCGACAGTGTTAGACGTAGCTCTCCTAAAGAATGTCTCGCTTTCGATACGACATGTTCAAGTTATACACGAGCTTGACTCTGATCACCGTCCAGTTATAATACAGTTAGGTCATTTGGATGACACCAGCCCTCCTTTCGTCAGAGTGCCTGACTACGCGAAGCTCAATAGGTACCTTAGTGATAACCCCTCCTCGTCCAGTCTTGATAAGATCCCGGACATGCTAGTGTCCAAAGCTGATGCCGACCTGGCTATCGATTCCCTGGTCGACCACCTTCAGACTGCCATCAGGGTGACTTCAAGAGAGGTACAAACGGCGAACGACCGCCGTTTTATACTTCCTGATGACGTGAGAGCTTTGATCACGGAAAAGAACGCCGCGACGCGAGCTCACGACACCTATCCATCCGAAGAAAATCGTGCCCGCTTACGCACGTTGCGGAAAGCGGTGAAGGCCCGCATTTCCGAGATCCGTGGCGAAAGATGGGATAGGCTCTTAGAAGACATCAAACCGTCTCATCTGGCGTACTGGAAGCTAGCACGATCCCTAAAAGCGGACAACACCACTTCGATGCCTCCCCTCGATAGAGGTCCAGGTATGTCACCTGCATTCGATAGTATAGACAAAGCGGAATGCCTAGCAGCAAGCTTAGAAAAACAATGTTCTCCAAACACAGTGAACACTGACCCAGTCCATATCCGATCGATTGAAACCTCGGTGGAGAATGCAATCCTGTTCCCCCCCACGGATACTCTAACCCCGGTAACCCGGGAGGAGGTCTGTGCCGCTATAAAACTTCTGAAGCCCAGGAAATCTCCTGGTCCTGATGGTATCAAGAATGAAGTTCTCAAACTACTTCCCGATCATCTCATAGCCCTCTTGGTCTGCATCTTCAATGCGGCCATGGCCCAGGGTTATTTTCCAGCCGTCTGGAAAAAGGCTATAGTGATAGGTATTCACAAACCTGGTAAAAAAGCCACACTTCCTGATAGTTACCGCCCGATTAGTCTTCTCGACACACTCGGTAAACTCTATGAGCGGCTCCTTCTGAACCGTCTCCAGACCTCTATGTCCGTTTTAGATCTGCTACCACATGAACAGTTCGGCTTTCGAGCTGGACACTCTTGTACACAACAAGTGCACCGCCTCACGGAGCACATCCTGCATAACTTTACTGAACCTAGAATATCATATCGTACTCTCGCGATCTTTTTCGATGTAGCTAAAGCTTTCGATAAGGTGTGGCACGCCGGACTCGTTTATAAGCTCCTTCAGTTTCGAATCCCCGATAGATTAGTTCATATCATTCGCGACTACCTCTCGAACAGAACTTTCCGCTTCAGAGTGGAAGGTGAACTCTCCCGACCACACCCAATACACTCAGGTGTTCCCCAAGGATCTATTCTTGCACCATCCCTGTTTAACTTGTACATTAGCGACCTACCACGATCTCCGGGAGTCGAAGTAGGTTGTTATGCCGATGATACAGTGATTTTTGCTTCAGGCAGGCAGAGAGTGCATCTCAGAGCACGCATCCAACGTGCTGTTTGTAATCTCGGCGAATGGTATCGAAGATGGCGTATAGAAGTTAATCCAGATAAGAGCTCCGCAATACTTTTTGATTCCTCTAATAAACAGAACACATTAAAACCTCTCAGGCTATTCGATACTGACATCCCTTGGGCTACCGAGGTTAAATATCTCGGTGTCACATTAGACAACAAACTTACCTTTAAAACTCACATCCAGAGAGTGCGGAACAAGGCTGCTATGGTCTTGAGCCGATTACATCTGCTATTATGCTCACAGAGCAAAATGTCACTCAGACATAAGCTCACTCTCTATAAGACGTGTGTCCGCCCTATTCTTACGTATAGTTGCCCCGTGTTTGCACATACATCGAAAGATAATTTTGAAAAGTTGCAGGTCATACAAAATCGCTTCTTACGAAAATGTGTTGGCGCCCCCTACTATGTTCGGAACGACGATCTTCATAAGGATTTGGATATTACTTCGATTCAAGCGTACATCAAGTCCGTCACAGCTAATTATTTCGACAAGGCCACAAATCATCCCAACCCGTTAGTGGTATCTGCTGCAAACTACACCCCCAAGCCCGCCGCAAAGTATCCTAAAAGACGACCGCGACACATTTTCAGCGATCCCCCGGATGACATAACGGCTGCGAATGATCTGCATACCGACGACTCTTTAAATAGAGCGTGCTCGCGCCCACGCCCCCGAAACCACCGATCACGCCGACACGGTCGGGCGGTCAACTTCGCTCCCACACACCCGCCACGTCCTCCTTCGGCAGCAGCTTAAGCCTAGGTTCGATCCCTCGGACGGGAGCCCTCGAGCATGCTGCTAGCGCGATACAGTGACACCACATTCACTAGCTCCTTGCACACACGACACTGCACTCCACACACGTGCACATTCACACGGTACGTACACTGGTTCTGTAAGGGACCGTTTTACCTTTTTGGCTAGTTAAACTTAGCCAAAAATATCAGGCACTATATGCATGTGCGCTTTAGTGTGACACATATGAAGGTATGCATATGTGTCTCACTAAAGTGTACATGTATGGCATATAGATATTTTATTTTATGTAGATATTTTAGTTCGATTCACGTTTATCCCAAGGCAACTGCCCAAGCCGAGGTTCGGCCATTCTGGCACCCTTGAGCTTGTTGCCTCTCGGCTGAGTGCCCTAAGCGCTCGCCCTAAAAGTCTGGTGAAGCTGTGAAGGCCCATTAGGCCGACAGCGTTTAGTCAGTTCGAAAAAAAAAAAAATAAAAAAAAAAAATAAAAAAAAATAAAAAAAATAAAAGGAGATTCGTAATCCAGCTGCCAAAGCGATTACTAGTCTGCACAAACGGAGTCAGTTATTTCATTTACATCTTCAAACCTTCTGAAAGTAGCAAAGTGGTAACCATACTACCACTTCCGCTAAAGTGGTGACCCCGACGTGATCTCCTACTCGGCCGAAGTCGTCAACCGACGTGATCTCCTACCCAGCCGAAGCCGTCAACCGACGTGATCTCCTACCCGGCCAAAGCCGTCAACCGACGTAGTCTTCTCACAAACCCAACGTGATCATCGCACAAAGCCGACTTGATTTTCATACAAGCTCGACGTGATCTCCCGCCTGATCGAAGCATCTACCCGTCAACCGGCGTAATAATCTAACCTGCCGACATCACTTCTCTGTCCGAAAACGACGTGAGTACCTGCCCGGCCGACATCATTTCGCTTTCCAAAACCGAAGAAATCGCTTCTTGGGTCACGTTCCGCTAAAGTGGTGACCCCGCAAGAACACAACGAGGTGCTGAAGCACACCCGCAAGAAACGCAAAGAAAACGCTACACACCGAAGCCACATACCATCAACATGACGATCGAAGCAGCCCAAGCCACAGAAGACACACACAAACTACACTACGAAGAACTCTCTATGGCACTCTCCATGCGCATTCCGCCATTCTGGCGTGACAAACCACAACTCTGGTTTTTCTCGTTCGAGGCAGCAACCAGCGAACTCGGAGGAGACGAAACTCGACTTGCACAAAAGTTAATAACACGGCTTGGAAAACAAGAGATTGGACAAATCGAAGACCTACTCCACAACAAACCGAATGCAAATCAATACACCATCCTCAAAAATCGACTCATCGCGACTTACGAAGAATCTGACAGTCGTCGACTTCACAAGCTCCTGACAGAAACAAAACTCGGCAACCAACGGCCATCCCACTTACTTCGCCGAATGCAAACACTAGCCCGAAACCTGTTTCCGGATTCAACGCTCAAACTCATGTGGGTGAGTCATTTGCCAAACTACATACGTTCCATTTTCGCTGCTATCAACTCGGACAAACAGCTAGATGAACTCGCAGTGCTAGCTGATAAAATTCTTGAGCAAACACAAGGAGTATCTACGTCCAACGAGCCACCAGCGATAGCTGCTGTATCAACTAACCATACAACGTGCGGATCCAACTGCATTCACCTTTCCCAACGTATAAACGAGTCAGCCCAAGAGATCTCAGAACACAAAGAGAGATCAGATGTGTATAATCATCGAAGCATACGTTCGTATTCAAACCAACGAATACCCTACAATAAACCGTCAAATGGTTATTGTTACTATAAACGCACGTAACTGCACATCACCGTGCATTTATAAAAAACCAATTAACCGCAACAATACACCTGTATCATCGCCGCCACAAGATCAGACACTTGCATCAGCAGATTCAAACATCAGCGAATCACATCGCCTCTTCGTCCACGACGTCAAGAACCGACTCACCTTCTTGGTAGACACGGGGGCTAACATATCCGTCATACCTCGAAGGAAAGGTGACATTTCGCAACCACTGCCATTTCAACTATATGCCGCTAATAATACCGTAATTCCAACCTATGGAGAGAAAACGCTCGAACTTGATCTCAGCTTACGTCGTGCATTCAAATGGAAGTTTATCATTGCAAACGTAACACAACCAATATTGGGCGCCGATTTTCTGAAATATCATCAATTGATCGTCGATATCAAGAATCGCAAGCTAATCGACGGAAAAACCAACATCGCGTCAATTGCAATCTGCCGGCCATACAACATGCCTACAATACGTGCTATCGACATACAACAGTCATACCACGACATCCTCGCTGAATTTCCCGGTATAACACGTCTTTCATCGATGCAACTTACTAGCAAGAACACTGTTGAACACTACATCGAAACAACAGATCCACCCGTACATTGCCGTGCTCAACCAATTGCACCCCACCGCTACGAGCAAGTTCGAAAAGAATTCGAAGATATGATGGAGCAGGGACTTTGCCGCCCAAGCAAGTCACCCTGGGCCTCTCCACTTCATGTCGTACCAAAGAAGAATGGCGACATTCGAGTCTGCGGTGATTATCGACGTCTTAATGCCGTAACCAAGCCAGACCGATATCCTATTCCACGCATCAAAGATTTCACTTATCAACTCTCCGGCAAAACAATTTTCTCAACTATTGATCTCAATCGCGCTTATCAACAACTTGCCGTCCGAGAAGAAGATATCGAGAAAACTGCTATAATAACACCTATGGGATTATTCGAGTTTCCACGCATGTGTCCCGGACTGAAAAACGCAGGTCAGATTTTCAACGCTTTATTCATGAAGTACTACGCGGACTAAGCTACGCATTTCCTTTTATCGACGATGTCCTGGTAGCATCAAGCAGCGAAAAGGAACATCGAGAACATCTTCGCGAAATACTCAAACGCCTTGAACAAAACAGCATAACGATCAACCCAGCCAAATGCGTATTCGGACAACCTGAAGTAAAATTTCTCGGTTATACCGTATCAAACACGGGTATCAAACCACCTGCCGAGAAAGTACAAGCTATCGTCGACTTTCCCAAACCCAAGAACATAGAAGAATTAAGAAGATTTCTCGGAATGCTAAACTTCTATCGTGAACACATTCCGAACGCAGCAACCATTCAAGCACCACTCAACGCACACTTACATAACGCAAAAAAGCGAGACAAAACACCGATCGACTGGGACGATGAATCAACACACGCATTCGAGTCTTGCAAATTAAGCATACAAAACGCTACTTTGCTAGCTCATCCATCGCACAACGCTCAACTCGCTATATTCTGCGATGCATCAAATACCGCAGCAGGCGCCGTGTTACAACAACGAGTCAACAATAGCTGGCAACCACTTGGATATTTTTCGAAAAAGTACTCCGACGCACAACAAAACTACAGTACATTCGACCGGGAGTTACTGTCAATCTACATGGCAGTGAAACATTTCCGCAAGATTTTTGAGGGACGCGAGCTTATCATTTTCACCGACCACAAGCCGCTTACCTACGTACTTCAAAAATCACCTTCACCAACCGAAACACCTCGCCGCACTCGTCAACTAATGTTTATAAGCGAATTCACAACAGACATCCGTCACATCAATGGTAAAGATAACATAGTCGCCGACGCACTCAGCCGAGTTGAAACAATCACATGCCCGTCTACATTGGATTACGAAGCTATCGCTCAAGCACAATGTCGTGACCATAATATCAAGCAATTAGCACAACAAGATAATCTTCAGTTAAAGAAGATTACCTTACCTTTCGCAAATTCACCATCCATTTACTGCGAAGTTTCAACACAGTATGTCCGACCCTATATACCCGACGAATTCCGACGCGATGCTTTCAATGCCGTCCACAACATCAGTCATCCTGGCGCCAGAACAACACGCAAGCTTATGTCTCAAAAATTCTTTTGGCCGTCCATGAACGTTGACGTTCGCACTTGGGCGAAGGGATGCACACGCTGTCAGCAGTGCAAAATACAGCGCCATACAACTAGCCAACCTGCAAGCTTTCCACCAGCTGATCGTTTTCAACATCTGCACGTCGACATCGTAGGACCGCTACCTACATCTTCACAAGGACATCGATACCTCGTCACCATGATCGACAGACTGACGAGATGGCCTGAAGCAGTACCTACAGATGACATTACGGCTGAAACCATAGCGAAAATCGTCTACGAACATTGGATTACTCGTTTCGGCTGTCCAACTACGCTAACGAGTGACCAAGGCCGACAGTTCGAGAGCCAACTTTTCACTCAGTTGACACACATACTCGGAATTACCAAAACCCGAACGACACCGTACCATCCGCAATCAAACGGTATTGTCGAACGCTGGCATCGCACTCTGAAATCAGCCTTGAAGGCTCGTCTTTCACACAATACTACGTGGATCGACGAACTACCGACAGTGCTGTTGGGCTTACGCGCCGCCTCACGCACCGATACAGGTGTAAGTGCCGCCGAACTCACATATGGTCTCAATTTACGACTGCCCAGCGACTTTTTCCAAGAAGCAACGTCTCCGCCTAATGATATGGATCATAACTACGTCACAAAGTTACGGGAAAATATTAATAAGACGAAACCGTCAACATCAACTACGTCTCACACGAACAACCGTGCAATATTCGTTCATAAGGATCTACACACTTGCGACCATGTTTTCATCCGTACAGACTCCGTGAAGAAGCCTCTGCAACCACCATACGAAGGCCCATTCAAGATCATCAAGCGATATGACAAATCCTTCATTGTTCAACTTCAAGACCGCCAAGCCAACATCTCTATCGATCGTCTTAAGCCTGCATATATGATAACCGATGCCGCCGAGCCCAACTCATCTTCCAACGATAACACATCACGTCCAGATTACAACCAAACCGTACCAGTACCTACAACTCGCCGGACGCAACCCATACCGATCAGCCGATCGGGGCGTGCCATTCGTCCACCAGTACGCTTCGCTTAAGGGGGAGCACTGTAGCGACACACATAATCACATACATCGTGGTATGTGTGTACTACAATAATTTACATAGAAAAGCAAAAGCGATACTCGAAAACAGCAATAACAAATAGATTAAGAGCACGGATTATAGCCCAGGTGTCGGCCACATGATACCTGGGTGTAATTATAATCCGCCGACAAAACCCATTTACGATGCGGCGCATTATTATTGTTTTGTTCTATTTGGTACTTATTTTTATTTGTAATTCTACTTTTATTACTCATTTTTATTGTATACCGCGTATTGTATACAATTGCTTTATTGTTGCACCATTGTATTAATTCCCAGTATCGACTATTTTAGTAATATTTGTATTTTTACGTTAGCATTTTGAATCCTTTACACGTGTTCTGTTTTTGTACCATTTAAATACACTTGCTCGGTTCAATAAAAGGAGATTCGTAATCCAGCTGCCAAAGCGATTACTAGTCTGCACAAACGGAGTCAGTTATTTCATTTACATCTTCAAACCTTCTGAAAGTAGCAAAGTGGTAACCATACTACCACTTCCGCTAAAACATCATTTTCTTTACACCAAATCTCACAATAATTATAACCAATTTCATTTAAACTAAATAAATATTCTTAATGAAGATCTAAACAAACATATCATTCGTAAATTGGAACGTGCTGTTCAGAGTTGCTTGCATAAAAAACAAAAACCAGATATTTAGCTAGAAACCGTTTAACACTCGCTAGACACTCTTTTGTAATATAGTATTTTAAACGTGTATTTAAAATTTTAGACACTGTTTAGTAAAACCCATGTTAAACGTTTATTCATTTTTGTTTTTGTAATAAGACCGATAATGTAAAAAACATAAAATTAAGTTATATATGACATACTCTCCGTTTATTTATTTCATTTTTGCAATAGGTTTTATATGTACTTCATTTTGTTTAAAAAAGTAGATATACATACTGTCATGGCAGCGTTGAACAAAGACCCTATGCTATTTTATTCCCTTTAATGTTATAAAACTTTGAAGTAACACATTTTTGACTGCGTTTTCATTAAATTGTATTATCAAAATGTACTATATTATCCAACTAAATGTCACTTCAAAAGCTTATCAAATTTACGTATACAAATATTTTCTAAAAATTATTTTATAGGCAATACAATTTTTCAAACAATTCGAGTTCGAAAAATTATAGTTTGAAAAATTTTGAGCAATTTTTCGTACTTCGCTCGAGTTCATGTACATTTAACTTATCTCTCGAGAACAGTACTTTTTTCTGTATGAAAGTTATCCTATATCCTTTCTCTGTATACCTGGCAACATGTGTGCTAAATCTCATATTGATCGGTTGATTAGTTAAGACATCAAAGCGTATCAACCACAGGATTAAAAAACAATCACATTTACAAGTTTAGTTAGAATAATTTCCTAAAAAAAACGTATATAGTGATATTTTAATAATAGAATTTAGGATATTGATTATGTAACTTTTTTGTGATATTACTTATCTCTTCTTTCAAAGAATCATTATAAGATTTCTAGTGGACAAAATATTATTAATGTATGCCTAAATTACTAACATTATTCTAGAATAAAAAACCCATACTCATTTTTTGTTCTAATTTTAGTCAACGTAACGTGTCACAAATCTTGTCGTTTTAACATGTATCGGTAAACCTCTGTAGCGTCGTCTTCAGTGATTAGTGTTGCAAAAGTGATTCGATTTCTTTAATATTTAATAAAATAGAATTTAGAATATAAACAAAATGATGAATATTGTTAGAAAATTGGGTCCGACATCGCCTCTCGCAATAACATAGCGTATGTCATATACTTCAGAACAGTCTGCGGACCAGAGCAGTCTTCTAAGCCCATGCTATACTCGACTTGTTGGCCAAGGGCCACGTCAATCACCATTTCCTCCTCCTCTTCCGAGATACAACAATTATAACGCTTTGAAATGTATCATATTACTATGAATAATAACTGAAATATTATTGCAAAACAAATCAAGATAATTGGGAACGAGTATTGTAGAATAAAATGGTGTATGTTTTGCGTAACAAGCGTTCCTAACTAAGCGTTTGATCATGTGTATAAAAAGTAACAAAAGAAGATTATTATAAAATTAAGAAAAGAAGATTATTTCCTTAAATTAATTCTTAGTTTTCCCTTTTGCTTTATGACCGCAATACTGATTGGATTTTGAATGCTTGTTTTATTTGTAATATTTGCACGGGCTCTATTTTGTATCGTATTAATATGTCACGCAGCCCAATAAAAGAAGATTCGTAAACCAGCTGCCAAAGCGTTTACTAGTAAACACAATCGGAGTCAGATATTTTATTTTCTCCGTGCAACCTTCTGAAAGTAGCAACGTGGTACACACGCTACCACTACTGCTAAAGTGGTGACGCGACACCGCTCCCGCGTTCTACACCATCATAATTATTTAACGGTTTGCAAATACTTCAAAATAATTTTCAGTATAGTTGCATTATTTTCATAATTTCAAGCTTTCCTTGACAAATTACTTTATATTACTCTAATCAGATCTGTAAATGAGTTTAAGCAAAGTTTAAAATGGTCACGCGGTTTTAGAAATTTAAGAAGTTATCATATCATACAAATGAATGGTTCGAGTTCTGTGTCTGTTAACATATACTAATATAGCTTTTGATTTTAATGAGCTTTTTAGACTTCGTTCGCGGTAATGTAGAATTGATATATCCAACGGAGACTGTACGTTTTTTCTTGATTACAAATACCCTATATTCTTTTCTTTACCCCAGAAAATGTGTGTACAAAATTAAATAACGATTGGTTGAGTAGTAAAGTTAACTGACGCATTTATAATATTTGTTAGGATTAAAACTAGCTACAATAATTTAACTCTATATATAAAATTATCGTAAGTAATTTGATCCTTTGAAAATCGATTACCTACATGATCAAATATCGATGTGTAAATCACAACACTATTTTCCTCCCAGGACGGTAATACAACTGTATCCAATTCGTTATCGGATCCGACTTGGATTTGTCGACGTCTAGTGTGAGCACAGGGCGGTAAATTTTCGATTCAAGGAAGCCATACAATGGATATTGCATGTGATTTCGTGCTCTAGAAAATATATGTTAGAACTTCTCGAGCACCTTGTGTACTTTACCAGAAAAATATCTTTTTTTTTTTAATAGTGGAGTGCCTTTCGTCCCAAGAATATTTTATAAGTGAAGAAATGTTACTGCGAACAAAACGCACTTAGGATTCTTTACTTTTTCATTTAAATCGTCGGCACAAATAATAAATTGAAAAATTGTTCAATGAAAAATCATAGCATACTATAATAGATAGTTTTACATGCATATTTACGTATATTACTATATATATATATATTGCAGTATCTAAAATTATTAAAAACATTGTTTTATACTTTAAAGTCGTTTGACCATAGTGCACGTCAAATGCAGCTGTCGGAATACAGAACACACCAACAGGTACCTGACGATAGATTCTCAACTCGAGGGTGGTATATATACTGTATACATAAGCGGGCTTAAAAATACCCTAACATTATGGTAAGATTTTTTTTCCTTCACACAATTTTCCTAGTTAGTCGAAAGAATTCGAACTTACCTCAACCGTCGCTGTGTCTGAACCTTCTACCAACTAAACCATCATCGCTTCAACGCTTTCAATTTGGTTTTCAATATCATACTTTTACATTATTCACTAATATTTTATATTTATAAAAAAGCACTTCGTCAATTATAGAAGGTCAGCACTTCTCGTGTTTATGATTATGGTTGGGAGACCATTTTTAAAATAGAAATTTTTACATCGCCTCAAATTTTTTCAACCATCTATCGCTTTACAGCCGACGCGGCAGCGGAATAGGGGAACCGTAAAAGGCGCTAGGCAGAGCAGCCAAGGCCAATATGGCGACGTCCATGGCACAATTCAAAATTATTAAAATAAATATTCTGGTCACTTTTTAAAATGCTACATGAAATGATAAATTATTGATCGATACAATATACATTCAAAATATTTTTTCCTTTACTAAATCTCAAAACTTTACTTCGAATTGCTTTTTTTTCACTTCGATATGATCATGTTTTAAGATATTGTAAGCAGTGCAAATATAAAAAAAAACGAATAAACAAATAAATATATATTAGGATATATAAAGGGACTTTCTTTTTTCTTCACATGATCGTGAAATTTTGTCAAAGAATATTAAAATAAAACTCTATCAAGATGTTGATGACTAGAGGTAACAAGGAGAGTTTTTTCACTTCTCATAGTACAGGATTTCTTTAAAACTTTGGAATTGTTAAATGGCGTTTCGGATTGACGTTCTGAAAAAACCAACTTATACTCTTATAGAAAATTGAATGCTCTACAATAAAGGTATGTCATGATTTATTGATAAATCCACTCCTATACAAGTTACTACGTTATAAAAGTTACTAGTTATGTTAAAGTTAGACATTTAATGAATTAGTATTCTTTGACAAAATTTCAAGACCATTTGAAGAAAAAAAGAGGTTTTTTTTGGTAGACCCTATTATAATTTTTTAGTGTATTCGTTTCTTTTAGTTCTTTTATATTTGCACTACTTAAAATAATTGTTATTTTTGATAATCTTACCGCTGGTTAGCTGGAAGAAAATGCCTTGTGACATCAAGCTCGCCAGTGTACAAACTAAAAAGAGCAATAAAGAATTCCTTCAGTCATAAGCTAAACAAGGCAGGAAAACAAGATTGCTTATAACAAATTTTTGACGAACAATCACTATCTTAATTATTTTAAGATTTATACTTACACATATTCAATTTCATTAGCAAACAACTCGGAACATCAATGTCAGCATTATCTGATATTTACTCTATAATTGCTTACACATATAAGTTTAATCAAACATCGCTCGCATATCCTGTAGTAATTAATGGTATTATTACTGTATGATTTTGTTATAATTGACCAAGTAAAAGCTAGTAGAAGCAATAACAAAGTTAACGCTTAATAATTATTACGCCTACAACGTGTCATACATAGAAGTCTTGAACAGTTTCGTTTTAATGAGAGTAACTCTGAAAGCTGAAACGATGTCAAAGCGGCGCGTCGCGTCGCCCCTTATGTCATTGTCTCGAACTGTAACTTACGGAATAACTTTACTCACTATCAACCGACTGCGGAAAATGAAGGTAAACTGTTTATAGTTTTACCGTTTATTCCATTTTTCTTATTAAAACTTTTGCTATTTCCTCCGGATACTTATCTTTTTCTATTAAAAAAATTAAAAAATAAACTAAGTTCGTTCTCAGTATTATTAGTAGCATTAGTTTGATATACATATTTTTGTATGTTTTGGTATTAGTATAATATATATGAGGCTACGGTGCTGTGTTACATATGACATGGAAGTAACCTAAAAATGATAAGAAAATAATTACAGTACTTAGAAAAATATTACTAAGCATAAGTAACAAATCATTATCATCTCGTCACACTTATCCCATTTATGTAGGGTAGGCACAACATGTTTTCCTTTTCCATTCCCCCCTGTCAGATGTCATCTTAGTCCTTACACTTTTGAGTGCATAACTATACCTTTTTCGGTCTTCTTCTACTACTATATCCGTCCACTGTCGTACTTAAAACTTTTCTAGTTATAAGGCTTTCATCTGTTCTTATGACATGCTAACTTATTACTCCTCAACTTCTCTGTGTATTTTCAACCTTCCTCTAATATACTCATTTTTGATCTTATCGATTCTAGTTACACAACAGATCCATCTTAACATTCACATCTCTGCCAGATATAACCTTCTCTCATCCTTCCCTTTTGTAATCAAATACTCAGATGCTTATAGCATGACTGGTCCTATCATAGTTTTATACACTTCCCTTTGAGTTTCAAGGGCATTCGTGGACCACAAGCTATCCCACACAACTTTCGCAATATTATCCACCCTGCATTTATCCTATTCCTCACGTGCCTCATTGCTGCCGTCATTTTAGATCAATGAGCTGATAAGGATACACCATTTAAGACTATATGAGATAAACTGGAAAGACCACCACCGAAATCACAAAACAAACGTTCAGTTTTTGTTCTACTAACCTTTAAACCAATATTCTTCAATTTTTCTCGCAATTTTTCCGGCCTACCCAGGACCTCGGCTGCAATTTCTCTGATAAGAACAATGTCATCAGCAAACACGTGCCTCCTGCTGTATATCCGATGTTAATGCATCTACAACAAAAAGGAATAAATAGAGGTTTAAAGCTAAATCCTCAGGTAAACCTACAACCACATTGAAATTGTCAGTAACTCCAGCCTCAAACCTAACTTATATTTTTACTTGACTGTACGTACAACAAATAAGTTGTAGGTACTTTCCAAACATTTTATTATTTTTCAAAGCTCACCGCATAACACCTCGGGATACTCGGTCATATGCCTTCTCTTGATCAAAATATATCATATGCAAATTCTTATGTTCCCATTTGTATTTTTTGCACGGCTGCCTTGTCGCTCGTCCAGGCATAAACCTGAATTAATTCTCAGTTACTTCAATCTCATCTGTTATTCGTCTCGCTGTTACTCTTTCCCAAACCTTCATACTATGTGATATCATTTATTCATACACGTACACATCACATCACATCCATACGCACCAGACACACAGTCATCACCCTTATTCTTAAAGATAAGTACTATTATGCTATTGTACCATCATCTGGGATCGCTTTCTCTAGCAACGTCTTATTAAAAAATAAAGTCAACCATATCCATCTAATTTAAAAAGTTCTATACTTCAATAGGTATGCTATATGATCCTACGACTTTTATGTTTTTCATACCATTCACAGCTTTTCTTACTTCATCTTCGCTTATCTCTTGCTCAACATTTCGATTTGATGATACAGCTTCTAACTCTACGATCCAATCATTTTCTTCATTCATCAGTCTTTCAAAATATTTCTTCCAACGACTGTTTATATCCTAATCATTCGTACAAATTCCTCCATCGTTTTTTTTTTAATTGTAACGTGTGTAATATTTCCCGCTTTTGCTAATGAATACAAATATTTTTGTGTTTGTGAGCTCTCCAGTTACTGATACAAATCATTTTGTACTTTAGCTCTAATAATAGCGACAGCTTTTTTTGCATTTCTCGTGCATTCTGCATAAATTATTCTCTTATTTTCTTTACTCGTGCTATCTCTCTCTTCAATACATTTTCATTACTTTAAAGCCGTTATGAGTAGTCTTTTTATTTTTATTTTCACAGGTAACAAATATTGTTTGTATATTATTTATTTTTTATACTTTATGTGTGATAATAAATAAATACTTTTCTATCTTTCAATTACCAATGAATATAAATAATTCTTTGTTGATAAATAAATAATAAAAAAAGACTGTCAAGGGTTCGTAAGGGTTTATAAGCTATGACGAAAATTAAACTTATACAAAGAATACAACAAAACCCTTTAGGGACAGGTAAGAATATAAGATTTAAAGACTAACCAGCTGAAGTCAAATTATGCCTAAATTGTTGTTATTTGGTACTCGCGTTCCAAATATGTTTGTTACAACATAATTTATAAATATGGTTTTAGCATCTAAGATAATATTAAACAATGATAGTTTTTTCGGAAATAAAGAGACAATATTTCAATTTTTGTTAAATGTAAACATAAATTAAATGGAATAACTAAAAATAATAATTTCAAAACGGAAACGGTACCAAAGCGTCGCCCCTTATGCCATTGTTGCGAACTGTGAGTTACGCGAAGTAACTTTTGTAACTAGCAACCGACTACGGGAAATGGCGGTAAGCTGAATGTAACAGTTGATGTTGATAGTTGGGCCCTTTTCCGTTTTCTGATAGTAGACATTTTATAGTTTACATAACAACTCAAATCTTTTAAGAGATTCTCTTGCGCTGGCGCTTTGATACTGATCTCATCTGATGTTAAATGACAATGTGGTCTGAGATGGTAAACTTAAATGCGTGCTGGCTCTCAAGTGCAGCTTCCGGAATGTATTGGAAGGTATACCTTAGCGACAAATTTTTAATTCAGGATGTTAACTAGCCAAGCGGGCTTAGTAAAAACCTTACCAACATGCTATGGTAAAGCTTCGGCTCATTCGCAAGGACTCGAAGCTACCTCGATCGACGCTGTATTGGAACATTCCACCATCATCGCAATTCACAAAATATATTTTATTGTAAGTATTGCAAATGCGTGAAACGTAACCAAGTATTTATACATATTTCAGTCAGCTTACGAAAGTAAAGAACATTATCTTACTTAATTTCTGCAAAGAAATGACTTCATTAGTTGAGCGATTTTGAATTTAATTATATAGTAAGGTAATTTTCATATTTGGTCAATTTAAGAGAATTATCCACAGAATGGACGTACTAACGATAAAGCCGAGCTCACGGAACCCTAATTCGAACAAGGGATTATTAAAGGGGGATTAAGATGAATTATGTCATCGTGCCGTTCCAATTTCATTGTATAAGGCAGTAGGTAATACAGTAAAATTATTATTTTTAGTCCTTTCCATTTTTATTGAATTAATAACGAAGCATTTTGTTAAAGCATTTCAAATATGATATATGTTTTTTATATTATTTCATTTCTTAGGTGTTAACTTTACCTTGATATTATTAACTTTATTTAGAAACACGTATACATTTACGAATACAGTTGTTAAACATTGATTGTTGATAAATAACGATAAATTTATAGATAGGTAAAGGTTTTAAGTCGAAATTTGCAAATAACTGTGAATAGTTTGGATTCTCTGTAATAGTTATATACATTTTGTATTATATTACTGTAATAAATTATATTAGAGCAAAGTGAGCTGAAGCTCATCACACAATTTCCAATGAAAATGAAATGTGCTATATTTCCTAACCAGTTTTTACTCGCGGCTTAGTTCGCGTTGAGGTAGATTTGACTAGATACTCTCGGAAGCAATATTTTTTTTCTGGTCGAAATTTATCCCTTTTTTTGATTCCTTGATATTGTGTATACCAAATTAGTTGATGATCGGTTCAGTAGTTCAGGCGTGAAAACATAACAAACAAACACCAAACCCACATTCTAATATGTGATATATGTAAGGACTAGTAAGGATAAGGATTGTTAGCCTTGACTATATTGTAATATGAACAAATAGAATTATCAATATAGAAAAACAAAAAAAACGGACTGCAAAATACTGTTTTTTTTTAATCACATTGGTATAGGATTAATATATACTTTTTTATACCTACTTTAAAGGTTAGCGTTTGACCACAATATCATCTGATGTTAAATGATGATATGGTCTAAGATAGTAAACGCAGATACGTGCTGGCTCTTTAGTGCAGCTATCGGAGTACACCATAACGACAGATTTTCAATTCAGAATGTTAACTAAGTAAGCGAGATTAATAAACATCTTACCACCATCCTATGGTTTCATCACGATATTTTCCTTCACCGAAAGCTCCGACTCAGTTGCTAATATTCGAACTTAACAACTACACGTTGTGTTTGGACAAGCTAACAACTAAGCCATCATCGCTTTGACTATATGGTACTTATACTAACACTCATACATATACATTTGAGTATAGTAAAGAAACATATATTTATCGCCACTCTCCTTTTTTCTATTGACAAACATTATATCCATAAAATTAAAACTAATTTAATCATACACCAAATGTTACAAACTATCAAACCGTTGAGGTCATATAGAGAGATAAAGAAATCGACAAACATTCATAAATTCTTAAAAACATCACCGTCGGACTGCGTAGTCGGTTACAAAAATACGTTATTAGAAGTGGAATATCAACTTGCAGTAACTGATTAAGCTTTCCAAGAAGTTTGATATACAATCTTAGACTATAATTATAACGAGGTAAAGTTTCGAAGTATATTCAAAAGGACGATTTGAAGCGATGATGGCTCAGTTGGTAGTGTGTTCGGACACAGCGTCGATCGACGTAGATTCGAATCCAATCAACTGAGTCGGAGCTTTCGGTGAAGGAAAACATCGTGATGAAACTATAGCATAGTGGTAGGGCTTTTTCTAAGTCCGTCTGGCTAGCTACCACCCTCAAGTTGAAAATCTGTCGCCAAGCACCTGTTGGTGTGTTCTGGCAGCTGCACTTGAGAGCCAGTCTCCCTCTAGCTTAAGCGTAACTTACCATCTTAGACTACATAATTATTTAATATCAGATGAGATTGTGGTCAAAACGTTTACCTATAAAGTATGAAAAAAAAACGTTTCCACAAGAACTACCGATGATTTAAAAAATTAGGAATCTGCAATAAAATCAACGGTAATTTTGTACCTAACTTAAACATGTTCAATATTGTGCATATATTTTAAGTTCAATTATTATTAAAATGAAGTGAATAAGACAATGGGCACATGAAACTTAGCAAATTTAACTTGACTATATAACTCGAAATTTCGCACATCAAAGTAATTTCAAACCACGCAGTATCACACGTATACAGAAGAGAATCGCTAAGTACTTTACGAAGTTTCACTCCGGGGAACCTGTACTGGTTGATAATTATAACGAATGTCTTAAGGTATTAGCCAATTAGCTATCACATCGTGTCACAGTCGTTTGAATGAACGTGTTTGGAAGTTGTTATGGTGTTACTTTTCGAAGTGTCTCCTTATAAACTTCTATGAACTTTGAATATAAAATAACTACCTACGTTAAAGGAAACATAAACTTTATGTGAAGTATATCGCTTTAGGGTTATAAGGACATATAATAAAATATAAGCGTTCACTTGACTCATCTAAAGTCAAATGTTTCAGGCAGTTTTACATATTGCAATGACTTTAGAACTAGCCTATGGAATTCTCTAGAAATAGTAAAATGTAGCTTTGTGTTCTGCAGTAGTTAATTCTATATATAGACTATTACGTGAACGCCGTCGAGTTGGTTCAGCAATGGCTAAGTTAGGAATTTAGAATCGATCGAGACTCGTAGTTTAAACTGATGTGTGCCAGTTAATTCCAGAACTACACCAATATCAACTTTGTTCAATGTGCTAAAATTAATTCGAGTATTTTTTTTAAAACAGTGCCATAGCTAGTCAAACTATTTACTGTTTATCTATTGGCATAGTTAGTGTATGATAATAGAACACTAAAAAACCGATGGAACTCAGTTATTTGTGGTCGTAGTGTATAAAAATGTGAAATAAGGTTAAAATTGGAATTACAAAAAAAAAACATAATATCTTAGGAACTAGCTAGGCTATTATTTTTTTGTATGTTTTTTGTAAGTTCTGCTATAAGGCATTTCAGGGTTATCCATACATACTTTTTTATGCGATTGGAGGCAAACGAACAGGCGGGTTACCTGATGGTAAGTAATCACCGCCGCCCATAGACACTTGCGACACGAGAAGCATCAAAAATGCGTTGCTGGCCTTTAAGGAAGGAGTATGCTCGTTTCTTGAAGGTCTGTGGGTTGTATTGGTCCGGAACCGCTGTCGCTGGGAGTTCATTCCAGAGGGCCGATGTACATGGGAAAAACGCACGCGAGAACCGCACCGTAGACGACTTCCAACCATCGAGATGACACTGATAGAATTTCATTTTATGGCGATTTCATTACCCCACACTCTGTATAACTACTTCGTTAAGTAATTTTCAAAGTCTCAAATTATTTTTATATTGAAGAAGAAATCGTTGTTTCTCGATAATAGCATCGAACACATAATTGTATTTAAAAACTGATACAACAGTTGAACCTTGTACAACGAGAACATTTAATGTATTTAGTGTATTATTACGACTTTATCATAATAGATTAACAAAGAACACTGATTCGTACTAAGGGTGTTTGCAAAAATTGTAAACACTCGATAGCCAAAAGTTGATTTCAATGAAATAGCATATTTTCATCAAAATTTAAGGTCATAATTCAATCATGTTAATCTTAATATTTTAATTTTCACTTGGAGTTTCAATATCAGTAAGCTGCCAGATTGAAATAAAGGCTTTGAAACAAATTATCGTAAGGATTACAAACAACGCAGAATAAAACGAGATTGTAAGTTATTCTGGAGTCATTTGTAGTGCTTTTCTTCGAAAATATTGCTTAGTTATTTTGTATTCGAAAAAGCATATTTTACAGTTGTAAAAAAATAGAATAGAATAGCGAAATAATACTAATTTATATTTATGATAACTTTATTGAAGATAAAAACAAACAAAACACGACTATATAATTATAATCTATGAATGCTTATGGTGGTCCAGTGATTTGACTGTCGAAGTATTGATTCGATTTCCGTAGTTACCAATCACATGATATACGAATGGTTTTTTTTTCTCTAACTGACATACTGTTAGCCCACAGGGCTTTGACAGCTTCACTGAACTTCATGATTTTTTCAAATTTCGCATACATTCATTAATTTGAGTTGGTTATAATGCTATTAAACGACAGTGAAGGGAAAAATAAGAAAGAAACTTCACCGCTTCAAACATATTTTAGTAGTACACCCGTATGAGGCAAAAATTGAGAACGACAGATTACACAACGTTTGAAATTGCTAATGGGTCATGGAATGGGGTAGCGATTAAGCCTCCATACATCTTCTTACGAGGAGAAGCCTTTGACTTAGTAGTAACACGATTACAAGTCAGTATTATGAGTCTCGTTTGAGCAGCGGCCGAGTGCGCACGCGCCCGCTCGCAGCTCTGACGGTCCGTTTAGTTCGGCAACTCGCGCGCAGTTGTCGGATATTTTCGTGTGTGTCCGGAAGTTTAGTGTGTTCGAGCGGCTACTGTCGATCGTACGCTCTTTTCAGAGCGACGGTGCACCTCCATTAGTGCACCATTTAAACCGCACTTTTCGGTGCGAAGCCGTGCACACTGTTTGCAGTGCGTCGAGTCGCCGTGCTACGCGTCGTGCCTCGTGCTGCGCTTCGAGAGTCGTGCAGCGCGTCGTGTGCCGTGCAGAGCGTCGTTCTTCGCGCCGCGCCGTGTGCAGTTTGAAGAGAAGATTCGCGTTCGCGTCGCGTCGCGTTTTCCCTTTGGCCCGGACACGGATTGTCCGTTAGATTTGAATTAGGCGCACCCCCCTGCCCCTCAGGCAGGGAGGTTTGTCATGTCTACCCCCGCGACCCCGCGTGCCCATCCGGCCCTTCCGGCCGTTGATGATACCGTCCACCTCGAAGAACTGTTGCGCTTCCACATGTTCGTCGAAAAGGAAGATCCGAATCTCGTCACGGAATATAACAGACTCCGGAAAGTCTATGCGCGCAACCCTCCCGGTAAGATACCGCGTTGTTTCTCCGCGAACCCTTTCGCGAATCTCCCGGACGACCCGTTCACGAGGCTCTCGGAATTCGATTCCGATGACGACTCGGACATGGACTACGATACAGTCCCCGCGACCGCGCCCGCGACCGTGCCTGCGCCCGCGACCGTGCCTGCGCCCGCGACCGTGCCTGCGCCCGCGACCGTGCCTGCGCCCGCGACCACGCCCGCCGATGACGACGGTTTCACAACCGTCACGCGCCGCGGTAAACGCCCACGCGCCGCGATTCAGACCGATAGCGACTCTGCTGCGGGACGTCCGACCCCAAAGCAGCCCAATATAGGTGGCGCTCGGGTGCCCCGAGCCTCTCCCACGCCCTCTGCCGCGAATTCGGCTCGAGCCTCGGCTGCGGAACCCGCGGTCGCGGCTAAGAAGCCACGCCTACCGCCTCCCGTCACCTTCCGTGACAAAGCTCGATGGGTAGAGATTTCTGAAGACCTTAAGTCGAAGGAAATCGTCTACAAGTCTGCCGTCAACACTGTTGCCGGCATTTCTATTCGTGTCTCGACCCCCGATGAGCATCGCGAGCTCACCAAATACTTCAGGGAGCGTAAGCTCCCTTTCTTCACCCACGCGCTCGAGGAAGAGCGCCGCCTCCGTGTCGTCATTCGGGGAGTTCCCTCTGAGCTCACCGAATACGACATCTGCGATTGCCTGAACGGTCAGGACTTCCCAGTCCGGAGCGTGCAGCGCATGCGCCACCCCCGTACGAAGGCCCCCTTCAACTTGGTGTTGGTCACTCTGGACCGCTCCCTGGAAGGCAAGGCTATTTTCAGCCTCAACTCAGTTTGCGGCCTGTCCCCTGTCTACGTCGAGCTTCCTCGCAAGTCCCAGGTACCCTCGCAGTGTCACAACTGCCAGGTGTACGGTCATTCCGCCCGACACTGCCACCTGCGTCCAAGGTGTGTCAAGTGTCTCGGGGATCATTCCACTAAGGAGTGCCCCCGCACTCCCGAATCCGTCGAGCCTCCGAGCTGCGTCCTCTGCGAGCAAACGGGTCATACCGCGAACTATCGCGGGTGTCCCCGTGCGCCTCGCTCGACCTATCACCGTCGCGGCGGTCGTGCGACCCGGCCCAGGGCGCACGGCCCGCCGACTCGGGCGAATCGGCCTCCGCCTCCGCCCATACAAAGCCAGAAGGCTTTCCCCGAACTGCCGGGCACCTCCAGTGCGCCGGCAGCATCCGCTACTCCGCCGAGCGCGCTCTCCTGGCGCGTAAGGCCTTCCCCGCCAGCTCCCTCGGCTCCTAAAGCCAAGCCCCAGCCCCCAAAGGCTCTGTCCACTCCTGCGCCACCTATCGCGGTTTCAGCATCGACCTCCGGTATAGACTGGATAGCTCGCTTACTCTTGGTACACGATGTACAAGAGATAATCGCATTTAACGCGTTAGTTAATAGTACGTCTGAGCTCGGGCTCTTAAACGCTATCTCCGCTTTCCCGGCCGTCGCGACCACGGTACAGCAATTAACCCGCGCCGCGCATAAATAAATTCGCGTAAATCAAAATATCAGATCGAACTCGCGTGTTCATACATAATAGACCGATATATTAGGATTTGTTACGTAATTATTTAGTTAAATCGGCACCGTGCCGTTGTACTTTATTTTTTAGCTCGATTCCCTCTCAAAAGATGCGTGTTTGCGCCCACGCCCGCGACTCTTTCTGCTCACGCCTCCGTGAGCGGGGGGTGAAGATTCGATCCCGCACACTCGTCGCGATTTTTCTTGTAACAGCTCGAGCCTAGGTAGTCCCTCGGTGTGGAGCCCTCGAGTATGTTACTCGCGCGAATACAGTGATTTACACATGTTCTACACTTACACGATCACCCCACACTCTTGCACATCTAGGCACTCAGTGGTGGGCTGTTTTTTTGCCCTTTTCGGACTGAAATAGGTCACGTAACACAGTAGTCAGATACCAAATACACATATACATTCGTGAAACATGCATGGTCACACATGCATTTTTCACGAATTCATATATGAGTATTGTATGGATAGATAGCTTAGCTAGCTTAGTTAGTTCGGGAATCCGGCGACAGCTCAAGCCGAGGTGCACCGAGTGCCCTTGAGATGTTTCGCCTAAAAAAACAATCGGGTGAGTGCCCTAAGCGCTCCCCTTAGTAGTCCGGTGGAACTGTGAAGGCGGAATAAGCCGGCAGTGTAGGTCAGTTCGAAAAAAAAAAAAAAAAAAAAAAACAAGTCAGTATTATCTTTATCTATCATAACTAATATTATAAATATGAAACGGTGTTTGTTTCTATGTTTGTTTGTGTGCTTGTTATCTTTTCACGCTTTAATTACTGAACAAATCATTATAAAATGATATATATGTATTATGAATATGTATATATTTTTAGGGGTATTATTCCCGAGGATTCGTTCAAATCTACATTAATGCGAGCGTAGTCGCGAACAAAAGTTAGTATATTTTAACAACAGATTTTAATACATCCAGGACTGATAAACTTTAATATAGTTTGTGTGATTTTTGGTTATAGTAAAGTGTTTTAATGCTATAATTTTTGCTTTAATACGCTGATAAGTAACGCTACGCTGTATTTTATTGTTGTTAAGCTTTATATTAAAGAAAGAGATTAATAAAATAAAATAAGATTAATAAAGTATAAATATTTTTGTTATACATATGTACAATTACAGTGCCTATAGGTACACCGGTTTTCCTTCAAGACACTATAATAGCGTCATGATTTATATTTAGTTTTCAGTCTTGAAAGAGATGAGATCATGAGTTATTCACCCTTAGGGTGAGTGCCGAGGCTTAAACTAATTAAAGAAGTTCATTATATCGGCAGTTGTATGCTCTAACTGCTGATGAGTATTGAATAATGGCTAAAACTTTAACCGTTTGTCTTGTTTTGGTAAATAGAATCTTATTTAGTTACCTATATTATACTAATTACATGTTCTTTATCATTTATTTGGCGACATAAGTAATGCTGTAGGACAGTAGTGAATCCATATTCTCTCATGACGATACCTATAAATCCATATATTATGTTATAAAACGAAAGTCGTCCACCGCGTCTGTCTGTCTGTTCACGATAAACTGAATAACTACTAAACGGATTGTAATGTAGTCTTCACCAATAGATAGAGTAATACATGGGGAAGATTTATGTATATAACTTGTCAACGTTTTGTATAAATTGGTTGGAATATAACGATAATTGTTGAAAGTGTTGGAAATGTCAAGTCGCCCGGGAGCCTTCATCGAAAAGCTGCTTAATTCTTTTGAGATATATCAAAACAATGCATAGTAAGATATTCCTCTTTTATAGGCCTTCACAAAAGTCTACGATAGTACTAGTATCTTTTAAGAATGGTTACTATATCCATCTATCTTCTAAAAAATGGTCACATAAAATGAGGTAATTGGAAGGCTATTTAGGCATATACAGTATTAATCCTTATCAAATTGAATACAATAGTTACCTTAAACATTTGATGCACATAAGTATTTATTTTTTATTATCTGGGCAGGACAACGTCCGCCGGGCCTGCTTGTTAGATATATAAATATGACGACATAAATACATTGTCCGAGTATATCATTAATATACAGATTTAACACTGAGATACAGAACTGATATGCTAAAAGTCAGTCATGTGTAGTATCTACGATTTCGCGATCAAATAGTAGATCTTACTACAACTATGGCACGAAGTCTGCTATAAATCTAGCATGGCAAAAGCGTATAGGAAACTAAATGATAACAGTTTTTTTTTTGTATACGATAAATACAATCAATATAAATATCTTTGTTTTGAAAAAGCCTTTGTAAAATATTACACTTAACTGTGGTCGCAAATTAGGCAGTACCTGTGTCATATAAGCCTGTAATGTGTTTAGAAATTGACTTAATTTATGATCACGTATATTAACTTGAATAAATAAGAAATTAAGAAAACCCACGATACAGGTGGAACTTTTATTCGGACCGTAGCATTTTAAAATCTGAGCACAATATTTATTTAAATCATTGAATCATTTTAAATTGAGTAGTGGGTGCCGCCATTTTGGCCGTAGCTGCTCCACCGAGTGCCTTTCACTTTACCCTTACTCGGTGGCCGGCTATAATGCGACATGCGATAAATGGACGAAATAAATTGAGACGACGTAATAAGTTACACTTTAACAAATATGTTAGAGTGTAATAAAGTGTGTTGTCTATGTATGATTATGGGAGTATGTGAAAATGAGTGAGTCTATGTGTGTGTGTGCGCGTATTGCAGATATATACAATTCTTGGGCTGGTCCCTAATAGAGTATCTCAAGTAAAATTAAAATTAAGAAAAAAAAGTTACTGTGTAAAAAAGTGTGTTGTGTGTATGTATGATTATGGAACTATATAAAAATGTGTAGTCCGGTGAAACTGTAGCGGCCTTAACAAACCAACAGTGTAGTCAGTTCGAATAAAAAAAAAATAAGTAAAAATGAGTGAGTGTATGTGTTCATATTGCAAAGATTTACAATTCTTGGGCTGGTTCTTAATAGAGTATAGTGTATAATCCATTATTACAAGTAGCATTTATTTTTAAGACTATTTAAAGAATGGTGCATAAATGCGCTTACTCATTTAACATCAGTATTTTGTATGTAATAGAAAAACCGAAAGACAACATAATCATGGGTCATTCTTATTTTTTCTTTTATGGTATTTTGGTTTCTTTAAAATGTTGTCGTTGCTATTGGTAACCGAGATATTCATTTGCACACGATTTATAAGTGTAAACCTGTTCAAAAGCTCGGCTAATTGATCAATCAAATTCTACGAATTTAGTTGCCAAGATTTTCTTTGCTACATTTCATAGTGTAGCCCTACAGGTAAATACTCATATATCCTATTTACATGTCCATGAACGTAGTTAATAAGATTTACATGATAAATTTAAATATTTCTCAATAGTATCAAAATAATTTCATCAACGCATTTCCGTAATACATAATTCACGGAACAAAGTCTCCCATCAAAAACCGGTCGCTTTAAACCGCACAGCGGAGAGGTCCTTCTGTAAACACTACCCTTGGACCGAGGTAAATGTTCCATGAAATTACCTCAGCATTTTGCCAGCAATGAAATTCGTTTTCCACCGGCCAATTTCGATGTTATCCGCTTTATTAGATCTTTGCAAAAATATATAGATGTGTTTGTTTTGTTATGTTGGTATAATACTGTATAAAAGATTTTAAAAGCATATCCATATATCAAATACATGCGTCACGCAAACACGCAAAAAAATATATTTATAAAGAGGTAGAAATAAAATAAAGTGGTTAAAAAAGGATTTAATTAATTAAAATGAATTGCAGATTGACGTGTATGGACTACAATCGATTACACGTGTTTCGCTCCGTCACAGAGCGTGTTCAGATCGATATCGACTTTTCTAATGAAAACGGGCGAGAAGAATTAACTCCAGCCGGAGTATAAAGTAACGTCCACCATAATATTTAACGATGGATTTCCGCAAAGTAACGCCTTCATCAATCAAATATATTGTTGTATAAACAAAATTACAGTAAAAAAATCGTCCCAAAGGAAAACACTCGAAGTATAAGTAACTATACTAGCTGATGCCAGTGACTTCGTCTACGTTATTTATTATTTTAACAATATATCCTAATATATAGAAGTAATAACCTAAAAAATATTAACAGTAAAAAATATGCTTTGTATAGTATTTTGTAGTGCTTCTAAAAATTATAATTTCTTAAAACTTTAACAACTTTCTATTAGATGAAGATATCGTGATTATTTTTCAATAAGGACCAAGCATCTAAGATGTATAATTTTTTTTAATTTTTTTTAGACCTCTATCATCTTATTCGTATGATATGTACTGATTCTGGAAAAGAAAATTCTTTACAAAATGTTAGCCTTTTAACTATGGCCCCAAGCTAGGCAGTGCCTGTGTCATGGCAGCCTAATATCTGATTGACTTATGCCCGGTTTCTGAAGCCGTCAGTTAAACTATCAATAGCTATTGATTCAATAACGTTATCCATAAGACAAGTGGCGTTTAACTGTCAATGTTTCTGTATACAGAATGAGACGTAGACTGACATTTCTCGTGTCATTTTGTATTCAGAAACCCAATTTGACAAGTTATCGAACCGATAGCGCTATTAAACAGATAAACTACAGTTAAAAATGCTTCAGAAACCGGGCATTAGTTGATGATTGATAATGGCGCATTGTAACGTGATAATTATATTTTAAGGACATCAAAGTTAGAAGAAAAGACAAACAAAATATCGTTGTAATAACTAAATGAAAACTCTATAAATGTTAGTGTGTAAGAAGGTCTTTGTATGTATAATTACAATGACTGTGTGTGTGAAAGTAAGTGAGTATACATGCTCGTATGACAGAGATGTATAGTTCCTGGCATGGCTGCTAATAGAGTATCTTAATAAGATCTTTCGTCTGTTCATAGAAAATGCTATAAAGCCATCGTTACGTGACAGTTTTAACATAATAGCGTGATGATATATATATATATATAAGACGGACTTAAATAAAAGAAGATCAATACGGAACTTGAAGCACTACATGTATATTGATGAATGTTGCCTGTATTCTACGTAACCGAGATCCTCTCTTATTGATGACCCGTTATTTATTAGGTAGGGCGCACTCACTCGTCTGGCGAATGTGAGTAATCCTGAAGAGTTACTATGGTTTACTTCTCATATACATTTTATTTGTCAATTCGAACGTAACGTAGCTGTTATTAAATCTTTTATATACTTAAAAAAAAAACACGCTAAATTGTGATTAGGTTGATAATGTATTATAAAAAATACCTTTCAGTAATTTCTTTTAAGCTTTGTTTCATCGAAGTGAAAACTAGACTTCTTTTTATATATACAAATAAACTAATTGACTTATATAAAGACAATTTAACTCTCTAGTTATTGACCTGGTGAAGTTGTCAAGGCCTTACAGCGTAGGTCAGTTGGAAAATCTAATTATTGACGTACGTACAAATTACAGTTTGCCTTAATGTTTTAGCTTTTATATATAATCTTTTATTTACTAAATGAATTATTATCACAATTCTATTAGTAGCGCAGTGAAGCTGTGAAGGCCCGTCTGGTCAATGGCGTAGACAGTACGGAAAAAAAACAGTTCCATTGTTTTATTGTCATACGAGTACAATATTTCACTTCAGTGGCCAATAAATATATACAAAATTGTTATAAATCTATATATAACGAAACGAAAAGTTTATTATTTATGCTTTTATAGCCCTGAGTCACTAAAACGAAAAAGTAAAAAGGACAAAAGCTCGTGCAATTCCATATGTCGTCTAAACGTTTAACCAAAAGTAATAGCTTCAAACGGAAAGTTTAGTTACAATTGTTTTTATTATTTTACTAACAATCGTACATGACTCTATGCGGCACGTTTAATCTTTGTGTAAATTATATACACACTTGCAACCGCATGTACACACAAACAAACACACGCACCCACTCATACACACACTCACACATACACTCAATCACTACAGCGCACTAGTTCTTTTGAACTAATTAGAGTTTGTGTATTTCATTCCTACAAAGGGCATTGATATCTGTGATACAGTTCAATACTAGTACAGATATCAACGATAATTATTACTAGTACTAAAAATATTTTTTTTGTCACTCTATATTTGTTATAAGCATTATTATTTCTAATTTTATAGATTGTCTTGTTTTTAATAAAAATATTATATTATATATATTTTATTATATTTATTACAGTTTAAAACTTAATATTATTAAAATATGGACTATGTCCGTCAAAGATAACGTAGCTTCTTAAAACATAAAAAAAAAACAAACTGATGATACAAATATAGATACTGTCCATGGAAAATGTATTATTATTTTAATTTCTATAAAGAGATTGTATCGAGTTTCAATGGTAGCATCATATGAAGCACGTAACTCTTTAATTTCAGCTGACGCGTAAACTCGAGACGCTTCGGTAAGCTCTGCCTATTGACACAAGCTTAATATGATGAAAAATGTTATGCGCAACAGAATATTGCCTACTAAAAAGTCAATTTGCACAATATCAATATGATCATGTGAATCGTAGTTCCAAATACAATTTATGTTATTTAGAAGATCGGATATCGGCTTACTTGTTCTTTTTTACATATTTTTATTCAATAGAATATATCATCTACTTTGTATTAAAGAGTATCTAATGCGATAACGGTGCGTAGGCACTAGCGATGGACTTCAATTCTAGAATCTTTATAGGAACAAGCTAAATGATCACATTTTTCTAAATAGGTTGTACTCTTTTTTTGTAGCAGTAATTCTTAAATAAGATTTAACTCGTTTTTACAAAGTCACGCTTACTGAACTCTAAAAAGTTGATATAATATTCTTAGACCACATTATACACTTATTGATGACGATAATCGGACTGGATAATTATTGCCTAGACTAAATGTATTGACAATTAAAATCTGCGATATGATGAGACTACTGACATTATGAACTACAGAAAATATTTCTCGAAATTCAACCTCCAAGTGTGTGAAAACTGATGACAAAGTTTTTATGGGTAATTATATATTTCCGGTCAGATTTAATTGAAAATTTGTATCATTACGTTTCTACACAATCAAGTAAACATGTGTTTTGGAGTGTTTCAAAATCTAAGGGTGTGATAGGAGATAGTAAATCGTGATAGGAGATAGTAAATCTTTAATATAGATAATATATTTAGTATACTACAGAGTACAATAAATTTATCATATACCCTAACGTAAATTGAATTGAAAAGAAATAATTAAATCTTACAGTATCTGCGAACGAAACCGTGGACAGAGAGCAAGTCTATTAACAAAATTAAAAGTAATATAGGCAAGAGACATTGAAAAAAAACAACCGACGACATACATACATCGTTTACCAATTAACTTGATAATAAACAACAGTTGCATCTAACGGGATATATAAAATAATTGTAGGTAAAGTTTGCCTCATTATTACATATTAAATAAAGTGCCGGCTTCATTATATTAAGTATGCTAAGAAAGATATCCGTATAGAACCGGAAAAAATAATCCATTACTAAACAAGAACTCAGGGTCAACGGCCAGACAAACTTAATATTAATCCTTCGTCGATTATATTAAGATAATAATATTACGATGAATAAAACATTAGATTGACGTAGAATAAATGCTGAAAGAACTTTCACGGTTAAATGATTATTCCAAAACTTGACGTCTTGGGAACAATATTACCATCTTTTCTCATCCTTAATCTATTCTAACAAAGTTTTTCATTTAGTAAAAACGGACATTCTCTTCTTAGTGACTATTGTCAAATTAATCTCAAATGATATATGGGATAGAAATAGTTGTGTAATAAGCAGGTGATAGTAAACCTTAAAGATGCAATTATCATCAACCTGGAAGAGACTCACTGCAGGATCGTTGGCCTTTTACCGAAGGAAGGTAGGGACATAATCACCACGCCAGCCCACGACGTATTGGCAACTTCTAACTCTATATTTTCCCACATATGATGGTACTACAACAATAAAATATTACATAAATTATTACATGTACGCGAATTACGTAAAATTCATTGGTACATGCCGGGGTTTGCGGACATTAAATTAATATTCCACCGGTCAAACCACTAGACCTAACTACAATAAGATGTCATTAAATTTTGACAAACGATCCTTAGAAAAAGGAATCTGGTATAAGATCATACAACCGCAACCTCACTTTGATCTCCCATGGATCGATCAAAATTTTGTAAGTAGATCTGACCTAATAATAGCCCTCCGACTTCGCTCTGGACACATTCCAACAAATAGGTTTTTACACCTAATAAAAAAAAGGTCTTCACCGAACTGCATGGTGTGCGGTGTAGTTGAGGATGTTTATCACGTTTTGATGGAATGTGTTAAATATGAAAATTGTAGAAAGAATTTCAAGATTACTCGATCCATGGATGTAGGTATTTGTAATTCGATCCTGGCAGACCCTCTGTCTCAGAATGCGAAATCATTGTACACAATCGCAAGGTTAGCTTTTAAGATGTCATAATGATTGTATTGTGGAACTGAACATGCCTGTGATGTTGTTACGGGGCATCATAGTCGCTATGCGACAAAGCCCATATTAAAGAGAAAAAAAAAAGAAAAATGTATTTTATTTCTCTTAATTTTTTATTAGGATTTGATCACACATTAAGCATGTCACCGCAGTGAATATACCACTAAAATGAAGCATACTTTTCGTAATGATTACTGCTAACAAATTTTACCGTTTTTAATATAACCAGCTTGTAAAGCATTCTTACTTCTTCGGATGTCGGCAAAGCAAGGACACTATTAGATAAATCGACGGATTTCAATGAGTCATTAGATTAAAGTAGTTATAGAATTGTTTACCCATTTGTGTAAGCATCATGGCATAACAAATTGTAACTTAAGTGTAGATTATTTTGATTAGAATTGCTAATTGTAGAAAATCAAACGAGAAATAATTTTGTATGCAATACACTTGTATTGTAATTAATATTCTTTAGTCTGTATGTATGCTCTTAATGTCACCGGATAATCAGAATTATCTATACATATAATAAGAATGTAAATCTGACATGTCTGTACTTTTTTGAAAAATAGTTGCAGGTGTCTTGAAATCAGTAATAGAAAATAAATTTCAATCATTTTTAGACATGTCTGTCTGTCTTTCTGTTTGTTTGAACAGGCATCATTGGTAAAGTACTAGGTTTCTGATAAAACATTTAGTCTTTGTTTCATTAAAGTCGGTTCACTCTATCAAAAGTTGTTGTAATTTTAAGCGATTAAAGTACGAGAGGAATTGTATAAGTGAATGGACTTCAGCCTTATCCAAACACCAGGGTATTTTATAACAACAACTTTATATAATATGAGTACTAATAATGTAACTAATGATTTAGCATATACCTACGTTGTTAGAGGTACAGAAAAGGATATGGGTACCTTTCGTCAAGAAAAACTATACTGTTCGCGAAGTTTCGGTCAAATCTATATTAATGATGGCGAAACCGCGGGCAAAAGATAGTAATTACATAAATCCTTTCTAATATATAGTAGAACATCAAAAAATTTACTCATCTTTTAGTGTTGAAAGAGGCCTTTTAAATAAACAATAAAGTAATGTATTCTCCTAAGGATAACGTAAAAACAATTATTATCACTAAAGCGACGTGGGAAATAGCCCGTAAAGTAGCAATTCTCTTAACTATTCCCGAACACTAGTAGGTATGTGCTGGGAAAAGAAATATGACGCAATTTTGGTAATGCTTAGTTGTCGAGCCACAAGGGAATGAAAAATTCAAGGGGCCGGCGTACATTACCTTGGCACATTGCTAAAAGCATTTCCTCTCTTTTCAAATATGAGTGGGGAATATTTTTCAGTTGTGACTATTAATGTTTCGTGTAACGTCCCTGGTGTCACCATTGTCTTAACTTTGAGTAGTGGGAAAATTCGTTAATGCTTCTACAATCCATTTTCTATTTTCTAATCATAATCATTACGAATATTGTATCACTTAGAGAATAGTTTATATTATTTGACTTTTATTTATTGTATTTATGTCTAAAAACCATTAAAAAACATTGGTTATCTGTAAAGTCGGTTCACGGATGAAAATTTTACATGATAACGTCATTAGAAAATATTGATGAAAAATTGCATACTTTCATAAATTAAATTGAATTATTATCACAGATTTACCGATGAAGTGGAAGAGAGATAGATGCGTCACCAGCCGAACGTTTAGGGTGATCGCGCCTTTCTATTGCTTGTTCCACGAACTCGCTTGCACGGTCGGCTCAGGCGGAACGTGACAATGAGTCATGCTTTTTCGTGCCTGCAGCCAGCGTTCATCGATTTATAAGACGTTATCATATCAAAAAGAATGTTACTATAAACATTTGTACCTATGATGAAAAGATAAAACCACATCGAGCTTATTGCTGGTTCTTTTCGATTATGGGTAGTTTTCCAAACCTGTTATAGTTTTGACGTTCATGAGCACATTCTCCGGACCTAAATTGAATAAAGTATATTTGGTTTTTTGATATTAAATAATACATATTCTATAAACAGTAAATATTTTACTGAGGAGTCTAGAACACAAGGTGCAGTATTAACCAGCTACTAATATTAAAAATAAATCAAATAAAACAGGCACAAATACTCAGATCCTAAGTATCAAAATTTGTTCACAATGATATACAAGTTTTTGTCTCGAGCGAATAATTTATTATTTACTCTATTTGCTCATAATCCTACAGAAATATAAAGAGCCATATTATATACTGAGTCTATTAATAATGCTATAATGTATATACTTAAACTATGCAAGCAGTAGCTTTTACTCTGACTTCGTTCGCGTTAATGTAGATTTAGTTTATCCCTTCGGGAACAGTACTTTTTTTTAATGAAAGATGATAGAATTAATGAAAAAAAAAGCCGTAAGTAAGTCGTTTTTGTACCGTTGACAATTTTATGATATTCGATTGAGTGGTTAAGGCGTGAAAATGTAACAAACAAATAAATGAAACTTACATTTACATTTAATATTAGTTAGGAATGGAGTTATATGAAACCTTGAAACGTGTTTAATTCTATACTTTTATTTTGTATAATCGTCATTTCTTGATTTGACAACTAGTCTTCTAGATTATTACTGCCAATGTCGAGGAGGTATATTACAAATGACGTGTGATAATTTCAAAGTTCTAACAAAATGGTGGCTCTCTTCTTAGAACTGTCCATGGAGTTTTTGTGGCATCTCAGAATTCATGCTACGTGGTATTACTTCTCATCCACTTCACTTGTGCACAATAACCGAACTATATTAGGTAAAACACCACCAATATTACAAAATATAGAGTCAAATAACACAAGATTATGAATGAAATATAAAAAAAAACACTATATGACAGATTAAGATCCCGCTAATAATTCCAACGTCCCATTTATTTCTAATTCTATTAATACGTTTCGATATTTTGTAAGAAAGTCTTTCGACATAAATTTTATATATGAGATAAATCACAGCAATGCTCTCATCTTGATACCAAAGTAATACACTTAGCACTTTGTCAGATAAAGAGGGGAGAAAAACAATAGGAAAATGTAACTCGTATACAAAGTGCATTATATACTACAACGAGACCGGTCGACGTATGCATTATTTAGTCTGTCCATCTGTTTGATCAATACAACACCCGGGGCTATTAGTTGAAATTCATAAATTTACGAGTATAGTCAGATCCAATAATAGTAGTGTTTAAAAATGTTTATAATAACATATTGGAACTTTCATGCAGCAAATTTTATGTTTATTTTTACACGTATAATTCTTGCTAAACAACTGGCCCGATTATGCATAAAAAAATATGTGTATTTGAGTGAGCCCTTTGATGGTTTAGGTTCACAATTGCAGCCGTCAGGTAGCATTGCGATACGGGTCTATTTTTTTTTTATATTATCAGATCTGGACAATGTCTGTTCAGTTCGCTAGTATGCAATAAAAGTATGCCAAGATGCGTTTTTATTTTTTTCATACATTTCGTTTTCGATGTATACGGGTGTCTTCATAATTCCTCTGCTCCTAAATGGCTTGATCAATTTTATTGTTTTTCTTTATTGGTACTTATGAGATTGCTTGGATGACTCCCGCTATTGTCGAGCTCTAGAAATATTGTTTTTATTTTTGCTATTAAGAAAAATGTTTTATATATTTTTAGAACTTCTCACATAGAAAATATAATTCCAAATTTTTAGCTTATTACCCTTGTCAATACATGTTTTATTCATGTTTGATTAGTATTTGCTAGAACAATGTCAGGTTACTAGGTTCGTTAATATTTCTGTAATGTAGTTAATAGAAATTCTTAAGGTGTTTTACTTAATATTTTACTATTATTACCCACAAGAAAATATTGATAAATTTCACTTAAACATGTCGGAGTCCATTACTTCTATCATTCCTAATATTTCCGATCGATGTTTAGGAATGACTCCTAATTAGCAATTTAGTTTTGTTTTGAAAAACCTTAAAATCTGTGTTAAGCCTATACGATAGGACAGCTGTTAAATTTGATGAATCCGAAATTCTTAAAGAACACGGTAGTCATGTATCTTTGTGTCCAATTAATAAAAAAAAAAATTGGTAAAAGAAAACTTACTAAATAAAAAAAATAATAATATGAAAGTTTTGCGTTTTGCTTATATTATGCAATCGATCTATTTTATATATAACTATTTTCAAAATAAATAAATAATAATGACGGTCAATTATTACAATACATGAAATGTACAATAGATTAAGCAACACTTAAACGTACGATTCATTATAGTCATTACTAATAAAAATCTTCTGGAATTACAAACTTATTTCGTTGAATATACTATGCTCATATGAGCTTAGAATACGATAAAAATCTTCAATGGTAATCTATTATCTTACCCCGTTATCACCATAAATATTCGTAGAGCCGCCACAAGAGTGTTTAAATTGATTGTACGTGATACGGAATACGAAAATCGTGCATGTATTTGTACCATCGAACTGAAAATCTAAACTCGGACGAGTATGTTTATTTTTAAAGGAAATTTCTCATGGTACAATGATTCTGTCATTTAAGGTGTTTATTTTAAAAGCTATAATGTATAAAATCTATTAATTTTCAGGAAAAAATATATGGAAATCCAAACAATATTAGAAACGAAAGTGAATTTGGTTTTTTTTATACTTTAACGCCTTAACAATTCAACCGATCATCATGAAGAGAAAAGATCATAAATCGTCTGGAAAAATATACCATTCCGGAAAAATGTACCAGGTCAAAATCGCGGGTATAACCTAGTTGAAAATAATGTATTATTGTTAACTAACAGTGAAAACAAATTACGTTACAATAAAATATTACAGCAATGTTGCTTTTACAGCTTTTTTTTAAATATACTGTCTAATAGATATACGTTTTTTTTAATAATTGCAAAAAAGTAGCAATTATTAAGGGTCCTAAACTGTACAGAAACCTTAAATTATTATGGGAAGTTTAACTTATAATAGTTGGTGGCTCATATTGTCTTGAGGAAAAAAATACGGTACAAATAATTATAGCAAATTAAAAGAAAAACAAAATAGAACTAATATATAAATGTAAAAGTAAAAAGGTGTATGTATGAATGAGTATGATTCGCTCGCGCGCGTATGTGTGTGTGTGTGTGTGTAAATGTGAGTGCGTATAAGTTTATGCATTTTGTTGCAAAGATGTGCAGTTATTGTACATGGTACTAATCGAGTATTGTGAATAGATCTTCAGTATGTTCACATGAAATACTATGAAACAATAGTTTCATAACAGTTTTAAGTTTTTAAACTTTGAAGTTACAATCCTTATTATTATTATGAATACTAATGCGAATTTGTTTGTCCGTTAATTTGCTTGTTACTACTTAACTATTTATTAACTAATTATCATGAAGCTATTATGCGGTCTATTGCGTTGTCAAGGGTTCAGAAATGTAGGTGGTGGAGCTACGCTGAAGCTATTACTGGTTTCAGCATGAATGGGTCGGTTCGCCCGGTGTAGTACCTCCCTCTCACAGAAAACCGACGTGAAGTAACAGTGCTTGCACTGTTGCGTTTCGTTCGGCCAGTAAGAGCGCCGGAGGCCCACATATTTAAAAGGCCGGCAACGCACTTGCGACACCCCTGGTGTTGCTAGTGTCTATGGACGGCGGTGATCACTTCGTTGCCACCCACCTGTTCGTTTGTCCCCTATAATATATATATATATATATATATATATATATATATATATATATATATATATAAAAGTACATAAGGTACCTTGTATTCAGAGACAACAGAGTATCGTTTTCGAGGGACAGATCAAATCTATATTAACAAGAGCGAACCTTCAAGTAAATACTAGTAATGTAATATTTCTAAGTAATTTACACGTTATACTATAATTCAAATCAGAGTGTTGTATCGCAACTGGTATATCCCTAATGCTTATATCAGACGCTAAGAAATAAAGAACTACAGTCCATATGGGAAAGTTCAAGTTTAACTGATCATAGTATAATAAAAAATAGTAACTACATGTTAGTTACCATTTAAAAAGTATGTAAAATGTTCGATATTACATCACTATCTTATACATATTGATTTACATAAAAACTTATTTATACATCTATATAAGTACTAGAAATTCTGGAGTATTTAGTTACATCAAGAATTTTCCCTAGAAACTTGTACACTACATTATTAATAGGTCCCCAAAGTATGTCCAATTTAAATCGCCAATAAAATCATACAATATCAAAGCACTAGAAACCGGTGTCTTTCAACCGACGTTTTCTGAATACCCATCGAGAGTGCCTTTACCGTTCCGGACCTCTACGTGATAGAGGTTCTGTGACGAGAATCGGAAATGGGATCCGAATGTTTTGTGGTTATTTCGATCGAACCCTGAAAGGGGTACCTCTTGAAATTTCAAACCGATCCGAGACCAGTTTTCTCGTTAAACATAGAGGTATTCCCGAGGGAAAAGGTTTCTTTATACACAGGAATAAAATGGCGGAGCGGGTTTTAGTTAACTCCGGCAGCTTTATTTATGTGACCGTCTAGTCATGAAAGTGTACGAGTTGTCGAATCACAAGCAACAGCGCGACAATGTCGTCTTACGAAAGACTGAAATAGTTTAATTAGATTACTTGACGTGTGATGATAGTTATAGCAATAGTTGTTTATTCGTATTAAGAGATAAACTAATATAGATTTAAAGTAAACCTCTGGAATTGTACTCTTTTTTTGGATGAAAAATATTACATACTTTTCTTTACCTCTAATAATATTTGTAGAGAATTTCAAAAATATATATGTAAAGTATTTAGAGGTGAAAAAACGTTACAACAAACAACAATATACATTCGTATTTACAGAGTTAGTGACTAGCCGTGCCATATGGTTCCACACGCGTTTGTTCTTATTTATTGTAACAAATAATTGTTTTTTTTTTTTAATAAAATAATAATAATTGTGTAAATATTTCTGGTGTTCAAATATTTACAAATATGAGAATCGATAAAACGACAAAATTACAATTAAAGGATAAAAGACGATTCATAATTAAATCACATAAAACACGTCGTTTTGATGTAAAAACAAAACGATTCTCATGACAATAAAATCACGAGAACCAGCTAGTGAACGATAAAAAAGGATAATTCTTACCTTACGTTTCAAGACATATAAGCAAGACTATATTTATCTTAAATAAAAAATAAAGCTTGTTAATTTACTTAAATAATTTATTAATTTCAATTTCAACTTATTCTATTTCAATAGAGGATCATTATCTACTAATATTACTAAGCTTAAGGGATTGTTTGGTTTTTCACTTGTTGACGTGCGAAAGTGCGAAAGAAATTCAGATACAATTATTTTCACGTGTAAAAAGTCGCGTGCACCAATTAATTTTACTCAAATAGACCTCAAAGGCTGGCAACGCATCTATAATACCTGTCGTGTCTCATATGACAATGGGCGGCGGTGATTACTTACCATCGGGTAACCCGTCTATCTATTTGCCTCCAATAATTTCATATATATATTGAAATAGAAACTCAATATTTGAAACTACTAGTCAGATTACAAAAGTTCTCTTTCATTTTATAGCCTATCGATTAAGAAAGTTCATAAACTACGGTACATCATACCATGACCTTTAAGAGCCAAGAAATTACTATACAAAATATAAGTCAGACAGTACGTTAAATTAAAACGAATTAATAATGCGGTGGACAGGGCTGAGTATAACCGCGGGGCACATATAGTACTCAATACAATCAAAATTAGACAGTTGATGTTTTCATTGCTATAATATAGCGTTTCCTATATAAACAAAATTTTACCTAAAACCTAAAGTAATATCAGAAAATAATTGCTAATAAAAAAAGTAGTGTGTACTTATACACACGTGTACACACGTTAGAAGTTATACTTCTTTGGCGTAACAAGATAAAAATCTTTTCAAAAATTTTATCTTTCGCCTTATTCTAGGTTTGTAGAAAAAACGACACTAACAATAGAAACAGTTATTTAATACGTAAACACTTTTTTTTTTAATAAAATGTTGACTATAGTTAACTTCAGGGTGTCGGTTTTTCGTGACAGTGTGCGCGCGCATCGTAAAAATTTACTCTCATCATTTTTCCCTAACGCGCCAAAAGAAGTATAAATTACAAAAAAAAAAATTTCTCACATGTTTGAACTTTTATAGGCCGCCATAATTAATATGGAATGAAGAGAAAATTTGTATATCATCGATATTCAATAATACAATTGATATTCAGAATCGAAATACGATATAAATTATGCATCATTCCTTGCTGAAGGCTTTAAAGTCATTGTATTAACATATAGCCTCATAAACATAATATGTACGGTGTTGTTGACACAGCGTTGGTTGGATATTATTGATGAGCATAATTTATAGCTCTGGCCTCGTGTTCTTAGGGGAATAGAAATGAAATCACGAAAGCACCACCCTGAAATTTATGACCCCCACTCGAAACCTTTGATGCCTGCTAATTTTTCAACTGTGGGTGTCGTGTGCGATGAAAAATTAGCTGTTAAATATTTACTTTACTTTCGATGATTTAAAGAATAATATTACTCGAGCTCGTACTTGAATTAGTAACTGGCGTTAATAAACGACCAAACCAAGAATTTTACTAACAAATATAAGCTTTTCCTAGTGTACATACCTACTTATATAAGGGCTTAAGCAATAATAATAAAATTTAACAGTGATAACTTAAAATCGGTATAATGATTGTTGATTTAAGTAGAAATCATCTACCACGGAGAGTGTTCTGAAGAGCTGTTCGGATTGATACCTGCGGCTGAGTTCCATTACCGAACGACTCGCCATAAAATGAAATTCCATCAGTGTCATCTCGATGGTTGGAAGTCGTCTACGGTGCGGTTCTCGGGTGCAGTTTTCCCACGTACGTCGGCCCTATGGAATGAACTCCTGGTGGTGGCGTTTTCGGCCCAATACAACCCACAGACCTTTAAGAAACGAGCCTACTCATTCCTCAAAAGCCGGCAACGCATTTGTGATGCCTCTCGTATTGCAGGTGTCTATGGGCGGTGGTGATTACTTACCATCAGGTAACCCGCCTGTTCGTTTGCCTCCTATCGCATAAAAAAAATAACAAAATTACAATTACAAAGGTAAAAAACTTCCTATAAATAATCGCCAAGCACCTGTTGGTATATCCCGGCAGCTGCACTTGAGAGCCAGCCTTCCTATAGGCTTAGCGTGAATACCATCTTAGACCACATCATCATTTAACATCATTGTGGTCAAACGCTAACCTATAAAGAATAAAAAAAAAGATAAAACCCGTAGGTCTCTTAAAACAATTGCCATGAGAACGGAGTCACGGGCAACTACTAGTTTATTAATAAAAAAAACATTTAAATTATGGACCGAATGGATATCATATTTATACTCGTAACTATATTCTAAAACGTTTGCCTTTGCTTGTCAAATGCCAATTGTTCCTGCAACAAATAGACAGCAAAATATTCTAGAAAGCAATTTTCCTACTGACTAGGTAAGTAGGTAAATACGTAATTTCATGGTGCATTAATTTCTAAGTAGATCATATAGCGGTCGGCTGGATCACAATTTGAATTTGTTGTTCGGAGATTTCGTAGGATATCTGCTTATACATTGGATAATCCGTTTTCTGATGTCCTCGACATACATTTTTCAACAAAGATTCTTTCTTATATTAATAATATTAAAGAAAAAACATTGATATATATATCTATACTATAATTAGCAACTGTCCGCAACTGTGTTGGCATATAATAATAAATAATAATAATCATAGCCCAACACCATTTAGTAGCGGGTTATAGTAAAATAGATAGCATAAAAACCGTCTTCATTAAAAACACTATTACGACAATTCTCATGGTGTTTTGGTAAAAAATCTTGGAGTCTATCGGTATATCACATATTTATTATAAAAAGTCCAGAAATGACTTACCTTTTCTTTGCTTAAACGTGCTAAGCTCCAGAACTACCGAACAGATCGTAAAAACAAGCGACACTCATTAGAAGCTGTGCAACCGTCATACAAAGTTTAGTTCCTTTGGTACGCGATACGCGAGAATGAAGCCATAGAGCGGGCAAGCTAAGTATGTATCGCGGCTCGAAATACCGGAGACCGACGTTGGCGACTTGATGAAAACAGAACATTATCGAAAAAGGCCAAAGTTATTACCAAGGTACCATTCAAAACAGATCTATAGAGAGGTTAGCTCTTTATACAAGCATCACTATGTTTATAATAATGCAAAACTGTAAAAATCAAACTCAACCAATACCTCCGGGTTCAGGTAATATGTAATAAAAACCGTCATATATGTTATCATCATCATCATTATCATCTTATCCTTATCCCACCTAAGTAGGGTCGGCACAACATGTTTTCCTTTTCCACTCTCCTCTGTCAGATGTCATCTCAGTATTCACACTTTTTATACATATATCGTTTTTCACACAATCCATCCACACCTTTTTCGGTCTTCCTCTACTCCTATATCCGTTCACTTTCAAATTCAAAACTTTTCTTGTTACATGACTTTCATCTCTTCTCGTAATATGCCCATACCGTGCTAACCTACTACTCCTCAAATTCTCTGTCACTGGTGCTATTTTCAAACTTGCTTACCTAAAATTACATCTGGTGATTATTCTTGCATATACGTCGTATCCTAACTAATATTATTAAGGCGAATGTGAGATTGTTTGTTTGTTACGCTTTTACGCTACTAAAACAAAAGTAGTGTTCCTAAGGAAAATATGACATATAAATGAATGCTAGTAAAGACATGAGAAGAAGTTAGTCAGTTACAGATAGCTGCACGAATTACATTTAAACGTAATGATTGATTAATTTCTTACATTTATTCGTATACAAAGTGTTTGTTAAATATTTAAACTGTCAAAGTTAAACGAAAACTTGTGTAATTTTGAAGAATTTCAACATATTCAAGTGTAACTTTAAGCAGTGACTTTGTTTCAAGTTAAATAACTTTTGCTTTTCAATTTACTAACACGTTAATATATTTGAAATTTCCATTTGAAATTTTCGTATTTCTATTTGATTACTATTTTAATTATAATTAAGTAAAGTCTGTGAATTGCGCTTGCAAAGTTCTTTTAAGATCTTATATCAGTATGACAGAATTTATAAATAAATTGTATGGAAGTTGAAAGAACCACAAATAGCCTTTACAATGCCTTAGAAAAACATACAGTAAGGCCGATTCATATTTATTACATGGTACATACATTGAAAGGTGTAGGTAGGATAGATAAAGTAGATGATATATAGATATCCTACACATATTTTTAGAGTTTATGATTGATTTCACGCACTTCGTGATTCCTTGTTAAGCCTTAACATTTTTCCGCTTAATTAAATGACGTAATATAAATTGTTATAACTTTATTGCTTCTAAATTGTCGTAGTTAATTTAAAGCGTTAATTAAATGTTTATTTTCTATGATTTTTAAAGTCTTATGAAGTTTTTTTTGTTATAAAGTTTATCGTAAAAATAGTTTATTTCGTAGTAAAAAGCGTAGACGTTTATCAAATAAAATAATTAATCATCGTATTTCTCGATCATTTTTAACTAAGTTCGGTCTTATTTTTATGCAACGCTAACTAATCTGCTCTAAATATGCCTATTTGAAGTCTAATATATACATAACAATATATTTAAAGTGTTCATTGTTTGTCCGGTTGTCACCGAAACGACTGAACTGGTTTAGCCGAGATTGTCATCGGTAAATAGAGGAGGATATGATAAAATTTAACAAAGACAACTTAAAATAGGTAACAGAAGATAAAATTATAATGTAAAAATGACTGATTTTTTTTAAATATATTATAGGGGGCAAACGAACAGGTGGGTCACCTGATGGTAAGTGATCACCGCCGTCCATAGACACTAGCAACACCAGGGGAGTCGCAAGTGCGTTGCCGGCCTTTTAAATATGTGGGCCTCCGGCACTCTCACTGGCCGCCGCGGTTTGGCTGTGAATTTTGCCCCAGCACACAGTCCTAGGCCTCCCTCGGCAACTGCTCTAGCCGAGGTCCGATCCTCCGGTATGGAGCCCTCGAGCAGCTTGCATGCGCGAACAGAGTAACACCGATTTGATCAAACACTCGTCTACAACATAACACCGATCACCCCACACACGTGCACACACACTCACTTGTAGGTACACATAGTGGTGGGCTATTTTTGTTTGTTTTTTTGCCCTTTCGAACTGAAATAGTTTAGAACTCAGATAGACAGATACAAAATACGTGTACGGGATCGTGAAACATACATGCTTGGTAACCATGTATATTTCACGAACCCATACAGGTATGATACGGATAGGCTTAGCACCTACAAAATTACGGTAAATCATGTCATTTTCATAAAATAACAAACAGATTTATATGAAAACAGAATCGCATGTAACTGCCAGTGAATTATATGCTGTAAAGATATCAATTTAAAAGTTGTTTAAGATATTCACTTAGATTTACACAAAATGTGCCTATAGAATAGACGTTTTAAGTTATGCAGTAGACAGGCGTTGTCGAGACAAAGAAATGTTGAACACTGTTGTGCGATGAATAATAAACCTTTGTTCTGAGATATCTTTAGTACAGACCGTAGGCTATAAACATCTTCATTTTCATTTCAATATTAAATAATGTAAATCATTTTATACAAAACTATATATACATGAAATAGGTATTTATATCGGTAAGTAAGTTATTTCTGATGTATTCCTTTTTGTTCTATTTATGTAAATTTAAATCATAGTAGATTAGATAGTTCAGAGCACATTCTTCTAAATTTAGTACTCTCGGTGAGTTACTTGATTTTAATTAGACGTGTTTTTTGCTTTCCTTTCAAACTTCACTCCATTGGACCGAACTTTCATGTGTTAATATTATTGAAACAAATACGAAAACACCTATATGTTGACTATACCTGTATTTACAAAAGTGACGTTTCTCGACGTAGAAGGTAAAACGTCGACATTTTCAAAAGGTATCTCAAAATTTGTATGCCTTTCTGGACATAACAGACAATGAGTACAATGAGTAACAGATAGTAGTTGCAAATAGGTTATAGTTATTCGCAATAAGAAGGATTTATACCTGAATAATGAATTATATTATACAATCAAAATACGGTTCCTTTGAGGTTAAATCACGTTAAAACTACTATACATATCGGTATTCGGCTATTCGATTCGGAATTTTTCGTAGATGGTTCTAGGTTACTTCACTTTCTATTGACCCTTTTGACATTTTTTTTTTATAAAAAAGTTATTTATAAGGAGGAGAGGGCGCGTATCACCTAGTCGAATACATAGAAATATACACTACGATGCCAGCTTTTTATTACTTTGTTTTGTTGGAAAAATAACTGCTTAAATGTATTTATTTGATAAAATATTTTTTTTTTATTGATAACAAATGTTTTTATTTCACTTAATAACTGTCTACAAGGATTTTTATAGAGATAAAAAAATATATTTAAATAAGCACGTAATTAATATATTTAAATAACTATCTGTTCAAATCAACAAATAATAGAACATCTTAGAAGTAGTGGTGTCGTTACTTAGTTAATTAATCTCACTAAAGAAGCTTATCTCAGCACCTGTTAGTGAGGAAACGTGTTTTTAAGATAATTAATTATTGATAAGATCCCGGTTTTTCATTTAATTTAATTAACTTTATCTCATGTATACTCGTTCAAATTTAATTATCATCGTGTATAATTAAACAATTATTAACGACGTTATGATAGTTTGCGGTCTATATAGTTTGCAACATTCTATAACGACATATTGTGTATAATAAATTGTAATAATATAAGAATACTTTGTAATATAAATATTGTACCGCATACCCTAAAATGTAAATGTATATAACTGTTGTTGTATAAAATAAATTTATTATTATTATTAATTCATAATAAAACTAAACTCATTATATTACAAGATATTATAATTTTATTTTCATATAATTAACAGTACGAGTTGCCTAAGTGATACAAAACCAAAATAGAAATAATTCAAAAGTTCAAAATTTTAAATGCATTACATTACAAAGAGTTAAACCCAATTGTTTAAAAACGATTTCAATGCGTAAGTTATTAGTATGAAATTTTTAAATTTAATAATGAAGCGCTCCTTGTTAACTTCAAATAATTGAAAATTTGGTGAAATTGATTAAACAACTCTCGCTATAGAGGCAAAGCCCAAGTCCAATTATAAAAACCGGCATACACTGAATAATAAATTGATGACCACATAAATAATTATCTTGTGTGAGATGATTTTTCTACTTCCAGTGTTTAACTACAACATCACTTAATGATACATGACGATGTGGTCTGAGTTTGTAAATCCTTTAAATCTAGAGCGTTTAAATGCACCTGCAGGAAAACACCTATTGGTGCTTGGTGACATATTTTTAATTACAGGATGGTGACTAGCCAGGCAGGCTTTCAAAAAGCCCTACCATTCAGCATCAACCCTTTTATCACGATATTTTCTTCATCGTAAGCTACTCCTTTGTCAATAGTCGAATACCAAGGTCGATCGACACGATGTCAACCTTTTCCACTCAACGGTGCATTAACACACTCTTTATAAATTCGTGACAATCTTATTATATACTTACATGCAAACCTTTTAGTGTAAAATGATAATGAAAAAAAGCGTATTTGTTAATCTGGTAACACACTTGACAGGTGATTCCGACACACCGATATGTCGCAACACGATGGTTGAGAACCGCTGGTCTATTAAATAGTTAGAAAACTATCCGCGACCTCGTCTCTATTAAATTATGATATAAAATTTACTACCCTACAAAATATATGAAAGCCGTAACCATTGTAAAAACTTAGGTGGATAAGCTTGAATGATGACTGATCAAACGGTGTTTGAATATATCGATATTAGACATACCAAAGTTCATTTATCTATATATAAAAATAACCGATTGCCATGTCAACGCACAGCCCAAACTACTGGGTCTAGGGCTGTGAAAATTTGCATGCGGGTTCCTTTTACAATGTAGATTAAGTATAAAGGAAGGATTTTTAGAAATTCAATCCCTAAGGTCCACTACCTTATGATGAAATGAACTTTTGTTTAAAATTTCATTATTTTTCTATTAGTCAGTCTAGGTCTAGTCACTGGCTTAGTGATTTGACCGGTGAAATATCGATTCAATGCCCGAGGGTTCGAACTCCGGCGTGTACCAACGAATTTTTCGGAATTCGCTTATGTTTACTAATTTATATTGGTAACACTATCGGCTGACGGTGTAGGAAAACACCGTGAAGAAACCTGAACCTGAGAAAGTTTCTTGTAGTACCACCGTATGGGGGAAAAATATAGAACCGAGGATTTTCCCGAGTTTGAAATCATCGATACGTTGTAGGCTGGCGTCGTGATTATGTCCATACCTTCCATCGGGAGGAGGTCTATGGCCCTGCAGGGGGTCTCTTACAGGCTGATAATGATGATATACAAATATAAATAGAGCATTAAGAATAAATAATATTTATAATATTCATTATAACTTTGTATATAATTATAATATATTCCAAAAACTATTCACACGAATTCCTAAGCCCAAATGATCTCAGGTTTGTGCTTAATTTAGTATACAGTAGAATAAATTAATGATACAGCTAAGGCTCACTTAAACTAAGGGCATTATATACATTTAGATACAAAAAAAAAAAAAAAGAAATAAAAACTGTATGGTACAACAACATATAATTTATCAAATTCAATTGATAATACACTAAGTATAAGCGATTGGGGCGAGTCATTTGTATTCCGAACCGGTGCTAGCGCCGACACGCGTCAGGGGTTGTCCCGGGCGACGATTTGGCACCCGCAGGCGTTTCCAATGTTATACTTTTATGTATGCTTATATAATTATACTGAGGGGGTTTAATGCGATTTGTGACGTCTTATATATGTTTAATAAAAGATTAACAGTTCAAGAATCGATACAGGAAATCCCATATAGTTAAATACATTACCAAAAATATTATATTCTTATATGAACAGCTAATGTTGTATTTGTTATACCACTACATATTTTAAAACAAAAGTCGTCCGCTGCGTCTGTCTGTCTGTCTGTTTGCGAGAAACTCAATAACTACTGAACGGATTGTAATGCGGTCTTCACCAATAGATAAAGTAATACATGAAAAAGGTTTAAGTATATAATTTGCCAAGATTCTGTATAAATTGGTTGAAATATAATGATAATTGTTGGAAGTGTTGGAAAAAGTTAAGCCGCCTGGGAGCTTTCATCGAAAACGCTGCCTAATTCTTTTGAGATATAACACAACGAGGTATATTGAGTAAGATATTCCTCTTTCATAGATCTACAAAAAAGTTTGCGATGGCTTATACCTCTCATTTAAGGATAGCTTACTATTCCCATCTATCTTCTAAAAATAGTCACATAAAATGAGTCAGCTGGAAGGATATTTAGACGGATACATTATTAATCCTTACCAAATTAAATACATACTTTAAGCATTTGATGCACATAAGTATATATTTTTTATTATCAGGGCCACTATACATTGTTCTGGAATTTAATCTCTGTCCATTAGCTCGCTAATCACAAATAACAAAATCATTGATTGTGTAACCGTATAAAATGAATGGATTTTCGACCGATCTCTATAATTTTATTGCTATAAATAAGTGCTTTCTCAAATACTTATTAAATATATATATAACGACTTTGAAATTATAATAAAAGAATAAATAATGAACTAACAATAGTTTTCAGCCATCATTTTCATATGTGAAGTGCTATATAAAAAGCGATAAGTTCTATATAATAAAACTATAAGATCTTTATTGCCATATTTTATTTAAATAACTTCACATGTTTGTTTTGTAGTAAAAACTTCTTGGTACTAACTCTTCACTCCTGCGGTAAAAAACGAACTCCCAGCGGAGGCGAAAAACATTTTATTGCTTTATTACGAGTATGCAAATATAACCGAGCTCGCGTGGTTCCAGCGACCTGGAAACTGAGAAATAAAATGGCTGGCCAACGCTTTGAAGAACAGAAATCTAGGGCGCAATCTAAAACTAAAACATGCCAGTTATTTAAAACTCAATGAAGTATGAAAAATTACTATTGGATTAATTGGAGCGGTGATGGTTGAGTGGTAACGTATTTAGATTATTTATGTCCATCGATATAGGTTCGAATCTTGCAATGAACTAAAGTCTACGGTGAATATAATTGTGACTTAATTCTACCGTAATGTAATTCTTCAATTCTACTGACTACCTATTATTCTAAAGTAGAAAATTAATTGTCAAACACATATGGCGGGTGTTTTTTATATACTTCATATAGATTTAAGCTTTTAAATGACGTTGTGGTGAAAGACGGTAAACACACTACACCTCCCCTAGGTCGCAAGTGCAACTGTCAGAATACACCCACACATGCTTGGCGACAGATTTTAAATTTGACTGTATTCTTTAGCCAGGCGGGCTTAGAAAAAGCCCTACCAGCATGCTATGGTGTTCACGATGTTTCCTTCACTGTCAGTCGATAATGTTACCAATTTAAATTAGTAAATGTACGTGAATTCCGAAAAATTCTTTGGTATATGCCGGGGTTCGAACCTGTGGACATCGAATCGATATTCCACCGGTCAAACCACTAGACCACCACGACTCATGACAATGTAGACATGATATGTAGACAGATATATAAACGTATTATAGATTATCATCCTATATAGCGACTTGTTACTTTGAATGAGTAAGCAACATTTTTTTTTTCATTGTATTATAAGCCGAAACAATTAGGCACATATTCCTTGAATTCAGAACTTCTAGAAGAAATAAGTCTTAACAATGTACGACAAAGATACCGATACTTGAATTTTCCTTATAAAGAGTTTTCGCTCGTGAAAGATTCACAAATTATTATACAAAATTGATTAAACATGAAGCAGGTCATTATGTAAAATTGATATTTACTTAAAATATTGAAAGCAACTTGTTTCCTAAGATCAAAAGGGAGTAAAAATGTTTTCCCATTTTTCACGGTGGCGAAAATAATTTGATTTCAGTGGAGGGATGTCGACAGTTGATTTTAAATTTAACTTCTCTGAACTTGCCAAAGTGGAATGGATTTTTTATGTACCTTCAAACATTAACTGTTTATTTTCGTGAGAATTTCTTCTACTTATTAATGAAAATGCTTATGAGGGATTTAAAATATCTTGGATATTGTACAAAATTATAATCTGTGTATTACAGTTTTACCAAAAAAAAAAACTAATTAATGTTTTGTATATAAAACTTTGTAAGTGTTGAAGTTCTCGTGAATTTAAAAGTTGATGATAGTATACTTCAAAAATTTGTTCAGTTTGTTATTTTTAATATAATATTTATATAAAAAAGTAAGGTAAAACAATAACCTTTATAGCTGTTCGTTTATTTCATAATTCAATGCTGATCTTCTTTTTGCTTTCAATGTTGCTAAGATTCAATATACAAAGAACATTGCTTACTAATATGCTAAAATTTTCCTCTAATAATTACCGCATAAAATAATTAAAAATACGTTAAACGGGATACAAAATATCTGAATACATAAAAATAAACGCCAATTTATGACGGTTTTTCATAAAGAGCTGTGTAAATATGATGCCTGATATTTATTCATCCAAATAAATATTTATTAAAGACCTTCATGAAATTAATTAATTAATTACAATCAAAATGGAAGAGATTTAATATTTCCCTATGTATATACTGTAAAAGCTTTATGTACACTCTAATCTCTTTTTGCGAATTTCGGATAACTGTAACAATATTACTAGTACAAAATAAATTTAAATTATATTCATTTCTTCTGATTAATTTTGAAATACCTGCGATAAGAAATACATTTACATTTATGCATATTGCATACTTAATATTTACATTTCTCCTATAAATTATACTGAAGTTTTTTTTTTACAAAATGCGTAAGATGAGAAACTACTAAAGATATATAAAACTGATAAACTGATACAATATTTTAACAAAACTAAATTCAACAGCGATGCCAAAAATAATTGCAAATAATTTCACGATATATCCACATGTAACAGACACGTTTTTAATTTATTCGATACATCCGCATTTCCGTGCATGGTTTGTGGGTAGCAGATAAAGGCCGCTCCGTACCATTATATAAAGAAACAACAGTGAGGCATATTCATCCCAATCAGTTGACGTAAAATTTAAAGCAAACGATAGCTCAGAAGTAGTATGATTGGAAGCACTGTATCCAACGATAAAATTAGGAATCCTCTAATGAGCCGATTTTTTTGACGGAGGTATACATTTTCACCACCGCCAGCTACACTTGTGAGCCAGTCATCCAGTAGATTTAGTGTGCTATCATCTTGGGTCACGTCGTCATTCAAAAGAGATTGGGGTCAGATGCTAATTAAAATAATCATAATTACTTTATTTTCAAGTAAATATAATTTAAAATAATAATAAAAACACTGTGAGCTGTCGCAGGACGCCTGGCAGATGTGAATCATCGAAATTATGTCGTACAAGTAATATGCATATAAAAACAGATTAGGATAGGAACTATATATGGCATAATGTAAAAATAAAATATTTCGAATTATTTCCAGAAAATGATAACTGTTTGTTTAATAAACATTTGTTTTCATTAAATACAAAAATTCTAAAATTTATTTCAAATTATATAAATCCAATTGTTCCAATTGTTGACAATCCATACCGTACGCACTATTACATATAGACTGTATATATGGCGACGCGCCGCCACGGCATACGTCGCTGTATATGTGGCGACGCGTCGCCACGACAGCAATCCGTTTTACGTGCGGCTGTAGATGTTTCGCATCAAATACAGTCTGTCAATATTTCTAGCCGCTCTGAATATAGTCTTAAGTTCGGACTGGCACATAATACAGTCAAGAGCTTAATACAAAACATTTAGCATTTCTTTATTCTAAGCTGCCTCGATGATATATACATATAATTTAATATGTATTTATATATAAACTTTTGTTATACATCTATATTCAGAGCAGTAAAAAGATTAATAAGGAGAGTAGTTGCGATTTCCTTTTTGTCATACTCATATCTGTACATACATAAAAAGATTTTGGGTTATGTAAATGTTATTAACAACTTTATTTGACATATTTCTATTTTTAAACGCTGGTACATAGTGAATTCATATCAGTCCCATAATAATATATTTCGTATAAGCAAAGCGGTAGTAGAAATTTCATTATTAAAAATGGTAATTTCAGTTATGTCCACTATTCTCTACAGACTTACTCATACACAGAAGCAATATATGTTTACTTTTCTATGGTTTGGTTATATTTAGCCATTTCTGCCCAACGTTTGCTCTTGTTCGAATGTTTCTTTAATAATGAGTACTTTTTACAAATCCGAGATTTATACAAATGTAGTGTATGAATAGTGTACGAAAAAATCCATTCATTTAAAACAGTTACAAGGCATACCACTCAAAATATTGTTTTTATACGATTCCAAAATTATAAAAGTGTGCCATCGGAACCGATCAATAATCATTTAAAGTTAAAAAAAAAACGACTATTTTGTAGCCTTTATAAGATAATAAAATAAAAATGTTACACAAACGTAATAAAGTATAAAAGTCGTTTAAAATTCAAGAATGTTACATTACTGTTTACTATCCATTTCGTAGTAATGTGTTCTCTCTTATTTATCGCTGTTCTTCACGACACAGCCTACCGGCTGGTAATTCCCACACTTTATACGCCTACTTGAGAATACTTGAGGTGTGTAAATAAAATAAAACCCGGTAATGGCGCCGTTACATTTACTTATTTATGGCGCTGTTCTAAATGCGTGGAAATTGATATAGCATTGTGATGAGCGGACTGTTTGTTTTTCCTTCTTCACGCGGTTTTTCAATTAATTCAAAAAGTCCTGCTTATTAGTAACCTAGCAACTAGATGGTGCCCTAGACATTGTTCCCCCGAAAATGTTCTTTTTTGTTCACGAAAAATACTTGTAATATTTGGATTAACCCTATCGGCTGACGATGCAGGAAGATATTGTGACGAAACCTAAACCTGAAAAATGTTCTTGTACCACCGTAAGTGGGAAAATATGGAACTGTGGATTCCTTGAAGTTTGAAGTCGCCTATGAGTAGTGGGATGGTGTGGTCATTATGGCCCTACATTTTGTTTGGAAAAATACCTATAACCCTACATGGGCCCTCTTACAGGCTATTGTGATGATGCGATACTGGATTATCTGGATTAATAAAGGGCTTTTCTTTAAATGTTATCATTACTGCTTGACATGAGAGTCATGTAACAAGAAAAGTTTTCGAGTTTGAAAGTGGACGGATGTAGGGGTAGAGGAAGACCGTAAAAGGTGTTGATGGATTTTATATGATGTGTGAAAAATGATATGTGTATGAAAAAGGTGTGAATACTAAGATGATATCTGACAGGGGAGAGTGGAAAAGGAAAATATGTTGTGCCGACCCTACTTAGGTGGGATAATGAGAGATGATGATGATGATGAAATAGTCATAAAGATCAAGTAGTTTTGGCCTTCACAAATATTTTAAGGATTGTAAGTAATCATTACTATTTAGTTAAGAAAAAGGTATTCATATTTCGGCTTAGGTAAAAATACTCTTAAAACCTAGTCAATTCAAGTCTGGTCAAAATTGATTCAACCGTTTCGAAGATTACGCAAGACAAGTAAAACACATTCCAATTTTATTTACACATATAATTGTGATTTTACAGTTACTTTTTTATTTTTTGATAAGATTAACCGATTTGTTGAAGCATCTCTACTGCTACGGTACACAGTATAATTACAAATGTGAAATAAAGTATACACCTCTATTAATAATTAAAGAAAAATATTTTCATTTGAGTACTGATTTAGTACAAATAGTGCGTATTCACAAACTATCGGATCAATTATTAGCCCTGGATAATTAATTCACGTAGACAGCTCTTACTGAGATGACTTTAAGGTAATAGACGTCGAGTGACCGAGAGAGCTCTTCATCAAAGCATCGAAACAAATAATACGTAGTACAAATCTGAGAGTAATTTATCTAGTCCATTAGGCAGCAGTATATACTAAAGATTTATGTAGTTTAGCTACCATCTAAATATTGTATATAACGTTCGATTCGAAACGGTGTGACGGTTAACTTGTCGCCTCCCACTACAGATACATAATGTAATATAAAATAATATAATTTTTTCTTTGTTTGTTACACTTTCATACCTTAACTACTGAACTGATCATTATGAAATTTTCTATACTCATTGTCAGGTATACACAAAAGGGCATACGGTACATATCACCGAGTAAAAATGCTGTTCTCGAGGTATAGATCAAATCTAAATTGACGCGACGCAAAGCCGCGGACAAAAGCTGGTATTTTATATTGAAATAAAAATCAATTTATTCCTCATTTACTGAAGACTGGTTGAAATCCATCTCTCCTTTTGCATTGTTTATTATCTTAAAAATCTAATCATTTTACATGAAATGATGATATTTTGATATTTTTTGATTGACATTGGGACCTTCCAAAGTGTCTTAGAAGTAAAACTAAACAAATATATCAAAATCTATCTAGTACTTTCTGAGTGATGCGTGTACAACGGTAGATGTGTATTATTTTATTTATATAAAGAGTATGATTAAAATACATTTAAAATAAACTTTTTTTTAAATATCCACTGAACTTTGCTTTACTGTTAAGCGTTTAACTGTTACCATAAAGGGAGCCACCGGTCGCCTGCCTTGACACGATGTATGTGAACGTGCCCAGCGTGCGATCCTTGGCCGTTGATTGCATTTATTATAGTGTGACGTTGGGATATCGCGCGCACTGCTGAGTGGCAATCGATCTTAACGACGATAGAATGTCGTTGATATAAATTATAGTATTTGTAGACGATTTGAGACGAAATTGTAATAAATTCGATCGCCATACCGTTGACAGTATTTTTACCGCTTTATTCTCTCTCACTAATAATAGCCCAAGAACTGTCTCGCTCACCTTATGGTGGACTAAGGTCCAAGCCATGTACAAACACAAGCCACGCAGCTAACACCTATATATATTTTAAAATGTATAAAGGTTGTATGAAAAAAAAAATGTGTAGTGTACAACCAACATTGCGCAAAGCGGTTAGTTACTACACCGTGACGCAATTGGTCAAGGCACAATTCATTCTGTTGGCTACAGAGCAATGAACGTAATTTGTACGCGCCGATTGGAGCTGAGGCCTCTTATACCTGTGACAGGTAATAAAAACTCCAACAGTGATATTGGCCCAAATAGTATTTGTATATATACACAAGTGTGCAAACTACATAACTAAAATATAACACAATTCTGCAAAATGTTTATATGTAAAAAAAATACTTAAAAACATTCAATATTGATATTATTAATTCTCGTTGCATAGATTTCATTTAGAATTCTAAAATTTATTTCAAATTGTGCCAATCAAATTCTTATCGTCACACCGTACGCACTATTACATATAGGACTGTATATGTGGCGACGCGTCACCACGGCATGCGTCACTGCATTTACGTATTTGTTTAATCCATAAATAATTATTTTCAGTCAGGCGTATTTTGTATCTACTAATTATATGCTTGTAGAGCCCCCTATTACAGGGCTTGATTAGTAGTGACAGTGACATTAAAAAAACACAGTTAGAATAACATAAATCTGTAGAAAGAAATACTTTTCCTTTCTTGTGTGATTTTGGATCCCATAATAAAATTGAGACAGCAATAACAAAATTTTACAATTCTCGTGTCTCGATTTTTAAACATTCCACAGATATAAAATACACAAAATACAGACACACAACACAGATGTAATATTTTTCGAAACTTTAGATTTCAATTTAAGTTGTCCGATGTGTTCTGTATTTCAATTTATTGTTGACATATCAGTTGTGAATGTATAAATTATATTTTGATATTTGAGAACAATTTCAGAAGTCACAAATAGGTTAAATAAATACAATAATTTTTTTATGTTTTCTGTGATACACATTTTTTATGTTTTTCGATACTGCTAGGCAGTTATTTTATTCGCAGTACAATTGTTTGTTACGTTTCCGGCATGTATATTTATGGGGAATGCACAGCCATGACAGGCCGAACCCAGTCGGAAACGATTTCTACGCAAATACAACAGCAAAAAAAGCAGAAAAAAAAATCCGGCTTACCCTGAACGCTGAAATGGCAGAATCGAATTCGTTTTCCTATATTTTCATCGTAATTTCATTTTAACAAATATAAAAGTCGAGTTCTATTCACTGAAATGTTTTGATTAATTTATATAAGGTTAATAAGAAAATATACAATCCTTTAGATTCATATTTCTCTATTATTTTCTGTATTAAAAGTTAGTGGATATAGTTCAAAAATTGAATCTTATAGATCACATTGTTTCACTTCTGCTTATTTGGAAATAGATACAGTGTGAATTTGTAACTTAACCAGCACCAGCTCGAGAATTGTTCCACGTTAAATTACAATTTTAGTTTGAGTTGTTTATTTTAGTTGAGTTTTAGTACAAAACTTTCTCTATATATAAAAAAAACCCTTGCAGTTCAATTTTCATGATGATTAGATTGAGTTAGAGTTAGAGTACATATGTATATATATAGAAAAATAGCTTTTACTTGCAGCTTTGCTCAAGATAAACATAGATTTTGAAAAAAATATATAGCCCATATTACTCGCTGATAATGTAGCTTTATATACGTGAAGGAGTTTTTAAAATCGATTAAGCATTGTCTTGAATTTATCCTTTACAAAAAAAAAAGCTCTTTGTAATAGTAATTTATTTAGATTATTACTATGTAGTAATAGAATCATCTCAAATACACGCGGAAGTTAAGATTTTTATAAAAGTAACTTAAAACTGCATAGTAATTCAGAATAGTCTTGGGCGAATATTTATTTCACCAGCCCGTTGGTACGGTGAAAATCGAGTTTCAAGTGTTCCACACATTGGGTAGAAATGTCAGCATATTGCCGGTGCCACGTTCCACTTGTATTATAAAGTCTTATTTTGCAGTGACATTTTTCGTTCAACAGTACCCAATTGGATTTTTGAAACGTGTAAATTCGATAAAACACGGCCCGGCGGGAATGAGTTCATTTCGGAGTTTTTACACCGTCAATGTCGTTGCGATTTTAGTGGATTACTTTTTGCAGTTGCCTTCGAACGTGTTTCTTATGTTGAGGTGTATATTAAAGTACGTTGTTACAATACAAATATATTAAATTATATACAAAATAAAAAATTGTTGTATTGGAATATATTAGCCGGTAATTGAATGTTTATAATTGTCGCCAACCTCTTCCAGCTGTTTTCCATCTACTACAGATGCGAGCTAGTCTCTTTAAGCCACTATTTCCGTCCACATTGTCAGTTATCTTCTTCTTCTTCTTGTATTGGCACCGCAGAAGCATTTGCCAGCGTCAATGTTTTATTTCAAGTAAGTGTCTTGTGATAATTATAATGTTCTAACAAGATGGTGGTTTCCTTGTTAGAACTTTCCATGGCATCTCAGAATGCACGCTCCGTGGTATTATTTCCCATCCACTTCACTTGTGCATAATAACCGAACTATATTACGTAAAACACCACCAATATTACAAAATAAAGAGTCTAATAACACAAGATTATGAATAAAATGTAAAAACCACTACATGACAGACTAAGATCCCGCCAAAAACTGCCACATTGTCAGTTATCATCAAATGAAATTTTAATCAAGCGCACGGTCTTTTCACTTCGAAGCAATTTTATTGTTAATATTTTATTAGGCTATATCACTAGATGGTGCTGTTATGTAATTTTGGATTCTTATTATTTTCTATAGTCTAACAATATTGTGGTGACTAGGTGGCAAAAATGTTATTATATTATTTGATTAAAAGTTATATATCTTCTCCTAAAAGTTTAAGTAGTTTACTTGTATTATTTATATACGTCTTTTTCTTTTAAGTAAATTTTAATTTATTTCTATAACAAACATGCCTAATTTTAGAACTTACTATACCTATATATTTTCATTATAAGTGTAAATACTTAAAAGCTTGTATACAACCTGCGTAGTTCTGCTCTAAACATATATACGTATCTATAGATCGCAGGTAATTAGTTCTAACCAATATCGCTAGAGGCACTGATCTAACAAATTAGTGATATCTCTTTTATATAATGTACTTACTCTATGGTCAAGCGCTGAATATATGCAAATCGAAAATACAAAATAATATAATGACACGTCTATTGTTATTTTTTAGAGATATATACTACTAATGAGAGAGTCTATATATTTACTAAAATAAAGCAATTTCTGAAAAATTACTTTCTGAACAGCGCCTTTGTTATCCAATGACGTAGCACTTAAACGTTAATAACCTGTATGTTTCAATGCAAATGGTCTCAGTGATTAATTGTACCACCGATGTATATTTATAAAAGTTTTTTTTTCTTTCAAAATTACCCTAAATGATAGTCGCATGTTGGGAAAAGCATCGTTTCATTGTAGAGGATAATCTATCAAACAGCATGAAGGGCAACACAATATTGTAAAATATAAAATTGCGGGGGGTCTCGTGCAACAAGAATTGGCTGTAGGTAATGGCGGTACATGTCAACGAGTAAATTCAACAGCAGACTCACGTATGTCCGTCCGTCTTTTATAATGGTGTGGATACGATTTATCTAGACCTGTTGTGCATCTTGACCATTTTTATTTTATTTCAAATTTTTCAGTTGTAATAAATATTATAAAACAAACTTGCTTTTCGTAGCGTTTACATTTATTCTGCAAGGTTTATAACTATAACATGATATTGTATTTAATAAAAGTACAGAAAAGTCTATGTATTCTAAAAATGTCTCAAGAAGGAACCCTATGTGAAATATCAAAATAATGTACTGTACTACGGAATTTTACATCTTACAAAAATGTGTCTAACGCTATTTTGACGATTTTTTTTTTTGCTTTAGAACTTTTGTCACGTTAGGTATTTAATGTACATCTTTACAGCATGTAATCTGTACTAAATGAATATTTAAAATTATATAAAAAAGCTTTTTGTTTGAAGATTCTTAAATAGCTTCCTTCACTTTTATAGACTAAATATCAAAGCGGTAAACAATGAATCTGAATCGTTTAGATACTAATGATGCCATATTAGTACATTACATTCATGCACAGACGGGATCGATTGCTAGTGTTTTATATAACACTAGCTGCCAGGTCCGGCTTTGCACGGACGTCAATCTAGTCAACGAATTACTTTATACCGCCATCTGTTAGAATCTTATCGAACTAACTGAGATAATCATGACTCTTTGTTAAGAAACAAATAATTCGCAATAAAATAATATTTCGATTATAAATTGAGGTATAAACTACCCTATCTTTCAAGTTGGATCAAACTACACAGTGTGCATAATTTTATTAAAATCGGTTTTGTGGTTTAGGTGTCCATCGCGGACAAAAATCGTGACAGGAGATTTATATATATTAAGACTAGCTGATACCCGCAGCTTCGCACGCGTTTTTTAAATTGTATTAAAGCAATATAAAATAGTGAGAAGACGTAGAATTACAGAAATGCTCTTTGAAAAACATTTGTAGGTACGACACGCACGCCATCTACTTGAACATATCACGTACATTTTGTAAATACTAACTTACTATAGAATCCCCTCAGTGCTCACGTACACTGAGTAAGAAAGTAATTAAAATTTCAAGTTATACAATTTATCTTAAAGATGTTATATATATAATATTAGCATAAGTTTTTGCGATCATACAAAAAGTAATTGCTCCTCTATTCGGCAAGAAATCCTATAATGGAACTGTTAAGGTAATGCGTGTCTGGTCTAATATTGAAAAAACATCATCTATATTCGAATACGTATTAATTATAATGTTGAATTATAAACAAAGAGTTGATGATTATTGTTGTAATTAAAAATACAGAAAGAATTGAAGTCTTAATATTTTGCATTAATATACTTTCAGATTTCAAGGTTCTATATCTATTTGTAAGCTGTTTTTTATAATTACAAATTAAAATAGTGCCTATATTTTTTTTTATTGCCCACCCTTAGTTACTTATAATGTCCTTCTGTATGGGAATAGCCCTTATTAAGTCCCAGTTTTCCAAAATTAATCTTGAGGTAGGCACAGTATAATTTATTATTGCTAGAGTGTAGAACGTCATATTCTTCTTATAATATCTCTGTAAGTAAGGGGGCAATCAAAGAAAAAATTTGGGTAATTGAAAAGATGTCCTTATGTATGGGAATTAACCTTATTAAGTCTTCATTTTCTAAAATCAATCGTGAGGTAGGCACAGTATAATTGATTATTGCGAGAGTGTAGACCGTCATATTCTAATTAAAATAATTCTGTAACTAAAGGTGGTCGATCGAAAAACAATTATGAATTCTCCCCCAATTTTACTTTTCCCCCCAATTTTTATCCCTTAGAAATTGATTTTTAAAAGTAGTAGAAAATGGGTAAAAGATATAAAGAGTAAAAGTAAAAGATAGGCAAATGTTGCCAAATAAATTAGATTCAAATATATCATTACAAAATTCTCGACCATTCATTTTTTCTTTTCCCCCAATTTTTACCCCTTAGAATTTCACTTTTCCAAAAAGTAAAAGGTGGGCAAACGTGGCCAAAAGATATACATTCAAATGCATTGTTCGAACATTCTTGAACCATCAAGTTTTCTTTGACCCCACTCCCCCCCACTTGCCGCCCCCTACACATTGAATTGTCAGAAAAGTAGAAGATGGGCAACGTGGGTAAACGACATACTTCAAGTATCCACCTTGATATTTAAAATTTTTTTGAAACTTATTTGAATGCTGTCCTACGCAATTTAAATCTTCGTATCTTTTTTATATAGCTGGGCAAAAAAATGTAAAGGTGGGCAAAAATAGGAAGTCTATGGTGAAACCCTCTACGAATTTTCAAATCGTTGCGCGAAAGATGCTATGGTTACTGAGTTAGGTAGACGCGAACGCGGTAAATAAAACAAAATGACCACCATTAAGCAAATTACATACAAATATATTAATTCTTGGAGTCCAGTACAGTGCATGCCTCACGCACATGTTTACAGTGAATAACATACTTTTGCTAAATTTCACGCGGGAGAAGTCGTGGGTGACAGCTAGCTTAAAATAAAATAACCTAAGTTAATTCTTATAACTTCAATTATGTGCTCGTGAAAGTCATGTGAAAATCGGTCAAATCGTTTCAGATATTCCACACGGATGAAATCGCGAGTAACAGCTAGTTGAAAATAAAATAGCTCTAGTTAGTGCTCATTACTTTAGTTGTGTGTCAGTGAAAATGTCGTTAAAATTGGTTGAATTATTTTGGAGATTGCACATTGGACAGGAAAAAGTCGCAAGTAACAGTTAGTCTAAAATAAAATAGCCTAAGTTACTCTTTATAAGATCAACTACGTGCCTGTAAAAGTCACATAAGCATCGTTCTATCTTTTTGGGGATTATTTTGTGGTCACAGCTACAGATAACAGCTACTTTAAAATAAATTAACCTAAGTCAGTTCTTATAAAGTCAGTTATATGCCAGTAAAAGTCCCTTTAAGATCGATTAAAGCGCTTTGGATATAACACTGCGGACGAAGTCGTAGGTAACAGCTACTTTAAAATAAAATAGGCTAAATTACTTCTTGTGGGGTCAGCTATCTGCCAGTGAAAGTCCCGAAATAATCGGTATTGCCGTTTCAGGTATTCCTTTTTGGACAATGCCACGGGTAACAGCTAACTAATAAGATCAGCTATATGTCTGTAAAAATCACGTGAAAATTGGTTCAATCTATTCAGATATTTCGGGAAAAAATCGCTGGTAACAGTTAGCCTACAATAAGCCAACCTAAATCACTCCTTATGAGGACAGCTATCTGCCAGCGATTGTCCTTTAAAAATTGGTTTTGCCGTTTCGGATATTCCACTGTAGGCAAAGTTGCGAATAACAGCTAGTCTAAAATATAGCCTGCAATTTAAGTTCTCTGCCAGTAAAATTTCCGTCAAAGTGGGTCCAGCCATTTCGGAGATTAACCGGAATAAACAGACATATAGACTGACAATAAGTAGCTTTTACACTTTCATATCCAGTCAGTACAAAGTAGAGGTATTTTGTTATTATGTATAGACACTTTTATTTTTATTATATCTATAGGTTGCAAATCAAAAATTCGAAATAATACTGACTTAAAATGTCATTTTTAAATGAAAACTTACTAATTCAATGAACTCAAAATAAATAGGGGTGTGCAAATATGCGATTTAATGAATTAATCGATATCAAATCGAACCGAATTATACTATTTGAAATCCGAATTGAACACACGTATAATTCCAACTCTTCGGATTATTCAAATAATTTCATTTATGCGTTAAATAAGCATTAACTATAGAATGTTACGAACTAACCAGCAACGCCATTATAGTCGACACCAGCCATGCAGTGCATTCAAAATTACTGTATCTCTATTTCTAGCCAAAAACTGGCGGAAAAAACGAAAATCAGAAATTCAAGAAATTAAATGTCATTTATTTTTATATCAAAATCCTTTTTTTTTAACGGAACTGACTATGTTCTTTATAAACTATACTCGATTTTTTAATTTATAATTGACCACTCAAAATATACCAATATAGTAAAAGCTATATGTTGGTACCTTATTGGTTGTTAATGAATTTTGGGTGCGAAACTTTAAATCATTATTTTTATGTATGTAATATAAAATAAGAGCAAAAAATTCTAGAAACCTGTTAAAATATAAAATTATAATATATTTTTAATTTCTTTAAAATGAAATATTTCGGCTATTTTTATCAATATTTTGTTAAAATTGAAATGCTATAAAATTACTTAGATTTAAGGGAGAACGTATATTTTTAATAAATACTTTCACTAATAGAAATTTATTATTGTAGAATTGAATTACGTAGTAAATTAAAGTTCTTTTTCAAAGGCAATCTTGATGTTTAAATAATAGTTTTTACGAAATTATCATTTTTTTAATTTGAATTATTCAACTAGTGTAAAATGTTGTAATTTTTCCTATAACTATTAGTGCAATAATTCTACCTTACTTTAAAAATATAGGAATAGTATGAATTTTCTACTCAAACTTCGAATTTAACATCATTATTCGATTCGGTTCGATCGTAGCATTAATTGCACACCCCTAAAAATATACTTATTGCCACGGGAATAATATTATTGGTTACTATAACAACGGTCGCCTAATGTCAGGGATTATCGGTGTCTGTAGGAGAATATATAATTGTCAGTCAGTCGTATTTCGCTTATATTTATATAGATTTCAACCAATTTACTCAAAACCTTGACAAATTATATACCAGAACCTTCCCCGTGAATTACTCTATCTATTGGTGAACACCGCATTACAATCCGTTTAGTAGTTTTTGAGTTTATCGCGAACATCCAGACAGACAGACAGACGCGGCGGGCGACTTTGTTTTATATATAAGATTGTAATTAATTTAAAAATCCTTTGAGAAGAAAATATGATAATAATTATCCTCTCTTAGAGTAAATAAATAGTTACAGTTGGTCATAATGGTACTTGCAAGTGGACGGGAGGTCAAGAAGACAATAGTGGGTAGATGGCGACTATCTGATAAACCCAAACCACGTGAGATTGCGCTATAGTATCCACGTACACAAAGACACGCAGACATGTTTTACTCAACTTCTCTGAGTTCTGTATACAAATATATTATTCCCTTAAATGTCTCCCGATAGTCTAAAAACCTCTGAATGTAGGGATAAAACGTCTGAGTAACACAGATTGATCTTGAAGAATGTAAGAGTACTATTTGCTGTGTGTACATGCTGTAATACGTCACGGTAAGAGAATAGCGTCTGAGATACAGGCCCGGCCTAAACCAGGAGCTAGGATACACATATGTGTACTGTACTTTATGTCGTAAGATAAACCTTTTGTATCATACTCTTTATATTTTTCAAATAAAGTTATTATTATTTGATACACCTATATCAATAAAAACTAATTGGTGAATGTAGTATGTAAGCACGTCGCTTTAGAACAGCTAAACCTGTTTGTCTAAATTATTTTTGTCTCGTTTGTAAATGTTGAAGGAATTGTCGGGAAAAGTGAAGGTAAATTTGTTGTCTGTAAAGTCGATTTACGAACGATAATTTTATGTGATAATTTCATACGAAAATATTGATGAAAAATTGCATAGTTTTTGCTGCAATTGCTGTTGTAATGAGCAATGGAAACCACATTAACTTTTCACTTCACTTTATAGACAGTTGACAAAACAGTTCACGTTGTAGGCTGAGTGCTGCTGCTGTCCCTCAGCTACTCGGACGCATCGGCAGATGGAGTGGAATAGAGATAGATGTGTCACAAGCCGAACGCTTAGGCCGATCGCGCCTCTCTATCCCTTATTTCGTGCTCTCGCTTGCACGCTCGATTCAAGCAGAACGTGACAATGAGTCAAGCTTTTTCGTGCGTGCCGCCGGCGTTTATCGATTTATAAAGCGTTATCATATCAAAAATGTTAAAGATCTACATATAAAAACGAGAGCGTGTGAGTGAGATAGAAGAAAGTAAGAAGATATTCATAAATATTGACAGAATTGACAGACTGATGTTCAGCTGCCATTTTATTTAATTACATGGTTGTACTTTAAAGGAAAGATTTGTTCTCATTTTCTTCTTTACACTAGAAACTCCATTAAATCTCTGTGAAATTGTGACAAGTCGATGGTATATTTGAAATTTTCCAAGCCTTTGGAAACGTTATGTGATTTCGGCACAGGTTTCGTCTCAAAATGGTGGTTTAATACAATATTAGCTATATAGCCAAGTACATATTTCATGAAATACAAGGTTAACATTGGTAGAGCTACGCTGAAGCTATTACTGGTTTCAGCATGAATGGGTCGGCTCGCCCGGGGTAGTACCACCCTCTCACAGAAAACCGACGTGAAGTAACAGTGCTTGCACTGTTGCGTTTCGTTCGGTCAGTGAGAGCGCCGGAGGCCCACATATTTAAAAGGCCGGCAACGCACTTGCGACTCCCCCGGTGTTGCTAGTGTCTATGGACGGCGGTGATCACTAAACATCAGGTGACCCACCTGTTCGTTTGCCTCCTATATTATAAAAAAAAGAAAATAACATATCTGATGGTTACGTAAGAACAATACAATTGTTCTAGAGAGAAAATCTTAATAGACAGGAAATACACAGGGCTATTGAAATTAAGCTTGGAGATATGCCTATAAACGAAGCCACAACCAAGATAATTATTAACAGAAGAGAGATTCACTTCTATAATATTTTGATAAAGCTACTCATCATTTTAGTTATAAAGTTTACTGCGTAGTTTATTAATTAATTAGGAGTTTGTTTAGCGATTTCAAGGCAAACTAAAGAGTCGTAGTACATCTGTTTCGAAGCATGGCTTTTCCAATTGTAATTTTAAATAATTATATGCTTTTTTTTCTATTAAAATTAAACTGTATTTTTAAATTATAACGAGAACAGTTAAGATTTAAAATATCAGAGGAAGCTTAACATGAGTATAAAAGGTATAAGGACTGAAATGTCAACTGTTAGAGGAATGTAGGAGGATATTAGACGTACTATTTTGAGAATACTTAGCATGGGATAAAAACAAAAAGGAAATAATAATTTCAAGAAAGCTACATCTCTTACTATACAATGCAAATAATTATAATTAAGCTAAGTATTTACTTAATTCAACAAATTCTTCATTTATTAATTATAGCATCATCATCATTATCTTACCTTTATTCCACCTACGTAGGGTCGGCACAACATGTTTTCCTTTTCCACTCTCCTCTGCCCGATATCATCTCAGTATTCACACTTTTTATACACGTATAATTCACACAATCTATCCAAACATTTTTCGGTCGTCCTCTACTCCTATATACGTCCACTTTCAAACTCAAATCTTTTCTTGTTTCATAATGATATAAGTGTATTAATAAAAAGCAAACGATGACTTTGAATAGATTTTTTTTCTCGGTGATATAAAAATACCGCGTGTATAGTTCAAATAAATTCGCAATGAATGCAGCTGCTAACGTCTATGAGTGTCTTTCAAACGGCACTCCACTGTAACGAGCGCGGTCCATCCATTAAGCTATTTAGTAATTAGGTGTGAGCGCACAGGCACGGTTGCGAATGGACCACAATGAGTGAAACAACTCGGTTATTCACTTTGCATGTTCCCACGATGCGTTCATGGATTGTTTATTCAGTGAAAGAAAATCATTTCACACTCGTGTATATATGCCGTTTTGTTTATTTTTATTTTTTATATTATGAATTAGTAAATCGACAATCTACGTTAAGCCTATAGTTATCTATTTCCGACATTAAACAGACCACAGCTTTAAGGTCAGCCATAACAGGTTATTATTTTTGAGGGTTGTCAATTCGTGTTACCAACCACACCCCGAGAACCCTAAAAGTTTACTGCGAGCACTGATGCTTTGTGTCAGAAATACTGCTGTCCAAAGAAAGGGAGCTCGTTAACTGTTTTATTATAATACCGAGTTGTATATCAATTTGGAATCAGGAAAAAATGCGCGTCTAATATTATTTTCCTTTTTTGTCTCTGAGTTTCTATTCTCAAATTACACGTACGTAATCTAAAAACGAAACAGTAATACTTTGCTAAAGCCGTAAGCTACAGCGAATTTTCGACTTTTCTTTTGGTTTACGTTTTAGTTCGATGTGCCTCTTTTACGTCACTCTTTACGCCTTTGGCAATGTTTGCTTCCGCAGTCAAAACTTTCCATTCGTTCTCCCACTGTTATTTAATAAGTTAAGCGATATAATTCAATATTTATTGCTGAACGTATGTAAGCGCATCACTTCAGACCTATTTCGCAAATTTATTTTTTGTTGTATTTGTGATTGTCAAAACAAGGCTTAGTATAAATGAAAATATTTCAAAAATTTCGTGGACAAGAAAAAAAATATGATTAAAAAATCTTCAAATAAAAAAGTAAGTGGGTGAGTTAGAAAACAGTAGACAGATATTCAAAAATATTGACAGATTGAACGTTCAATTTCACAGTTACCATTTTATTTAATTACATGACTGTACTGTAAAGGAAAGATTTTGTCTCATTTTCTTCGTTAGTATGGGATGCCAAGCCAGAGCAGGTAGCTAGTTTTAAATAAACAAATATGCCTGTATATACTCTACACTTATGGAGGCCATAGACGTTAGGGTTTGCATGATGGTTTTAACCTTGCATGCATAATCGACAGGCAAACCTTAGCGTGCTTGTGTTAAAACTGTACAGTTATCGATTTATCGTTGATTAGTTATACCTATCGGTTATGCTTGCGCGTCTAAATCCATCCTACAAACGCTAACGTGCATGGCCTCTTTTATTCTGTAAGTTAAGAAAATGTTTTAGTATATAAAGGAAAATTTGCATATATATATATTTATTTAGACGGTGTTCTTTATTGTAATATTTGCGTACAAATTTAATAAAATTATTTTACCTAAGTCATAACTAACTTACCAGTATGTGAGTTTAATACGCATCTTGAGAAAAAAAGAAATATTGTTCCTAAATAAATAGAATTTCTATTTAAAATATTGTCAAAATAATATTGTTGATATCGAAACAAAAGGATAGTAAAATAACAACGAAACGTACACGAAGTAAAACTGTCCGCTACTGAACATCAAATCTCGATCAAGGGAAGCGGGTCGCAGTTGATTTGAATTCGATGTGCGTACCGCATCTGTATCAAGTCGAATATGAACCGTATCACATACATACGCGTTCTATACAATTATTATTTATGAATTATATGAATAAGGTTTCCAGAATATATATTTTATAATTTTCTCTCGAACTCAAATTATTCATAAAAGTTTTCTTCCAATGACCCTTGAATTTTGTTGTGCATTTCGTATATCTATCAACAACTACGTTCAGTTCACGTGAATATGCAACAACAAAGAACTAAGAAAATACAGTAAGAAGTATTATACAAATACTCAATTGTCACTAAAAATTCTTAAAATTTAATTTCATTACAAATTAATGTTCGTAAACAATTATTGCTTATTGACTTTACCAAATTGGCGTCTAAATAATAGAAACAATGACACATTGGTCATACCAGGTTTCAGCCTCACCAAGACCAGTAACAGTTTTTTTATGTAATAGTGTTAGGTTTTATAACAAATTCCCGAAGCATATAACCGATTTGCCAGATAGTGAGTTCAAGCACCATATCATGCGGGTTTTAATTTCTAACCCTATTGTTATAGGATGGATCAATATGAGAACGGTGGTGACGTCTGGAAATGCCCCTCTCTGTGCATCCACCAAAATCGAATGTACATATTTATGTCTGTAAAAATACGTACGATGAAAAGATAAACCCGATCGAGTTTCTTGCCGGTTCTTCTCGATGACTGGGTTGTTTTCCGAACCGGTGGTAGTTTTGACGTTCGAAACGACATCTCAGGGCTTAAATTGAATAAAGTATTTTTGATTTAATGCGTGACGGGACGTCCTAATTGGTCCAAACATTACCAAGATAATTTATAAAATAACTGATAAGTAAAGAAAATTTAGCGGTAATATATACACTGTTAAAATACCATTAATAACGAAAAGAAAAATGAAGGGGAGTCTCGTTCGAGCAGTGGCCGGGTGCGCACGTGCCCGCTCGCAGCTCTGACGGTCCGTTCATTCGGCAACTCGCGCGCAGTTGTCGGATATTTTCGTGTGTGTCCGGAAGTTTAGTGTGTTCGAGCGGCTACTGTCGATCGTACGCTCTTTTCAGAGCGACGGTGCACCTCCATTAGTGCACCATTTAAACCGCACTTTTCGGTGCGAAGCCGTGCACACTGTTTGCAGTGCGTCGAGTCGCCGTGCTACGCGTCGTGCCTCGTGCTGCGCTTCGAGAGTCGTGCAGCGCGTCGTGTGCCGTGCAGAGCGTCGTTCTTCGCGCCGCGCCGTGTGCAGTTCTGAAGAGAAGATTCGCGTTCGCGTCGCGTCGCGTTTTCCCTTTGGCCCGGACACGGATTGTCCGTTAGATTTGAATTAGGCGCACCCCCCTGCCCCTCAGGCAGGGAGGTTAGTCATGTCTACCCCCGCGACCCCGCGTGCCCATCCGGCCCTTCCGGCCGTTGATGATACCGTCCACCTCGAAGAACTGTTACGCTTCCACATGTTCGTCGAAAAGGAAGACCCGCAACTCGTCACGGAATACAACAGACTCCGGAAAGTCTACGCGCGCAACCCTCCCGGTAAGATACCGCGTTGTTTCTCCGTGAACCCTTTCGCGAATCTCCCGGACGACCCGTTCACGAGGCTCTCGGAATTCGATTCCGATGACGACTCGGATATGGACTACGATACTGTCCCCGCGACCGCGCCCGCGACGGAAACCACGGCCGCGACCGTGCCTGCGCCCGCGACCACGCCCGCCGATGACGACGGTTTCACAACCGTCACGCGCCGCGGTAAACGCCCACGCGCCGCGATTCAGACCGATAGCGACTCTGCTGCGGGACGTCCAATCCCAAAGCAGTCCAATATAGGTGGCGCTCGGGTGCCCCGAGCCTCTCCCACGCCTTCTGCCGCGAATTCGGCTCAAGCCTCGGCTGCGGAACCCGCGGTCGCGGCTAAGAAGCCACGCCTACCGCCTCCCGTCACCTTCCGTGACAAAGCTCGTTGGGTAGAGATTTCTGAAGACCTTAAGTCGAAGGAAATCGTCTACAAGTCCGCCGTCAACACTGTTGCCGGCATTTCTATTCGTGTTTCGACCCCCGATGAGCATCGCAAGCTCACCAAATACTTCAGGGAGCGTCAGCTCCCTTTCTTCACTCACGCGCTCGAGGAAGAGCGCCGCCTCCGTGTCGTCATTCGGGGAGTTCCCTCTGAGCTCACCGAATACGACATCTGCGATTGCCTGAACGGTCAGGACTTCCCAGTCCGGAGCGTGCAGCGCATGCACCACCCCCGTACGAAGGCCCCCTTCAACCTGGTGTTGGTCACTCTGGACCGCACCTTGGAAGGCAAGGCTATTTTCAGCCTCAACTCAGTTTGCGGCCTGTCCCCTGTCTACGTCGAGCTTCCTCGCAAGTCCCAGGTACCCTCGCAGTGTCACAACTGCCAGGTGTACGGTCATTCCGCCCGACACTGCCGCCTGCGTCCCAGGTGTGTCAAGTGTCTCAGGGATCATTCCACTAAGGAGTGCCCCCGCACTCCCGAATCCGTCGAGCCTCCGAGCTGCGTCCTCTGCGGGCAAACGGGTCATACCGCGAATTATCGCGGGTGTCCCCGTGCGCCTCGCTCGACCTATCACCGTCGCGGCGGTCGTGCGACCCGTTCCAGGGCGCACGGCCCGCCGACTCGGACGAATCGGCCTCCGCCTCCGCCCATACAAAGCCAGAAGGCTTTCCCCGATCTGCCGGGCACCTCCAGTGCGCCGGCAGCATCCGCTCCTGCGCCGAGCGCGCTCTCTTGGCGCGTAAGGCCTTCCCCGCCAGCTCCCTCGGCTCCTAAAGCCAAGCCCCAGCCCCCAAAGGCTCTGTCCACTCCTGCGCCACCTATCGCGGTTTCAGCATCGACCTCCGGTATAGACTGAATAGCTCGCTTACTTTTGGTACACGATGTACAAGAGATAATCGCATTTAACGCGTTAGTTAATAGTACGTCTGAGCTCGGGCTCTTAAACGCTATCTCCGCTTTCCCGGCCGTCGCGACCACGGTCCAGCAACTAACCCGCGCCGCGCATAAATAAATTCGCGTAAATCAAAATAACAGACCGAACCCGCGTGTTCATACATAATAGACCGATACATTAGGATTTGTTACGTAATTATTTAGTTAAATCGGCACCGTGCCGTTGTACTTTATTTTTTAGCTCGATTCCCTCTCAAAAGATGCGTGTTTGCGCCCACGCCCGCGACTCTCTCTGCTCACGCCTCCGTGAGCGGGGGGTGAAGATTCGATCCCGCACACTCGTCGCGATTTTTCTTGTAACAGCTCGAGCCTAGGTAGTCCCTCGGTGTGGAGCCCTCGAGTATGTTACTCGCGCGAATACAGTGATTTACACAGGTTCTACACTTACACGATCACCCCACACTCTTGCACATCTAGGCACTCAGTGGTGGGCTGTTTTTTTTTGCCCTTTTCGGACTGAAATAGATCACATAACACAGTAGTCAGATACCAAATACACATATACATTCGTGAAACATGCATGGTCACACGTGCATTTTTCACGAATTCATATATGAGTATTGCATGGATAGATAGCTTAGCTAGCTTAGTTAGTTCGGGAATCCGGCGACAGCTCAAGCCGAGGTGAACCGAGTGCCCTTGAGATGTTTCGCCTAAAAAACAACCGGGTGAGTGCCCTAAGCGCTCCCCTTAGTAGTCCGGTGGAACTGTGAAGGCCTAATAAGCCGGCAGTGTAGGTCAGTTCGAAAAAAAAAAAAAAAAAAAAAAAACCATTAATAACGATACAAAACTTCTGCGTGTATCTAAAAATATATTTTAAATTGAAATAATAAATATGCAAATATTGCGTCATAATAAGCGTCATGCGTCTATATATGATACAATATGTGAATGATCTGATAATTATAGAAGTTCAAAAGATTGCGAAGACAGCGACACAAAAGGCTTTGTTTCACTCAAACATTGCTTAGTTAATACCCTCACTAAGTCTCAGTGAATTGTTGTATAAATACAAACGGAGTGTGCTTGAAACTCGATAGAACTCAACTCAAGACATTATTGCTTTTGAAGGACTCTTCATTCATTATCTCCCACCAAACTTCCAACTTTAATAGCAATTTCTTAGTATTTCGTACACAGCGACTGGAACATCATAGGCAACATAAAATGTTTATTATTTAGTAATCTGAGTACAAATATTAGTAAACTTTTTTCTCGATATAAAACATAATAACAGAGATAATTTAGGCAAGCTATTGAAGGGGTAGGTCAGGACGAGTAAAATAATTTTATAACAATAAAATCACTTTTTATTCGCTTGCATATTCATCTATGGTATGTCTTAACATCGACTACCGTTTATACTTTTTTTTTTCGAAAAGACTACACTGTTTGCTTGACAGGCCTCTACAGTTTCACCGGACTACGCCGTTTATACAGCTTGTTCTACCGGTGACTTAGTTGCGTATATTACTCATTTATTATTTCTAAATGCAGTTTTTACGTATAATTAAAATCAGGTAATTCCTATGTCATGAAATACTAGTAATTATTAAAGAAAATAACGAATGAACGTTAATTCCGGAATATTTCTATATTAAGAATTATTTAAAAAAATAAAAAATCAATCTTATTTCCGGATTCCAGTTTCCGGTTCATATTCTTTATACATTTAAAAAAAAATGAGTGGTTTCATAAAACCACGATGCAATTGAAATTTTGAACTGAGCTATCTGCGTCACCATATTGACGTTGGTTGCTCTGCCGAGCGCCTCGCACTGTACCCCTACTCTGCGGCCGGCTGTAATGCGACATACGATAGATGGACGAAAAAATTTGAGGCGATGTAAAAATGTTTCACTTTAATAAATTGTATAAATGTAATGAATCTAACACTATTTATATTAGAATTGAAATCGCAATTACAAAGAAAATAAAACAATAAATACTGTCCTTGTTTATCTTTTAGCCGCTCTGAATACAGTCGTAAGTTCGAGCTTGCACATAAAATATGTATTAATGCAGGGATTCAAAATTAACATTTATTTATCCTTAAGTTCTCTCGATATTATCCGTATAATAATATGATACCGAATTATACCTATATTTGTGTTCTGCACAGCTACATTCAGAGCGGTCAAAAAGCTTTCCAAGAACTGTAATTAAATTGAGAAACAAATGTTATTTTCAAATTTGTTTTGTTATAATCGACATTCTGACCACATACCCATTTTATAATTACAGTCTATAAATATAAAATGACAAATACAGTTATTTTGAAGCGTTATCACGTCAAAACTACTAAATGTATCAACATAGGACTATGACCGTGAACTAGATGGTTTTAGGCTACCTACTTACATGTCGAGTTCGATTGACCCTTTGCCATTTTTTAATGTCCAACGAAGCGTGCAGGTATCATTTACATATTCTACATAAAGATAAGAACTCATTATGTAAATAAAACAACCGTGTATTCCTATATATTTAAACGTATCGCGAGAAACGGTAAAGTTGCAAGAAGAAAACCTCCCGGGAGCCAAACAACATTCGCAAATTCAGAAAAAAGTAAATAACTCTGAAGTTTTCCAAGTCATAACTTGTTGGTTAAAGGTTCTTATAGAAAGAAACAAAAACAAAGTAATAAGGTGCTACTCCTTATAAGTGCTTGGTAAAAAACACCGGCTCTGGAGCAATTTTTAGAAAATAATTGAAACGTTTATATATGTATACATATATGTTTATATGTTTATACATATATTTATATATTGCCCATTTGAAACACACATGCAAAATCCAAATTTTTTATTTGTTTTTTGCTTTATATTATATGTTTGTTATCATTTGTATTAAAACCTATATTTATGTGTGTGTTGCAAATAAATGTGTTTTCTTTCTTTCTAAATTATGTAATTATTGTCATTATATTATTTTTACACACTATTGATTTCTATTAATACGATTTATTTATTTGTACAATTTGTTTCACCTATATTAGTTTTGAGGCGATTATGGCTTATTTCGGCCACCGCATTGATCAGCGTACGCTCGATTCCTTGCGAGTATCTGGAGCTTTCAATGACAGAAAACATCGAGATGAATCCATAGCATGGTTGGAAGGCCTTTATTAAGCCTGCCTGGCTAGCTACAATCCTCAAGTTGACAAATTATCATCAAGCACCTGTTGCCGTCCCCCGGTAGCTGTACCTCAACCATTCTTTTTTTTTAAACTGACTACAATGTTGGCTTGACAAGCCTCTACAGTTTCACCGAACTACTAAGGGGACCGCTTAAGGCACTCACCCGATTTTATATTGGCACCTTGCTCAAGGCCGCACGGTGCTCCTCGGCTTGGACTGTTGCTTCTTATCTCGAGTCTAACTAAGCTAAGCTAAACAAGACGACTTGAACCAGGACAGTAGGTTTAAATGTTCTCTTTAGGACATACATCAACATGATGTACTATGGTATCGTATATTTTAAATGGACTAAGTTCGAAATGGTATATCTCTTAAAGATCATTACCATTTTTGTCTTTTTACATATTATTAAAAAATACACAGTACACCAATTTATTTCGATAATTATCTAAGAACAAATAAAAGATTTAAAATAATACGTGACAAAAAAGTCCTTATTTGTGTGACGAAACTTAACGAAGCCTCTTTAGCTTTGTTGAATCGTAAATCACAGAGAAATGTATCGGATATTAAATGTATAAGTCGCTTATGCCCGGTTTCTGAAGCATTTTTAACTGTAGTTTATCTGTTTAATAGCGCTATCGGTTCGATAACTTGTCAAATTGGGTTTCTGAATACAAAATGACACGAAAAATGTCAGTCGACGTCTCATTCTGTATACAGAAACATTGACAGTTAAACGCCGCTTGTCTTATGGATAACGTTATTGAATCAATAGCTATTGATAGTTTAACTGACGGCTTCAGAAACCGGGCATTAGACATATTGCATTAATAAATGACAACCGTGGAAATCTAGTGGTGATTTTTAGTTCACAGTATTCCACGAGTAATGGCGTTAAAACTCATAATAAAATAAAGCTCAAAAAGCTTTGAAATAGCTTGGATATACCGTAGCATTAAATATATAGGCCATAACATTGTATTGTGTTGTATGGCGACCTCGTAGATTAATATTTATACAATGTTTTTTTAACACAATATTACAGTTATGATTCCACGACAACATATTCATAGTCAAAATATCATAAGTTAAACAATATCCATAAAAAGCCCCAGCTAGGGGAATGATGTCGTTTATTACACTTAGTTGCCACGAATACGGTACTCAGTGGCGCAAAAATGAAGTCTCTACAAAGTTCAGCGCATCTCGACGGACCGCGAACTACAAACTTTTACTATAGATACGACCATCGTTACTGGAGTGCGGGAATGGACGGAGGATTTATATTCCTTTTTTTTTGTAACGAACATATAAAAAGAGACCGCGGACATTTTGTTACTGTTTAATATATATCAATAGTTTTTATTTTAAATTAAACTTATGTAATATATCTTAGAGATAAATACACAGAAATAAATAGAAGAAGAGTAGAAATAAATACAGTCATTGTGGTCTGGTAGTTTCATCGGTAGAATATTAATCCGATGTCCGCACGTACGAATTCCAGAATGTACCAATGATTTTTTCGGAATTCGCGTACATATCCTAATTTAAATTGGTAACACTATCGGCTGGCGGTGAAGGAAAACAACGTGAGGAAACCTGAAACTGTGAAATGTAATCTTATAGTACCACCGTATATGAGAAAATATAGAACTGTAGATTTCTCAGAGTTTCAATTGCCAATACGTCGTCGGCTGTCGTGGTCATTATGTCCATACCTCCGTCGGGAAGAGGAATATGGCCCTGTAATGGGTCTTTTATAGGCTAATGATGATGAGAAATAAACAACATTTCATCAAAAGAATCGAACAGTCAATTAATACCTACCTGAAGGGAGACATCGTAGGACTGAATAATCAAGGTTGCCTAAACTAAGCTTTACATATGCATTATTATATGCAGTAAATACGGTATTGTATTACGTGTACATATATTTATAATCAAATTGTTCTCGCTGCTATGTTGCAGCGAGCGCGGTTCATTACCGCGCTAAGCTTATATTAATAATCGTGTACACAACACGCCACCGTTGGTTTATAAATGAGAAACTAAATACACAGGCGGCTAAGATTAGGGAGCCGCCAGTAAATGAGTTTATGGCGTGACACTGGTTGGTTTGCTGTATCATTACGAACTGAAACGTCAAGCATTAACGTTAAAATGTTTGTAAAAGTTATACTTAAAATGTGTAACTTTATTATTCTGATACGTTCCAACCTTTTATTTTTTGTTTACGTTAAATTCCTTACGCACGATTAAGGCGTAACCGAATGCATTGAGTGACTGACACCAGGGAAATAAACTTATAATTTATTTTAATAAAAGCATTTTGTTCAATTAATTGCGATGCTGTAATCGAATTAATATTTTAATGGGTGTACTAAAGAAGAAAATGAGACCAAATCTTCCCTTTACACTACGAACATGTAATGAAATAAAATGGTTCCTAACTGAACAACTGAGCGTCAATATTTCAATATTTTTGTACATCTCCTTGCTGTTTCTATCACTTACTCCTTTTTTTAAACGGAAATTTATGATCCAATTTTTTCATTTTTCTGTGCAATTTTTTAAACAACAATTTTCATACAAACTTTGTCTTAACAATAACAAATACAATAAGAATAGACAAATAGGTGCAGTTATTCTGAAGTCCAAGCGCATGCATACACATTCCACAATTAATTTTTATTTGTAATGATAACTTGTTAGCTTAATTTAACAAATATATGTAATGTCAAGACGACACTGAAGAAAAAGCGCGTTGAAGAATAGAATGCATATGTGGTATGTTTGTTTCGATGGTTCGAGAGTTTCTACAAGTACTGGTTGCTATTTTATTAATTAAAAGATATTATGTAACCTATTATAAGCAAACTATTGGGTTTTTTTGGCGGGATCTTAGTCTGTCATGTAGTGGCTTTTATATTTTATTCATAATCTTGTGTTATTAGACTCTATATTTTGTAATATTGGTGGTGTTTTACGTAATATAAGTTCGGGTATTATGCACAAGTGAAATGGATGGGAAATAATACCACGGAGCATTCATTCTGAGATGCCACCAAAACTCCATGGAAAGTTCTAACAAGGGAACCACCATCTTGTTAGAACATTATAATTATCACAAGACACTTACTTGAAAAATCTTGTTACTTGACGCTGGCTAGTGCACAAACCGTGACGGAGCCAAAAAATAAAGAAAAAGGAGAACAAACTATTGCCCTTCATGTATGAAATTGCATGTTGAGTAAAGTGTAATATATACTATTAAAGTAAGGTTACACAAAACTTTTTCTCAATCTTTGGCTATTCTTGCTGCTTCAACGCCTAACAATATTTATGATTCTAGGACTATAACCATTGTAATAATATATAACCTTTAAAAGAATAACAGACATCATGTTACTACGCAGTTTTATTCACTGACAATTTAAGTCTTATGCGAATTTTCAGCACTCCAATTGTAGCTTAAGTACATAAACTCTTACGAATCGCCAACCTAAACTAAAGTAAATACTATTTTATCTTGAATAATGTCATATTTTATTCATATTTACCTTTAAAATTTAGATTTACAAAAAATATTGTATTTTAATGTATTTAAAAAGAACTGTCGTTTTCATTTTACAACAGAATCAAAGTAAATTTTAAAACCGAAAAATACTTTTAGAAGTGTTGTAACTTTGAGGGAAATTGTTTAAGAGAAAAGGGAAATTAATCTTTCTCTTAATTAGCAAAGTTGGTTAGACGTTACGACGGGAAATTCAAGGCCAATAAATCAAGGTGTTACTTTAGTTCCAAACGATTGTAAGACGAACTGTTCTTAACCCACAATATTCGAGGACACCCTTACTTATTTTCAACATGGTAACTTACAAAAGGTTTTGAGTAATATGAAATGAATTTAGCGAGATTATATATATATTTTATGCGATTGGACGTAAACGAACAGACGGGTCACCTGATAAGTAATAAGGAAATCATCTGATAAAGAATCACTGGCACCTATGGACATTTGCAACACGAGAAGTATCACAGTTGCATTTCCGGCCTTTGAGGCAAGGGTAGGCTCGTTTCTTATAGATTTGAAGGTTATATTGGTCCGGAAATGCTGCCACTAGGAATTCATTTCAGAGAATTGTCATACGTTGATAAAATGCACGCGAAAACCGTACAGTCGACGATTTTCAACCATCGAGATGACACCGATGGAATTTCATTTTACGGCGAATCATTCGGTAATGCAACTTAACAGCAGGTATCAATCCGATCACCTTCAGAACTTCTTTAACAACTTAAGTTAACTTCAAAACACTCTCCGTGGTAGATCTTGTAAAAGATGCAAAGTGACGTAACGTCCCTACGAAGCTCTAAAGTGTCGAGCCCTAAGGAAATCACACAGTCGTCGACGATTCAAGCTATTAAAGATTAATTACTATATCACTACAATGTCACTTGATAATACAGCCTGTTATAGTGATAAATTAAGCATTAAAAATAATTAGCTCATGAGTGCAGTAGCGTGAACCTACTTATAGATATATACTACAGGGTCGTAATTAGCCAAGTGAGCATTAGATAGTACACTATTACCATGTTATAATTTCATCACGATATTTTTTAGCGCCAAAAGAAAACTAATTGCTACCGATGCTAAGGCTAACCTAAGTCGGTCAAAATACATTTATGAATAACTAGCGGCCCGCTCCGGCTTCGCACGGATATAAAATATATAGCCTATGTCATTCACTGAAAAAATAATTAAAATCGTTCCAGTAGTTTTGCTTTATTCATTACTGCCCGTTGCCCGCACGCGTTATTTTGATCAACCTCGTAGGGTTCAGCCTGCGTTTGTTGCAATGTAAGCGGAAAAAATGTAATTATTTACGACATCACATTACAAACCTCAAAAATAGTAGTATTTCTCCACTATTTAATGGATGTTATTATACATATAAACCTTCCTCTCCAATGACTCTATCTATTAAAAAAAACCGCACCATTATTCGTTGCGTAGTTTTAAAGATTTAAGCATACGTAGGAATGTAGGGACAGAGAAAGCGACTTTGTTTATACTATGTAGTGATTGAGTACACTAATATTAAGGTTAAGGTGAATTGTATATTTCATTCTTTAGATGCAATTATAGTTGTTTCATATGCTGTGTATATTTGAAATCACTTCAAAGATTATCAAAACATGTAGAGTTAGGTTTTTTGGAATATTTTTTAAGCATATTTAAAAGACATTTATAAAATAACGTTGGTAGAAAAAACGTCGACGTGAGAGTTTTAAGCAAGTATCTAAATATATTCTTGTCATTTGTCATATTTTAATAGAACGGCTACTGTCCTGATAGAATTTTCTAAATGCAATCTCTTGAATTAAATTGTGTTATTCCTAAACTTATATAAAGGTAAATATAATCATAGTAAAGGTAGTATTTATATTTCAATTCTAATAGCCAGGATATATATTCTACTATAATATCCAAATTAACAGATGCGTAGAAATTACTAACATTTTTCTTTGTTTTTTTTTTTGTCCTATTTTACTACGAGAACTATTTTTAAGTTTAAAATCAACAGCGAGCATAGAAAAATGAAAATGCGCTCATATATGTAATAGTAGACACATAGATCTACAAACGCTATAAAAATATCTTAATAAAGAGCAATAATCCCAAAACAGAATGAATTAAGACGAGTCACAGTGTCTATTTTTAATTATGTATATATATAGTCCTGTAGTAATCTTACCTGATACTAAGCCCATAAAGGGAGTCAATTGTAAAATATAACTACCAAATATAATCGATATGATTGTTGCTATAGATTTTCAAGTAACGAAGGATTACTAGGCAGACAAGTACTAATAAATTTCCAAGCCTCATTTTGATATACTAAAATTTTTGATATGTTATGGAATGGCAATACAAACCTTAATAATAATGTAGTCTAATAGTAAAGTACCACACAGGAATAATGTAGATTCCTATTATTGAAAATTTTTCAGAAGGGGATAAGAAGGAAGGAAAAACAAGTAAATATGTTAAAAAATAGTGCAAATTCAATAATAGTCAATAAAAAGTAGAAAGATCTAGCCAATTACGATTAATTGTAATAGATACGGACCACCAAAAACGTCACAACTGCACCATTGTTACTTCAAATAATCTGAATCGTGAATGTACCTTAATATCGCGAGAAGGACTCTGTACAGTGGAATCTGTAAAAGCTGGTATTATTGTTATTGTAAGAATTTAAGTTAGCTATTCAGTCGCTAAGCTGACAACTAAGAAGCAGAAATAACTACAGCAGAAATGAGTAGTCTTCTGGGGTTCATTGTGAGATGAAATGAAACTGCCAAACAATTGTGACATTTAAACTTAATTAATTTAAACTAGACGTTAATACTTACTTTAGAACAACGCAACAGGAGCACATTAAGCTGAAGGGATCAATTTAATAGGCTTCATTGCTGTACCGAAATAAACTTTCCAATCGACAAGAAACAGTCTTGGCAATGTCGAGCAGGATAACACGTTGAGACGTCGTTGTTCTCTTATTATCATGAAATCTACCGCGTTTGTATAATTGTGCAAATGGGTCCTTCTTTCCACAACTGTTATACGAAATGTCTCAATTAATTTTTGAAGTATAACAAGCATGGTTTCTTTTATGAGCTAATAGTAAAAATGTAATGTATTTGGGTATATTTTATATTGCGCAGTTGCGAACTTTTGGTGACTTTTAGGGTAGTAGCAACGCGCTCGAATAGACAATTATGTAATTGGAAAGTGACCCTTCGGTTCGAACGGATTACCGGTTAGGGTTGTTAAAGGGACCGAACCCTCTTAGGGCATTCGAGAACTCGTCTCACACATTTGACATTTCACAGGGGAACGAGAAACGAATTTCACGGCATCTAGAGCGCTTGTGGCCGCATTAACTATTTTAACTGATAATATTGGGGTAGACTAATATTCAATTTGTTTTCTAATTGGAATTACGTACTTCTATGCATCTCATACAAATGGAGATGATTTTAAATTTAATGCTATTATTTAATTGTAAAATACAATGTCTATTTGAAAGATTTTAGCCCTATAATAAACTCTCTCGATTTCTATAAATACATAGTGAATGTTTGTCTTTTGAGTTGTTATTTGGTTCAATGCATGCTACAGGAAAAATATAAAAAAATGTGAATAGAGTTATCGTTGTATTTCAAAATAAAATAATGTCTCCTTTAAGTAAAATTTAAATGTACAATATTTCATTTATACTATGTTTCGATTGTTTTTTCAACTATCTTATTTTTGGTCAAGTACCGAAAAACGCTAAACATAATGCTTTAAGTTTAACTTTTTTCGCAATTATGATTTTAAAATATCTATTGATATACATGAACGTTGAACAATGTATATATACTTATAAAATGCTATCTGTAGATGTTTCATATTATTAACAGTAGTCCGGTGAAACTGAGAAGATCTTGCCAGGCTAACAGTGTAGGTCAGTTAAAAAAAAAACATATGATTAGTAAAGAGATTTACATAAATTTACTCAATATTAACTTACATTAAATACTTGCGACAATGACGTAACTTAATTTAATAAGGTTTATTGTCTTTCAAGTTAACAGTTGACGTTAACACAACATAAGAATTCTTAATTTTTTATATAAACAAAATAAAGACAAGCTGTGGTAAACATACCTACTGCGTACAGCCGTTGAGAAATGTTTCCATTAAATTTGATCTTGTTATATTTACAGTGGTATTGAAGGAACCAGTTTCCATACTCACAACATTGTAAGAATTATTAGCTCGTCATAAATGAATTTTGTTGGTAGTTAATATAATTGAAGTTTTATATAACCTGAATATACTGTTGACTTCCAAAGCAGTAGCTAATCCATCGAGTCACGCAATAAGTTTGAAAGCGAGTAAATCTTTCACGAACTATTGTAACATTCATTAAAATTTCTTCCAACGTGCGTGCGATAAACCGACCCAGGAACTGGGACTTGTGCCGAGAACTTCGACTTATCTCACTCACGTAGAAGGTCGTTATGTTAAAATGATGGCGGTGGTTAAACACATGCTACATTTACTCGAAAGTTCATGTTACACCCGAATAACTTCTCGTTTAAGAGAAGGGACCCATTTGTTAGTAAAAACGCTCCGAAAGCAGTGTCGAGCTCATGATACACACAGATGGGCTCTGTAATTTGATCTTCCCGAATTTAGGAACAAAAATAATCACAATAATGCTGTATAAAGTTACTTAATATATTCTGTCAAATTTAATCAAAAAGTATATATACTTTACTTTGCAGACGTTGAAAGACTGGAAGTTAGTATTTGGGTGTATTTTTCCGGCAATGTTCAGAATATATGAATTTCTTCAAAATCTTCGTATAAATATTATAAAAGCATTCTTTGTCATTAACCGAATGTTCTGTTTCCATAAGTTGATTGAAGCTAAGCTTGTGACAGTTTAGGTTAATATAACTCATGAAATGTTAAAATGAAAACCAAAAGTTTAGGTATTATAAAATCCTCACTTCACTGAATGAGTTAATTGAATGTTCCGAGAATAATACCCAAAGATATTGAGTTAACACTTCCTTTTCATTCTAAAGAAAATCAAGTTCAAAATCAAATAACAATTTCACCAGCTAGGCATTTGTCAGAAATATAAACTGTTAAATTACATTTAATTTAAATAATGAAGAAACTTTCGGGACACTTTCGTGATCCTAAATTTAATTTAATTTTTGTTAAAGTTTAATCCTGTAACAAAGCGGCTAGTGGCTATTTAATTAAATGACACGCCAAGAAGACGTTCTGAGGGTTTCTCTATTGAAGTGAAATCTTTTCAATAGTGATAATACTTATTTACTTATTTAATAAAATTTTCTTAGATGTATCGCTGTATTTACTCATAGCTCAGAACATACACTTTTTCAGAGCTAAGTATATAAACTGGATTGCTTTCTATAATGATCTCGTTTTTAGCGAAGATAAGTATGAAGGAATCATAGTATGGACTATTTCTTATACTCGCCGAATTAGCTACCATTTCCATGTTGAAAATCTGTTACCAAGCACCTACAAGTGTGTTCAAGTAGTGATATTTGAGATCCAATCCACCTTTAAGTATTGCGTTTTAGGCCAGACGTCAAAAGTCAGGGAGCTTGTGGTCATAAATTGAAAACTATAAAGTAAAAAATATATAATTTTAATTACTGTTTAGGTTAAGTAATTAAAATAAATGTAACAGTTATTTGAAATCATGCATTTTAAAAGTGATACAATTTTTGCAATATTTTCTGATCATTAACTCAAATATTGCAAAACATCAATTCTGATTGCTGATTTGCCTTAGAACTGTAGTATTTTTTTATATTAACAATTAAACTATATTGGCTATAGAATATCAGATGGAATGTATACCTTTTTTATACTTTCTAGATTTAGGCCTTAGATCACAATTTCAATTAATGTTAAAAAGCGATGTGGCTGAAGATTATAACACGCTAAACGTAAAAGTAGACCGACTCTTTAAGTGCAGCTGTCGGAACACAATAGGTACTTAGTGACAAATTTTCAACTTAGAGGCGGTGGCTATTCAGACGGATAATAGAGAGTGCCCTACTAAAATGCCATAGTTTCGTCATGATCTGTCCTTCCATCGAAAGCTATAGCTCATTATAGCATTCTAACTTAAATCGATTAAAACTGTGCCTGAACACGCTACCACTAATATACGTTTATTTGTTACTTTGTATAGGAAAATAAATATTTTACAAGGATATGACATATCTAAAGATTTCCCCCCATAGCTATGAACGTGGACGTAACACACGAGAAAAATACAACAGTCACTACTGTGTTTACTGGAAGGTATTAAATGCATAATATAGTCAAGCTTACGGGAGCGATTTTAGTTTAAAAAAAAATTTTTTTTTTTTTTATCGTACTAAAAATGAGTGTTCTGTTCAGAAGCAGAAGACCAGAAAGACTACTGTTACATTTTACTTAAATTAAACATATAAACTTATTGTTCCCGTGCGTTACTCGAGCGCTAATGAGAATTGTGCTGTTTGTCCAGCATTTTCGTGGGAACGTGTCGTAAACACGTGTCTTGGTGACCGCATAACAATGTATTATAGGTAATTCGCTGTCGATACGATCATGCTATGCAACGGTATTAGAACAGGCTGGTAGAAGTTGTTTCATACTAACTCATAGAAAGAATATTTTTCGCATTTGTCGGGTACGATTACTACCGATGGAGGTAGATAATACGCTAATTATATCTAGAGATATAAACAAATGAAACTTATTTCATGTCGAATATATTTGTCATCGTATATTTAATATTCTATAACTAAATTTGAGGACTCAGTGAGACAGGATATATGGTGAAAGCAAAGAGAACATTTTCGAAAGGTTGCATTGTTATCTGATACACGCTAGAGTGCTCTTAAGCCGCTTACGAAGAGGTATAATAATAGGAAACATAATAGAAACTGAATCCCTTTTAGTTGAGAAGCCTTTACGGTAGGCATACAAAGCGAATGATGATATTCGATTAAAACATTTGTGATAAGTACTATGTTAGTTGGTGCCCATGACTTCGTTCACATGAAAATAGTTCTTTGATGCATGGGCTCTATATGTATTTTATACATTCATTTTTTTTTTAATTTATTTCGTAGCTTTTGTTTCAGCCCCCATGGTAACCTTAATTTGATGTATAGGGTGAATAATATATATAGAACAAAGTATTAAGAATAAGACGCATTGAGCCGTCATTAATAAAGACTCAACAATTTAAAAATACTTGAGTGTTCGACACTATTTAGATGGCACGCCATGTTCCAATTATAAATTTATTACGGACTGTCTTTTGTTTATAAGCCGTAATTTTATCGTTACAATAATTACCTTATAGTGCCTTTACTGATTTTATTGCTCAATTTTATCATCAATACTTAAAAGCGTAATGATAAAAATAATATAACTTTGATATTACACCGGAAAGACCCTTATCCGCCGGTAACTCCTCAAAATTGATTGATTAGATTAGTTCAATCGTTACCGAGATTATCGGAGACACCACAGACATTAGAATTAAGGAATACGTCTTAGCTTTTGACCAATTTTTAAAATAGGATGATTAAAATAAAAATCGACATAAAATCGATCGTATACTCTTTAAAAAAATACCTGAAGTATTAAATGTTTACCAAAATACACAATAGATAATTACTTAGGAGAACAAATAGTAAAAAAATTGATACCTCTGTTTTAAAATCACATTGACAAACTAATTAACCTTTAATGAATTAAATATTTATTGCACTGTAATTATGTATTAAAAATATAATGTATGAAAATGTTCTCAAATAAAGGTCTATATATAAAATAAACCATGATATGTAAAATCTTTATTATAAAAAAAAAATACGAACTATCTCAAAGTTCACGAGAGCGAAGGCGTGGGTATGGCTAGTGTAATAAATACAGTAAAATTCGCCTCATCCTCTTTCAATAAGCGCACCACGTGCGAGACAGTCTTCTATTTAGTACCATAATCCTGAGTTCTTTTTAATGTCCATTTAATATACTGTATACGAAATAGGATAACGATAAAATATTCCTTTTAACTTATGATATGCATATCTAATGTATCACAAAAAAGTAATTTCTGTCTTTAAAATACTGTTTAAATTAATGAATATTAATAAAACTATTTTTTTTTCTTTTATTTGTGATTAGGGCTTGGTCACAAATTGATCGTGTCACACCAGTGATTACCACTACTACAAATACTAACAAATTGTAACGGTTTTTCATACTAGACATAACCAATTTGTAAAGCATTCTCGCTTCCTCGGTTGTTGGGTAAGCAAAGATGTTATTACATATACCGACGGATCTTAATGAGTCATTAATTTTATTTTCGAGTGCAAATTTCACTAGCTTAATGTTCGAAACTGATGAAAGGACTTTCATATATTTTTCACTTTCTATTCCATTCCATTGGCTAAGCAGTCATGACGAAATGTAACAGATGGAACCTAAAACGCATAGTATAGTTATGGAGTTGCAGTTAGTTACAAAATTACTATTAAAATATATAAAAGGGGGTCAAAATTAAGCTGGATAAGATCATAATTATTATGCAATAACAGAACTATTTTCACAAGAACGAATCTTATAATATCAAATAAGTAATCTAATATATCTATCTATATACTTAAATAAAAGGATACATGTCTGACTGACTTCGGGCGCGCATCATGCAATAGAATTTAAATGTCAATAATTTTTTTTTAATTTCAAGGCTTAGACACTTGGCCTTTATCTAAAATGATCACGTTATCTTCATTGAATATAACGTTATTAAGGTTTTTAGAAACTACTATTTTATAAGCATTATAAAGGTCTAAAGAAATGTTGTAAGCAAAGTATACTTTTAAAATGAATCTTTTCTAACATTTGTTTTTTTTATTGTGAAATAATGCAAATAATATCGATATATTCATTAATATGATGCTATCAAAGGGAAATATTGTTCATTCAAGCATATTTTTTATACGTTTAATTGTACGCTTTACTGTAAATGCACCGTACAATTACCTGATATGGTGCACGAAGTAAAACTAATATTGACAACGTCTAATCACTAGGTTGTATGAAAAAAACCTGTATAATATCAGCGCAGTTATTTGTAAACTAACTAGCATTTGCCCGCAACTTCGCATGCGTTTTTTATACTGTATTTATTTTCGACTCTTATTTGATGGTTTCTAACAGTAAGACTAATAAATTGACTAGGCTATCAATTTTAGAACGATATGCCGACAATAAATACATGCTTGCGAATTGCTTAATATCAATTTTCATAAATATGAGTTAAAAAATGTCGGATTATGTGGTACATACTTTTATTCCCTTTTTATGGTGCTAGTTCTCGTTATTTGGAGTATGCTTTGATATGTCAGTTAGTGAATCAGGCAGCTAGTTTTTCTTTTATATATATACTTCATAACATATAATCTATTTCTACAACGTAGTAACGATGCCGTACGAAATAGTAAAATCATAACATTTATCACAGCTTATTAAGTCTCATCACTTTTTGTTTATGTAAGTAGGTAGTCATTCCTGTCTTAATAATAATAATGGTATCAGCGAGTGTAGCTTGCTTAAACATTCGCATTCAATTTGAATAGTGTTAGGGCTTTTTCTACACGGTGGTAGGACCTCGTCTAAGTTCGCCTGGTTAACTACCTCCTATACCGATATCCGTCATGTAACTATGCTACAATTTTGACGTGATAACGTCTTATAAATCGATGAACACCGGCTACAAGAATGATAAAGCATGACTCATTGTCATGTTCCGGCTAAGTCAAGCGCGCAAGCGAGAGCGCGAAACAAGCGACAGAGAAGCGCGATCAGCTTGTGACGCTTAATTTTTCTTATGACGTTATCCCGTGAAATTATCGTCCATAAACCGACTTTACAGACAACCAATTTTTTTTCTTGACAACCATACCGCGCAGCATAGTCTCTTGGCCGTCTCATTAAGTAACAGTAATGTATTACACAGAATTTCTTTAAGTAACTCCTTTGACGGCATTTTTAAAAATTAAATACTATTCTCTAAAGCTACTTAGCTAAGGTTATTATATAAGGGATTCGTAAAATAGTTATGGTTTTAACCTACCGGTATAAGTAACACATCATCGACCAGTCTTAACGATTTTAATTATGTAGTTAGTATATGGAGTGTTCACGTAAGCTAGCAACACCAGATCGTGATCAGTTTCTGAACAAATAAATTTAACATTTATGATATACGTATCACATAATTTGCAGTGTTATCGGCCTTACTACATGTAAATACGCTACGAGACAGTTAATTAATTTCTTCTACACCGAAAATATACACACGCCTCCGTTCAAAAATAGAAGTATTATAACATATGCATTCTGTAACTTTACATGATTCATAGGAAGAACTAAACCCATAAACTTTTCAGGAAATACCTTTTCACGATCCTTTCTGTACCCTAAACTTTAGTAATTTGATATAGTTATCTCAATTTGCAATTATTTCTGAAACATGACAGATGCTCTTCTACTAAAATTGTAATTTCACATTATTTATACACATGGGTAGTAAATATTTTCATATATGATGTAGAATCACCATTTATATTCTCGGAATATTTGCTGTATGAAAAGAGTCGAGACGAGAGTACTTGATTAAATTGTGACGAGTTAAAAGAAACGTTCTGGGACATTTTATTTTAAGTACCCTGTAATATAAAAGGTTGCTAGAAAATTATTCGTATACGATCTAACAAACATTCAAATTAAAGTTTTCGAAGACAAGGTATATATTCATTTCACTTTATCAAATATGCTCTGTACTATATATATATTAATTATAATAATTATCTACACACATCGGTTAGCAAATATGTGTACTACACGTTTTTATTTACTAAATTACACTCGAGATTCAATGGTTTGGACTTATTTTAATTTAATTAACTACGACACTCATACTTGTATAATGTAAAAATACTTGGGTATTTTGATAAAACTTCCACTTATACTAACTACTCTATTGCAACGTAAGCACAAATGGCGATGTAGCCCACTACCTCTCGGCTCTTGAGGCGTTACGTCATAAAATCTGAGGCATCATAAATTACAAAATCAACTCAAAATATAATTTTAAAAAATATGTAATATTTATAGAATGTTTTTATACTAGTTCGGTAAAATTACTGTATAGTACCTGAAGGCAAGCACGGTACAATTCAGAAAAAAGTGCGACATCTGGTAACTAATTACGTCGGCAGTCCTCAACATCATGCCGTCCTGCAGAAATTAAGGTGTAAAGAACATGATATATTTGGAGAAAGACCCCACAAGTAAGGCATCATAAAAAATTCCAAACTTCTGTTGACTTGCAGAGATAAAAATAAAGAATTATGTTCACTTATAATTACCGACAATATTAAAAAGGCACATTTAGGTTTGTATTAGAGTGTATAATAATTTTATTCTTTCATACATTAAATACTAATTCATAATAAAATAACAAACAACAATAGGTTGAGTAGTTTCCAATACATTGTATAAGTCGGCGTGAAGGTTTCATCTACCTTCAAAAATTATTCATGTGTACCTTTAAAAATATTTTAGTTACTACCTTCTAACGCAAACCGAGGGAAAAAGTATACAAGAGATGCGTAGCGGAGATTGAAAGTTATCCTCCGGGAAAGAGCCCTCGAGTCCGCTGCTTGCGTTATACAGTGACACTGCATTCAATAGCTATCAACACGTACGACACTACATCCCATATAGCTCCATGTTCACACTGTAAGTACATATGTTCTGTAATGGACCTTTATCTTCTTTTTCTTAATTAGTTGCAGTCTAATTATCAGAAACTAAAATATATTTACACACATATACAGCATGTACGTATATACGCATATATCTTGCATAAATATATACATGTATGGTTAGTCACATTCAAATACGCGGAATTTTCATGCAAGGTTCGCCCATCTTGGTTCCTTCGATTTAGTTGTCATTTTGACTGAGTCCTTACCGCGTTCCTGTCCAAACTGGGTGAAACTGTAGGTGCCATTTCCGTTACCAGCGTCGGTCTGTCTAAAAATAAGGAGTGGGGTTCATTCTTGCTCGAGTCGTCGTTCCGTTCACATCTATACCAATTTCTGTACAGTCTAAGAATAATTAATACAGCAAAACCCTTTGGAGGCCCGTCATCGAGAGGTCACACAACGATTTTGCCCTTGGCGGTACTAACACTATTGACGTCACGCTTGCATAAACTCAGTTATAATGTTAGCGTCGTCTTGGACAGAATTGTTTAAATTGCCATTTCATGTAAATCCTATACATATTCTCCATCATATAGATTAATAAATTGACAAATTCAAATGTATAATTATTAATCTGTAAAGAGGTGGTGTTATATAAAATGAACTAAATGGCATACTCTAGGTATATTATAATTAATTGTTTGATGATACATATGTAACAAAAATATAATATTTCAGCACCCAAAAATAACTTAATTAGTACATGAAATAATAAACAAGTTTTCACTAAAATTATTCCTTATAAGTTATCGCTCGATGATGGCCATTTGTTTTCGCATCGCGAGCGAATATGTATATATTTTTTTAATTATAGTTATTCATAACTTACGTTTAACTACGATTGAGTAAAACTCACTGTGGTTTTCAATTTAAAGGAAAAAAATATAGAGTCAATCATATCTTGACAAATCCATGAAGCGAATACAACTGACAAATCTTGTAATTTCCGTTGTTTGGCAATTCATTCTATGAAAAAGAGGAGAAACGCAATCTGTGAATGCGTGGTGTTATTGTTCTATAGTCTTCATTACAATAGTAAGTACCTAATAAACTCTAAAAGTACGCTTGTACTAAAAAACGTTGTCAGTTTCTGTGATAAAGCGAATATTTTTATTCCCGAGGTAACAAAAGCGCAACAAAGACAACACAAGAACACGACTCTGGAAGCCGCATTTCAGTTTTCGATTCCAATACAATACAAATATAAGCAATACAATATATCGTCAGTACAGGTGCACTATTCAAATGGAATGTGGGAATAAAATTGATTGTTAGAGCCGTTTTCCATTTAGATATGGAAATTCAGGCAGTGTGTATGACATCGTAGTACGGCCCGTTACTAAAAATATTCCAATGCGTTTCTATTCTTTTTTGTTTTTAACAGGGATTCGTATGGAAGTTATTATAGTATTAAATACTATATTAAGAACTAAAATTGTAAAATATTAATTACATAAACAAACCACTTTTATGATCATAATAAACTTCTATATTTTACAATGAGATTTGTTGTTTAAGGAAGTTTTAATTTCATATAGTAATGATCTGTATATATATATATATATATGTACTTGATGTGAAATGTATACTCAGTTGATAACATTTTTGGTCACTGCTTCGAGCCACATATGTTCACATCTTTGTGATTGAGTTCGATCTTTTGGTGAAGGAAAACATCGTGATGTAACCATAGCATGGTTGTAGGGCTTTTTCTAAGCCCGCACGGCAGGTGCATTACAGAATTTCAGAGCCAGACACCTCTAGGTTTAGCGTGATGACCATCTTAGACCATAGCATGGCTTAACTTCAGATAACATTGTGGTCAAACGCTAACCTATAAAGTATAAAAAAACTTTGATAACAATCCTGACTGATGTTCCTACTCAAAACGGGACCAATCCTAAGTTCGAATGAATTATAAATAAGACTAGTTGCCCACCACAGCTTCACGTGGATGTAGTCACAAAAAAAAGAGACTACCCTTTAAAAGTCACGGACATGCAAACTGACTTGATAAGAACAACTACAATATTGAGACATTTGACATTGACATTAGGTATGGTATGGCTTTTCCAAGGCCACCTGACTAGCAAGCACCCTCAAGTTAAAAATCTATCACCAAGCACCTATGAGTATGTTCTGGCAGTTGCACTTGAGAACCAGACCCTGTTGGTTTCACACTGTCATCTAAGCGCCCTTTATGAATTCTTAGAGAAAAAGGCAGATAACATTTAAATTGCTTCTTATATAAACGACAAAGTTATGTGCTGCTAAGCTATGGACAGAACTAGAATATTTTTATAATCGCCAAGAAGATGGTTCGTATTCATTTTAGATGGGGAAATTTAACTTTTTATTTTTGAATTTACGCCCTGAATTAGCCGTTGGGTACAAAATGTAATCCCGTCTCGTTCTTAAACTCCGTTTCCACAAATATATTCAGCATCGTCGGGCTTTTAAGCAATTACGTAATAAGTTTCACTTGCCGTCGTGTTTTGTCTGCCTTAATCCCCGGGGGTTTCAATTTCTGGGGCCCGTCGTTACTGACAATGTACGGACGGAACATTCCTAAAATTTCAAATTCCTAGAATTAGCGGTTTGGCGTGTGGATAAGTGGATGAGTCCGTGAGTCCGTAAGGGTTCTCCTGAAACTTGTGTAACCGCCTTCTTCGTATATTACGTAAACCCCTTGTTTGCTTCACTACCCAGTTATTTAAGTAACTACTATGGATCAATAAACGAACGAAATATTAAGAAAAAGTTATATGCAGATATTATTTTGGTGCTATCGAGTGTTTTATGATTCGTAAAAGTATTTTACTGGTGAATTTAATAGACTATCAACTTTGGAATGACCTATAATTTTAGTGTATAAAATTTAATTGAAATCTAGCAGGCAGTCATGCAGTACCTAACTCTTTTCGACTCATAGTTCATAGCTTATAAAACTATTACAAATATTTTTCAAATTGTTCATTTAACAAGAGTATTAACAATTGTTATAATCTAGGTCGATCTATTTCGAAATAGCATATCCTTATAATGCCTAGGTATTACTTTTCTATTAGCTAAATCTGAATGTATAATTTTTTATCTAAGTAATTTTTAGAGGATATTGATTTGGAACACTCTGGTCCCATGTTTCTTAAATAAATATCAGTTGTATTGTAGTTGGGATTGGTATATCAGTTGTATTTTATATTAAAATTTAAACTGGGTGAAATCACGAGCGATTGCTGTTGTAATATAAATAAAAATATGATTTATATATTTTAACATATACAATTTTTTAAAATTCTTTGTCTAATAGTCTTGATTTTTATTATAATTCAGTTTTTTTTTGTTAACAAAAATTCATATGGAATAAATTAGCTATCTAGAGAAATAATATGCTTATAAATGCAACCAAAAATTAGATTTATGGAAGCTGAAATTGTAAAGTTCAGTTTAGTTCTACGATGGCATTATAGAAAATTTTCCACGATTTCAAGATAAACGCGTTAACTGATGACGTCAATCAATCATGTTCAAAGTTGGTTTTGAACACTGCGGATTACTGGTTTAAATATAATTGAAGTATTTCGGCTGAAATACGATATTTATAGTAATATTTCCAAAGAATTTAGTTATTTATTTATTACTTTCCGAGTCATCTTCATTGTAATTAAATCACAGATTATCACGTAATACGTGTACGTGTTACGTTAACAAAATTGGCAAACCAGTTGGAATAAGATAGACAGATTAAATAAAAACAATACAGTTATATCTCTCTTAATAAATATTATGGAATGGTATTCAATCACGTTTCTCTCTTTTATTATTTTTTTAATAGTCCAATATATTGATCTTTTCCATAAAAGTAAGATACTATTTTAGAAGTCCTTGTTAAATAAATCAAAGAAAAAGTATACGCAGCTAATGATCACGTTTACTTCGTGTCGCCATTATTTTGAATTTACAGAGTACGAGAAAATGTTAATATGAATTGTATTATTACAATATATTACAGCTATCGTAATGAAGCGGAATGAGTTTCATTTTTTTATGTAGTAAATAATATTTCATCGTTGCGACGTAATACTTTTCATGAATAGTAAGGTAGGTCACGAAATGAAAATGGTTCGTGGAATATTTGAAAAAGTAGTATAATAATTTTATGGAAGCTTAAGTTTCTAAGTTGTAATAATTCTGCTACTGACAATTAAATTATTGTCATGAAATTTTAAATACTTTACACAATACTGTTGTTGTTTTCCATCTAACAGTATAGTATACATAACTCTTACGCTTTTTGTCTGACTACGCAAAAATAGGGTTAAGTTTTTCGATTGTTTTATTAATTCAGAACGCACTGCAAAACTATTAAGTCGATTTTAACATATGATGTATCATTAGATTTGTCACAATTCCTTATCTAATATAAGCTATTAACTCTGTTAATTACAAACCGAGTGGGATAACAACAGGTTTTTTTTTATTAAGAATACTCAACAACTCTTTCATAAGAATTATTTTGTTATACTATAAGCAAAAACTTCCGCAATGGTTTTTTTTTGTTATTAATATTTGTAAGAAAATTATTATTATGTATTTATATAATTCGTTCAAAAACCAGCGTCTTGGATAATTATAGAGTAGATGAAAAGAAACGAAATGAATTACAGTAGTTTTTAGAAATGTCTTTAATATTTCCTTTACCTCAAAGTAATTACAGACTTTAAAAATCTTAAACTATAATTTATTTACATTCATTATCTACGTTTATATAACAACCTTACAAATTATTTTATATACAAAGAAAATTGTATTATGTCAATGTTTAATACCTTCTATAATCAATCGCTTATCTGCAATTTTTACAACTATATCACATTTTCAATTAATCCCTAGACCCAATTTTTACATACATAAGATTATTCACATTTTATTTGCAATTTCTGTATATATAAGATAAATATCCTCATCAACCTTTTTGGCCGTTCTGAATATAACCTTAAGTTTGGACTTGCGTATGATATATCGTCAAGAATTATATTATAAAACAAAGTCGTCCGCCGCGTCTGTCTGTCTGCCTGGATGTTCGCGATAAACTCAAAAACTACTGAACGGATAGTAATGCAAACTTCACCAATAGATACGGAGAAGGTTTAGGTATATAATTTGTTAAGGTTTTTTTTTTTTTAATTGGTTGGGTTATAATGATAATTGTTGAAAGAATCGGAAAAAGTCTAGCCGTCTAAGAGCTTTCGTCGAAAACGCTGCCTAATCGCTTTGAGATAAAACAAAACAATGCATACTGAAATATTCCTCTTTTATAGATCTACAAAAATGTCTACGATGGCACATACCTATCTTTTTAGGATAGCCTACTATATTCTAAAAATGGTCACATATAATGAAGTAATTGGAAGGCTATTTAGACGGATAGAGTATTAATCCTTATCCAATAAAATACATTACTTACCTTAAGCATTTCATGCACATAAGTACATATTTTTTATTAGCAGGGCAGGACAACATCCGCAGGTCCTGCTAGTTTAATACAAAACGGAGTTAAAATATTATTATAGGAATGTTTGACAATTATTAATCCTGAATTTATCTCGATTTCCCGTACATATTTATACTTAAATTTACTATACTCAGAGCGATCGAAAACTTTGACGAGGACTATACTAACAAGGTAACGTAGTATTACATTTGGTTACCTATGAGCAATCGATCATTTTTTGTATTATTCACATGGCTTTATTATATATACCTTAAAATTGTATTGTCAAGCTTTTTATGTACATTTAGATATGTTATTTAATGAGGTTAAAATATTATTGTGATATTTTATGCAAAGTGTAAATAAAATGAGTTTGAATTTATTTTCTACTTAACAATATATCAAGTATATTTACACAACTGTCTACAAACTATTACAGAACATGAGGGCGCCGCCTCGATGAAGAATTAATCTTAACGTGTATCTTATAAGCATCTATATTAACACCACAGTTTAAAAAAAAAGTAAAACATTTTATACTGATTATTCACCAAAAAAAAAAGAGAGGCACTTTCGCCTAATTCAGTCTTCAATCTAATAATACACAGAACACAAATGACGTATATGGTTCAATTTATTTTGGACCGATTCCGATCGTCTCACACTGCTAGACTGTCGTTTCCAAGAGATCCGGGGAGGGTCAACAAAAACCATCTTTAAGTTCGGGATATCCCAGATCGGGTAATGCTCTTTTCGACCCGTTGCCTCTTGTATTATCGTGACGTACGCCTCGACCGGTCCGACCTAAACTGGCGTATCTCGTATCAGCTAGTTTATCTCTTTGTGCCACCTCATCATAATATCTCGCGTCATTCAAACCAGCGCTATACTTTTGACTCAAACTGTACTTATCTATAGTGGCATACTTTTGTACAGTAGCATACTGTCGTGCTGTCTCAGGACCAGCATTGGTTTTGGCCCTATCGAATGGTCTCTCCTCTGGAGGCAATGCACCGTCTAATCTTGCCTTGAATTCTTTATCCTTTCTTCTACGTCTACGGCATGCGCAAAGTGCAGCAGTAATAGCACATAAAAGTAATCCAATACCAGCAGCTGCAGCAACGTACGGAGACGGGAGTGGTATTGTGAAGGAGCAGTTAGAATCATCTTCATCGAAGCCTGATGGACAGTGTGCACTTCCGTCACACCAAAGTGAAATGGGAATACAAGCGTTCAGCTCTGGACAACTGAAAAGAGAAACACATTATTTACATTTGCAATTGGTGTACAATAAAATATTTATATAAATAACTTTACGTACCCATAACGACATTCCATAATCACAGCAGCAGGTAACACGCTTGACTCAGGATCATGTTCAAAACTTGGCTTTTTCATAAGTTCTATCCATTTTATTGAGTAATCGGCTTGTTCATGTTGAAGAAAGTCAATAACATAGCTTCGAGCGTGTGGTTTCAGAGATGTCTCTAAAGATGTTTGTGCAGATTTCCATCCAGGAGAAAATAATTGTAACAAACTATCATTATCAGGACATATTTCTTTAGCACGTGAAGTATCACGAGCTTCGTAAATGTACATACGATTAGGGGTAGTACAAAATGCTGAGGATGGGTTCACTTCATAACCTGGGATCTTGACATATAAATATCTTCCTTGAATTGGAGTGGCTTCATCTCCTCCCGGTTCAATAAGCCATGGTCTGTGTACACAAGCTACTTCAGCTCTAACACTTTCGGATATTACATTTCGGTCACCAACTATCTCTGGTGCTACAGGAGTCTGCCTTTTATCATACAACTTGATTTCTCCACTGCTTCCGCGAAGTCGTCGTTCACCCCAACCGGATGAACAAATAGTCTCATCTCCAGAACCAGTTGGAACAAATTTATATTCTCCTTCAAATGCAAAATCATCATAATCCTCAGTTATATTCATCATTGTTACAGTAAAATTGACTTCTACTACTGGCGCAGTTAATGTGTGTATATTTAAAGGTTCCGATCGATTAGCACAAATACAGTCCCTTTGAATAGCGATACCTTCCCAAGGATACTCAGTGATTATGATTTGAGCAAATCCTTCCCCTCCCATGGATCTTTTTGTTGGCCTGTCACATTGCCACCTACTAGTTCTGGAATCTTTATGTGAACCGCAATACTTATTACCAAAGTAAGTGTTCGTGAAAGTCAGCTGAACTCTTTCGCCTTGTTTGGCTTCAAATCTGGAGAATAAAGAATAATACGTTCATAGACATGATTATTTGGGCTCATCAAATTTATGCAATCAGTGTATATATATTACCTTAAAATGCAAGTTAAATTTTGGGCACCACCTCTACCGTAGTAAAATATTGCTCTAGGTGCCTGAAATCTCCCAGAATAGGTCAAAGCTGATTTAAAAACCCTGTCGCAGGCTGACTGTGAGTCAAGTAATGGCTGCCCTTGCTCGCTAACATCCACAAACTCATAACGGAGAACGAATGAAACGGGATAAAGAGCAGAACCTTGACGGAGTTCCTGTTGAAAAAAAAATAAACTTTAGACTCGAGCTTCATATCTACTCATACCGTGATCATAATCTAAACATTCCACTACAAACTATTTTTCGTATCTAAATAGTTCATATAATATATTAAATTATTAGTATGGAATTTAATCTTTTCCTCATTATTAAAACATTCTATGTAATCCTTAAGATAAAGTTTGTAGAATGTTGTTAATACATCCTTACAAATAATGTATAGTTACGAAGGTTACGCCTAACAAGATAATGTAAACTTTAATATTCAGCTGGAAACTTGTTCCAGTCCTTCCTTAGTTTAATATAAATATTGAATAATAAAGTACTTTTATAATTAATGAATTTAAGGTCTCCTAAGGGCCAAGTTTCTTTTATAAACTTAGGCATACTTGATTTTGATTAACTTACAAAATATTAAAACTTCTTTTACTTTGAGATTAGGTATTGTCTAATACTCATACTTTGTTTGTTCGTATGTTTTTTAATGATATTCTATTATATACAGTCTAGGTTGATTAAAATCTGACCTAATGTAACTGATAATATGGGTTATGATTGTAACACAATAAGCCAAGAGAGAGACTGGCTCTTAAGTGCCGCTATCTGAATAAACATATAGGTTCTATGCGACAGATTGTCAAGTTAAGGGTGGTGGTAAATGGCCAGAAGAGCATTGGAGGAAGCTCTATCACTGTACTATAGTTTCATTTCATAGTTGTCTTTCACCGAAACCTTCGATCATTTGAACATTCGAACATATGTCGATTGCCGCAGTGTATGAATACATTCATACAAAAATAAACTATTAATACAAATATGCTTCACAGTAAAGTAGATCAATTATTTAAATATCGATTATCTTTAAATTAAAAAATCATTGAAGCTTGTGCAATAAAGTGAAAACAAAGCAATTTTTTATTTTACAAATAATATACGGTAACACCTACTCAATGAGTTGCTATACACGACGCTTAAACATTTTTCATTTGAATGGCGCTTCAGTGGCACTTCAGACTAACGGTGTCCCGTTAAAGCATTCCATCACGAGAGGAGCATCACAGCACGTGCTCATTGCATTATTCACTAGGGCAAATGCAACGCCGTGCGCGCGTGACTTATCTACTCGGTCCGCGATGAATGTTTCACCGGGCAGAAAAGTTCTACTCATTTAGAGAATGTACTAGAAGAGTCTACGCATATTGCAGTATTACGAAGACTTGTATTTATAACATCAGCTCATTTTATTAAATTTATTTATATAAGCTACAGTATAGACCAATTACATTTTGTTATCCCATACATAGAAAAAATTAAATTGTCTGTTTTTTTTTTGGCCACGGAATCTCTGAATCGACAAAACCGATTGTGGTGATACTTTTACTGGTACATAGAAGACTCTTGAGAACATTATTTAGATGACATATAATTATGTTTTTCTATTAAAGATAAGTAAAAAGTATTATATTTTACAGATTAAAAACTTAAAATCGCTAAAATTATTAGAACGGCTACATTGTAATGACAAGAAGTTAAAAGACAGTCCGTAGTTATCGAAGTAAAACTAGTGTCTTTCATGAAGCTACAAAACCATTTTCACCAGAGCGAAGTCGCGGGCATTCACGAGTTCCCAATGCTATTCTTATCATTAATAATTTGTAATTTGATAGTCCGATATATTTTTCCATAAATTACACTTAACAAAAAAACAAACTTTATTAGCTTTATACCCTTTCTGATTAAGTATATACATTTCCTAGAGAAAAGTTTTTACTTTTCAGTGGGGCCTTTACAGGTAATGTTCTCTACTCTTGCAGGAAAAAAAAAAACAAACAGCCATGCAATGTTTGTTACTGTTGTATTGTCGCTAATAGTTGATTTTAGTTAAAACAGTCATATATTTTCATTAAGACAGAGTTCTCTTCCAGCCACTATATGTCGTGTTATGTGAAAAAATGCTGCACTCTCTGTGACATTCCGCTAGCTGCATACGCGAGTACAAGCCGGGATTAAAGTTTAATATTTGATACTGTAATTAACTTTGTGACATTTGTGATATTGTTTACTAAGGAAAAATCAATATGGCGGTTGTAGAAAGTAATTAGCAATTATTTATAGCCACTAATAATATAATTAGTAAGTTAGAATGCAGTACGAATATTAAAAGTTAAAAAATCCCTGTTTGTACTTGGCCTAATTTGGTTAAGATACAAATTATAGTCTTCTTCATTCCCGAACATTAAAACACTAACTAATAATAACTGAATTGACTTTTGTGGTTAGTAACAGTTTTGTATGAAAAGCCAATTTCTATCGAATAATTGTTTAATGTATATACGTATATTACTTTGATACAAAGTACAGTTACCACTTTTAAAGATATCATTTATTCTGTCATAAAACCTCAAATTGAAGATTATATTTATATTACGGTCTATTTAAAAAAAAAACACATTGACATATTTCCATACTGACAGTCAAAATATTTGTAACCAATATGTCCCTAGAGAAATGCAGTCTTAGTTATAGGTATTTATTATTTCATCACACACGGCTACCAGTTAAGTAGTAATCATAAAAAACATTACAGTTATTTAAGTTCTGGAAACAAAAAGAAGCTAAGCAAATGCACACCTTTTTTACTTATCTAAATGCGGATATATTCTCATATTGCTAAGCAGTTACTAAAGTTATCCAGAACCGAAGTTTTAGGCTTAACATTGAATGGTGGTATAATTCTACTCAATGTAGAAAAAACTCCAAATTGCTTTGGTAAGAACTTAAAGCAAACAAATTAAAAGAAAAAGATCTAGGTAAGTTAATCATAAAAGTCTGCTCATAAATAAAATCCTTTGAACTTTTTGGAAATAAAAATATTAGGCAGTTTTTATTACTACAAAAAGTTTATTTGAATAAATGACAAGAAACTAAAAATGAAAAATGTAGAACAGAGAAAAATATTACTCATTATATATAAAGTTTCAATACAACACAATTTGGAAACGAAATAAAATAAAAAATGCCGATGTTTTTGAGAAACAGTTCGCTCTAGTTAATGCTTAACTTATCCTTTGGAAACAGTACTTTTTCTAGATTAAAGGTGGCACTAAATTTGTAGTAACAGTATACTTCTGTTGTAGTCCAGTGAAGCTGTAAAGGCCCGTTTGGTCAATAGCGTAGACAGCCCAAAAAAAAGAGTCTTCTGTATTATTGTTTCTAACATGAAGATGTGTTATTCTTGTAATTTATGATACATCAATATCTACCGACTGGACGTTCTTGTTTCCTATGGGCTCCCGTTGGAAATCAGCGCTGCAGTATTATTTGTATTATAGCATGTTGCTGAATAGAGTTACCAGTTGTAGGATATTAGTTTTCCTCTGTATATCTATAATTTAATTGTTTTGCCATGGTTTCACCAATAAAAGAATTTCTTTCTTTCTATTTCCTTTTCTGTATCCCTGATAACGTATATGTAAAATTTCATGACAAACAAATATCCGCATCTATTATGAATATTAAAAATTTGAATATAAATTTGTTTGTTTCGCTTTCACACCGTAACTACTCAACCGATCAACGTGAAAATATGCATACACGTTCTCAGGGGTACATAATAGGACATACGGTTTCATCCTTTCATCTAAGAGAAAGGTACTCTTCCCGAGCGAAACCGCGAGCAAAAACTAGTGTATAATATAAATAAGGCGAAGGATTATGTACATGAAGTGTATTTTTTCTTAATTCTTTTTTTGTAAGTGTTATTGAATATTACCTGCAGTATGGTTAATGCTGATCCAGACGTAATATAACTTTCGGATGGTGCACAAGGTCGAGTTGCTCTTGTCGCATTCGATAGAAGAGCGTGATCACAAAGCCGTGGTGATTCTTCACGACAAAAGGAACCAAGAAGAGATCTCTTGTCAGACATATCGAGCTGTTAGAAGTGAAAAAAATTAAAAGAAATTACAACTTTTCTATTAAAATATATCGAAGTTTCAGTATTGATTTTGTGATGTCCCGTTAAAATAAATACCTAAATGTTAGGATACAATTTCATTCAAGGCTATTTAATTCTAAACAAAGCATAAAAATCTAACATACATACGTATATGCACATTTAATAACCAAACACATACATTACCTATAATTATTGTAATTGTTTTTCGTTCTTCGTTTAGACGAGACCGCAAATGAATGAAAGATCGTTCGTAATTAAAGTGCCAACAAAAAAATGAGAAGAACTCTTAGCTCTTATCTATTCTAAATGCAAACTCAGGAATCTCAATGAATGGAACGAAACAGCGCGCACTGCAGTTGGTCGAGAACTCCGGTAAAAGTGCTCAGACACATTAAAGAAAATTAATGTTCAGCTACCGCCGTCAACTAGGGAGGTTGAGGTAGTTGGCAAAGTGAAATGGCACGATAAAGGCTAAGAAAATGCCAAATTATATATACCTATAACCCTCGCGCTTGTACAACCGCGTTAGTCTTTTAGGGTGCGGTAATTCAAATTACGTTTGGTAATATTTGAATAAACATTGTTATTGTCATAATAGTTACATTTTATTTTTATTTTATATTAATTTACTGACATTTTGAAAACTAAAACATTATTTATCATATGCCAATAAATACATTTATTGACTGTTTGTGAAATATTTCTCCCAAAAGTTGCATGGAACAGATTACGGTTAGCAATAAAGTCGATCTTTGTATCTACTTAACTAAAAAAGAAAAACAACATTTACACGCTAAATATATATTTAAATCAGTATTGACTTTAACTAAGTAACGGCAAGCGTGCCATTCGAAACTACATAAAGAGGATGCACACAATTAGGTATGCAATTTTGAGTTTTTAAGTTCTCCCGTCGTAAGGAAAAGGAAGTACCTAACTAAAACACAAATCGAAGAAAATTCAAAAAGCCTAAAGTCTACGCGTTTAGCGAAAATATGTCTAATTCGTTTTTGATTAGGTGTGATTTGAGACTAGCGATTTAGACTTAATAATAAAAAAATATTCGCTGCAAATTTTTTTTCAATACTGAATATATATAAAATAAATATTGAAAAAAAATCGGCAGATATACCCGTCTCTCTTTTTCAATCCATCCAGGTTCTTTTTAAACAGAAATAAATATATCTTAAAAAATTTTGTTTAAGGTTTATTAATGGACTGTTTTATTATTGTACGTGGTATAAACATTAAAACGAGTAATATATTTATTATCGTAATAGATAGTGTACCTTTCTATCAAGATCAGCGTCGGGTGCTGCGCCATCCCAAATCGTCAGCTGAGACGAACAGTCCTTTTGCTGATCGAATCCCGCCGGTTCCGTGCCCGCTGAGTGATACTTCACAAACGACACCCATACTATTTCATTTGGACGACCCTAAAAATCATAAATCTTGTGAGAGCCAGCAAAAAACTCAAGGCCCGGTAAAATATAGCATAGCAACCATTCATTTGGAATGCAAACCGAGTAAATAGAATTTTGAAAAGGTTAGTCTTAAATACTTTAAAACTTTTGTTTATTTTCGAAAATAGTCTTATAATGCAACTTATTTAATGTATATTGAAAACGCGGAAGAACTTAAGGCATCTGTACATACAGCAAATTGTTTCACCGCATTTATCGAAAAAATCTCGTCTCGTCTGTATAAACTGATAATAAACACCAGCGAATTTATAATATTTAAGCATTTAAACAAAATTGTATGACTGTATCTATTTTGCGGTATTGTTCGAGAACCTTCTAACTTAAAACAGTATGAACTGATTCCCAAGTTAATTTCGAAAGTAAAACGTATTTGTTTGACTTATTAATATTATTGTTATCACGTTAAGAGAAACTGTTGGTTACTTATGACTTGAGAAAAAATATATTGTTATGAAGAACGACGGGACTAAAATAATGGAAACACATTTTAAAAATAATTACGTTCACAACTATTTAATTGTAATAATTGGTAACAAATTGGTAACAGACTTGTGCGCAGCAGCGCATTACTTACATAATTACGTAGATATATAGAAAATACCTGAAAATAATAAACACAGGATGTGTTCGGTGGCAATGAGTGCCTCGGATTTCTAAGCACTCCGCTTGTTTTATCGGAGGATCGGAGAACAAAGCGACACCTGCCGTCCGAGCGCACGTACGAATGTGAATCTTTGTCCACGTACAACACCTGTCAGGAATAAATACAATTTTATTTCAAATAGTTATGATAGTTCTTTGAAAATGTACAAATGATATTTGCAATACTAAAAGAAAAAGTTGTTGTTTTTAAAGAAAATTAATTATGTAAGATATGCGTAATATTATTTTCATTGGCGCTTGTACAGTCAAAGTTTATTTTAGCATAGAAACCCTTTTTATTAGCAACTTGTTTTTGCTCGCGGCATCGCTCGTGTAATGTAGATGTTGAAAATAAAATAATCTCATTTTTCTCGCTTGTAATGCAGGTATTTTATAAGTGAAATTATGAATTTTAAAAATTGGTGAAGTAATATTAAGTTTATCCGTTACAAAGAAAAAATTAAATCTTTTCTCTTTATAATCCAAACCATTCTAACCAATACTATAAATGTGAATGTGAGTTTGTTTGCTTCTTACGCTTTCACGCCTTAACAACTCAACTGACCGTCATGAAATTTTGCATACACATTATCAGTGGTACAGAAAAGGGCATAGGATACTTTTAATTTTCAAAAAAGTTCTGTTCCCAAGAGATACTTCAAATTTATTTAAACGCGAGCTAAGTTGCTGAATAAACCTGGTAGTCGTATAAAGAAAGAAAGGGTTTTTGTTTATAAATAAACCTTATGTACTTATATAAAAATATAAAAAAGTAGTGCAAAGAAAAATATCTATATATGAAAAAGGGTCAATATTTTAAGTAGACAATTTTTAATGTCTTTTTTAACAAATAAATAGTAGTATTATTTCAAATCATAAACATTTTCATTAGAATGTCAATAAATCCATGGTCATACCTGAACTTCGAGTTCGAAACCGGGCAGATAGCTCAACGGCACCGGATGGAACGGGTTATCGTACGGCGACGTATGAAACTCGAGTAACATATTCGGGCCCCGACTGACAATATCTGGCACTGCATCTCCGCCACATAACCGTACTAATATAGGATAATCTCGGGTAGGGCCATCCCATACCGTGAGGTAATCTTGTACGACATTACACTGATCCCAAATCCTAATAACAAAAATATTAACATGATCTAAATCGTTGGCTCACTCCATGTATGAACCCTAGAAAAATAAGGGTATTACCGAAAAGTACCAATCTTACTTATGCCTATAAGATGATGCATAACTATATACATTATAGGCATATTTGTTCAGATTCTAAAAACTGCGAAACCGGGCTCTATTGTACAGGAAAATTATACTTCTTCGGACAAAGTTAAATGACATAGGATTTTGTTACAAAATTGTTTTCAGATCTTGAACAAATGATTTAGATGACGTCTAAATGAAAAAAGGACATTCTGTGAATAGCGGACAATCTAATTTTAACTATTTGCGTTATAAATTACTAGCAGATTCCAACTCACTTCGTTGGGCATTAAAGAAATGGCAAAGGTCGAATGAATGGAAAAGGTCTAATGCAAAAAGTAAGAAATCTAGAATGAGTTATGATAAAATTCTGTAATCGAAAAATGGTCAAAGTCGTATCGGACATTCGGTTGTTTTTATTGTAAATAATGTATAATTGTATAATTACAATAAGTGTATTGACTAAATTTTGATACAACTTTCGGTGTTTATAATTTCTTTATGGTGAAACTTTTTTTACATTGCTTCAAATTTTTTGGTCCATCTATCGCATGTCGTATTACAGTCTGCCGCGGAGTAGCGGTATTCGTCTATCGATCGCAAGTCGCATTACGGCTGGCCGCGGAGTAGTGGTAAAGTGATAGGCGCTCAGTAGAGCAGCCAAGGCCAATATGGCGGCGCCCATGGCACAACTCGAAATGATTCAGTGATATGTAAATAAACATTGTGCTCAGTTTTTAAAAATCTACGATCCAAAAAAATGTTTCACGTGCATCTTGGTTTCATAAAACCACACAATTTTTTTTTCTATATCTACTTACTTTAAAACACGTTGACTTCTATCATATTTCACTATTTGATCTTTGATATGTATTTTATGACTATTCGTCTGTCTTACTGCTAACAATACGTGCTTATCAGCCGGTATCTGAAAATTGGATGGTTTATTAACATTGCATCTTCACAACAAAAGCTAATATACTACTTTAAACAAAACCGGTCCCTTAGAAACAACGCGAGGGATCATTTATTTCGTAAGTACATTTTAGATGTTACTACTGAGTAGTTTGGCAAGAATTTTACATTACCACATACAACCATAATTAAGGTCACGTCTTGTGTTTTACATATACATTTTTACAAGCGATCTAGAATCATTAGAATATCGTAGAGACATTGGGTCCTTATGTGTGCTTTACCGCATGTATAACGGAGAGTGCTCTGAATAACTTTTTGATATGGTGCCCTCATCACCGTTCCAAGCTCGCGCCACCCGCCGTTGGCGAATTGCTCATCCACATACCCTAAAGCCCAATAGATTGGCAATAACCGTAAGGTTCTCTAGGAACTTCATTATGTGCACGCTAACGTTGTGGAATGGGTTACCAAGCACGGTGTTCTCCCAGGGTTATGGACATGGGGCTCTTCAAAAAATGATTGAAACATACTCTTCAAGGTCGACAACACAACAGTGATGCGGCTGGTGTTGGAGTTGTCGATAGGCGACGGTAACCATTTAACATCAGATAGGCCGTCTGCCTGTTTGCTGCCATTTGGCATAAAAAGATAATTCCAATTTCCGCAATATACTTTTCTATTCTTTAAAGTATCATGTTGTACCCAGAGATACGAGTCCAAAAATTAATTTATTTCATGTTTACTTGTAATAGAAAATTTCTCTTACCTTAGAATGTTCGATGCGGTACGTGCACGTAGCGTTCCGTGGATATACGCCAGGAAAGTTGGGAGACTGGATGCGGCAAGCCTTCAGATCGCAATCGCTAAGGATGCGGTCGCAGTAAGTACCGGGTACCCTCTCCCCACGCCACGCCCCCAGGGTGGAGTTCCCATACCGCAACCGAGCTTCACTTCGTCTTAGAAACTTGTATGCCAACTTGAAGTCGAAATTGTATCCAACACCCTATAACGACAGGGCTGTCAGCGGAACAAATAGCTTAAGACAAATGAAAGTGCTCTCATTAAGGTTCCACTAGACACAATGGAAACCCATCCACAGTAGGTACCCTCGTTTAGACATTATATAATTGTTTGAAACAATTTCGCAAATGTCAATCTCATTACTTGAAATACACAAGCATTTTCTAAAATGTAACCATTTATGAAAACAGTATATACATTTTTAGTTAAATTTGAATTACGTTCTAATGGAAACAAAATTGTTTATCCTCTATCTTACATTTTTTTTTATGATAAGAATAACATCGAAAGGATTCCAAAGATACATGTTGTCGTCCAAAATGACAATAAATTCTAAATTTGCTCTAGCAGAGATTTCAAATGGTTTCTACCGACGAACGAAAACTCCGTTATTAAATTGTGAAATTAAGCCAGTAATAATATTAATTATTATAATTGCGAGGTGGTTTTATCCCGTTCGACCCCTGGAGGGTGTCTGTAATCGTCGCTTAATGAATTGATTGAAAGTTCAACCCTTAGCGCACATAATACGGCTGCTAAAAGCAGATAAAGGAAAGGCGGCGAACCGTGAAAGCGGGCCGATGTGAAATATTAGTCAAGTCACAAGCGAAAACATGTAGTTAGTTACGTCACGTCAGTAAAACACAAAGGGATGCTTAGTAAGTGACTCTTAATGAAGATAAATACTGTTGTTCATTTATACAGATTAAGTTTACTACGCGCAAAAACTCCTAATTAAACATGTCACGATGTGATGTTAACAAGTTGCCTACTAAATTATATGGAGTTTATTTTATGTACCGTTGTCAATGAATTTACATAATAAGCGCATATATGATCAACAAATTCAAAGAACTTAGATTTTTTAATTTTATATAAATAACTATCCCTATCACTGAAATTGTTTAGGTAAAACTACAGCGAAGAAATGCCAGCTTCTAATTAATTTTCTTTTAGTCGTGGTGGTCAATTGGTTTGACCGATGGAATATCAATCCGATATCCGCAGATTCGAACCCCGGCATGTACCGACGAATTTTTGGGAATTCACGTACATTTACTCCTTTAAATTGGTATCACTATCGGCTGACGGTGAAGGAATCTGAACCTGAGAAATATTCTAGTAGTACTACCGTATGTGGGAAATATAGAACTGTGTTTGAAATCACCAATAGATCGTGGGCTGGCGTGGTGATTCTGCCTATATCTTCTTTCGGGAAGAGACCTATGGCCCTGCAGTAGCTGATGATTAATTTTTTTTGGATTAAATATGTATTAATACTTAGAATAATGCTAATTGTGAAAATAAATTTCATCAGCACTTATCACGAGTACAGTCAAAATTGGTGCAATACTTTCTCTAATGCTGAAAGTTATTCCATCAAGGTCTTCTAACTGTTATTTGATTCTATTAAACTGTCTATTCACTTAATTAATTCCCATCCACCTTTTATTGACCTTCAGTTGAATAGGTGTTTGGTAAACAACTGCACATACTTCAGCTTCAGACTCATGCAATTTTAGACCGTCCTTACACCTTACCAACTTTATTAATTATTTTATTTCAACATACATTCATTGTCTTGTGTGTTTTCAAACAATTTTGGCTAGTGGTAGATTGTCAACGTGGATTTGAACCCATACAATTAACGTGAGCTTTTAGTGAAGAAAATAAATCTGATCAAATCATTGGCATGTTGGTAGTGTATTTTCCAAAGGTCGTATAGCAAATTACCAGTTTCATGTTGAAAATCTTTCACCAATTGCTATAGGTCAATTACGGTAAATGCTATTTAGAGTGAGTTTAGGGGAATCAGAACGTGTTTCCATCTTCGGCTATATCCTAACTAAATATCAGATCTGTGATAAAATACTGTATCTACCTTAAAAATATGTATAATTTTAATTTACCCTTCTCAATATATCTCACCTGTTGACTGAGCTTGTCTAATCTTAAAGTCATATTTATGGAGTCAGATTCACTAAAGTAGACAGTGTATCCCCAAGCAGAGCCACACCACTGTCCTGTGGGCGGTGAAGGGCTGCGTTCTACGATGGTCATGTGACCATCAGGGCAACCGTCTGATGTGAACGACACAAACTTACCCACAGTGAAGGTGTCGAAGGTCAACTGAAATAGACATGCTTTTTTAACAATTATTCTATTAATTGAAACTCTAATGTATTGATGGTGTTTTGAATAATCTATTTCTTTTGTTCTTACTTTTTTATGAATTTTGCTAAACATGAACCTATTAATGATAAGTGACGTCTATAGGTAAAATTTTCAAATTACCTATTTCATTTAATGAAAACCAATTACCGAAAGAATGTAAACGCATCACTTCATGGCTTTATTTAGCTGCACCTATACGTTTAATAGGGTTTTCGTTGTGTTTGTAATTGTCAGGACAACGTTTTTATGAATAATGTAAAAATCCATAGGGGCATAAGCATAATGAATCGGCCGTAGAAAGGCATTTTAAAGAATACTTACGGGATATTTATATACTAATAAGATTTTCGAGAAAAAGCAAAATATATACAAAAAATGCACTATATTTGGTTAGAATGGTATGACATATTATGAGAAGAGATGAAAGTCATGTAACAAAAAAAGTTTTGAGTTTGAAAGTGGACAGATATAGAGGTAGAGGAAGACCGAAAAGCATGTGGCCGGATTGTGTTAATAATGATGTATATAAAAATGAATACTGAAATTACATCTAACAGGGGAGAGTGGAAATAGGAAAACATGTTGTGCCGACCCTACTTAGGTGGGATAAGGGTAAGATGATGATTATGGTGTAATAAATAGAAATCTCGATATAGAAATAAGTGAGACAAAAGAAAATAGGGAAATCTTCAAAAATATTGACAGATCAACGATGATTTGTTCTGTGGCCATTTAATTTTACTACATGGTGGTACTGGAAAGGAAAAATTTTGTCACATTTCCTTCGTTAACAGACAAGTGTAAAGCAGAGGCGGGCAGCTACAGTCGTTTATATATTTTTTAATAGATATAATAAAATGATTATACAATTTGCAAAGTATCTTTCGTTAAATTGTTTAAAAATCATTGTAAATCCAACAAAGAGATCCATGAAAAGTGATAGAAAAACGAACGAGGTTGACAAGGATTTATACAAATTCCGATACTGCGAATTTATTTGCCAAATATACGACGATAACATCGTCGAGGTAAAGGTTTTTAATGAGCGACTCGTTAAGCGGTACACTTGTTACGTCTAGGTATAAATAAATAAAAAGAAACAGCAAAAAGATACTCCTCTTTCTCCCGCGCATCATCAAAAGTGGGATCGGGATTTTAAATACTCAAATGATCTAAAATATAAACACTTTATTCCACAAAATAGTTTCTTAATTCCTTTAAAAGTTAACGAGCAATCGTATGTTACGTTGATAACTGATACATGACAAAAAATATTTTTAGAAAATCCTACCATAAATTGTTAACAATATTATTTTTCATATAATTTTTAACTTTTTTTACACGTGTAATTTAATTTACATAGATGTAATTTAATCCAATCTGTACATACCTGTAAATCGTATAATTTTGCTTTTTTTTAAATAATTTCTTTTTTTTTTCAATTAATAAATAAAATCACCTATAATACATAACAGTGTATAATGAATACTTCCGGATACTTCGTGTATTCCAATTTATGTCACATATCACGTTATAGGAATAATTCAATAGCTCTGCATTGAATCGGAATAACACCAAATAGACGGTCATTAAATGGCCTTTTGAATTTTAAACAATCTTGAATGTGCAACGATGAATGTATTGTAAACCACTTATGTGAGTACCCAGGATAATACAATACACAATAGGTCAATGACTTATTCCAATAATGCATCAGAATCTCACAGCACTTCGAACACCATTGAAATAAATCATCATTTCCTGATAGTTTTATTGACTGTTATAATAATAAAAAAATGAAAGGCCAGTGACCAATTTTATTAATAATTAGCAGAAAATACTCTAAAGGACCTATATACTATATACCTATCATGTATAGCTAAAATTTAATTTTCATTGATGAGTCATATGTCTTGGGCAAATTACCGATAGGAAAATTCGCTCAATTTAACAATTACTTAAGCTACAATTATTAAATATTGCATTAAACTGGGAATTATATGGCATCTATATGATTTCCTATAATCTCCGGTTAGTAATGTATTTTATATGTGAACCATAGTAATGTATTTGTATGAGTACATTAAATATAATATTATGTATTGTTATTGAGGATTAATTATAAAACTGTAGTAAAATTAGGCAAATTACAAACGTACATTATTCATTCTTGGCTTTAAATTAACAAAACATTTTGCAAACCTTATTCACTTATTATATTTACATTAAAAAGGACTAATAATTTAGTTACTAAGTTTGAAATTAAATTGTTATCAATAAACTGACGTAGAAATATAAACTCTGTAGTGACACACACGTTAAAGTTAAAAAAAAAAATAGTTCAAAATGTTAAAGATTTACCTGAATAATATCCCCATAATTACCACCCAAGGCAGTGAAGTTCAGATGACAAATGAACGGTAGGTGATCTTCTCGCGGTCGCCGCACTTCCAATTCGTATGTCCGTCCGACGTCGCCCATGTATGTTTTATTGCAAGCTGTAAAAATTGTTCAAGTTAAAATTTTTGGCTGGTGAATGATGACTTCTGGAGATGACTGAATTGATTTTGACGAGATTTTCACTCAAAAATTCAGGACTTTTCATAGCGTTATTTAAACCACATACAATTGCTTTTCTCGATAAAAACTGAGCAATTATAACAAAATTTAACAGAGGTAAAATAAAATATATATAAGAATTTTATAGGAGTTAAGGAATAAGGACAAAGTTATCAAAAGCCTAATATTATAGGATGGATCAATATGTGAATGATGGTGATGTCTGGAATTAACAACCATCTCTGTGCTTCCGCTAATCACGAGTGTAACTTTGACGTGTTATGAATATATGTGCACAAAAAAGATAAGCCCGATCGAGTTTCTAGCTGGGTCTTCTCGATAGTTAGGTTGTTTTCCGAACCCGTGATAGTTATGACGTTCACAAGCACCGTGTTAGAGCCAAAATTGAGTAAAGTATTTTCGATTTTGATTCTGGTTATAATAAAAAAAAAAATACACCCAAAAAATATTTCAAAAATATATGTAATCCTAGTGAAATGACAAAACCATTCTGACGCAAACGAAGTCACAGGCACGAGATAGTTATTATATGTGTTTGTTTAAAAATTGGTGTACTTCTAAAGTTTTAAATTAATTAAACATTCTTCATTCCAATATCATATATTAATAACGTTGTGTTAATAACGTTATATTGATAACGTTGTGTTAATAACGTTATATTGATAACGTTGTGTTAATAACGTTAAGTGTTAGGTAATATAAATAATATATTATCTCCTGTATAACAAATTAGTTGGCATCAACAGCATACGCACAACCAAGTTATTATTTAAGCAATCTTCTTTTTCTCCATATTAAAATTTTATATTTTATACTTTTTAAATTCCTTTGAAATTTCATTTAGTTTTTTTCGTTAATATGTTTATCAGTACACTGTACACAACCTTTTGAACCCTGAAGAAACATAGTTTCATTGGTTTCATTTATACAATTGTTTATAGCCAGTTAGAACTTATCACTACATATTATAAAACAAAGTCGTCCGCCGCGTCTGTCTGTCAGTCTGTATGTTCGCAATAAACGCAAAAACTACTGTACGGATTATAATGCGGACTTCACTAATAGATAAAGTAATTCATGAAGGTTGATATGTAAATTGGTTGAAATATAATGATAATTGTTGAAAGGATCGGAAAAGGTCAAACCGCCTTAAAAGTTTCATGCACATAAGTATATATTTTTTTATTATCGGGACAGGACAATATTCGCCGGGCCTGCTTGTATTATACAATTTATAAACATACATTGATTGTATTATACAACTATTAGGTACATAAATAAACACAAAGCGGAATAAACCACATCTATAAACAAGAGAATATTTACCGCATAATAAATTATCCTCACACTACCGTTTCTGCATAACAGATTACTCTCTCACTACCATCAAAATAGAATAGAATCCTAGTTTATTCAACCATACCACAGAACAATGGTTCGAAACACGAAAACCGAGAACAAATAAAATTATACGTGTTGTTATAAAAAAAAAACGGTACGGTACCTGTACTATTGTTAAGCCTTTCAACAACAAAAAAATGGGGAAATGGGAAGGGAAGAGATTTGAATAAAGCGTTTACAATGAAAAGCAGTCATATTTTCGCGTTCTTACTAAAACATCCTTTGTCTGTACTAACACACGTTTGCAGGAAGACAAGCGCATACTTACAACAGACTGTGAGGATGTTCTCGTGTTTACGGCTTTTTAATTTTTACCCGGAGTTTGGGAAAATCACTTATCTATCCCTATAATTAATAACGTTCTATAGATTAAACAAGCGTTTATATGGTATTCTTATTTTATACGTTACACATGGTATTATGGCTATTTACCGATTTACAGAAATGTGCTCCAAATATCTAATGTACATTTGATGAAGGGTACTTTGGTTCTTTTCATTTCTAAGCCTATTATGGACACCATAATTTCATAAAATGAAAATTATGTCTTCAATTAACTTTTAAGGTAATAAATATTTGGACATTCATTTAAAATTTTCGAATATTTATACAGTAATTTATTAAGATGAAAACTTCTTTAAACGTATTAAACAGTGATAGAAAGTGAACAGTCATGCTCGGGTCAGTGACACTGATTCGGGTTTACTCGGCTCTACTCGACATCAAGCACGCTGGGATTAGTGACACAGTTTATCGTTTATATTTAACTCCGGTTATCATGAACCATATTTACTGTCTGACAAAGAGTAAATCGTTCCAATAATTACATGCTCATTATTATGTGTTATGATAAAAAATAATATTATAATTTTATGTGTGTTTTGTTTACAATTACTGTAGTATTTCAATATATAGTGCTATTATTTATATATAGTGCTATTATTTATTTACATACATACATTGATAAATCACTATGAACTTTAATGTGCATAAATTAATTGATAAATTTCCACTTTTATCGTATGAGCATATCGCCACACCCTTTTTTTTCTATCTACAATATTTTTAACTGTGTTTAAAATATTTTTATGAGGAAATATAGTGAACAGTTCAAAGCAGGTTTGATTGTCTAAATATATATATATATATTCTTCTAATTATTTTGCGCCAAAATTAAATATGAAATCACTGGTTTTATATAGAACATTACCGAAGTCGACGAGCCTATTAAAACCGTTATTAAGTAATTATAGTCCAACATTAAACCGCAACACTATACGAGTTGGGTATATATTAAACACACTCGGGTTACTGGTGTAATTGTAGGGTTAAGTTGTAATATAAAATGATGTAACTATTTGTAATTGGTTATTGGCCGCGGCTTCACTCGGGTCCATTTAACTTTGACCTATCTCTCGAGAATGGTACCTTTTCTGTACACCTGATAATGTGTGGTAATTTACGATGGTCTGTTGAGTATAATATATTAAAGCGTAACCAACAAACTGACATTCATATTTTTAATATTAGTTACGATAATAATATCAATATAACATCCCACTTTACTCCTTCACGGTGAGCAGAAATACTATTATATCTCGTTGTTGTCAAAATACTAGAAATGTTTGTGGTACGACGACATATTAATTTATCCATTAGTACTTATGGAGTTTACTCCATAAGAATCGATTTTCATATAAGGCGTCCTGTATGAAAAAAATATGACGAGTAAAATTGAGTAATCAAATGGCCTCGTTACGTTATTTCGTGTAACCCATTGTGTACATCTTTCACTTTTCAGTCGCATGTGTGTATAAAATGTATACATGTGTGTAGCTGTGTAAAAAAATTTAAGGCGATGTAAAAAAGTTTCTCTTGAGTAATCGTGAACGTAAAATTTTGTACAAATTGCGTGGAGTTTATTTACAGTTTATTTCATTTGATAACAAATAAATTACTAAGCAATCAGAACCCTTTAAGAGATTAATTTATAAGTAATATAATACAAAATATTACTAACTCTTTGTATCTCAACCAAACGATCTGAATGCTAAGCAGGCGCGAGAACAAATGTTTACTTAGCAAACATAATTGAGACATCTGAGGGAGGACGCTATCAGGATCCAATGAAGTTTTCTCTAAATGTGAACGAAATTGTTCTTACAAAACTCAGTCGTAGTAGAAATGGGTTTAGTGCCTCACTAAGCGATTGTGATCAATTTAAATGGTTCTATTAAAAATCTTTGTGACGTGAATAAACATTATTTAGTTTGATTGCAAACGTCGGAGATTGTAGAAACACGGTAATATTAACATTTAATTGAATAGCATGAGGATCAGTTATATGATTTTTAGAAGGTAATTATCATCTGCACATAAATAGGTAGAAGGAAAGTAGTTAAGGATATCTTCCTGCTCTGTTTGTCTACCGGCTTTCAAATATATTTTTTATGTTACTTAGGCACTGTTGACGAGCTTTAATTTTATTCGTAAAAAACTTGGGAAATTGTTGTTTTTTCCATAACATCGTGTCGAAGTCTTTATATATAAGTCTCTCTATTCATCACTCTTTATGGTCCTCACATCTAAAATCTTTAGCTTTTTTACAATACTTAATACAGCTGTAGTTACAAAAGAACGAAATTCAAATAATTATATTTATATATTCACACGTGAACAAAAACTTTGTACCCGTTATTATGGTCCAACCAATGGACGACCACTAGTAGTATTTTGGGTACAAGTGGAAGTTATTATGATGTATTATGAGGTATTACGTATATTCACTCGCTTTTTGTTTTTTCATATTCGGCCTCTAATACTCCGTGCCCGACCATACCGTCCGTCCGCGTTCTATGTCGTTTTCTCTTAGCGTTTTTTCTAACGTTTATTTTATGTATTGATTGATCTGCTCCTAAATATAGTAGTGTAGTGTTAGTTTCCTCATAACGTTCATCAAGAAATAGATTACAAAACGCAAAAATACTTTCCCAAATATAAACAGTAGTTTCATAGATCAACGCGTTCAAATTAACAATAAAAAACGATTTTCTTCAGCTTTATAATATTAGTGTAAATTTTTAATTTAAAGTTAATAAATGTAGAAGAACACTACAATACCGAACTAAGTAAAAGTCAGATAATAATAATAAATAAATAAATAGATTTTACATTAAAAGATTCACATTGTATATCGTTAAATAGGTAATTTAATGTTTAATTTTAATAATAACATTTTTTTTATCTGGGTTTGTAAATTACACCCAATTTACTTACAACTTATTTTATATACGACTTACAGATAATTAGTTTACATAATGGATTTGTATCCTTTAAGCCATTGTAATACAATTTTACCCTGTTCTTATATTTTCAAATATACATACATACCTATTATAACTTTGTAAATAAGTATTAATAATGCCGTACATTATACTTCAATGATAATAATATGAAAACTTTCTACTGATGACTTACAAAATGAAAATCAACACTGAACAACTGAATATGTTAATGAGTTTAAATAAATTTCCCTTTGAACAAAACTCAAACGTAAACAATTTATCTTTGAAGCTATAATATTTATCTACTTCCTATGCCGTCAATAAACTCGAATACAAATATCACACTAGTTCTATGCGGGCTTCCTGGGAGTAAGGGCGCTAGACGCAATATTAAATAGTAAATAATCTTACACTATTAATTACTAACCATCCTATTTAAAGAATATTGTGAAACTTGAGTGAACGTAAACAAAAACTTGAGTATTTTTATTTATAGGTACGCAATTTTCTCACAAACTACACAACCGAAATATAATCCATTAATTTACATAATTATGGGAAAGTTGTAATAAAAATAATTGCATTGCTTCACTGACGTTAATGTAAACTTGACCTATCCCTCGGTAATACACTATTTTTGATGTGAAAAAGTCTTATAAATTGATGAAAGCCGGCTGCACGCAAGAAAAAGCATGACTCATTGTCACGTTCCGCCTAGGCCGAGCGAGGCGCGATCGACCTAAGCGTTCGGCTTATGATGCATCCTTCAATTCATAAAACTATGCAATTTTTCATCAATGTTTTCTTATGACGTTGCCATGTAAAATTATCGTCCATAAACCGACTTTACAGACAACCAATTTATATAAATAAAATGTACCCCATATTTTTATTTGTACTCCTGACAACGAGTGTGCAAAATTTCATAGTTAATTCGGTTGAATAGTTAAGGCTTCAAAGCGTAACTAATATACTCACATTCACATTTAGTAAGGTTGTAACTTGATATATAAATGTTTATACGTAAAATGCTTAGTTACTGTATTTTATATAAGGAGAAGCTTATGTTATTTACATCTATACGAATGAAGTTTATAGTAAAATAAATGTTTGATATAAAGCTGTAAAAAACCGCTACATTACCACAAACACGCCAAAATGTAAAACATAAAATTTCATATTCACATGCGACACATTAAATAGGGGCCACTCAAAGACTCACGGTGAACAATAAACCTTCTTTAATTACAGCCGACCGCTGGAAACGAGCTTTAGCTTTTATCGCCACGAGTAGGTGCTCGTTTAGTCGAAATATTGCTACCATTAACCAAAAAAAAACTCAGGTAGCGTTTTGATACAGTATGAAGTTTACTGCATTAGTGCTTATAATCGACTACTATTAGTTAAGGAATATTCATTTGGTTTTTACTCCTTTAAATTTCACTTCTATTAAGAACGCTACGAATATGTATATATATATATATATATATATATATATGCTTCTAACTTAAATGTTATCTGAATAGGTTGATTTTTGTTCGTTTCAATCACTAATCGGTGGAAATACAAGTCTTCGCATGGGTACAGTGTAATAATGTGACGTTATAATCACCTAAATGATTTAGATCGATTTTTAGCGTTTTGATATTTACAGTCCATCAAAGATATAGAAGCTAAATCTTCAGTTATACATTATATTTACTTGTTCTATAATAAAGCAAATAAGGTACTGGGGATTAATAAATACAGCAGTCATTTATTACGCTAAACACACCTAAACTAGTAAACTGATCGTGATGAAATTTTATATAAGCCTTTTTTAGAGGAACAGCAAAGGACACGAGCGAAGCCGTAGGCAGATGCTAGAGAAAAATATTTCGAAATGTGGTCAGTCGTGATAAGTAAACAGATGCAAAGTATATTGTTGCGTATTTTATATACCTTTTACAAAATGTACTCTTCTATAATAATCTTCGATAATTGTCAGCGGATATAAAATAAATAACTAGCTCGCCGACCTACATATTGTGTGGGGATCGCTAAACTCTCAGATAGCGTTATATAACCCTAATAATAAAGTTATAACCCTAATAATACCTCGCGGTGTCGGACTCTGAGATGCATCAACCCCTAGAGATGTACTGGGAAAACTCAATTTAATCTAGTTCTTTCAAATCCCTTTGTGACTACTCCAACTAGCTTTTGTGTCAGACAATTATAAGAGAAATATCCTTGCTAAAACTTATTTCGTATAGAATACGTTTACCGAGGAAGTTCGAGTAAAGTGTATTAAGGTTGTAGATTAAATATCATAGTTTTAATATATAATTATGGCTTCTTTGTAGCTTGAAAAACACATGTAAGAGTTTTTACATCCAAGCCAGCACTATAAAAGTTACTTTTGTTTTTATAAATAAAATGTGTACTAAATATGTAATTTATAAAACTAGTAGGTGAAATTCGACCAGTACATACCCATAAACATCAAGAGTAATATGTTTGGCGGGCTACTGGCATAACTTCAGAGGATGAATATTATATAAAAGGCAAAGGAAGCCAAGTCTGTCCATCGCTGACACAGCCACTCTACTACGATGAGTCTTAAAAGTTGTGGCCACGAAGTATCTTCATTCATAAGAGATAAGTAGCGATATATTATAAGGTTTAAAATTTGATTTATTTTATTGTCGTTATTTGAATATATATTTTAATTTTGAAACTTATATCGGCCTTTCATTGCTCAAAAGCATACTCAGCAAAGATTATAAATAACAAATAACTATAATTAGTATTAAAAAACTTATGTGTAACTTGAATAATGTAATTGATAATCTATAAACATAATGTTGATTATTTATTACTAAAAACGATAGAATTTCAAACCTTCCTAGTCATCACAGTTGATATTAAAAAAATAATAATTTACAAACGTAAAACTTTCTGTAAAAGGAATTTACACTTGTCACAAAATTATCGATTCTTACCATAGTCTAATGTTTTTTTTTGTAACGAAAATTCTCTTAAAAATGTATAATGTATTAAAATAATACAATCAGATATGGTAATCTATATTAATATTATGAACCTCTGGAGATTATTATAAGAGTTAATCTCTTTGTTCGATGTCCTCTTAAAAGATGCGTGTTTGCGCCCACGCCTGCAACACTCTCTGCTCACGCCGCCATGAGCAGGGGGTGAAGATACGATCCCGCACACACGTTGCGTTGTCTCTGGTAGCAACTCGAGCCTAGGTTTGTCCCTCGGTGTGGAGCCCTCAAGTATGTTACTCGCTCAAATATAGTGACTCACGTTAGTTTTACATATACACAGATCACCCCACACACGTGCACACATAGGTACACACAGTGGTTGTGTCATTTTTCACTCCTTTTCGGACTGAAATAGGTCACACAACTTGTAGTCAGACACAAAATACACATATGCATTCGTGAAACATACATGGTTATACACGTATTTTTCACGAATTCATATATGTATAAGATACAATTCAAGTTGAGGCACACCGTGTGTCCTTGCGCTGATTGCCTGAGCAAATTGGGCGAGTGTTTTTTTTTACTGTTAAACTGGCAAGGCTTTTTCACCGGACTACTAAGGAGAGCGTTTAAGAGACTCACCCGATTTTATATAGATCGGGTGAAGCACTCTTCTTAGTAGTCCGGTGAAACTGTAGAGACCATAGTGTCAACAGGGTATGTCAGTTCGAAAAAAAAAGCTTTCATCTATGGAAATATCAGTAATATTTGAAAACAATATTTTTCATTTCGTAGTCATTTCATTGAGGGAGGTCATAGGCGACTAACATTAAGTTATGAGCCTTAAAAACCGAACAATTACCTTATAAATTATAACCCAGAAAGTAAACGAGATATATACATATATAGACGTATAAATATATAGAGGCCGAGAACGAGAAACATTAAAAGGTAGTGATATCACGAGGGAATAGTTAGTAGAAATATGTAGTTTTAGTTAATTATTAAGAAAGATTATTAATAACAAAAACTGCAAGAAATGTATATCTATTAGTTTAATATAAACCCAACACCTTATCCTAATTACTAATTTAAAAACGTCATGATATAATAATGATATAAATAAAATTGCAATTTATTCACAATGTTTTGTTTTTTATATGTTTTTGTGAAAAAACATTAATTTAATTTTCGTTTACTTCGTGGCCACAAGTCCTGAGCATCCCGTACCTTTTTGTGACAGATGTCAGCAAACCGAGAAGGGGAGATATATTAAAAATGCGTCTGAATGACCTAAAAAGTCTTAAAGGACTATATTCATTGTCAAGATTTTACTCTTAAAATATGTGTTCAAAAGTCGCAGTAATTAGGTATTTTGTACCTTTATATTATTACCTTCAATATTAAATTTTAAAATACTTAAATTAACGAATAACAAATAACTATATGGGTTTTAAGGTATTCTAGTGCTTGTATTACGTATTTAAAAATAGTACTTTATTGATTAAAACGCTCCATAACAAGATAATATTACATGGCATATGGTGGTCTAGTGGTTTGACTAGTGGAATATCATTCCGATGTCCGCAGGTTCCGAACCACGGTATGTACCGACGAATTTTTCGGAATGCGCGTACATATACTATTGACATTGGTAACACTATTAGCTGACGATGAAAGAAAACAACGCGAGGAAACCTGAACCTGAGAAACGTTCTTGTAGTACCACTATATATGGGAAACATATAGAACAGTGGATATCTTAGAGTTGGAAACTGTCAGTACGTCGTGGGCTGACGTGGTGGTTATGTCCATACCTCTCTCAAAAAGAGGCCTACGGTCGTGCAGTGGGTACAGTTTACAGGCTAATTATGATGGTAAATGTGCAAATATTTCCTTCATAACCTTTGATGAAAGAAAAACACACCGAATACACAATTAATATTAGAGGAAATGAACACTGTTGTAATTTGATTTTACGATACCGAAGCTAATCTGTACTCGTAAATCTATATTGTTATCTTATGTATAAATAAAATTATTGAGGATTGTCGTTGTGCACGCATTACTCAAAGATAGATTTTGATAATTTTTACAAGTTAAATACTTCGTCCTTACCAAAAAAAAAAGTATAAAGATAGATTATCTTTACCGATATTATAAATCCGAATGTGAGTCTGTTTATTTGTTACGCATTCACACCGTAACTACTTAACCGATCATTATAAAATTTTGCATACACGTGCCGTAGTCCGGTGAATCTGTAGAGGCACAAGGGGCAACAGGATATGTCAGTTCGAAAAAAAAGCATAGACGTTGACTATAGTACAAAAAGGATATAGGGTACTATTTATCCCAAAAAATAATTCTGTCACCGGGACTTAGGTCAAATTTATATTAACGCGCGCGTAGGTGCAGGCAAAAGCTAGTTTAATATAAACTCATTTAAGGTTAAAAAATTGCGATTTTATAAGCACTACGCGTTCAGCGATGTTTTCTCTTGGCGTGGAGAAATGAGGCAAGCGGTGTGGCGTTTATGTTTCTTCCTCTGTGCATAAAATATATTGTTAAGATACTAAAGGACGCAGGCGAAGCCGTGGGTGTCAGTTAGTGGTAAATAAATTAAATTACTCACGTGTACAAAATTTGGGCTCGTCGCTTTTGTCTCCGCAATCGTCTTCGCCGTTACAATACTTATCCATTGATATGCATTGCCCCGTGTCACATAGCAATTCGCTCAGTCTACAAGTAACTACTGAGTCAACGTTCCTCGTAGATTTGACATTTTTCACAGGCACAATCATACTTAAATCCGACACTGTGTCTACACTATCTTCGTTAACAAACTCTTCGTTCAAATCCTGAGGGCTACACAATTTTAAAGATAATAATACAATCATGAACAGAAATGTCCTATTATTCTTGATGACACACATTTTTGCTATTCACTTGTTCTCGTTAGTGTACGATTTCCGACACATGTTGTTGAATTTTCGACTGCTTGTACCTGAAAGAATAAATACAAAATTTTTTAATGATTTACATTAGATGGACATTTAGTAGATATTGATGTTGTGGCTTCATCAAGGGTTTTGAGCTAGTTTTAGATTTGCTTTACAAATCATAAATGATTATGATTTCCTTTATTAGTCTTTATCTAAATTATATCAACGATTTATGTTATTCATTCTATATTAATTATAACTCATTCGTTTTAAAAAAATTATGTCGTCTAAAATCACACTTTTTTGAAATTTTACGATAAAAACATTAAATATGAAAATGAAATGTATTGATTATACTTTTCATAACCATTCGTATAACCTCAAATGTGTATTAAATTTATTGAAAAATATACATAGAAAATAAATAAAAATTTATTCATTCCTTGGTCTACCAATTCATTTTCACCTTTAACAAGAGTTGCAATAGAAAATGTAAATTATAAGACAACAATGGCTCTAAAAAGTTTTCAAACCTAACATTTGAAAACATTAACTGCAAATTCGCTTTATATTGTAATATTTTATAACATAAATACATTTGAATACTAAATATGAAAGGCCAGTTATCAAAAACTAATTGAGAATCGTTAATATGTCGAAGGAGCCGAATACTCATTAATGATTTAATCCGAGTAATTTACATCGACCCTTCGTTAAATTTTTAATTAAAGAACCTTTAATTATTCCATTGTTAGAATTAGTTTTACAGGTAAGATGATAAAAAATGTTAATTATACACGTAATAAATTTTAATACTTTAATAAATGTGGTTTCTTAGAATAATTCAGTTTTTTATTGGCACACGTACCTACAATTAGGTCGATTTTTATTATTTTTGTACATGATATCAGCTTAGATGACACTGAACTAGAATATATTCAGTCGCCGATTATTTATCATTGATTGGTTGTCTATTATGGTACTGGCTTAAAACTAACATGAGGAAATCTTCAATGGTGACTGATATCGAAATACATTTTTTTTAAAATAATATTAAAGTTATACGCTTTTCTTTTTAACGGTTCAGAATGGTTTACGGAGTGAATGGAATTGACCTCTGAACGATGTATTTATTAATTTACTTTTTGCCTTTGTGTGTCCATTCGGATACATTTTTAAGGAATTGTAAATTAACATTCCAATGACATAAGAACTTGAAACTTTAAAGAGCTCAAAAGTAAATTGGTAATTCATTACTAATATCCTGTTTTTTTTTTTAATTTAAATCTTGCAATAAACCTGAAATTTGCTATATATCTCCGCTGTAACCTCACCAAGGAGTTTAAAATCGATAGCAAAACCTACTCAAAATAAAAAAGTTATGGCGCTGAAATTTTGTTATTGCAATTTTATAGCTATGGAAAAGTGCCTCTACTATTTAAAGGGAAAAAACATTAGTTACAAATATGTGTTATTATTATTATTATTTAGTTTACATAAAATAAATCTTAATCATAATTTAATTATAATCCTTTGTAATTTGATTGATCTAAAAATTTGTTTAATAAAGCCCAATGGAAATCCAATAACTAATTTAAAAGGAATCTGCGTTCAAATATAATAAATTGAAAACAAATATTATATTTGGTTCGTTTTAATTTTCCAATTAATATAAGCTGTAAGCTTGATTCTATACAGACTGAGTGAAATAGGTCTGTGTATCTTGTCGTACTGAAATAAGAAGTTCTCCAAGGCATTTATCCTTTCTTTTATTTTCAACTAGCAGCCCGGCCCGGCTTCGCGCGTGTGTACTAATCAAGAAAATAGATCAAATCAACTCTTTACAATGCGACTATGTACTTACATAAAATTACAACTTAACGTAAATCTCAATTTTGTCTATATGTCTGGTGAGGCACGCATATAAATAGCCGTGCTCACTAAGCGGCTTGAGAACTTATTATGGCTGAACACGGTGATGCGTGTCAGCCTAACTGTGTATATAATTCTAGTGAGGTGAAAATTGTGTGAACGATAGGGGTTGTATCAGAAGCATTTATTCGCTTACCGAGTCGCCTCTGATACCTCGGAGTTGGAGGCCACTAAATCGTTCACTGACACAGTTTGTCTTGCGGCTTTGAGAGACGCGGTGATGGTTGTTTGGTTTGGTTTCTCAATAAAACCAAACTAGGTTATTCATATAACATATATGACGGAGATGTAGTACCTAGTATCGCGACAATAGTGCGCATCAGTCAAAGGTGACAAATGTCACTCCGGTATCGAAACATGGATTTTGATATACAAACTGCATGGTGCGGCATCCGCCTCCCTAATATATATTTTACATAATTCATAAGTTTTAGATGATGTATAATTACCCGTGTAAATTTTTTTATTACAATCGTTTGAAAATGTAAAGTAATACTATTTTTTAAAGTATGACAATTTTACACGCTATCAATTGAGGAATAATATCAACTGATTATGTACAAAAATTAAAAATCTGGACACATACAGGTAGACAGACAGGCATTTTCTTTACGCCATATTCATGATCTTGCCTTTATAATATGATATTTCAATTTCTAAAAATCGTTTAAGATTTTTAAAATTTTCAAAGTTATGATAGTAAATATATATATAGAATATCCTCTATTTTTAGAAGCCTACGATTTGAGAAGTAAACATCATGGGGAAAAAAGTGTATGTGTACTTATGTACACGCTTTAGAAGTTATACTTCTTTGGCGTAACATCTTAAATTTTATCTTTCGCCTTATTCTACGTTTGTAAAACGACACTTACAATATAAAAAAGGTATTTAGTACAAACATACTTTTTTTTTAATAAAATGTTGACTATAGCTAACTTCAAGGTGTCGGTTTTTCGCGACGGTGTGCGCGCGCATCGTAAAAATTTACTCTCATAATTTTTCCCTAACGCGCCAAAAGAAGTATAACTTCAAAAATGGTGTGTTCACATTCATATCTACTAGAAATCCAATGACATTCAATATGCACGAATCTGGGAATCTCACTCTATGTTCGTTGTTCGCTTAACCTGAAATGCTCCATAGTGCATCCATGCGAATAATATATTTGGTTTCTAACTTATGAATTTGTTTTATTAAAAGAAAATACAACTGCAAAGGACAAGGTAAGGCGACTTATATATTGAATTTCTTTATCTAGGCATAACCCACTACTTACAGGTGCGGTATATAATTTATGTCTGTCGCAGATGTCGGAAAGGGTGGGTGAATGTATTGCCCTACTTACCGGGGACCGATCGCGTTCACACTTACCGTTCTGTTGCGTTTGTGTTGTGATTTGTCCTTATATTGATTTAGGGGGAGGCGTGATTTGTATAATTTTCTTCTTACAACATAAGCCTGAACGAAGACCCAACTTTGAAATTACGATATATATACTGTACACGTAAAATCTCAGTAAACTGTTATCAATTTTATACAACTGATATTAATCCATCTGTAGTTCTGTCTATACGTTTATTATTTTTCAAAAATATTGTTGTAGGTAACTTATAATAATAGCTCATCATGAACTCGAGATTAATTTTTTTTTGTTCGTATGTCTATACGTTTGTTTCTCCGAAATGGATTCGCGAAAGACCATTTTTTTTTAGATTTAGTACAGGGAAGGCTTATGACATTCCTCAAATCAGGAAATGATTTAGTAAATGAAAATAGAAATCTGATTGAATTATGTACATAGCAAGGATATTTAATTTCACTGTCATATATATAATAGCTTACAGTATAAGCATTATCTAGAATCTTAGAAATTATAAAATAAATAAACTTGAAAAATATGTGTAATAGTTTAAAACATCATAAAATACGATATTATTTGAATAATATAACGAGTCAGAAATATTTTAAAACATAAAAAATGTACGCGAAATACAAAATTATGATCCTATAAGAGAAACTACTTTTTTTGTAGTCCCGTGAAACTGTAGAGGCCTTGCCATGTTAACAGTGTAGACAGTTCGAAAAAAAAAAACAAAAAAATCACCTTTTTTATTAATCTTACTCAGGTGAGTACCTTAAGCGCTCCTCTTAGTAGTCTGGTGAAACTGTAGAGGCCTTGCCAGGCTAACATTGTAGACAGTTGGAAAAAAAAAATAAAAAATAACTTTTTTATTAATCTTACTCAGGTGAGTGCCTTAAGCGCTCCCCTTAGTAGTCTAGTGAAACTATAGAGGCCTTGCCAGGCTAACATTGTAGACAGTTTGAAAAAAAAAAACAAAAAGTAACTTTTCTATTAATCTTACTCAGGTGAGTGCCTTAAGCGCTCCGCTTAGTAGTCCGGTGAAACTGTAGTGGCCATGCCATGGTAACAGTGTTCGAATGTACGATTCGGTAAAAAAAATAACTCTTTGCTCTTTCTACCATGGATGTACTCTTGTTACTCTTACTTTAAAATGCTCAAACGTTAATTGTAACTAACTTATGTAGAATAAAAAGAATAAACAAAATATTTTTAGCAATTTTTTATTAACTCTTCGTTTAAACGAGCGACAAATTAATGCAAATACCAGTCACGAGACAAAGCAATAAGCGAAGTATATTTACATTAAAAGAACCAGAAGCGTAACTCAAGTCAATACCTAATGTTCTATAAACACGCATTTCTTAACACACAAACTGTGTTCTAATGTTCTTTATTTGAATATTGTTTAACATAAGACAAACTCTATATTCTCTCTTTCGCTTTATTCGATTTGTAGTAATTTTATTTTTGTCCAAATAAGATACAAATAAGTGAATGATGGTATCAATGTATTGTTTTATTTTAGATCTTAGAAAATTGAATACACTTAATATAACGCTACTAAGAATAAGAGCTGCCCCGTATAAATAAGATTGTAATTCTTAAAAGGATAAGTTTTTTTTTTACGAAAATCTCTTTACGGTACGTGATTGAATTTCCATTCGTTTTTGTTTGGAATCGGCTAAGTATTTTAAGACAAATATCAAACCCAGTGAGAATAGAGAATTTTCTTTTTTTAGTCCGTGATTTTGTCTGACATTGTCCAAGTTGTGAAAGACAAGTGATTGAGGAATTTCATGTATTATCTAAGTTACATATTATATAACCCTTTTTTTATAAAGGCTAAGTAGTACTGATTACTAAAAGAGGTCAGTTAAAATCGATACAAGAGTTTAGTAATAATGACAAGATTATATGACAACTCAAAATTAAAACAAGAAAAATATCTTTCATGAAACTACATAGCCATTTACGCGAACTAATTTAAGGGTACCACTTATTAAAAATGAATATGTTTTGAATTTTCTTTATATATATGTACACATGTAATAGTCCAGTGTGCGCGTGTTCGTAATTCATCTCCGTCCAAAGGACTGGACTGCTCTTTTGGACCTGCATATTTCTTAGCTATAATTGAACTCTACGGTACCGCTGTTGTCGATATGTAAATCGTTTTTGACGTATATTTGTTTTTCATTTCTCATATAAGAAATACATAGAGTACGAAATTCTAAGCCACTGAAAACATCTTCATATTTTAATTTCAATATTTTATATAAAATTCATTAAGGATATCTAATACATATTTGTAACTATACTATTGTAATATTACTATGTACTTAAAATCCTAAGAAAGTAGGTAATTTAATATACGATTTACAAAGCACATACTCGTATATGTACATATTATAATTAGTATTCATTGTCGGTTTTAATCACATTTATTTGATATAGGTACAGCGATAGATTAAGTAAATATTAGAATATACAGAGTTCACTTCATATAATTATAATTGAAATGAAATCTTAAGGTAAATCCTTTAATTAAATTGCTGGTTTAATTATAATGCGGGTTTGGGCTCAATGAATTAGACGCTTTAAATTGAGACGCGGCACGCGTTTGCGCCTAATAAAACTGTGATTATATGGAAGCCATAGACTTTATTACTACAGGACTATTTTAGTATAAAATGAATATCAATTTCAATTGGATACTCAGTGAAGCGTTGCATTTAACAAAGTAATCGCAAATTTTCGCAAATAAAAAGTGAGCTGATTTCATTTTACTTATCACAGAGAAGTAGCGTTATTACTGTAGACGTTTTTTTTAAACAAAAGGATTAATCAATAGGTAACGTTAAGTGGATACTGTAATCGAAAGTCATATTTATTCAAAGTATAGCATGTCTTGGACCTAAAAAATTAATTAAAATAACAACTGTAATAGTAAAACTAAATTAACTAAGCCGAGATGATAATCCCAACTTTTGCGAACACAACACAGTACTCTGCGACTGAAATAGACGCAATACTACTTCTGGAGTATTCGAAAAACTCGCTATGCGCTTTCATCGTATCACATAGGGTGGAAAATTGGATAACAAGTGTATTTTTGCAATACAATAACCATCCGTTCTCATTTAGGATCTATTAATAACCATAGGTCTGTGTCACGTTGCAACATTTCGGAAGCTGGCGCGGCCCAACTGTAACTCAGTAACATGCAAATGTTAGTAAAAGCGAATTTGTGTTACCAAATGCAAAGCGCTTACAAAGGGTTTAAATTTGCAATTCCATTATAAAACGCGACGCAGATGATACGTTCAAATGTGAAACTGTTCGTATATAGTTTGGCAGTTGAGTGTTTGAATTGTTGACTCCGTATGTAGTAGAATCTATTAATTCATTATAATAGATTGTCCTTAACATATTTTCTAGAACTATCTTGTATAACATTATACATTTTAGAAAAGATTAATTTCAATTAAGAAAATGACGAACTTTTACTTCAGTAGAATATATAGTTCAATATGTATATATATAGCTCGATAATAAGTGTTATTACAGTTATATACAGTGCGTCAACTTCAATAGTCAACAACCATGAAAATTAGTTTTTGTCTTGCTAAAACACCATTATCTATAATATAAAAATGAATCGGTAAATGTGTTGCTAAGCGCAAATCTCGAGAACAGCTGAACCGATTTCGCTAATTTTTTTTTTAGAATATTTCCTGATGTACGAGGATGGATCTTACGGAGAGAAAAATTTAAATTTTTGTCTGTCTGTCTGTTTGTTCCGGGTAATCTTCGAAACGGCTGGACCGACCTTGACAGACATTTCGCTGACGGATAGTTAAAATTACAGCGGCTGACATAGGTTACTTTATTTTAGACTAGCTGTCATCCGTGGCTTCATCTGTAGTACTATCTCCAAAACGATTGTACCTATTTTCACGGGACTTTTACTGTCAGATAGCTAACGTTATAAGAAGTAATTAAAGTTTTTTTTTTATTTTGGACTACCTTTTACCCGTGGCATCATTTGCAGTACTATCTCCAAAACGTTCGAACCATTTTTCATGGAACTTTCACTAACAGATAGCTGATCTTATAAGAAGTAATTTACAAATATAAAAAACAGCTGCGGGCAATAGCTAGTTAAAAATAAAAACGCGTTAGGTGTTCACAGTATCCAAAAATTACACCGTTACAAAAATATACAAATTGGGTCATCAAGTCCCTCAAATGGGACAAGATAATTCTGTGGACAGTGATAAATTAATGAGTAAATAAACGCTGATAATGATCTGAAGCAAAAACTGTGACCCGCAGAGAATACCGGACGTAACAAATGAATACGAAGGCGGAAAAAATAAACGCGCTCTTTAAATGTCACCTTAATGTTAAGCCACACAAATCGACTTACTTCAGTTTAATGTCTTTGGTAAACCTTTTGAGATTAAGAAATGTTCGCAATTTGTTTCATACATTTTACGATATATCCTATTAATTTATTATAGACTAGAAAGATTGTGAGGAAGGTGGATGTTTGTTCCTTTTTGAAGTTTTTTTGGTGCGTTAGGGAAAAATGATGAGAGTAAATTTTTACGATGCGCGCGCACACCGTCACGAAAAGCCGACATCCTGAAGTTAGCTATAGTCAACATTTTATTAAAAAAAAGTATGTATGTGTTATATACCTTTTTTCTATTGTTAGTGTCGTTTTTTCTACAAACGCAGAATAAGGCGAAAGAATTTTTTTTTGTCTTGTTACGCCAAAGAAGTATAATTTCTAACGCGTGTACATAAGTACACACTACTTTTTTATTCAACTTTACAGTAATATAGCTTAAGTATCAGAATAATACAAACAGCGTACAAAGATATTATTTAAATTGTCCAAAGTTAGACAATAACTATCAAGCAAGTTTCACAAAATCCTGCTATCTGAAAACTATCTTAACGTGCGCTGCATAAACTATTTAAGTTACACATAGATAATATTTGATGTCCATTTCTTCTATTATCCAAAATAACAATATATCAAAAAATAATAATGAAAGTGCCATAAAGGTAACCTATAACCTCAACAAAAAATTGGAGTCACTAACATAGGTTTCAAGAAATATATTAACACTTAGCTATGTCACTAGTCAAGTATGATAATAAAATTTTGTCTTGTTCACTTTAATGTTATATTTAAACTGCACTAGATTTAAAGATTAAAAAGATGTCAACAGAAAGAATCTGCATGAAAAAAAACATAACAGTAAAAAGTGTATGGTGTCGTTGTTTATAAGGATACAAACGCAGACAAGTTCGCGGGCGACCGTTAGCACGTTCTGATTTAGAAATGATCTAAAATGCATTTATTTTTAAATTATATGAAGTATAAACTGGGTTATACGGATGCTTCAAGAGGATGCTCTTCACCGCCGCTGGGGCATTTCACGTGAAACGGACAATGAAAAATAGTGAGATTCTGAAATTCATTCATGTTTAGCGTGATTACTCTTCTAGTAGATATGAATATGAACACACCGTATTTTTATCTATGATATTTAGTTGTCAAGTTATATATGTGTCTCTAATTAATAGTCATATTTGAAATTTGGATTTTGCGGTAGTAGTTTTTAAAATTAAACAAATCTACAATAAAATACCAAATATAGTAATTTTATAGAAAATTCATTACTTTTTATAAATAAAACCAAATTTAAAAATAAAATTTTTTTAAATATAAAAAACAAAAAATTAATCTTCTAAATCAAAGTTTTAGTAACTAGAATACCCGTTTTTAATCTTTTTTTTTTTAGAATATAAGTTAAAAGTACACTTATAATAGACAAAAATTTTCATAATGAGATTGGCATTAGTTAAGAAGATATATCGATTAATGTACATACATGTCGCACTGGGTTCATGTCTGTCGCTTGCCTAGGTCAGTTGGGTCGCTAAATATGGCATTAAAATGCTATAATATTATTATGTTACACCTGAATTTACCATATGTAAGCTATTACAATGATTTAGGATAGGTATTACTGAAACAATGAGAGTATAAATAAATAAGTACACATCTGGAAAAAAATCAGTATAAATAAAAATAAGAAAGAACTTTGTGATAGTGAGGCACGACAAGCAGCTTATAATATTCTACTTTGAATTCGAATAACTATTTCGGAAAAATCTTAATTTCAAATACGACTTTAGATTATTTAGAAGCAAGCATAAACTTGACAAATAAATATCATAGAAATAAAATTAGCTTACATTCATACCTACTGGTAAGAACCGATCCAGGATATATTTCTGGGAACAAGACAAATAAGGAATATCTACTGTAGTGTTTGGGATTAATTCTATACAAGAATAACTAAAAACATACTTATAAGCCTTGTAACAAAAGGTAAATAAAATAAAATAATTTGTTTCCTGCAGGAGATATCTAGTACTGGTACAATGTTCATCATTAGAAGTAATTAGTGTTGCCCAAAATCGGTCATAGTCTTGTTCATGCATTGTTGCACGTTCCCCTGTGACCCAACTTCCCTCTTCCTCCCCCGATCCATCCTTGCCTACTGTAAGTGCAATTATGCCCAATATGAACTTATTACAGAACATCACTTTTTTATCGTCCGCTTCATGTTAAACGTCCCCGTTGCCATCGCAGAGTATTACGAGTTCCAATCCTATATACGATTTATTAGAATGTGTTTATACGTATTTTGTATTCGTTTATTGTAAAGTCCGCCGTGACACAGCAATACCGTAGTGCGGAAGTCATCTCTTAAAGAAAATATAATTCAATAGAACGCCTGTCTTAATCCAAGTGACCATAAAAGAGAAATTCTCGCACGAAGACAATACGTACAGGTTAGTTAAGATGCTCAATAGCTTAAAATAATAATAAAATATTAAAAACTAAATCAATAACTGCGTGTCATTGGTAGAAGCAAATATTTCTATGTACCTACACATTTTTTATAATATTTCAAATTGATGATATGTTTACATTTTAATAACAGACTTATCTTAAAGCCTTGAATGATGTGGATTTGGACATTACAAATGCAAAAAGAAAATGGAATAAACATTGCACAAAATATTTTCAACGTTCATTAATTACATACAACGAGCAATGAAGCCTGCAGTGCAGTGGTCGTGTATTGCGACTATGCGACAATTATTATGAAAACATTTTAACTGACAATCGTTGCATAGTAACTATGTTATAATCCCTATTTGTGCTATTGACTAGGTGCTGCCCGCGACTTCGTTCTAGTGTGTATTACTCTTAAACATTTTGAAATAACGCTTAAATAAATTAACGCTTGTAATGATTTAAATGACCTATATTCTACTTAAACAGTACTGTTTAGCCTATATGAAAGGAGTTGCGATATGTAGCTTAAGCAATAATATGAAGAATCCTCTATCTGCGAATAAAAATTATACCTGAATCGGTTGAACCGTTATGGAGGTTATCCCGAACAAATATTAATTTTATTTATATCTATAGATCACAGGTGTATTATAGTTACAAAAACATTAACAGCATTAGAATAGGCAATGTAGCAATACCAAATTTTTAAAAGAATTACAAAAGTGTTACTTTATAATAACGAGATACATAAAAGAATACATAAAAGAAAGCGAATAAAGTTATTCGATATAATAAAAACCAATATAAATATTAATAAGTTAAGTTAGACAATATATTTTCTTGTATGATAACGTCTCAAGCATCTTTCGAGTAATGTACACATCATTATTTGTTCTGAAATATAATAGGAAATTGAAATTAGTTCATGTTAGGCCTAATTGTAGTTCTAAACATGTTATTATTTAGAAGTGTGTAGTTTTTTAAATAAACGAATTACCAATGAATATATAAATAGATAGAAAATATACTTCCTAAAATAAAAAATGGAATAATAAAAAAATGTGCAAAAACCTGGACATATATATTTCAAAAAGTTTTAGTAATTTTGACTACCATTTGTATACAAAAATAGCTTAAAATTTGCTTACAATACTAGAAGTTTTAAAATAGAATCTGCATTAGTTAAGATGATGGGTTGATTACATGGCGCACTGAGTTAATATATGTCGCTTGCCTAAGTCGGTTGGGTTGCGAGATATCATGGTCATGTTTAAACGTATATAAAAGCTCTAACAATTATTGATTATACTTCAAAATAATAAATAGTAATAGTAACAAATAATTAGAAACGCATGTGGTGCTGTGAGCCTAGTTACTTTCATATAAAAAATAATTAGGTAATAACGTATTATTTACCAAAATTATATAACAATTTTCTATAATACTTAAATGGTTGAAGTATAATAATTGCAGATTTGAGTAGTAAGTTTCTAGTTACCCACTCTCACCACTCATCCACTAACTACGAAAACGATATAAGTTTTTTGGCACGGACTCAACAATTCACTATCAAAAACAAAGAGCAAAGTGTCTCAATTTTTTTAATGGCCGTAGAGGTATTTGATTTTTATTATGACACGAAAATTTTATATTATATTCACAATTATATTAACAGTTATAATGTATTATCTCATCTAGTTGAGAACGATAAAGTATTAATTAACAAATAGCTTGTGCCCTCGACTTTTTTCATCTAAAAGTGCTTTTAGCCTTCAAACTTTGTTCTTCCAACCAAGTAAAATTAATAGAAAACCATAATGATTAAGGTATAACGTAGATGATTTTTCGTGTTAAAAACAAAAAATTACATTCAAATACCAAAAAAACTGTATGAAACATATGAATGTAATGAAACAACTTTCGTGCCATCTATTGAATGTTGGCGTTACTATATCAGAAAGGCATGCTGGTGGTAATAAAAAATGCACAAATTCCAACTGCATAAGTTATACTATGGTCGAATGCAAAGAAGACAATCACATAAACATTTATTTTATATTGGTGGTCGTTCATTGGTCGAGATTTAACCTTCATGAGCAAGTACAGAGTTATTTCTTCAAGTATTCATAAAAGAAGTATTATTATGTGATTTTTTTTCTAAATGGTAAATTGTACAAATATTGTAGATTGTAGACTTAAGGAGCGTGGAATAGGATGAATAGAAATTTACAACCAAAGGTTTTCGAGTCTTCGATTACATGTAGAAAACTAGCTATTCTGGGCTCTTTTTGATAGCATTAAAGCTCGTCAGCAGCCACTAAACAAAAAATATAAAAGAAAATCGGTTAAAAAACGGAAGAGAAAATGGTACTAAGCTATTTTACCTTCGTTTATTTATGTTTAGATATAAGATAATTGTATATTACTTACTAACAGAAAGTAATTAGCGCTACCACAAACACAACATTCCATTCAATCCTAAGCGATAGTTGCTGTCGCGTAGACGTTCGTACCTACTATTAGACAGTGCAATTAATTATATCCTCTTATACAGGGTCTTACAACTTGGTAGTGGCACAAACAATTCCTGTTTATTAATGCTGTCCATTATTCAGAAGCGTCCGCAGATGAGACTCGGTCCGACGTCGGACTCTGGAACATTCTTCAAATGTATTCATTTTGCCTCGTTAAACCAAAACTTGGCTTCATAGCTGTCTTTTATTATTTACAATTAAAGTTAACACTTTATTACCGAGTTGATGAGTTAAGTAAGTATCTGCAGTTTGCAAGTTGTACGTTGTAGATATTTAGTTTACAAAGTTGGTTTTGCAAACAATGTTTTGTGATGGATGTTACTTTGTAATCAAATTATTACCAGGTACGATGAAGAATACGACCGGGGATGTCAACATTGTCAGAATGTTATTCTTTATTAAATTATCGTATAAAATTTCAACAGTGATAGCACACATTATTTCTGTTTATTTTAAAGGAGTAATATTTATAAATTACAATTATGGACGTCTTTAGATAAGTTTAATTAAAGAAAGAGATGGTTTTATGTATTGGCTTATTTTTATCCTTAATTATATTAAAAATGTTACAGTTTATTTGTTTGCATGTTACCATTTCACGCAATAACTACTCAAGCGATCATCGTGAAGTTTTGCACGCACGTACTCAGGAGTACAAAGAAGGACATATTTCTGATATACTTTTCATTCAGAAAAAAAAGTGTTTCTAACGGATAGATCAAATCTTCATCAACGCGAATGAAGCCGCGGGAAAACCTAGTTAGCATATAAACCAAAGGAAAAGAAACTATCATTATAGTAAATAATGTAGAACACAATACAGTTCTTTAAGCAAATGACCCAAAACTTACTCAGGTTTGGTTCCAGTTGTATTGGTATGCAAATTTCCTAAATGTTTGAACGTCCATTCTCACGAGAACGAGCCGCCTACATCCTACACAAAATAAATCCCTAAAGTAGGCCAATCTCGCCAAAAATAAGTCTTCTCTTTTGTATAATACATAAGGTGTATTTAGGCGTTCTGAATATATATTGTAAGAAGTAATAAAATTGTATGTTATAATAATTCCGCTTATCGTTCCGTAAATCATTGGTCTAAATATTTTGTTTAACACTGATTAACAAACTAGAGAGTTTGGTATTCTTTATAGATCGTGTAATGTATTACGGAGGTGTTTACATGATTTCAGATTAAATAGAAAATGTTCTTGAAAATCAGATACTTTAGAATATTGTTAAGTACACTTGAAAGAATAAGTTAATGAGTACTTAAAATGACTAGTGTATTCAAGAATCACAAGTACATTCACTCACACACATTTACTTAAACGTCAGTAAATGATATATGTTTTTTTCTACTGCTATAATTATTATTATGGAACACTTTTTTTATAATTGAAAAATGCTGTTTTGACTTATCACCTGTTGGATTATTATCAAATGAATAAGTAACCGTTAAGTGGTAATTATACAGAAGTTAACCTTAGAAACATAACACGTATTTCACAAGTTCACTCTATAAAATTGGTACCTTATTGTTCCGTGCTATTATTAACCTTCAAATGCCAAATATGTATTGAAATCGAATTCGTAAAATAATACTTCGTTAGTACACTTTTCTTTCCCTGACTTTTCAGTATATTCGAATACAAAAGTTATATAAAAATTATGATTTATGTAATTTAGGTAAACTAGTTTATTCATTTAAATACTTTTAATTATTCCACCTTTCTCAATTCCAAAACGCTGGCTATAAATTCAGTGTCGCAGTGCGACATTTTTGTACACCGTCGTCCATATTTCAGATTCAACGTATATTCGTGAATAATCTATTCAGTAATAATTAGTTACACAGACAGGATTGCTTCCTTTTAAACCTTTTAAAAATTCCTAATAACTTAGTAATATCTTAACAATGGAAGAAATATTTGTGTTCGTATTTTGAATTATAAGAGATTTCAGATTCAATGTACATTCGTGAATAATCTATTCAGTAATAATTAGTTACACGGACAGGATTGCTTCCTTTTAAACCTTTTTAAAATTCCTAATAACTTAGTAATATCTTAACAATGGAAGAAATATTTGTGTTCGTATTTTTAATTATAAGATATTTCAGATTCAACGTATATTCGTGAATAATCTATTCAGTAATAATTAGTTACACAGACAGGATTGTTCCCTTTTAAACCTTTTTAAAATTCCTAATAATTTAGTAATATCTTAATAATGTAAGAAATATTTGTGTTCGTATTTTGAATTATAAACCAAATATAACCAACCCACCGCCCGAAAATAACGACGCGTATTTTCTATGAAAAGCAACAACACACCTTTTTATTCTCAAACGCTCATTTAATAATATATAAAATATATAACAATAACGGCTATATCTCGGTAATAAGTTCAGTTGTTTTATTATTTTTCGAGAACAGTTATTATAAATTGGTATAAATTATTCTGCTATTGGGTATTATTCTCTTTTATATTATATTTTGTAATTTGAAAACAAAAAAACGCCTGTCAAATGATTCAATGAATACATTTAAAAGTCAAAACAAAACCCGCAAATTATTATACGCATTCATTATTAAAGTAAACATTATTATAATTAGGATAAATTTACGCGTAGCAAATACGTAACACGTGTCAGTAACATTGAATCTGATTATACAAGTCAAACTGAAGTTCATGTTATGCGCTCAAGGCTTACAAACATAAATTTGGAACATTTTGTGTTCTTATCACGACTTCGATTGATTTACGTGAATTGCTCTCTCTTACACACCTGTTAGTTGTCGCATAACGTTTACTTACTCACATGTTTCTAATATACTGTCCAAACGTGACTATTGTCAATAATAGGCACATTGCACAGGAATGATGCAGCACATTATTTGTTTTTGTAAATTAATTATTTTATTTCTTCAAGTAACTCTACTTCCCTTCTTCATACCTTGTAGAATTACATTTATTTTAACATAATTATGCAAATTATAGGCAATATTTATCTAGTAAGCAATACATTACGCCATTAAAAGCACCGGTTTCGTTCACACACTGATAATGTTTGTTTCTGATTGATACGAATCAATTACACCAAGAAAACATAGTTGTAATAGACACATTTACACCCAACAGTTCAGCTTGAAAGGCCTTGAAACATGTTTCCACATCGTAATATCCTCCTATTGCCTCAGTTTAGTTGATTATTTCTAGAATATTTACCGTTTCTTTTTTTCGAACTGACTACACTGTTGACCTGACAAGACCTCTACAGTTTCACCTGACTAAATTTTTAGCGAGATTTTAGCATGATGGTAGGTTTGCTTTTTATTCATATACTAACAACAGTCAACTCTATATCGTGTAGCGTAGGTTGCATTTTGCATAAAATTCTTTTGCTATTGTTTACGCGAAATAAATTACAAATAATAACATGGAACATAAATTGCGATATGTAACAAGAACTCGCTAGAAAATTCTCAAAAGGTGGTGATGAATTTGTTAGAAGACTGAAGTCAACAGAAACTATTAACTTTAAACTATGGAACAATTAACTTTATTTTGACGAAAATAGAAAAAATAAGGCGGTAGTCGTGCTGTCTGATCTATTTTTTAGCACTTTGACATTTACTATACATTATTAAAGATGCTTCGTAACACTTATCACATTATTGGTTAAAATATCATGTATATAATCAAAGATTAATAGAGATACGCAGATAAGTCATTATTTTTAATAATACGTAATAGATAAAAATATTACTGTGGGTTATTATCCTCTAGAGATATACATAATATACCTTTGGGAACTTTTCTGTAAGCCTTTTTAAGGTATTCATTTCATACTCCATTATTTTGATGCATCTCGTAAGGTATAAACATAGTTAGTGATGTGAGCTCCCGAGAAATTGTTTTTATATACTACAGGTTTTAGCTTATTACCACAAACTCACCTGATGTGAAATGACGATATGTTATAATATGGACACATATAATATGAATCACGTTGAACGTAGGACTAACTATCAAATGCAGCTGCGGGCACACACTTTTGACGGCAGATTTCAGGTAGGTGGGCTTAGTAAAATCCCTACCACCATGTTATTATTTAATCATAATTTTTTCCTTCACCGAAACGTCCGACTCATTTGCAACGGTTCAAAGTCACGTCTATCAACGTGGTGTTCGAATATACTAACCACTATGCAATCATCGTTTCATCTACTTTTCTCTATCTTATATATATACAATAGGTACCCGTGTGTTATACGTATAAACCATTCGTAAGATATTTTCCAAATTAAAAAGAACTAAGGGAATACACGGATAAACGCAAAATGCGACTTTGTTTTATAGTATTTATTCATGATATTGACTTTGCTATCCATCGGCAATTCAAAATGCAATATATAAAAAATCTAAACTATCTTTGGTTATTCTTAAGTATAATATTTTCTAATCTTACTTTATAAAAGTGTCGAAATTTCGTTTTGTCTCATGAAGAAAATAGAATTACTAAATATAAAAAAAACACTTCATCCCCATCGAATTTAATTCGGAACTCTCGTCAGTGAGATCATTTGCCCTCCATTTTCCTTGTAATGAAGAGTGTCTCTAAGTTGTTACTCTCAATTCGCTACGGTATGTTAGGCAAAGTAAAAAGTATCTTGCAAATTCATTTTTTGCTCCAATTTCAAGGGAAATTTCTTTTTCTGATTCGATTTCCTTTGTCACAATTTCTGTTGGGAACTTTGTATGAAAATAAAAACACACACATAAATATTATTTTATTATCTACCCAACTCATAAGAAATATAATAGCAAATATTTAAATATGGTTGCAAAATATACCCGATTTGATTTATGCTATTTTTCTAATTAATGAATTAATAGTATAATGTATTATAGTATCGAAAATCTACATTTAATAAAAAAAACGACATCTGCGAAAAAATATCAATTTTTTATACAACTCGGTAAGACAGTATAAAATTAATGACCCTTCAGAGTACTCTGACTTTATTATAATCTCTTCAATACGAAATCGCGCATCCAGCCACATGATCCAAATTACACGAGCGACAGAGAAAAATAGACCGGTATTTTTCATCGTAAAACTTTCCTTGGGAACTTCCGAGCGAGACATGCCCCTTTATTAGGCTGGATAATACATGTATATTATACGTAAAATATATTTGGTATGTCTTTATACAATAGAGCTCTAAAGGAAGCGAGATAGCAAAATAATTGGCGTAGGTACTCCGCTCGTAAAGATAACGTAACTCCATTTATTCGCTGACCGTCGAGTTGACATTTCTCTCGCTCGTGAAATATGAAACATTACAAAAATATAAAGGAGAAATTCGCTTCAAGCGCTTTATTGTAATTTTAGATATATATTTTTCCTAATTTGAAAAGAACAAAATACTTATCTGTTCTTGAAAATATGATCTTGTTGTGTATTAGAGCCGGAATTAAACTCACTATTACTCATCATGGTCAAGCGCAGTGGGATACGAAATAAGCTTAAAAAAATTACATTGATTATTTTTATGTAAGGTTACATAGCCATTAAATGTATATAAAAATTCAAATATTACAAAATGTTCCCTTATTTTTATAATATCCTGCTAAAATTTACCGTTCCTTAATACAAAAGTGAATATTTGTTACTACTTTCCCGCGCTTACTACTTATTTATACTCGTATTATACTTATTTATAACGTCTCATCACGAACTAATATAGAATAAGCCCTACCATACAAATATACCAACCCACACGACTTTGCGTAGTCCTCATTTAGCGTCTATCTGCCGCCCTCGCCATGTCTTCCCACCATCGAACTAATGACTTACTCGGTATAGTACTTTAAAATCTATTTGGTCTGTCGTCATCTTTGCCGTGTTCCTAAGAGCTTTATTAAGCACCATCTTAGCCTTGTGGTTCCCTTACCCTTAATCTTCTCGATCGGATTTCTGAGTTATACACACAATGCACGAGGTAGACGCCTAACATGACACGTTTCGTGAATCTCTGTGCATACTTAAGTTTATGCATATCGCCTTTTGTGGGCGTCCACGTTTCGACACCGTAAGTGAGATTAGACAAGACATATTGGTTGAAAGCCTCGGTACTCCTGCCCTTTGGTAAGTTTGACTTCAAGACGTTTTTTAGTTTACCAAAGAAATTTGACTGGAATTTTCTTTTACCTAAGATCCTTATTCAAATGTTCTTTGTACTTTCTATCTTTTATATAACTGTTAAAACTGAATAACTCAAAATGCTTAAATAACAACATACCTCGAAGACAGTAATATAGTAATAGTTGAGTTGTAAATAAAAACGTGTACAAATAAAAAGTACATAAAATATACAATTCACGGAAACTTGTACTGGAATTAATGTTGTGGGAATAACTTACTCGTAAACAATTTTCTTAGAAATTATGGATTGCCAAAGAGCGCTTTATCAACGCCTGGATAATATATTGCTTTTCGTCTTATTTTTCTAGGGAAGAAACAACTTTATCATGTCAATATGGGATTATGAGAAAACGTATGATAGAAATACGCAGCAAGAGATAGATTTATTAAAGTTACCCACTAAAAATAAATACCAATACTACAAACGTAATTAATTTTGTAGCGTAGCCCATAATGAGAAATTATATTAGAAAACTTGATATCTTCAAAGAGATTAAGAAATAATTATTTCAGACGTTTTCTGAAATAATATTTTCTAAAAATGAAAATAAGATTTATGTGAAAGGAAAAAAATAAATAACCAGCTCTATCGGTTGGTGAAAACTCATACAGATAATAGTAAAACAATTATGAGATCATGTATCCGACAAGACCAAAAGAAATATCTCCTTGGTCGTCCCTTTTTCAATTATTGATTTCCAACAATTTTGCTAGAAATACACCATCTCCCATCAAAACATTAATATATACAATACAATACGACATAAACAGTGTATACGTATTCACATTATGAAATATATTACTCAGAAGAATGATACCAACGCTGGGAGAAAGATAAATTCAAAGATACTTGAATATTTTAGAAACGGACATAGAATATTCCAAAGATTTTATGAATTACCTAAGATGTTGAAATTGTTATGAATATATGAAAAAATCTAACATAAGTAATAACATGTATCCAATTATTTTAGAAAGGTGTTTGTGAACTTTATAATTTGTCATCACGAGATCAAAATGATATCAACATTTTTTCACATACTCTATAAATAGTGTAGTGTTAGGACTTCAATAGAGTTGCAAACACAACTTTTGTTTTCGATTGTATAAAAAATACATATACTAAATATGTTACGATTTTTAATTAAATGTACAAAATACATATTTTATTCATTAAATTAAAAAATATATATATTAATTGCTTTCACGTGTACAGAAACACCAATCATAAGGCGTGACGTCACAGCTTCCGAAACAATGTGCTGACGTTTACACATATTCATATCGAAAAATAATAGTATTGTAGTAATAGTCTGACGGCAATTCAGGCGCGAGCATTTTAGTAGGAATAGCTACTTGAAAATCATAAAATACACTTTTTTTTTGTCAATAGCTATGCTATGAATCTATTCATAATTTATCCAATGACGTTCTAAGCATTATTCCTAAAAAAGAATCTAATTCATTTTCATTGTAAAATTCGAATTACGTGGTATTTGAATTCAGAATCCGAGAAAAGATCTAATATGTATGCAGTTCACGTTGCAATTGAAGAAGCGAGCAGACTACGGATTATTGAATCGATACTCGTTCACTTCAAATTTAATTCGAAACGTATTCGATGGAATCATAACAGTTTTCATTTAAAATATTAATATTATTACTATATTAACTCGATAGATTATTTTTATGTTTTTTCAACACGTTTGTTTTTTGAATTGCCAGCCAGTATTGAAAAATTCTTTTTGAGTTTTATTGCCAATTTATTAAAGAAGATTATAAACTAATATCACGCTACTGCCCTCAAAAAAGGAGTAATTACTATAACAATTGTAAGTCTGAAAGTATGCTAAGCGATATTTATTTAATAGCGCGTGAGGCCGTATGGTGGGATCTGGAGTATTGAGGACCAAATATGAAGGGCCGAACTGTGAATGCCTATGTCAACTAGCTGCCATGTCGTTCAACTTAACTGCTTAGTCAGCTACTCACGCAATAGAATTTATTGCGTTGTCAGTAATTTTAGAATTTTAATAGTTGGCCGCGAGTAAAACTGCGGTTTGCATATTGTACAAGCTAATTCCTCACATTTTTTTATCCCTAGAAGCCTGTACATATGTCATATAAATACCTACTCAAGTAACTAACTCCGAAAAATGTGTAAAAATCCGACAGATTAATTTCTTTATTATCTAACAAAATAAGTTTCGAATAGTCTATGTGTCTCTGTATTTTATAAATAAATAGAAATAAGTACTGTAACTTTCCGGTCGCTTTAGTTTTTATTTGAAACAAAACAACTACGATTACGTCTATTACTAAACAAACAACATTAAAAAGGAAAGAACAGTGTATTGAGAACATGAAACCCACAATTTTCTCAACAAAACGGAATATGTTGTATACGCTTCACTTGTTCCGAGCAGTATTGTATTTTGTTTGCGGCCATCATTGTGTTTTCGAGCATTTGTTTCCTTACGAAACGGCAGTTACGAATATTTATTGGATGAACTTGTGGCATGATGCCGCTTTTTAGCCAATTTCGTCCATTTCTGTATCGATGTTCCGCATTCACCAGCGTCAAAGTTATCGGAGATAACAAAATTTTTGGTACACATTTTAATTCGATCGAGGAATCATTTTTATTTGAATTTCTATTCAATTCATATCTTATATGTATATATTCAATTCATATTTTTAATAGGAAACGATATTTGTGTCCGACTTTGTGCAACGACCATACATAAGTCGTAATATCCACAATAGTAGAACGGTTAGAAATGTCGTGTTACATTCAATAGAGATACCTAAAGAGGTCTTGACAAACAACACGTAATAATAAATCCGTCATAGGAATTCTCTTTTGGTTTGACACATTTCATGACCAACTAGTATATGTTTAGCTTTCAAGAGGCTTGCACGACAGTAGTTACTACAATTAATAGTGGTCACTGTTGCTTTTGAATTTCACTGTGGTTGGCATCCCGTGTAGTCTTGCCACTCTACCAAGTTCACCTTCAAAAAATAATAGAAATTACTTTTTTGTCAAGTAAGTAGTAGCGAAACATATACCTATATATATAAAATATTTTATGAATAACTAGCTTTCTCGGCTTCTCGTCGGAAAATGAAATACAGCCCATACTACATACTAAGAATGTTGCTTTCTATAGGTAAAAGAATTTTTAAATAGCATAATTCTTTTTTAAGTTTATCCATTACAAATAAAATATTTTCTCTTTATAATGGTTTAGATATATAAGGTATTTTAATTAGATGTATAAGCAGCGGTATAATTTCACCGAACATTCTATTAAAATACTCGATATAAATAAATCATTTAATAGCTTTAATCTGTTGCAAAAAGGCTATTCAATCATTATGATCCCACATACGCGTATTAAATCTCAGCGGACTGCCATCAAAAAGTCTTATTAAAGTTTTACAACCCATCTTATGACGGACAGGACTTATGCAAATGAATGAAGGGTATTTGTGTGCGTCCTGGATTACAGAGGGTCGGGGAGTCTCGACTGCTTTTACAACGACACATGGTGTCGGGGCTTTTAACCAAAACAAGCAACTGGGGAGTTTCGTGTATAAGTAACTAAAACTGTCCCATCTACATACACTCTGTTGTCGCTAAATAACTATTATTAACCTTCCACGTACCCTCATAAATTAGTTTAACTTATCAAAACCATTATAATGAAAATATGAAACTTGTCATACAAAACCATACAGAATTAACTTAACCATTCTTTGTTCTTATATTACAGATTTTCAGTAGAAATGTTACCTAATATTATGAAATTTAGTGTTCATTTTTATGTTATTTTTAAGGGTTGTTCAAGAATAACAGAATCACACGGTTAGAGTTGTAATAGAGAATATGATAAAGAGAGAAGAGGGAAAGTAATTCTAACCCGTGTCCGAATAATGGCCATATGTGAAGAATTGAACTTCGACTACAACACCAACCTTTAATTAAATAACATTAAGAACAGCTAATAAGTTATTGACAAGGAAGCCTTTAGTTATAAATGTAAGAAATACAATGGAAAACTTTATGCCAATGTATTATTTGTTTATATTACTGTAAACATTATATTCATTAGTTGGGAGTAGCTGATAGATTAGCGTTCTTTGCATAACTGTAATTTAATGTATTACAAAAAAATAAAAATACCTTACTCCACTTACTTAGGAGTTTTATTTTGAATCATTCTTAACATACCAACAAACCAAGTATTTGAAAGACATATATATACTCGTGGAGTTCCGTGATTTATTATTATGATTTTTTGAATTTTCTTTTATGAATAACAATGAAAAAGATAAGACATATCGGTGGTGTGAATTGTTTTTGATTATAAAATTGAGGTTGATATTGCAATGCGAATTTGTTTTTTTTTTTCAAGGTTTCATAAATTTTCCTATAACAGCCTATTTATTAATATAAAGCTTATTTTAATAAACTATTATTTTATAATTTTTATTAACAACATTCAAGGCAACTTAATTTATCCCAGTGAACAAATAATAAGCATGCTTATACCATATATCAAAAATATTTTTAATAAAAAAGCTTCCATAGATATATCTCACTGCCCGTCCCGATCTGACCCAGACGCTTATCTTCCGAGTTCTCTCGGCGACGTGGTTAAGATATTTCTAGCTTACGCCACGCCTTTTCTAAGTGTATATCGCTTCTAATCTTCCCTTGCTTTCACGGTTTTGTCTTAGTAAATCTCCCTTGGGCGCAGGACCATTGCTTGCTCGCGTCTCACTGGCTTCAGAGTACATTATCTATGTCAATACTGTGAAATGGGAGAGCCATTTTACGAAAACATTTTGGTATATTGCATGTATCCTCAAAATAAGGACCCATGTGGGAGCCATTACGTAGAGATTTCTAACCCACAAACAGGCCTTAATATGGATATATCGTAAAGTAGGAAAGTTAGGTCATTTTTTTCCACAATATGACTTTATCGGACCGAGCATCTCGGTGTATGTTTGTAGGTTTTTTGACAGTATTTCATTGGATTCTGGATACTTTCGTTTTTTTAATTGTATTTTTTTGTTCACGGTAAAACGTTTTCGACAAATAATTTAGTGGTTGAGTCTATTTTCAGTAACCGTATCCTTTTTGTAGTCCATTCATATATAAACAAGTATAATTTTTACATTTATTCCTTCACAATACATATATAGCCAGTTAGTTAGCTACAACATATACGCATTTTTTAAGTTCTTAAAATTTTGTTTTTTTTTTAATGTAAAATCATATAGTGTTTTATATAATAGAATCTAAGATATTTGTCTTTTTGTACAAACATTAAACAGTCAATAATTTATCGAGCGGAATATAGTCTTTGATAATACGCGAGGTTTTATTTTGTAAATTTGCTCGAACTGTTTATTTCTTTCATATAAATATGGTATCGACTTCAACGACTGCCTCTCTCTTGGTCCGGTGAAACTGTGGATGCCTTGCCGGGTTGACAGTGTAGTAAGTTCGAAAAAAAAAAAAAAAAAAAGACTGCCTCTCATTAAACAATTCAGTTACAATTCATAAAAAAAAATTTTGCTATGGCTATTATTAACATTCTGGACATATCATAAAAGATCTATAATAACAAAGATATTTCATGTACAATAGGCACTACAACTAAATAAGTACATGTATATATAAACTAGCTGATACCAGCTTGCTTCCCTATGAATATCTCTTGTTTTCATTGGCGGTAAAATTGTATACAAAAGTAAAACGCAAAAAATAGCATTCGAGAACCATCTACGATACATTTACATATATATAGTTGGATGATAATATACACAACAAGAGATTTATAAACTACAACCTCCTTCGAGCGATCACCATGAAAGACGATACATCGAAATGTATCTTAATGCAAAAAGTTTTCAAGTTATTAATTTTAATATAACTCACCAATAGGTAGTGTTTTAACACTTACGTTCGGGTCAAAACGATCGCCATTAAAATTGTATGTTTAGGTATTTGTACACGTAAATTATTTGCGCAATACCTATTTCACTATAATTTAAGACTACAAAAAAAATAGTAACAAATACATACTAGGTCGCGAGTAGAGCTAGTTTATTTATTATATATTTATTAAAATAATTCTAGAACTTATAATCCGTTAAAAAAATTATTCCAGGGGAAAATAGGTCAAATATATAATATTGATGTAAGTAAGCTAGTTTTTGGTGTAGGAGATAATCGCACCAATATTTATTACAGTGTAATTTTTTTTAAACAAAATAAATAAAAAATAAACAAACATGCTTAATCTTAAAAAGAAAGACAACAGCTAAACCAAAATTGTGTGAAGTTACTTGAAAAAACTATTACAGAATAAAGTTTAATTAAAACTTTCTTTAGAAATAATCAAAATACAATGGATTTTAAAATTGCTTATGAGAGCGATATTATTACGACGGTCTTATCGTATAAAACGAACTAAACTTAAGATGATAGACTCCAGTTAATATTGTTATTTTCAACTGAATACAACTACAGGCGGCTAGTTAGAGTCGGCGTAATCCAGTTTAATCCCGTACAAAGTAACTGCTCTTAATGCAGTACTATTTCACGTAGATAATTGGATGGCAAGCCAACAGGGTCCATATTAAGTTCGGCAGCGGTGTAAACATTCATTTCAATGACATAAATGTAATAATAAAACGTAATAAATTGTATAAGACAATAAATGTAATCAGTGATTTTAGCAATGTGTTATTCAAACATCTCTCTGTACTATAATGTGTGTACGCTACGCTGAATATAATGTGTTCAAATCCCGTACATAAGAATACGTCATGTAATCCATAAATGATTGGTCTAAGTCTAGATTTACCTTGTGTTATTAAAGTCGCCAGCAAAAACAGCTTCACTCTTATTGCAGGAGCTGTTAAAATACTTTAAGGGCAGTGCCGGGTGAAATATATGCTGTAAATGTGAAAGTTTTGTTTGAATGTTTGTCCATTAAATACACTCGAAAGACTTGAAGGATTTTGATGAAATTTCGTATAGAAGTCACTATTATGGAGTGGAACATAGTACATTTTATTTTTTTCGCAGAGCACGATGTATTTTAGTGTTATACTCAAAACTATAGATAATGAGAATTAAAAAAGTAAATATTTTACAACTAAAATAAAAGTAATGTATTAAGCAGTTTTATTAACATGTATTATTCATTTCGTCAATACAAGGCTTTCAATTATCTGTTTATTTTGTTTTCCTCTTCTTTAACACTTATAGTAATTATAAGAATGAATTACATTATTTTAAGCCGAAAGAGCCAACTACATTACAAAAAAACCTAAAAATAATTGTAGTCTGTACTTGTATCACTTTGAAATATTGATACTATTTTAATTGACTATTAAATTATACTTTACACTTATCATGTTTAGTACTCCGGAGGAACTGTAGCGGCCTTGCCAGGGTAACAGTGTAGGTCAGTTCGAAAAAAAAAACAAAATTTATGTTTATAACTCACTTTATATTGTGTTTATTTGTCTATATTATTATGGAAGATATTCCTTTCAGAAATAATTCCAGCGTTTGCTCTAATTATAAAAATTCAAGTATAGATATATTTGTAATAGTCTGCAATAAATTATATCATCTTGTATTTTATTGGAATAGCGTGTTGTAAAAATACAACCACAGATGTCTCAGTAAATCCAATTTAAATACCAACAAAGGACCCCCCACCCCGTTCATTAATCCCTTGTTACATTGAAATATCAATAAGAATAGGATCTGTCTGTCTGTATTGCTGTGTTGAGCGTATTTAAAATTCAAATAAAGTTTTAACTCGCATCACTCCCCAATTCGTATCTTTTGATTACTGTTTTGATTACAAAGGGACTCTATTCATGCCTGCGAGGGGTTCGTACGGTCAGTTGATCGATAACGATCAGCCTTGAGCGGCTATCTTTCCATAGTTTTTATTCTATTTATATGTGTAGCAATGTACATGCTAGAGCTTATAAAATCGTTTTACTGCTTCATGGAAACTACGTGTTATGGATTGGAGAGTTTTATTTATAGAATTATCTTTTGATCTTTTACATATTTTAAATAAACTATGTTAAATTTTATTATTCCTATTTAGCTTGTATAGAAAAAGTAATTCTATTTCACCTTAATAATGAAACGAGATGTGAGAGCTTCACGAATCTGATAGAAAAATTTCTTCAAGATTATTTCAGCCGTTACCGAGCTTATCTTGTACAAATAAACGGCACTTTAATTTTGTTTATATGTATAGATACATATACTCAACCTATATATATATACATATAAATTAAAAGGTGGTAGAGCTACGCTGAAGCTATTACTGGTTTCAGCATGAATGGGTCGGCTCGCCCGGGGTAGTACCACCCTCTCGCAGAAAACCGACGTGAAGTAACAGTGCTTGCACAGTTGCGTTTCGCTCGGTCAGTGAGAGCGCCGGAGGCCCACATATTTAAAAGGCCGGCAACGCACTTACGACTCCCCTGGTGTTGCTAGTGTCTATGGACGGCGGTGATCACTTACCATCAGGTGACCCACCTGTTCGTTTGCCCCCTATAATATAAAAAAAATATATATGTATAAAGTTTAAAAATATATGTACACTATTTTTAAATCTTAATATATATTTCAATTTTTCGAAGTGAGTTCTGTTTTATCTATCCAAACTTAACGTATTGTTGCAATATAATGTAAGTGCTAGATAAGTAATTTATAGTTCTTTTTAGTTTACAACTTTAAAAAAACTATTTTGATAAACAAAAAATAAGTCGATTATCTTGAAGTTCTCCAAACAAAAACCAAAAGAATTATTAAAGGACTACGTTCAATAAAATAAAACAAGAAAGAACCCTGGCGTTGCATAAATCGAACGCCGCTTATTCAAAATATGTATTCGGGCGGCTTCATTATCTCTATTAAATTTATAAGAGATCCATTATTCATGAGAACGACATTTACGTAGAAATATTTTTTTTATTTCCCTTTTAAATCGTTTAAGCATTTGAATATAATAACACGTTTCCTCTATATCTGTGTTTGTGAAGATTGCCAACGCTTTAATTACTGAGTAAATAACATAGCCGTTGATGTAAATGTTTTTAAGGGTTATATTAAACTATTTTGATGAGTTCTCGATTTTATACTTCATTGTATTTCTTTTAAAATATTTATTGTCACAGAAAATATGAACAACAAAAAAACCTTAAACTTAAAAAAGAACACCTGTGACAAGAGACCTGCTGTCAGCGTACTGCTGCCTGTAAAAACGGTGCTGGTTTTCAGCCAGGCCTCTAATTTCCCCGGCAAAAATGCAAGTATGCATCGCATCACTCATTTCACGCTCAAAAGTCATAAATCATAAAACAAAAACTTAAAATACATATACTTATATACATAAATATCTAACTTCTTTCAGTTTTAATACATGAACGAAGACCAACCAAAGAAGAGAAAAAAAAATGGCATGTTATATAGTCATATCGACTTATCGTCAAATCTATCATTGAGAATAGAACTTATTATTTATGCCCTAATTTTTGTTGCTCGAGAATTTGTAGTTTCATCAGTTTTGCATTGATTGCATTGGTGATTACAAACGATGAACAGTAACTAAGTATTGTTGCGGCCACAAACCCCTGCACGGCTCATCAACACGGGTGAGCTCACGTGTTGATGCGCGTGCGGGGTGCGGGGTGAAGGCCGCTTGCTGTCCATGTAGATTTATTATGTTGGCCGCAACAAGTATATTTAAAGTTATCGAATACAAATTCACTATCTATGTATTGCATACTAACTGATGATCGTGGAATATCAAAGCAACAAGAGCAAATTCAATTTCTTTTGGCTTAAAATAATTATTATTCATTTGAATTTAGAACGTGATCTCTGGAATTACTGATACGATTATGAAAATATTTTCACGAATAAGAAGTTACATTATCCCTGTATTTATCATTGTATGGCGTCATAAATCTCCAAGCGATTCGAAAACTCATACAATCCGCCCGTTATTTGGTATTTCATTGTGCGTAATTTTAATTTTACCATAAATTCTGAGATATTCACTGAAATAGTGTGCTGTAAAATATATTATGTTTACATTGTACTAGATAAAAAATCATTTAGGTTGTATAATATAAAAAATGGGAATCTCTACTTCTGAATTGTAAATACCAAAATATTGGTGTTTTTTCCTCATATGTCTATTTTAATCGCTTTAAATTATTGAGAAAAATAGCTATGAAATGTATTCAATTAGCAGTTCAGTGTCTTAGGTAAATAATATTGCCTTAGAATGTTTTTTTTTATGACTTATAACTATAGACTCATCAAAATATTACTTTGTGATTATTTACTTATACATGCATTTTCCTTTTTTATTTCGTTTTAGTCAAAATAAAGGTATGTAGGCATAAAATACTCTAGTATAAAACACTTAAAGAGACCTTCTCAATTGTACAAGAGTTAAGCACAGTACTCGAACCGTAACGGCGTCGATATTCTATATCGGAACTCAGTTTATGGGTCAAGAAGACGCGGACAGTAATAGAAAATACGAAACCTAACATTCAAATTTGATCTCAAGCGAAATTCGTCAATTGGAACAGAATTACTATTAATAAGTCATATGCTTTATTTTATATTATACTAGTTGCCCGCTCCGGCTTCGCACGAGAGTAGTAACGATATAAAATGACACCAACTCCCCCCTTTATAGTAGGACCCTGTAATCAAATAAAATGACGATAATGGCCAACAACCGAGATTGTATGAAATTTGTCAATATTAAAAAAAATCCTAGGGTCTTCTGTCTCTCTCACTCACTTTCTTGTGTGTTGATTTATTGACTCAAATTGTTCATTTTCCTATACGGTTTTTCAAATCTTCATACGAACCTTGTCCTGACAATTAGCCATTCTGGAGTAATACGCTAGCTTACATAGCTTCGGTAATTGATTTTTGAATACGTTTTTACCTGTATTTGTTCTAATCCAAAATGGTAAGAGAAATAATCTTTATTGTTTATAAAGTCGTTAGTTACTTAATTACATAGATATAAATAAAATTTTAGTATCTGTTGTTTGTCCGGACGATTAATCTCCGAAACGGTCAAATCTATTTTCATGGAACTTTTCCCTGTAAATAGAGGACCGTTCAAAGTGTTATTATTATTCAGGCTACATATCATTACTCTTTTCCATATGGGCTAAGTAGTAGTGTTCAATTTAATAGAAGTAACCCAAAATAAGTAAAGAATCATAGGTAGAAAAATTATAGGGTTTAAGCATCAATTACAGTACATAGAAATATAAAAAATCTTTTAGGACACTCCCTGTATGATCGCACGCCTCTTCCCCAAGGAAGTTATGAGTATCATCACTACGTCAGCCCACGGCATATTGACGATTTCAAGCTCCGAGAAATCCCACAGTTTTATATTTTCCTACGCATAGTTATACTAGCAGAATACTTCTCAGATTCAGGTTGCTTCACCATATTTATCTTCACCGTCATCTGATAAGATTACCAATTTATATAAGAAAATATACGCAAATTCCGTAAAATTTGTTGGTACATGCCGGGATTCAAACCTGTAGATATCAAAGTAATATTACACTGGTCAAACCTTATCATTTTCACAAGAACAAAGTCGCGGGTACAAAATATTAAATTCATTATTATTTAATCCAGTATATATTTAATAAATTACTTCTTGTTGCATTCCGATTGTATATTTTATTACCCGAATTTAACAATGTTTGTCTTGTTCTTATTGTGGAATTTTAAATGTCAAATGTTTCATTTTTTTTTCACAGCACACGCATAACATAAAGCCGTTTTGGCTATAATCACATATCTGTATGCAAATCTCTATGGACACGGAGACCGCTTCGTTCGTTTTAATTGCGTAACGGATGGATATTCGCACTCGTAACCGAGGGGAAATTATATCTTTATTAATAACTGCCCTCGTTTCCCTACACCGGTAATTTTATTAGCAGTCGTTGTTCAGTATTTATTAAGGATGACAGTATTTGCTTTCAATTATTTTATGTATTTTTAAAATAAAAAGTCATAAAAGAGGTTCTGAAGTTTCTATCAATAACATAGAATATTAGAACCGATTTAAATTTTCATAATATATACGATATATGTGATATCTGGCAAATCAAACGACCTAGGCAAGCACCAGACGCCAACTCACTGCGACGTATGCGTATCTTAATCGATATATCTCTTTAACTCATGCAAATTACATTTTAAAAGTTATAGTGTATTATAAATATACTGCACAAGAGCTATATTCTAGAACAAAAAATACTTCAAAAGCGATCGTTCGAGTTACTAAAATGTATTTTTGAAATGTTGACTTTTGATTTTATATATGAATATTTAATTCTATTTTTAAAAAGAACAATATATTTTCTATGTAAACCACTACGCTCAACATTTATTCTATTAGTTGTTCAGTTCGAAAAACTACTTCTCAAAAACCCGAATTTCAAAGATATTTATTCTTTAGACGCATAAACACCGTAAAAATGTACATTCACACCTCTACTAGAAATGCAATAATACTGAATATAAACGAAATACACAACTTCACTTTTTTTATTCGTCCATTTCAAGTGAAAGCCTCATAATATATCAATTAATATTCTAATTAGATACAAAAATATATGTAATAATTGTAATAACAAAGTTGCATTAAAACAATGCAGTTGTTCATATATATGAAAATCGGTTTTAATCAAATGAATTAAATCAACCATTTTACAACAGATGGCATATGAGTCGTTTCGTTTTAAAAATAAAGTCGGAGCAAGAACTTAGAAAAACAGTATAGTTTGTGATTTGACCATACTTATGGCCAGTTATCAGAAAATACAGATAAAAGATTAGCGATATTTTTTCGAATGTGAAACAAGAACTAAAAACTAACGCAACGCAACTAACTAACGCTATCAACTAAGCCATCATAGCTTTCAAAACATGTAGAGATAGACAGCATAAAGTCTTAAATGAAAACAAAATGGTCTATATATATATCTAGCGTGAGGATAATCAGTTTGTACCACATGTTCAATAGATTCCTATTCATATTTAATTCACAAAACACCCGTAAAATTCATAAAACAGCCACCAGCGTAACGTAGAACCGGAATACTACATGCTATCGGCCGCTATGACATTTTCCTTTAACAATAGAGTATCGCACGTCGCGTCAAACAATGAAGCTAGTCAATCGCGGTATCGTTGCTTTTGCGAACAATACTAGTTAGTGGTACCTTGTTTTCAGATTTATTTGGATATTTCCACACTATAAATTTTTGTAATCAAAAAAAGACAATTAATATTAGCTGATACCTGCAACTCAGTCTGCGTTGTTTATTATGTTCAGAATTTATTTTATGTACAGAAGATAACACATAAGCACCACACCGGTTGCCCCACTTATTCATGGCCAAAGAAACTCATCGCTGAACACGTAGTGCTTATAAAAATCATAGTCTCATAAACTTTTATAATAAATTTAGCTATTGTGTTATTTTTTAGTACCAAGTGTCTAAGAAGTATAAGTAAAAAAGTTTGATGGAATTCTATCCAGTAATTTTTAAGTGAATCGCACACAACGACAGAATTATTATTTTGACTTGATCAATTACAGCGCAATCTATTGGCATTTTACATTAAAATATGTATAGCATATAAACTCTCTTCGTGAAAAAAAAAACACTCTGGTATATCAACTTTTGTGGTAATCCGTCAAACGGTGTTGGAGTTAATTAATCTAATAATAAATACCGGCGTGCATTTTTATTGCAACTTTCATATTTTACTAAGTATATTGTACCTATTATTGAATTGTATTTATATAAGACTACTAGCTGACCTGGCGAATTTCGTACCGCCTAACAGTTAATGAATGAAATGTTCATTTTTAGTTAAACTTAATTTATGTTTTTATTAATATTACAAAACGATTATAAAAAGTTTACCCAGTTAAATTACGATAATATACATGAACTACGTAGTAAATAAAAAAATAATAAACTTACAAAACCAAGTATTTTATTTGCGTATTCTCAAGACATATGCTTTATTGATCCTGTGTATTTTGCTGCATGGGTCACTTTCTGATTTATTATCTTCAGTGAATCACCTTGTAATATATAACACTTTGACACTTTCATAGTTATTCTTTGTTTTATATATATAGGAGAAGAGATAGATATTTTTAAATATTAATTTATCTATTCATAGTTATTCTCTTATTTGGGGTGAAGACAAATCCAAAAAGTCAAATATGAAAATCGGTACAACCGTTCTTGAGTTATAAGTGTTTGAAGAAACCCAACTTTGTTATATATAGATTCTCAAAAATGATTTTGTTGGAAGCATGTATTTTGAGTATTAATAAACTATACTACACACTAAAAGTGAGGTATTCATTTACGAGTATAATGGTTATTAAGATATTAAAATGTCTAAATTCTAATTTGTAAATTCTCATCAAATAAAACTAAATTCTATTCATCCCAAAGTCAGAATAAAACAACATATCTAGATTTGTAAGTTTTTATTAAAATAAGGCAAAAGTTGTTATATTTTTATTTCATTCACAAAAAAAATTGTAATATTTTCTTAAAGATATTAATAACAACAAAAAAGCAGAATATAATAATAACCCGTTCATTTTTTTTTATGCGCAATTTTTTAATAACAAAAAGATGAAAATTAATGTAATTTCATAATATAAAATGCATATAACGAATGATGGACACCCTACAACAATACCACAGAGATTTGTTACAAATATACGTAACTTCAAGTTATGTTTCGTCGCCCATTGTTTGTGTACAGAAATGCCTATATAGTCTGTTATCGCCCGTGTCAATCTTCAGTTTCCTCTGGAAACACATTAATTCCGAAACTATAATATCGATTGTGCTCAAGCAATTATAGATTCAAAATTAGAATATTGATTGTCTTAGCTTGCTCTGAAGGTATATTCTAGCAACATATTAAAGTATGATTCAATATAGTTATTCAGATAAAAGTGAAAGTTTATGATACATACAATTTTATAATTAAAATAAGCAATAATTTAGTAAAAAAAATTAGATTGAATTATTAGATCGCCTGTAATAATCCTAACTAATATTATTAATGCGAATGTGGTACAGAAAAGAATAAACGGTACATTTTATCGACAAAAAATGTATTGTTCTTGAGGGACAGTTCAAATTTGCATTAATGCAAACTAAGACGCGAGTAAAAGATAGTTTATAAAAATTTCAATCGATAAATGCATAGTATATCTTTATTCATAAAGTGTTCGTAATTCTTAAATTACGTGTTCAACTACGTGGTTCTTATTTATAATTGATCCCGTCATGTAGCGCTATTGTCGAGATCTATAGTATTTTTAAATTATTCCGATCAAATTTTAATTTTTTTATTATTTTTCGTACAGAAAAAAACAGAATGTACAAATTTTCAACCTGCTAATACGTCTCAATATTTTTAATTACATTTTTGAGTTTTTACCACAGGACAACGTTTGATTAACGGCTCCATTAGTTTTAATTATTATATAACGATCTTTATTTTTATAATTTTATAGATATTATAATGTTATAATACCATAATTATATAATGTGACGTAGATATGTACTAATCTATATATAAATAAGCTGAGATAGATCACTCCAAAGCCCTTACAATCGGGTGAGTGAATTAAGCGTTCCCCTTAGTAGTCCGGTGAAACTGTAGCGGCATTAACAAACCAACAGTGTAGTCAGTTCAAAAAAAAAAAGAACTCTTCAAAATCTTTTTTCTTGTATTTCTCAACTGATTTTCTATATTTTATTATTTGGTAGCAATTGACGCTCATTACTGTTTGTTATCAATAAAAATACGTAATCGGTTTTTTTCCTTACCATTTACGAGTCGATGCGAAGCCTTAAATTAGAAGTATCTATTCGTCATACTTCATGCTTCTTACGTATACAACCTACAATATTTGTAGAATAATAATGTATAGCATATCAATAGGTGAAGAAAAGAGTTTGTACTTCTTATTGTGGTCCACTTTCGACTACCGTGTAACCAGTAGATTTGCTAAATCTTCTAATAATGTAGTAAGATTGACCTACCACGATAGAAAAAAAAAACGCCCACGCCCGCGACTCTCTCTGCTCGCGCCGTCGTGAGCGGGGAGTGAAGATACGATCCCGCACACTCGTCGCGATTTTTCTTGTAACAACTCGAGCCTAGGTTTGTCCCTCGGTGTGGAGCCCTCGAGTATGTTACTCGCGCGAATACAGTGACTCACGCTTGTTTTTCATTTACACGATCACCCCACACTCATGCACACCTAGGCACACAGTGGTGGGCTGTTTTTTTTTTGCCCTTTTCGGACTGAAATAGGTCACACAACATAGTAGTCAGATGTAAAATACACATATACATTCGTGAAACATGCATGGTCACACATGCATTTTTCACGAATTCATATATGTGTATGAAATGGATAGATAGCTTAGCTAGCTTAGTCAGATCGGGAAAGTCGGCGACAGCTCAAGCCGAGGTGCACCGAGTGCCCTTGAGGTGATCGCCTAAAACAAATCGGGTGAGTGCGCTAAGCGCTCCCCTTAGTAGTCCGGTGGAACTGTAAAGGCCTTATTGGCTAGCAGTGTAGGTTAGTTCGAAAAAAAAAAAAATAAACCTTATATAGTTATTATACGTACAATAACGAATTAATGGATGCCGCATGCAGCTTAAGCAGTTGCCAGTTCAGTGTTTTGGGTTCAAATACTAGTAGAATAATTGCTAGTTTGGTTTACAACTGATTATTGAATCTGAATGTACTTTGTGCACATTATAAGGTTCCCCGTGACACAGGGTTTGAAATTCTAACAGGTTGCCGTTTTTAGAAAATTATGTATAGTGGAATAATTGACTTAATTAATAGAGAAAGTGCATAACCATTTTTCTAAATATGGCTTCTTTAACTGTTATTTGGTTACTTTGCTTTTACATATATTTTTTTACGTATATTTTAACCGCACTCGAGTACAGTTACCGGAAAATAGGAAAAAATGATGAATATGCACAAACTAGTATTAAAAAATATGCTACCATTGTCCTAGAATTCCACCAGAAGTTTATTCCACATCAGCCCGTAAGACACCGATTGCTGGACCATAGGATTCTTCCCAAAGAAAGGTATAGGTATAATAATATAACGCCAACTCGCGACGTATTGGCGATTGCAAAGTCTAATATTTTTCTACATACGATGGTACTCAAGAACATTTCTCCTAATATTTTTCTACATACGATGGTACTCAAGAACATTTCTCAAGCTCAGGTTCCTTCACAATGTTTTCCATCAGCGTCATGTGATAGCGATACAATTCTTTCACCATTTCTTTTTTTCACCAAAGTGGAACCTTTTCAAGTCCCTTTGTCTACTATCCTATCAGCTGTCATTTCAGTATTCACACATTTATACCCGATTTTCATTCTTAAATTTTTTACACAAACCATCATTACCTTCTTTGGTCTTTCTGTACTTATTTATCCAACTATCGCTATAATTACTACTTTTCTGTTTATATGAATCTTCCCTCGTCATGCTATGTTACCAATATATATACAAAGTATAACTCGCGATGTTGTAATTTCGCAATATCGTGTAGTCTCGAATTATTATATGTCAAATATAATATGGCTTGTCTTCTGGAAGTATAATATTTCCTCATTAGTCGCTTATTAAAATACTCGTACGAATTTATTAAAAATGAGTAACTTGCAGCCTTAGCAATTACAAATACGTATAACCTGCGTCAATGTTCAGTACATAGTTTATTACAAAAATTAACAATACAGGACGTACCTAATATTTTTATACGAGTATTAATTTCTTCTTAAATATATTATAGTTGCACAAAATACTATGGTACTTAAAAAAAAAAAAAAAAAAAAACAAAAAATAATTACCTCATTACTGCTCTTCTGGGCATATTAATATTAACTCCATGATGGCACTCGCTATATGGTCTTTAATTTCAATTACGTGACACTAACACAACAGTTTACTTGTGTAGTTATGATATTTATGTCCTAAAATTACTCTCGACTCACTAATTTATTTATATATATACATATCGACTGCGTATCCCATATCATCTGCTCAATTAACCGCAACACAACTAAACCGTCCCAATTTGTATCGTTATAACAAGTTTATGTTTAAAAATTACATAGTCCAGACGACAATATTGAGGGACAATGGATGTCCTTCCCACATACTGTCTACGCTTTTTACGAGATATCACAAAGAGTTTTTATTCACATGTAACAAAAAAAAATAACAAAACGCCATCCGACGTCGGTTCTATTGTCCGACGCGGGCAAGGGAGATACGAAGTGACGCTACGTCGTAGGCGCGTCGTAGTGCCGCTACGATCAGTTCGCCACTGGCGGGGGCTACGCGTGCCCGGATCGCACTCTTACACCCAAACCGAGCTCGCGAGCGTATCGGAATACGCCGACCGTCGCACACATTCAAGGCACTTACAAGAAAGAGACCAACAGGAGTAAACGGGAAAGTAGTATTCTATCTTGTAAATGATGTACCTACACACTGATACTGATTTACCACTACATCGACAAACGGTTTAAGCTTGTAATCCCTAACGATAATTTAGATATTGAAGATTTGTTTTAATATAATAGGCGCTGTTATTAATACTTGATTGATAGGGTTTTTGTTTATATAATTTAAATAAATATTTAATTTTGGTAATTTTATATTTATTATAGGATGTATTTACGAAGGTTAAACAATTTTCACAATTATTAATACTTGCATAATAAATAATGGCAGTAAAACTTGGGCTTACTGAGAAAGTCCGTGACCACGTTGCTTTTTTGTAATATAACGACAACACCGTTAAACATGGCACATAAATAATTTTGCTAGCATGGAGTCGCTACTATGTTCTATATTTTTTAAACAATCAAACGACTAAATGATCCCAAGCTAAGTATAATTTATGTTATGGTGTTCAGTAGATTTTTTTTTTTAGGCTATTTAGGGGCTTTTATGGTTATATCAGCCCTATAGTACCCTTGGTGTAATTATCGTCAAAATCATATTTTACTTAAAAAAATCAAGTTTTATGATAAGCGAACGTGCCATTGTAAGCAATTCAACAGCCACATACTTACTACAAAATTTAAAAAAACCGCTAAAAGAGATTTGATGAACTTTGATACAAAAGTAAAACTTAAGGGAGATGAAATAGGTGATGAAATTTAATATCGGGAACTAATGCACTCTCAAGCTTAGGATAGAAAAATTCAACATACCTATACTTTTATAAGAAATAAGGATCTTTTGAATTTTCTGAGCAATAAGGAGAAAAATAAGACATGATTTCAATCCAAATCAGCACAAAATGACTGAAAATTCGTTGCAAAATTTTGCCTAAAAAATTAAATAGTAACTAGTATGACGTAACAGATAATTATTTAGAATATCAATTACTAAAAAAAATTAAACCGTCATGGACCTTTAGTAGTCCCTTTTACTTGACTAAACAAACTAACGAATCTTAACCGAATTAAATAATTTCCCCCACTGTTATTTACATTAATATACTGCTATTGCATGAGTATATTTGGGTAATTATTTTTTGGTATAAAAATAAACTATGAACATACAATAATGATATACAAGCTTTATTATAACAAAAATTTTACAATAATTTTATAGGTCACGAGAGCGGAGCTATAGGCGCAGGTAGTATTCAATATTAATGAAATTTATACATGTTTTTTAAGAACTGTGAAGAGTCTGTGAAACTAATGATCTGATTCTAAAAAGAAACCCATCGATAGAATGATAAATTTGGGGTGATTTATAGGTTATATTCTATTTTTTTTATAATCAAATTTTATATTATAATTAACATTACTAATGCTAACAAGTACTAACCTATCCTTGCTAATATCATAAAGTACAGAATAGGGCGTGAGATAACTTTCATCCAGGAAAAAGTACTGTCCCCTAGAGATGGCTATATCTATATTAAGGCAACCGAAGCCACGAACAAAAACTAATTATTTTATAAATTAAAACTATTTGTTCATTTGATAACACATGCTTATAAGTGATCATGTAATTTTCAAAAATATTGCTCAGAACCTGTTGATTAATTTATTTTATTATGCGACATTACGATAGCAGAAAATTACAGATGACTGTCATGAACGAAAATATGATGATATATAAATAATATACTGTTAATTAGATTACATACAGGATAACCAACTCATAATAAAGTACATGTTTACTGATTAGAAGAATTAAAATGGAAAACGTAACTTATGTGCAAAATATATTTTCACTCAAATATTTAACATAAATATTTTAACATACTTAAAATTTTAAACACAATTCAAATATTAGTATCATATTTGTAAGGTATATATATATATAAAATATATTTAAAACATTAGTCGAAATAGTTTGATGTCTAAACAAACCACCTCTCGCTATCTATCTTAATAAATCTAGTCTAACCGCTTTGGGTTTTTCGATCGTGTTGATGTCACTTGTCTAGTTGAATTCGCCGCGGAATACAATTCGGCACTCTTTCTATTAATTAATTATTTCTTATTAAAATAATAATGTATTTTTTATACTGATTTGTGAACAACTTATATGTATAGTGAAACGACACAAGAAATGAGTTTGTGTTTTGTCTTGAGTTTTGAAATGAATAAATTCTAATATTTAACTCTATATTTTAATATACAACGATACTACAAATAATTAGATAATGCTTTATTTATAATGAAATAATTTAAAAATTGAAAACAATAATACTCTATTCAGTGCAGGCCCCGAGAAGGCGCTTATAAATGAATTGTAATATTTAACTGTATGCTGTAAAATACAACTATACTACAAATAATTACATAATATCTTATTTATAATGAGAATTAAGTTATGAATGAATGAATTATATTTAAAAAATTAAATTAAAAATCGAAAACAATAATACTCTATTCAGTGCAGGCCTTGAGATGACACTTATGAAAGTTGCAAATCTCCCACCTATTTGAAAAACAATCCAACCTTGAAGAGAGACAGCAAGAAACTAGATTTTATTTATCTTTTCATTCTATATATTTGGTAATTAGATGACAATCCCTTTTAAAGAGGAATGTCGTTTGCAGACATGACGGTCTTTTACATATTGAACACTACAACAGCGTTTTGACATTCATAGTTACTTGACATGGAGCTTGAACTTACTATCCGACAAATCGGTATTACAAATTATCTACAGAGATCAGAAAGGAGGTCAATCAAACATGTCGCCTTGGAATCAGCTTGATCTACAAAGGGTGAATGATATCATATCACTTAATTTACTTTGATTAACGATTTCAAACAAGAAGGTTCTAATTTTCTGTACTAATTATCTGAAACAATACAACTTTTTTTTTGTGGACAAAGTAACTGCACTGTGCCTGACGATAAACGCAGTACCATCCAAAAACAAAGGCTACTATCGAGAGACAAGCTATCCATTACCAGTCGCTGCTGTTATGTCGGTCTGCGTAAATGTTTCTTCACGTTACGCTTTACGGACCCTATGTCTTAGGGACGAGGGAACGCACTGGCCTGGAAAGTGTTCTACAGCTTCACGGTATGGCAAATATAAGACGCTGCAAACTTTTAGTTCACATCGAGGTATAACTTACTAAAACTGTGGCTCCGAAGCCAATCGCGCGTGGTTCTATTATAGAAAGCAGAGGAAGGGATTAAAATGAATAGCTTTTCAGAACACTCTCCATAATACAGATGGTAGAATACGCTCAATGAAGCAATGTCTGCGCAACTAAAGCGGCCCTATAAACTCTGTAATGTCTGCATCATTAACAATGTGGACACCCTGTCTCTGTAACCTATCCAGGACATCTACAGGGTACTTTGCGAATTTGTCCTAGAGATGCCAACAATATTCCACGCAAGCCCGAACGTGTTGCCTTAAAAATGTAATCAAGAGTGAAAAACCACTGATGTGTTTATTTATTTTAATAGGACAGGGAGTCCTTTCACGTTTCCTTTCAGAGGGGCAGTATGCAAAAGTTTTAAGGAAAATGGCCACGGATTTACATCGTGCGCATCATAGGGTTTTAGAATTCGTCATATAGTAAATACAAGTGTGTCTTCTGATTGGCAGCAGGCGAACCGCACGCGTCGGCGCATCGGCAATGTCAACGAACTCGTTTGATACGTGCCGATGACGTCATATGAACTGGCAATCGGTGGACTCACAATTGCTGACAGGCGGTTACATTTTGCCCTGAGATATATAAAAATACTGGAAGTGTATAAATCATACGAGCATGCTGCATCATGTTTTCCTTTGTTAACTCATTAAGTTAGGTTATACTATTTTCTATTATGCGTAAAATACGCAGTTTCCATTTGTCCACTAGCTAGAACGATATTTTTGTTACTATTAAAAAATCACATTGCAAATGGCCGTAACGTCGACAACCGGATTACTGCGTATACAGTGAATATAATATCGGAATCTACTCCGTTTGAAGTATTATTTCCGACGCGTACGATGTCGGCCTGTGGCCGTTTACCTTCAACTAAATTTTAATTTATCATTATTAAATAAATACCTTATATATATATATATATATATGTATACATACACATATATATATATATATATATACATATATATATACAAGACTGTGACAGTGTCACTGCAAGGTTAAAGGCCTCTTCCTGAAAGACGTTAGTTCACGTAGTACTGGCGATTTCAAAGGCCGAGATATCTATTGTTCTGGATTTTTCCCACATACGGTGGCAGTACATGAACATTATTGAGAGTCAAATTTCGTCACGATTTTTACTTTTATCTTGTTACCAATAAAAAAAATATAAATGTAAGCGAACTCTGCTAATTTCATTTGCACAAATAAGGATTCAAAACTATGGACATCGAATTAATATTGCACCGGTTAAACCGCTCGACCAACTCAACTTCTTTTTTTATACACACTTCAGTTCTTATACATATAACAATTGTGGCTAACGTTTATGGCTAAAGAAATCCATCTCTTTTAGGTATGGCCTGTAAAATACAGTACTAGTTAAGATTCTTCTGAAACTCTAAAAAAAATATCTATATAAAATTATAATGTTAATATGATTTTAAGTTTGAATCAAGTAATTTAATTTCTTGTAACTAATTACAGCTGATCAAGGCTAGTTAGTAACTTTTTTAATAATGTTTAATATCTCCGTGAAACTCGAAGCGATTGAAGAGAAAATTTGTTTAAGATTTACTTGTACAAAACAGCTACTCAGTCATCTCTCCCGGTTTCCACGGCAGACACAATGTATTGTGAAAGTTTCTGAGAAAATTTAGGTATCAAACTTGAGTGAAAACTTTTCAATGAAGATGTCCCAATTAATTTTCGATAAAATTTAACTCGTTAACGTTGGAAAATTACAGTCTTTCAAACTGTACTCATTGAAATGTATAAAGTTTTTTCATTAATATTATACCTCGCTTATGTTGTCGAATGAGTAATTGGTTATGTATTATTTTCGCTTTAAACTTTCTTATTTATTGAAGGAACCTTGATATCCATTAGCATTATTGTCGGATAAAAGATATTTGAAAAATATATTCCATTATAAATATAATTGAAGAACTGTTCGGATTGATACCTGCTGCCGAGTTCCATTACCGAACGACTCGCCATAAAATGAAGTTCCATTTGTGATGGCTCTCGTGTCGCAAGTGTCCATGGGCGGTGATGATTACTTACCATCAGGTAACCCGTCTGTTCGTTTGCCTCCTATCGCATTACAAAAAAAAAGTACTTTTTTGTAGTTTAATATATTTAATGTAGTTATTTTATTGTAGTTTAATGTATATAAAATGCAATTACACCACAGAATACCAATCTAGTGGAGTATATATATTGAATAATTTTAGATAAAATAAAGTCACAGTAATAGTGACTTGCAAGTTGTCGATTGGTTCGTTTTCCAGAATCTATCATAATTTAATGATATTTAGTGGAATATTACAAAAGATTTAATATTATTCTCGATGCTCATACGTATATGTTATATTCGACATTGTATTTCATTAACGTAGGTGTCATAAGGCCACACCGTTATCAATCGCTATATGATGGGTGGCTTTATAATTGGCGACATGATGATGGGCGAACTCACTAAGGTTCGAGAGGGCTGTCATTCTTATTACTTTGATAAACCATATAGTTATATGTTTCAGATTTGGACGGTTCAAATATCTGAACGAGAATATTGCATACCCTATTTATTCCAACTAATTATATCTTGTAGGACTATAGTATCTTGAAAAGTTATTTGGGTTCAGAAAGCGTTCAGAAATTATAACTAGTACAGAAAGGTGCCAAGTGGTTATAGATTAGCTTAAACTATTGCCTCTTTATTTAATTTCACAAAATGATTCTAATTGATCATACTAAAAAAAAGAAAAATGCTACCTGACAAAACCCATGTACCTACTCTTTGAGTGCGCAAGTACGACATGCAGTGTTTTCGATCTAGTCAATGCTAGTGTAACTGTACCTTACAAGCAGCGACTTCTAGAGTTCCTTCGCAGGGGATCGAACCCGTTCTTAGATTAAAATTGACGTATTACAGATATCAAGTGCTACCACGGTATTCAAGTTTCTGTCTAAAAAATGATGTCCAATGTCATAATCCGTGGATAGTAAATTTTATATTCAGCTGTGAAAGACCGAATTCGTAACTACGTTCGTAACACATCATTTTTTTTTTTAATTTATCTTTATTAACCGATCACATAAACTAAGTAATAATTTCTGTAGTTGCACAAAATAAAATACATAACACTAATTTTATTTCACACCTTCTTGTATTTTTCCCCAACGTTATTAGAAATATCGCATAACGAAATTACAAAAGAAGCAATCTCATTAATACGATCGTAATATATTATATTCGGTGATTGAGTACCGTTGTAAATTATAGTACAAAAATGACTTCATTGACCGAAATCTAATTAGTTCAATCCGTGACCACTAAATGTATTCAGCTATATTACCCGTCGCGTGTTGGCACGCAACATATTATTATGTAGTCAGTCGTCAACGATCTGTTTTCCTGTACAGTTAACGAAGTATAAGTAATTCTTTTAATGCACAATGAGTTTTAAAATGGAGTTCATTCTTATAAAGCAAAATTTATTTCGTTCTTCATACACCACAACGAATACTAAGATTAATTAAGTATACATTTTATTCAAGATAATAATAAATACTGCATCGGACGATTTGGATTATCTATAAAGTAAACTTTTCTACTGTACAGTAATTGGTTACAAAACTGTTAATAATTAAAATTATTATTATATGATAGTCTATAATAAAAATGACTTAACACAGTTTATTATTCTAAAATATAAAAGACATGAAGTATATATTCATTTAAATACCTTATAAGTAAAATTGGTTACGCATAAAAAAGAAAGAAATATACTTAATAAGCACAAACAGTTTAAATTTAACTTAATTTGATGTTGCGTTGTTACAAGTTATTATGGTGTATGCACAATAAACGATATATTAAACATTTATAATGACTGCACGAATGAAATAGATTACGTGTTATTTCACCCTCCTTCACAAAAAGGCTCGCTTGATAAGAGATCGGTGAGCTTGTAGGAGAAGCCGGCTTAAGATATTGCGGCTATCGAAAGGCTCTTTGAGACTTGCTACCGGCTGAAATTTAATTTAATCGCATTTTCTTTACTAAGAGACCTCTTTATGTCATCGTATACGGGTTGTATATACAAGGCTTTTTCTTTGAAATATTTTTGAAGTTTGGAAATATTGTACATTAATTTTGTAGGTCTTTCGCAAGATCTACAAAACCTACATAAGACCGTTGTTCGAATATGGGTTTCAGATATGGTGTCCCTACTTCCAGAAAGATATAAATCTTTTAGAAAGTGTTCAAAGAAAAGCCACTAAGATACCACAAAAAACCTTAAGAAAAAAATCATACCCGGACAGACTGCACCTCACTACCCTAGAAAAAGACGCCTTCGTGGTGACCTTATAGAGACATATAAGATGGATACCCATAAATATAACCTACCGCACTTACGTGAAATGTATATAGTAAGAGAAACAATAAGACCTACAAGAGGAAGCCAGACTAAAATATTACACAATTTCCTCAGCAATAGAGTGGTATTAAACTGGAACCGATTATCTGATGAAATAATATCTGCTAATTCAGTAAATTATTTTAAAAACCTTAAGCTTTAATAAGTGAACATATATAGTGATAAAAACTCTAATAACGTCGACATTGTGATATAGAGACGCTGCTCGTCTATTAAGAAATAAATAAGTAATTAAAATTTATCTATGATTAAAGGTAATGTATATACTTTATATACCTGAATGGAATGTTTATCTATATTTATATGTTCGCTATTTGCGTCAGGTTTAACGGAAACCCATTTACTTGGGCTGACTTTCGGGTATTCAGCATGAATCGAAATCGAAATATCCAGAAATTTTACAAAATGCTTATAAATAATAAAAGACAAAAGGTGTATTTTCAATAGATATTTTATTAAATCTTCTTTGCCTTCAATTACTTTTTTTTCCATCAATATCAATAGTTCAAATTTGGTTCATTACTGAAAGAAAAGTTACAATTCCCTAACAATTTGATCCATATAACTATCCTTCCGGTAAGCTCTAGATGAAACAAGTTATACATTTTAAAACCAAGAAATAGCATAGAGAACGAAAATCGCTGACTTTCTTGCAGACTCGAAACAACTAAAAGGCTTTAAGCAATTATCGTAAAAGGAGATTCGTTGGAAAATAGCTATTCCATTATTGTACCTATTGTATGCTTTCATAGGTCAAATGTTTTCGAGTTCGATGGGTGGGTTGAGGTGAAATTCATTTTATTTCAGTATCGTCGAACCAGCAATGAAAACTAAGAAAAAAAGATATATTGGTTTTAATAGGAAAGACAATCGGTTGTGGTTCAGTCACGATGGTTTCTGAGTCTATTTTGAAGGATATAAGATCGAATTTTGTAATGAGTTTAAGCTTCAATAAAGAAGTTCCGAAGTAAATTCCAGTCTTTGCTACTGAGAAGAAGCTTTCGGTGAAGGTGAAGGTCGGTTTTCTACGTCCGCATGACTAGCTACAACCCTTAAGTTGAACTTCTGTCGCCAAGCACCTGTTGGTGTATTCCAGTAGTTGTACTTCTCTAGATTTAGCGTGATCACTATCTTGACCACGTGGTCATACAATATCAGAGGAAATTCTGGTGAAACGATAAAACCTGCAAAAAATACAAAAATGAAAAATAGGGATGCACACATAAGCAACTTCATAATCGAATTCAGCAACTTTGTGGTCTCTGAATTATTGTTCTATGGCCAAAAGCAGTCTTAGATCGCACTATAATGAAGTCAATGTAATGCGATAAAGTTTTATTAAAATAACCTTTTTTATCGTAGAACTACAAAATGGTGGTAATGTGCCTGATGGTAAGCAACAATGACGGCCATCCAAATGTCGAGAATCCGTCACTAGTCACCCCTTACTATATATGCTTACAAATCTGCCTTTGGATATACAGTAACTGATACCTATATGTGGCAAAATAAAAGACAGTCACAATGACAGGTTTCACATCATGTGCATATTACTCGCGACACAATCGAGTACTAATATCCCATTTGATTACTGGATATGCACCGGCTAAAGAGGACATCTATCACCTAATTACCTAGAGACTCGCCATAGCGTTTTCATTTACTTCAGGGCTAAAATACGTTAATCTGTTACTCTATATAAATAAAACGATAAACGTGTGCCGTTGCTCGTTTATCATGAAGAATTACTGGATAGACTTCGATATTTTCATTTAGTTATACTCTGAAGACACTTGGTCCTTATAAAAAAAAATCAGGATAATGTTTTAAGCACTACGCGTTCAGTGATTTGTGTTCTTTGGCGTGGAGAAGAGAGTCAAACGGTGTGGCGCGCATACGAAGGAGAGGGGAAGTTGTCGGATAACAGTGTTTACAAAGAAATTTTGTAAGCAAGGTATATTTTTTGCTTCAAATTTATTTATGTGTTTTCTTCTGTACACAAAAATATGTCAGTTAGCAAGCAATCCAGACGAAGTCGCAAGTATCAGCTAGTCGTCAATATTTGCATTAAAACTAAAATGTTTTATTATCAAATTCAATTTTCTTTTTAAATAACCCTCTACTATAAAACTCTTGTCTGTGGGACAGATAATAACACAATAAAAATATTCTATTAAAATATTTCAAATGAACGGTTTTAATTCACACAAACACCTACAGATTAAACAGCTTTCAAATAGCAACTACCAAGTTTATCCAAAGTGATCGGTTTCCCGACTGCACTGGAACTTGTTCCTTAGTATTTCTTGCGGAACATAATAAATCTTTCTTACTGTCATTGATATTTAACCAAAGCGAGGGGATCTACACAGCACAATGGAGCATTCGATAAATCATTTACAAGTGTTTTGTTTGTTTGTTCAAGTTGGTACGACGTAGTTATACCAAATATATAAGGGAATAAATATTTATATAATTTATTTATTTTTTTAACCTCACATACGCTGACAGCTTGAATTGAACCTTATTTCCTTGTAATTAATTCGCTACGTAATGTAAATTTATAAATTATATGACATAATAGTAATTCTTTTAAATTATGTGTACAGAATTTCGACGTGCAGCGCTAACAGTTACATATTAATCTGACCTACAGATAGTAATTATTACAGCAAATAACAATAAAATGTATTATCCTTACGTAAATTATAAATAACATCATTATACTGCTATCAGGTGTCCATTAATATTATATTATTATCACAATATACGAATAAGTGATGCTTAGACAAGAAGCAAAAGATGTGAAAAGGAAGCACTATATAATAATATTCATATGATTATAATATCATAGTCACAATTTACAATACGATATAACAACAAGTAGTCCAATAGAAGAATAACTGATAACCGCTTATAATAACAACTAGCGGCCCGCTCCGGCTTCGCACGGGTATAAAATATATAGCCTATGTCATTCACTGAAAAAATGGTTAAAATCGATCCAGTAGTTTTGATTTATTCATTACTGCCCGTGGCCCGCACATATTATTTTGTTAAATCTCGTAGCGTTTATAGCCAGCGTTTGTTGCAATATAAGCGAAAGAAATGGAATTATTTACGACATCACATTAGAAATCTCAAAAATAACAGTATTTCTTCACTATTTAATTAATGTTATTATACATATAAACCTTTCTCTTCAATCACTCTATCTATTAAAAAAATCCTCATCAAAATCCGTTACATAGTTTTAAAGATTTAAGCATACATAGGGATATAGGGACATTTTTTTTTCGAACTGACTACGCTGTTGACCCGGAGGCCGCTACAGTTTTACCGGACTACTAAGGGGAGCGCTTAAGGCACTCACCCGGTTTGTATGGACGACTAGCACAAGGGCGCACGGCACACCTCGGCTTGGGCTGTCGTCGAATACCCGAATCTGACTAGCTAAGCTAAACTAAGCTAAACCTATCCGTATCATACCTGTATGAGTTCGTGAAATATACATGGTTACCAAGCATGTATGTTTCACGATCCCGTACATGTATTTTGTATCTGACTATCTGTGTTCTAAACTATTTCAGTTCGAAAGGGCAAAAAAACAAACAAAAACAGCCCACCACTATGTGTACCTACGAGTGTGTGTGTGCACGTGTGTGGGGTGATCGGTGTTGTGTTGTAAAGTCGAGTGTTTGATTAACAGTGTCACTGTGTCCGCGCGAGCAGCATGCTCGAGGGCTCCTTTCCGGAGGATCGTACCTCGGCTTGAGCAGCTGCCGAGGGGAGCCTAAGTATGTGTGCTGGAGCAAAATTCACAGCCAAACCGCGGCGGCGTGATCTGTGATTACGCGGGCGTGGGCGCGCACACGCTTTATTTCGAGGAACGGAAGGGTAATCTGCGTTAGCTACCGTTATTTTATCGGGAGGATCGGAAAAAATATGTCGCGGACGTCTTTTATAACGCGGCGCGTTCGGTACGGCATCGTAAGTTACCGCGGATACCACTAACGGACTGGGATGATTCTTTGCATTCTCAAAATAATTACTAGTGAGGGTCTTAACGTACGCCCAGACAGACGGCATTTCCAGGTCCTTGTGGAGGTCGACTCCCCGGACGTACCAAGGGGCACCGACCGCCCTACGAAGAAATCGGTTCTGCAGTATTTGCAATCTCTTGAAGAGATTTTCTGACATGTGTGCGAAAACGGGACAGCTATATGTCAGCCATTTTGTACAGCGTGAGCTTGTGTCTGAGGGACATCTTGCTCTTGGAACAAACTAAGGGATGTAAGCGGCCCAAGATCGCACTCGGTTCGCACTCTCTTAACGTGGGATCTAAAAGTGAGACGCCTATCAAGAGAAACTCCGAGATACTTGACCTCGGAGGCCCAGGGGATCGCTACGTTATAAAGTTTAAGGGGTTTGAGTTTACACGGCCGCTGGATGGGATCGAAAAAGACAGCGGCACTCTTATCGGGATTGACTTCTATTCGCCATTGACGGTACCATTCGCCGAGAATGCGAACGGCCCGTTTCATGCGATTCCTAAGTACAGTCGGCCGCCAGCCGGAAGCGTAGATCACTGTGTCGTCAGCATAACAACCTAACTCGATCCCCGGGGACCGAGGTAGGTCACTGATGAACAGGTTGAAGAGTGAGGGCGCGAGTATGGACCCCTGGGGTACACCTGAGCGTATCGGGTGGGGTAGGGACAGTTCACCTTCCACTCTAAAGCGGAAAGTCCTATCTGATAGAAAATCGCGAATTATATGAACTAAACTATCGGGAACGCGAAATTGAATGAGTTTGTGGACGAGCCCGGCGTGCCAGACCTTGTCGAAGGCCTTGGCGACGTCGAAGAAGACTGCTATTGTGCGTTTCGGTTTAGGCTTCTTCGGATTTACATCCGGATTGGGATCTTTATTCCAACTGCCGAAGATGTACTCCGTGAGGCGGTGTACCTGGTGTGTGCAAGAGTGTTTGGCACGAAAACCAAACTGCTCAGGTGGTAGCAGACTTAACTGGGATATGGAGGCTTGGAGACGGTTCAGAAGGAGCCGCTCATATAACTTGCCTAACGTGTCGAGGAGGCTGATCGGCCGATAGCTATCGGGAAGCGTAGCTATCTTGCCGGGTTTGTGAATCCCTATTACTACGGCCTTTTTCCAGACGGCTGGAAAGTAGCCCTGGGACATGGCCGCATTGAAGATGCAGACCAGAAGAGCTATGATGTGGTCAGGAAGGAGCTTCAGTACCTCGTTCCTGATCCCATCAGGACCTGGGGACTTCCTATTTTTAAGACGCTTGATGGCGGCCGACACTTCATCAAAAGTGACCGGGGTTAGGGTATCCGCGGGCGGGGACGCGAGTGCATGTTCCACCGAGGATTCGATCGATCCAATATGGATAGGGTCAGTGTTATCAGTGTTAGGCGAACACTGTTTCTCTAAACTGTTCGCGAGACATTCGGCTTTATCTACACTATCGAACGCGGGAGGCAACCCAGGACCTCTGTCAAGGGGGGGCATAGGAATGCTAATATCTGACTTTAATTTTCGCGCTATATTCCAGTACGCCACGTGGGACGGGGAGATATCCTCCAAAAGCCTGTCCCACCTGTCGCCCCGGATCTCCTGTATTCGAGATCTTACGAGTCTCCGTAACGACCGTAAACGAACGCGGTTTGCCTCAGTCGGGTAAGCGTCGTGGGCACGAGTCGCGGCGTTCTTTTCCGTGATCAACGCCCTCACGTCGTCCGGGAGTATAAAACGGCGATCGTTCGCCGCTTGTACCTCTTTCGAGGTCTCCCTTACGGCGGTCTGAAGGTAGTCGACCAGGGAATCGATAGCCAGATCCGCGTCGGCTTTAGACACCAACACGTCCGGAATCCTATCTAAACTAGCCGTTGAGAGATTCTCACTAAGATGGACGCGAAGCGAAGGATAATCAGCCACTCTAACCGATAGAGGACTGGTATCGGTAGGCGAACCTAATTGCAACACCACCGGGCGGTGATCTGAGTCAAGTTCGTGTACGACTTGTATGAGTCGTACCTGAAGCCTGACATTCTTAAGTAGAGCTACATCTAGCACTGTCGGACGACAGTTATCCTGAAAGTGAGTGGGTTCCGGCGGGGCTATGACGTCAAAATCGAGAACGTCACCTAGCCTATCGAGTCTCATCCCGTTACGAGAAGTACTCGGACTATTCCAGATAACGTTCCCGCTGTTGAGGTCCCCGGCTACTTTAAAGCGACTTTGTTTTATACTATGTAGTGATTGTTGTAACAAAATAGCACAACAGTGTAATGCACTATTGGCTGTAGTCCCAATTTTCTTATAGTCACCCTCTCTAATATATAAATATTACGTCACATAATTATTGTTTTCAGTTGTCTCGACTGTTACATTATACTGCTTCGTATTATCTACGTCCAAATTATTAGAATAAATTGATAACTTCTACTTAAATCTTCTATATAGAATATTATAATATTATGCTTCATTAATATCTCATTTACGGGCCGTTTTCTATAGTTTATCGTATATGTTCTTAACAACACGCGTGTTTATGTAAATAAAGAAGAAAAATTACACTCAAACGTAACGTTAAAAGTTTAATGCCGAGTAGGTTTAACGTATTCCCGTCTCAAACACAGTCGGTGATTGGTCGAACAGGGCTGCAAGTGTCTCCGTACGTGATACGAAAGCAAATTCAAAAACGAACGAGTGTACGGGCAGGTTAACTGAAGTATCTAGTAAGTTTTACGTTGGGTTTTACTACTGCAACGTGATTGATACAGTGTCGAATTACTGTACGTTACACTTTTATAGTCGACTACTTCCTGAATGCGAATTTGTTTTCTACATTTTAAAACGAGTTATAAATTTTATTGCCATTTCCTTTTCGGAAAGTATAATAGTCAAATAACATTGGTAATAGCGTTTTCATTAATGCATCATTAAACGTGCTAGAAATTTATATTATTCTTGATTTTTTACAAAAGGGTTTCTAAGCGTGTCTTACGGCAAGTGTTAGCTGATAGAACTCGTAACGTAAGTAAAAAGCGTTATGCGCTTGTCTCTCTCCCGCCGAACGAATTTCGCTTATGCTTCCTCTTTCTATTGCATTCAAATATGTATGCGGGTGCGAGTATCGAAATTTAAAATTATGTAAGCAAACGAAGATAAAATTTATTCAGTTCTTAAATAGAACCGGTCTAAACACTGAGTAACTGTGGAGTGAATACAATATAAACAAACATAGGTTGACTGTGTTTCATCTGTATTTTCTGAAAATTAAATGACATACGGAAGTTACAAAGTTTACCTGCCGGGCGAATTGTCAGTTAACTACAGTTTGAATCGTTTACTTTTGAAAATGTTTGGATATGTGACAATAGAAAATTGGATTTTGCCCACGGCTTCGCTTCCTTTGAATGTATATTTGACCAATCCCTCTAGAATAGTACATTTTTCTTATTAAAAGGTATCCCACGTCCTTTTCTGTATAGCTGAAAACGTGTATGCAAAACTTTATGACGATTGGTCGAGTGGATAAAGCGTGAGAGCGTCACAAATCAAAGAAACTCACTTTCTCGCATTTTTAATATAAGCTAGTATCAGATTACAAACTAGAAGCGTCCATACCATAAATCCATTTGTATCTATACTATAGTTACTGATCGATAAACAAAAGAACCTCGGTAAATCGAAATCTATAAAATTCGAAAATACACTTATTCCCTTCTCGTCCACCTCTAATACCAACATTACTCTAAATCTCAAGTTCATTTCAGTACATATTTTCATCTATGACTCGCAAAACATATATAACCATTGATTGCATCTCGAATATCTCAAAGTTTGATTCTATTACATCTACAGTTGGATTATTTCATATCGTTTTAGTGATAGACGGAACAAACAGGCAGACAGACAAAAATGTAAGAACTTGTTTTTTTTGTTTTTATTACTGTATATACTGTCATATTCATTATCATCTTCTTACCCTTATCCCACCTAAGTAGGATCGGCTCAACATGTTTGTCCTGTTGTGATGTATGGTTTGGATTAATTTTTACGATGTGCCTCGCGCGCCTGTCATCAACCCTCCTTGAGATTATATTGTAGTACCACTATAACCTCAACTTCCATACTTCGTATGGACGCGAAACGTGGATACTTGACTCTTTGATAGTAAATGATAAGAATAGGAATGACGCGTACGATGTATCCATATATTGCAACTCTAAAAACTCTGGTTCCAGGTCTGTCGTAGTCATGAGGATTTCTTCCTACAAATCTCATTCAGGAGGTTCACTGGCATTTTTTTACTTTTCTTCTTCTTTTTCCGCTTTATTATTAAAAAAATAATATTATTATAGAGTAAATACGAGTTTTTTTTTCAATTAGGTATACATTAATTTGTAAATTGTATACATTATAGTTGTATATACCATCATGTTTATTTATTAAAAAGCTTTTATTTTGACATCATGAACAAAACCTTCAATTTTATTTTTGTGTATAGAATATTTTCATTTTATAATTATTTTGTATAGCTGTGGTTAGTATTATATTAATAAACAAATGCTACAATAAATAACGGTAAACAAGAAGCGAAATTAGTAGTTTAAAAAATAAAAGTAAAAAGGCTGTAATATAACAAGGTACCCAGTAATAATATCAGACACAAAAAAATGACTCACTTATCTATGTGTAAGGAATTCGAAAGCCTGGAAAATGAATTTACGTTCACACAGGGTTGCCAGTAAGTCTGTTATATTTCTTTTTTCAAACGGTTACCTTCTACCTAGTAATTTAAAATTATTATCACAACTTTCTTAACAATAAATTAGAAATAAACTTTGCCATATTCGTGGTTTTGTCTGCGTTGTTTATCATAAAAATATATCTTATTTAGAAAAGTAAAAATGAAAAAAAAAAATTAAGGCAAAATATTCTTCACTCACGACAGTTCTTTAGTCTTCTGTAATGCACATAAAAATCGTGGATCTTAAAACTTTAATGACTTCATATCATATGCGATTTTTTTTATATAAGGACTAATGGTTTAAGGGTTAAGAGTAAGATGTAAAATTTAAAAAATCTGATCTAAATGTATCCAGTAATTATTTTCGTGATGCACGGACCGTTGCACCTTTGTACACTATCATTTTATTTGTATATACGCAGGCGAATATGATGAATTTCGATACAGTTTGTAGTAAGTCAACTAAGTCCGAATATTAGCAGACGCTGTAGCACGGGAACTTATACTCCGTTTAGGAGATTTAGAACAAAGAACAAAGAGATGAAGGTATGTTTGTTACTTTAAAATGTCATTGCTCAATCTCTATCTAGCGTGTGTTGTTTATTTTGTATTTTATATCATTATCGTTTCTCTTTCAATATCTTCAATATTAATTGTATTATTCTGTTAAACCATAATACAGTTAAGTGAGAAATAAAAATTTTCTAATCAGCTAATATTCAAGTCAAAATTTAAAAAAGTAGTGTGTACTTACGTACACGCGTTAGAAGTTATATTTCTTTGGCGTAACAAGATAAAAATATTTTCAAAATTTTTATCTTTCGCCTTATTCTACGTTTGTAGAAAAAACGAAACTAACAAAAGAATAAAGGTGTTTAATACATACACACTTTTTTTGAATAAAATGTTGACTATAGCTAACTTCAGGGTGTCGCGGTTTTTCGTGGAGGTCTGCGCGCGCATCGTATAAATTTACTCCTATCAATTTTCCCTGACGCGTCAAAAGAAGTATAACTTCAAAAGAAAAAACTATACCCTTTAATTATATATATATGACTAGATACAGCGTCGCCTGGAGACAGATGCAATTTATGTCACGGAAAATTTACTAACCTAGTGTGCCTCAAGGCAACGTTGTACACTCCTGTCAGCTGTATTTCGTGTACCGTTTAGGGATACCAAGCTATTCAATTACCTTTAAAATTGGGGAATTTTATCTTAATTAAATTGAGAAGAAAGAAAAATTCGATGATTTTATGTGTAACTTAAGCGATGATAGAAAAATCATTTCGTTACAAGTATTATTGCTTATATGACGGTATATTAAGCGTTACGCGTCAAGGAGATCACATTATTATAGCACTGGAAGATAACCACGAGAATCTTACAATGCCCGTATAAAAACTCTTCGAGTGTATTATGCCCCCATTACCTTTATCTATGAATAATATAATGATGTTTTATAATTAACTGGGAAGGTGAACTCCACTAAGCCTTAACATAAAACCATCCATATTTTGAACTCATTAGATGCGACTCAACCGATACTTTCGTAACAGTAGCTAATAAATGTATGGTCATAAAGTGATCACAAAAATTGTATAATGGCATAATCTAAAACTGTATAGTTTGTGTTCCTTACATCGTATATTTATAAAACTGACAAAGGGATTTGAGCCTTTTCTATCGACAATAAATCAGTTTATTTCTTTGACAAAAATGACTAATGCTGATATTACAAATGCGCAGGTGAATTTGTTGATTTGTTACTCCATCACGCCGAAAAAATGTAGTATTCCCGAGGGATAGGTAAATCAAATCTACATTAAGTAGGTATTTTGTAGGTGGTAGAGCTCCGCTGAAGCTATTACTGGTTTCAGCATGAATGGGTCGGCTCGCCCGGGGTAGTACCACCCTCTCACAGAAAACCGACGTGAAGTAACAGTGGTTGCACTGTTGCGTTTCGTTCGGTCAGTGAGAGCACCGGAGGCCCAGATCCCCCCCCCCCCTCCTCTCAAACTTATGATGGCGGCTTTAAAAGTAAATATACCCCAGGGGGGTACCAGCACGTCCCGTGAAGGAGAATCCCCCCCTGAGCGTTCTCGCTCAGGCTGCCCCTCGTTCTCTGGGGAGGGCAATAAACCGCTTGTCAAGGCTAAGGGAAAAAACAAACGTAAGTCTACGGCACCCCCTCCCACGCTTCGCGTGGACTTTTGCAATATTAGGGGAATCCACTCAAATATCAACTCCGTCCACCACCACCTTGAGACGGAAAGGCCGGCCTTGCTTTTTCTAACTGAGACGCAAATATCCTCCCCTGCAGACGTCGCTTATCTAACGTATCCCGGTTACAAAATTGAGCATGCTTTCGTGCCTCGGGCTGGGGTCTGCGCGTTTGTCAGAGAGGATATATGCTTCCGTCGCCTTGCCAATCTTGAAGGTAAAGAACTCTCACTACTCGTACTCCGTGTGGACTGCGTTGACCATCCTCGCGTCTATGCATGTCTATACCGGTCACATAGCGGTAATGCCGAGACGGAACGCCTCATGGAGCACATCCAAATGGCGACTGACATGGCTCTTCAACAGGTCCCATCCGCTGAGATCGTAGTTCTTGGCGATTTTAACGCCCATCATGCCGAATGGTTAGGCTCACGCACCACCGATCAAGCGGGGAGATCTGTTTTCGACTTTGCTCTGGCGTATTCCCTAACACAACTGGTTACCTTGCCTATGCGAATACCAGATGTGGAGGAACATACGCCTTCCCTGTTGGACCTTCTGCTGACCTCTCATCCCGACAGTTATTTGGTAACCGTTGATGCCCCTTTAGGCTCTTCGGACCACTGCTTGATCCGGAGTAGTGTGTCTCTCTCGCGCCCATTGCGCCCACAGTCAGCGGGCAGCCGCCGAGTTTGGCACTATAGGTCGGCTGATTGGGATAGTATGCGATCTTTCTTCGCATCCTTCCCCTGGGGGCAAAATTGCTTTTCACTGGATGATCCTGACGCTGTCGCCAATGCCGTAACCGACGTCATACTACAGGGGATGGACTTATTTATCCCTAATTCTGTGGTACCCGTCGGAGGCAAAACTCAACCTTGGTTTAGTCACTCCTGCAGAATGGCCAAACGCCGGAAGCAAAAATGCTACCAAGCCTGGGTTGACGCGTTGGCGTCTAAGGATGTAAACACCAGTGCTCTTAAAAAAGAGTATAACATTGCCTCTAGGTTTTACAAAAGAGCAATAGCCTCAGCAAAGTCCACCTTCATTGGTAGAATTGGTGAGAGACTGGTTCGTCTTCCTTCTGGAACTCGGGCATTCTGGTCTCTCGCCAAAGCTGCCTTAGGAAACTTCAGTCGGCCATCGTTCCCACCACTGCGGAAAGAAGACGACTCGTTGGCCTACGACGCTGAAGATAAAGCCGAACTTCTGGGCTGCCTTTTTGCGTCGAACTCGACTCTAGATGACAAGGGGAAATCACCGCCGATCATAGCGCGTTGCAAAAGCTGTATGCCTAATGTGCAGTTTTTGCAAAAACTTATACGCAAAAAGCTCTTCTCCTTAGACATCAACAAGTCGAGTGGACCCGACGGGATTCCCGCAATCGTGCTAAGGACATGTGCTCCAGAACTGACCCCAGTTCTTGCTCGTCTCTTTCGGCACTCCTATTCCACAGGCGTTGTGCCAGTATCTTGGAAGTCTGCTTATGTGCACCCAATCCCCAAAAAAGGTGACCGCTCAGAGCCGTCGAACTATCGACCAATAGCCATCACTTCATTGCTTTCCAAAATAATGGAGTCCATTATTAACTGCCAGCTCTTGAAGTACCTAGAGGAGAACCAGCTTATTAGCGACCGCCAATATGGCTTTCGCCAATGTCGCTCAGCTGGTGACCTTCTAGCCTTCCTGACACATCGATGGGCGGAGGCAGTCGAAAGCAAGGGGGAGGCCATGGCCGTAAGTTTAGACGTAGCGAAGGCTTTTGATCGGGTTTGGCACAAGGCACTTCTTTCGAAGCTTTATTCCTTTGGACTTCCCGGAAACTTATGCAATTGGTTGTCCAGCTTCCTCACAGGCCGTAGCATAAAAGTCTTAGTCGACGGTGCATGCTCTGATTTGAAGCCCGTGAATGCTGGCGTCCCACAAGGCTGTGTACTATCCCCTACTCTCTTTCTTCTGCATATCAATGATATGTTGCAAGTAAGCAACATTCATTGCTATGCGGACGATAGTACTGGGGATGCTCTATACACTGGTCGTGCTAATATTTCCCGGGAACGCGTCGTTGAGTGCCGGAACCAGCTTGTGTCTGAAGTGGAGACCTCACTCGAGCTCGTTTCGCATTGGGGTAGACAGAACATGGTCCTTTTTAATCCCACTAAGACACAAGCTTGCGCCTTTACCGCAAAAAAGACAAAATTTGACGCAATGCCTAGCTTTCAGGGAGTCCCCTTAGTCGCCAAGCCCAGTATTGGTATCCTCGGCGTTGATATATCGAATGACGTTCAGTTCGGTGGCCATTTGGTAAGCAAAGCAAAACTAGCCTCCAAAAAACTAGGTGTCCTTAATAGGGCAAGACAGTATTTCACACCAGAACATCGTTTGTTACTTTATAAGGCGCAAGTCCGCCCACACATGGAATACTGTTCTCACCTTTGGGCTGGAGCGCCTCAATATCAGCTGCTTCCTTTTGACCGCATCCAGCGTAGAGCGGTTCGAATCGTCGGCGACGAAGTGATATCCGATCGGCTCGACTCATTGGCATTGCGTCGGGACATCGCGTCTCTTTGCGTCCTTTATCGTATCTACCATGGTGAGTGTTCCGAGGAGTTGTTTGGACTGATACCCGCCGCTACATTCCACTATCGTACAACCCGCTTGAAACTGAAATTTCATTCACACCACCTTGATGAGCGGAGGTCTTCAACGGTGAGGTTCTCAAGATCATTTCTGCCTCGAACTTCGACCTTGTGGAATCGACTTCCAGCGGCTGTGTTTCCAAACCATTACGAGTTACAAACCTTCAAGAAACGAGCGTACACTTATTTAAAAGGCCGGCAACGCACTTGCGACTCCCCTGATGTTGCTAGTGTCTATGGACGGCGGTGATCACTTACCATCAGGTGACCCACCTGTTCGTTTGCACCCTATAACATAAAAAAAAAAAAAAAAAAAAAAAAAAAAAAAAAGCAAAACTACTAGCAAAAGCTAGTTCGCTAGCTTGTTAATTACGATCCTTAAATATGATCACACCTTTTGTTACAATGTTTAGATGTATGTTTAAAAAATTAAAAACTCCGAATGATATTATTTCCCGAACAGTCGCCGTTTTAATTTTGCAAATTTTACCCAATTCTCTGTATTTCCCAAGTGTATAATACAAACAATTTTTTTTAAATATTCCCACTATAATTTTAGTGAAATTTATGCCAATGTATGCCAAATTTATGCCATGCCGCCATATACGGTAAAGATGGATGATGGGAAATGTTTTTCCTTTTGAATTTATTTTAAATTTACTGATAAAATGTTTTAGGTGCGGCTCATTTATATAATTATAATGAGATTCTGATTAACTACAATCAACTAAGTGCTCTTCGTGACGAACTTATCAAATATTATCTCGACGGTTTTACGATAAGACACATTGGAGTCCCTGTGACCACCTTCCGTCTTCAATATAAAATTTTAATCAGACTCTTATGCACGTAATTTCAAGCCATATAATTTCTGTATATTTCAATAAAATATTTCGCATAACTATCATGTATTGTAATAATACTAAACGATCATTAGTGGGAAATGTAACGCAATTATAATGGCAACACTGTACAAAAATGGCGTATTCAAATTAATGAGATAATCATAGTTAATTATTGGCAGTATGGATGAACTCCTTCGCCTGTCCTGTTGGACGAATATTATTACTAGTCATAGTTAATTAAATAAGTTTATATAACTTATACTTATGCGATAAGAATAAATGCTAATATAATGTAATTTACTTGTCTTTATTGTTTTCTTTTTATTATTGCAATGTTTCGTAACATAAAAGACGTAATTTTTAATTACAATTGCGGGAGTAAAAATATTTTTATACTCTACAAAGCACTAAACGTACATTGATTTACTGCGAGGAATGTATAGTTTTATATTCTCGATAACGGCACGGTTTTGGCATGCTGGATAAAGAATCTAGTCGTGTATATAATCTGAATTGAATGAAGAAATATTCGTCTATAAACAAGAACGCGAGCCTAATAGCTTAATTTAGTTATAGGCAAAACATTTTCTTATTTAATATAAACCATTTTCCAGCGAGTATCTTTGTAACTACACAGAAAGTAATAATTTACATAAGTAGCGAAACCAACGAAACTTTTGTGAATAACAAAAAATCCTCTGTAGTTATTGTTTAATCAAATGTTAAATATTCCAAAGCACGTCGAATAAATAAAAAACACCGAAGGAATCTTAGTAACCTCTTTTCGTAAAATCGACTGAAATCATGGGTTGAAAATGAAAAAGACACCCCGTTACGATTTCCATTAACAGGGAGTAGGAATGCGCTGAATGCCTCCGGGCCCCAATAAATCAATCTGTAGGCAGGGAGACCGCTCTCAATTCTTACTCAAAATACAGCATATTACATTTTAAAGGGTACATGACTGCGTTCTTTAATTAATTTTGAGACTGTAGAAACGTAATGGAGATGAAACAATTGTTTTGACTAGACATTGTATTGGCTAATATAGTAGAGAGTAGTATTACAAACTAAAGAGACAAAATGTTAAGGGCAGACGAGAACTGATAACAAGGCTGTATGAGAAAATAAATAGGAATTAAAATATGAAAATGGTCCATCTGCTTTATTATTTTTAAATTCACTTATTCGAAATATAAAATGAATGATTAAAAATGTGGTCGTTTCAGTTTTTTTCTTGAGAACATTATTTATGTATGTCGCTTTTTTTTTTAATTTGTCGGAAGCCATAGTGGTCACTATATCTTATGGTAAGGACATCTTCTTCTTCTTTATTTTTTTTTGGCTCCGTCACGGTTTGTGCACTAGCCAGCGTCAAGTAACAAGATTTTGCCAAGTGTTTTGCGACAATTATAATGTTCTAACAAGATGGTGATTTCCTTGTTAGAACTTTCCATGGAGTTTTGGTGACATCTCAGACTGCATGCTCCGTGGTATTATGTCCCATCCACTTCACTTGTGCATAATAACCGAACTATATTACGTAAAACACCACCAATATTACAAAATATAGAGTCTAATAACACAAGATTATGAATAAAATATAAAAACCACTACATGACAGACTAAGATCCCGCCAAAAACTCCGGTAAGGACATCATAATTTAAAAACAACGACGTTAAACCAGCGATTGTACAGTCCATCGGTAACGTCACCGTCATTGTGGCCTACAAGTAACTCCATACTTTAATATACATAGGGTTATTCTGAAACACGACAAACTAAAATCACTGTGAAACTTGTTGTGGAGATAGTAGCGGTATAGTTAGTTGTTCATGATTTATAATATAAGTTTATCGCAGTGACAATATTTAATAATTCATATTTTGTATGATTTCATTGTATGTTATAGGACAATATGTATATTTAAAGAAAGTAACGTTTGTTAGAATCTCGTGTCTCAAAATGATGCTTAAAGGTCAGCATACATCAAAGTCAAACATTACCCACGGTTCATGCATGGCATCCGGTAGCCAAATTAAGGATATCCTTTCTTCGCTTTGAGATAACTTATGAGCTATTAAGCAGAAAATTACTTATTTTGTATACTTATTTTCAGTTATATAAGAACGATGGATAAGTATATTTATATAACCATCCTAACTGATATTGTTAATGCAAAATTGAGTTTATTTGTTGGTTTTTCACAACATAATTACTGAACAGATCAACATAATTTTGTATGCAAGTTGTCAAAAGTAAAGAAAAGGATATAGGGTACATTATCATAAAAAAAGTACTGTTCCTCAACATTGAATTGAATTCCTCAATATTGAATCTACACTCACGCAAGCAAAGTCGAGAGTAAATGCAATATAATATGTAAAAGTGAATATTGTTATATATATGTGAGGTCGATAAACTTGAACAACGTTCAACCGATTACCATAAAAGTTGTATGTAAACAATAAGCAAACACGGAGAAAATGTACATAATATCCATTTTTCTGTATAGCATACATACACTAAAATATATACACACACATATATATGTTACATATGTAATATATGCATAATATAATGTATGTATATATGGTTTATTAGATATATCAAATAACAAACAACAAATAACATTAATATCAATTTTAATATGTGAAATATCAATTTAGAACAGTAAAAATTTATTTCATTATAGTTCTAGTCGGTTCACTATGTAAATTGTGAGAAGTTGATTGAAATTTAAAAACAATTCCTGTACATTTAGAATTAACTCGTGGGAATACTTTTGGCGCGTTTGGGAAAAATGATGTGAGTAATGTTTTACGATATATCGAATAGAGATCGAAGGAAATCTAGTTGGGTTGGTAGACAGTACCGTGTTCTTGGGTATTACAATTGATTCTAAATTACAGTGGGGTCCTCATATTAAAAAATTGGCAGGAAGATTAAGTTCTGCTGCATTTGCAGTTCGAAAAATTCGCCAACTAACAGATATTGCCACTGCTAGGTTGGTCTACTTCGCTTACTTTCATAGCTTAATGTCTTATGGTATTTTGCTGTGGGGGACAGCAGCTGAGGTAGACACCATATTTTTACTACAAAAACGGGCAGTTCGAGCAATTTATGATATGGGGCCTCGCGAATCATTAAAAGATAAGTTCCAGGAGTTCGGTATCCTAAATCTGCCCTCCCAATACATACTTGAAAATCTAATGTACGTCCGCAAAAACTTAGATAAGCTAGATTTCGTAAAGGACCGACATAATCTAAATACAAGAAATAATAGTAAATTGGTCATTCCATGTTTTAGGCTCACTAGGACCGGTAACAGTTTTTTAGGTAATAGTGTTAGGTTTTATAATAAAATTCCAAAACACGTTACCGATCTGCCGGATACTAATTTCAAGCACCATGTCAAGCAGGTTTTAATATCTAAAGGCTATTACAGAGTGGATTAATATGTGAACGACGGTGACGTCTGGAAATGACGCCCTCTCTGTGCATCCACCAAAACCGAATGTAATTATTTATAACTATGTTTTAAAAATGTGGGTTAAATATGTTAATGAAAAAATAAACCAGATCGAGTTTCTTGCCGGTTCTTCTCGATGACTGGGTTGTTTTCCGAACCGGTGGTAACTTTGACGTTCATAAGCGCCTTCTCAGGGCCTAAACTGAAAAAAGTATTTTTGATTTTGATTTTTGATTTTAATGCGCGCGCACACCGTCACGAAAAACCGATACCCTGAAGTTAGCTATAGTCAAAATTTTATTCAAAAAAAGTATGTATGTATTAAATATCTTTTTTCTATTGTTAGTGTCGTTTTTTCTATAAACGTAGAATAAGGCGAAAGATAACATTTTTGAAAAGATTTTTATCTTGTTACTCCTAAGAAGTATAACTTCTAACGCGTGTACATAAGTACACACCTTTTTTTTTAAGTAACGTTGAATGAAAGAAATGGCATCTAAATGGGGAGTTAATTATTTATAAGTAACCTGAAATGCGACCTCAATCTTAAGACCAATCAATAATAAACCGCTACCCCAGAAGTCGAATTTAGAACGCCTTGTGAATAGGCATGAAACATTTCATACATCATTGATATTATTCCTATGATATAAAAAAATATTTGTTATGTGATAATTACGAATTTGTGTCACTGCTACTATTCATATGATTTAAAAAATAATTTGTTACATGATTTTTTTTGCAAAATCCCTGTAGGTCGAGGAAATATCTAGGCTGAGCTTGTTTGGATATATGTTTTTTTTATTTGTATAAGTTGTACACTGAGAATCGAAATCAAATAAATGGAAGGATCGCCATTATCAATAATAGCAAATAAGAAATAAAAAGGGTAATTTTAAAATATAGCAGTTTTTTATTAATCACCTGTGAAATGTAAGTGATAATAAAATTTCGTTTCATTTTTATGTCATTTTAGAAATATAGCAGCTATATGTAATTTCATGATTACTTATGAGACAATACATATTACCAACTACTCTCTTCGGGTCAGAACACAGCAACTCAAACTGTTGTTTTGCAGTATAAATAAGTCTGACGGTCGCAGTCGAATCTTGTACGAGTCCTACTCTAAATAAAAGTAATTTAGAAGATAACGTTTAAGCTCATATTTCACTAATCATAAGACATATTCGAACATTGAATAAAGCACATTCAACATACAGTTTACAATTTAAGTTCCTGCGAAAAAAACGAAAGGCTATGACTAAAGCGCCCAAACAGATGTGAACAAAGATGAAAAAAGTTTCCGAAATTGGGAATGGGAGATGATTACAGTACACAGAATGGAGTTGCGGCGTTATTATGAACTCTCCTTTGTACGGATTCCGAATGTTTCCCTTTGGAACTTCGATAAAGTTTATGGTTCGTAGAATTGTTACACAAAAAAAGTTTAATTTACATCAAATCTCGTAATTCTTTTGTATTATTGTTCTTTATCTTTTCATTAGTCTGAATATCGCTTGTATGTATTGTACTAAAATACATTAATGTACAATGTTCTAGTGCTGAGCGATGATCATTGGTGATGATGATGATGGTGGTTGATGTTGGTTGATTGGTATTCTCGGGCACCCCGTTAATTGATGTAGGTTCTAATCTTTGTAAATGAGCCGGAGCTTTCGGTAAAGAAAAATACCGTAATGAAACCACATAACATGGTGGTAAGGCTTTTACTGAATCTTCTCTGGCTAGCTACCACCCTCATGTTGAAAAGGTGTCACCAAAGCGTCTACGAGTGGGTTCCGGCAGTTTCTCTAGGTTCAGCGTGTTTACCGTCTTAGACCATACTGCTATTTAACATGAGGTAAGATTATGGCGAACGCTATAATCTACAATGTATAAAGAAAAAGGATTTTCGTAGTTAAATGCTTAATCAGTACGTCAGAGCATGCATACTGGCCTCTTTAAATATCAAAAAGTCCACAATTGTGAATACTTCATAAATTTTCAATTTTTTTTTGCGCTCGTTATGTATTTACCCAGTACATATAAAAACGGTACTTAATAACATAAAAACGGCTATAACAACTTTCAAGTATATGATAAAAAATACAGACGTATCATTTTAATAGACAAAAGGTTGTTTTATAAGATATGACTGTCGCTGACTTGGATGTTCAGTACCTACATCATATCATTGATGCCAAAAAACACATGTAGGTTTACTGACAATTCTCATTTCCCTGTTATTTCCTCTGAGCTGGTAAAAATCAATTTTAGTGACGACAGCCTACGTCTGGAATTACACAATAAAAAAATTCAGTTAAATTTGTTTTCTTCATGAAATACATGAACACTACTGGAATTTAAATTAGTGAATACTAAATAATACTGGTATAAAGGAAAAGGATACTTCTTTAAGACTTCTTTCTCTCCTTTCTTCTTTATCCGATATCTTAAAATTAGCTTGCTCGTAAACGGTTTAAACTTCTGCGAAAGTTTAATACTTACAACAGTCTCAAAAATTCTATTCCGAAAATGAATAGTCCGGCAAACTCTTTATTCGATTAATAGTTTACTACTGTTAGTAAATGCAACAAAACATAGAATTATAAAAATGATCGAAGAGTCTGTTTATGATTGATTTAATAACCAAGGCTGGTATTATTAAATTTACTCAGAGCTAAGAATACCTCTTATTACGTCTAATGCCAGAGATGTGGATAAATGTGACGGATATACACTGTTGGTCCTCATGTGGAGACTGATGACGAGGATGTGGCCGGCATGATTGTAGGTGGTATATTTGCAGATAAACCTGACAGAGATGGATCAACACTTGTAATAGCAATATGCTTTGGTATGTCACGTGTCGGTATCGATTGACTGTTGGGATATGCTGTGATCGGTTGGTGGTCGTCATTTTTATGGATTGTACTGTGCTCATAATCAGGTAAAGTGCAGTCAGTTTGCTATAACAAAAGAATGTTTTCAAAAGGTTTTTTTTTTTATATTATAGATGACAAACGAACAGGTGGGTCACCTGATGGTAAGTGATCACCGCCGCCCATAGACACTAGCAACACCAGGGAAGTTCCAAGTGCGTTGCCGGCCTTTTAAATATGTGGGTCTTCGGCGCTCTCACTGGCCGAACGAAACGCAACAGTGCAACTACTGTGACTTCACGTCGGTTTTCTATGAGAGGGTGGTACTACCCCGGGCGAGCCGACCCATTCATGCCGAAACCAGTAATAGCTTCAGCGTAGCTCTACCACCTACCAATGTGATATTTTCTTTGCGCAATATAGTTTCAATAAAAAACCGTCTCTATTTAAATCTACTCTGAAAATACACCAAAGCGTCCTTGACCGTAGTTTGGTGCTTATATAGTCTAGGATTAATATAAACCTGTCAACATTACAAAGTATGGAAGTCGGTTGAAAATGGGTCTTGGTTCATTAATTGCACAGCGTATTGGCTGGAAAAACCGCATTCAATTACGAGGTCTGCTTCTGTATATACAGATGTCGTTTCGCCATGAATAATAAATTATTGTCCCTTGGTGATCTTTCCACATGAGGTCCGATCCTCCGGTATGGAGCCCTCGAGCAGCTTGCATGCGCGAACAGAGTAACACCGATCTGATCAAACACTCGTCTACAACATAACACTGATCACCCCACACACGTGCACACACACTCACTCGTAGGTACACATAGTGGTGGGCTATTTTTGTTTGTTTTTTTGCCCTTTCGAACTGAAATAGTTTAGAACACAGATAGACAGATACAAAATACATGTACGGGATCGTGAAACATACATGCTTGGTAACCATGTATATTTCACGAACCCATACAGGTATGATACGTATAGGCTTAGCTTAGTTTAGCTTAGCTAGTTAGATTCGGGTTTTCGACGACAGCCCAAGCCGAGGCGTGCCTTGCGCCCTTGTGCTAGTCGTCTATATAAAATCGGGTGAGTGCCTTAAGCGCTCCCTTTAGTAGTCCGGTGAAACTGTGAAGGCATAACGCTGGCAGTGTAGGTCAGTTCGAAAAAAAAAAAAAAAGATCTTTCCACTGTATTCTACAGCACAGACATACATATGCAGTGGCATTATTTTTCGAATAGTGTGTTTTAATATTACTCTCATCAGTTTCAACTCCTTTCCATTATCTCTCATAAGTAGGGCCCGCATAACATAATTTTCTCTTTCACACTTCTCTATCAGCTATTGATTCAGTATTAACACCCATGTCATTCTTCACAAAATATATATGTACCTTCTTCAATTTTTATATAGGTCCACTTCCATACTTAATACTTCTTATTTATCTCTTATATCATAATATGTAATTTTAAATTTCGAAAATCCTCAGCCCTTAGCTAAGATCTTATTCATAAGAGGTAATTAGTTCGAACTTGTTTAAGTATAGTAGAGAATGTTATTGAAGCTTTATGAATATTCAATTTATGTGATCACGTCTGCGTGAATACAATTAATTTGTACGAGGTTCCCTCTACACCAGTTACTTGGTTTCATTTTTGATAGGCTTAAATTTAAACCGGTATACCTGAAGGAAATATCTGACATATAGTCAGTTTGTAAAATTGAAAAGTTTTGCATATATCATTCTGTATATATATTTTTTTTGTAATTAAGAAAAAACAAACAAAGTAATGACCACACATTTGACAGAAGAGTTACTTATCTCTATTTATAATTTAAAAGATGAATTATAAACTTATAATGTAACCACAAGTAACTATTTTATTATTTATTGTTCTATATATATATATATATATATGATATTTCATTATAATTCTCTTTTCATATTTACTCTATCCTGTTATGCAATTTCAATCCCCCTTACTATACAATTTTAGAATTTTATAGGCATTTGTTAATTTTGCATATTATATTTTTAATTTATCATAAGCTGAGTCAGTCTTTTCCGTTGTTGAAAACCATTGAGAATAAAAACTGTGCGGGTCAGAAAGTTGTCAAAGAAAATCAGTCGATCAGAATCTTTCTGTGACTAGTGATGGTCCAGTGATCGAAATTTGACCATAATAAGGGCTACACAATTTTTTCTTTGCTTTTTCTCATATATAGGTACATCCTACAAAATTATAAAATAAATATTTTATCTACTCTATTGACACCACATATGTAAATGTTAAAAAGATAATAAAAAGATAAACCCGATCGAGTTTCTTGCCGGTTCTTCTCGATGACTGGGATGTATTCCGAACCGGTGGTAGTTTTGACGTTCATAAGCGCCTTCTTAGGACCTAAATTGAATAAAGTATTTTTGATTTGATTTCAAAAGCATAACCATAACTTCGGCATCCATTAAAAACTAGAAGCTTGTCTCGCAGACCATGTTCTTACGTCTGTATAATTAAGTTTCTGAAACCCTGTTCAATGTAACCCTTCCATGAGAGTACCCAACGCGCTAGGCTTCGGTGCCACAGTCTTAAGTTACCACCTGTCTCGAACACGAAGTAAAACGTTCGCAATATCTTATGAATACCATACTGAGAAGTGTTCAAACCTTCTTCCGGCAGTATGTTATCTCATTTTTGAAACATCGAATTCTTTTAAGGTAACATGATGGGAAATTGACGTGTACTATCATGACAACAACGACGACTAGGGAATACTTGACATATATATTTTTTTATATACTTTATATGTTATCGTTTGACCACAATCTCATCTGATGTTAAATAATGATGTGATCTAAGAAGGCAGTCACGATAAACCAAGAGGGAGACTGGCTCTCAATTGCAGCAGCCGGAATACACCATCAGGTGCTTGACGACAGATTTTCAACTTGCGGGTTGTCGCTAGCCAGGCGGATTTAGACAAGCCCTATCACTATACTATGGTTTCGTCAGGGTGTTTTCCTTCACCGGAAACTTCGACTTAGTTGCTAGGATTCGAACCTACGTCCTTTAACGCTATGTCCGAACACACTGCCAACTGAGCAATCATCGCTTCAAACATGTTGATAATCGCTATTTTTAGGATTATATTGCGATTACCTCAACAATTGTGTTAAAATAAAAAATAAATTGTTACTACACTAACAATGTTAAATATGTTAATGATTCTCCATAAACTTACTTTACGACTTTAGTAAATCTCCCATTATAGCCGAACGACATAATTGAATGCCCGCAGCAGTTTTTACTCATTTAAAACGTACGGCCACAATCACCTCTATTAATTTGCGTGGCGAGGTGAGTCCGATAAAAGCCAGCTTAATAATATCAGGGCGAGAACTGAGGCAGGCCGGTAGTGGGTGGAGGGTGGCTGTCAAATTTCATGCGCTAAAGCTCCAGGAATGGTCTTCTACACTGGTAGCTCGGACGGGTACAGTGACTGGCATAAAATATTTTGTTATTTATGCTTAAAAAGATTTTTATTTTTTCAGAAACCCATAGTCGTTGAAAGCGAATGCGGAATACAGAGCAATGGAAAAAAATACGTTCAAGTTTAAATTACTAAGTCAAAAAGTAATATACAAGATTTTAAGACCTAGTTTTTTGGGTAATAGTGTTAGGTTTTATAATAAAATCCCAAAGTATATAACCGATTTGCCGGGCTGTAAGTTTAAGCGCCATGTCAAGCGAGTTTTTGGTATCAAAGGGCTATTATAGAGTGGATCAATATATGAACGATGGTGATGTCTGCAATTGACTCCTCACTGTGCATCCAGTAAAACCTATTGTAACGTGTAATTTGTTTTAAATATACATGTATATATGTTAAAAAGATAAATTTCTTGCCGGTTTTTCTCGATGCCTGGGTTGTTTTCCGAACCGGTGATAATTCTGATGTTCATAAGCGCCTTCTTAGGGCCTAAATTTAATAACGCATTTTCTGATTTTTATTTACCACAAGTTTGTAAGCCTTATTAATTTAGCTTCTTAATAGAAATTAGTTAAAACACGCTAAATATACTTTAAGAGCTGGAATATTTTACGTTTCCTAATCTACATATAAAATAATAACTTAAAACTATACCAACAATGAATAAGAGAAAAAAAAACAAAATCTATAAAACAAATATCTTTATTTCTAAAATTCTTTTCAAAATGTTAGCCTTAACTATGGCCACATACTAGACAACGCCTGTGTCATGGAAGCTAAATATTTGATTACTGATTGACTTATTTGATGGTGGCGTGTATTAACTTGACATTTCGGGGAAATTGTATTTTAAGAACATTAAAGTTAGAAGAAAAAACAAAAATCGGTATAATAACTAATCAAAAACTAAATAAATGTTAAAGTGTAAAAAAATGTGTGTATGTATTGTTATGATGAGTGTGTATATGAAAGTCTGCGAGTGTACGTATATGTGCTCGTATGGCAGAGATATATAGTTCCTGGAATGGTTGCTAACAGAGTATCTTAAGCAGATCTTCCGTCTGTTCATAGGAAAAGGTATGAAATAATCGTTCAGTGGCAGTTTCAACATGGTAAGTATGTAAATCACAATTCTACTGTCCAAGCTTCGATTACGGTTCGATTTCTATGGTAACGTAGTAGGATTGTATATTGTGTATTCCATTTCCTAGAGTTTGGTTAGCGAAACATATTGGCTCCAGCAACTCAGCCGTCAAGAGTAACAATCACTGATCTAAGGACTGCAGTTCTATTAAGACTATTTATAACACAGTTATAAGCTACACTGGCCTCTTATTAACATAAAATACTAATAAAAAATATTAATTTTCAACAACAAATAGTACATAACCAATTTAAATTTAATTCATAAAACTTATTACCAAGGATTTTTATAAATGTGATACGCGGAAAATCCGTAAGCCGCTAATACAAGCTAAGGGAAATATAAATTATCCGAGAACTTGCTCAAAGTCCATCGTGTTCGTCATTATTTAGATTGCTTCTGACTTCTCTTATTGCAGAGGTTTATGGAAATATAAAAATTATCAAATATATTTCTTACAAAAAAGACACAAATTCTGTTGAAATAATTATTATACATTTGATTTAATTATCAATCGTTAATTATATTTTAGAATATGGGGGGCATATGTTAACAAGTATGTTTAAGAGTAATATTTATTTCAATTACATTAAAAATGCATGTGTGCCCGAGTGTACGTATGCATTCCGGCAGATGTGGGCCATCACCGACGCCATACAGTGTCTGATAAGGAGCTTACGAGGCAAACTTAATAAGAGTCGACGCGATGACGCTGCCCGTCCACCCAAATAAGAATAAGCCTTTGTTCTTCAAAACACGGCTTCATTAGGATTACGGCGAATAGGTCGATGATGGGTCACTTGATGTTAGAAATAGTTTATGCATAATCGTACTAAAACAATTAGTATATCTTATAGGACGTATTCCCATGAGAGTAATAGTAATAATAATGCTTAAGAGTACCTATTCAGGATAACATATTTTGATTCCTCACGATATTTTACTTCACCGTCAATTTTAGATACTACTTGTAATTTAAACTATTCACAAAATATTGCATATTTCGATTGTGTCGTATTTAAGCCGTGAAAGCGTAACAAGCAAACAAACCCACACTATCATTAATAATATTAGTAAAGATAAGGGTAGTTTATTATTTAATACATAAACTTGTTTCTATTGTACATAAATATAATAAACATACATTCCAGAAGAAATTCTCAAAATTTCTATTATTTCTACATGAAGACTGTATTAAAACCTACTGCTTAGTTTAGAAGAATAGAGGTACAGACACAAAAACGAATTTGTTTTATAATATTGGTTGATAATTCAATAAAAAAGGAAAATAACGAATTTTTTTTTATCGTACCACATCAAAGTGACTGCACTAGGCCTAATGGGAAGCACAGTACAATTTAAAAACATCGACAACCACCGAGATACACCATCTATCGCAAGTCGCCAAAATCTTGCCGGCCTGCGTAAATGTCTGTTCGCGTTGCGCTTGAAGGACACCATGTTGTAGAAAGGAGGGGACACACTAGCCGTGAGATTGTTCCACAGCTTTACGGTACGGCAAACGTAAGACGGTGCTGTTAGAGGTGTGTTACAGTAAAATAAATAGTAATCTGTAAAAAGATATATAGATATGACAATTGTCATGTTAATTGGTCAAACGGTGTTGAATTTTATCAACCTCATGTATACCAACATCCAGTATTCTCTATATAGATAAAATGTTATAAGCCACAACAAAATACCGAATGAAGCATATTAGTTACTAGTGTTATGGCAACATTTTTGATATAACAAGGCCACTAGAAACTAATTCCAAGCCAGTACAACTAATCTAGTGCCACATTCAACGCTAACTAGCCACTAAAATAACCGATAAGCCCTGCTATAAAATATGGCTTCATATATACCCTGAGGGTAATTAAAATAATATCGCCTACACGATTATACGTAGTCGTTTTGTGGAAATTAGGTTAATTCAGTTTTTATTTTTAACGAAAATTTGCATTTGATATGGACTCTCATTTTTAATTCTTCATTCTGAATATTACAAAATAATTAATCGCTAGTTGTAACTAAACTAGCATTCCCACAATTGTTATGTATTAGGTAAATCTATACAAATTGCGGTAATTGTCCGAGTTAAGCCCTCAAACGGCTTAACCTATTTTGACTATATCATTGTATTTGCAAATAGAGAACTTCTCTAATCTAACATAGATTACATACAATGGGAAAAAAATATTGTAGGTGTTAAATAGTTATGGCAAAATTAATATATAATAAATAAAAGACAACCCATAATTAAATTTAAATAACATTAGATATATTTTGATAGGAATAAAGAGCAAAATCATTTTTATTAGGACATAGTCGCGGGCAACAATTAGTCAATAATAACAATAATAGACTTTCTTAAGCTTTGTTTTCTTTTTTTCTAAATTTTATTTGTTACAGAATAGGTACTCTTCTTGTTACTAAGGGTTTTAATTACCAATCCATTAAGACCTAATCGCATTGAATTACTAACATTTTAGTAATTGCCTCTAAAATTCAAAATATCTTATTGTTTTATTTAAAAAAAAAAAATCAAAAATACTTCATTTAGCTGAGACCCCAAGAAGGCATTTATGAACGTCAAAGTTACCACCGGTTCGGAAAACAACCCAGTCATTGAGAAGAACCGGCAAGAAACTCGATCTGGTTTATCTTTTCATTAACATATTATAACTGATATTTTTAAAACATAGTTATAAACAATAGATACATATAATTACATCCGGTTTTAGTGGATGCACAGAGAGGGCGTCATTTCCGGCCGTCATCATCGTTCACATATTGATCCACCCTGTAATAGCCTTTAGACATTAAAACCTGCTTGGCATGGTGCTTGAACTTAGTATTATTAGTGGGAGCTAATTGAATACAATTGTGATTTTCTACAAGAACTGTATTTCTGAAAACTACATTCAAATTGATTCAGTGGAATTCAAATGATGCACGTTCTGATAAATGATATTCGCGATTATATTATAGAACTAGCTTTTTCCCGCTGCTTTGCTCGCTTTAATGTAAATTTAACCTATCCCTAGGGAACAACATTTTATTCTAGATAAAAGGTACCCTATATCCTTTTTTGTACTCTAGATAACGTGTACGTAAAATTTTGTTATGACCATTAGATTAGTTAATGGGTCAAAGCATAAGAAACAGACCCACATTCGCATTTATATTAATAGTAAGAATAATGTATATACAAACTATTTAATCAACACTTTGATGGGCGTATTTTTTAAATACGTTATACCAAGTCTTATTCTGTATCCATCTCCAGGTTTCGAGCCACATATATATCAAATTTAATTACCATCGACTCAAAGGTTTAGTCGTTAAATGTGACAAAAAGATAAAAGTCATTACTTCCATTTATAATATTAGTAATGCTTAGTTAGTTACAAATATGAACAAATAAACGGCTCTGCATTATTTTTTAGGTATTATTACATACCACACTTTTATTGGAATACATTATATAACATTTTGCAATAAAAAGAAACTTGTGTTTAACTTTTCTATAAGTATCCAATGTGTTGTTAATTATACCATTACCTTCTTACCCAAAACCCACATAAATACAGTTGGAACAATATGTTTTCGTCTTTAACTCTCCTCTGTCAGATGTTATCTCACTACTCCTACCTTTTATACATTCGCCACACAATCTGCCTATACCTTCTTCGGTTTTACTCTACTCCTGTAGCCGTCCACCTTCATAGTGATAACTTTTCTGGGTACATGACCTTCAACTCTCCTCATGATATGCCTGTACCATACTAACCTATTGTTAATTATACCATCATCTTTAGCAACATGTTTTCCTTTTAACTCTCCTCTGTATAGTGTTGTTAAGTATACCATCATCTTCAACAACATCTTTTCCTCTTCCACTCTCCTCTATATAGTGTTATAATAATACCTTAATTTTCAATAACATGCTCTCCTCTTGCACTCTCCTCAGTATAGTGTTATTAAGTATACTATCATATTCAACATGTTTTGCTGTTCCGCTCTCCTCTGTCACATGTAATCCAGTAGTTACACTTTTTGAACATACATCACTCTACTACTATATCTATCCAACTTTATACTTAAAACTTTTCTGGATACACAACTTTCATCTGTCCTTATGATATACCCATACCATTACTTTTTAACTTGCCTGTCACTTTTCTTATCTTGTTATTATATGACTGTATAGAAAATTATATACATTTGAAATAATATTTTGTAAATTCAAAAAGTGTTATTCTCGAACATATCGGCAACGTAGAGAAATTTGGTAATAATATGCTTATGGTGTGATTTATCAAAATAATATGAATACAGCGTTAATTCAAACGAAGTAGATTGAATAACGTTGCATGAGCCAATTTTAAAGCGGAGCACAGCTACACGTTACACAAATTTATGATAGGACACGCGTGAACCGGTTCGCGGCTTTAATATCGGTTGTAAATTACCGAAAGAGAGAGTGCATACTGCTACAAATTGGATTCGCGTAGCAAACTACCAAACTTATTGTTTCAGAAATGTATTTTGGGGTTCGTTGTTGGTTGTCGTGTTGTATAACTGTTTATATTATTTGAAAACTAGATAAGTCATATTTATGTGTTTCTTGTGATACTCTAAGAAAGAAAAAAAAAAGAATTGCTGTAGGTGGTAGAGCTACGCTGAAGCTATTACTGGTTTCAGCATGAATGGGTCGGCTCGCCCGGGGTAGTACCACCCTTTCACAGAAAACCGACGTGAAGTAACAGTGCTTGCACTGTTGCGTTTCGTTCGGTCAGTGAGAGCGCCGGAGGCCCACATATTTAAAAGGCCGGCAACGCACTTGCGACACCCCTGGTGTTGCTAGTGTCTATGGACGGCGGTGATCACTTATCATCAAGTGACCCACCTGTTCGGTTGCCCTTTATAATATAAAAAATAAAAGAATAAAAAGCTTTAACGGCTTATGAACTGCAAATGTACCCGGTGTTTTAGATTTTTCGCTGTACTAGTCTTCGAAGAAATATCTATTACGGGCGGCTTCCGTTAAAAAGGGAGGATAAATCGCGGTGCCTACGTCTCTTATGTTGCTTAATTCGTTTTTCCACGGAAAAGTGTAATATAGACACAAATAAACTTAGAGTGCCTATTGTTTTTGAGCGCTATTCTCCGAAACAGCTGTACCAATGTTAACGTGATTTTACAACTAAAAGATAAAGGGTTTGTCGAAACATCTAAGTTACACCTCATTAACATTTTCATATCATCTAAGCAAAAAAAAATGTAATAAAATAGAAACATAAACAAAAGAAATAAATACAACTAATCCAGTTATCGTAAAACATTAAGACCATTTTCACGAGAATTAAGTCGTAAGCATAAGCTGGTTTCCAAAGTGAGAATAAAACAATATTGATACTTAGTTATATATATATATAACAAAGTTAATATTTGTTTCTTTGTTATACTGACAAAATGTTTTATGTTGAAATATAATATTTAGATGTAAAGCTTTTCGGTAATATACGTGCTTACCCACGCGCGCTCAAAATGTATATTCAATCTAACCTTCGAATTAGAGTTCCTTAATTCGATGTTAGACTCCAATTAATGTGACTCCGAAAGTTGGGAGCAGGATTAAAAACACCCGAAGGAGAGCACACCCGCACAATTATCTTCGTCTAAAAAGAACCAGTCCTGTCTGGTAATAACTGCGAGAAGTGCTATTGCTTTTTGTTCGAACAAGACGACTAGTTTTAAGAACCGATAAGATCTGAATCGAAACAGTTTTCTTACAGAACCAATTGTGAATTTTCGATTTGTCTAAAATTGAACGTATTGCCATTTTCTATTGTAGCATTTTAATTATACTCTTTCAATTGAATGTTTATATGTACATATACCTATTGTTGGCACGTGTTACATAATCACTTTAATTTCCAAACGAACAAAAACCACCCCTTCCGCCCACCTCTTTCCCCTTCCTACTTCCACTTCACTTTGCCTCCATCATTAACGCGGACGCACATATATCATTCAACGCAACGTTAAACTACCAAATCCGAGTCAGTGTGTTATATTGTGTATATAAAATATCACAAATCGCCGCGAATTAAGTGACACGCATATTATTCAAGGCATCTTGAGAACTAGATCCGAGTCACTATAATATATTGTGTATACAACACCACAATCGCCGCGAGTGAAGTGCACTTAAAAGGAAAAAACGCATCATACAAACCGGTAAGTCCGCATCCCCTTCACAACCCTAACTATTCCCCCAGAACCAGCACCTACACCAAGCATCACATTTTTTATGGTCCTTCGTTCCTGGATTGTCCTTTAAAATCCCTATTTTATATCGCAAAGCCAACAACGCAACGCATTTATTTTACATATACCCACCCGCTTGTAGGTATTTACGCACCATATCGAATTATCTTTCGATATTTTAGTTTAATTTATACTTTGATACATTAAAATGGAGCATAGGTCTAAGAAGGGAGACGTAGCTGAGGGCTCAGTCAGCATCCATGCTGAAATATCCCTACTTGAGGGAAAAAAGCAGTCTTACTTTTTACGCGCCAAAACGATTTTCGAATCTATACCTCAGAGTTTAGAGGATAGCCAAACGACTTATTTCATTGGTAAAGCAGCAAATATTGATTCTATGCGCGATGAATATCTTCAAATAGTAGATAGTATTAACAGACTTCATTTGAGAATCGACACGAAATACCTACCAAATTATGAGGCTATTTGGGCGTTCGAAGATTATTATTGTGAAATTAAAAACGCATTGTCACGCTTCGCCACGCATCAAAATGTTAATTCCGATCAGACTGTAATCCAAAATACTGGAGAATATCCAAATTTTCGGCTAGAACATTTATCTATACCGGAGTTTTACGGGGAATTTGAAAAATTTCCTATGTTCATCGAATGTTACAATTCAATGGTTCATAACAATTCGAATCTAAATGACTCATTACGCGTCAGATATTTAATAAATAAACTTAAGGGCAAAGCTGAAACCATCTGGTTAAGTTTAAACCCAACCGCAGAGAATTATCATTTAATATACAACGCATTAATTGAAAAATACACGGATAATCGTGCTATCGCTACTACCTATATAGAAAAAATATTAAACTTAAAATCGCTTCAAAACGTTACGCCTAATCAATTAGACTCTTTAATTGATGAATATTCTACGTCAGTAGCCGCCTTGAAACAAATAAAAATGGACAATTTATTAGATTTCATTTTTGTTCATTTAGGATTACGCAAATTAGATATTGATATCGCTAAACAATTTGAAAATATAATTCGTAAGCAGTCATATCCAACTTACGACGACTTTATAACATTTCTACGCGAACAGTTCAAAATATTACAAAGAACAACACCTTGCAACAAAAGTAACGCAAGCGTCGCTCGGCAGTACTATGCCGCCGGAGACGCGAGCACGTCTCGTGTCTCACGGTCGTCGCGAGCTCCGCGCACATTTATTATTAATGAAAGCACAGCGCGTAGTGATATACATTGTTTATTTTGTAAAAGAAATGATCATGAACATTTATACAATTGCGCGAATTTTAAAACTCTTTCACCGCTCAATAGATTTAGACATATAAAACATGTAAACGGCTGTGTAAACTGTTTAAGTTTGATACACACAGTATTTAATTGTAAGTCTTTGCATAATTGTAAAATTTGTAATAAACGTCATAATACACTTCTTCATATTAATAATAATATTTCCTCTAGCAATTCTCTTCAAAATAAAAATACGTCCGATAATGACGACGTACAAAATAATTCATGTGATAAAAATCCACCAAATACTATTTCTCAAAACTCAACTTCCTTGCTATCTAACTCGACCGTGTGTCACAACGTACTTCTTAGCACCGCGCAAGTTAGTGTTCGCGGCGCTAATAATAAGTATTGCACCGTTCGTTCGTTAATAGATAATGCGTCGCAACGTAATATAATAACTACCGCTTGTTGTAAACAATTAAATTTAAATATAATTCCGCTTTCTAATTCATTTGTTAAGGGTATCGGTTTATCGTCGCGTCCTATTAAGGGCTATGTAAACTTACAAATTCGCTCAAAAAATAATAAATTTAATTTTAACATAAACGCTTTAGTCATGGATTGCATTACCGATAAGATACCTTTAGATTATATAGACACTTCAGTAATGCAGCATTTAGTAAATATTCCGCTTGCCGATGAACATTGGCACGAACCAGGAGATGTACACCTTTTATTAGGAGCACAGCTGTTTCCTTACATACTTCTAGGTGGTAAGATAATTGCACCTCCAGCGCCCCCCGCTATAGAAACTGTTTTTGGTTATATTCTTATGGGTGACGTGCCCACCGCTATTCGAAATAATAGTTCGCCTCACGATATACATTTTAGCTCGCCTCAAGACAACAATAATACCTCCACTTCTTTCATCATATCTAGTGATCAATCTTTAGATCGCTCGCTTCCTAAATTTTGGAATCTAGAAGAGATTCCTTCGCAAATATTTTTATGTCAACACGACATGGAGTGTGAAACATTTTTTTCCACTACAATTTCACGCGATTCATCTGGACGTTATTTGACCGATTTACCCTTCAGTAGGGATCCTCGAGTTAGGTAACTCACGTTCATTAACTCAATGTAAGTTATTATTTTTAGATCGAAAACTTCAAGTTAATAAAATTAATAAGTTATAATATTGTTTAAAAAATATATATATACCTCTCGCTAAATTATATTTCAGAAAATACACCCGCCTATATTATTAATTTATTTGAGAACTTATAATCATAGTTATCGCTTCTTGGCTCGGTTCAGATATCGCGCCACTTACAAGTTTTTAAACACTCACTCGTTAATATTGTTGCTTTCGCAGACGCTAGCCTTAAGGCTTATGGCTGCGTCATATATTTACATGTGACGGATTCACATGGTAACATCCATGTACGATTAGTTTGCGCAAAGTCTAAAGTTTCGCCCGTTAAAGTAGTCTCTTTAGCACGTCTTGAATTATGTGCCGCTGTGTTAATGTCTAAATTAACAAAAACTGTTCATGACGCATATAACGCTCGTTTTAAAATTAATAATGTTTTCGCATTTTCAGATTCAGAGATAGCTTTATCCTGGATCAATTCGTCTCCGCATCGCTGGAATATTTTTATTAGTAACCGCATCGCTATGTGTCATGAAAATTTAGACCCTAAACATTTCTTTCATGTCGCTGGTTCAGAAAATCCTAGTGATTGCTTGTCACGAGGACTTTTACCTGATCAACTACTTTCTCACAATCTATGGTGGCAAGGTCCACCGTGGCTTCAATTTCCTGTATCAGCTTGGCCTCTTAGATCTGTAACATCCGCTAATCTAGAAGAGCTACCTGAGCCTAGAACCTTAATCGCTACAACTGTTAGCTCTATTCCGCTAATTCTTTGTGAGCTTTCCCTTAAAAATTTTTCTTATAATAAATTGCTACGCATTATTGTATATATTTTAAAAGCTTTACGCATTTTACATCGCACGCATAATTTCATTATTAAGGCCAACGATTTAAACACCGCTGAAATTTACTTAACTCGCGCAGTTCAGAATAAGAATTTCTCTGATATTATTGACCGCTTAAATAATCATAAATTACCTCATGGTAGTTTAAGAAAACTTGATCTTTTTCTAGACGAAAACCGAATCATAAGAGTTGGAGGTCGTTTATCGAATGCCAATTTACCTTTCGACGCTCAACATCCAATTTTAATAACTAGAAGGGATCATGTAACTTCTCTATTAATTGACTATTATCACCGCACGCACTGCCATACGGGCGCTCATTTGCTAAACTCAATTATTCGTCAAAAATTTTGGATAATTTCCGCTAGAAATGTAATACGACAACGCATACATAAGTGCAACTTTTGCTTTAAATGTGCACCTGTAGTTTCGAGTCCAAAAATGGCTGATTTACCTTCATATCGTGTTCGAGAAGCAAAAGCTTTCGTGCACACTGGTGTAGACTACTGTGGACCTATTAACATCACTTTATGCAGACGCAGAGGTCAAAAGAGTCAAAAAGCTTACATTTGCTTGTTTATTTGTCTAGTCACAAGGGCAGTACACATCGAATTAGTACCTGACTTAACTTCGGATTCATTCTTAAACGCTTTTAAACGCTTTATTTCTCGCAGGGGTCCAGTCGCTAACATATATTCCGATAACGGTACAAATTTCATCGGGGCTAAAGCAAAGCTTGATCAGCTATATAAATTTCTATCTTCGCAGTCTTATTCAAAAATTATTGCGGACGAGCTAGCTACTCGTCGTATTCAATGGCATATGATACCACCTCGCGCACCCCATTTCGGTGGAATTTGGGAATCAAATATAAAAAGTTTGAAAACGCATTTATCTAGAGTTGTAGGTACACAGTTATTAACCTATGAAGAACTTTATACCGTTCTTACGCAAATAGAAACTATTTTAAATTCGCGTCCATTGTCTCTTTTATCGGAAGACCCTTATCCGGAACCACTCACTCCGGCGCACTTTATAATGTCATCGCCGCTTACATTTTTACCTGCTTGCGATGCAAGTAACGAAGCGTCTAAAACTCTCGCTAACAGAAAAGTATTGCTGGACCAGTTGATACAATCATACTGGAAAAAGTGGCATTTAGAATATTTACATACCTTGCAGATGCGACAAAAATGGTTTAACAAAAAATCTAACGCTATTCAAGTAGGAACCGTAGTACTTATACATGAAAATGATATCCCACCATTACGATGGCCAATGGGAGTTATAACGGAAGTTTACCCCGGGTCAGACGGCGTTGTTAGAGTTGCATTAGTAAAGACCGCTAATGGTTATCTAAAACGTCCTGTAGTTAAACTAAGTCCTCTACCTTCTCAGTAACTACAGTATTTATTATCGCATTCTCCTTTGTTTTTGTATATTTATCGCATTTTTTAAATATTTTATACGCATTTATAATATTTCATCCGCATTATTTTAGTATTCTGAATTTGCTATGAAATAACGTTTGGCACTTAAATTCCTATCACCTAAAACGCATTTCACTTTAACGCTAAACTTGGTTTATATTTTGTTTCTTTGAGAAAATTAAATTTTCTCAACGCGGGGGAGGATGTTGGCACGTGTTACATAATCACTTTAATTTCCAAACGAACAAAAACCACCCCTTCCGCCCACCTCTTTCCCCTTCCTACTTCCACTTCACTTTGCCTCCATCATTAACGCGGACGCACATATATCATTCAACGCAACGTTAAACTACCAAATCCGAGTCAGTGTGTTATATTGTGTATATAAAATATCACAAATCGCCGCGAATTAAGTGACACGCATATTATTCAAGGCATCTTGAGAACTAGATCCGAGTCACTATAATATATTGTGTATACAACACCACAATCGCCGCGAGTGAAGTGCACTTAAAAGGAAAAAACGCATCATACAAACCGGTAAGTCCGCATCCCCTTCACAACCCTAACTATTCCCCCAGAACCAGCACCTACACCACGCATCACCTATGTTTAGATATTGCTTATTTTTGTTGAAGTCGATTCATTAAAGAGACAATAGAGGAATACGTTTGTTCTAATGTCACTCACGAATTAGCAAAAAGTGTAATTCTAAGTACATTCATTTTCATATGACTTATTCTATTCAGAACAACTCATCGAGGCATATCTGTTTAACTTCTAATCTTAACTCAACTAAAATCTATATAAACAAAAATCAAATGCTGAATTTACGTAAGCGTATTTTTTCAAAATGGCTGCACCTGGTTGACTCATTCCTCTGTTGTTGCGTTTGTAATTGTCAAGAGAAAAATGAAAAATATGGGTTAAAACATCTGCTTATAAAAAAGTAACTCAGTGTGTGAGACAAAAGATAGTTGGGAAAAATAATGAAAGAATGAAATCATTTTGATGAAAGAAACTACGGGCATCAGCCATCATAGTCATAATAAAATTTTAAGTTCAGTATTATTTATCTTAGAAAGTACACAATAAATTAGATGTATTCTTCAATATAAATTGTACGACTACTAGACTATGCAAATTTATACTATCCCAACGTTTTACTGTCCATATGCGAACTGATGCACCTTACACCCAACCACAAGCTCTAGAGAGGTTTACAGAGCACTACACTAAACTATACGATCAAAGATGTCAGACATTTTAAATGTATACTATAAAATCTCTAGTAAAAATTGTAGGTTATCTCTATCGTACTATGTTACTTTTATACAATAACATTGAAAGATTTTCCTTTGAATAAATAATAGTTACATTTAATTCATTTTCATCTATTTATATTTTATTTGTTTTTTGGTTCTGTAAGAAAGAGGCCTTGCTTTTTCTTTTTTGGTCAGTCAGATGAAGAATATATACATATCTGCGTAATATTTATGGGGGCGTCAATTACGTTAGATGTTTTAGAGGATTTTTTACTCCGTTTACCGAACTTCCTATCCCCTATTGAGATGTCGTGAGATTTGTTTGAAACTCCCGCATCTCACCTCATCTCACGTGAGAATTTTCAAAATAGTAATTTGCGTATAGATGCTTTGAAATGATTAAATAAAACAATATTTATTTTTCTATGTATATTAAGACTACACAGAATTAGATCTCAACCTAAAATCACAGTGATAACATTAAATAGAAAAAATATTTTACTTTAAATTACACAGATTTTCTCACAATTTTACAATATTTTTTGCCCAAAAAAAAACTTCTCTCTCCTTCATGAAATTTAGTGAGATTCGGCTTGACAACCTACCACATATAGGGGTACTATAAATAATCCCAAGGAGGCTTGATGTCAGGCAGGCGGCTGATCGTAAAAAATGAGCCAAATCACATTACAACATGACAAACATGTTGTGCCGACTCTACTTAGGTGGGATAAGTATAAGACGATGATGATGGGGTTGTTGGATATGTACAAATATCTTCATACATCAAATAAACACAAATTATTATTAATATTATCCTACGCGCATCGTTTCTGACTGCACCAACATGTTTTGAAAATATAACCACAAAGTTAACACGGTTGCAAATAGGAACAATTCCATTGTATAGACTCGTCCGGCAACTATCATAACGGAACTCGGCTTATTGCAAAACGTTGTGCGCTGCTACGTGATGTGGTTGAGTTTACAACTTGTTTAATTGGTTCTGTTTGCAGGAATAAAATGTTATTTTATAATATCATAAATATATGTGGGTATTATTATAAATTCAGTGAACGTGAGATTTTGATGAATTACGTATTGTAATATTACGTGCATGCGTGCGTGCGTGCGTGCCTGCATGCTTGCGTGCGTGCGTGTATGATACATACATAAAATGATAGAGGTCTGAAGTTCTGATCGCGTCTCTTAAAAACTGCTTGATAGATTCAATATATTTTTTTTAGTTTCACTACTTTTTAATACTTTTTAGGTTTTTTTTAGTATTTGACTACAATCTCACCTGATGTTAAATGACTATGTGGTCTATGATGGTAAAAACGCTAAATTTAGAGGGAAATTGGCTCTCAAGTGCAGCTGACGGAACATACCAATCAACTTAACGCGGTAGTTAAATGGACTTAGAAAAAGCCATACAGCCATACTACATGTCACATGCCACATGCCACAACTTAAACACATGACCCTTATAAAAATAATCTCACGTTACTTCATTTAATAACCACTATTTAAATAATAATATTTATAATAACCACTATTTTTATAGGCACTACGTGGTCAGCGACGTATTTACTTGCCGCGGAAAAGTGGGGCCAGCAATGTAGTGACTATGTTTTTTGTTCTGTATCTAAAGTGTATTGTTACTATAATAAAAAGCGCAGACGCAGTTGCAGGTATCACCTGGTATGTAATTAATATATAGGTAAGAAAACAGTGTATAGCGTTAGCGTTTAGTCAATTTGCCCACGCGATTAGACTGTTGTCTGTTAGTAGACCGTAGGCTGTTAAACTATTGTAAAAAAAGAATCCGGCAATTGCACTTGAGAAAATGTTCTTGTCTAATCTTTACCCGTTATAATATTCAACGAGATTGTTTAAATTAGGAAATTAAATGCGACTATGTTCAAACATTAAATTTACAAAGGATAGAATTAAATTCTAAAATTATGTTAAGTAAATGTAAATTAATACTCATCAATCACACTTTGAGATAAAAATTACAAACGTGACATTGTAATCCTATATACAAGCATATGTTACTGTTATAACTCAAAAGTCGTTATTGTGCATATTGTCTAGGCGATATGCAGATTAGCTAGGCAGGCTAATTTGTTCTGTTAACCCGCAGATTTAAAAGTTTTCCGTATTTACTGGCCGTGACCGGCATCCAATTATTATTACCACAAGTCCAATCTAACCTTACTTAGCACTTCGTAACACTGAAATACGATATGACACAATTTTCGGCACTTAGACGGATCACCCTAGTTTATCTGTGCATTAACTTGATGATAAGGAGAATAAATTATTTCTTCACTATAGCAGTAATATATACATATACAAAACAAACATATACATAAATGGTTTCATCATAATTTTCACATTCGCATCGATATTATCTCACAATAGAGCTACAAAGTAAATGCAGCAACGAATGAAAACAATTCCGTTGAATAGAACTACACAAGAACTATTACAATGAAACCGCTGCGTTCATTGTAAAACGTGTTTGTACTTTAGGTCTTTACGTGATGCAGAAATATTTTTAACATTGGAGTTATTTGGTTTATATGTTTATAATTTAAATTTGATGAGAAAACGTAAACCCCTTTCTCGGTTAAAACAAAATCATCAGCATAATCTACAAAGGTTCTACGCCATGTAATCTAGTTTTTTGATAACTTTTTTATCATTGTTTTTTTTTTCTCTTTATTTAATTTAAGGACTTTTATCATTACTGATATGTCAGTCCCATCGTAACTTATATTTTTTTATCATTGTAAAATACAAATTTCACCCGCCTGCATTACACAGAAAAAAAGCAAACAAAATCATGGCCGATGTCTCCCATATACTTACACTATATTATTACTTTATAAATAGAATTTTGACATTTGCGCGCATATTGAATTCTAAACTTCTTTATCGTGAAGTTCACCGAAACGAATGTTATATGTTATACTTGTGGGTGGTGAGTAAAATGTTTTTCAAGTTGCTACCGTGGACTACAAGTAATCCAAAACACGTAAAAATTACTAAATAATAATCACTTTGAAGTAACATTATTCATTCGAATAGTTGGAATATTTCGAATAGATCGAATATTCAATTCGAAATTCAAATCGAACATCATTATTCAATACGGGCATTATTTGCACGCACACCACTAATTATAAACTTTCATATAATCGATTATCCAGATTATGTAAAACAGTTAATTTATCACTTTGCATTAGGCATAAGTATACAAAACATGTTATAGTATATTCAATATATTTCTTAGTTACATAAATCTCACTTATCAAAGTAAAATTTAAAAAGAGAATTCACATTATCGAATCGATAACGACATGATGTAACGAATCTATCACTAAGCCAAATTGTCATCGAGAAAATAACACAACGGAAAAACTAAAATATGTGTACTTCATCTAGGAAGTGTCTTTTATTAACTTTTTGACAGCGGAATCATTTCCGCGGAATGCGGGACAATAAAAAAAGTGAGATTCTGGAATTCGTTCGTATTCAGCCTAATTGGACTTCTAGTAGGTACGAATGTGAATACACAATTTTGTTGACGTATGATGTCTATTTGACAAGCTATGAGGAAAAGAGGAGTCCCGATTGAGCTGCGTTAGAGTGCGCACGCGCTTAACGTTGCTCTGTCCGGATCGACCGATATTCGTGCGAGCGAGACACCTGTAAGTCCTTTTCACTATTAATTCTGCTTCTTACAGATCCCGGTTTGCGGTGGAGCGCTGATATCGGCGTTTTCATTAGTTTAGCTGTGTAGTAGATAGCGCGTATACGGTTTGTCGATCGATCGGCCGACTTGTTGGTCGATACGTTCTTTTCAGAACGTACACTCAGCGCGCGTCACCTGGTACGCTGAGTGTCTTACACTTCGGTGTATAAACCGTACCTTTCGGTGCGCGTCGTGTCTGAAGAAATCCTCGTGCAGAGCATCTCAAGATAGAAGAGAAGAAAGAAGTGTTAGGGACCTCCCCCTAGGCTTCGTAGGTTCTCTCTGTGCGGCATTGCACTTTGCCCGCAGCTCTTTTGGTCCGGACTCGGGATAGTCCCGTAGTTTTTCGATTTGGCGCGCCCCCCTGCCCCTCAGGCAGGGAGGTTGTTCGTGGCCCCCCGCCCCTCGGGTATCCAGCCATCATGGCCTCTGATAAAAGCTTAGAAAAATTTATAACCTTTCTAGGGTCTCACGTCCCCAATTTTTCGCGATTGGAGGATTTATTCTATGGCTCAAAGGACGCTTGTCTTTCCGCGACATCCTCTCCCTCGCACTCGGAGTGCGAGGACGCATCCGAAAACGACTCGGGTCGTTCGCGTTCCCCGGTCACAAAAACTAGAAAAAGCAAGCCCAGGTCGCGTAAGGAGAGAGCTCCGGTCGCCCCCGCCCTCACCTCTGACTTAGATTCGCCCCTCTCACCGGACCCGATTCCCGAAAATGTAGGGAGCCTCACGCAGCCCCCTCTCGACTCCGAAATGGACGTCGACACGTCGGTCCCCTCGGCCACCCTCGACGACGACGGCTTCCAAGTCGTGTCGCGCCGCCGGCCGGCCGGCCCCCCCCGCTCCCCCGTAGGTGCAACCCCCCCTGCCTCCGTCCGTACGGAGTCAAGGCAGGGAGACAGCTGCGTCTCTTGGCGCAAACCCGCCCCCTCCGCCCCGCACGGCTCTGTTCCCTCCGGTGCGCGTGCCCCCTCCGTCCCGCACGCCCCCGCTCCCTCCGGCCGTAGCGCTCCCGCTCCTACTCAAGCCGAAGCTGCGAGTTCCGCAGCTGAGGCGAGGAAGCCCCGACCCCCGCCCCCCGTCACCATCCAAGACAAGTCGTCTTGGGTGGCTATTTCCTCCGCCCTTAAGGCGAGGAATATCTATTATACGTCCGCCCTCAACATCCCGGCGGGCATCCAAGTCAAGGTGCCTACCACAGGCGATCACCGTGCGCTGACTTCCTTTCTCAGGGAAGCCAAGCTGCAATATTTCACCCACGCCCTTGAGGAGGAGCGTCTCCTCCGTGCAGTCCTCCGTCGCGTCCCGGTCGAGGTGTCGATCGAGGACGTCGAAGACTCCCTTAAGGAGATGAATTTCCCTGTCAGGGAGGTACACCGTATGTACCACCCGCGCACAAAGGCCAAGTTCAACTTGGTGTTGGTCATTCTTGACCGCACTAAGGAGGGCAAGGCCATCTTCGACCTTAAGTCGGTCTGCGGTCTCACGGGCGTCACCGTCGAGCCACCGCGCAAGTCCAATGCGCCCTCGCAGTGTCACAACTGCCAGGGTTACGGTCACTCGGCACGGAACTGTCACCTGCGTCCCAGGTGCGTGAAGTGCTTGGGTGATCACTCCACTCGGGAGTGCTCCCGCACTCCAGCCTCCCTCGATCCTCCCAGCTGCGTGCTTTGCGGTAACGCGGGCCATCCCGCGAACTATCGCGGCTGTCCCCGCGCCCCACGAACACAACGCCCTCGTCAGGCGAGGCAAGCGCCCAGGGCGTCTGCCGCCGCCGCCCGCCCTCCGCCTCCACCTCTCATGTCCGTGGAGACTTTCCCGCGCCTGCCGGGCGCTTCTCGCCCGGTAGTAGCCGCCCCCAAACCGCGTGAGGCACCCTCTGTGCCGCGCGCTCCCCAGCCCGGACGGGCCCCCGTGGCCCCCTGGGCACCCAGACCTCAGCCTCAGGCCGCCAGGCCTCAGGCTCAGCCCCCGAAGAGCGCTCCCGCTCCTGCACAAGGCAGTCCCGCTTTCTCTTTTAATTTGCCCGGACTCTCCTGGCTCACAGAGATCCTTATCTATCATGATCTGCAGGAGATCATCGCTTTTAACGCCGTGGTTAACTCCAACCAGGATTTGGGCTTGCTGAACGCGATCACTCAATTCCCTAACGTGGCTGCTACCGTACAGCGCCTAGCCCGTGCTTCTCACGGAAAATAGATATAGCATTCGCGGCTATGAATAAAATTAAACCGCGCGGTCTATCCCTTTCGTTTTTTAATGCTAGGAATCTTTTACCTCAGCGCGACTTAGTAGCTTCCTTCTTACGCGAACGGCAGATAGACGTTCTCCTCGTACAGGAAACGTTATTAAAACCTAAAGCGCGTAGTCCCGCGATCGCGAATTACTGTATAGTCAGGAACGACAGGGTCACTCGCGGGGGTGGCACCCTGATTTATTATAAAAGATCGCTTTATTGCATGCCGGTCGACCCGCCCGCTCTGTCCAACATGGAAGTGTCAGTGTGTAGACTAGGGATGACCGGTCATCCGTCAATTATTTTAGTTTCCGCGTATCTTCCGCCGTCCAAAGAGCTTCTGGGGTCCGACCTCCAAGCTTTGTTCAATTTAGGACCATCGGTCATAGTAGCCGGGGACCTCAACAGCGGGAACGTTATCTGGAATAGTCCGAGTACTTCTCGTAACGGGATGAGACTCGATAGGCTAGGTGACGTTCTCGATTTTGACGTCATAGCCCCGCCGGAACCCACTCACTTTCAGGATAACTGTCGTCCGACAGTATTAGATGTAGCTCTACTTAAGAGTGTCAGGCTTCAGGTACGACTCATACAAGTCGTACACGAACTTGACTCAGATCACCGCCCGGTGGTGTTGCAGCTAGGTTCGCCTTCCGATACCAGTCCTCTGTCAGTCAGAGTGGCTGATTATCCTTCGCTTCGCGTCTATCTTAGTGAGAATCTCTCATCGGCTAGTTTAGATAGGATTCCGGACGTGTTGGTGTCTAGAGCCGACGTGGATCTGGCTATCGATTCCCTGGTCGACTACCTTCAGACCGCCGTAAGGGAGACCTCGAAAGAGGTACAAGCGGCGAACGATCGCCGTTTTATACTCCCGGACGACGTGAGGGCGTTGATCACGGAAAAGAACGCCGCGACTCGTGCTCACGACGCCTACCCGACCGAGGCAAACCGCGTTCGTTTACGTTCGTTACGGAGACTCGTAAGATCTAGAATACAGGAGATCCGGGGCGACAGGTGGGACAGGCTTTTGGAGGATATCTCCCCGTCCCACGTGGCGTACTGGAATATAGCGCGAAAATTAAAGTCAGATATTAGCACTCCTATGCCCCCCCTTGACAGAGGTCCTGGGTTGCCTCCCGCGTTCGATAGTGTAGATAAAGCCGAATGTCTCGCGAATAGTTTAGAGAAACAGTGTTCGCCTAACACTGATAACACTGACCCTATCCATATTGGATCGATCGAATCCTCGGTGGAACATGCACTCGCGTCCCCGCCCGCGGATACCCTAACCCCGGTCACTTTCGATGAAGTGTCGGCCGCCATCAAGCGTCTTAAAAATAGGAAGTCCCCAGGTCCTGATGGGATCAGGAACGAGGTACTGAAGCTTCTTCCTGACCTCATCATAGCTCTTCTGGTCTGCATCTTCAATGCGGCCATGTCCCAGGGCTACTTTCCAGCCGTCTGGAAAAAGGCCGTAGTAATAGGCATTCACAAACCCGGCAAGATAGCTACGCTTCCCGATAGCTATCGGCCGATCAGCCTCCTCGATACGTTAGGCAAGCTATATGAGCGGCTCCTTCTGAACCGTCTCCAAGCCTCCATATCCCAATTAAATCTGTTACCACCTGAGCAGTTTGGTTTTCGTGCCAAACACTCTTGCACACATCAAGTACACCGCCTCACGGAGTACATCTTCGGCAATTGGAACGAAGATCCTAATCCGGATGTAAATCCGAAGAAGCCTAAACCGAAACGCACAATAGCAGTCTTCTTCGACGTCGCCAAGGCCTTCGACAAGGTCTGGCACGCCGGGCTCGTTCATAAACTCATTCAGTCTCGCGTTCCCGATATTTTAGCTCATATAATTCGCGATTTTCTATCAGATAGGACTTTCCGCTTTAGAGTGGAAGGTGAACTGTCCCCACCCCACCCGATACGCTCAGGTGTACCCCAGGGGTCCATACTTGCGCCCTCACTCTTCAACCTGTTCATCAGTGACCTACCTCGGTCCCCGGGGATCGAGCTAGGTTGTTATGCTGACGACACAGTGATCTACGCTTCCGGCTGGCGGCCGACTGTACTTAGAAATCGCATGAAACGGGCCGTTCGCGTTCTCGGCGAATGGTACCGTCAATGGCGAATAGAAGTCAATCCCGATAAGAGTGCCGCTGTCTTTTTCGATCCCATCCAGCGGCCGTGTAAACTCAAGCCCCTTAAACTTTATAAGGTAGCGATTCCCTGGGCCTCCGAGGTCAAGTATCTCGGAGTTTCCCTTGATAGGCGTCTCACTTTTAGATCCCACGTTAAGAGAGTGCGAAACAAGGCCGCCATGGTCTTGGGCCGCTTACATCCCTTAGTTTGTTCCAAGAGCAAGATGTCCCTCAGACACAAGCTCACGCTGTACAAAATGTGTATCCGACCCATTCTGACATATAGCTGTCCCGTTTTCGCACACATGTCAGAAAATCTCTTCAAGAGATTGCAAGTACTGCAGAACCGATTTCTTCGTAGGGCGGTCGGTGCCCCTTGGTACGTCCGGGGAGTCGACCTCCACAAGGACCTGGAAATGCCGTCTGTCTGGGCGTACGTTAAGACCCTCACTAGTAATTATTTTGAGAATGCAAAGAATCATCCCAGTCCGTTAGTGGTATCCGCGGTAACTTACGATGCCGTACCGAACGCGCCGCGTTATAAAAGACGTCCGCGACATATTTTTTCCGATCCTCCCGATAAAATAACGGTAGCTAACACAGATTACCCTTCCGTTCCTCGAAATAATGCGTGTGCGCGCCCACGCCCGCGTAATCACAGATCACGCCGCCGCGGTTTGGCTGTGAATTTTGCTCCAGCACACATACCTAGGCCCCCCTCGGCAGCTGCTCAAGCCGAGGTACGATCCTCCGGAAAGGAGCCCTCGAGCATGCTGCTCGCGCGGACACAGTGACACTGTTAATCAAACACTCGATCTTACAACACAACACCGATCACCCCACATACGTGCACACACACACTCGTAGGTACACATAGTGGTGGGCTATTTTTGTTTGTTTTTTTGCCCTTTCGAACTGAAATAGTTTAGAACACAGATAGTCAGATACAAAATACATGTACGGGAATCGTGAAACATACATGCTTGGTAACCATGTATATTTCACGAACTCATACAGGTATGATACGGATAGGTTTAGCTTAGTTTAGCTTAGCTAGTCAGATTCGGGTATTCGACGACAGCCCAAGCCGAGGTGTGCCGTGCGCCCTTGTGCTAGTCGTCTATACAAATCGGGTGAGTGCCTTAAGCGCTCCCCTTAGTAGTCCGGTAAATCTGTAGCGGCCTCCGGGTCAACAGTGTAGGTCAGTTCGAAATAAAAAAAAAAAAAAAAAAAAAAACAAGCTATGAGCTTCCGGATAACAGTCATATTTGAAATTCAGATTTTCCGGAAGTAGTTTTCGAATTGAACAAATTTACAATGAAAGATTAAACGCAGTGATTTCTATAGAAAATTAATTGTTTTTTTTTTTTAATAAAATGAAACTTCATAAAACTTATTTTTCAATGTACACAACCGGAGGTAAATATGTTAAATCGAAATTTTTCTAACTCGGGTGATTATTTTTTAATTGTTTTTTGAAGTTATACTTCTTTTGGCGCGTTAGGGAAAAATGATGAGAGTAAATTTTTACGATGCGCGCGCACACCGTCACGAAAAACCGAGACCCTGAAGTTAGCTATAGTCAACATTTTATTCAAAAAAAACTATATATGTATTAAATACCTTTTTTCTATTGTTATTGTCGTTTCTACTACAAACGTAGAATAAGGCGAAAGATAAAATTTTTGAAAAGATTTTTGTGTTGTTACGCCAAAGAAGTATAACTTCTAACGCGTGTCCATAAGTACACACTTTTTATTTTTTTATAAAATATACAGCTAAATGAATCATTGAGTTGTATAATAATACCTAACAAAGTTCGTTTTATTACTAAATCGACGCGGACGAATGATGTTTGGCAATTCAATTAATCCGGTCAACGATACTTGTTTGCAAGTGAAGTTCAAAATACATAATTACTTACCCGCGCAAGTATTCACATCGCTAAACGAATATCTAATTTAATTACCCGTTTTATATTTATTTTAAAATAGCTTCCTATCAGTTCTATTGTTATTGTTGAATTGTTTCATTTATAAGTATATATGAACGATGCAATATATATGAACTTAATATATTATTTAATATTTTGTATCATCATTTTTCCAGTTTTTTTTATATAACCTATGGGGATATGATATAACTCCAGGGAGTCTTTGTTTTTTATTCGTTTGAACCTTTTTTTTTTTTTTTACGTGGGGAAAATCCGTGACTGATACCCACCCCGTCGGGCAGCGGGGGGTGGGTTATGTCCGAGTCCCACGGACTAAAAACCCCACGGTGCCTCTCACACCTATTTGGCCGGGGAGCAGGAACTGCCAATGGCATTACTTCTGCTCCCCTTTTGTTTGAACCTGCTATAACTTATAACTTGCAGTCAGACTTGAAAAAATCGTTTTACAATTTACAACTTATTTATTGATGAGGAATAAAACTTCCATATAGGTTATATAAAATCACCATGAAATTATAAAAGATAAGCAATTAGTATGAAACATATACGATATATGAGAAAGTACGTTACACGCTCAAAAGAAGTGTTAGTGCGGATAGGCCATATGTCGCCGAGCGGGGTATCGAGAACCGACAGTTATGCGCGGCGGGTTGGCAGTCCAAGGAAAACCGAGCATTACCAAAAAAGGCGGACTGTGAATAGCTATGTGAGTGCAGTCCTATGATACTAAATAATACTAAGCTACTGTTATAAAGAAAAAGAAATGATTATTTGTTTGTAATGGATAAACTAAAACATAACCAATTCGAAAAAAAATACTTATATAAAAGTACATTATTACACATAACGCGAGAGAAACCACCAGTAAAAGTTATACATAACTTGCTTAAATTAAACAAACTGTTTTTTTTTTAGTTAAATACTAGTGAAACTGTTGTACACGACTGGTATGCTTATATTTGGCCGGCATGATTTTTGGCTACACATATTAACTGTTCAGTGTAAAAAATAAAAACAAGTAAATGTTTTATGAAGAATTAATTAAACGTATATCTACAGATGGATAGTCAATAATTAAAAAAAAAATACGGAGTTATTTCGTGATACCCACCGTTGGGATACTGTATGTTGATACAGCAGAGAAAAATTAAAATCTTCATCACATAATTAGTTACAAACTTTAAATCAATACGAGTATAGTTATTAAATATATTTTACATACCAATTGTACAATGAAACCTTTATGATATGAGGCCTTCGACCGCAAGGCTGTAGTAGGCAGCTTTTCTCTTGTCGCCCACGCTTTAGATATTGCTTTTGTTATAACCTCTAGACTATATGTAGGTGCCACTGACATTTATTTGTCTAGCTAACAAGTACCTTTAACAATTGGTACATACCACGGTCGCGTGGAATGGCGTTTATTTTATATTTACATCTATTATCAACATGTACCTGGTAAAAGCAAAGAATAAATTATCATACGCATAACGCAAAATTACTAGGTCAAATTTTGTTAAAGTCACTTTTTAGATATTCGGTCTATTTCTCAAAAAAACATCATGATATATTCATTTAATATTCATTAAAGCTTAAAGAAACTACGATTATTATAAGTACTAGGCGACTGGCGATGCGTTTTTTTTGTGGTAGAAAAATGGGGCAAGCGGTGTGGTACACTTATGTAAAATAACACAGACGAAGTCACCGGTATCAACTAGTAAAAATTGTATAAGTGACGAAAACGAATGCTTCTCCAACTTCAATAATAAACTGAAGGAAAGGCAACCTAGAGATAAAAGTACTCATCTATAAAGATACTAGAGAAAATATCGAATAGCTTTACCACTGATCTAGAAGAAGCACTAGTTCTATAACCATTTAAAAATGGAAAGCATTCAAAATCAAAATCAAAATCAAAAATACTTTATTCAGTTTAGGCCCTGAGAAGGCGCTTATGAACGTCAAAGTTACCACCGGCTCGGAAAACAACCCAGTCATCGAGAAGAACCGGCAAGAAACTCGATTTGGTCTAGGTGACTCGAATTATCACAAGAAACTATACAAACCAATAAAATTGTCACTTGTTTCTCCGGGCGAATCTTCAAAACGACTGAATCGATTTTCATGCGACTTATACTACTTGATGTAGTACTTTTCTGAGTACTGTGTAGACTACATACCATTACACTTTCCTTATTAGGTAAGTAGTATCGATTACATTTAACAATAGTAACTAACATAGGTGATATAATTAAAACATATGCTTTCTCCAAGAAAGACATTGTACCAAAATAAATTCGCGGGGAACAGTAGTAATAAAATAATTAATTAATTATTACAATACTATTCAATTAGACAAATATGTATTATGTAACATCACATAGAATTTATTAAATTTGTGCTTTTACTTGTATTATTCTTAGGTATTCGTTCTATTATATTACTTAATAACTGATACCTGCCATTTAATCTGCATTATTTATTGTCTTAACAATTTAATTAAAATACAGGAAACAGCATAAAAAAAAATTGAAAGCAAATTATTTATATATTTAAACAATATTATCTGTTTACTTCCCATCTCCCATGTATGCTTATCATACCGCTTGCGCCACGAATTACTAATTTCTTTATATTAAGCCCTCTTTTGCGCGCGGTTTCGCTCGCGTATCCTGCGAGAACAGTACATTATTTTCTGGGTGAAAGACACCCTGTCTTTTTCTATACCACTGATAACGTGTATGCACAATTTCTTGGTGATTAGATTAGTAGTTAAGACGTAACAAACAAATTCTCTTTCGTTTTTATAATATTAACTAGGATCAGGATTCGGAAGTTAGGATGAAAATGTGATATTTCCTTTAGACACGAACTAAAGGTCTATGAAGTAAAACCAAAAATAATTAACGAAATCTATACTGTAGTTTTTGCGCGCACAACGGTAGACCTGTTTAGTTATATTCGTATATAAGTTAAATTAGCTGGTGTATTACGATCCATATAAAAGGTACTGATCAAAAGATAAGACATCTAGGCCCTAGTCTAGGACTCAACATAATAATACAAATTATGATAAAATCTCTTATTAAACGGGCAAAATAGTCTTACTTGACACGTTTCTCACGTATCCAGAGACACGCTCGTGACTCCGTTTAGTTCGTGTTGGAAACAAGCGAGTAACTTTCACAATTAATGCCGACAAACCGCACCGGAGCGCTATGTAGGATCAATTTGTTACCTTCGTGTCAGGAATTTAGTTTCTTACATATACACTTAAAGTATAGCTCTAATTGGTATTATCAGTATGTATATAATAGTCTTCTACTTCTGCCTAGCGCTTTCTCGATGCTGACAGGATCCGCTTTCCTACTTAACTGCTTCAACTTTGCCCGCTCTTTGGCATTCTTTTCTGTGTGGTCGTTTTCCTTCATGTCCGCCATTACAACGTCTAGTCAATAGTTTTTCGGCCTGCTGCGAGGTTTAAGCCCGTGCACGCTGATTTTGAGACATCTGTATATATAGAATAGTAATAATATTAAAATATAAAAACAAACAAGTGTGCTTTAGACCACACAACTGAAGTGAAACTTCTATTTGCGTATAGGGCTGCACTGTGTCTTAGATATACGTAACGTAACTGGCAATGTCAAAAAGAAAGAAAGGAAATGTGTGCTCGCACTTCCTTTTCTTGCCCCTACAGTAAAAAGCACTAGAACGTCACTGAGCATACTTAGGTACGTACCTACTCTACGATTGCCATAAACATACTACTATCTCAGTCATTATTCATTTCCTATTGGATTTTAAAGAGTTTCCTGGTGTATCTTCTAAATTTAAAATCCAAAGGTATTAAAATTAAATTGGAATACCCTTGGTAATATTGACATTAAAAAAAATGGTCTAAATCGGTATATAAATGAAGAAGTTCAGAGGTAATAAATATTATAAAAAAATACAACCGAATCAAGAAAGAAAGAGAAAAGGAGGAGGCTCCTTTTCGAGGTTGGTTAACAATATAGCAACTTTATATATTAAAAGCAAAATATCTATCTACCCTATATCGAATGTATAAGTCGAATACTACGTAACTAACTAACATGAACTTTTAAATTATAGTCGTGTTCGTTGACCACGTTTTAGCATATAAACGATGTCTTGTTTGAAAACTTTTATTAAAAACACTTTGTGATTCACGCGAATGAAGCCGCAAGCACAGCTAGTTATTATATAACTATTTTCTTAAATACTTAAAGGGCACTGTAACGAATTGGATTGAATGTTGAAAAAAATCGAAACAGTTTATAGTTATAAATCACATATCTGAACGGCACCATAAGGATAATTAATTAATTGCCAGGGAATAACGAGGTTAAAAGTATTTTATTGATAAAGTTGTGAACATAATTCTAGTTTAGGTATTAGTTTAACAAGCTTTTCTTTTAATATACTGAATTTTCTTGGATTGAGCTCTGTAAAAACAACTTCATTAATTCATCTTAAGTTCCAAGGATAAAAACAATTATTAATTAGTTGTGCCCATTACTTTGTACGCTTATTATTATAAAACCTTTGAAATATTATAATTGGGGATATGAATAAAGAGCTTACTTGTTTCACTAACACGGGAGAACCAAGTGGTCATGCAAAAATGACTGATGAGTTATCTATGCCCGCTAGACGTTGCATCTGGGTATCACCTAAGGAAGTGCCTTTTTTGACTTTTCAAAGAATTGCTGCAAGATGTGCAGATTACAATAAATTTATTACAATAGAGCTTATATAATGCTCCAAGATATGTTCAAGTTACTTGTGAAATCTCGTAACAATATTAAAAATATCATTTTTAAATGAGATATAAAAAAAATAATAGAAATAACAGAATGACCTTTAAAATTATAGGTATAAATAAATGTTATCAGGTACGTATTCAAGATGTGACGTAACATCTTAACGCGCCATTAGTGCCAGATTGCGTGAGCTGAATACTGGCTATTTGCTTAATGTTCTCAAAGAAATACACTTTGTAACATTAACGACGACACAAACAACTATTGAATAATGTTGACACACGACATATCGGAAATAAGTACATATTAGACTGGTTTATTTAAGAAAAGCAGTGTGATTATGAGCAAACACTTGATATTTAGAGGTCATTGCAAATCATAATAAATCTTGAAACCCTTTATCGGTCCTGGTGTTTGACCAAAATGTTATTTGTTGTTTAATGACAACGTAGCCTAAGATGGAAGACACGCTAAACATAGATGCGGGTTGGCTCTCAAGTGCAGCTGCCGGAACACACCAACAGGTGCTTGGAGGTAAATGTTCAATTTAAGTAGATAGCTAGGTTTTTTTTTTTATATTATAGGGTGCAAACGAACGGGTGGGTCACCTGATGGTAAGTGATCACCGCCGTCCATAGACACTAGCAACACCAGGGGAATCGCAAGTGCATTGCCGGCCTTTTAAATATGTGGGCCTTCGGCGCTCTCACTGACCGAACGAAACGCAACAGTGCAACCACTGTTACTTCACGTCGGTTTTCTGTGAGAGGGTGGTACTACCCCGGGCGAGCCGACCCATTCATGCTGAAACCAGTAATAGCTTCAGCGGAGCTCTACCACTCAGATAGCTAGGTAGTATTAGAAAAATCCCTACCACAACGCTATGATTTCATAACGATGGTTTCGTTCACCTAAAGCTCCGGCTCAGTTGTAAAGATTCGAACCTACGATTAAAGCGATGTTCTAATACGCTATCAATTACACCATCATTGCTTCTGATAAGCGATGATCTATAACTGGGATTGGAATGTTACTCACTTATTAGTTGTTACTTCTGGAATTTATCGCCACTCGGAAAGACGTAAGGAAACAGCACAAAAATGATTGCTATATATTTAACATAACCTGTAATACCGATTATACTTATAGAATATATTATACTAGCGGCCCGCTCCGGCTTCGCACGGGTGTAATATATATAGCCTATGTCATTCATTGAAAAAATTATTAAAATCGATTCAGTAGTTTTGAATTATTCATTACTGCCCGTGGCCCGCACGCGTTAAATTTGGAGTAACTTCAAAAATAACAGTATTTCTCCACTATTTAATTTATGTTACTATACATATAAACCTTCCTCTTCAATAACTTTATCTATTAAAAAAACCGCATCAAAATCCGTTGCGTAGTTTTAAAGATTTAAGCATATATAAGGACAGAAAAAACGACTTTATTTTATACTATGTAGTGATGTACATAATATTGACAGATACAAAATATTAAAGTTTCCTCTTTAACCAATGCAATGTAACGTTTTATGTTTATGTTATTATAGTTTCTCTTTCGTAAATATAAATTAACTTGACATAACTAAATCATATTACAAATTTAAAAGATAAGCATATTCAAATTTCTGAATTAATTTAATGTATTTACCAAAAGTATGTGCGTAAAAGAATTTTGAAATATACACAGATAGTTCATCTTTTTTCCCTTTGTATCTCTGCCTTTTTTCTTTACCTTTGCCTCCGCAGCAAAGGCCTTTTATTTTGAGTTATGAATGTGACATTCTAAAATTTTATAAGTGAATCTTTTTAAAATGCGAACAACGTATTTTGGCGAGTTCCAGTATTCCTTTATGAGTTAATATCATTGTGCTATATTTATACCCTTCTCAGTGAAACATCATGTACAATAGGTAGACTAATTCTCAAAATCTACACGCCAGCGCTATCGTAATCTGTAATAATTATTATCAACTTTATAATTGTACTTTTGATAAAGTTGAAAGTTTTTACTTCAAATTCTTTGTACTATAATAATAATTTAAATTGTATAATATATCGCTTACTACTATTAACAACGAGCTGTGTTCCGTGGCTTCACTCGCACTTAACTTTTTTGGTTTCGGTCTCCGATTTCCCGCGTTGCACTAGACAGCTCGCCTCCACTATTACTTCGTAATCAGGGTACTTCCTAATTTACAGTTTGTATGGTAATTGCTCCACTCCTAATTGTCGTAGTATGACGTCAGATAGTATATAATATTTATTTATCAATCAATTACTACATATTAACACGATCTAATACATAAATATAATAAACAATCTCTGGAGCTTTATAATTTTGTTTGATAAATAATTGAAAGTTACGTCAGCCAAGTTACACGACCTTTGTCTATAATAATTTGCGATAAGGTTTTTTTCTGGATGGAAAGCACCTTATATTATTTTCTGAACTCCTTAGAATTTTTATGCAAAATTTCATGACGAGCAGTTCAGTATTAAGACGTGAAAGCGTAAAAAAACACACTTCTGCATTTACAATAATATTTAGAATTTAACATTTAAGGAATAATAAAATATGTTACAGAAATTATTCTCTATTCTTAATTATAATGATTATTATTCAAGGATAAAAAAAAATAAGATTGTCAAAAAAAAAAACACTAAATTGATACCTAAATGTTGGTAACTAATTACAGGATTTATTATAAATCAATTACCGATTGCATATTCACGAATCACTTCAGAACGGCTACACCGATTTGACTAATTCTGTTCTTGTTGTATGTGGAATTGTTACGACAAGGATTGTATGAAGCGTATTTGAAAGATAGTAGGGAAAAGCGAAAAGTTGCGTCAATAATTTTCATATACAAAAGTGAATGAGAAAGAAGCCTGTATGCTGTAGCTGTAGGCTGTATGTAAGAAGCAAAAATGTTATCAGAATTGATAGATTGACTTTCGGTTGCTAATTTATTTCATTACATGTTTTTACTGTAAAGGAAAGATTTATCCTAATTCTCTTTGTTATTATACCCGTGCTAATTAGCGGGTAGTTAGTTATATGTCGGAAGGTGAGCCTTCTCCATCTCGATTATCACTCATTGTCTATGTTTATAACCATGGGCGTCGGTAGGTAGTTAGATAAAACGAAGAATTAGATATCAATTATGTAAACGATTATATTACAGACAGTATTTAGGTAGGCATGTATGATTAATAGAGTAAGAGTCTCATAACGCACGATAGTGAAAACCGCTCACGCCAACCGCCAACGAAAAAATGCATCCACTGTACTTTAGTAGGTATCTCAAATACAGAGTATAAATCCCAGGTAAGCATCACTTAGAGCGATTGGAACGATATGGGCGTCCGATTTTAACCGTTCGACTATTAACATGGCAAGGCCTCTACAATTTCACCGGCCTACTAAGGGGAACGCTTAAAGCACACACCCGATTTTATATAGACGACTAGCACAAGGGCGCACGGCTCGCCTCGACGTGGGCTGTCACCGAATATCCCGGGTCTAACTAGCTAAGCTAAACTGAACTAAACTGTACATTTCGTACATACGAGTATACGACTTCATGAAATATACATGTGTACCAAGAATGTATGGGTCACGATCCCATACATGTAAAACTTGGCGTCCGATTATTTTTTTATTCTTTCGAACTTACTACACTGTTAGCCTGGCATGGCCTTCTCAGTTTCACCGGACTACTAAGATTTTGTATAGGCAACCAGCACAAGGACGCACAGCACGCCTCGGCTTGGGCTGTCGCCGAAAAACCCAAATCTAACTAAGCTAAATTGGAACTCCCCTTGGCGTCCGCTTAAGAAAACACTCCTTTTATAAAAGTCATCCCTCCCAATCTAGGCTCTGTACACGTCATTTTGACGTTTGTCTATTGTTGACGTTCCATGTTCATGACCCGGATGCGACATATATATAAAGTTTGTTCTATATTTCTTGATTACAGTTTTTCCTGTAAATACTATAATATTAAAGTCGTAAATGTTTTCGGTAGAATCCGACGTAATAACTGCGCACCTCCGAGACCGGTCTATACTGAGGCTTATATGCGTCAGCTTATCCGAGAGAATAGTGTTATAAACGAAATTCCGTTTTGTACAGAGACCGTACAGGAGTCAAGACCGTTTGACCCCGGACTCATGTCATCGACGGCGCTCGTAAACTTTACGATCGCCTCTCGAAACAGCCCAAAGAATAAGCACGATGCGGAAACTTATTCCCCTTGATAAAATAATATTAGAACGGGAATATATTCAGGTATGTGACGCGCATCGAAATAATCCTAAATAATAATAAGGTTCTTTATAAGCCTTATTATTAATTTATCTACGAAAGTGCCTAAGATATGCGATTTTAATATCTTTATATTACCTAATGTTATGAATAATAGCCAATGAACATATATAAATCTTGTGGTATAGTACTGTCAAACAAGGTATCTTTAACTGATGCTGATAGGTATGAGTTATTAAATATTTCGTATTTCCCAAGGATCTCTATACAATAAAACTGTGACCTACCATACCGCCAGCGAAACAGCTGATTTTCTTAAAGAAAAATTCCACAGATTTTTAATCTCTATATTCGAGGGTTACACTTGACTTCCGAGATTAATTTAAAGCTCCTTGATTGTTTTTAGCTGGGCTAGGGAAAATTATTTGTGTATAACAATAAGCCACCAATTGTCCAAGCGCTAAATACTAACGTAACAAGCATAATGGTTGAGAAAAAATCGATTGTCTGTAAAATTTTACGTGATAGCGTCATAACAAAACATTGATAAAAATTGCATACTTTTTGCCGCAAGAGATAGATGCGCCCGTCACAAGCCTAACGCTTAATCCGATCGCGTCTCTCTATCGCTTGTTCCGCGCTCTTGCTTGCACGCTCGGCTCAGGCGGAACGTGACAATGAGTCATACTTTCTCGTGCGTGTGGTCACCATCTATCGATTTATAAGACGTTATCACGTCAAAAATGGCATTGTCTAAAAATGACAAATTACATTATGTATAATGGTCCATTTCAAACAAGGAAGTATGATCTCATTGGAAATAGTTAACGTATTTTGCAAAACCATACATAAACTATGATTATCTGATGGTCTATAATAATCGTATTTTTATACTAGATACACCAAAATATAGTTTTGAGTTGGAGAATTTTGTTCTTTAAAACCCTATGAAAGAACACCAAGCGGATAAAATATTGATTTTTTTTCAGTTCCCTCAATAGTACTCAACCAGAAGTCCATTACATGGCTCGTATAAAGACCGATCTAACCAAAAAAACAACACAAAAGACATCTGTTTTGGCTGAAAGCCAGAAAATGGATGTTAAATGGACAAATGACGACCGAGAATAATGTTCATGGTCGTACGTAACTCAATAGAATGGATAGTCGTGAAATATAAAAAAAAATGTGTTACGTCAGAATTAATTTTCTAAGAACAATATTAGTTTTTCGTAAGTATAATTACATATATTAATTAAATATAGCTATTAATAGGAATATAAAGATGCTTAGAACACTTAAGTTATGAGTATTTAGTAACGCGTAATATATTTTAAATATACATCTATATATGTTAAAATGATAAGCCCGATCAAGTTCATTGCCAGTTCTTCACGGTGACTGGGTGGTTTCCCGAACCAGTGGTAATTTTGACGTTCATAAGCGCCTTCTTAGGGCCTAAATTGACTAAAGTGTTTTTAGATTTTGTTTTTTTTTAATGTGTATAGCAATATCACTACATAGTATAAAACAAAGTCGCTTTCTCTGTCCCTATATCCCTATGTATGCTTAAATCTTTAAAACCACACAACGGATTTTGATGCGGTTCTTTTTAATACATAGAGTGATTAAAGAGGAAGGTTTATATGTATAATAACATAAATTAAATAGTGGAAAATACTGTTATTTTTGAAGTTACTCCAAATTTAACGCGTGCGGCCCACGGGCATTAATTAATAAATCAAAACTACTGGATTGATTTTAATCATTTTTTCAGTGAATGACATAAGCTATATACTTTATACCCGTGCGAAGCCGGAGCGGGCCGCTAGTACATATATATATAGTAAACTGTTATGGCATATATAGAAAAAAAGGTTAAGTTTTCCGAATTATGTAAAAATAACAGTTGAAACTTTATTTGCCAATTTTTTTTACAGTAATCGCAATAAATAATTAGCAACTGAGCAGGCATATTTCCACACAAACTTTTTAGTAGACTTGTTCGTATAGCCTAAAGCAGTGGTTCTCAACCACCGTGTCGCGAGACATTGATGAGACGCAAGCACCTGTCCAGTGTGTCGCGAGATTTACAAACTCTCACTTTCGAGTTTTTTTTTTATTATATTTAAGAACAAATAAATTACATAATATTTGAAAATTAACTACATTCTCATGTGATATTAAGTGACGATGTGCGTTAATCTCAATTGGGTAAGTATGAAGGGATTGGCTCCGAAAAAAATTGGTTGGTTTTATTAAACCACGGTGAAAGTGAAACTTTTTTCGGATTAAAGTCACGTTTTTAATCTTTTCAGAAACTTAACACAATATTTATTTCAATTATTGAATCATTTTCAATTGAGCCATAGGCGCCGCCATTTTGACCTTAGATGCTCTGCCGAGAGCCTATCACTTTACTTCTTCTCGGCGGCCGGCTGTAACGCGACTTGCAGTAGATGGAAGAAAAAAAAACACTTTAATTATGCTTAGTTGCTTAAGTCCAGTGTTCTATCACTAACAAACGTATTAATCTACCTAGAAATATTCCGCTGATATCTATACTTATATCGCGTTGCAAATTCAAAAAATGTTTCATATACGCCGTTTTTGCATTCGAAATGCCATTTAAAGTTAAAATTAAATGGTTTGCAGTTGGTCTGGACTAATAACCTAAACTCCAAAATCGGTTTGACGAGGCTTTAAATCAGAAGTATTAAAAACCCCCTACAATTAATTCATAAAAACTTCACGAAAACAAAGTCACAGGAATCAGCTAGTTGTATTTATAAAACAGTACTTCGAAAACTTAACATTTCTAAAATTCACGAACATTTATTAATATTCTACAATTAATTCTAGAAACCTCCACTTTTTACCTTTTAGCCAAATTATTTATTTTGCAAACTAGTCACAAACGGCTAGAACAAATCAAACGAGCGCCACTGCGTAGGTATCCGGGGAGAGCTCCGCACATGATGTCTTTCAATTACCTCGAGCGCACTCGCCGACGCTTCCAGTCACTACGCTTCCCTACTCCCTACTTATTCACAAATTCGGGTCAGCGTTCAATTATTCCGCGGAACGTCGTTCGTAAGCGAAATCTTGTTACTTGAATTGACAAGTAGGGATTACATGTCGAAGCTCTCGCCCAGTTATTCTTCCCATTTCTGTTTGAGGTTTTTTTTTTTAAACTCCTGTACGTTTCGTCTCGTCGCCTAGTAATGACCACCAGCTTTTTTAATACTCTCGATAGTGCTACGGGATTTTCTTTAAGATATAGACAAGATAAAAGTTAATTAAATTAAACACGGCACAAAATATAATAAAAAAATGCATAGCCAAAACATTTATAATAAAAAAAAAAATCTGTAATTTGTAACAATGACAAAACTAAAATTATAATATCTACATATGAATATATAGAGAAATAATGACATCTTTCTCCTCTGTTTCCCAACAGTTTGTTTTTATTTAATAGCTATTAAAGAGCTTAAGAGTTACTAATAAAAATATGGGAAAGTTGCTTTTTCCCTTAACGTTGAAACTTGAAAAATTAATTAATCGTTAACAAATTTCAACCACTACACTACTAATGAAACTACAAACCTATTTGCTCGTAATGATAAACCTAAAACTTAAAGATATATATAGTAAGCATCCAAAAAAAGAACCCGATTGTTAATTTCTCCTTTTTATTCACAGACTCCATACTTAAATATGATCTTTGCAATTAAAATGGATTTAAGGACATTTCGTATATTGCAATCTATCAAACCGTTTAGATCACAGAGTATATAAAAAAGAAACAAGCATACATACGAGTATGTACATATAATTAATAAAATATAAATAAATAAAAAAACTAAATACATAGATCAAGTAAGGTAATATATTTTTTTGGTTTCCAGATATTCTATAAGTAATAGGTCATATAATAATGAATATTTTAGAAGACATCACCATAGCATCGCAACCGAAAATTCAATTAGGCATCTGTGATCGGTTCATTGAACGAGTACAAGAAAAGTCGTGCGTGAGAGCGAACAGCGACACAGCACCCCTCGCCCTGGCATCGGAGACACACGCAGCGACCGTTATTTTCACATTATCTACATGTCACTACAATTCGCGTAGAAATTATATGAAATAGATTAGTTTTCAAGGCGTAAAGATTGCTGGCAGCAATTCTATAAATTCTATCGTTCAAACACTTTCGTGTAATTTGAAGATTCAAATTATTTATATGTAGTTTTATTGTCCCTGACAATGGAAAACCAGAACGCTGTTATTCGTCCGTGTGCCTTTTTTTCAATAACAGTTTGACATATTAAGTTAAAATACAAATATTTATGTTTACATACTGATTTAGAGAAAGTTAATGTAATAAAAAGATACGGCCCTTATTAAACAAAACTTAAAGAGTACTTCTTGGGGAAGTTTTATTCTCAAACTTTCTCGAAATTGCCAGTAATAGATAATCTCAAATAAAAGAAACCTAATGTACTTCTTAAACATCAGCTATACGCCAAAGAAAGTCCTGTAAAAATCGATCCAATCGTTACGGAGATTAGCGGAGCATTCAGACAAACAAACAATTTTTTTTAAGTTGAGTTTTTCTTAGAAGTGCCGTATAACTATTTAGAAAAAAAAATTGACTTTACAAATATACACTTCAATTTTATTTATGTGCATACATTTTGATGGTGATTTTGTGTTTTGTTTTATTTTCATATTTATAATCTTCCATAATATAAAGTGAATATAAGGTCGTAAATGGAAACTTATTATACCGGTAACTGCTTTACGGCAGAATTTCAACTTGTCATATTAAGTAGTTACTATACAAGTATGACTTATTATACCGGTAACTGCTCTCCGGTAGAATTTCGACTAGTCTATGTTAAATAGTTACTATACAAGTGTGACAATGAAATGTACCATCAGTACACGCATCGTTCATGTCTATTAACTGTCATTAAAAATTCTTTAAAGTACTAGTGTCCATCTGAACTGCTGTGGTTCTATTAAGTGAAGAAATTGATTTTAATTGTCCTCGATGTATGTTCGAGACCAAATAGTTGTGTAAAATTTGTGTGACTGTACCAATAGATGTCACCATAAGTCGATTGCATGGCGCTGTCAAGATGCCAACCAAAATTTTTATTTTAATATAATTGATTTTAATTTGTATTACAAGCACATTTTGAAGAGAAGTGAAGAAGAAAAAGTGAAGAGGGAGCTATCAAAGAAGTTAAGAGTTCTGCACAATGTACAATAAAGCTTTTGGTAAAAGTGTAAAAGGAATTTCGAAACGGGTGACCATAATAATGTATAGCTATACAGAAATTTAATCGCACATTCTACATAAGTACAAACCTCTTCGATAGAGCGACAACATCGTGTTGAAAATTCAATCAGACATTTGTGATCTGTTCATTTGCCACATATCAAACGACTAGCGCGTAATACCGCTAAATCTGTGAACGGAGCGAATAAACGTACAAGAAATGTTATTTTCACAGAATTATTATATTTCTACACACGCATATTTCGAATTTACGAAGTCTCTATATTTTAAAAAAAGTACAAAACAATTTTTTTTAAAGTGCATAATATTCCGACCTCCTGTTTATAGAAACCATTTATCATCCGAATAAGAGACTTAAATTATTTCATGTTATCTATTTATCCACTAAAGTTTCTATCTATTTTAATATCTCATAATATATTAATAAAACTGATTAAAATTTTATTGTTCTAGCCTTCGTGTTCCTTTATACACCTTGTTTACGGTGAAGGAAAACATCGTAATGAAACAATAGTATGGTGATAGGGATTTTTTTTTATACCTTGTAGGTAAGCGTTTGACCACAATCTCATCTGATGTTAAATGATGATGTGGTCTAAGATGGTAAGTCACGCTTAACCTAGAGCGAGACTGACTCTCAAGTGCAGCTCTCGGAACACACCAACAGGTGCTTGGTGACAGATTTTTAACTTAAGGGTGGTAGCTAGCCAGACGGACTTAGAAAAAGTCCTATCACCATGCTATGGTCTCATCACGATTTTTCCTTCACCGAAAGCTGCGACTCAATTGCTTGAATTCGAACCTACGTCCTTCGATGCTGTGACCGAACACACTACCAACTGAGCCATCATCGCTTCAAACTTTTCTTCGCTTTTTCTAAGTCAGCCTGGCTAGATACCATCCTCAAGTTGAAAATCTGTCGCCAAGCACCTGTTAGTGTGCTTCGCCAGCTAAACTTGAGAGCTAGTCTCCCTCTAGATTTAGCGTGACTACCGTCTTAGACCACATCATCATTTAACATCAGATGAGATTATGGTCAAACGACAACCTATAAAGTAAAAAAAAAAATAGAATATAAAAATGACTAAAACCGTAAATAATGTAATTCAAGGAGAACTTAGCATCCTATTAGTGATATTTCTTTAATAATCAAATTCGTAGTTTCAAAGATTACCTTTTATAAACAATAAACTTCAACTCTTAGTAATACAGATTAAATTATTTTACTTCAATTACTTGGGCAAAATCATTGAACAAATTAGTAAAAAAAATAAATTTGTTTTAATTTTTCTTTTCTAATATTATACAATACACGAATAAAATGATAGAGGTCTGCCATTATCCGCGTATCACTCTAAAACGATTGGCCAAATTTCAATCATGTTTTATTTTGTTTTATACGCTTTATCTAAAAAAATAATTATCACGATAGCTTCGTTTAGAATATGGCTACTAACGTTTTAAGAAACTATGATTTTTAAAAGCACTACGAGTTCAGCGATGTGTGCAATGTGGCAAGCGGTTTGATGTACATGCGCAAGAGTGAGAAAGTAAGTTGATAACATTGTATATAAAGAAAATTTGTAAATAAGACACTGCTTTATTTTCTTCTATACATAAAATATATTCCGATAATATAAAACACTGGTGAAGTCGCAGGGTAGGTATCAGCAATTTTTAACATATATGTAATTTTTATTTAATTCATAGATTAAATGTAGTTTTTAGAGTTTTACCACAACTTCGCCTGACGTTAGATGAGCATGCAGTCACAGAAGGTAACGCACTAAACCTACAGAGCGAGTGGCTATCAAGTGGAGCAGCCGGAACACACTAAAAGATACTTGATAACAGATTTTCATCATGATAGTGGTAATTTATAAGACAGATATTAGAAAAACCATACCATTCTTTAATGTGAGCTTTCTAGTGAAGACTAGAAAGACTCGTAATAGAAGTTACCAGACCTCTATCCGAAAGTAAATGTATGATTACAAAATATATCATTATAAAAAGTATAGCCAGAAAGGATTTAAAAATGAAATAAACCGAGATATACATAATATGATAAAATAATATAACGGTAATTAATTATAAGGCACAGTAAAATCAGTGGTGTTGCGCTAAACAAAAATGCAATCAAAAATGTCATCCATCTAAACAGTGATCGTGAGTAATACATATTTTTAGAATAAAACAAAACGTGTAGGAACAATGTAATAGGTAGTGTTCGATTCTACTCGAGTGAGAAATCAATTTGCTCCACCGTTTTCATTTATGCGAACCGAGCGTTTCCATTTATTCGAACACAAATTGGAAATAGGCTGACTGAATTGTCAGCTGCGGCTTAAGCATTCATCGCAACTTAGTACACTGAGATTTGTAGTTCTTGTCATTATTTATTATAAAATTTGGAGAACGTTTATGTTTGATCCGGTAAAATAGTTACAGCAAAATTATCTGCTTCACTTTTTCTAGTAAATATATAATCAAATACCCGCTCGATAGAGGCTTAGACGAAAATAACTTCTTGACATCCTTTAGGTAAAATAATTTTGATAAAAGCTTTTGCGTTATAAGATTATATACAATATAAAACTAAACTTTCACATAGTTTAAATAGCACGTAAGATGTATTACTAGTAACATAAGATACAATACCAATTTCTAAGAAACCCGCTGCTGCACCAAAAGCCTCTTTCTGATCATAATTACCGCGCCGATCCACATCCTATTGGTAATTTCAAACGCCGAGATATGTACAGTTCTAAATCTTTAGTACATATGGTGATTTTACATGAACATTTTTCAGATTTAGTATTCCTTACAATGTTGTCCTCCACTATTAACCGATAGCATATGCTGCATATATGCGATTTGTGAAAAAATATTTGATTCATTTCGGAGTGTAAATCTGACGACATCAAATCGACCTTTTACTAGTGAAACCGTACGACAATTATTTTTAGACTAAGCTGTCTGTCCCGATTTAACACGAGTGTACTAGGGAAGAAAAAGCAAATCTTTTCTTAACATTACAACCATGTAATTAAATAAAATGGTAATGATGATGAATTAACGTCAATCTGTCAATTCTATCAGTATTTTTGAAGTCCTTTCTACTGTTTCTGTCTTACTCATTCATTCACTTTTTATATGGACATTTTTTAACCCACATATTTTTCCTTTCTCTACCAATTTTCAAACATTTACATTCATACAAACCTTGTCCTGACAATTACGAACATGACAGAAAAAAAAATTAGGTAAATAGGTTGTTTTCAAGTAATGCGCTTACATACGATCAACAATTAATTTTATTTATATAGAGATAATATAGAAACATTCGTGAGATTAATATCCCCCATGAACTGCAAAATTGATGAAATAAATCTCTTTTGATTCTATACTTCCGACACTGCAAATATCCAAATTTATTAAAAGGAAAAACTTATACAAGGTCAAATGGCGTTAAAGCTGTGGAATGTTAAAGTATATTACAGAATAAAAATACAATTTTATCTGAGTTTCTACTTGTATATTCATGATAGTAGACGCAAAAAATACTTCCAAAGTCAAACTCACCATAGCTAATCGAAAAGTGTAATGAATCAAAGGACGTCTGTGTAGTTCCGATAGCTTTTTCCAGTCAGCTATAGACTTTTATTTTTATCCTTTGCCGTCTCGTTAGGTGAATTGAAATTATCTTGTTAATTTATATCCGCTTTTCTTCTTTCTTTCAGTCGTAGCTTTTGACTCTATCAATATATAAACTTAATAATCCTAACTAATAATAATCTAAATGCGAATGTCAGTTTGTTTGTAACGCTTTCACTTTTCAACTACTCAATCAATCATTATGAAATTTTGCATACAGATTGCCAGGGATATAAAAAAGGACATAGGATAATAAAATTAATCCTACAAATTACATTAAATTAATCCTACAAAGTATACTATTCTCCTGGGATAGGTCATATCACAAGTAAAAGCTAGTTAAAATTATGATTGTACATAATCTGAATTTAGCAGTCTAAAGCTATCGTTTAACCAATCTTGTCATGGCTATGCTCATACTTTAATAACACCCAATGAGCACAGGAGAATTTTCAATTACGATCTTATAGAAATTACAAATAAATTACAATTACAAATAACTGATTCTGGAAGGAAGACTATGTTATGTTACCCACAAACTTCATTTGACGTGAAATAAACTGTAGTAATAAATAAAGTCTATGTCCCATTCCACTACATAAACAACTTCCATGTCCACTTATATATATAAAAATTCAATAAAACACTTGTAGCAGTATAAGTGTAACAGAAGCACAAACATTCAAACAAACATATTTTCACATTCACGATACTCAATACAATCAATCATTACTATTATCCTCATAACTACTGAATCTTAACAGGATGAATTGAATTTGCTTTCTATTGATTTTGGACGTTTGTTTGGCTCTGAAAATAAATATGACTTTTACACTTTTACAGGCCACATAGAAGATTTCTCAAAGAATTATGTAAGCTATGTTTATTTACACTTTTCAATAGACAATAATAATTAATATATACAAATAAAAAAATATTGCCTAATCCGTTAAAAAATCATACAGAAAAGTGAAAATTTTAAGTTAAAATTCTCCGTACTAAAAAGAGAGTACGTTAAACAGATGTCGCTAAAGAGATCTCCACAAGTATTGTATATACAGATTAACATTCAGTGATTTAGTTACCATTTTATTTTATTACACGGTCGTACTGCAAAGGAAATATTATAGGTATATTGTAGGTGGTAGAGCTACGTTGAAGATATTACTGGTTTCAGCATGAATGGGTCGGCTCGCCCGGGGTAGTACCACCCTCTCACAGAAAACCGACGTGAAGTAACAGTGCTTGCACTGTTGCGTTTCGTTTGGTCAGTGAGAGTGCCGGAGGCCCACATATATTAAAAGACCAGCAACGCACTTGCGACTCCCCTGGTGTTGCAAGTGTCTATGGACGGCGGGTGATCACTTACCATCAGGTGACCCACCTGTTCGTTTGCCCCTGTAATATAAAAAAAAAACTCAATTATTTTATGTGTCTCATTTTGTTTGTTGGAAACCTGTGCGAAGCCGGGGCGCGCATATATTTAATCCCTAATATATCTACTCAATAAGTGGTACAGTAAAATTAACTACATAGCTCTTAGAGTACTGATCCGACAGGTAATCGTCTATGGTTTTTATTTAACTGATAGTCTTTTAAAAGGATTAAATGTATTAGCCTTTTTGTATTAATTTTGCTCGGCACCCGTTTCTATCAGACTTAATACCCTCTCTTTACTAGTCATCTGCATACAAATGGTACCGTCTCGGAGTGCCGTGTCAGCGACGCTTGTGCGAACGTCTCGGCGACAAAGAGTTCCCGAGTATGACTTGACAACGTTCTTCTTTGTTCCGTTTCTTTTGAACGACGATGGTTTGTAAATTAATGTTCTGAAGTTTTCATTCGATAACAGGCCAAAGGACTTCCTTTCGACGGCACAGTTTATATTAAAAATATCTTTACTAAGGTAATCAACTTCCTGACACATAAGGTTAATAATTATTCTACAATGTGATAAACAAAACCGATATCGAAAAATGTTACTCTACCTCAATCTTAATCTTAATCAATCACCTATACATGTCCTATTCGGTATTGAGGAATTTCTCGGAGTTTCTGATTCAAAATTCAAGATCCAATGCTAACACACTTAAAGCGGGACCTCTTAAAAATAATCCCCTTTCCAACAAAAAAATAATTTTCCAAATCAGTTTAGATATAAAGAATTTCTGAAGTAACTAAAATTAAAAATATATACAACCGAAATCAGAACATCCTCTTTTTGAAGTCGATTAAAAGTAAAAATTACTTTATTGTATTTTTTTTTAATGTTTATTAAATCAATTTAATTATTACTTGTACTTGTATAAGTTGTATAAACCTGTAGTTCTGTCTATATAGTAAACATTTCTAAAGTAAAGTGTTCAACAACTATTATAAAGATATTGATCACGCTTATAACATTTTTTTTGTATGTCTAGCTGTATGTTCGAGTTTAATAAAAAAAACTGCTTGGCAAATCTTCATGACACTTCAAACACATGACTGTACTAGAATTGCTAAATATACTTTTAGAAATAATAAAAATGAAGGTTCCTATGTTATTATCAATCTATTTGCATAAGATTTTGAAAGTATTCAGAGAGAATAAATTAATAAATCTCTCGTTCTTAAAATATAAGAGTGTTTAATAAAAAAAATGCAATCGATTTTCATGAAATTGTACAAAAATATAATGTGACATAAAAATGATCAGGGATACTTACAGAAGTCATAATATACATCTACATTTCAATAATATATGAATCGAAAAGAATTACAAGTATACACCGTGTACGATTTCACAAGCAGCTCCTAGTATAATTTATAACACTATAAAGGCGCAACATTAATTTTACCAACTCGAAACACTATTAAAAGAAGATAAACAAATTTGTGAAGATCAACTAAAGTCAATATACGATAAACATCAAATACAGAGTACATCACTAAACTCATATAAATTAATGTTTGGAACAAATTATACGGCCCCCAAATTTCATAAGAAAACTTGGATACCGATCACATTATCCAAGATAAGATTTACAGTTTAAATTGTCATAGTTAAGAAAAGCGTCGCTCTCTATGACAATCCGGCTAAAGTTATGACTATTAAACATATTTACTTATAGCAAATATCTACAAAGTCGGCTTATTTATTTACTTGTGAGAATTCTCATTCGTATAAGAGTACGAGATAATGAAATACAGAGTGGATACCTTAAAGTTAATATTTATTTAACTTGTACATATTAAATAATTTTACACAAAGTTATTATAATTTTATTACATAATCATAAAAAAATTAAAGCGAGCAAGTACGTCATAAAAAAAAGAGTAGTTCTACTTAAAACATATATGAATTATTGAATACTACCGAGAAATCGATTGATGAATATGGCAGGGGGATTACTATTGACCTTCGTCCGTACTATTGACCCGTTCTGTAATACAATTGCCTCAAGGTATCCGACAACTATAAGAATTTTGATTATTATTAGTTGTCTACTTTAATTGTAAAGTTTTAAATATGACCGACGACAAAGCACTCAGCTCACTCGCTCAGATCCTTGGACTTTTCACACAGAATGATAATTCCTAACTATATTCAGTATTAAATACTGGATTGGTTAGTTGGTTGATTGACCTATGAAATGACGTCATACTTTTGTATCTCCTCGTCTTCGCGCCAACATATATTTAAAAATCAAACAACACGATAGAGTTGAAAGACCCTATTAATATCTAAGGATCATTTCCCATTTTCTTCGAATCAAAAACTGAAATAATCGCGCTTTAGGCTTTTTATTCAATGGTTTCGCCCTCCTTTCACACTTTTTGCGCGAGTTTGCGTGACACTTCATTTATAATTCTGCTTAATCTGAGTGAGTGAGTTCTTACCGAATGAATTTGTAATGTAAAGATTAATGACTGCATGGTACGAGGTCCTTTCGAATCATTCTCCCTTCCTTATCGTATTTATCAACTCGTACTTTTCCTTTGTTACTGTATCTTATATTTTTCGTTTCCAATTTCGAATTCGACGTTACAAGTTGTTTCAGCTGAAACACAAACATGGGGTTTTAAACGGTCGGATCGTTATTGAAATGTTATGTAGAAACTTGGAAGTAAATTTAATTGTCGAAGTTCGGATTGAAAAAGTTATGTGGACACATAATTCCCCTCGACGAGATTGCGTAGTCGTGACGTAATTATTAGATACATTATTATTTGTTCAATACAATTTACATTTAGAACATTTAACAATGTAAGGAATAGTAATATTATTTATGGAATAAACTCGAAACCCTCTAAATGAATCGTAATAAATACATATTCCCCGATTTGTTTGATATTCAAAATTATATGACAGCTAAAATGTTTACTTTAGCAAATAATGATTCTCATTCACTTTAATAAGCATAGTCATTAATAATAAACAATATAAAGTAGTACGCACTTGATCGTTCATCACGAAATTTTTCATGAACGTTCTCAGAGATACAGAAACGGATATAGCGTACTTTTCATCGAGAATAATGTACTATTCCCGAGGGACAGATCAAATCTACAGTACCGAGAGCGGAGTCGAGAGTATAACTAGTATTTCATGCATATAACAAAATGTATACAGAGGGATATTTTGGACGAGCCAGATAACCGTTGTAGTTACAAGAATAGGGTCTCTTTTCTCTCCATACATTTTTGATATATAAATGACCCAGCATTCATAGGACTAAAAAAAAATCTATATCCTTTTCCGTACTAATATTATAAATGGGAATATGAGTATGTTTGTTACACTTTCACACCTTAACTATTCAACCGATCACAATTTCAATTTGCATACTTGTTGTAAGGAGTATAGATAGCCTTTCATTCAAAAAATGATATGATATACATTAACGCGAACGAAGCCGCGAGCAAAATAAAAAAAGCAGTATAAATACTCCTCAGAATATATTTACATACGTCACTATTTACTATAGTTTACCACAAATGTTTCGAATCCTGATTTTTAACTTATTGTGTAATTTCCACAGGCTCCTTTATTTTTTATTATTTCAAATTTATTTTATTTTCTATCTGTAAATTCACTTTTCCTTATTGAATAAGATAGTATGAAACTTGATTCAACTCACTACTCCGGGGTAACATTATAAGGAAATATTGGGAATGCATGACTTCAAAAACATCTCTAAATTAAGACTAAGCCCCAAAAAACTCCGTATTATGTACGATTTACAAAGGAAGACGGGCCGTATTTAGATTTATAAAAATGTATATGTCAAATAAATCATAATCAATATTAGTTCGCTGCAAAGTACATAAAAAGTTGCATTGTGCTTTTGTATACAGGTGTCCATTACGCGAACAATCCAGCTGCGGCCGCGTATAATCCGTTTAAACTGCATTACGCTCGTAAACTTATCTACCGAACAATGTATATTACACGAATCCTGGCTTAATGAGCCTATACAAAATATAAAATTGAATGACCTATTTATTTAATAATTTATTACTAAAAATATAAATTTGTCATTTTTAAAGACGGAAATATTTAAAAAGTATGTCATCATTATCATGGGTATTTTTTGTGTAAAAAATATAGCGCTTATAGCACGTAAAAAGAATATGTTGTATTCGTTATAGAGTTGGTAATTCGATGTAATTACTTCCTTCTTTTGTGATCATTTTTTTTTCAGTTTCTTTAAAATAAGTTACTAGTTCTTAAGCATTGTTAGAGAGATAAGAAAACGGTTGTATTTAAAATAATCTGCAAGTCAAGTTTCCTAACGTTATTTTTTTGTTTTCAAGGGATTTTGTGGAAAAAAATCTCAAAAAAATATTGCAGTAATATCGTTTATCGTCCCAAATTTTTAAATTTGGTCCAATAATTGATGTTTTAATATTGGTAAGCGCTTAATCGTTTTCATAAATCAGAAGAAATATTGAGATGTAATATGATATTTAAAAAAAAATATTTATGATGTTGCTTATTGACTTATTTAAAACTAAAAAACATGATAATTCCTGAATGTTTCACTTTTGCATAATTCATTAGGGAGGTTACAATTATCACAATTAATCACCCCTATCACCTCCTAACGGGAATACGTCGAATTACCAATAACCCTGTACAAATAAATAAAATACTAAAGGTCTACGGTTATGCCCGCATCACTCAAAAACTGTTAGATAAATTTTGAAATATATTTTTTAATATTACTTCTTAGATACTTAGACCTTACTATAAAAAAAATCACATTTTTTTTCGTAAAGTTATTAAAGTTTTAAGATATTCCGATTTTTATAAGCACATAGTTGTTGAAGAGTTGTGATACTTATGTTTTTTCCTCTGTACATAAATTATATTCAAAATCAAAATATACTTTATTCAATTTAGGCCCTGAGACAGCGCTTATGAAAGTTAAAATTACCACCGGTTCGGAAAACAATACAGTCGTCGAGAAGAACCGACAAGAAACTCGATCGTGTTTATCTTTTAACATAAATAGATGCATATTTCAAATAAATTATACGTTACAAACATTATTAGATGATGCACAGAGAAGTGTTAATTCCAGACATCACCATCGTTGACGTATTGATCCATTCTATAATAGCCCTTTGACACCAAAACCCGCTTGACATGTCGTTTAAATTTATAGTTCGGCAAATCGGTATCATGTATTTCGGACTTTGTTGTAAAATCAGACACTATTATCTAAGAAACTATTACTGGTTTTACTGAATCGGAAACAAAAACTTGTTAAAAAACAAGAAATTGTTAAGATAATAAACGACACAGAAGAAGACGCAGGTATTAGCTAGTATAACATAATAATAAAAAAACAGTTGTTATTTTAAAGAATGAATTTATTTTTTTAACAAATTTTGTTCCTAATCAATTTGAAGTCATTTACAGATCAGCTTACCTCTTTTTGATAATCACGAAACGTCTTAAAATGGAACATTATACTGTTGATCTAAGAGATTTTAATGAAATTTTACTAAATGGAGTTCTTTTCAAAAATTCATTTGATTGTTTTCAGAAAATTTACCATTTTTTTAGATTTTTTAAGTAGGCCGTTGGGCTTTAAATATTGAAATAATATGAAACGATTCAGACTTTAGGCATAATAATAGCAAAGATTACAAATACGGACATTAAATATAAAGTTGTAAAGTATATTTATACACATAAATAGTATCCAGTGGCAGCAATGCGATTGAATTATTGTATTTTTATTTTCAACTTTATTAGTTTTCTTTTGTCTGCAAGTCTACTTTTTTAACCATTAAATTTATTTTTCGGATTTTGTTCTATTACGTCAGTTGCAAGCGTCTAACAAATACATAATTATGTTCTCCGCTTTTTATATATAGATATATCACTATACTTTATACAGCTTATATGCATACTGTCCATTACGCGGCCAATAGTATTACGGTCGGCTGTTAATCCATTTAGCTGCACAACCCACTCCAAATTATCAGCGAAACAATATATGTGACATCAAATTCGATTTACTGAAAGCAATATTTACATATGCGTATCCGATTATACAGCACGTTTATTTCAATATATTTAGGGTTATCATTTGGCAAAATTACTCAATGAGTCGAGTTTTTTACAGTAAAAGTAAAATGACAATACCATGCGTGGTGATAACCATAGGGCAATTTAGCTCTCGGCTGCTAAGTAACTGATCCTAAAACGCAAACAACTAAAGAAGAGTTATTATAACTAGTTTATAGCCATATATATATGGCGATTGTGACCCAATTGGGTATAGGTCTGAACCAACCTACTTGATTACTGGGATACATGTCGATTGATCCTGGAACGCAACACATATAATATCCTGTGTATCGTGGTCGGTGCTCAGACTACCACCATATTTTACGATCCTTTTCATCGTACAATGAGTTATTTATGAGTAATTACTAAAGTGTACATTATAGGATACAGTCTGCTTCATCATTTTTTACAAGATTTTATATATGGAAAATATATGTCAATCCTCAATTGGTAGGCTATGAAAATTGCCAATAATAGAAATCGTAATTTTAATGGAATTTCCACGCGTCCAGTTTTGAGATTATACAACTCACTGAGCACGATGCTTGGAGGTCGTCTCTAATTTCAATACCCGTACAGACACACAGAAGGAGACAGAGTGAGAAAGAAAGTAACATAGAGGAGCTTAACGCTTTTTCGTTGTGTAACGCTTTCTACAAGTCAACTCCTATCGCAGGTCTCGTTGAGGGTACTTCGATCCAAAAAGCGTTTTTTATACAAAGGCATACATGATATTTAAGGATTGGTAACCTATTTCGTTACAAAAAACCTTATTTTATAAAAAATAATGTTTGTTATTTATATATTTGGTAAACTATGAAAAATATTAATAATTAGCTATCCTTAGCCATTACCCAGTAGCTATAATCAGGTACCAGCGTCACATGGGTGTACTAACGAAGAAAATGAGACCAAATTTTCCCTTTATAATACGACCATCTAATGGCGTAAATGGCAACTGAAAACCTAAACGTACATCTGTAAATTATGTCTGTAATATTGAAGATTTATTATTACTTACACTTACACTATTAATTACACTTACTTTTTTAAATACAAACATTACCATGACAATTAGAAATACAATAAAAATTAATTAGCTAAATACCTACATCCGTTCTAAAGTGATGCACTTACATACATTCGGTAATTGATTTTTATTTATCTAGACACTTTTACGAAATCATAGAACATAAGTAAATCAAATTAAAAGACTAACATAATATTTCGATTATTAATGATACTAATTAGCGCCACGGAAATTAAATTTTTCACAGTAAAACACTAAACTGGAACTGACATAATGAATGTGTAAGCTCGCCGATCCGCTTTAATCCCAGTGTGTCGCAAGTTTACAAACGAATGAGACTGGAAATGTCTAACAAGATTTTATTTTGAAAGGCAACACGAAAACGCTATTTATTGCGAGCTCTCTATTTGATTCGTCCCGGAACGTTACTCCGCTCTAGGTTTTGAAGTGCAAACGGATTAAAGGGGACAAAAATATCTATTCATTTCTTTATGCGGTTTTTCCACGTAAAATATTTTCGTATTTCAATGGACTTTATGGTTTTTGTCGAATATTTCCCTTTCAAATAAACTTTTTCAATACTAACGAGGTCGTGCAATTTACGAAGTATTCTCTGAACAATATTATTACAGATCAACAAATATTTGCCAATAACAATACTTGCTACTTCAATATAACAAATAACCAACCTTGCAATAATTTATTTTTAAGCTGGAGAAGCCCAACAGTTCATTTACGTCATTAATATACATATATCATTATATACATATATCGAACACTAATGCAAAGAACTAGCAATTATTCTTCTGATGTAAAACATAGTCCTCTTGTCTCAGTAAGCTTTACTAATACAATACTCCAAAGCCTGTATAAATATTTATTTTGGGATCCCCGAATGCAAAGAAAATGAAAAAGAACCAGCTACATTATAGACAAATAATTTAGTTTTTATACAAGACACATAACAATATGAAATTTGAAATTAAGAATTTAAAAATATATACATAATAATTGTACACAAATAGCCTGTCAATTTTCCCTTCATAAATGAAATCTTAGAATAACGATTTGATGACTACAAAACTGGATTTATTCCCATTTCCTTTATTCCAGATATTGATATCGTATAGTATTGAATGAATTTTCACCTTCAAAAGACAACTCTTTCAAAAGTGTTCAATAACTGATAATAAATAAAAGAGACTTGTGCTTGTCGAACACCGAATGGAACGTACCGGGAGAAATTTCAATTTCCTACCAGTAACGAGCTCTCTGATTTAAGACAGGCCCGGCGGTATCATTTCGTAATATGTGACAGTGTATTTTATAAAACATTTCAAGAATATTGTACTTCATTTTATCATGAAAAAAGAAAACACGAATCGTATTTCAATTAATACTTATAAAAAATACAAATGAATAAATCGAAACGTAAAAAATACATTACGAATTTGATATTAACACCGCATCGTGTAAATACAATTATATAAAATTATAAAACGCTTGCATGGTTATTAATATGCAAACGCAAATATTTTTATATCAGTTATTATATTATTGTTATTTTTGCTTAATATTATAATTATATATCATTACATAAAAAAAACTAGCAAGCCCGGTGGACGTTGTCCGGCCCTGATAATAAAAAATTATATACTTATGTGCATGAAACGCGGCGGCTTGACATTTTCCGATTCTTTCAACAATTATCGTTAAAAACCTTAACAAATTATATACCTAAACCTTCCTCGTGAATTGCTCTATCTATTGGTGTAGACCGCATTACAATCTGTTCAGTAGTTTTTGAGTTTATCGCGAACATCCAGACAGACAGACACACGCGGCGGACGACTTTGTTTTATAATATAAGATTGGTAAACAGATTATCCTTATAAAGCCAAATATATATTATACATTCATACTATTAATACTACTATTAAATAGCTATTAACACTTTCAAAGTAACTGAGAATATAAAAACAATATATAGGAGTAATTAACTTAGATATTAATAATCTTAACTAAAGCGACTAACGAAAACAAATTATTTTTTGAGATATCATATGTCTTCTGCTTAAACCTCTACTAACAGTAAAACATTCTTAAGATATAAAAACATTTCTTAAAAATAAAACAGGCTTAGATTTTTTAAGAGTATCACCGTTTATATAACATAAACTTACTTAAATGTGTCTTACAAGTAGGTATAAATAATATAAAATTAGTTATGTATTCAGTGAGCACAGAAGAAATATGCAAAGCGACCACCCAGTTTTATAGTTCCTGAGTAATGCAGGTCGTAAGCTAGCAGCCGCATTATGCAGCACACGCTCTCTAATACAACAGTAGAATGTCATTGATAGCGGTTAGATACTTGTATATACATTGCTTTTAAAGTTTGCATATATATTGAGAAATGCAAGTAGAACGTTCTAACAAAAATATTGCAATAATTGATTTCATTTTCTGTAGCTAATAAAATATAAAGTACATACATAAAGACTGGTTAGGGTTTTAGTAAATTTCGAAACGCAGTCGATGTACGTCTATAAAAATGGTATACGTTACAAAATTGTTTGTGATAAATATGATTTATACCATCGTTCACACGTATGCCCGTATATTAGAAATTTCATTATCATAATAGTACAAATGTCGTGTTGTTTGGATTCAAATGAACCAATTATTCAAATAATCTAAATTTATTTTGCACTATGCTTCTATACTCTGCAAATTGTACTCATACACCAATCTCCTTTTTAGAGTTAGTATGTTAGCAGCCTTATCATCGCACGTAAAATTTTGGTGAAATACTCATATAAGGAATAAAATAGATTTAAATTATCAAAGCAATACCCTACTTGCACGACAAGTGTAATAATTATAAATTGTTGGTATGTAAGTATGCAGTATGGTCTGGGTAGACCTTTTCAATATGATGCTTACATTTGGATCCTACTAGTACTAAGGAAATAGTGTTAAGCTTAATAAATTATTGATTTATTTATGAAATGTATAATTATTTAAGTTATAAGTATTTAGCGTATTAAAACACTAAAAGCGGTTTGATCCACGTTTTAAATAGAAGCTCGCTTCAGATTTGGTTATTGTAAATAAAAATGATCACTTCTTTTCATCTCTCTGTAAACTCTCTGCAGGCACTAATATTTCTAAGCTGCACTTCACACATCTCTAGGTTTTAGACCGCAGTCATTCTCAATTTAGATAAATATTGTGTTAGCCCCAACTAAAGCCTAGGAAAAATTCTAGATTGACACACGCTTATCGGGTAACAACAGTGCTTTTTAATAGATTTTACAATTGAGTTTGGAGCTAAACGATTGTGGATTAGAGAATAAGCTATACCACGTATTTATCAAGACATTGTCCTTTACCAAAAGTTCATATTTACTGTGAGTATCATTTGCACCCACGTCTTACGAATTCCCCTTTAAGTATGCTGCCTCTGAACTAACATCCCTTGCTTTTTATGCAAAAATCAAATTACATACTGCTGCGTAGTTTAAAATATAACGATTGTTTTAATTAAAAGACATCTTATTTGGTTATTATGCATTTATTATTACTACTAGCCACTCGTCCCGGCGTAGCAAATAACAAATAAAATCAAATAAAATTTTCCCTTTACAGTACTAAAATGTAATGAAGTAAAATTACAATTAAAACATTGCGAGCATAATTACAATAAGCAATAATTTGTAATGTACAATATTTTTTGTCTTGTCTTCCGGAGAGTAAACCAAATAACATCGATGGTTTGCCGACACTCGAGCAGGCAACGTACAGCTGCTGCCCCTGCGAAAAATACAGCATTTCAACATTTAATCCACACACTTCCAATGATTGACCTTGCGATTTATTATCGTCAGAGCAAATGCAAAACGGACCGAAAATGTAATACACTTAAAAGCAAAGCCAGTTGGAATTAATGATATTCTTGGATAGACCAAATCATTGGACATTCGTATGATTATAGTTGCTTCAATGACGTCGTTCATCAACTGTTCAATAACGAGTCTTGTTCCATTGCATACTTGGGTTATTTACATTGTGTAGCATCATTATCACCGAGGTAGCCCTGAGTTGTGAATTATGTAGCGGCATTCCAGGCGAATCCAATACATTTAGTAAGTACATACTGTTATACTATTTTATTATTTATTTTATTTTAAACAATCACTTATTTCTGAAGTTTATTTTAGTAGTCGGAAATCTCTAGATGATTCACCGGTATCAATGCGTAAAATGAAGACACGCATTATCGAAGTTAAAACCTGCTCCTATTTTGAAATGTAAACCACTTAATCATGCAAGATGAAAGCGTAAATCAACTGGTATCAAAGCGTCTGCAGAACCGTAATCAGGTGTATCGCTCACTAATGATCCGTTCTCTATACTAATCCGGGTTCAGTCAGTGCGAGGGATCGGCCAGTTTTTCTCGCTAATCCCTCATTAGCGCACGTCTGCTTAGAGCTTCGCAAATACCGTTCGAATATATAACTACAACATAATATGTGTAATTTAATAGTGTTGTATATTTGCAGATAAACCAAAGTGTAGTTAGTTTCTTCGTCTCTATTATCTTGATATTACCTAAAAGCCCTGTAAATAAATGCCTCGTAATTTCTTTCACGTTTATCTATACCAAACTAGATCTTGCTCCTGGCTTAGGTCGCGTTGATATAGATTCCAGGAACAAATTCCCAACTTTACTAATATTATAAATGGCAATGTGAGTTTGTTTGTCAGTTACGTATTCACACTTTAACTATTCACACATCAAATTTTGCATACATGTTGTTAGGGGTACAGACAAAGACCTACAATACCTTTCATACAGAAATTAAGTACTATTACAAATATTCATAAACGCGAGCGAAGCCACGTACATAAGCTAGTTTATGATACTCAATTGTACGAAGTAATTGTGTTTTAAATAGTTAGAAGTAAATCTATCTTATTTATCCCATAAAAAGTGGAAAGGCGAGAAAAAAAATTGTCGGCTTTATAAATCATATAAAGTAACATTACAGGAACTTATTTTGTACCGTTAAAGTTAACTCTGACAATGAAATCTATGAATGACCGGCTCATTGGGATCCGGACCGGTACACTCCTGGTCCGCCATTGGCTGTAATATTTTATAGATATTGGACCGCGTTTTCCGTCATTATCGTAAAAGGAACGTCAGCAAGAAAACTATTCCCTCTCGTCTATTACTTTCATAATACTTAAGTGGATTCGATACTTGCGTTGAGGAAATTGAATCATTTATTGTAACGACATTATATTGCTTTATCTGATAGCTTTTGGATAGACATATCTATGATTGTTTACCGTCGTAGAAGAGATTTAATCAATACTATATAAAACACTGAAGGTGTTATTTTCAATCCATAATTTTACCTAAATAATACTTCAAGCAATTTATTAATATATGAACAAAAACGACATAATTAAATTGGGCTCGGAAAATGACGAGCGTTAAAATGACAAAGAAGTCATCAAATAAGAAATAAAAAGAAAAACAGTGAATAAATAAACAAATTTATTTTATTTAAATCGATTATTGAAGTAAACGTTACTTCAATAATAACGTAAGTTATTCGAAATAGACAAAGTTCAGACAAACTGTATACAGAAAAAACAAAAATGTGAGGAACGTTACCAATCGTATAGATTTTTTCTTCGCATAAATATATTCTGAATTAACATGATATCGGGGAGAGATAGGTTACTGTAACTTAGTACGAGTCACTACCCAAACCATTGTCGCGTCGCATTAGAATGTTATGATAGCCACAAAGATTAGTGATATAATGGTTTAAATTCAAGTAAGATAATCAGACAAATTTCGGAGTGCGTTGAATACCTTCAGATTAATCTCTACAAGGCTTGGAAGATCATCAAATGATTGGATAAAAACTCCTTGTTCGGAAACTGCTTATTTGTTGATTTCCTAAAGTATTATATGTGCCCAAATCGTTTTGAATCAAATCTGTGACATTCTTCATGTAGATATTCAAAAGTATGCACAGATGTGTCATGTAGTTAAATTTATGTTACACATATTAATCTATGTAGTGTGCCACTCGCAACCGTCCGCGTCCGGGGAAATCCGCATGCACAGCCGGACAGTGTAAGCCCACCGAAAGCTGCTTTGAGTTTGTCCCTGAACGGATTAAAATTTGAAAGTTTGGATGCAGTTTTAAATTAAAGTTCAGTGGAGAATTCTTTACGTTTTTTTTTATTATCTGACACTGATAGCTTCATTTACTGTAATCGATTTTGCAATAATGACTGTATGTATTATTAGAAGAGTAAAATGATGCAGTAATTTTCTCTTCTAAAATTAAGAATGATAAAGCATATTCTGTCATATAATCTAACACAATTTTAACTACCTACTTGAAACAAAATATTTTCTGTCTTGGTGTCAATATAAATCTCAGCTAACTATGGTAATGCTCACCTTAAACAATTTAACTATAAAAAAACACTATTTTCTTTCAGTGAACAGAAACATTATGACAGATTTAAACATATTTTATATGGGCATACTTAATTTTACAGTATAAAGCATACGTCACATTAATCTTCGTATAGGAAGCTTCACTTGCAACTGTCCCGTTAAATCCACACGCGGGGCCGGACATTATAAACCCACTAAAAGCTGCAGCAAGTACGCCTCTGAACGAATTAAAGCTGAAAAGTTAAGTCACGAAATAATTCGGTATATGGTAAACAATCTAGTTCTGCTTTTTAATGTTTTAATAAATTGTATCTTTGAATTTTAGCGAAACGACAGTGGATTCTGTTGCCTAAATAAATATAAGCACAAGATCAGTGTTCAGGGCACAAATGATTACAGGTTTTATTTTACACAGACGAAATGTCAAAACATTTCTTATGTCAAGCACGTGCTTTATAGTAGAGTAGCTCCTTATGAAAAAACCTGCAGTGCATAAAGACTTTAGTACTATGGGGTGATCATAACAAATTGGTCTTCGTGATTCAGGACTGCATGAGCCCACTTAACCTTCCCTTAGAATGATAGCAATAATTCTACCTATCTTTATTACTTTTATTCTGAATGTGAAACATTCGATGTTTATCACTGGGTTATGAGGGAACAGTTACAAAAATTAGTCAAATGAATAGATTGTCATGAACAAAAATAGCATTAAATAATTTTTATGATATTAACCCTCCATGTACGAGGTAGGGTATAACACATCCCAGCGATTGGAAACTCGTAATTTTTCTTAAATAATAAAGAAGAGTGACTTTATTTTCTTTGTAGTTGCAAATGAGATATTACCATTGTGATCGGTGCAATTCATTTGATCCAGTAGTTGCCTCAAAGTGCGTTACACTTGCGTAAAGTCTGCAGGGGTATCTCAAGCCCCAAATCTGGCACGTGGATCAAACGGTATGTTTTTGACTATATTTGTTTTTTATTTATTCCTATATTTATTTATATGTTTACCTTATAAAAATAATAGTCTTAGGTAATAATTTCATTAAAGAACAATCGAACCTCGAACAATGAAATATAAGCACTTACACGAGCAGGAGTCCGATAATCAAAACTACGAAAAATCCGTCATTGCATCACGACAAAGAAATTAGAAAAACAGATCCCTACTGTCTTCTGTCTCACTTATCTACTTTTTCATACGATTTTTTTTAATCAAAATATTTCTCGTTCCGTGCGTTTATTCCAAGATTTTCTTTCATACAAACCTTGTCCTGACAATTACAGAGACAACAAAAAAGAATTAGCCATATATCCATTAATATCACACGTAGAAATACATTAATATTAAAAAAAAGTATATAAACAAATAGCAAAGAGGTTACACGGCACGTGTATTATTGAAAGTAAACATAATTATAAGTACAGAAACTATACACGCGCAGCCGGTTCGAACTTATTGGCTGCATTGTACCGGTAAGCGCGTCCTTATAACTGGGCTCACCCTATAGCTTACTCGCTATGGATAACCGTCTGTAGAGTGTTATTCTATAGTGTACTATAGAAAGGGTCGTAACGGAAAACTCTCACACTTTTTTTCGTCCAGCCCTCATTCACCAAGTCCGTACCTTGCGATAAGGAATTTCGTCCCCATAATCCGGTCTGAAGTGATGCGCTTACTGATTAATTTATTTACTTAATTTCTATTTATATATATATTACACTTACGATATAATTTAAATAAAATAAACATATAATTGACAAGTTATTGTTTGCATATTAATGTATATTTACATATCTTAACAAGAAGCCTGTGAATTTTGACTGGGTAAATAATAGAAAAATATACAATGCAATTTCGTTGTTAATGTATACACTTAACGTACCTTTAATAATGTAATCGTTCATAGAAAATGGTGTCACTACTGCAACTGATTCTGACAACTGAATGTTGAAACCACCCTATCTTATTCCAACGCGACGTCAGTTGCAGATGAAGTCTAATATTGGTGGTTAAATATTTGAAGTTATACGAGAAATTTTTTATCATTTAACACTATAATAATGTATACAAAAGGTGAGTGTATCGAATTACGACATTAATTAACGAAATGCTATAAGGGGTTACAAGACATGTAAGTATTTAATAATCCGTAAGAGACTTTAAACAAACTACACTATATTGCATATAAATAAATTTCCTCAAAATTAAAAATTAAAAAAAAGAATATTGAAAAGGAGGGTGGCTCCGCAACCTTTCCTTTGAAGGGAGTATGAACCCTCCCCCTTCTCATAGCATGGTTGTAGATTTTTTCTAAAGCCGCCTCTCTATCTATCATCCTCAAATTAATATTTGTGGCCGTGAACACGTGTCTCTTATCTTAGCTAAATGTGTGAGATACTCCTTCTCCAGGTTCAGTTTCTTACCATTTTAAATCACTCCATTTCTTAAGATCATATGAGATCGTAGTCAACATAACCTATAAAGTATAAAAAAATCAAAATATGAACGTGCTCCAATCATACAATTTCTTCAGTCATAAAATCGACGAATCACAAAAGTTTAAAGTTCGTTTTTATCTTGTTTCACAAAGTTTTTCCATTTGTAACTGTTCTTGTATTGGTGACATTTCCGCGGGCAACTTTTTCATTCTCCCCCCTTATGCTGCTTTGTACGAGCGCTCGGTACATTCAGAAAGCCTCCTATTGTAAAATAAGACTATTTACGATAATTTACGATACATACGCATGGGTCATATTTTCCTTATACTGAATACTAGTAATGCTAGCGACTTCGTCTGCATGGAACTTTATGCAAAAAAAATAGTGGTTAATAAAAGTATTTGAATGTATATCTGTTTATCTTGTAAACTTGTAATTTGGCTCTTGAGATATGGTGTCGTACTCAAAACAACAGTTACCCTTGCTTCAGATAGATTTTGAAGCAATTATGGCTTAGTTGATAGCGTGTACTATTGAATAAGTTGTACAACACAAGATTAATTGGAAATTTATATTACATACATTTATATTACATAAACCTTATGGGATCGAAAAATTAAAATTATATTTTACTTATACAAAATAACCTTTCTATTTATAGAAATATGTAGTTGTAATTTGCAAATTTTTAGATTATAGTAGATTATATATTATAATATGAGTGTTGAACGCCATCTATTGGCGTTAATAAATATTAATAACCCCTGATTTTCTTTTGATTTTAAATTTTCTAACATTTATCTATTTTGTGTAAAAATAAAATACTAAACATATTTCTTTCGTTTATCATGTCTTAGTAATGGAATACTGTAGCAATGTCTATTTATGTAATAAAATACCCTAGTTTTTTGATGAGGCAAAAGTCCATTTACTTATATACTTTTCTCTCGTACTTGTCGTTATTAAATTTACAATAACTTGTGATAGAGTCAACCGATTTAAATGGAACAAACACTAAATGTTTTCGACGATATGCTTTATCACAAACCTAGTACTTTGCCAGTGTTGCCTGTTCAAACAAACAAACAGACACGTCTAAAAATGATTGAAATGTGTTTTATTACTTATTCCTAGACACCTACAATATATCTTTTCACAAAAATCTAATAAATAGAGACATTTCAAATTTACATTCTTATTATATACATATACGAGTAGATAAGATTTTATTGTATAAAATCAGTATCTAGAATATCATAAAAGTATTAGTTCATATCACGATCGAATTAAGAGAATAACGTTTGTGTACAACCATGCTATTAAAACGAAGAGTTTTAGTAAACACACTACACTTTTTTTTTATTAACGTGAGGTAATCCATCATACCCACACCACCCTACCGGAGGGGAGAGTGGGTAGTGTGAGATACTTACTCACTAAAACCTCACGGTATACCGGCCGCCGTTTGGTTGGGGCGACATGGGATCGTGCAGTACTATCACCATGCCTCCACAACGGCCAGCCCGGCAGAAGCTGTCCACCGGGCGTCGTCCTAATAAGGGAGGCAAGCTGAGTACACACCAGCCGCCCCCTCCTCGTCAATCGAACCTGTGCAATAGAGAGATAGTCCCCCCGGCCAATCGCCCCAGAATCGGGCACGGAGGTGGAAGGAGACGGACAAAGCGCCGCCTCCTCCCACCAACTCTGCGTTGGAGGAGAGGGTCACTTAGAGGATTCTCCTCGCAGACCCTCTTCGCCGCCTCCTTCTGCGAGATGACCTCCTCACAGAATGAAGCCACTGCATGGCCGTGACCACGCTCGGCAGCGACAAATCGTTCCCCACTGCCACAGCCAGAGTACGACGCTGAGACTCCCACGCAGCACACTCAGAAATAATATGCTGCGTGGTGTCCGTTTCAGCGCCACACTCATGGCATGCGGCGGTCGGCTCTCTACGCGTGATCCGGTGCAGGTACCAACCGAATCACCCGTGCCCGGTGTACCTAGGGAACGACTGGCTGACAGCTGCTAACACACACCAACAGATGCTTGGCGACAGATTTTGATCTTGAGGTTGAGCTAGTCAGTCGGACTTATAAGAAGCCCTACCACCATGCGCATTCCGAATGTAACCAAGAATGAAAAAAATGGAATTACTTCTCTTACCTACTGTACTCCGAAAGATTCCGTTTAAACAATGAAACTCATAATTCACAAGTAATAAACCTGACTGCAGACTAGGACGATAGTTTATGATAATTTAAAATTTTTGTCCGAAGTAATTTCTATGCGGATGCACGCAAGCTGCAAGACTTTGAATTTATTGCAAGTTAACTTTTACTAATATAAAATATTACATACTTTGTTTTATTTATTAGGAATTGTTTAGGAAACTTCTGACTGTAAAATAGATGACCTTTTACTTTTTCATAGCTCATATATTTATAAACGTAGCAACCGTAAAATAAAGACATTTTCATGTATTTAAATCAAATTTAATACATTACGCGTTGCCTTATTATACTCCGTTACCTATTTTCTGTTAAATTAAATCATTAATGTATGAAAAAAATATGAATTATTATAAATATTATAGAAAGACAGATATCCAAGTATTGAAAATAATACGACATTAATCCGATAGTCTTCAAAACCTTTACTTACATAGCTTAAAATAAGCATATCTATATGATAGCTTACATAGTACTTTAGAAATATGGATTCCCATCTCACTTTGTAAACTTATCATTCAGGTACACTCAAACTTCAGGTATTCCCGTATTCTCGTAGACGTCTTGTCAAAGTTAGTACGTAGCGTTTTACACAAAAGTGTACCTTATATGTATTGTAGACATAAATCTTACTAGAAGATTATTTGAGAAACTGCTACAAAATATTTTTAATCAGCGTATTTTAATATTCTTTCTTCTGTATTTGTCCTGAAATCCAATGGGCTTGTAATATTCAATTCTGAATATCTGTATTTTTGTTATTTGTTTTACTATCTAAATATATAAAATGTTTATTAAAATAACCATAAAATCCAAGTGTGCACAGCCTTTTAAGCAAAGCTATACTAACAATATTGACATAATAAAAATAGAAATGAGATGATAACATTTTTCATGACAAAAAATGAATTAATATCTATATTATATCAAGTTGCATAAATACAAAGTATAAACTCTATCCTATCCTTAGTATCCATAAAAATATTAGATTAGCCAGAATGAGTTTGTTTATTACGTTTTTTTCCAAAATTTGTTTGTTTTCAGAAAAAATGTTCTGTTCTCGAAAGATAGATCAATTCTAAATTAACGAGAACGAACCCCCGACCAAAAGGTAGTGTCTTATAATTTGAAGTGATAACGTCTTATAAATTGATGAACGCCGGCTGCACGCTCGAAAATGCATGACTCATTGTCACATTCCCCCTTAGTCGAGCGTGCAAGGGAGAGCGCGGAACAAGCGATAGAGTATTCTTATGACGTTGTCACGTAAAATTGTCGTCCGTAAACCGACATACAGTCAACCTATTTCCTTATTTTTTTGTGAAATTAAACGAAAACCTGCGTTTCCGTGATAAATAATATGGCAATGAGGTATATATAATTCTAACCGCAACTAAACTAAATAAACACGTTTTAAGGCCCATCCAGTAACATTGAATCATTATCTCGTACCCAAACTCGTATCGCGAACTTAAGAACACGTTGTAATTCAGATGCACTCCTAGATTACTTTCCAGATCGTGTAAGAGCCAAACGAGCTGACAAAGTTAGCGCACCAACTCGTCTCAGCTTGTTACATTGTATTTAAGCTTTGAAATATTCCGAATATCTTCGGAATGACAACCATTCGGGCTTTTACGGGTGTTCTTTGGAGCGGATCTGAGTACTGCGTACCGAACATTTGTTCATCAATTGGTCTATGAAGTTGATGTGTTTTACTTAATATTTTCTAGTTCCTTTAATATACTATTTTTATGTACTGTTTCAAATTACAACATATTAATATATTTTGGCGTTCTGCCACAATCTCACCTTATGCTAAATAATAATGTGATGTGAGATGGTAAACCCTTTTTAAGAGAAACAAAGTCCAAGGTAGCAGCCAGCAATAAATAAATTTTATCATTTCATAGCATTGTACATTCTGAAACGTTAAATTATAATTGATGATACTGCTTGCCAATAATACCCTTTACACTGAAAATTTCTGCAATCCTTCAAAGTATTCTTAATGTAAACTATCCGATTTCATAAGACCTTTCATTTACATTGTCTATAATTATATTCGAAGTCCTACATATTTTGGATAATACAATCGTGTATCGTATCGTCTTTTTCTGTGAAGCTAACCGTGACCTGCGGGAAGCCAAGATTAAGATTAACGATTTCGAAGAAGATTCGGACGATATGTTTCCCTTTTGTAGTAAGCTGATTGAATGACTTTCCATAAACAATCATGGCAACGTTTTGTTGGTAACAATATTGATTTCTTCGACCTTTAGAGATAATAAAATAAATCAAAATATATCGCAAAAGGTTACTTATTGTTTTAGTTACAGATTCTTTTTTGTATTATTTTTTGTAAATTATATCGTTTAATGAGTTAATTGATGAATAACAATGAATCACTTGATCAATCATACGGTTAGATAAAACAAAAAACTACTTATTTCATATAGACTTATTCGCATAGATTTATGAAGTAAACAACGCAATAAAAATTTATAATATTACTAGCTGTTGCCCGCAGCTCCGCATGCGTTTTTTTATAATTGTAAATTACTTCTTATAAGATCAGCTATCTGTTAGTGAAAGTTCCGTGAAAAATGGTTCAAACGTTTTAGAGATAGTACTACAGACGAAGCCACGGATGACAGCTAGTCTAAAATAAAGTAGCCTATATCAACCGCTGTAATTTTAATTATCCGTCAGTGAAATTCTGTCAAAATCGGTCCAGCCGTTTCGGAGATTACCAGGTACAAACAGACAGACAGACAGACAAAAGTTTTAAAAATTTTGTTTTTGTTATCAGTATCGTGTATACGTTCATATCCAATCAGTAAAAAGCCGTTATTTTGGCTTACAGACTCTTCATTTTTATTATATGTATAGATTGGTTCTTGTCATATTCATACAGTCTCTCGTTAGGTATAAAATAAATTCAATCTTCGTTATCAAGCATTCCAGTAAACTTAGTAATCGAAAATAATGTAATGATCCTAAAATTAATGTAAAATAGTAATCTAAAAAAATCAAATAATTTAACTCTAATATCAATGTGACAAAGCGCCGATTTATTCTAATAATATATAACCCTCAGAGTAACCGCTTACTCATTACAAATTTATGCGAAAAGTAAATTTCCAAAGATTTGTGGATCCTGTCAATTACAAACAGTCGAAATGGCCATAATTTATGTTCTTTTTTTATGTAAAAGAAAAATTATAATGATTCACAATATATCTAAAGTCTCGTGTCGCGGTTGTTTCAAGCGTGAAGGAGGCACAAAATTGCTCGAGTAGTCTCTCACCGCGGACTCATTATTGCGAAGTTCGAGCCCTTTGTGTCTCCAAATAAGGTTCTTTAAAAAACCTCACACGTGTGCACGAAAATGGTGAATATTTTTTCTATATATAACTTTAGGTCTGTAAATCAATTATGCTCTGAACACGAAGCGTGGTGTTTTAAAAGTATTAACATTGTTCCAAAAAATTTGTGTTATATGGACTAATAATTAATAACATGGCATTTCCATCTGTATCACTTCGTAGTAGTTCATCCTATTATACAAATCATATAATAAAAGTAATTTAAAAAGACACTTGTAATTGATTAGGTATCAACTAATGATGGTCGCGGTATATGATGTAAAACTATTCATGTATTACCTTGCCGCATTCATTACATTTGCTGCCACCGACTGTATTCACTCGCTAAATAAAAGAAAAAATATTAGCTGATATAGAAAACTAGTTAACAATAAGAATATCAGTTACACTAAAAGTAGTCAGAGGCATAATAAGAAAAAAATGTGCGTAGTTCATGCTTATTTGGAGTGAAAGTTCTTTGTATTTAATAGTATATTGATAATATAAATTATCCAAATCTCGTCTATTGAAGATTAACACGTTAACTTATAGAAGTAAAACGCACACAACACAACAAGTTCTATGTTTGGCGCTTTATTAAATACAATTAACAACTTTACTTACAAACATTATTTATATAGAGGTTTGTCGTTATGCGTGCATTTATAAGCACTACGGAAAACTAATGATTTTTTATTAGCAAAATATATAATTGCTTTCAATATATATATGTTTTTTCTTCTGTAAAATATATTGTTGAGATAATAAACAAAGTATATGAGGTCGCGAGCATCAAGTCGTATCAACTAAAGCAACAAAATTACATTATTAAAAGAATACTATCACTATACAATTATGAATTTAAACAGATATAAAATTATGGTGCACGTGTACAGCTATTCATAGATGGTGCAAAATTTTTTAACAGTCAGACTGCAGTATATTTTGGACCATGTACGCATAGTAGTAGCTTATACTTGTAATCTAAGAAAAATGTATCTATATTGATGTGAATTTATTTGGAAGTTTTAGAAGCTATTGGAAGTATTTCGCTTGATGTGTTTCCGTTTACAGACGAATTTCGATAACATAGCAATTTTTTATGAATTCTTAAAACTCCATAGTTAAATTATGCGTTTAAAATTGGAATGGGTTCCGCCTCATATAAGTTTAAAATGAAATGAGAAAGACGATATTTTAGGAAAGTTAGATTTAGTAGAGGGTACGGAGATAGATAGTCTACTTTATTGTTCAAAAGTTTCAAGTCTATTTAAATGGAAGTGTGGTAACATTTGGAAACAATACATAGATTTAGTTTCAAAAGAGAAAGGGGCTTCATATCATACAATTCAAGGTAAGCCGCGTCCTATACCCTGATTTATAGAAGCCGATGTAACCAGAACTTCTTCTGTTACTACTATTAGATTAAGGTTGGGAAACATACGATCGAGAAAATCTGGATAGTTAATGAAAATTGTATATTCACCCTTTTGCAAAGTGTTTTGGAAGAACCGAAATCAGATGCTTTCAAAATGTTTTATTAGTTGTAAGTAGATACAGGTTATGATAAAAGTCCCTAAAGACAATAAATATAAAAAAAATACACATTAATGACTTTAGGTTTGAAATATTTGATGTAATTAAATAACTTTCAATTACAAATATTGTAAATCCATTCGGTTCCTTGAGAATGATCACATCACCCATTTTGAAAAATTTTAGACCGTTCATTTCCATAACAATGTTTCCGTAATCAATTTCTCTTAGATGTTTTACTTCATAAATATTTCATATAGTTTATTTGCACACCGACAGCTGAAAAGACCTTGTTTCTAATTACCCAAAGCATATCTAATACATTCCACGGCTAAGTAACGTCAAGTTTATAACAGAGTGTTCGTCGCTAGAGAGTTCGCTCACATGACTCATTATTCCCAAGCACGGGCTTTTCCACGAAATAAGGTTTTTTAACACATTACACGTACATACATGGCGCATACATTACATATGAAATTAGCGTTTTATATGCAAAAACAATAACAATTTTTTTTTATAAAATAATGCAAAGGTATCTGTTGAACAACAGAGAAAGATCAATCTCTCTAGACCACTGATGCTGCAGGACAACTCCAGAACTCATACTCCCCGATAGACGGTTGCTAAACTGGAGGAACTGCGATTGATATGTCTCCGACACCCATCATATTCCACGGACCTTGCTCTAACAGATGAACACTTTTTTCGGAATATTTATATATTTAATCAATCATACCAAAGAAGTACCATTAGTATTGGATTGACCTTTCTCGGTTATTCAAAAGATACGTTTTCCATCATGTTGTACAATTGTGGACAATGCAAATCTGCTGTAATCGTCTCGCCACATCTTAGGAAGCTATAGTGTATGACACCGTCACTGGTCTACCAAACACTCATAACAGTTGAGTAATGTAACGTCGCACTCAATGCACGTTTGTTACAGCGGTTCAATCAATGCATATGGTACTCATTTCTCGAGATTTCTTCACTTTTCCAATTTGTTTCAAGTAAATCAAAATTATTTTCTCACTCACACCGGAGCCTGCCGCTAACTCTGACATGGTTTGCGTTGGATCCACTTACACAATCACCTTTAATTCTTCACTGTCAAAATTTCCAGAACAAAAACTTTGTAACCCAAAACGTACTGTGCTTTCTTTTACAGTAGCTTCCCACACATCATTAATCCTTCGAGCTGTTTTTGCACCGCTGATGCCACGTTTAAGCTCATATTCGTAATAACGTCATATTTTTCAGTTTTCCATTGTATTAAAAGAATGATGTCAAAAGGTGCAAAAACAAAGGAATCACTAAATCCGAAACATAAACACAAGCTTAAATTTGAATTTGGGATTCCTAACTAAACGCCACAGATATTTGACATCAAAATAGCCAGTTCGACAAAACGCCAATTTTATATGTAACCTAATACACATTTTACACTGTTTATTATCTTAACATCATATTTTATATGCAAAAGAAAAAAGATAAAAAAACAAATGTTATCCGTTTACTTACTCTCTCCCGCGCCTGGTATCCACACCGCACAATCTGAAAAATCGAAATTTTCATAATCTCTAATAAATTTATACTAAACAAAGCTATTGTGGCATTTTTTATACAATAACTAAGTAATTAGGAAGCAGAACAAAAATAATCTAAACATGTACAGTAGTATTTGTGTGATACGCACAGAATGACAGATCTGTATTTTATCATTCAATCTACATAGATGAGCCTTCAATCAAATCTGTACTTAAAAGTAAATGTACGGATACAGTTATTTGGAGGCATAAATATTAAAATTACTTCAGCCCTTCATATTCGATATGAATCCTTTAGGTACTGTTTAGAGATCCATCCAGTTTTTCTCACATAAAGCTATATGGTGTATCCTTACAAGGCCCACGAATATCCTTGTAACTGAAGGGCAATTATGGTTCTGAATACTGGACTACGAATGAGGCAGATGAGAGAAATTTACATGTGGCAAAGATGCGTATGGTAAGACGGATGTATGGTGTAACTAGAACTGATAAAATTAAAAATGAGCACATAAGAGGAAGCTTGAAAATAGCAACAGTGCCCTCTGAACTTCTCTAAGTTGCGGAGTAATAAATTAGCATAATGTGCACATGTCATGAAGAGAGATGAAAGTCATGTAACTATAAAAGTTTTAATGATGAAGGTGGATGGATATAGCAGTAGAGGAAGACCGAAAAATGTATGTATAGGTTATGTGAACAGGTTATGTGTGTAAAAGGTCTCAATACTGAGATGACATCTGACAGGGGACAATGTAATATATGTTGGGCCGTCTCTATTTAGGTGGGATAAGGGTAAGAAGATGATGATGTCAGGTTTAGAGATTATTTTTGAAATAGGGCCAACATAGTGTTTTCTGCAAAGAAACAAAATGTACTTATTCAATATTTGAACAATGTCATATTGATGAGATGACATGTACAATAAATATTTAATCGTATGTCTTACGAGATAAGTTTTACGATTCTACATTCCGTTTCAAATAGACAAGACTAGCAACATAGTACTCTAATGTTGTCATAAAAGTCAACCAGCTTTTGGTTGCAAAGGAAATTTATGGATCGTTCATAACAATTACAAACTGCTAAAGAATCAAATATTGAATTCTTCCTTAGTTTTCAAGAACAAATTCCTTTACTCAGCGGAAAGTTTTTAAGTGACATTTGATACTTAGTCAAAACTTTTTGAGATCAAATGTTTCGGTTCTGCTGATCGAACTATACATACATATATTAGTTTTGATAGATTTATACATAGATAGATGTGTGTATTCGAACTAATAAATACTATACATTTACTTGTTACTCTTTCAAGTCTTAACTACTCAACCGGTCATCATGAAATTTTGCATACACTTTATCAGAGGTACAGAAAAGAACATACGGTAACAAACTTAGTCCAATATTCATTTAAATCACTCAGTCGTTTGAATTGAGCCATGGGCGCCGCCATATTGACCTTGGTTGCTCTGTCAAGCGCCTTTCACTTTGCCTCTACTCCGCGGCCGGCTGTAATGCGACATGCGATAGATGGACGAAAAAGTTTGAGGCAATGTAAAAAAGTTTTACTTTAAATTAACAAATACTTATTTTAAAACTGCGAGTTAATTTATAAAGAGGTATGTATCACCTGTATATTATTTTTGATACTCAAACACATTTATTTGTCGGATAAAACGATTGTTACCCGCACTGGTGTGAACAAATAATAATACAGTATAAATTTTAAAGGCACATATTTCACACCGCCGAGCTTACATTTCTAATTTTAAACGTGCAGGACCGAATTTATGTTTCGTACATGTGTTGCCGTATAGAGTGCCGGCGTAATAACGTTCGGCATTTGGTAACGTGGCACAAACAAATATTTATCAATCTTATACACATGGAATATGTGGAAAATCTGCGTTATGAAACACGACCGTAACGTTTTATATTGAATCGATTTTACGGATAATATCCATTGTGGTGGAATGTTTAAAGCAATGGAGTGTTGATTTCATTTTCTTTTGTTTCACAATGTTGCGTATATCTTGATGCGGTTATAAGATAGCTCTGTTGAAAATATTATAATTCATTAGAATGAATTGTAATACAGTTTTTTTGTGTAATACAATTGTTTGTTTATGACTCGTCGCTTGGTGACTCGTAGACTCGTTTTCCCGTAGATTTGTTATTTGTGGCTTGTTATATATTAATTGTTGCGTACCTCCTTTCTTGAATCACACTCTTGAACTATTTCTCGATTTGTATCTGTCAAACACCTTTTTTCCAACTAACTACGCTATGAGCCTGACGGGCCTTCACAGCTTAAGCGAAAACATAAGGCACTTCGCCGCTTAGCAATAATCTCAAGGGTGCCAAACTGGACCGATCTCGGCTCGGGATGTTGTCTTAAATGCAACACCGCTAATATAACTAAGCCAAATTAAGCTAATTATTCTTATATATAAGAATTCATGAGACACACATATGTACCAGCATGTGTGCAGTTGTGTGTATTACTAAACAAGTTTTTAAAAATCATCATAAAGGCGATATAGCAGTTTATTTGTAGTGCCATATTATAGTAATTTCAAAAGCATAATCACCGATATCACTTAATTACTACTATTCAAATATGAATAATAATTAATATAAAACATATGTATTATAAATATTTTTAGTTGAAAATTCAATCGGTTTTTCTTCAATTTAACTATAATAAAGCTCGAGTAACCTCAACATTGTTATGATCGCTTTTATATTGTAATAAATGATATATATGATATTGGTTAGAACTTTATTATATAGCTGATAAGGTACAAAAATGTTTGAAAATTATTTTGTTGAAATAAAGAGTACACTGGTGTACAAAATAATACATTATAAGAAGGTTGAATTGTGTAGCGTATCATTGGAATATTTATGCGTATGGCAAGATGTTATTTGTTCGGTTTACACGTGCCTGTGTAATATCATAAAGTACGTTCACTTACAGATCATGATTCCTCCCTTCATTTTGATTATGTCTCTCATACGTACGGAATTTCTTAGTGTAAACACGTAAATATAAATCCGATACAAACATGTGAATGTTCTTTTAATGTAAACATTGATTTACTGATTACTTAACATACTTTTAATTTAAGTATTTGAATAAGAAATGAAAGTTAGAAGAAATAAATAACGAAGAATCGTACCCGACGTGGCAAGACCACCATTACAATTAACGTAGGAAAATCTTGTTTGATATTTACAGTGTTTGGAATCTTTTGAAGGTTATTTGTTATTCTGTGGAATTTTAGTAAATTAGTAACTATAACATTTTTATTAAATAAGTAATCCAACGAGTATTACTAAGAGATAAAGTTCTTAGCATTCCTTGGGTGTTGTGGGTATGTGTGTGGGCATGTGGGTGCCGGGTTCACCTAGTAGCAAGACGCAAAGCGAGGAAGAGATACCAAACCAATCAGATATCAGCCCATATAATAAAAGACCTACAATTTAACATAAATAATTATGTAATATTAATGACATATAACATGAATGATAAAAAATCATTGTCTTTTATCTATAATATAAAAATGAATCGCTGAATGTCTTGCTATGCGTAAACCTCGAGAGTAGCTGAACCGATTTCGCTAATTATTTTTTTAGAATATTCCTTGAAGTACGAGGCTGATTCTTACGGAGAGAAAAAATAAAAAAATGCCTGGAAAAGACTAAAACCAACACTTTTCTATACTCATATACAAACCATTCGTAATAATACTTAAAAGTCAATTTGAACTTTAATACTATACCATAAAGTATAAGTGTTAGTGAAGACGTTCCGGGAAGGAAAAACAATTGAGTGACGTTAGTATCGTATAAATATTAATGTCAGTATTTGTCAATATATATATATATATACGATGGTAACATTTAACATTATATAGCGTCGTAAATAGCAGAATATGTATTAAAAAAAAATCAGCTGTTACGCGGTACGAAGGTCACTGGGTCAGCTAGTAATATAACAAATTTAAAGCACCATTCTTATGTATATATTTAACGTATATAAGAATATTTAATATATATAAATAAGAAGACACAAGTTGCGTTGGCGGAACAACGGATAGCGGTAATTGTGTCTTAACATAATGATTTTTAACTATGTCGATTTTTGTAAAGAAGATCCTTTTATTCGATCATTATGACTTTTTTATATCCTAAAATGTCGAAACACAATTAAAGGGTAACGAAATCAGATTTCAGTACCAATTTATCAAAAGAAATAAGTCGACAGTGAAATATCGGCATCATTAATTGAATCGTTATATTGTTTTAACAAAACAAAAGCCGATGCGGATGACAAATTTGTGTCGCCGTGGCATCAGTTGTTTGCGAAATTTAAAGGGAATCTTTTCTCTTCGTTGTGATATCTAAATAATAAATTTATTGCTAAATAAAGTCCCAATTTATTTTATTCTTTTAATGGAGCATAACAGAGTGACCACGCTGTATTCAATTGTAAACAGTTGTAAACACAACAGCCAATTCTATAATCGTTGTTTTCGTACTGGCCTGTAAGACTATATGTACCTGGATCTACAATGACTGATTGAAAACTAAAATAATCACTTTGGCGGGTGTATCCCCATGTATATGGTAGTTGCAAACCTGACGGGTATAGATCCTTATCATTCCCCTCCGTTACTGCATGTATGCCGGCTGAAGCCTGAACGCGATACGCCTACGTTCGCCAATTAACTGTTATGAGGCACCTTACACTCGCTGTATTGTGGTCGCCATCCAGTCGGGCGCAATTAACATGTCCTATTCATTCCATTCCTTATTTAATTTATGAATACTGTGTCTTTGCTTTATTATTAACTAGTTATCTCTCGCGATCTCATATATTTTTGACCTATCCCTCTGGAACCCCTCTTTCTTTTCTGGGTGAAAGGTGTCTTTTTCTGTACCTTGATAAGATGTATGCAAAATTTCATGGTCATCACTTGAATAATTAGGGCGTGAAAGTGTAACAAACAGACAAACTCACTTTTGCATTTGTAATGTTATTTAGAACTTCATTTTTGTATGTTCTAGTGATTCTTCCAGTAGGAGTAAAACTATAGGTTTACGAATGTAAAGTTTTTAGATTCGTTTCTGAAATTCATAAGACATATAAAATATTAAAATAGAAATCTCTGTAGACAAATTAAGTGCGCAGTAATATAATACTAGTGGCTCCAGTGGTTGAAATTGTTTTTTCGTCACGTGTTATGCCATAAATATTATCACGTGTATTGTACAAATATTATAGATCGTAAAATATTAGGAATAGAAAAATAAAACAAAAAACTATTTTCTTTTTTTTAAAGCACCAAGGTCAATGTCTACTAAATAAAAAATAAAAAGAAAATCGGTTGAGGAACATAGTTTTGTCTATTACATATAGATAGAAATTCGACCACAGTTCATTTTTTATATGTTGAGCTTTTTTGACAAAGGGGATGCAAATGAGTATGGAAAAAAAACGAACTTTAAAAAAAAAATGTTTATATCAATCTAATAAACAAAAAGAATCGATTGAAAAACAGAGATTGAAGATTTACTAAACTATTTTGTCTCTACCTATTTATATATAGACAATAAAAAACAAAGGTAACCACAATTATAAACGTTCGAGACACATTCTTAACAATGGTAAAAGGCAACGTCTCTCTGTTTGTCCTTATGTTAGTGTGACTATATTGCCAAAATTACGAACCTAATTTACAAAATTCATAAATTTTTAAATCATAGGTCACTTTGGCCACTTTTTAATATGGCTAAATTATGTCTCATCAGGTAAGATAGTATGTATATACACCACGGTATATAATGAGGTTCCAAATATATCAAGCGGACATAAAAAATACAAGACAAAAACTTGCATAGTTATTTTCTATATTGCCTATATTTTACCAAAACGACCAAAGATCAACTAATATAATGGCATAAATAATAATTTAAAACAAAAGTCTCTAAGAACGGACGGCAGTATCTTAAATCGAATGTTGGTATTTAAAATTACTAGTTAAAGATTAATTATACTCAAATGAAACATTTTTTTTTATATTATAGGGGGCAAACGAACAGGTGGGTCACCTGATGGTAAGTGATCACCGCCGTCCATAGACACTAGCAACACCAGGGGAGTCGCAAGTGCGTTGCCGGCCTTTTAAATATGTAGGCCTTCGGCGCTCTCACTAACCGAACGAAACGCAACAGTGTAACCACTGTTACTTCACGTCGGCTTTCTGTGAAAGGGTGGTACTACCTCGGGCGAGCCAACCCATTCATGCTGAAACCAGTAATAGCTTCAGCGTAGCTCTACCACCTACAAAAAAATTTCGTCATGAAAGTAAATATATTAGTCGTTTGTGTCCTTGAACTTTGTCTCACTGTTTAGGTAATAAATATTGGGTATAAAAAGACCGTTCAATAAATATTCAAATGTAAAATAAGCCCTACGATGTTCAAAAAGCTTTTAAAAAAACACCATAACAGTAATTTCTACCTTTAAGTCTTATAAGTGCCTTAAAATATTCAATATCTCAAAGAAAAAATAAGAGATTTCCATAAATAAAAAACTGAAAGTACTGACAATATAAAAGAGTTATTATCACTTGCTTTGTAAGCTGTTTGACAACAAACATAAGAATTTCAGTTCACTACGCAAACATGCATTAGATCTTCCAGGCTTTAGTATGAAACTGCGATCCTACTACAAACAAGAATTTATGCAAATGACTCCGTCTCAGTTGATGGGATGCATTGTTCGTATAACAACGCGCTGGGAGCCACATCTGTTAAATAAATTATCATTGATGCGAATGCATCCTGTGCACGTTAAAGATAATAGCTTAATATTTGCTTTGGAAACTTTGTGATTAACGAACAAAAATGAGCAGTATTTATTTTAAAACTAGTTTTTCCCAGTAACTTCGTCGACATGAATAGTAGCCATGTCTATAGTTCTTCTAAGAACACAACCAATTTTGAGACGATTATCATTATAGTTTAGAGCAATTCTTCTGAAAAGTTTATTTGTATAATATAATATTTCTATACTCGTATAACGTTTATATAAAGTAGAAGAAAGTTGACTACTATTATAAAGTCGTAAGTAAAATTTTTCGGACGCTTGCATTAAAAATTAATTAAACCTTATGAGATATAGTAAAAATAATGGACTACAGGATTTTATATTTGAACGATGGCTACAGAAAAGTCATAAATCATATTTGCCGTGAATAAATGTCCTATGTCTAACTTGTAAAATTGAGCTATTTTTTATCGTGTTGATACTTATCGAAACATTATGTGAAAAGGTGGTGAAATTATTACATTGTCATGGGTTCTCAAGAAGTGCGCAAAATTTCCAATTATTCAGACGTCTGAAAATGGATGAAAAGTAACTCTAAATACTCCGTTCTATAGACACATATAACTAAAACTAATAAACGCGTATTTGTAAGGTACAACATTGTCCGTACGAACGATTTTGTAATATGCCACAATATAGATAATATATACCAATACTAAACGAAACTGTAGTAGTCTCTTAAATTATATATGTATACATTTAAAACTATATTCTATAAATATATATCTAAGTGAATTTGAAACATTGTCAGGACGCATACTGTAAAGCACTTCTGTAATAATACAGCAGGTGTACAAAGATGGAGGCAATCACTTACCGATTACCAGTGGGGCTATTACAAAGTCTGTTACACACATTACTACTATAGTCCTGCCAAAATTAATAATTTATTTTGATTTAGTTTCTTTTTGAGCAGATATTAGAAGTAAGTTAAAAAGTACGTTATATATTGTACGTAATAAAACCTAAGTAATATATAATATTGAATATTATGGAAATTATACTACACACGTTACTATTACAGTCCTACCTATAATTACTAATGTCATGACTTTAGATTTAGTTTTTTTTTTATTTATGAGAAATATTAATTTCTCTGAAATTTAAAAAATGTTCTTAAACAAACGAATAAAATTTCTAAAATCATAATTGCACATTGAATAAGAAATTTCTGCAAAAACATGATTTTACCAAAAAAAAAATACTTTGACCATCTTGCGGTACGTTTTTTTTTACTAGATAAAAAGGAATTCTCGCCCACATTTTTCACAGAAAAAAGCGGAGGGGAGGGTGTGCTTCGTAATATTTTTTTAAAGACCAGTCTAATATGTATACACAATCACAAAATCAAAATACACTCTATTCAATTTAGGCCCTGAGATGAGATGAGATGGATGAGATGGCGATGGAAAATAACCCAGTCATCGAGGAGAACCGGCAAGAAACTCGATCGGGTTTATGTTTTTAACATAAATAGGTGCATATTTCAAATAAATTACACGTTACAATCGTTATTAGTGGATGCACAGAGAAGAGTCAATTCCAGACATCACCATCGTTCACATATTGGTCCACTCAATAATAGCCCTTTGAAACCAAAACCCACTTGACATGGCGCTTAAATTTATAATCCGGTAAGTCGGTAACATGCTTTGGGACTTTGTTGTAAAACCTAACTCTATTACCTAAGAAACTATTACTGGTTTTACTGAGTCGGAAACATGGGACGACCAGTTTGTCACCGTTCCTATTATTTTGTAGAATTGCGAACATACATTTAATTATCAAAAATATAATGGGAGGATAGAGTCAAAATACCGAACTCTTGAAACTTAGTATTTAATGATACGCAAGATCCCATATTATATATTGCTCGAACTGCTCGTTGTTATAATAAATATATGGTATCGACCTCAGCTGCTGTCCCCCACAGCAAAATACGATAAGACATTAAGCTATGGAAGTAAGCGAAGTAGACTAACACACCTACAAATAATTGCTTGAGCATCATCTTTTCAAAAATTTTACTTAACGTGGGAAGTACAGAAATAGGTCTATAGTTTCCAAGACTACTTCTGCAGCCTGACTTAAACAAACTTTACTTACATTAAATTAGGGAATTCCTTTTGCTAAAGACTGATTTAATATATTAGCCAAATGTAAATAAAATTCAGTATGCACCATTTTATACCTGGTGCCTTGGTATAAGATAATTATTCATATAATGTTATATTACACATCTTACATGTGGGATGTTGTGGGAAATAAAAAAAAAACTTTCAAAAGTTCTACTCCACCATTTTTTTTTTTTTTTTTTCGAACTGACCTACACTGCCGGCTTATTACGCCTTCACAGTTCCACCGGACTACTAAGGGGAGCGCTTAGGGCACTCACCCGATTGTTTTTAGGCGAAACATCTCAAGGGCACTCGGTGCACCTCGGCTTGAGCTGTCGCCGGATTCCCGAACTAACTAAGCTAGCTAAGCTATCTATCCATACAATACTCATATATGAATTCGTGAAAAATGCATGTGTGACCATGCATGTTTCACGAATGTATATGTGTATTTGGTATCTGACTACTGTGTTACGTGACCTATTTCAGTCCGAAAAGGGCAAAAAAACAGCCCACCACTGAGTGCCTAGATGTGCAAGAGTGTGGGGTGATCGTGTAAGTGTAGAACATGTGTAAATCACTGTATTCGCGCGAGTAACATACTCGAGGGCTCCACACCGAGGGACTACCTAGGCTCGAGCAGTTACAAGAAAAATCGCGACGAGTGTGCGGGATCGAATCTTCACCCCCCGCTCACGGAGGCGTGAGCAGAGAGAGTCGCGGGCGTGGGCGCAAACACGCATCTTTTGAGAGGGAATCGAGCTAAAAAATAAAGTACAACGGCACGGTGCCGATTTAACTAAATAATTACGTAACAAATCCTAATATATCGGTCTATTATGTATGAACACGCGGGTTCGATCTGATATTTTGATTTACGCGAATTTATTTATGCGCGGCGCGGGTTAATTGCTGTACCGTGGTCGCGACGGCCGGGAAAGCGGAGATAGCGTTTAAGAGCCCGAGCTCAGACGTACTATTAACTAACGCGTTAAATGCGATTATCTCTTGTACATCGTGTACCAAGAGTAAGCGAGCTATCCAGTCTATACCGGAGGTCGATGCTGAAACCGCGATAGGTGGCGCAGGAGTGGACAGAGCCTTCGGGGGCTGGGGCTTGGCTTTAGGAGCCGAGGGAGCTGGCGGGGAAGGCCTTACGCGCCAGGAGAGCGCGCTCGGCGGAGTAGCGGATGCTGCCGGCGCACTGGAGGTGCCCGGCAGTTCGGGGAAAGCCTTCTGGCTTTGCATGGGCGGAGGCGGAGGCCGATTCGTCCGAGTCGGCGGGCCGTGCGCCCTGGACCGGGTCGCACGACCGCCGCGACGGTGATAGGTCGAGCGAGGCGCACGGGGACACCCGCGATAGTTCGCGGTATGACCCGTTTGCTCGCAGAGGACGCAGCTCGGCGGCTCGACGGATTCGGGAGTGCGGGGGCACTCCTTAGTGGAATGATCCCCGAGACACTTGACACACCTGGGACGCAGGTGGCAGTGTCGGGCGGAATGACCGTACACCTGGCAGTTGTGACACTGCGAGGGTACCTGGGATTTGCGAGGAAGCTCGACGTAGACAGGGGACAGGCCGCAAACTGAGTTGAGGCTGAAAATAGCCTTGCCTTCCAAGGAGCGGTCCAGAGTGACCAACACCAAGTTGAAGGGGGCCTTCGTACGGGGGTGGCGCATGCGCTGCACGCTCCGGACTGGGAAGTCCTGACCGTTCAGGCAATCGCAGATGTCGTATTCGGTGAGCTCAGAGGGAACTCCCCGAATGACGACACGGAGGCGGCGCTCTTCCTCGAGCGCGTGGGTGAAGAAAGGGAGCTTACGCTCCCTGAAGTATTTGGTGAGCTCGCGATGCTCATCGGGGGTCGAGACACGAATAGAAATGCCGGCAACAGTGTTGACGGCAGACTTGTAGACGATTTCCTTCGACTTAAGGTCTTCAGAAATCTCTACCCATCGAGCTTTGTCACGGAAGGTGACGGGAGGCGGTAGGCGTGGCTTCTTGGCCGCGACCGCGGGTTCCGCAGCCGAGGCTCGAGCCGAATTCGCGGCAGAGGGCGTGGGAGAGGCTCGGGGCACCCGAGCGCCACCTATATTGGGCTGCTTTGGGGTCGGACGTCCCGCAGCAGAGTCGCTATCGGTCTGAATCGCGGCGCGTGGGCGTTTACCGCGGCGCGTGACGGTTGTGAAACCGTCGTCATCGGCGGGCGTGGTCGCGGGCGCAGGCACGGTCGCGGGCGCAGGCGCAGGCACGGTCGCGGGCGCAGGCACGGTCGCGGGCGCGGTCGCGGGGACTGTATCGTAGTCCATGTCAGAGTCGTCATCGGAATCGAATTCCGAGTACCTCGTGAACGGGTCGTCCGGGAGATTCGCGAAAGGGTTCGCGGAGAAACAACGCGGTATCTTACCGGGAGGGTTGCGCGCGTAGACTTTCCGGAGTCTATTGTATTCCGTGACGAGATTCGGGTCTTCCTTTTCGACGAACATGTGGAAGCGCAACAGTTCTTCGAGGTGGACGGTATCATCAACGGCCGGAAGGGCCGGATGGGCACGCGGGGTCGCGGGGGTAGACATGACTAACCTCCCTGCCTGAGGGGCAGGGGGGTGCGCCTAATTCAAATCTAACGGACAATCCGTGTCCGGGCCAAAGGGAAAACGCGACGCGACGCGAACGCGAATCTTCTCTTCAAAAACTGCACACGGCGCGGCGCGAAGAACGACGCTCTGCACGGCACACGACGCGCTGCACGACTCTCGAAGCGCAGCACGAGGCACGACGCGTAGCACGGCGACTCGACGCACTGCAAACAGTGTGCACGGCTTCGCACCGAAAAGTGCGGTTTAAATGGTGCACTAATGGAGGTGCACCGTCGCTCTGAAAAGAGCGTACGATCGACAGTAGCCGCTCGAACACACTAAACTTCCGGACACACACGAAAATATCCGACAACTGCGCGCGAGTTGCCGAAATAACGGACCGTCAGAGCTGCGAGCGGGCGCGTGCGCACTCGGCCGCTGCTCAAACGAGACTCCATTTCTACTCCACCAACACACTAAATAGTTTATATGTAATTTTTAATATAACATCTCTTAATAGCCACCCTATTGTGGTCACATACACTACGTCATCCTCCTTCCTGATCGATACTGCTTGCTTTCTATCTTATCTTTCACTCACACTCTTGTTTCATTCATATCATTATCATTAATTCTAAACTAATAATAAACATCATAGATAGGTAATCCTTTCAAACAAGTTATCAAAATATTTATTGTTAATTGTATGGTAACATATACTTGAATATAATTTTGAGGAGCTATAAAAACAAGATAATCGTTACATGTAAATAAACTTAAAGTATCTATCTTTTGTCCAGGCTAATCCCGTAAACGGCTGAACCTATTTTTACGAGACATTTACATTTAAATAGACAAATTTTCAGAGTATTAGCTAGGAACATTTTTCTTTTTTAACGACTGCAGATCCTACATTGGACACCCACTCTCTCAGGGGAGAAATGGGTAATGTCAGACTCTTTCTGACTAAAACCCCACTATGAACCGTCTGCCGCACTAATGGAATGCCACGCAATCGCACAAGCATGCACCGCAATACCCTGGTGGTAAGGTCCAGCGCGAATGACAGGCACACGAATGTCAGGCCATCCGCTGACCGAGACAGTCCGGTCAAATTATCTCCCGGTCCGACCTAGCTGTGGAAAGACGCCACCTCCAACCGCCACCCGTCAGTGTTTTTAATGAGGTTGTATCCTCACCCTATGTAACTTTTTTATGTTGCTGTAGCAGTGGGAGAACCAAAGTACTTACTTTTGAAAGGTACCCTTGATACCGTCGCGTACTCAAAATTAAATTATGATCCATTGAGTAGTTAAGGCGTTAGGTCATCGGTAACACGAAGCCAAAAGGTTTCCCAAAGCTTAAACTCCTTAAGGTTTTTACAAAAATAAATCGCTTAACGCGGCTAATGAAGTTTTCAATTAAAAGAATCCAGATAGGCTTATGACGATTTCAACCCAGACGGTGACGGTGACATACCCTTACCACCGTGCTAAAATAAAAAAAAGAAACCAAGACTCAACTGACGTCACAACACAAAATCCGAATATATATTGGTGGCTCATGTTTTTCTAAACAAAACCGTCGTGCAAGGCCCAGCTGTTAAAGTTAACGAAAACCAATTCTATTGTTCGTTTATTCGAATTAAATACTTTTTCTTTGTTGAATCGAATCTATTTCTACAAACAGAACTCGAAATAATGAATTCTAATACACAGAAACACAGAAGGTGAAGGTTGTTCAAAAATTCATTAATGTTTATACATAAAAGAAAGCTATTGAAATAAAACTTTATTGCGATTTAAAAGGCGATGAATTTTAAAATTCTAAATAAACTCAGTTCTCTTATTAACTAGCTTTTACTTATGGCTTCACTCGCATTAATCTAAATTTGATCAATCAAATGTAATATACTTATTTTATTTTTGTAATACTAACGACGTGTATGAAAAAATTCACGATTATCGGTTGAGTAATTGAGGCGTGAAATCGGAACAAACAAACCCACTTCTGCATTTGTAATATTAGTATAGATTAAAATTACTTTATTTAGGAACATGTATCTTATAATTTAAAGTAATCAATTCCACACGATTTATGTAATAAATCATAATTTCCTTAACATTTAAAGGTTTTGGATGAACTCTGACGAATTGACTGTTTTATAAAACACGTCAATAGAGTGTATCACGTGGTGAATTTATTTTTTATTCATAAGCGTCCATTATTTGGCTCTATAGTTTGTAATACTGGTGACATCTTGCATAACATAACTCGTTCATTGTGCACAATTAAAATAGATTTGAAATAATGATGAAGGACTCCTTGAGTAACTCTAATATGAGGGCCGCTGTCTTGTTAGAACACTGAATCCATTAGTTTTTTTTAAACTAGTATAATTATTCACTTAATAATGTATGTATTCGATCCGGAATGTTTCATAGATGGTTCACGGCTACTTATTTTGTGCTTTCGATTAACCTTTTACCATTTTTAATGCCCAACGAAGAAGACGAGAATCGGTTAGTATTTTTTAATATTAAAGACTAGTTGCCAGAGTAGGAACAAAAAAAAAACGCCGCTAGCGTAAAATTCAAATTCAAAATAAGAACTCATAAATTGTTTGCTCGTTTAGTTTTATGGTACGCAATGCAGCGTTCGAGCTATAAATCTAACGGGGCCATGCCGTTCAAGACATTAACAGTTTACACCTGTCACACTCGTATGCAGTGTACTCTGGTTAGGTTAAGTAGTCTCTTTCGTTCTATAAGGAACGTGATGCAACAAAAACAAGTACAAATTTATTATGCGTTATTATAAAAATGTAAAGACATTATACTTCAATCGAAAATTTTAGTGTAACGATATATATTTAAATAACTTAAATAATTTTTTGAATAATTTGTAAATAACTCTATCTCTCTTTATCACGTTAATAAAATTTTCAATTAAATATAATAATAAAATAAAACTTGCTTATATTTTACAGTCACCAATATAAGTGATTTCCATTGACACAAAATACTACAGTCGATTAAGTCTTGACACTTTAGTCTCTTTGTATAAGCATAACTTGTTTTGTTGCAGAGCTCTTAGTGTACTTGATTCCCCCGTTGTAAAAGACGAAAACATATTTTCTGATCGTCTCGACAAAATAATGATAGCGAACGATAAGAACCGCTTCAAGTCTTCAGAGAATAAGCGCGCCCTACAGCCGTGTAACCACAGATCACGAAGCCATTGTTTGAGCGGTTCAAGCATAGGTTCGATACTCCGGAGTGGAGGCCTCGAGCTCGCTGCTAGCACGATACAGTGACACTGAAAATTTTCACTCAGTAGCTCAACACACACAATACAGATCACCCCCCACATACGTGCACATAAATCCAAAGTATGGTAGAAGGTTTTTGTTTTTGCCGCTTATTTTTCGAACTCGTTTAGTTTAGTCAAGTTGTCAGATTCGAAATACATGTTTTAGTTGGTGTGTCCCACACGCAAATACACATGTGTGTCTCACTAACTCACATACGTATGACTAGTTTAGCTAACTTATCTTAGACAAATTCATCGGTTGCGACGTCGCATTCAAGATAACAGCCCAAGCCGAGGTTCGACCACTTTGACGCCATTAAGCTTGTTTTCCTTAATCGCTAGCCCAAAAAAATCCGGTGAAGCTGTCAAGGCTCGCCAGTCCAACAGTGTTACTTAGTCCGAAAAAAGAACATAGCTGGTGTCGCCATAACAGTTATTATTTTCTTTTATTTATTAAAAAAAATCCTTAATAAACTAACTTCGTGAAGTAAGTTACTTATTTGAGTGAATTTATAAGTTTAAAACAAATCTACTACAGAAAGAGGGAAATAACACAGTACAAAACAGTCCATTAAGCCGTTTTTTTTTAGATTTTCCTTTAAAATTGTTTCCAAGTTACGACATCAACACGTCTACTTAATTCTACTTTTACTTAACTTATACAATAAACTCAGAGGTAACCATTATATTTTTATACTTTACGTTACTTCCACGTAACTTCGGCGCGCCCACTCGAGTTCGAGCAATTCGAGTTGTTTTTATTTCCCTCATCTAAAGTAATTACAATTTATTGTACCCGTGGAATATTCTCGAAGTCTACATGCAAATTCACTTATCGTAATTATGTTTCTACAACATAGCTACTTTGGGCTAATGAAATCTTTACATTTAGCGTAAACATACAGTTTTCTGAAATATAAACGCTTTTTATTCAATGAAAACCCAATATTTGTATTACATATTAAATGAACTATATAAATATGTAATTACAGAAACTAGAGACATTAATAATGGAATAAATAAAAAACGAACTATAACTGTGGTCTCACACATCAATAAAATTTGTGTATGATTTGTCAGGGCAGATCTATGTAATGGCTGAACTGATTTTTACGTAACTTTTAAAGGCAGATAGAGGACTTTTCAGACGATTACCGACTTCCATATTATCACTCTCTTTTGTAGGCTTTTCGCAGTTATAATAATAAAAATAATATTAAATAGATAAACGGGTTAAGGGAGTGAAATTGATAGTAACAGTAAAATTACGATTAAAAAATAAATGTATGGGGTTGGTACACGCAAGTCAAAAACCAAATTTTTCAACATAAAGTACTAATTTATAAAAAAATCATAAATATTAAAAAAAATGTATTTTTGCATTAAAAATTTGATACGAATTAGTGAATTATAAGATACAATTTAAAACGAAAACCAATTTTAATGAATTTTTTACGTGTTCAGGTATAGAGGTTAGAAAACGGGCAGCGCACGATGCTCATCTGCTTGATTTTTTTTGATACACTCACGCTCATATACACTTGTATAAAATAGAAACAGATACAAAAAAAGCAGACACGACAAGTCAAAAAGTCACAAAGACAAGTCGCATAGAGGTAGCGTAACGCCTGTTCCTTACTTGATGATTTCTACTAGTCAACTCCTACCGTAAGCTGCTTTAAAGAACTTTGTCCAAAAACTTCCCCACAATTTGCTCAGATAAAATTCGTAATTCTCAAGAAATATCGCAATGATTTACACGAGAGCGAAGTCCGAGGCTCCGGTAGTGAGAAATAATAATAAAATAGATCTACAAGACACTGCGTCTACAAATAAATCACTAAAGGGCTTCATTAACATCTTTAATGTATTAGATTGATAAAGATACTGACAATTTTAGATTACATTATATTTGGCAAGCCCAGAATCGTTAAACATGAGTAGGTAGAGAAATTACAGGTTATTTCGATGTATGTACTAGCTTTTGCCTGCAGTTTCACTCATATTAATCTAGATTTGATCTATCCACCTGGTACTGTTTTAGGTAATACTGTTAGGTTTTATAGCAAATTTTCAAAGCCCAATACCGATTTACCGGAGAACCATGTCAAACGGGTTTTAATCTTTAAATAGCCTTTTGTCTGGTAATAGCGTGCATCAATGTTTGAGCAATGGTGACTAACGTCTGGAAATGACACCCCTCTCTGTGCATCCATCAAAAACGAATGTAATCGTCTGTGCCTATACCTACATATGTTCTTAAAAATATGTGTTATATTATGTTTTATGAAAAGATAGATCAGATCGAGTTTCTTGCCGGTTCTTCTCGATGACTCATTTATTTACCGAACCGGTGGTGATTTTGACGTTCATAAGCATCTTCTCAGGGCCTAAACTGAATAAAGTATTTTTTTTTGTCTGTTCTTCTACTTATAATGTGTATGCAAACGCTCGCATTTATATTATTGGTTAGCATATTCTTCTTACCCTTATCCCATCTAAATAGGGTCGGCACAACATGTTTGTCATGTGATATATAATTTGGCTTAATTTTTACGATAAACCCCTTGTCTTATATCAACACCCCTTGGGATTATTTTGTTGTACCCCTATAACTTCAACTTGCTAACTTCACAAGGATGCCAAACGTGGGTAATTGCCTCTTCGATAACAGATGGTAAGGATTGTAACGACGCGCTTGTGTACAATGTACCAGGCTTCGGTTTCAGGTCTGTCGTAACCATGAGGATTTTATCGTGCAAATCAAATTCAGAAGGTTAATTGGCATTTTGTCTTCCTTTTCTTGTTCTTTTTCACCATTAATGCTAAATATGAGTTTTTTTTTTCAATTATACATTAATTTGTAAATTGTATAGAATAGTTTCGTTTTGTTATTGATATCTCATTGACAGATCCAGTTATGAATATAGGGATAATAAGTTAAAGGAAGATACAATGTTATTACTACTAATATCTTTAATTGCAAAACTAAATAAAATATAAGATCTAATTAATAAGCGTTCTAAAATAATTAGGTCATTGTATTTGTTTTTTTTATTTATAAACTAATTTAAAATATAAGTTCTAGTTGAAATAATTAATGTTGTAAAATAATAAATTCAGATGTCAATATAACAACGTAACAAATAAACGGAAACGTGCCATATTTTCTACTGCGAAAAGTATCAGGCAAACATAAAATGAACTTGTAAATCGATGGCCGAATTGGCTTAGGTCCAGACCTCGCTTACCAATACAGAACATTACAAAAATCTGTTGTAGCACCATTTGGCAGGGCGCGGAGACCGGAGAGGATCACGTACTAACTTTATTTAAAAGATTTTGTATAAACGCCTCTCGGCCGATCTGACTATTAATTCAGCTGAACGCTTATCGTTTGGACGACGTGGAGGGATGAAAAATGATTAAAATTTTAACTCTTCATGTGAATAACGTATCACAAATGGAACTTTAATAAAAAATATTGGTAAACCAGTGTTCAGATATTATAGTACAGTTTCTACACCTAATTCCGTTACTATAGACATAAAAAGGATAGTCGACTGAGTACAAATGCTTACTTGAATATATAGTTTTGTAATATAGAAAATATATAACAGAAAAGGGAAATATAAAGTTCCGATTTTCATTATCTTTGATTATTTGGATTTGTCTATACCCTATAACTTAAATAGCAGAATGATTATTAAAACCATTAGAAAATTGACAAAAATAAAAGAAAAAACATTTTTCCATACAAAATGTTCATGGGTTTCGTAACTGTTCAACATTTAATTTTCATGTCGTCGATACGGTAAATTCACTCCTCAAATTAAAGAACGTAATTAAATAAAGGTTTCGAATCGACAAGATAAATTCACAATATTCGGATAATGGCATGTTCCTTACTAGATTTTAAAAATGTATAATAATGTCAATCATGAAAAAGTGTTGACATATGTATTGGTTGTCAAATATTTATGCGTGCGTTCAGAAATTGATTTTATGTAAACTAAGGTAAAACTTTTTTTTTTGATTGATAAAGGCGTTACTTTGCGAAAATCCATTATTCAAAATTAGGGTGGACGTTACTTCGGACTACCGCTAAGAATTGTTCGGTCGTTGTCACGTCTTACTGCAGCAAGCAACGATCGTGAAAGAATAAATAAACACCAAGTTTAGATTCTTATAATAATATTTTAACTTTGTTTTGCATTAACCTTTTGAATATATTACAAGCATGTCCGAACTCACGGCTATAGCTGGCAAAAAGTCTAAATCCATTCCTTTGTTACTTAAATCAGGTCAATTAGACGCAAGTTCCAATACTTTGGCGTCTGGTGGTATGCGGACCTTTTTGACATATTTCAACAGTTCTTTTACATATTGCAACACATATATATATATATATATATATATCTTGGATACTAACGACAAGCGATGACAGCTCAGTCGTTAGCGTGTTCTCTGTCGATCGACATAGGTTTAAATCCTTGCGAATTAGCTTTCGCTAAAGACAAACATCGTGGTGAAACCATAGCATGGCGGCAGGGTTTTTCTAATCCCGCCTGGGTAGCAACCATACTTGTGTTGAAAATCTATCGCCTATAGAGGTATGTATGGGCAGTTGTACTTATAACCTATCATTCAAGTTTAACGTATTTCCCATCTTGGACCCCATCGTCATTTAAGATCAGGTGAAAGATTGTGGTCAAACGTAAAAACCTGCAAAAAGAAAAAGGTTTTTTATATGGATTTTTTTTAAGAATATATTAAGCTAAAATTTTTGTTGTTCCTTCCCGACATATCTTTAATCGATCAATTTTGATCAAGCTCTGGTTGGTGTATAGAGAACTGACTAATTTTAGGCTAAATATCATTATGTTCTTTATAGGGATAAGGAAGAATGACAAAGTGTAACAAAGATTTCTCGAAATCGGTAAAAGTGTTACAATATGGGTTAAACAGTAAAAAGAAAATTGTAATTCTTACTTACTCAATCATTCTTACTAATATTATTAATGCGAATGTGATATTGTTTGTTTGTTACTCTTAAATGTTTAAAAATAAACCTTTCCTGAGCGCTAGATTAATTGTACATTTTTACGAGCGTTGCCGCAAGCAAAAGCTAGTTAAAAAATAAAAGACACTACACGGTTCAGATGAAACACGAAGTTCACATGCAGTTTTCTTGAGAGCAACGCTATTTCAATTATAATACCTAAAATTCTATCCATCAAACCGATTTTAATTTAATATTTTATTTAACATACACGCAGCTTTTTATTCTAGGTTGCAAATACTATTATAAACTATTTATTCTTACAAAATGTGGTAGGAACTTCGTTCATAAGGACATAAAAACAAGTAAAAGTCACTTTGCTACTCCTCGTCTGTCATTTACATTATTTTACTACGTCGTAACACATCCCTGTGTCTTGATCCACTTTACTGCCCTTGTTTCATAAAAGTACAAGCCTCTCAGATTATGTTAAGTATTAAGACGTGTGTATAAAACGATGACCTCTTTCAATTGTATGTATGTTGGTTCGATGGATAGTAGTGAAGTCCAAAAGTTAACACTTAAGGTGCCAGTCATCCTTTTTTTTATGTTATAGGGGTCAAACGAACAGGTGGGTCACCTGATGGTAAGTGATCACCGGCGTCCATAGACACTAGCAACACCGGGGGAGTTGCAAGTGCGTTGCCGGCCTTTTAAATATGTTGGCCTCCGGCGCTCTCACTGACCGAACAAAAAGCAACAGTGCAACCACTGTTACTTCACGTCGGTTTTCTGTGAGACGGTGGTACATCCCCGGGCGAACCGACCCATTCATGCTGAAACCAGTAATAGCTTCAGCGTAGCTCTACCACCTACAAAAAGTTTATTATCCTCTAAGTTTACAGTCTAGTCTTAGTCTAACAACGATGGCTCCATGGTAGTGTATATGGATACGTATCGATCAACGTAGGTTCGAATCCTGCAGTGAGCCTCTGTTTCGGTTCGGTTCGCTTCGGTTCTAGAACTTACGGTGAAGGAAAACATAACCATAGCAAGATGGCATGACTTTTACTAATATCTACCTGGTTATTTACAGTTCATGCCAAACTTTTTGACCGTTCTGAATATAGCTGCGCATAACACAAATGTAGGTAGAAATACGTATTAAGTCGAAGTCATGGTTTAACCGGTGGAATATCAATCAGATATCCGCAGGTTCGAACCCCGATATGTACCAAGGAATTTTTCGGAATACGCGTACATTTACTAATTTAAATTGGTAACACTATCGGCTGCGGTGAAGGAAACATCGTGAGGAAACCTGAATCTGAGAAATGTTATTCTAATACCACCGTAAGTGGGAAGATATAGAACTATGAATTTCTCAGAGTTTGAAATTGCCAATACGTCGGTAGCTAGGTTTCTTGCAGACTGTTGATGATGATGACGTATTATATCATATGTATAACATCGAGCAAACGTAAAGGTAAATAAATGCCAATTTTAGATTCCTATAATAATATTTTAAAATTGTTTTGTATTAAACTCTTGCGTATATTACCCACAGGCATAAACATACAACTATCTTCAGAACGGCCAAAAAGTGTGGCACGGCCTATATCACTTTACAGTTCATAATCTGTTCCCAAAAACTTACAGGTGTATACCGGTCGCTACAATTAAGGAAAAAACCTTCCTCTCAATTTAGCGCGCTACTAAATGACGCATTTTGGATTCCATCATCATTAAATATCAGGTGAGATTTTGGTCAAACAATAAAAATTAAAATATATAAAAAACTACGTTCCAAATGTTGGAAGCTCGCTACTTTAATAATGACTTGAGTGATAGGCTAAGGCTAAATCAACCAATCACAGTGACTTTTACATTTTTAAATATTTAACGTCTACATTCACAATCGTAGATGAAGAACCTAAATTACGAAGATCGTAAGTAGGCTCGCGTGTTAGACATTAAAAAAAACATGTATAACATAATGCTATATTACATTCCTTTGTGAAAAATAATTATTTGCACAAAGTATTTACACACAAAATTGTTATCATAATATAATATAGTTTCTCAGTTTAATCAGTACACAGAATATTAAAAGTCTTAATAAATGTACAAATATAAATAAACGTACAAAAGGAAGTCAGTAATTCTGATAATGTTAATAATTCCATCGCTCGACCGGAATTATGATTTCATATGCATTCATTTCTAAATTAAGTTCTTTGCTACTAATTATATATTGATTTCTTAGTATTTTCATTTGCTTATTATATTATATGAATCATTACTAATATTCTAAATACAAATGTGAGTTTGCTTGTTACGCTTTATCACGTTATCTACGTTACCGATCATCATAATATTTTGCATATATGTTGTAATGAGTACGTACAGAAAAGGAGAGAGTACTTTTTATCCAAAAGAAAATACTGGTCCTAAGGGATAAATAAAATTGAACTATCTGTTGTGTTTCTCGTAGACATTCTCCAGGGTGACTGAATATATTTTAATAAGATTTTTACTGGTAAATGATTTCTCGGAAATATTCCTTGAGCTATACAACATAAATCTTTTAATAGAAACTAAGCAGTAATGATAAAATGTAAAAAGGTAACTTAAAATTAGTAAAAGGATTAGTAGAGTGAATTAATGATAAAGTAATTATAATTAAAAAAAATCAAATATAACACGGAGTTCCCTTAAAAAAAAAACAATTTTCATGGGAACGAAATACGGCGTCGGCTAGTATGCATATACATATATTTTATTTCCCCACCAAAAGCTGTATTATTGTAACCTATTTAGTTCTGTATACTAACTCAAATTGTAAATCAACCAGCGGCCTGCTCCGGCTTCGCACGGGTATAAAATATATAGCCTATGTCATTCACTGAAAAATACGATTAAAATCGATCCAGTAGTTTTGATTTATTCATTACTGCCCGTGGCTCGCACGCGTTAAATTTGGAGTAACCTCAAAAATAACAGTATTTCTCCACTATTTAATTTATGTTATTATACATATAAACCTTCCTCTACAATCACTCTATCTATTTAAAAAAACCGCATCAAAATCCTTTGCGTAGTTTTAAAGATTTAATCATACATAGGGATATAGGGACAGAGAAAGCGACTTTGTTTTTTACTATGTAGTGAAGTTTTATCACTGAACATACAATACACATAAGGCACGAAGTTCATCTAATACTTTCTCTTATATATTTTGATGTAAACGATAGAATTGCAGCTATCGAAATTACCTTGCAAGAAACGCAAATTACAGTTTAAAGCCACTGCAGACGGTGCATTAAGCTGTAAGTTCTAAATCCCTGTCTCGAGCCTTGAACCTAATGGTGCGTACTAAAATTGCATAACTTACAGCAATTTTCCTCTACTTTCACTCCGATCGAGTAACGCATCATTTCCTCGGCTCATCGCGTCGTTGCGTTTCCAGCAATTATGGAAGTGACCAGTCACAAAGGTTTATAATATTTTCTAGTTGAAAAATTACCCTGTTAAATTAGAAATGATCAGTAGATTTGACCTTAGCTAGCTTAGTATTTAAATAATATGTCACTTTATATAATAATAAGTAAACGTCCCGACTTCGCACGTTCGTACTAAGAAAGAAAATGGGAACAATTCTTCTCTTAACAGTACGATAATGTAATGAAATTGAATGTCAAATGAATGTCAATACTTTTGAATTTCTCCTTACTCTCTTCTGTCTCACTGACTCGGCGGTCACTTTTTATATGGAGATTTTTTAACCCATTTTTTTTTAATGTGAAACTTGTCCTGACAATGACAAAGACGACAAAAAAAGTATTAGCCAAATCAGGTGCAAAAGTGATGCGCCAATTCATCTATATTAATTTCAATGTAGCTTCTGATGGTAAAAAAAATACCTTTTAGTGTCCCATGCATGGGTAGCCGCTTAATTAATCGACAAACTTTTAATTTACCACTAGCAATAACTAACATTGCCCTTTATACCGCATGCTTTCTTTTTGTAATAGTTTACGTTTTAAATTCGATATTTTCTTTTGTGTCTCTTTGGCCTCAACTAGAAAAAGAATTTATTTACATGTTTAATTTATTTGAATTTTCCTTTTTCTTAGTTTTAATACTATGAAACACCTTCTTATTGTCTTATTTTGTGCATCTTGTCTTTACATTTAGCAGAGTTCATGTCAATTTCTCTTCATCGAACTTAGTTATGTGAACCTTAAATAAATAAATAAATTCTAAACACATTCTTCAAGCGTCCTTTGTGTTGATTTCCATGAATTAGACAAATTAATAAGCGCATCGTTTTTCTCGGTCGTTAATAAGCTTTTAATTTTACTATTCAATAATTTTGTTAACTTTTTGTAATCTTAAGATTCAGTATTCAAGTAAATTAATTAATAAAGTAATAATGAAAATAAAAAAAATTAAAGGTACAATAGCTACAATAGGTACCGGATAATTATACGAATAGTTCCATACTAATAATTACACGGCGAGGAGGGTATGTATGTACGTCGTGCCGCGTCGGTTGATAATTATTATCACAGTGGCGCACCCGTGCGGCGTGCACCAACACTCATCTGCTCGTTAATTATTCACTGCACACACCTCACTGTGCGACCCAATAAAACCTTACTATTGTTTTTTTCTTTACTAACAGCGAGGGGAGATTAATTAAAAGGCCATCAAAAATACATAAAATTTTCAATAAATACCTACTTATATTTGTTTATGTCGTGATTTATTATCTTTTTTCACTGTTCAGTAGTTAAATACTTTTGATCTTTATAAACTACAGATGTCGTATTAAAACTACGTATATCGTATTAAAGTGTATCATTTATATGTTGTTGTTCATTGTACATGAAAAAGTTATAATAGACGAGGTTCGAAAAAATACAATATATGTTTATTCTGAAACAAAAGAAAACTATTACACCAATCGTCAAGATGGTATAATTATGTGGCTAGTACGGTGGACACTAATAACACTGGTTATATTGATCGTGTAATAGCTCCTGCATAAATGGTATAATTAAAGTACCTATTCGATATATTGTACGAGTTCGAACAGTTTATAAAACCTAGTGTACATGTTGCCTTATATTTTACCAACTTTTTTAAAATTTTAATGAATATTTGGTTTTAAATGTGTTTTGTGAATTTTTCCGATATACATATTTCATGACAGAATATTTTTTTGCTTTGGAATGAATTTAGGTATTTTAATAACAACTACATATGTAGTTTTCAATCAATTTTAACTTTTTATATTTTATAGGTTTTTAACATTTCACCATAATATTAAAGGGCGATATTATCCATGATGGTAAATACACCTATAGTTTTTTGGCGATAGATTTTTTACTTAGGAGCGAGAGGTACGTAGGTAGCAAACCGACGTCCGAATGTATATTATAAATAAAGCGTGTATCTATTATTACCACTTAGACTTAAATATAACATTAACGCCGTACTAGTGAAAACAGTAAGTTACTGGTATTAACAAAATTTGTTGCCCTGTATGAGACCCTTTATATTGTGACAAAGTGGATGCAGGATAACACAACGATAACACCGAAACGACGGTCGGTCATTTATTACCGGATTACTGTTTGCATGCCGATCTCTAGCTAATGAGGGAAGCGTGCCAAATATTATCGACGATAATGAGTCATAATATTCGCTTATATATTAATTTATAATTCTTTTATACGCACAATAAAATGTTGTTTTTTTTTTTTTGTTTCAATATTATCTAGTTTCTATTGTCTCACCAATATGGTGACGGTAAGAAAAAGTACAGTTTCTTTTTTATGACCTGACATTCTTAGAATTCACTATTAGATATCAAGTTGGTAGTATCGGAAATCGTCTTTTACGATAAAATCGAAATCAAAATCAAAGATACTTTATTCAGTTTAGGACCTGAGAAGGCGCTTATGAACGTCAAAGTTACCACCGGTTCTAAAAACAGCCCAGTCATCGAGAAGAACCGGCAAGAAACTCGATCTGGTTTATCTTTAAATCCAACATTAGTTTAAGAACATTATGAACATATTCTTAACAACATTTTTATAGTTATATATATAGATAATTACATTCGTTTTTTATCGATGCACAAAGGGGACGTCATTTTCAGGCGTCATCATCGTTCAGTTATTGATATATTATCCACCATATAGCGTTTAGACATTAAACCTGTGTAGTCCGGTGAAACTGTAGAGGCCTTTCCAGGCCAACAGTGTAGTTAGTTCGAAAAACAAATCATTAAACCTGCTTGACATGGTATTTGAACTTAGTATCCAGCAAATCGGTAATGAGCTTCGGAATTTTCTTATAAAACCTAATACTATTACCTAAAAACTGTTAGTTTGTTATTGTTTCTTATATTTATATTATGTCGACCCTTTCCTAAATCAATCTTATCTACATTTTTGCGGGCGTACATTAGATTTTCAAGAACATATTGGGAGGACAGAGTTAAGATACCGAATTCCTGGAACTTAGCCTTTAATGATCCGCATAAATAGTATATATATATTTTTAAATATTAAATTAAATAATAATCAATATAAATAAATTAATAAAGTATGCGAGTTATGAAAATAATTAATTATATCATCTTCAAAAAATATGTTTTTAAAATACGATTTATACATCGCAAATAATGTTTTTATATCTGTTGTTGTTTTGGATTATTATTCGAAGCAGCTAAATCGATTTTGACATGACATTTACAAGCAGATATACGGCTATCTATACAAGCTATATATAATTACTCATTTCTATAGCAGCTAAGCAGTAAATATAAAATATAAATTAGGCAGCCTAAGATCGGTAAAACACTTATAAGAGTTAAGTAATTATGACAAAAAGGACAATAAATATAAAAAAGGTTCCTATACTAGTCCAAAAATTAATTAAATGAATTTATACGTATAATATAAATTAAAGTACTAAATATCATATATAAAATATTTCAGTAGTAAAAACTTGCCGGATCGGACTGTTAATCATTGTTAAAAAAAGTTGTAGCATTTACTACTTTTTTGTGTTCTGGTTATAGGTTTAACATAATATAAGAAATAGAAACACGACAATACCAAATTAGATTTCAAATATTCCTTCAATAATTGCCATTCTAAATTATATATTTATAAGTAAATTATTAATATCACTACATATTATAAAACAAAGTCGTTCGCCGCGTCTGTCCGACTGTCTGTCTGTATGTTCGCAATAAACTCAAAAACTACTAAACGGACTCTGATGCAGACTTCACCAGTAGATAGAGAGTAATACATGAGGAAAGATTAGGTATATAATTTGTTAAGATTTTGTCTAAATTGGTTGAAATGTAACGATAATTCTTGGAAGTGTTGGAAAAAGTCAAACCGCTTGGGAGCATTAATCGAAAACGCTGCCTAATTCATTTGAGATATAATAAAATAATGTGCAGTGAGATATTTATTATTTGTTTATTTATAACCATTTTTATAGATGTACAAAAAAATCTGCGATGGCATATACTTACTATACCCACCTATCTACGAAAAATGGTTACATATAAAGAGGTAATTGTAATGCTATTTAGACGGATAGAGTATAAATCCTTACCAAATTAAATAAATTAGTTACCTTAAGCATTTCATGCATATAAGTATATATTTTTTATTATCAGGGCAGGACAACGTCCGCCGAGCCTGCTAGTATATTTATAATTTTGTACTTCTTGCTATCTTATAAAGGTGCACAAAACTATAGCAACACATAACAATTATACAGTTTTATTTTTAATTATTTAAATAAAATTATATTACCGCCATTTGTAATATTTTTCGTTCTGATTTATGTGACATACATTAGAATGTGTTCTCGCAATAAAGTTTAATTAACGTCTCTCGTTGCATCCGCAAGCGCGACGTGTGGAATTATTAAGCAAACATATTTTCCACAGTTCTGCAAATATGTGTAGCCTGCATAAGGTTCCATTATTATCTGAATTATAACACTAATTAAGGTGACAATGATATCGACACTGGAAACGTGGACAATTTTTCAAATTAGCCAATAAGCTTATTTAATAGTAGACTATCGATATTGTTTGACAGTGCAGTCTAACATAGGTATATGTATATACATATATATTTCACTACAAAATCCGTGAAAACTTAACGTAACAGAATCTTTAAAAAATGTATATTATTCAGCGAAACACAACCAGACCAAATTTGCGAACGCACGTACACCGTGAGGCAAAATTGACGATACACAAAGGGGAGATGGACCACGCCCAACCACAGGTAAGCGCTTCCATAGAGAGCATTTCGACGTTCTCAACAGCAATTTAATCAGCTTTGTTCTTTATAAATAAACTACGGTATTTCCCCGTCTCGGTTATACTACTAAGCTTTCTTTCCTGTCCTCATTGAAATTGTAAACGAAGATTACTATAATAATACTACATACGAAAGACTAAAAATCTCTTGCTATTTTTATTAAACATTATTATTACCGTATGATGTGTCTTATTTAATAGCTAAGGCATCGTGATATTTGTTTATTTCCCACAATATTTAACGTAACAAATTTCATTTCAACATCTGTCCAGAGACCGGATTATATGAATAAAACAGAAAAAAGTAATGATATCAGAGACATTATTTATAATCTGTGAAGAAAATAAGCAATGGAAACAAACGATTAAACTAAATAATTATTTATTATTTTAGTATCTATATGTTATTAGATTTAAAACATAATTTACTTACATAATTAAACCATAAATTCTCCTATTCGTGTTATAGTTAATGTTAGTAAAATCCCTCAGGTCACAGGAAAACTATCTATCAACCAATCGATCGCAAGTTTGACAGACAAAATAGGGGATAACACGTAGCTCCGGACTAGTTCGTTATCTCGTTTGAGCGCACTGCACCACCCGAACCTCCCCACAAAGAAATATAAATTAAAGGATACGTTCTCAAGGAAACTGTATTACTTTTTTCTTTTAATGAAATCCTTTTTACTGAAGGTAATCTATATTAATCTGTAACTCTGTCTGTACATGTGATTTTTTTCAAGTTACTATATATATATATATATATATTGATATTACATTTTTTCTTTCTCTATCTATCTATCCGTCTTTATAGTCTTTATATATGGATTTTACTCGAACCGATTTAAATGGCATTTTATATATGAGAAATATATACCATTCTGTAGTTGAAGGTCTATAAAAATTAACAATAAAACTTTAGTATTTGTAAGAATCCAGTAATCCATATTTCACGTACGAAAGCATTTACCAAGCCTATGAATTTCCTTTGACAATTCGATCCCGTAGCGCAGTAAAGGCACGTCTAAGCATTTCTATATGCATGATCCGTTCGTGAATATCGGACGGTATTCGATGCAGCACCTGTTCGCCGACAACTCTCTAACTTTGTTCCACAAGTTTGCTTAAAGTATTACGAAATTTGAAGCGGACGTCCGTGTTGCCAACTCGTCCCGCATTATATTTGTAAGCCTGATTAAATCGATATTGAAGTAAAGATATATCATTTTAGTAATCAAAATTTATGATGCCTATAATAATGAAAACACAATATAAAATCTACTTGTTAACTTCGTAATACGTCGTTTCCCCTTTGTTTTCAATATCACGTATATCTTACAAAGTAAGAGATAACATTTTGGTCTGTTAAATTTTTTAACGTGAAACATTGGACAACGTGGTTGTCAATAAAATCAATTGTATAAGCTGTTGAGATCGACTTCGTTTTAACGCCATCTATCGGTTTATTCCTATATGTCTTAAATGATTTTTTTTATATTACTAGCGTATTTTAATGCAATATACATACTGAAATACAAAATTAATATTTATTAATTTTAAGAATGATTCAATCTTACAACCATACCTCCTATGGTTGTAAAATGAATTAGCTAACGTAACTTGATTTGTATGCATTAAATTAAAAACTACTTACTATACTCGTGGTCGTTACATAACATATAGTAGTCCGGTGAAACTGTAGAGGTTTTGCAAGGCCAACAGAGAAATGAACTCGAAAAAAAAAAACTTAATATATAACATAATAGGGATAGATCAGAACAGCAGATAAAACACACGAAAATGAATATGAATACAATATACACAACCGATGCACAAACAACATCTAAAAATAATTACTTCTATAACATTCACTACACAATCGTTAACTTAAAAAAAACTTTATATTTACAAATGCGCTTAAAAATATCTAATAAATAAAAATACTGGCGTCTACAACTGACTTCTGGAAAATTTGAAACCAATTTTATGAAGAACGTCGGAGAGCCGAGCCATCCTGCCGCAGGTGTTCCGGGTCGGCACTTACTTGCTGAATGCGATATCAGGACTGTAATTTTACTTAACCTGCTCGGACTCAGCGTCGTAGTGCGTAGGTTTGAATCTTACCAACTGAGTCGTAGCTTTCGATGAAGGACAACGTCGTGAGGAAACCATAGCATGGTGGTAGGGCTTTTTGTACATCCGTCTAGCTAGCTACCTACCATCCTCAAGTTGAAATTCTGTCGCCAAGTACCTATTGGTGTGTTCCGACTGCTGCACTTGAGAGCCAGTCTTCCTCTAGGTGTACCGTGACTAACATCTTAGACCACATCATCATTTAACATCAAAAGGAATTGTGGTCAAATATTAACTTAGAAAATATAAAAAAAATGGGCAAAACGACAACGTAGTATATTACACTATAACTACTTAAATAAATAAAATAAAAATGCCTTTTATTTAATGCATTACATATACACAATACATACAATATATCAAGTTACAGGCGTTCTACAGAAGATCAATTCTAATATCATAAAAGAGAAAGTAATTTTGTTTGTTTGTTAGGCTTTCAAGCCTTAATTACTTAAACTATCATCATGAAATTTTGCAAACACGTTCTCAGGGGTAGAGTAAAACAACATCAAGAAAAAAATTACTACTTTTGTAGGATAGACCAAATCTACAATAACGCGAGCGAAGCCGCTAGCAAAAACCAGTTTTCTATAAAAACAAATTCAGACTATTCCAAATATTTCTCTCTTTGACTCCCGACAACAATTTCGTCACTTCAATTTTTTCGGTGTCGTGTAATACTTTTACAGCAACACATTTGAAAAACAAATTCGACTGTTTAGAAACAGATTTCATAGACATTTCGTTGTCGTTTGCTCCTTACAATAACTCTATGTTTTACCATCGCAAGGATGTAAAAATTATCCCACGTACAACCAAAATTTACTCCTTATATAAAAAAATAGGAAATTGACGCAGTCTATATACGAATACAGAACAATTAGTCATTATCGCCATACCGATATGGTCTCTAAGGAGACACAGAATTTCACGCTTTGTGGGTTAGAGATTTTGATGAAAATGGAAAAACGAAAATGTGTTCTTATTATTATCATTCTGGCCCACTTCATTGAGTATTGAAAAAAAAGGCAAATGATCAATGAAATGTAAAAAATAAGTAGCCTAGAACCATCTAAATTTTTTTTTCACAGAACGATCATAAGCCTATGCCAATACATTAAGTTATTTTAACGAGATTGCGCTCTTAAAGGAACTAGGTTATGTATGTATACAGGTATTAAATCGCTGCAGCGCGGGTATTATAAACACAGGGTAAACATTCATTCATATATTAAATAATATATGATAGTACCTAAATAAATAACGTCATACTAGCAAAACGAAATCAGAGTTTAACTGGTACTAAAAGTTAACTGCTATTCTTGTTTCCTCAAAACTCTTAGCCAGCTTTCTTCTAAATATATCGGAGAGCAGTTCGCCGAAAGGCATCGGAGAACTTCATGTGACAAGAAACTTTGCTTTAAAACTCCTTGGCAGATATAACAACCGCAAATCACAGGTTTATTGTGTTATTTGCGTACATTGTATGACTTTACTGGAGAAGAAATACATATTAATCAACATAAATGTTACAACAAAAATTTATACAGTTAATTATATTTTGTTCCAACGTTTGTAAGTGTCTGTTATAAATTTGCTTATACTGATATTATTCGACAATGACCTGTTTTTAATTCATATTACTTTTGTGAGATCTATTCTTTCATTTTTAAGAAATGCATATGAAAAATTAAACTAAAATTCTACACACGGGCAATAATTTATTATGAAAATAATTTAATAAAACGAAACAGTAATATTAAATTTCAAAGTCAAATCTAGTGTCATATGATCTCATATTAATAAAAGTATCAACACAGTAACTAACTCGAAAAATGGATCTTATGCCACCGCTTTTAAGTTTATAATGCAGTGTGTCTTATATTATTACCATATTATTCTAAACATTTTTTTTCTTTATGGTTTTTGTTTTGTTTTTAAATTGTAGTAAAAATGTTTATGTTAAAATGATTTTAAAATTATTACACAACATGGAGTTTTCGGCTTAGTCTGTGATAAACCAAAACTCACTAGTGATCAAATGTTATCTGGAGCTAATTATAACTGACAAATACATAATGTGGCCAAGTTTTATTATTTTAGCCTTGTCTATTACTTTATTATTCTGTTACTATTGTCCATTTCTAGTTTTCACTTTTATTTTATTACTCCAGTAATTTTTTTATTGTTTATTCATTCATTCATTCATTGTGTATATAATCCTTTTGCAAAAATTCCATATATATATATGTATATTTCGTATGTATGTATATGTCCGCTCAGTTCAGATAGTCAAGTTTTCGTAAATTAGTTGTTAAAACGTTTACGAGTCTACACAATCGAAATCATGTCTTCATTACACATACAACATTTTCTGAAAGTAGTAACGTTATGCTTGTATTACGACATCCCTATTAAGACGTAAACGACTTCACATCAAGACATTTTAAGGAAGAATAAATACAAATAAAAAATTCCTATAAAAATAATTTGACTTTGTTTTGTATTTATCTCTTGACTGTACTTTGCACAATATCGAACTTTAAGTTATATTCAGAGCGGCCAAAAAGTTTAACGCGGACTCTACAATGCTTTATTTACAATGCACTTTCTATCATTCAGAAAAAAATTCTGATAATAATATAAAGTGAAGAAATAACTTTATAGTCAGAATTCGGACACTGGATGATCACTAGTTGAAGCGATGATGGCTCAGTTGGTAGTGTGTTCGGATACAGCGTCGCAGGACGTAGGTTCGAATCCAAGCAACTGAGTCGGAGCTTTCGGTGAAAGAAAACATCGTGATGAAACCATAGCATGGTGGTAGGGCTTTTTCTAAGTCCGTCTGGCTAGCTACCACCCTCAAGTTGAAAATCTGTCACCAAACGCCTGTTGGTGTGTTCCGGCAGCTGCACTTGAGATCAGTCTCCTCTCTAGGTTAAGCGTGGCTATACCATCTTAGACCATATCATCATTTAACATTAGATGAGATTGTGGTCAAACGCTTACCTATAAAGTATATAAAAAAGTATATATATAAAAAAGTTTGCTTAAATACAAATGTTCTTTTATGTATTGTTTTGCTCAGAAATGTGTTCAGAAACGTCGTATGAAACGCGTGAGTGTTGGTTATTATACTCTCGGCTTCATTTCCCCCATTGTTTTCAGTTCAGGCTGCAATCCACTCTCGAGTTTAATTACCAGCTTATACCATTAATAAATAGGTTACTTGTATCATAATGTACTATCACCGACCATAAGAAAAATATTCGTATTATGAAATGTCTAAAAGAGAAAAACAAAGGAATGTGCAACATGCAAATTCACAAGAGTCAGTCTGACGAGTCTTATATTTTAGAATAAGCAAAACAATACCGTGAATCTATATCTGCATTTATATCTCGTACACAAATACCATACAATCTACTTTACCTGGAAAATATATTCATGAATTCGAAATCATAAAATATAAATACACAACGTAGGTACGCATAATATATCAGTCTCTCCATTAGTGTGCTTATAACTCTAAAACCACTGATTTACATATTATGTTTTGCTTTTTTAAATAAAAGTGTATTCTCTGGTCAGTCTTTCATTTACATTTTGTTTAGTTAATGTATGGAATAACGCATGCGGTCAATGTATACAAATGAACAGAATTGAAGTGTCTATTACAAAATTGCAAATGTAAGTAATAGCAAAATTATTTTTTCTCTTTCAATAGTAAATAGTGCATATGGTACGTATAACGTAAAACTAATTTTTAAAATGTTTGTCTGTCAGACTGTCTGTTTGTTTGTTCCTGCTAGTCTCCAAAACGGTTGGACTGATTTTGACAAAATTTTTACTAGAAAATAGCGGATGTTCTAATGAGTAGATAACATAGACTACATTTATTTTGGGGAAACATTAAGGGTCTGTGCAAATATAATAATCTAAAGAAGCAGTATACCTCCAGTACTAAGCACGTTGCACGAGCACGTTTCTATTAAGCAAAATTTGTTTGCTAAATTCCACGCGGACGAAGTTGCGGGTAAGAACTAGTACTAAAATAAGTCGACACAAAATGACCATCAATATATTCTGTTGTTGCATTTTACTTAAAATGTGGAATATTAATTAATATAAAACGAAGGACATTTTTCCGTTATTTAGATTACTGCAAAGAAATCGGCAATACTATAAATATAACGTATAAATGTAAATCCAATTGCCAGTATTTACGAGAAAAAGCATAACAAAAATATTAAACCTAACATGTAGTGTTAATAAATCAATCCTTAGTGGTATTTAATTTATAAATCGTAAAAAGACTCTACCATAAATATTGACTATGAATGATTTATAAAGATGTTTTATGAAAAAAATAACACCTTAATAACCGTTCTCTTATTTACGCGAGTGAAGCCGCGGACATTGTTAGTAAAGTATAGAATAAGATGCTAAAACCTTATTTATTTTGATTTCACAATAATTAAAATACAGTTTATCTGTGTTTCTAATCACAACTTTTCATATCAATATTTTATTGCGAAAACTGTAATAACATTGGATTATAGATTCTGCTTCTAGTTACATTTTCAACCATACTCCATATCGAAATCGTATTATATGCGATATAGAAACAACTTTATTTAACTCTATCAGTAATCAATGCAACTTTATTTGATTATTCTCATGTCGGGGGATGTCCAATTTAAAATAACAAACTACATACGGCGTGTGCATATAGGCATAATAAAGCAAGCGGCTACGTGTCATCGGCTTTTGTGAGCTAATCGTGCCGGACCGCTTGATTGCATGCGCTCTGTTCTCTTTTTTAAGAGACGCGTCGGAAAACTAGCTCGACTGAACAAAGCAACTATCGCTGAGCTTGGATTATTGAGCCAATTTAATTTAAGCGGAATAAGCTTTTTGATGCAAGTCTAATGAAGCAGGGAACTGCTTTTCCGTGATTGTGCGCGCAGTATTCTCTCTCTACACACGTACAGGATTTAAAGTTGATATTTTAATAAGCTCTACGTTCGTTACAGTGTGAATTTAGACGTTTTTTTTTAGTTTTTTTGTTACTTATATATATATACATATATATACAATTGCAGTGTTCCCTTAATTGGCATGGTTAATCTTTGAAACGGCTGGCCTGACTTTGAAAAGTGTTTTCCAGGCAAATTAAGGACTTTTTAGACTACTGTTTAAACTACATATTAATACACCTGTGAATAAATGATATGCCTTTTGTGTCAGTGGAAATTTATTTTGTACTTGTACAGACAAAAATAAAAAAAAAGACTCACTATCACACAATTACAATACAGTCACACTTATGGTACAACTTATATTGCTGTAGTTCACAGTCTAGTCTACGATTTCTTTTTTTTGTTTTTTTTTCGCATACGCTTCGACACCTAGTATAAAACTACGCACCGCAGCGAGCTTTATATACGTTACAATAAATGAGGGTGGAAAAGTCTGGAAGGCTGACCAACATACCCACACACATTTAATACGCGGTAGAAATAAAAACCGAGAAACAGTACTATAAAATCACAAAATTTATCGATAAATAATTGTCTAGTATAAGTATTAAGTAATTTGGTGCATTATTGATTTATTCTTTAATTTATTTAGCGGTCAGATGACTCACTTTCTATTTCTAAAAAAAACTAATGAAATCGTGGTTTCATTTTCTATACCGGTAGAATCACATATGTACTATCATCAATATTAAATGTGTATATCTTATATATAAACTACCTAAAAGTTAAAAATATGTGGTGAACTAAAACTATTTTTAAAGATGTACCTGTACGTGAGAATTGGGATGGATGTACATGAAATTGCAAAATATATAAAGAATTTCTGTCTATATACATGTTTTTGACTGAATGACTCTTCAACGCACGGCCGAAGCAAGGAGCGTTTTTCTTTTAACTTAACCACTATGGAGAAAAACCGGGCCGTGTGGCAAAGATTATTTAGGCGACAAAAATAATCTTCACCTATTAACAAGAAATTTAGCACAATAACTTTCTAATAAAAATAAATGAACATCTATTTCGGTATGTGCCAAATTTCACCCCCTAACTATATAAAATAGGAGATGACATTTTTCATTGACACCTTTATTAAGGTTTTAAGTAGATGCTGATTTCTTATGGACTTGTAATTATTACAGAAAAATATTCGATTTATAGTTCTCTCAAAATGTATAGTTATTAAGGATATTTATGATTATCCACTAATGCGAGCGAAACCAGAAATAACAGCTAGTCTTTAATAATATTATAACATTCATGTTATTTTTTATGTTGTCTGAATATGCTGATCACAGAATTTCCGTGAAATCTGAAAAAGTATTCATATTTTATAAGGTATTTATGGAGGAAGGTTATATCGGTAGTAACTAAATGTAGATATAAATGTCGTTACAAGCGAACCAATTACTATACAAAGTATAAGTCAGAAAGTACCGTAACTCATATATAACTGATCATTCTTGCACAAAAGCTGTCATAAAAGGCGTTAAGTGAAGTTGGCATAACGATATTATACAATATTTGCAAATCGATTATAAAAAAGATACATTTTCTAAATTAGCTATAATTATTATATATAAAAAACATTGCCAATTTTAAATATAGTATAACATATAACTTAAATGTAATTTATCATATAGTCATATAAATAAATGTATCTATTATTGCTAGCATAAACAAAATTCGTAGCGATAGTAAAATGATAGATAGTTGACAGTGCCGACGCTGAGAAAATTTAAAAAATTAAAATATAATCAGCAGATTTGCCGTCTGCCAGAGCATTCTTATTAATCGAGAAGTAATATTGCAATCTTGTCGCGGGATTTGGGGGGTTAAGAGCTAGGAAAATTAAACATGAGTGAAACCGCGGGGCGCATTTACTTTTTCCCCTAAGGTTTCAATATAATCAATGAAAAAAAAATGTAACGAATAAGAATGAAAAACTTATTACATAAGAAACCGAAAAAGCTATTGAAATGATTCCATTGAAAGAATATAAATAAAATGTATTATTGAACTTTTTTCGATGAGATATTTTAGAAAAGAAAACCGTTTTATACGAATGTGGAAACGATCATCGAAGCTATTGTTACTCTCACGTAACCAGGGATTTGTTTTTTCTTTTATTCAATACAACAAAAACTCGAGCAGTCTCTCAACAAAAACTCTTATTATTGTCAATATTCTTCTCTGTATTACTAAATATTTCTGTTTTTGTTTCCGTTACGCTTATCCTAACTAATATTAAAAATGCGAAAGTGAGTGCGTTTCTTTGTTACGTTTAACCAATCATTATGAAATTGTGCATACATATATACTATCATATACATACATATTGTCAGGGGTACAAAATAGGACACCTTTTAGGGTACATTTCATCAAGGAAATAAGCACTGTCACTAGGGATTGATCAATTCTACAAATACGCAAGTGAAGCCGCAAGCAATAGCTAGTGATATACATGTTGTTACGCTATTTTAAGTTCATAAACTTTCTAACAAAGTAACAAGTTATATATTAAATATATACAGGTCAGCATCAAACTAAATAAGCCGTTAGAAACAATGCAATAAGATTATTAGTAAAAACGTATACTTAAACTAAACATATGTATACTTAAACTTCAAACTAAATAAGTCATTACGAACAATACAATAAGAATATTAGTAACAACGTATACTTAAACTAAAAGTACGTATACTTAAACCTCAAACTAAATAAGTCATTACGAACAATACAATAAGAATATTAGTAAATACGTATACTTAAACTAAACGTACGTATACTTAAACTTCAAACTAAATAAGCCATTACGAACAATACAATAAGAATATTAGTAAAAACGTATACTTACTGATATTTAATATTATTATGATTTACCTGGTGGAAGATCACGAAAATCGTGTCAGACGCGAAGGCAACCACCGTATATCAAGTGTAATAATTCACGATAGAGTCACATTTAATCGTAATGCATTTATTTCAACACTCAAGCGAAACGCCCGTCTATACCCGACTGGGTTGTTACTACCGTATACGTATGTACGTATACATGTGTCATGAATACATGACGATGAATCCGTTTTTTTTTTTTCGAACTGACCTACACTGCCAGCATTATGCCTTCACAGTTTCACCGGACTATTAAGGGGAGCGCTTAGGGCACTCACCCGATACGATGAATCCGTCACAGTGACTCTCTTTAAAAGTGCTTAGAAGCTTGAAGTTCGGCACTGCAGCAGCAAATGGCGTCAAAATGTAAATTTTCGCGGTTGTTTCTGACCTGCGCTGTATTCATCCGTAATATGGCAATAAAAATAAATGTGTTTAGTTTATTCTACACAAAACATTAAGCTAAATAAATGTGGCAAATAATCAATTTCAGACATTACGTTGATAAGGAAGCCAGCTAACTTATACTGATAGAAGCAATACTTTTTAAGTGTTACCCCAAAAGGCCGAAAATGTCCTCGCCCGATAAATATATCAATGCACAAAGAGCGTAATTTATTATAGATTTTTGTGGTCGCCACTCTTTTATCGCGTAGTACGCCGATCGAAAAAACGGTTGAGATAAAACGGGGTTTAAAAAATAACAGTAAACGGCCAATGGCGTCCGTGACGTCAATAAATCATGGCGGGTCGTTACCAGCCCCGCGCGCCCCCTGTCAACGCTCCGCGAAAACTCGCAAAAACATCCCAAATCTGTCTGGACCCACCCTTGTAATCGCTAGATAATGGGTGCGGATTGAAAAATCATCTCCCCGTACGTGTTTAGGGCATGCGTACTGCTTCACTTGTGGTTACAATTTATCATAAAATGTTAAAATATTTTATTTTTAAATTTATCTATGACTGTTTTTATTTAATCTAGATACTTCGATATATCACTTTTTTTTTTTTAATATCTTAAGAGAAAATGTTACCTAATAATTTAGTCATTTTTATTATTAAAAAGGCTTGGAAAGATATTCAGTTTTATATTGTAAGTTAATGCGGAACGTCGTCGGAACTTTTTTCTTTATTCGCCTTCTTTAGTTCGTTACTTATCAAACATCATATAAATTTGTAAAATTCACCGCTAAATGTCGATCGAGATTTAACTTAACATATTTTTTAATAATTATATGTTCATTTTAGCATCGAAATCTACTATATTCTTAGGCTGGAAATTTTCCAGTTCTCAAGAAGTTGGCACTGACTTATCAAATCATTGATAAGAAACTACTACGTCATAGTACTAAATTGTTACGTTTGTCATACTATGCGTACGTTACCAAAGAAATTCTGGAATAAATTTCTTGCCAAATGATGAATATGGGTTATAAGAAATAAAATACAAAACTATATTTCTTGAGAATAACTTCAGTATAAAATAATAGCAATGATATGGTAATAAAACAACAGACAGATATGTACCATCACTACAGCAGTTTACAAAAGTATAAGTTCTAATCGACTCATCAAAGTATTGTCGGAACAACATTGCGGGCCAAATTTTTTGACCGCTCTGAATATCGTTGGCACTTGGTTATAACATCATCAAGATTTTAATATTACCTCCTTACATATGAAATTGTCATTTTGTAGAACTAGCCACTTCTATCTCAAATATATGGCGTTTGATTAGGAATTCCAAATTCAAGCTTATTCAAAATTGGGCTGGTGTATCCAATTTTATGATTCATTTGCTTTCACACCATTTGATATTTTTTTGACATCGTTCTTTTTACAAAATGGACAACTAATTATGACGAAAGTTATTACGAATAATAGTTGCACTAGAAGCAAAAAAATCAATTCCGTTGAGGCAGTCCAATCTATTTTCAAATATTTTATTGATTCTCACTCGCACAATTTTTTCAACAATGGATTCAATGTACTTCCTATAAAATCGGGAAAGTGCATAGAGAATAATGGTATATACTTGGAATGATGAAATATATAACTTCATAATAAATTTTTTTCGGTTTACTTTTCTATATAAAAGGCTGATTTCATATGTAATACAAAGTTAAAATATTATTAGTGGAATTTAAAATTGGCATTTATTTATCTTTAAGATGTTTCGATATTGTACATATTTTTACCTAAATTTGTATTCTGTGTATCTTCCATATTCAGAGCAGTCAAAATATTGGCTATGACTGTATTTACACGTGTCCATTATCATTACATCTAATTTCATACTCATATACTCGTATTGCGCAATGTCTCACTTAAACCTCAAGTAATATAATTTATAACCGAATTAATTTTCTTATGATATTGAATATTGATCACTTAGCAAACAAATAAAAGGAATATCAAGTTTTCAGCAGAACTAATGTGGCGCCGGCATAAGTTATTATGTATCGCATTTCTTTGGTATAAGAATAAATCTCATGCATTGCTATAATACGCACTTATAATTATAACGACTTAGGTAAAAACCTAAATGTTTATACAATATACACATAGATTATTAAATCAATTAAAAATATAACAAAAATCCAGTCGTGGCCATCATCATTGGTACCCGAGAACCATTATTCTCAATAAACACCTTCATACTTCAGCAAGCACGGAGAGCCGGTATCATCTGTCAAGCTTCGAGCGGACAGCGATCAAATTGAGGATCGAGGCGTATTGCTCTTTGACAATGGCTCACTTGACATGCACCACATGTCGTATATATACTGTAAATATTGGTGATATATTTATCATATCATGTTCATTGACAGATAATAAAATTTGTCATATTTTAAGATTAAAAAAAAAACTAAAACTTTCTTTTTTTAATAGAGCAAGGCCAGATAACCCTGCTGAATCGGCTTTCACGTAGTTTTCTACCGGCATTATTATGAATAATTTGGCAACAAATAAAAAATATGATCAAAATTTTGGCGAAATTATTAAATTATCAAAATATAAAAAAAAATAATAAAATTAATCATTGCCAATTTTAATTTAAATGATTCATTTTCTAAATGGTAACCGATAAAAGATATATACACACTTTTGGCATAATGTCTAAATTGAATACACGTTTTTAAAGGAAGACATAAAACAAAATATATATTTAAATGCATTTTTGAAAACATACGTTGTCACCAAATTTTAACATGTAATGTTTTCTATTCAAGGTTTTTTCCAGTTTTTCCATTTGCTGCAATATTTTGAAAAGAAAACTGTTTTCTGATGATTTTATATTTAAACGAATTAATTTTAGCGTTTTTTTTTTTAATTCATTATTTTATAATAATACTGTAATTGTTCGAACGGCAAACATATAGTTGATTGTGGTTTGTAGGAGATATGTTACTTCTAACACCAGCCCGCAACTTCATCATCCATGTAAAATTATTATTATTACAGCTTAGCAGTACCTAATGGAAAGATATAGTAAAACCCTAATTCATCAAAGAAGATTTAGTTGTACTAACTTTCATGATGATAAGTCCAATGGCGATGGAGTTTTTTTATTTCAAATATACAAACATCTGTTTTTATATATATATATAAATAACTAGTCTAGAAGAGATATATATAACAATACTATGGGAAAAATATAAAACAATCCTGTCCGACAGCAAACTGGTAAACAAAAAATAATATGGCTGTATGAAACCATGATGCAAGTGAAATGTTTTCTGATCGTAGGCGTTTAACTGAATATTATCGGAAAATTCATTAAAAAAAATTAGCACAATATTTATTTAAATCATTGAATCATTTTGAATTTAGCTATGTCCGCCGCCACATTGACCTTGACAGCTCCGCCGAGCGCCTGTCACTTTACCCCTACTACACGGCCAGCTGTAATACGACATGTGATAGATGGACGAATAAATTTTAGACGATGTAGAAATGATTCACTTTAATAATACAATAAAACATCAATACGAAATATAACCCTTATCAGTATTATAAACGCGAAAATGAATTCATTTGTTTGTTACACTTTCTCTCCTTAGGTACTAGATCGACCATCATGACATTTTTCATGCGCGTTACCAGAAGTACAGATGAAGAAATATGATACATTTCATCCAGAAAAAAAAACTCTCCCGGAGGGAAAGGTCAAATATGCATTAACACGAGTAATATCGTAAGCAAAAGCTGACTATATTATAAATAAGTATGTGAAGTTGTTTGTGTATTTGCTACGCTTTCACATTTTAACTACTCATCCGATCTTCATCAAAATTTGGTACGTTAGAGTTATAGAAAAGCCCATAGGGACCTGTAATCCAAAAAATGATATTCTCGAGGGATAAAGCAAGCCGCTATTACAAGCTTATAATATAATAAAGCATCCATAAAAGGTATTCATTGTAAAGACATAATTTAAAGTCTAATTGTCCTAGGTTGAATAAAAAAGTAGAGCAATCGATTGAACATACTTTAACAGTAACAAATTTAGGATTTACTGCACAATTTAGCTTCTACTAAAAACGTACCGCTTCAAATTAATACAAGCTCGTGCGTAAAATATCAGATTACACCGGCTGGCTACACGCGTTTCATGTCTACTACAGCCAGTCAGATTCAATTTACATAAATAGTCAAACACACAAGGCCCAAAGTAAACCATTCTAAATTCGATGGTCCGAAAGTTGTATCTCAGCAAACACGGACATTTCGAGCGGCAAATGTGACCTGAATTAATATTTGACCAGTACGTTTTGTCTATATAAATTGTGCCTTCATTTGGCTTCTACGGGAATTGGACAGTATGATAATTCTTTATGAACTCTAAGTCGTAAGCATCTAGTTAATTATCCTACAATGAAAATATTTCATTTGGATACGTTAGGACTTTAGAAGCATAAATAAATAACACTGGTCTACAATGAAATCCTCCTATGAAATAAGTTACCAAAGTAATAAAGATTCTAATGCGCTGAATCCTTACCCGTCTACTTTTTTTTGTTACGACATCTAGACTGTGCAGTTTGATTTTTTTTTTCGTATTTACTATATGAATTTTTAGCACCTGGACTCAAAAATAGATAAAAAAACTTTAATGTTTAATGATTTATTTTTCTGTCCCCACTATATATTAAGCTAGATCTCATATAAAACTTTGTCGAGGCCGTGAAAAAGAATGATGATGGCTTTAAATGCCTCAACAGAATATTTTACTTGATCAATTTTTGAACTTGATTATTTTACTATCATAAGTGACTGATGATAATTTATTGAGTTTTTTTTAGATAATTAAATATTAAAAAAAAATATTTAGAAAAAACCATGTCTGGTAAATATTTATTTTTGTTAAATAATAATTGAGAAGTATCAAATACAAATACTTGAAAATTATAAGAAGGGACTTTTTTGCAGGCCAATGTGATCTGAATCGCTTTAACTTAATAAGAGTCTATATTAAATTTTAAATAACGAAGCTGACTAATTATACAAAATACAATATCGCAAACACCTGCTGCCCCGAAATACTAAAGTTTATTTAAAAAATAAACGTGGATGATGTTCATTAAGGTGTCTGAAGCGAAGGCGAGCACTCAGAGGGGGGTGGTATTAAATATTACATTTTAGACAAGTTTTTATGACTGTAGTCGAACGTGTTCACGATAAACGTAGCGTACGTGACTAGAGAACCTTGCTTAGATCGCCTTCCTACAACGTACACCTATCGGAACGAAGAATTATAATTTCTGGATACACACAGAAGTTAACATTTTTTTTATTTTTTTTTATTATATTATAGTGGGCAAACGAACAGGTGGGTCACCTGATGTTAAGTGATCACCACCGTCCATAGACACTAGCAACACCAGGGGAGTCGCAAGTGCGTTGCCGGCCTTTTAAATATGTGGGCCTCCGGCGCTCTCACTGTCCGAACGAAACGCAACAGTGCAACCACTGTTACTTCACGTTGGTTTTCTGTGAGAGGGTGGTACTACCCCGGGCGAGCCGACCCATTCATGCTGAAACCCGTAATAGCTTCAGCGTAGCTCTACCACCTACATTTCATCCCAAATGAAAGGAATTTGGTACAAATTAATCCAAAGATCCTTAATTTGCAAATATCGATTATTGTACAGTGAATATTGTCAACGCTTTTAGGGTCTATGGATGGGTCTAATGGATCTTAATCTATTTAATAAATATAAATATATAATAATAAACTCTCCTACACAAAACTGTGAAGTTTGTGGGGAAATAGAAGATACACATGATGTATTAACGGAATGTATTCGGCTTCAAACAGATGTCGACAGACACTTACTTACTTACTATCGACTCTCAATTTGAATTTGCAAGATATTGGAATGTTTCATGGGTTACTATCCAAACAATATATATAGTTAAGTAAATAAAAAATAATGGTAAAGTGTCAATGGATCCAAAAAATAAGTATACCAGAACCATCAACGAAATAGACATATGGTTGATATATTCAGTAGTTTTGACGTCATTGATCCTCAAAGAAAGTTATTTAACCTTATCCCATCCTCCCATTTCGACTATAGAACTACGCGAGCGAGTACGCGTCTCCACAGATTCATAGTAGCAACCATCCCGACAAGAACAAAGAAGTTCGATAATTCTTACCTCTGTCGTACTGTGAAAATGTGTGTGGGATCACCTCCCAGTTAGTGTGTTGCCTTCCTCTTATGACATCGGGCGAAGAGGCATTTTTGGAAGTCGGCATGATGAGACGATTTCCCATCAGACATTAAGCGGTGATTTTGCCGCACTAGTATATTAAAAAAAAATGTATTTGCACTACATATAATGTTCATAATAGTTCGTTACCAACAATGTTTATTTATGCGTATTCGTTCAACAAAATAATATTGTTTCAATTTTCCTTTGCTAAACGACTAAATTCAATTGGTTCGTACGTAATAGATTCAGTTTCTCTAGAATAAATTGTATAATGAATTGAAATGCAACAATTTATTAACACCACCGAATACATTTAACATTTATATTATGTATAAAATAAATTTTATCTTCCAGTTAGTACCTCACCAATCTATATTCTAACCATAAAACAATAGCCATTTTCACAGTCGGCTAGCGAAAAATTCGGTCTTTTCCAGTTTACCTACCCAAGCCTGATACGTTCGTATATAGAGCCACCCGCCACCTTCTGAACTTCATCTAAACACCCTCTGCTACGTACATAATCTTATATGATGCAGTTACCTTAATTAGTATTTTTTATTTAAGGAATATTATATCAGATAATTAAAATGGATATTCCATTTCATAATAAATAAATTAAGCCAAAAATTACACAACACAATTAGTTTTGTGAGCTTATCGCGAACATCCATACAGACAGACAGACGCGGCGGATGACTTTGTTTTATAAAATGTAGTGTGATATTTGTATATCTTCTGTACGTGTGTATGTGACTGGACTCCGCGACAGATTTTAATAATATTTTTGTGTGTTCAGGTGGATTCAAGTATGGTTTAGATTAACAATTAGAGCTGGTAGGTGGCGCTGGAGTTTCATTCTAGGATTTTTTCTATTATCAGGTCTGGACAACGTTCGCCGGGCCTGCTAGTCTACCTAGTTAGATAAAATGATCTACGCATAACCGACTAGATAGATTTTGTAATTTTTTTTTATAAAAAAAAATGATTGTTTGTAAAGTCGGTATACGGACGATAATTTTACGCGATAACGTCATAAGACAACATTGATGATTTTTTTTTTTTCGAACTGACTACACTGTTGGCCCAGAGGTCGCTACAGTTTTACCGGACTACTAAGGGGAACGCTTAAGGCACTCACCCGATTTGTATAGACGACTAGCACAAGAGCGCACGGCACACCTCGGCTTGGGCTGTCGTCGAATACCCGAATCTGACTAGCTAAGCTAAACTAAGCTAAGCCTATGCGTATCATACCTGTATGAGTTCGTGAAATATACATGGTTACCAAGCATGTATGTTTCACGATCCCGTATATGTATTTTGTGTCTGACTATGCAACAACATTGATGAATAATTGCATACTTTTATGAATTGAATTATTATCACTGAATTACCGATGGAGTGCAAGAGAGATAGATGCGTCACAAGCCGAACGCTTAGGCTGAAAGCGCCTCTCGATAGCTTGTTCGCGCTGTCGTTTGTACGCTCTGCTCAGGCGAAACGTGACAATGAGTCATGTTTTTTCGTGCGTGCAGCCAGCGTTCATCGATTTATAAGACGTTATCACGTCAAAAATTGTCATGACATTTTCATTTAATACAAAGTTATTAAAGTTTTAAGTAGCTACTATTTTTATAAGCACTACGCATTCAACTCTTTGTGTTCGATTGCCACGGAGAAGTGGGGCAAGCGGTGTTTTGCTTATGTTTTTCCTCTGTACCTAAAATATATTGTTAAGAATATAAACAAGGTAAACGAAGTCGCGAGCATCAGCTTGTATGTTAATAATCGTTTGTTTACAGCGCAAAATTGGTGAAAGACAATTCACAATCCTTTTCTTATAAAAAATCTATTATTTTATATGTAGAATGAGTAGGTCAGGGTGTCGATGTAGTGACTTAAAGAAATACCAATATGGCGATATAACGGATCTATATATATATATATGGAAAATATCACAAAATTTGTATATAAAGAAGAATTCAAACATAATATCGTGCACATGTTGCTGGATTTCAAAATATACGACGACGTGGTGTCTCAACTAAAAGGTTACTGCATCATTCAGGAAATTTAATAAACGAAACGGTTTAAGGAAGTTATTTAAAGATGATGTTTATTTTATCGAAATGTCACATAATCTCGAATATTTCTTTAAATATATCAGTTTACACAGGAGCAAAATTTCACAAACAGACGTGGAAGAAATTTTATGGTATTTTCTGTTAAAAGATTTTACTGCTTGAGGCTGTTCAAGGCAGGTTTACGATGTTCAACGTCGAAAAGTTGCACGCTTTCATAACAGTCTATACTGGAATCGACGACTGGTCGGCGGAACAAAATTAAACAGTTTATTAAAATTTCAATTTCCTTGATTGTAGCAACAGTGCGCCTACGTTTTAATAGAATTACGCTGAATCCCGGATAAGCTTACAAGATTATAGAGTGGAATAATATCTATTGAATTATTTCTGTTACAATTCACACTGTGGGTTGAAATTACTATAATATTAGCAATGATATTCCTTGTATTTATTTAGATCCGTCTAACCAAAATATTAAATTATCAAACTTGTTTTCATCTTTTGGTACGCGCATTACTCAAAAACTAGATAGGCTGGACAGATTCTGAACAATTTTCTTTTTCATTTTAGAATTCTTATGTTTCAAAGAAGTGGGGCAAACGGTTTGGTACTTATATTTTTTCCTTTGTACATAAAAATATATTGTTGTATACAAATATTTTTATATACATACATAATATAAATATATAAAGGTGCAGATGAAGTCGCTGGTATCAGCTAGTCTATATATAAATAAAGATGAATATCAGTATGCAGGAACTCCGAAACTATTTGACCAATCAGCATAAACGTAGGCATATGTAAATATTTTTCATAGAGTAGTTTATGCATGTTGTCTATTTCACTACAACTCTCCGTTAGGTGACGCTGCTGCACTAAAATTTCTATACCGATTAATTGATCACAATAAAAACTTGTACGTATTTTTTTAAGCAGCAAATATTTACCCAATATTCTATACCCTATAACTGAAACATTTATTACAACAAATATACATTAAAAGAAACAATAAGAAACGGGTGTGAAGCCGCCGGTACAGTTAGCTTAATATTATTATTTACTTAGACCCGATATTAACGTCATTATAATATAGATACTCTCTTATTAATAGCACTATAACTATTCATTTGTTCTTCTCTTCAGAAGCTATAAACATATAATAAGTCAAAATGTTTTAATAACGTCTCTTACTATTTTCTATTAGTATTGATATTGAGATGTATACTTATTTATTTCAATATATGTTATGCCATATATGACATGTGTTGATATCACTGAATTTTAATGTAATGATATCTGATAACTTGCTGATCTAGGTAAACGCCAAACGTCAACTCAGTGCGACATGTGCGTACATTAATCGATTTATCTATTTAATTACGTGAAGCCCATTTTAATAATTCCGGTGTGTTACAAGTGTTTTATAGACTATATTTTAAAATAAAAAAGAATTAAAAAACCATTGTTGAAGTTGGTGAAATTTTATTATGAAATGTTTACTTCCAGATCGTGAATAAATTTTCTTTACAAATTAGTACGTTTAATATGTTATAGTAAACTAGATTTTATTCGCCGCTTCGCTAATATTAACGTAGACTTATCCTATCCCATGGGAACAATACTTTTTTCTGGACGATGGAAAGGTTCCGTTTTTGGTACCATTGACAATTTGTGTGCAAAATTTCATATTGATCGCTTGAGTAATAAATGTGTGAAAGTGTAACAAACAAACAGACTCTATTCGCATTTATAATATTAATAAGGACGAGTAAGAAAGTAAGATCTAATAGTAACTTGTCTAATATAAATAGGTGTTATATGGAGGTCAAATTAATCAAGTTCAAGAAACCACACAGTGTCATCTTTAACAAGAGTCCGTATTGTCTACTAATAATTGAGGACTAACACGCTGATATCGAAGGTAAAATTGGCACTATTTAACAATAGAAAAACAACAAAAATAAAATCACGGAACGCACCTCATCGCCGATCCGGAGCTTCTGAATAAAACCGGGCTTTTCCGTGCTTCCAATTTTGTACACGTCGCTATACAAATTTGGTTCATTTAAGTGGCCTGCGCTCTGTTATCGAAATATCAACGCTAGACTATGTTAATACAGCGAATCGAATTTGTAAAGCAAATTAAAGGCCAATCAACATTTTTACTCAACATGCTATTTTGTTTACAATACTTTGATTTTTTTTTCTGTAGCATTCTTTTTACTTAATATACATGGACTTTAGCAAGCTTCAAAGGTAAGCTGAAGTATCCCCAACGCTTTATAACTTATGTTTAATATAAGTGACAATTAAGTGAAGACAAAACAAAGACCAAGTCAGACTAAAAAAAACTGCATACATTCAAACGCATAGCGTTTAACACCTTGATAATAATGCAATTTCATTATATATTAGTAAATATATTCCATACAAATACTAAGAAACCATTTTTATTCTTACCTTCGTATCATTAAAAAAGATTAACTTAAGAACCCATTTAGAACCATAACATTGATTTTGATTTTATTAAGGTAAAATATTACGAATATTTTGCATCTAGACCAAAGGAATAACTGATCTGCGGATCATAAGGATATAACTGTAATAATAATGCAAAGTACAGTATCTCATTTAACCCGGCTACTGGGCGCACTGAGCGAGGCAAGTTAATATTCACCGTAAACCGTTCTGACGTTCGTGTATGTATGTACATACGCGGTACAGTCGATAAATCATCGTGACATTTGAGCGAGACGTCGACATCGGTCGTTAGTCTCGCCACCAGCGCCGCCTGCCGGAAAATCAGAAAAACAGGAAAATGTGATCAAAACTTGAAGTTTGAAAACCTAATTACAATATTTATTTTTTATATTGTCAATTAATATTTGAGCTGGTTTTCTATTTGACATAAGATTTTAGCCAATATATTTAGGAGAAATATAGATTATAATTCAATCTGTAGTCTCATTTATGAATTTTTATTTGCGAAGCAATGCGCAACAAATGTTGTTCGCATAAATCACATAACAGATTAATAAATAAAATATGACGCCATAGTTTAAGACAGAACCGTTTAGTTTCAAAGTAAACATATATTCTATTAAAGTAAACAAACAGGTGACGAACATAAATATTTAAGAGCGAGATATAGAACTGAAAATTATGCGTACTTATAATACAAAGTCATGCATGTGTAACTAAGAACCCGTAACCTCTGAGCTCAATAATAAAGCCTACTACCGTTGCATCATAAGGCCTGTCAAGGCCCAGCACTGTATTATTCATTATAATTGATATAATTTATATATTGGTTTTAGACAAACTTGGAAAGTTGCCATTTGTAAGCTGTTTAATAAGTACATCGAATAAAAATAAAAAGATGATAATACAATTCTTACATGATTAGTGGAATAATGATTTTACCTGATTGGTTAAATTACGATTGTTATATATCTTATTGGTTAAATATTTATAATAAAATATTCAACATTCGTCTCCCAAATTCCTTCCTAGTCTGTTGCTTGCAACAATTTGTTTAGTATAGAATATTTTTATAGATTTTATAGAGCTTATCTACAAACTCACCTGATGCTGAATGATGTTGTAACCTAAAAAGACAACACGTTAAACCTACAGATTCTGAATTTTTAGGTAAAAAGGCCGTAACATACCTCTAAATGCTTTCCAGTAGACTTTCTACTTCAAGAGGGTAATTAATTAGACAAGCATTAGAAAATTCATTTCATCGCAATCTTTTCTTCCATCACACACCGAATGCTCCAATTTTTTTTTTTTTTTCATTTATTTATGACAGAAAAAAAATACATAAATTTACATAGTAGGACTCTTCTCAGGAAACCGCTATTGTGGTTTAATCGAGAAGAGGTGTTCTCGTCGACATGCATACAAGATTATTAGATTGAAATTTTTGAAGGCATCTCTTTTACGAAATACCTTCTTAAAATACGTTTCGCTTGTTGTACATTACTTCCTTGTAATTCTATCATATAATCAGCTGGTAACATGTTTAAGATTGAAGGAAGCATATATTCCCATTGCAATTCATTGTAGGATTCAAACCTACGTCGATCGACGTGGTGTCTGAACATGCTGGCCACAGAACCATCACTGCAAAACTATCTAGATATCACACAATGTATAGTACACATCAAAATTCAGTGAAAAAATTACATTTTAGTAACTCTTCGTATTTATACAAAAACCATTAATCAAAGAGTTTCTTCTGTTTCAAAACTTACTTTATGAACTTCGCCAGTACCTGATCGATAGTTTGGACCCTTAACTAAGTTATTGACTTAAGACATAGGACACGAAACATCTTCTATCTATATATTAATGGGGGAAGATAAAATAGTTCAGTATATTTTCCTTCTCCGTCTTTGAAACGATGTTTTTTATTTTTTTTTAATTACTAGCTATTAATGAAATTTAGTGTCATCGATTATAGAAACAAAATATGAATACCTGTGTAATGTCTAATGTTTATCTTTACTTAACAACGACCAGTACAGTCTTCAATAGTCTCTGTTCGTTATACGAGTACTTCACGCTCCTTGCGTCTACTTGTACAATATTCACTACATGTTTTTAGCATTTTCAGAAAAAATAAAACATTAAAAATATATACAGATATCTGTATACACGTGAAGAAAATACTTTGTATTATAGTCAAAATTCGGCCACGGGAGGACAACTACTTCGAATAAATCCATCGTGCGTTTACATAATTATCCTACAGCATAAAAAACGAACGAAACAAATATAGGTTAATCAAGAAATAACACTGATAAATGTAATCAAACTCTGAGAAATACACACAGGTTGAAGATTTAAATTTTCATCACGATTCCAGTAAAAGGATTTTCCTACGGATGTCGTATGCATAATGTATATATCAGAGAGAGAGAGAGAGAGAGAGAGAATATGTGTTCATAAAGTAATAATTAACATATTTTGTCAGGAAATGTGATCCTAAATTATTTTACCATTTTATACCACTGAGTACTATAGATATGATAAAAACCCGACACAGTGTCTCGCAGTATATGTCAGGCGAGCGGCAACTTTTGTTAGAGTTGTTTTATATATTACCATATGAAATTCAACCATTTCAAGAAAATCGTTCATCGAAGCGATGATGGCTCAGTTGCTAACGTGTTCGGACACAGCGTCGAAGGACGTGGTTTCGAATCGTAGCAACTGAGTCCAAGCTTTCGGTGAAGAAAAAACATCGTGATGAAACCAGGTAGGGTTTTTTCTGAGTTCGTCTGGCTAGCTACCACCCTCAAGTTGAAAAGCTGTCGGCAAGCACCTGTTGGTGTGTTCCGGCAGCTGCACTTGAGAATGAGACTCCCTTTAGGTTTAGCATGACTATCATCTTAGACAACATCATCATTTAACATCAGATGAGATTGTGGTCAAACGCTAACCTATAAAGTGTAAAAAAATAATCGTATGACGACAAAACCAAATATTCTGAAGAAGCCATCACGATATATATATGTATATATATACCTTACATTACTTTTGAAGGGTTCAGTTTATCAAACAGATATTTTGTAAAGGGCTCAATTCTCTATAAAAATATGTGAAGAACTTTACAGTACGACCTATACTTCGTTAATTACAAAAATCAGAAGGAACACAAATATGTTTTCTTATGTTATTCTTATAGAAAATCTAAAAGTGCGAAGCGGAGCACCTTAATATTGAAATTGAAAGCTCATTTCTTCACAGGTCTATTTTTATACTTAATCTAAACTTTTAAACGTGGTTTCGAGAAAAATATTTTTTTTTTTTTTTCTTTTATCGATCACCCAAGTATATATGTACATATATGTATTCGTATGTACGTATGAGAGGTTATTGTACCTATTTAGTTCGCTATTTTTGTAGTTGTAATTTAAGTATACTCCAGTTTTAAGCTTATTGTTACTATAGCACGGTTATATTATTCAATTATTTATTTAAAATGGAAATTTAAATTATTAATTTCATGGTACGAGCATATTATGAGAAGAAATGAAAGTCATGTAACAAGAAAAGTGTTGAGTTTGAAAGTGGACGGATATAGGAGTAGAGGAAGACCGAAAAACGTGTGGATGGATTCTGTGAAAAATGATATGTGTATAAAAAGAGTGAATACTGAGATGACATCGGAAAGGGGAGAGTGGAAAAGGAAAAAAACATGTTGTGCCGACCCTACTTAGGTGGAATAAGGGTAAGATGATGATGACGGTTATATTATTCAAGTTTCTTTTCCTTTTTTCTCCAATATTCAAATTATAGTGTAACAAATTATTCGTGTATTATAAACAATCTCAAAGTCGAATGATAGTGAAAACACACACACACACGCAAACAGAAAATCGAAAAATAAAAAAATAATAGTTACTACCTTAATGTGTGCTAAAATCATACTTTGATATTGGCGACTAATCGAAATATTGGTCAACATTCCCCAGTATATCGTACGAGTATGTCTTCTTTCTATAACGCTGTTCGCACAGAGATTAATATATTTTTAGGTTATGTTACCTCAATTACAAAATAATCTTATAACACCTTAATAATGTAATTTGTAAGTTCTTAATTTTATAACAGATTAGTTCATGTAATTTTTGTACCACCTAATATATTTTTCTTTATTTTATGTATGTCTGTCTACATCTAGAAGAGTGCAGTCATCGTATGATTTTTCAATATTACTCATTTATAAGTTATACCTAGATTGTAGTGAGTTTTGTGGAACACTAAAACAAAAAAAAACTGGTATTTGATGGAAACACAATACTAAAGTACAGTAGATCGACTTATTGTCAATATAGTATCTCTGTTTATTTTGAAAATGTATACTGTTATGTTAATAGAAACGTTTACTAAGACAAACACATTATTGCATCACACACGTTCAGTGCGAAGAAAAGATAAATATTTATTATGTCAAATATTATTCGTATAACGGGGTTCGATATAACTACTACACGAGCCAAGAACGTCGGTTGAATGACAACAAAGAGAGTGACAAATATTTGTCCCCGGGATGCACACAGTATATCCTTTGAGAGCTCGTCCGTTCACCGCCACTTTCAGCTATTATAGGTGATACGAGGGCCAGCGTACGAGTCATATAGATTCATAATAATATAGTAAAATGACAAAGGAACGGTTATATCTATTATCCACTGATATCTTAAAGGGACTGTGCTCGTCTTGGAATTGTTCCAAATACTTTATATCCCGTTGGAAACCTTGAACTGATTGCGAATACAACTCGATTATGTCCCTATTAATGTCAATGTTTAATGTAATGTAAACGACTCCTTAAAACTTAGAGATATTAATTATTTAAGCTACTACAAGTGTTATGAAAATTCTATTCGGTTGTAGTCAGTAGTAATTTTCACGTGATGCATGATTCGAAACACAAACAAATCAACAATTAATTAAATCTTATTTATACAGTATCCACCAATCTATACACATGAGTGGAGTTTGGTATTTCTGAGAATTATATATGGCAACACCGTTTCATAGATCATCTTAGCACATTCGAATGATTTTCTTAGATAAAGTTTCAATGCATTGCTTTTTACTATAACTAGTCACTAGGTGGCAGTAAGCTATATTTGATTATTAATAGGTTTTTCTTGTAATTTAACATGGACGATGTCGCGATTGGTATACAAAACCCAGCAAAATGATCATTTTGGCGACCTTACTCATTTATATCACATGAAATATCTTCATAACACTCTATAGAAATGTTACATAATGTCAGCCTGTATGTGCATCACGGCACGGCAAAACTTTCTGCCTGCAGGAATCGATAAACATAATCATCTTCGGCCCACGTGTCATTGTAGTAAATGAAGAGAAATCAACAGTTATATATATATATCCCATATATAGTTGTACTACAAAATAATCCCAAGGAGGGTTGATTTCAGGCAGACGGCCGATCATAACAATTAAGCCAAATCAAACTTCACAACAAGAAAAACATGTCATGCCGACCCAACTTAAGTGGGATAAGGGTTAGAAAAAAAAGATGTCGCGACCGGTTGAAAGTAAATCCATAAGAAATATCGCCTCATTTTATGGCAGTCCTAGTATAAACCAACGGTAAATATAAAAACAAACCAACCAATTTAATAGTCATATTAAAAGATATTCAAAATGTCTCGCGCTGATTGTGACGTCACGACAAGCCCATCGTATTATCTCAGGGATAAGCTTTTAAGTAGGACGGCGGTTCATTTTTGTCGTCGCTATTATTCTGTTATTCTTTGAAGTAGATATTCTGATCAATAAAAGCCTGGTCACTTTTAAAAGCGTATAATTTCACATCTATTTTAATTGTGCTAGTTTTCGGTCGTTTCAAATGTAACGATTTCTTTTATTTCATAGCTATCACCCTTTTAATGGATATTTGCTGTTTGATTAAAAATACATCAGTCACAACTTCAATTACCACCTCCTTATGAATTTCTATGCCCTCGGCTTGTAAATTAAAAAGAGGTATATAATTAGTGAAAATAATAAACAAAAATTCCTCTCGCACCGAATTGAATCCCTTATCGCTTTTATAGAATCCTGGAAATTATCAAATCATTTTCGCTAGTAGAAATTGTAAATAATTACAGCAAAGAGTAAAATTCTTCAAATGTTTTATCCTTTCATAAACTGGTAACTTCAAAGCACTTCGTAACTGGAATCGATATTTTAAGAATTTTCACAACTCCAATCATAAAGAAACACTTCAGTGCGCCATACCGCACTCGGCGGCCAACTGGGTTCTCGGAACTTACAAAGTTCAAAACTTTCCTGCTATTCATCATTCTTTACAAAGGTAGCTTATAATATCTTCAGGTCCATTAAATTTTATGTATTCCCACTGACTTTACTGCTAATGGATTTGATATTCTGTGTATGATAACAACTTTTATATTTACAAACTCCTATACCTAATTATTTTAAAATACATCACCTTATCAATGTATTTTATCTATGTCTTTATATATATGTAAATAACTGATTAGCTGACATATTAACGTACAGCCAAAGTTACTGAGGCGAGGGTCGTGAAAATTCCCTTTACACTGCATACGAGACTAAGAAAAGATTTTTGAAAATTGGACCCCTAAAGTGGAGAAAAAGAAGATGAAAGTAAATACCGTTTATATTTTATATTTATAGGTATAAAATAAATAATCGAAAATAAATACTGCACAGAGAAAGCGTATGAAGTCACGGAAAATGTTCATTATCTTAAACAAGCTCATGCGCCTTCGCCTTCGGACGCCTTTGTTATTAAAGTGAAACTTTTTTACATCGCCTCGATTTTTTTTGTCCATCTATCACATGTCGCATTACAGTCGTAAAGCCGCAAAGTGAAACGCGCTTGGCAGAGTAGTCAAGGCTAATATGACGGCGCTGAAAAAAGTTTCACTTGGATCGTGGTTTCATAAAACGACACATTTTTTATTTATTGTATCGCCCGTGCTTAAATATAATAGGAATTCTCATAACGATCGATTGAACGATATAGAAAGTGATGCGTGATAATGCCTCCTAATGGAGAGGTATAACAAAAATTGATAACATAAAAACCGTCGCCATAAAAAAAAACAAAGCTGTCTCAATTTGCATGGGGATCGGTCAAACAATATTGTAGTTTTAATCTCGAACAATTACAATTTTGGAAAACTAAAAAGCACGTATCATTTAGTTTTACTTCTTAGATGCTTGGTCCTTATCAATAAAATATTACGATAGCTTTATTTAAGATAAAGTTTATAAGAAAAGTATATCTTTGCTTTCCGTTTTTTTTATGCTTTTTCCTCTGCACTTAAAATGTATAATTAAGATAATAAAGAACGCAGAAAAAACCTGGAATTATAATAGCTTTCCCCTTGAATGTCATTGGCATTTGTGGATCATAAGCTACATCAGACAATTTTCCCAATTTCGTCCACTCTACATTTATCCTATTTCTCACGTCCTTGTCTATGCCACCGTCATTTTGAATCAAAAAACTCAGGTAACAAAAATTGGAGCAGACTGGTAAGGATACACCATTGGAGGCCAAATGAGAAAAACTGAATGGGCCATCAAAGTCGCAGAACAAGTGTTTAGTTTTTGTACTACTAATTTTCAAACCAACATTCTCCAGTTTTTCTCACCATTTCTCTAGCCTAATATATACCTTATACCTCGACAGCATTGTATCCAACTAGAAGAATGTCGTCATCAAACAACATACAACAAAGTGCCCTCTCCTGTCTGATATTAATGCATCTATAACAAGAAGGAGTAAATAAGGGTTTAAAGTTGAACCCTGGTATAAACCTACAGCCACATTGAAATCATCGGTAACTCTAACCTCGGACCAAACGTGTGTTTAGGCTTGATTGTACATACAACGAATAAATTATAGGTACTTCTCAGGCATCCTTTTCTTTTTCAGAACCCATCCCAGAGTATCTCGGAGTACTCGATTATAAGCCTTCTTCCGATCAACAAACACTATATGCAAGTTCTTTTGTATATTTCACATAGTTGGCAATGTGCGAAAATGGCAACTATTGTCGCACGTCTGGAACTAAGCCCGAATTGATTTACAATCACTTCAGTTTCATCCCTTATTCGTCTCGCTATCACCCTTTCCCAAACCTTCATATTGTATGACATGAGCTTTATCCCTCAACAGTTTATCTATATTGAATTTTTTTCAATTATTATGTAAGAATAGTTTCTGCAATGCATAATTATTACAGCTCGTTATATCTTACAAGCCACTTACGATCTAACTACAAATAAACTTAAAGTTTATTTTTTTGTCTGCAATTGTGCATTTTAATAATATGTAACAAATATGAACTCGAGGTGAATAGTCAAATTCAAGACAAATATTTTTTTTTTTTTAAATAAATCTTTGTACAAGTAATGAATAATAAAATGACATAGCAAAATAAATCCTATATTTTCGTACTAATTAAGATAAAATACATTAAAAGCTCTTGTTTTAAATTAATATTTTGTTTGTTAGATAGAAAATTGACAAAATTCACTCCACTTTAAGCTTGAGATTGTGAGTTCGTAAAAAAATAACAAAAGACGCCTACAATAATATTATAAACCGCAGGTGAGACAAGCTCGTGACCCTTGAGGCCATCTGGTGATCGTCTGCCCTTGTGTTGTCACCTTTACAGCAAAAAACTTACGCGTGTCATTTTAATTTAGCCTCTTTTAACAAAGACTCATCTCCAAGTATAGATTGCAACATATTTAGTTTGATTAATAACTTAAATCATTAGTGTTCGCTTTAATTAAACAAATTTGGTTGTTAAGAAAGTGTTATAATATAAGCTAGGATTAGGAGATGACGTCATAAGTTATAAAGAGTATAACATTGTATGCATTTCACTAAAACGTCACAATTAAGTTATTTAACGTACAAGATACATAAACCAAACTCACTTCACCATCGCCGTCATATTATTTCCCTTGGCGAACATTCTCCGCATTCAGTTGACTCGCTGTGAAATGAAACAAAAAAAAAACATATTTCATTGTGCTATAATTGTAAAATAATACTTAACTCACTCGCCGTTATAATATTATATTTTTTACATGTATTTTTTTTTTGGCAAACCAATCTTCTAGAAGATTATTAGGTACTACCAATGTCGAGTAGATAATGATATTACAAGTTTCTTTCGATCATTTCAATTAACTAACAAGATGGTGGCCGTCTTGTTAGAACTTTCCTGGGAGTTTTTATGGCAAGTCAGAATCCATACTCCGTGGCATTATTTCCCATCCACTTACTTGTGTACAGCAACCAAACTATATTACGTAAAACGCCACCAATATTACAAAATATACATAGCCAAATAACACAAGATTATGAATAAAATATTAAATCCACTGACGACATTCAAAGATCCCGCCAAAAACTCAATAACCAATAAATACTTGCAACAACTGTTCGGATACATATCGAATTAACGAATAGCTGTAAACTCGTAATCCAAAACTATAATGTCAATTTTCTGTGCTATAAGTGTTACATAAAGTACAAATGAACAAAAAATAAAAATGTAGCTACTCATCTATCTATATAGTAACATTTGATACTTATTCCGCAACAAGAATTATAACAATAGTTACTATCGTATATGGCCGTGAACCGAGTTACAAGATAGCAATTTAGTGTAAAGAAATAGTTAAGCAAAAAATACCCTTCCTTTACAAGAGTATCTCTAGTTATCGTAAAGACGTAAAGTCTGTTTATTACTAAGAACTAATCCCCTGAAGTATTGATGCTGATTATATTCTTTTTCTTTACTCTAATAAGAAGTTACAATGTCCCTGAGTCTAGTACTCTGTTTTATACCTTATTACATTTTCACACAACGAATACGCGAGTTGTTGCTAGTTTAAAATAAGATATTTTATTAACTAGTTGTACCCGTGGCTGCGCACGCGCAAAGTATATAATTATTGTCAAGAAGATTTTTGAATAAGCAACCTTATATATTTTGTATTAAACATTGATTGCGGGGCCTTTATATACATGATATTTGTGATTGAAACAATGAGAACAAATTGAATGCCTAAAAAAATAACATATTTTACTATGAAGATTTCGAATGAGGTTAATATTTTCGAGTCGCGTTTGACATTTTCAGTTTGTTTATCACGTACAAGCTGTCAATGTGCTTTCAATATTGAAGTTAAATTTATGGTACCGCCGACTTTCTTCACCAGTTTCTGTCTTAAGCGACCATGTACTGCATTACATTGGTCAATATACAATAGTTCAAGTAAAACATAGTAACAATATACATGCTAAGAGAATTTTATTTAATGTACTTTCAAACTCACAACTTGTTCCATATATTATCTAATAGAACAAAACATATACCAAAATCTGATTTTTTTTAATACTTTGAATATGTGGTCTAAGATGGTAATCACCGGGACACAGCAACAGATGCTTGGCAACAGATTTTAACTTCAGAACGAACACACTAACAAACCGAGCCATCATCGCGTATATAATATAAACATGACATGACATAACATGATGAATAATAACCATGATAAAAAAAGAACATGTAAGTTAGTTAATTATTTTATTTAAAAAGGTTCACATTTAAGCAACGACACATGACACATGACACACGACAGCAAATGCCACGATAATAGCTTAAACTGATACTATAAACGTTTAGTGTATTATAAAATGAAGCTGTTACAAACTCGTAAAAAGATGAGTGTTATAATGTTTATAGACAAATTGTTATAGAATTTCATAGAACGTCCAGACTCTACAAAAAATACCCTTCAATGTCCCACGCCGCTTAATTAATCGACAAACTTTTAATTTACCACTAGCAAGAAAAGAACATTGACCTTTATGTCGCATGTTTTCTTTTTGTAATAGTTTACCTTTCAAATTCGATATATTCTTTTGTGTTTCTTTGGCAATCTACTAGTAAAAAAAATTGTTTTAATGTTGAGTTAATTTTAATTATTTGTTTTTATTTAAATACTATGAAACATTTTCTCTTATTCTGTACATGTTGTGTTCATATTTAGCTAGGTACATGTCAATTTTTAATCATCGAACTCAGTTTTGTGGAACTTCAATCTTAGTTCGGCCCAAAAAGGGGTACCAAAATCCATCTTTGATAAAATACATTGAAAAACATAATTTAAATCTTAATACTCTTAAAATGCTAATAAAACTGAACACGTTTGGAGGCATCACGCTTACTTAATTGGGTTCTCGAACAAGTTTCTTTACATTCAAAAAAATTACACGTAACGAATATACCATATTATTATTCATGATAAGCACGAATCTATCAGAATACACAGCACAATCCTTGTTTGACCTTCATTATCTTCACTTGACTTGATTTGAAATATGGAATATATATTAAAAGAGCTTATGTGATCTTATGCGCCTCGGTTTCACTCGAGTTTAATTTTGACAATTTTGGATCACTTTTAAAATAGTAGAGGTAACCTTAAAGAAATGCAATATAAAGCATTACTGTTGCGTAGGAAGCCGACAACGTAACTGAGATACACGACATGGTACCTAACTGGCATAGGTATTCACAGTTCGGCCTATCTCGGTAATTATTGCTTATCATCGGGCGACTAATTCCTTCTCAACATTTGATACTCCGCGCCCTTTTCTCATAGTACGCCCGCACTATCACTTCTTTCTGGAATAGCATATTTTCTGGCCTACAACTTGTATAGTAATTCCGAAGGGTTATAGCATAATGTTAGTTAGGATTTATTAGATTTAGAGGCTTACTAATACTATTATAAATGCGAGTGTGAGTTTGCTTGTTACGCTTTTACCCTTTAACTTCTCAACCGATCATAATGAAATCGCTGAGATCACCGATAAGATTAGAATGTTTTTTTTTGCATCTTATAGCCTAATGTAAACTTGATCGATCCCTAGAAAACAGAACTATTATTGCCTAAATCCTATGTCCTTTCCTATACCTACTCCTGACAACGTGTTTGAAAAATGTTGTGATGATCGGTTCAGAAGTTACGGTGTAAAAACATAACAAACAAACTCACATTTCTTTTTTTTTTTTAATTTATATTATAGGGGCAAGCGAACAGGTGGGTCACCTGGTGGTAAGTGATCACCACCGTCCTTAGACAATAGCAACACCTGGGGAGTCCCAAGTGCGTTGCCGGCCTTTTAAATATACGGGCCTCTGGCGCTCTCACTGACCGAACGAAACCCAACAGGGCAAGCACTGTTACTTCACGTCGGTTTTCTGTGAGAGGGTGGTACTACTCCGGGCGAGCCGACCCATTCATGCAGAAACCTGTAATAGCTTCAGCGTAGCTCTACCACCTACATTCAAGTTTATTGTATTAGTTAGGACATATATAAAAATTTAAAATTTATAAGTCTCAAGAATTACAAACACACTTGGTACAAAAGGTTTTCAGCTTACTCCACTACATATGACAATTATAAAACAAAAAAAGTAATATATCTTAATGGAAAAGTTTCAATCTAAGTATTGCTAAAATATAAGGAAACTATTAAGGCTAAAAAAATCATAGTCTTTTTACTTCCAAAAGTAGTAACTTATGAAAAACTGCATAATAGATATTTATTATCTATAAATCTTTATATGAATTATAACAGTGGTGTTTAGCGTCTTCGGACAGAACGTCAATTGACGTAGATTCAAACCCATTTTGATGAAGGAAAACATTGTGATGAAACCATAGAATGGTTGTAAATCTTTCTCTAAGCCCGTCTGGCTAGCTACCACTCTCAAGTTGAAAATTTGTCGCCAAGCACATACAGCTTTTCTCAGTTTCACTTGAGAGCCAGTTCCCGTCTATGTCTAGCGTGCTTATCATCTTAGATAACAGCGTCATTTAAAATCAAGGATGTGGATTAATGTCAAATGCTAAAAACTTTTAAAATGCAAAAGTATATGCAACTTTTTATCTCCTACATAAAAATTTATGTCTGTTAAAGGGTCCGTTGTTCTATACATTTTATATGAATGTCTCATACCTTTTATATTAAATAGGTTTTATAGATAGATCGTTAAATGAGTTTTTTAAATCGATTGTTAACACACGTTATACATGCTAACAGAGAGTTTTTGTCTAAAATGTTTTGAAAAATGACATAAATTTATAAATAAACAGAAAAATACAATATAAAATTCGGAAAAAAAATATTCGCTTAAATGAGAAAAAAAAATGTGATTTGTTTACATATAACCGGCGAAAATGATTGATTGAATTGGAGCACATTACGTCGCATTCGCAGATACGTTCATATTCCAATAATAGGAGAGATTGAAGCGAAAAACCGTGACATTTACGGATGTGGGTAAATCAATTCAGAGCGGGTGCAAACAGTACCCTTGTCAACGACAAGGTCTCAGTCCGGACGATTGTTTCGAAAAATTGATTTGAACCCTATTCCAAAAGACACAAATACGTTTGCGCGGACAATATTTCCGTACGTTTATAAGCACGCAACCAACACGCTCGGGACCAGACTGTTGTCATAGATAACAAACAGAACGACCAGACCGACGGCTCAGGTAAACATTGGCTTTGTCAAATATTATGCGGATGAAATTTCAAGTGTTCTTTGTTACCATCCCGTAAAATGTAGCTCGGTTATCTCCCTATTTTCGCGTGTAATGTCCTTTTTTACCTCTATTAATTTGACGTCACAAAAAAATTTAGATCTCTTTTGTTGTGTCTTTTTTTTTGAGGCTAACTAAGTATGAATAAAGATTATATTAAGAAATTTTAAATAGGAAGATAAATTATCTACATACATATGTATGCAATGAAAATACAAATCCTTTGAGGGTTAATCACGACAAAACTACCGAACGTATCGACAAAAGACTAAGGTCATAAGATACCGAATTCTTTGGAGATTGTTCTAGGTTATTTATATTTTGGGTTCGATTTACCATGTTTTAATGCTCAAGAAATAGCAAATAGCTTAACAAATAGCCCATTATCGTTTAATAATATGTAAAAGGTAAAAAAGGCTACGATTGGGTATCCTCAGGGGATATAAAATAATGTAGTACGTTATTAAACTTACAATGTTTAGTCATCGCTGGCAACTTTAGCGATTGAAAAAAGTTTTTTAATCGATTTGATTACTAGTTTTTTTTTCTGTATAATAGTAGTAATAACATACGACTTCGTTTGCGTTTGTATTTGTATAAACAATGACACCACATATTAGCTTCATGTGATTCGTAATAATTTTATACAAAGCATGTCGAAATAGCTCTGATATGGCACAATTTCTTCCAATTTACTTGGTACTTACTATATAAGTGAAAATGTAAGCCATATTTTTATAAATGACTTCCTTTATCTCATAGTTTCACTCGCGTTTATGTACATTGGATAGGGATCAGTATTTTTTTTTGCAGGTGAAATTTACCAGGTGTCCTTTACCGGGTGTCCTTTTCTATACCTCATAAACTTGCATTCGCACCTATAATATTAGAAAGGATAGCTTTCGTGTTATTGTGATCTAGAAGATATATATATGTATATATCAGAATCGTACACTAGTTTTTGCAATACTATTTGGATTAGAATAAGATGTAAGTATTGCATACAACAAAAATCAGGAATCGTTTCCTAAGGATTACTAGTATCGATCCGTAATTTACAAGAATTAATTACACATATAATAGACGCAAATAGAGGTTGTTGCAAATTGTTGAACAAGAATGCAGATTTTGGACAATCATATATATAATGTTGAATTTCGTGTATTTCGTTTAACACCATCAATACTCTGTTTAAATATATCCAGATTTAAGTCAGAAAAAATAGAAGCTGTCACAGGTTTGTCAAAAGGGTGCGGCGAGGCACCGAGTCCGAGGGGAGAGGATGCGTGTCCGTCAGTTGATCCGATCGCGTCCGACCTGATTGATGACGTCGATTAGTGATGCCCAACCCGCCCTCGAATAAATTGTCGACCAGTTTTTTTTACTCATCGTAAGCAGTCATCCAACTTTTTCGTCTAATTTTTAATAATAAATGGAACTAATTAACTACAACTCAGTATCAACAATTACCCAATCGAATACATTTGTTGTATTTTACCATACACCTATATAAAAGAAACCATTAAAACATTTACTAACTCTGTTACCACACAATTAATATCTTTGTTGTATTTCAGCACAAAAAAATCTGCTTCGATTGTCTTTTTAGGCATCTGCGTCAACTTCAGGTACTTCCTATCATCCTGACGCTCCATACTTTGTAACAGAAGGAAAAGTTTTCGCAAGGAATGAAAAATTAGATAAACTTTGCTTAACGGTATATAATTGAAAAAATATGCATGAAATAACACTGTTTTAACTTAAAAGGAGTATCTTTCATACGCGCATTTAACCTGATATAATTTAGGTACCGGCATGACTTTCTCGCATAAGGAGGCGGCGAAGAGGATCCAATAGCTGGACCCTCTTAGCAGCCCTCTCCGCCAAAGGAAGGTCGGTGTAAGGAGGTGGCGCTTTGTCCGAAATCTTCTACCTCCGTAGCCGGACCTGAGGGGATGGGCCGGAGGACCGATCTCTTCATTACACAGGTCCGACTGACAAGAGGAGGTAGGTGGTTGTGTACCCAGTTTACCTCCCTATAAGGACGGAGCCCGGTGGCCACCTTCCGCCTGGATAACCGCTGGAGCGGCATGGTGATAGCCTCAGCACGGTCCCATGTCGCCCCAACCAACCAACCCAAGCGGAGGCCGGTACATTATGGAGTTTTAGTCAGTGCGAATCGGACATAATCCACTCTCTCCCCCGATCCTCCATAAGGGATTTCCCCACGTTAATAAAAAAAGAGGTACCGGCATGAATTTGTACGAAAGAAGGATAACAAATATGTTAGTATGAGAGAGAGAGCGATGAAGTACTTGGCATTTTATGAGTTCACCGTACACGTACTGCCTCCGTCGTCTTACAGTGTGAGGAGCATGGAGTAGTGCTTGCGACACCCTGTAAATTTCCTACCGGCACTCATCAACATTTGCGTCTACCACCCTCGATACTCTCTGCCTTGACATACCTGGTAAGAATTTACTAGAGCTATTTTAGGTATTTCTATTGCAATTGTGAGCTTATGGTCTCACTTAGGATTAATTACAACTTACTTCGGGCTTGGCGCTACTATTAATAATTACATTTTTAACTGAAAAGCCAAAGTCCATGTATGTTAAGGTAGATATATATAGTTTTTACATCATTTATTTAAAATAAGGTTCAACGATCATTTGCAATGCACTTATTTTGTTGAATTAATCAAATCAAAACAGAATAAAAAAAATCTAAACTATAAGTCGGAATCAGTTTCTAAAGTCGGTTCGCACAATGTTAGACTGAGGTGTCATGCAGGAAAAATAAAAGCAATCAGATATAAACTATAACACACACACACACCTACGCACGCACACACACAACATAGACGTGGGCGCACGTGCACGCGTTAAGTTAATTATTGCACAATATTACAAACAACTTCATACAATTAATTTTTCGTTATGCGTAATGTAAAACGCATTACTTCATAATTGGCACTCTGTTTTTAAAATACCATGATTGTGCTGTGAAGTTCTTATAATAATAAAATAAATAAATTAAATAAGTGAAAATGTTACATTATATAAATAGAAACCGATATTCCAGTCGTATCGTACTTATTGCTTAGATAAAGCATCTAAAACATGTTTTATACATTTTGGGCCGCAGCTGACTATAAATTTAGACCGGACCGTAATTAATCATACGAAACGATTGGATATTCCTATCAATCAATGTATTACCAAGTACCAAGGGAGACGACAAATCAGCTGAAAGTAAGTTCCGATTTAAAGCTAGAACAACAACTGATTTAAATCATTAAACTAATCACAAACATCTTATTGAATAATTTCAATGGTGTATTTTATATTTCCTTTTAATATTTATTAGCATTAGGATAAAGTACTTAATAAGTTTCTTGCCAAAGTAATGCATGAAATTAATTACCATACCTAATACACCACGCCACACCGCTCTAGCACACGAAGCGACGAATTAACAATTTCGAACACCTACAACAGTGTAGTATTATATTTCCTTAACAGAACTTGATTATAATAGATAATGCATTTTGTCAGTATATCCGAATACAGACAAATTATAATATAAGGAAAGTAACAAATCGAATACGTATACCAAATACATAAAAAAACATGAGGGCAATTGTGGGTATTATTATTTTACAATGTTATTGAAGACACGACATATTGTGCTATATTTAGCCGTGAGCAGATATAGTTCATTGTTACATACATGACTACCAAAAAGAACATTATTAATGTTTCGTACGCGAAGCGTCAGATCAATATTTCACTATTCAATTCATTAGAATACCTCACTCAACACTTCTGATTATCTTATTAAAATCGATAGAATTCATATCGATAAATAATAAAACAATATCGGCCGCAAACTATTGTTCAAACATTATGAAAACTGCAGAATCACGGCTACCTCTGTTCCGTTTAAGAGTTGAAATAATTCGAGCTTTACGCTCTATTTATTTTCCATAATAGAATGTGAACCAGCATATTTTGTATTTTGAACACAGAATTTTCGTATGTTCTCAAAGGATAAAAGGATATTGTGAATAATAAACTTTTAATGTCTACATTTTAAGCCGAAATAGTAATAAGATTTTGGAGTTTATATTATGGAGATTTTCTTACTTTATGTAAAAACTTAAACGATTTTCTCGTGTATTTTGTTCTGCCAACAGACTAGTTTATTGCTATAATTATTGTTGTATGTTTATTTATCATGGATACATCATATATTCTACTAACGGTATCTACAGCTCTGTACGCATTTGCTATTCTTATTATTTATTGTATGTGTAATAAATAATTGGATTATAGTAATATAAACAGTTCGAAAATGTCATTCATTTTCAAATAGCCATATACCATTTTTCCTGAGAATCAGTACAGAAATTAATATTTGGTAGCGAAGCCTAGTTACCACTTATTGTATAATAAATAGAATAAACCATTTAGGTTTGCCAACTTAAATACTAATCATTCAAACATTCTTCTTTCGATTTATTTCAAATGAGTCTTGAAATGAAATGAGCTTTCATTGAAAAGAAATGTGATAAAACTATAGGATTCTAAATTCACCTGGCTAGCGCTACCACTCTCTAGTTGAGAACACCGGTCGATACAATTTTTGGGTCTGGCTTCTGTATGTGAAATGTTGGTTTCTCCTATGTTACAAATAAAGAAAACAAACGATATTTTATTATCCATGTTAGCTTTTGTATAAACTAGAGCATTTTTTCGAATTTTCAAGAAAACTTACTGATTTTTGTATATATACTTTTTAATAATTTAATTTTTACCTGCGATAAAATTATTTTTTGCTAAATATTTTTGCTAATGCAAGAAATTATAAAGGACACATGATACATAAATATAAAATAAAAAAATTAAGTCCAAAAAGCGTTTTAGTAGTTCTCTTACGATCTTTCTCGTATTAAGCGCCAAATGTAATCTCCCATCATATTTTCGTTGTACTGTCCTTAGTAACGTCGGTCAAAGTTCATCACATCTTGGTGAAAACATTCTCCTTTCTCTTCTGAGTAGGCACCCATATTGTCTTATATCGTTCCAGGTGAGAATGTAGCAGAACTAATTTATAGGATATTCATAATTGTTATACGTAATCGTAAAGTTTTTAAAGCTAGTTTCAATCAACTCTTTATAATTGTCAGCTCTGTTTAAAAAAAAGATAAGAGATCTGTTGCTCATAAAATCAAATAAAAACCTTAAATCTTGCTTATCAACGTAAATCATACAAGCAAACTTCAAAAGCCAAAAAATAGAGTTTTAAGTGTTTTTTGATGTCCTAGAATCAGAATTCAAGTATTAGAACAGAAACCTAAAAACAATTATAATTTGCACCAAGTACCTACACAAGCTCCGGGTTTAGCGTGTTCACTCAGACCTCTTCGGCATTGAACATCAGATGAGTTTTGACCACAAACTTATTAAGCCCGCAATGTATCAAAAAGACCTTACACTCAGATATTGATTTCTACAGAAAAATTAAAATGACAAGATTGAAAGTTACTAAAAGGAACATACTAAAAAAACATACACAACGAAAAGTACAAAGAAATCAACCATACGATACATATCTTTAAATTAAGTGCACGTTAGCCCACTAGATGTCTAGATAACAACAAACAGTTGTTAAAACAATAAACAATGTTATCTGTTCTGAGTATCAGCGCTGAAACGTTAACTCGCTATGGAAATCCGTATGCTAACAGTGTTAAGTACTCTAGTTTAACTTCATAGGTAGAACGATGTTATGTGTATAATTTAAATTAAATAGCAATTTTCTAAACTATCATCTACGTTCATATATTTTTAAACTAGGTTTTGCTTGCAGCTTTACTCACGTAAAAGTAAATTTTACCTATTCGCGATCAGTACCTTTGTATTCATAACTACTGTTATAACTGTTGCCCGCAGCTCCGCATGCGTTTTATTTATAATTGTAACTTCTTATACTTCTTATAAGATCAGCTATCTGTTAGTGAAAGTTCCGTGAAAAATGGTTCAAACGTTTTGGAGATAGTACTGCAAACGAAGCCTTGTATAAAAGTTAATCCAAAATAAAAAAAGCTTTAATTACATTTTATAACGTTAGCTATCTGATCTATAGTTAGTTATAACGGATGACAGCTAGTCTAAAATAAAGTAGCCTATGTCACCCGCTGTAATTTTAACTATCCGTCAGTGAAATTTCTATCAAAATCGGTCCAGCCGTTTCGGAGATTACCCGTAACATACAGACAGAGAATTTTTTTTAAATTGTGTTTTTGTTATCAGTATCATGTATACGTTCATATCCAATCAGTAAAAAGTCGTTATTTTGATATTACATACAGACACTTTATTATTTTTATTATATGTATAGATATTGTTATGGACGTGTGCCACAGCTCATTAATAAAAAAAGTACCACAGTGTTTATAAAAGATATAATTTCTTGAAACTTTAATAACCTTAGGTATATTAAATGAAAATATCGTGATTTTTTCTGTTAAATAAGGATCAAGTACCTGAAAGTAACATTACAAAAAATATATCGAAATCTATCCAGTAGTTTTTATATGATGCGTGCACAACGACAGACCTTTAATATATTATTTAAATATATAGAAGAAGTAATAGCATATTGTTAACACGAACCACGAGGGAAAAGCTATTATTTTTTTTTAATATCCAATTAAATTCTCCCCTCGGTCATTTGTAAATTAATGTCATTACCTTTTAAGTCTCGATCTCCAGTGGCTGGAGAAGAGAAATCACTTAGAAAAAAATATCAGTTTTGTATTTTTTAGTAAAATTATATTTATGATATATATTAAATTGAATGCAGATAATTTACTTGTGAACTAGTCTATACTATCTATTTGATTATTTGATATCATGTATTTATGTATCTGTTACATGTATTTTGTACTAATATAGCGTTATAAGTATTTAAACGATTTACATCCATTATTGCCATTTGATATTTACAATACATCTTCCTTACAGTTGACGTCCTAAATCTTCTTCCTAGGACCTAGAATTTAGACTTAGAATAGGATCACTTTTCGGAAGGAATCCTCTAACGTTACACAGATCACCCCACACACGTGCACACAGTAGATACCCATAGTGGTTGAGTTATTTTTCACCCCTTTTCGAGCTGAATTATTTCACACAATTTAGCAGTCAGATACATAATACACGTATGCATTCGTGAAACATACATTTTGTACACATGCAAATTTCACGAACTCATATATATATAAGATGAATAGCTTAGGCATTTTTTTTTATTTTTCTCTCCGTAAGATCCATCCTCGTACTTTAAGGAATATTCTAAAAAAAGAATTAGCGAAATCGGTTCAGCTGTTCTCGAGTTTTGCGCTTAGCAACACATTTAGCGATTCATTTTTATATTATAGATATATATATATATAATATAGATCACTGACTTGCGATACATGTTTATATAAGTACCTTACTATAAAATGATTATATTTTATCATTTTATAAAGTAAATAGAAAATGTACACAATGTTCTGAGTATAGTTGTCTCCGACGTGGTATTATGAAGGCGGGCGTGCATCCGTCGTGTCGAAGGACAGCACGAACGCCGGATGCGACGCATCTTCCACCACGCCAAAGGCATCCGCTACCTACGACATTGCTTTATCATTTACTTTATATATAAAATATTAGAGAAATTTTCTTAACAATATTTTATAAAAAAAGATAAAGCAGTTGGTATTACGACTTTTTTATATACCTACAGTATATATATATATATATACAGTTGACTATCGATAATTTGACACCCAGTAAGCTGAATCTCTCGATACTTTGAATTTTTTACACGGTCCCTTGAAAACTACTCGATAAGTTAAATAAAAGCAATGTTAATTGATCCCATCGTTAATTTGAAGTTGAAGGAATAGTATTTTGCTCGACAACACTGAATAATTTGAAGTCCGGGCTTTCCGTACTCTCTATAATTTGAAACATTTATTATGCGTTTTTTTTTTTTATGTTATAGGGGGCAAACGAACAGGTGGGTCACCTGATGGTAAGTGATCACCGCCGTTCATAGACACTAGCAACACCAGGGGAGTCGCAAGTGCGTTGCCGGCCTTTTAAATATGTGGGCCTCCGGCGCTCTCACTGACCGAACGAAACGCATCAGTGCAAGCACTGTTACTTCACGTCAGTTTTCTGTACTTATATATGTACTTGTACATACATATATAGACCTGTCGATTGAACCCTCGGAACTGACACAAGCGATAATTTTTTCTCAGCTCTCACTACGATCGATAAATTTAACTTGACAACGATAGACTGATGTCGCTCACGTGACGAAAAAATTTCAAAAAAGTCTTTTTCAAAATAAAATATCCTATATGATTGTACAAATATTTAAAATAATAAATCACCCGCTTTGTTTACTTTGTTTTTCTAGTTTACTTGATTTTATCCCCCCTTTCTCGTAGTTATTTAAGTTCTTTTTTTTAAGTCTTGGTAATTTGAAATTTTCCTCTGGTCCCTTAAGTGCCAAATTATCGAAAGTCGACCATACTTTATAGATTATAACAGTTGATCATAATCTCATCTTAAGTTAAATGACGATGTGTTTTCTAAGATGGTAAACACGCTATACCTAGAGAAAGACTGTTCTCAATTGTAACTGCCGGAACACACTTATAGGGTACATGATGACAAATTTTTTACTTCAAAGTGGCGGTTAGCCAGCAAAAACGCTAAAATCATCCTATGGCTTCATCACGATATATTCCTTCAACGAAAGCTCGGGAACATTCACAAGGATTCCACCGACGTCTATTATCATGGTGTCAGAAGAGATGGCTCAATGGTAGCGAGCCCGAAGGTACTTCGATTTCGAGTCTAAATCTCAGCAATTAGCCAGAGCTTTCGGTGATGGAAAATTTCGTGTTGAGACCATAGCCGGTTTTTAGGGTTATTATAAGTTCGGCTGGCTGACTTGATTCGACACTCAAGTTGATGATCTGTCGCTAAGCACCTATAGGTGTGTTACGGTAGCTACAGTTAAAATCCAAGTCCCCTTGAGGTTTAGCCTGCTTACCCTCTAGTACCACATCGTCATTTATCATCAAGTGAGATTGTAGCCAAACGCTTATAACTAATAATTAAAAAACAAACAACTACAGTATACTATGAAATACTGTAATTTTTTGTATGATTATTAACAAAGCAATCAGAGTTATTTTGATTACAAAAAAATTACCATTCATTACCGAAACGTATACATTAGTGTTAAGGCTCTATGGAAAAGTGTGATTATGTATATCTATAAAGGTTATCTATGGACCGTCCTCTATGAGCGAGTAAAAATCAAACATTTTATTATAATCGATTCTAAAGTTTAGTCGGTGATTAAATATAAACAACAGACTGTTCAGCAACAAAACTTTAATAACGTAAATATTCTCTTTCAATTTCAATTTCAACCAAAATTCTAGACTTCTAATTAATATACAAACAAAATAGAAGATGATCTTTTTACGTGAGACACAACTACAAATTATTTTTCTTATCATCCGTCGACGAACAATATAAAAGATATTAATGTCATTACACCCGATATTATTGAAGTGGCTTCTTCGATAAACGTGACAGTAATCGTTTTTATATATACCCACTAGCTTTAATTTAGATTCTACCTATACCTCGTAAATAGTACGTTTTTCTGGAAAAAATGTACGTCCTTTTCTGTACTCCTGACAACGTACATGCAAACTTTCGTAATGACTGTTTGAGTAGTTAAAGTTGGAAAGTGTATCAAACAAATAAATCCACATAGACATGTGAAATATAATTTACCTATAAGTCAACGTTTATTAGGAGCGAGTCACTGCTACACTTTCTATTGATATAGGCAAAAAATTAGAAAGTGTCATTCTTTAATATATAAATATAGTAAAATCATCGAAAATATCTTACAAATAAAGAATATACGAACAAAAGGAACTTCGTCGTTTCTATGATATATAGCACTTTGTCACTAGAATTCCTTATATTTATAGTAGCCATACTATTACTGTATGTTTTTTGAGAACCTATAGTTTTAAATATTTTTAAAGGAAGTTTTAAAATAACTACTTTCTAGGAAATCATTTGTTGATACTTAAATAGCTTTGAGATTCATTGGTTTATACTATAAACGCAATATACGATGTATAATGATAATAATGATGTATAATGTATAATGATAATAACGCATATTATAAAGTGAAAAGTTTAATGTTTTTTTTTTTTTTTATTAACGTGGGGAAATCCCTTATAGATACCCACCCTCCCGGGGGAGAGAATGGGTTATGTCCGATTCGCACGGACTAAAACCCCACGGTGCACCGGCTACCGCTTTAAGTTGGAGCGGCATGGGACCGTGCTAGGCTAACACCATACCGCCCCCAGCAGTCAGCCCGGCGACAGATGGCTGCCGGGCTCCATTCTTATAGAGAGGTGTATGTGCTAACAGACGTCAACAATTAACAAGGCCCGAATGAAAGTGCGGTGCGAGTGAGGACCTGCTTGTTATTCGCTCATACTTATAATATAGACCTTAACAGATATCTTATTTAAAAAATGACTTTATTAATATTCTCATACCGAAAAACTATGATACAAATTGTATATTGTTGTTGTGTGTATTGTCGCTGAAGAATATTCATAAAGGTACTTCTTATGCATACTGTGCCCGCTACTCCACAAGAGTTCGTTATTACTTTCTATTATTATTGTTTTTAATAAATAATTGTGTAATTATCCTATATATTCATATATCTAGACATACCAATTTTCATGGCGATCTGTTAAACGGCTTAAAATTTGACATGATAGACCGATATCACTTTTATCTTGCTTTCTTTTGTCAAGCTTGTAGAAGTGTTCTCCTTTTCTTTGATAAACACATTAATTATCACTTATATATAGTAATCGCAGCTGTCTTCGCCAATTGCATCTACAATTGTATAATTTATAAAGAAACATTCATTTGAGTTGAAAAAACTATAAAACAAATGTTTTTTTAAATTGACAAATTTTTGTATAAACTTCCATCCCTTTGTTTTCACTATCTTAGAAATAAAATTTCCAAAAATCTTTCTTAAGTGCACACATGCAGTGTAAAAGGAATCCGCATGCAATTTTTCACAGTCCTAACCCCAGTATATAGGGCTGTGCGTTGATATCTCAGTTAGTCACTTATTTACCTTTTTAATTACGAAATTTTTTACCAACCAACCAAAATTTACCAACTTACATTAGACCATAAATGTTAAAATACTAGCATAAATAATTCTAGCAAAATCATACATCATTCAACAATAAAGAAAAACATACAGCATTGAAATCATTTACAGAACATTAATTCTCTCATCCTTTTAAGAGTCAGTTGCTTAACTAATAAACCAAGGGGAGAAACCTCTTTCCTCAAACACAAAGTGATAAAATGCAGATACGCTGTTACGAATCACACGCTTCCTATAGCAACATAAATTATAACAAAACGTCAAATAAATATTGATGCTTGATTTAAATTTTCATGGGAACTGAATGTATAATGAGTCAAATAAATATAAGGCCACCGTATATGGAAAAAAATACAGTCGAATTGATAACCTCCTCCTTTTTTGAAGTCGGTTTAATATAAAGAACTGTGGATTTTTCAGAGTTTGAAATCGCCAATAAGTCGTGAGCAGGCGTGGTGATTATGCCCATACCTTCCATCGGGAAGAGGCCTATGGCCCTGCAGTAGGTCATTTAAAGGCTGATGATTATGATGTTGATGTATTCTTAATAAGCTATGCTATCATTCCCGTTAGATCCTTGGATCACACTTCCTACACGTCTATAGTTTCCGAAGTCCACAGTTCTAAAGTTTCCCATGTACCATGGTCCTACAAGAGCATTTCTTAGGGCCAGGTTTCCTCTCAATGTTTTCCTTTACCGTCCGTCGATAGTGTTACCGTTTTAAATAGGTTAATGTGGGTGAATTCTGAAAAATTCTTTGGTACATGGCATTTAATTAGATGGCTCAGAATTACAGTTTCAAAATGATGTCTCCTAAAAAAAAGTTGTTGTTCTAAAAAGGAAGTTTGGAAAGGATAGGGAATATCAAAATGCTAGAAAAAGAAACAAAATCGTTGGAACGAAACCGTGATCTATCATTAGTAAATTAACCAAATAATAATAATAATTAAAAGTACAAATCTAGTAGTAATAACAAGTCGATGTAGTTAATAGCGCCTTCTTAGGTGACGATTTTAATTTCATATTGACCGGCATAGTTAATTTTAGAAAATGAAAGTGTCTTTGGCCACACCAATCCCCGATATATCTGAACTGATTGATTGGTGAGACTTTTACTGATAGATAGACAACTTTCAAAGTATTATATACACTACATCATATTCCATAGAGACTAAGCAGTAACAATAAAATTTAACAAAGATAACTTGCAGAGAGTAAAAGTTTAATAAAAAATAAAAGAATCAACATTTAATAACCCAGTAATAAAACAAGGAATTCTCATGAAAAAAACGAAACTATTTGCACTAGAAGAATATCACAGACTTCAACTAGTTTATTAATATATCCTTTATATGAATTGTAATATTATCGCAACATCATAAAAATAAGCCCTCAAATTTTACTATATTTTTACTATACTTGTTAGTCGATGGTATCCTTTGAAATTACGAAGTTTCAGATTTCGCGACTACTTCATTTTCCAAGTCAAACGAAAGACACAGACCCCTTTGATGTTAAATCTTTATTGATTTTATAAAATGTAAATCACCGTCGTCAAGTTTGTGAAAATTTTGCTTTCGACGCGTAATTTACTTAACGATCAGCACATAAATTAAACCTTTTATTAATGAAATTATTTACAGGCCTCTCGCTATATTCACCAAATACTTTCGAATAATCTACATCGAAACAAAGTATACGTATAATAAATAAACTACCAAACTGTAATCTATATAACATACCTAGTATTACAAATGCATATGCTTTACGACAACCGATCAAATAATATAAACAGGGTAATAAGTATCACACCGTGTCCCGACAATCAAATATATACATTCACAGAGTATATGATACAAGACTTGTGCTAACCCCGATTACGACTGCTTTTCATACGCCATACGTATGTAGTTGCGTTTATATACGAGAGCTAATCTATTTCCTATATATAAATAAAGTCAATTGCCGCATGTATGTTACCGCATCACTTCAAAATGGCTGGACATATTGGACTAATTCTTTTTGTTTTGTTTGTAACTGTTATATTACTCCCATACTTGCGTATATCGACACGAAGTTCTCCTCACACTCCTCACAATAACTGCAGATGTGGGGTTATGCGTTACGCGGATTGCGTGACGATACACGCAGCACGATAATTGGGCCGGCGGTTTTTACGCACATCAAAGGAATTTATCGGACGCTGGCTTCAAGTTATTAGAAAGACACAGATATAGGAAAGTGTAATATGCGTCTTTATCGGAATGATTTTTGACGTTAATTTTAACGCGACAAGTAGTCGAAGCTTCCTCGCTCAGATATGGGAGTAGCATCAGAACAAGGTTTCTATGAAAGAAAATATTTAAAAAATCGTACGAAAAAGTGAACTATTTGTGATAAAAAAAATTCTTTTAAAAAAATGAGTGATACAGAGGACTTTACTGGAGATCTTCAAAAATATCGCCAGGCGTGACAGACTGACATTGAATTGTTTAGTCACTGTTGTCAGTCAGTGGTAGTACTGTAAAAGGAAGATTTGATCTCATTTTCCTCTCAGCACATTCGTGCGAAGCTAGTATGCATCATTATAATTAAAAAATTATCTAACACCCATTAACATTAAAAGAAAATATGAAACTCCCAAAATTAACATTAGGAAAAGCCTTAATAAAACCGTTAAAGTAAAGATGAAACGGTTGATGTAACATTTTAAAATGTCATCTTACGCTTGAAAATCTTTGTCTAGCTTTATAATGACAAAGGGCCAGGTGAGTACTAATAAACAGAATGGCTTTGTCCCCTTAACGAGCTTTTACGTTAAGACTTACCCGTGCAAATATAAATAAACTGCTATTGTTTTGTCCACTATGGGGATGAACCTTTGCTTTTAGCGATCCGTTGATAAATACACTGACTCGCCTCATTGTTTATCTCCTTAATTACTAATTACGTGACGCAACTATGAAATTACCTCGTAATCCTTTATAGAGATTACATCTAAGTAAAGCAGTCAATTTTGCACAAGTCATTTACGTACGTAATTAAAATGGATATGCAGCTACTACAGAGGTATAATAAAAAAATGTAACGTTCTACATTTCCACACTAATATTATTTAGTTCAAAGGACTGTATGTTTGAACGAGGTAGATTTAGGAAACTCCAGTAAGATTTATAATTTACTAACTGATACCAGCGATTTCGTCTGCGTTGTTTAGCGATATATTTTATATATACAAAAAAAAAACTATGAAAACAATATTATTTATCCGTTTACTTTCTTCTCTCCTGCGCATGCATACCTCACCGCTTCTCCACCTCACACATCGATGAACACGTAGATCGCATAGCATGATGTTCAGTACACAAGTTAATATCGAGTCCATAACCTTTTGGTTCAAGACTAGTTCTTACTATCATTGCGTCAACGATTTATTTTGTTTAATTTTATTTACAAAGCAATCTTACAAATTAATATTTATTACAAATAAAAAACTACACAGACATTCGTGTATGTCTATCTTATTTACTCAATACCAAAATTACGATAGTGCGAGTAGTACCGTCAGAATTTTACATTATTTATCCACGCACTTCACAATCGAGTACACAAGGTATCGTTTTGAATACAAAACTCATAGTATAGTCTCCACGTCATACTCCAACAATTAATATATCAAATTCAATACATGGATTATCAATAGTTGACAAGTGAATATTTACTACAAATATAGGAAGATCTATTTAAAATGTTCCATACAATATGTAACACATTTAAGTACAGATGACAAAACTCTTAGATACAGACTTTTGTCGTCAATATTTCACAAAGACCCTTCTTAATATTTAAGTAGTAGGGAAATATTTAGCTTAATGTCGGACAAGCATTTATCGTATGTAATACTTTCACCAAACTCAACCCACTTCACCGCTACACTTAAGTTATCGTCCTTTGACATACAGGTCTGGGTATTATTCGAAAATCCGATGAATATAAGTCACAGTTAAAGCGAAATAGTATTAAAAAAGCAACCAATACAACATTTTAAGAGGGGTTTTCATAAAATCAAAAATACTTCAACTTTTTTTTTTTATACCATATTGATTTGAATATATAAACAAATGTACAGAGATCCGACAGCGATAGCAATAAATAGTTAAAAATTTGTCTTACGAATTAATTGTTTTAAATGAACACATTATCATAATATAACTTGTTAGTACATTTATAATACGAGTAACAACTATTTTTTTTTTTTATAATATAGGACGCAAACGAACAGATGGGGCACCTGATGTTAAGTAATCACCGCCGTCCATAGACACTAGCAACACCAGGGGAGTCGCAAGTGCGTTGCCTGCCTTTTAAATATGCGGACCTCCGGCGCTCTCACTGACCGAACGAAACGCAACAGTGCAAGCACTGTTACTTCACGTCGGCTTTCTGTGAGAGGGTGGTACTACCCCAGGCGAGCCGACCCATTCATGCTGAAACCAGTAATAGCTTCAGCGTAGCTCTACCACCTAAGAAACTAGCTACTGCAACACCTTAAGTATAAATTTAATACCCAACGATATAAGAAAATCTTTGTATTTGTAAAAGACATCCTAAATTTATAGTATTAAAATTTTACAAATTGAATTTATTAAACAATTTAATTAATTTTTAGCTTTTCTGTTTTCTACCTATTTTTTTTTTATACGATTGGAGGCAAACAAACACACGGGTTACCTAATGACAAGTAATCACCGCCGCCCATGGACGCCTGCAACATGAGCGGCAACACAGATGCGTTGCTGGCCTTCGAGGTAAGAATAGGCTCGTTTCTTGAAGGTTTGTGGGTTGTATTTATCGGAAACGCTGCCGCACGGAGTTCATTCCAGAGGACCGACGTACGTAGGAAAAACGCACACGAGAACCGTACTGGAGACGACTTCCAACCATCGAGATGAGACACTGATGGAATTATTATTCATTATTCGAATAGCTCGATTAGAACAAAAATAATTGTGAAAAAATTTGTCAGAATTTTTCATTGTTTGTTATCAGGTTAGCAAATTAACGGAAGTTAGCATGAATGGGTCGGCTCGCCCGGGGTAGTACCACCCTCTCACAGAAAGCCGACGTGAAGTAACAGTGCTTGCACTGTTGCGTTTCGTTCGGTCAGTGAGAGCGCCGGAGGTCCACATATATTAAAAGGCCAGCAACGCACTTGCGACTCCTCTGGTGTTGCTAGTGTCTATGGACGGTGGTGATCACTTACCATCAGGTGACCCACCTGTTCGTTTGCCCCCTATAATATATAAAAAAAAAAAAAGTTTCTTGTCGTCCTTTTCAAACTTAACTAACAAATATCAACGTGTAATAATTATTGCCTTGTTGCTTTCTTTAGCTTTATATGTTTTAACAACGCGGTGTAAGAAGTTAAACACACTAAAGATAGAAGACTACCTCTCAAATGCTGCTGCCGGAACACACCTATATCTAGCGGCTTGGTGACAGCTTTTCAACTTGAGGATGTTAGTGAACTAGGCGTGTTTAGGAAAAGTCCTGCCTGATGATATGGCTTCATCATTATGTTTTTTAATCGAAAATTATAGATGATTGCATGGATTTGAACCTACGTTAATCGAAGCGACATCCAAGAACACTACTTTGTATGTGGTAGAGCTACGCTGAAGCTATTAGTGGTTTCAGCATAAATGGGTCGGCTCGCCCGGGGTAGTACCACCCTTTCACAGAAAACCGACGTGAAGTAACAGTGCTTGCACTATTGCGTTTCGTTCGGTCAGTGCGAGCGCCGGAGGCCCACATATTTAAAAGGCCGGCAACGCACTTGCGACTCCCCTAGTGTTGCTAGTGTCTATGGACGGTGGTGATCATTTACCGTCAGGTGACCCACCTGTTCGTTTGCCCGCTATAATATAAAAAAAAAACTACAACTGAGTCATAATCGCTTCGAAGTCTATATAGAGTCAAACCAGAATAAGTAAGAGTTCTGCAATCTCTTATTTGCTTACATAGGTTTCTCAGTACACCAAGTTTTTCGCTTATAAAATGGCTTTTCTCACCTATAAAAAATTATAAAAATACAACATTTTTGCAGTGATAAATATGTATATATTGTCTAGGTATTACTCATTAAAATTATATGTAGAAGCTTACAAAAAGAAAAAAAAATCTTACACTAATTATTATTTCTTAATGAAATCCGTTAATTTATTCTGCACTTCTGTTGTATATTTTGTATGCGTTTTTCTAGTTACAACATTTTATCAAGTATTGTTTGATCATCAACCCTTTCAATAGACTATAATAGAATTTGATAAAAAAAACAGTGTTACGTAGTTAGTTCGATGAAACTTAAGAATGATTCACAATTAGCAGGTATTAAAGACACACTACTAGTATGTGTACAGACAAGTAGCAATCTCGACTGAGGAAAATTACTGAGGAAAAGACAACTTTCTCTTATAGAGGTTTCTATTTCTCGCTTATAGATCTTTGATGAGAGGGTTAAAACGACGGGACCTGGTAATTCCTCTCACTTATAAAGTTTTAACCCTTATTCAGTTCTGAGTAAGTAACTCAGGTTTGATTACATTAATAAAAATACGGTCCCTTTGAGGAGCTATCACGCCAAAACGAATTTTGCCATTAAAAAAAAGTTTATTTCGTGAATAGCGAAGTGGGTCGATACCAGCTAGTGTAATATAAATGAAATGTAAACCAATAGTGTAATAAGCCGTGGGGATATTATCTAGTACAAAATATATAGGGTGTGTGACCGCAAATATATTTATTCTAGTATCACTGACAATGAGATTCTTAGATGTAAAGTCCCGCGGGAAAAAATGCCACCCTTTTCACAGAAAGTCATATTTATTTAACTAACCGTTACATATCTACTACGCATTACCTAGTCCTAAGCCCTCATGGTCGGTGAGTCCGCCGATGCGGACATCTAACTGAAGTAGGATACCAAAACACAAAATGTTCAAAGGATTACTAAAACGACTACACTTATTATTAAGACATGAGAGAATAATTTTTTTATTCAAGCTATACTTGTTTTGGCGCGTTAGGGAAATATGATGAGAGTAAATTTTTAAGATGCGCGCGCACACCGTCACGAAAAACCGACACCCTGAAGTTAGCTCTAGTCAATATTTTATTCAAAAAAAGTATGTATGTGTTAAATACCTTTTTTCTTTTGTTAGTGTCGTTTTTTCTACAAACGTAGAATAAGGCGAAAAATAAAAAATTTGAATAGATTTTTATCTTGTTACGCCAAAAAAGTATAACTTCTAACGCGTGTACATAAGTACACACACACTTTTTTTCATTTATTTTCATTTTGTGACCTAAACAAAAGTTACGAAAGTAAGCCCATATACGTATTCTGTTCTTACAATGTTAGCACAAATAGATTTAGGCATGAAAATAACCAAAGTACCCAAACGATATATCTTTATATGTATATTTCTTCTGTACGTGTATGTTTGAACTCCCCCTAAAGAATTGTAGTTTAAAGTGGAATTAAGAATGGTTTAAATTCACAGTTGAACTTGGTAGGTAGCGCTGCATGACAAGGTCCTTCGGGCCCTCTAGTATTATGATGTAAAAGACATAACCAAACCTGAGCGCATTTCTGTATAATTACAAAATTTTAATATATCACCTTCATCCATTACAATAAAAAAATAAACATTTCTCTATAGCATACAAAGCGATAGAATCCTACATTTTTTATTTATTTATTGCGTTATAAAAGAATGAAAAAAAAAACAATTTCTTATCAATATTTCGTTACGAATCAAAGTATTTCAAGAATAAATATGTTAGCTCAATCCTGAAACGGGCGACGAGATAGATAGAAAACACATGTATTTTCTTTCATGCGGAAATTTTATGGTAACACATGAAGCCGATCGGTTTCCTGCCACCCGATTCGATTACTATTCCATTTCTCGCGATATCTTTCGGCAAATTCTATTTGTTTATAATCGTCTTGATATACTTACCTCCATGAGTCGTGATCATAACTTTTATGGCTTTATTTAATTAACAATCTTCTCAACATTTAGTCACTAATAAAAAATCACATTTGCCAACAAAGAAAAATACTTTTTATTGTTTCTCGATGGAAGTCCTAAGCATATGTATTATAGTTACAGTATATAATTAGTTCCATAACATTAGAAAGCCTCACAATAATACAAACTTTAACATCTCGTCGAATACTTAACCAAATTAAGAATAATTGACATCTTTATGAAACGTTACATGAAAATTGACACGACACGGATTTGATGGACGTACGTTCGGAATCCTTGCACTTTCGATGAAGGAAAAAATAGCGATGATGGTAGTGTGATTCTGCAGTTGCACTTAAGAGCTGATACTCTTCGAAATTTAGAATGTTACCATCTTTTTCCACGTCGCTATTTAGCATCACGTACGACGGTACCAACGAATTCTTTGGAATTCACTTACGTTTACTAATTTAAATTGGAAACACTGTCGGCTGACGATGAAGGAATATACCGTGAAGAAACCAAACCCTGACAAATGTTCTTGTACCACTACCTTGTGTGGAAAAATCTAGAACTGTGGAAATCTCTGTGCTTGACATCGCTAATACGTCAAGGGCTGACGTGGTGATTATACCCATACCTTCCTTTGATAAAAGGCATATATATAGCTTTGCAATTTGTATTTTACAGGTGGTTTATAATATATTGTTTTACGAATATTTCTATTCTGGTTTTTAAACTGATGTGTGTGTGTGTGTGAAATTTCGCTACAAATTTCAGTTTTATTTCAGGACTTTTTTCAATTGACAATATCTAAAATAGAACACATTTTGATCTTTTTTTTCTTTATCATCGTTTTCTTAGACTGTACTTCAATTCTACAACTATGGTATAATGGTGCTATAACTCATCTGGATGTTAGTTAAACATCTATAACAAAGTTTTACGCAAACAGATATGCAAGAAAGTAAGTTAATTAAACCGTTGTAAAATAGTATTAAAACTAACTAAAATCGTGGTAACGAGAAGCTATACTGACTAAAAAGCTGCCAACATATTTTTCGTAGTACGAGAACACATGCCATGATAAATATCACGCAGTTGACATCGATCAGACCCGCTGAACGGGAATAGATAAATTGATAAAGCATTTTGTAGAATCGACTATGCCGAACATCTGGGACGATATATCATTTGTAGGATAAGGATTAAACAAAACATACCCATCGGTAAAAATAAAAATGTTTAATGGAAAATTATTCAGTCCCGTTTTTTTAATTACCTTTTGCAGAGAAGTAAAATATTTTATTTTTTCTTCTAAAATATTATTACAACTAAAAACTATAAGTACAATAAATGTTATTGAAAATTGGTAATCGATATTTTGTGGTCAGTGTTAACTAAACAGTGGACTCTTTCTTAAATTTTGTTTTTTTTTTAATCGATTTATTTGTTATATGGTCAAAAGATAATACATATAAGTAATTTACTAGCATTTAACGCAGTGTAAGTAGAGGCACCCAACACCAACTATGCTTGTGTTAATTGAACTGCTTGGTGAGAGCAACTAGTGTAGTAGTTGTAGTGTACAACCTAACAGACTACAGCGGCGCGCTTCGCCTGCCTGAGGTTGACACTTGATGGCTTGCTAAGCATAAACAAGTATAATTAAAAAAAGAAAACATATTTTACAACATCAACTTTTACAACAGGCTCTTTTCATTAATGAAATATATATTTGTTGACTTTTATTACTGTTTAGAACTTCGGTAACTAAAATAAAAAAGATATTGCATTCCAAGTTATTTAAAGTCTATAAATATTCATATTTATTATTATTTGTTATGAACCAGAATATTCTATATCAGTACGATAAAATATGTTCGATTTTTGGAAACGTATGTGTACTAGACTGGTGCCGCACAGCTGAGGTGGGATGTAATATTAGACCCCGTGCTTAGTCCTTAGGTGTAGCGAGGATTTCAGAACTGGTATCTGTATTGCTCGCTTCACTTTCGCTCGTGCCACGACGTAGTCAATATGTTTAACAAACTTCAGCGAGGTATCAATGTGGGCCTTCATGTACTGGGAGTACCTCAACCATTGTACGGCTTGCAGTGCGGTGGAAATACGGGTGTAATCTCATGATAAGGGCCGCTGTTTGGCAATATTGACCATCACTTTCCTTCGTTGTAGCCCGTTCGGCAGAGTTATTAAAGTCAGTTGCAGGTAGTCTGCGGCAGGCATGATCGCATGTCACGAGTGCGGCGCTGAGGAAGATACCGCGCAGGACACTCTATCTGAATGTGCTGCGTGGGGAGAACAGCGCCGCGCTCTGACTGCGGCGGTAGGTGGTGACTTGTCGCTGCCGAGCGTGGTTGTGGCCATGCTCGTCAGCGAAGAAGCATGGATGGCCATGGCCTCCTTCTGCGAGGAAGTTATCTCGCAGAAGGAGGCGGCGGAGAGGGTCCGACAGCTGGACCCTCTTAGCCGCCCTCTCCGCCTAAGGAGGATCGGTGGAAGGAGGCGGCGCTTTGTCCACCTCCTTCCCCCTCCGTAGCCGGACCTGAGGAGGTGGGCCGGAGGGCCCATCTCCTCATTGCACAGATCCGGCTGACGAGGGGAGGTAGCTGGTTGTGCACCCAGTCTACCTCCCTATTAGGACGGAGCCCGGCGACCTTTGGTGATAGCCTCAGCACGATCCCATGTCGCCCTAAACAAAAGCGGCGGCCGGTACACCGTGGAGTTTTAGTCTGTGCGAGTCCGACATAACCCACTCTCTCCCCCGAGAGGGTGGGTATCCATAAAGGATTTCCCCACGTAAATAAAAAAAAAAGGTAGTCTGCGGCATATTTGTTATTTCTTGAATACGTGAAATGCGTATGACAGGTAGATGTAGAGGTAGGTAAGGGATATCCCTTCGATTGTCAATATCACTTACCGGTCCCTTAGAAAGGATGCTATTATGCGGATGAGACTCCATGGTACAAGAGACATCAACAGTTCGTATAGTAGGCCCTCATACCATACTCTATCGAACGTCATCTCCATATCCCAGAAAATGGCTGAAAAGTACTGCCCTCCGTTAGCGTACTCGGATATCTGGTAGATAGCCCTGCATAGCTGCAAGGTAGTTGAATCCTATTTGCGAAACCCAAACTACACTTCCGTCGGTGGTTGGTAGAGTATCAGGTACCGCAGAGAGAGTTTCTCGTACATCTCGGTGATGAAAAGAGTAATGGGTTGATTGCTTCCAGACTTGCTTACATTCTTTCATAGTTTGAGTAAGAATTCGTTTGGTTTGGTCAGTAATTTGAGTAGAGTAAAGTGACTCATCCTAGCTTCCAGGTCTCGGGGTCCGATCACAGTATGCCGTTATATAAACGTAACCTAGCCGCAATGGTCTTAAACGGCAGATGGCGCAGCGCTAGGTTCGTGGTCCACGGCCGGGGTCTTTCCTTTCTATTTAGAGGCTAAGACTTAATATTTCTGTCGGTATACAAATAATTATTGACGGTCGTCGGGACCTTTACACAACCGATCTTAAATCAATTTACTGTAACATATATAATACTAGCATATATCTCCACGTTATTTTGGATAGAAAAATGTTGTGGCTTTGCGTCAAGGGTCTTACAAAAATTTCATAACCTTATTCAGGTACAGTTACGTACACGCACATCTAATAATTGTAAATTCATGACGCCTTATATTACCTCTACAGCGTATTCCCAAACTAAAGCTCAGTGAGATAGTGTCATTTATTAGAGGCGTATTATAATTAAACTAATCTATCGAAAGCGTATGTATTAACTATTTCCAGCTTACTTTGACCTCTACGTAAATATCTTCTTCGTTTGTGTGATAGTAGGGAAGGTGGGTTCTACGTATTTTGGTTATACATTATAATATGCTTGTCTGATCTCGTAGAGGCACCTTCTTGTAGTGGCAGGCGTCTTTAATTAATGTCTCTGAAACTACACAAGATACGCATTAATGTTAGATCAAAAGGTAAATTTCATAAAAATTGTAAATTATGTATTCAATTTCGACTTTTATTTACACTAAAATTTAGTTCATTAACTCTATCTTACTGCCTTAAAAATGGTTATTAAAGTATTTACAACACAATTAAAAAAAGCTTATTTTCCGTATTTCGATAACTTTATTTTCCTCTCTGTTAATTTTATTTAAGAAATATCTTTACGTCAGAACCACTGAACATAAAACTATGACTATTCCATGCGAAATTTGTTCGTAAATGGTTCTAGACTACTATTGTTTTCGATTGATTCTGCCATTCTTAACTTCTAACAAAGCGGGTGGAAGTTATCTAGTTTAACTAAATAATTAAACCTTTGTTTTACTTTTTGTCACATACTGAATACATTGTTAGTTGGAACGTGTGTGCTTAGCACAGAAATGGAAATTACCAATTTCTGTAGGATCTTCCCAAAATACATCGACGGGTGGAATAACTAGAGACTAATAAAGATCAATATTGGTATATCCATTTTTATGTACCTTGACGAGTACAGTGTGAGCCATCTTGGATTATCTTTGTCGGCCAGGTACTTAGCTAGAATGGTGGGGGCAATGAACATTATGACGTATAAATATTATGATTTATGCGATTATACATCATATTAGTATAAAACTTCTATCAGCGTTACCGCTCGAGTAATTTTATTTTTTGTGAATGTGATTTTAACTATTTGGTTACTGCTGTATGAGTTATGCTTATTTTTGACTGAAATGACGGTGTGTCATTAAAATATATATATGACCCATTTTCTCAACCTATTAGAGACAATTTCAAGTATTATCTTCAAAGACAAGTACAAGAAATTTCTTAGAATACTCTATTTGTATTAACCACATTAATTAGAAAATATGTAAAAACGTTTTTTTTCTGTCATGTTGAAAATTTCGAATTGTCGCTTCTAGAAGGCACGGTGGAAATATTAAACCTGAAAATTGTCCGTCTCTTTTCTGATCCTGTTCTACCTCTCTACCAAATGTAATTTCAATCAAATCAGAAGTTTAGTTTTCAAAATATACATATGAATATTCGCTATTACTTAGGGCTGATTAAACTCTTATTTTCTGTCGTCGGTAGCCCCAAAATGGTACCAATATTAATGTGAAACGATCGTTCCATATCGTAAATACAAAAGACACTCAAATATATATAAAACCGCATTTTAAATAAATGGAAAAAGTATTGCGTATTTGTTTAGAGTTACCCGATATTCACTTAACTAGAAGAGCGAGCGAGAAAGTATATATTATTATACGCCTATGTACATAAATAATTATATACTGTCTCTAGCTCATTCCCGCCCACTTTGTCTGGCATTAAAAAATGGTAAAGGGTCGATTCATATACAAAAAAAAGTCATATACGAAATTTCGCATGAAATACCGATATACGAAGGAATTGTAATTTCGTCATGTATTAAAATGTAGTAAATACTTATATGAAAAATGCCAAGAACAACGCTAGACAACATTAGTACAGAAAATTTACATAACTCTAACGGCTTTTACGACATTAAAGAGGTAAGTAATTTCAGTCAAGTCGTACTCACGCCTATGAAAACTTGTTCATAGCTGAGGAGTTAACTCAAAGTGCATTATAACTTCCACCTGGATACCGGTGAAGTGACGACTTAAACAAGGATGAGTCTGAAAGCTTTCGAATCTTTTCTCTTTGCACAAATATTTTACGGAATAATGAAACAACAAGATTTAGTTAGCTCGACTGCTCCGTTGACTTTTGTCCCATAACTTTTAGAATTTATTTTATTCTATATTCAATCCTAACTAATATTGTAAATGCGAATACAACTTTACATGTTTGTTTATTATACATTCACGTCTTAAATACTTGACCGACATATCATTTGCATACAGGTGGTCAGGGGTAAAGAAAATAATATAGTTCCTCAGAAATAGGTCAAATTTACATTAAGACACGCGAAGCCACGGTAAATTTTTTTCTCTTTTTCGAACTGTCTACTCTGTTGACCTGGCAAGGCCTCTACAGTTTCACCGGACTACTAAGGGGACTCACCCGATTGTACATAAGCAACCAGCACAAGGGCGCTCTAAAAGCACGATGAAGTTGTAAAGGCACGTTAGGCCAACAGCGTTTAGTCAGTTCGAAAAAAAAAGCGCACGGCACGCCTCGGCTTGGACTGTCACCGAATATCCCGAGTCTAACTAAGTTCAGCTAAACTAAACTAACTATTATTTAATACATATATGAATTCGTGAAACATACACGTGTACCAAGCATGTATGTTTCACGAACTCATACATGTACGAGTATACTAAGTTAATCTAAGCTAATTCCGTTCGAAAAAGGGATTAAAAAAAACAAACCTAACCACTATGTGTACCCGCATGTGTGTATGTGCACGTGTGTAGGGTGATCGGTGTTGAGCAAGGCACGGTTAAAAGCAAGTAAAATTATATTTAATCGAAATAGCTCTATAGGAAATTTACTTACGCAATATGACAATAGTTTAACAATCAAAAATTAAGTAGCTTCATTTTATTACTACCGACGATCGTTAAATAACTTATCGTAATGAAGGATTGTGTATCTAATGGGTCATTGCTATTGTTTTAATTGTGAATTAGCATCACTATTATTTGTCACATAGCGTGATAATACAGTTATTTTTCAGTTTTTATTGTCACATGATATACAATACTTTAAGTAACTAACAATTCCACGTCCGCAAGTTCCTTGCGGAGTACCTTTTTTTGTAATTCTATGTTACGATACGGCCGAAGTAGCTAAAAAAGGGTAACTCGGGTAGTTGTTCTGTTTAGAAATGTATTTTCTTTAAAATATAACACGTTTTCATTTATCTTTAGTGAAATAGCAGTGGTAAAAAATCACTGTTATACGATTATATTAAAATAGCCTAATAAAAAATTTTAAAACAGAAATGAAATCACGTTAAGAATGTTAAATGCTAAAAATAGCTTTCAAAATTATTATGACATTTGTATTGCAGACGATATTATATAATGTTGTCTATGATTACTTAATCAACCAATAATCGCTAGTAATAATTTGATAGATGTCATCCTTATAGTGTTACATATAGCAGTTATTTATTTAGTTATTTTTATGACTTTATCGAATAACTATGTTCGCCTAACTTTTCATATATATTTTTTTATGCTTCACATAAATTTACAGTATTATACACACGTAACAATGTGAAGTAATTTACTTTCATTCGACTAGGCCTAGTCGAGGCAATAATCGTGTCTCCATTGCTTCCCATTGTTCGGAATACACGACAAAGCCATATAATATACCTTTTTGTCGTCCCGCTTTTAAGAAAAAAAAAGTCCTTTTTAATATCGTCCCTACACCGAAAAGGAATTCAAAGAGAAAATATTTTTTTACCTAAAACATTGTATGATGTATGTACATCATTATTCCTTTGTCAGCTAAATATCACATATTTTAGAGATTTTATTAGTAAAAAAGTCATGAATGAAAAGATAGAAGGTTACTATTTGAGTCAAATACTATCAGATCGCACATGCTACTAGAGTTGGTTATTATTACTAGAACTAATTATGTAATGCATTATTACCACACAGTATTTAACAAATTATTGAAGATATAATTGATATAGTAATGATTAACCGTTGTCTGTTATTATTATTTACAATGCCAATGGTCAACATGTGTTACCGCAATGTGCGAACAAGCAAGCACCAGAACCAATAGGTGTGAAAGGGAGAGCAATTTGCGTTCCTCATGGTTAACTCCCCAACGCGACATACCAAAACAAAAACCGGGTACTATACTTCACTACATATTATAAAACAAAGTCGCCCATCGCTTCTGTCTGTCTGTCTGGATGTTCGCGATAAACTCAAAACTACTGAACGGATTGTAATGCGGTTTACACCAGTAGATGTAGTAATATACGAGGAAGATTTAGGTATATCATTTGTCAAGGTTTTGTGTAAATTGGTTGAAAAATAACGATAAATTTTGGAAGTATTGGAAATTAAATTCAAGTCAAGCCGCTTGGGAGCTTTCATCGAAAACGCTGCCTAATTCTTTTGAGATATAACAAAACAATGTATAGTGAGATATTTCTCTTTTATAGATCTACCAAAAAGTCTGTGAAGGCATATACCTATCTCTTAAAGATAACTTACCATACCCATTTGTCTACTTAAAAATGGTCACATACAATGAGGTAATCCGAAGACTATTTAGATGAATACAGTATTAAGCCTTATCCAATTAAATACATTGGTTACCTTAAGCATTTCATGCACATAAGTATATATTTTATTATTGTCAGGGCAGGACAATGTCCGCCGGGCCTGCTAGTCTACAATAAAATACCTTCATGGAGTCTATAAAAGAAGATAATTAAAAAAATATCGTAAGACCTGAATACCATTGCTTTCCATTAGCCGATAGACTGTCTGTGCTATGGTAAGCAAGCTGTTAGAAAATAATGAACGTATTGTGCTCACATTGTACGTTGGTCGGTCGCGGGGAGCGGATGACGTCATTATCCGAGGTCTCGTCGAGTCAGCTGAACTGCCGCCAATGTGATATATAGCTACTAAATCAGATTTATTGGTGGTTTGCGCTCGATTGTACTTCCGTCAGATTATGCGTAGCATATATTAAGGGATATTACAACAAAATCTTACGTATATAAAAATGGATGTTTTATATATGTAAATAAAATTGATAAACTCTATCACTGTTTAACCGACCACCATAAAAGTTGCTAATTGACATAAGAAAAAATAGGGAACAATATACAATGTTGTCGCGAATATATCTGAGGTGGTCGTACAACAACTCTTTTCGCAACATGAATTATTTAATTCTATTTATACACCATAAATTGAATAGTACAAATGTTGTTGTGGCTCGTTGACTCGTCGCTCGTAGAGTCGTTTGCCGTAGGTATTACTGTAATTTGTTATCGCCGCGTATCTCTTATCTTAAACCTTTCGAACTATTTATCACTATTTCCTGTGTCTGCACTGATCAGACGCTAGTCAGTCTCTGTCCGTTCTGATCAGATGCTATACAGTCTCTGCCTTATCTACCGTTTGTATTCCTTATTTAAATGCCTCGCAGCTGGGATCCGCTAGTGAGCGCACTCCGCGTGTGTGGCCTCCTCACGTATTATTTGTCAACCCGACGCGCGACGACACCCCCAGGGTAGTGCTCGCGATAATACTGTTAATGAATGGACCCAATGATTCCATTGTCCATTTCGTTTTCTACGTATGACACCATTCTGTGCCCTATATATGTATGATATCCTGTGCAACAAAACTTATCCCTAATAAATTACGTGTTTTGTCTATTGTTCTTATAATCAATCAATGTTCAATGACAATGTTCTTACTCACAAAAACTTATAACTAACACATTGTATGTCTCTAAATACTTGGTAATAACAAAAACTATCACATAAAACGAAATATCCCGCACATGGCTCGCTGTCCGTAGCAAATGTATTGATGTAGTTATTATTGAGAATTGTAGATCCACATCGTTGAATACATCACACTCCTGTAGCTCTTTCTCTGGGTAAATATAATATAATTATTCATTTTTCATTCATAAACAAGAGGCCAAGTTAAAAGCGAAAATCTATTTATAAGCAAAAATGAAATTTGTTTTAGGCATCAATATGTGAATTTTGAAGTTTGGCCGCGAATATCTAGATATTATACGTAAAAACATTCTTCAGTTATTATTGCTCACTTTTCTCTCTAAAGTTACAGCTCTGACATATGTTATCTAAATGCAGCTCATATCCCATATTTACCACAAACCGTCCTCCAGTCCTCCGATCGATATCCCTTTGCAATTTCGGGCGAGGTATGACACCTTATGAATTATAATGCACACGCATATAAACAGCACGCAACGTTTCACTCGATTTCACAATTTCAAAGACATGATTATCTTTTGTTTCAAGAAGAAATATTGTCCTTTTTATTTAGAAATCCTCTTTATCTACTAGATAGCTTAGACCGACAAAATATTGAACAGAAAATTAACCCCCGCCATATACCAAATATTTTTTTCGGTATTCGCATACATTCACTAAACTGAGCTGGTAACAGCTTCGGCTGGAGGTGAAAGAAAACATCGCAGGGAAAACTAAATACTTTACAAATGTTCTTTTAGTATAACTATTATGTCGGGAAAAGTAATGAAAAATACTCGTAGATTTTTCCGGAAGCTACGATTACTTTCTTATTTGTTTTTACTAGCTGTCTCACCCGACATCGTCTGGGTGTGCTCACGAAAAAAAGTGAGTACAAATCTTTCCTTTACAGAACGACTGTGTAATGAAAGAACATGTGAACTGAACAACTGAACATCAAATTTGTCGACCCGAGTGGCTGATTTTTAAAACCGAGATCTCAAAATGGCGGATCATATTTTATTTTTTAATTTTACCACATTGTACATTATAAATTTCATGTTTTAGTAAAAAAAAAAGTTCGTACAAATGCAAAAATAATTTAAAAATACATTGTACATAAATTTTACAATACATCATTTATTATTTTTTAAAGTTTTGTAATAAATCGGGTATTTTTAAGCATATGCTGCCAAGAGTATGTTGGCCTGTGCCTCGTGAGCTCTGCATTCGTTTGTACGGAACTTAAACCTATATGGATTTGAACAGGTCAGGGGTTTTTATATGAAGATTTTTTATCCCATATTTTCGATTTGTCCGTAAGATTTTTCAAACATATTCTTTCATACAAACTTTGCCTTGACAATTACACACAACAAAAATTAATTAGCAAAATAAGTGCAGCCAATCTGAAGGCACACATAAATACATTCAACAACATTTAAATGCATAAGCTTATATAAGTGACGACAATTTGAAAATTTGAAGTACTTATTTGAGTTACAAAACAGTGGTCTCACAACACACGCGTACACGTGTAAAAATTGGTTATCTTAGGCGTATTTTCTGAATTCAAAACACTGTAATTGATATCAATGGTAACATAAAGTGAATCGTATCTCACTATACGCTTATAATATGCGAATGTCGGAAACCGATAAATCATTTCCAGAACAATCTGTTGACACCCGAACGGATTCAATTATATTTGAATTATAACTCTGTGATGTCGAACGGTGCTGAATATACCTACCTATACAAGGTTTATAAAATTGACACTATGGACAGGAAGGTAATTAAGTATAGTATACAGCATACTCTTGTTTATAAAAGGCCATACAACTTAACTATTTCCTATGATACTATTATACATTGTAAAATACATCATAAAGTTTAAAAAATCTAGACAATACGTGACCATGAATCTAATTTAACTATTTCGGTATATTAAAAACTAACTGATACCCGCGACTTCGACTGAGTCGTTTAATGTCTTAATTACATACTTTTGAAATTTTAAGGGACATGTGGGAACCATGTCAACTTAAATGTATCTATAGAAGAAAAACACCACTCCAAGACTCCGCAAGAAGGGACAAGCAGTGAACTCACTTAATTCGCATAATCCTGCTGTTTGGCAAGATGAGTAAACTCTTTAAATTGCAAACCGCTTAATTAGCTACAGTTCGTACCAGACCGAAACTCGAATTGGCAAACCAGTTTTATTTGATGATATTCCACGACAGGTACGATAGCCTAAGTGAGGAATCAAGTACAGAATGTAAATCCTCGAAGGGAGATTGTTGTCGATATCACACGACACCATCAATATATTCGACACGCTGTCCTGGGCTTCTGTGAGGAGACATTTTACTATTATGAAAATCTTAACCACGGCCGCCGCATAATCTGAGCGTATCTCAACGAGAAGTACGAGGACTCCTCTCGCCTGTCTTTGAGATATATCAAGCGCCGTTTACATAGTACTGCACAGGTACGATAAGATGTTGAGTTACTACACTTCTACATAGCGTTAGTGTTCTCCGTTACGCGAACAATGTTGATACCATAGCGAGGTAGAAGTTGCACTGATTTTAAACCCACTGGAGAGCAGCATACGGCGTCAGTTGGACCCAGCGTTTGAAATTAGAAATGTAGCTACATATCAATCTTGTAGCCTAATTAAAAACGCGCGGCCAGTACACCGCTGTTGCAATCATCACAATCACTCTGCACAATCTCAATTACAATTATTATGCAACCTAGGATGAAATATTATGGCCTTATCCTAAAGATATATTGGCCTGGACCTAGACACCCACCCAATATTAATTGATAGAGTACTCAAAGGCAGTTTTATCCAGTATCCCCATCCCCTAGGTGCTATGATATGAATGACACGACTATTGCGCAATATCGGGATTCCGTTTATCGAAATGTCTTTATAAGAATCATTGATTCATTGCCCTTTATGAAGCCCATTTACTAGCTGAAGATCTGACAGCCCATAATTCCATGACTGCATTTTCTTCGGAGTTTATCACATCTTAGAAGTAATTCTCGCTTTGTAACTAGTCGTAAATAACTACGCGACGTTCCTTATTGTCTTTAATCGAACAAATATAGCTATTTAATGCTTACAGATTTTCCTTTATGGTTTGGACATTATTAGATGTTCTAATATTGCCGATTTAAAATAACAGAGAATATCATTTTCGATTCAATAGAGAATACAATATTTTAAAATAATGTAATCAAAATAGGGAAAATAAATAAGAAATTTGTTATCATGCCAAATGAAAAAAAAAATATATTGTTCTTCTAATATTATTTTTGTGTAAATAAGATTGTTTTATTTAGTATCTAATTAATTTATGAAAGTTACACAATTCATTAGCTATACAATTAATGTAGTAATTTAAAGTATATATAAATAACTGCAAATATATAACACACTAATTTTAATAAAACGATTACATTTTGAAAACACCGTATTAAAAGGATCATATTCCTCATGACCAGAAATACAATATTCATTATAATAATTTAGAAAATATAAGAAATATGCAATAATTTTTAATCAAACCGAATATTTTGACGAAACTCAGGACCGATAGAAACACAATATTTGGAAATGATTTTACGATAAAAATATTTTTTGTGAGTGTGAATATAGCAAAACAAGTTGTAAGAATAATAAGAAATATAATTTCGTTCTCTTCTCCTGCTGCCGAATAGAAACGTGCTCTGATAACAATAGTTCATAATTAGTAAAATTACAAAATATATAATTACAATTAAGTACACCCATTTTTAGTGTTTTTATTTCTGCGCCATCTATTCTTTCTTACTATAACTATAACACAAATAAGTTTACTGCAAAGTCAGTAACTAAACTTATAGTAGGTCAACAAAAGTATTCAGTAATAATGTATAGATGGGGTTAAACACAAATAATATTTCGTCTTAGGTTCGGGAATAGAAACTATAGTGCTATACATATTTACATACCAACATCGGATGCTTCCAAGATACTGTGTAGTTTATTTAAATTCCCTGCTTAGTCGTTATTTTATTTTTACTATGAGACTGAAGTATCAGAAATTTAAAAGTCCTTAAACAAATTAAAAAGAAAATAATGATAATAATGACTACATTACACATAAGATATAATGTAGTTACACATTATTTTTTTCATTATTACCGGTTCTTATAAAAAATAAATAACTGATCACGTATCTATAGATATTAATTACATTACTTGAACGAGCTAAGAGATGGCTCTGTCTTAGAAATTTGTAAAATATTTGAAGACATCACTTGTTATAAAAAACATTAATCATATTTTAATTACCAGCATAATGCTATATTTCAGATGAACTTTATTTCTTAACAAATACTGACAACTAAATTTATACCTTTTCCCGTCAACACTCTATTTGTATATTTTATCTTTATCCACTTCACGTACATTTTTAACACTCAGGGCTTAAGTGAGAAATCCTTCGAAGTATGTAACAGATGTCTCTTAGAGACAACCAATAAGTTAGATAAAATTGTATAGGTATAGCGTATTTACCATCTTAGAGCACATCGTCATTTGACATTACATGAAATTGCGACCAAACGCTACAAGGTATAAAGTTTGATAAGTGTCCATTTACTATATACTTATGATTTTTTTTTTAGGTAAAGGTGATTGTTCTTGGATTTGAATAAGCTTCCAAAGTGCACAATTGTAATTTTACTGTATTTTTCAGAAATTGTGTACCTTATTTATCATTACACTTTTTAATAGGTACTAAGCAGTAACGATAAAAGCGTATTGATATGGGAATTCTGTCTCGCGGCTTTTTTAACTATTTACGTCGCACGCGGGGTCGATTTGATGTCGAATAAAAATAATTCGTTATCAGCTCTTCAACTTTTTCGATCGGTTTTCGAGATTTACAAGAAACATCTTTTTTTTGGTATAGTAAAATTCAAAACGAATTAACGTTTGATTACTTCCTGATTCTTAGGAGTCAACGACAGAAAAAATAATATGATGATGGTTTATAAACGAAAAGAGCACTTTTAAAAGGTGCCACTCACCGAATTCTGTCAGAAAATGATACTCCTCTGTGACTGCAATTTTTTGTAGTATTAGAACAATATGAAAAAAAGGTCTGTGTGCGATTCACACACGATAGAAGTGAAACTTCAGTAAATCGACAAAAGAATAAGATGAATATATATAACAAGGGTAGAATAATAACAAAGTTTATTTGTTTAAAAATGAAAGTGTTTTGATTAATTTTAAAAGATATTTTATATTTTATTTAACATATGTTACATAATTTATTGGTCAAGTTCCATATTTTCAGTTTCAACAAACAAGATATAAAAATAGTCACAAACACCGTTAAATAATAACACACCACGCTGACTTCTTACTAAAAAGCTGTAATACGCAGCCACATACAGTGTACAGTAGTACACGTACTTTTCACATATACTAACATACGTTAAATACTGAAATACAAGCAAGTATTAAACAGTGTGCAATATACATACACACTGACATTTGCTCTCTCGCTCTGGCTCACTAATTACAGGCGACTGTGCTTAGAAGACGGGAGTGGGGATGCTACGAAGCATGGCATAAAGAGGAGAGGCCGATAATGTAAAATAGTATGTATATTTCTTTCTCATTCTTTGCTGGCTTCATCCTACACATTTTTATATTTGTATCTCTTACTTGTCGTTTTTTCCGTTGCATCCGGTTAGAAATCACAACGATACTAAAGAAGGCTTATAAGGCAAGGTTTTTTTAAATATTTTTTGACGAACTGTCTACACTGTTGACCTGACTAGGTCTCTACAGTTTCACCGGACTACTGGGCAAAGCAAGGGAAACGTTTTCATCAGTACATTATGAGCTTCGAACAACGTTATCGAGGACAATACATTGAAAACATGATGGTATACTATATTTGGGATTTATTGAGAGAAACTACTTATGAACATAAAAGAAAAACTAAAAGGGTGCACTTTTAAATTACTTTCCACTTTTTTATAAGTTATTTTGATAGTAAAACTTAATAAAAATAATAAACTTATTTCTTTGAATGGTTCTTTAATTAAAAATTAAAACTACAGACTTAGCAAAATATCGTTCACTCGGTCTCTTAAATACAAAAGCAAATTTTTTCATGTCATATATATTTTTTCGTCTAATTACAACCCAAAATATTGAAATTTTATGCTGTAAAGTCAAAATCAAACTTTGTGTTGACCCGTGTGATCCTATAAAATCTATACGTTATTTTGTACTCTCCCTATTACATTTGCATGAATAAAAAATGGTAACCCTGCTCCAATGCCCATTCAGAATTCACATAAAAACGAAACCACTTAAAATAATAACCTTACAAGTTGACACTTAAAAGCAAGAGACCCGATTTATATTGTATACTTGGTTAACAAACAAATGTTAAAAAAATTCTGTCCCACCAGGGGATAGTGCAATGAAAACAATTCCAAGGATGGAAACAACACTTTAGTTTCATATTACAATTTAAAGCGAAAAACACGTGCAAGCCTTATGCAAATTCTACAAACATTCTCGGAATGTCGAATACGTATAAGTGTTGATTGCATAATCACCTCAGAAATAAACACACCACTGACTGAAATTCTAGTAATGCCTACTTTGATAAAATGTTAATGCAGCTTATTGTGCAATGAGGATTGCGAAAGTAATAACAAATTTCTAGAGTATTATAGGTATTAACTCAAGTGTATTATATACCTATACTAGCAGGTCCGGCTGACGTAGGCTTGCCCTAATAATAAAAAAAATATAGATATGTGCATGAAATGCTTAGGTAACTAATATATTCAATTTGATAACGATGAATATTGTATCCATCTAAATATTCTGCTAATTACCTCATTACATGAGACCATATTTTTAAAAGATATATGGGTTTAGTAATCTATCCTTAAGTCCTGGAGGGGAGTTGGAGAAGTTAATATTATATTAGGAGACCCAGTGTTTAATGCGGCTCCCTTGCCATTTTCGGACTGAAATAGGTCACGTAACACAGTAGTCAGATACCAAATACACATATACATTCGTGAAACATGCATGGGCACACATGCATTTTTCACGAATTCATATATGAGTATTGTATGGATAGATAGCTTAGCTAGCTTAGTTAGTTCGGGAATCCGGCGACAGCTCAAGCCGAGGTGCACCGAGTGCCCTTGAGATGTTTCGCCTAAAAAACAATCGGGTGAGTGCCCTAAGCGCTCCCCTTAGTAGTCCGGTGGAACTGTGAAGGCCTAATAAGCCGGCAGTGGCAATGCGGCTCGGATAATTTATAAGTTTGTTTCCTTAATTTCTAAATATGAGAATCAACTTTAATGATACATGAATCCAACGGAATTACCTTACGAGGCTGGCATAGTAATCAAGGATGTACTGAAGCCTCGTTAAAATCAAAAGAAAAAAAAGGATAGGTATATGCCATCGCAGACATTTTTGTACATCTATAAAAGAGGAATCACTATGCATTGTTTTGTTATATCTCAAAAGTATTAGGCAGCATTTTCGATGAAAGCTCCCAAGCGGTTTGACTTTTTCCAACAATTCAAACAAATACCGTTATATATTAATCAATTTACACAAAACCTTAACTAATTATATATCTAAACCTTCCTCGTGTATTACTCTATCTATTTGTGAAGGCCGCATTACAATCCGTCCATTCGTTTTTGAGTTTTTCGCGAACAGACAGACAGACGCGACGGATAACTTTCTCTTATAATATGTAGTGTTAGTGATAAATGCGCTAAGAATTAGTTATGATATTATTAATCAATTCCCTGATTAATAATAATAATATTTTAATATCGAACAGAAATGTATATACACGGCATTAAAAAGGTTAACGATTTTAAACAACTTTTGCCAGTTTTTGATAAAAATATTCAATTTACTCGACAGTATACGAACATTCTAAAACATTGTATTGTGGCCAAGCTAAAAATAATAAGTTATGTAGTATTATAGAAATGTCTAGAAAAACTAACTGGTATACATTTTGAATGAAAACACTATTTACTTTTGAGGGATTAGAATAAAAGTGTTACAACAGTTCGCGACCTGACTCATCTCTATAGAAGATTTGCTGGCAATCAATTTTAAGTATTTCTTACATATTATATATGTTAGTACATATTATACATATTATATAAAATAATAGCACCGGGTTAAATTGTGTTCTCCATGTAATTTTCGACATAATTCGATAAACACAAACTTTTATGACGTTAACGTAACATTAGAATTTAGCAACTAAGCTTAGTTTAGCTTAGAGAAATCCGCGGTATCCGCGGCAACAGCCTAAGCCGAGGTTCCGCCACTTTAGCACCCTTGAGCTTGTTGCCGAACGGTGAAGTGCCTTAAGCGCTCGTCTTATCAGCCCGGTGAAGCTGTGAAGACCCGTCAGACCAATAACGAAGGCAGTTCGAGAAAAAATCGATAAATATGTATAGAGATATTTACAAATATGAAACGAATGACTTTCTGTCAGAACAAAAAACGAAAAGAAAAAAAAATGAGAGAAAATTTGCAATGTTGTTTAACTACCTTAGCATCACGTTTTTTTTTTTTTTTATGTTATAGGGGGCAAACGAACAGGTGAGTCACCTGATGGTAAGTGATCACCGCCGTCCATAGACACTAGAAACACCAGGGGAGTCGCAAGTGCGTTGCCAGCCTTTTAATATATGTGGGCTTTTGGATACGTTTCCTTAGACCCCTTATTACATCTCATAAGCGCAACCCCCTTTCCCCCTATAAGTGAGAACGTTTTTTTGTGGTCGACCGGGGGGCCCCCCCAACTAGCTACTACTAAGCTATTTAATAGCCTTATTGTTATTAAATTTTACTTTGTCTCTTAAAATATAAGAAGTCGTAAATGGTTGCTATTATGCAACATAATAATCTCTAATTATAAATATCTATCTATGTATAATAATAAATCTCTTCTTCATAAACGTTTCAAACTAAAATTTCAATTAGTATAATGTTTATTATAACGTTTTCACTATAATCTTCCTAATAACATTGTATATTAAAAACGAATGATATATACCTAAAATAAATTAGATTCCAGTACCTTAAAATTAGTAGTTTACGAACAGATTTCACAAATATCTAATTATATAACATGAGTAACAAAACTCTTGGATCGGATTCCACGAAATATTCAACATGCCTATAATAATATCATGACTTGTATAATTCATATAAAGAAAACATTCTTAGAATTCTGTTGTCTCAACTTGCTTGATGTGAACATTCTCTTCCATCAATGTAGAAATAGTATGTAAATAGTATCGTACTGTGACGTAAGCTGTTATACCTTTGTTTTAGATGGGGAAATGCCTCAACTAGGGTTGCCAGCTATACTTCATATAACGTGTCCTACTTTATATTTGACATACGAGTATATACTTTGTTTGGAATAATTACAAAATATTTCTTATTTACTCTCAATAATCACGACCTCCGGATTCACTGTTTTCTGATATATTTATTAAAAAATGATTTGTTAATTTATTTGAATATAAATTTGTAACCTAATATTATAAAAATAGTTATGACACTTTCAAAGATGAAATTATTAGCGTGTCCTAAAAACATAAAAAACGTATTCAAGGAAACAAAAACATATGAAAAATACTTTTTTCTTGCATATACGTACGTTATTTTTTCTTGTTCAAATAATTAAATACTTAATTATTGCCAAAAAAAAAAGAATTGGCAACCCTACCATTCACGGATACCAATCCCATCGGGCAATAGACGGTGATTTATGTCCGATTCGGACAGACAAAAACCCAACGGTGCCGTCTCATACACCTTTTGACCGGAGAACAGGGACTGTCTACAGCATTGCGTCTGCGCCCAAGCTCTTTTATACCTATCCTTACAACACTTTAATATCAATATTTGTAAGTACAAAGTTTTATTAAAATCCAGACATGCCTACGGCGCAAGTCTGGATTCATCTTTTTTTTACAGTTTTCCTGATGTTAAATGTCTATGTGATATAAGACAATAAACAGGGTAGACTTAGGGAGATCTGACTCTCAAGTAGGTGGTAGAGCTATACTGAAGCTATTACTGGTTTCAGCATGAATGGGTCGGCTCGCCCGGGGTAGTACCACCCTCTCACAGAAAACCGACGTGAAGTAACAGTGCTTGCACTGTTGCGTTTCGTTCGGTCAGTGAGAGCGCCGGAGGCCCACCTATATTAAAAGGCCGGCAACACACTTGCGACTCCCCTGGTGTCGCTAGTGTCTGTGGACGGCGGTGATCACTTACCATCAGGTGACCCACCTGTTCGTTTGCCCCCTATACTCTAAAAAAAAAACTCTCAAGTACAACTGCCGAAGAAGACAAAACACCGTCCAATTTTTTAGTAGTGTAATTAAGTTTTCGTAAAACACGTTTTGTTGCGGACAGCGAACCATGTCTAGTTGTACAGTCTGCACCCTCCCTTATTAAGTCGTGTTTATTTAAAAGACGTTGGACATAACATATTTACTTATTATGTTTTGACTACCAATTGGCGATAACCACCTGGTGTTTAGTCTATATGGATATGCGACTTACTTTTTGACCGACTTGAAAAAAGGAGGAGGTTCTCAATTCGACTGTACTTTTTTTTTGTTTGTCATCTCAGAACTTTCGACTGAGTGAACCGATTTTGACGATTCTTTTTTTATTTGTAAGTTAGTGCTTCTCGTGTGGTCCTAATTTGGTCCAGTTCTGATAATGCCATCCATGAGAAAACCATATAAGTCTTAAATTTGCATGAAGTATGTATGCGCTAAATGAACGAATAACTCAATATCACGCCAACAGATTTCGATGTTTAATTTTTAATTGGAAAGGATGTACTTCAAGGGTAGTTTGATGACTTCAAATATATTATTACGTAGCGCATATTCTAATATTTTTTATTTAATTTGTAATAGTTTAATTATTTTTTGTTTATTGGTGCCTTCTTATTTCCTTAGTGTGTCTTGATATTGAAGTCGGCTTATTTGTATTGTAAAAAGTTTTTATTATTTATTAATCAATCACTTCATGTTTACAGTTTAAGAGGATATATACAAGACTACTGTACCATTTTATATGATCTCCTTAGTAAACCGTCTTGAGAATACATTTAATTTAATTTTTAAAAACCCTTGGGTATTCCCGCGACGCTTAACTGTCCAGTTATTAAGATACATACTTATTGTTTATAACAACATTGTTACTCATAGATATTACAATTATAGAAATTATGATAATATGTGTTAATACAACGTGTTACCAATGTAATAATATTGTGAACTTGTCATTACATGTCACAACTTTAACCAAAAAAAAGAATCAACTCAAAATATACGTTTTTCGAGTTTTCACCAGAGAGTAAATTGACGCTGCGAGAACAATATCTTCAGTTCAACAGTCACTTGAGTACGATCAATAGTACGAAAATAAATTTACTGTTGTTCTATTTTTGATATCAACTTAGTCTCCGAATATAGTTAATTAATTGAAGTAAAATAAAATAAAACGATGTTTTAATAGAAAGTAATTGTTATATATACTTAATAAAAAAATGCTTTTTAAATGTACATAGTTTTTTCGGTGTCTTTCGACTTAATTCAGTTTTATACTAATTTTTATATTGCGTTACCCAGTTATTCTGTATGTATTATTTTTAACATATTTAATAAAAAAAATTAATTAACTACGAACTTTATTTTTAAATGCTAATTTAAACCTATTTTTGTTACAAATGGTGTAATTTTCTACAACTATCAAATAGCAATATAATTACACTACTTATTCCTACTTTTAGAATTGATTTACAGCGCTTAATTTATTTTTGACATAAATTTAAGTCGAACATACATTAAACGCATTTTTCCACAAAATTGAATGTTTGTATTACTTCTTTTTTTGATTAAAGTTGAGATGTATAAATCTGCAATAACGTTTCGTATAAAATAATATGAGTTGTGCTAGTTCATATCAAACTATTAAGATATGATAATGCAATTCGCAGGTATAAGTTTCGCGTGACATTTGCTCCGGCGGACATGGCGAACACACGAGGAGCGCGTTTTTTGTACAAAAATATTTGTGGTGCCGTCCCGTCGCGCCGGCTCGATGGCGAATCCCTCGCTGTTTTAAAACTCTGACAAAAGTGTAGTAAACATATTCAAATAACCTCAATTCAACAAGACGACACCAACACATCCGGGATCCTATCTAAGTTAGTTAAGGAAGGGTGTTTTCTACTCTTGTTTGCGTCGTGCTCGAAGCGTGACGTTCTTTAAAAACGCTACATCTAACACTGTCGGACGACAGTTATCCTGATAATGAGTGAATTCCAGAGGGGATATGACGTCAAATTCGAGGACTTTGTCTAATCTATCGAGTATGTTCCCGCTGTTGAAGTCACCGGCTACGATTACGGATTCTCCGAGATTGTTTGAAGATTGTGAGAAGTTTCGAGATCAGATTTCAGAAGCTCCTTAGACGGCGGAAGGTATGCAGAAATTAATATGAACACTGACACTTCCTTATTAAATAGAGCGCGAAGATCTGTCAGCATGCTATATAGTGAGCGTTTATGATAAGTTAAGGTGCCACTCCGGCGGCTGACACGGTCGTTTCTAACTATATTATAATTCGCGGTCGCGGGATTACGTAGCTTCCATTTTAATAGTGTCTCTTGAACGAGAAATACGTCTATCTGTCGGTCGCGCAAAAGGGCAGCTAACAAAACATGTTGCGTACCAAGATTCCGGGGCCTCAACGATCATACCTGTGAGGGCCGAGGCTGCGGTAAGCTCGATAATAGCCTTACCTTCGTTGGAACGGTCGAGGACAACCTCAACCCTGTTTAAATAAGGCCTTGCTTCGGGTGTTGTCCTGGATCAAAACGTAATAATAACGAGTTATTATTCGCTCAGCAATACTGTGAATCGAACGGCGATGGATTCTTGGAATAATATCAGGCACGCACCGGAGACGTCTGTGCACGGCAGATGTCGGATCCTGGACCGTGTAGATTAATGATGGAATTGTAAAATATTATTTTTATGTGTTTGAAATTTCCTCACATTCATATTATTCTATCCCTTGGAAACAGTACATTTTTTCTCATGTAGACAGATATCTTATGTTCATTTCTACATCACTGACAACGTGTAGGCGAAATATCATATCGATTGATTAAGTCATTAAGGCGTGAAAGAGTAGCAAACAAATAAATAAAAAAAAAGTAGTGTGAACTTATGTATACGCGTTAGAAGTTATACTTCTTTGGCGTAACAAGATAAAAATTACCATAGTTACCATACCATACCATAGTTAATGGTTACTATAGCAACGGCAACGCGTAGCGCATAAGTACAAATATAAAATGTTGACTATAGCTAACTTCAGGGTGTAGGTTTTGCGGATAGCTTCAACCTGTAGATTTCGTGTCACACTGCTGCGTGCGCATCTTAAAAATTCACTCTTATTATTTTTTCATAACGCGCCTAAAGAAGTATAACTTCAAAAACTCACAATTTATAATATTAGTTAGGATTGATTGTTAAATAATGGAAGAAATAATTAACTTACTATTAATAATACCTTTAATTAGCGCATTGTTTCTCGTCGCCACACTGAATGTACTTCTTACAAGTGTTATCCTTATTTTCTACAGGCGCATTTCCTGGTATTATTTATTCAATTATTACATGGATATTAGTTTAATTAAATCTTATCAATTTACCTTAAAGCGTTGTACACAGTATATGTTACGTAGAACTCTAATTGTATTGTTATGCTAAAAGCGTACATGAATGAAACCGCATATTTGTTTTATTTCATTATCTGGTTTATAAACAACATATTAAAGTAACAGTAAAGTAAATTATGTAAAACATTTACTTAGAATAGCCGAGACTATTCAGACGTCGCGTAGGGGTCACAAGTGCGCTTTAAACCCGATCTTTTAAAACAAAGCGCCTCTTATTTTATAATTTATGTGCTTAGTCTACTACTAAGAATCAATGGTGCGCATTCATAACTAACTAAAACACAATATCTCAACATTATAACTTATTAACTTGATTAAGTAAGAACAATGAAAAGGGGTATATTAAATAATTTATATTATTTGTGTGATGAAAGCATTTTTCGATTTTATTTATTTAATTTCTCTAAAACATATTGTTGTGCTGTATTGAGGTATAAATAAATACTAGTTAATAAAATTTCCCTATAAGAGTTTCATTTTACGCATCCCACCATATTTAATTTAATTAAGTATTTTACATAATTTATTTTGATGCAAAAGTATATAATGTGTCTATCAAAAATAAAGTAGAATACGTTTATAAAGTATGGTTAGCAATCCTAAGGTCCTGGAAGCATTACATTCCATTTTTAAGGCTTCAAATAGCTACCTACAGTCACGAAAATTATACACTCCTTTTTTATATTAATCTTGTACATATTTCAATCTGCCAATTTCTCTATATGTCAAGAAGGTCTCTATTCAATTACACATACATCAGAGAATAAGCTATTGACGATATTAAGCATCTAAAATTTAAAGTTCCATATTTTCGACTGTACATTGCGGAAGCAGAAAACGCTTTTGAAACATTCGGATAGCAATGTTTCATTCTACCGTCATTCGTACTGTTACTGAATTCCATTTAGTTAATGTAAAAGCGTTTCAAATATTCATTGGCTTACGCCGTGATATGAATATACTGACTCTTGCGAATATATATGTGAGGTGATTATAAGTCAGCTCTATCCGCAATATTTATAATTCCTTCTATATTGCACAATACAATTTTCTTCAGTGCAATTTGTCTTTTGTGATTCGATGATTTATCACTCGTAGAGTCGTTACTTGTAGATTTTACTTGTAGCTTGTTGTATACTAATCGCTTTGAATCTCCTATCTCGAACCACCTTCTCCAATTATCTGTCGATATATCTTATGTGACTGTCCTGATCGAACTCTATTGTTAAAGTGTTCGTGCTTATTATCAACACACCTCGTCGCTACGATTAGCCTATAAGCACGCCCCGTGTGTGTGTTCGCACGTTCCACATCTGCATCGGCCAAACCGACACCATCTGAGACGCGCCTGCTAGAATACGTTTAAACAAATGTCCCACATACATACATAGTCACATGTTCACGCATTTCTTCATATAGACACCACCTCCTGTGGCCCGCACCCTATATTTATTACATCCTGTTCGCCGTCAACATTCTTTTAAAAAACTTATCCCTAATCCATTATAAGTTTTTACACTCTCAAAACGGCGAATTTGACATGGAAATTTATCTCTAATACATTCTAATTCCGGACAACTCTTACACCTATCAATTTACACTAAACAATATACACATGACTCGCTGTCCACAACACTGACTTTATAAATCTGAGTTCCAAACATTGATACTTGAGGCTTTGAAATTATTAATTCTCTATAATTAGTAATAAAATAGGATAAGATATAAATTATGTAGTAGATATTACAATAAAACCATTAATATACTGTAAAATTAATTTATTCGTTTAGGTATACTATTTTTCTACATTTAATTGTATATATAATGGAAATGCTCACAAATAATCTCAAATTAATAGACTAATTAGCAACTATTATAATTAACATACCTATAATAGTAACATAACAAACCAACAGGAAAAGTAATAATCTATAAGTTCTAGCGATAAACAGTATGTTGCTACCTAAGTATATTCACAATCAATATATATCAAGAGGAAGGAGGAATATTAATACGATATACACTGGTATCCACGTTTCCCTATATAAACATAAGCTGTTAACGCCGGCTTCTCTATTGTAAAAAGTACTTTTTATGTATAAAATAAACTCAAAGTCCTTTTATGTACCTCTGACGATGTGTATGCTAAATTATATAACTATCGTATGAGTAGTTACGATGTGAAAACGTAACAAACACAAACAGACTCACATTCGCATTTACAATATTAGTTAGGATTAACATTAATAGTTTTACTATTATTATCTAGAAAAAAACATTGAATAACAGATCGTTTTTTACTCTTATATAGGAATTTGAATAATTCATTAATCATGGTCTAATTTCGACCAAAAGATGACGACTAGTTAAAATGAATAAGCGATATATGTGACATTATTCTAGCGTAATAATATAGAGGTAATCGGGAACCGATTTCACAAAAATCTTTGATTTCAGTTGCGTTAGCGCGGAGATTATCGATATGAATACCATTTTATTAAAACTTTGGGTTGTAACTTAAAGCTATTTAAGCTTAACTTAAAGTTATATTATAGTTCATACTTAAGTTAAATTAAAGCAATATATCGTTACACATTTAAAATAATACATAATAATTAATAAATATACACCTGATCTTACGCGAACACTACGCTAAACCAACTTCAAAAGTACCGCAGTTCTGACGCCTGTCATAACAGGTTAGTTCTTAAGCTTAAGTTGGACTGCCTTGCGTGTGTTGCGAACAACACCCTTGTAACCAAGGGCAAACCAAGGATTTATTTCTAGGAAGGTAATTCTTTATTAATGGTATACATACAACAATAAATACAAAATACTAGTCAATTGGATAATGGATAATAAAATATTTATATTATTTGCTAATGATAAGCTTCTTGTATAATTTACCATGTTGTGTAGTACTTCCTATGTACGCAAAAAAGTCTCAATTCTTTAATTTATTTAAACCATCTGTGGGGCATACCCCTGTACCTTTTTCCTGGATCCGCCCTGTCTTCGCACCTAAACAACAACGAGAACAGTGCCGTGTTACGGTAAAAATAAGCGTGACAGTGGTGCACCAGCAACCGAACCTTGCGCAGGCACTATTAACACTTAGACGGCATATATGTACTTATTTAAGGTAATATCGAAGATAACCAAGGTAATTTTCCAGTAGTTTTAAAACTATGCCAGTCGTAAAGAAATTTACCCAAAATCAATAATATCAATCCTAAAAGTAATAAATTGATAATATTCACTGGACTCATTAACATTTCTGAATCGTTACTGCAAATGTTCCCCAAGACTATGGTACTGACCTGTAACAAAATTATCATATTATTGTTAGGTCCTAATAAAATATATTTTGGAAACAATTCTGTTCCTTTAATACCTACATAAAAAAATAATAGAAGTCAGCATTTATCTATACATATAATAAGAATGTAAATCCAACGTGTCTGTACTTTTTTGATTTTTGAGAAAAAAATTGTTGCAGGTGTCTAGGAATAAGTAATAGAATCCATTTCGACCATTTTTAGAAATGTCTGTCTGTCTGTCTGTCTATCTGTTTGTTTGAACAGGCATCACTGGTAAAGTACTAGGTTTCTGATAAAACTCCAGCAAAAAAATAATGAAGCATATTCCGGAGCAACATAATTTTTTTGTTTCATTAAAATCGGTTAACTCTATCAAAAGTTATTGTAATTTTAATGACGACGGGAGTTAAGTACGAGAGAGAAATAGATAAGTAAACGGACTTTATCCTCATCCAAAAACCAGGGTACTTTATAACATAAATAAACATTACCACAGTATTATATTACTAAGACATAGAACGAAAGAAAAATGATTAATATTTTATTTTCACCTATGAAGTTGAGTAATTAATTAATATCCATTACTGCAAATAGATGGCGCTCAAACGCCATTTTCTAAATCTATTACTACTATAATATACATTCTAAAAATTGGTCAATTACGTACATCACATGTTTCTATAAACTCGCTTACTTTGTACTTTGTATAAGTAAAATATAATTTTTATTTTTCGATCGCAAAAGGTTTATGACTAAATTTGTAAATTTCTAATTAGTTTTGTCTTGTAAATATTACAAGTTATTGAACCTTATCACTTTTTATGACAATTTTTTTATTATAATAAAAAATAAAGAGACTAAAATTGTTCATTGAACATAAGTGTAAGAAAAAATCGTCTTTAGAAGCAATAACAGAATACACTGATACGACAACAGATGGCACTAAACTTATAATTTTATTGGTTTACTGTCGTAAGAATATTATTGTAAGAGTATAGATAACAATGAGATGATTTCTGTGTTTGCTAAGACTAATAAGCCTAAGCTTATTTCGAATTATAATTTTTATAAATTTACCTTGATTCTAATATCTTAATTACGCTTTGAATGAATGAATACCTTATGCATTGGGATGGGTTTATGAAGCGATGATGGCTCAGTTGGTAGTGTGTTCGTACACAACGGCGAAGGACGTAGGTTCGAATCCAAGCAACTGAGTCGGAGCTTTCGGTGAAGAAAAATATCGTGATGAAACCATAGCATGGTGGTAGGGCTTTTTCTAAATCTGTCTGGCTAGCTACCACCCTCAAGTTGAAAATCTGTCGCCAAGTGCCTGTTGATGTGTTCCGGCAGCTACACTTGAGAGCCATTCTCCCTCTAGGTTAAGCGTGACTTACCATCTTAGACCACATCATCATTTAATATCAGATGAGATTGTGGTCAAAACGTTTACCTATAAAGTATAAAAAAAAAAAAAATAGCGAGCTTGCATTTTCTTCCAGAGGTACCGTGGAGAAAAAAGACTGCAGGCAGTGCAAATAAAAGAAAGGATAACATAAAAATAATAATAAGAACGAGCTATGTGAAGTATATGTTAATGAATATTATTGAAATGAAAAGTATAGATAACAATGAGATTATTTCTGTGTTTTACAGAAAACGGCTCATTTATAAGTTTCATTTGATAGTTTCGAGAGCCTGCATGTCGATCATATAAATATAAGCAGGTGTCTGAACCACGGCTAACTGTTGTTTTGAGTACCACAGGTATCTCGAGAGTCGGATTACAAATATACAAGATAAACAGATATACATTCAGATGGTTGTATCATTCACAGTTTTTTTGCATTAAGTTCGACGCGGACGTAGTCGCGGGCACAGCTAGTATGCAATATATATATATATATATATATATATATATATATATATGTTGAAAATAGGTGTTACGAATATATGTGAGGTGGTTGTAAATCAGCTCTATCCGCAACATTAAATTATTTCTCGTTCTATTTATACAATACAAGTCGTATAGTACAAATGTTGATGTGGCTTGTTGACTCGTCGCTCGTAGAGTCGTTTTTTTTTTTTTATTAACGTGGGGAAATCCCTTATGGATATCCATTCTCCCGGGGGAGAGAATAGGTTATGTCCGACTCGCACGGACTAAAACCCCACGGTGTACCGACCGCCGCTTTTGGGTTGGGGCGGCATGGGACCGTGCTGAGGCTATCACCATGCCGCCCCAACGGTCAGCCCGGCGGAAGTTGGCCGCCAGGCTCCGTCCATATAGGTAGGTAGACTGGGTACACAACCAGCTACCTCCCCTCGTCAGCCGAACCTGTGCAATGAGGAGATGGGCTCCCCGGCCCATCTCCACAGGTCCGGCTACGGAGGTGGAAGGAGGAGGGCACAGAGTGTGCTGCGCGGTATCCTCCTCAGCACCGCACTGATGGCATGCGGCAGTTGGCTCCCTGAGTGCGATCCGGTGCAGATACCACCCGAAACAACCATGTCCGGTGAGTACCTGCACCAGACGGAACGTCAGGGAACCCCATCGTCTCCCAATCCACTCCGGTAGGACTGGGCGGACGGCATCCACGCTATAACGGCCATACCGTGCGTCCGCCAGGTCCTGCCGCTACCGTACCATTGCTTTCTCCCTCCCCACTCTCCGCCTCGCTTCTATCTCCCTGGAAAATTTTCTTGCCGCCGTGAAGCACCCCCACCTCCAGCTCCCAGGGCAGGGAGCCGGCGAGCGCGAAGGCCGCCGATGAGGACACGGTGCGGTATCCCCGTATCGCCCTCAATGTCAAAATGCGCTGCACAGCGCGTAGCGCGCGCACTTTGGCAGCACCGAGGGCGTCGGCCCACACCGGTGCCCCGTAGACGGCCATCGCTCGCACGACCCTCATGTATAGTCTACGGCAGGTGGCGCTCGGCCCCCCTATATTGGTGAGCAATCGGCCAAGCGCCCCTGCAATCCGCGGTCCGAGTCCCTTAAAATGGGGCTCCGTTTGCCGTAGGTATTACTGTGTTTTGTTATCGCCGCGTATCTCTAATCTTGAACCTTTCGAACTATTTATCACAATTTCGCGTGTCTATACTGATCAGACGCTAGTCAGTCTCTGTCCGTTCTGATCAGACGCTATACAGTCCGTTTCCCGTTTGTATTCCTTATTTAAACGCCTCGCAGCTGATCCGCTAGCGAGCGCACTCCGCGTGTGTGGCCTCCTTCCGTATTTTTTCTCAGCCCGACGCGCGACGACACCCCGTAGGGAGTGCTCGTAGGAATATTTTTAGTGAATGGACCCAATGAGTCCATTGTCCATTTTCTATTTATGACACCATTCTGTGCCTTGTATATTTATGACTTCCTGTGTGACAAAACTTATCCCTAATAAATTACGTGATGTATTGTTCTTACAATCAATCAATATGTTCAGAGTTCTTACTCACAAAAAACTTATAACTAACATATTTTGACTTTCTACGTACCCCGTAATAACAAAAACCTTAACCGTAATAAATTATATCCGATATTTCGTAAAACTAGCACAATAGACTAATTGTCCCGCACATGGCTCGCTGTCCGTAACAATAGGGTTTTTAAAGTTTTAGGAAACTATGATTTTTATTAGCTCTATGTATTGGAGTGATGCGTATGCGCAATAGAGGGGATATAAACGAATATCGTTGTTTACAAAAAATAAATTAAACATTTTTGCTTTCATTTTTTTAAGTATTTATTTTCAATTAAAAAAAAAAACAAAATAAATATTTAAAATAACAACCAACACAGACGAAGTCTCGATATCTGTTAGTTTTTAATATAATAATATGCCATTGCAACTATATCATTTAATAACTTCTTTTGAAGTTCACATAATTTGTTATATTTAGAAAAACATTGTTATAGCTTTTTCATAAAAATACGCACAAGCTTAAAGTATAATCGACTTACATTAAAACCACAACTAAAAAGTAATTATAAATTGAAAATGCTCAAAAACTAAATAAAAGTAACCTCATATGTCAATTGTAGTACAAAGTAGTAATACATTTCACAACAAATATAAATAAAAAATATATTTGGATGCAAATGTAGTCAAGTAACAAAATATTTTAGTTGAAACTCGAGTTTTATATTAAAAATTCCATAAAAGTTATACTGCACAAGCGAAATGAAAATAGACATTTTCCATCTCGATTGAACAAGAAAATATAAAACGTATAAGTCTATTAGACTTTGACATGTGTACGTGTTCACATATTAAAAATATTCTTTAACGGTTTGTACTTTTTTGCTTGTATTCTTTAACAGTTAAAGCCCATATTTTTGGTAGTGCTCGTAGTAGCAGTACATTTTATGCTCTCAATTTTATTGTACCTCGCCAGTAAGTGGCGCAAAGCTATTTTCTATTCTTCTTAATTATTATTTTTTATACTTTATAGGTTAACGATTGACCACAATCTCATCTCATGTGGTCTACGATGGTAGTCACGCTAAACCTAGAAGGAGACTGGCTTACAAGTGCAGCTGCCAGAACACACTAACAAGTGCTTGGCGACTGATTTTCAACTTGAGGCTGGTAGCTACGCAGGTGGACTTAGAAAAAGCCCTACCACCATGCCATTGGTTTCATCACGGTGTTTTCCTACACCGAAAGCTCCGACTCAGTTGCTAGGATTCGAGAACCTACTTCCTTCGACGCTGTGTCCGAACACAATACCTACCAACTGAGCCATAATCGCTTCAAATTATTGCAACTTAACACGGATGAAGTTGCGAGTGATTAATAGATTACGTAGGTTTACGTAGGTTTTTTTTTATATTATAGGGGGCAAACGAACAGGTGGGTCACCTGATGGTAAGTGATCACCGCCGTCCATAGATACTAGCAACACCAGGGGAGTCGCAAGTGCGTTGCCGGCCTTTTAAATATGTGGGTCTCCGGCGCTCTCACTGACCGAACGAAACGCAACAGTGCAAGCAATGTTACTTCACGTCGGTATTCTGTGAGAGGGTGGTACTACCCCGGGCGAGCCGACCCATTCATGCTGAAACCAGTAATAGCTTCAGCGTTCAGATCATTGAGCTGCAGGTGGTCGGCGAAGGAAAACATCGTTGTAACACATATTGATAGGACTTTTTATAATGCCCATCTGACTAGCCACCACTCCCAAGTTGCAAATATGGCGCCAAAGTGTATTCCGACAACTCTACTAACAATCAGTCCCCCTCTAGGTTTAGTGTTGCTACATTATCATTTAATATCAAATAAGATTGGTATGCAACACTAAAGTTTTTTTTTTTTTATATATTATAGGGGCAAACGGACTGGTGGGTCACCTGATGGTAAGTGATCACCGCCGTCCATAGACACTAGCAACACCAGGGGAGTCGCAAGTGCGTTGCCGACCTTTTAATATATGTGGGCCTCTTATAGGCCTCTATAGTATACCAAAAAAATTACACCAATCATTTAATGTCATCCTTAGTGAAATTAAACTTCACTTATCTTCAGCTACAATATTTTCTCATGAAAATTCATCTCGAAGTTTTCCAAGCAACTGTCTTCAAATAAAATTCATGAATTCTTGTTATAAATATTGATATATGGATATATTGTGCGTAAAATCAGTAATGGTCGTAAAAAATAAAGTCATTAACTCTTCACTGAATGTTAAATAGAACTCAGCAATATCTTCATCCATATAATATATGTGTTTTCTTATTGTGAAAAAGAGGGGTAAGTGGTCTGCTGGTTATCTTTTTTCCTCTGTATATAAAATATATTGTTAAAGTCGGATGTCACCGGTATTAGGTAATCTAGCATAAAACAGAAACATTTCAATATTTTTCCCTATAATGTTATTGTAAGCTTTTACGGTCTCTGTAACGTTAAAAGCGAGAGTAGTGAAACATATAATGATGTCAAATTATTAGTACAAATAGAATACTTATACACTTATACACTTACACTATTTATTTATATACTGATATAAATTTATACACATTATACTAAAAGTTGCTACCCACTCTAATATTATAATGAGAAAATAAATATGTTTAATACTAACTCTCTAGACGTCTAGTCTGATCGCAATTAAATTTATCATAGAGATAGCCTGTAGAAAGATCTAACATACTTTTTTATATAAAGATACAGTAAAAAGGTAATACGAACGAAATAGTAAGGCGTCGCTTCTTTTATTTATAGAATATATTATTTTATTGTAACTTAATTTCTAACAATACATTATACGCAAAAGAATGTAATAACCATATCAATACATATTATAAAACAAAGTCGTCCGCTACGTCTGTCTGTCTGCTTGGATGTTCGCGATAAACTCAAAAACTACTGAACGGATTGTAATGCGGTCTTCACCAGTAGACAGTGCAATTCACGGGGAAGGTTTAGGTATGTAATTTGTCATGGAGTTTTTGTAAATTAGAAAGGATCGGAAAAAGTCAAACCGCCTTAAGCGTATAATGCACATAAGTGTATATTTTTTAATTATCAGGGCAGGACAACGTCCGCAGGGCCTGCTAGGTAATAGTTAATTTAAAGTAGAAACGTATGAAAGCTATACAGTTTTAAAAGTCACAATGACAATATCAATTTTTTTAAGGGTTCGTACTTCATTATAAAATAAGTACTTTATAACCCTTATTTGTATGAAGGCTATCACGAAAAAGTTTATGATATAAAGTTGAAAATAATATCGAATATTAAAATATCTGAAATAAATCAACGTTTTAAGATAATGTAATAAATAGATACACAACTTTTAATACTAAACATACCATTTACTGAACCTAACCTGAAATAATAAATTATCATAAGTTACGATAATTGAAATACAAAAATAATGAATTTCAGATTCAGTGTATAATTTTTACGCTGCTTAAATTAGCTGATAATTTCATTCAGTGCACTATGCGAGCACCAGTAAAATAAAAGTTGGTCACTTTTTTATGTATTAGAGAATGTAAGGATAATATTTAAAGAATATAAAGTTCAATTTGTTCGTCATCCGACTTTTCATTACTAAATGAATTCAGTTTCGTTTTGCTATAATTAACTGAAGTATTGTTTCTATCAACTTTTTGCTTATAAAAATGCGTAGAAACTAAATCTGTAGTTCTATCCACTATTATAATTTGTGCATGCTGTGTAAGGTATACTTACTTAGGTACTTTATATAAATTTTGTAAGCTTGACAATTCTCTCGTAATAACCTACAAGACTACCAAAGGGCATAAAAAGGATTTCTGTTCTAATGACATATGAATTCTTGGTTCTTTTCACTGAACAACAAAATTTGTTGCCATTGATTTATGCGTTCTACATTCGTAATTTTCGTGTAACACGTCTTCGTTATTTGTTGCCTCCAATTAAAGAAATCATTGTAGTATATTCATCGAGTAACATGTAGGAGCGAAATGAATAAATACTTCATAGTAAATTGCGATTCCAATTACAAAAGCTTGTACAAACAAGCAACGTTTGACAATTAACTTAATTGTTTTTATATTGGAATTCCTTCAAACACGTAAAAACGAATTAAAAATTCAAAACTTTATTTTGTACGTTCAATGTTATTAGTAAAACAGTCTTCAGTTTTCTTTTGTTTATGGAAAATTCAGCGATGTATAAAATGAACTCAACAATAGGTAACGAATAAACAATGAAAAAGAGCTCGGAAAATCTTATAGAATCACTTGATTCTGGCGTAAGAGGAAAGATTTAGCGCAAATTCCAAAAATCAGCTACTATTTCAGATATGAGTAAAATTATCGCAATGTTTACATATTTAACATTTATGAATATGAATTTGTCAATAGAATTAAGAATATTATCTCCAGATGTTATGGTGAGGCAGGCGTATAAATAGCTGTGCTCACTAAGCGGCTTGAGAACGTATTATGGCTGAACACGAGGATACGTGTCAACCTAACTGTGTCTAACATGGTGCCCAATAAATATGGTTTGTAAAATGCAAATTTATGTGAACGATAGGAGGTGTAAGAAACACTTAATTCGCCTACCGAATCGCCCCCTGGTGCCTCGAATTTGGTGGCCACTGAATCGTTTACTCACAGATTGTCTTGCGGCGAGAGATGCGGTGATGGTTTTACAATAAAACCAAAGCGGGTTATTTTTATGATATACTAGCGGCCCGCTCCGGCTTCGCACGGGTATAAAATATATAGCCTATGTCATTCACTGAAAAAATGATTATAATCGATCCAGTAGATTTGATTTATTCATTACTGCCTGTGGCCCGCACGCCTTAAATTTGGAGTAACCTCCAAAATAACAGTATTTCTTCACTATTTAATTTATGTTATTATACATATAAACCTTCCTCTTCAATCACTCTATCTATTAAAAAAACCGCATCAAAATCTGTTGCGTAGTTTTAAAGATTTAAGCATACATAGGGATATAGAGACAGAGAAAGCGACTTTGTTTTATACTATGTAGTGATATGGCGGAGACGTATTAGTTATCGCGAAAAAAGTGCACATCGGTCAAAAGTGACAAATGTCACCCCCGTATCGAAATATACATTTTGATATAAATACCTCAAGGTGGAGCATCCGCATCACCATGTTATGTCGACGTAACTAACGTAACGTAACGACTTGTCGTTATAAAATTAAGGCAAGTTTGAAATATTACACAATGTTTTCTCGTTTGTAGACACTAAAAACCTGAGCTTAATAATGTGAATTAGTAAGTTTCTTTGTTCTTTTAATAGGATTATACTTAGCATTTATCCAAATAACCCTTTGTTCTTTGAATACAAATACACTTTTAATTAACACAATTAGGCTTTTATACTTCGCAGCTACTTTTATATTGTAAGATTTTTTACTTAAATCAGTTAAGCATTGTTATACTCCTCGAGCAGTAAATATATAAATTGTCTTTTAATAAGTCTATCGCCCTCGCCCATAACTTAAGAGACTGAACTTTTTAATTATTGAACTAAAATAATAACCATTGTTTTCAGTGAACCAATTATTTTGTAAATAAATATCTAATGAATCATATAGTCTGCGAAAATGATGTTTTTGCTAAAAGTAAGTAATATTGACACCATGTTTAAATTACCGAATCGAAATCTAATTATAATGGATATCTTACAATTCGTATTACATAGGATTATTTGTTGTTTATGTTTTAATACTTATTTCGGAAAGCGAGCCATGTACAGGACAATTAATTTCATGTAATAGTTTAAAAAATTGACAGATATTTATAATATATTACGGTTAAGTTTTATGTTATTGCCGAGAACTCAGAAACTCATAATGCGTATTTGTATCTAAGAACATTGACGATGGTTCAATAGATAAAACACGTAATTTATTAGGGATAAGTTTTGTTGCACAGGATGTAATAAATATACAGTGCACAGAATGGTATCATACGCAGAAAACGTAATGGACAATGGGATCATTGGGTTCATTCATTAAAAGTATTCTCATAGGCACTCCTCAGGGAGTCTTGTCGCGCGTCGGGCCGACAAATAATACAACGTGAGGCCACACACGCGTAGTGCGCTTCTTAGCCGATTACAGTTGCGATGCATTTAAATAATGAATACAAACGGGAAACAGACACACAGCCCGGTAGTCGTAATACCGCGACTGCGATGAGATATGATATAGTTAGAAATGACCTTGCCACTTGAGGCGGTGGCACCCTCATTTACTATAAACGATCGCTATATTGCAGGCCGATAGACTCTCCTCTTGATCTTTTACATATGCAAGTGTCGGTGTGTAGAATAGGTATGACATCAGTCAAACCACATCCGCCGGACAAAATAGTTTCCGACAACCTCAGGCCGAGCAAAAGAATACTCAGGTCTGACCACGAGGCTCTATTTTCGCTCGGCGATTCCGTTATAACAGCGGGTGACGTCACCTGCGGGAACGTCATCTGAAACAGTTCGAGTACCTCGCACAATGGAGAGTTGCTTGAAGATCTAGTTGAAAAGCTTGAATTTGACGTCGTAGCTTCTCTTGAACCTACTCGTTATCAGGATCACTGTCGACCGATAGTGTTAGGCGTAACTCTCCTAAAGAATGTTTCGCTGTAGGTACGACTCATACAAGGCGTACACGAGCTTGACTCTATTCATCGCTCAGTTATGATACAGCTGAATCATCCGGATGACAACAGCCCTCACTCAGAGTCGTTGACTATGCGACGCTCGATAGAGTATCTTAGAGATAACCTGTCCTCGTTCAGTTTTGATAAGATACCGCACGTGCTAGTTCCTACAGCCGATGCCGACTTGGCTATCGATTTCCTGGTCGGCCATTTCATACCGCCATCAGGAAGACCTCAAGAGAAATACAAACAACGAATGATCGCCATTTTATACTCCCCGATGACGTAAGAGTAACACCACAATGCGAGCTCACGACCCTTATCCGTCCGAAGAAAATCGTGTTTCTTCTCGCATGCTGCGGAAAGCGGTAAAAACCCGCAATTGCAAGATCCATGGCGAAATATGGGATAGGCTCTTAGATGATATCCAATTGTCTAGTCTGTCGTACCGAAAGCTAGCACGATCCCTAAAATTAGATAACCTCAGTCCGATGCCTCCCCTCGGTAGAGGCTCTTATTTGTCCCCCGTGTTCGATAGCATAGATAAAGTAGAATTGAATCCTCGGTGGAACCTGCAATTCCCTCCACCCCCCACTCGGTTACCCCTGATGAAGTCTTTGCCGCAATAAAACTTCTGAAGCCACGGAAATCTCCTGGTTCCGACGGTATCAAGAATTAAGTTCTCAAACTATTTCCCGATCACCATATAATCCTCTTGGTCTGCACCTTCAACGCGGTAGTGACCCAGGGTTATTTTCCAGCCATGCGGAAAAAGGCTATAGTGATAGGTATTCACAAAACTGACACAAAAACCTACGCTTCCCGATAGCTACAGCCCGATTAGTCTTCTTGACACATACTAAGTAGGACCTCTTTTCCTTTTTTGAGTCTATATACAATACGCCTTAGTGTGACACATGTCAAGGCATGCATATGTGTCTCACTAAAGTATACATGTTTGGTTACCTAAACTCAAATGGTTAGTTTAGTTGGATTCGCGTTGTATCCAAGCCAACAGCCCAAGCTGAGGTTCGGCCACTTTGACACCATTGACTTTTTGCCATTCGCCGGAGTACCCTAAGCGCTCGCCCTAAAATCTCGGTGAATCTGCTAAGGCCCATCAGGCAAACAGCGGTTAGTCAGTTGGAAAAAAAGAGAGACGCAGGCTGAATAGCGTCTGATCAGAACAGACACACGAAAGATTGACAAATAGTTCGAGATTTAAGATAAGAGACACGCGGCGATAACAAACCACAGCAAAATCTTTGGGCAACAACTCTACGAGCTACGATTCAACGAGTCACAACAATATTTTGTACTATACAACTTATATTGTACAAATAGAAGGAAATAATAAATGTTACGGATAGAGCGGATTTCCGACCACCTCACATATTATATTTGCAACAATACTATTTTAATATATTGGATTTATTCACTCCACTACACACACATACACTACACTTTAATACGCAAAGTACCTACCGTACACATAAATTGATGTGTGTTCGGATAATTTCGAAATATTATCACTGTACATGTTATTTCACCGTCTTTGAACAATATAATGAATGTGAAAATCGATGAAAGACTCGTATAACATCAAAAGCGTCAACATGGACCAATAATATAATTTGACATTAGAAAGTTACCGATGAATATATATGTAGATGGTAAGAATAATCAATATTTTAATTTTTACTGTCGTCTTGGGGTGAATTTATGTTAATCAAAATAAACAACATTAATAAAAAAAAAACAAATTTTCACATTTTCTTAGATTTTATACGTGTTACCTATGCTACCTACATACACAGCATAGTTAAATATAACATAATACATAACGCAAACCAAACCGCTACTTCAGCTATTATGAACGTTCCCGTGTGAATAATTGTGTAAAGTGCTGACCATAGAAAATAATGTATCGTGGGACAATCGAACGTTAAAAAGCATTCATTCCTTGCTCAATCGTCGGAGCACATAGGTTAATCCTTTAGGTTTAATTTAAATATAAGTAATATTATGTAAGAAATTAGTATTTATAAGTAAAGATTTTAAAGGACAAAAATAGCCTTTTTTAAAAACTTCCTACTGACGGCCAACTACGTAATTTACGCGTCATTTAAGAAATCTACAAAATGTGATTGTGCACGATTTGTAAACAGTAATATTGAGTTATATACTAACCGCTGTGTTTCAAGATCAATATTGAAAATTACATAGACTTGCTCTTCTGTTGTGCTTGCAAATATTTTTTAAATACATTATAGACTTTTACCACAATCTCACCTTATGTTAAATGACGATATGGTCTAAGATGGTAATCACGCTAAGCCTAGACGGGGACTGGCTTTCGAAATAGATTTCATGGCAGGCTTACACAAAGCCCTACCTCTACGCTGTAGTTTCATCACTATATTTTCCATTACTGTACAATGCTTATCATCAAATGGCTTATTAACCGAGCAAAGAAAGCGAAACCAAATGTAAGTAAAAAAGTGTAATGTTACTTACTTGTACAAGAGATGTTCTTTTGTCATTTGTCATAGCGCATCTTATATCAGCTACATCCCTTATAACTCTCTTATACTTCAACAATAGAGTTTGAAACCGCTGTAGGTAGATACAGTCGCACCGCCACGGGTTGTGGCCCAAGAAAACGTGCATTATATTATTGTTCACTTGGAAAGCCTTGTCGAAAGCGTAAACCGGGATCTGTGAACAAATATTTTTTTTAAATGTTGTATGATAAGGTGACGTCATTATATCGGATCCTACCATCAATGCTATTATTGCAAAGACAGCGGCAGTCCTCTTCAAATTTTGCATACACTTTGTCACCGGTACAAAAAAGAACACAGAGTATTCGCTTATCTAGAAAAAAACTTCATTACTTTTTTCTTTTTTTTTATGTTATAGGGGGCAACCGAACAGGTGGGTCACCTGATGGTAAGTGATCACCGCCGTCCATAGACCCTAGCAACACCAGGGGAGTCGCAAGTGCGTTGCCGGCCTTTTTCAAATAAGTGGGCCTCCGGCGCTCTCGCTGACCGAACGAAACGCAACAGTGCGAGCACTGTTACTTCACGTCGGTTTTCTGTGAGAGGGTGGTACTACCCCGGGCGAGCCGACCCATTCATGCTGAAACCAGTAATAGCTTCAGCGTAGCTCTACCACTACCAGAAATATACTACAGGATATATCAAATCTATATTAACGCAAGCGAAGCCTTGGATAAAAGCTAGTGAAAACATAAACATTCTAATGAAATAGCAATTGCCTTTCACGTTTTGCTTCTTCCACCTCAGATCATAAATATTATAAGTCTAACATGTACTAGCAAAGCAACAAAAACCTTATATTGTACAGACTTATAGACTAATTTACGTTAACATTACGAGTCATCACCTCATTAACCACACCTTTATTACATTCTCCTATTATCAAAGTATATCGCTAATAGTGTTTACGTATGTCACACCTTTGTGTCAATTTTACAAAGTATTTGGGGGGACTCAGTACGAAATTTTCTTAACTAGTTTTTGCACGTGGTCCCGAATACGTTTATTTTTCGCTATAATTTAGACGTCTTTATTTTATTAAAATATGTATATAATTTACGATTTCTAAAAATATGAATGATAATGTAAGTTGCTATGAATTTTGAAGCGATATATTATACTTTCTGTGTAGAACATTTCATAAACGTCAGTTGAGATTTGGCTTTCTGTAGGAGTTGATTGGTAGAAATCGTCACATAAGAAAAAAGTGTTATGCTCACTCTATACGACTCCATGTATCCCTTTCTTGTATTGTATACAAGTATGTATGTGCGTACAAGTGTCGAAATTCGAGCAGTGGTGTATCGTGCACAGCCTGTTAAATAACCTCAATACTTTACGCGTGGAAATTTTGTTAAAACTTATTTTTAATTAGAATTTTGAAATATAATTTATAATGTGTGTAAGGGCATCACTTCAGAACAGCTACACTTATTTGGCCAATATTTTTGTTGTATTTATAAAAAGGTTTGTATAAAAGAAAATCCTATGAAAAATTAAAAATTTTCGTTATAAAATCTACATTATATATGTATTTATTTTATTACATGGTTGTAACTCGTATTGTAAAGGGAAGTTTAGATCTCATTTTCTGCGTTAGTACACTCGCGCAATGCTGAGGCGGTCAGATAGTTTTTAACACCTTAGTTAGAATAACCTTGAACCTAACTTCATTCGATTTGCTCCGGGATCTACCAAACAGGAAATGAGAAATAAACCAAGGAAAGCGGCAGGCCGATATCGACCTGAACCGCACTGGCAAGTATTTTTAGTAATGATGGTAAAAATAAGAGGATATCGAAAATAAAACAGAATTATGAAAATAGTTTTTAATTTACTTATGCCTGTCTTTAAAACATTATTTTTATTTTATTACTTTTCATCTTTGATTATATCGAACGAACACTACACCTGATCAGCTAGACAGCACAACACTAACTGGCAGGGCGTGCGCTCTGTACGGCATCGGGTCGCCGGCTGCCTATTGGGACGGCGGGCCAAAATAAGCCCACTACCGCACTGAGCGGATGTATTTCACCGTTAGTTCATGGTAGGCTGAAAAGAGCCTGCCGTGAGTTAAAAAACCTACAATTTTGAAAAACCTTCAATTTTGACCACAACCTGAAATATATATTTGTCTCTATCGAACCCTTTCAAACACCTAAGATAATCATTCCGTATAAGCGCGAGGGGCACAGTTTTCTTCATCCGCACCAGCTGAAGTACCGCAACAGGCCGATATGAGCCTGTTCTGCAGTGAACGTGTTAATAAATAAAAACTTCTCCTAAAATATTATGTGAAACTTTTTGATTCGATTCCTCACTTTAGTTTAGGGAATTTTGTTCCTAACACATTTTTAAAAACATCTCTAAAATATTATTGACAATTCTTATGGTATATCAAATTTGCAATTACGTTTACTTACTTTCCGTATGCAACATTTTACCAAAATCTATTAAGATTGAAGATTTCTGAAATATTACCCAATTTTAAAAACGAAGTCCTGATAATTGTAATGGACCATCAATTTTGTAATGATATACTTCCCATGGACCCAATTTGTCATAAAAATTGCTGAATCCGTTTTTCAGTTAAGTCCCGACTTACGAACAAAACTGTTATATACGTGGCCAATAGCCTTTATAATTTAAGTCTAATACAATATTTAGGAAAAAATATACACTAGATCTATACATTTATTATTATAATACTTCTGTGACAAAAAAAAAACAACATTTGAATAGATTTCTTATCTATGATACTTACTGATAGTTTATTATTGTTTTTTTTTTATATTACAACTTAATCTTAATATTTCTTAAATTTTAATAATATAAAGTTGGATTACAAAAAAAATTCTTGACATTATTTCACGCTAATAAGGATTGACGCGCCATGTTTTCCTTTTCCACTTTCGTTTATCAGCTGTCATTTCAATATATACACATATCATCATACCTCGGGTAATCCATTATTTATACATTAATTCTGCAGTCAGTAGCGTAGCAAGGGTAGTCTGAAACCTCAAGCTCTTGGAAGACCTTTTTTGATCCCACCTACAGAAAAGTAAAATATATCGGGAACAACCGACCAACAGCTTTTTTATAGGTATATATTTTTTGTTTTCCCTATATTTACTCTCTTTTCTTATGCACAAAAGCTGTTTTTCAAGGTTGGGTGATACTCCCAAATGGGTGGCACTCGGGGCAGGCTGAGTTGGTTTAAATAGATCTTAACTGTGTTATATAATAAAATGTCTAAAAATATAGAGTACAGGCGTTTTCTTTCACACAATGAAAACTTACTTATATTGTTTATACTGGAAACGCATTATTAGAAACATAATAATTTTAAAAACAAAACGAAGCATCAACAAGAATAATTTACTTACCTGTTTTAGGTTGTTTCCTCGTAAACTCAAAACACGAAAAGAACTAAACCATTCCGTTCCCTCCAATTCTTTGACTGTCGATATACTATTGTTGTCCAAATATAAATCTGCTAGTTTCTTATACTGAGGATGATGTACAATTGACCTTATGTTTTCAATCTGAAATTAGAAATGAATTGTAAGTAGACGTAGTGATACTCGAATAATTAAAAACTATAGAATACAATATCTTATAACCTAATGTGGCAACGTAACCACCAAATTGCTGCTTTCAGAAGGTTTGTGAAAGAAAAATTAGAGATCCGACTTCGATTGAGTAGACTTGTAAACGCTTTAACAGTTAAGTTACGAATTCTCTATACTTATTTACTTTTCTTTGAACCAGCTATCCACTAATGGTCTGACGGGCATTCACAGCTTCACGAGGCTTTTTAGGTGAACGCTTTAGGTACCCAGCGGAAATGGCAACCAACACAAGAATGCCAAAATGGCCGAACCTCAGCTTATGCTGTTGCTTCGCAGGCAATGTCACGAATCGAGTTAAACTACCTATGCGACTTAAGCCGACCATACATGTATACGTTGGTAAAATACATACGCGTATTTGTTTGTGGCGCACAAACGTGTGCATGTATTTTGAATATGATAATTTGACTAAGGCTAACTAACCAAAATGAGGAAAAGAGGTCCCTTATCGAACCTATGTTCCTATTGTGTGTATGCGCCAGTGTAGGGTACAGTGTAGTGCATGTTGTTAACTACTGAATGCGGTGTCACTGTAACGCGCTAGCAGTGTTCTCGAGGGCTACATAGGCGCGGATGGAAGTTGGGCTTGAGGCATAACCGAGGTGGCCGCGGCAAGTGTGCCTGAGCAACATTACGGCCTGTCCATGCCAGCGTGAATAAGACTTTATATCCACCCTAATATTATTATAAATAATATTATATTAAATACACCCTAATATTATATTAAATAACTTTAATAGCAAACGAAACAAAGGAAAGCGAACAACCATAACTCTTAGAAAAATTAGAATTGTAGTAAAACGATTTATAATAGTGTGCGTTTGTGTGTGTATTGGAGGTAATTAGAACAGTAGCATCAGAGCTCCAGATTGTAGTATTCTGTTATTTTTAAACCCCGCGACGTATTAAATCATGCGTCTCACATTGAACATACCATAACAATTATGTTCGTAAACAAATTGTATTCTAATCGGCAACAGAATTGTCAATTAGCATTGATAGTTGCCCCGTTTTAAATGTTCAGTTTTACCTCTTAAAACAGGAAACTAACTGTTTTTATTATTATCTAAATGTGTATAATTAGAAATGAGTTAATAAGGAAAATCTCTACCTATATTACAATTGATATATGCTTGTGCCATTAATACTCTATAACAAGACGGTAACATGAGAGCCGGTAGGTATCTATTGGGAACAAAGTCCGGTGACGCTGTAAAGGGGAAAAAATGTAGTAGAAATCGCAATGACGCTTCCAGTTGGGAGTATCAATTAGACCGTACACTTTACAATATGATTTATACCCTAATTCCCTTGTTTCATATATAAACTTAAAAGTTCCTACATATTCCTTTTCATATATATGAAGCCTTTGTGTAATAAAATATAGGTCCTATATAAAAAAAAATAACTTATAATTAACACGCACACATCAATTTTAACCATTCGACTCGTGAAATCCGTACCTGAAACTTGAAAACTGACGATATTATTTTTCATAACTATTATTTTTATTCGGTTCGAAACAATAGCAATTTGTGTGAATAATATAGATGTACTAGTGTTTTCTTGCGACTTCCTCTGTGTTTTCTTTTTTATGATTACTTACTCATTTATTTATTTTTTGAATATTCGTTATATAGAAAGGAGTACGTTTCGTCAAGAAAAAATACACCCGCGTTTTCATAGCATTTGATTTGTTAAGGTTTGCTAGTCAAATAAAACTTAAGAGTGAAATATATATGACTGGTACTATGGCCATTCGCAACTAGCTAGTTACTATCGTGACAGTTGAAGCATTCAATACAGAACTTTCTGAGGTTCATAGATTTGAGATTGTTAATGTATAGAAAAAATGGTATGGAGGTGACATAATGCTTTTTCCTTACGTGACGATTTCTACTAAACAATTCATACATACCGCAAGCCGCCTTAAAGAACATTGTTCCAAATAATTGAACTAATTGTAACATTTGGCATAAAGTAAGTAGCACATTAGGTTAATATGAAAGAAATTAATACCCATTGTATAAATATTAAAGCTCATTAGGGTTTTTTTTTTAAATCAGCAGGAAATTGTAGTCATAACGCATAATAAAATAATATTCTTGTAATCCTGGGATGCTAATAATAAGCCAATATTTAGTTTAAGCCCTTTATGATTCAAGGCTAAATTCAGACTAAATGTACTCATAGATCATTCCTATATGTGTGAGAAAATTCACATACATATAGAAATAGTTTAAAATATTTCTTATAATAGGACCAGAAACACCTACACGTGGAATGTGCGTAATATCTTTGGCTTGACGGGACAGGACAAATGTAAGGATGGAGTACGGTCAACTGAAGTGGATAACCTTTTGTAATCGACTATGCCTAGTTCCTTTTTTTTACCTATTTTTTTTTTAATGTAATTCAATATGGCATTATCTTTTAACACAAAAGAAAATTAACAAATTTTTACACTTCTTTTCTATAGTTATCGTTTCTCAACACAATATCAATACAGCAATCGTATTCTTTGTATTCATTGAAATGAAAGGTGCATTCGTTTGTGTAATTATCGTACAGCAAACACTCGTTCTTGGTCAAGTAAGCTGGAAGAAAATCGACTTTCCTTGAACAAAAAACACGATATATTAACGATGTCTTAGAAGCTGAGGTAAGCTATAACAAAATTAGTTCTAACTTCAGCCCTAATGCTTTTAAATAACACACTGATGTAAGATACCATTATTTAACAAATATAGTTCCTTTATAGGTGTTTGATAATACGCGATCTTTTCGTACAATAAGGGGAATAATACTTTTTTGCTCGATAAACTTCATGATGATTGGTTGAGTAGTTAAGGCGTTGAAGCGTATCAAACAAGCTCACATTCACATTTATAATATTGGGCAGAATGATTTTTTTTTAGTATGAAGACGAATACGCAATAAGGAATTATAATACACGTATTTACTAGGGAATATTATCTTATCTTTGTTTCCTTATATACAATAAGGTAAACCACGAAGTTTGAATTCCTATAAATCTTTGTAAACATAATATACACAATGAAATGTTTATTCCCATTAATCAGCGATACTACTAAGATTTACTGCAATTTCTGATGGATCAACAATGTTCCTCGCGGATAACATTTTTAAATTACATTAGAAAATTCTTTCGGCTTATTATTAAGTGATCTCAAAAACCCTGTAGGTGGTAGAGCTACGCTGAAACTATTACTGGTTTCAGCATGAATGGGTCGTCTCGCCCGGGGTAGTACCACCCTCTCACAAAAAACCGACGTGAAGTAACAGTGCTTGCACTGTTGCGTTTCGTTCGGTCAGTGAGAGCGCCGGGGGCCCACATATTTAAAAGGCCGGCAACGCACTTGTGCCTCCCCTGGTGTTGCTAGTGTCTATAGACGGTGGTGATCACTTACCAGCAGGTGACCCACCTGTTCGTTTGCCCCCTATAATATAAAAAAAAAACCCTAGAATATTACGTAATTTATGTTGATTAAAATTGTCGTGTATCGAATTTCATATATTCTTCGAGTTCTAGTAAAACTATTCACATCTATAAACTAGAAGAAAAGTGTATAAAAGAATGTTATTTAGCAAGTGACAAGAAATTAAAAACACATTTGTGCCAAACAAAGTTTTTATACATCTTTGTTTGGGGTAATGCGTGATGAGTCAAAAATGTTTTTTTTAAGCTTTGTAAGTTATAACGTTTGACCACAATCTCATCTGATCTTAAATAATGATGTGGTGTAAGATGGTAAAGACGCTTAAACTAGAGGGGGACTGGTTCTCAAGCGCACCTTTCGGAATATACCAACAGGTGCTTGATGACAGATTTTCAACTTGAAAGTGAAGACCCGTATCACCATGCTACGGTTTTGTCATAATGTCCGTCAGCTAATACAGCGACTCAATCGCAAGGATACTAACCTACGTCGATCAATGTGGCGTTCGAACAGCCTATCAACTAAGCCATCATTGCTGCATTAATTATTTGATAAGCTTTTGAAAGTCTAACATCAAAAAGTATCGTACCGTTTTACCTTGTTGCCCTCGAGACGCAATGTACTGGTGCCGGGTGGTAGTGACATCGGAGGTTCGTGCAAGTTACTACTGGAACAGTTAACCGTGATCAAAGGAATCACGACTCCAGCAGAATTCGACACTATATAAGTCATCACACAGGTACAAGGATGAGGACAGGTTTCCCGCATCGTCTGTGATCAATAAAATTTATCAACAGAATCGCTCAATTCTTGTAAAAAATAATTTAAATTGAAATTATAATTAATAATTGTAATATGAGATTCAAATTAAATAAACGAACGTCACTTTATACCTAAGTCGAGTTATCAATTCTGTCGAAAATGTTAGTTTATATATATATACACTTTTCGATAGTTTAATTAGTTTAGTTGACAGATATTGCGATATTTTTTGTTATAGAATGTTGAAAATCTCTGTTGGCGTGTAACGGCTTAACCATAGCCTGCTATGCTATAACCGCTTCCTTTTGCGACCACGCCATCCTTGAAAATGAATTTCTTTTTAATTTTCTAAAAGCGCGAACATTCTATTTTCAAAATTAGTCAAATAATAACTTGGTCAGTGGCCAGTATTCGAGAATTAGAAATAATAAGGTTGTGACAAAACTTATGACGCGACTAGGTATATACATACAGCTTACGCAAATCATCGCCATTGTTCTTGAGATTGAAAAGAGCAATCGAAAAACAGTAATATTGAATGAAAAACAAGAATTCATTAATGGTTCATAAAACCAGCCAACAAATAACTGTAGAAAACTGTAACAAAATATCATTGTGTTACAGTTCAAAATATGCGCCTATTATACACTGGTTTAACGAGAAATTTGTATTTAGTTCTGATATACGATCTAAGTTATCCGTTTACATAAGTACTAGGCGAGCTTCGCAGTTCTAATCATACTACTGGTTCTACTGGTGTAGTCCGGTAAAACTGTAGAGGCCTTGCCAGGTCAACAGTGTAGTCAGTTCGACACAAGTTCTACTGGTGTTTATATTTAAAAATTTGAAACAACTCATCATCGTCTTATCCTTATCCCACCTCAGTAGGGTCGGCATGACATGTTTTCCTTTTCCACTCTCCTCTGTCAGACACCATCTCAGCATTCACACCTTTTATACACATATCATTTTACACACAATCCATCCACACCTTTTTCGGTCTACCTCTACTCCTATATCCGTCCACTTTCAAACTCAAAACTTTTCTTGTTACATGACTTTCATCTCTTCTCATAATATGCCCGTACCATGCTAACCTATTACTCCACAACTTCTCTGTCACTGGTGCTATTTTCAAACTTCCTCTGATATACTCATTCTTAATCTTATCCATCCTTGTTACACCACACATCCATCTTAACATTCGCATTTCTGCCACATGTAATCTTTCGTAGCCCACCACTCGGATCCATACAACACGGCTGGTCTTATTATAGTTTTATACACTTTCCCCTTGAGTTTCAACGGCATTCGTGAGTCACAAACCACCCCAGACACCTTTCACCAATTCATCCACCCTGCATTTATCCTATTCCTCACGTCCTTGTCTATTCAATGAGCCGAGGTAAAGAAAATTGGAGCAAGCTGGTAAGAATACAGCGTTTAAGGTAATATGATAAAAACTGGATGGACCTCCGAATTCACATAACAAATGTTCAGTTTTCATCCCACTAATCTTTAAACCAACATTCTCCAGTTTCTCTCGTCATTTCTTCAGCCTACTCTGGACCTCGGCAGCATTTTCACCAACAAGAACAATATCATCAGCGAATAGCATACACCAAGGTGCTTCCTCCTGTATGTCTGAAGTTAGTGCATCCATGACAAGAAGGAATAGATAAGGACTTAAAGCTGATCCTTGATGCAAACCTACAGCCACATGGAAATTGTCGGTAATTCCAGCTTTGGACCTAACATATTGCGTTTTCGCTTGAGTATACATAGAACGGACAAGTTGTAAGTACTTTCCAAGCACTCTTTTCTTTTTCAGCGCCTACCACAGAACATCCCGAGGTAATCGATCATATGCCTTTTCCAGATCAAAAATTTGAAACAACTATCAACGCAATTTACATCAAGCAAATTTCATAAAAAGTACAAGGAACACAGCATAGTATCTCACTGACAAAAACATTCACAGTTCGAACTTTTTCGATAAATTGCGTTCAAAGAAACACAAAATCTGTTGAGCTTTATTTTATTCGATTTTATATACCGTGTGAATAAATTATAACAATGCTCGTTGTAACAAAAAACTTCCTAAAAACATAAAAAAATAGTTCAATTTGATTGACAACCTTTAAACAACTGATGCACAATTTATAGCGCAACAGTTGTCTATTACGAATAAATACTTTCATAATTTAATAAAAAGATATTTTTAATATTATTTTTATGTTGTTAGTTTACAAAAAACTCTGACCAAATTTTTAAGATGGTGAAATTTCTAACAAAAACACTTGAGTTCGCAAAGAGCCGCCTTGCTTTAGTTAATTGCTCAGAACACGTGTGCACACTCTTGGTTTGGGGAGTCTGTAAGAAATTTCGCTGTCAGTAAACGACAAGCTTCTTCTATCAGCTGTAAACCAATTTTGAAAAGAAGGGCCACTAAAAAAAATCGTTATGTGTTGACGAAAACGTTCGTATGATACGTGCAATAGAAATGAGAAAAGTGATAATGGAAACTCTTAATACCGAAAAAAATATACGGCGTAGGTTTGCGTTTACATTTTATTTTAAAAAACCTGAAAATTACCTTACAAGTCCATATGGTCTTTAAAGTTTCAATGATTTTATTGTTTTCTTTAGTTTGTTCCATTTTCCTAAACTTGTATATTGTTCAAAGTTCGAAAACAACAGATAAGGCAAAATATTTAAAAAAAAATCGTAAATGCAAGAAGAGTGTCGAACTTCTCACATTTTCTCATTATTTCTGCACTCAATATTACGCGCTCTTTGTACAATAAATGGCTTAAATAGTTATGACATCGATTCCGTAAATTCTGAGATTGCTGCGAATAAACGAATACTCATAGTATAAATTAATATAAGGCAGCTCTATTTTCAATATTTAATTCATTCTGTTATACAGTATACTGTTTGTATAATACAATTTATCGTTTATGTCTCAAGGACTTGAAGTACGATGGCTCGTCTTTCGTAGAATCGTTGCCCGTAAATTCATTATTTGCAGTTTGTTGTAGATTAATCAAAGATATCTCCTTTCTCGATTCACACTTTCCAACTATCTCTCGATCAGGTTTCTGAAGAACTCTGTTGTGTAACTGTTTTTATCGGTCTCTCTTGTACGACAGTTTTTATTTTCTTTTTATTTACTTATTTAGGTAACAAAGAGCCATATATAAACATTATATAATTATATTATAAAGATAAAGGCGTAGCTCGTAGGTGGTAGAGCTACTCGTAGGTGGTAGAGCTACGCGTAGGTGGTAGAGCTACGGTGAAGCTATTACTGGTTTCAGCATGAATGGGTCGGCTCGCCCGGGGTAGTACCACCCTCTCACAGAAAACCAACGGGAAGTAACAGTGGTTGCACTGTTGCGTTTCGTTCGGCCAGTGAGAGCACCGGAGGCCCACATATTTAAAAGGCCGGCAACGCACTTGCAACTTCCCTGGTGTTGTTAGTGTCTATGGACGGCGGTAATCACTTACCAGCAGTGGACCCACCTGTTCGTTTGACCCCAATAATATTTAAAAAAAGAGTACCATTCCTTACCTTACCTTCACAGTTTCACTGGACTACTAAAGCGAGCACGTATTTTGTTTCTGACAACTTGGCTAATCTAAACCAACCAAGTTTGAAAAATAGGAGGAACACAATAGAAACCTTCTAACATATGTGTGTGCACGTATGTGAGTATGATCTGTGTTGTATTGTTGAAGTAGTGAATGAAAAATTTTCAGTGTTACTGTATCGCGCTAGCAGCGTGTTTAAGGGCTCACTCAACTCTGGGGGATGGAACTAAGTCTTGAACCGCTGAAGGAGGGAGGACGCGGTGCGTGAGAGAAATAATCATAAAATTAAATTTCATGGAGAAAAATGATCATAATGATTTTCGACGGACATTTTATTATACAAGCCCAAACATTAATGCTCAGTTAAATTAAATCTTAGTTTAATTACTTTATTATTTAGTAGATTTTTTCGCTTTTTTTTTTTTTTTTTTTGTTTTCGAACTGACTAAACGCTGTCGGCCTAATGGGCCTTCACAGCTTCACCAGACTTTTAGGGCGAGCGCTTAGGGCACTCAGCCGAGAGGCAACAAGCTCAAGGGTGCCAGAATGGCCGAACCTCGGCTTGGGCAGTTGCCTTGGGATAAACGTGAATCGAACTAAAATATCTACATAAAATAAAATATCTATATGCCATACATGTATACTTTAGTGAGACACATATGCATACCTTCATATGTGTCACACTAAAGCGCACATGCATATAGTGCCTGATATTTTTGGCTAAGTTTAACTAGCCAAAAAGGTAAAACGGTCCCTTACAGAACCAGTGTACGTACCGTGTGAATGTGCACGTGTGTGGAGTGCAGTGTCGTGTGTGCAAGGAGCTAGTGAATGTGGTGTCACTGTATCGCGCTAGCAGCATGCTCGAGGGCTCCCGTCCGAGGGATCGAACCTAGGCTTAAGCTGCTGCCGAAGGAGGACGTGGCGGGTGTGCGGGAGCGAAGTTGACCGCCCGACCGTGTCGGCGCGATCGGTGGTTTCGGGGGCGTGGGCGCGAGCACGCTCTATTTAAAGAGTCGTCGGTATGCAGATCATTCGCAGCCGTTATGTCATCCGGGGGATCGCTGAAAATGTGTCGCGGTCGTCTTTTAGGATACTTTGCGGCGGGCTTGGGGGTGTAGTTTGCAGCAGATACCACTAACGGGTTGGGATGATTTGTGGCCTTGTCGAAATAATTAGCTGTGACGGACTTGATGTACGCTTGAATCGAAGTAATATCCAAATCCTTATGAAGATCGTCGTTCCGAACGTAGTAGGGGGCGCCAACACATTTTCGTAAGAAGCGATTTTGTATGACCTGCAACTTTTCAAAATTATCTTTCGATGTATGTGCAAACACGGGGCAACTATACGTAAGAATAGGGCGGACACACGTCTTATAGAGAGTGAGCTTATGTCTGAGTGACATTTTGCTCTGTGAGCATAATAGCATATGTAATCGGCTCAAGACCATAGCAGCCTTGTTCCGCACTCTCTGGATGTGAGTTTTAAAGGTAAGTTTGTTGTCTAATGTGACACCGAGATATTTAACCTAGGTAGCCCAAGGGATGTCAGAATCGAATAGCCTGAGAGGTTTTAATGTGTTCTGTTTATTAGAGGAATCAAAAAGTATTGCGGAGCTCTTATCTGGATTAACTTCTATACGCCATCTTCGATACCATTCGCCGAGATTACAAACAGCACGTTGGATGCGTGCTCTGAGATGCACTCTCTGCCTGTCTGAAGCAAAAATCACTGTATCATCGGCATAACAACCTACTTCGACTCCCGGAGATCGTGGTAGGTCGCTAATGTACAAGTTAAACAGGGATGGTGCAAGAATAGATCCTTGGGGAACACCTGAGTGTATTGGGTGTGGTCGGGAGAGTTCACCTTCCACTCTGAAGCGGAAAGTTCTGTTCGAGAGGTAGTCGCGAATGATATGAACTAATCTATCGGGGATTCGAAACTGAAGAAGCTTATAAACGAGTCCGGCGTGCCACACCTTATCGAAAGCTTTAGCTACATCGAAAAAGATCGCGAGAGTACGATATGATATTCTAGGTTCAGTAAAGTTATGCAGGATGTGCTCCGTGAGGCGGTGCACTTGTTGTGTACAAGAGTGTCCAGCTCGAAAGCCGAACTGTTCATGTGGTAGCAGATCTAAAACGGACATAGTGGTCTGGAGACGGTTCAGAAGGAGCCGCTCATACAGTTTACCGAGTGTGTCGAGAAGACTAATCGGGCGGTAACTATCAGGAAGTGTGGCTTTTTTACCAGGTTTGTGAATACCTATCACTATAGCCTTTTTCCAGACGGCTGGAAAATAACCCTGGGCCATGGCCGCATTGAAGATGCAGACCAAGAGGGCTATGAGATGATCGGGAAGTAGTTTGAGAACTTCATTCTTGATACCATCAGGACCAGGAGATTTCCTGGGCTTCAGAAGTTTTATAGCGGCACAGACTTCCTCCCGGGTTACCGGGGTTAGAGTATCCGTGGGGGGGAACAGGATTGCATTCTCCACCGAGGTTTCAATCGATCGGATATGGACTGGGTCAGTGTTCACTGTGTTTGGAGAACATTGTTTTTCTAAGCTTGCTGCTAGGCATTCCGCTTTGTCTATACTATCGAATGCAGGTGACATACCTGGACCTCTATCGAGGGGAGGCATCGAAGTGGTGTTGTCCGCTTTTAGGGATCGTGCTAGCTTCCAGTACGCCAGATGAGACGGTTTGATGTCTTCTAAGAGCCTATCCCATCTTTCGCCACGGATCTCGGAAATGCGGGCCTTCACCGCTTTCCGCAACGTGCGTAAGCGGGCACGATTTTCTTCGGATGGATAGGTGTCGTGAGCTCGCGTCGCGGCGTTCTTTTCCGTGATCAAAGCTCTCACGTCATCAGGAAGTATAAAACGGCGGTCGTTCGCCGTTTGTACCTCTCTTGAGGTCACCCTGATGGCAGTCTGAAGGTGGTCGACCAGGGAATCGATAGCCAGGTCGGCATCAGCTTTGGACACTAGCATGTCCGGGATCTTATCAAGACTGGACGAGGAGGGGTTATCACTAAGGTACCTATTGAGCTTCGCGTAGTCAGGCACTCTGACGAAAGGAGGGCTGGTGTCATCCAAATGACCTAACTGTATTATAACTGGACGGTGATCAGAGTCAAGCTCGTGTATAACTTGAACGTGTCGTATCGAAAGCGAGACATTCTTTAGGAGAGCTACGTCTAACACTGTCGGTCGATAGTGATCCTGATAATGAGTAGGTTCAAGAGGAGCTACGACGTCAAATTCAAGCTCGTCTACTAGATCCTCAAGCAACTCTCCATTGCGAGAGGTACTCGAACTGTTCCAGATGACGTTCCCGCAGTTGAGGTCGCCCGCTATTATAACGGAATCGCCGAGCGAAAACAGAGCCTCGAGGTCAGATCTAAGTATTCTTTTGCTCGGGCGGAGGTACGCGGAAACTATTGTGACAGGTGGATGACCCGTCATACCTATTCTACATACTGACACTTCCATATGTAAAAGATCAAGAGGAGGGTCCATTGGCATGCAATATAGCGATCGTTTATAGTAAATGAGGGTGCCACCGCCTCGAGTTATGCGATCGTTTCTAACTATATTGTAATTCGCAATCGCGGGATTACGATTACCGGGCTTTAGAAGTGTTTCTTGAACTAGAAGCACATCTATTTGATGTTCACGTAGAAAGGCAGCTACTTGATCGCGCTGGGGTTTAAGGCTTCGAGCATTAAAAAAGGAAAGACAAATACTACGTGGTTTTATTCTATCCATTGTAAAAGGAACTTACTTGTGGGAAGCACGGGCGAGGCGTTGGATGGTAGTCGCAACGTCAGGAAACTGCGAGATTGCATTTAGGAGACCGAGGTCCTTATTACTGTTTATCATCGCGTTAAAAGCAATGATCTCCTGTACGTCATGCACGAGGAGAAGCTGGCCCACCCACTCGATACCGGTGATGGAGAAAGAAGAAACCGGGGTTATCTGTGTAGCCTTCGGTGACTGGGGCATGGGAGCCCAAGGGGCCGAGGGAGCCGTCACAGACTGTTGTGGGGCTTTTGATGCGGATGCGGGTGTTGCCGAAGTCCTGAAATTACTTGGTAGAGCGGGAAAAGCCTCTAAGGACATTAGAGGTGAGAGTTGAGGATGAGTGGCAGTAGCAGGTACCCTAACCTGGTTAGCCTGTCTCGGCTGTCGTGGCCGCTTTGTGCGAGGCGCACGAGAACACCCGCGATAATTCGCAGGGTGACCCGCTTGACCACACAGCACGCAGCTGGGAGGTTCGGCAGAAGCTGGGGTACGTGTGCACTCCTTGGTAGAGTGGTCCTCGAGGCACTTCACGCACCTAGGGCGGAGATGGCAATTTCTTGCCGAGTGACCATACGCCTGGCAGTTGTGACACTGCGAGGGTGCGTAGGTTTTGTTCGGAGCCTCGACGGTCACACCTGTAAGACCGCATACGGAAGAAAGATTAAAAATGGCTTTTCCTTCTTTAGTTCGGTCAAGAATAACCAAAACCAGACTGAAGGGGACTTTGGTGCGGGGATGGTACATTCGGTGAACCTCCCGGACCGGAAAGTCTTGTGACTTCAACGACATCGCCACGTCATCGGTTGAAACTTCGGCCGGGACGCGGCGAAGAACTACGCGGAGAAGTCGTTCCTCCTCTAGTGCGCTTTTTTCGCTTCGCTCGCGTTAATTAATATAGGTTTGACCTATCCCTCGCGTAGAGTACATTTTCTCTAGATAAATGTAATATTTTTTTTATTAAAGTTTTAATAATTTATTCAATTACTGAGAGCTATGGCCATAATAATAACTTACTAACATTATAATGTTCGTTAGAAAGTTTTTTGTTTGCTTGAACGGACTAATCACTTGAGCTACCAATCAGATTTTTGTATTTTTTTTTCCAATTTTATATGATAATTTATTGCTATGTGTTATAGATAAAACGCTACGATCCTTAGGATCGAAGAAATCACCATACAAATTGTAGGTCAGAAATTACAATAAATGTCAACTAAACTATAATGCTGGCGAGCCGTGTAGCGCCACGCAGGGTATTAAGACGCGGGCTATAACAGCGATTCTTAACACAGTCTTGATTTTTATGATATTAAAATTTACCTAGACGAATTGACAGTAATTCATAATTTTAAATATTAAACGCAAGTGAAACCACTGGGCACTACTAGTGTGTTTGTACGTAATGCAATTTTACAAATGTAATAACGACTGATTACAAGTTTTATACCATTCTTTATGCTTTATTATATTTGTAAAACGTAAATGTGGATATAGCAACACTTGGGCAATCCAATTTTATGAGGCGGTTAACATAAAAGTATTTGTTTACATGCTAATTTTAGACAGTAAGAGATCAAAAGATTAGTTTACGACCAGAATGGTTTTATCTATGGAATATGATTTGTACTCAAACAGACAACTGTAGCATTGAAAAAGTCTTTCAGTTTCATTTAATAATTACACTAAATGCTTACCGATTATCATATTATTACTAATCTAATTATGTGTTTTTCTTACATAGAGTTATTAAAATATTTTTCTTATGTTATAGAGGCTATTCATTAGTTATAATAAGGTCCCTAGATGGAGGTGGCCTTAATTTTATTATCTCTATATGCCTATACCTCGGGGATAGGAGGTTGTTGAGGTTGGTAAAACCCATTCTTAGGTAATATTTTGTAAGTCGAAATTTAATATTAGAAATCTAGTTCCATTTCGAATGCCGAATAGTTCTCCTCGATGTATAATATGCCCTTCAATTTATATCTTATTTTACAATTTTTTTTATTATTACAATTTTTACATTTTAGCGGAAATGATAGAATGGGTACCACTATGCTATTATCAGAAGGTCGGAATGAATAAATGAAAGATTTGACTCCGTTTGTGCAGACTAGTAACCGCTTTGGCAGCTGGATTACGAATCTCCTCTAATGTTTTTTTTTCGAACTTACTAAACGCTGTTGGCCTAACGGGCCTTTACAACTTCACCGGGCTTTTAGGGCGAGCGCTTAGTTAGGCCACTCAGCCGAAAGGCAACAAGCTCAAGGGTGCCAGAGTGGCCGAACCTCGGCTTGCGCAGTTGCCTTGGGATGAACGCGAATCGAACTAAAATAACCATTTAAGCTGAGCTAACCATACATGTACACTATAGTGAGAGACATATGCATACCTTCATATGTGTCACACTAAGGCGCACATGCATATAGTGCCTGATATTTTTGGCTAAGGTTAACTAGCCAAAAAGGAAAAACGGTCCCTTACAGAACCAGTGTACGTACCGTGTGAATGTGCACGTGTGTGGAGTGCAGTGTCGTGTGTGCAAGAAGCTAATGAATGCGGTGTCACTGTATTGCGCTAGCAACATGCTCGAGGGCTCCCGTGCAAGGGATCGAACCTAGGCTTAAGTTGCTGCCGAGGGAGGACGCGGCGGGTGTGCGGGAGCGAAGTTGACCGCCCGACCGTGGCGGCGTGATCGGTGGTTACGGGGGCGTGGGCGCGAGCACACTCTATTTAAAGAGTCGTCGGTATGCATATCATTCGCAGCCGTTATATCATCCGGAGGATCGCTGAAAATATGTCGCGGTCGTCTTTTACGATACTTTGCGGTGGGTTTGGGGCTCCTCTATTGAAGACGAACAGGCATATTTAAAGGAACCAAATAGAACACGTGCAAACCAAAAGGATAAAAGGAAACCGACAATGCAAATACAAATAATATTACAGTCGTAAAATAAAAGTGAAGCAAGAAATTAACAATACAATAGAATTAAGCAACAATAAAATATGGACAATATAAATAAGTATTAAAATATAAAATAATGCTAAACAATAATGATGCGCCGCATTGTGAATGGAATTTGTCGGCGAGATTGTAATTGCACCCAGGTAACATGTGGTTGCCACCTGGGCGGTAAGTCTTTACTAATTTCGGACTTTTGTAATTCCGCTGGTTTTTCGCTTGAATTATTGTAGTACACACATACCACGTTTAGTGTGTGTCGCTACAACATCATTAAATTTCAAAAAACCTTGGGTTTGTTAATGATTATCAATTTTAAATGTAATATAATAAATATAGTACTCTCTTCCCGCGTATTAATCTTATTTTAATTATTTGCACAATAAAAAGAAGATTTTTTTAAACAAATATATCATTGAATGATTAAAATTCGTTTTATTTAATAATAATCCCAGTGATAATACTCTAAAAGTACAAAAAATATAAAATTAACAATTTTACAAAATAAAAATTATTGATTTAGAGCAAATTACGAAGGTTACAGCCGAAGGGCGCAAAAAAATACAAGACTCTTAATATACGTTTAAATTAAAAAAGGAATTGTATGTAAACATGTGACTACTGTTCGATATTAGAATCAAAAGTCTTAAGAATGTACAATTAAACTACAGTGAAACAAGTGACTATCGTTTGATGTCAGAATGATAAGTGATTCACTTCGGCTTCGATTACTCAGTGGTAAACTAAATGTGCTAAGCAAGTCTTTTGTGACCACAGCGGGCAGCGGGTTACTCCGTCAGCAGCGTTGGTTTCTTAAGCTCGTTCTATGTTTATTGATGTCGATGCAAAGTCATCGATTTGGGCAAGGCATGGCAGGCGGCAGTGTAACACATTCAGCATCGTTGGCGCTTTTGGGCCTATTCGGTGTTATTGAGGTCGTTGTATAGTCATCTCAAACAAGCAAACTGTGCATTTTATTGTAACTGATCCTTTTGTAACAAGATTTTATTATTTGAAGAAATCTTATATACCGTTACATGTAGGAGGAAGTGGATTCAATAATAGCAAAAATCATCTTCACATAATTCATAAATGCCCTCTTATGACGTAATGAACAGGTGTATAGTATATCGGATGTTAAGAAGTCATTATTATAATCAACCTCTCATTTCTCTTCAGTGTAGTAGTCTTAAGAGGTCCCGTATCAGATGAAGAGGGGGTGTGGGTGTTGGACTTCTTACCATTGAATAACGCATCCATTCTATATTCTATGGCATGTGAGTTCGAAGTCATTAGTGCCTACGAATACTATCTCTTCATATTTTCATTATTTATTCATTCGGATGTTCTTGAAATTGTGGGGAATATTTCAGGATTGTTATACATATCGGGGCCCCTTAGCTCAGTCACCTCGTATCATTGATACGGATGATATGATACAGCGATAGTTACGCTACTATCTCTTATCGAAGTTCAAGAACACTCGTTATAATAGTACAACGCATTACTAATGTATATACATTCATTTCATTTATGTTTTATAAAAGTAGTTTTATAAAGAACATATCATAATTTTCATTTTTTGAAGTGATAATTTCTTAAGGAGCGTATACCGCTTCGTTACGTAACGCGTTACAGCGCCAGTCTGTCTAGCTTCCCTTGCTCTTACGCATGCGGCAACCGTAGGTCTATATTCAAGAATTGTAAGTAAGAATAAAATTTATTCTATAATTAATAACATATTTTATTAATAAATAACCTTTCCTTACATGATCATATTAATATATATACAATTTAAGTAATAATCCAAGCTTTTCGCAAGTTAAACAATGTAAATATTAAATAATTCAACTTAGATTAGTTTACGTTATCACTTTTGTCGGACGTCTCGAGTTAGACACTGGGCCAGGTTATTAATTAGACTTAAAAAAAAAACACAATTACGTGCTCTCAACTTAGTGAGCGAAGGAAGACTGATTTATTATAATCTTTAATTATAAAGGTAAACTATGTTTACAATAACAAGTGTGAGACCCGTATGGTCTCGTTCGCAGAATGAATACAATATTAATCTTAAGTATGTTCTAATTCAAAGAAGGAATACAATTATAATTTTAATTGGTATGCACGTTTAATATTATAGTGTAATTAAGACTTGGTATGGTGATATGGAGACATTAGTGGTAATGGATCCGTATAACCATTTGCAGAAGTATATTTATGCTGACGTAACTCTCAAGATGCACAATTTTTTTATTACTTGTTTGTAATTACAGAATGTTAATAGTCCATCATTACCTTTAGACACCGACTACTTGTGACTGCATCAATAATCAAGTAAAACCACTTAGTTTGCTTATGCTTAACATTATAAGTGAAAATACCTTAATTTTATACTCATAATAATTAAAAAGGCACATACAGTCCATTTAATAAGAATACCCAGTGTAGATTACAATTACCTAAAATCATGCCCAATCAAGGGTCAACAATCAAATTGAAATCAGAAAAGTGTTGCCATTCTTTAATACTAATTTGGATCAAATTCATCATCAGCCTGTAAGAGATCCGTTGTAGAGCCATAGGCCTCTTTCTGAAGGAAGGTATAGGCATAATCATCACGTCAGCCTACGATGTTAAGCACCGAGAAATCTATATTTTCCTACATACGGTAGTACTACAAGAACATTTCTCAAGTTCAGATTTGGTGACGATGTTTTCCTTCACCGTCAGGCGATAGTGTTACTAATTTAAATTATTAAATGTACGCGAATTCCTAAAAATGAATTGCTACGTGTCGGTGTTCAAACCTCTGGATATCAGATTGATTTTCCATCGGTGAAACCGCTGGATCACCACGACTTTTACAGTATATCACTGTACTCGCATATCAATATAACAACAAAACTATATCACTCATTTAAAAAAGTAAACAACCACAGGACTTGCCAAATGTATTTTCATAGTCGAATCATACAATCTATGAAGGTTCTAACACAGCTTGAAGAAACCTTAAGAATAATATTATTTCATATTATAGTTATTTGTCAGCTTACCTTTATAATATCCATTACTTTAGGCAGCGGTTTTCCTCTATAAAGTTGTTGATAACAAACTAAATCGTTGTAGTCTATAATTCGAAGTTTAATCGTACTGTTAGATTCTTCCATCGCCAACCAGTCCAACCCGCCGTCACTACAATCCCAGCTATTACCTAAAAAAAAAACCTTTAATGTATAAAGCATTCTAAAGAAAAGTTATCAGAAATACACCTTACTACGTTGCAGCATAAGGTCATCAAATTTCTAGAATGTTCTAACATATACACAATTAATTTTCATTTCCAAATGTACCCCCCCCCCCCCCACTGCGAAATATTCAGCTATAGTGATTATAGGATATGATTCTTTTTGTTTATAAAATACATACATAAATTATAAATAACTATAAAGCTTAACACAATTTCACCTAATGAATGATACAAATGAAAACTAGTAGAATTGTACACACCTATAGGTTAACTGGTGAGAGATTTTCAATGTGATGAACATTCAATACTGTGCCAGTTTAATACCCATATGATATCAAATCGCTTAAATCTAATAGCCCTTTCATTACATGCGGAATCTCATACTATCTGCACTGACCAAATATATTTCTATCCCGCGGTAATTTATTATAGCTACAGACATTTCGATCGCCGCATATTGAGTTAGTTAAGGTTTAAAATGTATTCTTTTATGAGCATAGATATCTAAAATATTCACCATGATATTAACAACATTTAAAGTTTACATTATTTACAAAATTATTTTACAAGTCTTATATAAAAAATCTCTAGTATAAATAAGAATGCGTTACCATTAATGAAGTAATAAAATGTATTCGTTTGGCGAATTAAGTCATGTGTGAATATTACTTGAGTTACCATTGGGATCAAATAGATACATTATTATTTCCATATTTTCCTCGTTGTTACTTTACCATCTTATAACAATATCTAGATACTGTAATAAAGATGTTATTGAAAGCTCATCCGTCTCTGGCATTATTATACGCTTAACTGATTACGGATTTGTTCCTTTTCTTTAGGCAACTTTTTTTTTAAAACAAAGAACAAGAACATTATTAGTCTGGATTTCGAGTTTAATGGAACCCATTAAACAATTTCAAAGTTATTTTTGGTAGATGAAATAAATCTTATAACTAATTTTTTGTTGAAGTTATATCAGATTTCATCATCGACTTTTTCATAAATCAGTATATACATTTTCTATTTGTAAGTTACACAGCGTAGCTTTTTTCCTTCGGCCTTTTTCATCTTGTTAAGATAAAATTATACATTGCCCAGACAAGTGTGAATTATTTACGTAGAATATTTGTGGATTTTTTATAATTTTAATTCTTAATTTTGAAATAGTGGAAATCGTCTATAGTCGATGGAGCCTTTGTAATTGGCCCGATCATGTTCTGCCTAACAACGGCAGTAGATAAAAATTTACAAAAAGTCTGCCGGTAAATGTACGATTTTTTAAATATATTTTTCACTAATAGATCCTTTTCAAAAGATTAGTGTAAAACTCCAGTGGCATCGTAGGCTTGAATCGGCGTCCCGCAGGGCTCTGGGACTGGTTTTGCTTCTAGTATACTATATAAATAACCTGATATTAATAGTTGACAACTATGCGGGCATAATTCTATTTGCAGACAACACTTCACTTATATTCATAGTTAAAAGTATATATTCAGAGGCTAAGTGTCTACATAATACTACTTTAACTAAAAATTCTGATAAATCTACATGAAATAATCTATTATTAAATAAATGCAAATAAAACCAAATCTATGAAATTTGCCTTGCCAGATTTCCGAAACAAGATCGACGGGAATTTAGTGGGCCTTAGTTGACAGTACTGGGTTCTTGATTAAGACTAAGTTTAAATTCTGCTGCATTCGCATTTCACTAGATTCATTAGTTAAAGGATGGCCAATATTAAGCAAGTTAACGTGTCTTACTTTCATAACATATTTCTATTATAAAAACAGATAGTTTGAGTAAATCACAATATGGAATCTCGGAAATTATTCAAGAGTTCAGAATCTTAACTCTGTCATCCCAATACATTTCTGATCATTTAATGTACGTCAACAAAAGTTAGAAGTTACATTTAATGACATACCAGCATGTTTTTAATACTAAAAATAATAACAAATTGGTCAGATCCTCGATTCAGGCTCGGTACAACCACTAATAGTTCTTTAAGTGATAGTGTCAGGTCCTACAATAATCACCTTACCGATCCAAAATCACATTACCGATTTTCCGGATGGTAAGTTCAAGCATCATGTCAAGTGGATTATGATGTCAATAGGGTATTATAGGGCAGATCAATATGTGAACAATGGTGATGTCTGGAAATGACACTTCTCCTCTATACATCGCAAAAATGATTGTAACTACAATGCATTCTTAAAGAAATATTTATACAAATAAGTAATATTTAAGTGTCTGTTCATAATATCAAAATAACAGCTTTGTGCCAAATTGAAATGATACATATTGTACACATAGCACAAAACGCATTTTAAAAATGTCCGTGTATAAATATATGTCTGTCTGTTTGTGGCGGCTAACCTCCGACACGGTTGAACGGATTTTGACGGGGCAGTCACTGGCAGATCTCGTGTTATAACGAGTAACCGCCTAGATTACTTATATTTAAGAAAAAAAAATAGAGTTTCGCGCAAAAATAATGAACTTAAGAAGTAGTGTCCATTACCACACACGTCCATGGAACTGTTTTATACTCAACATATTTTTTTTGATAAATTTCACGTGGACGAAGTTGTGGATAACAGTTAGCATATAATAAAAACCGATTAACCAATTCGAGTTTCTTGCAGGTTTATCTCGAAGATAGGATTCTCTTTGAGCCGATAGTAGAGTTTAATAATCCTGTGGCTCTTCCTGAAATAACCTATTTATATGTATGTGGCCCAAGAAAAAAAAAGTTATTATGGATGCTACAATATGCACATTCTATGAAACAACTTTATGTTTAATGTACTAAATTAAATACTACTTAAGATATACTTCCTAAGTATTACAGTAATTTATTATTATCTTTCTCCTCAGCAGACTCTTGGTCTGCACCTTTTTTCGAATTTCATTTATTTACTCAAACAAGAAAAATCATTTTGATTGTAACGCCGCTTTACAGTGTACAAATTATTATAATTAAGTAGTAGTATAATTAAGTAACATAATGAGCTTACTGCTGTTAGTATGTTGCTTGTTTAATTGAGACTACGGTCTTTATGGCGGCTTCTTTGTCATTGTTTGTGGCCATTTTTAGGTTGTATTCCACAACGTTATTATTATTATGCGTAAAAATTAGAGGAATCTGTGCAAGGTTCGACTTTAGGTGCATCATCACTTACTAATACTATTTACACTTAACATGAAATGGACTGCATATCTGTTTGCTCCTTCACAACAAAAGAAGATCGTATTATCCGTAACTCTAATTATTAATCTGTGACATTAAATGGATTGCAACGCGTTTATTATTAGACTACTCCCTAGAAGTATTCACAAACTTACCACTAAGATGAACACGTTCCAACTTGGGTGGGCCGATCAACAAGTCAGCTTTCATATGCCTAATCATATTCTTCCGAAGGTCCATCTCGCGCAACTGCGTCATTTGCACCACGACCTCTGGCGGTAGTTCCCACAACGATATCAGACCGTGCATCGTTATTTTCTGACAATAAAATGTTCATTATTTATAAAAGCTCTTGCTTGTGTTTATATGAGTATGTATTTATATTACAATTTTAAAACTCGAGAGTATGTTTGTTTGATCGCATCTATCTCTAAAACTACCAGGCAATTTTTTTTCTACTATCGGTCTGTGTATATAGAATAAAATAGAATAACATGCTGTATGGTTCAACATGTGGTCGGCCTTAGGTTCCTACTCTAGAATCGTGTATTGTAACCCAACAGCACTGTTAGCAATTTAAAATAATAATAAAAAAACTAATCTAAATGACCGGGGTATTTTAGACTACAACATTTGGTCGACCTTAGATTCCTACTCTACAATCGTGTATTGTAACCCAACAGCATTTTTAGCAATTCAATGTAATTAAAAAAAACTCATCTGAATTACCGGAGCATTTTAGACTATAACATTTGCTCGACTTTAGGTTAGCAATTCAATATAATTAAAAAAAAAACTCATCTAAATTACCGGGCCATTTTAGACTACAACATATGGTCGACCTTAGGTTCCTACTCTACAATCGTGTATTGTAACCCAACAGCACTGTTAGCCATTCAAAATAATTACAAAAACTCATTTAAATTACCGTGACATTTAAGATTATAACAATTATGAAATGAAACTTTAGTTGAAAGGTATTATTCACCAATACGAATTAAATAGAAAACTGGCAAAAACACGCTTTTGTAAAAAAAAATATTCGGAATCATTAATGGGGAAATAGATCAAAGAGTTTCATGTTTTATTTTATTCGTTCGTATATATGATGCCGATTTCTGTGAAATTATGTATACACATTTTCATAAAGGTTTTTTTTTATAATAAATGTATAAATCAATTCAAAGGAGTATTCACCAAGGACGGAGAGGCACAAAGTGCGATGGGGCCAATGCCAGCCAACACATACTAAAATTTGTTTTCAATAATTAACCCACGGACAAGAATAAAATACTATCCGAGACATATCTTTTGAATGCACTTACAAAGACACATACATATAAATATAGCTTTTGCTCCCGGTTTCGCTTGCGTTAATATAAAATTTATCTAACCTATAGCAATAGTACTTTTGTCTCAATAAAGGTCTTTAATCTATTCCCGCATTAATAATCTAAAGTAATTTTTAAAAACATACTTTTGCCAGTTTTCTATTAATTAGTATTGGCAAAGTATACATTTCAACTAAAGTTTCTTATCATAATTGCTATAGTCTAAAGTGCAACGGTAATTTACTGGAGTTTTTTATTTTTGGTTTTCAATTGCTAATAATGACACCTGCCTATGGTCTTTTCTGTACCCCTGACGTGTATTCAAAGTTTTATGACAATCGGTTAGGTAATTAAAACGTGAAAGTGTACCAAACAAACAAACTCCATTTCGCGTTTATAATATTATACATGTTTCTTGATTCACATTAGTTCTAAAACCTTGTTTCAATTCACCTATAATCATAATATTTTTTTATTTATTTTTTATATTATAGGGGGCAAACGAACAGGTGCGTCACCTGATGGTAAGTGATCACCGCCGTCCATAGACACTAGCAACACCAGGGGAGTCGCAAGTGCGTTGCCGGCCTTTTAAATATGTGGGCCTCCGGCGCTCTCACTGACCGAACGAAACGCAACAGTGCAAGCACTGTTACTTTACGTCGGTTTTCTGTGAGAGGGCGGTACTACCCCGGGCGAGCCGACCCATTCATGCTGAAACCAGTAATAGCTTCAGCGTAGCTCTACCACCTTTTAAATATAAACGCATTGTCTCTAAGAAATAATCTAGAATTTGTATCAACAAATAAAAATTTCGTCCCAATTCCATCATTTCCTTCGAAAAGTCACTAATTCATCTAGTTACATTTATTATTACACAGGTTGCCTGATAATAACTGCGAGTCACATCACTCGAATTCACACCTACTCTTAGCAATAATTAACACCGATACCAACTTCACAGACTGGCAACTATTTTCATTTCAAATATTGTTTGTACCTCCACGAAAGACAATATTCGAAACAGTTTCTATATTCAGACAGTATAAAGTTTACGGCCTCAAATTATTGTCAATATGACGAAAGTTATTGTTTATTAACATTTTATCACCAGTAATTCTCCGTACTGCAGTATATGATTACACAAAGAGTACAATTTGCTTTAAAATTAACTAGGTTTTGCACGCTTTAATGTAGATTTGAACTATCCCTCAGGAACAGTAGGTACAACTTTCCTGGATAAAAGCGTAACAAACATACAAACTGACATTCGCATTTTTAACATTAGTAAGAATTAACAAGGATATGTCATCTTTATTACTCTTTAATAGTACAATTCGTCAACCTTTTAGACCGCTCTGAACATAGCAGCAAGTGCGTTCTTGCGCGCTATAAATATAATCAAGAGTATAATATAAACAAAACAAAGTTAAAATATTATTATACAAATCTAAAACTGTCATTTATTCAACCTTATATTCTCTCGGTGTTATACATATAATATAATTCGTTGTAATACCTAAATTTGTGTTCTTCGCAACTAACTTCAGAGAGGACAACAAGTTTGGCGATAACTGTAGTAGTATTTGAAAGAATTAAAATGTATCTTTTAAATTCTAATATAGCGTTAAATGTATTAATCTCGTTGAAATTGAATGGCAACGATTATATCCGCAAATAGATTTCGTCAATAGTTTATCCAAATCATTAATTTAACTTCCACATAGTAAAAAGATAGACTTATTATTTCCAATGAAAGCGACGCGAGTGGTGATTTTGTTTTTATCCTAAATTAGTATTAACATTCAAAACAAAGAATAAATATTTATAAACTCCACAATATTAAGCGTATACGATGGTATAATTAACTCATTAATAAATTAACAAACATATAAGAAGACTTACCGCAACTTATAAATTAGTATTAATACAAGTCACATCAAAATAATTGTATCTGTATCTAATATACACGAAATAAACAATTTGCTTTGAAGAAAGCGTCCATCGATCAAAATAATCTCCTTTGTAAATAAACGGGCACCTAAGGAAATTTACGTTCTAAGATCGACTTCAATTAATTAAATTGAATTGTTTGACGTAGTTTATATACGTATAATAGTGTAAATTAATATGCGTGAAATGAATTCTGGCAACTTTTTCATTAATTTCGTCCAAATAACGTCCAACAATGAGAAACGGCCAGTAATAAATAATCTAATTTACCTAAAAGCGAGTGTGATCTCCTCCTGCCAAAATCAAGACTTGAATCCTCCGAGGCATGCTTTCAACAATATTTTTAATTATATTTTGACGTGTACTAATCTTACTAGTTTCTTTAGAACATCCCAGACATGTTCTTTTGGTTTGAGGTCAGGACTACACAACTTCTAACACGTACGCTTAGATACACGTCGCTTCAACGGTGAGGGTTAAAGTTGACTTTTATAAAAATGAAGTCTTTCTCAAGAACAGTCAATGTGGGCTATGAATGTGGAATTAGCACTTCCGTTATTTATCAATGTGTATTTAATGTTTTGTTTTCCAATAAAAACTAACTCTGTACGCTCCGTCGAATTAATTGATGCCCAAAGCATAACGGAGCCTCTGCCACATGGAGTAATTTGCACAAAACACACATCCGCATAGCGCAGCACTCGGCGACGTCGGTCCTTTCCACAGAAAGAGATTTTAGCTTTATGTGAAAACGATACTTTGCTCCAGTACTCCAAAGTCCATGAAGAACAGTTTCAAGTAAACTGAAGTCGAGCAACACGATACTCACGGAATAATTTAGGATCCCGGGCCGGACAGTAAGTATTGATATCGGCAACCAAAAGGCTCCTCCTGACCGTTAACAAGGTACTAATCTTGCTTCTTCAATACTCTTGTTTAAGTCCACACTTGACGCCTTACGATTCCGTAATGCCTGGCTCACCAAAAAGCGGTCATCTCGTGCTTCTGTGTTCCCTTTCATCCTAAACCTAGTCTTCTTTTGACCGAACCGGTCTCTTGTCACCGTTACCAAGTTCTCTAGATAGTTGAACGACTCACACTTGCCGCTGAGACACATAAGTTTTCGAATAGCTGTCTTCAAGTAAAGCTATAAATTTACCAGCCTTTATCGCGTTATAAGTCATATTAAAAAGTGTTATTTAATATAAAATTAAGTAATTAGCAAAAAAGTAGGTTCAGCAATTCGCGCCATTGAAAAAGCAATTTTTCAATAGCCATCATTTTTCTTTGGTCAATTCAAAGAAATAAATTTGGAAAGTAAAGAATCCTGTCAGTATGCTTCAAATAACATGCCACAACATTGTCAAATTAATAAAACCTCTTTCTTGTAATATTCAATGAAGTAGAGAAAAAAATCTAAAGTGCTCGTTTTTTTTTGCAAGAGGGTTTATTCGTCCAGGAGTTTAAGCTAGCAAATTTACATTTGTAGTGTTTATTTTGAATATTACAAAGGAAACGATAAAGGAGAAAATTTTATATTATAAGTATATTATCTCGTTATAGTTAAATCTATTAAAAAAGTACTTTATAAACGATAATTGAAAATTTCGTATGTATTAATTATTAACGAATTTACACAAAATATTTTAAGTTATTTAAAATATTTTAGGTAAATTACATTTTTTACATGAAACCAATTTGATTTTCAAGATTTTACAACATCTTGCAATCTTAACCATCTTAATCTTAACTACCAAAGTTAGAAAAAACTCAAATATTTCTTTAATTTACGATAAACAAACGAATTAACTACAAATTTGTTTTGACATGTTCGTGAAATAAACAATACTTAGCACTAAGTTATAGAATTTCCGTCCCTTAAAATTTAGGTAACCCTTAGGGTGTTAGGAGACCCTTAGACGTTGGTGAAAACGAAATCTCTCTAAGTTGTCACTTAAACGTGTTTTAAGTGTCCCTTAAAGTTAGGTAACGTTGGTGAAAACGGGCATTAGACCATTATTTTTATGATTTCCTAGTACGGAGCTGGCATGGAAGGTATTTAAAAATAATTATAGCACGTTTGTTATCGTTTCAATTAATTTCTTTTGTATTATAGTCGACGCTTATGAACTGAGGCTTCGGGTCTTAAATCATATTTATCTCCCTCTCTCGCTCGCACTTACAAGTCTTATGGAGAGGTGTAGTGATGTGCATAAGAATTGTAGAGGAGCATATCGATAACGGGATAGGTATGATCGATATGCTTTGAAATTGAAGCAAGATTTTTGCTCGGAGTCAGTTTTCAATTCTTTTAAAAACAGGAACACGTTGTGAATTACAGCTCGAGCTTGAGCGTTGATGTCACCATTTAATTTCTTTAAAGCCACATTAGAAAATAAATTCTCCATTGTGCGTATTGCGTAACGAAGCGTAAGTAATGAGTGTCATAAGAAAAAATCTTATATTTATAGAAAAATAACAACACATTGACCCCGCGTGCGCAGGTAGCTAAGTATCGATAACAGATTGCATTGCGTGCACATTCCTACTGTCAGTGGCATGTATTGCCCGACAACTCAGTATAAAATGCATCGACTATAGTTATTACAATTGTTAAATCGATCTACGATTACATATCAATTTTATATAGAAATTAATAGTAAAATTTTAAAGTATATAAAATCCTATATATCTCTGACATAATATTATATATATCTCTCATAATAAAAATGAAATGTCTCCTAAGGTTTGACTCTAAGAGATCGCTCAACGCGATAAGGTCCCCCAACTGCCATGTATATTGTAACTTGCTTAAATTTGCATATTTTCAAGGTGTATATATTATTAATAAAGTGTTTATTATTATTATTTCTCACCATATTCGTTGATACATATAACTAATATAAATAAACTCCAATACTGTTTGACCATTTACTATGAAAGTTTACATAACTTAGTGTTTCTTAATATAAAAGGTTTTAATACTGCCCATTTTTATATATGTCGCCGCTAGATGGCGATATCGCAGGTGGTTGCTGATAATAATGTAATTATTATAAGAATAAACAAATGGCATAAGTACCTCAAATTTACACGTACCTCAATTTTACACGTGCCGTCAAAGTGACCTTTAAAACTCTTCAGAGACGTTGAATTTATTATTTCAAAATAACGAAGCTCGGGGAAATGGTACTGAATGCGACTAACGCCAAAGCACTCTCCAGGCCATTCCAACAATCGTAAGTGTGTTATTTCATGTCTGGAAAGAGATTCATAGTTATATTATCACTGTTAATATATGTATAAAATACACAAAAAAAATCTTATTAACAATTATTTTACTTATGTCATAGTTTTAGCGGCACGGTGACGGCCGCTTTGACGTTTGTCGTCCGCTCATGAAGTTTCGTATAAATTTATAACTACTTTGGAAAGAACAAATTATTGTTCTTTATTGTATTAACGTGCAGTTAGTTCTAAAATTTATCGAATGTATAGTTTTAGGACAGAAAGTTAGTTGAATATACTGATTTCTAATTTGTATATATTATGTGTAACTACATATCAATCTAACTACTTTCTACACTTGTATCTTTGTATCTTTACAAAGGGTGACACCATCCATTATCTTCGTGAAATTCTAATTGTTTATGTAGCTCATGCCGAGATAGCTCTAAGATGATAAGTTTTTTTTCCAAAACTTCTTGATACTTATGGTTATATTTTCAACAATTTAAATAACACCTTTATAAAGTGTAGTCAGCCTATGTGCAATTCAGATGTAAACGCTTTATTACTGTAAAATTTAGTTGAAATCCGTTGAGTAGTTTTGTCTGTGTATAAATAATAAATTTCCATCCATTTTCATCTACTCTGTAGCTTATAATATTAAAGGAACGATTGAAAACCGAAAATTATTCCCAAATCAAGTAAATTAATGTTTCAAGGTAATACTTATAACAAGATTTAAAGCTAATCTTCTATATAGTTGCGGTCTCTAAAGACCTTCTTAATGTAAACCCTTATAATGAGACGCACGATACTCTATATAAAACAGGGTGAGTGCCTTAAGCGCTCCCTTTAGTAGCCCGGTGAAACTGTAAAGGCACTGCTAGGCTAACAGTGTAGGACAGTTCAAAAAAAAAAAAGAAACGCACGACATATAAAGCTCTTTTGTATCCCGGTATACGTCGTTTTGTGTAAATCAACGGAGAAAAGTTCGTGACATAATATGGTTTGTTTGGAAGATCGTTTGAGTTGTATTGTTGGGTTACGATACGACAACGATACAATAGCGAGGCAAAAAACATCGACTTCAAGTCTGTGGTACAGATGTTTTATTGCCACAACTGAACGCTTTGTAAGTTGGTAAAAGTTTCTAATAATTGGCCCGTGTTTTTTATATTTTACAGGTTTTAGCGTTAACCTCAATGTCATCTGATGTTATATGACGATGTAGTCTAAGATGGTAAAAACACGTTAAACCTAGACTGAGTCTCAATTATAGCTGCTGGAACACATCATCAGGTACTTGGCGACTGTTGCGCATATATGTGACGTGGTTGTAAATCAGCTCTATCCCCGACATATATTATTTCCTTTTATTTATACAATATAAGTTGTATAGTACAAATGTTGTTGTGGCTCGTTGAGTCGTCGCTCGTAGTCTTTTGTCGTAGATTTCTGTGCTTTGTTATCGCCGCGTATCTCTTATCTTAAACCGCCTCCTCGAACTATTTATCACTCTTTCGTGTGTCTATTCTATAAGATGCTATTCAGCCACTCGATTTCCTGTTTCCCGTTTGTATTACTTATTTAAATGCCTCGCAGCAGTGTTCCGCTACTGAGTTCATTCCACGTGTGTGGAACCTCAGTCTCACATTGTATTATTTGCAGGGCCCACGCGCGACGAGACCCCCTAGGTAGTGCCCGTCAGAATACTTTTAATGAATGGACCCAGTGATCCCATTGTTCATTTCGTTTTCTATGTATGACACCATTCTGTACACTGTATATTTATTACATCCTGTGCAACAAAACTTATCCCTAATAAATTACCTGTTTTGTCTATTGAACCATCGTCAATGTTCTATAAACACAAAAATTTGTAACTAACACATTGTAAGTTCCTAAATACTCGTTAATAACACAAAACTTAACCGTAACATATTATAAGTGTCTGACAATTTGTAAAACTATCACGTAAAACTAAATGCCCTGCACATGTCTCACTGTCCGCAACAGCGACAGGTTTTCAACTAGAGAGTTATAGCTAGCCAGGCAGACTGAAAAACAAGCTAAAAAAGATGTAGTTTCTTGTTTTTCAGCTTTATCATTACAAACAAAGTCGCCGTTATCAAAAGACGTTAAATTATTGAATTCAGTTTAAAATAAGCATAATAAGGCCGTACAAGTTGCATTATTAATAATTTTAAACTATCCTTAACTAAACAGTAAAAGAATTACTAGTATAGATTAAACAAAAAAAAAATTAGTATGTTTAAATTAGCTGAACTATTTAAGTTTAAAAATAATATCTTACCTTACTCATTTGAATATATATTCAAGATGTACTAGATTTTAAAATGATTTATATTCAAAACTAATTTTTGGAAATATAAATAATTTTACGTGTGTTCAGTGGTAAATCGTCGCGAACTTATACAATTGTAATGGAATTCGCTCTCGCGAACGTTCCAAATTTGAAACAGACTTCCCTGTTGAGATTTTTCCAATGCACTACAAGTCTGAGGTTCTTCGAGAACCTCGTATCCCTCAATAGTACATTATCTGCATTATTAAAGGGTTAACAACGCGCATGTGATGCTTCCGATGTTACAAGCGTTCTCAGGCTTCGAGGACAATCTACCATTAGGCGGACCGTATGGTTATTTTCCACGGTCGCAATACAAAATAAAACCTTTCCGTGAACTTAATCAACAACCTTATTATTGTTCATATACCGCAGAAAATATTTTTACCAATGTCAAAATTTTTTTTACTTAAAACTAAAGAAAACATTTCATAACTTTTATTATTACCCTTCTATATTACGCCCACATTCAAGAATAAAATAGCTTCGCCCACGTATATAACAACGCAAGAACATTTAGTGAAAATAAATACCAGAGTATTAAATTATCAATTTTTAACAAGCACCCATGTTTTTTGTGAAACCTTCCGTTTGTGAAACTGACCTTTTTAACAATATCATGAAAGATAAATATTAACGAGATTTAATAATATTTATTTTCTAAAATCAACTTTTAGTACAAGTAATATTTCCATGCGATATAAGCTTTGTTTTGTTTAATTTTAGAATATCTAATTTTGATGGTAGCTGTTAAAGATTTGTATTAAATTGTATAAATCTAGCACTACCCGATAGAATGTCATCAGTGCTATAATAAACTGAACGAAATCTCAACGAGTGTTTTAAATTTCATTTTTCAATTCGTATTATTGAATTTTAAATATAATTTTAATTATCGCGGTTTGTTTATTACTGTTTTACTTATCTGAGTCAAATCTCATGTAAATGCTCTACATACTACTAAATATATAAATTAGAGTGATTAAGGGTAGCACAATGTATGGCAGTATCGACTGCGAATGGACCACTGCAAGCAAGCATGCCACCCAGCAATGATGGTACATAATAGACATGTAACATACCGGGTTAAAACGAAAATGGAACAGTGGTTAGCTTGTTCGGACACCTCCTCGATCGACGTATGTTCGAACACTTGCGAATAAGCCGGAGCTTTCGGTGATGGAAAACATCGTAACGAACCCATAGAATGGTGGTAGGGTTTCTTCCAACCCGCTTGGCTGTCTGACACCATCAACTTGAAAACGTGTCGATAATCAAATATGGGTGAATTCCGGCATCTGTATTTGAAAGTTTATTGCTCTAGGTTTAGTATGTTTAATATCTCTGACAACAGCATCATTTAACATCAGGTGAGATTGTGGTGAAATGCTAAAATCTATAATTAATACTATATAAAAAATATGTAAAATATCTAGTAATCAAGCGCTATGGTAGTGTACCGGACTGAACCGCTACTACTATGCACCTGCTAATAAAGTCGTCATCGTGGCAACTACTCAAAAATTTGCAGGCATATGTAGCAGTGAAATTATTTTTTTGTTACTGCTATTTGAGTAATGATAAATGAAAAGTCATTATCACACCTTAACAGTATTACAGCGTTTAGCCTCTGATATTTTTAAGCTCTCCAACTACTATACGCATGCAAAAAATAATTACATATCCAAAGACCTCACATAAAAATACCTTCTCGGTCTAATATAGATATAGCATACTGTTATAAGGCTCTACGGATTTAGGTTTTTAAAAAAATAAAAATGCAATAGTAGGATTTAAGACAACCGTCTGGTGTAGATATTGGAATGAGACTAACTTGTTTTTATGCATGGGATGCTAAGGCGACAGAAATGCTGAATGTGCTGAAATAGGTGAGGAATGCAAGGTGAGCGGAAAAGGGTGCATTATCTATCTATAACACCTCCCTGGGGTAGACTAAACATCGGGGTGGATTTTTCGATGTTTAGGAAGATTCTGGAGTTCATACATGTCTCCTGATGCTCGGAGATGGGAGCTCCAGCTCGATAGTTGATGGAGGGTGCTGCTTATTAGGTTTAACAGAAGTGATTACTTCGAGATCGGGAGTCTGGTTACTTTGGGATCTGGAGTCTGGTTGAGAGGTTTTAGGAAGGTTAAGTGTAAGACGGTTGTGCTGTTTAATATATAAAAACAGTTTAAGAATACAGAATATAGAAATTACACAAATAATTACAATAATCATAACTGAGTAATGAGTCTCATATTTTATTATTTGATGTTGGTTTAAAATTTTATCCGTTTCATCGGACATGGATTTTAATCTTAATTTTGCTTCCAATGTGAAGACGTCCAAGTCAATATTTTCCAATTTCAAAGGAGGCTCATTACTTGTTACTTCTCTAAACTTACTTAAATTACAACAAGAATCATTTATTAAGTTAAAGTCGGAGTGAATGACAGTAGTGTTGATTTGTAAACTATTAATCTTAGGTATTAGTTTTGTGCTCTTACAATACGCGATACAATTATTCGGGACGGTTAAAATACCTGTACCAATTATATTTATGTCTACAACCCTTTGTCTCGGACATTCGATATAAATCTTATTGTTTCGGGATTGTACATAGATCCAGTTATTATTGTAAAGCGGTTTCCATAAGTCTATATGTCCATGGATGAATTTTGTTTGACACTGCACTGGTAAGGTAGTTATGACGTTTGACATTAGTTCACTTTCACAACTTGGATTCGCATTAGCCGGAAACACTGTCATGACGTCGCAAATATACTCGCGGGAGCTTATCGCTATGCATTCCGTTAGTGAGTCAAGGTTACAATACTCATTTTTATCCTTGGTCATTGCTGTGTATTTACTACTAGGAATTATAAAGCTAAAAGAGTTTGGTTTTACATTGTTGTGTGGAGTGGGTAATGCTATGTTATGAAACAAAGTATATTCCTTAGGGGCTACTAGAGGTATCTTTAAAATGAAAACAATTTTGTTGCTTAAACTATAACATACGACACTAGACAAATTCATAAGAGTATGAATATTACTTAACGTTAGATCTACAGGTAATTTAAGATTCACAGGTAGGTATCTGTAGTTATCGACAATTTCTCGGTATAACTGCCCAGGAGATATTACAGCTGGGTGTAAGATGTTTTGGCTGCATAACATGATAGCGTTTGTTATGTCTTCTAATCGAAATGATAGAGTGAGTATGGACGCTTCTAAACTGCTTAGGATAGAATTGATATTTGCTTTCACATTAAGTTCGTTAGAAATTAAAGTATAATTTTTTAATTTTAAAGAGAAATTGTCAATAGCTTCATTTAGGCTGGCCTCATTAACCTTCAACTGGTGTAAAGTATGGTTGAATTTTGATACAATCGTGGAAGTAACTAAAATGTTTTCTTTAATTAATGAGCCCAGTCCCTTTTCATTGTTCTGGATACTTTGAATGGCGTCATCATATTTGATGGCGTCATCTTCGTTTAACGTTCCAAATATAGTTTTGGATAGAGTGCCAATGCCACCAAACCATGCCCCTCGTTTGACCCTTTTATCCGCTAAGTGCGAAATGGAAGCATACTCGGACACGATATCTCGATATCTTATCGTCAACGGTTCTAAAGTATTATGACATTCTAAATTATTTAAGGTTTCGATTTGAATCTGATTGCAAATATGTCGTATCGTGCCTAGTATTGAATTAATATTTTGAATATGGGGCTCAATATACGCGACATCGATCGGGGTTACTATGTCTAATTGGCTTACACGAATCTTGAGTTCACCGATTTGATCAAAGTATATACCGGAGCTTGTGTTGATTTGTCGGACAAATTCTGGGTGACCTTGGGCCAGTATGCTGTAAGGAAAAGAGGCATCGGATGATTCTAACGGGTATATATCATAATGATTTACGAAGTGTTTAACTTAACCTACGTTTATTTGTATAAAGTAAAAAAAAGGTAAAAATAAAATAAAATATGTACATTTGTATATAATATAGTATGTGATCTATATTTTGTTTAGTTAGTAGTAGGTATTTCTTGAACTTCTACGTGTTTTACTTCATCGAAGTGGTGTTTCACATGGCGTCTGTTTATAAGTAATGATAACGTATGATTTCCATGAATTTTGACAACCTTGTAAGGGCCTTTCCATACTGGAGATAGGGCCTTACGCAGTCTGACATGATTCTTTAATAGAACGTAATCGCCTACTTTGTATACTACCGGACGAGAGTGGGAGTCGTAATAGGTTTTAGAGTTTATTTTAGACCTTTGGATAAATTCCAAAGCTTTATCACGCGTATGCCTCATTCGATGCTGTAACATTTTTACATATTCGGGATAAGTAGCAGTAGAGTTGTCATTATAGATAGAGTCTGGGATGTGAGGTTTATGTCCAAATAGTAATTCGAATGGAGAGTAATGCGTGGTTGAATGTATTGTTGTATTATATGCTAACATAGCAGTATAGACATATCGCGGCCAATTATCTTGATTTTCATTAACGTAGGGTTTCAAGTATTCTTTTAAGGTAGAGTGAGATCTTTCTAAAGCTCCTTGAGTCTGTGGATGGTAAGGAGTGGACCACAACTGCTTAATCTTTAGGAAGTCACACGTTTTTTTGAATAAGTCTGCCGTGAAATTTGTGCCTTGGTCAGTGAGTATATGTTTTGGAATTCCAAATAATGATATAAAATGAAGAAGGCATTCACATGATTCCTCGGCAGTGTTATAACGAAGTGGGTAAGCTAGTGAAAATTTTGTGAGGTCATCTTGCATAGTCAAGATGAACTTAAGTTTAGCCGTACCGGATTCTGGTAAAGGTCCTACAATGTCGATGGATAGCCTCTCAAATGGAGACGTTGAAGTGGATGTTATTATCATAGGTGATCTATTAATTTTACGAAGTGCTTTGTTAGTTTGACATGATGAGCATTTTTTTACGTAATTTTCGATGTCACTGCGCATGGTTTTCCAATAGAATTTTTCTTTAATACGATTTAACATCCTATTGGTTCCTAGATGTCCTGCGATAGGAATATCGTGGTTTTCTTTGAGGATTTTTGGAATCTCGCTTAGTGCAGGGTATATAGTGTTATTATGATATATGTGGATCCTTATATTAGTCCCGTCGAACAAATAGCTAAACATATTATATATTTTTACAAAGGAGTGTCTATCGAATGGGTTTTTGAAGTCAGATGTACTAATTTCATTTATTGTAGGGTAAGACATCATTATTTCGTCACGTGCATACTTCAGGGACTTGAATATGTCCGGATATGAGCAGTCGTCGAAATGATGTACCTTCGTGAATAAGAAAAGGTAAGTTTTGTTTTCAATTGAAATAGGTAAAACGGTGTGTAGGGATCTTTCTTGTTTCAAGAATTCACCGCGTTCGGGTTCTGAGCAGTTACCAAGAATCTCCTGAACATAGGGCATAGACTCGTCCATGTCTATTGAGGTTGGTATAATTATTAGTTTTTGTATTCCCTTAAGCAGGTTTTCATTATGTTCTGAGATATAGGTGTCGTGTATTTGTTTTGGTGATTTTAGAAATTTGCTGTATGTTTCATCGGGTAAATGTAAGTTTTCAGGTACTGAAGGAGTTTCAGGATGAAGTTGATCAGATATAGGTAAGGTTTCAGGATTCTGCCTACTAGTTGACGGTTGAGGTTCTGGTTTTCCTTCAGGACGTGGTCTCTCGGTGATAGAACTTAGGTAGTCCATTATTTCGTTTCCAATTTCAGGATTTATAAGGTTTGTATCAATACTGGATGGTGGAGATATAAGAAGGTCTTGCAAATCATCGATTGCTTCGTTAATTGACCCCGTGGGTTGTGATGCTTGTAGTGGAAGATTATCATTAGGATTAGGGTTTAAAGAATTGCTGTTTTCAGGGAATATAGGATTTACCGGATATCTAGACAGAGCATCAGCGGCAGAATTTAATAGACCTTTGCGATATACTATTTCATAATCGTATTCCTCTAATTTTAGTCTCCATCGTTGGAGTTTACTACTGGGATCTTTATGGTTGAATAACCATTTTAAGGGTCTATGGTCGGTGACGATGAGGAATTTGTGTCCGTAAAGGTAAGGACGAAACGTTTTGCATCCGTATAATATAGCCAGCAATTCCTTTTCAGTCGTGCTATAATTGGTTTCGCTTCTATTAAGTGTACGTGAGGCGAACGCTACTGGTTGGTCTTTACCAACAGGACCTTGTGAGAGTACGGCTCCAACGGCGTAGTTTGAAGCATCGCAAGTAAGGATAAAGGATTTAGAGAAGTCAGGATAGATAAGGAGTGGTGCAGTTGTTAATTTATTTTTCAGAGTGTCAAATGCGAGTTGTTCTTGGTTCTCCCATTTGAATGGTATGTCCTTTTTTAGAAGATTGGTAAGGGCTTTAGCTAATTTAGAGAAGTCAGGAATGAAACGTCGGTAATAGGAGACAAGGCCTAAAAAGGATTTTATGTCTTTAGGTGTTTTTGGAACTGGAAATGCGGTTACAGCTTTGATCTTTTCGGGGTTTGGTCTAACACCTTGTTCGGTGATTATGTGCCCGAGATAACAGACTTCCCGTCGAAGAAACTCGCATTTGTCGGGTTGCAATTTTAGGTTAAAGTCTCGAATTCTTTGAAATACCGCCGTCAAGTTACAGATGCTAGATTTAAGGTCATATCCGTAGCAGACTACGTCATCGAGATAGACGAAGCATCGGATACCTTGAAGGCCAGATAGCACTGAGTTCATGAGCCTCTGAAATGTGGAAGGGGCATTTTTAAGTCCAAATGGCATCCTTGAAAATTGGAAATGTCCTTCGGGGACGGTGAAAGCTGTTTTTGGTTTGTCGGCTTCATTTAACTCGATCTGATGAAACCCAGATGCCAGGTCTAAAACGGAAAAGTATTTGCTATTGCCAAGTTGGTCTAGGATTTCAGTTATTTGTGGGATAGGGTATGTGTCCCCGATTGTGACGTCGTTAAGTTTTCGGTAATCAATGACCACTCGCCATTTTTGTATATTAGAAGCGTCGAGTTTTTTGGGGACGACCCATATTGGTGAGGACCAGGGAGAATCGGAATGTTCTATAATATTTTGTTTTAACATTTTATCAATTTGCTTACGGACTTCAGTTTTGTGCGTTTCGGGAAATCTATAGGATTTGGAATGTATTGGTACATCGGTTGTCGTTTTAATTTCATGTTTAAGGGCGTTAGTATGGGTTAGGTTTTCGTCGGGAAGGTGAAATATATCGGAAAAATCGGAGCATAATTGTAAGAGAGAGTCTCTCTCTTCATTGTTGAGATGCGATATGCGTAACTGGTTCAAGACGTCTTCTGTGCGTTTAAGACTGTTAGTTTTAACACTTATGTGATTTACACTGTCCGAAAAATTTTTTTTTAGTTTTAAAGGATCGATAGGTTCAAGCGTTAAGTTTAAGTTTGATTTTAGGGTAATAGGTTCCTCGGACGTATTAACAACAGATATATTTACTCTATTGTTGTCTTTAACACGTACCAGGCAGTTTGCGATTAGCATCGTGTCGGAAAGTTTCTGATCAAGGACCAGTCCTTGTTTTAATTCGGGGTTTGAAACAGAGCATTCAATAACAGTTTCAGTTCTGGCTGGAATTATGTAAGCAGGATCGTGAAAATGTAGTTTTAGGGATGATTTCTCAAAGCGGAGTAAGTTGTCATTATAATTAATATTGCAATTATGTGCGTTAAGCATGTCAGACCCTATGATGCCATCATAAGGTAAATGTATTGTGTCGATAACATGGAATTGATGTGATATTTCGGATGTAGGAAGTTTAATTTTTAATTGGAAATGCCCTCGAGTATCGATAGGTTCTTCCGCTGGGTCAATACCCTTTAATTGGATAATGTTTTTGTTCAGTTTGGGATGTTTTCCAATACATGAGTGTTTTAATAAACTTACAGAGGAACCTGAGTCGACTAATAAAGAAAGTGGGATATCGGATACAGAGGATTTAACTAAAACATGAGGTAATAATGTTTTTGTAGGATTGTTTGTTATTTCAAAAACATTGGATTTGGAAGGTTTTGGCAGATCAACTTCGTTGAGTCGCTGCACGGATACAGTGGAGGATTCAGTGGTTGCTAGGCAATCTTGTAGCGATACCTGCAATGTTTCAGTGATAGGATGACTTCTATTTAGAAAGGTCTTCCTGGATTTGGAAATTAAATTTAGGGTGTCGGTTTTTTGATCGTGAGGTCCCGCACGACACTGGGACGAGACGTTTAGTCGTTTTTTGAATCAGCGTCTACAGTATCGTAACCCTCGACAGTCTGGTGCTCGTCGTTGTTGGGTTCCGATAATTCGTCGGAGATGAAGTTGACGCGTTGAGGCATTCTCGATTGGTTACGTTCAAAATTTTTGAAACGATTATTATTAAATTCTCGTTTGCGACACTGTTCTATAGTGTGTCCTGGGTTTTTACAATACCTACAAAAGATAGTAGGAGGGTTGTTATTGGATTGATTGGGATTAGAGCTTAAGGAGTGTTGTTGATTTTGGTTATGGCGTGCGAATTGATGATTTGCCCTTGCAGTATTTGACCTGTCTTGACGTGATTGCTGAATGCCAGACTGGCTGGGACATTGTTTATATAAGGAATGTTGAATCTTTTCTTCGCAGATGGCCATATTAATAGCCTCGTTTAAAGTTTTGGTTGATTTGCATCGAATAATATTAGAGATGCGGGGTGTCAACCCCATTTGGAAATGATGGAGTGCTAGTTCCTCCATAGCTGCTGTCCGTCCTACCATTTCCCGACTCTTATGACCGTGAGAGATAGATATCTCCGTTAATAATTGCGACAGACATGTTTCGATTCTTAGAGCATACTGACTCACGGTTTCGCTTATTTGTTGTTTACACTCCTGTAATTCGGTAAGGAGATGAGCATAATGCTTCCTTTCGCTGAATTGGGTCTTAAGGAACTCTTTGAGTTGCTGCCAATTACAAAACTCCTTGATGGAGCAAGCAGTTTCGGCTTTACCTTGCAGTTGGCAAAGGATGTATTTAAAAAGTATGTCTTTTTGGCAATCTGAGGCTAGTTCATAGGCGTTGTTACAATTAACTAAAAATGAGTTTAGCTTTTCCCTACAGCCATCGTATGGTTTAATAAATTTTAGCAATGTGGAAAGATCAATGTCTGGTTTAGTTGCTACGGTTTTCTTTTTTGTTGACCTAGTGGTTGGTCCTTGAGGGGGTGGGCAATGGCCTTGGCCATCATCCTCAGTGTCGGTAATGGTAATTTCGGGTTTTTCAAGCTTCGGACTTTGAGATCTTTCAGTCATTATGTTAATTATATACGAGTACAATCACAATCTTAACAATAATTATTTATAATCTGATAATTGATAACACAATAGTTATAATATAGTAATTTGTGATACAGTAATAATCTCGCTAAAATAACAATAGCAATGACCAAGTATGCAAATTGACTTACTGGAACGCGGACAGAGCGATAAGGATGATCATAGTTCTTGCAAATTCTCGCAGATGTCAGCGGAATGTGTCCGCCGATAAGCCACGGGTCGCCGCGTCGTTAGGGAGATAATACCGGTCACAGCACTGAATAATGCGTGACGCTGGGTATATCTTCGCCGGAACAAAGGCCGGCTGCAACACAGGTAGTGCACAGCAGTGGGCCTTTCTCGAACACTGACGTCCTTAAAGGTTTGGGCCGGAACTCGGTGCAACAAATTTTACACAGTGGAGTTTGGCACTTATAAACAACACTTATTCACACTCGCGTCGAATTAAACTTTACTTTTTTATGAAGAGACGTACCGGGGACTCTTTTTGAATCCCTTTACGCTGCCACCAAATGTTATAAGGCTCTACGGATTTAGGTTTTTAAAAAAATAAAAATGCAATAGTAGGATTTAAGACAACCGTCTGGTGTAGATATTGGAATGAGACTAACTTGTTTTTATGCATGGGATGCTAAGGCGACAGAAATGCTGAATGTGCTGAAATAGGTGAGGAATGCAAGGTGAGCGGAAAAGGGTGCATTATCTATCTATAACAATACGCATGAAATCGGCTAAATATAATCGTGAATCATAATTATTATATAAGAGTTCAGTTCATTCTTAGTGAAAAATAACAGTGAAAAACAACATATGTTCTATCATTAGTGGTAACACCAACGAGGGATTCTACCTCACTTCTTCAAAAGCAGCCTATTACGGACGGATATTAGAAAGAGGAGAATCTTAAAAGCTTGCTCAGGGATTGTTATCTTAAATAATACTATAAATGCGAACGTGTATTTGTTTATTTGTTACGCTTTCACATCTCAATTACTCAATCCATTATCATGAAATTTTGTATAGACGTTTTCATACAGACAAAGTGTACTATTCCCGTGGGATAAATTGAATCTACATCAATGCCAGCGAAACCGTGATCAAAAGCTAGTAAGCTCTAAAGACCACTTAGCATAAGGTAGACAGTATATTCTTTTGTTACTTTCTTGTAGATACTAAATCGGACTTAGTTGAAGTTTTTTTTAATGTAAGTATTTAAAAAAAGTATTTAATCTGAAAATAATGAAATATTTTTATCTAGCACTTAACAATAGCACTATCTACCAGGTCCGACTATAGTTAACAAATACCAAGGTAACTCCATAAGTACAAATAAAACATCAAATTGATCAATCCGTATAGTAGTAGAAAAATGAAAAATGAGTAACACACGCGCATCTAAACTTTATATGAACCCGTGTCACTCCATAGCGCGGCAGACGGTAGATCGTAGTTTTTTTTTAGGCAGTAGGAATCTAACACCCCATAGCTCGCCAGTGCTGCGGGTGTAGTGTATGTAAAAATGGTATACAATCGACGCCATTCACCTGGTCCTGCCCGAATGGCGTAACAGGGAATGGGGCTCCCTGACGTTCCAACTGGTGCAGGTACTGATGGGGTACGGGTGTTTGGACTGGTACCTGCACCAGCTAACGTGCAAAGATCCAACCGCTATATGCCATGAATGTGGCGTTGAGCCTGACACCGCGCAGCACTCTCTGTTGGAGTGCCCCACTCTGGTTTCCACGGTAACATTGTTCTTATGGTTCACACCACGCTCCGCATCGAAGCGGCCTTGGCAGCGATGGGCTCCTTCTGCGAGGAAGTCGTCTCACAGAAGGAGGCGGCGAAGAGGGCCCACGAGGTGGAACCTCTAAGCGGTCCTCTCCATTACCGTAGCAGAACCTGGTGAGATGGGTTGGGGGTGCCATCTGCCCATTGAACAAGTTCAGCTAGCGAAAAGAAATAGCTGGTATGTACCCAGTTGTCTTCTTATTAGATAGGAGCCCAGCAGCGTTTACCGCCCTAATGTGGCGGAGGGTACTCCGTGGGTTTTTTTTCGGTAAGAGTTACACTACCCACCTTCTCCCCCTGGAAGGTGTTGAGTTTATACAGGTTTCCCCACATTCAAAAAAGTAAAAGTTGGTCCGATTGCATAATGGCTTTTCGTAACTGTTTTTAAGTTTGAGAGATCTAGCATATTGGGTTAGTAAATACCCCTAATAAAATCCCATTTCACTTATTTACCTATTACCTAAATTTGCGAGGAATGTTCCTAAATTGGAAATCACGTAGCTAACCAAACCAAAGCAGTGTTAACGTTACAACAGCAGTCAACTAACATGGAACTAACCTGAGTATAATAGTCGGAATTCATTGTGTAGGTTACTGAACGAAATGAAAGTCAAACGATGATATAGAATACAATGGCACATGTTAAGTTTAAAAAGAAGAGCGGTTTATTGAAGAGTTCTGCGAAAAAACGGGTTAAAAGAGTAAGTAATATGATATTAGTTATATAAAATGTATGACTATACGTGGGAGAAATAGCCAATACTTTTAAATGACTAGTTATATCTAAATGAGCTTATTTAACAAATTGTATTACTATTTATTACTCTCCACACTTACAATCAATAATTATTATTTGTATCGCCCATTACTAATTAATTTGTTGTTTATAATATAATCAAAAGAAGATCTAATAATGTGCGACCTCATTATCATTTCAAAACCAGTGAATGATAAATATGTATTTCAAATTAAATAAAAAAAAGGTAACGGTAAACATAAAAAGGCGTAGCTTAAACTTTTTTCTTATATAATAATAAAATATATTTCAGAGTACGACTTCAAGCAATAAGTACAAAATATGAAGCTCATATGAATGCTCATAGCACCTTCCCCCTGCAAACAATTTATATCACATGCTTCATCCACGCAACGTTATATTTATTTATAAAAGCTCGTCGCCTTAGGATAAGCTTTCAATTCTTTTTTATATTTTTGGACTTACATAACTGTACGTGAAACTACAAAAAATTACAAAATCATTTTTTTTTCAAACATCTTCCATAAGCGTTGTAACATACCATACAGAATTTTTAGATTACACACAGGGTGGACACAATTATGATTCATAGGTTACGTAATTCTAATCCTATTAGGGTAAATTATAATACAGAATGTAATACGGAATATGTCACGTGGGTCCGTTTACATTGAACATTACATTGAAGCGATGATGGCTCAGTCGGCAGTGTGTTCGGGGACACAGCGTCGAAGGACGTAGGTTCAAATCCAAGCAACTGAGTCGGAGCTTTCGGTGAAGGAAAACATCGTGATGAAACCATAGTATGGTAGTAGTGCTTTTTCTAAGTCCGTCTGGCTAGCTACCACCCTCAAATTGAAAATCTGTCGCCAAGCCCCTGTTGGTGTGTTCCGGCAGCTGCACTTGAAAGCTAGTCTCCATCTAGGTTAAGCGTGACTTACCATCTTAGACCACATCATTATTTAACATCAGATGAGATTGTGGTCAAAACGTTTACCTATAAAGTATATAAAAAAAAGAGTTTTTTTATGTAATAAATCTATCTATACATATAATAAAAATGAAGTGTCTGTATGTAGTATCAAAATAACGACTTTTTACTGATTGGATATGAACGTATACAAGATACTGGTATCAAAAATACTTACAATTATTAAAATTTTTGTCTGTCTGTCTGTATGTTCCGGGTAATCTCCGAAACGGCTGGACCGATTTCTATAGAAATTTCACTGACGGATAGTTAAAATTACAGCGGATGACATAGGTTACTTTATTTTAGACTAGCTATCATCTGTGGCTTCTTCTATAGTACTATCTCCAAAACGATTGGACCTATTTTCAAGGGACTTTCACTGACAGATAGCTAACGGTTTAAAAAGTAGTTAAAGCTTTTTTATTTTGGACTAGCTTTTACCCATGGCTTTGTTTGCAGTACTATCTCCAAAAGGTTTGAACCATTTTTCACAGAACTTTCACTAACATATAGCTGATCTTATAAGAAGTAATTTACAATTATAAAAAAAACGCATGCGGAGCTGCGGGCAACAGCAAGTATGAAGTAAAGCCAGAATTATTATCCGAAATCTATCTGAACTTACTTTACATTCTAAACTGAAGTATAAGGTTATAATTAAAATTTGTAATTTGTTAACAATACCAAGATGACTCAAACAGAATAACAATAATAATGGAAAACAAAATAAAATATAACCAGAGCTTACAAAAGAAAATATAACCAGAATTTACAAATGTAAACTTAGGTTGTAATGGAGCAATAAAACTTTGCCCATTAAGATAAGCACCTATTAACCTTATTACGATCACTACAACAAAAGATTAAAACAAAAGTTTTACTGGGTACAGTTTTCTATGTACTACTATACACACGTGAGAATGATAAAATGCAGATAAAATTTATACAACCTTACAAGGAAATAGCTTATTGCAAACTTGTAGGTTTTATACGCCTGTTTCTCAGCATGTAAGGGGATGTCACTGGATAAATATTGAACATGATGTATTTTAAAATTTATTCCTTATTTTAGATCGTAACAAAAGACCGACATGTATTAGAGGCTACGCCAATAGCAATTTTATCCTTAACTAGTAAAAAGATATCACCAATATTAGTTCATTAGTTCCAATTATTAAACCATTTCTATATTGTAACTAATCAAAGGGTGTTAATGGTTGGCATAAGAATAATCAAAATGTACATGGGTGTTATATTTTTACACTTTTAAACGGATAAAATTTAACAGAGATAACTTAAACTCTATGGTTGTAATAGTTAATATATTAATGTGAATAATACAATTAAGAAAAAGACTACAATTCATTGAGCCAAAACATAAAATCGTCATGAAATAAAAACACATTTACAGTAGCACGAATACGCGACCACATAATCTTAAATTTATTTAGATTACCATTCCCAACTTTCTTTTCTTTTCATCAACTAGAATACGATTGGCAAAAAATGTAATTCGACTTACTTGATTCCTTTTATCCAAGGAGTGGTAAAACCACCTCTGCAAATTAGGCGATAATCAGTTTGTACGCATTGAGCTTCTGTCGTATACTCCGCGAGCGAACATGATCGATCTACCGACAAAGTGGTTTCATTTGGCCTTCTTATCTGCATCCCTGGAGTTACCACCGTGACTAGAGTCATTAATAAAACGAACTGTGTTGTTGCTGTAAGACCCAAAAATATTTTATGTGCATTAAAACTAAGAGAATATAAAAAAATACCATTTGTCATCTTTCTTTTTAACAGAAAATGACAAGAGTCATACTGAGCACTTTAACCTAAAAATGTAGGTTTGGGTACAATTGGGTAACAATGTTTATTTATATACATTTAAAGTCTATTACTAGATGTGCCTGTATCTTTTATTATTTGGTAGTCCGGTGGAACTGTAGCGGCCTTGTTAGGCTAATAGTGTTGGTCAGGTCAGTTCGAAAAAAAAAACAAAAAAAAACAAATGGATGTTATGGAAATATTCTCGTTATTTAAATATCTACGCATACTAATTTTCACAAGGATTTATTGAATAGTACATAAGTAGATGTGCTGCTGTACCATCTTTTTTTATACTTTATAGATTCATCACTTATCTGATGTCAAATAAGGATGTGGTCTAATATAGCAAACACAGTAAATCTAGAGGGGGCTGGCTCTCAAATGCAGTTGCCGGGACACACCTTTAGGCGCTTGGCGGCAGATTTAGGAATTAAGGAACTACTAAGATAGCCCGGCAGACTCAGAAAAAGCCACCATACTATGATTTCGTCACATAGTTTTCTTTCACCGAAAACTCCAGCTCATTTGCAAGGATTCGAACGTACGTAATTCGACGCGTTATCCGAAAACCCTAACCACTGAGCTATCATTACTCCGCAGTCTAGTAAAGTCATCATATCTAGTAGCGTCTACAGTAACGTGGGGAGCATAAAAATATCCATGGTAAAGCCTTAAATAGTTTATTATATGGTAGTTTGTAACAATTTTATAAAGAGTTTTCGTATATATATTTTTTTAATTCAATTTTATTTACACACTACTAGTTTTTGCTCGCGGCTTCGCTCCCATTAAAGTGGATTTGATATAAATCTCCAAAGCAATAACTTTTTGTTCTGGATGATAAGTCCTCCTTTTCTATACACCGGACGTTATCTATGCAAAATGTTCATGATATAGATTGAGTAGTTAAGTCGTGAAAATATCAAAAATAAACAAACAAACTCAATTATACATTTATAATATAGATATTTATCCGTTGCATATGACTTAACATGCCACGTCAAGTATTTAGTTAATTTACTTCTCTTTCGTTGGACAAATGTAACGAAATTACTTGCGATTTCAGATTTATATTAAATCAGAGAGTAAATAAAAAAAATTCAACCCATCGTGCCTATTTATGGAGATTTATTAACACGTATCTGAGACTTCAATGTTTTCTCATAATATTATTATCGTGACCGACTAATTCACACGATATTCATTTGATATAGGGCCACCTTCGCAACAACGATGCGATCTTTACTGACTTAACACTTCTATAAATAAACTTGTTAAATGGAATTATTTTGTATAATATATTTTAAATTAAAGTGAAACAAACGTTTCAAATGTATTTTAAATTGTTTAATTATAAGAAATTTACAATTTTTAATTAAATTATGCTGAATTACTATTTTAAAAACCAAAGCAAAAATAGAAACACAAATGTTTCTAATTTAAAAAAAATACTTAACCTATTTTAAAAAGTTATTTCACATATAAAAAGCTTTTTTTTATTAGCCAGTAACAAGGACTGTGTTTTATTTTCAAAATATACATAATGGTGAGCGAAGCCGCTAACAAAATCTAGTGTATAATAAAGAGTACTAGAATGATATGGGATATTGCACGGAATAGAATATATTTTTGAGTAAATGACATTTGACTTTGACACGTAACTAAGTGTGTGTTTGTTACTTGTCTAATGCTACTCCCATACCTGAGTGTAACAAGTTTTTACTAACTCTAAGTACGTAATAAATGCAATTGTGGGAATGCATTATTGTCAGGAGTTAAATACTATAGGGCTGCGTGACAATAGACGCGATTTTTACACACATCAATAAACATGTAAACGCTAATTTATAGTTGTTTTTGGATTTATAAAGGTGTGTGAACGTTTTCCTGTGCCTTTTTGGAATTGATTTTGAGGTTAGATTTTAGCACGCTAAATAGCCGAAGCTTCGATAAGCAGTCTGGGTAGGGTATGGTAGTAGCATTACAATATAACATTATGTATATCGTTTGGTGAGAAGAATATTAATTTTATTAGATTAGATGTAATTCTGAGGACTATTCATTAATTGCGTTTTGGCGATATTGACTCACCGCTACTCCTATGTAAGCTTACTTAAGATTTCTGAAAACCCCCTTTCCTTTCCATTCTTGCATAAGATTTATAAAATAAACAGTTACACAAATTCATACTTTAACGTAAATCAAAGATTTTAATTTTGTAACAGATAATAACAATCAGGTTATGAAGTAACGAAATAAGTGTGAGTAAAATAATACTCCATAATGACTTAGATCACTCCATGTTTAGGCTCACTAGAACAGGTAATATTTTTTTAGATAATAGTCTTGAGATTTATAACAAAATTCCAAAGCACATTACCGATTTGCTGGATATTAAGTTCATGCACCATGTCAAGCAGGTTTTAATGTCTAATATTACAGGGTGGATCAATATGTGAACGATGGTGACGTCTGGAAATGACGCCCTGTCTATGCATCCACTAAAACCGAATGTAATTATTTATATTTATAGTTATGTCTTAAAAATATGAGTTATAATATGTTTGATGAAAAGATAAACCAGATCGAGTTTCTTGCCGGTTTTTCTCGATAACTGGGTTGTTTTCCGAACCGGTGGTAACTTTGACGTTGATAAGCGCCTTCTCAGGACCTAAACTGAATAAAGTATTTTTGATTTTTTTGACCGGAATTATTATTGAATTGGAAAAAAGAATAATTTAATAAACAATACAAAAAAATGTATATATATATATATATACATAAATAATATGAAATGTAAATCGAAATGTATATTATAGAATGGAAAAACCATTCGATATCCGAAATAGAAGTAGATTTCTAATAGGTAGTAGATTTTACTTTACAAATACGAATGGTATGTATGTACCCCCTTCTCCTCTCCCCGACAAGGGCATGTAGAGATTTTTTAACCCCACCTCCTCCACCTCAGTACCCTAACGTAATTAATGTCCCCTTATTGCAGTAAGAAAAACTATTAATAGAATAAACCATATCGAAACATTCTGTCATTTCTGTCATATCGACGATTTACAATGAATTTCAAAATCGTGAAAAAGTTGTTGTAGTCGAGAATGGTTTTGACCCACGGAATTATAGATTCACGTACATTTTCCGTACACTACGTATTTATTTTCATGTTATTTTTTATTACAAAAATATTATTTATAAAATGTATACCTATACATATTCGTAATATTTTAATAAAAATTAAATCATTAGTTTGCATATAATTTTCTACACAGTTTTCATAAACCTCTTATTATAAAGCATTATTGTAAGCTTTGCATAGAATAAGTATCGCGTATATATTTATGCACTTTGTTTTGTACCAGAGTCGTAGTCCGGTGGAACTGTAGAGGTCTGACGAAGCCAACAGTGTAGGTCAGTTCGAAATAAAAAAATAAAAACACTTTGTTTTGTTTTACATTTATATATATGTTTATTTGTTATTAAGATTATGTAGTCTAAATATTATATATGTATATACATACAACATACATATAATGTTATAGTATACATAATGGTAATTTATGTCGTTTTATTAGTTTTCTTTTACTGGTACGCCCTGAATACCCCCCATCCTACTCATCGGAACAAATCCATCCAAAGGTTGCATAGAAGAAATTGCTATAAGAAAGCTCTTTGTACTAACCAAATAATTCAAAATGTTTTATAGTGTATATATGTTTATAAATACAAAACACACAATAAAAACTATATCAAAAAATGTACTGTAATAAATGCATTATTGCATGCACCATTATTGGTGCATAATAAATATAATACAGATAAGTGTTAGTGCATTTTACATCATTATACCACACTATTATACACCAGAGAACTCCTCAAAGAAGTATAGTGAAAAACTTTCTGATACATTTTTTAGAGTACATTTTTTGGGATCGGTCGCTCTTATTTGTTAAAACCGTTCGTGGGTATCATGTGCTTATGCTCTAAGCTCTTGACAGAGCCGTAACTCCACGAGAATAATGAAAAATAGAAATAAGAGGGTTTATGTATTGCATATCACGTACAATATTTCTACGACATGTCAAAGTCAAGTATCATCACAGAGTAATAAGAAACGAGATATCAAATAAGAAAACACAATTTTAATATAACTCCGATACCTAAGTATGAATACATATTTTGGAATGTGGTGATTATAGAGAAAATGTTTATTCCATGCGAGAATAAGCCCATATCAGTAAATCTTATTAAAAAAAAATGAAATATTATTTCTCCAATTTATTTACTATTTCTTTTTATTCATTTACAATAATTTTCTTTCCCACGGTATTGTTGTAAATATAAAAAATGTATACAGTTAATTACGTTACCAAACTTCCCACAAACTAAAATACTTTTGTTTATATGCATTTATCTCATAAAATCAAAGTAATTATATATCTTACCTTTCATTTTTTATCATGAAATCTTTTACTAGGACTATACAAATCTTTTAAAATGTATAAAAACAAACGTTTTACAGGAGTTTTCTTTTTTTCATCATTCACATAAAGAGTTTGCGTTAATTTCCACTTTCAAATTTTCTTCTGTAGTTTTGTTGTTTTTTTACTCTTACAATAGAATATAAAAGGTTAACAAATACGAAAACTTTTTCTTGTAATAAAAACTGTAACATAAGAAACGTCTCGAAACAGAGTTTGAGCGCTTTTCCCGAAAACTCTGAAAACCGTCTGACGTGTTCAAAGACGTAAACGCGACTGAATCCTGAAAATGGAAATACGTATTGTATACGTACACATTGGACTTTATGTACATTTCTCATCAATCGCCGTTTATGGGTTTTATCGCGTTTATCTCATAAGAATTTTGTATCTAATCTGTAAATTTACAAACATAATTCGACAATCTCCACTATTTTCTATCTATTTGGGAAATCGTTCTTATGATGTCATATTATTATTCTTGTTATAAATTCTTTGTGATTGTTTGACCGCGATCTCTGACTATATTAAATGATAATGTTGTCTAAGATGGTGACATGCTAAACTTCGGGCTAGTCCAGCACTCAAGTGCGGCTACCGGAATGGACGGAACCGTCACGCGACAGATTTTCATATTGAAGGCTTCTAGTTAGGTGAGCATCATGCATTAGAGAAACTCCTAACCATAATACGATGATTTCATCACGATGTTTTCCTTCGAGGATTTGAACCTATAACGACCACGCTGTATCATAATTACTTCACCCATCCAATTGATATAGGTTTAGTACGATAAATTTTAACTTATGTGTCTATATATCAATTCACTTGGGTTAATTCAAGAATATTAGAGATTATTTGCTGATATTACAAAGATATATTTATTTATATTATGAAGCGAAGATAGCTCAATGGTTAGCGTTTTCGGATACCGCGTTGGTCGACGTAGGTTTGAATCCTTACGAATCAGCCGGAGCTTTCAGTGAATTAAACCATCATGATGAAACCATGGCATGGTGGTAGAGCTACTTAATAGCCCGTTTGGATAGTAACCATCCTCAAAATGGAAATCTATTGCCAAGCACCTATATAAGTGTGCTCTGACAGCTAGAGTCAGTCTCCCTCTAGGTATAGCGTGTTCACGCTCTGCGACCACATCGTTTGATATTGTATTGTTGACATTGTGTATATTATAATGTATAAAAAAAAAATAATGAAATCGTTTATTGTTAAAACCTGATTCATATTTAAAAAAGTTTTTACAACTCGTTTTTCGTTAAATGTAAACAATCTTGTTAGTTTCCTTAGTACCATCGTAAGTGGGAAAAATATGGAACTTTTTATTTTTTTAGAGTTTGAAATTTCCAATACAACGTGGATTGGCGTGGTGATTATGCTCATAACTACCTTCAGGATGAGGCCCATGGGCCTGTAGTGGGTCTCTTATAGTCTGATGCTATATCTGATAAATGCTTCGAACTGTCCTCGAAAATTTTCATAGCACTGACTACAAACTTTTTACCTGTTTTAGTCTTCACAGCTTCACCGAGCTTGGTGGCGAGCACGGAGTACTCTCAATCGAACTAGTAACTATGGTAAGGGTGCTAAAGTAGCCTAACCTCGTCTTGGGCATTTTGCATTGCATGCAAATTCCGTGAATTCGAAACTAACTAATATACATTTATGCGCAATATATGTGCGTGCGTAAATATGTGCTGCATGAGCATGCAGTGCATGATATATGTAATTGGGATTAGTCAATTTTGCCTATGGTAAGCTAAGAAAGGTTCCTTTACAGAACCTATATACCTACTATGTGGGTGTGCAGGCATCCGAAGTAGCTGGTAAATGCGGTGTCATTGTGTAGCGAAAGCGGTGCGGCCTGATCGAAGACTCAAGGGAAAACGGTAGATTCTCTTAGGGTGCCTCCATTAATTACTTGAAAGGATCAGAGGGGGGAAGTCAAGCCGAATCTCACTAAATATCACGTGGGGAAGACAGGGGGCTTCGACAAATATCACGTAATTTTATCGGCCAAAAAATAGTGTGAAAAAGTCAGATTAATTTAAAGTATAACATGTTTCTAGACTAAAATATGCCGAAACCAGACGCAATTCTTCTATATTTTTTAGTACATCTTTCAAGCATTATTTAATGTTATCACTGTGATTTTAGATTACGATTTAAACTATCTCAAATACTAGTCTTAAAAAAATTAATGTTTATGTTATGTTATGGGTTTGTAGGTGGTAGAGCTACGCTGAAGCTATTACTGGTTTCAGCATGAATGGGTCGGCTCGCCCGGGGTAGTACCACCCTCTCACAAAAAACCGACGTGAAGTAACAGTGGTTGCACTGTTGCGTTTCGTTCGGTCAGTGAGAGCGCTGGAGGGCCACATATTTAAAAGGCCGGCAACGCACTTGCGACTCCACTGGTGTTGCTAGTGTCTATGGACGGCGGTGATCGCTTATCATCGGGTGACCCACCTGTTCGTTTGCCCCCTATAACATAAAAAAAAGGTTAATAAACCCAACATATTCATATTCAAAATACAAATTTTGTAAAATCTCACGTGCGATTAGGGGAGGGTAGAGGGGATCGAGACAAATCTTGCCAGGGGGGCGGAGCGGTCAAAAAATCCTCAGAAATGCCTCATTTAATTAGCTTAACTAAAAAAATTATGTCTATTACAAATTCCATTTCACATAAATATGCTCTCAACAGTCCTCCTTATAAAAGAAAAGGTCACCGTAATTTACTTAATGGCCGCCAGCAATATTCTTCACAGATTGATTTAACTCTGAGTAATAAAATCCGAATTTTAGTGGTTTTGTATTGCCGTTGCTTATCTTTTTTGAATATTTTTAGCATACTTTGCTAATGTATTTGAAATTGATGTACGGCCCTCCACAGAGTAGACATTAGGTTGTGTCATATATTTTAAAATTGTTTCTTCCTATACCATTGCAACTTCTCGCAGAGGAACACCCTCGCGAAGAGAGAACATAGGCTGATTTTCCTGTATTCTACAAAATGCCTGCAGAACATTACGGATAATATTTTTTTAGTCCGGTGAACCTGTGAAGGCCCATCAAGTCAATAGCGTTAGTCAGTTCGAAAAAAAAAGGCTAGCAGTTAACATATAAAAATATTAATGGGTCTCAAAAACCTACAATAACAATGAATATCAAAATATTATGTTGCAAATTCAACTTCTCGCTTACTAGTTTCAATCTAACTTTTAATATGAACCATTTTCTGAGAACAGATATTATAAAAATGTAATACTGTCGAAAAAATCAAATATATGTATTGAAACTTTCTTGGTGAGCGGTCAACCACAGCGCATGGAGCAAGTCCATTGACGAATTCATAGAAATAAGGTCACCACCGCGTCGTACGTCAATTCGGAGAATGCACACATTAAAACTTTGTTTTATATACTTTATAGGTTAGCGTTTGACCACAATCTCATCTGATGTTAAATAATGATCTGGTCTAAGACGGTAGTCATGCCTAACCTAAAGGGAGATTGGCTCTTAAGTGCAGCTCCCGGAACACACCAAAAGGTGCTTGGCGACAGATTTTCATCTTGAGAGTGGTAGCTAGCCAGCCGGACTTAGAAAAAGCCCTACCACTATGCTAAGGTTACATCCCTATGTTTTCCTTCGCCGAAAGCTCCGACTCAGTTGCTAGGTTTCGAATCTTCGACGCTGTGTCCGAACACACTTCCAGCTGAGCCATCATCGCTTCATTCAATTTTTTTTTTCGAACTGTGTATACTCTGTTGACCGGATGCACCTTCCCAGCTTCACTGGTCTAAATCCATTGGTACCTTATCGGTTCAAGTAATGTAAACAAGTTACAAGTTTCGACATTTGAGAAAATGGCTCTTGAAACATCAACTCCTTGCTTGAAGATTATCGTTTTGTCATACCACCAACAAATAAATTTCTCACAACATACACACACACACACACCCACATACCTTTTTTTGACTCCTTTAACTACGAGTATATTAGCATAATAACACATTTCGTACCATCACCACGTATCTCATTATAATTTAACTACTCTATGTCACTTCCTTCTAGATTAAACAATAGGTAATTGAACCCTGTAATTGTACTATGCTAATACTTATGTGTAATTAAGCCATCGACTTTCATAATCCATTGTTTATTTTATTAAAACAATATTATGTATACGAAAATAAAGTTAGTTCTGTATTACTCTTCAAACTGAGAACACCTAAAATGTTTTTTTTAATAAAACTTCCAACTTCATCCACAGCTTAAATCTCATTTTTAATCGACTTCAAACAAGGAGGAAGTTACAATTTTCTCCTGTATGTATCGTTTTTAAATTTATATGAATCAGCATCAATCGGAGTGATACATATAACGCGCCGATAGTTCTGTTTTGTAGACAATAGAATCAACAACCAAAAAAATTTGTGAAGTGAAGAAAAGTGAAATGCTGCCAATGACCAGCGTCTATTAAGATTGTAAAGTGAGTCTATTTTAATTTTGTTTACGAATCAAATCTCTAACTGCTGTAACTCTATTTTGTTAATCACTGCGTAACAATATTAATACAAGTGAAGATTGTGAATATAGACGCGAAATTATTTTTCCAAGAAATTAATTAGGTATTTAGTATTTTTCAATCGTAAGTATATATTTTTTTTTACTTGAATTTACAATAAGTATGATTACAGCTATATAAATAAAATTGGGCTTTATTCTTCTGTCGGCGTTTCTTTATGTATATTAAAATTATAAAAACAAAGGAAGACAATAATTCATAATGATATAAGTAAGCTTCTACCGTATTATGGTGCAATTAATTGCAAGTAGTTAGTATTAGCCGGTGCTAGCTCACGACTTTTTTGCGGCAAGGGAAGGTTGAACCTAAAAATAATGCCTAAATGTGGGTTTTCATCCACACCCGATTGATTACCTATTTTGTAATATCTCTGCTCAATCAAAGATAGTTTTTTTTATACTACGATGGTGGCAATCTAGCGTGCGGGTCGCTTGTTAGTAAGCGGTAACCACAGCCTATGGACGCTTGAAACACCTGAGGTATCACGTGTATATTGCGGACCCTTTAATATTCGGTTCATTTTCCTCTTGAAGAACCTTATACTGCAATCCCTTTGAAAGACCTCTGTAGGAAGCTCGTTCCCCAACTGGAGTGTTCGTGGGAGAAAACTTCTCTGGAACGGGACCATCCGCGACCATTTTGGTTCCAAAATGTGAGGGTGTATTCCCTCCCAATAACGAGCGGTGCGATTGTGGAAGGTGACCACAGGCATAATATCAAACAATTCCTCTGAACACAACCTATTATACAAACGATAGAACACACATAAACAGGTGACTCTCTCCTTAAACTTAATCCTTAAAACTTTATGGTTTGATATCGTTTGTGAACTTGGAATCATCAATAATTCTCATGGCTTGTCTTTGGGCCAAGTAAAATAGGCCAAGTTGGTATTCAGATGTTTCCGCCCTGAGATGGCAACAGTCCTCCATATGTGGTCGGATTTCGTTCTTGTATAATAGCAGTCTTTGCCCAGGGGTGCAGTACCGTTTCGCTTTATTTAAGACACCGAGCTTTTTGGATGCCAGCTTAACCTTATCCTCCAGACTACTACGGAATTGAACGTCACTGGAGATTTTGACTCCAAGCATCCCAATACTCTCTGTTATGGCAAGGGGTATGTCTTGGAATTGTGGGGCCACAGTAAATGGTGTTTTCTTATCGGTGAACGCACAAATTTATGTCTTACTAGGGTTAAAATGGACTAGATTGTCCTGACCCCAATCGAATACTTTCGGATATTGTATTTTCGATTTAAAACACAAATTGTTGGCGACTTCCTAACACAAGGGAACGAGAGATGTTTGCACAGCCCGTGTAATATTTATCTCCAGTACTATCGTCTACAATTAATGCCACCAATAGATAGCATATCATTAATATGCAGCAAAAATAGCGTTAGAGATAATACTGAGCTTTGCGGAAGACCAACTTTTATAATGATGCTTTCCGAGCAGCTACCGTCAACTACAGTTTTTATACGTTTGCTAGAAAAAAGGCTGGCAAAAGCGGAAAAAGGGTCCGCTACAGAACTATTTCACGTACCGTGTGAGTGTTTATCTAGGTGAAGTACAGTGTAGTAGAACTGGAGAAAGCAGTGCCACTATATCGCGCTAGCAGAATGCTCGAGAGCTCAACTCCAGGGGATCGAACCTAGGCTTGAGGTGCTGCCGAGTGCGATCATGGCGGGTGTGCGGGAACTAAATTAAGCGCCTGAGCATGGTGGTGAAATCGATGGTTTCACAGACACGTTTCGTTGGTTTACAAATCATTCACTACCGTTAGGGTTTAGGTGAAAATGTTTCGCAGTCATCTTTTGGGATGATTTGCGGCGGTTTAGGGTCTTAGTTCGTGGCGAATACCGGAGGCGGAAATAATTAATTTTGAAGGACTTGATATACGCTTGGATCGAAAGAAACTCCAAATCCTTATGAAGATCATTGTTCCCAACGTAATAAGGGGTGCACAGAGGAGGCCCATTTTCGTAAGAAGCGATCCTGTATAACCTACAAAATTTTCGAAATTGTCTTTCAATGCATGCGTGGATACGGGACATCTATACGTAAGAATAAGACGGGCACACGTCTTATAGTGAGCGAGCTTATATATGAGTGACATTTTGCTCTGATAACATAATGGCATATGTAAGCGGCCAAGAAGAATAGCAGCCTTCCGGTTCCAACCGATGTTTCGTTTAATAAATGGTCCAAATGCTCACAATAAATGCAGGCACCAATTCTTTGTAGAGGCTCCATCCCTTGTGGCGCGCAGCCCATATTTATTACAATCTGTAGAACAAAACTTATACCTAATAAACTATATGTTTTTTTTACCCAAAAACTTACACCAAATGATCTGCACATGGCACACTGTTAGCAACAAAAAGGGCATACAAAACAAAAGAGTACCAACGCTTACAAAAGTTTTTAAATAACAATGAATAGGCCATAAAAAATAATTGCAAAGAATATTATGGCTATAAAATAAAAATAGAAGTTTGGAATGAACAATAAAATAATAAAGACAATAAACAATGAACACGAGTAATAAAAGAAATGAGAAAACAAAAGTAAAAGACGCTCAGGTGGCAGATGGTAGATGCTCATTTTATTCTACTAATCCGTACGCTTTGTTCTTTGCGCGCCTCAGAACCCAGATTTTTATTTTATTCTACTAATCTGTACGCTTTGTTCTTTGCGCGGTCCAGAACCCAGATGCTCATTTTATCCGACTAATCCGTACGCTTTGTTCTTTGCGCGCCCCAGAACCCAGACATTTCACTATAAGTTATCACTAAATTCATTTGTTTATTACTCACACCATACTTCACCGCACACACGTGCACAAGCACACACAGACACAATAGACACAGAGGTTCTGTAAAGAGAACTCTTTCCTGTTTAGTTAGTTATCCTTAATTAAAATCATTGAGACATTCAAAATACATGTACGCAGTCGTGTGACACATATGAAGGTATGTGTCTGACTAAAGTATACATTTATGGTTAGCTTTGCTCGCATGATTAATTTAGTTAAGATTCGCTTTGTTGTACTCAAGGTAACAGCCCAAGCCGATGATCGGCCACTTTGACGTCGTTGAGTATGCTGTCAGCGATAAAGTACCGTAAGCGCTTACCCTAAAAGCCCAATCCTAGTCCGGTGAAACTGTAGAGGCCTTGCCAGGTCAACAGTGTAGTCAACTCGAAAAAAAAAGCCCAATAAAGCTGTAGAGACCCATCAGGCCAATAGCGCTTAGTTACTTCGAGAACAAAATTGCCTAAATAACAAATTTCAACACAGTAAAGTTGTTACTACAGGTGTTTCGTACATTAAAAATGTGTTATAGTTAAAAAAAACACGCTTTTAGAAATAATCAAACTAAAAATTATAAAAAATCATTCTTAGCACAAGAATAAAATTACTGATGAGAAAATTAATGTCACTATTATTAAGACGTAATATAAAAGTTAGTTTAAAAATGTAGTACAAAGTACCCCACGCTTTTATAAGTATTTTTTTTATTTTACTTTTTAGTTTATTATCTCTAAAAGCGTGTTTTTTAGTTTTTTTTTAACAATAATTTATTTTTCGCTTTTTACTTTGATTTGCTTGACATGAGTGCCAAGTTTCATTCAAATCTAATCGCTTAAAGTAGGGCAAAATCGAGGCTAAAGAGTCAGTTACAAACATACAGATGAAGCTAATAAAAGCGTATTAATAATGACCTTTTCAGAGCGATTTCTCTCGCACGTTTCTAATATAAAACGATTTAATATAAAACCATAGATTACTACTGTGCACACAACATTCAATATAATGTATATATCGCTACAAGGTCAGTGGCGGACCAACACAGACTCAGGAAGACGCAAAATCGCGACGCGGAGATAACAAAAGTTGTGTGAGCTACGGGAAACATGATGTAATAATATTAAAACTTGAAGCAACAAGACATATCAAAAAATAGCAAACCTGCGCTTATTACCAATTGGGTTGAATACCTTTCGGGCTCTCCAGAAAACCCAGTGAACCAGTAAATACTTTTGAAGCAAACAACGATAGTTAATTCGAAAAAAAAAAAATCCTCGTACAATCGAAAAAAGAGTTTGATATTTACGCCAATAAATCAGTATTTCTGTTAGTATGTTTCTTTTTTTTTCGAACTGTCTACTCTGTTGACCTGGCAAGGTCTCTACAGTTTCACCGGACTACCGTCGGTATGTTTCATTATATTCTCCAAAGTACATGGTAGGTTTATATGAATTTTATAAAGGACTAATTATGAATATTACATTATTTTTTGTTCGTGTTATAATTATTTGTTTTATCTCTAAAATGGATTGACTGATTTTTATAAAGCTCTGAAAACCATGACAAAAGGTTATATCCATTTTATATTACATTTTTATTTATTCATAACTGATAAAAAAAAAATATCGGCAGTATATTTCGGTTCAAAGTTTATAAAATATATATGTGAAATGATATTAAGTAACATGGAAACAAAATACTATACGAAAATAGCGCGCGTGGGAACAGTTACCTAGTGTAATATAAATATATTTAACATTTTCATTTCGAAGTATATTAATAGGTATTATATATAATATACCTCAGGATCTAACATATAATAATGATACAACTAAAATAGTTAAAATCAAGCTTAATACATTGTTTGTTTACGTATAGAAAGCTGGCAAAACTCCACGAGACATCCGATTGGTTCCGTCCCAGTCCCCGATCCCCCCGGTAGACTAAAGAATGAATCGTCGTTATTGTTTATGTTCCTTCCCTCCTTGGTTTAGTTCAATTTGGATATTTGAGTGTGGTGCACGTGTGTTTAACTTGTAAAGCTAAAATACGAGAGTGATTAAAAGTTCGGAGTTATTACTTTTGTGAGTGTAGTGTTTCACAAGCATCAACGTTTTTTTTTTACATAGTATTGTGGATAATATCGACATTAAATGCTTAAATGAATTATTAAGGTACAGTTGGAATAGATTATTTTTAATTGCGACTAAATTTTATACATGAAATATTGTTAAAGTGATCTAAGTGTTTCTTCTTATATATAATTTTACCTTATTTTTTAAACTACGTACCTATTTCATTGAATAGTATGTTATTTGATTTAATAAATATGTAATGGTGTCTGCACATTTATTTCTTTTTCGACATTTTGTTATAGATGTCTATAACCAATCACGAATATGAGGTTATACTTTTTTTAAGTTTTATATATTATTTAGGTGCTTTTGACTCTATAAATAGTCATAATTATACGAACGTTAAAACTTTCTTTTATAAAACCACGTTTCACAAAATTCACATAACATAGCATTTTAACAGCCTCGTTCGAACTTTTTACAAAAATGTTATGGGGCATACAATCAATTTCAATTAAATTTAATTTTTTATTAATTTTTAATTAAATTTATTCTAATATTATTATTTATTTGACACATTCCCTTAGAAAATTGTGAACTTGATATATAAATCAACATGTTGAACAAAATGGTGACGGACTTTTTTTCATTAGATATTAAATCTTTGGTGACGGAGAATGTCTATGTAATAAAACTATATAAGTCCACTTTAATATTACATCATAAAACTATGATGTTCGAGGAGGCAGATTTTGTAAAGTCTCCTACCGAATACCTATTTATTTAGACCTCTCATTTAAACATTCCTTGCACGTATTATAGTTTTTAGAGTTAACTACTTAAAGAGGCGATTTTCATATAAGGCGTTCGATATAAAAAAAAAATTAAAAGTTAAATTGAGTGATCCAATGACCTCGTCCCTTTTTTTATGCACAGTCGTGTGTGTACAACTTGTAAACTTGTGTGCAGCCGACGACATAGGTTATGCTGCGAAGCAACTTATTTCATTCGATAAAGATTAATACTATATTGATGATATGATAGCTTATTGTATTATAATAAAGTATATTTTGAAGTATTTATTTTAATGTTTTGTGATATCTCCACGTTTGTTTTACTTTTTTTAATTCCATCTTTAATTTTGTGCCTGTTCAAAGACAATCGTTCTTAAAGAGTAAACTCCAGTTTGCTGTCACAGTGCTGACACACACACACACACGGTTTTTTTACATTTACCAAAAAGTTTCTGAATAATTATTGTCAATAACTATTTAGCCAACATTCAATATTGCTAATTTTGACAAACGATCAACCTCCTTGTTACTCCTTACTCCGGTGTGTGATGTAATACATTGAAGATTACATGTATTACGCTGCAAATTATGTTTAGGATGTATTTGTGTATTTAGGACTGTATAAGCTAACGGTATTTCTCTGATTCTCGCGGTGTAACCAGCTAAATAACGTAGTGAGCACTCACTGTCAGTAATACTGTTACAATATCACAATATTAAATAATGCAGATTGAAACTGTAAAAAATATTAATCATAATATCAAAAGAAGTAAAGAAAATACAAAAATATTATTATTTTTATTTTATTAATTTAGATAAATTTACTTGTAACATTAATGAATAAAAAAAAACAATAACATAGTTACAGGCTAATTGCAAGTTTTCACTTATACAAATATAAATAAACAGAGAAACTGACAGCTGTACATACTAATATACCAAAAAAAAACATGATTGCAAACACAAGGTTAACGAAAGAAGTCTCTTGACACAAACATTATCTAAGCCTCGGTAAAATAAATTAAAACTATATTATTACCTAAAGAATTTAAATATTTACATGTCCGGATTAGAAATATATTTTGTCTGTAAGTCCTCTTTACAAGTGGTACATAATATGATGATAGTGTAAGTTTTTTTGTAATATATTTATGGGGTATACATAACTAAACTATAGATAATAGTTCCGGATTGTCTACAATTCCATTGGTTATATCGCTCAAATAAATTAAATCAGCTATTTTAAGTGTTTCGTACAAATTTAATTTATTCTCGTCAGTTTTTAATAAAATTTTGTAAACTATGAAATATGTATATGAAATTACGAAATCGAAAATGTATCAGAAATTATTTTATGTGTCTAGAAATAGTAAAAAAAACAATCAGAATTATCATCCGACTTTGATGAAATTATGAAAACTTGTCAATATTACTGTTCAAAATCATATATATATATATATATATATATACGATGCAATGATGCAACACGGTAATCTGTGTTTGCCCAGTTGGTAGTGTGTTCGAATCCTAGCAACTGTGTCGAACCATAGCATGGTGGTAGGGCTTTTTCTAAGTCCGCGTGGCTAGCTACCACCCTCAAGTTGAAAATCTGTCGCCAAGCACCTGTTGGTGTGTTCCAGCAGCTGCACTTGGGAGTGTAACGGATCTATATAGACCCCTTATATAAAATAAAAAATTATTTATACGAACAACTCCATCTAATTAGAATTATAAAGAGTTCTCCATACTTGGTCAATATTGGTGAATCGAAATTTTGACAGACATAACAATAATACGATAGCGTAGCTAGCGCCAACTTTGGAAACTTTTATAATACAGGTTAAATAAAATATTCGTAAAATTTTGTAATATGTATTAACAGTTATTGTGAATTAGATTAAAGTAAAGACAGAATAAAATCTTTATGCAAATATAGAACCTTTGTAAAATCGTATACAAAAGTGAAGAATTTCTATTGGCCGTACTTTGTTTAAAATAAATGACCAATGGGGAATCAAATCAGGGATCATTGTTTAAGATTATGAATGGAAAAGTAGGTCAACAATTATATAACAAAGGGGAACTATAGAAACTTGTTTAATTTCGATGCTTGAAACAAAGGACGGACTGTTGTTTAAGATTATAAAAAAAAAAAGTAGGTCAACAATCATATAACAAAGGGGAACTATAGAAACTCGTTTAATTTTGCTTGAAACAAAGGACGGATTGTGGGAGATGGAGAATAAGTGGTAATTTAAGAAAGGAAAAAACCCGAAAAATATCAGTAATTTCGAGGAATGAAAGGACTGATTGTTTGACGAGATTTGGGAGGGGGCACATGGATACAAGGGGTTTCAACTAGGGAGTCGGGACAGTCTGAGGAATCGGGAATTGGAAGAGTGCTTTATCGGTCGTAATGATAGTTTGCGCATAGAACAAAAGTAAATAATGTTCTTCCAATTTAATATTCGATTTACTAGTAGTTAGGATGTTAATAGTAGTCTCATATAGTGCGCGTGAGTTTCGCTAATAGTGTCAGGGAGATCCCACAGTAATTTAGGTGTTGTAGAAAACGAAACGAAATCATTTATTAGATCTACGAGACTGTAAGTAATTTAAAATTATACATCTATCTATTATATATATATATATTATATTATATATTATTATTATTATTATTATATATATATAAGCGAAATACCACTGACTGACTCATCACGATTTCTCCGTAACTGTATGTCCGAATGACTTGAAATTCACCATAGTTATTCCTTTTGCGACGTAGACGCTCACTAAGAACGGATTTGAGTTAAAACCTATCCTAAATACATTTTTCAGCTACAATTACATAATCTCCTACAGACACGGACAATCCCTGACATTAAGCAACTGTTGTTATAGTAACTAATAATATTATACCCGTTGCCATAGTAACAAGTTTTTTTTAGCGCTGTGTGAATAATGCTCGAACCGATTCAAATCGAATAATGATGTTCTATCCGAGTTTGGAATAAAAAATTAGAACTATTCAATTATCTTTAAAATATGGAAGAATTGTTAAACAAATAGTTACAGGAAAAGACACATTATTCACTATTCAAAAAAAATTTTAAAGACGAAAGAAAAAATATTTACAAATCAAGATTTAAATGCTCTTGAAAGAAAAGTTTAATTTACAATGTAATTCAATTTAGTGAAAATATTTATTAAAAATATACTTTCTCAGTTAAATCTAAACAATTTTATAGCATTTCAATTTTAACAAAATTTTGATATAAATAGCCGAATTATTTTATTTCAAAGAAATTTAAATATTTTGGTATAATTTCATATTTTAACAAGTTTCTAAAATTTTGCGGTTTTAACTTTTAAAAAATGCATAAAAAAAACAGTTTTAAATTTTGGCGCTCAAAATTCGGTAACAACTAATAAGATACAAACGTATTCCTTTTACTACATTTAAATGTTTTGTGCGACCACTTATAAATTAAGAAATCGATTATAGATTGTAAAGAAAATTATCAGTGCCTTTGGAAAAAAAAAATTAAATAAAAATAAATGACATTTAATTCCTTGAATTTATCATTTTAAGTTTATGTCGCCACTTTTTAACTAGAAATGGAGATACAGTATTTTTGAATGCACTAAATGGCTGGTGTCGAATGTAATGACGTTACTGGTTAGTTCGCAATATTCTATAATTAATGCTTATTTGACGCATAATTGAAATTATTTGAATAATCCGAACAGTTCGAATATGTAATTCGATATGGAATAATTCATTATTTAGAATAATCGCACACCCCTATTTATTTTGTGTTCATTGAATTAGTAAGTTTTTATAAAATGTCATTTTAGGGCGGTATTATTTTGAATTTTTGATATGTAATCTATACATATAATAAAAATGAAGTGTCTATATGTAATATCAAAATAACCACTTTTTGCTGACTGGATATGGAAGTGTGTAAGCTGCTTATAGAAAAATTCAATTTTTAAAAATTTTGTTTGTCTATCTGTTTGTTTGTTCTGGGTAATCTCCGAAATGGTTACATATAGATATTATCTTTAATTTATTTATTTGATTTTGAATTACATTTATAACTTATTGTCATGTGTTTGCTAAATTTCTAATTATATTAGATTTGATCCATGTAATGTTTTCTGAGTACTAGATTAAAAGAATTTGTTTACTATAAATTTGTTTCAATTCACAACGTAGAAGGGTCCTAATTTCTAAACGATCATGGCAATAATTATATCAATATAATGCTTTAACCAGGATTTTATATCTTTGGTTAGCTAATATATGGCAGATAGTGAGAGAGGTGTGTAGTGGCGACTAAGATCTTTATATGACGAAGGGTGGGTCGTTACAAGAGCCAGTTTCCTTCTAAGTTTAGCATGACTGCCATCTTAGACCACATCATCATTTAACATCACACAAGACTGTGGTCGAACGATAAACTATAAAACATTTAAAAAAATACCGTCTTGATCGTAATACATTCAGTCTTTTGAAAATATTGGAAAAGTCTCTTCGAAATATATTAGAACATTCTAAACCCTAATTAATTTTGCAAATGCGAATGTGGGTTTGTTTGTTACGCTTCCACGCCGTACTTACAAAAAACATAATCTTGTAATTTTTTTCACACACGTTCTCAGAAGTACAGAAAAAAATATAGGATACATTTTATCCAGAAAAACACTACTTTTCCCAAGTGATAAGTCTAATTTACATTAACGCGACCGAAGACGCGAACAAAAGTTAGTACAAAATAACTTCATTAATCTATAAAATTTATTAGTAATTCTAGATCAAAATATTAGTTAAACACAATTGTTTTGTAATTGTTCGTCATTTATTGTTATTAATTTATACTATATGTAGCGCTTCATGCAATGTGTTGATATTTATATTTATATAAGGTATTATGTATTCGTTTTCAAGGTAAACTTTACAATGCAGATATCCTTTATAATATTTCGTCTAGCCAAGTTATTTAAAACCACAGAAAGCAATAATTTTAAAGATCGCAGGAGCTAGCAGTTATCGTTAAAAATACATTACAACAGATATACTTAGCAGCTTGATCATTAAAAAAACAATAGTTTTTGTTTTATTTATCTAATATTTCGCGAGGACTTGCTTTATATACGACATACTTTGAAACGTGTGCATTAGTATTTGCTAGGGAACTTGTTATAAAGTTTTTTTTTTTAATATTGTTCCTAAATGCAAACCATAATAATTAAATACACTGCAAGTATGACCATTACTGTACTATACTATACTATACATTACATAAGTATTATAGATTATTTAGTATAATTTTATAGTTGTTAGTTAGATTAGACTTATAAGAAATTATATTATACAAGTATAAGTTTTTATGTAAAAGAATGGAGATGAAGGAAGCAGCAAAACATATAATGCGTTAGGTATAGTTTCATGTAAAAGAATGTTAGCGTTGCTAGGAATGGATACGGCATTAAATATACGGTCTGCGCCACATGGCGTATAGAAATAATAGCCCGGCACCTATTCGGTGGGAATCGTACCCGCAACATGTACACGTAAAACGTACACTAAGAAACGTTTCTCGAGAGGTCTTATTTTGACTAATGCGGCACACATATAAAAGGTGCATCACACACGCTAAGTGTGCTCATTGGATGATCGCAGCAACGAAGCGCGCTGATAAGGAGAGCGAACGGACTCCTTAAAACAGTCACAGAAGAGATATCGACAAAACTGTTACATATAGAAACAGATCAAGAGATAGTACGAAAAAGTAGATGCGCAAAGATTAATATACAACAAGCTACGAGCGACAAGTCACCGAGCTACAACGATAAATTGTGTTATACAAAAGAACGAATTAAAATATTGAGAATAGAGCTTTTTTACAACCATCTCGTTTATTCGCAATAGGTATGTTATGATCACTTTGAACATCATAAGTATTGTAAAACCGTGTATGCAAAGTTGCTGTTACAAATAAACCACGGATGAATCATCAACCGTGGGAACCAGAAATAATGGGGCTCTAAAAATAGTCCGCCTCCAACTTTGTCGAACCGCTGGAATAATGACGTGATTAATATATTAAATATGTTATAATTAATACATTCGCTACATACATAAAAGTTATATATTTCATTTGGTTACACGGCAAGCAATGCTTTGAAATTATTATAGTCACATTATTTTACAAAAATTCATAACAGATTAACAATACATGACTCTCATCACGACTTGATGGAAATAAACACACACATTGACATTATCCGTATATTCAAAGCAAACAATAGAGATCTAAACATACCACATTCGTCGCGTCGTCGCCAATGACATCAGCTTTCCAGAGCTATCCACCCTCCGTTTTATGAGCATGCCATAGGACCTTTTAGAATAGTTCTATTCTGGACATAAGAGCGAATGCGTTAAAGAGTAATAATTGTAACCACAGTATATGTTGCGGACAGCGAACCACGTGCGGGACATTTAGTTTTATGTAATAGTTTTACGAATTGTCAGACACTTATAATATATTACGGTTAAGATTTGTGTTATTACCGAGTACTATAATATAAGTTTGAACATTGACAATGGTTCAATAGACAAAACACGTAATTTATTAGGGATACATTTTGTTGCACAGGATGTTATAAATATACAGTGCACAGAATGGTCTCATACATAGAAAACGAAATGGACAATGGGATCATTGGGTCCATTTATGAAAAGTATTCTTACGGGCACTCCCCAGGGGGTATTATCGCGCGTCGGTCTGACAAATAATATACTTGAGGACACACGCGCGGAGTGCACTCATTATCGGGTCACAACTCCGAGGTATTTAAATAAGGAATACAAAAGGGAAACAAGTCAGAGACTGAATAGACAGAGTGATAAATAGTTCGAGAGGGCGATATAAGATAAGTGATACGCGGCGATAACAGGCCACAGTAAAACCTACGGCAAACGACTCTATAATCGAAAATCTTTTTAGTAGTTTTTATGTGGTACCAGAAATAACTATCTTTGTAAAACTAATAAATACATTTATTTAGTTATTATATACTACATACTAGAGCCGTTATTACAATTAAAAAATAGTGTACTTCTTTATGAGCGTGAGGCATGATATTGCTATAGATAAATAGTTCATGACAGATGCGACATACTGTTTATTCTACCTATTTTATCCTATTTTTGGATATTGATCGCAATATTCTGTGAATATTGTATTTATATTTGCAAATACTTCATTCTCCATTATAGAAACTGCACATAAATGGACTTTAAAACACTGACCATATATGACCACGATTAAGCCTCGTTCACGTACGAGAAATGTCCACAGCTGACTTTATATTAATTTACTTTCTGTGTTCATTAGCAATCTAGTGTATACTAGGCCTTAAGTTTGTTCGTGATGTCTGGAGGGAATTCTAGAACGTTCCGGATATTTCGTCAGTGTTAGTATTTCTTAGCATATTTCGTCGTCAGGTCAACAGGTCGTAATATTATATATTGAAAAAACAATTACAAATAGTAAAAATGTAATTTGGTAAGTAGTGTAGTAAAAACGTAACGTTTTAAAATTGTAACTAAATGATAAGCAACTAGCTTTTGCTTCGTCCGCGTTAATGTAGATTTGACTTATCTTTAGGAAACAGTTCTTATTTCAGGATGAAAAGAACATTATGTCCTTTTCTATAGCCATGACAACTTGTATGCCAAATATCATGTTAATCGGTTGAGTAGTTAAAAAAAAACAGACAAACTCACATACGTATTTATAATTTTAGTTAAGATTTGTTATCCCCGAAGTATAGATACCCATAATTAGTTCAGTTTTTCTTTAAACCAGAAAATATTTAGGTATGTACAAGTAGGGTTCACTGACCAGACTGGAATATATTAAATCGCATTGGAGTCACGGTCAAGACTTTTCAAGGTGACATATTTATGTATATACAGTATACTACTAGGCATTTTCGTAAAAGTTATATATATTTATTCGATTTGTGATATAAAATCGAGAACCACTCGTAATTAATCACTATACAAATCGAAGAAAATATGAGAATCGACAGTCGGAACCGATCTACAAGCTTATACACACACTTTTGTTGTATGACAGATTTATAATAGCCATTTGTTATATTTTTCTGACAAGCATAACCTTATTGTTTGCCAGATAATACATGCATGTTTTGGATCAACATTTTTGCCAGAAATAACATGCTAAATCGTATCGATTTATGCACCGTTAGAAGTACACTGTCTTTGAAGTATAGACACATTCGTTTTTAATCATTCTAGAGTATCTTGTTTTCTAACCTGGCCCTAGACATGCCGCACAGCACCGTTCAACTTGCACTAAGTAGAAGTAGTAGTAAATGGGTGTAGGTGCAAGCTCACTTTATATAGAAATTGTAAATTAGAAATATTTTTTTTTTAAATAAATTCATAGTAATAGAAAAGTTGTCGAATAGGGCCCCTATTATTGAGTAAAGTGGACTAAAACTATACTATTATAGATTGATGAAAAATGTATGCAGAATATACTTTCTATTTGTGCCGTCATCATCACCAGTTTATAAAAGTCCCACTGCAGGGCCATAGACCTCTTCCCGAAGAAAGGTATTTCACTACCCCATTTTACGACGTATTGGCGATCTCAAACTTCGGAAATCCACAGTTCTATATTTTCCCACACACGGTGGTACTATAAGAATATTTCTTCGATTCAAGTTTCCGCATGATCTTTTCTTTCCCCGTCGGCCTATATTGCTTCCAACCTAAATGAGTTAATATACGTAAATTCAGTAAAATTCGTTGTTACCTGCCGAGGTTCATACCTGTGGATATCAGATTAATATTCCACCAGTAAAACCACTCGAGGACCAGGATTATTCATCTCTCGCCACAACTGTTTTACATTTTCTTAACTTACGAGCGTACCGATATTTTATCACGTTTGCTTTATACTATGAATTATCAAACATATGCTGGTTTATCTAATAGAACCAACTCTCAGCAGAGCCCATAACACGTCTGTGCAAAATTTTGAACATCTACTTCAAGAATGCCCTAGATTTAATTCAAAGAGATTAGGGCTTTTAATACTTTGTATAAATCTCCGTAGGTGTCCCTTCAATATTTTGTGCTTGATGGAGAAAGAGTCGGCCATTAAATCACTTTATAATTTGTATAAAGTATATAATCACATAACTCAAGGAATTTAACAATTTTTGATATATTTATGACTCTCACTTGCATCTAAATCGTGACATGACTAACCTTAGTAACATTATAATAATATAGCCGTGAAATGTGTCAACGGGAAAAGAATGAATCTTATCAAATTGCGGCAACCGATCTCTCTCGATCTATTGTTAATTCTCAATATATTTTTGGAAGAAGAAAAAAAATCAAAATAACTTCAGTAGAACCGAAGTTCTCAGGCCAGTCATAACAGGATACTATCACTGAAGATGAAGGCTAGCTTAAAAAGGTCGTGTGTCAGCTGCCAACCACACCATGTAATCCAGAAGACAGAGACTCCCACTCTAAGCTTTGAACGCATTAATACAATATTGATTGGCATTAACCGCATCATTGTATATTTATATGAAAAGAAGTAAATAAAAATATTAAAGTACTACTATTTGTGGAAAATAATGTGATAATGTTAATTTTGTTACAGATAAGTCAACAAACTGGAATTGCCCAAAAATTGTATACCAGAAAAAATGGCTACAGGTAAAACATAATTCCAGATAATTAACATTAAACATTGTAATTCCACAATATGATACATGATTTTAAAGTAATTATATTTCTTTCAGATTCTACTTTACATGCGATGAGCCAGTATGACTTCAGTAGACCGATTGATGTAACAATAACTCTAGATGATAGTGACATGGAAAACGATCCACATGATAGTGTTAAGCCAAATGTACAAGAAGAATATGTCGAGCAAACAAATTTTTCTATTAGTCCAACAGAGTGCTTTTCAAAATCGTATGAACTTCCTAGTAATCCAATAATAGACCTGCCTGAAACTACTTCAGTTAATATAAATAACAGAATTTACAATTTAAATGAAACAGATACAACACCCTACGTAAATAATAATGTTTGCCAAGGAGAAATTGCTCATGTAACAGTAACAAATGTGGAAAACTTAAGTAACCAGGATTTGCATCTACGTGCTTTAAAAGAATATGTACAGAATTCAACTTCTTGCAATAAAAATGCAACTTCTCGATCAGTCCATACGAAGAATAATAAAGGCCGAAAGCCAGAAAACAGAATAACAAGTTATATAAAAAATTTATTAAATGCTGTGTCAGAAAATTTATTAGCTATATTAAAGGCCTACCGAGGCTATTTGTTAATACAAAATAACCCTGCAAGTACAAAAGCTGTAATTGAAAATTCATGGCACTATTTCCTATGTACTAAGTACCATTTTTTTAAACTATCTTATTCTACAGTAATGACATTATTCCTACCAGAGCATAAAATTGGTAATTTTGATGAACATTTTCTAAAAGATACCTTAAGAATATCTGAAAGTGTAGGAATTTATTGCACGTATAGTGAACTGAAGCGAGTATATTTCGAAATGATGCACTGGTTAGTAACAAATAAAGAAAAATTGAATTTTGTGCCTCTTCGTAATGTGGCAGAGTACAGCAAACAGCAAGAACAAAGAAAACCTATAAGTTCAAATATGAACTCAAGAGCTACACAAAAACGCCCACTACCTCCGCCTTATAGAGAACCTAAATTTCGAAAAATATTTTCTTCTGGTCCTCCCGGAAGAGAAGTTCTTATAAACGTTAATCAAAGCTATCTTCAAAGTTATCCTAATGTATCTAATGCAAGTGCTTCCACAAATCTTACACAGAGCGATCAAAATACATATGTGGCATCTCAGAGTGGATACGAGAGTACTGTTAACAACTACTACCATCACTCAACACACAGCAATGAATTAAACAGTTCCATATCTATACAGAATAATAATCTTATACAAAATCATAGCAATACAACAATCTCAGGAACGACATATTGGCCACCAACAAACTATACAAGTCAGAGAGTTCCAGAAAATTATGAAATTCAAATAACCAACGTACGAACAGAACGACCAACACAAATATATCCAGAGGAAAATCGACGTAAATCGATAACAGACCCGACAAATATAAGATCCTCGGACTCTCGAGACAGTGGTATTATAAGTCCCCTGAATTTTAACTTCACCAATGAACAGACGGTAAATTTCATATGTTTATTTATTTATTAATTACTAGTTAAATAGCAAATGCAATGCGAGTATCTGCACAACAATTATCTCAACAAACAATAACATCTGTTGTCCATAACCATAACCAAAACTTATTTTTTACGAAAACGTAAATAAATAATATATAGAAAGTACTTCAAATGGTTTTTTTTAATATTCCAATATGATAAAAATACAAATATGAAGTGTCATATCTGGTATGATAATCATTTAATCTTTGCCGATAGTGCAGGAAACGACGCTCATGCCTCGTATCGTTCGATCTGTGACCCGCTGCTTGCATTGAGAATTAGCGCTTCTAGTACCGCAGGTCATAAACTTCAATGTTCGCCCTGTTATATGCTTATAATAAATATTCGAAGCAATACGTTTCAATGTGTGCGTAATCTCCCACGTGTCAATCAATGAGTCACCGTGCTGTTTGTTAATTTATAACGACGAATATATTTGAGATATGTGAAGAGAATTCTAGAATGGTTTTAATGTGACTGCAAGAGTTCGCTTATAATGTATTTTTTGTACAGGTCGTAACAATACCATCAAATGACCATTACAATTACTTTTTTATTACAGTATAACAATAACAATGAGAATAATTATTACTGGGAGCCTCAAGTAACAACTTCATTACCGGATATCACTTCATTAAATCCAAACGGATCGCTAATAGTCACAAGTATGTGTCATACCTGTGGCAAAAATACTAACACAAAATGCATAAGATGCTACAAAACTTATTATTGCAGTCTACTATGCCTGGTAAGAATTTATTATAACAATAAATTAAAGACATGAGTGGTTAAAGGTAATATGCAACATTTTTTATTTATTTCATTTCATAACCTAAATGAAAGTGTTAGGCCCATATACGTATACTGTTCTTACAAGTTTACCGCAAATGGGCTTAGTAATGAAAATAACCTAAGTACCAAAATCTATTCCTAACTAATGTTGCAATTGCGAATGTGAGTTTGTTACGCTTTCACGCCTTAACTACTGAACTGAAATGAAATTTCGTATACATTTTATAATGGGTACAGAAAACGGCATTGGGATACCTTTCACCCCGAAATAAGTACTGCTCCCAAAAGCTAGGTCTAATGTACATTAACACGAGCAAAAGCTATAGTACAACATGTCTGTGCCGACAGTCCTGAGTTGCGATGAACGTTAGCGGGTTGAGGTAGCACGTAGTTTTCTCTTCATCACTACATCACCCGCCCCCGTTAACATCTAGAGTACCTCGTCCCTGCCAACGTTTTACTCTCCATAGAACAGTCACGTACAAAGTTGTATAGTATATAATATAACTTTGGAGCGCATTAATTTAAAATTACGAAATCGTGACATATCACCTTCATCCACTCATGTCTTCAATTTAGTATTTATTTTGTAGTACAATAAAGTGACGTCCCTGTGCATGAATGTAAGCATAGTGCAATCCGAAAATAATGGCGAACCTGTAAAGATCGCCAATGCATCGATTGTAATCGCTATTATGCCAAAACTGCAAGCCTTTCCGAGGCTAACTAAACATTGGTTGATGACGAAATGTGGCAAAGTGAAACACAGTTACTTTGATGGGTTTTTACGACATGTGTGATGGTTGAGGCCCAGTCGGGTATATCTACCACCCTACTTTGTTATTGGGTATTTATGTATAAAAGCTGATCCCGGAATGCGACACGTTTAAACGTGTAAATATGGTGGAAGTTACACATTAACAACTCTGGACACTATTTCTATCTACGAAGACTGTTATACTTGGGATAAATATAAATTGTAAATTTGAAAAGGAATATGAAGCTGATGATGATGATGATTTATTTGATAGTGTGTTCGGGCACTGCGTTGATCAACCTGGGATTGAATGCTTGTAACTGAGTTGGAGCTTTTGGTAAAGGGAAGCATCGTGATGTAACCATAGCATGGTGGTAGAGCTTTTTCTAAGTGCACCTGGGTAGCTATCAACCTCAAATTGAAAATCTGTCACCAAACACCTGTTGGTATGTTCTGGCAGCTGCACTTGAGAGCCAGTCCCCCTCAACGTTTAGTGTACCGTGTAGTTTTCCCCCATAGACCACAATGTCATTTAATTTAAGATTGAGGTCAAACGCTAAAATGTAAAAAGTATTAAAAAAAGAATAAAGTTATTAACGAAATGAATGCCTTTGTAAATCCTTATTCATCCGAGGGAAGTTTTATCACAAGTCTGTGTAATCTTTATTTCTTTTTTTTCCAGACACTCGATTGGTCAAGTCATATAAATGTATGTAAAAGCACTGAAGAAACACAATCAACCTTTGCGTAGTGTAGAAATATTCTACATATCTGTAAATACCTTATTTGATTATAAGATGAAAATAGTAATATATATTAAGTCAGTAATTTAAATGGTCCCAGTTTTACCTATAGTTTATTAGACATTATAATAAGAGTTAAAAGTTATTAAAAATAAATAAAAGATGAATTTCCTACGATGACATATCATTATAATATTTGAAAGTTATCATATAAATTTCCTCGATTACCAAAGTAAAAAAAAATATATTTGTAAAAAATTTTATAATAAAAAATGTGATTTATACAAGTTTATGTTTCACTTAGACAACCACATTAGAATTACCTGATCACACTACGTAATCGAGATCTCTGAAAAGATCGATGAGCAATAAAAGTGATGTCAATAATTGGACTAATATGTCGTATTCCTCAACCAGTATCATGTGGATGGAGTAAAAACCAGCTAAATAGCAAACGAGAATACTTAACAATGACCCTGAGATCTTGATAAAAGAAATGCCTTAAAAACCAAGGTATGATTGGCATAACGCGTTCTTCTTGCGTACTTACTGAGATCAAGTACAAAATTTGAGTGTTTTATATAGAGTTAAGTACTCGTTTTAAATGAATATTAATCTAATAATTATATAATATGTATTGGAGTGGATAAAGATAAAGTTAAATGTAAAAATCGAGTACTACATCAATATTAGTCTCAGATGTCGTCTGGTCTCCTCGATTTGCGATTTGTCGATGGTAGGAGGTACGATACTTCCATCGACGTTCATCATCGAGATCGAGGTAGAGAGAGAGTGGCCCAAATGAATCGGCTATTTCTTTATCGGTATGATCCAAGTTGTAATGAAAATAAGGACGTCTGACGAAAATTTCCATCGGCAGCTTTAGCGATCTACCAAAAGGCCCGACTCCCAGATGCATAACTTGCTAGTCTGCCGACAATTAAATTCCGTCAATTCTGCCGGCAAAATTTATTTTAGCTCTGGTTATTTACGTTTCACTAAACCTGCAGCATTTACCCTAAATTTCACACTAGATATGTTTGGGTCCTTATTAGTTCGAGCCGTAGTCCAAGCCTTGTATGCTGATAGCTTTAGCTTCCTGGCTTCCTTGCAAGACCAATTAAACCAGAACTAATTTTTTACTCCAGCATCCACTAGTAAATTGAGAATGTAGTTCTCCATAGCCACCAAGATCGTTTCACTGAAAGGAGCTGCACAAGAGTCAGGATGTTCTGATGTGCTTCCGTGGGTATATAATAAGACAGTTGGCCTAAGGGGATCCGGCTATACGCATGAGTCCGGATAAGACAGTGGTCAGATGAGCCAAGAGGTGCATCTATTGTAATGGCATATCCATCCGAATAATTCTCAACAGAAGGCACAGTAAAGAGCTGGAATGGTCCTCGATATCTGGCATTCTCATTGGAGTTTGTACCAGTTGTATAGATCCATAAGTGGATTTATAAGAAAATCTTCTTGCAATGTTGGTGGATCAAGAACTTAGCCATTCTACATGGTGAACGTTGAAGTTTCCTAATATCACCAGCTTTGCAGATAGATACTGCTCGAGTAGCTCAGTCTTCAATTGCAGATGCTCAAAGAATGGTAAAGAAAAACCAGCCAAAGGGTAGCATAGATAGTGTGATTTGTTAGCGCGGCAAATGGAAGGGCCATCGGCCCCCCTTGTGGTAACCGTCGAGTCCACTTCTATGTCTTCCTTCAGCACGACTACAACTCCAAGAACTATACGGAGCCTACCAAGTCTTCCTCCCAGGGTGGAGATAAAGTTATATCTGTGTTCGGGAACTCCTACTAACCTGCGAGTGGCCAACGCTAAACTGTTTTAACGGGTCTTCCTAACCACCACGCCAAAACTTCGCTTCTATAGATTCCAATAGACACGATAATACCGTCGGTCACCCGCTGTCCAGTACAACCCACTCTTAGGAATTCTGACAACTTTACTCATCACAAGAACACAGTTCAGACTAACTATCCAGAAAAGGTCCCTTACAGAACGTATGTACCTATTAAATGTCTGAACGTTTGTTGGGTCAGTAAGGTGCATGTTGTCACCAAGCGACGTCAACATATCATATTCGACTACAACCGTCGTCTTAAGCAAACACGTTCACCTATTCCGTTTACTTTTAGTGGTGTGAATACTTGTGTCCGTTATACTTTCAGTGACCATTTTCAATCTCGAGAACAGTACTTTTTATGAATATTCAAACAGCACAAATTAGTGCGAAAAGGGTAAAATTAATTAAAAAACCACGTGTTAGTGTCTTTCGTGCATGTTAGGTGGCTGTACCACGTATATCGGTGAATCATTTCTGTGTTTCTCTGCCGGACTCAGATAATCCGTATATTCACTTTAGTGTATCCCTTTGGTATCCTCAGGCAGGCAGTCTCTAAAATAAAAATTCCTCCACCCATGCCACGGGAATAGCCACTCTGATAAGTTCCCTTGAGCATGAGCTCTCTAGGTTGCGACGTTTTGTTGGAAATCGTGACCCACTATTATTAAATACTGGATATGCGTATATTAGGCTGACTGCGTAAGCAACAAATTGACACTGCTGAAAACACAAGAAAAAATATTAAACAAGATTGTGAAGAGATAAATAATTTTAAAAAAATGTCTGAATTTTGGAAAAATTTACAATTTCGCTCAACAATCTGATGATTTTTCGCCTGTGAAAATGATATTTTTCATAGGATCGAAAAACTAGAAGGTCATCATTTCGAGATATACAAAATAAGCAGGAAAAAAAATTAATTTGATCGGATCGGATTTGTAATCGAGTTACAATTACAGCAAATTACAAAAATGCAGTTTGGATAAAAACGCGTTCAAAGATAAAATTATTGATTTCATTGTTATAAATAGATAAATATCACACCAAGAGCTAATCTGGCTGTTCATAATGATCTGCTATTCGTAACCTCGTAACATCTTTGTCAGCAGTATAATCGTTTGCTATAGGTCCAACTTTAATTTTCATCATGTTAAATGTTCGCTATTTTTTGGAAGTTTGAGTATGTAATGTACATATTACGTACGTAAGTATCCATCTAACCACGAAAAAGATTCATATCGTTTATTCCGATACCTAAAAGTCATATCACTCCGCTTCAGAATGGAACGTGAACTCTTCCAACCTCACCCGATCTACTCAGGTGTTCCCCAAGGTTCCGTTCTCGAGCCTTCCCTGTTCAACTTGTACATCAACAACCTACCACGATCTTTGAAAGTCGAAGTAAGCTGTTACGCTGATGATACAGATCTTTGCTTTAAGCAGGTAGAGAGTCCATCTCTCAGATCACACATTCGACGTTGCGGCCGACCACAAAACATTTTCTTTGATCTCAACGCTCCGCAAGAGCGTTCCTTATTTTCTCGTCCGTGTTTTGACGGAACTAATATTATCGCCAAAGTAATGCCAATTTAGAATATATATTTACTGATATACATATATCTATATATGAATTCATTAATATAAATGTCATTAACACCTTAAAAAATGTCCACTACGTAAACAGTCTCCAATTTATATAAAAGGTAATCATAACAAACCTTAGAAAAATACTAAACTGAAATGCTTGAGAAAAGAACGGAAGTAAACTTTGAACAAAACGTCGTTTTTAACACTAACACAAATCTTTATAAAGCCGAGGATTCTGTTATAGAAATAGTGAATGTTGATAAAGCGTTTTCTGTCTCCAAACGATTCTTTTATTAAGCTGATTTATTTTATAGTTTATAACTTCTGTCTAAAAGTGTTAGTGCTCAACAACAGTATGAACGATACAATAAATGAGATATTACTACCAATCAGAAAAATAGGATGAAAATTGATTTGGGACATCAACCGGTGTGTATGTGTACGACAGAAACAAAGATGTGAATGCTCTGGGAAAAGCGTTATACTTTGGTATCGCTTTGAAAAGAGCGTTTTACAAGTATACGACCTGCTGCAGACGCGCGTATCGGTCTACCCCTATGAGCAGAATGATCACATACTATTAATCATACAGATAAGAATAACGGCGCATAAGGATCATTCCGCCATTCGCTCCATGTGCATGACCTCGAAAGATTCCCCGTGCCGTACCGTGCAGGTAGCAACCATATTCTACCTAAGTCTAATTATAATCATGCCGGTAAATTGCACAAAGAGTCCAGAGGATTACTTTTGTTCAACCTTGTTCTTTTATTTTATTTCTCAGATATTATTATTCATTCTTACTTTTTTGTTCCTCTGGCATCCATAGAATTGTTATTGGCTGTCCAATTTTATCTGTAGCCTTTCGTATTTTTTGTTTTGAATATTTTGATCTGCTCAGGGCTATAAAAGAGGGGATTAGTAAATTAACCTTCAAAGCGTTTACAAGGCTACACAATGGGAGTCAGGTATTTATCTCATCTGCAAACCCTTTGTTAAGTATCAACGTGATACCTTTTACCAAAAATGTACCGTTATTTTTTGCTACACAAACACACCATTTAACCAAGTCGAATATATGCAATTCCTGATATTCCCGATACCTTCACAACTGAAATAGATCTTTAAAGAGGGTTCTGGTGCTTAACGATCATGAGATATTTTAAATACGCATATATTTGCCAAACGCCCAAGATGGTGTTAACCTAATTGTTAGGAATAACGTAACAATTCAGATTAAACACAACGGCTGAATGCCTTAATTTCTTTAGGAGAAGTGGCAAAATAGTATACTGAAATAATTATATAAAAATACAGTGTAAAGTCGCAACAGACAAACTCCTTAAAACTTCAAAATTGGATGGTTTAGTTGATGGTTTTCTATACAATGATACACTCTATATAGCATCACGCTCACTCTAAATAACCACAACAATACGGCATTATTAAGCAGTACTTTCTAAATTGCCAAAATTAGTAAGAAGTACAGCTGTGTACATTCTTTTGTTTGTTTTGTTGCTTTATTATCTAGCATGTTACACATCCACGTGCCGCCTAGATCGACGACCATGCAACAACCTCAATAACACCGAATAGGTCCAAAAGTGCCAACGATGCTAAACGTGTTTCGCAGCCATGCGCCATCCAGATCCATGACTTTGCATCGACCTCAATAAACTTCGAACGAGCGTAAAGAACCAACTGCAGACGGTGCAAGCCGCTGCCCGCTGTTGCGACACCATCAATTCACGAAGCGCAGCAGCAAGTAACAAAGCACTTGCTCAGCACATTTAGTTTACCACTGAGGAATCGAAGCCGAAATGAATCACTTATCATTCTGTTTAATTACTAGTTTAATTGTAAATTCTTACGACTTCTGATTCTAATATCGAACAGTAGTCACGTGTTTAGTTATATATTCCAAATGTCGCATTTTTTTCACCCTTCGCGGCTGTAGCCTTCGTAATTAGCACGCGTTTACCTCGACTGACGTACCGAACATTATAAGAAATTATCTCATTTAGTTATTGTATGATTAACTTACACATATTACCCTCGGCCACTAAGCTATTGTTAGATTTTTATATGTTACCATAATCTTAGCTGCTTACAAACTTTCAAACTAAACAGTTTGACATACCAAAATTTTTCACTAAAATCCTACAAACCTACATAGAAGTTTACGTTAGCTTGGCTATAACAATATCTATATATATCTATAACCTACTGAAGCAGCAAAAAATATATATTAGAATAGTAAAATAATATCAGTTTTTCGTTTTCACTCCAATTAACAACAACTCTCTATAACCTTAAAAAAAGCACAGTTACTTAAGAGTCGTTGTTGTAGGCTTTACACCGTAAATGTAAATTTCATTAAAAGTAAACGGCATGGAATTAAAGAATTAACGCAGGTTCTCTACAAAAAGTGATAAACAGCGCAATCCACAAAATGTCCAGTGCTATTGATATGAGTAGGTAGTACTTAGAACAATTTGGGAACATGCGACAGTATCTGAATACCTACTCTCTGAAAGCTCACTTCCCGAATTCATAATGCCAATGCGTCAAAGTAATTTTTCAGCAAACTCACAAGATACTAGGTAGAAGGGCAAAACCTCACTGATGTTCTTTTGCCAGGTATTGAAGTTTATAATGAAGAATCATATACTCCGAAATACAAGGCAAATCTAATTTATAACTTTATTATGAATATCATGTAATAAATCGTACAGGACCACTAGAATGGTTGTTGTCATAAAACAAAAACTCTTCCACCTTCCACCCTTCCCTTGGAAGGCAGATACTTTTGGCTTACTCTTGACTGAATAAGTCAATATGTAAACACTGCGACACCAATCCTCAGAAATAGTGTCAGCAAGTCTGCGATATCACCTGTAAACACTGCGCCATTCGTCTAAAAGGTTCCTCGCCCACGCTGTCTGCACCAAGACTATGAATACGGTTGCGTACTGAACTCAAACGATTAACAATTATTGACTTATTGACTTATTCATATTTAATTTTTAACGACAGTGGTGGTGTGGGTACCAAGTTCCTACTTTCAGAAGGTTGGGATGAAATAATAGATCTGACTCCGATTGTGTTGACTTGTAACCGCTTTGGCAGTTGGTTAACGATTTCCTCTTTATTGAAAACGAACAGGTACTTGTAAAAGGGACAAAAACAGAACACGTGTAAAGGATTACATTTGGTCAAAATACAAGCATAAAAATAGAAACAATATTAGAGTTATAAAATTAAAGTAAAACTAGGAATGGAATCTGGGTAATAAACTAGTATAAACAATAAGCTAAGACAATTCGCCGCATTGTGTGAGCGGTCTGGTGTGAGAATACACCCAGGTAGCATATGGTCACCACCTGGGCGGTGAGTCTTCAATTGTTGTGATGTTAATCAGACTAATTTCGAACTTTCGTAGTGCCGCTTCTGATCTTTTGTCTGAATTTTTGTAGTACACTAATCATTGGTAAGACTTAGTGATTTCATACAATATGCAAAAGTTTGTGAATTAAACAGATTCAGTAATTTTTATCGCTACACGCCCATGGGGTACAGAAAAATATAGCTCAGCGCCCATATGAAGGAATTCGTACCTGCAACGTGTAAAACATGTTGGTATTCAAATCAAATCAAAAATACTTTATTCAATTTAGGCCCTAAGAAGGCACTTATGAACGTCAAGACTACCACCGGTTCGGAATACATCCCAGTCATCGAGAAGAACCGGCAAGAAACTCGATCGGGTTTATCTTTTTAACATATACTTATTATATTTAAAATTCATTATACATTACAATCGATTTTAGTGGATGCACAGAGAGGAGTCAATTCCAGACATCACCATCGTTCACATATTGATCCACTCTTACACATCCACATATTGGGGCCGCATAACTATAATGTTTTCCTTTGCATTGTTGTGTGTCCTTTGTTATATTAATTCTAATTCCTGGAGATCAGCTGTACACGACCATATTTATACTTTCGATGCAGACAGCAAGGGCAAAGAACCTTCCAGATAAATGGCACAGTGTTTACAGGAGGACGTGGTAGACAAACTATGGTGTGTCTAGGGATTGATGTCGCAGACTCAATAATACAATGTTTACTAATTCTCAATCGAACACGTGACGCTCTGCGTAGTCATTTACAAATTTTTTGCGCAGCTACGTACAAATTTCCGCAACATTCGCGCACATTGAAAAGTATGTTTGTCTTATAAATTTGGCATTCGTATGGGTTCCTAGGACTTATAGGCTTTCCTTTTCATGTCTTACAAATTATTAGGCTGCGTGACAATAAACTAACACTAGCCCGGTAATTTTTATATACTTCGAAAGAGGTTAGAGGACGCTTATTTCGAGTTGGTGCAATTACACAGGAATAGCAGCGTTCAGTCTATTTCTTTATCGGAAAAAAAATGATGTTAATTTTAGGGCGACACATAGTGGAAGTTTCCTCACATAAATAGAACGAGACTAATATTATACGTTGTATAGAGTAGTCCGGTGAAACTGTAGTGGCCCTGCCAGGCTAACAGTGTGCTCTGTAAAAATAGTTTTATCTTTGTTACTACTTCCATAATGCTGTATAGCATGCATAAATATATGTAAATTGTAGCGTCACACATATCTACATCAAACGTAGTATGTGTGTACAACAACAATTTAGGCGAATAACCAGCGGCACTACAAAGTCCGAAACTAGTTGGCTTAACAACGCGACTAATTAAGACTTGCCGCCCAGGTGGCGACCACATGTTACCTGGGTGCAATTATAATCTTACCGACAAACCGCAAACAATGCGATGAATTGTTATAATCCTAAATTATTGTTTAATTATTTTACTGCCCAGATGTTAGTTCTTAGATTTACTTTATTTTATAACTCTTTTTATTTTATAAGATTTTTTGTATTGCCGGTTCATTTCTATCTCTTTCCTTTGAACTTGTTTTTTTCTTATAAATATGCACTCAATTTAATAAACGGAAGACCCGTAATGCAGCTGCCAAAGCGGTTACTAGTCAACACAATCGGAGTCAGATATTTCATTTCAACCTTCTCATAATAGCATAGTGGTACCCATGCTACCACTTCTGCTAAATAAATTGTAACGATAAATATATATATGTATATTGTATAAAATTCCAATTACATATTTTTATGTAAGCTATTTCACGAAATTCTTTTTACAAAGTTTTTATGTTGCAATGGTAGAAAATATATCTTTAACAAAATATGGATATACTACTTTCAAACATATGTTCCTAAACTTTGTGTGTAAAATATTTATCATAAAAAAACGTATTTTATTTTATGATGTTCATGGGCAACAAGTTATGTAAAATTTAACAATTCACTAAAACTTTGTTGGTACAATACAAAAAGTGTAGTATTTTGTTTTATAACTAATTTTTCCCTAACAAAAACAATATATTTTACAAAATTGTTTCAAATCTCTTTTTATCACTTATCCCGATTCCCTTGGAGTATTTAAATGTCGTCTGAGATAACGACCATGACAATGACAACAGAATCAGAATAGGAGAGATAGCTTGGAAAATTATATTGTTTAAAAGGTTTTTCTTCAGCGATGAACAACGACAGGCGTTGCTTGGTCCAAATAATCTACTAATATTATATCTAATAACATCAAAAATAAAAGTAAAAATAAAGTCAAAATAAAAATATCAAAAATTAATATATCAAACACGACAAAAAACTATAATAATAACGCTTTAAAAAGATCTAACCTTAGCAAAGAGCATCCGTATCAAGAATATCGAATGAAAGTATAATCCAACTAAACACAAAAACTAATATTTTACGCTGAAAAGTATCAGTAATCGGTGCGTTATAATTTTGTAGTATTCAAAACGAATCGATATTTGTCAATGGTTACTCTTGCAGGTGTTTTATGTGTAAATGACTATTTTGATTATTTATGACTATTGATAAATTGAAATTTTCAGTATTGTATTATCTATGATTGAAATAGTTCATAGCATTTTAATATTTTAACATTATTTCAATATTTTTTTTACAGACATTCCGAAAGACACTTATTTTACTTTTATTTTATATTTCACTTGTAACAAGGGTGACACCTAAAAGAAACTTTTTAATGGTTCATTCAGATTTTGTCTCAGCGTTCGATGAATACGGATTAAATAGATTACATTCTTTTTTTTTGGTTTCACTTCTTTAGACACTTGATCCTTATCTAAAAATATCACGGTAGCTTCATCTAATGTAAAGTTATTGAAGTGTTAAGAAACTACAATTTTTATAAGCACTACGAGTTCAGTGTTGTGTACCTATTTTCTTGTCATGGAGATATAAGGCAAGTGGTGTGGTGATTATGTATATTCCTCTGTACATAAAATATGTTGTTAAAATATTATACGACACAGTCGAAGTCAGATCGGTGGCTCGTTGCATTTTGCCATCTCTGCTACTCTATATTTACGCTACTGGTTCTTCTTCTTTGTATTGTTAACCCCGATAAGACATTCTACTTGCATCGTATGTATTTTTTTTAAATATAAAAAAATGATTGTTGAAAATTTCGTTAGTAAATAATATTTAGAGATTTTTCAGATCGTGAAATGCCGTCTCTCATTTTTTAACATGGGATAATCGTCATACAAACTTTAATCTACGATTTTATCTCGACGGTGTTAAAATTACATTTGTCGATCTATACTCTCGATAAATATACAAATGACCTCTAAAGTGAACTATTTATCATTTATTCTTTACGAACGTATATATCTTTAGAATTTTAAAGTGCGAGACGATGAGATAGAATACTGTATACAGTGTTTCTTATTGCATTTGTTAGTAAGTGTGTGTTTGTGTATGTGTGCGCGTGCGTGTTTCCGAGTGTGTGTGTATGTATGTCATATGTCGAGTATTTTTTTCATTATTTGAAGGGTTCACTTCTGCCACGTGTAAACTGCACATAGTTTTTTTTTAATATGTAAGTACCTATCCAACTAATAAATAGTGACAATCAATATACAATGTTGAATAACGCATTATACCTAAATAAGTTTTCAACGAAAGTCGATAAATGTTTTCCAACTCCTTAACAAAAGAAAAATAGCAGTATAAGGATTTATAAAACAATGTCGGACTCACGCCATCGCGACTTGGTGTGTGAAATATGATACAACTTAGCGTCTATTAATTTCGATTATTGCTTTAAAATTTCGATTGAATTATTATTTTCAATAATGTATAATATAACAAAAACGTAAGCTAGCCTGTGGGCAGGGGTTAGCTTACATTTTCGTTTTATTACATTATCGAAAACATACATATGTTTCTTTCTACATACTGTCCTTATGATCACTACCCGTATTTACATACATCTTGTCCAAAATGTAAAAATACCCTATTTTTAAGTAAGAGGGAAAAATATCAGGTCTGCGCTTATTTGTTTGTTTTTAAATACTTTACAACCTTCTAATAACGGCCAAATAATTTTTGCACACATGTTTTAGCAGAAATAAAACGTATGTTAAAAATACTTGCCTTATTACAAGCTTAGGTAAATCCAGTCTGGTATATATTTCAATACAATGACAAACAAATTCACTGCGGCTTAAAACCGCGATAACTGTCTTGCGCTTGGACAATGGTAGGAGATGCGAAGAAGGATAATTATACAAAATAGAAAGAGAAGTCAACGGAAACGGTTACGCTACTCGCAATACTAAGCTTCTAATAAGGTATGTACTTTAATGTAGGTATATTTAATTTCAGACTAGCAGCGCCGGCGGACGTTGTCCTACCCTGATAATAAAAAAAATTATACCTACTATAATAAAGTACATACCTTTAAGGCGGCTTGACTTTTTCTGGTTTCTTCAACAATGATGTATTTCGACCAATTTATAAAAACGCCTTGACAAATTATAAGCCTAAACCTTCCTCGTGAATTACTCTATCTATTGGTGAAGACCGCACTCAATCCGCTCAGTAGTTTTCGAGTTTATCGTGAACATCCAGACAGACAGACAGACGCCACAGACGACTTTGTTTAATAATATGTATTGATAAAGCGCATCTAGAAATACAGTATACGTAATTACAGACTTATTACTAGATGCGCTACATATTTTCTGTTTTTTTTTCAAAGTTTTATATGATATTTTAAGTTTATTATAAAGGCGACTAATTACCATTATTAGAAATAAAATCGCCTGTCTGTATATCCAGGAATTTATCAAAAAAACTCGTGACCAATACGTGTAATGTACTTTCATGTAACGCAACTATTAAGGTCTAATGTTTCAATTCAGTACATGGACGGTCTCCGTATTTTCTTATACTGGGTATTCTGAAAATAAAGACTGCGTAAAAGCCATTCTACTTTCAGTTAAAGTTATGAGTGATAGATGTCCTTACGAGCATGTATATTCAACAAAAATCAAGAAATCTATCTATTTACATAGAGCTAGATGCATCCTTAATCCAAACGAGATATATAACAATAAATATGAAACATAAATGAATAAAAATTAAATAATACCCATTTACCTTAGTAATAAAAAAAAAGCTTCTGAATAACAGTTAAATTCATAACATCCATACTATCGATACATATCTTAATATATATAAATCTCCTGTCACGATGTTTGTCCGCGATGGACACCTAAACCACTGAACCGATTTTAATAAAATTTTGCACACTGTGTGCAGTTTGATCCAACTTGAAAGATAGGATAGTTTATACCTCAATTTATAATCGAAATATTATTTTATTGCGAATTATTTGTTTATTAACAAAGAGTCATGATTATCTCAGTTAGTTCGATAAGATTCTAACAGATGGCGTAGTAAAGTAATTCGTTTACTAGATTGACGTCCGTGCGAAGCCGGACCTGGCAGCTAGTCTATAATATAAAAATGAATCGCTGAATGTGTTGCTAAGCGCAAATCTCGAGAACAGCTGAACCGATTTCGCTCATTCTTTTTTTAGAATATTCCTTGAAGTACGAGGATGGATCTTACGAAGAGAAAAATGAAAAAAAATACCTGAAAAAATCTAAAAACAACACTTTTCTATACTCCCATACAAACGATTCGTAATAATACTTAAAACTCAATTTGAACTTTAATACCATACCATAAAGTTGAAATGTTAGTGGAGATATTCCGGGAAAGCAAAACAATTGAGTGACGTTAGTATCGTATAAATATGAATGTCAATATTTATACGATGGTCCCGAATAGCAGAATAAGTGTTAAAAAATCTACTGTTAGTCGTTACGTAGTTCGCCGGGTCAGCTAGTCCAAAATAAAAATGGTTTTCGTGGACAAATGTGATTGATTTTTATTGATAACTCAAAACAAATTCCGTTCAATTTGATTAACGGTTAAATATATTTTAGGACAGAGGCTTAGTTTCCTTACAAGTGTTAGCTATGACTTCGTTATGATTGCACGTTCTAATATACAATATGAGACGTCTATCCTCCTCGGCCAACTATCCCACTTTTACCCTATAATTTAGTAACACGAAATAAGATAATTACTGCTTGGAGAAACGCGTATGGAACCGCGAGCAATTACTACTCATACTATAAATGCCTGCAACAGTAATCTGTCCTGTGTACTGTGATAGCGCGTACCTGCAGTAGCGCTATCGTACCGTACGATCGTCTTTCGTACTTAGGAGATGCGATTGGGTCGCGCTTGCGCAGTTCGTGGAGTGTAAATGGTGAATACGTTTGTCTGGGTGTAATACTGTATTTACAATGCTGAGGTAAGAAAAATAATTCTCGTGCTTCAAATTTTATTATAATCGAAATAACTTTCTTAACTCAAATTGATCAAGAGCTTGCTTTTATAAAAAAAAAATTCAATAACCGTTACTAATCAGTATTTCTATTTTATATTAAACTAAAATCCGTATACCAATTCATGTTAATTGTTAATTCAATCAAAATGAAAATAAATTACTTCATGTATGCAAGCACATCACTTCAGCAGGGCTGCTGCTATTTCGCTATTTTTTTTATTGTGTATTATTTGTATGATACAAAAAGTGAATAAATTTGATAAAAAATCACTGCACTTCATAAAGCGACTGAGAAAGTAGGGAATTTTCAATAATATTGACAGAATTGCGTTGCAATTTTATTTCACTATATGGTTGTACAGTAAAGGGAAGATTTACTCTCATTTTCTTCATTAGTAGAACTGTACCAAGCCGGGACGGGCAGCTACATTAATATAAAACTTTATAACAATAACATATTGCTAACACTAGAGAGTAGCGAGTTATAATAAACCTGATAGGGAATAAATCTTGTCTCTGAAAAAACACTCAGAGGTGTGCCAAGTTTCACCTAGATCCGAGGTCCACAAACATTTTTGTCTCGTAGACTAATTCCTATGCTTTTCGGTAGACTGCTTACCGGAAACTATTTTTTTTGCAAATGTCTCATATTTAACAATATGTTTTTTTTTCATTCATGTAGGTAGATATGTCTTTATATTAGAAGGAAGTATTATTTAAGGATATATAGTATGTGTATACAGAATTGCATCATTCATGGAAAGTCAAAATTAAATTCACGACCCGCTTAAATGAGATCCATTATCGTTGACCCCCAATTGCCTCTAATAAATACCCATTTTTTTTTGTACCCGCTTACGAATTGTGTTCCCTCATTTTTTGTCACGCCTACGTAGACCCCCGTCGAGTCTCCCGTGGACCTCTGCGGGTCGACCTGAACCACTTTGGGAACTAAGGATCTAGATCGATTAAATGTTTTATTTGATTAGGTCTACGAAAATGGATCCAGACTGACAATTAAATATTATACAATCAATAAGTACACCTAAAATTAAGCCCTTCTAGACATAGACACAGATGACATTCTTGTACATGCGAAAAATTAAAATAATATAAAAAAACTGCGCGTTGATTGGTAAAATATAAAAGAAAAATAACTACAACTAACATTTAACTCAAAAATAATAATTGTGTGGTTTTATGAAACCGCGACGTAAGTGAAACTATTTGTCGGATCGAAGGCATTTAACTGAAAATTATTCGATTTCCATTTTTTTTATTATTATTACAATCGCGTTTTTAATCTCAACTTCATAATTGGTAAATGAGAATGATAACAGGAAATCAATAGGAGACAAGATATCCAACTATCCTTTATAATTTCAATCTGCGAATTTGAGTACGGAATAAATGATAACAACAATCATTCTGATGATAGACACATTTAAAAAAATGAACAGAACATTTATTTAAATCATTTAATTGTTTTTAAATAAGCCTTGGGCGCCGCCATATTGGCCTTTTACTTTACCTCTACTTTGAGAATGTAATGCGAAACGCGATAGATAGACCAAACAATTTAAGGTTAAGTAAAAAAAGTTTCACTTTAAAATACCCAATTACATATAAAGATAAGGTGAGAAACTAATACTATCAGTTATACCTTGAAACAACAAGAAAAAAGAACAGTTATAAGAATGAAATAATTTCAAGATGATTTAAGGTTTTTTTATTTTTTCGAACTGACCTACACTGTTAGCCTGACAAGGCCATTACCAAGGCCATTAAGATATTGTAGTTTATCAGCCTTAAATATATCAACATCCACTTTTATATACGAGAGTTCGTCCAGTGGTCGAAATATGACCGTAATATATATTTTTTTAAGTTTTAATATTAACGAAAAAGAGCTTTTTTCAATTTTTCAAAAACTAAAAATAAGGAAAATCGGTTGAGTAATAAAGGAGGAAATGTGCTTAACTATTTTGTCTCTTCCTATTTATACACTTTACTAAAGATTAAATACTGTGAATCTTTTTACATATAATATTTATCATAAATTATCATTAATTATATTATGACTCTTCAGCTATCACCGCGTTACCTTTATTAGGTAAACATTAAAATATAATTATGTTATAACAACTCTATGGAATCAATCACTTTATGTTCAATGAAGTATAAAGATTATCTTTTACGTTTATAAGAAATTAGATATCAAATATTTAAATAAGTTGCATTAATGTTGTCGACTATTTATGAAGTAAGCGTATTCTGAAATATAACTTGATGGAAAGGTATTGGAATTTTAATTATTCATGAACATTTTTCGTCACGAAGTAAGATATTTCTTATATTATCAATATCAGAAAAAAACAATATAAAGGTGCATCTACCGAGACATACTGACAAGTGCTTGTTGATATAATTGCATTTCTCGAAGCGACTCGCCTATGACAATGCTCTACGATTTCCATCACTTTTAAAAATTTTAGTATTGTACGAGGATATATTTTTACACATTACCATTTTACGCCACGAGACCTAATGTCATAAGCGAAACTTCATAAAACTCCATATGTTGCTGTCAACAAATGTATGTTTCCAGATTTTGGAAATACTGCCGGTTCCTTTTCTTTGGCAGCATGTTAGCGATGTTGATTGTGAGCGCACCAGCATTACAGCCGTCGGCGGATTCTCAGTACCCGCACTTCTCGACTGCTGCAGTAGCCGCAAATGGCTATGAATGCGCCGCGATTGGAAGGTAAAGTTATTAAAGTTGGGGTTTTTTAAAAGGGAAAAATATTTGTAGGTATGTGATTCAAGGATAATAACTCATCTTTGTATTTCCAGCAATAGAGCCAACAAAGTACTAAGATTTTTATATGCATATCACGACTGTATTGCAATGAAGAGAGTGTTATCTTGCCTTACAACGCCCTTGTCAGAAGCATTCTCGAAAATTGTTCTACGAAATGGTTCCTTCACTATTTCAGCCATTTAGAATACATAGAATGCGTTGAAACTTGGTTTATTAGATACGTCTATATTGAATATAAGCAATTCTTAAGTTTATCGCAGATTATAATAGTAGACTGAAGCATTTTAACATGATCAGTCTCGAAGTGAGACAAAATGTATATGACTTAGGGGAATACGGGGCAATTTGATACAATGGCCATATTGATATGTACCATTATATTTCAATAACTAGTTGATAAAAAAAATCCTATTTTTTATACTGAAATCAGTTTAGTTTTTTCTTTTTATAATATTTGTTGATATTCAATTTCATGAGATATTGATATGGTGTTAGATACAGCATTCGCCCTTAACCCAGTTTGATACATAATCGCCTATAATCAGATACTCACTTGTATTTCATTGTTCAAGGTTCACGGTAGTGGCTTTGCATAGTCGACTAAACAGGCGCCATCAGTTTTCTTTTTTTTCTCTTGTTCAGGTAGTTTTTATATAATATGCTTATGTCTGACTTACAGCCATACTGTATTATATACATACTTAACGTGTTACTATTTTATCGATCCGTCTATTCAGCCAAAAAAGTCCGCTGCTGGGCCTATGCTACACACGAATAATTGCCACAACCATCGAATCCAGTGGATTACCCCGCATATTTACCAAATTGCATCAGTCTACCCTGTATTGGGTCTGTCCACATTGTCTTTAGGTGCGTAGTTAAAACACTTCAGCCCCGTAGGCCATCTGTTCCACGAACAATATGCTCCGTTCACTATCACATAAAGTCATAGTTCCTGTAAGAATGTCTATTGCGGGTCATATGTGTTTTTATTTTTGATCATGCAAAGAAATTTCGAGGATAGATTATTTTCCAGAATTATCATGACTTGGCAAACTGTTAACATTATATAATTACACATAATTATTAATAAAATTTAATTTATAATAAAATGTGCCTAACCCCTCTCCGCTCTTTTGGCAATCTCAAAATTTGTGGGCCTTTGTTGCTTACATTTTAGCAATATTTTTGATGAATCTTTGGTTTTCTTTGTTACTTAATGAACATGGCTTTTGAAATGAGATCAATCTGGTTGATGGGTGATGTTAACAAAGAATGTTTCAATTTTGATTTAAAACCTTGACATGATACATTCTTTATGGCGTTACAGTCAACCTCTATTATAAAGAAATACGTTCATAATTAAGACGTCAACAACTATTATTGTTTATGTTATCAGTTTTAAAAAGGCCTTCACAAAAAAAATTATGATGCCAAAATTTCTAAAATAGAAACGAGAGGTCGCAAACAGCGACCTTTTTTATATTATTTTTAATTACCAAGAACACATGTACATTACTCTTGAACTGCAGTGTCTCTAAGAAATTTTAGGTTCTGTTACTAAGCACGCCAAGCACCTACGTTTTCAGTAATAAACCAACCACTGCAATAGTTATTGTTAATTATCTTCAGATCAAGTAAATATAGTCTTCCAAGTATGTGTGTGAAGTGAAGTGAGGAGTACCTAATTGTTGTTTGTTCATCGGACAGGCAAATACTCGAAAAGAATGGTTCAGCAGTGGACGCGGCCATAGCAACGTTATTTTGCGAGGGTATAGCATGCGCACAATGTATGGGTCTAGGCGGTGGCTTCCTCGCAACAGTGTACGACGCGAGTACGGGTCAGGTTCGAGTGCTGAACGCTAGGGAACGGGCACCGGCCGCCACCCACGAGAACATGTACGAGAACGCGTCTTCGACCGTCGGTGGGCTCACAATTGCCGTACCGGGTGAATTACGAGGATACGGTGCCCTCTATCAGGAATACGGACGTCTGCCATGGCAAGAATTAGTACAGCCCACAGCGAACTTGTGCCGCACAGGGCACCGCGTGAACACCTACATGGCCACGACAATGCAAACCTACAGCGAGAGTATCCTGGCCGAACCGTCCATGAGGTAAATTCTAAATAATGTAATATTTCATAGTATATTAACTTGCCCATGCAAGTCTGTATAAACAATACTACATTTATAAATAGATATTTCTATTACGCTTCAATAAATCCTTTATATCTAGAGAATTATACGTGAACGAGGCGACTGGCAAGTTTTGGAATGATGGTGACCTGATAACAGAGCCCACAATGGCACGCACACTGAATATAATCTCCGAAGAGGGCCCAGATGCTATTCATGATGGCTCCCTAACGGCACAGCTCGTACAAGATATCCAGAGCTTCGGAGGCATTATAACAGAAGAGGACCTCAAGAATTACAGGTAACATCAATTTTCTTGTAACAATTTACATCGACGTCTTAGAGAAAAAATGATTACGGTCAGGGTTCCTATTAAGTACCGACTCATATTTATGACTAACAATCGTCTGCTCTTTTATAGTTATCCTTTTGGATTTATTTCATTTTTTTAATATGGGTATTAAGAATATTGTTGATAATTTGAACCGACTATTCTAATTTCAATAGTTTTGGTATGACACAACAGCTCTTATAAGTATACAAGTGACATTTCAACAGAAAAAGTATATACAGATTCCTCGGCCCCTACCCTATCTGCACCCCTTTATGTCAAGTAATTTATGAACGGCGGGTAGTATTCGCACTGTAGTATTATAAAATCGATTGGGAAAATGTAATTGTTATATTAGTGGTGGAGCAGTAAACTATTGGGATTCTGATAACTGGATACTATAACTGGAACTGATAACGGTTAGGTTATGAGCAGACAGATGATTATGATAATTGTTATTACTTCAGGCCTGAATGGCAAGATCCTATCGCAGTGCCATTAACAGACACGCACACGCTCTACTCGGTACCGCTTCCGGGGTCCGGATCGGTTCTCGCGTTCATACTGAACATGCTACGAGACTGGATCGGCGACGGAACCGACGCACCAGTAGCGTCCAACTTATATTGGCATCGCATCGTCGAGACATTCAAATACGCGTACGCAAAGCGAACCGGCCTCGGAGACCCTTCACGTTACGATCTCCCATATGATATCCGTGAAGTAAGTAGCTACCGAGAATATAATAAATATTATTTTATGGTTAAAATATATTCCATTCTAGTTAGTAACAAGAGTTTTCTTTTTGTTTTAAAGTAGCAAATAAATTTGCAGTTCGCGTGCAGTTGGATTGCTTTGTATGCAATTTCGTGTTGCACAATCTATGATAGCGTAAACTCTCAAATTCTCAATAGTCTATATTACTCCTCAACTTTTTTATACTTTATAGGTTAGCGTTTGGCCACAATCTCATCTGATGTTAAATAATAATGTGGTCTAAGATGGTAGTCACGCTAAACCTAGAGGAAGTCTGACCCTCAAGTGCAGCTACCGGAACACACCAACAGGTGATTGGCGACAGATTTTCAACTTGAGGGTGGTGGACTTAGAAAATGTTCTACCACCATGCTATGGTTACAACAATGTTTACCTTCACCGGAAGCTCCGACTCAGTTACTAGGATTCCAACCTACGTCCTTCGACGAGTGTCCAAACACACTACTAATTGAGCCATCATCATTTCAAATCGCTTTTCTTTTACTGGTGCTATTTTAAAACTTCCGTTGATACACTCATTCTTAATTGTTTCCATTCTGGTTACGTCACACATTCACATTAACGTTCACATCTTTTCAACATGTAATCTTCACTCATCCGTCTTTTTCGTAACTCAGCACTTAAATCAATACAGCACGAGTAGCCTTATAACTCCCCTTGCATTTCAAAGACTTTCTTGAGTCACTTGATACCCCAGATACTTTTCCCCATTTCATCTACCCGCGTTTATCCTATTCCACATGTCCTCGTCTTTACCACGTTAGTTTTTTACCCGACTGTGCATAAAAAAAGTAACGGTTTTAGGGTATATATGTCCACTTCTTTGGCATGCTCCATAAATTAAACAGCTTCATTGATTTTAACGTATGAAGTGGTGTTAGATCTGTATCATTTGAAAATAGTCTGGTGAAACTGTAGAGACCTTGCCAGGTCAACAGTGTAGTCGGTTCGAAAAAAAAAACCGTCTCATTTGTGGGAGCGATATTTAATATGAGGTCTATGCATAAAGAGAGAGGAGGTTTGCAGTATCGCGGGTTTCTTGCTTTCTTTATTAAAAGTTCCACTTCTTTTTGAGATTATTTCACTACCTAAAATGCAAACAAAGTTACAACACAAACGATTCCAGGAGTATCAAATTATATTCAAAGTTTGTTTTGCAGTTGGAGCGTAATCTTTCAAACCCTGCATGGGCTGCTACTTACCGGGATCGGGTAAATGACTCTCAGACATACAATGATTGGCGACACTATGAAACCTTGTTCCAAGGGGCTGATGATCACGGTACCGCTCACGTTGTTGTAGTCGCACCCGACGGCAGTGTTGTTTCTGTTACGAGCACCATCAATGCTGTGTTAGTTTTAAATTCTTGTAATTTGTCAAATTATAATATAGATTTTTTTTTCGCATACAAAAATTTCGGGACATGCTGGAATTTATTTTTATTTGATAAAAAAATGGAAACGGCCATCATTCACAGTTACTATCAGCTCGCATGTCCTGTTACATACTTACATATCTGTGAGGCTCATTCATATCTGTTATCGATATTGTTTTCCATCTATCTAGCATCAATCAATATGCAAAATTTTAGAAGTGATAAAAGTGTTTTTTTTCCTCATCCTTTTACTAGATGTAACCTGTACACTTTTGAGACGAACTTGATATATACAATATTAACATACCTTTCTAACTTTCTCTAGATTTATATACATAATAAATGTTTTTTTTTTTCTCTTTTATGAAGTTCGTTTAAAGAGAAACTTTTTTTACAGTGACATACCCTTTACAGTTCATACTTTAACCAATTTACAGTTGGGGATCCAAAAGACGTTCACGTAGTTTAGGCTTTATGCTAAATAATCAGATGAATAATTTCGGGATACCAAACCAAGTGTCTGCATACGGTATGCCTTCTTCACCGGCAAATATGCTGGCTCCCGGTCTTCAACCGCTGAGCTCTATGGTTCCTAGCATCGTGGTCTCGAACACTGGCTCCGTTGATTTAGTGCTTGGTGCGGCCGGCGGCACTAAGATCACTACGCAAGTGGCACTGGTACTTATTATTTTAATAAATATCGTTAAAATCAAATTTAATAGATTTATGATATTTAATTCGAACTACAAATGTAATTGTTCCGATAAATCAAATAGTTCGAATTATACAAATTATTCGAATAGAGCGAATTATTTCAGTAATTGAAATTATTCGACTACTTCGAACTATCCAACAGACCTATTTGAATAATTAAGGTTTCGGAAATTCGAATATTCGTATTACCTTGTAAATACACAAGCATGCTCAAACATCAAAACATGTAGAAGTTCTATTTTTCCCTTGTATTTTTTATGTGCAATGTTTTTGTTTGTTAAAACAGAGTTAAAAGTATATAATCATTTCCATATTATAATCATTTATTGCAGATCATAAGAAAACTAAGATTCCGATATGACCCTTAGAATTGGAATAATTACCATATAAATAATATGTTGCCCTGTGCCCGGGCGCAGTGTATTGCGAAGCCCAGCCGGAAGAAATAAATACGACTGCACCAAGGGGCACGTGTAGTATATAAATAATTGTGTCTGACGACGAATTCTGTATATTGTGTTTTTACAATTTTGAATATTCGAACCTGCTTCTCTTTTTCAGTTGTTTTTTAAAAACTTCTCGTCTATTCGACGATCAAGAATATCTAAGCTAATATTTTTGTAATTATATTTTGTAGATGACACGACACGTGTTCCTAGAAGGAAGTCCTCTTCCAGACGTCATACGACGTCCGCGATTACACCATCAACTAATACCCATGGAAGTTCAATATGAGCCAGATTTTGATCCGGTAAGTGTAATGTGCGATTAAATTTGAAACGATTGCTCAGTTTTTAGTGTGTTTGGACACTGTGTCGATCGACATAGGTTCGAATGCTTGCGAATGAGCCGGAGGGAAAACATCGTGTTTAACCCATAGAATAGCGGTAGAGCTTTTTCTAGGTCTGTAGTCCGGTGAATCTGTAGAGGCCCCAGGGTCAACAGGGTATGTCAGTTCGAAAAAAAAAAAACTTTTACTACGCCTGGCTAGAGTGTCAAGTCCTGTCGGTTAGACAGCTTTTCATTCTTAAAGCTACCCTCCGGAAGCATTCAACAATAATAATATTCCCTGATAACGATGTAAATCACCGACATAAAACTGTATCTTTAATGCCATTACACCGAACAACTTCCGCTGAAAAGCAATATTATATACTGAGTTATAGATTAATTAATAAAGTCGACAGATTGTTAAATATTTCACATTTAAACAAGCACAAATGCAAAATGAAAATTACATCTTGGCTTCAAAACCTAAATTATGACGAAACAGAAAGAATATTACTGGCAGATGTATAAAGAGTAGAAAACTGACAACACTTAATCCTCGTACAAGTGTCATTAAATCTAATAAGGTTAAGGCCACTTCTTAGAATAAGTAATTAGTTACCAAAATCCAACCCTCAACATAGTTTAATTATTAATTTTTAAATGTAGTATATTCTAATGCAAATACCAACATGCATTTAATGTTACATATTGTATTTTAAAATATATATTCACTGCGGTTGTATAATGCTTTCACAAATAGAGACATAATCTGTACTGCCACCTGAGACACAGGATTACCTAGTTTAGGTGGCAGCGGTCATCATGTATAATCAAACAATTATTAACAACGTTATGATAGTTTGCGTTCTATATAGTTTGCAACATTCTATAACGACATATTGTGTATAATTAATTGTAATAATATAAGAATACTTTGTAATATAAATATTGTACCGCATACCCTAAAATGTAAATGTATAAAATAAATTTATTATTATTATTATTATTATTTACCACCCTCAAGTTGAAAATTTGTCGACAAGCACCTTTAAGTGTATTCCAGCAGTAACGCTCGACAGTCAGGCCCTTTAGATTTAGCGTGGTTACTATCTTTATCATATCATTTAAACTCAGGTGAGTTTGTCTTTCGTTTCGTTTAGTCTCAGGTCCGTATAAGTCATTTAGGAACATTTAATTCAATAGTGATTACAAACCGTAGGTATATATATATATATATATATATATATATATATATATATATATATATATATATATATATATATATATATATGGACTAAGTATGTATACCCGAATTTAGTGGAGCTTGATAAGTGCTAACGTTTTTAAAATAGAAATGAACGTATATAATCCTATCAAAACCACTAAAATAACTTAATGAGTAGTAATGTAAGTACATGGCTATTGCAGCTTCTGCCTATTTATAGCTATAGCAAGACTAACATCCAAGGTTCGCTGTGAACAGTATTCTTAATTTTACCGCACACGTTCGTAAAATTCGGAACAAAGCCGCCATAGTCTTAAGTCGCTTGCATCCTTTTTTATACTCGACAAACAAAACGTTTCTCAGCCATACTCTGTAAAACTTACATCCGTCATATTCTAACCAATACCTGTCCAGTTTTCACCCACCTAGCAACTAACTTTTTCTCTTCGTGTTAAACAGACCAACACAAAACGTTGTCAGTCAGTTAACCAGTTTGATTGCATTCAGTTAACCGCTTTAATACAAATTTCAATTAAAGATCAGTTACCAAGCTGCAAGATCTCTGTGGACAGTATTCATTTAACAATCTAAATAATCAGTGCAGTCAGTTTAACCACTTTCAGATATCAGTTACCCGACAGAGAAATAGATAGCGATGAGATAATTTGTTTAGTCAGTTTGTGCCTATATATTAGTTGCATCAAATTTAAGAGACTTTGAATATATGCCTATAGGGGTTATAGGACAATGAGAGCCACTGACTACTAAATAAACGTGATGAAGTATGGCTTTTTGTTGTCAATTTGGCTACGCAGACCCACGTATTAAGGCGAAGCAAATACATAATTGCAATATTCATCCAGTAAGTTTGTTCTTTTGAATACAGTCTACTCGGCGACAAGCATTATGAAACCACTAATAATAGGTATGAAGAAAAAGACCTCATATTCAAATTATCGTGATACAAATAACTAATTACCCACTATGTCAATGGCACTGTCGAGAAAGGTTTGTTTGGTAATATTTTTATACGCTACGCTATTAATAAATGAGGTTTTTCAAAATTATTAAGAAGACATTGAATTAATTAAAAATACAATACCATACAAGATAGCAAAACATCTAGTAGCAGATGAATTAACAAAAATGTCTGATAACTTAGTTTGGGAAAAAACACAACCGTGTGACACAAGCTTCTTAGGACGCGTTACTATTTCTTTTTTTTTAATTCATTCTAACAAGTATAATACTCGAAGGAAGAAGATTATAGTATTATTCTTGTTAACCTATAAATTTATAAAACGAACATAAACAAAATTTTGACTGAATCTTTATTTGTTATATAGGGGTTCACATAGTCTGACTTTTGTGCGCAAGCGAACTGCATTACAATTAAACATAAAAATTTGATTCTGAGATGTCAAAAAACTCGTTGGAAAATCGTAACAAAATGGCTACCAATTTGTAGAACACTGTAATCACCAGAAAACACTAATCTGTAAAACGTAACAATCACCTACTTGATGGTATTGATAGTGGGAGTTATAACTTATAATAACACAAGTTGACTGCTAAAGTCTTTGACTTTGCAAAACTTAAGTGACGGGTGGCGCCTCGTTTTTTTTTTTTTGAAACTTTCTACACTGTCAGCCGGACAAGGCTCTACAGCTTCGCCGGACTACATCGCCTGCTGCTGCCGCGGTACCAAGTTTTATAGGTTCACATTTCGCACAGGATAATTATTTATGTGATCCTCAATCACTCGGATGATTTTGTAACACCCAGATCTCAAAATGGCGGATTATGTTTTTAATTTCACGACATCGTACACTATAAATGTCATGATTTAGTCTAAAAAAGTTCAAATGTGAATTCAAAAGTTCAAACAAATGAAAAAATAATTTAATAATACATTTTATATAAAAATTATAATTTTACAATACATCATTTATTATTTTTCAAAGTTTTAAATAATCATAATAATAGTAATCAAAAGAATAATAAATCTGGTAACTTTTAGGCTTATGCTGCCAACATTCTGTTGATTTGTGCCTCATGAGGTCTACATTCATTTGTATGGAACTTAATCCTTTATGATTTCGGACAGTTCGTATCCGATAATTGCATATGGGAACTAAAAAAAACAGAGAAATGAAACAAACCACTGACATTTTTTTTTTATCGACAGGCCATTATTGCTTCTCTCCAGAGCAAAGGTCACACGACGACACAACCCGATCCGATTAACGGTTTTGCTGCCGTAGTCGCCGCGGCACGTCTACCCTCCGGCTATATTATCCCTCAAACAGATAGCAGGCGTGTTGGAAGTATCGACGGGTTTTAATGTAATGCTACCAAAATAATGTTAAATTAATATAGTATTGTTTCAGTCAATTTTGTTGTTCGCTAATTATCAAATTAAATTTACTTTAGAATTTCTCATATAAATCCTGCGTTCTTGATTTTTTCTAAACGTATCTTAATATGATGTATTGATTAATTCTTCGAGTTTTTATAAGTTAAGAATTATTTTAAAATTATACAAATAAAATAGCGAAAATGTACAATACATAACAGTGATGAAAAATTTTACTTACACTTAACCTGCAAATTCTAATAGTATATAATCTCTTAATACCCTGCATAGTTTTGATCTACACGTTCAAATAGCCGCAGTTATTCAGTCTGTTACAATAACATAAATCACTGAATAATAATAATTATGATTGTTTTTTTTGTTAAGTATGTATACCGTGTATGTGTACCGCGTAGTATGTATATCGTGGAATTTATTTCAAATAAAATTTACTTAATTATTGTCGTTGCAAACAGCGAGCCATTTTTAATATGTTTAGTAATAACTTTGATAAAATGATGATTATATGAAATGATATTGCATATATATAAGTTTTGTACGCAATAACAATATTGTGCGCCAGCTTACCGGCAATAAGCAGTACGTCCCTACGGATACATATTGGATATTTGGGTCGTTTACGTAGAAAAAATATATCTCAGCGCTATATCGCCCACTCGAGGGAACTTAGTCCGTCCGATGTAACTAACATTTATATAACGTGCGACACACACGCAGTGCGAGCTCATTGGCGCATCGCAGCTACGAGGCGGGTTGAAATGGAGCGCGGATGGACTCATAGAATGACAATTAAGCAATAGAGTTCGAGAAAGACAGTTCGACAGAGTACTTCGAGAAAGTATATACGCAACAATTTAACAAGTAATTTACAACAAGCTACAAGGAACGAACTACAAACAACGAATCTACGGGCAACGAGTCTACCAGCCACGTGTCCATTTGTAACGAGCCAGTGAGCGACGAGTCATCGAACGACTAATCATCAAGCCACAAACGATCAATAGTATTATTCAAACAGTGTATTGTACAACAGAATGAATTTGAATTATTCAGAATAGAAATGTCTTGGAAACACCTCAGTTCATTCGCGATATTTATATTAAACATATCGTTATAAATTACTTAAAAAGCAAAATTAAACTAACACAGATTTACCTATTATTTTATGATTTACGTATACCTGTATACTTCATTACGAAGTCAAATAATATTGTTTAATTTTACTTATATGTTATTCACTAAATTTAATATTTTAATACATATTGATCGATAATTAGGAAAATATGTTTAAAAGTTGAATTCATTATTTAATTGTTGCATGTGGCGAATAAAGCCGCACCCGCCATAAAGCAGAAAAGGACATTTATGCTGCCTTGGGAGGTATAATAAATAACCGAAATTATTGTTCTTAAGCAATAACTAATTTTATTGACTTCTCATAGTTTTGTATTTTCTCCCAAGCTTACAATAAATTGTAATTATGTGCTTGGTGTCAACCAGTATAAACGTATACTAAATTAAATATATTAATTCAATTTTGATCAAATTTTATTTTATTTAGGTATTTAGATTTCATTGCGTTGTTACAAACATGGTCATAGTTTTAAGGTTATTGCTATGTTATGTTGTTGTTGTTAATAAATGCTACTACAACCATTATGAAAATGACTGTAATTCATTCTAAAATATCTATAAATGACTTAATAAGATTCTTAAAACTTGAACGATAATACAGAGCTTAAACTGATGTGTCTAGAACCACGAAATGTTGGTCTGGAAATCTTTAAATAATGCAAGTGAATACTGACAAAGATTGATACTAACTTACTGAAGAGACTTAAAGAGGGTGTTAGAAATAGGATACTATATGATTAATTAATGTAATACCCAACTTGTTAATGGATTCTTTCTGTTGTTATTAATTTATCAATTCAATGTATGTAAATTTACCAATGCAATGTATTCACTTTGTGAAGTTTGGATAAAAAAATTATGTAAAAATTTATCTTAGCACAAAACGTTTTTAAATATCACGAGAAGTTTATTTCATAGATCTATGTTTAGTGGGGTGTATACAAGTTTTTAGACACTACATTTATTCATTGAGGCTAATTAGATAAACGAAGTATAAATATGTCATGCGTTGATATGACAGATTATTTATGTGAACTGGAATGGATAGGTAATTAAAACTACACTAGAAGAAAAGTTTTGCATCACCGAAATAGGTCAAATTCGAAGATGTCAGCAGCAATAACCCCGATATCGTAATGTACCCTCATTAGATAATTAAAGCATTCAATAAAATTTGGGTAAAACCGCTGTTCTCATTTACTCTAAAACATAAAACAATGAAAATGGACCCGTTGCAACACATAACCACCAACCGTGGTAAATATGTGCACAACAAAAACAAAGAAGTAAATGCTCTGAAAAGAGCGTTTTTGTAAGTATACAACGTACAGGTGATGTACGCATCGGTCATTTACTATACCTGTTAGATATTTTATTTATCTCCTTTACAAATCTTCTGTTAAACATTAACGTGGTGGTGGCGACATAACACCTATTTATACCTAGATTTGTATCCCGCGCATCTATATTCACAAAAAGCTTAGAGAGGACTTTATTGGAATGATGATGCGAAATAAACATCGATGTTTTTATTGGAACTATAAATTATAATATTACATCGTTGTTAAATAATATATCGAACAAAAACATCGATATTTTCGATGTACCAAAAAGAGTTTCAATCCGATGAAAGAAATCAATGTTTTATATTGATATTGAATTCTTCGATAAATTCAATTAGTTCGAAATATCAACGCAAAACTTAATTTTTTTTTTACTTCGATATAAACACAGTACCAGTTTGTATAACTATTTTATTTTTGTAATATGATCTGACAACACTATTGTTGTCAAAGTCAGAGTTTTTTTTTAGCTTTAAGTTTGTTTTCTGTAATGAGAAATATTATTTTCAACAAATATGTAATTAAATATCGATGCTTGTAATAAATACGACTACATATGCAGTAGTCACGATGTAGTGTATTTGAGGTACCACATAAATAGTAAAAAAAAATGTTTAATACATACGAAAAAACTACATCTGAAAATGTTTATTTGTCTTTTATGTGTATACCAAATTAACAGCAAATTGATCTTCCATATACTAAGTGATAATTATACATTATTAACAATGTGGTATGCTGCCTTAATTAGATTTATAAGACGAAGATTAGTGCTTGGAATAATCTTTGCGTCATCATTGACCTATTGTATCGTCAGTTTTATGAGAGAGGTTAGTCTTTGAAACTTCCTATTTTTAAAAAGGTCATGGACTTACTGAAATTATTGATGAAAAGTTTGTTATTAGAACAATTAATATAACAATGTTTTCCTTCAAAAACTTACTTTTTGAATAAGTTATCAATTAAATTGAGAATATCAATGCTATTGAGATATTGATCAATAAGGGTAATAATATTCATTAATAAATGCTATTTTATTCGATAATACACCAATAAACATTACTAATACTAACTTTTCGAATATTAATTCTTTGATGGTTTTTTGCTCTAAGTGATCTGTAAATATGAATTACTATTTACCAAGGTATATTTAACAACTCAGATATTGCCAATATGTATTATTATTATCTCATAATCATACTAAAATATACATAGAAATAATAGTAGAGTCAGCATGATAAAGATTCTGAAACACTTGATTCAAAAGGATGATGTTTGTTTGAACTAATATAATAATAATCTATTTAAAGAATTAATTTTTTTGGTCTGTGTAATCCATCTTTAAATTTATAGTATAATTATATCATATACCTATTTTCAGGGTAGTGGCAGAAACGCTGTATATCAGGACATATCAATAGAAAGAAAACCATTTGTGTGGCGGACATTACAAGAACATAATGATTCTATTGACCATGTTAGATGTAGAAATTCTGTCCAAGGGAAACTATTACTAGTTGATGATAGAGGTGAGATTTATTTAACCCGTCGGTTGATTTTTTAAGACCCAGATCTTGAAATGTTGAATTATGCTTTTATTTATTTTTTTATTTCATGACATCGTACATTGTAAATTTCATGGTTTAGTTCAGTTTGTACAAATGAAAAAATCATTATAAATACATTATACATAAAAAATACAATTATAAAATACATAATTTGTTATTTTTCAAAGTTTTGTAATATAACAAGTATTTTTTTCTATATTATGCTGTTAACAATCTGTTGACCTACGCCTCGTGAGATCTACATTTGTTTGTATTGAACTTATACCTTTATGCTTTTGGACACTTCAGGGGTTATTGTACATCTTATAAAAACTGTACGATATTTTTTTTTATCTAACAGCCCTTTGTAAATATTTCACTTATTGCTGAATCTGTAAAATTTGGCAAATGATTTTTTGGTCATAACTAAGCAAAGTGCATAATTTGATATGAAAGCTTATAGCATAGCAACAATAAGCACTTTAATACCTCTGCATTAATAATAAATTTACCTCCAAAAAATACTGGAATATATCTTGCCAAGACTAGTATGAGAAATTTTGTACCATATATTGTTTACATTATAAAATGTTAGTATCTATTTATAAGTTACATTTTTTCTTTGGTTACTGAATAGTTTGATAATTTTATTTGTTGCTTTTGCAGGCCCAGTAATTATATATTCTGTAACAGATCACTTTACTCGCTTTTGTGACATTAACTGTTTCCCTTACTGTATTTCTAATGAGTACTGTGACCAAAAATAATGTAAACAACAATCATAAATAATATAGTATATAGTACATGTATAGATAGAGTATATAGTAGGAGTGTAGTATTCTTGTTCCAATGACTTAACCTCTCATTTATTTTATAATTTTTTCTTACACTGTTCTTTTTCTTTTCTCACAATATACAGAATATATGTTGCACTTCACATGAACATATTTTGTACTTCATACCAAAAGGTGTAACAATGAATAATTGCAATGCAAATGTCTGTAATTAACAGTGAACCTTGATATGTGTTAAAAACATGTAATATTGCCGACCCAAATGAAAAAAATAGATAAGTATGATTCAACAGGATTCATTTAATGCAAAATGGTTTCATGTTATTGATAACAGCAAAAATATGTTATTCTAGGAATTGTTTTATACAAAAAAAAAAACATAAAAAATTTAATGTTTTGTGATATGATTTCACAAATGCATAAATATAACATAATTCTTACAGCATGCACTAAGTTATACAAAACAGTTTAAAGAAAAAATAAATGTGACAGCAAAAAAATCAGCTCTATAAAAATACACCATAAAGTCCTTGAACATGGTTTGAGTACGTACCTAGTTTTGGATAATATGACTAAAACTGCTGACGCTACAAATTTAAAATTTTGTCAGTTTGATGCATTTTATGTTCTAAACATCCACTAAGGAAGGATTTTTGAAAATTTCATCTCTAAGATAAGGGATGAACAGCTCTATGGAAATCCATCATTTTCAAAATTAAAAGCACAAAATTTTATATACCGGGTCACAACTAAATTTATTAATATATATGTTTTTTACAATGTTACATCTATGAGGGTGAATTAGGGTTTGAATTTATATGGATAATTTGTCACTTTTAAAGGATGAAATTCAGTATTATTTGTCACTCAGTCAAGGCAAGTAATTGTATATGTATAGATATTATAAAGTATCCATCTGGTGATATATTTATTGCAATTTTAGCTATAATGTAGCTTTTAATTATAATATTGTTTTATAACTTTTAGGTTACGTTTGCCAAAGAAAAGAAGTGTTGAAGAATGGTTGTTGTGACCTTGAAGCTGATTTTACAGAAAGATATAGTTGTGAATCATGTTTAGATATCAACTGCTGTAAAATCTATGAGCATTGTGTGTCCTGCTGTTTGGATCCTGGGAAGGTGCTTATTTTATATTGTATTTTGTTTATTATATTTTTATCTATATCTCGTATGATATATTCACCTGTCATGTTTCTTATCCTCACATCTATAAATAACCTACACATTAGAATGAGTTATGAACGTTAAATTTTTTTATATAGACTTTAGCATTTGACCCCAATCTCATCTGGTGTGAAATGATGATGTGGTATAAGATGGTAGCCACGCTAAACCTAGAGGGAAGACTGGCTCTCAAGTGCAGCTGTCGGAACACACCAACAGCTGCTTGGCAACAGATTTTCAACTTAAGGGTGATAGCTATCCGGACGCACTTAGAAAAAGCCCTACCATCATGCTATGGTTTCATCACGATGTTATCCTTCACCGAAAGCTCTGACTCAGTTGCTAGGATTCGAACCTACGCCCTTCGATGCTGTGTCCGAACACACTACCGACTGAACCAACATCGCGGTTCGGAAAACAACCCAGTCATCGATAAAAACCGACAAGTAACTCGATCGGGTTTATATTTTAACATATACCTATAGATATATATTTAAAATACATTTCACATTACAATCATTATTAGTGGATCTACAAAGAGGAGTGAATTCCAAACATCAACATCGTTCACATATTAATCCACTCTATAATAGCCCTTTGAGATCAAAACCCTCTTCACATGGTGCTTAAACTTACACTGTCCGGAAAATCGGTAATATGCTTTGGGACTTTGTGATAAAACCTAATAACACTACTAATCACCTAAAAAACTGTTACTGATTTTACTGAGTCGGAAACACGGGATAACCGGTTTGTCACAGTTTCTATTATTTAGATCATGCAGTCCATGGGACCAGTCTAGGATGTGGCATTATGTCTCGATAAAGAGTATGAGACGAGTAGCGAAACAATATACATTATCATTGCTGATATGCACTGTGTTAAATATTTAAAACGATTGTTGAAATATTTGTTAGTGAATCATATTTAAGGATTTATTTTATAGCCGTTTTATGATCACTACATATTATAAAACAAAGTCGCCCGCCGCGTCTGTCTGTCTGTCTGGACGTTCGCGATAAACTTAAAAACTACTAACCGGATTATAATGCGGTCTTCACCAATAGATAGAGTAATTCACGGGGAAGGTTTAGGTATATCATTCGTCAAGATTTTTTTTGTATATTAGTTGAAATATAATGATAATTGTTGAAAGAATCGGAAAAAGTCAAGCCGCCTGGGAGCTTTCGTCAAAAACGATGCCTAATTCCTTTGAGATATAACAAAACAACGCCTTCTGAGATATTCCTCTTTTATAGATCTACAAAAATGTCTACGATGGCATATACCTATCTTTTTAGGTTAGCTTACTATACCCATCATCTTCTAAAAATTGTCACATATAATGAGGTAATTGGAAAGCTATATAGACGGATACAGTATTAATCCTTATCAAATAAAATATATTAGTTACCTTAAGTATTTTATGCACATAAGTATATATTTTTTATTATCATGGCGGGGCAACGTCCGCCGGGCCTGCTAGTAAATTAAAAAACACTATTTTCCATGAATTTTATCTTTGAATTTCATACTGTGTTAAATATACAATTGAATTATACTTGTTTAATTATAAATTTAATTTGTTTATTTATTTTTAAATTAATCACAGCACTAAACTGAAAAAATCAGTTAATTTACATAATTAGCTAGTTAATATGCATATTTGTAGCTTTTAAGTTTTAGCAATATCATGAATATTGGTACAGCGATTATAATTTACTTTAATATACATATTACATTGTTTTCAGCGTGACATGTTGGAGTTAGTACTTTCAAAACTGTCAGCAGAGAAAAATGTGTTATTCCGCACACTGAGTGATGACTATGAACTGTGTTTGACAAAGTGTCGTACCAGTTCACACAGTGTTCTACACGAAAACTCTTACAGAGACCCATCATATAGATTTTGTTTCGGTGCTGAACCATCTAAGAGCAGAGCTCGAGACTAATGATTATTATTTATTATATGTATACTGACTTTTGTTTAAAGAATTTTTATATTGAAAAATATTTTTATAAGAAAGAAAACACAATACCTATTTATGTTTAGTTGTTAAATATAGACAATAATCTATTTTTTTATATTGGTGTGATACTACAAACTATACTATTGACGAGATGTCCGTACTATTGACCTGGTGCTTATACTAATGACTTTGTCTTCGTATTATTTACTGAACGCTTTCAAAGACTGACTGTGGCGGCTACGACATTGGTTTTTCAATATAGATCATCAGACCATTCATGGCATGTATAATTGACGAAAAATGCACATTTATATGTGTAAACGAACATGAGTAACTCTTAAGAGGAAATGCGGGCAACATTTTTGTTCCATATAAACATATTCTTCTGTCTTTATGCCTGGATAATCGAACTCTAGTTCGATATTTACTCTAGTAAATATTTCTATTCCATGTAATTTTATCTATCACTGGCATGTTCCTTATGTTTTCGATAAATTAAATTTTAGAAGATCTAGGTACCTTCTAAAAGAACTAATATTACATGATTAAATCACCGTTTTTAGACATTCGACAAAGAAATATGTCGCGAGGATAATAGTCATACAAACAAAAAGGAAAATTCTTATTTCAATTTAAAAAAAAAATAATTTTCTGATTTCAAGAAACAGAAAAATACAAAGTAAAGATTTCTTATATTTCATATGATAATATAATCAATCTGAGCTGTCTTTGTCTCTCTTGATCTATTTAATAGTTCAGACAGAGTAAGACTTACTTATTAACTCCTATTTTAGGGTATTCTTCAAATTTCTCGCAGTCCGCCGTTTCCTCTTAACAGTTGGTAAAACTTCCAAATGAAGGACATACTTTTTCTAATGCAGTGATGTGATAGTTCCTTGCCCAATAATTTGCCTGTTTTTTTTTTTTTATTTGCCCTGATTTATACCGTTGGTATGAAAAGCCTTAACAGCTTCACCGGACATTATGGAAGCAACATCGCAACGGATAAATCAATTAACGCGAACGAAGCCGCGGGCAAAAGCTATTTGTAGCATAATAACAATTGTACTCTATATATATACGAGTATATATTTCATCGAATTCTTCTCTGTCCCCCAGATATCAATAGGCATTGATTTGTACTGTGTAAGATTACAATAACGATTCGTATATTAAAAAAAGAAAGGGTTGTATTATAATAGATAAAATAAATGTTAAATAAATAATTTTTATACTTATCAATTATTGTATAATAGTACTAATATTTTCATATATTCTACCTATTATTATACTATGTGGGTCCAAGAAGTTACTAACTTGTTAATATTTAGTAATAATTATATTGTCTTATAAATAAATTGTTTTAATTATTGTTGTATTATTTTCGTAAACTCAAGGGCAAGCTGTATAAAACTATAATAAGACCAGCCGTGTTATATGGATCCGAGTACTGGGCTATGAAAGAGACGGATAAGAAAAGATTACATGTGGCAGAAATTCGAATGTTAAGATGGATGTGTGGTGTAACAAGAATGGATAAGATTAAGAATGAGTATATCGGAGAAAGTTTGATAATAGCACCAGTGACAGAGAAGTTGAGGAGTAATAGGTTAGCATGGTACGGGCCATATTATGAGAAGAGATGAAAGTCATGTAATAAGAAAAGTTTTGAGTTTGAAAGTGGACGAACATAGGAGTAGAGGAAGACCGAAAAGGTGAATGGATTATGTGAAAAATGATATGTGTATAAAAAGTGTGAATACTGAGGTGACATGTGACAGGGGAGATTGGAAAAGGAAAATATGTTGTGCCGACCCTACTTAAGTGGGATAAGGGTAAGATAATCATGATGATATTTTCCTATGTATATTCAATGAAAATACTTCGGTCATGACTTCATAGAGCGATAATATATGTGGTATGCATTGAGCTTGATGATAAAAAAAATTGCATAATTCATTTGAATATCTATCCCTACCCACAATATGATTTCTTACACTAAAGAATGATGCCTCCCAAACTTTAGACTACACCTCCTTAACAAAGTACCACATCTAGCTTCATAAAGAACCTTGACACATACCTACATTTTAACAGATATTATATAGAACCATTTTAAATAACAATTATTCAATAAAAAAATGATGAATCCCTATATGAATTAAATATTTTGATAAGGATATTATTTATTAAAAAGTCGTGGCGCCCTCCCTGGTAACAATCTGCACCTCTTAGTTTGGAAGAAAGGAGAGCCATCTATGTGTATGAAAATGTGCTAAATTATGGTGTCGCTACAAGGTTCATTATTGTTCAATTATTTAATAAAAGTTTTATAACACTAAACACACCAAAACGTATTATTTAACGCTCATAAAAATTATATCATTCTGCAAGTTTTCTCACAGCAGTAATTTTAAGTTACATTTACAAAATTGCTTCAGACTAACCATGCTTATGCTTATCGCCATTTTGGAGAGTTTTGGAATTATTATTTAGTTCTTAAAGATGGACACTTTTTCAATATGTTCCCCATGTGAGATGGTCCTTCTTACCTCTACACTCCATAATTGGAAGGCACAGCGATATGTGTTTCTAGGGTGCTACAAATAAATTGCTTCAAAATGTATTTTGCAAGATTATTGCTATAATCTGTGACCTGATGCTTTGGGCCAGGGTACATTTTTGTAATGAATGAGATTTTACAATTGAAACAAGGTGATATTAATTCTTATTAAAATAATTGAAGTTATTGGAGGCAGTGGGGAGTATTTTTTTTTATTTAGCTATAGTAGTAAACTTTCTTCTAAAGCACCGGTCTGAATACGTTTTATAAATGGCCCAAATGCTCATATGTATCCGCATTGTTTCGCATAGGCACCATCTCCTATGGAGTGCATGTTTACAATGCTATGATCTGATGCCTGCTGATGCCTAGAACCCTGTACGAAAAATTCCGCATAGAGTTTTCATATTCGTATGCTAGTGCGTCCAGTAATTTTAACGTGATTTAACCTGAAAGGAACTTAATTTTCATTATATTCTATATTTCTCTTTGCGTTCACAAAATATCATCTCTTCAATACTTGTTCATAGTGTGCCCAAAGAAATTTCTAAATTGATACACGCTAAATACCAATCGTTACACCCGCATTGATACACTTACGTCATATTACATTCAGTACTTTGAGTGAGTTTATGACGTAGAAAGGAAAAGACGATGAAAAAATCTAGGAACTACCATTTCATTTTAATAGCAATATACCCTTGAGCGCAGATTGTGGTCACACGTGTATAATGAATATGACTGTCTACAATAAACTTGAATGATTTGTTGTTTTCGTTATTCGTCACCTACATAGAAAACCTATATAAAATCCCAATAACTCACTCATTTTCCTTTAATTAAAGTATTATTTCATTCAACGAGTTTTTTGTTCCGGACTCCACCATTTCTTATACTAAGAGTGCGAGGTATCATCAACAAATTAATGTCTCGTTCTTCGTTCCTTATGCGTTACTATACTGTTCATCTGTTTGCAATGAAAGCTTAGTGAGGTAATTTATGCACGTCCGTCAGGGTTTCTTAATTAGTATAACTATTACGCAATAAGTTGCGCGCAAATAGATTCATCTTGAACATATCTAGAAAGAAGTTACAGTTAAAAAGTAACTGGAAACAAATTTAGCTAGTTAATATGTACTGTTATGTATACATCTGATTCATTTCGGTCCGATCTTCCGGAATGGAACCCTTGAGCACGTTGCTTGCGCGACTACGGTGACACTGAATTAATTTTCAAACACTAGTTTTGACAACACAACACCGATCATCCCACACACGTGCACATACACACATGTAGGTACACATAGTGGTCGGTTTTGATTTTTTTTTAATCCCTTTTTCGAACGGAGTTAGCTTATACTAAACTTAGTAGTCAGATTCAAGATACATGTATGAGTTCGTGAAACATACATGCTTGGTACATGTGTATGTTTCACGAATTTATATATGTATGAAATAATAGTTAGCGTAGCTTAGTCAGATCGAGAAATTCGGCGACAGTTCAAGCCGAGACGCACCGAGTGCCTTGCGCTGATCGCCTAAACAAATCGGGTGAGTGCCTTAAGCGCTCCCCTTAGTAGTCCGGTGGAACTGTAGTGGCCTTGCCAGGCTAACAGTGTAGGTTAGTTCGAAAAAAAAAAAAGATTCATTTGTATAATTTTTTAAGAACAGGTTTTAACAGGTGGTCTTAAGAATCGAAAATATGAGTACAAAAGGTGTCAGTCTACCTACATGTTTGTATGTCCGGATTTAACTTAAAAAACTGCTTAATCGACTATGATGACATTTTGAACGCGGGAAGCTTGTATGTTTACAATTGTCAAAAATACCTTTAGAAAAAAAAATCAACACGACTTTTTTAATTGAAACCGACTTTCACGATATTCGCACACTAGAAGTATATGTAATAGTCAAATTAAGAGTCTCTGAAAGTTATGGGTAAATTACTTTTAGAAAAATTATTTTGAAAAAAGAAAAAGTCTTAACTAAACTTCAACCGATTTTAATTAAAATTTGGTACCCAATGAAAACAACAAAATTGATATTATGAACAAAAGAAATTATATAGATGACTAATTTTTGTAACAAAAGGTTGCGACATCCCTATTTGAGTAGATTAGTTTTTCTATCCACTTTGCTAATGACAACCGTAATGCTCACGAAATATGATATATAATGCTTTATATGTTTTAACACGGCATATAGAAGAGAGTTGCGGCGTTTGTTGCTGTGTAAGCTTTGAATAAAAAACGTCTTATACTGATTTTACACCAAATTAAATTAAGTGTTATTCAAACAAGAGAACTAAAGTTAGGTCCGAATATTAGTAAACATAATTTGTTTTATATTAATATTGCTTTAGATTTGGTGGTCAATTAGTTTTTTTTATGTGGTTTTGGCGACACCGGTTACATACATTGATACACCATGTAGCACTTCCACTCATTTTTTATTCCATGGTAGCAATCCACAAGATACTTAAATAGGGTGCGAAATTATTATTCGTACTGCGGGCACTTTTATTGACATTCTATGGTTCATAGATTTTGCGAAAAAAAAAGTCTTAGGGAAACATACCGCAGTGCGCGCTAATTCTTAATTTTAATTTATTTCATATTATACATAGTATTATCGTAAACACATCAAATTACTTCATTTTTATATTTGCCATAGTAATTCAAGCGATGAGAACGATCACAGTTATTAAACCAACCTTTCGCCCTTAAGGGGTATTAAAAACACTTCACAGAAGTAAACCGCATTGAATGCGATAAAAAGAAATGAATACGAATCGCAGATTTTGTTCAGGACAAAATGTAGTTTGATAACCACCACACCTGAACAGACCGAGTTATTCTACTAGTTGGAAATCGTTGCTGATTGGAGCACTTTGCTCCAAATGCCAAAACTCAAACTTAGGCACAAAATCGTGTAAATAAAGTAGACCGAAGTACTGAATACACCGTTTACCGCGCCGGTATTTCAACAAGTGACCAGGCATTCTTTTTCGATCCGACTAACCGCTGTTGGCCTAACGGGCCTTCACAACTTCACCGGGCCTCTAGGGCGAGCGCTTAGGGCACTCAGCTGAAAGGCAACAAGCTCAAAGGTGCCAGAGTGACCGAACCTCGACTTAGACTGTTGCCTTGGGTATAACGCGAATCGAACTAAACAGAGTGGCCAAACCTCGGCTCGGGCTGTTGTGACCAGGCATCTCCTATTTTAAATCTTATGTAGTAACTGAAAAATAATTTTGCTACCCCTCTAATTTATGAGCTTGACTAGGTTGTTTGTAGAGATTTATTATTTTAATTCCTAAATTTACCTCATGATATGAGTATAGATAACAAGAGCTATTACTTCTTATTTACTATCTCTATCTAAAAGATATAGGCTTACATGAGACTTCGTACAAGTTGTAAGTATAATAAAAATTTCTTCCTATTAAAAGATTAACATGGAAGCAAAACGATAAAACAGACGAAACGTTATCACCGTAACAAGAGTACTTTACTAAATACTGATAAAAATGAGAACTTCATATAGAATGAGACATGTATTCTGTAATATATTATATCATTGAGTGAAATATATTTTAAAAATATAGGGATTGATAACAGAAACAGTATCTTGAATGTGTTTATTCTTTCTTATTTATAGTTAAAGAAAACGTATCTGTCGATTGTGTTTTTACAACTCCACAATCACAGAGTCGATTTACATTATTCTTTTTTTTTATTATAAATATGTTTTTTGGACAGGTGTTATTGGGTGGCTTCGTTACATATATGACACAAGCTACAAGGCCAAGAGTATATTAAGTTATGAAAAGAACATTTCCACGCGTTCTCTTGCATTGTTTCACCTAAACCAATACAAATGAAGAAAGATCGATTGGATGTCGACATACGACTGTAATTCATTAATTTCTTATGTTCCAACATATGAAAAAAAGCTTGTCAATAGATACTAAAGAAAATCGTTTGACAAACAAAAGAAAAAGGTACGTGTTGGAGACAAAAGCCAATTTCATTAATAATGTATATGTTTGTCGTTAAGAAATGGCGCCACAGCACAAATAGCTCGAACTTTTTTGTGATTGCTGTCTTTAAATGGCATACGGCTCTTGGTCCAACATAATTCAATTAGCCAGATGCCCCAAATAATCAAGTGTTCTCTTGTTTGTTCGTTGTCGTTTCGTCGTCTTGGTCGTGTTGGTAAAAAACAAAGAAATTGTCGGGTCGACATAAATTCCCTAACCAGTATGGTACCCCTTTATCTTCGCCTATTTATATGTAGATAACACAATAGAAAATAATTGTTTAGAATAGAATTAACTAAAGAAATAAACTAATCTAACTTTTATGTTTAATTACAATAACCGACAAAACAAATTAAAAATTATTAACACGATAAACAACACTTCAATCTTTCATAGTTAAAAAATTTGTCATCATAATTACAATATAGTTTAGTTCTTTACGGCATATAATTGATCTTATTATATATTCATATGCATAAAAATAACTGACTGGCATATCAAGGCACAGCCCAAACTACTGGGACTACGACCGTGAGAATTTGCATGCAGATTCCTTTTACATTGTAGGTGAGCACTAGAATAGGTTAGGATAGATAGGTTAGATTTTTGAAAATATAACCCTTAAACCCTTAAAGTTGTGAAAAGTGGGTGAACGTTTGTATGAAAATCCGTCGTTTTGAACTTCAATTTTTGAAAATTGATATTTAGCGATTCAGTTAGAAAGGAAAAAGATATGTGTTCCATAATATTTTGAAATTAAATATCTTATATAGTTCCTTATAAAGACACAAAGGCAGACTAAGTCATGGCTCACTGTTTATATGAAAAGTGTCTGTATGAAAAGACTGTACAATAAATATTTAGACGTAATTTTTTTTTTTAAGAACTTTGTACAATGTTTTTTATTCACTCTACGACCACGTGCTGTCAATTTTTTATGTTTTAAAAATTGTACTTAAAGCAAAGTCACGTTAACCGGATTAAAATGTGAGAATTTAATTTCCAATTCTAAACAGTTTTCGACGCTTATAACTAAACCGTCTGTAGGAAGATGATGATATCCTTGTAAATTCCCTTCAATGACTAATCACGTTAAGTTTCCTTAATATTCGAAATACGTCATACTTAACTCACTCTTCTGTAAATGTGATTGTACATGAACAATCATTTCTTTTATGGCATAGTAACGCACCTAATAAATATCAGAAGTAATAGCAATTTTGATTTTAAATAACTCGCAAATATTTTAAATTGCCGGAACTGTTTCAACGTTAAATGTTCAGTTCATACTTTTAATTGTTGTACCAGCTGCGAATTCCGCGTTTTTAACTAGAATTATATGTTTTCCTTTGCAAAATACTATTTGGTATCACAATTCCATTTTTTTTTCTACAAACCATTTTGATAAATTTAAGTATTAATAATGTATGTTAATATACAACAATAATAGCTTATTTGTTCAATACCATGAATGTCGTGCCAAAGTGTTGGCGTAAAACGTAATACATCTTTTGACGTAATCTTGGTAAAAATATAGAAGAACTGTCTAGCACCAAATCCAAAAAAATGCTTTTAATTACAAATTATTAATTACGTAGTATAATCATACAGTCTTATTATTATAAATAACAATATCTAAATAATGTTACAATTCAAATTAAAGAGTGCCATCTAACCCGTAGCCAGAAGCAAAAGTATCCAATAGGCAAAGAAGCAATCTAATAGAAGAAAATAAAAGAATCCAATAGAAGAAATGCAGCCGCATTACCACGTTTCATTGCAATGCGTATACGCTGACAGAGAAAGAGAGATACGTGTCAAAAGGTCCTTCAAAAAGTTGTACGCACTCGGACCCCACAATTACAGAACTTCGATTCCAAAAGGGTCAAACATCTAAACCTCTATCTACAATTATATTGCATTACTGACGTGATAACGTATTATAAATCGATGAACGCCGGCTACACGCACGAAAAAGCATGACTCATTGTCACGTTCCACCTGAGTCGAGCGTGCAAAGCGAGAGCGCGGAACAAGGAATAGACAGGTGCAATCGGTCTAAGCGTTTGGTTTGTAACGCATTTATCTCTTTTCCACTCTGTCGGCAATTCAATGATAATAATTCAATTCAATTCATAAAAGTATGCAATTTTTCATCAATGGCTTCTTATGATCTTATCACTTAAAATTATCGTCGGTAAATTTTAAAGACAGCCAATTTTTTTACTGCCTAGATGACTACGCCAACTTCGTAGAAGGAAAATGTATAGACAAATTTTTATTTATAATTTACGAATCGTAGAGACAAAATAAATTACCGAGTCCTTCTTGGATATAAGTTTTCTGACAATGACACTAATATCTCTTATTTATTGTAATTGCTTAACAGTTTATAAGAAAAAACGTATTATTATTTATTTATACGCGGTAGTCATCATCTTACCCTTATCCAACATAAGTAGGGTCGGGACAACATGTTTTCCTTTTCCCCTTTACCCTGTCAGATGTCATCTCAGTATTCACACCTTTTATACAAATGTCATTTTTCGCACAATCCATCCCTACCTTTTTTGGTCTTCCTCTACATCTATATCCGTCCACTTTCAAACTCAAAACGTTTCTTATTACTTAATTTTCATCTCTTCTCATAGTACGCCCGTACCATGCTAACCTATTACTCCTCAGCTTCTCTGTCACTGGTGCTATTTTCAAACTACCTCATATACAAATCCACCTTCACATTCGCAGCTCTGCCACATGTAATATTTTCTCATCCATCTCTTTACTAGCCCAGCACTCGATTCCATACAACACGACTGATCTTATTATAGTTTTATACACCTTCCTCTTGAGTTTCAAAGAGATTCTTGGGTCACAGACTACCCCAGATTCCTTTCTCCAATTTATCCACGCTGCATTTATTCTATTCCTCACGTCCTTGCCTATGTCCCCGTCATTTTGAACCGAGGTATCGAAAATTGGAGCAGGTTGTATAACATAATACATCATAAATATTACAGCAGTATAATAAGCGATAGTAATATACAAATATATCCGTATGTGGAGGTATGAAGCCCCATGCTGCGAAACCAGCACTCAAAGAAAGAGCTACCATCACAAATCAAATAAATTATTGTACTATATAATTGTCTATTGTCTCCTAGTATCAAAGGGCATCTAAGAAATATTTCCGTTCTTTGTATTCTTTAATTACAAGTAAAATTAGTCTGTATGATAAATTCATAATTAATTGACGCGCGTTCACACTCTACAGAGCATAGGTGCGACATTTTATAATTTTAATCTAACATTTTATTGCTATAATCATTGATAAATACTGACATTAGGGCTGCTACTCATACATAGATACCTTTCTGTAAAATATTGTACATTATCTCTGACACTTATACTATACGATATATGAGGCATTACTACGAGATACAACTTTTATTTCACGTATATTTTTTAACACTTCTTTTACATAAATCACTAAAAGACAACCAAATTTATCGTAATTAAAATTTTTCATTGTAAATTAATAAATTAGCGACTAATTGATTGATTACAGAAAACAACTGCAACACCATTGATGGGATTTACATGATAGTAACTAATATTATAAATAGGAATTTGTTTGTTTGTTACCTTTTCATGCCTTAAGTACTCAATCGATCATCATGAAAGTTTGCATACACCTTATCAAGGGTACAAAAGAGCACACAGAGTACCTTTCATCGAGGAAAAGTACTATTCTCGTAGGATGGGTCAAATTTACATGAACGTCAGGAATGCGCCAGGCATAATCTAATGTGATATATTTTATATGGAAAAAACTTTGTTATTATTATAAATACCTACTCGATATTACCTTTATGTAGATTTAAATCGTTTTTTTTTATGCGATTGTAGGCATACGAACAGACAGGATACATAATGGTAAGTAACCACTACCGCGCATAGACATCTGCGACACATAGGGTATCACAGATGTGTTGCCGGCCTTTTAGGAGGAGTAGGCTCGTTTCTCGTAGGTTATATTGGTCCAGAAACGCCGTCGTTCGGACCTCATTCCAAAGAAACGACGTACGTGGGAAAAACAAACGCAAAAAGCGCCCGCACAGTAGACGACTTCCAATCATCGAGATGACACAGATGGAGTTGAATTTTGTGGCGAGCCGTTCGGTAATGGAACTACGCAGCAGCAGCTCACGACGCCACGACACGAAGTCGGCAAACAAGTATGCGGGCCACCTGATGATAAACGTTAATATTAAATTCACTCATTCGATTATAGCTAACAAAAATTGAAATAACTGTAAATATGGCGATAAATATTATATGAGGTAAGGATAAATAATGATGTTACCTCGAGGTAGCTACAATTGGATCATCCAATCTAATTTAGTATCCAATTAATTCATTATTTTGCAGTAACGTTATATTGATTATTGTAATGTAAACCAATAACTTAATTTTGAAATACTATGTTTGTTTAGTCAAACAGTTTTCAAATTTACTATAAATGTAAATGATTTCGAAAAGAAAATTCATTCAATTTCTCGCCGGTTTCTTCTCTATCGAATCTCTATTCCGAATGGGTGGTACATTTTAACTATTTGTAGGTAAATAGGTGATTACTGAAATTAATATTTTTTTTATATTGATTCATACGTATAATAATTTGAAACGAAAAAAATATCTAACGATAACTTTTAATTTATTATACTTTTCTTTCCAAACCATTAACAAATAATATATTTTATTTACTTATATAAAAGTGTCAACCCTAGGTAAGGTCGTCAATTGACTGTCGTGGCGCGTCATCATTATTTTATAAAGTAGTCGGTTGCTTACAAGTAACCTACACTGTAGTAGCGCTGTCACACCGTACGATCGTCGACCTTACTTAGACCATTCAATTCGGTCGCGTCCGCGCAGTTTGTGAATGGTGTGCGCATAGTGGTAACGTGTGTCCGTGTATGTACTTACAATGGTGAGGTAAGAAGAATTATCGTACTTCAAATTATTTACTAAATATTTATATATACATAAAATGGCACTAGTGTACAGATTTCGAACATTTTTTTTTGTTTTATTTTTTACACAATTGGTCCTTAAGAAACAATTGTGATAAGCTTACTTAACATAAAGGGATTAATATTAAAAAAACTACAGTGTTTTAAAGCACTACGCGTTCATTCATGTGCGTTTTCTTGTCGCAGAAAAGTGGGGCAAGCGGTGTGGTGCTTATGATTTTTTCTGTGTACATAAAATATATTATTAAGATAATAAATGAAACAGACTAAGTCGGGGGTATCAGCTATTTTAAAATAAAAAAATACTTTTTTCACCCAAAATCATCTTTCATCAATCATCAACTGTTACTAGTTAATATTTCTCATGATTTTATTACATTTATATAAAACTAAAAACCGCCTGGAACTTTGCATTTATTCAGTGTAATACTTAACAACTATAAAATACAACTTAACGCCATCTAGCGGGTTATATAAAAACGGACAACATAAGAACCTTCTCCATAAAAAAGCACCCATTTGTGCCAACTTCCATCTAGACCGGTTATACGGTCATGAAGTTTGTCGAACTCACATATATCAACATCCAATTTTATAAAATAATTGGGTATTGCCCGCAGTTACGTTCTCTTGAATGTACTGACCTATCTTTCGGGAACAATCCTTTTCCTGTATTAAAGTGACTCCATGTCCTTTTCTATACCCCTGACAATGTATACTTATGCAAAATGTAATGATAATCGGTTGAGTAGTTAAGGTGTGAAAATGCAACAAGCAATTTCGTATTTATTATTTTAGTTAGGATGTAGATTTATGATTTTTACTGTACATATTTTATCGTTCCTTTCGAAGACATAAATTGTTATATTTTTATGCAAAGTACCTATTGAATATGAGTAAAAAAAGAATGTATAGTTACTAACGTCACTTATTTATATATATATATATATATACATATATATATTAGAAAGATGTTTACTGTTTATGTAAATATACACAAGCGACACAAGTGGTGTACGGTATACAACTGGCTCTAACGATTGATATGCTTATACATAACCTGTTTAACTTTTGAATTTTATTAACTATTCTAATCGAAACATAATATTGCTCAAAGTAGTCATACATTAATCTAACTATACATTTCTATTTAGGGTAAGCAGGGAGAATGGCGTTCACTTAAGGAAAACACACTATATTTTTAGAAATATTAGTTTTATATTAAAATTCAGAAAATCAGCAAACACTTTAACTATTGAGTAAAATGAACATTTTAGCGTAAAACCTATATATCTTTAACTTATTAGTGATAGAAGAACTAAAAAAAACCGGTTTGGACGTCATTACCACTGACTTTGAGTAATACCGCTCGTGCTGAGGTTAAATGGTCAAACCTATTTTTTGGAATATAACAAGTGAAATCTATTTTTCAATTACATACAGAAACTGAAGGGTTGTGCTTCATGAAGCCGTGTGTACTCAACCTAATCCTGCTGTTTTATTGCTGAATGTAAACTTTGTTATAGTAGTGATTTGAGTGATACTACTGTTTTGTGACTTGTCTTTTAGATATCCCTCCTTCAATTGCCGTTTTAGCAGATTAAAGATATTCTTTATAGCGGGTGTTCTTTGGCAATTTGTGGGCATTTCTATAAGAAAAAAGTCACTAAGTACTATTGGTGTTTCGGTGAGCGATATAGCCCCAAACGGTCGTTTTGAATTTAACTTGAAATTTTAAAACATTTAAATATACCTATTATAAAATATAAAACGTTATCACAAAATAGAGTGGTGTAGTAGTCAGAAAAGGTACACCAATAATTAAATTAGCATTCAAATTCTGGACTTACCGATAAATACATGGAGTCAAAAATTTGATCAGCACAGCCGCATACAAATAAAAACGCTTCACGGTCACATACCGCGAGCTGACTAGCCATATGCGTCGCTACCTGTCAGATGTCCGTAACCTCTGTGTTTTAAGTAATATGGCATATTCCTAGGTATAATTTTAAAAGAATTATAGACGTGCGCGTCATTACCCGGTGAGTGCAGTTCCCCTCTTTCCCATACTAATATCCTATAATTCAAAGTTAGGATTGCATATAAACAAAACCACTAAGAACAAACTTACTCGTACTTCATCGAATCATAGTCTAAGGGGATTCGTGCGATCTCATCAACGAAATTAATATTATACAGATTAAATTAAAACTATACTTAAGTCGAGATATATATGATAATGAGTCTTATCATTTACGCAAAAAAATATATTGTAATATTAAAATTATGTTAATTTATTCTGAGACTAATTGAAACTAAATTTAATAGGTAGTTGTTACTATGTGTATTCTTTTATACACAATACTAATTAAATTCTGTAAAAATTGCATTCTGGCTCAATAAAGAGTACTTTCTCCTGAAACTAAAAGGCTTATGTATGTATACTTTTCATTGCAATAAAAAATTTATGTCACACTAAAACAGGTTTTTCAATAAATTAGCTGCCTTGCGTATTATTGGTGTAGTTTAGTAAATCGTTGACATAAAATTTATTTCAACATTGTACGGTAACTTAAAAGTGGATCTATAATCGAATCCCAAATTGTTAACTAATATAATAAATGCGAAAGTGATTCTGTTTGTTTGTTTATCTGTAAGGCTTTCACCCATTAAATTATAATATATTATTTTTTTATTAACGTATCTGTTGCTTATCCGGGTGAATTTCTGTAATGACTGAATCAGTTTTGGCGAGACTTTTACTGGCAACTAATAAATAGGGGTTATACATATCAATTTATAAGTAGTATACTAATTATTAATTATAAGAAAATTTCCATAATGGCGTAATAGAAAATACTAATTGTTTCTATCCAGTGTAATGTTTCTAATTCTGCACGAAAAATATTATAAAGTAGGCTGTTTTATTAACAATTTAGTTCATGTGAAAAGGGTGACTATGTATTAGGTACGTAGATCTTTTTTTAACGTCAGTCCTAAGTTAATCCGACATTAATATTAGTTCGGTAGCTTTTAATTTAAAGGATTTTGAACACGAAAATTTTTTTAATCTTATTTCTCTTCTATTCTTCTTCTTGTAATTTAATTTTGTCATTTCTTAATGCGCGCTAATTCGAATTGCTTACTTGAAAATCGAGTATATTAAATAATTTCTGACTAATCGAAGATTAATTCAAAGTTATTATTACTACATAATAAAATAGGGAGTAGGTTTCTTGAGTGGCGTAGGAACTTCCAAGAAAGGAATAACCCTTAAATTATAAACGGATATAAAAGGTTATATGTAAATAACGCAAATGACAATTAGACATTAATGTTATTTCAGTTAATCATAAAATAGTTTCATACAAATTGCAAAATACATTGTACCAAATACTTCGCTATCTATAATACAAGAACAGTGTATTTAACAGCTAATTTTTACTATCTTATTTATCATATAGGATGTATTTTTATTACTTGATAATAAATACTAAAATATCATCAAAATGTTCATATACTTTATCTAGAGATACAGGTAATTTTTATTTATTTCAAGTGTTGCAAAAGATATATTCTGAGAACACCTAAGAAATGAACGGTATATTTCGCGGTTGAACTATCTCTGACAATCACTACGTTTTATCAAATCGATTAGAAATGTCAATGTTATCTTTGGATAACGTGAGCAATAAGTAAATCATTATTAGATATACTCGAGTATTTAAAAGTTAGGGGCCGTACATAAAATACGCTTGCGCTTATGAAATTGTCGCGTGTGGCTTACTGTGACAAGATGTAACAAAAACTATCGGGGGTCCAAGGAAACGTGACGTTCACAGACATAACAACAATTTAGAAAATTATCCTCTTTTTTCTTTTATTATTTTTAGCAAGTCATTCTTTTCATACTTGTAAATATATAATGTATATATAAATCGCGAGGCAATATTGATAGGGGAGTCACAGAAAATGTGGCGTTGCGTGAAGAGCGTTGGAGAAGGTATAAAAAAGTAAAATTATGCGTGACGTATTTTATGAAGGACACTTGTATTTATACATTTATTTCTCCTACCTTCGTAATATATTTTCTATACCGAAAACTTAAGTATCATTACAGGATGCGATCCTCTGACGATTACCGAATGTCATCGCTCCAATATTCCGTTATCGAATTTGTAAAAAATAAGCTCTTTATCGTATTCATGATTATCCTGCAATATAGCATGAGTTGGGTTGCATCGACGCTTAGAATTGTTCGTATCTCAAACTTCAAGCCTGGTGGAATTTGCATTTCAATTTTCAACTTCTATTATACCTCTCTTAGGGATCCATTTTCGAAAAATCCTTCTGTAAAGCGTTCGCTATATTTCATTCTTCAAATTGAGATTCACCTAGTTTTTCTTACCTAATATAATAAAAAAACCGTGAATTAATAAATTAAATATTTAATGACAGATCAAAACAGATTGAGTCGCATATTATCTAGACTACCATCTACACCACATTGTACTGTATTATAGGCATTCAGGTTAATTTATTAAAAAAAATATATATACAAATACATACGATTCATGAGCTCATATAAATTTGTGTGATGACTCACATACAAAAAATCACAATGGAATACCTATGGAAAAAACAACAAAACAGCAAGGTACTCATTCAAATACAGATAAATTTAACCAAATAAATAAAACACTTCAGTTTTGTTTTTAAATCTTTATTTCATTTGAAGTACATGTGCGTCTTAATCTTCTTTTTTACAAAACTAACCAAACATTAATAACAAACTTCTTTAAAATTTCGGTTTTCACAATTGTAAATTCAACCGACATTATATGAAAACTTTTTTTTTCGAGCTAACTACAGTGTTGACCTGGCATGGCCTCTACAGTTTCACCGGACTACTTATATAAAAACTAAATCTATTACATAAAGGTTAAGTTAAAATAGGCATTATTGAAGGTAGGTACTACCATATGCTGTCTACAATTACTGGATATGAAGACTTTTGTTAGAGTTTATGCAACTAGAAACTGCGAAACTTGGAAACGGTAATTCAATGGTTATCAGCAAACCTACTTACACTAAATGTAGAAAAGACCAATTTCATTACATTCTCCTCTTGTAAGTTAACTCAACCCATAAATGATAACTTCAAAATAATTGCTCATAACTGCAACAAAACATCTCATATAGTCTTATGTAATTGTGTTCCACTAACACGAGTAGATTGCACTAGGTATCTCGGCATCCAAATAGACAGCACTCTTACATGGAAAAGGCACATTACTAGTTTGATAACTCGTATCAGAAAGCTCATATATATTTTTAGAAAATTAAGATCTGTTGCACATACCACATCACTTCGGATGGTTTATTATGCCCTGGCTCAATCAACGTTGTCCTATTGCGTATGTGCCTGGGGAGGTGCATGTAAGACAACTCTGCTTCAATTGGAACGAGCTCAAAGAGCTATCTTAAAGGTTATGCATAAAAAGCCTTTTCAATACCCCACCACTAAATTATTTTGTGAGTGTAAAGTTCTATCTGTAAGAGGTTTATTTGTACTCCACACAGCTGTAATGAAACATACTATGTTATCCTACTCCTCAACCTTAAATGTAAATCGGAGACGTGGCCGTCTTTGCAAAGTAGAATCTCACCGGACTGCTCTTGCAGCACGACATTTTTGTATTTTGGGGTCCAGAATCTATAATAAGATTAATGCAGAGATTGATATCTTTGGTCATCCGAAGTACATAGTAAAAAAAATGATTAGAACATGGCTTTGCGGCTTAAACTACTCTGAAATAGAAGAACTTATTAAGCCATAATGCGGCACGCATAAGCCTTGTGTAGATTATACACACACGTAACCACATGTACACATAAACACACACACACACACACCAATACATACATACACTCACACACTCATTAACTCACTATAGCGTACCTTTGAAATAATTATAGTTTGTGTATTTCATTCCTACGGAAGGCGTTGATATCTGTGATACAGTTCAATACTAGTACAGATATCAACGATAACAATTACTAGTACCTAATGTATGTTATGCCTTACCTGATATTATTAAGTTTATATATATTCTTTTGTTTTTATAGCATTATTATTTGTAACCTTATAAATTAAGTACCTGTGTCATTTTTGTCTTGTTTTTAATAAAATATATTATTATTATTAAAAAAAAAAAAAAAAAAAGATTGAGACTAAATAAAGAGACAAAAACTCTTCATAAATTAACCATAAAATCTTACAAGTAATTTACTGACGTTCACAGATAATATATACCTAATGAATTCCACCGACAGTCACATTTTTCTAACATTGACAAAGAATTACATAATGAAACATGTCTTATCTTAGTTTATTGCCATTTAATAAAATTTCATGACATTACACACAAATTGTTGGGTAAATTATTAATGCGTAGTTACCTAATTCGTTTAACTGCGAAGATCACAAGTTCACGATTGATTGTGCCGAATGGCCGTGAGCTATTTTTTATATTTACTGAGGTTGCACTCTATAGAACGTCGCTCCGTTTCGTGACCGGTGAACATAGTTATTGCAATTTCATATTGCATTTTAATACTTTGTAAAAACTGTTAATATTTATCTTGTAATAAATTTGCCCTATCATTAGGTTTTTTAGGATTTCTAAGTTCTATAAGAAATGTACAGTATTCGTTATTTATGATTAACTAACTTTTGGTCGTGACTTCGCTAATAGTCTTCATTTCATAAGCAGTATATTTTTTTGCATGAAATGTATCTTATATTATTTTCTGCACTCTTGACAACGTACGGATAAGTGCTTAAGTTGTGAAAGCGTAACAAACAAATAAACGAATTCGCATTTATTATATTAAAATCGGAATTTACGCTAACTAATAGTTACTTACGTAAGTCAGTTTCAATTCATAAACAGGCATGTCACAATGACAAGACTTACATCAATATTTTTCCTTTCATCACATAAGGATTTACTAAGTTCTTTTCCTTTATCACTGAGGTCATAGCATTTACTTAACCCCTCGGCTGATTTCTTAAGACTCGGAAAGGTGGATTATGTTTCTATTTTTTTTTAATTTCACGACATTTTACTTCGTACATTTCATGGTTTAGTAACAAAAGTCCGTACAAATGGATTTTTTTTAATAAAAACCATTTTACATAAAAATTAAATTTTTACAATAAATCTTTTGTTATTTTTCAAAGTTTTTTGATATAAACTGGGTATTTTTTCAAGCTTATGCTGCCAACAGTCTATTGAGTTGTACCTAACGAGGTAGACATTAATTTGTATGGAACTTAAACCTTTATGGTTTTTGGACAGTCGAGGAGTTAACCCCTCCGCTGATTTTTTAAGACCCAGATCCCAAAATGTCGGACTATGTTCTTTTTTTTATTTCAAAACATTGTACATTGTAAATTTCACGATTTACTATAAAACATTCGTACAAAGGAAAAAAATAATATAAAAATACATTTTGCATACATTTTATAATAGATAAATTGTTATTTTTCAAAGTATTGTAATAAATCAGACATTTTGTTAAACTTATGGTGGCAACAGTTTGTTGGCCTGGTCCTCATGAGGTCTACATTCGTTTGTATGGAACTTAATCATTTACTGTTTTGGACAGTCCAGGGGTTAAGCCTAAATTGCATCAACTACATGAATATTATCCATACCAATATTATTAAGCTCAAAATATTGATTATATTTTTGTTCAGTAACCCCTGCAACTAGATGCAAAGAGGATGGGTAGTCCACCTAACGCAAAAGCCGAACTGTGAATGCCTAAGCATCATACCGTACGGCTAAGGTTGTTTGATAACAATGTCGATACACCCCACGCAAAAGTCGTTTATACGAAATTTGTTTGTCCTTATCTAACTGCGTTGACATTAATTCGAGATTTTCAAAATTAAACGTGAGTGAACCCGGATGGAATACATTATACATAGTTATATGCCTGTACTAATAAGGTTCCAGTTAAAATCTTCCTCTATTACCTTGTATATCTCATGTTTTTACTCTACCCTTACTAAACTGACGATTATTATCGTTGTGTGAAGTGTCATACATCACATCCGTTATTGCATCAAACTACCGAGTCTGCCAAAACAAATTATGTTATGACTTAGTACATAATAAATTATAAAACAATAGAGATCGTAGATAATAATAATAAATAACTCATAATGAATAGTTTATTTTACGGTCTGGTTAGACTGGTTAGTGTAGACTTCGTATTTAACCGCCCATTGATTTTGTACTACAATACAATAAATATAACTTAACTAGTTGTTGCAGGCAACTTCATCCGCGTGGAATCTAACAAAAAGTTTTTGTTCAATTTAAAAATGCGCGTGGGTTTCGTGCGGTTTTTGATGTTGCTTCTTTAATTTATTATATCTCTACGGAACCTTTTTTTCTAATATAAATTAATCCATTTAATACCAACTATCTACCAGTGAAAATCTGGTCATAATCGGCTCCACCATTTTGAAAATTAGCCGGCCAAAGCCACAGCCAAACAAAGACCGACAGCTGTTTAGTTTGTATGTATTTTACAAATAACATTAATATGGGTATAGATTAGATACTTGTAAACTTTTTACACTTATCTATCAAATATTTGTCATGAACTATCATTAATGACATTATGACTCTACAGTTTTCCTTGTGTTAATTACCTTTATTGGTAAATATCAACATAAAATTGTTTTACAATAAGTTTATGAATTCAAATACTTTATATTCAATGAAGTTTACAGTTTGTTTTTTGCACTTATGAAAAATGAGATTTTCACTACACGGATAAATTGTATTGATGTTGTTAACTGTTTATGAAGTAAGTGTATATATAAATCTATAACTTGCCAGAAAAGTACTGGACCTTTTTACATATATATTGTATTATGATGTCAAACTATATATTATATACTATATGTTATATGGATCCGAGTGCTGGGCTACGAAAGAGACGGATGAGAAAAGATTACATGTGGCAGAAATGCGAATGTTAAGATGGATGTGTGGTGTAACAAGGATGGATAAGATTAAGAATGAGTATATCAGAGGAAGTTTGAAAATAGCACCAGTGACAGAGAAGTTGAGGAGTAGTAGGTTAGCATGGTACAGGCATATTATGAGAAGAGATGAAAGTCATGTAACAAGAAAAGTTTTGAGTTTGAAAGTAGACGGATATAGGAGTAGAGGAAGACCGAAAAGGTGTGGATGGTATCTGTGTTAAACGATATGTGTATAAAAAGTGTGAATACTGAGATGACATCTGACAGAGGAGAGTGGAAAAGGAAAACATGTTGTGCCGACCCTACTTAGGTGGGATAAGGGTAAGATGATGATGATGATGTCAAACTAATATAGTAGAAATATAATACCCTCATAACAAACGAGTTGATTAAATATAAAGATACTTCTTCTACTTTACTTCGAAAATTCAGTTCAGTATGTCAAATTTACCTTTAAAACGAAACCATTGTGTACATTGATTACAGTCACACTTCATCTTAAAAGGATGTATATTGTAGCTACTATCTATATTGCGGACACATTAATAGGTGTCTATCGATTGAAGTTATATTCTGGAGTGTAACCAGCTAATGAATATATCCTACAATTTTTATAAAGCGACCAACAACTTTAGCATTATAGGTATGAGGACACATTTTCATAACCTGCTATTGATTTCCAAGCTAAGCATAGCTTGTATTATGGCACTAAACAACTAAAATACAAATGTCTATAAATATACTGGTGAACACGTTTCGCTGTGCATATTTAAATAAAAATGGTAAAGGGTCAATGAATACTAAAAAATAAGTAGCCTGGTAATTTCTACGAGAACTTCTGCATCGAATGATCATAGTCCTATGCTAAAAATTATGCTCAAAGTTAGTTAAACGGGAAGATAAAACTTGCGATCTCGCGTTTAAATAGTAATGCTTAAAATAACTATACCAAGACGCCTATCCTTGTGAAAGAAATTTTATAAAATCGTATTATGTCGCTGTACAACAAATATCTGTTTCCAGGTTTTGGGAAAACCGCCGGTGCCTTTTGGTCAGCAGCGTGTTGGCGGCGTTGGTTTTGGGCGCGTTGATCGCGGTATTGGTGTTACAGCCGTGGGCGGGTCCCCAGTACCCGCGCTTCCCGAATGCTGCAGTAGCTGCAAATGGATATGAATGCGCATCCGTTGGACGGTAAACTTGACAAAACCTAATAACTTTTACAAAGGCAAATTGAAGTACTTATGTTTCTGTTAATCGACTACTCACTCATGTACACCCAGTTTAAACACAATTTTTGCTGACATCCGTATAACTTACGAAACCAATAGAGAGTAACGGAGTAAGCCCTTCGTAGGCTCAAAGTTAAGAGGCGTAAATAAATAGATAAAGGTAGGTGGCTTAAATTAAAGCAGCACCTTTTTTTACATGGAGAAATCTCTAACGGATGCCCATCCCGAAAACCTCATAGTGTCTTCTCATACCTTTTGGCGGGATGAAAAAGGGATTGCTTTATGGGCATTGCGTGTTCTCTAAAAGCAAACAAAGCACCCTGTCTAACGATAAACCTTTAAAAATTGTCATGGCTGGTTATTAGAACAGCGATCATAAATATTATTTGTAAATTAATTTTTATAATTTAAATATGTATTCTGCTCAATGTTATCCGTTAAAAATGAAGAACATATATAACTACCGCTACCGATTATAATATACTGGTAAATAAGCGTTTACCTTATGGTAGGGGTTCCTAATCTCTTTTAGTTCATGACGTACCAACAGGTCGAGTGTTTTGTCATCTCGCTTTATATCTATACATATAAATAAAATTGGAATGTCTGTTTGTAATATCAAAATAACGACTTTTTACTGATTGGATATGGATGTATACACGATACTGATAACAAAAATAGAATTTTTAAAATTTTTGTTTGTCTGGCGGTCTGTATGTTCCGGGTAATCTCCGAAATGGCTGGACCGATTTTAACAGAAATTTCACTGACGGATAGTTAAAATTACGGCGGGTGACATAGGCTACTTTATTTTAGACTAGCTGTCATCCGTGGCATCGTCTGTAGTACTATCTCCAAAACGATTGGACCTATTTTCATGGGACATTGACTGACAGATAGCTGATCTTATAACAAGTAATTCACAATTATAAAACTAAACGCATGTGGAGCTGCGGGCAACAGCTAGTAAAATTTATATACAATAAAAACGACCAAGCAGAAATTACAAAATTATTTTTTTTTGGTAACCCGTCACAATCTGAGACTCAATTAAGTACATATTAGAATGTTTTAGTTTGTACCCAGGTCGTGTTTTCTATTCTTTGGAAACTAAAATCAAATAGTTACCGTAAAAGAGGAAAGAGCACTTTCCTTTGCTTACTTGCTACGTTGCTACAGCGCGGCGCGGCTGACACTTTGCAAACCTCAACTTTATAGTAAATCTAAGAAATTATATTAATTTTCCACGATATTGCACAAGATCACAATGCGACTTTTAATAATCATAATACCATTATTGGTTCTAGTGCAACTTAAGTTTCTAGATTAAATACAAACATTAAAATTTAAAAATGCCTGTTTGAAGCACTCTTTCAAAGCACGAGTTGTTTCAATGGAAACATCACGCCAATAACAAACCAATTCGCAGCGGCCTACTGCCGTAGCTACACCCCGTATGACTGGCTAATTACAGGAAGTGTGAAAATGATAGTATAGAATTATATAATGCTTGCGTAAATAGGTACAATTGTTCGTACAAATAGCTATATAAGATAGTAGAGACGTCAACGGAAACGGATACGCTACTCTCTTCTTCTTTATTTTTTGGCTCCGTCACGGTTTGTGCACTAGCCAGCGTCAAGTAACAAGATTTTGCCAAGTAAGTGTCTTGTGATAATTATAATGTTCTAACAAGATGGTGGTATCCTTGTTAGAACTTTCCATGGAGTTTTGGTGGCATCTCAGAATGCATGCTCCGTGGTATTATTTCCCATCCACTTCATTTGTGCATAATAACCGAACTATATTACGTAAAACACCACCAATATTACAAAATATAGAGTCTAATAACACAAGATTATGAATAAAATATAAAAACCACTACATGACAGACTAAGATCCCGCCAAAAACTCCCACTACGCTACTCTCAATATTAAGATTTTAATAACGGTCAAGTAGTTAAATAATTATTCAACTCATAGATTATAAATGAAATATGAAATGATTGGTGATGTTTATATTCTATCGCCGTCTCGAGGAGTCCCATGTTTTGTATCATCTGTGAGCGTAAACGTATAATGAAAATTAATATAAAAACATATTATTTTATTAAATCTTACTCAGCACTATTTTAATCCGATATGCAAGATACTGTAAAACTTGTATGAATATTTTTGTAATCAAAAATAAATGATTGCGCAAATTTTTATGTCGGTAGTCACTTAGAAAATTGAATTCATGATGTACACTGAATTAAGGTAACATCGTACCCTTATTATTTGTAACGACCTTATAATAATTTAATGTGGTGTAGATAAAAAAATTGTTATCTGATTAGTAATTAGAATGTAAAAATATTTCACGAAGTCAAAACATTACGGGCAGCTTTCATGTTTCTTTCGTAACATGAGTTTTATTTACATAGCTGTTATATGTTACTATAGTAATGATCACCTTTGAAATAACATTGCTGAAAAAAAAATCGCAACTACGCCATTTATTAAAATATCAATTACTATTTTTTGTTTTTTTGTTGTGTTTGTTCTTAGAAGTTATTAAAATTTTCATACTTACGAAGAACAGACACTCATTACTACCATATTTATATAATACCATGACATAGTCGTCAATAGAAGCTCGTAATGCAAAAACCAACAGTGTTATCTGAATAAAATCAGATGTATGTACAAGTAAATGTGTACTGATGTATTTAGTAACGTATTTAATGTAGCGGAATATCTTAATTATGCGATTACACCTATATTTAATATCTCAGTTTTATCAGAAACAACGTATTGTAATCGGCAAACGGCAAAAATATGTAACAATTATTATATATCTACAGAAATTTCTTGAATGTTTTATAAATGATACATTTATTATATGATCATTTACTAATTACGACGCGAGTCAACCATAATATGACTAATTATATGATATACACTTCTGAAGTTGGGAGACTTAATTTGCAATTAAATTGCAAGTTGAATAAATATACCTATTGGGTCATGGAAGGAGATTTGAACGTCTCCGCGGTTTCACACGCGTCGTTTATACAGTAATTATTTTCAGTTCTTTATTTTATGCCTATACTAGCAGGCCCGACAGACGTTGTCGCGCCCTGATATAAAAAAAATATATACTTATGTGCATGAAACGCTTAAGGCGGCTTGACTTTTTTCCTCTTTTTTTTACAATTATCATTAAAAAAACCGTGATAAATTATATACCTAAACCTTCCCCGTGAATTACTCTATCTACTGGTGAAGACCGCATTACAATCCGTTCAGTAATTTTTGAGTTTATCGCAAACATCCAGACAGACGCGGCGGACGACTTTGTTTTAAAATATGTATATTGATATAAGAGATTAACTGAGTGACAGAAAAATGTCGGATTTCATATAAACTTTCTTCCCCGTTTTCACCAACTTTAGGGGTTGAATTTTCAGAAATCCTTCCTTAATGCTTACATACAGTGTAAAAGGAACGAGCACACAAAATTTCACGGTCCTAGCCCCCAGTAGCTTTGGCTGTACGTCGATATATCAACCATTCAATCAAACATTCTTTTATATATTCAGATAGACAGATACGAAAACGTTAAATATTATTGAATAATATTGAAAATCTTCAATATAGTGAGCAGATAAATTATTATTTAATAAAATATGAGATTAGATAAAGCATCCGCCCTTAACCCTTCTTGACACGTAATCGTCTGTATTCAAGTTCTCACCAGTGTTTGTTTATTAAGGGTCACGGCAGCGTCCTTGCCACCTCGAGTAAACGACTGCCACCAGTTTTTTAATTATTTCATTTTTAGACGCTTTTGAGCATTTTGCTCATGTCTGCTTCATCGTAGCCTCACATTAATATGTATACGTACTTAATGTTTATCTATTCAATCTATCGATGCATTAAGGCTAAAGATATCCACTGTTAAACATAGTCTTCAATCCTAAAGGCTGCCACAATGACTGATCTTTCACTACTCGCAACTAACGGGTTCCCGTATCATGTACCAGGTCGTTTATTCATCCTGTACCGGGTCTGCCCACTCTCAGTCTATCTGTGATACCTTCACCTTATGCGCTTTCTGCCTACAGAATTTCAGGCCTTAGTTGTTGCAAACTTCAAGAGTAGATCTTTTCATTACTCTTTCAATAATCTTGAGCTTTCTTATCCCCTACGGATGATGCCATTTTTTAATAACAAGATACAATTGATTAGAACAATCTCTCCTCATATAAGATAGATATTAAGCATACCAAATCGACGTCTAACTTGTTCAAACCAGAAAGGCAGCCATTTATCTATACATAAATATTCGGAGATAAAACAGTTCAGTACTTACAACAATTCATATGTCGTGTTATTTACGGGAAATATTATAAAGTATGTAGTTATTCCAGTTACGAGTATTTGATTTTTTTTGTTCATCGAACAGGCGAATACTTGAAAAGAATGGTTCGGCAGTGGACGCGGCCATAGCGACCTTGTTCTGCGAGGGTATAGGATGCGCACAATGTATGGGTCTAGGCGGCGGGTTCCTCGCGACGGTGTACGACGCGAGCACGGGTCAGGTTCGAGTGCTGAACGCTCGGGAACGGGCACCGGCCGCCACTCACGAGAACATGTACGAGAACGCGTCCTCGACCGTCGGCGGACTCGCGATCGCCGTACCGGGCGAATTGCGAGGATACGGCGCCCTCTATCAGGCATACGGACGCCTGCCGTGGCGGGAATTGGTACAGCCAACGGCGGACTTATGCCGCACAGGGCACCGCGTCAACAACTACATGGCCAGAGTACTCCAAACGCACAGCGACAGAATCCTGGCCGAACCATCCATGAGGTGAGTTGCTTACAATACATTTTTCCATCTCTTATAAAATCCGCTGCATACAAGTATGTGTTATCAATCCTACCTATGTTATTACATATTTTTGACTATGCTTCAATTAAATATTATGTGCTTCTAAGGGAAGTATACGTGAACGAGGCGACTGGCAAGGTATGGAACGAAGGAGATATAATAACAGAGCCGACCCTGGCCCGCACACTGGACATAATCGCCGAAGAGGGCCCAGAGGCGATTCACAACGGCTCGCTAACGGCGCGGCTCGTACAAGACATCCAGGGATTCGGAGGCATTATAACAGAAGAGGACCTCAAGTATTACAGGTAAATTATACCTTAAATGAATTATAGAATTATATTTTCTCTCTGTATACAACACATAATTAAAATCGATAAAAAAAAAAATTCAAACGACTTTTTTACAATTTCTAAGAGTATTATTATATTAGTTACTCTAACAGTTTTGGAATCACGCACACTCCCCATGTTCATAATTTCATACAAGTATAAATGTGTCCTTGGAGTACGCTTCTTATATATTATTTATTATTCTCTTTAAATATGAGCATATTTTATAATTTATAAAACGATAATTAAATGTTGATTTGGCGGTTAATTTAATTTATAAAGATAACACTTTTTTTTTACAATAAATAAGAGTATTTTCGACAATTCTTATACTCGAACAATTTAGAAATAGCTTATATTAACCTGTACACCTAGAAATATGTAGGAAAAATCTCAGAAATAGATAGAGATTAGGTATATAACATTTTAGTCTACTTTAAATAATTTTTTTGAGGTTTTTGAAAATATTCGTACAAAAAATTTCATCGCAATCGATTAACTCACAATTTCTTAAAGTATTTTTATCAATTCTAATATTAACTGAGGAACAATACACAAGCTTCCCGTGTTCAATATTTTATTAAAATCGGTAAAACGATGTTTAGTTAAATCCAGACACGCAGACAGATATGACAGACATCTATTAAAGAGTTGATGTCGAATTAAGGTCATGTGTTTACTCCTTTTTTTTTATTAACGTGGGGAAATCCATTATGGATACCCATCCTCCCGGGGGAAAGAATGGGTATGTCCGACTCACACGGACTAAAGCCCCACGGTGTACCGGCCACCGCTTTAAGTTGGGGCGGCATGGGACCGTGCTGAGCTATCACCTTGCCGCCCCCAGCGGTCAGCCCGGCGAAAGATGGCCGCCGGGCTCCGTCCTATAGGGAGGTACACTGAGTACACGACCAGCTACCTCCCCTCGTCAGCCGAACCTGTGCAATGAGGAGATGGGCTCCCCGGCCAATCGCCGCCCCCTTCCACCGGCCCTCCTTTGGCATGGCCGCAACCACGCTCGGCAGCGACAGATTACCTCCCACCACCGCAGCCAGAGTGTGGCGCTGCACCTCCCACGCAGCACACTCAGACAGTGTGCTGCGCGGTGTCCTTCTCAGCACCGCACTCGTGGTATGCGGCGGTCGGCTCCCTGCGCGCGATCTGGTGCAGGTACCAACCAAAACAGCCATTACTCCTGGGCCAAGGTACATTAATACGAGAGAAGCTGCCGGTAAAAGCTAGTTTTATCCATAAATCAGCTATTTATTACAGGACATTATTTAAAAAAAAACACGTGTTAAGCTGAGAGCTAGTTTTTCATAAATAAATAAAGAAACGGTATAAAAATTATCTATTAAAATTATCTGCTTGTTAATTTAAAACTGACGTCAAGTTTCTGAATTATCGTATTCTTATCATTTTTTGCTATGACACTGACATTGTGCTTTTTCATAATGACTGGCTCACGGACCACTCTGGCTAATCCATTTTTGGTCGCATTGTAGAACACTTGTTTACTAAATTGTAATATTTATTTTTCACACTATTAATCAATAAGAAATCGAGTCGTCACTGACATATTATATTTTGACAATTACACAACATGTCATTTTATTTGCAGTTATTTTTAATATTCTATATTACTGTAATGGTTCATTGCATCATATTTTGATTTATTCGACAATGAGTACTCCGAAAGATACCTAGTCCATTGAAAAGTTACATTTGGGGTTGCGTTTTTTAGAGGACGCAATTTTATTTTTTTGATGTGTAGGGGGGGTCAGTGTAAAGCTAAAATAAAGTTTGTGGGGTCGCCACCCTTGCCCCACGGCCGCAATCTTGAAAATAGGGGTTGAAATGGTTATTACGATATATCTCTTAAACTATTTATCTGATAAAAAAAATTAGTCAACATTTTTTGTTGCTAATTTAATTCTCTACAACTTTGGTTCAGTATCTTTTTGTCGTAGAATTATAAATAAAAAAGTTATAAGCGAAAATGTTCAGAAATTCGAGAAAAAATTTATATTTTTCGATATAACTTTTTTTTTATCATTTTACGAAAAAATGATATCAGACCATTTTTGTAGGTCGTTTTTTAAGGAATAACTTTTATACGCAACATTTTTTAATTAAGTTAATAGCTAAGGTTTACAGCGCTCCGAAGTGAGTATTATTTTTCAGTACTCTTAACTATACATATATTATACGTGTGTACTATAATAATTTTTTTAATTATTAATTTTGCAATATTATTAATAATTAATTACTGGCTCTTTTCCACACCATTACAGAATTTTACAATTATTGATTTTTAAAATAATTTTAAAACTTGCTGTTTCTTCATGCTTTTTCAGGATGTGACATAACTTCAGCTCCTTACAATATCGGTAAAATGAAATTTGTCAATTTTAGAATCTCAGGGGGTGCTGGAGGTTTAGAGGTCTGCACTGGCATCAATAATTTTCCACATTTTTTCCAACCCCAGTCTTCAGGATCATTATTATTACCAAGCCACGACTGGACCTGAGGTAGACTCGGAAAGTATGAAAGCGAACTGTTTCTTGTGTTGGAGGAAGATAAGTTAAATGTACTTTTTGTCATTGCCTTGGCGAATTGTTTGTATCTTAGGCTGTCAAGAGAATTATCATCTTTATTGCCACCGTATAAAAATAAAAAAACGTTCACCAATTACAGTGAACAAAGCAGGGTCAACTTTCTTGTTGAGAAACAAAGCCGTTCCACTTGCAAACTCTATAAGTTTTTCCAGGGTTTTCACAAATTTCATTTTACCGATATTGTAAGGAGCTGAAGTTGTGTCACATCCTGAAAAAGCATGAAGAAACAGCAAGTTTTAAAATTATTTTAAAAATCAATCATTGTAAAATTTTGTAATGGAGTGGAAAAGAGTCAATAATGAATTATTCATAATATTGCAAAATTAATAATTAAAAAAATTATAATAACAAAATAAAAAAAAAGAAAATAACTGATGATACATTATTAGTACACACGTATAATATATGTATAGTTAAGAGTACTGAAAAATAATACTCACTTCGGAGCGCTGTAAAACCTTAGCTATTGACTTAATTAAAAAATGTTGCTTATAAAAGTTCTTCCTTAAAAAACGATCTACAAAAATGCTCATATATCATTTTTTCGTAAAATGATAAAAAAAAGTTAAATCGAAAAATATAAATTTTTTCTCGAATTTCTGAACATTTTCGCATATACTTTTTTATTTATAATTCAACGACAAAAAAATACTGGACCAAAGTTGTAGAGAATTAAATTTGCAACAAAAAATGTTGACAATTTTTTTTTATCAGATAAATAGTTTAAGAGATAAATCGTAATAACCATTTCAACCCCTATTTTCAAGATGGCGGCCGTGGGACAAGGGTGGCGACCCCACAAACTTGATTTTAGCTTTACACTGACCCCCCCTACACATCAAAAAAATAAAATTGCGTCCTCTAAAAAACGCAAGGTAAGGCCTAAAAAATGTAACATTTCAATGGACTAACCGACTTTTTTCATTCAAGCCAATATACACCGATTCACTTGATACAAAATCTTAGAGCCGAGCAGGCGAGTTATGTTATAACAGTCGCCAACGTTGGACAAAAACCATGATACTACAAAATAGTCCCAAAGAGGGTTGATGACAGGCGCGCGCGGCCTGTCGTAAAAATTAAACAAAATCATACATAACAACATGCCAAATATGTTGCGCTAACCTTACTTAATTGGGATAAGGGTAAGAAGACACAGTATTAAATTATATTATAAAATCATCAAGTATTAAGCTGAAATGTTCCAGTGCCTGATTATAAGCCCACCTGGCTAACTCCTCAAGGTGAAAATCTGTCATCAAGCAGCACGGTAGCTGCACTCTAAACGTACTCCTTCCAGGTTTAGCATGTTTACCATCTTAGTACCACGTCGTCATTTAACATAGAATGAGGTTGAGGTCAAACGCTATGTACATATAAGGTATTTTAAAAATCTAGCTGGTCTTCATGAAAACGGTTTACTCATATCATCGGAACTTCATGTGTATATAGGCCAATTAACACCCCTAAATGTTAACCTTTATAAATAGTTTCAATAATTACCTCTGTAAAGATAAATCCTCTCTAGCACTTAGGGAGAAGCATAATTATATGTTGCTTTAACAATATGCTGAAGAGTCCTCTATCTTCCTGTAAAAGTCTCATCAAAATCTTTTCTGTTATTCCCGGGTCTAGCTCGGATAAAATCAGAAATTTCGATTTTGTAACATATATATAGATTATACAATAAGTTTAAGTTTATTAGAGTTTAAGAAGTTAGATGTATGTTTTTTTGCCGTGAAGATGTGGAGGAAGCGGTATGGTGCGCATATGTAGGCGATGGGAAATAAACGGATAACATTGTACACATATAAATTGTGTAAGGAAAATAACTTATACTTTCAGTTTTTTTAACATTTTTTTTTTTGCTTTGAAACATATTTTAAAGATAACAAACAACGCATAAGAAGTCGTGAATATGTGCTATTAATTAAAAATCTTACTTATCAATCAAAAATAAAACCAGCAACCTCTCAGCTCAGTAGTAGGAGGAAAAACCTAGTAAAACAAGTAACACAACAACAGTTGTGTGACCTCAAGATGATTAGAAACCTCTTCAGTTAGCTTGATTTATTTTTTACCAAATAGTCCTCTGGCATGTGATCAGACCTTTTATATTGGTTAAATGCGCAATGGCGGTGTTTTTTTTATATCGTATAACAAGTTTTATTAGAACGGCATAATAATAGCTTAGCATTATAAACGATTCAATTATTGAAGGACACGTTCAAACGAACGAAGGTATATGGGTACTTTCGCATTTATACGAGTATATTGTACAGAAAATATTGTACTAGTTATATACATATAAGTAATGGATCATGATATAAAATATTTTTGAAATAAAAAATGTTAATATCAATATGCAACTAAATATAAATGACAATTAATCGCCGACTGTATAGACAGAAAATAGTAGAGAGTGATGTAGAAAAACATTGGCATAATTGACTATTGAAACATTCGGTTGGCATTTTATTTGTAGTCCGGTGAAACTGTAGAGGCCTTCCCAAGTCAACAGTGTAGTCAGTTCGAAAAAAAAATCGACAATCGTTGCCGTCGTTCTGCGAAATATAGACTTTATTCTTTGTCTGTCATTCCGTTGATTGGTTGCAACTTCGATGTCGAAATTGAAGTAACATTGTAAACTAGAATTTATTACGTTCATACATGGTAATGATTTTAATACCATGGTGAATAGCACGTATACCGTCTATGTTTAGAGGTATGATCTAAGAATATTTAATATTGTATCTTGCTTTTTTTGGTTTGAATTGAAAACGGATTATATTTTTAATTATTTGTATATAAGTAGGCCATTCTTTTTCTTTTTCGAACTGACTACACTGTTAGCCACCAGGCCGCTACAGTTTCACCGGACTACTAAGGAGAGCGATTAAAGGATTATTTTTGAAGGTAGTAGAGCTACGCTGAAGCTATTACTGGTTTCAGCATGAATGGGTCGGCTCGCCCGGGGTAGTACCACCCTCTCACAGAAAACCGACGTGAAGTAACAGTGGTTACACTGTTGCGTTTCGTTCGGTCAGTGAGAGCGCCGGAGGCCCACATATTTAAAAGGCCGGCAACGCACTTGCGACACCCCTGGTGTTGCTAGTGTCTATGGACGGCGGTGATCACTTACCATCACCCACCTGTTCGTTTGCCCCCTATAATATAAAAAAAAAAAAGATTAAGGCACTCACCCGACTTTATAGGCAACCAGCACAAGGGCGTACGGTGCGCCTCGGCTTGAACTGCCGAATATCCCGATCTAACTAAGCTAAACTAAGCTAAGTTATCTATCTCATACATATATGAATTCATGAAATATATATGTGTAAAACATGTATGTTTTACGAATACATACAATTATTTTGTATTTGACTGCTAAGTTAATCTAAACTAACACACTTCGAGAAAAGGATTTAAAAATAAACCCAACCACTATGTGTACCTACTACGTGCAAGTGTGTGGGGTGATCTGTGTATATGTGAAACTAGTGTGACTCACTGTATTCGCGCGTGTAACATACTCGAGAATCACAAACCTAGGCTCGATCTGCTACCAGAGACAACGCGACGTGTCTGCGGTATAGTATCATCACCCCCACTCACGGCGGGGATAAGTAGGCTATGATAAATAGTTTAGTACTTTGTTACCTCTGTTTAACGATCTATTTTCTTTATATATTTTTTGTTTAGAAGCTATTAACAAACTGTAGTGTTATTAATAAATAGTTCATTTTTTCCATACCACCGACTAGTCGAAGCATTTATTTATTCTAAATCTTTATGTGTCATACGTCACGCTCCTTGCGCCTACAGTCTGCAATGTTTTGGTACAAATACAATACGTGTTTTACTATTAAAAAAAATTAAAAAGAAGTATAGAATAAGATAATAAGAAAAAACTCTATACCCCTTATTATAATGGATTTCGACTATACTCTTAATACCCAACTTCATAGAACAGTGTGTCGATATTTTTTCTTTTACATAATTGTACTTTTATTATGTATTTTTTCGTCCCACAGTGTGCTGGATACAATACAAATTGTTTTGTATCTTATACACTTTAAACTCCGCCTCCGTCCTTCCTACACACTTATGTAGGTTACATAGATATTAAGCAGCTAAATCTCTCGCCCCAAGGCCGCAGCCTATTTACAAATTTGACACTGATAGCAAGTAGAATTATGCGAACCATATTTTTTAATTACTACCAGGAAGTATTTAATAAGTATGTTAATAAATCTATAGTTATTTATTAAATAATAACTACATTTATTTGTACTATTATTACTAAGCCAAATTTAATTAGAACCTGCCCAGTCGTTAAGCGTCATTAAAACATGCAAACAAACATACTTTCGCATTTATAATATAGATTACTCACAAGAGTTATACTTTATAAATATCGTTGACTCGATCACCTGGATAATTATTTTATCTTCTAGTGTATATTTATTAGGGTAGTCCAAAATATAACCAATATTTTATTTTCGAGTCTCTTACGAAAATATGTTAGTTTATCAAAAAGATCTAAAAGAACTTTAAAAGGTCGCTCAACATTTAAAAAAATTTCCAAACTCGTCGAAAATCTTTTCTTTTTCTCGTTTATTCACTATTTTCTACCATAAAAATGATAAGGATCCTGAAATTTTCAAATTTATATTATAATATTGTTATAATGTTATTTTTTTATATTTCAGGCCGGAATGGCAAGAGCCTATCGCAGTACCATTAACAGACACGCACACGCTCTACTCAGTACCGCTCCCGGGGTCCGGGTCGGTTCTCGCGTTCATACTGAACATGCTACGGGACTGGATCGGCGACGGAACCGACGCACCAGTAGCGTCCAACTTATATTGGCATCGCATCGTCGAGACATTCAAATACGCGTACGCAAAGCGAACCGGCCTCGGAGACCCTTCACGTTATGACCTGCCATATGATATCCGTGAAGTAAGTACAGAGAATATAATACTATTTTATGGTAAAGATATATTCCCTTCTAGTAATCATTATTTAATGTAAATATCATAACCACAGTGGAGCATCACATTAACCTCTGGGCTGTCCAATACCATAAGGATTTAAGTTCCACACAAACAAATTTAGACATAACGAGGCACAGGTCAACAAACTGTTGGCAGCAGAAGCTAAAAAAAAATCTGATTTATTAAAAACTTTAAAAAATAACAAATTACGTAGGTATTATAAAATTATAATATTTATTTTAAATGTATTTTTGAATTATTTTTTCATTTATACCAACTTTTTTTAAGAAAATGTACAATATACAATGTCGTGAAATAAAAAAAAAATAAATAAAAACATAATCCTCCATTTTGAGATTTGGGTCTTAAAAAATCAGCCGTGGGGTTAAACAGCTCCAAAACTATTCATTAAATTATGAAGACTTAATCTTTGCTATGAATCCTTACTTCTAAGAGTAAACATTTCTGATTCACTATAATCACCGGGCAGCCACCATCCACATGAATATTTTATAAACATTGTTATGCTGAATATGCCGAGTAATATTGATTGTGATTATATTTTATAAGGTAAAGTATACGTGTAGCATTAATAATATTTTTTTAACGGACTGCACAAAAGGAAGGTAACGTTTTTTAAGAGCGTGTATGTATGTTCATTTTATTAGCGCTCTCTGTATCCTAAGGGTTTCTTTTGCAGTTGGAGCGCAATCTTTCAAACCCTGCTTGGGCTGCTACTTATCGGGATCGGGTAAATGACTCTCAGACATACAATGATTGGCGACACTACGACGCCTTGTTCCAAGGAGCGGATGATCACGGCACTGCTCATGTTGTTGTAATCGCACCCGACGGCAGTGTTGTCTCAGCTACGAGCACCATCAATTATATGTTAGTTATACATTTCTTTAATTTTTATAATTTCATATACAAACTTGGGACGATATGCTGTACCATCGTGCGTTGTGATGTCCAATTACATACGTACATTCAAATTATTACTTTAATGCAATTTGCTTTTTTCCAATCTTGTTGTCAATCGACATGAAAAATTAAAAAAGAAAATGACACCCACGTTTTTCACACATATTTAAATTATTTATAGCTCTAAGCATTTGGCCACAATCTCACATGATGTTAAGAAACGATATGACTCAAGGCAGTTGAAGTGGCTCTCAAGTTAACTAACAGAGGTGTTTGACGATAAATTATCGACTTGTGAGTGGTAGCTAACCAGACGTCCATTACAAGAAATTATGTCACCATTCAACGTTTAATTTACAGCTGGGGATCCCAAAGACGTTCACGAAGCTTAGGTTTTATGCTGAATAATGAGATGGACGACTTCGCGATACCAAACCGAGAATCGGCGTACGGCTTACCTCCTTCACCGGCTAATATGTTGGCTCCCGGTCTTCAACCACTCAGCTCTATGGTTCCTAGCGTCGTGGTATCGAACACCGGCTCTGTTGATTTAGTGCTTGGTGCGGCCGGCGGTACTAAGATCACTACGCAAGTGGCACTGGTACTTTTTATTTTAACTATTACCAAGTAATTGTAGTTCCATTGTAGAGGTGTCCGAATTACATTCAAATCACATAGTATACTGGTATAGGATTCAACTGTGAATTTAATATTCGTACTATAGAAATGATTTACGCTCTTCGAAAAGAATTTTTTTTTCCTATTACCTGTACTTTTTGAACAATTTGTTTTATTCCCCAATGAATATCAATATAGAATATTTATCATTCGACTATAATTAGATGATTTAAATTGTTAGAATTGTCTGAATTAATTTAATAGCTCGAATTATTCGAATCGAGAGTAGACAAAGAATTCGAATATTCGCATACACCTAATCCGTTGTTAACAGCTGCTCGGCCATTTGCATTTAATCAGTTTCCTTCATTGAATGGTTGATTCTCCTGAGTGTTACCTATGTACGCACCTCTGAGTAGTTATAAAATGCAACATACCATGTTGTTCTTCTCTACGTAATGAAATTTTGAAACCATTGTGGGAAAAATAATGTGTAGGTACATTTAACCGTCTTTAAAAATAGAACACTTCTATTTGGACCTTGTTTTATTGTATATATGCGATTTTTTTAAAAGCTGCACAAATGATTTTTATTGGAAACAAAGGCTTTATTACACGTCATTTGAAAGCATCATCTTTATATACAGATTTATATCTACACTTAATATTATAATACATAGCTCAAGAGATTGTTTTGTAGTTTGTTTAAACGTATCCAATATCTGGAAGTACCAATCAGTTTTAAATAAATATTTTTGCATTTTATAGTCTACTAACTTTTACTCGCGGCTTCGCCCGTATTAATATAGATTTGATCTATTCGGGAAGAATACATTTTTTCTGGCTGAAAGGTACCCTATGTCGTTTTATATACCCCTGACTATGTGCATGCAAAATTTCTCGATAATTTGTTAAGTAGTTAAGGCGTGAAAGTAGAACAAACAAGCAAACCCACATAAAATATTAATAAGGATTTATGCCCGATGATGTATTCTATATGCTAATATATTTGTAATGTCACTTTATAGATGACACGACACGTGGTTCTAGAAGGAAATACCCTTCCAGACGTCATGCAACGTCCGCGATTACATCATCAACTAATTCCTATGGAAGTTCAACATGAGTCCGATTTTGATCCGGTAAGTGTAATTAATGTGCGCGGCAAAGTGCTAGTGTCAGGCTGTTGAGAAATAACAGAACTGTGAAAGTCATTGTTGACATATAAGTCACCTATATGTAGAATAAATAGAAATAGGAATAAATTATAACACACCTTTGTTAGGTCGCGTTATTATTGTTTTAATGAATTGTACACTCGAAAGGTGATTTTTTATACATTTCGAATTGAATTTAATATACTGAAATGTTTTATCTTCGTCAAGTTACATATAAATTTTTATGATCCATAGATGACAGTTCTCAGGATTGGTATACCGTGAATAAATTAAATGCATATGTATAAACTGTTAAGTATTTCGCGACTTCCGACTTGATCAGAGTAGTGTGGGAGTTGAGGAAATTACAGAAAAGAGAAGAAGAAGACCATTGACCGTATTTTTTTTTATCAACAGGCCGTTGTTGATTCTCTCCAACTCAAAGGGCACAGGACGACAGAACTGGGTCCGACTGCAGGCTTTGCGGCCATGAACGCCGCCGCCCGCGAACCCTCCGGCTACATTGTACCTCAAACAGATCACAGACGCGTCGGGAGTATCGACGGATTTTAATGTAATGCTACCAAAACAATATTAAATTAATATAGTAATGTTTTAGTCAAGTTTGTTTTTAGATGCTCGGTTATTATCAATTTCAAACCACTTTAGAATTTCTCTCGCACACAAATTCGACCTAGTTTCTTTTTTCAAAACTTTGCTAACTTTTGATTACATTCTTGGCTTTAAGAAATGTGAATTGTTTTAAAATTATGTAAATTAAGCGGCGAGAATTTCTAATACACGGTTGTAGGTGTTGAAAATTGTTAACCTTTAAATTCTCATAGTGCAATCTTTGAATATGTTGCATAGTCTCTATGCACACGTATATATGGCCATAGGCATTAAACGTGTTACAATAACAAAGAATGTGTCAATAATTATTGTTACCAATACTTTGTTAAATATACCTTAAATAATACCTTATTATACATTTTATTTCAAATAAAATTTGCCTTATTATTATATAAAATATGTCGTTATAACAATTTAAAAAGCAATATGAAATTTATATACGTCTATTTTATAAGCTACTGGTATATGTACTTCATTACGATGTCAAATAATATTGTTTACTTTATATTAATTTGATATTTAGTTTGATTCCGTTTTTTTTATGTAAATAATAATCCTAAATTAGGGTAAATGCATTTTTAAGCTACGTTCGTCACTTGATTGTTGTATGTGCCAACCAAGGGCGTAACGACGTTGAGGTAATGGAGGACACTTGTTCTACCCTTGTAGCTATAATAAATTTTTATTTATCTCCCTATCCTCGCACTCTCTCCTCCCTTACAGCAAATCCTGGATACGCCCTTGATGTTGACCAAGTATACGTGTATTTCGGATTAAGACCTTAAATCAATTGTGATCTAATTTTAATTTAAATCTATAGATTTGATTGTAAATGTTATTTTATTATATACGTGTACTCGTATTTTTAAAATTGTTGAGATTTTATATTGTTGTTGTTAATAAATGGTATTACAACCATTACGAATGTGTGTGTAATTTACACTAAAATGTCTATAACATTTCTCTTTTAAGACTTAATGACATACAACGCACATCTTTACTGGTGGGTCTAGAAGCATGAAATTTTGGTCAGGAATTCCTTATAATAGTAATCGCTTAGTTTTCTTTTTTTTCTGACTGACCTTCACTGTTGGCTTCGTAAGGCCTCTACAGTTCCACCGGTCTACTAATCCCTTAGTTGTCGAAATACGACCATAACTAATTAATTTTTCAAATTACAATATTAAGAGAAAAAACAATTATTTCCGTTATTCCCGAGTACCATATATAAAAAAACAAGACGGTGAATATAAGTTAAAATATTTTTTGAGTTTTCAAGTGTCTGGTAAAAGTTACCGGCAACGGAAAGTGTCTGGCAATATGGATAGTTAATTTTTGACAATAATTTCCAAAAACATACGCTAAAACTCAGCATTGAGAATTTAAGAAAAGTGAGTACCATATTATCTGCCTTTAGTACCACCTAACCAATGGCCGCCGGGCCAAGCTAGTATACATACATTCAAAGTACATACTAATACTACTTTATGCCATACATTTTATTTCTAAGAATATAAGTAACGTCTGAGGGCCGGGAATATTACATTCCATCAAAGTTCCAAATTGGAAAACAGCACAATCACGCGGTAACAAGTGACATCACATACATAGTCTCTTGACGTCCTTCCAGCGACATACAACCACCATCTCTGGCAAAGCTTAAGAAATAAACTAGCTAAATAACGTAATAAAAAGTAATTATTAATTTTGTTACTAATATTGAACGTTTTTGTGAGGTTTCATTGCTTTTAAGAAAGTAATTAAATAGGCACAAGGTGTGAATAAAATACGAATATTTATAATTTTTTTATATATATCACCAAAAGGTTAACACATGGTTAAAAATGTAACATTATTTCCAATTTCATATACAAGTTTAAAAGTTATAACTTGATGATCCCAAATTTCGTCATCTAAAAACTGCAAGAAAACTTCATAGGTACATGAAGTCGGGTGGCGGGCACCAGGGTTGTTGACCGGCTGAAAGGTCTCTTGCTTATGAGCAAAAGATGTCATAGCCAACCACTCAAACTCCAAGTCTCTAAGAGTTGTTACCGCCAAACAACTCATCAGACACATCTGACTCAACATCTCAACTCAATAGACTCATTGTCACACACTCTGACGTTCCGCCTGTTTGTGCTCATCAGTGTCGCATACCGGCATAACTCTATCAAAATTTCGGCACCCTCTTACTCCCATTTCCAGCTGCTTCACTGCAATAGGGATTTTGGTCCCCACTAGCCGCCTCCTCCCGCTCTTCTTAATAAAAGAAAAACTTAAAGATATGTGAGTATTGTTTTTTATTTTATGAATAAGCATTATTATGATTTCAGTAGTATAGGTTAACCATAATCTCAATCTTTATATAGGTATGATAGATTAGATAGACAGATATTAGAGAAAACCCTACCAACTTGCTATAGCTTTATCATGAAGTTTTCTATCACCAAAAGTTCTAGTTCATACGTAAGGACTCGAACCAAAGGTGATCAACGCAACCACATGAATCATTAAGCCATCAGAAAAACAAAACTATTATGTGAAATTGTATTGAAGTGAATGCATAATATAAAAAACAATTCTTACATGTCACACAGTCCATTTGTAGATGTGGGCGGGGTGTGCGGGGTGGGTGGGATGGCAGTGTGAGACACTGCAACGTACTTCCAGATCTGTAACATAATAGATATATATGAAGTTTCATTTTTCAACTAGTAATGCGACTATAATATATATAATATACTCACAAACGGTGTAATACACCAGACTTGTCCAATTTCCGAATTGGCAAATCATCCATATTTATATACAACAATAAGGTACATGTTACATAAGTCTATGTATGAAAAATTGTATGTTTGAGTATCCAAAGTGTATACTTTTGTTGTTAATCAAGTAAAGAGGTATTTATTGTGTATATGGAGATTACATGTGTAAAACATACTAACCCTCTCCTCATTCAAAGACTCCTCCCATTCTTGGCAACTCATATAGCTCTGACTATCCTCGAACACGTCAACGAACTCCGTTAAGCTGGAAGCGGATGAGCCAAAATAATCTAAGATTCCTATAAACATTAATTATGATTTTATCTTTTATTGCAATAAAATTTATAACAATAAAAATCTCTAAATGAATCGTATAATATATGACGTTATGGCTTGCCGTAACTATAATAATAGAATAAATACAAACAATTTTATCGAAAGTACCCGGCAAACCATTCGTGTCAAATTACAAGCAATCGTAACAAAAAGAAATGTAAACAAATGTTTCTATATTATAAATATTTACATTAACGTGATACAAAACTGTTTCTATAAGTAATATTTTACTTAAAATCATACAGTCTCACATTTTAATTAGAAAAACTATATTTTATCACTTACTTTTATCCTCTGAAACACGCAAGCAATTACAAGTACGGAGTACCTAGGTGCAAATAAGGAGAAACATAATAACGTACGTAATAAAAACATTATACGTACATTACCATTTCGAACAAAAAAAACACAACAGCTAGCAAAAAAAAAACACAATGACTGGCGCAAATAAATAAACAATGGTGTCTTTGGACAGTCCAGGGGCTGTCCAAAAATCATAAAGATTAAAGTTCCATTTAAATGAATTTAAACCTCACGAGACAGGTCAACAGACTATTGGAACCAAAAGCTTAAAAAAACACCTAATCTATTAGTAAACTTTTAAAAATAACAAATAAAATTATAATTATTATGTAAAATGTATTTCAAATAATTTTTTCATTTGTACGAACTTTTTTTACTACATCATGAAATTTACAATGTATCGTACATCGTGACATTAAATAAAAATAAAAAAATTGACATTATGACTTCTAGGTCTTAGAAAATCCGGCGAAGAGTCAATTGACTAAAAACTTAGTTTTTTCTTTTCAGAGATTACTGCAAAATATGATTTTAGTTATAGGCTACAGCAATGATTAGTCATTATATTTCATTTAGGTACGAAATTTGATAAACCGTATTTATTCAGTACGGTGCGATTTTTATTTCAAGACGCGATTTTGGTTATAGCATTAATTCATCATTATATTTTGCTTCGCGATAATTTGATAAATCGCATTTATTCAATACGGTGCGAAATTTAGCAAAGACTTGTTTATGTTTATATTTTGTAATTGTTACCTAAAACGATAGTATATAATATCTCTGAAAACTTTGTGTAAATAGTATAAATATTGGATTCAGTATCTTAATCACATTGTAGATATAGTAAATATAAAAAGTTTTGATTATTCTGAGAATAAGTGATTATTTTTGTATGTGGGTAAATAGTTTGATTTCACGATTTCGGTGGTTGTTAATTGATATGATTAAACATTGAAGATTCAAAAATGTTGAAAGCTATAAATAATTCCATTTAGAAGGCGCAAAACTGCCGAGTGTCTTATTGAGTCGTTTTATTTGAAATAATATTTCACCAATCGTTAGTTTTAGTATCATGTTTCTCGCTAGTTTAACCCTCCAGTATACTATTCTAATCTATGGTTTAACCCGTGGCAACACTGTTGATTCCTATCCTCTGTTTAGAATTGGCGTTTGGCGCCAAGCGGATTGAAAGTTTTTGTTTTCCTCGTGATTTCATATTGTTGAAAGTATTCATTTATCTAAGATCAGTAATTTTATGGCGATAATTTATCATTACTGAAATTTTAAACACAAATATCTAAAAAAATCAAAATGACGTATCAACTATCAGAGGGTTCATTGGAGGTATGATTTTTTCAAATCTTACTAGATTCTCATTTATAATTTATTATTATCGTTAAAATGTACAAGACTCTTAGCGCTATATATAAAAGATGTATGCTCATACATGAAAGTAACATTTTATTAAATTATGAACGAGTTAGAACTTGCTGTAAGTATTCAGTTTATCGTATATTATATTTATACCCTCTAAAGGATAACAAAATAGTCAAATTTTCTTACAATAATCACATTAGTGTTTTTTATCTCAAATTCAATAACTGTGGACTTACTTCTATCACAAGAGGCAATTTACAACAAAGTTCATAAATTTACAAGGCTTCATGCAGGTTACAAAACCTAATTATTTTTAGATATTCAGAACACAGTATCTAATATTTTCCTGGTGCCTTCCTTTATATAATAACGATACACAAAATGTTACTTCTTGCATACACCCCATCAATTATTGAAAACTACAAAAATCATCTATTATTGGTGATCAATCTTCAATTCATAGTTATACATTTAGTAGAATACATACAAGACACTGAATTTGATTTGATGGGAAATAATGCCATGAAGTCTAGCTTACCACAAAAGCTCCCTGGAAAAATCTAACTAAATAGAGGGCCACTATTTTGCGAGTTAATTGAAATTATTCCAAGAAACTTGTAATATCACTACCTACTAGACACAGGTAGTAATAATCTACTAGAACGAACTAGAACTACTATATAGATATGTTAACAAATTCTGTTATAAATAAATATAAAGAGTGATGTATGCACTATTTCCCTTACTAACACTGAATTATATATACAAAACTATGTGTACAATAAAATAATGATATTTCAGTAATTTTAAAAAAACCCAAAACTACCCCACAATTTTATAAAATATAAATACTTGTTCACAAGGAAATACTATGACTACTAAAATAATTTAGAAAGTGTAATTATTTATAACAATACAGTTCTTGGAGTGCCTGCACCAGTATCAGCATTTAAAGATAAATATGTTTGATAAATAACTATACAAAACCTTGTATCAATTTTGCATGCATAACTTCTGTATATTTTACAATGATATATCTTTGTGAATTCATTTTCATTCATTTTGTCACTATTGATCTGTTTGAAGAAAATTAAGACGAGCATGGTTTACATTTACTCTGTACAACTATGTTAACTGCATGCCATTTAATAATTATATTAAGCATATAAAAATATACAAATTCAATTCTAATACATTTTATAGATGTGCATAATAATATTGATGTTTATTTTATTAGATAACCTTCTAACATTTTCAGATTATTATGAATGGAGGTCTTTATGATAAACCCATAATGCAAGTGTTAGGCAGCAAAAAGATCCAAGGTAGTGGTGCGAATGAGAGGTTCAGGCTTCTAGTGTCTGATGGCAAACATTACCACAGTTTTGCAATGCTGGCTACACAACTAAATGACAAGTTAATCACTGGAGAGTTGTCAGATAATTCTGTTGTACAAATTGATAGATTTGTCACATCCTTACTGAAAAATACTGGGAAAGGTGAAAAGTATGTGTTATCTATATTGATGATAATGTTTAACCTTTGGCAGTATACTTAATTAAAATTAGTCCTAAATCCTAAGTAATATTATAAAAGCAAAAGTGACTTTATTTGTTATGTTCTCATGCCTTAATTACTCGACCAATCATTATGAAATTTTGCATTCTCATTGTGTATAGAAAATGATGTAGGGGGATTCCCCATATCCTGAAAAAAGTGTACTGTTCCTGAGGGATAGAACAAATCTACATAAACATGAGTGAAGCCAAGAGCAAAAGCTAGCATATTATAGTTGTTTAAGTTTTAATAAATACTTTATAAAATGAGTGTAGTCCGGTGAAGCTGTAGAGGCATGTCAGGATAATAGCGTAATCAGTAAAAAAAAAATGATCAGTATCTAACTAAAAGTGTTTGAAAACAAATTTAAATCTTGTTCAAAGTAAACAATTATTCTTAATTCCTGTAACTTGTTTGAATAAAATACTATTATTGTTTAAATATATATTTTATATAATTTATAGGCGTGTCATGATTATTTTGGACATCACAATTATTGCACCCGGCAGTGAAGTAGGTAAAAAATTGGGTAATCCGCAAACATGGTCTGAAGAGGGTTCCGGCCCAGCTCCTGCACCGCCCGTTGTTCAGTCAGCACCCAAACCTAGTTTCACACCAGCTCCAGTGTCAAAACCAACACCAAACCTAATGAATTCCAATTTGAACTCGAGTGTAATCTCTTCGAAAGTCACACATCCTATAAACAGTTTGAGTCCATATCAAAATCAGTAAGTTTTTTTATTTAATATTTATTTTGAAATAATAACATAGTGCAATGCCACTAAATAAAATGTCAAACATCATAAATCAGTGTTCCTATTATTCAAAAGGAATACAGAGGAAGTATATATATATTAGAATAGAAATAGCAATAGGAGTAGTTATGGTTATATCCTACAAATTCCTAAGAATAATCAAATGTCATGAGTACTTTTGGAACTTTTGTCGAAAACAAGTGATATATCTAATGTTGCAGGGATATATTTTTTTTAAGCAGATGTGTTAGACTATGAAAATAAAATATATTCATTTATCTAAAATAAAATATAAGGTACATGATAATTCATATAGCGATGATGGCTCAGTTGGTAGTGTGTTCGGACACAGCGTCGAAGGACGTAGGTTCGAATCCAAACAACTGAGTCGGAGCTTTCAGTGAAGGAAAACACCGTGATGAAACCATAGCATGGTGGTAGGGCTTTTTCTAAGTCCGTCTGGCTAGTTGAAAATCTGTCGCCAAGCACCTGTTGGTATGTTCCGGCAGCTGCACTTGAGAGCCAGTCTTCTCTAGGTTTAGCGTGACTACCATCTTAGACCACATTGTCATTTAACATCAGATGAGATTATATATATATATATATTAAATATATATATATATATATATATATATATATATACTTTATGAATCCAAAATACTAGTGGTCATAGATAATAGAGACAAAATCTTCTAATTTCATTATTTGCAAGATCAAAGTAATGGCTGAAATGGCTAATTATAAGCTTCAAAATGGTAAATTTAGGTTATAAAATGGCGAGGGAATGTAAACTAAAATCTGAGTTTCTCGCTATAGACTTATTTGTAGAAATATTTAGGTATTACAGATTTATGTGCTGCTTTTATGTTTTTCTGAGGCTTTGTCATTTTGAAGACAATATCTACACGTTTATTAAGCAATATCTGTATAGTAAAGTTCAACTATATTCAACACTATTATTGATTATTATAATATTTACCATTAACAGATGGGTCATAAAGGCACGGGTTATGAACAAATCAGCAATACGTACATGGAGTAATGCTAAAGGAGAAGGAAAATTATTTTCCGTGGATTTGTGTGATGACTCTGGTGAAATCCGCGCTACAGCATTTAAGAACGAGTGCGACAAGTTCTATGACATGTTACAGGTGACTGATTACATTCTTTGTATGAAAAAAAAGTGTGTGTGTGTACTTATGTACACGCTTTAGAAGTTATACTTTTTTGGGCGTAACGAGATAAAAATCTTTTTAAAAATTTTATCTTTCGCTTTATTCTACGTTTAAAAATAAAACGGCACTAACAATAGAATAAAGGTATTTAATACAAACGTTTTTGTGACGGTCTGTGCACGCATCGGAAAAATTTACTCTGTACATTTTTCCCTAACGCGCCAAACGAAGTATAACTTCAAAAAATGTACACCTTTTCGTATTTTATTTACTTGTACTATATTCAACTATTCATTATAATATAATGTCTAGAATTTTTTTTATGTTTGGCCAGTGAGTTCGACCATTACGTAACAATAGTTCTTGACCGTTAAGCATCTATCTTTCCAATGTCAGTGTTGAAACATCAAAACCTTAATTCCAAAACTAACAGGTTTTCAAAAAAACATAAAAAGATCTACGCGCTACATTTTTCGGCAATGTTTTTAACCAACGTGTAAAAAAGTTCTTGGTCATTCATAATATATATGTCTGACCAATGTATTCAACTTCATGATGTATATATTGTGGACCGAGTGATTAATCAGAGCACTATTTATACTGCCCGGACAATGTGAATAATGTCCAGTAATCTCGGGCTACCTTATAAATACTCATTTAAAATTTATTTTTAGAGTTGTTTTTTAAAGTAAAATGTTTTTATTTTATACCGCCTCAAATTGTTTTGTCCATTTATCGCATGTCGTATTACAGCCTGCCACTATGTAGGGGTAAAGTGAAAGGCGCTCGGCGAAGCAGCCAATGCTAATATGGCGGCTCCCATGGCTCATTTCAAAATTATTCAATGATTGCAATAAATATTGCGTTCAGTTTTTAAAATGTTACAATCCGAGAAGAATATCGTGGTCTCATAAAATCACACAAAGTTTTTTTTTTTGAGATTAATTTGACACTAGAAACTACAAAATGCGAATTTTCTACTATAACTTGTTTCTGACACTAGTCGGTTGCTATCTCGATTTCTACATTTTAACATTTGCAGTTCTAACCTAACCAATCCAATGTATAATCTTGATCACAGACTAATGAGAGAAGACTAAATGTCATAAAAAATGAAGTTCAAGTCATTCTTCATATTGTCTTGTAATTATTCATATTGTCCAGACTACTGTTATTTTTTTGTTAATTTGTATGAATGTGTGAATACTGAAATGAAACTACATTTTCTTTATAATCTCATCACAATCTCTCATGACCCCCTTAGAAATTTAGATTTAGAGGATTTGTAACATGCATGCGATATGTGAATGCTCTCATGACTTTACACGATTTGTATGTATTATAGCCAGACAAGGTGTTCTACATAAGTCGTTGCGCTATTAAAACAGCGAACAAACGTTTCTCGACACTGAACAATGATTATGAAATGACATTCACAAATGAAACGGTTGTGGCTGAATGTATGGACGATACTTCAGGATCCGTCTCGATACGATACAACTTTGTTCCTATTAACGAAATTGCTAACAAAGAACCGGATACAATTTTGGGTAAGTGATGTAAAATTTAATGAAATTATCATATAAAGTTTATATTCACTTGATTCATTTGGCTTTCCAATACACCACCGTGAGTTGAAATAAAAAAAGTATTGTTTTCTTCACTTATATTACAACGCTGATTCGAGTGTAATTTTCTAACTTAGGCACTAGATAATAAGACATGAAACTTTATGCATATACTAGCTGTGCCCTCGGCTCCGCACGTTTTTATTATGTACAGAATTTTTTTTATTGTAATAGTGATTCTGCTTTTATAAGTATATAATTGTTATAAGCATTAATTTTAATATTATGTATATTGTCATATACAAAATAGCATCAATATCACTTGAAAGAAAAATAATTCATTTTTTTTTTTACAATTTCAAAAGGTATTATTTGCAAATCCTTTACTGAATAAATTAAGTAATGCAATATAAGTGATTTAAATTTACCTTCTCTTGCACATAATTTCATAATAATGAGTTTTTATTGAGTTAAACCAACATATAAATGATGTTAAAATAATATTTGTTATCAGTGCACTTAAGAATAGATATCTGTTACAAACTCTTGGAAAAAGTAAGGTGTACATAAGAACTACAGACTTATCCATCTAGATTATGTACATAAACTTATTATTTCTACTCAGATGTGATCGGAGTATGCAAATCAGTATCAGACGTTCAAGAACTTACAGCTAAGAGCACTGGTAGATTACTCAAGAAGAGAGAAGTTTCAATTGTTGATTCGTCTGGCGGAGCTGTTAGTATTTTTCACTTATTACCGAAAAACAACCCGTAAATATATATTTTAACAATAATAACAATATAGGTTAAATTCTGCAATTCTCTCGAAACTATTACTCGTATTGAACATTCGTTTTTTTCTATTGTATTTTCGGAATACATCGATAGTTTATATCGTTTTTTTTTTTCTCATAACATCGAACATCGCCATTTAATATGAAGTTATAGTTTCAATACTAACCTATAAAATAAAAAATACACCCTAATGTAACGCAATTGCATTTACAGGCACTATTAAAATATTCAGGCAAATGTCTACTTTGCACAAATATATATGTTTATAGTTATTGAAACCTTTTTAATAAATCATGACACACCTAACAAATAATTGCAAAACCCGATGTGAATTATACGTCCAATTCTTTTAAACGTTCTTTCATATTTTCTATATATAAAAATAGTGATGATAAGACAGAGAGTTTAGTACCTTGTTGCCCTCTATTTTTTAACCGATGTTGTAAATTTTTTTTTACTATTATATAGCTTTAGTATTATCATTAAAAGATTAGAAACAGTCCGGTTTTTATCCTTACCATCATTATAGTCTAATCCTTTTTTATCAAGTCTCTGTTCGTCGCGTTTCAACCTCTTTGACTAAAAAAAAAAACTCAAAAAGAATGAATTATGATCGAACTTCGATTACTGGATGACAACTAGTATAAAAATAATATTCAACAATCCAAGGCGGATGAATCAAACACGAGACCCTGTAGTAAATATTACTTGGGCAATTTAACTATTTCATTGGACAGTATTTGGCACTTCCACTTGAATTTTCCTACAATATAGATAATAATACCTCCGAAAATCGTAAAAACAATCAAAATAACATCTACCCAAGAGCATATAATGTATTAAACTCAAAGTAAATCCTTTTTGATAGTTTCGGCGACAGTTCAAGCCGAGGCGCACCGAGTGCCCTTGTGCTGTTCGCCTAAACAAATCGGGTTAGTGCCTTAAGCGCTCCCCTTAGTAGTCCGGTGGAACTGTAACGGCCTTGCAAGGCTAACAGTGTAGGTCAGTTCGAAAAAAAAACCTTTTTAATAGTATAAAACAAGTTTTATAGAGTTTTTTCAATATTTAACATGAGCTAAAACAAAGTTCCACATATAGGTACTATGACAAAGACTAAAAAAGGTTACAGTGACTACTGCTTCATCTAGAACTTCTAGAAACTACTTTTTTGAAAGTTATCTCAAAAATTACTCACAATAAGACAATAAACATATGTATTTTTTTTACATGTAATACGGGCCCAGAAACGCTGGGCCGTAGTATTTACTACCTTTACTATATATAATCCGACCCTATTTAAGTTGTTTATATGTTTCAGATTTCTCTAACTCTTTGGGGCACAGAAGCAGAGACATTTGAAGGAAGTACAAATCCAGTAATTGTAGGAAAGGTGAGAAAAATGAACAAAATTATTTGACAAAATTTCGGTTTAGTTGTTTATTATTTAAATGACATTAAAAGCAAGAATATAATTTGCTTACAAAATCCCTTTTCAAACAATGGTATGCATTCATTTCCGCTCTCTTGCGTATGCGCATCGCACCGCTTGGCCCGCTTCTCCACGGGAAGAAGACAAACATCGCTAAGCACGTGGAGCTTATAAAACTCGTAGTGTCTTAGAACTTCAATAACTTTATATTAAATGAAAGATATCGTGATGTTTTAGATAAAGGTTACGTGTTTATTTATCTATAACTTTTTATTTATATAGATTCAATTAAAACCTAGTAATTAATAGACATGAATAATTATAATATAATTTTAATTCTAGGGTGTCCGCCTGACTGAATTCAATGGCAGCAAGTCATTGTCTTGTTTATCAAGTACAATGTTAAGATTGAATCCGGATCTACCGGAAGCTCACAAACTAAGAGGCTGGTATGACAATGGTGGTGCAAACATGGACATAGTCAACATATCTGCTAAGTAAGTCTTTTTAATATATATAAATAAAAACGAGTTGCCGAATGTATGCAAGAGCATCACTTCATAAAGGTGGCACCTAGCTGGCTGATTCTTTTTGTTGTTATGTGTGTAATTGTCCGAATTGTATGTCTACCGATTAAAAATAATAGTACCAATAATACCTTGAAAACCTCGTATCTGCTCCTACATTTATTATTTTTTACAAATTTTATGATAGGTGTCTATTATGAAAATTATTCTGATCACGAATATGAAGCAAAAAATATTTATCTGTCTGATTGTATGCTCAGATTGAACTCGATAACACTTTTACCAACTTATGTGAAATATTGTAGAAGAGATGCTTCTGTGAATACTGAATAAGTACTGAAAAACTGTAAATAATACTTTTAAAAACCATTTTTTTTGTTATCAACTAATTTTTATGTAATTTTGTACACGGGCAAAATATGTAATTTCAAAATTAATAACCTATTACAAATCATCAATAGTACTTAAAAAATAATAAAATATACTAATAAAAAAAAACGAGTCAAAAATTATTACTCCTTAAAAACACATGTGTACAGTTAGTTCACACGCGATAGAAGTCTAATGTTCAGAAAAAAATATTCGTACAAACGATGTTTGTATTCTATGTCATTCTCTCGTCTTGTCTCGTCGATTCGGTCTTCGAGGTGCACGTTTGTTTCTTTTTAATGTCGCTTTTTTTCGTTTTACCAAATTTCTCTTCAAAAACGCGCGCGAAGTCATGGGCACAGCTATTTCTTATATAATTTTGTCTCCTATTCCAGGTCAGGCGCATACAGCGGTGGGTCAAATGAATGGATCACATTTTCTGACGCGGAGTCTCGGCAGCTCGGTGCTGGTGAGAAGGGCGACTACTACAGCTTGCTCGGCGTACTTACGTTCATGTTCTCCGATAAAGCTGTATACAAAGCGTGCCCGCAGAAGGAATGTAATAAGAAACTTGTCGATCAAGAAAACGGACTGTTCCGGTGTGAGAAATGCAACAGGGAATTTCCTGATTTCAAATATAGGATTCTTTTATCGGTCAGTTCTCTATTGATATTTATTGATCATTGGTATTAATATGGAACCGTACAGAAAGTATAGATATTTTTTCATACGCAGACCGTAGAAACTTCATATTTATTTCGTTTGATAAAATGTATTTTAACCCCTGGATTGTCCAAAACCATAAAGATTTATGTTCCATACAAACGAATGTAGACCTCATGAGGCACAGGTCAATAGACTGTTGGCAGTATAAGCTTAGAAGAATACCTGATATATTACAAAACTTTGAAAATTAGCAGATTATGTATTTGAAAAATCATAATTTTTATGCAAAATATATATTTAAATCATTTTTTCATTTGTACGAACTTTTTTCTACTAAACCATGAAATTTAAAATGTACGATGTCGTGATTAAAAAAAAAAAGCAATCCGCCATTTTGGGATTCTGTGTCTTAAAAAATCAGCCGAAGGAAAAATGGTTGTCTGTAAAGTCGGTTTACGGACGATAATTTTACGTGATAACGTCACAAGAAAACATTGTTGAAAAATTGCATACTTTTATGAATTCAAACAAATTATTATCACCGAATTACCGATTGTAATGGAAGAGAGATAAATGCGTCACAAACCGAACGCGCCTCTCTATCGCTTATTTCCTGCTCTCGACTTTGCGGAACGTGACAATGAGTCATGCTTTTTCATGCCTGCAGCCGGCGTTCATTGATTTATAAGACGTATCAGGTCAAAAATTAATATTCGATTTTATTAATTATAAGTACCATAAATACTTTCATACGCATTTAGTAAAGAGCTGTTATTTTTACGTTATTTATATACACTTGTATTTGATTTATGCGTGTTAAATGATTTAAAATGGTGATATTTGTTAACAGGCGAATGTATCAGACGCAACGGGCGACCAGCGTGTGACAGCTTTCAACGAAGTAGCGGAGGCGGTCTTGGGGAGAAGCGCTGAAGATATCGGACGAATGTTCGACTACGATAAAAACGGATACGGGCAAATTTTCGAAGAAGTGAAATTCAAGACGTTTTCATTCAGGTTCCGCACGAAGATCGAAACGTACAGCGTAAGTTTCACTCATCTACATTTGTGTATTTACATTTCAAAATGAGCAGACTCCAATCTTAACCGTTCATAAGATTTAAAGTTTTTTTTTAAAGAACTTGATATAAAATCTTATGAACGGCAAAATGTAGACTTCATTATTATGTATAACAATTGAAAATCTTTTGAAAACCACAACAAAGCAAGATAGAACATGTAGTTTCCTTGAAACAGTTAAACAAGTTTTAACAAGAACCAAGTAAAATAGTATATAGTAATACTCTTAAGTTCTATAATTCTATTCTATATAAACACGGGTGAGTGTCTTAAGCGCTCCCCTTAGTAGTCCGGTGAAACTGTAGAGGCCTTGCCAGGCTAGCAGTATAACCATACGAAAAAAAAAACTGTTGTTCTAGGATATATTTAAAATCGCATATGAACCTCATGAAAAGAGTCTAATGTATACAATGCTATTACTCTGAACTACATGCAATAGTCGTACAACATTCGTCTTATACACATTTCAGTATTTTGTTTACAGTTTCACTATAAATGTTATTCCTAACTCAGGGGTTTCCTCAAATTCATTTTGAATAAGACATACCTGGTACATTTCACTTCAATTTTATTATGTTCCACAATGTAATTTTGGTCAGTGATATCAATGTTATAATGTTAATCGATATTTAAAAAAAAAGTATCCTTGTTTTTTTTTTTAATTTGTCTCTATAATGATTTTTTTTTAGTTGCCACAGATAAATATCGATCTATCGTGGCATAATAAGGTGTTAATATAAAACGTTGAAAATAAATTATGTTACTAATTAACAGACTATAACTGGGTAATTCTTCTCTCGTTAGGACCATTTGAATTCACAGAAAGCATGTAAAATAAAACGAATTTAACATTTCAGGACGAAGCAAGATTGAAAACTATAATAATGAGCGCACAGCCTGTCGATTACAAAGATGGTAATGCGAGATTAGTGAAGAGCATCAAAGAAATTACTGGAGTCGAAGTCTAAGTCTAACTGTTGTTCAATATTGATTACTTATACAAGCCTGTTATTATTTTCATGGAGTTCCAACAAAATCTCTTGTTAAACGGTTCTGCGATATGTTAGAGCGAAAATGTCTACAGTTAAAAACTATGTGTTATAACGTCAAAACTATTTATCTCGCTAATTATTATATTATATTTATGGTATGATTGTTAATGAAACCTAGTTTATATTCAATTCTAAATATAAATTTAAAAGATCATGTGTAAAACTTTTGGCTTTAATAAAATTATAATGGTTACAAAGGTTTTTTATTTACTTTTCCCAGTATTCCCAGTATTCGAAGCTTATTACAAGAAAATATTAGTGAAAAATGATAATAAAAATGTTTTGTACTTGCTTTGAATCTGATTTATTATTATATATATATGGCAGACTTTCTTCACTGAGTACGTTTTAAATTTTACAATACATCTACTACATAAGTAATTAAGATTCAAAGGTCTGTGGGTGATTTCAAAATAATAGCTTTTTACAAAATGGATATGAAAGCATATAATTATGGTACTTATAAAAAAAAAAAACAGTTTTTCAAATTAGTCTGTTCCGACTACGAATCTCCAAAATGGTTGAACCGAATTTGATGGGACATTTTACTGGCAGATAGCTGATGTTATAAGGTGTAACGTAGGCCACTTTTACTTTAGTGATAAAAAATTGATTCCACACAAACAATAAATTAATGAATCAGGACTACGCACGCTTTTACCCTAAACAAAATGTTTCTGCCTAATTCGTGCAAAACCGCTTTCTTGGTATATTATGCACAACTGAAATGGATTGGGGGAAAAAATAGTGTATCGTAACGAGACAAGATAGATGTGAAACATTGGTATTACAGGCCAACATTTTAATTAAAAAATATACAACAAAAAGCCAACGTCACGCCTTATTACCAGGCGGTCACCTATTCAAGTACCATCACACCCGAATTTCTTAACTTCGGTGGTTGGATGAGAATCGGTGTTTTCGACACGATGTTTACCGCCATCACTTTTCGTCACAAAAGGTTGCAGATCAGAATTTCAAAGCCCTCTCATAAGAACTTTCATTTCGATAAAAACACGAAAAATGAACTAAAATTATCTGGAACTTTCTAAGAATATAGGCACCGTTTTATTAGAACACTGACGTCAAATGTAATAATTGTGTAATAATCTTCAATTGTGAGTATTGGGTACCTAAATAAGAAAATAACCATACATATATTTGATTATTTTTATTTGACATGTAACGTGTTTAACAAGTTAGATTTTATGTAGTGTATCTTATATGCAAGTATAATATATCATACAAAAGATTGCACCGCAATGCTAACATTGAAGTAATTATTCTCTATATTATAAATTATCTATAGCCGGCGGTTTCCCGCCTTAATATGAAATTGACTTTTCTGCAGCTTGCCCGATTGGTTCATTATTACTGCTCCATATCTTAGAATCGTAACGTGAAGTTGCGTAAGTTAAGCATCGCAAACATTTTCAAATTATTTTTTTTTCATCTCAACGACTTTGTTACATAAATTTAGCATATACTACGTTAGACTGTCAATACGAGAAAAAGAGTTTATCTGGATGAGGCTATATTACTACCACTTTACTACTTTCAAAAGGTACGGAGTGAAATAAAATATCTGACTCCGACTGTGTAAGCTTTTAGCGCTTAGGCAATTAATTTACAAATCTTGTTTTATTTAGCTAAGTTTCATTTATCCTATATGTATATAGGACACGTGCAATATATTAAGATAAAAGTGAACATATAGTAAAAAGACAATCCTTATAAGAGTTATAAAATAAAAGTGAACAATAATAATGCACGACATTATATGCGCGGTTTTTTGGACGGTTAGAATTAGACCCATATAGCATTTGGGCAACAAGTGACTGTTCAGGTTTCAGTGGTCGCGCTCTAAATCCGAGTAATCTCTGCGCATCTGCTACGTCATAAAACTTTGGCCTTTTCAGAGTGCCGCTACTGTTTTCTAGCGTAAATTATTGTACTATACACAATAACGTTGTCTGGTAGATATGTGTCGCGAAAAGAGCATAATGTACATGTTAGAGAGTGTTAGAAAAACAAAATGCATAATCCATTAGCCTAAAGTTATTCGTAACTAAAAGGAATCGTTTGCGAAACAAAATTTATTTTAGTGGCACGTTCAGAGCATGCATGTAAGTCGTCTAAAAAAGGAAATCAATAAGTTGTACATTTCAAATTTATATATAATTTATATTTATCCGTGATATATGTGATACCCTATACAAAGTATCTGAGATACGAGATACTTAAAAAAAAAGCATTTCAGATACCAGATACAAATAATTTTCTAAAAAGGTATTTGAAATACTAGATACAGAATACCAAATACATTTTAAAGATAAAATACTTTTGTAAGAAAACGTTTAATTGAACTTAAGTTTACTTGTTCGAGAAAACAATTTTCGAATAGATCGTGTTGATAACAAGGGTCAGGCAAATGTGACAAGACAAAATATGAAGCTATTCAATTTGAGACTCTTAATCTTTATGTTTTAGTGGAGGTTTGAGTAAAAATTCCTCAAACATATTGTCACTCATCTTCCTTCGATGAGGCCTCATGATCAAGCCCCCAAAGGAGAAGAGTCGCTACACATGGGGCAGAGTTGGGAAAACAGGGGTTATATTTTAGGAATATTTTTTTATTGTAGGATAAGCATTTAAGCTCTTAACGTTTGCATCTTTATTGTTGAGGTACTGGAGTGTACACATAACCTTTGGAGGATTAGTTAGTTGCTGTGAACCTTCAATCAAAGCTTTAAAAGACTTGTCCCCACTATTGAAGAAAAACTGCGAATTTTATTTTAGTAAAAGTATCTTAGGGATCAAAGTATCTTCAAAATACTAAGATACCAGGAAAATGTTTCTAAATAAAAAAAAATTAACAGTATTTCAAATACAAGATGTAAATACGTATTTTGTATCTTGTATTTCAGATACTTTTATCTAAGATAAGTCACACTCTGATATTTATTATGAACTTTTGCTTATTGTCAATATATATTTGTATACATGTATGAATGCATATGTGTATATAAGTAGATGTATGTTGTGCCTGTATTTAACTTATCTATTCATACTTTGGCTACGATATAGCCAATACATAGCAAGCAAATTTTTATATTATTTTTTTTTATATCTGTACTATACACACATTTTTTTTCTCTACAACGCAGCAACAAAATGCTTTTAGGCATTAAGCACCCCAGTGTACGAACTAAAAATGCAATAAAGTTCAAATTCAACGATGAGACGTCATTCCATAACATTGTTGTCAAATCGAAGTATTAATGTTGTAGAAAATTTAGTAAAAAGTTATGGTTTTTTATAGACTCTATTTTAGCATACTGATAACTTAATAATTTTAGGACATCACTTATTTTATATTTTTTCGTGAAATATCATTAGTATTATCTCGGCATAATCACATAACTCATTCAAACATTTATTACATCTCATGAAGAACTCTTACGTTTCGGACAGGAAAAGGAAAGGTTAAAAATGACACCACTATAATGTTATTATCTATTTTATTCAATCTCGTTTGATATGACTCATATTTGGCTAATAAAATAATAATAAATATGGGCGAGTTGTGGGCGACCATAATAACAAATCTAAAACAAAATTTAAATATGATTTTCATGACACAGATAATAAATATTTGTGGAATGTTGTCATAGTTTATTTTTGTCTATTATTATAAGTAAAAAAGACTAACAGTAATGAGTGACGTAAATCATTACAATGGATTAACCTTACAAACAGTCGCTTATTAATGGCAATTAAAAACTAAATTTTTATGTTGTAAGTAAAGTGTAATAGACATAAATAGCCATACTTTTATATGAAATAAAACATTCGAAAGTTGGTAATAAAATATGCGCTACAAAATGTAGCCCGCCATATAAAAACATGGTGAAATAAACTTATATGTATTTAATTTTAGACAACATACATATGTAAAAAATTATACTTATAAATCAATTTTATAACAGATAAAAATGTAATTTATTAATTTAGTTGCCATATAAAATATGTTAATTATTCACAGTATTAAAATAGCATGCATCTATTTATTATTGTAATTAATATTTCGAAAGTAGAAAATGCTTATACAAAAACAATCATACAAACGCCAAGAATTACAACGTAAAAGCTAAAATAAATTCTATTGAGTCTGAATGTAAAAGTAAAACCCATAGATTTGTTTATTATAATTGTGACCAATTAAATTTGTTTCCTTTCTGTTTTGATCTTTTTTCTTCGAATTATATTTACTTGATAATAAAAAACATATTCTGTTAAATTATAACAGAATATATCTTTGAAATGCACCTACTATTTACCAATAATTTATAACTCTGAGTCCTAGTATGTTGTATTTAGAGTTGTCAGCCATATTTTATAGTTACGCATCCTACGTTATTTTGATAAATATATTTCATAATAAAAATAAAGCAAACGAAAATACATTCTTAGGGATCTTTACATAACATATATTTCTTAAATACTCTCTATGCCCGCAAAAAAAGTTGCCAACCTTATTTGTAATTGGCCATTACTGGCCGAAGGTAAAAAGAATAATTTATCATTTTACAGATCCTCGTACTTTAATCACATTATTATAATTATATAATAAAATCCAAAGTAAAACACGACGTACATAGTATGACAAAAATTATAGTAAAATATATATGCAACGATTAGGGTCGCCCACATAAAAACTCTCGCTGATTGTGTTGTCAAAGTAAATCGTTATTTTTTAATTTACAGTAATTAGTACCTTTTGATCAGGCCATCTAATAACTAGCAATCAAACTACATATAACTCACAGACGTGAAACCCATAGACAATGGAATTGAAAAATTTAAAGCCACCGAAAATTGTTTGTTTGGACACCATTCAAATATAAAGCGGTTATTTATTTGTATTACCATGTGTAACAGTATATATATTTTCAATGATCATACCTTATTATTTCACATGGTTGTGTTACAACCACAATCAATTTCTAATTAAATAATACAGAATCGTACTAAAATTATTACAAATCGTCGGGGTAATTTAACAGGTCGCTTTTGACATATGTCAAAACACTCAACGCAGGGATGCGAAAAAATATTAATTACCGAGAGTGAGATACATTCATATAGAATTATTATTAAATTTAATTTAATACATTCATCATAGTTTCTCTGTTTTTGATGATAAATAAAACGTCTTCATTTGAATATGCCATAACTATAATTGAAACACGGGGGAACAAAAAAAATTGCAGAAAGTTTTAGTAAATATACTTGACTAGGTTCTATTTCTTAAGTCATAGACATGATTTATGATTAGATTGATCGAATGTTTCGAATAATGGTTCGACAGTACGACATACTTTTATATCAAATAAAAATAAATCATTCGAAGACGATAATAATAATCGATTAGATTCTGTTTCCCAACTCTACGGTATATAGCAACAAAAATGTAGAGACACATTGTAGGATCGAAGTATTAAAACTAAAATAATTTGTGTCATTAATCTAATAAAATAAAATTACAAATGATGCTTTTATATTATACTCATTGTTTTAATGCAAAAACAATGTAGTAATTTTCTGTTATTATTTGCCCGATTATTTAACATCATTTATCTAAAGTTTCATCAAAATTATCACATCGGGAGATATTAAAAACGTCAAACAGACCTATTATATTCTCAGATCTATACGTAGAAAAGTAGCTAAGCAATAAATATTATACGACACTAGCGTATTTAAATTTCACAGACATATGTACCTGGTTAGTTGAGTTTTTTTTACGAAATAAAAGTATTGCGATTACGCAAATCGAATTTATCCATATAAATGACACTTCCAACAAATAATATTGTAACTGCATTTAAAAAGGTTTGAAATACGACCAAATAAAGATACCGAATTCTGAAGACCGTAAAGTCTAATAAAGGCATATAATCGTTTAAAAAGTAAGCGATACCAGCGACTTTATCAGTATTGTTTATTATTTAAACAATATATTTCATGTACAGAGGAAAAATGTACCCCTTTGCTTACAATGTTTTTTCTGAATAATGTTATTCGTTTACTTTCCTCTCCTGCGCATGCGCACTATTTCGCTTGCCCGGCTACATACATTGCTGAAGTTGGATTTAACCTTCATAACTTTAAATGAAATGAAGATATAGTGCTAGATAAGGACAAAATGTCTAAGAAAACTAAAAATAAATTAAGTCCTGTAGTTTATAAATGTTTGTTATAGGCATCATTTAGTCTCATTCTGCACAGTTGAAAATTTTACAAGTAACTTACAACTCCACTGAATGTAAGTATTTATTCCGTACAAATATTTTGTTATTATTATTTTTACAAAAGCTTTTGTGTTTTCTGAAGGTTTTCTGTGTAATATTCGGAATATAACAATTTTACACGGAATACACGATGAATATTGAATTTTATCGATATTATTAATATTCTTAAAAAAAAAACAGTTTTATTGGAAATGGAATTTCAGTCCAAGTTATTGTGATTCAAATCTTTATAAAATAAAATAAGAATCAAAAAATATAATACACTTGTTTCATCACACAATTATAATATAATAAACAAAAGAAATTACACCTAATTACTTAATCATATAAAACTAAGACTATTTAAAATAAATAACACGTTTCCGATGACAATCAATCGGACAAAGTATCTTAAAACTAGACCGCAAAATTACAATACTGAAAACGACTTTACTTCATCAAAAAAAAAAAAAGTTCCCAAAAAAATAAACTTCTAGTCTCATTTCATTAACAATTAGTTACAATAATTGCGGAAACACTAAATAAATACAGATATCGATGAAAAATGAATAATTTACCAAATAAGCTTCATACTACACAAAATTCTACGTACAAAAAAAAAATGATGATATTAAAGCCATGACCAAGAGATTACACATTTACGAGAATATATATATGATTTTATTAGTAAATAATTATTGTGTCCCAAACAAAATACTTGAATACCCTCCTAACAACGATTTAGATATCATTACAATAGTTACTACACTTATCCGTAAACATTACTTTTCAAATGTAATATTAATATTACATTATAGATAAATTATCTAATCACTACGCATTTTAAAATAAATACTAAGAAAATATCATATTCACTTATAAATATACTTTCAATTCCAGAAGAGATTCATTAATAATTTTTAAATAAAGTGGAATGAGATACAAAATATCACTGACAAAAAAAATCTCAAAATAGAATCAAAATCAGACTGCTCGTTAAGACAAAAAGATTTGTACAAAAAATCTTAGTAAAATACATTTCACGTATAATTAAGTATACGACGATACTTAAGGTAACTTTTAATCAATATACGCATATAATTCCACCAAATACATGAGTAGTCATAGCCCGATAATCTCATAATCGCATTTCATTTACGTAGCACGACGACATTCATTTTATCACACGGTCGAACGAGCGAGTACGTCGCATGTCGACTACAAAAATGTCGATACACTCAACACTTCTACACTAGACGTGCACTACACTAAAAATACAAGTCAATATCATAGAAACGCAGGTTAGTGAGAGAGAAAGAGAGAGAGAAGGGTTAGTTTTGAACGAGCGGTAGCAGTCCGAGTGGGTCGCCTGCCCGAGCCGCGCACGCACAAATAGGCACGCATGCATGCACGCACGCACGCATACATACATGCATTCAACGAACGCACGCAAGCATACGTGCATTCAACGCACGCACGCACGCACGCACTCACTCACTCACACGCACACTCGCCGCCGTCATTCCGCGCCCCGCACTCTCGCAGTGCACACGCGCCACGGATGATGCCACGAAAGCGATACCTACAGAATCAAAACTCCAAAACGATATTTACAAACGCGAACAAATATATCAATAAATTAATAGCAAAGTAAATAAAAAAATAGCGCTCTTTGGAACGGATTACATTCGAGGTACCTACGCCATTGTGAATGTGTATCAACCGTTCGCGGTTAATGAGAGCTCTCCGAGCAAACGATACGACTGCCGAAACCTAAGCAAACGACGTTATAATATTACACCTAAATTATACTAAAAGTGAAGAAATACATTATTCATATGGCTTCGGATCTAGAAGTCCTCTTTTCCATCACTACAATTCGAGGTCATAGACAGTAATGTTCAACTTCTAAGAAAAAAAGCATAATGAATCCGAAAACACAAAATAAAATATACACCGACATATTCATAGCACTTACCCTGGAAATAGTTGAAGTAATCATCTATGCTATTATCGGTACTACACGCGTCTTTTAACAAACTACCGAAAAAATAAACAAATCGACCAAATTTAGTCAGCTAAGTACTATGACAAAATAAATTATAATAAACTGCGACATTTAATTAAAAAAAAAAATTATAAACAGCATCGATTTTCGTCTTATGTGGAACTTCTATCGCGGAAAACAACTCTGACTTCACAGTCCCTTAATCGCACGAAATTCATACAGGTAATTCTGCAACGCGCCCTTTCATAAGAGACAGAAATTTAAGTCATAAAAAAAACTTTTGCGATGCAATGAAAGAAACACGAGAAATTTAATTTTCGAACGCATACGTCACGTAATGTATGAGTGTGATAAAGGATAATTTTGACATCGAGTGAGAGAGAGAGACAAAGCGAGATTTGTAACGTCAGAGTTGATTAATGGTCTACGCGTCAAATCCACATGGCGCGCGGTGCGCGATGTACGATGGGGGGCGGCGGCGGGGGAGGGGCGCGAGACGCGAGGGGGAGTGCGGCGGCGTGAGAGCGGTACGCGCTAGTCTGTGCGCGCTCACGGCACGAGGTCGGGCAGGCGCCCGCGGCCCTAGGGGCGCCCACCACCCTCCACGCTCACCACCTGTAACCGTTACCCTTAATAAAAACAGTGACAACCCTGTTATAGAGTACCACTACGAAAGGATGTGCATTTTGAAGCGATGACGGCTTAGTTCATAGCATGTTCGGAGAGCTCGTCGATCGACATCAGTTCGAATCTTTGCAACTGAGTAAGAGCTTTCGGTGACGGAATACATCGTGATGAAACCATAGTATGGTGGTAGGACTTTTTCAAGTCTATCTGGCTATCTTCCACCTTCAAGATTAAAATTTGTCGTCAAGCACCTATTGGTGTATTCCGGCTTGAGAGCAAGACCCCTTTGGGCTTCATATATGTACCATCTTTGATTACCCCGTCACTTAACATCAGATGGGATTGTTGTAAAACGCTAAAACCTTTTAACTAAAAGGGGGTTTTTTGTGGAGTAGCAATGATTTAAATATTATGATCATCATCAGAACTGTGTTCTTTTTAATGTTGGTTAACATAGATACTTAATTAACTAAGATTAATGTTGTATCAAAGTTAGCCGTACCCGCGAATATGGCCTAAAACCTTATGGTGTAACAGAGAAAGCTTGTAAAACTTACTTTTCGTTCCTTATAGTACAGCTCCTCACTTTCTTTGTCGCAAAGCAGTAGAACAACAGCGCCGAAGAGAAAAATGGCGGCGCCCCATCCGACGCCGTACGCCCACCCGAACTCCCACACCGACCTATTACCTATACACAGTACATAATATCACTCAACTATTTTTCTGGGTATTATTATAACAGATTACAGGTAAAAAATACAAGTTAGTTCTCAACTTTGCCTTTATAAGTCAGGTAGGTGATGCCTAAACTCTAGGGCACAAAATTTCTTAACGATAGATTATAAGTATTTTTAAATATTTAAAAAAATTTCACTTATAACTTAACAAAAGTATTCCCGTTTAATCCAGATTATAATCTGCTATAGGAATACAGAATGTAGAGACGTCCTGGTTCCTAACAACTTAATTTTAATTTCTTATATCATGAATATATATCAGCATTGAATCTACGATTTTTTTAGAACCGATACAAGAACTTTTACGAGTCATCAGCACGCCTTGCATCTAGCGTTTGAAATATTTTTTTTCTTTATAATTTTGATTAAACTTTAAATTACCCCTAAGATAGGCACCCCGAAATAAACAACAAACACTTACGGCGTAACATCGGTTATTTCATAGCAAAAGCACAATTTCTGAACAAACACACAATTCAATTTCACTTCTTTGTCGACAACAAAAAAAAAAGACAAAATAAATTTTCATTTAACCAATACCGATTAAAGATTTATTCAATATTGATTTTAAATTTATTCACAAGACCAATGAAGAACATCTATTTCGAATTATTGACAACTTACCCAGATTTAATTCCGCTGCAAAACACACGGGGTAGATCACAAGCGCTATTAAAATGCACATCACTGTAAATGAAAACAATCATTATTAGAAAAGACAACAAATTTAAAATCACTCGCGGGTTCCGTAATTCAATAATTTTTCTTTAAAATGATTTCCGAATTATTCACATTCTCGTCTGAATAAAATTTCATTCTTCAACCAAATATAACTAACTATACACGCGTCACACAATACATAGTAATCGCTACACAACAACTTAAACTATATAAAAAAAATGACAAAGGTTTGTCGGTTTGTCGTTATATGTGCATTATGCAAATACTACCTATGTATATCTATAAATTTTTATCAATGAATTTTTACTATTATTATTATTTTTTCTTAGGTCCAACTTCATAGACAATCGGCTTTTACCTAAAAAAATATCTCAAAATCTTCATTTAAAAAAAGGGTTATTACAGTTTTAAGAAACTACGATTTATAGAACCATTACAATACACTAAAGACTTTTATAAACAAAGTATATTTTTTCTTTAACTTTTTTTCATGTTTTGTACATTCAACTAATATTAAAAATACGAAAAAGTGAGAGTATTTCTTACGATTTCAAGTTTTAACTCCTCATACGATCATCGTAAAATTACCTTTGATCCAGAAAAAAAACTATTCTCGCGGGATATATCAAATATATATTAAAGCGAGCGAAGCCGCGGACAAAACCTAGTAAACTATACTGTTAAAATAATAAACAATGCAGACGAAGTATCAGCTAATTGTAAATGAGAATACATACATGCGAGCGCCATAGCGAGTACCGCGAACCGATAGTAGCGGAACTTAGTACGGTGGTCTGTGGAGCGCAACCCTAACCCTGTGAGCAATGCGCCACACACGTCCGCGGCCAAAGTTGCTACGCATAGCCCAGCCGCCGCTCTGCAACAAACAATTATAATTTACTCTATGAAAACGAAACTCATTGTCATATAAAAACATATATCTTTTTTATCAATATTAGAAAGATAGGCAATTTTACTGTAAACAAAAAAAAAATGAAAAAGTAAAGTACCTATATAATTCAAATAATTTAAATTATGAAAACATAACTTTCTTTTTATTTAATTCAAAAGAACCAATATTGTTTGTCTATTCTATGTATAGACAAAACAGTAACTGTCGCAATCGATACCTTTACGAAGATATTGTATAGTAAAAGCAAACTGCTTAATTATCTGCTTTAAACAATTCCAACCACGCTCTTGATGTTGTTTAGAATAGACCGTTGTTTATCATCTTGTGATGGGCATGAACAAAAGCATATACAATTATTTTTTCTCTTAAATATTAAAAATTGGAACGCTTTTTAAGACACTTATCATCTTCTTAATATTGTTAAACTTATAACGACTTATTTTCACCAAAGAATCGAAATACGCCACAATTCTAAAACGGTGCTATACGGTACTACATATGAGTAAAAAAATCATACTTAATGTACGGCGCAGGTCGAGCAGCATAGCATCCCGGCTGCGCTAATATATCAAAAGGCAGCGGAGTAGGCGCGGCTGGATCTATGCAGTGCATGAACAAACCCTGCCGCCAACCGGTCGCCATCAGCCAGTCCGCCGATGCCAGGCCCAAAACCATCAGGATCACCACTAGCAGGCCGCATATCAACGCGATCACCTGAAATAAAACAATCATGACATTAATAAATAAATCGTTCAGAATTTGCTTTACTTATAATAACTCCAAAAACAATTTTCGCCTTAAAATTATTATTAAAAACTAAATGAAAGAAGAGAGATAACAACATTTTATTTCCAGTTTCCAAAACCACAGATCTCACAAGATTGAAAATATTATGCGTTAGAGAACTGGATAAACATTTTTTCTAAAGTTTATATAATTAAACCGATCTCAAAGCAAGAGCAGAAATAAAACTAAATATCTAAGACCTTTCGAAATTCTATCTTCGCACTCTTCTCTATAGAACCACTCCTAGGAAGATTATGGTTTTACGTACACAGGAGCAGCATAGTTGTTGCTTTGTTAAGGATTAGTTACGACTGATAAACTACCTGAATTTGTAAGATTGAAGGCCGATATTTACACTGTTACATTGCTATCCATTGGCTCTTTCCAAATACGTAATTAGGGGGCAGATTTATTTTACTAAAATGTACTGAACATGATGTGCCAAGAGTATTTTTATACGTAGCCCAACATGTACATGACCTATAGTTAAATAACATTATAGACATCTATTACTATAAGTACGTTGCCGAACCCGAGAAACTCTCCAATCTAGTTGAGATTCCACGCAGTAAGGAATTCCCCACTAATTGTCAAAGCTACCGCTGGGTCAATAATACAACTCTACCGATGGCGATGTGAATTTCAGAGAAAACACCGATTGCATACAAAAAATCATATACTGAAATTTGTCCCACAGTTAATAAAGTCTACATTTAAAAAAATCCTTATTTACCTTAATCAATCAAATTAAAGAAAACTGCACGGTTCATATGAATACATGTGATGGCCAATAGCACAAACCTATTACGCAAAGACCACACCTCGACTTGGTTAGTTTGTCGTGAAAAACCACATGACCTAGTTAAACACTCCACTGGTTTTTACATCCTCTTACAGTATATTAGAAATAAATTAAATACGTGATTTTCAAATAATCATATGTATAGTATATAGTAGCAAATTTATTGGAATGACAAAGGATTAGAACTACCAAAATGTATTAAAATCATTTTCAGAATATGTCTCAAATGTATCGTGCATGTGTTAATCTTTTCTTTGGTACGCACTTTACCTGAAAACTACTAAAGTAACGATTTGAATGAAGTTTTCAGAATAATACGGGTCTAGATCTGAAGTATGTTTTAGGTTACATATTATTTTTATTTTACTTTGTAGGCTAAACAGAAATTGGTATTTACTTATATTATTAATCTAAAAGCATGGCAAAAACAGTCTTTTAAAAAGCTTAAGATTTAAACAATAATAAAAATCAAACAGAATTACAATTTTACTTCTGAGTTAATAATCAGTAGGTTAATAGATTAGTATTGCGAATTTAAATCGATTCAAATGACGTCTAAAATTTAACCCACTGTTTCCTTTACTTATATCCTAAAGTTTATGTACTTTTTAATTTACTTCTATTTCATATTTTAATACACCCGTAAAATTAAGTATATCGGATAACAATAATATCCATAAAGAGTACAGTATACGGAATAGTTTTGCATTAATACGCATCTTTCCTGCAGTAATTACATTTTCAAAGATTACAAATTTCCAAACGAAATGAAAACTAAACATAGCATCTGTTCACTGTAATCAAAAGTAAGACGCATATCAAAATAAGAGGCAAAGAGAAGCGTTAATGCGTTATACACACTAACTATGTGAAAGAAAAGTGCGAAAGTGAGAGGGGAGGTGTCTAGAGCTGAGGCGGTGCGGGGTACGGCCATCGATCTGAACCCGACGGCGCTACAGGCCACAGAGACCTCCATCAGCTGTTAGCGACGGCGCGGCGCGGCGCGGTCGCGGCCCGGCGTTGTTCCATCGTCTACCCGATTTCAAACAACTTTTCTCTCAGTAATATCGGCTAAGAAGCCATGGCTTCAAATAGTGGTTTTAAAAATCAATTATCAAATATACACTACTACTTTGTATTATGTAAAATGTTTAACGTTAATTGTTCTATACGGGACGGTATCGTAATTAGTAGAATAGTGGAATTATGATTATAAAAAAAATATGGTTATAAAAAAACAGTACTTGTTACCTGTAAGAAAAGCATTTATCAAATTCTTTCATAATACATATACTAGCACTTTCCCCCGTCACACACGTTTTCTGTGCAGTCATTACTTTCGACTCTTTATTAAACATGTATAGGTAGTATAAAAGAATCACCGATTGACGGAAAATAACGAATTCGCATACAAACTTGTATCAACTTTTTGATCATCATAGGCATGCAAATTTATGACCCTAGCCACAGTGTTTTGGGCTGTGTTTTATATAGATTGATAGAGGATCTTCAAGAAATTATATAAACTACATATAGTTATACTTCTAAAGGGATACGTAATAACGGCATAATTAAACAGAGATAACTTAAATTCGATGAAAAGCTTCGAATTTATTGCGTTTAAGTAGTAATGAAAATATTACAATAAAAAAAGACAGTTCACAATTAATGCAGATAATAAATGTAGTTCTCGTGAAACCATGTAACGTCGAACCACGAGAACAAAGCTGCGGACACCAGCTAGTCAACACTAAATTACACGTGACCACAATATTAAACTTTGGTACATAAAATCCAATTTATCATAAAGGATGATGAGAAACGGCCACGTCTAAATTAAGGCTGACTGAAGAATAAAGGGCGGGGACAAAAGAGGGAAACATTTCTATTAATCAATTGTTGCAACCGTCGGCGGGAGCGTCGGAAATATCCTTACATCAAGAGGGATTTCATTCATTAAATTATAAAGCAGCCGCGTTCACTCACGTGCAGTTTCCGGTCGTTCGCTAAAGGATCCTTACATACGTATCGCGTACGTACGTATTTTTAATCTGTGATTCACACTTGTAAAGGACACTTGTATATGGCAGTATGTCAATTGTATTGTATCGATTCGCTTCCTTGAACATTGCCTAGTTTAAATTTAATAAATCAATTATTTGAATCTTTATTAACATTATAAATGCGAATGTGAGTTCTTTTGTTTCATACAAATACACGTACACGTACCGTACACGTACTTGTACAGATACACGCATACACGTTGTCAGGGTTACAGAAAAGGACATAGGTTATCTTTTTATCCAGAAAAAAAAAATTGTTCCCTAGGGATATTTCAAATCTATATTGAGGCGTGCGAAGCCGCGAGCTAAAGCTAGTTGTTCATAATCGAATCATAAATTCATTTAATTCATTATATTATATATTTCATAATGATATCGTCACTGTTAAATTAATATATAATCGGTCATATAGGAACATAAAAATCATAAAGTATATAAATTCTTTCATCTAATAAAAACCATTTCTAAATGTCCGATAGATAACTTATAATCAAATTACGCATATCGCTATAATAAAACAAAGTACATTAATACATTTTTCGGGTAATTTGAAATTCGTATACATTCTGAATTCCAAATCAGCAAAGCGTTTCTGATGAAATAAATTAATAGACAATAAACCGTCGAGTTATTTATGGTACCTTCTACATTTATCTGAAAAGTAAAGGGGGAAGGAGAGAGAGTGATATTAAGCAAGAAAATTATTTTTCCTTTCCCTCCTTCCTTAAACCTAATACATTTCTCAAAAATCTTTCAAAAGCCTTTTATACCTTCAAAAAGAAAATAAGGTCTTATACAGAGACAGAAATAGCCGACTTGAATTAATCATCTGTCAATTATTCCCTCACTCATTTCTTTTCCTGTTAAAAATAATAATCTCAAGGGATCAAATGCAGACAATAGGGAAGGTGGATTTAGAAGCTGCGTTTGTACAAGGCAACCATCGCAATTGTCGTCCAAAAGAAAACCCAATCTAACTTACTTTTAAAAGTAATTCTCATTTTTTCTATTAGTGGTAGCTTAGTATTTTCCCGTGATATTAATGAATCAATAAAAACCCTTCTTTTATATTATATAAACTGGAGCCGTCATCTTTCGTCCGACTGCGACACCTTGAATCTCCAAAGCGGTGCTACTCCTTTTTTATGTTACTGCATTATAATTCCTGTACTGAGTCAGGTTCACCTAGTGGTGAACAACACAAGTTTTGTAGCTCATCACAATTCGGTCCACGACTTCATCCTTATTCTTACTAAACCGGTACTAAAATAAAAACACTTGCATGAATTTTCAATTTCCTGGTGTTTTTAACATAATGTGATCATTCGCGACACCCATTTTGTAGTGACCTTAAAAATACAAAGATATGCATAGAATATATATTCCGAACGGTCTTAGACAAGTTTTGCTTTTTCTTTAGACGAGCATCTTCGAGAATAAGTTTTAAATTTTGGGAAGTAAGTTGACTTAATCGACCGACTTTCCGCCTTCTTCTAAATGTCATACGACTTGTAATGTATCCTTTATTCTAGGACACGATTCCTCGTAAACACATGACATGTCTTCCATAATGATCTGTGGTTATCCTTTCTTTCTAAGGAATTTACACACGGCACGAAATTTATTTTCTCTAAAGTATGTGTTCCCTTCACAAATAAAGTTTAAATTGATTCAACGATATCTCGATGACTAATAAACCGATAGGACTGAAATTTAGTATTCATAGCTGTATTGAGTCACAAAGTAGCTTGAGTCAACCTTTGACCAGTCCTTATAAGAAAAATAATGTGTGTATTGTTTACACAGCCAGAACTCCAAACTACATTCCGCCGTTATTAAAAATATGGCTTAAATTAGAACATTTTTATAAACGAAAAGTATACGTCATTCCAAAATTGATAAGATTTTAATAACATCAGTGGTCGAAAATCGTAAAAAAATAAAATTGACTTCAATATCAAACAACGTTGATAGATTTTTGTATAGCGGAAGTATACGCCAATACTAATAAATAGACTATTCAAATTACCAGTAATACATTCAGGAATAATCAAATATTTACATAAAACGAAATAAGGAGTCAAGAATAATGACTGCAAATATCATAAACATATATTTTCAAACGATAGATTTTTTTAAAACTTGCATAAGCATTTGGCCGTGACATTTCAACAGTTTCCTAAAATGGATACGTGCGTTGTGTCTTTTTGTATGTCATCATCGGTTTGCGATTTCACTTGACTTGACAGTTAACTCTTATGCTGACATCTACAAGTTTAAATAACAAGTCTCTCATAGAACGAAATTACCACTTTATCCACGCATCCAAAGACAATTAAAGCAAGTAAAATTTCGCTCCAAAAATTTGGCAAGTTAGTTCCCCTATCTATCTATATCAGATAATAAAAACTCGCTACTACACTAACAAACTCGCTAACAAAACAATATAGAGTTTACTTACTATAAAATGCCTGTGATAAAAGGCGATTGAAGTTAAAGATCAAAGATTCATTAATTTTGAACTCATTTATCTGTAATAATTGCTTTATTCTCCTTGAATGCTTATATTATTATGTTTGATCTTAAAAATAAACTGTATGTATAATTATTACAAAGGTTAATCGTGGCTTAAAAGCATTCATGAAATAAACAATGTTTCTAACAGAAGATGTAGATCAATTTTACAATACTCTCATTGGTGACGTAGTCGCTCATACGAGTATGCTCTCAATTATAAAAAAAAGGTGTGTGTTTATGACTATACGATAGAAATGAAAACTTATAATTAAATGCATATTAAAGTTCATAGAGCTTTATCAATGTGTATACGTAAAAAATAATACCAACATTTAATTCGCACAATATATACACTTGAAATACTACATTAATGATATATAAACCTACATAATAATATTGTATTATTATAATACGTATTTAATAAAAACGTAATTATTGGAACAATGCACTCCTTCTTCTCACACAGTAAACGTCATTGATGACGACTGGACCCGAGTATACACGATTTAGTACTTCACCGACACGAGCGAATGGAGCCGAATAAGCCCGAATCAACATCGTGTCGCCGAGGCCGAACCAAGATCGACGGTTCACTTTCGTGTTTAACTCGTTCAAGTTTAACTTATTTAAAGTACCATATTAAAATATTTTTTAATTACATTATTCTTATAAGTTGCATCACATATAACAGCAATATGCAATTTTTGCACCATTTTAAAAATGTGGTTATATCATGAATTGAAAGTTGTTTTTTTAATAGTCATTCGAATTTATTATAATAAAAATAATGGATATATTTGAAATTGCTTTAATTGTAACATATATTAAACCCTTTAAAATGTTAAGAAAAAAAAATAACCACTTGTTTGATAAAATTTTATTGTAAATTTGGGAAGTTTCGAAATCGTAAATTTGGGATTACATTTTATTAATTGATTGTTTATCTTCATATAACTCTAATACAGTTTCAGAACTCATATTTAATTAATGACTAATAATACCTTTTTTTTAATAAGTTAGCTTTCCATGGCTGTCAACGAATAGACAGACCTACATTATAAATATACACCAGCATACACGTTATGTAAAGTATACACTACAGTCATAACATAAGCACCTGAGCAATCTGGTTGGCTGGCATCTCGTCTTGTTCAGTGGCAAACTGGGGCGGTGGCGGCAGTACAGGTGGAGGGAGGGCGCGCGGGGTTGAGCGGAGCCCGCCCGGGCCTGCGCCCGCGCGCCCCTGCATGCGTTCGCTACCTGCCCGCCACCACACCACGCGGTACAATACTTAACTCTTATTCATTCTATAGACATAAACAATGTTCTTGCTTTTTTTCCACAGTGTCTTTGAAAACGAATCACAAATCACAACACGGTCAGTCGTTATTCACTGATATTAATTGCACTGTAAAAAAAATACTCGAATGTGTGACGTTCGTCAGACCAAAAATTTTATATGACGATTGAATTACATAATTTCGGACATAAAACACCAAACATTATAAATAAATCTTTAACTTCGTAGCGGCCCACAAAAGCCACTCAATTATATCGATAATTTATCAGTTGGGTCGGGACTCGATTTGCTGGGGACTCGGGACTGGATCGCCTACATAAACCAAGATTCTGCCGCAAATAATACCGATTGAAAATTTAGTGATAAATGTTAAAACAAATAATGACCAGATAAATTAATGATCATTGTACAGGAATACAATAAAAGACGTCTAACCAGTCGCTTTCACGAGTTATACAGCTTACTAATTAATAAAAATTATAATCACGAGAAAGACCATTAGGGATGTGATGGGGCTCATAATCGAGTGCGTATCAACAACACACATGAAGATCGTTTTTAGACTTACTATATGCGTATAAATAAAATAATTGAAAAGCATGTTGTTTACCCCACTTACGACCAACCGTCAATACCTTTTCTGACAAGACTTAGACAGTATGTTCTCTAGGCCAATGGTAGCAAACCCCGCGCCCGCGGGCGCACATGCGCCCACGGTTAATCTGTAACGTGCTCGTTGCAAGATTTCCAAAATAGTAATTTAAAAATACCATTTTCTTTACTTTTCTTAATTATATGAAACTTGTTTTAAAGTAAATAATAATAACTTTATTTTCATTTATATTAGTGATTTCGATAATTGAGTTTTGTTTTTGACATCGAGTTTACGTTATTCTCCCTCCTACCTACCTACAAAAAAAGCTAACAAACATGCGCCTACCGCGCTGTAAAAATTTTTCATTGCGCACTTGCTTTGTAAATGGTTAGGCTATACAGAATTACGATTTTTTATAAGAAGTAACAATAATAATAAAATTTAACATAGGTAATTTGAAATCGGTAAAGAGGTTGTCAGGATTGCAGTGTAGTGACAAAATTACATTAAAAAGATCAATTTCGACGACCAGAATTGATCTAAATAAACACGTATTATAGTTCCAATGAAACTATAACAAAATCGATTTACACGACATGGTCGTCGCAGGAACAAGTTTACAAGATTAAAATGTTTTATGCCTTATAATGTCTTACCATATATATAAAAAAAAAACAAACGAACACAATGTCGTTCAACCAAGGAACACCTGCGAAACTATTAGCGATGGTATTGTGCTTTTCCACATGAGTTTCCACGGATATAGGTCAGAGGAACCATATGCCTATGTTAAGGGGATAGAACGTCGTCGAATCAGGTCGCCCGCTGACTCTGCGTTACATATACCGCAATCCTACCTAATAATAATATGCAACATATTATATTATAAATCTGAATTTGAGTTTGTCTGTTACGCTTTTAAGCCTTAATTACTCAACCGATCATCATGAAATTTTGTATACACCTTGTCAGAAATACAGAAAAGGACCTTAGGGTACACCTTCCACCCCAAAAAAAATGTACTGTTCCCGAGGGATACATCAAATTTACATTAATTCTATATCTAATGAGAATTCTTTTGGTAAAAATTAAAGGGGATACGTAAAAAAACATTTTTGTGCTATGAAGTCAATTCATTTTATCTAATTAGGACTAACATCGTTACAGTTTAGTACATTTTTTAGGTAATGCGTTTTTTATTTTATTACAGTAATTGTTTCAACTGAAATGCACGTGTGTAATAACTAACTATTTATGTCAAAATGACAACTTTATCCTAAATTATATGAAAGTATATGCGGTACATATAATAAAAATTATATGAAAGTATATGCGGTACATATAATAAAAAAAAAAACCTTTTAACATTTGTTGTCTGTCTATCTGTTTATTTGTTCTGGCTAATCTCCAAAACAGTTGAACCGATTTTGCCGGGATAATCACTACCAAGTATCCTGATGTTATAAGAAGTAACGCGAAATATTGGAATTATAGAAAAAAAAATAGGGTTCCGCCCAAATACAATTAACTAAACGGCAGTTTTCAGTAGGCACCGCGCGCGCGCCCTACGCGCATCTTCACTCTAAACTATTTTTTTTTTAATTCCACGCGGACGAAGTCGCTGGTGACAGTTATACAATAAATGTATAACCAAACATGCCCTAATCAAAATGAAACGGCTTTAATAGTTTAAAATCTAAAATTATATTCATATTATTTCAAAAGAAATCAAGTCCAGTCGTGATACTTAAGAGATTCATATCCAGCCGTATACTGATACGGGCCTAATCATGATATCTGTTAATATAAAACAGAAGACATAAAAAAATATATTATCGATTTATTACTTATTGGTTACGAACAAGACCAATATTACAACTGCAATTTGACGCGCTTATTTTATTACTTCAACCGAGATACAAACCTTCAAGTTATATCGTCGGTAAAGTATGATTTTATTCATGTATATACCATAAAGATTTCATTTACGATATTCTTTTTATGTTGTATAATTTAACAAACGTATCCATTAAAAAAAATTACCAATACAAAACTAAACGTTTGCTTAACACGAATAAACCGTATCACTCTACGTACTCTTCGGTTTGTTTGGTTTTCTAAGCTAATGCGGAACACAAAGAAACATAAATAAAACGAGAGTATTCAACAAATCGGAGCACCGATCCCGCTTAAGAGATCACACCGTGTGTGAGAATGATGAGTCACAAGCTTAATAATATCAAAAATATACATATAAGAGAAATCCGGCCGAGACGAATGCTATTATTACCCGGATATGTTCCACCCGGAACATGTCCTAAATTATTATGACGAATAACAAACGATTCTAGGGCTTTTTTTTACTCCTATTTTACACACACATCATTATTATTATGACGGTAATACGAATGTAGAGCGTAGACTAATTAACAAATCAAAGGAATGTACTATCGACAAATATTTTCGTGATATACACATTCGCGCACAATTACAGTTAATATATCTTCATGTATCTAATAAACAATAACGAACACGTAATCAAAAGCATACTTTAAAAGACTTATCTCCATAACATATTTTATATGCAATGCGTAATCCCAAAAACAAAGTCGTCCGCTACGTCTCTCTGTCTGTATGTATGTTCGCAGTAAACTCAAAAACTACTGAAGGGATTGTAATGCGGTCTTCACCAATAGATAGAGTAATTCGTTAGGAAGGTTTAGCTATATAATTTGTGAAGGGCTTGTGTAAATTGGTTGAAATATAACGAGAATTGTTGAAAGAATCGGAAAAAAGTAAAGCCACCTGGAAGCTTACGTCGAAAATGCTGCCTAATTAATCTCTTTGAGATATAACAAAACGATTGTGATAATAAACGACACAGACGAATTCGCGGGTATCAGCTAATTAATCATAATATTATCATTCGTATTAAAATATATTTTTTAAATAAACCAAAAATATAAAAACATAAGTTTAATTGTAATTGTATAATTAAAAAACCGACTTCGTTTAATATCAGTAATAAATACAATTATTATATGTAAATATTTCTAATTTATATATCACTGTGTTTTATATTATGGTCCATGAATAGGTTATTATTATTATTATAGAGATTTATTTACAATATTTTATATGTCTATAAAAAAGGATTGTTACTTTAATATTTCAATATTAAAACTGCCCATTAACCTTATAAATTAGTACTCGGTAAAGGATCGTAAAAATACTGCGTGTCATTTCTGAACAATAATGCGCATATACAGACATACTAGGGAAGCAAAGATTCTTCCCTTTTAAAAATCGTTTTTAATAAACGGCAATATACCATAATCATTGTTTTATCATTGTTTAAACTATAACATTTATTACACGCAAATATTAATTAAATGTATGTTTTCTGAACTTAAAAATATAATAGTTTGTAGGCATTGTATACTATAAAGGTAAAGAATATAATTTTTAAAATTCTACCAATTGTATAGAGAGATATACATGTAAAATATGATATATCATCTATATAGAATATACAGAGACTTCTTTCAACTATTCTATGAATCCATGTTCGTATTTTTTTCGTCCTAGTTCTCGGTACCATAGAGTAGTTTGCGCAGCGGGTTGCGTAGCATTGGTCATAATCATCTAAATACCGAATTTTTACCTCTCTTGAAAATATATAAATCTCTTAATATTATATACACCAGGTACAACAAATAATCAAACGGGGGCCTTTTGAAATATACACAACTATAAATGGAATGCACAGTTCTGACGGGATTTAATGAACAGTTGTGGGACCGAACGAGGCGGCGCCTGACGCGGGACTGCCGCGCCGCCCGCCCTAGACGGCTATCACCCCTCGCATTCACCGCCCTCTCCTTAACAAAACACTATTTTTAAAGATACATTTATTAGCTAAAGACGTTACTTAAACTTGGATTTTTCTACATCACTGATATTAATCAGCTTTCTAAATTGTTTTCTATACAATTATAATTAATTTTAGTATCAAATTTTAAATTATTCTTGCAATATACTTAGTAATATATAGTAAATAGAATTTGACACCAAAGCCCTGTAGACAGAATAACGTAATCTTCGTAACAATCACACCTGTGTGATCTGTAGTCGCGGTAGATGTGACTGACGTCGTGCTGGTCGTCGTGGATGTCTTCGGCACCATCCTCCTAAAGCGCGAAGTCTTCGAGAACAATCCGCACGCGATGGCAACTTGCACCAAGTACGTCGCTCCGACGCACCAAAACTAGCCTGCATTCTATTTCCCGGTTTGGATATATCGTAAACTATTTTTGGACTCTCAACTGTTTCTGTACCTGGAGCTATTTTATGTTTCGCCCCATTAATAGCCCTTTTGATTCCGTTCAAAGCACGTCTGGCAGAATTCTCATCTTCTTTAACATCGAATGTTGTTTCTCGCGGAACTACTGTCAGGGATTCGGCAGTGGGTTCGTTATGACGCCGTTTCATGAAGGTTCTTAACCTTGTATATATTGTTGGAGGTGGGTCAGTGTTAGTTCCCACGTCGCACACACGAGTTCTCTGGGAATCCTGTTCCTGTCCAAATGCCTGCGATTGTGCAGGTAAAGTAGCCGAACGTCTTGGTAAGATTTCATCTTGTAAATAAGCGACATGGAGGGTGCTAATGCTGAGTTGCTGCGTTGGTGGCCAAAGCTCTCTTGTTGGAGGTACGGGCGATGGTCGTTCCCCTAATATCCGGCGAGCAAATTCCCTCGGTTGCCATAGATAGCTCGCTGTGAGATTCCCGTGTGTTTGCATCACGACACCAATATTTACTAACGTGAAACGAACTCTAGTAGTTAATCCAATACTAGGCTTCTCGCACTTGACGGTATTCTAGCAAATACGTGCTATCCAATTGAATGAAGGTAGCGCGAATATTGAATAAACCGATTTAACCTAAATTCTTATTTAAAACTTGATTGTCATTTAGAATTATTTCATTTCTTTTAATTTAATAAGCAATTATTATACAATAATAGCAACCGCCCTAGACTTATAAATCTTATATAAATATAATATAAAATATAGCTTATACTTGCAAAATGCACTTTTGCTATCAGTTAAATTTCTAATTTTATTTTTAACTACCAGGCCCGGCGGACTTTGCCTGTCCTGATAATAAAAAATATATACTGATGTGCATGAAATGCTTAATGTAACTAATGTATTTTATTTGATAAGGATTAATACCGTATCCTTCTAAATAACATTCCAATTACCTCATTATATATGACCATTTTTAGAAGATAGATGGGTATAGTAAGCTATCCTAAAAAGATAGGTATATGCCATCGTAGACATTTTTGTAGACCTATAAAAGAAGAATATCTCGGTATGCATTATTTTGTTATATCTCAAAGGGATTAGGCAGCGTTTTCGACGAAAGCTTCCAGACAGCTTGACTTTTTTCCGATTCTTTCAACAATTATCATCATATTTCAACCAATTTACAAAAAAACCTTGACAAATGATATACCTAAACCTTCCCCGTGAAATACTTTATCTATTGACGAGGATCGAATTACAATGCATTCAGTAGTTTTTGAGTTTATCGCGAACATCCAGATCTACAGCCGAACGCGGCGGACGACTTTGTTTTATAATATGTAGTGATGGAATATATTACTGCATCTGCTATTGTATAGAGTTCCAATGACATAATTAACACATCTTACGTAACTTTCTAACATTTGTATTGGCGTCATAGTAAGCCATTCCTAAGCTATTAGTGTTATTGGAACCATCCGTATACAATTTATACCAACCTTCATATATTATAATTAATTATTTTCAATGTCATATTTGGTAAAAACTGAATTTAATTGACTTTTGCAAGTGTTGTAATACAGTCTACATTTATTTTAACCATATTTATCTTTATTTCAAAAATTTAGTATTTCTCATAAGGAGATCATTTCTCATCGTTTTTGAGTTTATCGCGAACATCCAGACAAACAGACAGACGCGGTGGACGACTTTGTTTTATAATATGTAATGATATTAGAGCAGCAGAGCAATTTAACCTAGACATATATCAAGTAAAACTGGTTTGTTTTGTCATCACAAGGCCAAACTAATATATACATAAAATAAGTATCACTACATGTTATAAAACAAACTCGTCCGCCGGCGTCCGTCTGTCGACCTGGATGTTCGCGATAAACTCAAAAACTACTGAACGGATTGTAATACAGACTTCACCAAAATATATAGTAATTCACGGGAAAGGTTTAGAGGTGCACAATTTGTCACGGTTTTTTTGTAAATTGGTTGAAATATAATGATAATTGTTGAATGAATCGGAAAAAATAATATGTTTTATACAAATAATTATTAAATTGTATAAGATGTTAAGTGACAATAACACATATTATCTTGTACCGTGATGTTGATTAAATGAACAAAATCAAACACTAGCCTGTAAAATTGCAAATGTTTCAGTTCCAAGATATAGAAACAGTATTTCCACTAAAAATAAGTACCAAGTATAAACCAATTTGAATTAAAAAAACGTAATTTAATATTACGCCATACAAAGAAAGAGAGCCGCGTCTACCGTTTTTTGCAATACTGAATTGTATGTATTCAAAAACTGGAAAACAATGCGTTTCTAATAAAATTGTTTTGTTCGTCTATGACTATATGTCCTCAAATTACACTTAATTAAAACCGAATAAGACAAACTTCGCCAAAGACTCACACAACAAACTTTTCGACTTACCTCCGATTTGTGTTTTACTTAGATAACTCCTTCTCCTTACGGCGATAGAATAGATGTTCATAAGTTAAGCACAGTTAAAAGTTAAACATATATACACCATACTTTGTTTCAATCAACATTTTTGAAAAATGATTGTCGATCTACTTGTTATTTACGGTAACGTTTTTTAGGATTATTTTTTTCAATTATTAGATACAGTATTAATAACAATGTAAATATATAAAACAACCAATAATTATAACTAAAACCAATAACACTTTACTTGGATAGTTTGACCGGCGGTATATATATCAATTTGGTGTCCGCAGGTTTGAACCCAAACATTTATCAAAAAATCTTTCGGAATTCACATACATTTACTAAGCGAAATTAGTAACAATAAAGACTGACGGTGAACGAAAACGTGGTGAGGAAATCTGAACGAACCTGACAAATGCTCTTTTATGGGCTTGTGTGTTTGTGCCCCACACCCTCTATCGAGAAGAGGTTTTAAATTTGGTCTGCAGTAGGATTCTTACAGGTTGAAGTTATTATCTATACATATAATAAAAATGAAGTGTCTGTATGTAATATCATAATAACGACTTTTTACTGATTAGATATGAACGTATACACGATACTGATAAGAAAAATACAATTTTTAAAATTTTTGCCTGTCTCTCTCTCTGTAATCTCCGAAACAGCTGGTCCGATTTTGACAGAAATTTCACTGACGGATAGTTAAAATTACAGCGAGTGATATAGGCTATTTTATTATAGACTACCTGTCATCCGTGGCTTCGTCTGTAGTACTATCTCCAAAATGATTGGACCTATTTTCATGAGGATTTCACTGACAGATAGCTAACGTTATAAAAAGTAATTAAAGCTTTTTTATTTTAGACTAACCGATGGCTACCCATGGCTTCGTTTGCAGTACTATCTCTAAAACGTTTGAACCATTTTCACGGAACTTTCACTAACAGATACCTGATCATGTAAGAAGTAATTTACAATTATAAAAAAAAGCTAGTATAAAAATATAAATATAAAATTGTATAATAATATGTGACATTAATATTTTAAAATCATTTCATACGTATCTAAAAAATGAATAGTATTAATTACTCACCTTTAGTGGTCTTGTTATCGTAACTGTTTCTATCATTGTAGTTGATGCCATTTCATAAATGTATATGATCTATAATAAAAACAGAAACAAATCACTTAATACAATTTATCTTGCATATTAATAAATCTGTAGTTCTAATTATACATTTAATTTTATGAAAGATGCCTATTATAAAGGCCAAAAATAATGTATGTCTGGCTGTTTGTATGTACGGGATTTCGGATTTCAGTCAAGAATGGCTTGACCGAATTTTATGAAATGTAATTACTGGAAGCTTATGTCATTTCTCATTTGATAGGGTACTAGAATTATCTAAAATACTTCTAGAAATCGTAAAAAAACTATTTTCTAACATACAAATTTTTTTATACCGATTCTGATGACATTTTGTACATGGAAAGTATATATTATTGAGAAATTGATAGCCTATAAAAATTAGTGCCATAATAGTTTTAGGTACTTTGACACTGGTATGGGAACGTTTAATCTGCGCTTTTATAGGAATGACATATGTCGTTAATTTTAGCGCGACAAGTTGTCGAAGCTTCGTCACGCAAGTATGGGAGTAGCATAATAATTCGAAAATAGTTTTTCTACGTTGCATTAACGTGTGTAAAAACCGCAGGCTCAGTTATTGTCTAGCGTCTATAGTCATGTAGCCCGATAATTTATAATACATGACGATAATGTATTCCCACATTTACTTTTATTGCGACGATAGACGAAACATCGTGACGATACACGTTGGTATGGAAGTAGCGTTACAATTTTACCACATTAGCGGAATTCGGCGAATATTCGCGTTATCGCGGCAGGTGTAACCAAAACATCTGTGATTCCCACAAACTTTATATGAAGTTCGCGAGTGACTCCATGTACGAAAATTTTGATAATTGTTCAATGACAAACATTAAAGGGATTTATTATTTAGTGCTTCTGTGTCGATCTGATTCAGTCGCACGATATTGACCTCTTCTCATATATAATTATAAAGGGAACAAAAGATAACTGGAGTAATAAGTACTCGAATTTATTTAAAATTAATCAATCAGTATAATAAAGACTAGAATTCCTCCATATCTTTACTTTCTTTTTGGAATAGTATACATTTTCTTTTTTACAACGTTTTTCATTTTAATTCAAAGTTTTTGCATCTTTATTCTCTTTCTTTACATAAGCTGTTCATCTTTAGTGATATTTGATTGCAGTACATATTTATTTTTAAATAGGTCAAGGAATTTGGTGTATGAACTAGTTTAATAGCATCTCGATAAGCCAAATCACAAGAAGTCCTAGCAACCGGCAAAACTACTAAATTAAAAAATAATGAAAATGCCACTCTTTGTATTTATATGTGATCACAAAATTTGTCTCAAAGTTCACCAAAGTCCAGCAATTAACTTTTGTAGAGAAAATCAGACACAAAAGGTCACTCTATTGGAGGCGTTGGAGCAGGGCCGGAGACTCGCACCTCAGGAAATCGAGGTGCTCCGGTCCCAGCTCCACCAGGTCCTAGTCATTGAAGAATGGGAACGACGACTTGAGCGACCGAGCTGGGGCGTGGCTACCATAGAAGCCGTTCGGCCGGTCATGGCCGAATGGCTCACCAGGCGGCATGGCACCCTGAGCTTCCGGCTGACACAGGTGCTCTCGGGGCATGGTTGCTTCGGGAGTTACCTGTGTCGCATTGGCCGGGAGCCAACGCCAGGGTGCCACCACTGTGGCTGCGCAGCCGATAATGCGCAGCACACACTGGAGGAGTGTCCCGCCTGGGACGAGCCACGCCGCGAGCTCGTCGCGGCCATAGGCCCGGATCTCTCGCTCTCGACCGTCATCGTCAAGATGGTCGAGAGCGAGGCCGGGTGGATCTCCGTCGCCTCGTACTGCGAGCGAGTCATGCTCGCGAAGGAGGCGGCGGAGAGGGAGAGGGAGCAGACCACCAGGCTCCCCTCCCGCGGTCGGCGAACACGGCGGCGACGGGTCGGCGACGACCTCATGCCGCCGTAAAAAGGGCCTGTGGGCGACGGGACGGCCGGGCACGTCCGTCGCCCTGAGCAGAGTTTAACTGTACAGGCCCGCGTGGTGGAGGCGCTTGTGCCGAGCGACTCCCACAGTTCGTCGGGGGGGGGTCTAACACCCGCCCCCTCCTGAGGGGTCTGCCACCTTGACCCCTCAGACCGCAGAAGGGGCCCCTGATGAGGGGCCGACACCTGTCGGGGAGCAGAAGTAATGCCATTGGCAGTTCCTGCTCCCCGGCCCAATAGGTGTGAGAGGCACCGTGGGGTTTTTAGTCCGTGGGAATCGGACATAACCCACCCCCCGCTGCCCGACGGGGTGGGTATCCGTTACGGATTTTCCCCACGTAAAAAAAAAAAAAAAAAAAAAAAAAAAAACTCTATTATGTGTTCTCATGGTTATATTTCTGTCAAAACAATATAAAAACTTATATTTGACCTCGGTTACATTAGTGTGTCAATATAGGTAATATAGTTAAAATACAAATTTGTCTAGTAAATGAAACCTTTACCATAGAGAGTAGATATACCTTTTATGACAATTATAGCTATATACCAATAATTAAATATACTGCTGTGTTATTTTATAGTAATGTATTATCTTAAAAATATATTTTAAGGTCAAAGGAAATATTAACAATTAATTAACAATTAAAAGTACAAATATGCTTGACTTACAAAATTTCTTTGTAAACAAAGTTATGCCTTTATTTCCCCTTTCTCATTTACATGCACATTATAAATCAATAAAGAAATAATAATTATAAAAATAGTAGTTCATTACAATATTAATAACTTTATCAATTGTCTAAGAAGTAAAATTGAAAATAAAGAAATATTTGGTACTTTTTATATGATGCGTAACAACTTATATAGTTTTAACTTATAACAAGGACCCAATAATAAAATTATTAATCATTGTTCCTATCCTGTCCACTTGAGTCGATTGAAACAACCTACTTGATAACAAACTTATTAGATGCTCTTTGCTTGTTTGCAATATGTGATATCATCTCTTGACTAATGTTATTATAAATAAAGAGAAGGGATAATCAACAGCAGAACAATGATATCTTCAATAACTTGTTACCAATAATGTTACTGGTTATAACTATAAAGGTATAATACATTACATTATTAGTTGTTATCATGATCACCAACTCTGTCATGAATACAACAATTGAATATTTTTGGATTTAATCATTTCAGGAAATTTTAAGACTAAATAATCAGTACTAGTATGTCAACTTAACTACAGCACAGACACATTTAAATCAAACTAAAGACCTAAAAACATTACATCCGAAAGATATTTTGCATGAGTAACCAAAACTATTTTGAATTATACCTTCTTCATATTTAATTTACATTAAATGTAAAAAGTATTAAACTGTATAAGTATATATATCTTAATAAATTAAATATGAGTACCTTAACACCTCATAGAACTATATAACATGTTCATATGATAGGTAAACTTAATTGTTTTTAGTTTAATGGTAAGCAAACTATGATGTTTACATTTGATTCATGGTCTGATTCATAATATTATGACTAAGTTTAAACACAACCTAGTTAATTTTTATGGACATAATTTTTCCCAATGTTCAGAGATTATGGTATGTTTAAATTAGATAACAAAATGATCTATGTTCTACTCAAGATGTATGGTTAAATATATGATATCCTTGAATGAACTCTGTCAATGTAAACCATTTTAAAGATAGAAGTACTTATAACAGCCCATTTTTGCATAATATTACTATTACATACGTACCATAAGTTCATTTTGTAGCTATACAAAGGTAAAGGTAACTAAAGGTAGTGAGATTAACTAAAAAGGAAATTCATCTACTGTATAGAGAGAATTACTAACTATAATATACAATATATTATTTACAATACATACCTGGTACTGATCAATACACTAAAAGTTCGAATAAAACTTTTGTTTCACAAAGAAAACACTGCACCAAAGGCAACAAATCGATTTTAGGAATCAAATATTTAATGACGCCTTTACAAGTATATATTTGTAATAATAAAAAAGGACATTCAATGTTTTAAACCTGCTCCATAATTCTCGTAAAACAAGCTAAGCTATGGCAAAACTTCACATTTACAATTCAGACAGACAACTATAAACAAAAGTACAATATAGTCTCTTGTCTATGTAAGTGGTTTAAGCCACAGACAAATAAAAATTTATTAAGCCATAGGCTTTACAAAATTAGTGCTGCCAACTTAGCAAATTTTCCAATAAAACAAGTGGTTTGGATTACCCTTTAATGGATAAATATTTCGTTTAGTATTTAGTGACTATTATAATTGTTCAAACCATTACACGTTTCCAAATGTATTGCTACTCGATGCCAAGAATATTTACTTTTACTGTATAAGCATCACTGTAATTGACCGAATTACGAAATTATTGTGTATGTCATGGTTTTAGAATAGTGATGCATGTAATCGCCAAAAGTTGGAATGATTGCGTTTAGTGAATTGTAACTAAAATGTTAAAATAATATTGCTGGCGACGTTGCATGGATCGTTTGTTTTCACATTACATCTGACAGGTTGTAATAAACAATTCATCAGTTTGAAGAAGAAAATTTGATGTAGAATTGAAGTTGATGAAATCATCAATGTTGCTAACTTTTTGAGTTAATGTTTATTCATCTAAAGAAATAATACTTTGTTACACAACATGTAATGGTGCCTTAATTACAAATATACCCATTAGTTCTGTTTGTCGTAACAAAAAACTTGTGGAAAATTTACAGTTTACAAGAGTTACGTCGCCGCCAAAAGTTTTTTATGTGCGTAAAACGGATGGTCTAGTTTTGACAATTCAAAACACATTACGATAATGTATAATATAATGTACACCCGTATTAATTAAAACGTGATCTTAATCAAAACTTCGTTTCGATAGGGGCACACGCAGGTATGGAAGCAGCATAAGAATATGCAAATTTATTAAGATAACTAGATAAAACTCCTTCAAGCAAATCAAATGTGTCAAACACAGTGCTGTAAACTTAAAACTAATATCATTATGGTACGAAAATTAAATACATATATTTATATAGGTTTCTATTTTTTCTGTACGTTTGTATGTAACTAAACTCCCCTTAAACGGCTGGATCGATTTTGATGAACCTTTTTGTGTGCGTTTAAATGGATTCCAGAACGGATTATATTCACAATTAAGTTCAGTAGGTGGCTCTGCGATCTGTTCCCAGATTTTTTTTATTTTTAGGGTAGGACAATGTCTGTTGGGTCAGATTGTAAAATATATGTATATTAGAGTTTGAAATACAACTCCTTGTCATGTTGAATGTTCTACTCCTTATGTGTATGTTATTATTTAATTTATGTAACGATCCAATATCCATGCACAATGTCCAAAAATATATACCACACAGTCAAACCATTTTGGTTTTTTTATATCTATAAATATTGGACCGTCACGTAACTTTAAACAAATTTCATACAAAATTGTATGCAATAGACGCTACTCAATACGTAGACAGAAGGAAACGTCTTCAGAAAACTAACCGTAACACCACATTGTATGACAACGCTTACCTGTTTAGCTAGAAGTTGAATAGCCCTGTGATGATCAGAACTGTTGAGTAGTCGTCTCGCAAGTTTGTAAAATGTCTGCAAGTACTCGCATCTGCAGTTTGACAGGTTCATTTTCAAAACGAAATAGAACCATATTATATTGATAATCCAGGGCATCATATTTAAGCCACTTGAGGTCATAAGATTTTCACATGTTAAATCAACTAGTTCTAAGCTTATAGGAACATATATGCTGGCGAAACCCTGATGTAAAATGCTGAGTAACGAGACCATCCAAATCCGCGGCTAATCAACTCAGAAAACTTTATAGCCTCTGCAATCTTTACACAATTAATATTAATGCATTAATCTTTAGATCCTTGAGTAGGAGGATCTGAAAAAGGGTACTAAATTCTGAAGAAGTGTATTTTTTCTAGAGGTTCTCAAAGTTCGTTACGATAGTGATGCAATAATATCGTTAGAAAATAATAATCTCGATGCACCTCTCATATTTCGCTCTCAAATTTCATTTTCGACGTATTTTGGGTAAATCCACGGAATAACTCTTCTCTTTCTTCCGTGGGTAAATCCTTTGTTGATGACAGTGAGTACACTGTATTCTTCAAAGAAATGAGTTTAAAGATGTAGAATAATTTTTAGTTTAACAAGATCAAAAGTGTAGATTAAAGAATGGTGTTATATATTTTTATACGATTGCGCTAAAAATATAATTAACTAAGAAGAATAAGCAGTTAAACAGCAATTTTTTCGATATATTTTACCACTTTTGGCATTCATTATAGGAAAGTGTCATATCTGCGATACAGTTTCTAGCCAGTGCAGATAACAATATTACTATAAATTATGTACACATTGACTTGGAACATTAAAAAAACATATTGTTATAAAAATATTATTTATTTATTACTTAAAATACACAAATAAAAATGATTGCATATAGAATCGTCCATTAAAATCTGGTCACACTAGTGTCTCCGAAGAATTTGATTTAGCGCCTTTTTTTGTTGTCTCTTGCGCGTCCCGGTGATTTCTTTCATTGTTATATGTTATTTCGGCCGGCCGAATACTAAGTGATTTGTGTAGAATAACGTGAGATCGCAATGGCGGGCATTAAGTCCTTAGCTATTAGAGGAATACGTAGTTTTGGTACAGAAGATTCAGACGAACAACGCATATCATTTGATAGACCATTAACTCTTATATTGGGGCAAAATGGATGTGGTAAGACTACTATCATTGAGTGTTTACGGTATGCAATCACGGGACAAATGCCACCGGGTAGCCGAAACGAGTGTTTTGTGCATGATGCGAAAGTAAACAGGTCCACTGAAGTGTTAGGACAAGTAAAATTAAAGGTAAGCAACATGGCTTTTCATGGACGTGATACGGTTTCATGTAACCTAAAAACGTATCATTAACATAAGTGCATTAAACTAAATATTAGCTATGTTCTAGTTATGCTTGATTGCAAATAGTTAATGATTCTATTTATTAATTCAGGTATTATTAGGGTAAGGCCAAATAAATCACTCAATATAATAATACTCATTGTAAACATGTTCTAATCAAAGAATATTGATTTAAGGAGATGAGAATTACTCATTACTACAGTTAAATAAAATAAAAGATATATTTGGAAGTTTCTTTGATATCATTTTGATCTGGATTATAATGTAATGTTTGAACTGAAGGTAGCATAGTGCCATGGCTGATTATATGTGTATAATCAACTAGACTATGCTTCAGTTATTTTTTTCCCAAAATAAAACTCCTTAGTTTCGTGGTCTAAGGTCTAAACTCTATTCAAAAAGCTGTATATAGCATTATACTTTTGTCCCTTTAAAAGTATTTACTGAACTAGCCAAATAGCCATTGACCAAGGTAGGTAGCTGTGTTCTAATGTAGCCCTAACGTGTTACTTTGAAACTTTGCAAAATATCATCCTCCAAATTTGCCAGAAAGCATTTATCATTTCCAACAAAATATGCAAATGTAAGATTGAAATGAGAATACTGTGAGTGCAATATTCATATGCTTACACTTGCCATTGTAAATTCACAAAATGTTCTGTTACTTTGTGTTGCAGATTATAAATGCAAAAGACAAACAATTAGAAGTAACAAGATCTATGAAAGTCACTTGCTTGGCTAAAAAAAAGAGCAGATTTCAAACTTTGGACTCATTTTTATCAATAATAGAGGATGATGGAGTAGCAAAAGATGTATCATCAAGATGTGCTGATTTAGATTCTGTAATGAATGAACAACTCGGTATGTTTTTTATTTATTATTTAAGTAATACTTTGAACTGATGTAATATCAAGTTCCGTTCATGAAATCATTGAATATATGATCAAGAATTCTGATAAAAAATGAAACTTTTTTTGTATTGAAGGTATCAAGATATTTTTACTGAAGCCACATCTAGAATGGAAATTTTTAGCCCACCTTATTAATTGCATATATAGTTATAAATTTTGTTCTGATTAAAAATCAGCATCAAAACTGAATAAAGGTGACAAATATTTTATTTGTATTGCTTCAAACAAAAACTTATGATTGGTGGCTTACAATTAACTTCAAATGAATACTTATATGTACATTTTTTCCTAGAATCATTGTTTAACAATTTATATGATGTTATGATCCCTATGTGCCCAGACTTCATTACTGTAAACAGCACACCATTTCTATACTATGTCAAAATATTAAATCATACCGATATTTCAGGTGTTTCTAAAGCCATTTTGAATTCTGTAATATTTTGCCATCAAGAAGATTCTAGTTGGCCATTAGATGAAGGGAAGAAAGTAAAAGAGCGCTTTGATGAAATATTTGATGCTGACAAATATAGTGACTGTTTTGATCGTCTTAAGAAAATAAGAAAAGATTATTCACAAAATCTTAAATTATTGGGTAAGTACTTATCACATAAATCAGTTTACACCATTGATTAGTCTCATATCTAATATGAAATGTAACATATGTTTTTGTCTTTTCATAGAACAAGAAGTGTCATTCCTTAAGGAAAAGAAACAAGATTTAGATAAGAAAAAACTTGATGTTGTCAATACTGAAACTAGAATTTCAGAAGTTGAGCTAAAAGTAGCAGAATTGAGTCAGGAGTTAAAGCCTGTCACTGAAAAATTAGATGCCATCAAAACATTGGAAAGCAACCTAGTTTCATTTGAATCCAAAAGGGAAAAGATCAAAGTCAGGTAAATAAAAAATTTTACAAATATTCTTCAACTGAAAGCAGGTAACACTTTTGATTTTTTTTTTTATTTCTTAAGCTTATAATGGCCAGTTTTATAAAATAAAAAAAAATTACATAGTATTAAAACCAGCACCTTCAGTGGAAAAAATACGAAATGAAATAGTTGTTATTATTGCATTTAAAAATCGTAAGTATGTAAATTATTTACTTATGAAAATAAAGTATCCCTTTTATTTTATATGTAGATTAGAACACTTCCGTACACAAGAAGAAGGACTTAAAAAATCTATAAAGACTATTTTCGAGGGAACACGTCAAGAGTTGGAGGAAAATATTAGTAAGTAAAAAAACATGTTTATCCTTTAGTACAATGTATTAAAACTATTTATGAAAATTTACGTTTTGCTACTAGTTTAAGATATTCTATCTATGTACAAGTAGTAGGCAATGCCAGAACATTTCAGTACCTTTTTCTTCTCGATTTTTGTCTTGATTAGTGACATGAATAAAAAAATTGGATGGCTTAATTTTTATCCGATACCATTAATGAGTCGAAGCCTTTATTTGTAAGTCTCTATATGTTATACAACATGTTTACTAATGGCGCGTCAATTAATTATGGTTGGTTATCAGGGGGGTGAGGAGGTCAAGCCGAATCTCACTAAATGTAACAAAGAGAGAGGGGTTTCCCCAGATATCACGTTATTTTTTTTTCCCCAATAATAGTGTAAAAATGTTAGAAAATCAGATTAATTTAAAATAAAACATGTTTGTAAGCTAAAACTGTTCTACATATTTTAGTAGTTCGCTTTTAAGTACTGTTTAAAGTTATCACTGTGATTATAAAATGCGATCTAAACAATCTCAAATAGTAGCCTTAATAAAAATAATAAAATAAAGTCGTTTTTTTTTTATTATTAAATACCAGGTATTTATACTCAAAGTACAACATTTTAAAGATCTTATGTGTGATTAGGTGAGGACGTTGAGACAAACCTCACACATGGAACCAGTGGAGGGGTCAAAAAAGCCCCAGGAAATTACTGGATGCCCCTTAATCTATAAATATTGTAATATTTGAAAAAAAACACCTCAATAATAATAATGCTTACAAAATTAATTAACCATGGTTCAATTCGACCACTGGATGACCACATATTAACATAATCACCTAAAAATGCTATTTTTTGTGCTTAAAATAACTAAAGTTATTGTGAAAGTTTACCTAATCTTGTGAATTGTAACATTATTTAAATTTTAGGTAATTATGGTGCTACTGCAAAATCAAAACAGAAGGAGCTTGATGAATCATATAAGAAGAATACGTCATTTAACAAAGATGAGGAAAAAATTGCTAATGAGAAGGCATCGAATGAAATAAAATTCAATAAGCTCATACTTCTTGAAAGTCAGAATCAGGAGAAAATTGATAAAAGGAATAGAATGATTGTTGAAACTGCAAACTTAGCAGGTGAAATAATATTGTGCTAAATGTACTAATAGGTTTTTTTTATATACTAGGTTATTATATGTATATAGGTTAATGTTTGACCACAATCTCATTAGATGTTAAATGATGATATGGTCTAAGATGATAGTCACGCTAAACCTAAATGGAGACTGGCTCTCAAGTGCAGCTGCCGAAACACACCAACAGGTGATTGGTGATAGATTTTCAACTAGAGGGTGGTAGCTTGCCAGGCGGACTTGGAAAAGCCCTACCACCATGCAAAATACAATTATACATATAAGTCAATTGTAAATTCAAAATTGCATATGATCTTGATTTCCACATTGTAGAGCCTAATTCAATATAAATAAATTTTCTTTAATAAGCCATACAGAATTTATACATTTTTTTAAAATTTAAATGTTTAATCTATAAATGTGAATATGTAAAGAGACTGGGTTATTTGTGAAACAAAGTTGTTATAAATTGGTATTTCACTAATCAGTATCATACTATATCATATATATTAATGTTCAAAAAATTTGATATATTAAACACAATAAACCAAAGTATTATCTTAAATTTAATCATTGGCGCTAATTCAATAACAGAAACTATTTATTGTTTTGGATTTTTGTAATACAGATTAAAAATTGAATAATATACAGTGAAAGTTTATTTTTAGAAATCGAAGAGATAGTTGATGTTCATACAAATGAGGAAGCTGAAAAAGCCATACAAGTCATAATTAGTAAGGTTGATAGTTTAAAAAATGATTTGAAAGAACAAAAATCAATCATTGATGAGGAAGAAAAGAAAATGCAAACATTTGTTGATGAAGCACGTGTCTCTGAAGTGAGTATATATTATAGCAGTATTTTAATGCAAGTTTCATATTAGTAAAAAAGGAAACCTATTTTATATTTATTTTTTACTTCAAAATGAGGTACTTAATCAGTTTTTAGATTTTATTTTTGTAATGTATAAGTATTTTGCATCTTTAGATTGTAATGTTAAACCATTTATTTTATAATAAATCATTTATGAGCGAGTGTTTACGTTTTAGTCTCGCCACAAAGAAAAAATATCTGGTAAACAGACTGAAATTAATAAAAACAAAAGGGAAGTTACAAAATTGGAAAAGGAAATAACATCTGCAACTCAGTCTAAAGATAAATTAGAAATAGTTGAAAAGAAATTGGCCAAAGCTGAAGAGTAAGTTATATCTAAAAAAATAAGAATAGAAATATGGTACCTATAAATGAAATATTGATACTCATTATTGTTTTTACAGAGAATACCAACAAGCCCAAAGTGAACTAAATGTTGAAGAATGTCAGCAAGAAATCAATGATGATGAAAAAGTGATGGAACAACATGAACAAGAACTGGAGGAACTCAGTCAAAAAGTATTTGAAAACTTTTTCATTTATATTTTAAGCAAAATTATTTACTTCTAGTAAAGCTAAACCTGTGTTATTATTTGATTAATGGGTAATTTAAAAAATGATTTTCTATAATGATAAATATAACTTATGTTATTTATTTTTATTTTTTTACAAATAATTATAATTGAGCAATAATTAAACTAAATATGTTCATATACAACTAGCTGCTTCGCACGGGTGTACTGATGAAGACAATGTGACCAAATCTTTGGTTTAAAGTACAACCATGTAATTAAATAAAATGGCGGCAACTGAACATCAGAATGTCAATTTTATCAGTATTTTTGAAGATCTCCATATTGTCTTCTGTTGCACTCACAAACTTTATTGTGTGGAGATTTTGTTACTAAAAAATTTAAAAATACGTGCGATTTATCAAAAAAAAATTTTGCATACACAAACCTGGTCCTGATAAATACAAACATAACAAAAAAAAATTAGTCAAATAGGTTCAGTTGTTCTGAAATAATGCACACACACACACATACATTTGACAATTTTTTTTATATAGATATTTTATGACGCACTTATGTGTTTATGAACAAAACTTAATGCATTACCAAGTTACATATTTATTTAACTGTCCACTACAAACTGACTATATAACAGTAATGTAAATATTCACTTATGTGTTTTCATAAATTATCAGGTGACCAAACTGCAAAAACAGAGTGCCAAATTAAAAGAACGTGACATGGTTGAGGAATCTCTTAAAAACAAGGAAAAACAATTTGCGGTGTTGAAAAACAAACATAAGACTTCCCTGATGGAACTTCTGGGATCTGTACCGGAAAAGGATTTCGCCATCACAATCAACAAGTTTGAATGTGAAATAAGATCTGAAGTAGAATCATTGAAAAAAAAACTGAAAGAAAAGCAAATTGAAGTAAGCCATATTTTACCTTAAGGTCTATTAATTAGCTGCATATAAATTTTTGTTAAAATAAATACCTAATTTTTTAAACTGTAAATAATAGGAAAATTCAAGTATATCTAATAATAAGTATTCATTTTGAATATCGCATATAAATGTTGTTGTTTTGAGCATGAAATTTGTTGGTTTTATATTCCAAATTTTAAATTGTTACCCAAAATATTCGGTGCTGAGTTTAAAAGTTGAAATTCACGATCTGTAAATTAAGTTACTATATTGGAAAAGTAAACATGTTTAAAAAAATTGTTCTGCTTTTACATACTTTGTAAATCTTTTCTGAGGAACAACTATTAGTAATATCTGTAAGTTTATACTTGAGTAGTTTATCCTAAGGTATTATACTTTTATACAAATTATAACTGGTAATAATAGTAATATAAGCGATAATAACCGTGACTTCGTCCTAAATGTAAATTAGCAAAACAATTCTTTTAATTTGTAAATATGAGTCGAGGGCGTGTTTGGTTTTAGACACTGTTTCTTTAGCTTAGTTCATTTGCCAGGAACCCTTCTTTTGTAAAATAAAAGTAACTTATATTACTCTTTTTATAACATTAGCTATCAGTCAGTAAATGTACCTTGAAAATCAATCCAGGGGTTTCGTATTTAATATTGAATAAAATGCTGTTTTGTATTTTGACATAACAAACAGACACTTCAGTTTTATTTATTTATGTAGATAATTGTGTTTAATTTTGATCTTAAATGTTGATAAAATTGATTTTTTTTAGATAACAACTTTAGAAGCAGAGCGGAAACACGTTCGGGAATCGCTGAACGAGCGTCGTAGCGAATTAACAAAAGCAGAAGACCAAATGTATAAAGCCTGCGGAACTCAACCTTATGATACAATTTTATCGAAATACAACAGTACCCTGGAGAAATTGCAAGTATGTTACCTTTATCCCATAATCAATTAGTATTTCAGTTATAAGGTGTGTTGTATGTACAACATGGCTTAGGGAATATACTTCTGTAAATAATGATATTAAAAAACTTGTTAATATTTCAGGATGAACAAAATATACTTCAATCTTCAATGTTCATTATTGCTAAATATAAAGGACAACTAAAGGATAATAACTGCTGTCCCGTGTGCAATCGCGGTTTTGAAAACGAGTCTGAGGTTTGTATATTTCATCATCATCATCATCATCATCTTACCCTTATCCCACCTAAGTAGGGTCGGCACAACATGTTTTCCTTTTCCACTCTTCCCTGTCAAAAGTCATATTCACACCTTTTATACACATATCATTTTCCACACAATACACCCACACCTTTTTTGGTCTTCCTCTACCTCTATACCCGTTCACTTTCAAACTCAAAACTTTTCTTGGTATATGACTTTCATCTCTTCTCATAATATGCTCGCGTACCATGCTAACCTATTACTCCTCAACTCCTCTGTCACTGGTGCTATTTTCAAACTTCCTCTGATATACTCATTCTTAATCTTATCCATTCTTCTTACACTACACATCCATCTTAACATTAAAAAAATATTGGCAATTACAAATTATTTTGTTTATTTATTATAAACTTTATGAAGTTTTCTTCCTTTGGTCACAATCTCATGTGATGTTAAATGAGGGTGTGGTTCAATATGGTGAACACGTAGGGGAACTGGCTCACAAGTGTTAATAGATTCTCATCTTCAGAGTGTTACCTAGCCAGACAAGTAAACCCTACCACGCTACTATGGTTTCGTCACGATTTTTTCTTTATCGAAAGCTGCGGGTCTTTCCTACTGATTCGAACCTACGTTGATCGACATGCTGTTCGAATACGCTAACCACTGAACCATCAACGCTTCTTATGTATCGCATCATTTATATGCACATATAAATTTCATACATAGGGTATTTTGTGTACATAAGCCAGTGCGATGGTTAAAACTCGCCACCTTTGATGTCTATGAAATTTTAACATCACTTGTACACACATCTCACAAATGTGTAATCGAAAGATATTGAATTAGAAGGAAAAAAACGTTCACAGCAATAAACAATTTTTTGAAGGTGTTTCTAGAAATGACAATTTGATTTAGTCCCAATAAGTAATCTTGAAAGTAAATTCATTTCCTCAAATAAAATTATCCTTTAAAAAAACATACATACAAGTAGTATATTTAGTTTCTGTGTTAATATATGCTTTTGTACTTGTTCTACTAACAGTGTGTTTTAGTCATTAACTTTTTGATTTAGATGTGGTTATTTTTCATCTTGGATTGAAATTTTAGATTATTCACTTTCCGTTCAAAATTTCCTTGTTTATTTATTACCTGAATTATCACACTCACCGCATGACACTGGTTGAATTGTGGAAAAAGAGCACAAGCGCCAATAAAAAAAAAAAAAACAAAGTTTAATATTATGCCACTATACAAAAATATCCTAATTTCCAAACTATTTTGTAGGTAACAGATCTGATATCACAAATGACAACTCAAGTTTTAAATGTGCCAGCGAAACTGGAAAAAGTTACTGAAGAATTACAAAGGACTTCTACTAAGAAAGACGAACTGCTTGGTATGAAATCTTTGAACGAGAAAATAACAACACTAAAAGAAAATGATATACCACAGTTTGAAAAACGTTTGGTCGACGCTGATACGGTAAACGATTTTATAATATTATCTTCTTAAGTGTTTCTTTGTATTTATTTGTAATTATTATTTTTGTCTGCAGCAAATTAAAACATTGACAGAATCTATTGAAGAGATTTCGATGTCTCTTATTGAACCTGAACAGAAAATGTCTACAGCGAAACAAATTCATGGTGATATGCCTTTACTAGATCGTTACATCCAGGAGATGAAAACTGTTACTAAAAAGGTAAAAACACATAAAGCTTTTTCTATTACAATTTTACTAATTAGACTAGTTGATACTTGCAACTTCGTCTTCGTTGTTATTATCTTTACAATATATTTTATATACTCAGGAAAAAACATTAAAAATGTAAAGTACAATTAGATTTTGATTACCAAAATTTATTTGTAAACAATGTTAATATCTCCTCTCCTGTGCATGCGCATCACACCGCTTGCCTCATTACTCCACGGCAAGTTACTAAACGAGCAGTGCCTATAAAACTCGAGGTTCTATGAAACTTCAATAATTTTATGTTAAATGAACATATCAATATTTTCTAAGATAAAGACCAAGTATCTGAGAAATAAAACTAAACAGATTTGACCAAAATCTATCTGGTAGTTTTGTGTGATGCGTGCACAACGACAGACCTCTATCATTTTATTTATATAGAAGATAATTGTGTTTTTTATGATTCTTAGGAATCCAATATTAAATATATCTAACTGTGCTATGTTTTTCAAAATTCACCATACAGTTGGACACAATCAAAGAACAATGTGGAGATGTTGATACTGAAATGACTTTAGATGAAGCAACCGCAAAGCAAACAGATCTGAGACAGAAAATAAACACACTTAGAACCCGAATTAAAACGACACAAAAGAATCTCAATGCTCACAATAAAAAGTTACAATCATTGTCTACTTTGAAAAATAAGATTACTGAGGAACGTCTGAATATACAAAAAAAGGTAATCATTCTATTTCATGTACAACAATAATTAACACATTGTAACTCATTTATAAAATAGCACTAATAGCAGAAAATGATTTTTAATTGTTAAGTAGTTATTTAACATGTGATTAATGAAATCTTGATATTTTATTTAATCTTTTCTTGTCATTTTCTTCTCTTATTTACTATCTGCTATATTAAAGTGTGTTCATAGTATCCTTGTTTGGTGATAGCCGTGGTCGAGCGGTATGACCGGTAGACTATCTATCTGATATCCGCAGGCTAGAACGTTCACGTACATTTACTAATTTAAATTGTTAACCTTATCGAGTGACGGTGAAGGTAAACATCATGAGGAAACCTGAGGATGAACCTGAGCAGTGTTCTTGTAGTACCATCATATGTGGGAAAATGTGGAACTGTTGAATTTCTCGGAATTTGAAATCGCCAATACGTCATGTGCAAGCATGATTATTATGCCCATACCTTCGTGGAAAGGGTCTATGACCCTGCAGTGGGTCTCTTCCAGGCTGATGATAATGATAATCATTCTTTGGGCATAGAGGAAACTTATATTTAGAAATTTTAACAGCTAAATATAAAGTTAATTATTTGTATTGATTACGACCTCACTCTAATTCAATATTTAATTTTTATCCCACTGCCTTTAAGCCTCGTCCCTTTTCCACCATTATTTCCTGTGAATATCTTGATTATTAACTAGACAATAATTAAATTATTAGATAGTTATTATGATATTAATATGTCTAATTTTTAAGGTGCAAGATCTTGTCAACCTGCAAGAGTCGAAGAAAAAGTTAGAAGAAGACAGGGAGAAACTCGAAACAGAACTAAAAGAACTACAGGATGCTATTGAACCACTCAAAGAAGTTTTACAAGAAAAAGTGAAGGCAAAAAATGAAGTGGTAGAAAAGAACAGGTAACATAATCACATAAGTAGTGGACATGTTTATAAATTAAAAGAAAAAGGTTTTATCTTATTATTGTATATAATCTATTGTACATTATATTCTCTATATAAACAAAATGACAGAGGTTTGTCGTTAACCGGTCCGCATTGATTAGCGGCAGATCCGCCGGCCTGTCAATTTGATATGTACAATTAGAAAGTACTTAGCTACCGAATGCAATTAAATGACACCTGTACCGCCTACAAAAAATTTCATGGTTTATACTGCCTTTGACATTTGACGTAAGATAAAGACGCCATTGTTCATTTTTTACCAGTGATTGTGTGTTTTGTTGTGTTTTATTTTTTTTGCAGGCTTTTTGCGATTTGTTTTCAAGTCTACGATTTCAAGTGAAACATTACTTGTATAATCAGTTTCGTATCTCGCTAATGTAAATATTTATACTACAGAAACATTTGTTTACATTTCTTTTTGTTATGATTACTTGTAATTTGATAGGAATAGCTTGCTAAGGTACTGTCGATAAAATTATCGATGTTTTTATTCAATTATTATCATTACGGCATATCGTCCTATATTATACGATTCATTTAGAGTGTGACTTTAGAAATTATTATTGCTGTAAATTATATTGCGGTAAAAGATAAAATCTTGACCGGTGAAGATGTTACGCCTGAATTGCGGCATTAAGAGAAAAACGAGATAGAGACGTTTTTATTCATGTGTTAATCTTTTGATGATGTAAATAAACAAATTAATAATATTAATAAATAATTGGAAGCTAATTCGTATTTTATTTACACCTTGGGCCTGTTCAATTGGTTTTTTCAAAAGCAAGGAAACCACATAAAAACGTTAAATACAAACAAACGAAATGAATTACGTACTTTTTGTTACTTCATTTAGCTAGCGTAGATCTTAAATGTTGCGAGATATGATGGTTGTATGACGATCGAAGGTCGTCAAGAGACTATGTATGTAATGCTGTATGATGGTGCTATTGTTTTCGATATGAAACGTTGATAGAACATATGCATTTACTGTTTTTCCTGATTGCACGTGTTAATTATGGGAGTGAATGACTTTTGACACACTAGACAAGTTGTTTTTTTTTTCTGTATGTGTGTTGGTTTTTATAATAACTCGTCAATGTTAATATAAGAATACTAGTTAGAGAGCAGTAAGAACACAAATATTATTTATATGATAATTTCTAACTTTATTTATTCATAGACAAAGTATTCGTAATAATATGTTTATTTCAATAATATTCAACATAAATACCTATAGTTTCGCTGTTTGGGATAAATTTAACTAAATAAATATTAATTTATAAATAATAGAAGAATTTCTTTATCGATACTTCATCGAAAGTATGGTCATCACTAGTTTCAAAATAGCGTCCGAAATCAAAATGTCATTTGATTTATTTATATTTCAAATTTGACGTTTTATGTATCATCTTTTGATTTATACCGCCTCTTATCTCGTAATATAAACATTGGCGCTTACGGCAATATAGAATTGAGCTAGATTTTTGATTAACTTCACATTTTAATAAATGCAGAAGTGTTAAGCGCGCATCACTCGAAAACTACTGGATAGATTTTGAACAATTATTTTTTTAATTTTACTTCTTAGACTCTTTTTCTTGCATCCAATATTATGATAACATCATTTAATATAAAGTTATTATAGTTGTAAGGAACCATGTTTTTTTTTTTAACTATGCATTAAGGGTTGTGTTTTGTTGCCCTGTACAAGTGGGGCAAATACTGTGGTGCTTATTTTTTTCTCTATACATGTAATATATTGTTGTGCTAGTCCCATACCTGCGCGACGAAGCTTCGGTCACTTGTGCCGCCAAAAAATAACCTCAAAATTAATTCCGATAAAAGCGTAGAATAACGTTTGCACACCATTGTCATTTCAATAGTAACTCGAAATTAGCGTCTCCAAGTGCCTTTGATGTGTGTAGAAACCGCGGCCACAGTTATCGTGCTGCGTGTATCGTCACGCAATCAGATAGTTCGTAATGCATAACGATAATATCTTCCCACATCTGCATTTAGTCTGACTATAGACAAAACTTCGTGCCGATACACGCAGGTATGGGAGTACCATAACGATAATAATAAATCAGTTGGTAATAAAATAACGCAATTTGATTAAAATTGTTTCAGGAGCTTAATAGAAACAAAAAATAGTTACATACAAAAAGTAACATCCTCATTTGACAAAGTGAAGGCAATCGACACAGAAATCAAACAACACAAAGACAAAAACATACCGCGTGAGATGGAAAAAATAAAAGAAGCCAACGAAAAATTACTGGAGAAACAGAAGCAGATAATGAATGATAGGCAGATACTGACAAAGAAGATTGACACACTCAAAGATGAACTGGCAAAACAAGAAGTGAGTTAAACTTTTAGATATAATTTATTTTTTAAATTTACGACCTTGATGGTGTTTAGTTCATAGAAACATATTCATCTATTTTATCACTGAACACTGAAACTAGAGCAAATATTTTTATGATCACATTTTTATATATATTTATTCCACAATATTATTAAACATATCCAGTTACAATGCACATATCAGACATCCAGTTGAGTGATTTGACTAATAAAAAAAACATAGCCAAAGTAAAAAAAAAATTTCAAAGAATAAAGGACCGTTTAAAAAAAATGAACTGAAACCTAGTCTTCATGTTTTTAGCATTTAGGATCCAATTAAAAAACTCAAATGCGTATTATTTTACACTTTTGACTTCGTTTTTTTGGAAGAGGACATGGGAAAAAAATTATGATTTTTACTATTTATGTAGTTTATATGTATAAACAATAATTCCCATCTGCAGATGTCAGCATCTTTATTCAGTCTACTCTTGAGCGCCTGGATAGAGCAATATGTTTTTCTCTAAAATAATATTTAAATTTGTTAGTGATTCCCATCAAAATCAGTCCAACTGTTTCAGAGATAAACCTGAACAAACAGACAGACATACACAATTTTTAAATATAAATATAAGTATAAATATAAATATAATATAAATAGTTTTACTTATAATAGTTATACTTTACTAAATAGTTGTTATTTACGTTTTAAACACACAATTTAATTATATTTATTTGCATAGATAACATAATAATGATTGTATTACAGATTTACAAACGAGACTTAGATGATAACTTGCAGTTGCGCAAAGCTCAAACAGAAATAGAAAAATATGAAAAAGAAGATGCCGAATTGAATGAGAAATTAAATGGAATCAACAGGGAAGAGCTGAATGAAAAGCAGCCTCTAATCAGTCAGCAAACTAAATTATTTAGAGAAAAAGCCACAGAGGAAGGTAGGCTTGGTGAACTTAAGGTAAGTGAACATAAAATATCAGATAAACTTATATTCAGTCATAAGGAATAAAAATTAAAAACAAGTTGACTCATAACATTTTCAGTTTTACATTTCTGAGCAACATCTTTGTTGCTAAGTTTTTGACAGATAATTTTATAAAAGAACTATCTAATTATTTTTAATAAAGAAATTGTGACCTACTCTTCCATTTACAGTAAGACCATGTAAAGAAATAAAGTGGCAACTGAATGTCAATCTTTAAATATGTCAATATTTTAGAAAAATTTCCTACTGCCTTCTAACTTAATTTTTACTACCTTTTGTCTAATTTAATTGTGTACTGCCTTCTGTCTAACTTAATTTTTTATTACCTTCTGTCTATCTTAATTTTTTATATATAGTTTTATTAATCCACAATCATATTCAATCAATTTTTTCAAACACTTTTTTTCATACTAATCAAATGTAGGTTCAAATCCTGGCAACTGAGTCAGAGCTTTTGGTGAAGGAAAACATCATGATAAAATCATAGCATAGCATATATACCTTCAAGTTCAAAATCTGTTGCCAATCACCGGTTGGTGTATTCTTGCAGCTGCACTTGTGAGCCAATCTCCCTCTAGGTTTAACGTGATTACAATCAGACCACATCATCATTTAACAACAGATGAGATTGTGGCCAAATGCTAACCTATGAAGTATAAAAATAAAGAATGACTTAAATCTGTCCAGCCATTCTGAAGAGATGAGCTTACATAGATTAGACAATTGATTTTTAGTCATCTTCAATAAGACAAACAGCTTATAGATAATTATATTAATGTTATTGTAAGTTATTGACCTTGACCACTGACAATTATTTGAATTTATATAGATTTCTATTTACAGGGTACACTTAAAACCTTTAGACAAGAACTTAAAAAAATTCAGAGTAAAGATATTGAAAAGACTTTCCGAGAAAAAATATATGAGCTCCATGTAACCAAAGCCATAGACAAAGACATCAGAGATTATGCTGTTGCATTGGAAAAATGTTTGATTGAATTTCACAGAGAGAAAATGGAGAACATTAACCTTATTATTAGGTAAATATCCTTGAATTATATGGGACTACATTTTTGTTAATCTGCAATTCTATTGTACTGGTGGTTTTTTTTTTTAATTTAGATAGTTATGAAACATGTCACAATTTAATCAACCAAAGTCCTTTATCAATCGAATACATGCTTCAGTTTCTATGTGTTGGTTGGTTGGTTCATACTAATCTTTATATGTATATAATAATCGATATGGGGTACGCCTGAGGTTATAAAACACCAATACTTATTGACTGAACATTATAAAAGTTGTCATATACCATCTAGTAGTACAATATATAGTAGCATGGCATTATATGGCTTACAAAACTTTCATCACAACTCAACTATTTATTACGGCAAATATGCGCACAATTCCACGGGCACATCTAGTATAATATAATACAAACATTCAACTAGTACTCGCAATTTTGTGTCAGATTACTATTGCTTAGTCCTTATGAAAAACGTAGTGTATAGCCTAGATCCTTCTTTGGATTTAGTCTTATACAATTATGAAAATGTATTTATTTTTGACGTAATAACGTCTTTTAAATCGATGAATGCTTGCTGCATTCACGAAAAATTATGACTCATTATCACGTTCTGCCTGACTGGTTTCTTACAAACAAACAACCTCTTCATATACAATTAAACTATTTAATAATAACTAATCAAAAAATAATTTGCTTATGTTTATTAAATAAGATTTTGTCATACATTTTTACAGAGAACTATGGCGAAAGATCTATAGAGGCAATGATATCGATTACATCGAAATTAAAACTGAAGGCAGCATGAATATTGATTCGGAACGCCGTAAATACGATTATAGGTAATTACAAATGCTCAAATGCTATGCAAATACGTGTACGTATTTTGTCTATATTTATTCATTTATTTTTAGAGTTGTGCAGTCTAAAAATGGTATGGAAATCGATATGCGCGGCAGATGCAGTGCTGGTCAAAAAGTCTTAGCGTGTCTCATTATAAGACTGGCCCTTGCAGAGACATTTAGTTCCAGGTATGAATTTATCTAACAAAAACATTATAATTTATTTATCAAAGAAAGTGAATATAGCTTTTTCTCTTTTGCATTTTTGTATGCACATGAAAGGGACAGACGAGTGTTTCGTGATTTCGATGCGTGTGTGAACTATTAACCAAGTAAGAAAGATAAAGATGCAGTTAAATGGCTTACTTTACGGAGAGTAAATATTATTTTTACTTTTAATAGTAATGCAAAAAAAAAATAGTTTAAAAATATGACAATATTCCAAAAGAATCGTTAGAAGTCTAGGGAAATATGTTAAGTCACAGACTACAAAGATATCAATCCGAGAAACACGTAGAATTATAGGGTAAACAGGATTAATGAGCATGAAGAATTACAGAAACATCAGAATAAGTAAATATCATACTTTTCATAAAATCTTATTTGTAAGAAATAATAAAATGTATATTTTAGAACTTTTAGCATACATGATACTGATAATACAGGAAATTAATTAAAATACGAAAAGTGCCTAATTGTTTATTTATTTCGTCTAGGCTCCATTTATTATCATTATTAGTAGTATGTATAAATGCATAATATATACATGTGTCTTAGGTGAAGATATATAATACTGTTAGTTGAGGAATATAAACCTATCTAACTTATAAGTTAAAAGCACTACAATAATTATATGGAATTATTTATTATTTGACTTTACAAATATTGTAACGTCTTTATTTTGTATTACTCTTATGCTAGGCCTATATCTGCGTGACGAAGCTTCAGCTATTTCTCGCGCTAAAAACTGACCTCAAAATTAATTCCAATAAAAGCTCAAAACAACATTGACAGACCTTTTATATTTCAATAAGAACTCAAAATTAGCATTTCTAAGTTCCTTTGATGTGTGTAAAAGCCACGGGTCCAGGTATCGTGCTGCGTCAATCGTCACGTAGTTCGACACTTTGTAACACATGACGATAATGTCCTTCCACACCTAAATTTATTGCGACCATAAAGAAAACTTTGTGGCGATACACGCAGGTATGGGTTATTACTAACATTTTTGAAGGCGGTTTTAGTTTTTTTTTTTATGTTTGTATATACACGAAATACTAATTTATTGGTAATATTACAGATTTGGCGTACTTGCCTTAGATGAGCCAACCACAAATTTGGATCAAGAGAATATTCAAAGTCTTTGTTCAGCACTTGGTGAAATAGTTCAAGAGAGAATGATGCAAAAGAACTTTATGTTCATTATAATCACACATGATCGAGAATTTATAGAATCACTTGGACAAATAGATAAAGTCTCCCATTATTATGAGGTATCCAGAAATGAACATGGAAGGTCTAGAATCAAAAGAATCAGATTTACATAAACAATATAATTTTAATAATGTTTATAGCCATTCCTTAAATACATCAAATTGTTTTTACAATAGCTAGGAAGGCTGTGCCTTACAGATACAGTATCCATATTACTATAAAATAAAGTTTATATAAATTCTAGACACCTTTTTTTATTTCTATTTACATGGACGAATCAATAATAATTTTAAATAGTCAATCCTGTAATGCTGTTCAATGGCTCACAAATTGTATTTTGATCTATAAGTAACATTTTACTTTCCTGTAACACTGTTAAGGTCACACCTAACAGTTCAGCAATTTGTGTAGAAGGAAAATATATCGAGAGACATTTTGTCAAATAAGGTACAAGGTCTTCGGTAAAACAAACACAGAAGGATACATAATTTTGTCTTTCAATAACGGTAAAACCTTGTTGCTCTCTGTAGTAAAATCCTAATAAAATTTGAACAGCTTTTTTAAATGATTTCCTAAACGCATTATATACTTCTTTCACAATGTTGAGTGGTGCTGTTATTCTTAAAGAATTCAGAACAGTCAATAATCCATTGCAATATTCCGCTAAAGGATAGTAGTCCAAGAGACTTTCAGGAGGACCGACTCCAATATTTTCATTCATTGGTCTTTGTATATTCTTTATGTTCGACACTTTGTATGTTCTCATATGATTATCGAATTGACTGTCGGCTTTTTCGAGTCCATTGTGGAATTGTCCTAGTATATTGTTACGAAATAGTGGTGTCAAAACACATCTCATATCAGCACCTACTCTTCCGAATGATAAACATAAATACATGCACTGATTCAATAAAGACTCAAAGTTTGATTCATCTTCTCTTGGTAAATCTTGATTCAATATATGGGCGAATAATTCAACCTAAAACAAAATTTATAATAAGACTCTTGATAACGATAATTTAATTTATGAACGTTAAAGAAAGCTCAGTAAATGCGAATATTAGAAAGACAACAATATGAGTAGTGATTCTGAAAAAAACAAACAATTATGTAAACATGTTATTTTTTTGCAATAAATTAGTTATTTCAAATTATTAATGTACATTTTATTTCAAAATTTTTTCTCCCCATATAACAAATATAAGCAATTTTAAAAACAAGATAAATTTCCCATACAAATACCACATTTACACCATTTTGAATGATTTAAAATTTCACTTTGAAAATCAATGACAAGATTTCCTTGATTTGTAATTTACAATACAACTAAAATTTTTAACGGAAAAATTATAAGATTGCCCTTCTTAAAAATCATCATTCCATTGCGGTAAAATCTACAAAAAACCTTTGGTTTAAACTTCTAAAATCTTTCTTTTATGTTCCTGTCAACACCAAATTTAAATTGAGTACTTCACAAATAAATATTCAGTATTCAACTTATATCACTTGGAAGTTTTTAAAATATTGATTTCTACTAAATATAAAATACTTTGATTTTGTTAAAATAACCGTGATAATTCATTCTGATGATAAAGTACATAACTATAGAAATTCAATAAGCTATATCAGCAGGGGAGATAAGTTACATTTATGATCACTTTTTTTTGAGTTTATTATATTTCGAAAATTAATATCATGTGTTGTACATAACATGTTTGTTACATTTTTTTTTACCTTTAATTTCAACCAACAGGATAAGGCACTTGTTCCGCAAAGTTCATCATCCCTTACTTTAGAATCTTGTGTGTCAGATAAGAATATAGATTTGTGTTGAGTCAGCACATTGAACAAATGAATTCTGTGCAATTCCACTAGTCTTCTTAGTAACTTTTCAGAAGCTGAAAAAAAAAAACATTTTATTTTCTTTAGGCATATTATTAACCTACACGGTTTGAATTACGTTGCATAGTAAAAAGTCGGAATGAATTTATGCAGTTTTTAAATAGATATGTAACTTAAACCACTTTGACGACGACACCTCGTAGGAATATTTTTAGTGAATGGACCCAATGAGTCCATTTTCTATTTATGACACCATTCTGTGGCCTGTATATTTATAACTTCCTGTCCGACAAAACTTATCCCTAATAAATTACGTGGTGTATTGTTCTTACAATCAATCAATATGTTTAGAGTTCTTACACACAAAAAACTTATAACTAACACATTTTGATTTTCTACGAACTCCGTAATAACAAAACCTTAACCGTAATAAATTATGTCCGATATTTCGTAAAACTAGCACATAAAACTAATTGTCCCGCACATGGCTCGCTGTCCGTAACAACTAATATTAGTTGTCTAGTCTGTTTAAATTTCCAATCTATTTTCTCCTAAAAAGTCATTGCTTCCTATTGGATTATTACATAGGGAGAACTAGATAATAACATGAAATGTCAATTTAAGGTACACTTGCACCTAGTTATGTATTAGTTCTAGTTATATTTCATTTTAACTAATGATTGATCATGCCTTTGTTCGAAAGATGTAACACGTAAATCAGTATATAAGCTACAGAAAAGTCTTCATTTAGAAACAACAGATAGCACGGAATTTTTGGCGGGATCTTAGTCTGTCATGTAGTGACTTTTAGCTTTATTCATAATCATGTGTTGACTCTATATATATTGTAATATTGGTCTTTTACGGAATATAGTTCGGTTATTATGCATAAGTGAATGGGAAATAATACAATGGAGCACAAATTCTGAGGTGCCACAGAAACTCCTCCTCCACCAAAAATTTAACAAGGGAGCTGCTAACATTTTGTTAGAATATTGAAATTATCACAAGACACTTGTAATATTAGTATATACTCGACAATGACAGTAATACTCTAGAAAAATGATTGCGAAAAAATAAATAATAACAAAAAAACAGCAATTTTCTTTATTTAAACTATGATATTATTTTCATTTATTTTTCTGATTTATTGTGTAAACCAGAGAGGTAATCTTATACCTCTATAAATAACACCGTGGAGTTCCAATTCTATTTTCTAAATGTTACAAAATAAATGATACATACAGATATACCTGATTTGAAAAAGGAATTCCAATAAAAGGCAATTTCTAATTAGGAAAGATAAAAACTTTTGATAAGGAATTAAATCACCACTTACATTCAGTATTTTTAGCATCTTCCAGGGCTTTTTCGAACCAGGCATTTCTTGCCTTTAAAAACTGCAAATGAAGACCGTCAGAAGATAAATTTTTATTTCCGGTTGTATATTGTAAAGCACTTTCGTCTTCATCTGTAGATTTGTATACTGTGTTAGCTCTTCGCAGATAACCTAAGATCTAAAGAAAAAATATTTAATTATAGTAAACAATTAACAGGTAGTACCTACACCAAAATAAAAATTATTTATGTCAAGATTTTAACCTGCAAACATTGCGGAAGTGGTAAATCGTAGCGCAGTTGATTAAACAGATGATAAAGTGTTTCAAACCACAAAGTCATAATTTCTGTAGTTGTGCTCTGGAAACAATTAGAAGTGTTATAAAACCATAATTGATTCTAAAACTTATTAGATATAAATATTTTTTTTATATACAAAGTTGGATATAGGTCAACTTCTATACTGTTCAGCTGATCCTCATAATAAATTGTATACATAGATATTTCAATAGGTACCGAAAATATTTGCATAGTACTGTTTTTTATATTTTATACACATAATAATAGCTAATAAAATGACAGTTTTCGGTGCCTGTATTGAATATAGAAACAAATATGTCATATTTCACACAATCTTTTTTACGCATATGAATTGATAAGTTTATGGGGGATCAAACAAGAAGAGATTATCTATACTGCTCGCTTCTTAAATTTTCTATAACTTCTCCGGATACGCATGGGTGCTTTGTTTGGTTATATAAGTGTTGAGGATATATATAATATTTTTTGCGTTTTAATATTGACAGCTTTTCAAAATCAATAATAGGTAGATTTTAATCTGTACTGTATGCCTAAGGCAACTAAAGAATTTAAATTAATTAAGATTAACGCTATGTTGGTGAAACTAGCATTTCAAATAATCAATTACTTTTTTATTATGCAAACAATAAAAGTGATTACTGTGGATAATCCTTAAGAGATAAGTATACAATTACCATCATGGACTTTTCTGTAGGCATTTCCTAGACGTACAAGTTTGTTGTAAATTATTTTTACGTATTTCAAGTTTTAGCCAGTTTTATCAATGCAAGCACCTGAAAACGGCTTCTTGCAACTTCATTAGATCTCATCGACTTTTCTGTATATAAATATATTATACCTGTACTATAACACGCAACCAGTCCGAAAGAAAATTATATAAAAGATATTCTCTAAAGATTCAGAATAAAGTATTTTCATATAATTTATTTTTATGCAAAAGTATAATGAATATTGATTTAAAATTAAGCAAGATATGTCATTACAATTTATGGTTGGCAACTCTAGATAACACTCATATTGATGCTATTTCACATGGATTTATTTCTGATACTCATGATATAAGACAAATTACAACTAAAGTAATAATGACATAAAAACATAATGATCCAATAATAAATTAAGTACAGATTTTACAGATTGTCAGACATACAAACGATAGAATTACCTGTACTATTGGTATTTCAGAGTACCTCTTCGATAAATTACGAACAAATGTAAAGATATCCAAAGCACTCTCATAATCCTCTGCATTTAGTGCTTCTCTCATTAAAGAAGGTAATTCCAAAAGTTCTAGCAACTTTTCACTTTGGGTACGGATAGTACTATAGAAACTGAAAATAATTAAATATATGTAAAAATAACACGTATCTGCTAACCAGTGGTTTATTCTTATGAAAATTTTATGTGGACTGATAAACTTGTTGATCCTTATTTCTTTTAATTGTAATTTTGTCACTACAAATTAACCATTACAATGCCCATGTTCACTATCAGTTGCCTCTTAAAATTTATATAATTATTGCTTAACTTAAAAATTGAATAATTTCCATTCTAGTAATATACTGAAAATACTGCTATCTGCCAGTTAGTATCAGCAATACTAATTTAACCATTTTTGACAAGTTCCATTTGAAAGAATATTATGTCCAGGGTTTTCTGCAAAAATGTAATAAGTGTAGTAAAGACAGTTTTAAGATATTGAGCCTTGAAAGTTTTCTTGAACACTGTAGTTAATTTATCTGTTTGTGCCATAAAATACCTTCCGAACTGTTTAACATAGCCATTAGTCAGTTTCACCCGTATATAAAGCTTAAAAAAATTAGTGGCTTCCAATACTTAATACATTTTTTAAAGAAAATATTACTTAGCAGATTTTCACAGTAAACCTTCAATTTATAGATTATAGACCATGCAGTATATGTTATATCCAAAATATTTTCACTTATTTATTATAGTAAATTGCTACAGACCTCTTCTCTTTCACAATATTTCCAGCTATCTGGGAAAATTTCTCACAATCATGAATGAAATCTGGCGTTCTATCAAGAAAAGTTTGTAATGATTCTTTAGACTTGTCTAAGTCTTTAATTATTGTACGTGATATTTCGGCTGTTTCCACAAATGTTTTATAGTTAGTGAAAGCCAGTTCCTGCGTTTGTTCTGTTAACTGTTTCATCTCTTCACTAAGCCTATCGGGTTCCTTACGAATGTATTCCCAATTCTGAGATCCCAACTTTTTTATATAGTCGGTAATATCACCGAAATATTCTGCATTTTCTGAAAAAAGGAAACATAATGACAGAAAAATATCAAATAATAGTGTTATTTACTTTAAAAGTGATCACGGGTTTTGCATATACAGAAAAGATAAAATATATATATACCGTTAGCAGATTCAGGAAATAAAAGTTGACATAATTCCTTTAATTCTTGAGCCATATTTGATGATTATAATTATAAGGATTATAATTCCTCTGATAAATGCATATAATTTTTTTATTTATCTCTGCTACGTAACATGCAAATGATACACATACATATTTAGAGATGCCAGTGTCATTTGTCTAAATTCCCCGAAAACCTGAGTCAGATTCCCTAAATTTAAAAACAAATATGTAGCAATTGGCCATATCATTGTATTTATCACGGAATAAAGAAAGCAGATAGAAAAACCGTTTTTCAATACAACATTCTTTTAAATTGATTTAATTTTATTACGTTTTTTATTAACACAAGTTAACATGTTTAGGTGTGACTGCTCGGTATCCAAATGTATTCGATGACGTTAGAGTAAAAGTGAACCGGGATCAGCGGAGTTGTCTTGCGGGTATGTGCCTTGTTCTTTGCACGTTTCGGTGCGTACTTAATTCAACTAATGTGCGCGCATCTTATATTCCTAGGACTCTTGGTCTTACAGATTGCCACTTTTGGTGCTCACGTCAAATGTACGTTAATACACAAATACACAAAGTAACGTTATGTTTCAACTGTGTGTTGCTACAACTAGTAGTAGTAGTTTCTAGCAATTGCGTCACCCCGTACAAAGAGTTAAATAGCCGCCCCTTAAAATAAATTTTAAATATAGAATATTACATATATTCTCAATAAACTGAAATTATTATTATTAATTGTATTTCCAGTCCTTTTTAATACATTTCTGTATTTAGAAAGAAGCAGAACATAATCAAGCTTTAAAACATTATATGACCCATTGAATGACCCTTAAAATATTGAAGCCAAACATCATTGTTTTTCTGAATATCGAACACACCTAATTCGAATCATAATCAACATTATCAGCTTGTAAGAAAACCACTGTAGGGTCATAAGCGTTTTCCCGAAGGAAAATATAGGCATAATCATCATGCCAGACGACGGCATATTAGCGATTGAATATTCCGAAAACCCACAGTTCTATATTCTTCCACATACTGTGGTACTACAAGCACATTTCTCAAGTACAGGTTTGCTCACTATGTTTTTGTTCACCGTCAGCCAATAGTGTTACCAATTTAATGAGTACATGTATGCGAATTCGGAAAAATTGATTGGTACACGCCGAGGTTCGAACTTGTAGTAATAGAATTGATGTTCTACCGATCAAAACGGCTCGACCACCATCACTTCGACTAACTCAAATGGGATATTTCATTGGCTTATAGTATGATTGATTTAGTACCTTTTTCTAGAAAGTAACTAATTTATCATTAACATTATTTTATTTTAACATTAGTCAAATGTAAAATAGTGCTGATATTTATTTATACTTTAAGTTTTGAAACAATAAGGTTGTCATTTTGTTAGGATGCTCATCATTTCATTTTTATTATTATGAAATGTTTAATGGTACTGAAAATTTGTATCAATTATAATATTTGTTTTCCTTATTCCTTACCTTGAATGTTTAAAGAAACATTCGCTATGATTTCTGGTTTTGAAGTGGTTATTTTTAAATTGTTAATATTAATGACTTTTATATTTATTATTGGAATATGAAAAGCAAGTAGATTTTTATATAATCGAACAAACCAATTTTTCCACAGTTATTGATTACTTTTTTATTTAAATTTGTTTGTGACAAATTGATTAATTTTGAATAAAGAAAAATCGTTTTTTTTTAATCGATTCTTTTCCATTAATCTCACATTCCTGATATAAACAAGAACAAAAGGATTGACCATGATGGACATCATGTATATACCTATCTCCTAATGAGATAGCCCACTATGTGGTCCAGTGAAGCTGTAGAGACTTGTCAGGCGAATAGTGTCGTCAGTTCGTTAAAAAAAAGAATAGCCCCCAATAATCATTTTGAACTCTTATGTGCCTCCTCTGAAAAAAAGATCGACTTTTGGACAACTGCCTGATTTAGCAAATTATGGTGCTATTCTATCGTGTCTATGATCTTGATTGTCTATGTCATAACTAAAAAAATTACGGAACGGTGTAGGAAGATAGCCATTGGTCTGAAAGTCAATGAAAAAGCTTATTTTAATTGAGAAATACTCTTTTAGAGCAGGAAATATTCTTATAATTATTTTAAAAAAATTATAAGGTTAGTACATTCAAAAAAATTATGTCGACTTTGGTTATATTATTGTTTTCATCGGTGATGAACTATCGATAAGTTCTATGATTGCGTCATGAAAACGTCTAATTGGGTGGTCAAGTTTAATTAATCTGTAAAACATTCATAATTTACATGTTGCAGTTTCATTGGTAACGTTAAATATTTCCTATAAATATAGTTGATTACATTTTTGTATAACCTTTTGACAGGTATAACCTATGCAATTTTATTTCTGACACCATTTTTATTTCGCCATTCCGTCTTATTCGGTTTTATTGTCGTCGTTACTTTAAAATATAGGTGTGATTTGTTACCTATTCAAATACCGATAAATTTACTGATTTAATTTTTGTCGTATGTTATTTCTACTGATAGGTTATGTTGATGTTTTGATTGGAGGATAGTGTAGGATTCGTTGACAGAATAGAACAAAATTGAACATATAATAATCAGTTATAGGGACAAGAGCACAATGCATTTCCTAGTGTTTAGAAGTAGCTGAAATATATTATCAATGTGATGTGGATATGTATTATTTTACATACTTGGAATTAAAGACAAGAAGAGTATGTGATAAAAGCAATATATATATTATACTAACAATATTTAATTACCATTTGGTATATTATTCGATGTGATGCTGTTTAAAAGTATACTTTATGTGGAAAATGAAAATCTGTATTGTACACACACACATATTATTGATATGTTCACATTGAGGGTTTAAAGCAATAGCTGACCATGGATGGGGTTGGCAATTTCAGTCTTCACTGGGAGGAGGAAGTTGTTGTGAAGGTATGTTATATCATTATTTATTTTGTTTTAATATCAAAATTATATATTTTCTATTTTGTACATAACAATAAGTTTTCAATCGTATCAAATAAATTGGAATCACTTTACCCCAAATTAGAGTTTCAGTCAACCCCCTGATTAAATTTTATTTCATAAAAAGATGTTAGTGTTTCTGAATATCATGGTATAGTAATGTATTTAGATATGTATTTCAACATGTACACATTAGCTTGTAAATCATACAACTAATAAAATATAGCTTAGATAGGGCAAAATAGTTTTTACTGTTCAAGTATCAAGAGCACCTTGACTCTTCTTATCACTTCATCTTTTCCTCTCATCATTCTTTTCAGAAATTAGTCCTAAGGCTCTGTTTTTTGTGATAACTAGTGAGAGGAGCGATAGAAAAGTGGGACAATAGTTGAGATGAGAGAGTTTTAAATTGTACTGCTTTGTGGTATTGCAAACTAGTCTTTCACAGCAATCTCATAGTGGTAGAAATAACAGTCTAAGTAACTTAGATTTGAATCCTTGTAAATAAGCTAGTGTTTGGTAAAGTAAAACCTTATGATGGCATTGTAGTAGATGTAGAGCTTCTTCTAAGCTTGTCTGGCTAGTTATCACTCTCAAGTTAAAAGTCTGTTGCCAAGTACTTGTTGGTGTGTTCCAGCAGTAGTATTTGAGAGGCAGTCTCTACTCTAGGCTTAACGTGGTTATTATCTAATACCACATTCTTATTTAATATCAGATGCGATTGTGATCAAATTTTAAAAACTATAAAGTAAAAAAATATATAAATTCAGAATGAACATATTAATTCTAATTAAATTCTTGATAACATAAATGGATTATTTCTGTAGTTTTGTTTTTAAAGTATAAGGCCACATTGATCTATTTCTAATATTGTATTTTACATTTTTTGAAGATATTGACAGTATTGTGCAGATTTAATAAGAGCATTCTTGTATTTTTAGAATTTTTCTGTATTTTCATTTGACTTTCAGCACAGCCCTGAAACTGCTCACAATGAAGAAGGGATATGCAGTATTGGAAATATTCAGGGGTCTTACAGTAGCATGGTAATTTCAACATTATAACTGTGTTAATACATTCCATGTATTGTATTATTATATACAAACTAAATAATTGTGTAACTAAGATTGGTGCTGTAACTAAGATTGGTGCTATGTAATAAGTTTCTTTATAATTTCATAGCCACCAGACGAAATCATAGCAGACTCGGATCAAATGGCAGCTGAAAATTTAATGTTCTTAGCACAAGATGTTGTGAATTATGTAGAATCAGCAGAACTTGATCCTAATGTTGAATGTGTAACTGAGGAAGTGATCACTGATGACTGGGTCATATCTGGAGGTCAAGACAGGTATGCTAATCCAATCGAATGGAGAAATGATCGAGAATGTTGTAATAAAATGAGAATATATTATATGACTATATCTATAAATAAAATTAAAGTAGCTGTTATTTGTCTGGGATAATCTTCAAAATAAGAGGAACCTTATTTGATGAGAATTTTAGTAACAGATGTTGGACTTTCTGAGTATTGTTGTTCAAGATATATATGATTATGCTTATTCACAGGTGATAAGCAATAATAATAAAGTTTAACAAAGATTACTTAAAAATCTGTAAAAATATACATGTATTAAGTAGTAAAAATTACATCTTCAAGTCCATGTAACAAAACAATTTTCATAAGAAGGGAGTGGTACAATTTAGTTGATTATCAATTTTAATAAAGAAAATTTTACGATTTTTGTAAAACTAGAAATGTTTTCAGAGTGGAAGTGCCTATTGACCACCTGACACAACCTCTATTAGACGTAAAAGAGGAAAATGATGTGGATGTCCCTCTACCGACAGATCAAGTAAGTGATAGATAGGTATATCCACTCAATCTATTATGATATAGGATTATATTGTATAGTTCGACTGTATCATATAATATCCGTCTTTGACTTTTTGCATGGGTAAAATCTTGTGATTTTACGACATCCACTGTCACCTATGGCGTCGAATGTGTTTGTGAAGTAGGTATTGCATTTACGCCAGACTAGCGACGCTGTGCATAGTGGCCTGTGTATATTTATTATTGATATTTTGTAGTGAGCTTGTGCAGCCTATTATAACTTTTGATTAAACTGTATAAGAATGTATCTAATTATTGCTTGGAGCGCCATTAGATATGAAAACCAAAGCAATATTAATAATTTCAATTTAGAAATTATGTTATTTAAATAATTCAGACTATAATTCATTTAAAAATTAAAACAAGAACACAATTAATACATTGTCTTGAGTTTTCACTTTTATCAGCAGTCCTTATGATTATACCTATGACTGTCTTGACATTTTGTTTTTGTTAAATTTAAAAATAATTAAGGCATAGTTGTATGATATAATGAATATAAAACTTTGCAGGATGAGTATACAGCAATGCGACCATGGCCATGTGACTTCTGTTCCCGAAGGTTTCGCAAGAAAGCCGCCTTAATGAATCACATGGTCGCCCATCAAAATGATCGACCCCATGCATGCAACTTGTGTGGTGTACGATACGTACGCAAGTGCGATCTCATGAATCATCTTAAAGTACATGCATATGTGCCGGATAATCCAGATTCTGTAGATTTTGGTAAGGGAAATATTGTTAAATACTATATTACTTTTAATAGAAATAAATGTACTATCTTCCAATTATTCTAAATCAATCCACATTGCTTATAATTATGGCTTTTAGATATATGGGATGTGAGCATAACATACCAAAACTAGATATTCGAAATAATAGCGATTTAAAAAACTGATTTTTTAAAACTAGTTACTATTGGTCACTGATACTAGCTCAGGTATTTTCCTTATTAAGGTTAAGTTAACGTTTATTAGTTGCAATACAAAGAGGCCATGTATCAGTTATTAGTATTTAGAACGCAATTCAATATCTATACATATAAGAAATAAAATTGATGTGTCTGTTGTTTGTATAGGCTAATCTACGTAAATTAGTTCTACGTGATTTTTACTGGCAGATTAGGGATTCCTCAGAGTATTATCAGTTTTAGCATTTTATATAGGGACTAAGGAGTAATGACAACTTAAAATTGGTAAAAGGGTAGCAGGATTTAAGAAGAGGCGATAGAGAATAATGGAAAAATTATAATGAAAAAAAAAACATATATCCCAAATATATAGTTCTCACAAAACATCAAAGCTGTTTTTACTAGAACGATGTTGTTGGCAATAGATACACTTTAATAGAACAATAGCATTTATAGATTCAATCATTTGGATGGATTTATATATTTCAGTTTTTTATTTGATATTTTTTTAAAGTGAAAATGCACCAAATCAATGTGCTTTGTTGCTAAATCGAAATGAACTAAAATCGTGCACAAATTTTGTTTGGTTTTGATTAAACTTTGGATAGTTTGTATATGAATAATTGTCAAAAACACAAAATTTGTACAAATAATGATGAGCATTGGTATTGGTTAATCTATTATCATAAGGAAGTACATTCAAATTACCTGTCTTCAGTCCAGGAGGAGTAACCAGTTGAAAAAGTTGTTATATCTGGTTATACTACTAAATTCTTATACCAGTTGGTTGGTCATATATGTTATCATGTCCAAGGCATAAATGATTTGTAAATTCATTAAGAAATTCATAAGAATGAAACGGTATAATATATTTTTTCACTTTCATTTCTCTTTGTTACAGAAGATGTATTAGAAAATAACCAAATAGTAAAACCAAAGAAAAAAAGAGGAAGACGGAGAAAGAATCCAGAACCAGTTGAGGTGAAATTATTAGTTAATTTATTGATGAACAGCTCAGGCCAACATTTTTTTTTTTTTTTTTATGAGATTGGAGGCAAACGAACAGACGGGTTACCTGATGGTAAGTAATCACCGCCGCCCATGGACACCTGCGACACCAGAGGTATCACAGATGCGTTGCCGGCCTTTGAGGAAGGAGTAGGCTTTATATAACCTAACCTTTATATAAATATTGATAGTTTAGCTCTATTACATATTTTGAGCATCATATTCAAAGTACATTCAAAATAATGTTGAAGAAGAAATAACTGTTGTTGTTTTGAAGCTCAGTCATGTGAAAACTATTGCTGAATATATCGGCACAGGTCTAAGATCATTTGATGCGGAATTTTTCATAGATTGTTCTAGGCTAATCATTTTTTGGATTCAAATAACCCTGTACCATTTTTTTTGTGCACAATAAAACACTTATTTAAGAATAGCTTGTTATAAGTTTTTTTTCTCTTTAGGATTTTTGTTAAGGTTATGTCTGTCGGTTTAGTTAGAAATACTCACTTAAATAAGAAATTTGATCGCATACACATTCCCACATGAACAGAAGCATTACTACACATACCAACATCCATCCAATTCAAACAACTTTATATTGTGTACATGCAAACGCTTATAATTTTTTCCATACATTTATTTTACACACAGATAAATCATAAGAATTTTAGAGTATGAAAACATATATAAAGGTTCTCAAAATGTATGTTGGGTTATGTAAATCTGAACATGTTTCATAATATTTGAAAGTGTCTCATACAACACTGTTTACCGTAATGTAAGATGCAGGGACCTATTTTATTTGTAGAAATTTAAGGTATATTAATATTGTTATTATTTATGTAGAATGGTGGATGGGAGAATATGACGTCAGCACGAACGCAACAGTGGTCGCGACGCGCGCGCTCTCCTCCCAAGCCGCCACCGACGCCCCCGTCCCCGCCGACACCGCAGTCCCCCCCATCGCCTCCCTCACCCCCGCCCGTGCCCGTAGACCCCTCCAGACCGTTTGTTTGTAAACACTGCGGAGTGGGCTTTGCTAGGGAGAAAGCACTACAATCACATGCACGAGTAAGTTTATTTTTTTATTTTAAATATCACCTACTTTATAAATATAATTGGCTTTTGCTCGTAGATTCGCTCGCGTTCATATATTTATCCCTCCGGAACAGTATTTTTTTGATTTAAAACTTCTTTACGCACGCTTGACTTGGGGAGTAAGTTGGTGCATGCGTGACGAGACCGTTACGAAAAGTGTGATCGGGCGAGGCGAACGGAAGTTGAGAGGGAGATATAAGTTAGTGAAGATAAAAAGAGAGAGAGAGTTACATTTCGTATATTACTGTAGGGGCAAGAGAGAGAGAGTTGCGAGCAATAAAAATAGAAAACCTATTTAAAGATATTAATTTGTCAATGAAAACCCATAATAATCTTAAATATTTGTAGAAAATTAATATATGTATATACACGTGTATATAATACATATACACATATACATAATATATATATATATATATATATATAATTGCAGCTAAAGAAGTCTTACTTGAGTTGTATGCACTAAAGCACTCACGTTTTTTTTCTAGATCAAAGGTACCCCATGTCCCTTTTTATACCTATGATTATAAATGCGAAAGTTTGTTTACTTATTTATTACGTTTTCACACCTTAACTACTCAACCGATCATTATGAAATATTGCATACACGTTGTTAGGAGAACAGAAAAAGACGTAGGGGTACCTTTCACTCGCAAAAAGTCTAATGCTCCCAAGGGATAAGACAAATCGACATCAACACAAGCGAAGCTGCGAACATAAGCTTGTCTAAAATAATCACACTCTGGCAAAAAATCTTAATAATATTGAAACTTCGAAATTAATTCATGTCATGTTGTGATCTATGATTTGGCTTAGTTTTGGACGATCGGCTGGCTGGTTGACATCAATCCTCCTTGGGATTATTTTGTAGTACTATATGTGGGAAAAAAAATGTTGATTTCTCTTTATTTACTACAATTGGATGGTTCAAAGAGATGATTATGTTAGTTGATTCCCACAGGCAGATAGTTTTGCCCAGCAGAGTAGTACACGTACATGCTGACATTATGTAACATTTTGATATAGATTTGTGAAAATATTTCATGTAATATAAATGGCTAAAGCTGTCAAAATTATAATTTTTGCCTGGTGCAAATAAAATCAAAATGTCGACATCAATTTCAAGAGAAACTCAAACATTGTAATTGTCCTTCTCCTGATGGTTGGAATATCTCTCTAGGTTTAATCTTCTTTAAAGGCAACATAAGTGTCATTGATTATTAAAACAAATTGTAATAATGTAATAAAGTTGTTTTTGTAAATGTGAGGTGCACGGTGGCGACTCGCCGGTGGAGTGCAACGAGTGTGGGGAACTGTGCTGGTCGCGCGAGGCGCTGAGCTCGCATCGCGCGCACCGCCACCCGCACTTGCCGCCGCGCTCCGACCCGCACGAACCCGCCTTCGACGACTCAGACTCTGGTATCAATCACTTCATTATTACGAACAAACCCAGTTTGTTACTCAGAATTCAATCAATCAACATCTCGACTATCCAGAACCGTAAAGGTTTAAGTTCCATACAAACAAATGTAGACCTCATGAGGCACATGTCAACAGACTGTTGGCAGCATAAACTTAAAAAAATACCAGAACTTTGAAAAATGACAAATTATGTTTTGTAAAATTATAATAAACACTATTTTATTAGTTTCACCTGTATGTTTGTAACTCTTTAGCTTCGATTTTGCCCTACTTTAAGTGGATCAGATTTGAATGAAACTTGGCATTCATGTCAAGCAAATGGAACTAAAAAGCGAAAAATAACTTTTAGAGATAATCAAACGAAAAAGTAAAAAACAATTCTTTGCATAAGAATAAAATCACTGATGAGAAAATTAATGTCACTATTATAGAAGCGTGGAGTGCTTTGTATGACATTTTTAAATTAATTCTGCATTTCATAACCAATAGATCTGGTAATTCTGTAACTCTATATGAAATGAAGGTAGTGTAATAATTTTTTAGATGTACACTAATGTTCAAATTAAAAAAATAGACTAAAATATATCTAGTATAAAAGCGGCACATGTTGACCGTTTTGTCATATTACAGAAGTAACATGAAATGTCGTTTAAAAAAAAAATTAATTCCATAACTTTTAGGACTAACTGCACGTCACTATTGACAATAAAGAACAGCGATTTGCAATTTAAATGTAGTTATTAATTTATACGAAACTTCATTTGCTGTCAAACGTCAAAACAGCCATTATAGCGTGCCGTGATTATAGTTTTTGCTTCATTCGCTCGCAATCGCAGACGTCTATCATTTTATTTACTTAAATTAAAACATAATATGGACGGATGGTTCAGGTGATGACGTCGATTTCTGCGTGTCGGGGGTCAGCAGCGAGAGCGTTTCGCGTAGTGTACGAGACATGCGGAACATGGGGGACTCGTCCCGGGGACCGGAACTGTTCTGCCAGGATTGCGGCGTCGCGTTCCAGCGCGCCGACCTGTTGCGGAGACACGTCGCCGCTGCACATAGGTACCCTTCTCACTCTCTCTATATATAAATAGACAGAGACAAAACATGCTTACATCCTCCTCCTCTATTCCTCAAACGATTTTCTTAAGTTTTGTCTTATAGTTATTGACGACCTTTAGCGTTAACAAAAAAATTGATATAGTTTAAGTCTTTATTCGTCATAATTTACATATCTTAGGTCTAGAAACAATATTTGTACAATATTAAATACAATTTCTATCATTTACAAGAAAAAATCTCTATGCTTAAAAGACATATTTATATATAGATATTATTGTTCATTTGTTAGTTACAAGCGTCACGACAGCACCAGCAGTACGTGGGCGGAGCACTCGTGCGACGTGTGTGGGGAAAGCTGCACGGACGCACTGCAGCTGCTTGCACACGCGGAGTTGCACACCGACAGGAACCGAGACTCCACCGCACCCAGGTCCGCTCATTTTATTAACCCCTAGGCTGATTTTTTATGACTCAGATCTGAAAATGGCGGACTATGTTTTTAATTATTTCCTCTTTATTTATTTATTATTATTTCACAACATCGTATATTGTAAATTTCATGGTTTGGTAAAAAAAAGTTCATACAAGTGACAAAATGATTTAAAAATAAATTTTACATAAAAATCATAATTTCACAATACCTCAATCATTTTATTTATATGGATAAAGAAAATCATTTTTTTTATATTCCCGCTAAATCACTCATACATGTCATAGCTATAGAGTGACGTCATGTTAAACAAATGATTTTGCTTCAGAATAAAAATGTCAGTGTGTTAAATATATTAGGAAACCGTGACGTCACTTGCTATGATGATAGCAAGAATGAATAATATTTTTTTTATTTAATTATTGACAAGATATACAAATAGAACTTATGTATATTCAATTTTTATACATCACAAACTATTTATTATATTATTTATTTGAAATTATTTTAGTTTAAAAGCCACAACTGTATTGTAAAATAGTAACAAACTAAAATATTTACGATATTGTTATAACTTACGAGAGTTTTTAAAAGCACACATTTATATAACAATACTTTTCTAAATATTTTATGTTCAGGATAAAACGAATGTCAAGAGGGAGGAACACCACACCGTCGAACAACTCTAAGCAATTCCCATGCAGGGAGTGCGGTTAGTATTATTTCACAATACACCGTTTCTAATTTTGTTATATTTCTTCTGGACGTCATATATCTATTGCAAAAATTATTTACAGAAGTTACTATTAACAATCTTTCAATCATATGTTACATTAATTTGGTCTACTGTCAAACTATACTTTTCAAATGAGAAAATCATTAATGAATACTTTTTTCTAATTTTTTAGTTTGTACCCTCGAGAGTTTAATGCCACAAGTCATAACCAGCGGTATTGTGGAAAATATTAAAGTTATTGTAGGTAGTCCAAATAAAAAAAAAATCGCTTCTACCCTACCTTAGTACTTCTCAAAATATCAGCAACAAAGGCGTAATATTTAAAAAAAAACACATTTGTGTTAGAAATACATAATTAATATTTTAAATTACTACTATAATATATATAGTAAATAAACAATATCTGTGGATATTTATGTGTAAAGTAACCTTTTTTTATTATTATTATTATAGGTTGAGATGGCAAAGACTCGTCTATGTTCACAGTACTATTAAAAATATGTCCCTTGTCATCATGTAATGTACAACATTATTTGTACATGTTATTGTTTTTCCGATCGTACATTTTTTTTCTGGAATTTCATAGGAAATGTATAATCGGATGGCGGTTTAACGATTATCTTTTGAATATAAATAGACGAAGATAAAACAGTTCAGTGGCTTTTGCTTCTCTGTTTGTCAGCCGATTTCTTTTAGTAGCTATTGGCAAGCTTCACCATTAAAAAAGATTACTTCTTATAATATCAGCCTTCTACCAGTGAAAATTGACCGTATGTACCACTATTATATATGTATTTAATACGGTTTTCACCTTTCTCCTTGTGACCAAGCGTGGTACTTTGCAAACCTTCTCCCTCTCCCCCCTCCCCCACCCCTGAATGGGTCACGTTGTTCCCTAACTATTCTTGTGTATATTGTTTGTTAGGCAAAGTGTTCGGGTCCCGCAGCTCGCAGCAGATACACATCCGCATCCACACGGGCGAGCGGCCCTACGCGTGCCGGTTCTGTTGGAAGGCGTTCGCGGACGGCGGCACTCTCCGCAAACACGAACGTATTCACACAGGTAATTCTTCCTACATTACTATACCTTATAACTATCCAATTTAAGTGTATAAATCTTAAGAAAATTCTTCACTTTTAAAGGTGATAATTTTACAAATAGAAATATAAATTATCGGTCCAAATTTATAACTAATTTTTATTTATCTGAATCATATGTTCAAAAAGTTAAAGTTCATAAAAAATACCTGGGCTAGATGTTTGATTGGTGGAATATCAATCCGATGACCGCGGGTTCGAACCCCGTCATGTAAAGTAATTAAAAAATTTATCATTACAATTAATGATTATAATAAATTATTTAATTTCATTTACTCTATGATCATTACAGAATCTAAAGAATCCATAGTTTATTTAATTCAATACTAATTTAAATTGTTAACAAACACTATCGGCTGACGGTGAAGGAAAACATTGTGGAACCTGAACCTGAGAAACGTTGTTGTAATACCATTGTATGTGAGAAAAATATAGAACAGTGGATTTTTAAGAGTTTGAAATCGCCAATACGTTATGATATATAGACGATTATGTCCATACCTTCCTTTTGAGAAGGGGCCTATTGCTCTGCAGTGGGTCTCTTACAGGCTTATGATAATTATATGTTTAAGGAATGTTTTTAACGGCTATTTGCTTAAATTACGATATGTCATCCAAGTTGTATAAGCGTATATCCTAATTAATATTGTTAATTAGAATATGAGTTTGTTTACACTTTAACTACTTAAGCGTTGGTCATGAAATTTTGCATACTCGTAATCAGGGGTACTGAAAAGAACATAGTTTACCTTTTATCCAAAAGAAAAGACGAGGCAGTCCATAAAGACTGACGATAGAAGGGAAAACTCAAAACAATGAAAAACTATGTACATATATACAAAGTATACGTATAACTCATGGGAAGCGTGCGGTGACGATGACGCGAGTTTCAAGCTTTTTGTTCATCCAAAAAGTACTCATATAAAAACAGTATACATATAGCTTTTGGAAAGCGTTCGGTGATGATAACGAGAGGTCCAATATTTTTGTTCACCTAAAAAAGTGCTCAACGCGCCGAAAGAAGTTTTGACGTCAAAAAGTACAGCTACCGAAGAATAGATAAAATCTAAATATAGTGAGCAATGCCACGGGCAAAAGCTAGTATACTATGTACTTTATATATTATATATATGTATATACTGGATGTGTAAGGTGAGAAGCCGTACGGGTGTGCGGTGTGCCCGCGCGCGTTCAACCAGCGCGTCGTGCTGCGCGAACACGTGCGCTCGCACCACTCGGGCCCGGACCGACGCGCCAACGGTAACTTATACATTTTTATTTTATTTTTTTCTCTCTGAATGCAGTCCTTTTGCCTGACGGTTCTTTACACCTTCACCGGGGTATTGGACTAAACCAAAATGGCTACTAGCGCAAGAGTGCCAAAGTGGCTGATCCTGTGTTTGGACGGTTACCTTACTAATCAATACCATATCTATTCCTATGCATTCTGCACACTGGTGCAATCTCCCCGCTCCTCAGACTCACAAGCGAAGTACCTTCAATTTTGAGCGAAATCAAAATTGTAAACAATTTTACTCCAGACTAGATTAGTCGGCCATCGTGACATCACTCGATTGCATGAATAATATTATTTTTTAAGAAATAAAATTCTGAATAAGGTACAATTATTTCAAGTATTCTAGAATTATCCTCATTAAATCGTCCTGTATACGGAATTTATCCCCCCTTTCCCCGAATGAACTCCTGTATCACTGCACCAGCTGGATATCGACAGTGAAAACCTTTAAAACTTACATGTAAATAATAATAATAATATTTTATTGTTCCAAGTCAAGGTGTACATAATTTACAGTAATATTGGTATCTGCACTAGTTAAAAACCGTATCGCAGATATCACAATTTCATTTAATTAGTTCTATAACAACAGTGACTTAAACATATTTAATAATAAAAATTAATAGGTGGTTAAATTGCAAGTGTGTGAATATGTAAGACAAGTGTGTGTTTTGTGATAAAAATGATTGGATTCTGTTTTAAGTAAAATGTATATGTTTTGAACTACCTAAAAATGAATCATATTTTAAATTGTGGTTTTAATAATATTTCTGTATTTAAGTAACTTTGTGAATGTAACCATTTGTTAAATGCAAATGTTTCTATTACTTCGGTGATTATACAAAAATAAACAAAATGAGTAGTTATTACTCCAATCCTGGCATTGTTTTTACTTGGTAATCAGGGTTCCATTACAGAATTAAGTTCAATTTCTGGTCTTAGAAGTAGTAATTTTTAATGTATAAATTAATCTTTAATTATGTACTGTATATTTGATACTTAGCTTCTATTTAAGCAGGAGGACCGTATCCATCCCTGTATTTCCTAGTCTCCGCGCTAAATTTGGGGGGGGGGGGTCAGGTTACCTTGAAAAATATCCCTAGATACTCCAGCAGTACTGCTCTTAATCCTAACTGAAACTCTATGATAACTGTAGAATCTCAAGAATCCATAAATATATGATTGTGGAATTACCATGGTTATACTTACATCCCAGAGTATATTTTGAATCTTATGTTCTATTACATTATATGAGTTAAAAATCCCAGGTGGGTTCTGCTGCGTGGTGTGCGGTCGCACGTTACACTCCAGTGTCGAACTCGTTCAACACCTCATTCAGCATTGTGATGCAAACACAGCACTCAAAAGACAACCCCAGGTAAGTCAAAGTCATGTACATAGATTCTATTCAAAAAAATATTTTGTAAAAACTAACTTTTTAGTTCTGAAATTGACATTTTGTATTATTACAGTTTTTTTTTTCATTTAGAATCAAGGAAAGCATACGCCGGTTTGTTTATTTCCATTGAAATACTAGATGAATATTATAATGATAAGCAATAAATTAGCATTAAATAATAACAGATTGCACTATAGCTCCATTAAAATACACTAAGTTCTTAAAGTGAACCCGGGTTGAAGGTAATTATACAAATAAAAAAGGCAATAAAATATTTATTACTCATAGAATTATTTCTAATGAAATATTATTCATAAATATTAATGCAACAATGTAACTCTCAGACGGGGCCGCGGAAGTACAAACGTCGACGGAAAATGAAGACGGAGCCGATGTCCCCTGTGAACCGCGAGTGGGAGCGTGGTTCCCCATCCCCCCAGCCCGCGGGGTCGCGTTCCCCCTCGGCGGGCTCCCCTCTCCCCCCCGCGCGCTCGCCATCTCTTGGTTCCCCTCCGAGCCCGGAGTCCTCCCCGCAAGCGCCCCCGCCCTCGTCCCGGAGGCGACGACGCGCCGCTGTGTCCGCGGTGCCGCCACGACCACGCATGATACACACGGAGGATCCACGTCCGAGGACCAAACAGGTGCGCGAATCTCTTATATTAACCGCTTGGCTGATTTTTTAAGACCCAGATCTCAAAAAGGCGGTTTATATTTTTTACTTTCACATCACTGTAAATTGTAAATTTCATGGTTTAGTAAAAAAAAGTATGTACAAATGAAAAAATAATTTAAAAATACATTTTACATAAAAATTATAATTTTACAATGCTATGCTGTGTTATGAAATCATTTTACTGAGTCAATGAGAAAAGGAAAATGATATCGTAGGTTAGGACGCGTCGTCCACCGCGGCACCCTGCGGACGACCTGCGAGCGATACGAACTCCCTCCCCTCCCCCGGGAGTGAAGCGTGAGGTAAGCGAGGAGGGCGGACCGTTCAAGTGCGAGATGTGCTCGGTGCAGTTCCAGCGGCGAGACGACCTCCTGCTCCACGTGCCCGTGCATATTTGACGTAAAGCACGTCGTCGCTGCGACTCTAAGCTCAACTCGACACAATTACCGGCCATTACAAAGTAATACCGGTTCTAACTGGGTACTAACCCTTAAAGTGCCACCATATCGACCGCCGTAAGAAGAACTGCTGTGTCTAAAAATAAAGACGCATGTTAAATTTTTTTGCAATGTTATATATTCATCGAAATACGAAAAACTACTTCTAATGCTACTCCCACATCTGCGTGTATTGCCACGAAATTTTGTCTATGGTCGTAATAAATGCAGGTGCTATAACACATTTTCATTTTGTATTATGAACTATAGAACTACGTGACGATAGTTGTGGCACGATAATTGAGCCCACAGGTTTTACACATATCAAAGGAACTTAGAAACGCTAATTTTGGGTTATTATTGAAATAACAAAAATGTGCGAACGTTTTATTTGCATCTTTATCGGAATTAATTTTTAGGTTTGTTTTTCGCATGATATGTAACCGAAGTTTCGTCATGCAAGTATGGGAGTAGCATAATAAAGAGTTTGTTGAGTTTTATTTAGTGTGAAGTGCTAATTATGATTCTCGTGCGATATAAGGTAGTCCGGTGAAACTGTAGAGCCCTTGTCGGGTCAACAGTGTAGTCAGTTAAACAAATATATTGATATAATTTTAACGATTTAAGAAATACATTGTAATGAATATATGCGATTTATCATATTATGCCGTTAAACTAAACAACTACAAAATATAACAATGAAATCTTTGCTACAACAAAAATAGCATTTCGCAATAATTATTGAAAGTTACGTATCTGGTTATAAAAACCGACAGTTTCACCAATTAAATATATTTCAATGTTTTAGTTTACAAAATTGATACATTATTCGGCCAATCATATAGTACCTCGTTTGTTTCCATTTTCACCTAAAATTGATATTGTTAGTATTATTTTTTTTAATACGTTATAATTATAGCAGATTTATCGTTTTTTAAATTATAACGAATGAAATAGTTTCTGTAATTTAAGTTATAATAATTGACATATAATATATTAACCACCACAAAAGTATTTTTTGTATAGTTATGATGAGCTTCTGTTCTCGCATTACATTTAATTGACATAGGCAAAGACGTACTTCGCTAAAAACACTCTGGCTACAGACTCTTAAACTTTCTTCAATTTGTGTTTTAGTTAGATGCGTTCTTCTCCTTATGGCGGTAGAATAAAGGATTATCTACAAAATCACGATTACACAGAAAAGCGTTTTTTTAACGCAAAATTGTGATAGTTAATAGAAGAATAAACATACTTTCTTCTATTTTACAACATTTAATTTATTGTTGAAATATGATAATTAAAGTAAAAAATAATATAAAAAATGATAATAAAATTAATGATTCTGAATTAAATTATATAAAAAAATGCAGTTGAATTGTACCATTATTTTTACATATAGGGACAGCTGATGACCAAATAAAATTTCAAAACTCTAATGGGTTTTACCGTATTCTAGAGCATTTCTCATTAATCCTAAACAAGAAAAACAAATTAAAGTCTTCAGTGATTTTAGTTTATCATATTAAAAAAAAACTAAAATCAGAGTGTTTATTTCAAAATGTTTATTTGTCACATTCGATATTTTATATGCGCCTTACTAGCGTAGAATATTTTAATGATACCAGGTTAAAAAACATGGAAGGTATGGTATTGTGTAAGTCTCGTTAATCTTGCAATTTATATAACTAAAGGGACTCAGTGAAACAAGTAGTTTGTTCAAAACGAGTCTAATAAAAAGGTAATTTGGAAGCTTACTAAAAATACTCTAAGATAAACTTATTACAAACACAACTTCTATAATGTAGTTAATTTTAAATAATGAGAATTGAATGGTTACATATGATATTTCATAAATGAATCTCTTTGGAGATTTCTGAATTTAGCCTCTGTTTATGTATATATTTATTTTAGGTATTAATTATTTTGCCAAATCAATCTTTATGTATAAAAAAAAACTTTGTAACGCCATCTGACAGAAACTAAAGGATAGGGTCACTCATGTAAATAATCCAACTCAAGAGAAAATAAATCTGTCGATTGTATGTAAAAAATGCTTTATGTAAAAACTGAAGTGTGTCATACAATTTAGACAAAAGATAACAGTTATGGAAAGTTTGTTTCATATAGAATATCTTAAAACAATAGATGTTTTATTAAATACAGGGCATCAGTAATATTGTCTGATATAACAAATGAGAATATACATAGTAAAAGTCAAAGTTGGTCGTAACTTATTAACTAAATTGTGTTTAGGAATATACTGATTGAATCAGTGTTCAAAAACTGACACCCTTTAACGATATCTCCTATTCAAGTTAATTTTTTCTTTTAAAAACAATGTACTTACAAAGTTTGATAAGAGTAAATACCAAACACGTCGCGGTTTATACATATAAGTAAACTATAAAAATATTTAAACAATGTATAATTTTGAGAAATGTCAAATTAACATATTGTAGTGAGATGTGGCAATATTCTTTATCTAATTTCTATATTTGGTGGGTTGTTGAAAAGATTTGTAAATGACGTCATAGAATACAGAAATAAAATTTAATTTTTATCATGATCTCATGTGACATAATGATTGCCCGGAAATTAGTGATTCACTTATCTTAGGAGGAATTCCGTTTTCCCGCTTTCTTCCTAAGTATACAGTCGTAAGCTATTGGTTCTATTATTTGTGCCTTCACGAGATAAGCAATACGTCATAAATAATGTTGCTACTTTAAATATATCATATTACATGTTATGTCTAAAAAAATCTTTTTTGAAAGGAATATAGAGCATTTAATTAGTGTGTTATATTATAGTAATGTTTGGATGATATTAAAGTACGTTTTGAAAGAAAAGAAGTACTTAAAAAGATGTTACTCTGATGAAACGAAATTTTAATCACACAAAGTACTATGTAAATAATAGAAATGTATATAAATTTAGAGTAAATGCTTGTTGGGGCTGCCTTTTGACTTGTATCTAAGTTCGGAACAATTATATATGTAACATTTAAATTTTTCTAATTGTCATCCACGAATTCTTCTATGTGACAATTGTTTTACCGTCGCTTTGTTTAAAAAAGATAACTCATAGTCCATCCTTGAAGACCAAACCAAATCAAATTATAATTTTGCAAATCCATTTTTAACTGCGGATTTCTTGGTTAGTTTTCAATATTTTGGAACCAGCGTTGAAAATTAGATTTCGGATGTGTGACGCTATAACTAGAATTGAAATCCTCTATATAGTTTAGCGGGTACAGGTCGACAACTCATGCAGGATCATTGTTTTAAACTATGGAATAGTTTCATAACATATTTTCGTAACTAGGCACCTCTACCGCCATCGTTGATTTGAATTTGTTTTTAATAAATGTTGAAAGACTTTGCTACTAATTTTAATTTTACCGTCATCACAATAGCCCTGAAGTGCTTTTATTTTATATTAGAGATGTGTCTTAAAAGCTCAAGATTATAACTCTCAATGGTTAAATATTCATTCAGATAATCCATGTACACTATAGCATATAAAAATGTACATTTACAAAAAGTTATATCAATATATATTAATATACTGTACATGGAGTACTGCATTAGTACTATATTGGATATAGTGATAGTCCTACTATAACTCAGCCGGATTGTAAACTTGATGATTTATGTGAGAATTAAATTTACGTGATTCGCTGATTAGAGCAGTTTCTTAAAGTAAATTAAAAAGCCAATCAATGTATGGTAGATAGAGGTTAGGAGTATAGCATTTTTATCTATAAAATGTATCTCTCGAAATGAATCAAATTTTGATGGCGTTGCTGGAGCTAGAGTATGAAATTTGAAGGAAACAACTAATATTTTATTAATTTATGTACATAGCAAGTTAGTGACAGTTTAAAAAGACACTAAATTTATTTCTTTAATAATTTTGGTTTTTCGATCACTTACACAACTTAATTGCACGCGATATTAATATCAAGTAATACTCTCTAGTCAAAGTAGCGCCTTTCTGGGAATTTATGGAACTGTTAATACATGTCGGTAGATATTATTTTTAGATTTTAATCCATACGAGAAACTACTTATTTTCTACCCTCCGTAACCGTTCACCAATAGTGGTGTGAAAAAGAGACTAAGCAGTCTAACTCACTTTCCCTCTCTGTTAGTGTTACTCGTGTCCTTTATTTTAAAATGTTATTTTTGTTTATAAATAATCCTTAAACAATGTTCCACATTTTCTAAGTTTTTGATTATATTCAAAATTTGATTCCTTAGGTTTTATTTCTTTCTATTGTACACAACCTGAGTTGTTGAATGAATTATTGTTGTATTTCATTGACTGATTTATCGGTTAGTTTACTGTAAATTTGTATTAATGCTAGTGTAAAATTATGTACATATATTCTATGTATGAAAAATTATATTTGTAAAACTATTTTAATTATATCTTTGGTACAAAAACTGTATGTTTTGGGGTTTTTTGACGCTTTACACTTTTTTTTTATAATTTAAATAATCATAAATGATTTGTGCCATCATTGTGGTAAAAATGTTTCTTCATTTAATGTACAGTGAATCTGTAATAAAAACTAATGTGATGTCATTTTTTTTAATTCTGCTTTATGTGTGTGAATTTGTATTATACTATGATGTGCAATACATTCCCCAAAATACATAGTAATAAAGAATACTTAGATATTTTTATTTCCTACAATGTGATATCAGTTACCCTTTCCTTTTATTCCTTTAATTTTTAATTTGGATTTACGCAATCCATTCCAATACTAAAAAAGGATATAAACACCCAAATTTATTATCACCATTTCAAACTGATTATTAATGGCATAACTATAGGGTGGCAGAGCCACAGGGCAGAGTTAGCAAAAAATCACGAGTCCCCTGCGTCGCGCTGGTCCAACGAGAGGGCGCTTGTTCGAGAAGTCGTGAGCTCTAAAGTAGTCTACTATTTTTAACGAATTTGTATAAAATATATAAGAAATATAAATAGCTTGTATATTTTAAGTGCTTAAAATCAATTAAAGTACACCATAGTAAGCACTATATACATGTTAGTCAGGAATTCTCACCCACTTTACAAGTGTACAATAACCAAGGTATATTACGCAAAATGCCATTTTGTTCTGAATTAAAAATAACAGCCACTACATCACAGACTAAGATCTCGCCACGAACTCCATTTATAATTTAATTTATTACAGAAAAATGTAACTAGTTTATTGACAGAATCTTTAGATTTCAATTTAGACTTACGCACAGGCATACGTACAGGTAGTGCATCACTAGTGATGATTTGTCAACGTTATACGTCAATAGTGTATGTCAAAATCTTTGTTTTCTTTCGAAAGCCATAAGTTTTCTTTTCATACCCAAACGTTTTTGAGATTAATATATTTGTTTTATGTTATGCAAATAAATTATATGGGTGTATTTGTAAAACGTGGATTTAAAACGTGATTTTTAAGAACGTGAATACTCTATAATATAGTACAAATATTTCAAGTAGGCACACGATTACTTTCGTTACCCCCAACGGTAGCTTGTCGTAATAAATCAAAACGGCGGGTCGAAGCAGTATGCGTCGAGCCCGAGACGGCTATGCTTACCAACCTGTTCCTAGGGTTGCGACAGAGGACGCACTCGAAAATGAAAACGAACGGATGGCACAAGAGCTCAGTGGAAAAATATCTTCTTTGAAGGATATATCCATAGAATTAGGAAATGAAGTTCGTTACCAGGATAAGATATTACGAGGACTTGACGACGATGTCGACAGAAGTTCAGGCTTTCTAGGTAAAACCATGGGCCGCGTTCTGAAACTTGGAAAAGGCAATCATAATTATTACATATTCTACTTATTTCTGTTTTCTATATTTGTATTCTTTGTTTTGTACATTGTGTTGAAATTTAGGTGATTAAATGTTGTGTAAGGTGACTAATCATATAAATTATTAATTTCATTCCTGTGTAATTTCAAACCATATATATTATGTAAATAAAGGTATTTCATAGAAAGTGTTGTTTTTTATTTATAAAATATAATCAATATTATAAAGTAATTCATGAAATTCCTCACAAATTATATTCATAACTGTATACAACCAAAATATGCAACCTGTAGTATTAATTAATAATTTACAGTCTTTTGTAGTGATAATCATTTAGTCCTAGTTAAATATTATGATATATGTAGTAAAAGATATTCCAATAACACACATGGTAAAAGTTTATATAGCCTTACTACTATTTTTTTTAATGTATCTGAAGTTAGAAATATGTAATGGTAACTTACAATTCAAGTTTTCAGTGTAACTATATAAGACAGTAAAAAGTAGAAATACCAAAATCTGTATTTATAATATGATGGTAATAATTATGTGGTCCATACATTCTATATATTTAGATTTTATTAGCAACTGCATTAATACAGTAAAAGTTTAATAACAAATATAGTGTGTTACTTTAACAGCTTTCTGTTTGTGAAAGAAATTTCACAATCATATCAATAGTTCCTATTTTTATCTCCTACAAAGAAACATATTTTACCTCTTTAATAACTTTATGCATACAATGATTATGGTGCAATATTTTATCAGAATTGTAATAACTTCTAATTAATGACATTCCTAAATGACATATTTGTATGTACGTCTGTCTATGTTTGTATGTACAAGTAGGTTTATGTTTTATGTGTATTCATTGTAACTATTCAGTACACTATTTACGTAATCATATTTTTGCTATAATTCCGTGTCTAGCTCAGTTTTATAATTTTTATTTTAACTTTTGTGCTACATACGTACAATAACTTTTTCCACAATACCATTGCTTAGCTAGAAGAAAATTTCTTGTGGGATAAAGCATGCCAGTGTACAAACTAAAACTGCAATATTCATTCATTCAAATTAAGTTTAATGATTGTCTTTTGTATCCAATCTAATATTACTATAGTACTACAGGTAGTAAATTAAGAGAAAATAATATTCAGAGGTAAATTCAGAAAACTGGCCACTTATTACATTTTTAACTGGGATAAGGATTGGAGTTAAAACAATAGTAATAATAAAGCCTAATATTCCCATTTATAACAAATTATATGAGCACATGTGGATACTGGAGAAAAAGAAAGTCTATAAAGAGAATTTATATCCAGACAGGATAAATACTGTTTAAATCTTAAATAATACTCGTGGATTTCATCTTTAAAGTTTCATTATAACTTAATACTAAAATAATTGATGATAGAATAAATAATAAACAGTTTTGTAAAATTATTTTTATTGTACTTTTTAATAGTCACTTTAGCTAACTATGACAGGTGAAATATAATTCTTTCAAAGTATCACAATACTCTTTGTCAACTGTATTCTTATTAATTGAAATAAACAACCTACATTGACTTGATAGAGAAATAGAACAACATTTGATAGTGTTAATTAAGAATGCAACAACACCACAAGCATTCTGCAAATTGTTTTTATCACAAAAGCTAGATAAATCATCAAGTATTATTGTGGATGGGACATTTTCCCAATTCGATACTGTTGCAACACTCTCTATAAGAGATTCCAAAGATTGTACATACATGAAACTAATTAATTTCATTGTATGTTTACTAACAGGGTTTAGATCTTCAGACAAGTCTGGTAGTTCATTTAATTCATTGTACAATATATAGAGCACTTTTCCATAATTAGCAAATTTCAAAGCTTGTGTAAAAAGTTCCTTCCTATTTGTTCTGAAATCTTCAGAGAAAATATTGCAGCTGATGTTATCTCTTTCCATTCTAAATTATAAACTTGAGTACTAGCTAATTTTTATGTGTCATATGCATTATTTCCTAAATTAAAATGTAGCGACCATTTATTTCTGGTTAAAAATGGAAGCGGCGACAGTTCAAGCCGAGGCGCACCGTGTGCCTTGCGCTGATCACCTAAACAAATCGGGTGAATGCCATAAGCGGTCCCCTTAATACTCCGGTGAATCTGTAGAGGCTTACCCTCTTTGGGCTTACCTATATCACAAAGTACTCTGTGGTAGAGGCAATAGTGCCAACAGGATATATCAGTTCAAAAACAAAAAAGTTAAAAATGGTTTAAACTAAACACATATAATATAAAGAATTTAATGTGGTTGATTTGTTATGAATAACAAACAAGTCACACTGTAAAATTATGCTTTCCTCTTATCTCGTCTCGTCTTAGATGCTGTGCGCTTATTTTTCCCCAATAACAGTAGATATTCCGATATACAAAACACAAACATAACTAATGTTGCCTACATCTATAAATTTGGCTAGGAACGGTATCAAAAGTCGCTAAAATGAGTTCTACCAGGATTGCAGAAATGTACTCAAGATTTTGTTCGAAAGAGACTCCCAAGAGGCTAGTGGTGGTAATTTCATTACAATTTACTAGACATATTAAAAAGGTTTAAAACTAACATTACAAATACTATTTCATTAGAAACATTAAATAATAAGAAATATAATAAGATAAAGTAACATGAATATCAATTGTCCTTCTTCGTTTTTTAATAACTATCTCTTATATCTATCTCTTATTCTATTAATAATAATCTCTTGGCACTATAATTTTTCCAATCCTCCTATGTCCTCAATAAATCCTGTTAAAATAGTTACTTTTACAGTCTCTAAAACTATTTTGATTTGTACTTCAAGAGTCGTCAAATATTATTTTTATTGCCTAAGCTCAAAAATCGTCAGTTCTAGTGACAAACTCGCTATATTGGCGACACTAAATGTATGAATATTTTGGCTACGCAGTCTACATACCTTTGTCTTTTTCCTTAGAATGGAAAATATTTAAAACAAAAAAATATATGAATATGTTTTTCGCATCAAATAACAAGTTTTCAAATTCACTAAATTCAAGATGTCATATTGTACAATTATAATGTGGTGATCAAAGAAAGTAGGGGCTTATTTTTATTAGTTTCTGGTAGTGATGAGCATTTTTTTCTATAACTTTCTAGGGATATTTGAAGTCAATATGAACTTCACATATTATTTTGAAATCTGTAACTTGATTATAGTAACAAAATATTACTAGTATGAAATTAACTCTTTTACGAATCAAAAATAAAATAACTACCAGAACAAGCAAGACATTTCCGTCTATGTAGTAAAATGAAATTAGAAATCACTGAGTACTACATACATCGATATATATTACTAGATAATGCGCCCTTACTATCACTACAGTATAACTAATAATAAGTAACACCTATGATAACCATAGTGTAATAACAAATACAGACCTCGTTATCTTTGTGCCCGCTCTAAAAAGTCTTGAGCTTGCGCGTGGTACATTCAAAAGCAAAATAAAGTTAAAATATTATTACAATAATTAAAAAATTAGCATTTATTTATCCTCTACTTATCTACAGTACGTATTTATACTTACGTTTGTATATTATTAGTATTTGTGTATATAATCTGTATACAGAGCGGTCAAAAAGATTGAAAAGGATTGTAACTTGTATTAGGTTTTTATATACGAAATTAGTGTATTATATAAAAAAAATCGAACCGAAGAAAAAAAAAATACAATTATACATATCATTTTTATCTATACACTTTCGTCATTTTCTAGGTACTTCATCGATACTACTGCTGAAAATATTCTGGAAGCGAGAATTAATCGAATCTTTGAAGGCGGCTTGGAGTGTCTCATTGATTTTTTTTTCGTTTTAAGAAATTGTCCAAATTCCGAAAAAAGTAGTAATCTATTATAACAAAGTCCAAGAAGCATGGTGGGTGTCGGAGACATTCCAACTGTAGTTGTTCTAGTTTAGCGACCGTCTGTCGTGAAATGTAGGGTTTAGCACCTAAAGAAGCAGTGGGCCAGATAAATTTTCTAGTCGCGGTTGTTTAACTCAATATGTGTTTATCGGTGTGTTTCAGTCAATTCGTGCTGTACCCAATTCTTGAGCTTTTTCACTTTGTTTCAAGTGAATAATAATTATTTTATCGCTAACACCGAAGCCATAAACTTTGACGTAGTTGGCGATGGAGTAAGTGTAAATCTTCATTGATAACTAGGGTTGCCGGTCATCCACAGGGTTTGTTCCGTAGTTTAAAATTTCCATAACGAAAACGTTGGAACCAAATATGTACCCTGCTTTCTTTTACAATAGCTTCCCCTTACACATAATTAATCTTTCGAGCCGTTTCTGTAGCGCTGATGCCACGATGGACCTAGTAGTCATAAATTACGCGCTATTTGAAGCTTAACATTTTGTGAAAACAATGCTTTCAATGAAAAATCAAATAGTGCGAAAACAAATGAATCACTAAATTCGAAACAAATACACAAGCCTAAACTTGAATTTGGAATACCCAACCAAACTCCAGATATGTGAGATCAAATTGGCTAGTTCGACTAAATGCATTTTCATATGTAAGGACGTAATATTACAGCAAATATTTTGGCTGTGACATTTAGTGCTATGGAGTATGGGTTCTTGTTTCTTTATGTGATTATATTTATTCCGACCATGTAAACCATGCAAAGGCTTTAAACACCTACTGGTGGACATTTTGTAGTGTCTGTAATTTTTAGCGGTGTTTATTGTATAACTAGCCAGTGATTGGTAGATAATACTATAATGGATCACATTTACATAAGAAGCACTAGATTTCATTAAAGAACCTGGAGTGCTCTCTTGAGAAGTGTTTATATTTGTTGAAACATTAGTATTGAAGATTTTACTTAATTTCCGAAGAGTGTCAACAAGGCATTTGATAAAGCCACAATAATTAACATTTTTCATACATTTACACTGTTCAATTATGCCACGTCATTAAACAGCATCATAGTGTTCATCCTGTGCGCTGCTTTTTCTAAAAGAGTAGTCTATGTGAATCGCTATAGATTGTATAATTAGATTTGTAATTTTATTTCAATACGCATAGCATCGAGTGCCTTTGTGGGTGTTCACACCAAGTGACGTAATATTGTAGTCACATGAGTGACTTTTTGATGTAATTCTTTCGTTTGCCCACTTTAAATCAAGATAAGTTTATATAATAAAAGTCTGTTTGCTGTAAACATTATTTAAAGTTCTAGTAATAATCTGCTGACCAATAGACGGGCATGTGATTATAGGTCGAAAAAAAAAACAGTCCTGTCTCCCATCAAGAAAATGGGGGTCTTAGTTACATAAACGATATACGGGACAATATTTTTTTACACAATACATACTTTCCTACAATAGTTATAAAATTGCATTAAAACGATATAGTAATATAAAGATTTTTATTTCGAATTATGCTACAAAATTAAAGAAGAATAATTAATTAATAATTACAAGCTATTACTTAACAACGCATATTCCTTACAATTTGTATATTGATATTTATATAACCGCTACATTATGATGTACTTATCATTAAACATAAATTATAAATAGTCAGTAATAATTATAAACATTAATTTGATCAATTTACAGCCTTGTTGGTGTGAATTGAATCTGATGTTGACAAAAATGATTATATACAATGAAAAGAAATATGAGCTTTATGTCATACAATATGTGATATTGTAATCATAATTCTAAGAGTAAAAATGAGTAAAGATACATCTTATCAGATGCTATAACGTATAGTGTAGACCTGTGATTCCCAAAGTGGTCCAGATGGACCTCCAGGGGTCCACGAGAGACTCGATGGGGGTGTACGTTGGCGTGGCAAAGAAATGGGGCTGCACAATTAGTAAACGAGGTCTATGAAAATTAGTCTATTTTCGATAGTGTCAAGAACTAACAATCTTGGCTTGACTTCATATGGTAGTATTAAACCTGTAGGGAGTCCACCGGGACCAGTAAAATTTTGAAAGGGGTCTGTCTATGAGGGAAAAAAGTTTCGGCACCTCTGGTGTAGACTGATCAATGAAGATTCTGAAGAATAAAAAAAAGCGTGTACACTCGAACTTGTGTAACTAATTTTTTACGATTTTATTCAAGATTTACGAGTTATATAATATGTGTAAATCACTTAAGACAACCTTTTTGAGCTGTAATTATGTACAGGATCGAAATATGCACATGGTATAATTTTTGTTTAATTTTAAATAGGTTTTGCAACACGCTGTAACAAATTAACTCTATATTATCTATGGTTCGTTAATTTATAATGAATGAACGATTACATGGGTTATGTAAATAATGGAAACACAATGTCTATTATAATTAAATGAGAGAAAAAAAAAATAAAGACATAATATAATGTGCATAACATTTACCCAATTTGAACATACACCAGCAGTTTCAATATTTTCCTTTAAATGAAAATGTAACAATGTTCCTGTGTGCAACACAATAAAAGCATGTAGCTATTTAAAAGATTGTCTTTAGTAAATTCTCATACACGTACTGAACATTATTAATATGTGATTTCTTTCTTTCTCACGACATTTTTCGTTATAAAGAGAGGTTGCTATATCACTTTTCTTGTTTCCCTTTTCTAATACACATATCAAGCAAAATCTTTTCAAAATTTGTTTTACGTGTGATAAGATAATTTTTTTGGTGTGTTTACTACCTGAGACTAAAATTTCTTTAAGACATTGTAATCCGAGAACATGTACTTGGTAATTAACAACAATAAAAGCAACGCGCCTGTATACGACGACAGTTGTCGCCTTAGAAATTTCGGTATCCCAAAGATGTAGTGCGAACCTTTTGAAAAATAAACAATATAATACTTACTGTGACTTCTAAATTATGAACATATTTCTTCGATAGTTGCGCTATGAAGAGTGTATCAATGTATGGATTTTGAGATAAACCAACCAAATTTAACACATGTCCTACGCTTTAGAAAGTTTTCCGTAACAAACAACGTTATAAAAAGTTCAGAATATAAATTTAGTTATCTTATCGTCGCTCACTATTTAGGCCGCTAACTAATGGCATATTAATCAAATAGGATGTCTACGATGGATATATACTCAAAATAATACCTTTTGAGAAAATCTAATATAAAAGAGAAAAATCCTTCACTGAAATAAAAATTATGTACCTAAAAACATTTTACAACAGACTATTTTTCTACTGATTATATTTTGATTGTAATATTTGTGTATCCTATAATATTTTTGATGGTGGATATATATTTTAAGGCACCAATCAATTTACCTACGCTATTGGCCTGAGAGGCCTCCACAGCTTCACCGGACTACGATTAGTAAAATCAGGGCCTAATATTTTTATATTGGTGTGTGTATCATACAACATTTTCAATTGAAATGGAAAAAAATGATTCACATAAAAGGAAAATTATTCTGAAGTAGAATTAAAATTTCGAATATTTTTTTACAATGTGACTGCTTGTTTATCCACTTGCTATGTTCTAAAGACTTTATTATTTATGATTTTCGATGTTTCAAGAAGTTTAAAATATACAAAGTACGTACAAAGCAGAGGTCTAATAGACGATTCTAGAACAATTTCGTTATACTATATTGAGAATGTCTTTGGGTATTGATAGAGTGTAAACGATAAACTAATAAAATAAACTAAACCCAATACAGTTTATAACAACCCCATTACAACAATGTCAAATATAGTAGCAGTGATTGTACCGAATTAATAAACGATTCAACTTAGTGAGGTGTGGAGTAGCATTAGAAACGCCAGAAAACGCAAAAAAAACTTGTCCGTATATTTAATAGGGTATCATTGATAAAAATTTAATACGTCGTAATTTATAAATGAAAAAACATACAATTTATAATGCAGGTAGGTACAGTGCTTATTAATCTTTTTGGCCGCTCTGCATATAGCCCTGAGTTCGGGCTTGCCCATAACATATAGCTTAATACAAAACAAAGCTAATATATTGTTATATTAATTTATAATTTACTTATCATTAAGTTGCCTTGACTTTATAATTATATAAATACATACTTGTACCCATATTTGTGTTCTGCGCAGCTATGTTCAGAGTGATTAAGTTTGGCGCGGACTGTAAGTACATTCATTTTATTTGCAAGGAATTTTAAATGTGTGTTTCATGTGTCAGTTTAATCAAAATTATCAATAATTCTGACCGATCCCGAAATAATTTTTCAGTCCATGAACACTACCGTATTTTTTTTCGTTTCACACAAGAAAATCAAGAAGAGTGCGATGAGAACTACGAGGTAGCGACGGAATTTCTATGAAACAATAAAAAAAAAAATTTTGCTTGACCCATTTTATGAACGACCCCATTGCTATATTATAAAATTAATATGAATTCGTAATTCCAAGTAGAATGAAGAGTAACGGTCTTAGAACACAAGCCAGTATTAGAAATCAGTATTTTCATAAAGGGCTCTAATATCTACTTCCGATTATAGGGGATTCGCATTACAATTGGCAAGCCGTATACTAAATTATATCTTGAAAAAGTAGAACACAGTGTAATTTTGTAACGTTTTATAATAGACTACCGATTCGCCCGGCTTCCCACGTATGCAATGTAATAATGCAACGAACGTTAAGTGTTTAAATATTTTAAATACATTTTTGAGAGGAAATGAACGTTAAGTGTTTAAATACATTATTGAGAGGATATTTACAGTTAATTTATAATAATAATAATAAAGCGAAGTCTTCAACCAATTCTTTTTTTATTATGAGTCATTTGAAATCTATGATATCTTCTAATATATATTTATGATATGCTGTAAAGGACAAATCCTTCAAACGAGGCGTAAAGAGAAACTTTTGCAGGTCGGCATCCATCAGCTATTGTGCAGTCATTTTACCGAACCAGTATAAAAAAAAAGATTCGGAGTAATAATATTAAACGCGCAAAACCCAACAAATGTTTAAATTAATTAGATAAGGATTAATGATATATTGGTCAACAGAAACGTGGCAAATAACCAACTACTTTTTAATAACATTTAATAAAAATATAGATGCTTACTGTGAGTTATCCTTAGAAGGAAAACATACCAGCGTGGACTTTTTTGTAAGCAGTTTTAACGTGTAAGAATAACACAGTCTATTATATTGGTGTATCGGCGGTTTAGCCTTTGTTTCCAATGAAAGAAGGCGAAAACTGCTTGCGACTTCATTAGAAAATATCGATTTTGTTCTAATTTACATAAATTTAATATTAATATGTTTTAATATACATCTTACAAAAGAAATTCCCTAAATGATAGTAGAACCCGTATCAGAAAACATTGCTTAGTCTAGAAGAAATGAAGCAACACTAAGACACGCGAACGAGTCTTTGTTTTATGATTTTATATATAATTAGACAACTTGCGACATTGTCATCCCCTAAGTTCATGACGACAAAATCATCTAGCATAGCAATAAACTTGCTACTTGTCATCTAGTTTTGACTATTGTCGTAAATATTTGAAGCAGTGGAAATAATTTCAATACAGGCATCAATTATTTAATTTTATATTGATAAAATGAATACATGTCATTTTGATTCGAATAAAGGTTATAATTTATAAAAAAAATCATAATATTTGCAAATCTATTGTTTTATTTTATAATACTTGTTTCCCGGCGCGATTTCGCATGGATATACTAACGTATAAAATGGACCACATGTTACCTTTATTAAGCAATCATGTGTTGAAATAAAATGTCAGCTGAGCATTAATCTGTTCATATTTTCTGTTAAGATTGCCCTCCTTTTTTAGTGTTATCAGATAATGCAAAAATACACTAAACAAGTGGTGCAGCTGTTCTGAACTGATGCGCATAACTACTTTCCGTCAATTGATTTTTATACATATAGATTAATGTAAACCTTCTAACTGACCGTCTATAATTACGAATCTGAAATTGGCGACCGTAATGAAGAACAAAAAAAAAACAAAGGGAGCTAGATCGATTTTTCACAAAAAGATTTGCTAAAGTCATTATTACAAGTATATACGCCGAAGATTTATGCTTCATTCAAGTAGTGTTCTGATAAAGCTGAAAGATTATTTAAAATAGAAGATCGAATTAAGGATTCATGGTCAGAAGAATCAGCTTTTTTTATTTAAAAAAAACTTCCGCGTCGATGGGCCGTTTTAAGTACTGAATATGAACATTTCCCCAGACTTTCAGTCGAATTATATGAAGCGGGTACCCATAACAAAAGCTACGGTAATATCTAATATTGGCCAACCCGTCAAATGGCTTCATTTTTAGGGTCAGTTTAAAAAAAAAACATCACAACATTCCGAAATTTGATGATTTTGATCAATTTCGGTATCTCATACACACAACAGAAGCAAACTCTAAAGCACGCCAATTGACCGGCTTCCAGTAAGAATTATCAAGTAGCTTTAAATCAATTAGAAGAGAGATTTACTCGACACGTTATATTAGGAGTCTTCTTACAACTAATATTAACCAGAAAAACTCCTATTTTTAACTGTTTGCGACTATAAACACTATATGATAAATTATAGACGCAATTACATGCATTAGATTCTCTCGGAATGACATCAGAAGAATATACAGCAATGGCTTACTGCGAAAATCTAAACATTTGTTTTTCATGCGGAAACTTATAAATAACCTTCATTTACACTTCTTAATTAAAACTATTTGTTTAGCTGTAAGTTTTCCCAAGAGTTAAGAAAAAATGAAGGTACTTATTTTTTTTTTTGTTTATATCCCGGTGAAACTTACTAACGGATTCATTAAACTGTTTACAAGATATTTCAGTTCAAAAACATCACTGTACTAAAGTCGTTTAATTGCTCATACTTTTAAGAATCACAATCTGTTATGATAAAGTCTCACAACTGGTACAGGCGTTAACGTCAGCTTCAATTGACGCCATCAGTGACATTTTATTTCTATAAATATTAATCATGTACACTTCTTGGAGAATAAGAATCTTAATATATATATAAATTACGTGTCACGTTGTGTGTCCGCAATATACTCTCTAAACTACCGAACCGATTTTAATAAAATTTAGCACACTATGTGCAGTTTCATCCAACTAGACAGATAGGACAGTTTATATCTCAATGTATAATCGTAATATTATTATATTGTAATTCTTTTATTATTAACAAGGATTCATGATTATCTCTGTTAGTTCGATAAGATTGTAACAGATGGCGGTATAAAGTAATTCCTTGGCTAGTTTGAGTACGTATCCAATAGATGGCGTCATGTTAAAAGTATATACGTTTTATGTAACCTATAATTTATTAGTATAACCACGTGTATTTGGTGCTAGCGTAATCGGCCACGTGTTGCTGAGGCTAAATAAGTTAAATTGAGATTATCGTATAAGTAATACAGTGAAACGAAATTATTCTTCGATTTGCAAAACTCAGTAACGCGTGGCCGGGTCTGCTAGTTATTATTATATAATTAATTGTATTTACTACACTTATCAGTATTTTTTTTGCACTAAGCCCGCGATATTGTATTCACAATTTTATGTATAGATTGCAACAAGTGTTGTCTATCATTTTGCTGTTGGGTAATATCTTGTTTTCCCTGTTCGTATCGTGGCTTTGTGTATTAGTAACGAATCTATAATATATATTGTATATACCACCTACAGTATTGAACACCGTTCAAATATCTAAAATATTCTAGAATATTCACGAAACATCGAGAACAACCTCGTAGTAACGAATAAGGCAGCGTGATGACACGATGTACGTGGGAAAAATACGCAGATTTTGGAATCCAATCGTTCAGAGTATTCTAAACTTACAAAGAAATTCTAAAAATACAGCCTTTCGAAGCTTCACCCTTTCTCAAAAGCCTTACTGGTGTTATCAGAAACCAAACGCTTCAGAGACTTCCACCCCTCCTATTATTAGGTATATAAGTACGCCACAGGGCGACCGGGGACAGTTCTATTCTGAACAACGACGCGAATAAGAAGATAAATTAAAGGCAACAATCTACAATATGATTACAACTACAGAACTATAGTATAAATTTAAATACGAACACAGACTAACAGCATAGATTATTCTCTCTGCAATAATGAATACGTTGCTCTTTTGTCTTTGCAAGAAACTATGACTTTTGTCGCAAAACGTAATTTTAATGACTTACAGAAGACACAAGAGTATTGCTACTGTTTAGTAATATAGTATATACTAGAAGATAGCAATTTATTAAAAAAAAAAAAAAACCGATACACAGTATTTTATACTAGACATTATTGAATCGAATTGAACCGAGAGGTGGCAAATATATTTCCCCATCAGCTTTAATGATACCTCGAAGAATCTTCGTCACTGACCACCTAATACTATTTTACAATAACTATAATAATCATTGCTCTCTGAACAAACATCGCGACTTATAAAACCAAGTCACAGTGCATTTAGTATTCTACACGTGATGATAAGACGTATCCAATGACCAATAATCCTGAATTTTCTTACTCTTGCGCTTTACTTGCTTCTGTTATAGATTCGTATTGTTCCTTGTCGAGTTCCGTCATCGTGAGTGTTCCGTCAGGTAATAAGAGTACAACGCGCCGCGTTCCACCTGCAATTTAATATAAATGTAGATACTATTTCTGACTGTCTACGCCGGTGCACAACTTTCGCGATTCTACAACCCTCAACTTGAAAATCTATCGCCAAGCACCTATAGGTGTGTTCCGCTATCTGAACTTGACAGCAAGTCCCCTGTAGATTTAACGTGTTTATCATCTTGGACGACATCGTTATTTAACATCAGGTGATATTGTGATCGAACTGTAAAAAACCTACAATGTATAAAACTAAACATTTATATTGATGTGAATTATAGTTGTATAAAGCATGTTTGGAAGTAAAATCAACTGTACTGTCGTCTAACTTTATTAAATATTTCTACCTTCTTTTAATGTCTAATTAAATTCTATTTTAAAACTCTATATTCTCTTACTGTTTCTTATAAATGGTTTAACTATAAACTTGCAATATTTACTTTATTTGCTAAAATGAAATTTTACATAGAACTGGATGAAGCAATGAATTGTCATAGACTGTATATTTGCTAAATGTAATTAGTTGAATTTAGTACAAAAAATTAATTGCGATTGGAGCACCAACGTCGTATATGCATAAAACTATTACATGCAAAAATTTGCTCTCATCTCTGTGTATTTTATGGCAAAGTGATACCAGATATACATTAACAGATGCTGGAGTAGTCCAAGACACGTGTGTGCATTGTAATTGCTACAACCCAAACTCAATATTGAACATTGTATACCGTATAGCTTTTTTCACTTGTAGCTTGAAGCCACCACGCTATTTTGGTGAAATATGAAGGTTACAAATGGAGTTTACTGCGTAGTTGAATGTAATAAAGTATAATATATACCAGGCGAAGGTAGATCAGCCTGCAGGAGCTGCGCGATGACCTGCGTGGCGTCCTCCCCCGGCTCGCCCTCCACCTGCACCGCCACCTGCTGCAGCGCCGGCGCCGCCTCGCCGCCCGGGATCAGCTGCGCGAGCTGCGACGGGTCGATCGCGAGCACATCCTGCAGGCAAATTTTAATTTTAATCTTTCATTAAATTTTAATGTCTTTTTTTTATAGATCTTCAAATATCATATATGTAAAATTTAAAAATCATGAAAAAACAAAGCTCTTAGGACTAGCAAAATTTGGACTTGCCCCATAGTGTATAAAATCTGAAAATCGTAAAATAAAATTAACATCTCATATGAACTACTAAAATTGATCTTGGTTCATTTAGAAATACAACGACTTGTATATACTCTCTGTAATGTTGAATGCCATTGAACATAACATAACAAGTGTCTGTAATAATTGAGTGTACTTATAATATTTTATAAAAGTAAATCGGCGTTTCAATATCATACACAAACAAACACTTTATTTTATTATGTCCATTATCATTTTCATAAGCAGTTGGTTTTTTACTTTAATATCGAAATTTGGAAAAAAAAAATGATCACGATCGCACTTCGACACATAACAATAACTTATTACTACAATTTCATAATTCACTTAATTGCTTATTTTTACTTGATTTTTATTTTAACTATCCAAGTTTTTCTAATTTCGTGTGCCACGACATATTGCATGTCATCTTTGTAACCATAAACTTCATAGTTTTTGTTAAACAAATCAATCTTTAAAAGGCGCTAGAAAAGTTTAATAAACTGACATTAAATGTATAATATGGAAATCGAATAATATTCAAGTATTTCACTCTGGTATATTTGATGGGGGCAAATGAAATAGTTACAAATGGTAACATACCACTCGCTCTAATAAATAGAAAGAGATAATTTGTATATTTGTTTTGTGACTAATATACTAAACTCATTTATTGCATAATTTAGATTGCAACAATATAATAATAGAGTTGGTATACAAAAAATATATACGCATTTTTCAATGTATGAAAAAAAAAATCGTTTAAATTTTATTTATTTTTATAGACAACTAGCGGTAACTTGAAATCGATCCAGTAGTTTTGATTTATTCATTACTGCCCATGGCCCGCACGCTTAAAATTTGGAGTAACCTGAAAAATAACAGTATTTCTCCACTATTTCATTTATTTTATTATACATATAAACCTTCCTCTTCAACCACTCTATCTATTAAAAAATACATCAAAATCCGTTGCGTAGTTTCAAAAGATTTAAGCATACATAGGGATATAGGGACAAAGAAAGCGACTTTGTTTTATACTATGTAATGATCTAACCTGTCCGTCTTCCCTGGTGACATACATAACGTCGCCTTCACCTTCCACTGCTCCCTCCACACCTTCAACTGCGCCTTCGACGCCTTCCGCCGCCACCAGTAACGTCTGTCCTGCTTCATTCTCACCAGCCACCTACCAAACATGCATTATATGAGATTTCACATAAAGAACACACATCGGTTTACTAAAGAAGATAAATTACTTGTAAAGTGTAATAATTTAGTTAAAATATGTTATCATTTTTTGTAAGAATTACTAAAATGTTTGTTATAATGCTATAAATTGAACTCATAAAGGCATTGGATTCATATCACCATGTACTGTAGAAGTTTTAAAAGAAAAATTAATTACTTGGATAAAGTTTACGGTATTTTAAAAATGTAATTCCCTTTAGTCATTAATCATTTATCTATAAACTAACCCACAAAATATTTATTTTAAATACTTTACGCCCTATAGCTATTGATCACATTAATACCTGTTTTGTTGTAAAACCTAAGGCGTGTAAATAGCCCAGGCGCGGTTTGAACAATTAGTTTTTGAATATGTTGTTCGTAAGGGCTGAGGCGCATAAACACTTATTAAAGTAAATAAATTAGCGGAACTATAAAGTACTCACCGAAGGCCGAAGACAGCTATTCCTGTTGCGTCGGTGAGGGCGGGTTTGAGTAATTTCAGGAGCGGTGCGGTGATACTTTAATAAGTCTCTATGCACGTTGTATTCTAACCACGAACGACAACACACTGACTGTGACTATATTAGTCTTTTTTACCAATAATACGTGAAAAAACTGCAGCGACCTTTCGCTGCAGCAAGCGGCACTTAACATTCCGCATCCCTTACTAGCGTGGGAGCTCAATAGCTGAAACCTTCCCAGGTGCTACTAAGTCCCAGCTAACCACTTACTCTAATAATGTTTTTTGCGCCGAACCATCCTGCCTGCCTTGAAAGTTCTTAGGACTTTCAACAGAAAGAGAGAGAGAGATCGGGCACAGGAGAAGTTCCAAATGCGGGTAATAAAATTACATAGAGCGAATGTCATTAATACACTTAACTAATAATAATATCTAATAAGTCTAGGTTTAAATACGAGCGGTTGATGACAAGCGGTTACTTAAACTTATTCTAGCGGTACGGGATATAATTTAACAACTGGTCGCTTAATAAGACCAGATTTCGTTTTTACTAGGGCGACACGTATTACTTTATCGGCACATGGATATACTTCTTGTATAATACCTAATGGCCAGCGGAGCGGGGGAATATCGTCTTGGTGAATGAGAACTACGGTACCAACTTTCACGGGATTATCCGCTGTACACCACTTTGTCTCACTTGTAATGTATGTAAATATTCTAACCTCCATTTTTTCCAATAAGAATGTACTAAATCGTCTAACAACTTTTTGCGATTCGTTAAGCTTACTTGGTTGGTAGACAATTCAGATGCGGGTAAAAATTGCAATGGAGTTGACATCAAAAAATGTGCTGGTGTAAGAATTTCAGGATTCGGGTTTGAAGATAAAAGACACAGAGGTCTTGAGTTCATGAGACATTCGATTTGATTTAATACTGTTAGCATTTCTTCGTAAGTAAGAATTTGTGCACCTATAACTCTATTTAAATGCGTTTTAATGCTTTTAATATTAGACTCCCATAATCCTCCAAAGTGTGGAGCACGAGGTGGAATCATTTTCCATATAATTTTATATTTAACTAATTCGTCACTCCAAGCGGATGTGAAGTCCTTTGAAGCTAAAAACTGATATAATTCATTCAGTTTAGCCTTTGCTCCTACAAAATTAGTCCCGTTGTCTGAATATATATAAGAAACGGGACCGCGACGAGACATAAAGTGTTTTAAAGCGGCTAGAAAGGAATCTGAAGTTGGATCTAAAACTACGCATAATTTATTGGTAGCTTTGTCTGAGCGGATAACGGCATGATGCGGTATGTAGTAACTATCAACGGTTTCATTAGCGGTAGTGTTAATTTCTGTTAAATACCCTTTATTGATATAATCATCAATAACTTTGTTCTAGTCTTCGCGAAGTGAAGGTAGTCGATTGAACTTGCGTTCGAGCGCTAAATAGCGGCGCTGAGCAACGGCATGAGAACTACCGAGATTTGTGGGTGGTTTAGAAAAAAGTAACTCTACCATATAGTGACCATCATTATTGCGGATCGTCGAAGCAATATATTTATTTTTACATTCGACTTCCTCAGGACTAAGAAAGCGTTTGTTGGGTATTTCCTCTAGTTCCTAGAATTTATGTAGGCACGACTCAATGTCTTTATATGTCAGGGAAGAGAATGATTTATTTAATATGTAAGCGGGTTGAATATTTGTTCTATTATCAGCAAGCGGTTGTATATAACTTATACTAGATAGTCATAAAATCGCGTTATTATTGTTTAATTCGAATGAGTTGTAGTAACTACGGCTAATGTTCGTACTATTTTCATAGGGAAAATAATCATTTCTGGTAGGAGAAGTGCACTCATAACGTACATCACCTAATAAAATAACTCCTAAAGTACTTTCAACGGCAATAGGACCGTGTGAACCGATATCTATTCTGTTGCCTAAATATATATATGGAAATAATTGAACACCCAATACCAGGTCAATTTCGCCTGGTATGTTCCAGTTCAAATCAGCGAGAGGTAAATTACGTACATGATCAACATCACTTGAATTTATAAAATTAGTAGGTAATTTATCTGTTATAGAATCAACAACCAAAGCGTGAATGTGATATTTGTTATTTGAAACACGAGACTCTACATCTAAATAAACGTATCCATGCACTGGTCGCGACGTTAAACCAACTCCTTTAATATAGGAGTTGCATAATGGAATAACTGGAATGTTAAGTAATTTACAACAACTCGCGGTTATTAAATTATTTTGCGAACCATTATCAATCAAACATCGAACTACTTTACGTTCCCCATCCTTGTAATGTACATATACTTGAGCGGTTGGTAATAGAATATTGTTATTCAATTCTACTTCGGCATTATGCGATAACGTGGTACGGGAGTCATCTAGACGCGTGGTAGGGGATACGGAGATGCGATGCTCTGAGTCCGTTAGCGCTTGCACACGCGCGGTTTTATTACTACTAGTGGTTGCTCGAGCCCGCGGTGAAATTATACGCGGAGAGGTAGGTACGTGCGCGGATATTTTCTTATTAGCAAAAGAAATATTTTTTATTTGTTGTCCGAACGGTGTTTTGCTAAAACACAGTAATGTATGATGGCTTTTATTGCAATATTTACATTTAAAGCTCGAATTACATGCTGTAACAGAATGTGACAGGCTTAAACAGTTTACACAACCATTATGTGATTTAATATATTCGAATCTCGCTTGCGGGGAATTCATATTTTTAAACTGTTCACATTTATACAATTGCAAGTGGCTTTTTTGTTTACATAAAAAACATTTTAAACAGGGTGACGTATGGGACGTAGCGGGCGGAGTAGTTTTTTTGTTGTTATTATTAAGTGTCCGTCGGGTTGGTTCGTAACCGTAATGTGAAGTGTTTGAAACGAATGATTTATAATTATTAGAATGCGTTTGCTGCATATTTCGTGACCCTGATGTAACGGGCAACTTATATGAATTATTATTTGATCTTTCTAAAATCTTTACCTGATCTTGGATGAATTTTATTAATTTTTGCGTAGACGAAATCTTTTCGTCTCTAACAGACATTTCAAAAGATTGTACAGTTTGACTGTCTAGTTTGCGGAGGGCACAATGCAACAGTATAAAATCCGTCAAATCCGTAATATTTAAAGATTTCAATGCAGCAACCGATGAAGCATACTTTTCTATAAAGGAATCAAGGTTAGCGGCACTGTGGGTACAATTTTTCATATCAAGAATATTACTTAAATAATGTGTTCCCAAGGCGCGTGTATCTTGATATTTGTTAACAAGTATATCCCATATTATTTTATAGGTATCACCATTTGGTATTATACCGGCGGTTAATTTAAGTGCATTATGTGTTAGTGTGCCCATAAGGTATTGCACCCTTTGTGAATCAGTAAGCGACTCATTGTTGTGTATGTTGGTCTTGAAGGATTCATAAAAAACAGACCATTTCTCCATGGTACCGTCGAAAGTTTGCAACGGGATTGGTGCAAGACTAACTTGGCGGGTATTAGCAATTTGAACCTGTCGCCCTAGCGATCCTACAGATTTGTCGATTTTATTTCTTACGCGTTTGACCTGGGAATATAAGTTGTCGAACGCGTCCAGACATTTATAATCAGGCTGGCTATCCGGGTTCTGAGTTAGTGTAATATCATTTATGCTATCTACTATTAATTCATAATCGCGGCGAATGTCATCAACCAACTCGGATTCCGACATAAAGGATTCATTATTTTTAGAATCCAAATTCGAGATATTTTTGGATTTTTCATTTAAAGCGTTAATCTTAGTAAATAATCTCTCTTTCTTAGTAATTAATTTTTTTAGAGTTTTGTCCATAATGGAGCACAATAAAAATATATGACCTTAAAATGTAACTAATGAAAGTTGAGAAGTAACTAAATACTATTAATTAATTAATTTAAATTAATTATATGCGGGATAAGAAATGCTAGAATTTACTGGAAATCCTGCTCGAAAGGACCAAAATGTTTTAAATCCGGCTAGAAGGGCCAAAATGTTTTGTTGTAAAACCTAAGGCGTGTAAATAGCCCAGGCGCGGTTTGAACAATTAGTTTTTGAATATGTTGTTCGTAAGGGCTGAGGCGCATAAACACTTATTAAAGTAAATAAATTAGCGGAACTATAAAGTACTCACCGAAGGCCGAAGACAGCTATTCCTGTTGCGTCGGTGAGGGCGGGTTTGAGTAATTTCAGGAGCGGTGCGGTGATACTTTAATAAGTCTCTATGCACGTTGTATTCCAACCACGAACGACAACACACTGACTGTGACTATATTAGTCTTTTTTACCAATAATACGTGAAAAAACTGCAGCGACCTTTCGCTGCAGCAAGCGGCACTTAACATTCCGCATCCCTTACTAGCGTGGGAGCTCAATAGCTGAAACCTTCCCAGGTGCTACTAAGTCCCAGCTAACCACTTACTCTAATAATGTTTTTTGCGCCGAACCAATACCCCTCAGCTGATTTTTTGAGACCCGGATCTCTAAACGACGGATTAAGTTTTTAATTTCGCGACATCGTATATTGCAAATTTAATAGCTTAGTAATCAAATATTCGTACATATGAAAAAAAAAAAATACATTTTACATAAAATTGATAATTTTACAATATACAATTTGTTATTTTTCAAAATTATGTAATAAATCAGGTATTTTTTTAAGCGTATGCTATCAACAGTATATTGACCTGTGCCTCATGAGATCTATATTTATTTGTATGGAACTTAAGCCTTTAAAGTTTTGTACAGTCCTAGAGTAAAAAAAATAAGTTTGTGATAATATTGGCTCTACATACTTTATTTACAGATAAGATTATAATGATATTTTGGCATACAAGTGAATAAAAAAGGCCGATTCTAAGTAAATAAAAATGCACTCACTTGATAAAGCACACCATCTTCACCTCGTATCATGATTGGCGTGTGTCCAGCATGCAACAAACTAACTTCTTCACCCTCGTCCACTCCTATACCCTCTTCCAACAGTTGTTTAACTGCGCTAGCTTCCACTTTCACTTCAGTCTACATTTTGAGAAGAGATTATAGTAAAAATAAATATAAAATTATTGTTATGAATACTTTAAAATTATATAAAAAACCTTCTTTTAGCATTCTTTCAAATACTTGATGTACTTGAAACCATCTAAAAAACTTGACTTTGAACAATATCTCATAGAAAATAATTCATTATAATAAAATATTACTGAAGGTATAAAGACGAATTAATCAACTATACAGGGTTATTATAATCAAAGATACTTACACCATCTTCATCCGTAAGAACAGGTAACGAAGGTTGGGCCCCATCACCTTGTACTAACTTGCCTGTAGTACCGCCCGGAGACATTTCAACCTAACAATTAAAATGATTAATCTCTCACATCTAATCTGTCAAATTCTATGAAGTTCAGGGTATCATTTAAAAGTACTTGTTATATAATTATATTTACATTTTAATAAAAATTGCAATATTTTAGTAAAATATACTAAATTAATATGATACATCGCACCCTTAGTAAGGTAAAGGCATAACTTAAAAAAGTAGTTTTTTGGGAAACAGCAAATAACAAACCGACGATCACAATTTTTTTTACAAAATTTGCCCTAACTTCCTGATTTACAATGTCATTGCCATGGAAATTTACTCTTTCTGTGAGATACATCTCGTAGAAGAACTATTTATAATGAGCACTTCTATCGCAAAAACTACAATACCTAAAAATTCCATATGTGCTCTTACTTTATTAAGGGTGCGATATAATGAAGACACAGTATCTTGTGAGGTTCAATTATAACCTTTTTTTTTTTCGAACCGACTATACGCTGTTGGCTTCAGGGGCCTTCACAGTTTCACCGGACTAATGATTATGACTATTCTATGCGACCTTTTTCATAGATGGATTTCATTGACCCCTTGTGATCTTTTTAATGTCCAAAATAGCGGGCGAGAATCAGCCAGTATGTGTATATATAAGAGGCAGGTGAAACCGTGAGTTTGTCATAACAAACACATTTATTACATTTTTGTTCAATTTACGGGTCTTACTTTGTTTGGATAGAATATATTTTATGCTATACAATGAAATAATCTTTGTAACAGTAGACAATTAAATACAATATTAATTAAAGATCAAAATTATATATAAATTGATATAGTATGATCTATGATCAGTCTTGTTTGATTTCAACAGTTAGATAAATTATGCATCTAGATACAATTAATTACCTAATTACTACAATTAGTGAATTTGATTTGTCAAATTCATAACACCATTATTCCTTTGCCGTCCAAAGGTGAGAGTATCTGGTCGTTTCTTGCTATATTGTTTATATATATTCAGAATCGAGCAAAAAGGTTCATAGTTTTTTTTTCAAATAACAGATTCTGTTCTCAAATTACATCAATCAATTATTTCGCTAAAGGCGCAGGCAGATTATTTTAAATTTGTTTTTAGTTAGATGCGTATATTTTCGTTACGGCGCACAATGGGTTGAAAATCAACTTTTTTTAAGTGTTTTTTTGCTTGAACTACCTTAAGTGTACACTAATAACGAAACGAAAAAGCATTAGTAATGATAATATAGAGTATATCAAAAACTCACAAGTAATTAGTGTTATTACGACATGAAAGAATATTATTAGTTTTCTCTGCGTTTATAGTGATGTCTTGATTTTACATGTAAGCTTCACACAAATTTGTCGTAAATAAAATATAACTTATCAATTATTTAGCCAAATTAACTCACGTATTTATATATTAGTATAATAATAGTATAAGTTATTTCAAATAAAAAAATTATATTAAAAATTACAATTTGTAAGTATACGAAATCCCATGACTGATTTAACACTGGCAGAATTTTTATTTATGAAATGTCATTATTAAAAACTTGAAGTTTACGAAAGTTGATTTTTAGGCCAGTGTGCGATGATAATATTATGATGCTCCCATACCTGCGTGTATCGCCACAAGTTTTGTCTATAGTAGCAATAAATGCAGATGTGGGAAAACATTATCGCTGTGTTACAAATTATCGGACTGCGTGTCGATAGGCGCAGTACGATAACTAGTCCCGCAGTTTTTACACACATCAAATAAACTAAAAACGTTAGTTTCGTGTTATTATTGGATGTACAAAGATGTACGAATGTTTCTAAGCGCCTTTATTGTAATTATTTTGAGGTTAGTTTTTAATGAGACAAGTAGCCGAAACTTCGTGACGTAGTATGGCACTAGCATTACAAACATACCTTCATGAGCACAGTAGGCTGGGCGGAGTGTGGGGGCGGTGTGGGTGGTGAAGGCGGCGGGCTGGGCGTGGGCGGCGGAGTGGGCTCGCCCTCAGCGCGCGCGAGCCGCCGCCCCGTCAGCGGGCACAGCGTCAGCTCGCGCTCCGGGCTCTCGGGGGGCAGCGGCCCGAGGTCGCGCGGGAACGGGTCCTCGATGCCGTCCGACGTGTCCGAAGACGCCTCCGACTATATTCAGAACAACCTTCTAGTTATATAACAAAAAATTATACAGGTCATGCAATTACTACTAATCATATTTCTATGGATTTTTTTTTTTTTAAATATTTGATGTTTATCTAAAAAAATTTATTAAATATTCATCAAATTAACGTTTAAATAAATTGGTATTTAAAAGTAATGGAGTTTGGAGTTTGATGCCCATGCGCAGAGACTCCGCAGACGAAATCGCTGGTATCGTGCAACTAGCCTTTACCTTCCTTATAATCAATACGATAGCGAGTTTGTTTATTTGTTACGCTTTCACGTCTTAACTGCCCAACCAATTATGACGTAATTTGGCATATTTGTAGTCATGGGTATAAAACATAACACAGGGTACTCAACATTTAGAAAAAAGTACTATTCCCAGGAGATATATTAAATGTAGATTGGCGAGAACCAAGCCACTGGGAAAATCAAAAAATAAATAATGTTCAGTATTATTTCTATGTAATGAATAGCAAATTATTGCTGTTAATTATTATTGTTGATAATTGCTATAATCAGCTGGTTCATGCAAAAAGAAACTGATGAGAAAAAGAGCACTTCACGTTGATATGTGTTGTATTGTTGATATATATGTATATGTATGAGTGTATACTCAAGATTACATAATATAAACGAGAAATATTCATTCGAATATTGAATGACTGTTCTTAAAAATGTATGTAATTTATCATGTATTACAATTTTGAATATAAAGAATTGTTTTGTTTAAATAAATATAGTTTGCATGATTCCAAATACCTCTTATCTAAGAAAGAATATTTGAAATCAAAATTTATTTTGAATATTGAAACAATTTATGTAAATTTAAGAATTTACAGTAAATGTATTTTTTAATACGCTGAGGTACATTACCTGTTCAAAATCGAATGAAACAGGAATAGGTGTCTTGTCTCTGATGCGAACAATGTTTCCGCCAGCAGTGGATATAGCATAACTACCTCTGCCTCGACCGCGACCAGATCCACCACGACGTAATAAACTGTCGCCCTAAAAAAACATCATATAATTAATATTTTCATTACAATATTTGATATAATTTATAGGTATACAAACACAATTTTGAAATAAATAAAGATATCAGAACACCATTCATAAAAAGAAAATTTATGCGGTCAGTGAATCACCATCAAGAACAAAGATAACATAAAGAAGAAATGAAATACAAAAAATTGAGTATAGGGTAAAATAATAAGGCGTGTATGGCGGTATTTTTTAGGAAAAATATACATTTATTATAAGTTGGACATAAAACAGTGAATTGTATTATAAACTTTTAATGAAATTTCAACCGGCCCATAGATGGGGCATAACGCTTTTTACTTACGTGATGATTTCTACCACTCAACTTGTACCACAAGCCGTACTAAGGAACTCGGCTCCAAAAATTATTACTCTTACATTTTTTAACAATTATTACCGTTAAAAAAATAATGTGAACACAACAAGAAAAACAAATTTTATCTCCTTTCATAAATTTTGCAACACTGTTATCAGTAATTCTTAATAGATACCTACCTGAGCAAGCTTCTTATTAAGTATTGTAACTGGTGACTTGTCATTCGACATTGCAGATGGTCTTTGTATTGTGCGTTGAATTATTTTCTGTCCTGATGGTGTTATAATGGTTTTCTCGGTAACCTGTTGCCCTCCGGAATTGAAAGTTTTCTTCATTTGCTGAAAAAAAAAACCCAATGACTTTTATCAAACTGGGCTTGAATAATTATCAAATTGAGAACAAAAATTTTACACTTGGCCATTTTATTCCAAACTAAGCGTAACTTATATTATACATAATTATAGTAATTAGGCAAACGTCAGTCATCGAACTCACGAGGTATCGCTTCAATAGTGAAGAGGTTTACTACTACTTCGTCATGAGGCTTTTCATTAGATATGCAATTATACATACATGTGACGATCCTAACGGAGTACGCGGAGGTAGTATTGGCCGTTTCGTCTCCTCCATTTTCTTCTGGAACACACAAAATGGAATGATCTTAGTATTTGCAGAAAACCTATCACTTCTGTTACTATTATTATCATAAATGCGAATGTTTGTGAAGATGTAACTCTTTCCAACTCCTTTTCTTTCATCTGTTCATAGGATTTTTATGAAATTTTACAGTAATATTACTTCCATAGCAGAATAACGCATAGACCATACTTTATAAAAATATTATTTAAATTGCCTTAAACATATAGTACAATTAAAGTATCAAGTGAGTTTGTAAAAATCATGCTATCTGAGAAATATCTCAGTGTGCACTCCATAAGCTGTTATGAGTTACATGGACGTAACATATTGTGCCATTATTTATAACGATACAAATGCAAACGAAGTCCGGTGCGGTCACGAGTCATGTACATTTTCAAAATCTAAAACTTAACTGTTACAGCATATCAAATTTATAATATTCATACAATTGACATTACAAACAATTATTTAACAAATAACTGGTAACTGAGATTCCTTTTTCTTAAAATAGCTGTTATTTCATAGAAATTACAAATAATTTTCTACATTAATGCTGAACCCTAGCTAATTTTTTCATTGTGATTTTGTCATTACTACTTAACTGCTACAACCCATTTACCTAATTCAAGTTAATCTCCATTAAATTTTTTCATTAGCCTTTATTCTCTATGGAAAAATAAATGTAACCTAGATAATACTCTCTGAAATCGTTCTATATTCCAGTATGTTTTCTCAAAACCACTACAGCAGTTTATAATAGCCCAGACAAACAACAGAATTCCATTTTATTTTTATGTATGGATTTATAGTCAGTGTATATATAGTTTAGTTTCTATAGTTTATAGAGAGTTCTTTTTAAATATGTTCTTTGGTGACAAGAGAATTTTTAATATAAATTTATGGGGCATGTATATTGCACGCGTACCTGTTTCGCGGCCATGATTTGTTTTCTGATAGCGTCTTGGTCAATGTTTAAACCGGGTCCCAATTTCCCTGGAGAATCAATCTTCATTATTCCAGAGCTCTTTGACATAATATAAACACCTGAAACAATAGACACCCATTACATACAAATACTAGTAAATATTTTATCTGTGTGTCCTTCTCTGTTGTCTTTTTTTTAATGGTTATCACTCTGCTGACATAAAAAGCTTCAAACCACATTAAAATAAATAAAGTTTTTAAATACTGGGTCCATATATTATCTACATGGTATATAAGGCAATGAAAATATGATGCAATGATTTAAAAACAATAGCATTAGATAAATACATTTTCTATACTATATATTAAGAACTCTACAAGCATAAGCAAAGGCAGTATAAATATCAGTAAAAAAAAAATGGGTATGACAAAAGAAATGAACGTCATAAAAGTTACCCGATACGATAATATCTACAAAGGCACAACTCAACAGTCTGATTTTTACCTGTCGTAAGGTTGGGCATATGCTTCGGATCAACTTTGATGACGCCTTTGATATTCGGCATACCCTTCCCGCCGAGCCCGAGAGATTTCACCAGTTCGGGGTCCAGAGAGGACTTTGGCGATGATTGCCCATTCAGCACTCTCTTCTCGACTGTAATTATTTCTTTCTTGTAATTATCTCTTTATTACAAAGGGACAGATTAAAGGAAAAGGATCACACAGACATTTTTTGGTGTAATTTTGTTCATAATAATCTTAATGATACCATAAATACTAAACAAATGCTTCTGTCGAACGTTCTAGAGACTGAAAATATTACAACATTATAAAAATGGTCGGTAAGTAGTTTAAGCATTACTTCGATAATTTGCGGTTTTCTTCTGAACTGCTCCGGATTGAAATCTAGTATAAATTGCCTTAAATTAAATTTCTAAGGTTAAATCCTTGTATAATGGATACAACAATATTAAGTAACCAAATAAGTAAATAGGATAAGTCTATACTTATAAAACACTTATTTAATTCAACAAATAAGAATATTTTGTATGTAATGATTGAGGTCATCTCATATACTATTTTAAAAGAAGAAAAAGTATTTAATTAGATGTTTTTAAATAAATTACTTAACATCCTTATTTGCCAATGTTCTTCTTTCTGTACCTAACTTGACAAGAAATATAAACTGTTTTTGTAAATATGCTCATTATTTAGCTAATAATTGAATTAAATAATTTGAACATTCTTTATGTTATTAGTTCTAATAGTAAAATTTCAAGATCAAATCTTAATATAAAACGGTACATTATAACATTTCTGACACAGAAAGAATAGCAAATAGATCTTAGCCCAAGAGAAAAAAATAATTATAATCTGGAAAGGATAATAAACGAACACGAAAAGTCAACCAAAAACATTATTACAATATTAGAAAAACTAAGAATTTCTTCATCTTATATTCAACTATTTGAAATGACTTCAATATTTAACAATAAACGATGAACTTTGACTTCAATCATTTTAAGAGTAAAATCACTACAATATGTATTTTGTGGGCAAAAATAACACAAACCTTAATGTAACCGTCCACAGAATATATAAATATTGCACATTAGCCCTGATAATTGTCATGAGACAAAACAAAAACTAAACAATATAGACATTATTTCAGTCTTACTTCTTGTCTCAGTATCTGAATACTCCTCTTCTTCACTCGACAACTCTTTCTTCACTTTTTTAGGCAAAGGCTCTCCATCCTCTACTCCGCACCACGCTTTCACTTGATCAAGAGCTCTTACTTTGCTAGTGCGTTGTAGACGCCTGAATAACAATATAATGCCATTTTAACTAAGTTCTTGATTCATCTTAATAATAAAGATTAATTATAATAATTAACAGAAACACTTCTCAGGTTTAGTATTCCTCATGAGATTTTGCTTCATTGTCATCCGATAGTGAATTTAAATTAGTAAATGTATATGAATTTCGAAAAATTCTTTGGTACATGCTTGGAACACCGGTTCCAGCTTGCGGACATCGAATTGACATTCCATCGGTAAAACAACTCGACCATCCCAAAAGGTTATATGATAATGTTGTCTTAATATAAGGGAATAATATAAAAATAAATTTTAAGGCATTTTTTATTGATTTGTCACTCAGGAAGAAATAATCAGTTTTATGTCATTTGTAGTACATAGTAATGTGCCGCCACAATACAAACAATGCTATTTGACTTCAGTTATACTTCTATACAGATAATATTTCTAGAATACAGATGAGTTCTGAATATTCTTCTGTCTTTATCTTATACTGTGTCTATTTTAATTATATTTGTATTTGTTATATATTATTCTAAAATGTATAGAATATTTTAGAATATAAAGTTTTGAAAGTGTACTAATTGTACAGATAATTATGTAAGGAGATGTTGTGCCAAAATAAGAGATTGGAAGGAACTTAACAATACAAAACTAACTCTACTACATCAACACTTACCCTGATGGGGTCATCGCTGGGCTGTCATTTTTCTTGATGACTTGTTTAACTACTTGTGGTAGAGGTGTGCTGATTTGTTTTACCTAGTAAAAGGCATAATTTTTCATTAGATATTAATTAGACTTTCAAATAATAATAAAAAGTGTTGTCTTATTTAGTCTAGTTTATAAGTATACAAAAAAGAAGCAAAACTTCTTTATAGAAAGTACAAAAGCCAACGTTATGCAGTATTGCAAAGTGGTCACCTATCCAAATACTGTCCACGCGACGATGCTAAATTTCGGTGATTGTAGGAGAACCAGTGTTTTCAAGACTCTAACAGACACAGTGTTTACCCTGAACACTTTTCGTTACACAAAAAGGTTGCGGATCAGAATTTCAAAGACCTTGCATATGGCGTTCCACTTAAAAATATATATACAGCATACAGGTTAGTAATGGTAGTTACAGTATAAAATCTATTTAACGACAAACTCCCTAAAATGATGAAATTACCTTGACCTTGGTTCGTTTACTTTGTTGTCCATACAATAATGTACTCTATGTAGCATCACACCTACTATATGTAATGACACCAATACGACATTATGAAGCAATTAACAGCACTTTCTAATAAGTTGTTGTAATAAATAAGTACTGCAGCTGTGTAAGTTCTTTTGTTACTTTATTGTCTAGCATGTATTTACCTCGACTGTTGATTCATACGTACGGAAAATCCTAAGAAATTCGTTCTTTTATTTGTTGTGATTACTAAGCACTTATTTAAAATAGTATTAATTTTTGTCGTCTCGATTTAACGACAACTCTCAATAAGGTCATAAAACGAACAGTGCCTTAGTATCATTATTTAAAGTCACACTTAAATAACCCATGAATTTTCGAGGAATAAAGGAGCAAAAAGAGTGACAAAAAGAAAATTAAGTTTATCAAAATAATGAAACCACATCATAAAATAAGTATTTTTCTGCAAATGTTGATATAAGAATAATCAGTCGTACTAAATACGAGTAGATTTAAGAATCACAACCACAAAGAATGATATTTTTTCTCAACAATTTACGACCACGACTTTATTCATCCTGAGTAAGCACATATTTATCTCGTCGATTTAACAAAGAGAAATACATCAAAACTCTAAAAAGATCCACGAAAATAATGATTACATTGATTTTATTCTTTAATTTTCTTTTGTTTTATATCCAATAATTAAAAAAAAAAGTAACATATCAATTAGAATGCCAAAGCAAAATAAAGATTTTGATTTTAGTCATTTATGTTAGTATGTTTATTCATCTGTTTCATTGTTATTACGAAACATCTTACATTTTAGCAAATGAGGTATTGTTAGTTCCCTCTTAAGTATATACTACTATACTATATATACTAACATTGAACTGGATTTTAGTCATTAATACAGTTTGTATTAAGATATAGAACACTCTTAACATTTTTTACATATTAGATTTATTCAGCGAAAAAAAAATAATTGAATACGACTGTTTGAAATATGACATGAGTATTAAGGGCATTGAAAAGACATTGATTTAATTATTGGATCCGTAGGTTCGTATGTAGATTAATTTAGTAATACCCGAACAACCAAGCTTCCTTCGATTGGTTAACACATAATTCCATTATTGCTATTGGATCTAAGTCAAACATATTCTTATAAACTCACATAGCGCCATCTCATTTTCAGTTAGTTAGGTTATCATCCATTAGCAAAAAGGCTATTACCATAAAAAATTACGAGATGGCGCTATATGACACAGACTCTAACAATTGGTTATTAATTAGGTTTTTTGTTTGTTTAACGTCACGTTTTTTCAGAGAAGACATGAAAAGCATAGTCTTATCTAACTGCAAGATTTGAACCAAATCGTTAGAGGGGTTTCTGAGATACACGAAATATGTACGTACATACTTGCTTGTTTTAAAGTTTAAAATGGAAATCCATTTTCAAGTACAATATATATATTCAAAATAAGTATAGTATTAACTATGGTAATATATATTACCTGTACAGGATGCTGTTGTTGCTGCTGTTGTTGTGCTCTGAGTGCTTTTAATTCCTTCTGCCGTGCTAGTTGTTTCTCAAAAGCTTCCAAAAGATGCTTACAGGTTTCCATGTTCTCAACCGGTTCCCATGTATTTTGTTCACTACAAAAAAATAATTACATTTAAAATAAATAATTCTATAACAATTTGAACTCTCCAATTTGTTTACAGATTTAGTTCAAATCAAATCTAGTTACATTTAGGCCAAATCATCAAGCATACATAAAAAATTTAAAAGTATTACACAGTATCAATATCAGTTACATACATATACAGAAAAGTATATAAGGTACATTTCAGCCCGTACAAATGTGTTATTCGCGAGAGAAGAAAATAGACAGAGAATTAAACTTACTGTGGGTATCCTTCCCATTTGAGTAAGTATTCATATTGCTTGCGACGCGGATTAAATCTTTTAGCGAGGATCTTTTCAACGACATATTCACCCGCTTCCGATTGGTCGCCTTGACGTTCTGTACGACGAGCTATGCGCTCCTCCGGCGGCACGCGTTCCTGAGCGTTGCGGACTGACTCATTGGATTCCTAAATAAAAAAAACTTCTAATAAATATATAAATTTATAACAAGGAACTTTCAGTATAAGAGATATTTTGGTTGCTATCATTTAGTATTTGTATTCTACAAATGATATATGAATGTAAGGGTAGAAATATATTACTGTCTCGTACCGTGATGTGTATGTATTATAAATACAGCGACACTGTTATGTTCTGTCACAACATCCTCTGATATCATTTTCGAACAATATTAAATTAATATTTTCATCAGATTCAAGCAATGAGCTAGAAGGTTATTCCATTTTTTATTTTATTAATAATACTCCTTGAGAAAATAAAATATTAAAAATGCTATATATATTGGCCATTTCTTCCTAGGTCGTATTGTTTGTCAGTTATCATTAATCTTATTTATTTTACGTCATATATTACTTGAAGTTCACTCAAAAATTTCACATGCTCATTATAGTTATTTAAAACGTATTGTGTGCCACAGTTACACACACATAACACAAGAAGTATGATTCTTTTCACACCTATATATAATACTATATTAACTACTACTATAGTACTAAAATTAAATGATTGGAATGACAGCATATATTTTCACAAATTTTTCATATTTTCAGATATATCTACATGATATTGGTAAAGAATGATATGATAGTATAAATTGTAATATGAAAATAATAAATTAAGGCAACTAGGATAATTTACAATACTTCGCTTCACTACCACTGGTATTTCTTGTTTTTATTTTAGGAGTAACATTCTCCCTAATTTAATAGAAGACTATACATATTTACTAAATAATTAAACACATACTATGTATTACCAGATATAAAATTCACGTTTTCATATATATAAGATTTAACTGCTTGCTATAAATTTATATATGGATTAAAAAAGTGTATTACATAGGATGCTATTTATACCTTCATTTTAGCTATATTTTGTGTGATTTGTACTTTATTCTTTATCGTTGCTGGACTAGTTCTCATCATACCATCACTTTCTTCCCCTGAGGGTGGTATTTCAGGGTCTTCCTGAAATGTACAATTATGTTTAAAACATTTCAGGGCTAACCTTATATCGATTAGTATTATGAAATATCTGATAATTCAGCATTAAAATAAAAAAAAAATCCGTTTATATAATATTATATAGCAGTTTATAGAATTTTATTTATATTCTATTATAATGTGATGTCAAATTTAAAAATTATTTAGTTTGTTTTTCATGATTTTTTAAGACAAGGCATAATTATTATCTTGTACACAGACATATTAGATAGTATAAATGGAGTATAATAAATAAACGGGGTTTGTGCAATGAAAAACAACAAATATAGATTTATACTAGTATTAAAATTAAATTTTCTTTTCTAGTAAAAGATAATCCATGAATTATGCCCTTTAACTTCCTAGTTAATGTTATTAATTTTTAAATATATCCGTACTTGTCATTTTGCTGCAATTAACTGAAAAGCCCTATAAAAGTAATGCAATTTTAGGAATGCCCTAAATAATTTGATGTAGAGATAAAAAAAAATTATAGAACATACTACTTTAGGGACTTTTCTTGGTCTACCACGTTTCTTGACTTCTTGAACAGGTGTTTGTACAGGAACTAGTTGATCATCAGTCTTTAACTCCATCTGTGTTACAAAAAAAAAGCCATTAGACTAATGATTCTGGTGTTATTCATTACTGGTATTGATATGATTGTTTAAATAAATATACTAAACAAATACATCTACAAAGTTCTCTTTATTATTATACTTTTTAGTTCATTCATTTTCTTTGTTTCTTTTATATTTGCACAACCTATAATAACTTTCATTATTGATAATGACACCGCTGGTTAGCTGGAAGAACATTCCTTGTGGCATTAAGCTTGCAAGCGTACTAACTAAAAAGTAGAATAAAGTAGTCATACATTCATTTAATTTAAATATTTACAACATAAAATACTCTAAAGGGATATTAGAGAATATTAATAAATATTCATAAATTTTGTATTTACTTTACTTGTATACATCAATTAAACTATATCAAATAAATTTTATTACAGTACATTAAAGGTGAAAAAGTACATATGCATAAATTGTAGGCTGTAGCTCTCTCATTGATAAAACAAGGTACAAATGTTTCCTATATCCTATTCTAGTGATTTGACCGATGGAATATCATTCTGATGTCTGCAAGTTCATACCCCAGCAAGTACCAGCAAATTCTTTGGAATTCGGGTGTATTTACTAATTTAAATTGGTAATATTAGCTGACGGTGAAGGAAAATATCATGAGGAAACCTGAACCTGAGAAATATTCTTGTAGTACCACCATATAGAGGAAATATATAGAACTATAGATTTCTCCGAGTTTTAAATTGCAAATACATCGTGGGCTGCCATGGTGATTATGCCCATACCTTCTTTTGGCAAGAGGCCTATGGCCCTGCTAGCTGATGATGAAGTATCTAAAGAGTAAAATTAAAAAGTGATCAAAATCTATCCATTCATTTTTGAGTGATGCATGCACAATTACATGCCTCTATGGTTTTAAATATATATAAGGTTTTCCTTAACCATATTTTGTTCATCAGATCTATATTAATAAAATTTAATTTAATATATTGATGTATGTTTCTTTAAACAGTTCTCTAATTTACTATAGGAAACATTTTGAAACACTAAATACCTATAGACCACATCACATGACCTTAACTAATCAAAAACTATTTTTTTTTTTATATCTGATATTGTACCAGAGGAGTCCTTGTAAGAAACCAAGGATCCATGAAATAAGACCGCAGAATATATTTTTTATGTCATTGTAGAAACAATGCAAAAATACATTTATTAGTATATTATTAGGAATAAACTTACAACTTTAGCATGCGCAAATTTGGATAATGATTGCACATTTGAGCCAGCTGTGATCCATGCAGTGCGTTGAGCTTCTGGCATCCTACACCACTGCTGGTATAATTTCCAACTGTTGTCTGTATTTGTTGTGGATCCCTCTCTTGCTGATGAGCACTTCCATAATAGGAATGCCCACACTTGTGCTTTATTTTCATTCTGAATATAGTAAAAACATATTTAAGGAAAAATTAATATTAAGTAACATGGTGGCGGAACTTTTTCAAATGCCAAATTGTTGAAACCCCCAAATAAAAAATTTATCACCAAGCATGGTCTATTTAATTCTAAGTATTTTCAGGTAGGTGCTCTCTATTCTTAGAAAATTATTAAGTTTTGATAATATTTACTTAAATCTAATCACTGGTTCCTCTTCCATCTTGATTATTTGGAATACTACAATATATAAATATGAACCAAAAACAGTTGAAGGTAGTCACAAATCTTTAGAAAATATTATACATTAAATACTTACACTATCTCTAACTGGAGATTTACCAGTACAATTACTCGCATCTTTGTGTTCTTTGAATTCATCAACAAAGTGGAATGCAGCATGACACTGGCCACAAACTAGAACATCCAAAGTAGCCATTTCCTCATGGGCCTCTGTGAAAATTAAATGCTGCTATGTTATATGCTAAAAATGAATTAATCTGATTTAATAAACAAATGCGGTACCACAATTATAAATTGTGTGTACAGATAAAAACAGTTATTGAATTATAATTGCTAGTTTAAATAACACATTCATAACACTCCGTTCTAGTAATATTAAAGATAAACATAAGTAAAAGAATACTCCTATCACATACTATGTAAATAAAAGATCATAATATAACCAGTTATAAAACATATGTGAAGGAACGTATATTCTTGTGAGCATTGAATTGTAACATAAATATGATGTCTATTAGTTTTATTTTTATGAATACTTTTGAAATTTAGCAAACCTTTTAGCGCAGTAGGATTCTTAGCAAGATCGTCAGGATTGCCTGGAGGCACTTCCTCTGCTTGTTTTTCTCCTTCTTCTACGGAAGTCATATTTTATTTCAAATCTAAAACATAAATATTACAGTTTATATATACATAGGTTACATTCCAATAAATTTTCATCTATTATTCAAAACCAATACAAATGATAACCTTGCATAATTCAGGCCGGCGTTCCCGCCAACTCATTATCAGGCCACGCAACTTAATTTTAATTACCTTATGAGATTAAAATTAATAAGCAATTGAAATACATTGCTACTAAAACTTATAAAACGAGGATTATGATAACCGAAGAAAATAAATTTTCCAATTCCAGGCCAAAAATCGACGCTTCTTTCATGAAATTCACTATTGTGATAAATTTAGCTACTTCTTCCCGTTGTAAACACAAAAACCGATTAATTATCCATGATACATAGTAAGAATCCGGTAATTTGCGGTAAATATGAATAATGTCACATACCAAAACAACAATATTCTGTAAAATAAGATACTTCATGGAACGCAACATAAAACGCAACAAATCACACCAACAATTGAACATTCAATGACGAAAAAAAATGCTTCGCCGACACGTGGCCGTCGCCACCAGAATATTACCGACATTAAATGTTTTCTTTGTACAGGAAATATGAAGTAACCAATGAACGTACAACTAAAATGACATCTGTCCAATGATAGTAAAGTAAGCGTTAGGGTATAACGTAACAAACTTGTAGTTGTTCGTATGGCGTACCTTTTCGCCGACAAGATAGCTTGGCCGTCATAATACGCCGACATTCTTTAATTCTCTGACGAAATACTGATTACACTTAATATAAATCTTTGTATTAAAGTATTATAAATACCCGAAATACCTAGATTATAAATGATCACAACAAATAACAAAAATCGCATTTCATTGGTATATGTAACAAGGTATACTATATTTTTTTCTAGTTTCTGCATCACAAATGAAAACTATTACAATATAAATATTTTAGCCTCCCTCATTACTTTATGCTGAACCATTTTTGTTCCTTTTAGTCTCTTCTACGCGTCTTGTATTGTAAAATAATGAATATGAACATACATTGTTTTTTTAGTAATAATATAAAAAAGAAATAGATACGTAGAGACAAGACAATTTAGCCATAGGTACATTTAATGTAGTTACACCTACATAATCTGTTTTTCCTACAAAAACTCATATACTTATGATCATATATGACAAAGAGTATAATAAGTATTAAGGAAATATATGACATCTGTATGTATAACTTAGTACAATAAAATAAAGTTGATTATCGCATCTTTTTGTCTTAGTTAATCTAAATTACGCAATGCATTTCAGTTTTCCGTGGTTTTCACCATATATAAGACACTACATATATACTGAGAAGTTTTCACTATCCTTTAGAGTATTTTTCACGGAAGGTTTGTATGTTTGGAATAAATAGATTTCTTACGTAGTTTGTATGTACAACACATGTTGAAATATAAATTAGAGAAAACTCAATTTACTTTAGTGAAGTTGTAAAGAGTGCTCGGGCGCTTACAATGTTGACGTTGGATAAATCTTGAGATACATTAATATAATGTGCTATAGAATTGCATATTTTTCCTAACAATAACCAAAGTAATTGTTTTTATCTCTGTGATTTGGGATGCTAATGTGACCAGTATATTATGAATCCTTGTTCAATTAAATATTTTACATATTGAATATATATAGACATTGTTCTCTATCGCATGTCATTTCCACAAATATCTTGGTAGATATCTCAGATTTATATTTAGACGTAACAAAAAACAGATTGTATGGCAGGTAATACATAGCCTTCATGACTTTGTTGTTGTAAATAAATGTTGTATGACACCACATTGCACCTGAACGAAGCCGAGGCTGCTCGCCAGTATATGCTAAAACGACTATTGATATACCTATGTGTAATAATAATATAATTGAATATCCTGCAATCGAGACAGAACTGTTCATTCCGTTTAATAAAAAATCACACGAGGTTTGTAAATAAAATATGATTTGATCTTTACTTTAGTTACATTTTTCACCAAGTTTATTAATTTATTTAATTTTAAATTCATGTAAAAAGTTAAATTCGTTAATTTCTTTCGTATTGTCCTAGAAAATAATATTTGTGCTACTAATAAACATGTGGAATGATTACGAAGACATGTTGGCTCAGTATGTATTCTGCCATGTCTACTTTAGACGCTTATTAATATAGTAGAATGATATCTGCAAAGTTTCTGTGTACCGTCAATAAATAAGTATTTATGGGTATCGTCAAAAATATGAAGCTCTATTCTTTCACCCGAAGTAAGTGTATAAAAGGCGTAATGCAAAATGAACGGGGATCTAATTGTTATTTCGACTGAGTATCTTTCACGTTCACCCCCAAGCCTGGTGAAGCTGTACAGGACAATCTGGTCAAGAGCATTAGTGTTTTCGAAAAAAAGAAGCAGCATTATTCTCGCTAGAATTGTCGGACTGTTCGCATCTAAGAAGATAATTGGTAACTATATTCAGTAGTGAATTATCGTATCTGACGTTTAAGGCACACGCTTTTACTACCAAAACTTGATTGGCCTTGATCGACTAAATGATAAAGATGGTATCATCCTAGATGACGTTATATTTTTACAACTGATACTACATCGTTACCCCGCGCTACCCTGTCAACCATAAATGTATGAAAAAAAGAGTCGTTTTTCTATGTCAAAATATTATGTGCCATATTCGCGCTTACCGTGATCCATACTACAGCGTGGCTTTTAAAAATGAAAGATTTATTTCTAACCTACAAGTCTGGTAAAATTTGTGTATAGAGTCCATTTAATCGTCCCATATTTAATAGACTCCTCTCGTTTACACTTTATTACAAACTCTCCGGACCATGTACGATTGTTATCCATTATTACTCTATATCATTGGACCATCGAGCTAGTGATCTGACAGCCTTGTCTCGAAACTTTATTATTTTCTGGGTTTACACATTTAGCACTGAATTTATGAGGCAAACTTCAAACGTGGTGCTCACCGTGATTTTTTGGACAATGTTTAGTTTATGCATATTGTCTTGACGATGCGCAAAATTCGTTGCCTTTTGGCTTTTGGCCTTATTAGGCACTGCGGTCAATTCGATTTGAAGTTTTTTTTCTAGTTTAATGAAATCAGCTCGTCTTGAATTCGCCGTAAGATGTTTTACCTGCAATTCCTGTTTATTCTTAAATAGGTAGGTACATATTTTTCAACCTATCTCAAACGTAAGTGAGATTTTGAATATAGAACATTTTGAGAGTGTAGCGACGATATAGTACTTGTAATATCTTTGACTAAGAGAAATATATTCGAGTCTCAGGAGGTTCCAAATTACGTAAATTTTTAATACAGCAAAATCATAATGTTATCTTCACTACATATCGGAAACTAGTATCGAACCACGTTAGTTATTTAGGTGCATTATCTCGCTGACTGTATACTACCGTATGGATCATGGCGTATATTGTAAAGAGTAGTCCAACCTAAATCTCTGTTTTTTCTAGGGTATGACAATCTCTTTTGGTCACTGTTATTTTCGGACTACATAGAGCACTCCATCAGGTAAAACGCCCTAACTTTTCACACTATTCACACTTTAAAAACATTAAAATATAAATTATAATTTGTGAGCAAAACTAGGGTTTATACCAGCTAAAACTAGGGTAAGTAACCTTTTTGTAAAAAGACTAGTTATATAGATACACAGAAAGGTGCGGTTTATATGTAAGAAGTCTTTATATGTATATCATAAACGAATGTTTCTTTGTCCCTTATGCTCCCATAAGTTTCATCTGATAGCTATGATACTTTGGAGGATTACTGTGCGCACATATATGAAATTTTTTGTTTATGTTATTGTTACAATTCAATGGATTCCATATAGTTAAAGTCGAAAATTTTGCGAATCAACGAACGAATATATGCATATATACACATATGGTAATGTATTTGAGATTAGCCTTGTACTAGTATTTTTTTTTCCGGACTGACTACACTGTTGGCTTCTCAGGCCTCTACTGTTTCACCGGACTACAGATTGTACTAGTTTCAGAAACCGGCCTGGGCACTTTGGAAATGGTCGATACTCCACTCTCTAACTAGATAATCGAATTGATGTTAGAGGACTTTATTTGTATTGAGTTAATTTAAAACTTCAAAAGTATCATATCGATATGTTTTTCATTTTATAACAAAAAAAGGTAGGTATAGACCAATCGGCCCATGTGGCCAGTCCGATATTAATAAACTTTAACACCATTTGACCGATCACCATGAAAATTAGCAAACCTAAATATATTTTATTTCGAAGACTTTTATGCTATCCATTTTAAAACTCGTCACTATATGACGCTATATCACATTAACTTTTGTACGTCCACAACTCCAAATGATCTTTATGAAACTCTTTGTCTATAAATACTTGAACACAGAACATTTACGTAATGTCTGCTTTGTATTAGCTGCTTATCTATTACGATAAACAATAACTGCAAAATATACAAATAAATTTTCAATAATTAAGTTAGGAAGACATGACATGACAAAAGGACATGGTAGAAGTTAAGATAAATCTTTGAAGTACCAGTAACTGTTGGTTATTATTATTATTATTTTATATTATAGGGGGCAAATGAACAGGTGGGTCACCTGATGGTAAGTGATTACCGCCGTCCATAGACACTAGCACCACCAAGGGAGTCGCAAGTGCGTTGCCGACCGTTTAATATATGTGGGCCTCCGGCGCTCTCACTGACCGAACGAAACGCAACAGTGCAACCACTGTTACTTCACGTCGCTTTTCTGTGAGAGGGTGGTACCACCCCGGGCGTGCCGACCCATTCATTCTGAATCAGTAATAGTTTCAGCGTAGCTCTACCACCTATCCCATTTTTTAATTATCGATATACAAATTTATAATTTTCAGCATAATTAGTTCTATTTAATATTCTCTGACCAACTTTATAAAGTAGTACATTATTATGATCTTCTATAGCTTCCTATATAAAATCGGGTGAGTGCTTTAAGGGCTCTCCTTAGTAGTTCAGTGAAGCTGTAGAGGCCTTACCAGGTCAACAGTGTGTCGAAAAAAAAAATCTATAGCTTCATTTTGGTATAATTTAGGTCTTGCATAGAAATAGGTACAATAACATCCTTATAACGGAGATTACTGAAACAACGTACTACCCTTTTTTAATAAATCATACTTTTCAAAAAGATTCCATATCAAAACCCTTATAAACATTGTAAAATGTGTACTCTATTATTTACTGCAAATTTTATAAAAAGTTAGTAAATATATTTTAATTATTCTGTTCTTAAGTGATGGATTTCTTAAATATTTATTTCAATAGTTAATATATTGGGGAAGTGCAAGGTGTACAATAAAGAAATTACAAACCAATCTACATTACATGCGTTTTACAGTAGACAAATAAATATTCTGATGGTTTGATTTAGCTTAAATAATATGTATAATTCATAAATAAAATAAACGTTAATTTTGTTATTCCTGTTCTACCGTTTTTCTATATCAAATAATAACATTGAGTTATTTTCATTTATTAACTTCATTAAATCGTATAAGACAAAGGTTGCGACTAACAAAAAAAAATAATGGGTCGGTCAGTCAAAACAAAACTTGGTAATATTTGAATTTTATGTTATTACACTGTTTTGTATGTGGTACAATATACAACATATAAAGTATGGTATCTATATTCTTCTTCAACCAAGTTTTTGCCTATATAAAATCGGGTGTCTTAGGCGCTCCCCTTAGTAGTCCGGTGAAACTGTAGAGGCCTTGCCAGGTCAACAGCGTAGTCAGTTCGAAAAAAAAAACTTCAAGTAAGTGTTTCAGCTTTAGATTAATATTTTAAGCGTCAAATTCCATAGCTTTCGGCAGAATTATAATTAAAGAACGTGAACTGTATATCTATATATATATAAGCGGAATACCACTGACTGACTCATCACGATTTCTCCGAAACTGTATGTCCGATTGACTTGAAATTTACCACAGTTATTCCTTTTGCGACGTAGACGCTCACTAAGAACGGATTTTGGTTAAAACCTCTCCTAAATACATTTTCAACTACAATTACATATTCTCCTACAGACACGGACAGCCCCTGACATTAAGCAACCGTTGTTATAGTAACCAATAATATTATACCCATGACAACGAGTTTATTTTTAGGGGTGTGCAAATAGCGCTCGAATCGAACCGAATCGAATAATGATGTTCAATTTGAATTTTGAATAGAAAATTCAATTTATTCCTATATTTTTACAATAAGCTAGAATTATTAGACTAATACTTATGGGTAAAAGTAACAACATTTTTCATTATTTTAATAATTCAAATTAAAAACAAAAATGTTAACATAGAAAAAACTATTATTTAAACATCAAGATTTAAATACCTTTGTAATAGAACTTTACTATATAAATCAATTCTACAATAATAAATTCCTATTAGTGAAAATATTTATTAAAAATGTACTTTTTTCCTTAAATCTAAATAATTTTTAAGCATTTTAATTGTAAAAAAATTTTGATATAAATAGCCGAATTATTTTATTTCAAAGAAATTTCAATATTTTTGTATAATTTCATATTATAACAGGTTTCTAGAATTTGCTACTTTCATTTTTTATCACACACATAAAAAAAATAGTTTTGCGCTCACAATACATTAACAACTAATAAGGTACAAACATATAGGTTTTACTATATTTGAATATTTTATGTGATATTTATATATTAATTTATTTATAAATCAAGAAATCGATTGTAGTTCATAAAGAAAATTGTCAGTGCCGCTGGGAAAAAAAGTTTTCAAATAAAAATAAAATACATGTAGTTTCTTGAATTTGTAATTTTTACTATTTCCCGCCACTTCTTGGCTAGAGATACAGTATTTTTGAATTCTCTCAATGGCTGGTATTGACTGTGATGACATTACTGGTAAGTTTGTAACATTCTATAGTTAATGCTTATTTGACACATAAATTAAATCTTTCTGAATAATCCGAATAGTTCGAATTGTTCGTATGTTCAATTCCGATCCTGAATAGTATTATTCAGTTCGATTCGTTATCAATTAATGCGAATATTCGCACACCCCTATTTATTTTGTATTCATTGAATTAGAAAATTTTCCTTCAAAAATGTCATTTTAGATCAGTATTATTTTGAATTTTTGATTTGTAATCTATAGATATAATAAAAAATGAAGTGTCTATATGTAATATCCACTTTTTACTCAATGGATACAAAAGTGTATAAGCTACTTATAGTAAAAATCAATTTTTTGTCAGTCTATCAGTCTGTATGTTCCGAGTAATCTCCGAAATCGCTGGACCGACATTGACGGAAATTTTACTGGCAGAGACCTGAAATTGCAGGCTATGTTATTGTAGACTATCTGTTATTCGCAACTTTGCCCACAATGGAATATCCAATTTTTACAGGACAATCGCTGACAGATAGCTGACCTCATAAGGAGTAACTTAGAGTATTTTATATTAGACTAGCTATTACTCATTACTTTGACCACAGTAAAATATCCGAAACGATTGAATCAATTTTCACGTGACTTCTACAGATACCATAGCTGATCTTATGAGAAGTAACTTAGGTTATTTTATTTTAGACTAGCTGCCACCAACGACTTCTTTCGCGTGAAATATAGCAAAATATGTTGTTCACTGTAAACATGTGCGTAAGGCGAGCACTGTACTGGACTCCAAGAATTAATATAATTGTAATTAATATATTAATGTATCTAATTTGCTTAATTTGTCTTTTGGTCAAATTGGCGGCCATTTTGTTTTATTTACCGCGCTCGCATGTACATAACTCATAAACCATAGCTCCGGGAAGCTAGCCACCCATTTTTCGCGTAACGATTTGAAAATTCATAGAGAGTTTGCCCATTGATTTCCCATTTTTGCCCATCATTATTTTTTTTTGCCTACCTATATAAAAAAGTTATGAAGTTTTAAATTGCGTGGGTCAGCGTTCAAAAAAACTTTCAAAAATTGAAATTGTCAAGGTGGATTCGTGAAGTATGTCGTTTGCCCACATTTTACCATCTTCAATTTTTTTGACAAGTCAATTTATAAGGGGCGGAAAGTGGGGGGGGGATAAAGAAAATGGAGGGATCGAGAATTTTGGAATAATTCATTTGAATTTATATCTTTTGCCCATCTCTTACTTTTTGAAAAATCAAATTCAAAGGGATAAAACTTGGGGGGAAAAGAAAAAGTGAAAGGTCGTGAATTTTGAAATTATGCATTTGAATCTACTTTATTTACCCACCTTTGCGTATCTTTTATTCTTTTGAAAAGTGAAATTCTACGGGCTAAAAGTTGGGAATAAAATAAAAAAGGAAGGTCGAGAATTTTGAAATGATGCATTTCAATAAAATTCATTTACCTACGTTGGCCTATCTTTTACTTTTTGGAAAAGTCAATTTTAAGGGTAAAAGTTGGAGGGAAATTGAGGAGCCGAAAATGTTTAAATGATGCATTTGAATCTACTTCTTTTGCCCACGTTCACTCATCTTTTACTCTTTTGAAAAGTCAATTTCTAAGGGCTAAGTATTAGAGGGAATAGAAAAAGTGAGGGGTTGAGAATTCATAATTTTTCTTCGATTGCCGACCTTTAGTTACAGAGACATTTTAATTAGAATATGACGGTCGACACTCTAGCAATAAACAATTATATTGTGCCTACCTCACGATTGACTTTAGAAAATGAAGACTTAATAAGGTTAATTCCCATACAGAAGGACATCTTTTCGATTGCCCATCATTTTTTTTTCGATTGTTCGCCCATGCATAATCAATAAATAAATAGTTCCAAAATCCTCGATTCCTCAAACTATCTTTCCTCTCCATTTTTACCCTTTAGAAATTGTCTTTTCCAAAAAGTAAAAGATGAGCAAACGTTGGCATAGGATATTAATTCAAATGCATCATTCCAAAATTTTCGATTTCCCAATTTTTCTTTCCCTCTCCTCTCCCCTTTACCGCACTGTACAAATTGACTTACCAAAACAGCAAAAGATGAGCAAACGATATACTTCAAGAATCTACCTCAACATTTTTATTTTTTTTAAGTTTTTTCGGACCCTGTTAGCCCACGCTATTTAAACTTTCATTACTTTTTTTTATAAAAGTGGGCAAAAATTGGGAATCAATGGGCAACCCCTATACGAATTTTCAAATTGTTATGTGAAAAATGGGTGGTCAATTTCCCGGTACTATAAACCATAGCAACGCATTCCATTAGCATATTGCGACGAGTTCAATGAGCACTGTTTTAATTCGTAAATATTAAAAACTTCTTACAGATAGATATAGAGCTTTATATATTGATTTATATTAATACAAAATTTTAACACTTAAATTTATTCTGTATTTTAAATTAGAAAAATACTCATCACCTTATTGTTTATAATTTAACATTATAACTAATAGGTCATTTGAAAATAGAAGACGTTTTCCAGTATTAGACCAGACACGTATTACCTTAACAGTTCCATTATAGAATTTCTTGCGGAATAAAGAAGCAATTACTTTTTGTATGATCGAAAAAACTTAATTATGTTAACAATATCTATATAACAACATCTTTAAGGGAAATTGTATAACTTGAAATTTTCATTACTTTCTTATACAGTGTAAGTGAGCACTAAATGGATTATATAGCAAGTTAAAGTTCCAAATATATTGTTGTTGCTAAATCTAATCCAGCACACTGTTAGTATTTACATATTTAATGTACACCTTACATATCACAGTAGGTGGCATGCGTGTCTTACCTACGAATATTTTAAAAGAACATTTCTGTAATTCTACCTCTTCTCACTATTTTATATTACTTTTATACAATTTAAATAAACGGGTGCGGAGCCGCGGGTATCAGCTAGTATTATATATAATAACATGTACATAGAAATGTTGTCGAATGAAGAACCGAGTGCGGCGGCAGCGCTTTCATTTTTGCCATGTTACAGATTACTTATCTATAATAGTAGAATAGTAAAATATTAAAGTTGTAATCTCATGATAGACGATGACGAAACTGTGACTGTGTAGCGTCATACGAGTATATCATGATGAAATGTAGATAGTTTATAGGTATAAACTGATGATGAAAATGCTTAACTGTATAAATTGATTTCTATAAATAACATGCTTTGTATACTGAAATTTTGCCCGTCTTCCCACCCTATTGGTAACCTAGAGTTCTTGTATTACGCAAGTGATAAATTATGGAACATAAAATTGAACATATCGTGTTAGGTCTCGTTCGAGCCGGGGTCGAGTGCACACGTGCGTAGTTATCGGATATTTTCGTGAGTGTTCGGTAGTATTGTGTGTTCGTTCGGCTATTGTTAATCGACACACTCTTTTCAGAGCGACGGTGCACCTCTACCAGTGCACCAATTAAACCGTACTTCTCGGTGCGAGCCGAGCACACAGAGTGCAGTGTGTCGAGTCGCCGTGCAGCGTGTCGTACTATGTGCTGCGCTTGGTGAGTCGCGCAGAGCGTCGTGTGCAGTGCAGGGCGTCGTTGTTAGGGCCGCGCCGTGCGCAAGATACGAAGAGAGAAGAACCCGAACTGCTAGGGACCTCCCTCTAGGCTACAAAGGTTCTCTGTGAGGCATTGCACATCGCCCAAAGCTCCCTTTGGCCCGAACACGGATTGTTCATTAAATTTTAAAGACGCGCACCCCCTTGCTCTTCAGGCATGGAGGTTAGCCATGACCACCCCACCCCCCCCATGTGCTCTTCAGGCCCCTCAGACCCTCGACGATGTCAGCCAGATCGAAGATTTTATTCGTTTTCATATGTTCGCCACTCAGGAGAACCCGTTGTTAGTGTCCGAGTTTAATAGGTTCAAACGAAGGTACGCGCGCGGTAATTGCGGTCGTAAGACAACCCGTTCTTTTTCCGAAAATCCTTTCAAAATTATCTCCGATCACGACTCCGACGTCTATTTCAAAGGATCCGATATGGACCTCGACTCCACTCCCGCGGCCGCGTCCGCTGATATCGACGGTTTCCAAACAGTCACGCGTCGCGTCAAACGCCCATGCGCCGCGTATCTATCAGATAGCGACTTCGCAGCGGGACATTCTGTACCCAAACAGTCGAATGTAGGTGGTGCTCGGGTGCCTCGAGTCTCACCCGCGCCGTCTGTCTCGACTTCGCCTAAAGCTTCGGCTGCAGAACCCGCAGTCGTGGTAAGGAGCCACGCCCCCCGTCACACACCGTGATAAGGCACGTTGGATCGAGATCTCCAAGGACATTACGTTCCGCGAGATCAGTAGATCAAGAAGCCGTCAATACCGTTGTCGGTATTTCTATTATAGAGTGTCTACCTCCGATGAGAATCGTAAGCTCACTAAATACCTCCATGAGCAAAAACTCCCTTTCATCACACACGCGCTCGAGGAAGAGCGCGCCCTCCGTGCAGTCATTCGCGGTGTTCCTTCTGAACTCACCACCGACGACATCTTAGTCTACCTGGAGAAACAGGATCTCCCAGTTAAGAGCATACATCGTATGTACCACCCGCGTACGAAGGCCCACTTCAACATAGTACTGGTCACACTGGACCGTGATAGGTTTGGTAAGGATGGGTGGACGCTCTCAACGCTACTAACGTTCGTGCGCTGCGAAATGTACAGCGCACTGTGGCGTTGAGGGCGACACGGGGATACCGGACGGTGTCCCGTTCGATGTCCTCTTAAAAGATGCGTGTTCGCGCCCACTCCCGCGACTCTCTCTGCTCACGCCTCCGTGAGCGGGAGGTGGAGATACGATCCCGCACACACGTCGCGTTGTCTCTGGTAGCAACTCAAGCTTAGGTTTGTCCCTCGGCGTGGAACCCTCGAGTAATTTACTCGCGCGAATACATTGACTCACGCTAACTTTACGCATAAACAGATCACCCCACACACGTGGTTGGGTTATTTTTCACCCCTTTCCGGACTGAAATAGGTTACACAACTTAGTTGTCAGATACAAAATACAAGTCTACATTGGTTGCACATATATTTTTCACGAATTCATATATGTATTAGATAGATTTTTTTTTATGTGAGTAGAAATCCTACAGTGGACAACCACAGCCCTGGGGAGCTGTGGGTTGTAAGACTGTTACTGACTAAAAAAACCCACGAGATACCGTCTGCCGCGCTATGGAGTGGCACAGGATCGATTAAGCAAGCACCATGCCACCCCGGCGACAAGGCCTAGCGCGAACGCCCTGACCGCGACGACAGCCCGGTCAAGCTGCCTACCCGTCTACCGAACCAATGTGCAATGGAAGGTTAGGTCCCCAGCCCCATCCCTCCTTGGTCCGGCTTGGCAGTCAAGGGGTCACCCCCTCCAACCACCACCACCTGTAACTTTTTTACTTGGTTTTCTACCACGGTGACTTTTTAACGAGGTTTTCTCCCTCTCCCTCCACCCGAAGGCCACCACTCTGTCATTTTTTAATGTGGTTTCCTCTCACAGGATTTTTTTAATGAGGTTTTCTTCCTCTCCCTCCGTCCGAAGGCCTCCCCTCTGTCACTTTTTAACGTGGTTTCCTCCCACGGTAACTTTTTCATGAGGTTTTCTCCCTCTCCCTCCGCCCAAAGGCCGTCCCTCTGTTACTTTTTAACGCGGTTTCCTCCCACGGTAACTTTTTAACGAGGTTTTCTACCTCCGTCCGCCCGAAGGTCTCCCGTCTGTTTTTTAACGAGGAAGCTTAGCTTAGATTAGCTTAGTTAGATCGGGAAACTCGACGACAGTTTAAGCCGAGGCGCACCGTGCGCCCTTGCGCTGATCGCCTAAACAAATCGAGTGAGTGCCATAAGCCCTCCCCTTAGTAGTCCGGTGAATCTGCAGAGGCCCCAGGGTCAACAGGGTATGTCAGTTATGTTATTTATAGGTTAACATAATATAGACATTGAATTTTTGAGATCAAATATGGACTAATCAACAGAGCGTTTAGCAGCAAGCCTTAGGGATGACCTAAGGTATCGCGATGAAGTTGAAATAAGTCAATTATCATGTCATGTTTTTTTTTGTAATAATTATTTGGTATTAATTATTTTAACAATCAAAATAAAACAGCAAATTATTACCCAGTACGTAATTTAGGTATTAATGATTAAAATCCATATTACTTCTACTGGGATAAAGTACAAACTCATAACACGATATTGCTTGCATCAATAAGACTATGAGTAACTATAAAAATGAAAGTGAACTTTATAATGTGCTTGTTACTTAGATACTTTACAATGGCCCTCAAGGACAATAATAGTAAATTCGTAGGATTAGTTATTCGTTTTTCATATCGTCATAAGGAAAGCGTGCACGCTCTTCTTTTGTATACTTGTGTTTATAGTTGCATAATATTTATTTTATCGCACGTTACGATAACACCGACCAACTACCGACATTCTTAACAAGAATAATAGACAACGGAAAATGGATAGCAGGTAATTATATTGTCAATAATTGGTTATACATTACATAGAAAAGATCCATTACATTAGGTACCTACGGAGAGTTATAATTAAGATAAAGTATGTCTCGCTACAGACTTTTGGTAATAATCAGTGACTAATTAAAATGGCTATCATCAAATCAATCATGGAGTTTGTTGCTAGAAACCAGAGACAAATAAATATAAACTACTAACAGATGTGTCAAGCAGAGACAAATAAAAATTGTGTTAAGTCACGAAATAAAGCAATGACGTCCTCTTTCTTCCATGGCGTTAAGTCATGGACCTAGAAGTTCCCTGTCTAAGCTTTAATTGCTTTTAAGGCTCAGATTCTGAAAATCGTATGTAATGACTGCTCTCAAAAATTGTTGTAAAGAATTTAGATAAAGAATACATACCAACTCCGTTTATAAAGTAGGTATCCAAGAAATTAAGTTAATTTAAAGTAGCCGTACTATTGCAATAATGCCACGGGTGGAGGTTCTTTAAGTTTGTTTCTTTTGATATAAATAAAATGTTGGAACTGGGAACACATTGTTTGAATGTAAATAAGTAACACTCATAAATGAGTATTCAGGTATTTTGTAGATGGTATATTTACGCTGAAGCTATTACTGGTTTCAGCATGAATGGGTCGGCTCGCCCGGGGTAGTACCGCCCTCTCACAGAAAACCGACGTGAAGTAACAGTGCTTGCACTGTTGCGTTTCGTTCGGTCAGTGAGAGCGCCGGAGACCCACATATTTAAAAGGCCGGCAACGCACTTGCGACTCTCCTGGTGTTGCTAGTGTCTATGGACGGCGGTGATCACTTACCATCAGGTGACCCACCTGTTCGTTTGTCCCCTATAATATTAAAAAAAAAACAGGTTTTTAAGGAAATGTACTTTTACTCATAGAGTAATGACATCAAATTTAGAAGTATCAGTATATTTTTCATGATATAAATATCAAATTGTTAGAAAATGTATGTATATTATATAAGTTTTTTAATCTATTGTACAATTTTGTATTTTTTTACTAAGTTTATGTAGCAACACCAGGTACCCCATTTGTGCCGTTTGTCAGGGACGCTATTTTGCGCTTAAAATTTAATTTCAGACATTTGCATTTATATTAGTTTTGTAGTAAGTAAGTATAACGATTCTTATTTATTTTGAAACATGTTTTACCCACTTACGTTTGCATTATTATCTTTTTCTTTTAGAAAATGTCGGGTATAGCGAGTGCACGTTTAGCTGAAGAAAGAAAAGCTTGGCGGAAAGACCATCCCTTTGTAAGTAATTGCCCCGGTCTTTATAATAGTGCGGTGTATTTAGCATATTTCTTTATTATTGTGTATATTCCAGGGTTTCGTTGCAAGACCTATGAAAAATCCAGACGGATCGTTAAATCTGATGACATGGGAATGTGCGATACCTGGAAAAAAAGGGGTTCGTGTTTCTAGTTATTTAGAATGTTTTTTTTTTTTTATGTTTATGACATTTACATTTACGGGTTAAATTTTCAATTGTATTGTTTTTTAACCTTATGATTTTGTTTATAAACACTTATGTACCCACCACTGTTTGTGTGATAGTCATGTTTTTGAAAATATGGTTGCCAGGTATATTTGTAGACCAAGCTGTTTATTGTATGTAATACTACTTACAAAGTATGTGAATAATTTAGGATAGATCTGGCTGACATAAAAGATGGATTGTTGAATATATTGGATATATTTACAGACTGCTTGGGAAGGTGGACTTTATAAGTTAAGAATGATTTTCAAAGACGATTATCCTTCAAGTCCACCAAAGTGCAAGTTTGAGCCTCCACTTTTCCACCCGAATGTGTACCCATCAGGAACAGTGTGCCTGTCTCTCCTTGATGAAGAGAAGGATTGGCGTCCTGCAATAACAATCAAGCAGATACTCCTCGGTATTCAAGATTTGCTCAATGAACCAAATGTAAAAGATCCTGCTCAGGCTGAAGCTTATACAATCTATTGGTAAATATTTTGTTAATTATTATTATGTTATATATATATTTGTCTATATTACTTTGACCTTTGGCTTTGTGATGTAGTATTTAAGTTTATGGATTGTTTGATCTGATTTTGGATTAATTTTATTTAATCAGTTTGGAATTTGAAGTTTAGTATGTTAAGTTTTATTAATCTACTTGTGTTTTAAGCATTCATATAATCATTTATTCTCAGTTAGTTTCTATAAACATTAAGTTTATAATTTTTTCATTAACAAACATTATTTTTTATTGTTGTACATTTATTGTGCTACATTACTTCAAATTATATTTCAGATTTGTTTACAACAATTTGTTTTCTTGAATATGGGTATTTTGTTTTACAGTCAAAACCGGCTAGAGTATGATAAGAGGGTTCGTGCACAGGCTCGTGCCATGGCTGCCACGGAGTGAATGGTATTCAAAAATGTGGGACTTGAACTGGCCATGACTTTATTAGCATCTCACTATGTGGCACAGATCAAGCACAACTATAAGAGGATTTGATTTATTTAGGGACAAAAGTTACTACATACTTTTTTTTGCAACATATTTATGATACGAAATGATAATTAATCCCTTATGTAAAGTTTGCCTGTTTTCTGTCACATAATTTTGTGACCATGGCCTGATTAATAGGTGTAAGCAATTTTGAAATATTAAATTGTAAAATTATAATGGATATTTCAATTACTAAAATAAATTTAGATTGTGATTTTGAGTAGTTCTGATGGATGTGTAATTTTCTCTTCACATTTGACATATCTATATAATAACATTAATTTATCTGTTTATACACCAGCACTCGAGATACAGTATTGTATGTTTAAAAAGTAAAATTACATAATTTTTAGTATCTTGTATAAAGTCATAATTTGCGAATAGATGTAATAATGTGAATCTACTATACTGTTACTTTAAAACTATTTTTGTATTTTATGTTAGTTTTTAATCAATAAATTTTCTTAACTGTAATGGTTTCTATAATATGTCTAAATGTAAACCCTAAGCGATTAATTAGAAATAGTTTAAAACATAACTTTGGTTAATGATGTCCAGAACTTTGGATGTAGTTAACTCTATCATGGTTACTCTTCCCTGGAAGCATAAGCAGCATATGTATATATAATTATATATATAATTATGTCAGGGTTTTCATTGCACTTCAGGTTACATAGGCACTACAGGCACCACAGGATTCTGTGATTGTATAATTACTATATGTGGCGGTAAGACTCATTGAAAATGATGGGTCGCCCTACCGTCCAAGACAATGTTAACCTTTGATTCGGCCTGGCAGAGGAAGGAGACAAGTGAATACACAGTTTCCTTCATGTATGTGAAATTTAATTTTTAATTGTTTTCTAGTTCACTTTTTTCCTCTGCCAGTGTCGGTGTAGGCATCTGTTCTTGTCTCGTTTACATTTTTCTCTATTAAACTAAAACAGTGCTCTTGGAAAGGATGTCAGCTGCCGATAAAAATGACCGACGTTGCTGTAGATGGTACACATGGAGATCATCTGACATCACAACCCATCAAATCAGAGCCAAACGCTACATAGAAGATGGATACAGGAATGTATAATGACCAATTGATCGTTATAATAATCCTTGGCAAACGTCTATAGACATTTTTTGGGCTGAGAAAAAGACATTATTCAAGAGGATATCTAATATGTATCAAGTGTTCTACGGTTACGATAATGTTGTAAAGAAGTAAAGTATATTCGTAAAAGATAGTCTCTGGAAGTATTACTCTGATTTTTTAAATTCTTTGTAACTAAATTTGTAACAGCTATGTTCTTCCCGAGGAACGCTATATTTTGTTAGTATTATATTTTACATTGTAATTAATCAGAATGAAGTTGCAGGCGGTTGCTAGTAAGTAACAATTACATGAAAAATAATCGGTTTTTACAGATACTTGATGATATGATAAAAACTTTTTTGTTACATATGGTAATATCGAAAAGCTTAAATGTTTTTTTTTAAGAAAATGGTAGTTAATATAGAAACATTGTAATTAGAGAGTTATGCTGTAATGTAGGTAATATGTTCCGGTTTTTATGTATTGAATTACCTTTGAAGTTTTGAAGATGTTGTACTGTCAAATCTGGCAACTTTGCTAAAACGATATTAACTTTGCCAGCAAAGACATATTAGAATAAATCCTCTAATAACGTAGAGTAGGCAATTAATTGGCAACACTTTCTCGGATTTGGTGTCACTACGGTAATATTGACCAGTTATTTCGGGTTTTTAATTCGTATAAGCTTTATCGAAAAGTTTTGTGCTCCAGAACTTTTAACATTTTTACTATAAATACTGTGTTTCAGGTGTGTTCAATTTGTTAATAACTTGCTTTTTATAGTGAAGAATAGAAATGTTTATCTGTGTACGGTGCTATGTTTGAACCGTGTCTTAAAATTTAATTGGCAAAGCTACAATACCAGTTGACCAACATGTGATGCCAACTTTGTCATGTTTCATGAGAGTCTAGGAAATGTCACTTTTTGGACTCCAAGAATATAGAATGAGGTTGAAACGAATAAATATTATATATATAAATTTTATCGAAAAATCAGTCTAAAAATATTTCGGTTTGTTCTATAATATGAATTCAGAATTGCTCATGTCATATAGTATGGAGCTATGGTAAAGGGTTATAGCGAGACGCATAAGAGATGAGACTGGAGAGACTTCATGTTAATTTAGTTCTATGCCGGAACTTGTAACAGTAAGTTGTTCTGTGTTGGGTTCTGAAAAACAAAAGAGCTCTGGGATACTTCTCCCTACAACTTATTTGTTGCATGTACAGTAAGGCAACTGATGGGTTAAACATTTTTATATAGACATAAAGATGCATTGGTTGAGCGCTCTGTGCAAAATATTAAAAAAGTAAGAGCTGAGAAATCAGTACAAGAATTTGAAAATTACTTCACAAATCTGGAATGCACCTTAAAAGATGTCCCTGCTCCAAACACACTAAATTACGACGAGACATATTTTACAAATAATCCTGGTACGGCAAAATGTATATTTAAACTTACAGTAAAATACCCGGAAATAATTTTAAATCACTCCACGGAAATATTTTTTGTTATGTTTGCGGCAAATGCAGATGGCTTCTTATTACCTTTCTGTACAGTATATAAATCAGAACATCTATGGACTACTTGGTGTGTAAACGGCCCTGCAGACACCAGATATAACAGAACAAAATCGAGATGGTTAGATGGGAGAGTATTCGAGGATTGGTTCGAGAATACCGTAATACCATGGGCTACCAAACATCAAGGTCCTAAAGTTGTTATAGGCGACAATTTGTCCAGCCGCTTGAACGTAAATATAATACGACTATGCGAACAGAATGAGATACGATTCGCACTTTTACCACCGAACTCTACACATGTTACTCAACCCTTGTATGTTACCTATTTTTTTCCACTTAAAAGAGTTAGGCGTCAAATTTTATAACAATATAAATAAAGAACCCATGCACAAATTAACAAAGCTCATTTCCCGAAATTACTATAGGAGCTGTTGGACAAGATCGATCTGTTCAATAAACATAATATTGTAGCCGGTTTTAAAGCAACGGAAATTGTTCCATCTGATCAGAATAATATTTTAAATAAATTTGCAGATTACGATCTTAAAAAAATCTAAAGCACCACCTCCCATAAAAAATATATCTCCAAATAAAAAGGTAAAAGTCGAACCTGGAATATTAATTTCATTTCAAGACTTAGTACCACTCTTACTCGGTGTAAAAAAAAAGAATACAAATAAAGGGATCTTCAAGTAAAAAATCTCGTGAATCAAATATACACATAAAATCAACTGAAGAGAAGAAAATCATAATTCTATCAGATTTACGATTTTCATCAGAAAATAGGAGGCACTTTGACCTAATACAATGTAACTTACTAAACCTAAAAAAAAAAATATTATCATTGCGAAAAAAGATGAAAATATGAATCCTTATGAAAATCCAAACCCATCTATATCTGGAATGTGTAAAGAAACCAATTGCTAAGATATCATGAAACGAAAAATAAAACAAAAAATCTAACCTACTAAAAGGGACAAAAAAGTAAATGTTGAACATGACAGTTACGACGAAAGTGATAATGGTTACTCACTGCGAGAGACGTTAGAAGAAGAAAATTATATGTCTTAGTATGAAGATTTGGCATTAGAGATGATTTTAGAAAACAGTTGTAATAAAGACAACAAAAAAACTTTAAATGAAAATGAGAACCGTCAATCTAAATTTCAAATACGAGAAAATTTGCCTGTTATAAATAAAATCTATTTTATATTGAGTAGATACTGTAATTATAATTTAGGGTGTATGGGTTATATCCATACCTACCTGTAGTTTTTACCTTTATTGTAATTAGTCGATAAATATTTTGTGGGTGTGGGTTGGTAAAGTTGCCCCACAGAGGGGTTAGCTTTATTAGTTTTATTTTTGGAATGTTCTTTGTTTACCTTTCGTTTTCCTTGAGAAACTATTACTTGTCTAGATACTTACACTGTCTAGAGATAATCAATATTTTGTAGAACTCTTAAGATCAATATCAAAATTACTTTCTTTATTAAACTAGGTATGGTAAGAATTCTTATTGTGAGCTCGTTAATTTCAATAAAATAAGACTTATTGAGTTATTTTTTTTAAAGAAATTATATATTTAATAACTAAACAAACTGTAACTCGATATATCTCAGAATTCATCAGTATTGATGTTATTGTAATTAGTTATGTTGGCCCTGTAAAAATATATGGTTTTGTACAACTATAGGGATCCAACCGAAAAAATGAGTTGATTCTCTGGCAACCCCGACGAAGTCTGTTACTATCTCCGCTAGGAGTAATATTATTCTGTGGTTACTATACAAATGGTATTGTTTGTGTTTTGGGTACGATTTGTTGGGAACATATTATTTTCTCTTTTTTGATTGAATTAGGTATAGCATTTATAGCCTTCCGTTTTCAATTGTTCATAATACAGTTTTAATTAAACATGGCCGAAGAAGAGGATCCAAAAGAATATCGTTGGGAGACAGGTTATGAAAAGACTTGGTGAGTTTCAGTGAACCTTTACATTTTAAAATACGACGAGGTAACAGAATAAGTTTAATACTTTGAGATTTTTACGAAAATTATATTATAAAATTAGAGCGGATAAAGAGCTGATCTACTGTATTCTAATCACCATAAAAGTCTCTGGTCTCAGGTATAAGAGACACACTATTGAGTATTTAATATGTTCTAGCTGAAACTACTTGCATGATTGGATGCAATCATATTGTTAAGATTACTTTTATTTAATCTAGCAAGAGGACATTTCAATCGTACTTTTATGTTAATAACAAGAAAATTCAACTTGTGTAACTCCAGGTTAATGTAGGTTCATATTAATGAGAGAGTTAAGTTTGAATTTCAGGAGTTCTGAGGCTACCGTCTTGCGAATACGCATTCACAAATTTACATTTTTATAGATAATATATATTCTTATAGTAATATTATAGTTGAGAGTTGAACAATATACATGTATGTTTATACATATATGTATATATATATATATATTTTATTAGAGTACAAGGAAGTAGCTACGCTGTACCTGAAAGTAAGTACAATGTAATGACAATGCATTATGACTAGGGAGAGAAATTTTATATTCCATTTCTATTTCATGCTTCTATGCAGGTTTTAACTTAGATTATATATTGTTAATTTTAATGCAGAGCTTATGACTATCCGATTGGCTTAAGCATATCAAAATTACTTTTAGTGTAGTTTTTAAAATATTTTGAGAAAAACAAAATAAGTCTCTAGTGTTGGTAGTTTTTATTAATACTACAGTTAAATATTAAACACATGATTATGCACTCTTCAGGGAAGCTATTAAAGAAGATGAGGATGGCTTGGTGGAAGGATTGGTTGCTGAGTTTGCTCAAAGAGCTGCAAGAAAAGCTGCGACACCACGAAAAGGACCTGTGAGACTTGGAATGATGAGGCACCTACTTGTGGCTATTGATTGCTCAGAAGCAATGAACTCGCAAGATCTTAAACCCTCTAGATTTTTATGTACAATAAAGGTTTGAAAACTAGTCAGATTTTATAAAATACATAATTTGTTTATTTACCTTTTGAAATATTATCTTATATTTAATATATTTGAAAATAGATGTTCATTTTTTCCAGTTATTTGAAAAATTTGTTGAAGAATTCTTTGATCAAAATCCATTAAGTCAATTGGGTATTGTATTAATGAAAAATAAGAGAGCAGAGAAGATAACAGATTTATCTGGAAATCTTAGGAAACACATAAAGGCTGTCCAGGGGTATGGAACACTTAGTTTTTTGTAATACTTTTTTACACTTTTCTTCCTCACTTATGTCATGTTTCTACTAAGAATAAAATAAAGAAATAGTAAAAAATTAAAGTTTTCCAGTAAAATAACCTATAGTAAATGCACGCTAAAACTAAACTGTAGCATATAAATAATATCAGAAATACAATAACATTTCTGTTTGTGTTATAAATTATTTTGTTACTGTATCAACAGCTTATCCAACATGACATTGACAGGAGAGCCCTCATTACAAAATACCTTGGAGTTTGCGGGCCGTATTCTTAGACCACTTCCTAGTCATGCTTCAAGAGAACTGCTTGTTTTGTTTGCATCGCTTACTAGCTGTGATCCGGGTGATATAAACACTACTATTCAGGTAATTATTGATATATGTGTTATTTATTTTAAATATGATGAGGTAGGATATTACTGGCGTTGCGTTTGAAATTCGTATCTTTATATAAAAGGGGTTGGAGGGAGAGAAATAAAGGGGTGACAAACCCCCTGTACCATTCCCCCTGCGGAAAGTCTTGAGTTCATGTCACCTCCAAACAATCATTGGTAATGTCGTATATTAGCAACTTGATGATTTTTAAGTTAAAAAAAAATAGTTTCTACAAAACCATGTTTATATACAAATAAAGGAAGAAATAATGGCTGGAAAAGTGATGGAATAGCATAAATATTGAGAAAAAAAAATAACCATTATTTTACACCCAAATAATTCACATTTAAGGTCATGGTGGTTAAAAATACATTTAACATTTAAATTAAATATATACATGCACAAGGAATTCGAGATATGCATGATAATTCACACTACTAACCAACACAGAACTTCACTGCCGCTTCCTCTATTTACCTTACGTTACTGAGTCAGTTTTGCTCTGACTAGTTCGCTCACTCGCTTGTGTTATTTGTGGAAAGACAGTTTGAAACAGGACATTATTTTGGGATCAACCTATCTAACTGTATATGGGGTATCTTGAAATAAAGAAAAAAATATATTATAAATCTTTATTCTCTCTATTGTATACATGTCTCACTGCCTTTATTAACTTCATAAGGGATATCTTTTACATTTTAAAATAGAACCCTCCCAAACGTATTCAACTAAGACATAAGTAAAATTTTCTGGATGATTGCAATTTTGTCTTTGTAAAAAAATCTCTTTATTACTCTCCACTGGAAATCAATGTATTGTGTATGAGTCTCGTCTTCCGCCACAAATGGGTTGTCGGGATAACTATGGACCTTTTTATGGATGTAAATCTGTATGGATTGTCGTTTCGCTTTCCACAATCTTTTTCACAAACATTTCCACTGATTTTATATTTTTGGAGCACACCTCAAGCCGCAAGTCTTCGTTTTCGTTTTCAATAAGTCCAAGGACCCAGTGCCCCGGAGAAAAAAGCACATGTTAAAGCTAAATTAAACGGGATATTAAATAGTCGGCAACGCTCATGTGATACCTCCAGTATTGCAAGCGTCCATAGGCTGCGGTGACCGCTTACCATCAGCATAAATTACGTTCCGTTACATGTAACTTGAAGCACTTAAAAAAAACTATGCGTCTCAGCCGGGCGCCGTCGTTTGAAAGGGGTAACGCCACTCCTCTAAAATAGAATCCTTAAATATCCTAAATTCGAGATGCGAATTTCAAATGCCAACCCAATACCTTCATATAGCATAATATAGTAGTACCATTATCAATGAATTAATACTATACATTTCAAATGTGCTTAGAATGATATTCAAAAGATGCATCTCGGTATTACGAATAACTAATTTCAGCTTAAAGACATGTGTTATTAAACGATGGTTTTGTTAAGAATGAGGTGCTCAAACTTGAAAAAAAAATCAATGCCGTTTTTTACCGTGACTACCATCTTAGACCACATCATCATTTAACATCAGATGAGATTGTGGTCAAACGTTAACCTATAAATTATATATATATTTTTTAAAACTCCTAAAATTTAAAATTAAAGATTTGAATTTATTCATTACTCACTGTTTACAATTACTTAATATATATAATTTACTTTGATACACTTCCAAACATTCGTGCGTTACCATTGTTACAGACTTTAAAGACAGATGGTATTCGATGTTCTGTGATAGGATTGGCAGCTGAAGTTAGAATATGTAAAAAACTATGCCAAGAAACTGGTGGGGAATATGGTGTCGTTTTAGACGATGTGCACTACAGATCGTTGATGCTGGAGCAGACGTCACCGCCGGCTCGGGCTCGTGCTTTGGACGCTGGTCTTGTCAAGATGGGGTTTCCGCATTCAGCTCCCCTCACCGCACACACGGACGCTGGGGCTAACTCCGATCCACCGATAACAGTGTGCATGTGGTGAGTATATATTTATTTTATTTACAGTCTCGTTTTATTTTCTTAATATTGTATACGAACGCGTTAACTCTACGGATGGCTCCGTGTTTCAAACGGTCGCCTGCGCTAAGTGTCTTGAGTTCAAATATCACACAGGGAAATTATTTATATGATTAGTTGTATGCTTGTGAAGTTTCTCGCGACACGGCTTTTAATTTTTATGGAAGATGTGTTTAAAAAATTAATTGTACATACATTAACGCCATCTATCAACTGCTCCCTCGTACTAAATTGTTAGCTATAAGGTTTAAATGTTTGATTTCTTCATAAGTTCTGAGGAAATTTGTTTTTAATGCTGTCTTAAAATAAGGTTGTTCTTAAAAAGATAGTGAGAAGTACCGGTATTGGTCAAGCAGTAAATTAATAATACTTCATATTATTAACTTTTATCTAAATGAAATAATATAAATAAAATACGTTATGGTATGGTGATAGTACCCCCCTAATATTGAACCGAGAGCTCCAGGCGTCGATATGCCCATACACTTGTGTTGTAAAGTGTAATTGTCAGTTATGTTTTTGTATATTAAACGTCTGTACGTTTGTATATTAGTTGTTTGGTTAACATAGTACAAAATATGGTTAATTTGGAATTGAATGGCCATGTGTTAAATAATCCTAACTATTATTATAAATGTCAAAGGTGAGTTTGTATGTTACGCCTTTATATGTTAACTACTTAACTCATTATCATGATATATTGCATACGTGTTGTCAAAGGTACAAGAAAAGACGAGGGGGTACATTTCGACCTATTAAAAAAAATACTGTTCTCAAAAGGATAAGTGAAAACTAAATTAAAACGAGCAAAGCTTCGAGAATAAGCTAGTGTTCTCATTTTTTTTTCTCGCACACTCCTTTTTCTTGCTTCGGACCTCTTTCTTGAAATCGTTTTAAATGTAAAACATTTTAAATCCAGTGCAGCTTTTGAATATATAATGAAAGTGAGTAAGAGACATAATTATTTTCATACTTAAGTAGTTATAGTTAGTAACTTTGGATTTCTTGTTGAGATTAATTATAGCTTTTATGGCGGTTTCTGTGTTCTCATATTTATTTCGTATGATTTCCATGTATCAGGTGTTTCAGGTCGCCTCGTCTTTATGTGACTGAGTGACATCTGTATGCTTAAGTGACGACAGTAACTACGTCATGATTTATGGTTTGAAGTTATTTCCAGTCATTTAGAAGAAGGTGAGGGTGTCGGCAGCGAGGGCCACTTGTGTCCGCAGTGTCGCAGTAAATATTGTTCTCTGCCTGCCCAGTGTCGTACTTGCGGGTTGACGCTTGCTTCGGCACCACATCTAGCAAGGTATATTATTATTTACTATCGCTATTAGTATTAATGTTTCGCTGTCAGGCGAATCTCTATCATATATTTATATATAAAATTCCGGTGTGCGTTTGTTCGTAATATTTCTCTTACACGGTTTCACCAACGATGATAATAAAACTGTACTTACGTGCTCATTTACATTATTACCCTATAGATAGCGCTGTTGTCGAGTTGTAAAATTTATTTTACCAAATATTATTTTTTCTAATTTTAACATTTAATAAAAACAAACTTTCAGCCTTTTTTATGTTCTTCTATGCTACGTTCCCTTTTTTATAATATGTACCGGGTTCGCTAGTCTATATAAAAAATAGGATGTGTCGTAAACACGCACGACATAAGTGAAGCTTGTATATTACAGAGAAACATTTTAATTAAAAAAATCCAACGTTATGCGATGTTCCCAGACGGTCACCCATCCAAATACTCACCGCGTCCGACGTTGCTTAACTTCAGTGATCGGTTGAGAACCGGTGTTTTCAACACTCTACTCGATACAGTGTTTACCCGGACCACTTTCCGTCATGCAAAAAGTTTACCGATCAGTATTTCAAAGTACTCGCATAAGGAGTTTCATTTTATGAACTAAAATTGATATGTCTGTAAAGAGAAAATTATAGGCTTTTGTTTTTTAATTTCTAGATCATACCATCACTTGTTCCCAGTAGAGCCTTATGAAGAGTTGACCAATGAAGGACAAGCCCAATCCTGTTTTGCATGTTTGAGGTCATTCACAGATCTTGACAAAAAGGTACAAATATTGTTATACGATTTTATAAAGTTAATACTATGTATGTCATCTTAACATTAATTATAAGAATTGTTTTTTATATTCGATCAGGTCTCGTTTTTTTTTTTTAATAAAAGCTAGATTACCTTTTCTTGAGTACTTACCAACGTATGTAACATCCCTTCCACACGATCCAATTGGACGGAATTAGAAATCAAATGGTGTCGTGAGGAAGAAGTTTAACTTAAGAAGAACAGTGGCTTATATCTTCTAAACGAGAGTAAACTAAAGAGAAAGAAGATTCATTTTCAATTTAACTTGATAACAGTATTGGATGACGGTGAAAGAAAACATCGTGAAGAAACCTGAACCTGGGAAATGTTTTTCTAGTACATACGGTATGTGGGAAAATATATAACTGTGGATTTCTCAGAGATTGTGACATCGCTAATACGTCGTGGGCTGTCGTGGTGATTATGCCTTTACCTTCCCATGGAGAAGAGGTCTTTGACCTAGCAGTGGGTTCCTTATAGGCTGACGTGATGATGACACAAATAATATATGCCCTGTATATACGAATACTAGCCGTGCCCGTGGCCCTGTTCGCTATTGTTTCTTATAATATATAGTTGGGTATTTAAATATTTACTTATACAGTTGAACAGGTACATCTATAGCTATGAAAATTATACGTTTTTAACATAAAATAAAAACAAGAAAATTATATATGAACTTAATATTCCTGAATAAATAACTATAAAAAAAATACTGAACAATCAGACTACAGTTATTCCAGTTTTTCAAAAAATAAAAATATATATATATACAAAATAAATGTCTACAAAAACTAATTTACGTGACAATCGATTAAACGGTACCGAAGTTGGTTCGCTGCAGTGACACCTAGTGATAAGTTATAGGTAAAATCGATCGCAAAAATTCATTATATAGGTGATCTTTATGAACACTTGGGGCCAGTTTAAGTTATATATTACACCAAGAGATCCTATGCTTTGTTCATTTTTCTTTAGATTTTGTTCGCGGCTTAGCTTGTATAGATGTAGTAAAGCATATATTTCTATTTCGGAAGCACTACTTTTTTATGAATGGTAACTATTACCGTAATAAACACAGTTACATTCGCATTTATAATATTAGTTCCTGAAGTGGGAATGAAGTTAGTTTAAGTTATAGGTATGTATGATAGTTTAGGTTAAAAAGGGATGGTGTTGAAATAGAGTTTACGTCATCGATATTCAGTTATATACTTTTCGTTTTTTAAACTCGTAAAGAAACTTGTGGGGCATATTGTGAAGATTACGGCAATATCTACGTTAGCGTAGGGGTAGAAGTACTTTTGCTGACAAGAAGAAGGAGCGGGTCAAAAATGACAAAAATTTTGATTGAGTAATACTTCAACTTCCTCTCAATTGTGTCAATTTTCATGGTGTTTCGTTAAAAGATGTTGGTGTTTAGGAGGCGTCCATTAATTACGTGAGGATTACAGAGAGGAGGGTGGAATGGAATATCACCCAATCTCACGTGGGGACGTTTGGGGGGCTTCTTCGCAAATATCACGTAATTTTTTTCCCGCAAGAAGCAGTGTAATGTCACGAGAGATTAAGAGAGGGAGCGGGTTGAGCTCAGTCTCACGACATCTTAGGAGGAGCGAGGGGCCGAGCCAAATCTCACGACGTAGTACGGGAGGGCGAGGCGTTTGATCCAAATCTCATGACATCATGGAGGGGGGGGGGGGTTGAGCCAAATCTCACGACATATTAGGGAGGGAGGATCGAAATAAGGAGCAATCGTAGGAGCGGGGTTCAAAAAGTCGCTAGACTCACCTCACCTAGTTGATGGATGCCATATATCGATCTAATATATACCGATACTCATTTAGGTGACGTATGCGATCCGCGTATGATGAGATTAAGGCCACGTGTATATCAGTGTTCTTATTTGTAACAGATACACCGATGTCCGCACTGTCACGAGTACTATTGTTGGGAATGTGAGAGTGTAGTGACGGGTACGCTGCACGTGTGTCCCGGTTGCGCGTCGCGCCCTCATCTCTACCAGCGGTTGCCAGAGTCATCTTAGTTTATAATAATTGTCTATATGTACATAATAAAGTGTTCGATAAGAAATAAAATCTTTTTTTTTTGCTCAAGTTTCTATTATCTATATATAAAATAGGCAAAGCCAAAACAGTACATTTTCCTCTTTTTCTCAATCGATTTTCTTTTTAACTTAGTAGGTTTAATACCTAAGCTTTAGTGTCTATTTATAAAAAAAAAGCAGGAAAAACTATTTTCTTTTTCTACCTACGATGAGTCTGTGCCTTTGTTTATACGTCTCTATTCGTCACACTTCACGTTCCTTATGTTTAAAATCTGTGGTAGTGTACAATTCTTGATGCAGTTTTTAATATTTCGCTATAAAAAGATCAATAAGAAATACGAATAATGATATCTATATGTTAACACGTGGTAAAAAAACATCGTATCCTTTATTGTGGTCGAATTAGGACCACCAGTAATTTAAAACTGTCTTCGTAGTTGTAGAAAATTAAATAGATGTAGCAGAGATTTTAGATGATACTAGCTGACCCGGCAAACGTTGTTTTGCCATATAAATTATTTCTAGGGAATTTCTAGAGTAGAAAAAAAAATCGAAACAGAGTGAAAAACATTAACAAAATAAGACGACGACTTGGTTTTAATTAGCTCTTTCTCTGGGATAAACTTACCAAGTGATAATTTATCAGTTATCGAGCGGGATGAAAAATGATTAATTACTAAAATGACTATTAAAAATAGGGGTTAGTGTTAGAAGAGTGAAAGTTTAGGGTTGTATTTATTTTAAATGCCTCATTATAACAAAATAAAAAATATCCAAAAAATAAAAAAATAATGTTAGGGGTGGACAACCCTTCTTATCACTTAGGGATATGAAAAATATATAGTATCCGATTCTCAGACCTACTGAATATGCATATAAAATTTTATAAAAATCGGTCAAACCGTTACAGAGGAGTATGGTAACTAACATTGTGACACGAGAACTTTATATATAAGATATTAAAAATTAAATATGGATATAAAATTATTTGAAAAAATGTTTAAAGTATAATTGTACTTTAAGGATTCATCTGGTTTCTATTCTATAAAATATTTTTTAGATAAATTTCAGAAAGATGCCTAATGAATGAACTCAGAAAAGTTAAATTATAATTTAAAGTACATAATAATGAGTAGCTATTTGTAAAAATATCTACGTCAACCCGTCTTTGATACGGATCTATTTCATTAAATAGTATGATTATTATTATTATTTGGAATGGGTTACCAAGCACGGTGTTTCACCAGGGTTATGACATGGGGCTCTTCAAAAAAGGATTTAAAAACTCTCTTGAAGGTCGGCAACACAACAATGAAGCCCCTGGTGTTGCAGTTGTTCATAGGCGACGGTAACCATTTAACATCAGATGGGCCGTCTCCCTGTTTGCTGCCTTTTGGCACAAAAAGAAAACTGATTTTGTTCAATGAAATATTTTCTCAAATAATTTTATATCCATATTAAAATTCCATCCATCTAAAATCTCTGCAACATCATGTAAGTAATAAATTCAACGTAGTAGAATAAGCTAAACATATAGGTTTAGACCACAAAAAAAGACTAAAACGAGTATAAGGAAAAATTTGTATTAAAACAAAAATATGAAACGCATCTAACACTTTCACTCCATATTGTATTGATTCAAGTTTAAAATAAAATGGAAATTTACCAAGAGGCGGCTGGTTGATACAAACGGTGCTATTCGTCGCTAGTGAGCGAGATGACTATCCAGGTCATAGACAAATAGTAAAAAGTCATTTTCATTGTTTCCAATTGTAGATGCGTTAATTATATGAATTGAATGATTTTTTTTATATAGATTACTTTATACGATATAATTGCTAAATTATTATGCACATATTATTAAAAAAACTCCGCCCCCAAATAATAGAACCAGGGATGGTCTGCCTTTTCATCGGTTTTCTCTGTACTACGCCTCTGATCTGATATATTTAGATGACTGATAAAGAAGAAACAATAAAGTAGGAATATTGACATCTTATAATGCTAAAGTACCATAAACTTCTATTATGATTTACGATAAAACAGGCTAATAAAATAAAAAGATCTATAAATTTCATATTGCTTTATTCATACAACAATCAGAAACATTTTAAGTGACTATAAAAATATCTGATTTTGTAAACGTTAGTTAGCAACACTTTATATAAACGACTCGAACGTTATATTGTAAATCACAGATATAAAATCTCGTATTGCGACATCTTCAATGGCATCAAATACCACTGATTGTCATTGCTATTGTTTAAAACAGGCAATTTTACTTCGTCCATAAATTCACTTACTTAAGATGTATGTATAGTTACCACGATTTCTTCCGTGTCTAGTCACATAGTTAAGTAATATATAACAGCAACAATCAACAAAAGCATAGTTTACATTAGTAGAATTATCGATTAATACAAATAATATAATCGTAGTAAAATATTTATGAAAAAAAGAACACTGTGTGGTTTTATGAAACCACGATGCAAGTGAAACTTTTTTGGGAACCCTGAGCGCCGCTGCTCTGCCGAGTGCCTGTCACTTTACCCCCACTCCCCGGCCGGCTGTGATGCGACACGGGATAGATGGAAGAAAAAAAAAGAAGGCAATGGGAAAAAAGTTTCACTTAAATATTTTTTTGCGAACCCCGCAATTTTCAATTTATGTTTGTTATCCCAATATTGGTAGTAAAACCTATTATTAATTTGATGTTATCTCCACCATTTTGAAATCTTATTGGAATGATAAAATTATGAAATGGAGACAACAATCATAGTTAATCATTTAAGTATTCTATTAATGTAATCTACACTTATTAAACGCTATGTTAAAACTGCTTAAAATGCTACTATAAATAAATAATTTGTAACTATAAAATGTATATATTTTATCTCGTAAATATTTTTCTTTTGTGATGACGTATATGTATTCCTACGATAACACCTTAATTTATTTCGTTATACTGGATGGAGATTCGTAGCGTTTTTTAGTTATAGCAATTATTATGGACTATGAAGTAGTAGTATTTTCAATGGTATCACGTATTACATATCACATTAAATAGGCCCTTAAGTACAATAATTTTGCAAAAGAAAATACTTTAGACACGTTGACTAACTACAGCGGTCTTCTGACGCCTCTGCCACAATATATTCGGTTTCTGATAATACTGTTCTATTTGTAAAAGGGACTTTCCTTTCGTCTCTGGATAGAGAAGGAACAGCACCAGAGTGGCGAGTCCAGCGGACGCACCAAACAAACCGAAGACTCCCGCTATGCCGATACTGTTCTTCATTACTGGGTAAAGTTTTGTGAATCCGAAGAGGATCGTGTTAAATATACAGAATATGTAGCCTCCACATAGTCCGCGCACTTTCGTCGGTAATAGTTCGCCTATCATGAGTCCCGGGAGTAAGAAGAAGCCGAGGGTGTTGAATGCGACGTAACCGAGTATGAGTACGGGAGCAGCGAACCCGGACACCGGTCCGCGGGACAATAGGAACGCAAGTACGAGAGTGCATAGGGATGTCCCAATACCGGACACGAGTACGAGGGATCGACGCGTTACTCTCAGAAGAAGAATGCAGGCGAAAATCGTTACTCCGAATCTTACTAAGGCACTAGCGTTTGCCACCATCTGAAAAAAAAAAAACATATACACTATAAAATATGTTATAAAAAGTATTATATTTCGTGTTCGAAACCGGTTATTCTTATGTTTAGGGTTAACGGTAAACATTTATACAGTTCGGTATTGGTTTTCTAGTAGTACATTTTTCATGAGTCTAAACGCTGTTATATTTATGAGAGGTTATTGTTACTATTTTCAATAAATAATTAATTCGAGTATATTTAATGTAAGAATTAAATATACTTATGAATATTCCTATATAATTTGTTCAAAGAAATTTAGTTTCAGACTAAGTAGTAAATATAACTTTATATGACGTTGTAATGTAAATATTTAAAATCAAAGGACGAATCTTATTTTCTCTACATATAATTTTTGAAGGCTGCCATAGTAATGCACTTTTATCATTTTAAAGACTCTGCAAGGAAATTGGATGTCTGTATATAATAGAGACTGAATAATAAGCTTTATAGTATGATATCAATAAGTTTAAATTCGGTTGCTTCTCCTAGTTCCGCTAGAAGTCTGATGTAGTTTAGTCACTGTAGTGGGTTTATGAAAAGGTAAAAAGTTACGATAACGACTCGAGTGTTTCTTGTGGGCTTAGTTTTGCTACAATGATTCTTCTGGTTATAAACATACAAGATTCATAATTAATTTATAGATTTTAGTGTAAAAACACAATCTCACCTGATATTACTTATGATGGTGAAACGCTAATTTTAGAAGTTTGCTTTTCAATTACAACTGGGGGCACATATTTATAAGTATGATAGATTTTCAACTTGAGGGTGTTAAACAAGCAAGTATTCGCAAAGGCCCCACATCATCCCAATTTTTCCCATTAAAGAAAGCTCCGGTTCTTGCAAAATTAGGCAGGCATTAGAAAATACCCTACCGCTGTGCTATGGTTTCACGATGTTTTCCGTCACCGCAATCTTCTCTTAGTTTCAGGATTCGGACTCTTCAACACATGGACATAAACCGAAACGTGTGTACATACGTGTATGTGTATTGTTTTGTACTTACAGTGGACTGGCTAGACTCTCCAGCGTCTTTAACTATGTCCACAGCGTAGAAAATGACTACGTAACTACCGGAAAAGATTTGTAGTATATTGAAGGCATTTATTAGAAGTAGAGGTTTAAGTACAGGCGGCCGGATCACCGTAGCGAAAAATCTAATGTTTTCTTCGCCACGTGCTTTCTCCTTTTCTCGTGCTGATATTAACTCGTGCAGTTCACGTTGGGCCTGTTGAAATCATTATTGTTAAATGGTTTATAAAATCGTTCAGATATATTATAAAAAGATGGTATTTTATTAGATGGATATTTGATTGATGAGGGCGCTATTTTATGGAAATCTATCACTAACTATTAGAGTGGTCGTTACTTTGGAACTTTCGTCTGAAATTGATTGGCCGCTGCCATAAATTTCTTGCAGTGAAATGGTACCGTCCAATCAATTCCAAGCCGAAGTGCAAACTAACCTACACTAATATTTAATAATGGAATATTCTAGAAAAGGAAGCTGTATACATCAAATCAAGTCACGTATCGATCGAGAATATTCAGGTGTTATTTTGAAAAAATTAATGGAACGAGATCAGAGAACTGACTTCTATAGAAATCGATGTCCGTCTTTTAACAATGACTCCGAATTTTTCCATCCTGTTGCTAATGTAGTTATAATGAAGGTTCAAGGACGGGCTTATATTAACACATATAAAAACTAATTGATCGTCATCGACGTTGGTTTTTGTTGCAAGAGTTAATTAATGAGTGAAATAATATTTAAATAAAGTTTTTTTTTATTAAGTTTATTATTTTTTAAGGTTCGATTTTTATGAGACTGATCAATGGACTTGTCATATCGAGATAAGTACGCACTATGTACTATGATGTTCATCCGGTTAAGACTTTTTGATGCTAGCAAAAACATAATGAACTTGCAAATATAATTCTAATAATAATATATTAGATATGATTTGTCATCATTGTGAATTAGCTTCAATAAGTCTTTTTGCCCGTAGGTAACTATAATATATTTTAATAAATTCTGAGTAGGTTATAGATATCTAACGTTCGATTCAATTCATTCGATTCATTCAATTCGTTCGATCGTTCGTTTCGTTTGAGAATTTGTCCATTCAGTCATTCAATACATTAAATTTATAGATATCATTTAGTTATTTTAAGGAAAAGGTAATTTAAATTGTATGTTTTTCCTTACCCAATATATTCGATTTAAACTAGCTGTGTTATCGTGAAATACAAAATACTTATCAAAATGTTTTTTTAATTATGTTTTTTATATCAAAATATTTATTGCATTCTTTGTACACAATGTGTATATAAATAGGTAGAGAAAAACAGAGAAGTACATATACCTTCTTTATTTTTTTAACGATTTTCTTTATTCATTTTTTGGTTTATTAGACATGATAAGCTAAGTGCTGTTATAAAAAAAAAGGAAATACCTCTTTTGTTCATTTCATAATCTACAATATTTATACAATAGAGAAAATAATACGTGAAGAGAAACTTTGTACCCCTTGCTATGGTCGAATTTCGATCACTGGAGGACTATTATTATTGAAGCATAGAAAATGGAACCAAATTAAATATCAGCATTAAGAGATAGATAAATATTATATTAACTGTAATATTTTGTCAATGGCGTTTATAATTGTTTGCTTTGTTTTGTAAAATAAAAGCGGTTAACGTAACTTAAATACCAATCAAACTTCATCGAAATTCTTGCTTATTTCTATTATAGATAATTAATTGTCTATTGACTTAATTTGGACACCGTTTTGGGGTATAGATAAAATATTGCAAAAAAAAATACTGGTAGCAATTTTGTGGCTATTTAAATAACTCTTAAGCTTATCATTTGTATTATAAATTAACTAATGTAACAAAATCTTATATATAAATAAAAATGAATTATCGAATGTATGCTAGGGCATTAATCACTTCAGAAAGTCTGCAATTATTTAGTTAATTGTTTTCTGTAGTGTTAGTATTGTAACATGAGGATTGTAAGAAAGAAAATGTTTAAAAGATTGTACGGACAAGTGAAAGGCTTTAGTTGAAAAAATTCTAAGTAATATTATAACTGTGAAAGTGAGTTTGTTTCTTATGCTTTTATCTTTTGATATGAAACATTTATAGCTTCACGTAAAATCGATTGCTGGCGTGGCGACGCATACAGTGGCGACAAGAATTAAATTGTCATATAATTTGAAATAAATTTTAGAATTTGTAATTTTTGTATTTAATGAAAATAAATGTTTATTAGATAAACAGTCATCATTTTCGGTGAAAAAATTGTGATATTTTATTTTTACAGTAGGCCATATTTAATTCCTGTGATAATCTGTTCTTTTATGCATATTAATTGTACAAAATAATTTCGATGTTTCACATCTACCGGGCGTCTCACGACGGCTAATTTTATTAGACAAAAAAATGTACTGCTAAAAGCTTCGACTAAAAGCTAGTGTCAATATAAAAAGTGACTGAATTGGTGTGACAGGAAACAGTAGGGAAATCTTAAAATAGGGAATGTTTAGATTAATTTTTTTTTGTTATTAGGTACACCCGTGCAAAGCCGTGGCGAGTAGCTTGTATATAGTAAAACCTTTCTAGGAAATACATCTACGTTTTAAAAAAGAGTCGTGTGAATTTATTCAATGGTTCTCGAGCTATAATTACATTAAGCGGACAGATTCTGTTGTATAATATATAAGGATAACTGGATACAGTTAAAAAAATTTCATGTATTTGAAACACGTTTGTAGTTCATAGAATTTTGTTATATATAATTATACAGTTATGTAAGTATTTATATCATTTTTAGTTAATAATCATGTTCTATGTGTAAAACATTTTTTGTCTCTCTCTATGGACTATCCAAAGCCATAAATATTTAGGCTTCATACAATTGAATGTAGACCTTATGACGCACAGGTCAACAGACTGCTTAGCTTAAAAATGCTTAAAAAATACCAGATTTATTACAAAACTTTGGAAAATAACAAATGATGCATTGTAAAATCATAATTTTTATGTAAAATGTATTGTTAATTTTTTTTATTTGTACGAACTTTATTTTACTAAAACATGAAATTTACAATGTATGATGTGATGTAGTCTAATAAAAAAAAAAACATGATCTGCATTTTGAGATCTGGATCTTAAAAAATCAGCGGAAGGGTTTATAAAGAGGTAAAGTTAGTGAATTTAAATTTACGAAGTAATTTTCAGAATTTCTTATCCGATTATTTCAATAATAGGATGCTATAGGTGTGCTATAAGTTTTAATTGTTATTACATTTTGTTGAAGTTATACTTCTTTTGGCGCGTTATGGAAAAATTATGAAAGTAAATTTTTACGATGCGCGCGCACACTGTCACGAAAAACCGATACCCTGAAGTTAGCTATAGTCAACATTTTATTCAAAAAAGTATGTATGTATGTTTGTTTTTCTATTGTTAGTGTCGTTTCTTCTACGAACGTAGAATAAGGCGAAAGAAAAAAAATAAAAAGATTTTTATCTTGTCACGCCAAAGATGTATAATTTCTAACGCGTGTACATAAGTACACACTACTTTTTTATAATGAACATGGACGAAAACACGGGTGGTCACTAGTTTATTTTTCTAGACCGAGGTTGTGTAACTTATTAATGGCTTCATTGTTCTTAGTTCACATGCATCTTTCTTAAATTAAACCTTAAATATTCTATTGTTACTTGACCTTTATTTAGTTATAAAATTGAAAACCTAGTGTATTGGTCAATGACTTATATATTTAATTCAGTGTTTGTTAACCTTAATTAACATTTCCATTTAACTTACTAACTCTAAACAAAAATACTATATTGGTTTTTTTTTAATTGTCCAGATTATCTTGCGCTTATTTTTTTGTCAAACAACGCAATTATTCGGTGGAAAAAACTTACACGTGAATTTATACGAATAGTAGGTATAAGAATGATTTGCAAGAAACTACACATATTTTAATGTTAACATATGTATAACATATGTTGTTATGCGCTGAGTAACTTACGTACAAAATAGCGTTTTTTAATAGATTTAAATCGAACATCAAGAGATTTGTATTTATAATTGCGGATGTTTCACCTTTTCGTAAAGTCAACGACTTAAGACGAATACGAAAATAGTATGTAATGCAAACTAAAACTTATTGTGATAACTAGCTGATAGCCGCGACCTCGTCCGCGTTGTTTATCATCTTAATCTTAACAATATATTTTATGTACAAAGGCAAAATATATGACTTCACCGCTCTTTTTTTCGAATTGACTACGCTATTGGTCTGTCAGGCCTCTACAGTTTCACAGGACTACTATTTCACCGCTCGTCCCACTTATTCACGGCAAGAAAACACATCGTTTTGGACCCGTAGTGTTTATAAAAATTGTGTTTACTTAAAACTTTAATTTTTATATATATATAATTTTTATGTACGTGTGTGTCAGAACTCCCCCTAAACGGCTGCATCGGTTTTGATGAAATTTTCTGTGTGTATTTGAGCTCCTGAATGATTTAGATTCACAATTGAGCCCGATAGATGGCGGTGTGATTTGATTACATGATACTTTTTGTACTTCTGAACGGCTGCACCCATTGGCTAATAATTTTTTTTTTTTTTTTTGTAATTGTTAAAAATCTCCATATAAAAAGTGACTGAGTGAGCGAGACAGAAAATAGTAGGGGGAACTTAAAAATAATATTAATATTGAGACTGCCGTTTAGTTGTTCAGTTTCCATTTTATTTCATAACATGGTCGTATTGTAAAGGGAATAATAGTTGATCTTATTTTCTTCGTTACTACGTCTGTGTGAAGCCGGGCCCTTAACTAGTTTAAAAGAAATATGTTCTGTACTTCTTTCCAAAGATCGTACCTACAAGTAATCGGATGAGAGTAGCGTATCCATTTCCCTTCACTTCTCTTTCTACTTTATATATCTATCCCTTTCGCACTTGCTACTGTTCACCAAGGGGCGACGTCACGGCCGCGGTGGTAGGCCGCGGCAGATTTGTTCGTCATTGTGTGAAAATATACACCAGGCATAGTAAAAAGCAAGCTTCTAATAGGGTATATATTTTAATGTGCGTTTTATTTCAGATAAGACGCGTCTATTAAACTGGTTTACCGTTATTATAAGTTATCGAGAAAATAATTTTCATATGTACTATTGTATGTATAAATGATCACGCGTCCTGTAATGTTGATATGTTTACAACACAAACTGACAATGGGTCTTTATTGCTTAAATTTGTTTGTGTCGACGTTCGAGAAAATGTGACATCAATTGTTACGTTGCCCCTTCCTTGTTGAGCTCATTAAGATACCATTTAAATAGAATGAAATCACATGAACCAGAGACAACTTGATACGGGACGACACAAACAATTAAATACCTTATAACCTTGCATATTTGTATATCATATACCTATTACTTTTTTATATCCTCATTTCAGTAGGTTATTTAATACATAAAACGCTAAATATTTTATTAAATAGTTCAGTATACAACTGTTATACAATACTAGCTGCCCGTTCCGGCTCCGCAGAGTTAAGAAAATGAGACCAAATCTTCCCATACAGTACGACCATTTCATTCACTGACTTATTTTTACGTGGAGATTATTTAACCCAAATTTTTTCATTTTTCCATATGATATTTCAAACATTTTCTTTTATTTATACTTGGGCCTGACAATTAAAAATAGAAAAAATAAAATAAAAAAGAATTAGCCAAATAGATGCAAAGGTTCTTATATGGGCTTATCTATATTTTCGGCAACTCATTTTTGTTTATATAGATTATATATATATATATATAAAGTTTTTTTTTGTTTAGGCACTAAAGCAATCATTATTTCATGTTTATTTAACATTAAAACAATTCAAACTTATTTCTCCTTTCTGAGATTTTATACGCTTAGTACGTAGGAAATTATATACGAGAATATATAAAAGAAATCCTTACAGTGTCCGGATTGCCACGGAGACGAGCCATGGCTGCCATCGCGTCGTGGAACCGACCTCTACGAGCTAACCAAGTGGGGCTCTCCGGTGAAAAACAGAGAGCGATGAAAGACAGTGCTGGTAGAATTATAGAGAGATAGGCCACCGAACGCCAAGGTAAAGCGCCTCCCAGCGCGTATACGTAGAGGACTCCAAGGGAATAGGCTACGAATGGTGTACCTATAAGTAGTCCTCTTAGTCTAGGTTCTGATATTTCTCCTAAATATACCTGCAATAAAAATATATTCTCTTAATCAATATATCAATATTGGGAAAATCATTATAATTTGCTCTGACACTTCTATGTTACCTCTCCAAGTCTCTGCAGGGAACAGAATAAAAAGGACTGTCTAGAAATTGTGTCTAAATATTGATAAAGTCAATACTTAAAGTTAATTAGTTAGTCAGTAGATAACCGCGTCAACTGACGTAGATTTGAATCCTTGCGAGTGAGCCGGAACTTTCGGTGGAGGCAAACGTTGTGATGAAACTATAGCATGATGTTAGACCTCTTTTTATCATCCTCAAGCTGAAAACTTACCACCAAGCACCTATATATGTGTTTCGGCTACTGCATTTGAGAGCCAGTTCCTCTAGATTTTAGAGTGTTTAATATTTTGGATGACATCGCCATTTAACAGAAGGTGAAATTGTAGTCAAACGCTAAAAAGTATAACCTTAAAAGAAAATTAAAAATATTTATTTTGGGTACTTTTGACAAAGATAATCTACTATCACGAAAGTAAACATTTAGCTATGTTCCACTTAAATGACAATATTAATAAAGGAGTAAAATTTTTCAGGAATTTTTATTGTGAGTTTTTTATTAAGACAAAGTAGGTAGATATAATAGTATAATATAATAAAGAATAACATAGATCGTACAAATTTGGTGGAATATATAGGGCTGAGCGTTACCTTAATACACGCTCGAAAGCTACGGCTATTTAATGAGCCTAAAAGTAATACTAACTGTCGCTCTAATTCAGTAATGATAAAATGAGCTCACTTATACAATGAAAATACATCAGATATTTTGCATGAGTGTAATGGACCATTTAAAACGACGGTTACAAAAAGTATTATTAACCATACTTCAAAGGCAGTTTGTTGAACAATACACTAATTTATTCTCACATTCATATAAATACACAGACATAAACACACATGCAGACACAGTTATATTATCATTTGTTTTTGTTGCGATATATTTATGTATGCTACGACATATTTTATATAATTCTGTATAATTTTAATTGGTAGTTGTTTTTATTTTAAATATTTATTTAATTTTTTTTACTTACATGACGTCATGTAATATATTTATTGATTAGACAATTGATATTTTACTTTATATACAACAGTTTGGGTTAACTATATAATTAAAAAATAAAATAAAAGTATATATATATAAATTATGGTTGACAAAACTAACATTACTATTGAACTTTTTTTTAAAGAAGGCACAGTTGTAGATTTCTTTGAAATAAAAGATATATAATGATATATATCATATAGTATATAGGTAGAGACGAAACGGTTAAGCATATCTTATTAATAGAAATAAATGGGAAAAGCTCGATTTTCTTCCTAATATTGGAAACTTCGTTGAATTTCAACCGTTAGACGAATTTTAGTCAGTGTTAATTCCGCGCTTACTTGTGAAGGTGCGGCCATGATGCCAACAGCGAACCCGCAAACTATCCTACCGAGCAGGAGTAGAGCGTGGTGTGTCGATGTACCGATGATTATCCAACCAAGAACGAGTGGTATGGTACAGGCTTGAAGTGTCCGTCGACGTCCTATCGCTTCCATAATGGGCCCCGAGAGCATGGAGCCCAGTGGAGTGGCCGCAGAGTGGATACTTGCTAAAGAAACAAAAAAAAAATGTATTTTTATTAAATATATAGTAATACCGTACTTAAATATAGATATTGCTTGATAATTACTTGATAAAATACATCAAAATCTATCAGACGCAACGGCTTATTATATATTGTTACACATTATAAAATGTTATTATAGATCTGCTGTTGTGCCCGCATCACAAATAAACTGACGCATACATTTTAATCAAGTTTTAGTTTGACTTCGCTGACACGTGATCCTCGTCTAAAAAGAATAATTACGATAGTTCTGTTTAATATAAAGTTATTATAGTTTTAGAAACTTTGATTTTTAAAAGCATTACGTGTCCTGCGATTTATTTTTCCTTGCTGTGAACAAATGGGACAAACGGTGTGTTTTTTCTACTGTACATATAAAACATATCGTTAACATAGGAAACGATGCAGACGAATTCACGGGTATCAGCTAGTCTGTCTATATTTACATTACCTACTCAAGCAAGAGATTTACATTTGTGGCAGTTACATTATTGTAACACCTTTTTAACCGGTTACTTATCACCGTTAAGTTCTAATCCAGGCAAACACAGTCAGTCAGATTCAGTATTTTATAAATAACATACTAATATCTGCCCTTGATTCCACTCACGTTAATGTAGATTAAAATTTGACTTATTCCTCGGGAATAGTACCTTTTTCTGGATGAATGTGCTTTTCTATAACCCTATAACCTAATATTGTTAAGTAGGTAATTATATTAAAAGTTTGCTGCGATTTTAATGAACTAACAAGATGGCGGCCGTCTTCTTAGAACTTACCCGGCCGTTTTTGTGGCAAATCAAAATCCAAACTCCGTGGCATTATTTCTCATCCATTTCACTTGTGCACAATAACTAAACAATATTACGTAAAAAGCCACCAATATTACAAAATATAGAGCCAAATAACACAAGATTATGAATTAAATATAAAATCCACTACATGACATTCCAAGGTCCCGCCAAAAACTCTTTGATAATATGTATGCGAAATTTTATAATAATCGACTGAGTTATTAATTCGTGAAAGCAAAACAAAAAAATAAATAAAAAATGATATTAGTTACGATTAGTATTTTCCATCAATCTTTCACATAATATTATCTATAATTGTGATCAAAGAATACTATAGAACGTATATAAATTACAGTTAGCTAGGTTAATACATATAAATATAATGTGCCTTATTTGTCCAAGTTAATCCCCGACACGGCTGGACCGATTTAGACGATATTTACATTGTAAGATAGAGGCCTTTTGTGAAAAATATATAGGATAAAAATCACTACGCTTTTCCATAGGGGCTCAGCAGCACCAATAATAAAATTCAACAGAGGTAAATTAAAATCGGTAAAAGAACCGTAAGTTTCGCGTTAGTAATGATAAAAGTTACATTAAAAAAATACAAAAACGATTATAATTAAACCAGATAAAACAACTATTTCGCTTGAAACAACAAAATCAATTGCTAGAACGAAGCTGTGGGTATTACCAGCTGGTTCTAAGTAAACCAGACTAAATGCAGCTTTCATTAGTATTTTGTGGAGTTGAATTTATAACTTTCGTAGTTCTCTAGCCAAGCGGTTCTCAACCATTTTTGCTCGGTGACAGACTTACGTACTCTTTACAAATTCGTAGCACCCTCACATAATAATTACACGCGAAAATTGTTTTATAGTACAAAGTGAACACATCAATGTGTTGCAACACGGTGGTTGAGAACCACTGCTCTAGACAACGTGAAAAATCGTCATCGATAAAATGTATTTAAAAAAAAATATTACATGCACATATATACGCGTACTGATTTCTCTATTTATTCTGAATTGATATACAGTAACTCCACTTAAGGCATCTGATGTATGAACGTATAAGTCAAGGTTAATTCATTATACATTCAAATACAGTTTTGCAAGTCACGTCCGTGCACATTTTAGAAATGTGTCTAGTTCAGAAATTTATAGGAAAATGAGATCAAAACTTTACTTTACAGTAGGACCGTGTAATGAATTAAGATGACAACTAAACTTTTAAGCGTCAATCTGTCAATTCTGTCAATATTATTTAAGATCTCCCATAGTGTCTTTGAAGCGATGATGGCTCAGTTGGTCGTGTGTTCGGACACAGCATCGAAGTACGTAGGTTCGAATCCTAGCAACTGAGTCGGAGCTTTCGGTGAAGGAGAACATCGTGATGAACCCATAGCATGGTGGCTTTTTCTAAGTCTAGCTACCACCATCAAGTGGAAAATCTGTCGCCAAGCACCTGTTGGTATGTTCCGGCAGCTGCACTTGAGAGCCAGTCTTCCTCTAGGTTTAGCGTGACTACCATCTCGGACCACATCGTCATTTAACATTATATGAGAATGTGGCCAAAGACTATACAGTATTAAAAAAATCTCACTCACCTTTTATACGGTTTTTTTTTTAAACTAAAATTGTTCACTTTTATATTATATAATATTTAAACATTCTCATTCATGTAAATTTTGTTCTAACAATTATAAACACAACAAAGAAAAAAATAACCAAATAAGTGCAGCCGAAGTGTTGCGTTTACATACATTGGGCAAATTATTATTATTATTTTTTTTTATGTTATAGGGGGCAACCGAACAGGTGGGTCACCTGATGGTAAGTGATCACCGCCGTCCATAGACACTAGCAACACCAGGGGAGTCGCAAGTGCGTTGCCGGCCTTTTAAATATGTGGGCCTCCGGCGCCCTCACTGACCGAACGAAACGCAACAGTGCAACCACTGTTACTTCATGTCGGTTTTCTGTGAGAGGGTGGTACTACCCCGGGCGAGCCGACCCATTCATGCTGAAACCAGTAATAGCTTCAGCGTAGCTCTACCACTACCAACTTACTTACTTTTATATCTATGGATAAAGAAGGCTTGTTTTGACTAAATTATCTATGATAATTGTTTTTTATTTCAATGACTTGTATTATTTTGCTTACTGTATTTCACTGTAAAATATATTTTGTTTTTTTATGTATTCTTGTATTGAACGGTTCGGCGGATTTAATAAATGTATTAAAAACGTTCTTTTTTAACACCGTGGGGTTTTTAGTTAGTAAAAAAACTCACGTAACTCTGCCTCGAATTGCCCGGCTTGGAAAGGTACTAAAGGTCCCCATTTAAATTGTATAAGCTAGACTGAATATTCCAGTCCGTATAAATAGTTTTAATTGTTCAAGTAAAACAGATTATGCGCGACGAAGTCCAGATAAAATAACGTACAAAGTATACTGAACACTGAATTTCAATATTTAATTAATTAATTGCATTTTCATTCGCATAGATACTTAAAATTAATTTTATTGATATAAAAAGTGGCCACTATTCACATCATACCTGTTCTAATTTTGAAAATTAAAATATTACAAGCGCATGTTATATTCATTGTGGCAATTAGCTGTCTGTTGACAATGTAAAAAATACAACAACAAAAACTGAAATAAATGTAATATTTTGTTTGAACATCATTGAAAATTAAATGAAGTTCTCGCTGCGATATATTTTAATTCGGATAGCTGTAAGATTAGTAGTTATTTACTTGCTTATCAGCACGGGTATAGGTATATATTCTTGGTTACACTGAGATTATTTTTTAATTTTCATTAATTTAACATCGGTCGTTTGAGGGAAATAAAACTTTATAGCGTTTCTTTATTGGTATACATAAAAACCCGTTTCTTACATTACTACTTGTTCACGCGCTGTCAAATGTGTAAAATAATACTTTGATTGTTAATTGCATTTTCAACTTTTAAATAATATTGATGATAAGTCTTAATGTTATTATGATATGTCTATATATATATGTAACGAAACTACAGTTACGGATACGGATTTTTTCGAAGAAGGTTCTAGGCTACTTATTTTGAATTCTATTGGCTCTTTGTGATTTTTTAATGCCCACCGAAGCGAGCGGGAACGAGCTTGTGGTAGATATAAATACGCCCATTATCTGTTGCAGTGAAAAAATAAAGATGAAATGTCAAAATTCATATTGCTGTTTTCTGATAAGTAACTACAACGCACTCTAACAATTAGGTAAAACCGTGACATCAAGCAATATATGCTGCATCATGATTAAATATGTCAATAATTTAGCTAACCAATTATTATCGGTGTACTTAGATATAAACATTTTCGGACATATTTCTCAAGTATCTGTATATAACAGGACGATAATTTTTTTATGTTTGTTACGTCATAATTTCGTCATTGATAAAGCGAATTAGATTTTTATTATTTGAAAGGAGATATTTTCAAGGAGGTCCTATTTTAATGCCATTAGCATTGGACCGTGGATTTTTGAGATAAGGGTAGATTTATGAGAATTCAAAACTAGGCAGGTACCTAACTATGGCCAAAAAAGCTCTGGTGCATATTTTAAAATTTAAAGTAGATTTTTTTAAATTTGGTTTCATTTTGTGTTAAAGAAATATATTTATTAACTTAAAATGTCAGATGTCAATGATATCTAACTACCTACTTAAATAATAAATTGACTAAAATTTATGTGGGTATCTAGTCGGTGGAAATTGCAAAAATGTCTGCTTTTAAAATAAAACACTAATTATTCTACATGTTCTTAATTTGCAATACCTGTAATAATTGTAAATACAGACCATTAACATTTCCGATTAGACTAGTTCTCCTCGAATAAAGTATAAAGGTCATTCCTAAGCTCAATCTGGTGAAACTGTAATGGCCTTGCCAGGCTAACAAAGTAAGTCAGTTCGAAAAAAAAAATCTGTTCGTAAAATAGTAGCGTAGGAACATAATTTCATTTCTTCTATTGCTAGGTACTACAATTAATAAGTGTGTGTTAGATATGCATTTGGTTATTTAGATTTTTTAATATCTAATTAATAGTACGAAAATAAATTATTAATTTATTTAACTCTGGAGATTAAGGAGGACTAGGTGATACTCGTGACTTCGACTGCGGTGTCCTCCGTATGCGCACCACATCGCAGGCCCCAATTTACCACGCCAAGAAAATACACGTTTCTGAACGAGTAGCACATAGTTTCTTACAAGTAATAACTATTACAAAGCTAATACTGTACTTGAGAGCCATTTTCCTTCTAGATTTATCGTGACTACAATCTTAAACCACATCATTTAATATCAGATGAGATTGTGGTCAAACGCTAACCTATAAAGTACAAAAAAAAGTATTACATGTATTTATGTGCTAAACACATTTGGTCGAAATCTCTACAGTAATTTAGATTTTACTTCTTAGACACTTGGTAAAGACCAAAAAAATATCTTCCTTTTTTATAAAGTTATACAATTTATAAAAAACTACGATTTTTATAAGCGCTATACGCGTTCAACGATGTGTGAAGTGGGGCAAGCAGTGTACTTCGCATGCGCAGAAGACGGGAAATAAACGGATAACATTATTTTCAAAGAAATGTTTTTTCCTATGAACATAAAATATATTTTTAAAATAATAAATAACGCAGACGAAGTCGCGATTTTCAGCTTGTAATGGATAAACACCAAATTTCCGAAAATTAAAGTTCACCTACGTAAATATTCTGATTTCGGTTGTAAAAACCCGATAGAGATAAAGTGGAACATAGATAACACAGGATGTCGAATATCTACAGTAAATAACTGATTATTTTGCGCAATTACCAGTATTTACTTACACATACATATTTTATATTAGAAAATAATATATATGTTTATATTAATCGCTCAAAAAAGTCGTGTCGTGCCGTGTCACAAGTTGTGGTGCTCTAGTGGGTGGACTGGTGGAATATCGATCCGATGTCCGCAAGCTAGAACCCCGACATGTACCAAGGAATTCGCGTATTTTTATTGATTTAACTAGGTAACAATATCGGCCGACGGTGAAGGAAAACTTCGTGAGGAAACCTGAGCCTGAGAAATGTTCATGTAGTACCACCATATGTGGGAAAAATATAGAACTGTGGATTTCTCAGTGTGAATACGCCAATAAGTCATGGGCTGTCGTGGTGATTATCCCCATACCTTCCTTCTGCAATTGGCTTATGGTCCTTCAGGGTCTCTTACAGGCTGATGATGATGATGACGATTTAAAAAAATGTCTTAGTAACAACTCGTATTTAATTGTGGACTATATTTTGCCTATTTACACTATTATTATTTTTTCTCACAATAAGTAGGAAACTTGGATCATTAACCAAATTATCTGTATATCTTAGTTGATATAATACCAAAAATATATAGAAGACGGTCAACTGAATTCATGATAATGTCATGCGCATCCATAACATTACAGTAGCCAATATATGATATAATAAATTGTTATTTACTAGTTTACTGGTTCTTGACACGTTTAATGCAAATCACAGTCAAAATGGCGTTCAATATACATAACCTATCATGAAATGTTCCGCAGCTTGTTCTCGTTCTTAACTCTTTATGTTAAATCAGGGTATTGAACCATCTTAACATTCGATTTGGAGTGTGATAACAAATACATTATCTTACAATAAAATCACTTTTTTGTAGGTGGTAGAGCTACGCTGAAACTATTACTGGTTTCAGAATGAATGGGTCGGCTCGCCCGACGCGCGGGGTAGTACCACCCTCTCACAGAAAACCGACGTGAAGTAACAGTGCTTGCACTGTTGCGTTTCGTTCGGTCAGTGAGAGCGCCGGAGGCCCACATATATTAAAAGGCCGGCAACGCACTTGCGACTCTCCTGGTGTTGCTAGTGTCTATGGACGGCGGTGATCACTTACCATCAGGTGACCCACCAGTTCGTTTGCCCCCTATAATATAAAAAAAAAAAAAATGAAAATCCTTCGAAACCACTAAAATCCAAGTTTTAATCAATCTTTGACAATAGATATGATCTTTGATAAATGATAATCAGCTAGATATCACTTTGAGTTTCTTCTTGGCTCTTTTCAATCATTTAGTTGTTTTCTGTTGGTTAACCTCGGTAATCGGACGAGAACCGGTGTTTTCAACACTCTGCCCGACTGTGTTTACCTTAATCACTTTTCGTAACACAAAAAGGTTGCCGATCAGAATTTCAAAGCCCTCCCATAAGAAGCTTCACTTCAATAATATGATGAAACTATATCTATCCAGCAGTCTTGTGATGCGCTCACTACCATAGAACTCTATAATTCTATTTATATAGACTTTATTTGTTCGAAGTTCAGGTTTGTCTTGTCGTCCTCTACAGCTAACAAGCCGTACAGATTTAAAACTTGTTCATTAGAAAGATGAATATTAAAACATTGGTTATTTACATTGCGTGTTGCAAAAATAATGGGCAATAAACTTTTTGTACTACACGCAATATAATAGCTATGTAGATAATTCGTAATGAGAATAGCGTGATCAAGACATTCAATTATTTCCTCTACCAATGAGCGGTGTTTAGTTACGGTACTTGGTACTCATCTATACAATTTGTCATAATCAAATTTTAGTAAACACATCCATAGACACGATTGAATTTAATACATGACAATGCGGAGGTTAATTATGGGCACGTGAATACATTTACCACTCTTCTTCCAAATAACTATATAGAATACATTTTGGACTGATTCTGCAATACAAATATTGTAATCCAGACATTATATACAACTAACTTTTGCTCGCGTTGACGTAGTCTTGATCTATCCCTAGGGAACAATACTTTTTTCTGAATGTGACGTACCCATTTTCTAGTCTTTTTCTGAAATCCTGTGAGACATGCAAATTTCATGATTTTTAATACAAGCTTCGATAAATCTTAACTCGATGACCTTAATGTAATCTATCCAAGAATATTGCAAAGTTTTAGCAAATAAAGGTTATCATTAAACACTAGCAAAAAATATGTTAATTTTGCAAATAGTAGAAAAAAAAAGTTGGCATGAAAACGATGTTTTTGTATAGTGTCTAAAAACATAGCGAGAGTTTGGCGTGTCAATATGAACATCTATTTTCGGATATGAGATTTTAGTTTCATCTAGCTCCACGTAACTAGGGATTGCAATGGAAGAAAACTTATAAAACGCAAAAGTAAATGATAGTTTTTAACTATAACAAATCGGGATATAATATTAATCATAATAATATACTATACAAATAAGTATAATATAAACGTGAAAGTGGGTTGGTTGGTTTGTTACGCTCTTACGTTTTTAACCCCTAGACTGTTCAAAACCATAAAGGTTTACGTTCCATACAAACAAATTTAGACCTTAATTCTCAAGTCAATAGATTGTTGGCAGCGTAAGCTTAAAATATATCTGATTCTATTACAAAACTTTCAAAAATAACAAATTATGCATTGTAAAAATGATTTTTTCATGTAAAATGTATTATTATTATTTCATTTTTACGAACTTTTTTACAAAGCCACGAAATTTACAGTGTACGATGTCATGAAATTAAACAATGTCATGAGTATAAAAAAGGACATAGGGAACCTTAAAAATTTAGACACGTATACAGTTTTCGCCAATATTTTTGACCGTTCTGAATATAGCCGTAAGTTCGGGCTTGCGCATAGTATAGTCAAGAGTTTAATACAAAACAAAGATAAAATATTATTATACGAGTTTCAAATTGGTATTTATTTGTCCTTTAGTTGTCTCGATGTTATAAATGTATTATATATTATAGTATTTATACCTGAATTTGTGTTCTGTGCATTTATATTCCGAGCAGCCAAAATGTTTGGCGACGACTGTACTATTCAACCTATCTTTTCGAGCTTACAGCTTACAGAGAGACAAAGTTAGTTTCTCTTCTTCTTCTTTATTTTTTTTGGCTCCGTCACGGTTTGTGCACTAGCCAGCGTCAAGTAACAAAATTTTGTGTTTTGTGATAATTATAATGTTCTAACAAGATAGTGGTTTCCTTGTTAGAACTTTCCATGGAGCTTTGGTGGCATCTCAGAATGCATGCTCCGTGGTATTATTTCCCATCCACTTCACTTGTGCATAATAATCGAACTATATTACGTAAAACACCACCAATATTACAAAATATAGAGTCTAATAACACAAGATTATGAATAAAATATATAAACCACTACATGACAGACTAAGATCCCGCCAAAAACTCAGTTAGTTTCTCTCTCTACGATAAATAGAATTGCTTCTAGCTTTTTCTTTCTAACAAAAAAGCAAAGGTATCTATATCACGCAGCCAAGTCGACGTTATTTTCTATCATGCTATTTGCAAATACTATTTTGACTACTATTACCATAAGCAATACATATATATGTATATAGTTGACACAAAATTTAATTGTCTAACTAGTCACCGTCCAGTCATCGAAATTAGCTTTAATTTTTGTAAATTTCAATATCATTAAAGTTTTTTGGCCAAAAAGTGTGCAAATACTGTAGACTGTAGGTACGTAAGGGCCGTGAAGTATGACGTATAAGGACTTATAAATAAAGATTTCCACTCATGAAAAAAAAGTATTCTATTGACTAACAGAGAACAAATAGGTACTTAACTGTTTTATTTCCGCCTATTTATATATAGATTTATGAACTGCGAACGTCACGTTTCCGTACTGAGTTCTCGTTCTGTTTCAACATATTGCGCCCTTTCCAAGGGGCGGGAAAACTAAGTTTGTCAGCGTATTTTATGAATGACATCATGGCGAAATATTCAACACATTCTATATATTAGTATTGATCCAAGTCGAGTACGACGACCGAGTATTATACCGTCGCTGTGTCCTTGGCGAAGTTGATCCGTTGACACAGATATTCTCAATGTGTACGGAACCCTATATACTTTATTTTGTATTAATTTAATATCTGTTGCATACACATTTACATACGATTACTGTTTAATTTTCATGTTTAAATTCATTTCGGATTATTTTTACAAGCATAATAACATAGGTAGAAATAAACTGGTTATGACCTTGTAAAATAATTGTACAGGATTAAAGAAACATACTAAATTTAAATAAACGAATAATAATCTTCTTGTTATAATGATATCATAATAATTATACATAATATAAAAGAAATAAGCTAAAATGTTAAGTAACTGATGGACGTAACCAGCTTCGTTCCCATGCACTGTACACAATCAGTTTTGATTCTATACCTCAGATAATATATTTCATACTACAAATATTATATAATTTATAAAAGTTTACAAAAATAAAAGCGATAAATTATTAATGATGTGTAAAAAAAAATAATTAATGTAAAATAAATGATATAAATATATGCATTTATTTAATTTTTGTAACTTATATTATTACATTTATAATATGAACAATAACATAAAAGTTTTGAATTAAAAAAATGTCCTGCTATTCCCTTGACCGCTCCCAACTAGAACCGCCACTGCCTATCAAAGTTACAAGATAAAAAAACGAATGAAAAAATCCATAATATTTTCAATACAATATATGCATTTTGAGAATGCTGAATGCTGATGATAGATAGTATTTATAAGCGTTATAACCAAATTTATTTCAAAAACATTTCTCACGTTCCTGTTACGATGCTTGCCTTTACCATCAGTCGGTAGTGTAACCAATTTAAATTGCTGAATGTACACAAACCATCTGATTTTTATTAATGACTTATATATAGGCATAAATAAATACAACGCGGATAACATTAATGAGAAATTTCCACAGAAAAACGATAAAGTAAAAGTGTAGGTTTTTCAATTTTTTGCAGATACTAGTCTTTATGGCTTATCTTTATGGCTGTTTATGCCTTGTAGTCAGTGCCGCTCCGGACACCACGAATGTTAATAGTCGTAATGGTATATAGTCGACCTTGTTTATTTTCAATAAATTTACACAGATCTTTGGCTTAATACACTTCTGAATCTGACTCGTGAAATGCGGGCTATTGACCTCGAAACCGTCGATTTTTTTTTAATCTAATAAGGACGCTACAAAAATATGTCGCCCGGAGCGCTGGGATAGCAAGAGCTGACGTTACACATATTAAATAGCTTTCTAACTACATTCTGCTCATTGTTAGGGTTGCCAGACTCTACTAAGCTATCATTGGGACACAAAGTAATAAATACGAATATTCATTTACTAATCAATCAATTCGTAAGTAGTACCAGACGTTGATACTCTCTTAAATAACTTTGCGACAGTTATATTGAAGTTCATCAGACACTCTAATATTTAGTCACAATCTTCACTGGCTTTATAATAATTAAATTATTTTATCCACAGTGGTGTTGGAACCCACTGGCCCAAGCAAATGTTATAATAATTTGAGCGTTCCAAATTGGCATGATGACTGATTTTCAATTACTGTCCTATAATACTCTAGAATATATACTATTTCCAAAAAACATAATATTTTTGGAAAAAACAAAGTTTTTTTACAAAATAAGCGCAAATGTAATTTTAAATTTAAAATGCGTGCCAAAATGCTTACCCGTGTCATGGCGTCTGCTTATGACGTCATGATAATGACAATATAAACAGCGAGCACGTAACAAGTGAACTAAAGAGTACTTTATGTCATAGATTAGAACTTAACGTGAACAAAGCAACTAATTAGTTATTTTGTGTTATAAATATGAATGATAAAGTGTATAATACATATAATAAAAATATCAACAGCCCTAGTACAAAATGACGTTTGCTGAAGCGTGACGTAATTCACTCTAATTGGTGTTCAACATAAGATGGATGATTGCTGTATTTTATAGTTTTATTTTATTAAATAAATTATCAATCTCAACCTGAATATAAAAATAAATACATTTTTCGTAACCTATTCATACGGTTCTATGGGATAAACAGATTATTTTTGTAATTCATGATTACTGTCATCATGCCAATTCTCGTCGGGTTTTTTTGTTTCACTTAAAAGATAATTTCTAGTTCTTGTAGAGTATTTGACTTGTCACTTTTTCGAGTATACTCTGACTTCTAAAAATGTTTTCAGACACACGCAAAACGCAAAAACGTTGTTCCCGCCACTTCTTTCCTCCGCGAGATTTGGTGTAAATATACGAAACTATCTTTTGCCCGCAGCTTCGTTTGCGTTAGAGTTCCCTCAGGAACAGTACATTTCTAGTAGAAGAAAAATATAGGGTACCCTATATTTTTTACTATATCCCTGACAACGTGTATGCATAATTTCATGACCATCGGTTGAGTAGTCAAGGCGTGAAAACGTTACAAACAAACAAAAAACCACTTCTATTTCGCATTTATAATATTAGTTACCGTCACCACACGGAAAAACGGGACGTAACACAAAACACAAAATGGGACGTTTCGCGTCGGGATACTCCCAATATATCGGGACGAATGGCAACCTTAGTCATGGCTTACCTATGGGAATAGACTGCAACCGTGGTTCGAAATATAAATACGATTTCTCTAGAGATATATACCCACATATATATATATATATATATACATATATATAAACTAACTAATATCCGTGCGCTTCGTCATGCACAAAATAAACATTTAATAAAAAAAAATGAACATTACATCCTGTGTGAAATTACAGAGCTGTACTAAATCTAACATATAAACTTTATGGAAGTGTAATCTCCGGTATTATGACAATTTTTTTTTATATAATGTATTAAGATAATTCTTTGGAATGTAATCTTATAATTAATTGCATGAAAATAAACTATATACAATTGTACACATGAGTATGTCATAACAATTGAAGGTTAAATTAAAACCGGTTTGTATATTGCACAGCCAAACAAAGAGACTTAGGTATTCTAAACTATCCATATAATATTTTAACATCTTCGTCAATAAAGGTACTTTTATTAATATACTGTAGGAAGATTTAAAAGAAATTGTATTCGAATAATAAATTTAAATTAGCTGTACACGAATCGAATCGAATGGTGGTATTCAATTCGAATTTAGAATTAGAATTTATTCGAACGATTAGAATAATTCAAATATAAAAGTAATTCGGCGTACGTATTCAAGACTCTAATTGATTCAAATTAATTTGAAAGTGATCAATTATTATTTTGAAAAATTAATAACTAGAAGAATATTCGAACTATACAAACAATTTTTAATTATTTGCAAAAAGCTCAAATTGTTGAAATAGTACAAATTGTTCGAAAATTATTCGAATAGTTCAAATTCTTTGACACTCATAATTTTTCTATTCGATTTGTTTCCGAATAATTCTTTGATATGAATATTTGCACACAAGATCTACAATTTATTTATTATTCATCTGGTTGTGATGTCAGTACCTTTTTAATAACGTAATGAATGTGCGAAGCCATAAAAGCACATAATGTTGTGTACATTAATATCGTTTGATTATTCTTTTCTCCTAATAATATCGTTGGGCTGACAAGGTCTTGTTTATACAGTTACGTAAACTTTGCAGGATACGACGGGGTGATTATGGTATTAGTACCACTTTCATAAGTGATATTATTATATAAAATGTATGTAATATAAATATTCAATATAATTTATAAGCTTTATAAATAAAATTTGTAGGGATGATTTTAGATGTATGGATGATTTTAGGTTTAAAATTAAATTTGGACAAAACAGAGTAACGATGGAATCAATTAAAGACAATTTATAGTCACGACATCGTAACGTCACAACATACTTTGTCTGCGTTGTTTCTTTTTATAAAGGTATATTTTGCGTATATAGGAAAAGACATAAAATTGCACACTTTTATGAATTGTATTAAATTATTATCACTGAATTACATATAGAGTGGAAGTAAGATAGATGCGTCACAAGCCGAACTCTTAGGCCGATCGCGCCTCTATCGCTTGTCCAGCGCTTTCGTGCACGCTCGGCTCAAGCGGAACGTGACAATGAGTCATGTTGTTTCGTGCGTTCAGCCGGCGTTCTTCGATTTATAAGACGTTATCACGTCAAAAAATTATACTTTGCTTACAAAATTTCTTTGTAAACAATGTTATCCGTTTACATTCGCTTCTATTATGCATGTACACCACAGCGCTTGCCCTACTTCTCCACGACAAGAAAATACACATAGCTGAAGTGCCTTTAAAAATGGTAATTTTTCTTACTTTAAAAATTTTGTATGAAGTAAAGATAAAGGAAAAAAATTGGTCGAGTTTTATTGAGCAGTTTTTGCGTAATACACGCACAATGACAGACTTCTATTATTTTATTTATATGTGAGTGTGTTTTATTATCGCATCTTCACTTGTAGTGTAAAATAATTTGACATACCTATCCAAGAGCCCATTTCATCGTCTATTCTCATGGAACTATTTTCATCGCGTAATTGAGGTAGAGCTACGGCAGAAAAGCCGATCGGATGTCCAGCACCCGCAGCCAATATTAGCACAGCGCATGTTATAAGACACTGAAACAAAAATGTCAAATTTACCTCACCATTCATATACTCAAAATACACTTATTAATATAAATAAGAAGGTATTTAGATATATTACTAGATGTATCATGTCGTTTTAATATATAGTAATACTAGTTGATAATATAATAAGGTTGTCACTAAGTTACCTAGAGTAATTTTCAGTAAAGAAACAATACATGTGGAGCTAATTTTGGTATAAGGATAAGTACCCTATATGCAAGTCTTTTGATTAGACAATCCGGTTTAAACTCAATGTTTATGCATAATAAAATACATAAAATTGTAATATTTCAATGTAATTAATGGCTAATTGCTGCTGTAGTCATTTTTCGTTACCATTAAGTTTTGCAAATAATGCCGTCAACATGTCCGGAAATTATTAGATATTAAAAACCTACCGATGTTTAGGTTAACGTTAAAAATTATCTTATCGGAACCGGAATTCGAATAGCGTGAATTTCTAAATGTATTGAATATTGGTTTATTGTATTCATTCGCAATAACAGCCTTGAATAATAAGTACCCATGTGTTCCGTCGAATATTAGAATTCACAAAATGATAGCAATAAATAGTAACATACAGGTTATGATTAGAAAATAACATAAATATACTTGATAATTAACAAATGGAAGGGAAATAATATCGTTCGCAAACAATTAATTATACGGTTTTAATGGTACTTGCTTAAAAATCATAGTAACAAAATACGTGTTACATAAGGAATGTCGTCAGGAGCTCATCTGACCCACTAGACTATTTTCAATTTAATGGCAGTTTTGTCAACCTATCGATCAGATAATTAACAGTTACAAAATTAACATATAAAATTGATTCGTTTAAACTCTGGCAGATGTTTCAGACGAAATTATAAATAGTGCTAAATAGAAATATATCATCTATACTAAATAATATGCAGTTATATCTGTTTCTTTTTATATATCTTTATGTATGTATATTCTATAGACCATGACGCTGACGCCGTATATTTAGTAGCGCGGTCCGACTGCCCGCTAAGGAGTTACTCGTTTACGTCACTCCGTCTCGCCCAAAGGTCTCGTCTGGACCATAATTAGGTCGAATCAATAAACCTTCTATTTTTACCAAAGTGCATTATTTATCACCACATACCCGTAGCTAAAAGACCATTGACCATTAAAAAATAAATCACTAAGTTTAAAAAAGACAATTTGTTCGTTAGCTCAAAACTGATTTTATGAAATTTTGTGCGCGGGAATTGTTTTCTTAGAACTGACTACACTGTTAGCTATAAGGCCGTTACAGTTTCACCGGACTACTAAGGGGAGCGCTTAAGGCACTCACCCGATAGGTGCTCGGGAAATGTCAAGCTTACTAGTATTTAATTTTCAACATATTTTTATGAAATATTGTACACTGAAATGTATATGTCTTAAAATATTATGAATCATTTAAAAACTATAAAATATCAGTAAAAATAAATTAAAGGGGTGAAATTAATGAGTGACATTAATATATCAAACTTTATTGAAATATATTTACTGCTAAAAATATATTCTTTTTATAATTCAATTTAAAATATGTCAACATAAGTAATGGGCTCGTAGAAAGGAGATTTATATTTTGCGTATAGATTTTTCCTTAACTTATTTTTTATATTATTTTCTTATTATGGCTTTAAGCTCCGAAATTAATACACAAAAAATTACACAGAAATATATAACTGTAGTATAAATAAGATACGCCCACTTATTATAAGGATAAAAAATATTATTTTGGTAAAAAATTAGAAGACAAACTACAAATGTGTTATTTTTTTTCGCTTAAGTCAAATCGGTGTTCATTTTTAATTTTTATAAATTATGTGAAACAATGTTGAAAATTCAACATAACGTGTATACATTTTTATTGTACTGGCAACACTGCTTTCACGATTTCGTGGATTACGGCCACGGTGCGACGCGGCGCGGCGTTTCTGTTAATTTCTGCTTCTTGCACTGTGCCCATATATAAACAAAACAAATTTGAATCATTTTTGGCAATCTTAACATTTCATAACTAGTGTCTACAAAAATTATATTGCGCATATAACAAACAGTTTTCAAATTAATTAACGAGATTTTTGTTATGCACCAGCAAAAACAACTAAATCACGTAGGTGCATGCAATTTTATTAGTTTGTAAAGGTTCTTATAGGTATCAAATTGTAGTGTGTTACTAATAATTGGAAGTAATCACATCAAAGTTACATAAATCTCATCATTTTTATTAAGAATTAATTTTTATACTGTCACAAAGATTTAGTGAATCAGAAATAACGTGTTTTATTTTATACAACGTATTGTTCATTTCTCATAACATTTATGAAGAATTCGTTTTCTCCTATTGTTGGTTTATGGCTTTCGTACAATGATCGATAAATCGAAATGAGCATAGGAAATTGTTACGTTACTAATAAAATGTCGTAGGTACAACATTCGAAACACATCTATTGGTATATATTTTACATTTACAGTACAAACGTATATAAAACTTTACAAATAATTTAGTACTTTGTAGGAGGTAGAGCTACGCTGAAACTATTACTGGTTTCAGAATGAATGGGTCGGCTCGCCCGGGGTAGTACCACCCTCTCACAGAAAGCCGACGTGAAGTAAAAGTGCTTGCACTGTTGCGTTTCGTTCGGTCAGTGAGAGCGCCGGAGGCCCACAAGTATTAAAAGGCCGGCAACGCACTTGCGACTCCGCTGGTGTTGCTAGTGTCTATGGACGGCGGTGATCACTTACCATCAGGTGACCCACCTGTTCGTTTGCCCCCTATAATATAAAAAAATAAAAAAACCTACTGTGCTCTAGTTAAATTAGACAGTAGTCAACAGCAGACACGTGAGTGTTATATATATATTTTTAGTTATGGAATGTGTTAGGGTCTGCCTACAATTTCACATGATGTTAAATGTTAATGTAGACAAAGAAAGTAAGAAAAGAAAAATTATTTAATTTAATTTTGGTCAGCGATTTCAATAAAACAAATAAACAGGCGCTCAACGTACTTTTACAACACAGACTTGTTAATAGATATTGTCTCTTTAGTACACAAATCACAATCAATTATTATTTTAATTGAGATCAAATGGTATTCGTTGACACCGACTCACTTCCGTACTTCTTTTAATGCTAGATATTTTATAATATAGCGGGAATGGTACATTGTTAGAATTCGTTTGTAAGCTCAATTTAAGTCGGACTTTTTGGATACTTTGATTTTAAACTATATAATGTAACAACGGTTCTATTGTTAATTTTGATAGATGAAAAAAGAAGGTGCTTTAGAACCTGTACACAGCGGTCATAAAACTATTAGTTTGCAGTACAAAATGCAAAAATGAAAAGGAGATTAATGTAAACCACATGGAACTATAAGTAATCTATATAATTAAAAGGATAGTGGTTTGCCGTTGTGCGTGTATCATTCAAAAACTACTGGATAGATTTCGACAAAATTTTTACTTGTACTATTCAGACACTTGGTCTAAGAACCAAGATTAGCTTAAAAAAATATTATCACGGTAGCTTTATTTAGTAGTTTCAAGTAACCACGATTTTTAAAGCAACCACACATTCAGCAATGTGTGTGTTCGTGTCGTGGAGTTTGTCCTGTAAAGTTGTGAAGGCCACCCACCCGCAAAGGCAGTGGTCAGTTTGAAAAAACAAATCGTGTCATGGAGAAGTGGGGCAAACGGTGTGGTGCCTATATTTTTTCTCCTCTGTACATAAAAAAAATTATTGTGGTAAGAAACGATATAGACGAAGTCGTGGTACAAACTAGTATCTTATATGGATAAACCCCATTTGACTAATGATTGTTACAGTTGGCACTTGTCACATCTAAATGCTTGTTTCATGGAGAATGCTTATGTGCTATCCATATTACTATAACTTAGCACCTAGCGTGGCGATGGGCTGTATTTTGCTGTTATCAAGTTTTATACCGAAATTTAATACGGCCGAAATACATTCTAATAATAACAAAATAGAATACCTGTATGGGATTTATGTGGTATCAAATACATTTGCTTAACAGAAGAACCCTTACCAATATTATAAATTCGTAAGTGATTTTGCTTTTTTGTTGCGCTTTCACGCTTTGAGTACTCAACTGATTATCATGAAATTTTGCATACACGTTGCCAGGTGTACAGAAAAAGACACGGGGTCATCAAGGAAAAAAGTACTGTTTCCGAGGACAAATTTACATTAACGCGAACAAAAACTAGTAAATTATAAAAATGACTTATACAATATGTCCTTTTCGGAAGAATGCCAAATCACAGCAATATTATTGTAGTGTCTATCGAAGGTTAATGCTAGATAAAAATTTGGGTTCCTCATATTTTTACTGTATGTTGCCGAGTATTTCTGGCAATATTAACACCGGTCGATGTGACAAAATGTTTTAATATACTACGTTTTTATATAGCAGACGCGTAATGTTAGTTAACTCGTGTAATTATACGGCTAAATATGGTAAAGCAACCGGTTCGCAAATGCAGTTCCGGTAACAGCGATAGGTACTGAGTAACAAGTTTGAATTGAATATTTTTAAATTAATGATTTTTTTATTATAGATAATGTTAAAAAAGGAATAAGTTGTATAAAATATTTAAATAAACATATCTTATAATAAGCATCAGCTCTACTGAACTTGCAAGTGGGGATAACATATTTTAGGTTTCTTTAGATGAATAACTTTAAAAAATAGGTAACTGAACGTTAAGAATTTTAGAGGATAAAAATGTAATGTAGAATGTTTATTTAACATTTATATTTATATTGTACGAGAAATCGTACCTATTTACGTAGTAAGCAATGTCATTTGAATAATTTCTTAATGCAAATAAAGTAGTGAATATCAAGCAATCGGCGGGTTTGGTTGGTTCATTTCAGTAATACGTCTATCATATACATTAATTATCACTAGCAACTATCACAATATTGTAGGACACTCTCTACAAATATTGTATTAGCTGCCCGTGCTCGCTTCGCACGGGTGAACAAACAAAGTAAAATAAGGCCAAATATATTACGACCATGAAATTAAATAAAAGGGCAATTAAACCACTATACATCAATCGGTCTAGTCTGTCAATATTTTTGAAGAATTTGTCTTCTGTCTCACTCACTTATTTTATCAGAAATGTTCACTTTTGCGCAGTACGATTTTTCAAATATTTCCTTTCATACAAACCTTTCCCTGATAATTACAAACACAAGAAAAATAGAATTAGTAAAATAAATGCAGCCGTTCCGAATTGATGCCCTTAAATACATTCGGCAATTGATATACGTATATATATAGTACTCTTCATTAAAATAAATAAACTGATTTAATAAAACGGCTTACGATATCAAGCCATCACTTATAAATAATATTGGTTTGATATTTTAAAAACTGATAAAAAATATGCTTGTCATTGTTTCTCGAAGCTTTATGAATGTCATGAAATGATTATGAATGTAAATAGACTGATTATTCCATCGAAATTAATATGGACACTAGACGCGTAATTTACCGTCTCGCGTCGATTCTCTCTTACGTGAATTATTTGTTCACCTGACAGAACATTAGTAATAATTTTTTTAAATACTTTATAGGTTAACATTTTATACATTTTTATCTGTGTTACCCGAGGATCTGGCTTAATTTCAATTGAAAAAAACATATATATTAAAATGTAATATTTGAATCTTTTTTGCAATTGCATAACTTCTACACTTCGAACTCGATTGGATCCATGTGTTGATTTCTTCACTTATTATAAGATTAAATTATTTTATATTCGTCCAGGTACTACCATATTGTATCTAGTTTTCTGTAGATTATATCTTCTATGTTGAACTCTTGTAAGCACTTACGCGTATAAGTGCTACATGACAAATATTTTAAACAATATCTGTTACAATACATTTTTTTAACTCATGTAATTAGCTATGTCTATAACTATATGTTTTCTTAAAAATATATGTTATATTCTGTTTGATAAGATGAAAAGAAAAGATAAATCGAGTTTCTCGTCGATTCTTCTCGATAAGTGGGTTAGTTTTTCGAACGGGTGATAACTTTGACGTTCATAAGCACTTTCTCAGTGCCTAAACTGAATAAAGTATTTTTGATTTTGACTCATATAATTGTAAAGTATGTATTTATTCATGAGTGTGTGTATGTATTAGTCAAATACTCATTGAATCTGACAATTGAACTTCCAATAGATTGTATATCTATAATGTCAGTTGTGGTACTTTTAGGTAAAAAATAAAATTATGTAATCGTCTTCTGGTTACCAAAATAAACAAAAAACAAAAAATCATTGTTGTGAAAGTGTAAAAGTGTAAAACGAAGATTAATAATTTCGATTTTTTTTTACATGAAGGTAAGGCCCATCAGTAGCATATCTATAAACAGAAGTATCAAATTGAATTCGAACAAACGATTTACAATGGGACTTTCGTAAAATAATACATTAATCAATCAAAAATACAAAGACAATGTCATTATTTTGTTAACAAAAGATATTAATTTTTTTTAGGTGTTTCTTATCTTATTGATAGCGATGTTTTGGGTTAAGTAATGTTGACTCTTGATGTTGTTTTATCAGTAGTAGTAATCAGAGTCTTAATTGAATAAGTTTTTTTTTATATTTGTCTTTGTCTATCCCCATTGGATTTATATATCTATCGCCATTATCATACCGCTAAATAGTATATGATACATTATTCATATATATCGGCATAAACTAGGTGATCCCAGAAAATTCATTACGCACATTTTTCTTTATGCGTTTGGTAATTCATCAGTGTGAGCCTACCTGTGTAGGGAAGGGAAGTCCGGTGAAACTGTAGCGGCCCTAACAAGCCAACAGTGTAGTCAGTTAGAAAAAAAAAGTGTAGGGAAGTAGAATGTTTTTTATAACAAGCAACAAAAGCCGTTATTTTGCACGGCCTCTAAAGCGTCACCGACGGTCGCAAGTGAGCTGAAGCGTTTAGATAGTTGTGTAGCAACACTAGCAAATGGTACAAGGCCGTCTATACGAAGTAAAAACCTCGGCTCAGGTCGCAGTCGTGTGAAGAAGGTATAAGTTAAAAACGTTTTAGAACATACTCTCAGTGTTAAAGCCAGCATTATCTCTATAGTAAAACAATGATGATAGATAAATACAAAGCGAATCGGTAGGCAATTCGTGTCAGACTAAATCACGAATTCGTAAATAACAAATTCAAGAAATAACTCTTCGTCACGACGATCGAAAACAATTTAAAAAATATAAGCGACCTGCTCTGAAATTATATGTTAAAATATGTATTTATGTAAAAATACCCATATAACTGTAGGAAACCTCTTGTATGATTATAAATTGTAATTCTCTTTGATTAATTCGTCTCTTTTGTTACACTTATGTAATGTTATGAATGGCTAATATTTTGCTAATAATTAACATACATTTTTTTTACATTATTTTACGAGTCGATTTAAGAAATAAATAATATGATAATTTCAGTACTATCTACTAGGTTATGCCCGCGGTTTCGCTCTCATTAATGTAGTTGTGATCTAAAGTTACCATGCCCCTTTCTGTATCTGTGAGGTGAACGTGTATGCAAAATTTCATAATGATTGGTTAAGTAGTTAACCCGTGAAAGTGTAACAAACAAATAAATTCATATTAGCATTTATAATTCTAATTAGAGTAATATAATGTATACCTTAATAATATATATCTAAATGGAGTGCTTACTTTTTTTTAGTACACGCTAATACGTGAAATTTGAAGAATTACCATAATTATCTTTGTGTTTATAGCTTATTTAGTGAAGAAGGTTCCATGTTAATAAGCATCATGCTTTGACCCTTTGGAGCTGAGCCATTACCAAATATAAAATATAAGCTCCAATGAACGCTACGCGATAAGTATTAGGCCTATTTCAGGGTGGAAGCGGGTGACGGCTGCTTGCGCGGGTGCGTGTAGTTTAAATGTACGCAGACGCCGCTAGTGTTCACAGTGATGCTAGCGGCACGGCGCGGCGTCTATGTACATTTCAACTACACGCACCCGCGCAAGCACCCGCCACCCGCCTGCACTCTGAAACAGGCCTTACTGTGCACAGACCATGCTATACGAGAAGTTTAGAGCGGCAAAAATAGTATAATCATAAATTATAATCTTTTTAATTTCACTTTTTATTACAAATAAACATATTCATTGAATATAAATTTACGCCAATAAAAAATTTCAAAATACAGTACAATTATTCATTAACTTATTATATAAGGAAAAAATTGTATCCATACGTATGAATACTCATCACGCGATACCAGTTTGATGTATGATATATTATAATGTGACGTGTATTATACAGATTATTTTTAATGACCTTCAGTATCTAATTCACCATTTGCAAATACACTTACATAATATTTAACTTTAATCAATAACTAAAACTAATGCGTACATATATAGTAAACAAGTGACGTTAAAGATATTGGTGTTACTTGTTGATTGAATAATCGATTTGTAGACTCTTTTGCCCAAACGTCTGAACGAATTGTAGAGATAAATGTTGTTTGTTATGGAAAACGAATGCATTCTAAAATATGTTTAGATTGGCTCAGTCACTGATTCTAAAGAGTTTAAAGAGATACTAGGCCAAGAGAGTCGGATGGACGAGTAGGTGTTTATACGTATTTTACTTGTTTGGCGAGTCAGTATAGTTTCGACGCAGTAACCGACCGACTAAAATGGATCACAAAAGAAAATATTTTAAGATAAGTTTCAACCAGCTCCTACCACTCATCATTGAAGAACCATGGGATTTGTTGGAAGAAGGGAGTAGAAGTATTTGGACTAGAAATTAGATTTCAAAAAGGCGCGCCCTTGGCGCAATTAATAATCTTTTTAACGAATTACAGATCGAAAATCCTAGATAATTTGGGGTACTTTTAAGAATGATTGTAGAACGTTTTGCGATATTGTTGGAGTACACAACTCTTCAAATTGCGACCAGAACTGGCGAACGGATTAGCGAGTAACGGGCGAGTGCATGCTCATACGTGTCGAGCGGGATAGCGAGTCGCTACGGGGGCGGAAAAATGAAGCGTGAGGTGGGTACTTAGCCTAGTAAACAAATCGAGATTTTAGTGACCCTCTCGGCACCCTGTTCAGCCGAACACTCGTCAAAATATTCATATGTACCGAGTACTGTCTCGCCACTGTACTCGTTACGTATAATATACCTATAAAGCGTGTCGATTGACAGCCTTCCCCTAAACATTTACATGTACCGTTTTACGTAATTCTCGGTTGACTTGTACCGTAATAAATTTTAAGCGCAGGTAATAGCCACACGTGGTTCAATTTACTTTTTATTATTGCCACATCGTTATGGCAAAGAGCAAAAAAATAAATTAAAAAAAAAAACAAAAGGCAATCGATATTTTCATTCATATGTAGTTGCGAATTATAACTTTTTATTGAACGCCTCTCGTACAACAGTGATCTGTTTCATAATACTTAATACTAATAAATAGACGGACGTTCAGTCGGTGGATATTCATGTAACATAGATTAGAAAAAAAATGCTTACAATTAGTGACGATAATAAGAGTAAGCCTAATGATAGATAGATAATATAATAGTCCGAAAAAATCTTCTATCTGCCGGCAACAGTCTCGTTATTAGCTAAACCGTTTTGGTGGTTAATCTGAGCAAACGTCAGATAATTCAATTTTATTTATATGTGTAGATTCCTAAAAATATACGAAAACATTTTCATTCAGTATCTGACATCTTACATATTAATGTTTCTATGGAGATACGTAGGTTTTAGTCCGAACTAGTCATTGATATACATAAAAACCCAAGATGCACAATCAACGTCTCAAAACCGTGCGTACAAATTGAAATTGTTCGCTCATTTCAAATAATCTCGCGTCGAACAAACAACTTTAAACAATTGGAGTAAGATAGAATTTGCAAAAACATATGTTTATAGCATAACTACTTAGGTATAATAGTGGATGTTGTACAGACAGTTTTGAAAGTTACTTTTGGTCGAAACCGTGCATCTTGGGTTTTTATATATCAACGAAACTAGTGCCAGTCTATTCTACTGATAATCATTTTAGATATAAAGCATTAATCAACAAATTTTTAACCTATTTTGTCCATATATTACAATAAGTCCTTAGCTATATACACTTAAGAACATTTTATTACGTAACGAGATGAATTACTATAAAAGATAATGTCAAAGCCGTGTTACGAAAGCGCTCGAAGATTTGCAGAAATTATTAGGTAAAATTTAGGCATATAAAACTAAATAGGTTGTAATTTCCATATGTTAACATTCTCGAGAGGTGAATGTCATTTTACTGTCGACATATCCTTATATAGTTGTAATATAGTATATTTTTATAAAACGATACAAAACAAATCCGGTTTTGATTGATGGCATTAATTGCAATACACATATATCGTTTGACCTTTAAATTCAGTTATAGTTTTTTGTTCTATTGTTTTTATTATAATTGTTAACATATAACAGAACATAACAATAACCAAATATAAAATATTATTTGGTGTTTTAAATATTAGGTTTTATTGTTTAAACCAGAATGTAATTTGATCTTAAATGTAGATATGGCCTACGATGTTAGGTAAAACCCGGAGACGTATTTTTTTCGTACTAACTGACGCTATTAGTCTGACAGGCCTACACAGTTTCACCGGACTACTAAGGTGACCGCTTAAAGCACTCACGCGATTGGCAGCATGCTCAAGGGTGCCAAAATATCAGAACCTCGGCTTAGGCTGTTGTTGCCTTGTATGTACATCGCGAATTTATCTAAGCTAAATTAACCTATTTATTCATACATATAGAAGTATGTGATAGTCTGGAGAACACGACTGGCTCTCAAGTACAGCTGCTAAAAACCTATAGATGCCTGGCGGTAGTTTATCATATCGAAGGTGGTAGATAGTCAGGCGAGCAATAAAAAAAGCAATAACAATGTAATAATTTCTCGATGTAAAACGAATATTTTCATTTTGTTAGTCACGTATGGGCTATTTATTTTTATTAACAGTATTGATCCTAATTCGTTAGCCAAATAGCTCCATGTCAAGATCAGTTGGTTTTTAAGTTAACAATTAAACATTGACCTTGTGCGCTATGAATGTTAATTTACAATTTAATGTTATGACATCTCACTACCAATTAAATTACACGATAATAAAACATTTTTATTGCGAATAAAGATAACTCGTTTAAAAACTAACATTTAATGCCTATTTGTATATTTAGATTTAATTCAAATACAACAAGACCGATTTCTATGAAATTTATTACAAGGAAAATGTGCTTTATTTCAAAACTAATCGAGTATAAAAATATCAATAACAATTAGAAAAATCATAATAAATGAATTAATATATAATTACAGGACTAAAATAATCACCCTGTTACAAACGCATGCAAAGATGCGGGTACGGTCAAGGGCGGATCCACAGTTGTGGGCACGATGGGTATGATAAGAACAACCACAACCCTAATAGACTTGTGACGTCATATTTTCACGGTCTATTGAATACGATAGGCTCATAATATATTATATCCAATGCCTTAATTTAAAAAAGCCTTAAAACAAGAAACGTAAACTTGAGTTTGTTATTTAAATACCCAAGCAGCTAAATAAAGTGATTTAAAGTAAAATGTACACTAGTGTTTAATTTAATTTAATATCCTTTAAAGTCGTAAAAATTTCATTGAAATCGGTTCAATACTATTAAATTCAAAATGTCACATTGTGATGTCCGAACGAACATACATTTACTTTTGTAATTTTCATGAACGAATAAACTAACATTTTATATGCTTATAAATTTACTACTGTTTGTCCCACAGATTAACTTAAAATTAACACCTCCTTGGTACGAGGAATGCACTATATTAGTTATGAGCAAGTTCATATGTCGGCTCGCACTTGACCAATTTTCGGGTGACTATAACCACAACCTTTTTGGGAAGCTGGATCCGCGGCTGGATACAGTACAGTATATAATATACCTATGTTAATTTATATTGTACAAACCACGAACATTTATATGTAATAGTGTAATAGTAATTAAATACCAGGGTCTTCCAGTTCAGAAGCACGTAAAATTATCCTAAGCGTTAGTAAAAATATCATGTTTTATTCTAATTGATGCTGATTCATTAGTAACCTTTGTCTGAAATTCTGCCAATTGTGTAAATACACTGTTACGTGTACGATGCTAAGACGTAAAACTGTAAAAATATACACAAGTTGAAGATCGAGGTCGACTAACGATGGTTGCATTAAATATATGTGTACTACGGGTCTGCAAGCAACAATAATAACAACAACAAGTCTCTTGATAACTGCGATGTATTTGCAAAATTCTCGGCATAACCTGGATGGACAAGATCACAAACGAGAAAGTTTTGGAGATTGCTCAATTGCCTAGCATAGCTGCTGGTCTGAAGCAGAGGCGTCTTCGCTGGTTAGGACATGCATACCGCATGGATATATCCCGTATGCCAAGGCGTATCTTACTGGGTGCTATAGCACATGCAAAAAGGAGTGTTGGAAGACCATTGCTACGTTTTAAAGATTGCACCAAGCGAGATATGACCTCTTTTGGCATTGACTGTGAAGGCTGGCAGGAACTCGCTCAGGATAGAAACAAGTGGAAGCGGTGCATTCAGGAAGGCGTCGCGACCTATGATAAAACCTGGTTCAATATACTAAGAAAATTCATTTGTCATCACGAAATGAACAATCAGCCCCAGACTCGACATGGACTTGCCGATCCTGTGGACGAGGCTATCGCTCCTGAATTGGGTTATATAGCCAGGAAAAAAAATGTCTTAGCGCTGTGTAAATCGTCTTTCGTAGACGTATGTAGGCCATTAATTAATGACAACTGACTATTTAAATGCTAAAAAACTAAACCACAGTCACGGGTTTATATGAGTATGAATTCTTTTTTTTTTTTTTATATTACAGGTGGCAAACGAACACGTGGGTCACCTGATGGTAAGTGATCACCGCCCTCCATAGACACTAGCAACACCAGGGGAGTTGCAAGTGCGTTGCCGGCCTTTTAAATATGTGGGTCTCCGGTGCTCTCACTGACCGAACGAAACGCAACAGTGCAAACACTGTTACTTCACGTCGGTTTTCTGTGAGAGGGTGGTACTACCCCGGGCGAGCCGACCCATTCATGCTGAAACCAGTAATAGCTTCAGCGTAACTCTACTACTCTACATTCCCTTTTGACAGCGAGTTATGCGATGGTGGAACGTGATTGTTGGCATCGTACTGAACAAATCATGGATACACAACCGATTTCACCAAGCGTATAATGTACATAAGGATTTTTTTTTCGAACTGACTACACTGTTGACCTGGCAAGGCCTCTACAGTTTCACCGGACTAAGACATAAGGAAGCAAGTTCTCTCTTTATATTTAAGGTTTGATATTGATAATTGGTTTGTCCTAATTCTAGATAATTTTTGATCCGGGTTTTGAGTTTTCAGCGTGTTTCACTCTTGATATTTTTATTTATTGCTGAAAATTAAATGAACTCATTGTATATTAGTAAGTAATAGTTTTATTGGCGAGCTAAATAAATAGATTAAAAGCCATTCAGTTGATCCTAGCGTGTAATGCTGCAACACTTTCAGCTATTTTAATTGTTATTCTATCGTTTTTTAAAGTTAAACTTCCTATGGCACGGTAGGGATAAAATTTCGTTACGCGTTATGTGTTACGCGTTGAACATAAGGTTACCCTATGTACCGTACGTGTCTCTTATATTTTTGTGTATGTGTAAGCATGTATAAATGTCTGTCTGGGTTTGGGTAGTGTACGAAAATTAGTTAAGTATCTATACTACGGGATTTCATATACTTAATTTAATAGATACAAGCCAAAGACGTTCCACTTCCTCCGCGTGTACAACAAGATACACGCCTTTTTTTTGCCGTTTTCTTTCAGTTCTTAGCGTGTCCGTATTTACTTCTCAATACATAGAAAGAGCCATGTATCCCCGTATATTTTTTAGGTCCGTATTACTTCATATACAAGTATATTTTTAAAACGATTCAGGATTAGTGGTAGCGTGTTCGTATACCGTGTCGAGCGACGTTGTTTCGTGTCCTGCAAAGAGTTGCGAGTTTTCAGTGAAGAAAAGTATCGTGGTGAAACTATAGCATGATTTATTGTAGGGCTTTTTTAATCTCTTCGTGACAATTACAATTTATTTATTTAATGAATAAATTATCTATTAATAAGAAGAAAAAAATACGATTTATATCATTTAGGTATTATATCATCGTTTATTGACATTTGATTGTTGTTTATTTATGAACAAGATAAGAAAACTGATTAACATTTATCAAGACGGCTTAATATCAAACGTCTGTTTGAGTATCGATTATTTATTTATTTATTTACATAGTTTAACAGGTACACCTATAGCTATGTAAATCACATGTTTTAAACATAAAATAAAACAAAAAAATTAATTATATATAAACATATGATGACTAAAAAAAAAATAATAACACAAAATATTAATAAACAATCAGACTCTGCAGTCATTCCAGCTTCTCACAAAATATTCTAAAAGTGGCACATAATTCTTTATAATTGTCGGCATACAAGTCGATGTACAATTTTCGAAAATTAAGTACAGTTATTAATTTAAATATTGTCGTCTCATAGTGAAGGACACATGCGCCACGAGGAAACCTAAATTGTGAAATGTTATTATAGCATTAACATGATTTCTCGGTGTCTGAAATCACGTATGCCTCGTATTATGTCCATTGTCCGTGCTTATCTTCGTTATGGTTGATGTCTTGGATTATTTATAATTTACGAATTCTAGAGTTATATCGTGAACGACGGGACAATTAAGGACATATATTTCTAAGTGAAGTTTTATTTACGAGACTAATTTAATCTGTGAGAAATTAAAAAATAAATAAAAGGCCTAAAGAACCTGATAATAGATACAATAATAATCAATTGGATGTGAGAATCATATATGTCATTTTGTAATGATAAGAATTATCTTATCTGTATGTATTATTTAATATAATCTATAATAGAAAGTCGATTGAATAGATAAGTTAAGCTACAATGATAATTTGATTTCCTTAAACGTCACGTTCGGAATTGATTTATCGCATTTTGACATGTTTTTAGTGTATTTTACGCATTTATATCTATCTATACATATAAAAAAAAAAACTATAACTGACTGAGTGACATATCAACGCACAGTTCAGACTATTGTGAGCAAAAACAACGATTTTTGGTAATTCTACCTCTAAGGTGGAGAAGAAGGGGATGACATTTCTATTAAGATACGTCACTTTTCCGTCACTCAGTTGTTCTTTTATGTATAAAAAAAACGAAAATAATTAGGCATAGAAAACGCGCGTGATTCCGCGGTAAATTATTAGTCCTCTATATATAAATGGACGAAGATAAAACAGTTCAACACCTTTTCTCGAATGTTCCGATTTTCTTGAATTATTCCGTTTAATACCTATAGACGAGTTTTACTGTTATTAATAGAAAAAAATTGGCAAGCATTAATTTTTTTCTCACACCGGTAATATGTATACTATATGAATTTAATTGAATGGATAATGACGTATTCGTACACGCGAGCTAACGTAATACGTGTGGAATATCAATCTGATGTCCGCAGGTTCGAACCCCGGTATATACCAGAGAATATTTCGTACATTTTTTAATTTAAATTGGTAATACTATCGACTAACGGTGAAGGAAAACATCGTGAGGAAACCTGATCCTGAGGTATGTTCTTGTAGCATCACCGTATGTGGGAAAATATAGAACTGTGGATTTCTCAGTGTTTGAAATCGCCAATACGTCGTGGGCTGGCGTTGTGATTACGATCATACTTTCCATCGGAAAGAGGGCTGTGGCCCTGCAGTGGGTTCTTAAATGCTGATGACGATGTATAATAATTATAGTGGTACATTCCTTGGAAAAAAAATTAATAATGTTAAATACTAAGTACTTGATGAATGTTGCTCGAACTTTAACCACTGGACGACTAATAGTAAATGTAAATAGTCTCTCTATTGTTACTCAACAAGCTATCAAGTACACGGTATGGGATAAATATATTAGAGAAATGGTGTGTGGGGAGAAATTAGGGTTATAGAAAGACCGCAGTATATCATGAGACATTAAATGGAAACATGATACAGACCAACGCGTGTCGATTACAACGGTGTGTTTTGATAACAATGCATGCACTTGTATTTTCAGTGGATAATAAACAGAAATATGATGAATGAATTAAAGAATATTTAAGTTACTGCGTAGCGATTTAATGCAATGAAAATCGATTTAACGTTTTCCTTGGCAGGTTCATTTGACGAGCAACGAAGTCAACAGTAAAGGACAATAAAGATTAAAGTTTTGCAGATTGCGATAAAAAACCAACCACTCAATGTTACTAATAACTCATATCTAGCACTACTACTAGCAACACGAATAAGTAACAATAAAAAAAACGAGGTGAAACATAATAAAAAATAACTGGTTTTCTGTAAAGTCGGTTTACGGGCGATAATTTTACGTGATAACGTCATACGAAAATATTGATGAAAAAGTTCTGCGTCACAAGCCGAACGCATAGGCCGATCGCGCCTCACTATCGATCATTCCGAGGTCTCGCTCTCACGCTCGGCTCGGGCAGAACGTGACAATGAGTCATGCTTTTTCGTGCGTGCTGCCGGTGTTAATGGATTTATAAGACGTTAGCACGTCAATAATTGTATTATTGACGTATATCTATATAAATAAAATGATCATCATTATCGTAGCGCATCATGGAACTACATTGTAAAATTTATAAAAGTGTTTCAACTTACAAATTATTCACTCATTTAATAGCAGTCAACTAATAACCGGATCATAAGGTCGAGAAAATATATTCCAAATTACTAAATAACATTATGCACACATAAAGTAATTTTATTGGGACGCGAGAATAAATCTGGCTCGGATCCTTAAAACATGTGCTGAATGCTTGAAATTTTTATTATGTCTGCATAATTTATATGAAATATCAGCCAAAGTACAAAGTGGACGTTAAATGAACAGAGATATTCATCACTATACCTGGTTGAAGACACCTCGTTTCGATGAATATGTCTCTCCTTTAACATATGGCGGTAGAGTTGCTGTAGAACTGATACTGCGTAGAAAACTCTGCAAGGCTTCGTATTCATCTTGCTTCCGTGTTTCTTTCTCAGCGATCTGTGGTATGTGACCTTCGGTGAGCATCGCTTCGTGGGCTCCATCGCTGTGGAATTATGTAATATTTAGCTTTACAGTTCTTTAGAAATAAATGAAATTGAAATATGTATCAATAGTTTTAAAGTGACTATTGTTTCGCAAGCTATGCTATTTATTGGCAAGTTAACAAAATACTAAAACTTGTGTTTTTAAAAATGTTTTTCTGTCCATTAGCTTGCCCGGGTTATCCTCCGTAATGGTTGAATCAATTTGGGTCAAAGTTTCGTTGACCGGTAGAGAACTTTTCAAATTACAAATTGCAAAAAGTAAATAAAACGAGTTAGTCTTAAATAATATTATTATACTGTATCTTATCGAGTAATATTCCATTGATAATGGATTAATTTCATTAGACCCCACAAAACCGCTTGTTTAGTTGTATTTCGTATAGAAATGTACATACATTTCGCACCCTTAGTAAAGTAAAGAATTGACTTAGAAAAGTAGTTTTTTGGGAAACGGCAAAAAACAAATCGACGATCGATCAACATTTTTTTTACAAAATTAGGCCTAACTCCCTGATTTACAACGTCATTGCCGTAAAAATTTACTCTTTCTGTGAGATACACCTTGTAGAACTATTTATAATGTGCCCTTCTGTTGCAAAAACTAAAATACTTAAAAATTCGATATCTGCCCTTACTTTATTAAGGATGCGATTTGTTTAAACTATTTAAGTAATCCTGATCCTCACATGTATGTCAAAGTTTGTGACTATTTCTCATTAAATGTCGTGATATTTAACGCCTAAAAACTGGACATTCTATTTTAGAGACAGATTATTATTATATATTTTAATAAGTAGGTTGTCTGGACATTAACAATCGTACTGCGTCGCGGGCAACGTTACACAAAGATCTTGGAAATATACGTTATCTCTAATTATTTATTTATTAAGATATTAGGGTTCAAATAGGTTACAATTTTAAGAGGGCACATAAAAAACTGAAAACCTATCAAAAAGTATACTTTTTACATGTGAATCGTTTATTCATTCATTCATTCATTCGTTGTTGTTTCTAAAAATCAAACATAGATACAATAAACCATTACAAAATATAAAACTTTAACAGAAAAATAAATGCAAATAATTTTACGTCATACAACATTTAATTAAAAAGCTTTATTAAAATAAAATACTTCAACAATAACGTTATAAACGTAAATGATTATAATAACATATCAACTTTATTAATTCTACTCAATATACACCGATTTACATTATACAAAATCCTGGAACCATGCAAGCGAATTACGTTATAACAGTCGACAACGATGAACAAAAATTTGAAAAAAAAATGTCATTTTGGCAGCCTCACCCATTTATATCACATGAAATATCTTCATAACGCTATTTAGAAATGTTACATAATATCAGCCATGAATGTGCATCACTGCTAGGTAAAACTTTCTGCCTGGAGGAATCGACTAACATAATCATCTTCAGTCCACGTCATTGTAGTAAATGGAGATAAATCGACAGTTACATATTTTTCCCCTATATAGTTGTACTACAAAATAATCCCAAGGAGGGCTGATGTAAGGAGCGCGCGGCCGATCGTAAAAATTAAGACAAATCATATGTCACAACATGAAAAACATGTTGTACCGACCTTACTTAGATGGGATAAGGGTAATAAGAAGAAAACGTTATATGACGTTAAGTTTATTTTTAAATACATACTGCAAGTAAACAAACAATAGTTTAGGTAAAGCATTGCAATATAATGTAAATTAGGGTTTTCTGACTTAATTCACTTGTAACATAATGTTGATGATGTAATGATGATATAATGGTATGGTATGAACCACGTTTTATATGTAACTGTAATAAAGTTCTACTAAAATCGCCCATATAAAATCGGGTGGGAGTGCCTTAAGTGCTCCCCTTAGTTGTCCGGTGAAACTGTAGAGGCCTTGCCAGGCCAACAGTGTAGCCAGTTCGAAAAAAAAAATCTACTAAAGTTTGATCAGATAATCCATGTTTTATAAATAACAAAACATAATATATTTTTGTTTAGAACTATTTGAGATACAAGCACACTAACGGACAAACAGACAGAGAGAAATAATAAGTAAGCTATGGTAGGGAGGAAATAATTATAATTTGTTGTTCGTTGCAAATACACAATGAATAAGAGTTATTTATTGATTTTAATGATTCATATTAGTTACCGATGAAAGTTTGAAATGTAAATGTCTTAGTATATATTTATAGAATTTACCTATTCCTTACTTAAACTTTATATTTTTAGGAATTTCTTAAGACAATTTAAGAATGTAGAAATTCGTAACCGTCGTGTATTCGAGTCGGCTTCGTTCTCCTTGCCAATGATTGTATAAAAATACAAAGCTAAAAATAAACATCGTCTAAAGAAATTTTTTAGTTTGAAACGTATAAAGATACTTAAAATAATTAGACTGTTACAGTGCCTCTATAGTTTGTAAGCGTCTATTGTTTTTAAATGTATGCAAATCTACTGCTTCTATTAACTTTTTGTTCACTTTGTATGGAGATTTAAAGAAGTTTCAAGAAATCATTTACTTTGAATTCTAAATTTTAATTCATAAATCTATATTACATAACAACATTAAGTGTATGAGTATAGATATCTTACAAGAGTATCAAAAAAATAGAACCATTTAAAATAAAACAAAGCACAATCGTTTTCTTTTTTTTTTCAAAGTAAACTTATATACTTGAATAGTGTTGTAAGTTCGTCAACATTATCATTTTTGCCCGAAGCAAATAATATCAATATGGCAATATCAATTTCAATAGAAAGTCAAACATTATAACTCTCCTGATGGCCGGAATGTGCGAAGTGATTAGTTCGTTAGCTTTTCCAAATCATAAACTGTACATTAAATAAAAATATAAACAGAGATTCTACTTAAGACTTCCAACTTTAAGCAAAAACACAGCGTCGTTCATTGCCACAAAATTATTAATACTTCTTTTTTACTATTTTAAGTTTGATAATTGCAACGTTAAAACCACGTTCATAATAAGTTAATTAACTCCAATTATAATTTGCGAAAATATTAAATATCACAGGTTTTATGTTCTTTATAGAGTTACACCATGTGTTTTTGTGTTATTAATTGTTGTGTTACGAATTTCTACATTTTTATATGGAGCAAGCTTTACAAAAAAAAAAATGGGTTACTTTTGTGCTACATTGATGTTATCATAACATACATTGTTACTATGTCATTTTTGTGTTAAAAGTGGGAATTTTGGCGGTCTTATTGTATATATTATGATTTTGTTAATCATCTATACATATAAATAAAATTGGAGTGTCTGTTTGTAATAACAAAATAACGACTTTTTACTGATTGGATATGAACGTACCCGTATACACGATACTTATGACAAAAATACAATTTTTAAAATTTTTGTTTGTCTGTCTGTATGTTCCGGGAAATCTCCTAAACGGATGGACCAATTTTGACAGAAATGTCACTGACGGATAGTTAAAATTACAGCGGGTAACATAGGCTACTTTATTTTAGACTAGCTATCATCCATGGCTTCGCCTGTAGTACTATCTCCAAAACGATTGGACCTATTTTCATGGGACTTACACTGACAGATAGCTAACGTTATAAAAAGAAATTAAAGCTTTTTTATTTTGGACTTGCTTTTACCCATGGCTTTGTTTTCAGTACTATCTCCAAAACGTTTGAATCGATTTTCACGGAACTTTCAATAACAGATAGCTCATCTTATAAGAAGTAATTCACAATTATAAAAAAAAAACGCATGCGGAGCTGCAGGCTACAGCTAGTATACAATAATATCAATGAGCAGATAAAAAACATAAAAGCATATATAACCTTATCTATATTCTTTTAATACATAAATTCACCTTTAGTCTTCCACATTTAGTGAGGCGAAAATAGAAACTAGAGATAAGGTACGAAGGCAACAATCTAAAACTCATAATCTTAAATGCAACAATCAATATTAACACTGTTATTCAATTTATTATTGTTCTTCATAAATTGTAATTTTTTTTTATATAACAATAGACATTTTAAAGTTGATAAATGAAAGTTATATTTTTATTTATTTATTGGCAACCAATTCACAAGATTATTATTGCTATTGTCGCATATTACTATAATACAAGGTTCCTGTGATTAATATTCGCACAAGATGGTGGCCGCTTGTTAGAATTTTCCAGAGAGTTTTTGTAGTATCACAGAAATCATGCTCCATGATATTATTTTCCAGCCACTTCACTCGTAAACAAGTAATCAATCAATACATCAATATTACAAAATATAGAGTCAAATAATACAAGATTATAGAATAAAATATAAAAGTCACTACATAACACACTAAGATCCCGCCAAAAACTCTTAAATTAAAGTTCTTAGGAAAAGATTGTGTATGAACGAATGTATGAATTTATATATTTGGAATTCCAACAACATATTGTGTTTTTCTAATAACTTAGAACATGTAAGAAATAAAGTCAAAAGATTATTTCTCAAATACAAAAAAGTGATACATATAGTATAGTTATACAATTAAAAAGAAAAAAATATATTCTTTACTGACGTGTAATTATGAGTGTGTGTGTATGCGCATTGTTTGTACGTAGGTGGATGTGTGCATATTTGTGATTCCTGTGCGTGCATATGTACGTGTTTATATCCTTTTCTATGTTTTTATTTAATATATGCAAATATATATTGAATACAATTTAGACAGTGGCGTTGTTTAATGCTAGACGACTGTGAATTTTAAGATTTAGCGTCCCACAAATCAGCAATAAATATCAACGAGGTTCTTTTCATAATGGAAAAAATACATTAACATATTTTACGATACACTTTATTCAAAGTAAGTCACAATGACTTTGTTAAAAATGTGATAAGTAATGTAAATGTAAAGAATTTTGTTGATAATAAATTTGCCTCTATATTGTGATTAAATCGTTCAATATGTTTAATAACTTTCAGTTTTCGTTATTAGTTCTATAGACTTATTAAATTTATTTAAAGAAATCAAGTCAAAGTGCAACAAAATATAAGATAAGTGACAATTATGAAAGTCGACTGAGGTTGAGTGCACGGTGCAGTTTGAGTCACTCTTCGCAACCTATAGCATTGGTCCATAGCTTATTTTTATTTTTACCCTAGAAGGGTTATATCGTGATGATATTTCTTTAGTTACTAGTTTAATGAATAGGTCATATACTATACTGCCATCGCAAGCTAAAGAGGCGCGTCTAACTACAACACAAACCAGCTATAATTCTAAAATACTGAAGCAATCATGTCGGAACTCCTGAACATATTAGTATAGGGTTATCTTTCTAGGATACTTGGATTCCATTGACCCTTCTTTTTCTTTAGTATTTGTCTCCGGCACGGTTTGTGCACTAGCCAGCGTCAAGTAACAAGATTTTGTCAAGTGTCTTGTGATAATTATAATGTTCTAACAAGATGGTGGATCCCTTGTTAGAACTTTCCATGGAGTTTTGGTAGTATCTTAGAATGCATGCTCCGTGGTATTATTACCCATCCACTTCAATTGTGCATAATAACCGAACTATATTACGTGAAACACCGCCAATATGACAAAATACAGAGTCTAATAACACGAGATTATGAATAAAATATAAAAGCCACTACATGACAGACTAAGATCCCCCATTGACCCCTTTGCCATGTTTTTTCGATTTACATTTGTATATATATTTTTCTGCCCATAAAAACAAAAGACGCGCTTCACGAAGCGGGCTGGTATCAGTTAGTATACATATAATACAGTACAACATAATACACTAGAATTATATCTATACATACATACATACATATAATAAAAATTAAGCGTCTGTATGTAATATCAAAATAACGACTTTTTACTGATTAAATAAGAACATTTACACGATACTGATAACAAAAATACAATTTTTTTAATTGTTGTCTGTCTGTTTATTCCGGGTAATCTCCGACACGGCTGGACTGATTTTGACAGAAATTTCACTGACGGTTAATTAAAATTACAGCGGGTGACAGATACAGATAGCTGATCTTATAAGAAGTAATTTACAATTATAAAAAAAAAACGCATGCGGAGCTGCGGGCAACAGCTAGTGTATAATAAATTGTAACTGCTTGTTAATACTTATATTGATGTCACAAATATAACTAGAAATTATTTTATATAATTAATAATCTGAAACTATGAAATTATAGAATAATAATTATATAAATTATGAAACATGTCCTTTACAGAATATATTAATAAAGCAGCAATACACCATTTTAATGAGCATTGAATTGGTTATGAAATGTGTAGTGGTCTTTGATTAGACCTCATTTATTTCAATAATAACGTTCGATTTCATATATGAACAGAATCAAAGAAATAAATTCATACGTTCAGTATAGACTGTTTCATAGGATATTGTAATGTAATAAATATTATAACTATACTGGTTATGATAAACAGTATCAAAGGTTTTTTGTTTTTAAATAAACGATAGACCAGATTCTTGAGCGTTTCGCTTAATGTAACGCAACTTGTATAATTTGACCTGTTGTAAATGGATTTCTAGACTTGAGACATTGATTATTTCAATCTGCTTCAAACATACATAACAAATATTAGTAATATTTATAAACAACAAAGTTTTTGAGGATGAATGGATGTTTGTTAGTTTTTGACGTAAAAATTACTGAATGAATTATTATGAGATTTTACTGTAATATAGTTCATATATTATAATAACAGGCTACGTGTATTACTTATAAATATATTGTTGGAATTGGGCATGATAAACCATAAAATGTTACGTATGTTGGTAAAATTCATGCCATCTGAGAGCTATATCAGTGAGCGTTGGTTAAGCCGTTAACCCTGTTTCAGAGTGCAGGGGGGTGGCGGGTACGTGTGTGTAGTTCAAATGTACGTAGACGTAGCATCACTGTGAATGCTGTATAGACACAAGCGCTGGTAAACTCGCGGACGACCTCTAGTATACTTTATATACATAAAAATATAATAAAAATACAGTTCCTTTGAAGCTTAGTTACATTAAAACTACAGAACGTATCGGTATATGACTATGACCTATTTCACAGTGATGGAGGGTGCGGGCGCTTGCGCGGACGTGTGTAGTTGAAAGACCTATGACCATTCAATGCGGAATTTTTCGTAGATTGTTTTAAGCTACTTATTTTTTTAACTCTATTGACCGATTGCCATTTTTTGATACCCAGTGAAAACGGTCAAGAATCAGCTGGCATACATATAAAGAAAATTAAACTGTTTGAGAGTATTTATGACATTTTTAAGATAGTAATCTGGACTACATACCAAAACGTTGTTCTACAAAAGTTTAAAAGTAATAATAATATGTAATTGAAATAAGTTAAAATTGGTAAAATGACTATATAGGTTAAGCAATAATGACAACTTTGCAACGAAAACATGAAAAGCTGCAAACAACTATTCCAGTTAAAACACGGGGTTCCCTTGAAATAAATAAGGCATTTTGATATAAAGGCTATTGCTGACACCAGTTAGTGCGTAATTATTTCTCAATAATCTTACCTTTGAATCTTGATTATTCGAAACTTTCTGTTAAAATATACAGCGTAACCAAAAATTGAGACAACCATTATTATTACACTAAAATGCCATCCAGGAGTATTTGAATAATTTGTTCAGTATAATACAACAAGAACAAGAAACACGTCTCCGTCCTCTGGGACCCTTTACTACTGATACCATACTGAACTTCTTATCATTTGACCCCATACCTAGACTGTTGCATTTGCATATATCTTTAGATTATTAAATCGTCCAATACAGTGCATCGTACTTCTCTGGTGTATTAGCCTGTAATTTTAATTGGTATCTTATTATCTTTCCACTATGATTTTAAAAGAAGGCGTGCAGTACCCGGCTTTTTATGCGGCACGTCGGGAAGAGAACCGAGATAGTCCGCTAAGTTCGGTTTCGTATAGCATTATCTTTGTCTATCGTAGTGGTTGCGCTGAGCAATAGAGAGAATGATTTACAAAACCGAATAAAGCCGATCTTAGCCGAACATCTCCCTCTTCTCCCCGACGTGCCAAATCAAATGCCGGATACTTTACGCGCTTATGTAGTTATCCGATTCAACAATACAGAATTTCAAACCACGATGTCAAAAATATAGAATTCTCTAATATCGAAAATTTTATAAAAAAACAAATACCAAAAATTGTTAATTTTTTTTATAAAAGTACTAGCTGTGCCCGACGGTTTCATTTTCTTATAATTTTACTGTTCTTGCTTAGCAAATTTCTCATCCACATTTTCTAGGGTAGTTAGTTTGCCCCCTAAGATTCGTAGCGTGACTTTAGATACATAATTAATCTTCCTCAATAAGTAGGCCAAAAAATGTACAAAACAATTTTGAAATCTTAATAGCAGTTCCAGAGCTTAGCGCGTTCAAACAAAACAAAGCGATTTCATGAAGATGAATCGAGCATAAATTTGTGTAAATTTAATAAATTGTATTTAAATAGAATTATATAGATGTGCTGGAAATATTAATTCGAGCCACCTTGCTTTTTTACCGCATTCCGATCGACCGAAAGATGATGCGATCTCTTTTCATTTGGTCGTTTTTCTTTAAATTTCTTAGAATGTAATTATAATTAGTTAGTGGTAGAGCTAGGCTGAAGCTATTACTGGTTTCAGCATGAATGGGTCGGCTCGCCCGGGGTAGTACCACCCTCTCACAGAAAGCCGACGTGAAGTAACAGTGGTTGCACTGTTGCGTTTCGTTCGGTCAGTGAGAGTGCCGGAGGCCCACATATTTAAAAGGCCGGCAACGCACTTGCGACTCCTCTGGTGTTGCTAGTGTCTATGGACGGTGGTGATCACTTACCATCAGGTGACCCACCTGTTCGTTTGCCCCCTATAATATAAAAAAAAAAAAAAAGTAAAAAAAATAATGAATATATTCACAGAATAGATAAATACTATAATATATAATGAATACAACACTCGTAATTAAAATTTCAAGTTTGTTCACTTAAAATATACTAAATTAGTTTTTAAATTAGTGTTAATTTTTGGGCTTTTAATAGATAACTTTTTATTATTTATAAACAACAATTGTAATGTGTCTTCTATATACATATATGTAATGAAAATACAGTTTCTTTGAGGCTGAAACACATCAAAACTGCTAAAAGTATCTGCATAGGACTATGAATTTTTCGTAGATGGTTCTAGGCTAGTCATATTTTGAATTCGATTGACCGATTGCCATTTTTTTAATACCCAATGAAGCGGGCAGGAATCAGCTAGTAATTTATAGAAGACGGCTACAAAATTGATAGTAGTAAAGTATTCTCCTTCAAGGTAGTAAGGGGTACACTTATGCAGATAATTTTTCCCTCATGCAATTCGATCGGACTACATTTTTTTATAGTGGCAAAACAAAGTGACTACTCGGTGACAATTACCGTGAGATGTACAATTATCTCGATGACTGGATCGTTTTCCCGAATCGGTGGTAGTTTTGACGATCATAAGCGCCTTCTTAGGGCGTAAATTGAATGAAGTATTTTTGTTTTTACCGGTAGTCATCATTATTACATTAGTCTGTAAGAGACTCACTGCAAGGCGTAAGGCAGTGACGTAACAATAACATGTGACAGACGTGGCAAATTCATTGTATGGGCCCCAGTAAAAATTGTTTACGTTGTAATTTAATTTTATTAACACTTGTAATAAATTTTGTTAAAAATGTTAGGCTATTTCTGAGTTCAAGGTCTCTCGGGCCATAGGCTCGTGGCAATTTGCCAACTCTGCCACCTCATAGTTACGTCACTGCTCAGACCTCTTCCCGAAAGAAGGTAGGGACATAATTACCACGCAACTCCCACGACGTATTGGCCATTTCAAACTTCAACATAAATCCACAGTTCTATATCTTCCCACATAGGATTGGTACTACAAGAATATTTCTTAGGTTTAGGTTCCCTCAGGTTGTTTTCCTACATTGCCAGCTGATGGTGCTACTAATTTAAATTAGTAAATGTAGGCGGATTCCTAAAAGGCTGTTGGTACGTACCGGGGTTCGAACTTGCGGACATCGAATTGACTGATCACACCACTCGACCTTCATGGCAATAGACGGCAATCGTTACTGTATATATATAGTATGCCGGCCTGCATATACATACAAAGTAATTTCTGAAAGGGAACACGCCTAAGTGCTCCACTGGGGTCCATACCATTGTCATATCATCCAATAAAACTTATAAAACCATTCTCATAGGCACGTGACATTTTTTGTTTTATAATCTACATACGTATTTATAATAGGCAATATACCTCTCGGTCTGTCTTTATGTCTATTAATATGCTTATATGTCCAAAACCACTGAATCAATTTGCATTTTTTTTTCCTCATCCTAAGCTTATTCTCTGAACAAGATAGATTCTTGTTAATTTATGTAATATATGCAACAAGTTATAAGGTTAGAAATAAATTAAACATGATTTAGTTTCAGTGAGTAAACACAAAATTATTTCCAGAATATTCCGTTGCTATAGTTTATCTGAATTATGAAATATTAACAAATATAATCAAATAGACAATTGCTTATAATTTGAAATGACTAAAAATAATCGCCAGTGTCATAAATATAGCTTTTATATTATTAGAATAACAGTACCCGTTTTTAAGTGAAAAAAGAAATAAAAATATTAAATGTCATATGTAAAACATTAATTACAATCGCATTAAAATTATTCCGTCGTCATAATTACTGATACGCCAGTATTTTTCAAAAAAAAAACAATTTGGTAAAGAGCATTATGTACAAAAAGGCACTGAAACATATATTTAAATATGAAGTAAATCATGTAAAAAACACCTTAACAATTATTGCAATTTACACGAGCGGAGTCGCGAGCATAGTTAATATTTTGCCCTTCGATTTTATCCTTTACCTTCATTAATGTGGAGATTCTCCAGCTTGAAATATTTAAATAAATAATTGTGTATCTTGAAGTGTTTTAATTATAATTTAAACTTGATTCATTTGTGTCGAACGCGAACGAAGTATTATTCAGTTAAACTCTTTTCATTAGAATCTCCATTGATGTCCGTTTGAATAATGCAGAAAATATATGTAACGGACTGGTTTATTTAGTGTTCCATTGTTTTATTTTACGACAGCAAATTATATTTTAATTTAAATGTAGTAGACAATCATTCGGTGGTAATAGCCAAGGCCACTACGGTAAAAATTCTGATGCAATGGTATAATAATGCTACCGCTTTTAGTAGAACCCTTCTCTATGGTAGAGAATTGTCTTACTAAATGAAATTGCGCTTACACCTTTTTATTTTATTTTGGCCGTCGATATAGCCATAGGTCGGGATTTGCGCATAATATAGTGAAGAGTTTAAATACAAAAAAAGTTAGTTTTTTGTTATGGGAATCTGAGACTGGCATTTATTTATTCCTGAGTTGTCTCGATGCTTTACATATAGTAAAATACGTATTTATGTTCAGTACAACTATATACAGAGCGGTCAAAAACTGTGGCGAGGATTGTACCTGTTCTTTATGTCATTCATAATTTAATTGTATAAGAAAACGTTACTGTCGACTGCTGTCGTTTTTACCACTTTTATAGTAGTTTCACCCGTATATATAAATGTAACGGAATCTTTGAACGTGATTCTACACCACTTTGAACGATCAGATTTGAATCAAACTTTGCACACTCGTGGAAGACCCATGACAGTGCAATAATTCGATTATGCAAAATATCCGATTATCCTGATTAGATTCGCCAAGATTCATAAATTTCTTTTTGTATCCTTTGCATTTGCATGAGATGAAGAGGGATAGGGCTAGTGCGCGAACTACGCGTGCGATAGAAATCTTTGAATATATTTTCCAAATCAAGATGCAACTATTAACACATCTGTACATTTTAAAGACAGTTGTTTTAAAGCAAATCGAACTAAAAAACGAAAAATAAATTATAGTTTAAAACAACAAAAAAACAACGCATTCAAACTAAAAAGCAAATAATAATTCTTAGTATAAGAATAAAATTACTGATGTGAAACTTAATGTCTGCATTTCGTAAGCAATAGATCTGTTAGTTAGTTTTAAAATGTCATACAAATCATCCCACGCCTTTATAATATTGACATTACTTTCTCATCAGACTTTTTACTAAAAGCGTATTAGGTTATATTTTCATTGTTACTGCGTTCCTATACAAAACAGTTTATTGATATATTTATCCAATATAATTTTAATATTGATTCCTCAAAATGGTTAATATAATTAAAATAAATTAAACATGAGAGTAGAGACGACCACCGAGACGAATTGTGACGAATGCCCATTGTTATTGGATCGACACATCTCCGATATTAATGGAGGATATAAAATTTTATCGTCTGCAATCGCCCGATTGCGAATTAGACACGATGTACTTTTATTCATATTATTTTTATTAGTTTGACCTTCATATAATGTTTTTAATACTTTTCAAACGATTTTATGTTATTTGCATAGATATTACTATATACTCGTATATATCTATGCTTGATAAAGTTTAACAACGTTTAACCTATCACCAAGATCACACCTCTATGTTATCCATTCTACCATGTCGCTAGGTGGAGTTACAGCACATCAACTTCAACATTGTTAAACCGATAGTAATAAAAATATTGTATGTGTAGATGATATATGAACACGGATATATATATTTGCTATACCTCAAGTATTTCTTATAACATATAGTTATTGCAATAAATAGAATCATTCCGGAGCAGCGGGCACAGCGAATAAAGTGTAAAACAGGATTAGAATCAATATCCTAACTAATATTATAAATGTGAATGTGAGTTTGTTTGTTTCACGCTTTAACTACTCAACCGATTATCATGAAATCCAGAAACAAAAAACTCTTCTGTAGTATAGGTAAAATCTTCATTACCGCGAGTTCATTCAAATGCCGATGCCGGTAAATTAGGTATATTTATAATTTCTCAAATATCTCTATTATGTATCTATTTAATAATCTTTCTATTTAATTTCTAGAATGTATCCACGATTCTTACACTTGGTGAACAACTAAAAAGAAATTACACTTAAATAATTTATTTTGTGTTATAAAAGTGCATACAGGTTCGTAGTTTACCTGTGTATTTGTATGTATATCCTATATAGTTAGGTATATGATATAACCAGTCTAAATAGGACTACAGTTTTGAAGTCAGTTTTTGTTTTTTCGAACTTATTTCGTTGTTGGCCTGACCGCTTCACCGGGCTATTTGTGTAAGCGCTTAAAGCGCTCAACCATATGGCAACAAGCCCAAGTGTCAGTGTCAGCTTGTGTTGCCAATCACACCTTTTGAATCGGAATACACAGCGCGAGTTACGGTAAAAATATTTGTAGGTTGGTATTTCTGCAGTGAAATCTTGCACAGGCTTCATGAATCTATATATTCTGTGTTTCCTATATGTTTCAACAGATAAGTTGCATCAAGTCTCCGGTTCGTCATTTGCCAGATTATACTTAATTAAGTTATCGCAATAATAGAAGTTAAAGTTTTGGTGTGAATTTATTAAAATGTATAATTTTCGATAATAAATATAGTTAAAAAAAACGACTTTTGCGTCTGTTTGTCTGTATTACCCTAGTTCTTTTAAATTACGCCAAGGATTTTGATACCGTTTTCAATATTGTTTAGGGTATTTTTTTAGAAGTTTTACGTAAGTTATACAAAGTAGACAAAAATCGGTATATTCAAAGAAAGTGGTTATAAGTAGTTTTAAGCCGATCACTGTGGCTAAACCGTAGGAGTTACGTCAAAATTATGTACTATAGAACTGTACATCTTAAAAATGCGTACAGAAAATGCCCGGATGGTGTACATCTATCTTCTAAAAATAACCCACAGTAAAAATGTATATCTTTTACAAATTATTACAAACGAATTGGTTCTTAGCGACGCTATTTAGAACATTATAATATTAATCCTTATGTACTTAAATATTTTAGTTACGTTGAACGTTGAATGTAGATCAAAACTGTTCTTTACATATAATATCTTGAGAAGATATTATAGATTTAAGAATTATGTGTAATAAAAAAAATGATTGTGTGGCGATTCTTACGCAGTTTAACTTCTATGACTTTGATGAACTGTGAATATTGGATGGATGGATCCAATCCAAATAATAGATTCAAATGGTTTAAACACTTATGATCACAACTTAGTACGTTTCACACGTGCGAAGCCGGGGCGGGTTATTAGTGTATATATAAATACATTTTAAAATGCGAGTTTCATATCTGGACTCATTCTTGTTCAGACTATAGGTTTTTTTATACCCGTATTTTTGGCTATAGATAATTATTATAATATATATTGATACCAAAAGTTAAAGTAAACATTAAATGCGTTCAAACATACTAATAATAATAGTGAAATATATGTATTCATTATAAGTAAGTGTGGCGAGACGAATATTAGTTACAGAAAATGCTTCTATTCATTTGTAACACGTGGCGTATTTTTAAACAACTAAGAATTGACATTTGTTCAAACACAACTACAATACAATACTAGGAAAGGAGGACATAACAAAAAAGTTAAACTTAATTGTCTTCGTAGTGTAGGCGGTTAGAGTAGCTAATTTATTTCATTAAGGTCACAGGTTGGATTTCCAAGACTAAATGTGTGGTCGTCTGCTTTGGTTAGGTTTGGAAATTGTGGTTTTTATAAAGTCCAATGATTATTGCATATAAATGTATGTTACTGTGGAAATGTATGTCGTTAAATATACGCTGGTATCTTGTTCGTGTCCAATCTGATTGAACTAATTGTTTGTGTAAATGAGATGACTTTAATAAATAAATTCTTAGTATGTCTAATGATAGAAGTGAACTAGTAAAATTAAATTTTGAATTATATTCAAAATCGAAAATACTTTATTCAATTTAGGTCCTAAGAAGGCGCTTATGAACGTCAAAACTACCACCGGTTCGGAATACATCCCAGTCATCGAGAAGAATCGGCAAGAATCTCGATCGGGTTTATCTTTTTAAAGTATACTTATATAATTAAAATTCATTATACATTACAATCGATTTTAGTGGATGCACAGAGAGGAGTCAATTTCAGACATCACCATCGTTCACATATTAATCCACTCTATAATAGTCCTTTGACACCAAAACCCGCTTAACATGGCACTTAAACTTATAGTTTGGCAAATCGGTAATATGCTTTGGGACTTTGTTATAAAACCTAACACTATTACCTAAAAAACTGTTACTGGTTTTACTGAGTCTAAAACCTGGAACGACCAGTTTGTCAGAGTTTCTAATCTTTAAATTATGCCTGTGTTTTACGAACTCCAGCTTATCAAAGTTTTTGCGAACTTATATTAAATTATCCAGAATGTATTGGGAAGGCAGAATATATTTGTTCTATGATATCAATTCTTGTTAATTTTTTTACAACAGAACGGGACCCAGATAAAGAAAAAAATCTTTTGTGTTATAATACTTAGAAACAACAACATCCTTCTTCAATATTGCATTATGGTTTTTCCTTACAGTCGACTAGATTAACAACTAACCTCAAGTTAAAAATTAATTGCCAATCACCTACAAGTCTGTGCCAGCTATTGTACTTGAGAACCTGTTTTCCTCTAGGCTTAACGTGTTACGGATTTCCGGTCAGATCGTCACTAACTTGAAGTAAGAGTATGTTAAAAGGATAAAGCTATAAAGTATTTCATAAATCGTATTTACCTTATTACTGTCATAGGATGTAGAACTGATAAATTGTAAATTATTTAATGAAGAACTTTTGATTACGACATTACAAAATAATTAAAATATATGAGTATTAAAATATTTAAAACGTCTAAGGAAATATCTACATTGACACATATGGTATACAGTATACACTCTTTACAGCTTTTAGGGTAATTACACGATTAAATTGAAAGCTAGGTATTTAGAGTATTTAATCGAGGACAATCCCATTTTTAACTATTGTACCGCGAGATACCTAGTTCTTTCACATGTTTTGTCTTGTTCTTAAAAGAAAACGCTGTCATTATTTAATATTATGTTCATTTATGTACATAAAACGTAGACTATGACCTAATACACTACTTTTTTTTTCTAACGGGCCTACGCTGTTGATACCTTTTGGTGGCTCCACAGCTTCACCGAACTACTAAAGGGAGCACTTAAGGCACTTACCCGCTAATGCACTACCTCGCGGTACACCATTATTAGTATTCATATGATAACCTTAGTAATCTATTGTTCTACTAGGGTTCTATTTATATAGTACTTGAATAAATCAAGGGTATAAATTCCTAAATTCCCCAATTCTCTTTAAAGCAGTGTGATATCTACATTATTAAAGACTGTTGCTAAATCAAGACGGTCTCTTATAGTCTGTGTACATCGTATGCATACTAGAAAAGTAATTAGAATTCATAAAGAATATTACGTTTATATTGGGAGAATTATAACTATGTATTTTAAAATGTACTAAAAATGTTTATAGTATAAAAAACTATATGAAATAAAGAGGAAAAATGTATATGAATTCGGTTGGCAATTATCATTCTCGGTCTGTAATCATTACTATTTTCAACTGTACTAATCGGATATATCGGTGTTATTTTAAATAGACTGCGGAACGTTTCTATCTTCAGATTGGTGTTACAAATACGTGTATCATTTATGTCGTTTGTCTTTGAGTAACACGAAATAGGGATACCATTACGGCCGATCACATAATCATTTTTGAATTCAATAAGATAGATTCAGCTTTGCTCTCGTCATTGCCTAAAATTGACATGGAATTTGTTATTATATTAAAGTTCGATATTAATGCAGGAGTAAGTATTCCCGTCGTTATTATTAAAGTTTCATATTAAAATTTCGTATTATCTGAAGTTATACTCACTATTGCAATGAAAATCGTGAAGTAGCTTACCTTTTTAATCGCGGTTTGATTGGTCAGAGTCTGCAGGAACAATTTGTTTATCTCAAGTAAAGGTTTATTATTTTTGTATGTATTGGATTAATTAATGTGTTTACGTGTTCACGTGTAAGAATTGTTTCAGACTATCTTTTGCGAGTTACATCGCTCGCGTTACTGTAGATTTGACAGATATTAAGATTAAAATAAGGCAAACATATATTTTAAAGTATACCGATGCACATTAACGTGTTTATATTTAACAGCTTTATTATTTATTACTGCAAAACTGTATCCATTTTCATATACAATTCTAAGAATCACAATATGTTGTTGTCTATAATTTGTAAAAAAAAAACGTGTTAATAAGAACCATATGTATCAGTCAAATATTTTTATTTTACATTTGTTGTTACTAAGATTAATAGAATGTTAATTATCTGAGTTATAATTCATAACATTTTTTGAAGTTGTAGTTTTTCTATTTAATCAGAATTAAATACTTAACACAAGAAATACAATTAATTAGAAACTGTTAAAAACAAACGTACATATAAAAATAATGTTATGAGTTAGATCTTATAACATTGAGTTAAATTAATTATTCTATTCAATTAGAATTTAATACCTAAGAAAAGAAATACAGTTATAATAATTTGAAATTGTTTAGAGACAGACGTACTTAAAAAAAACGTCTATTGTTCTGTAGAGATGATGCTCTCGTCGCGAGATTGTTAGGTATAACATTCGATAGGCGTTTTTTTTTTGGCAAGGTCACGCAACACGCGAATGTTCGTATATCGTACTATGTAAAAAAAACATATGCTACGGCGTCATATGTCGCGATGATGTTTGTGCGAAAATACTTTGTCTTGGGACTACGGTGAATGATCATGGTCACATTTCTCATTACGACTACAAAAGCAGAAAAGGAGTTTTTGGTAGGATCTAAGAATGCCTTGTAGTGGATTTAATATTTTATTTATAATCTTGTGTTATTTGGCTCTATATTTTGTAATATTGATGGCGTTTTACGTAATATAGTTAAGTTATTGTGCACAAGTGAAATGGATGGAAAATAATGCCACGGAAGATGAATCCTGAGTTGCCACAAAAACTCCCTGACAGTTCTAACTAGACGGCTACCGTCTTGTTTAATTCATTGAAGTTATAGCAAAAAACTTGTAATATCATTACCTACACGACAATGGCAGTAATAATCTACTAAAAGATTGGTTACGAAAAAAGAAAAGGAGAAAACAAGATGGCCGACGCTGTCACTTTATATTTTATGGCGTCAAATAATTATTTATTATATTTGTCTCCGGATTCTATAATATCGGTTAGACCTCGTAATCTATGTAAATCAATTACCAAAAATACATGTAAGCGCATGACTTCAGAATTATCATATAAGGATAATTATTTTTGTTGTATTCAAAATTCTCAGGACAAGGTGTGTATGAAAGAAAACGTTTGAAAAATCATAGAGAGATGTGAAAAATTTGGATTGAAATATGTCCAAATAAAAAGTTTTGGCGATTTTGTAGCCTCAAGGGTTTACGTTGTTATGAGCACATTCGTTATTGGTCCTTTACCATTTCAGTACAATACACAGAAGTAATTCAAATATATATTATTTATTTTGCCGTCCTGTGTTATACGTGTTATACCATATATCTAGTCTGATTTTAAATATCGTTATTCATTTTTCTCGTGCCAATGCGCGTTCGACCAGAGAGTATATAAAAAAGGCCGAACGCCACAAAGTGAGTGAATCAAAAATATTGTCAGAATTAACCAATTGACAGATGATCAGTTGACATTCTATGTAGTTTTGTTCTATGACTGTGAAGGAGAATTTTTGTCTCGTTTTCGTCGTCAGCACGCACGTGACAAGTCGGAGCGGGCAGCCAGTTCCTAATAAACTACAATATTTTCTCGTTGTGTACTTTATTCCTTTACATTATACCTTAACTCTAGTTGTATAACCTAAGTTACTGTAAACTTCTCTTTGTTACGTTGTTTATCTATGTCCTGATTTGGGGAAAAATTATTGCTATTATTTTTTTTAATTATATGTTTATCACTGAAATTTCACATGTGATGAATTAAAATTTGCAATATTTTATGATTATTATTACACTGAGATTATATTAAATGTTACATAGGGAGGGACTTCTACTCGAACTATCTTTAGTTCGTCAGTGCACACACACGCAAAAAAACAATTATATACCTACACAAAGGACTGCGTTCAACTAGTTTCTTGTGAATTCTACTTATAGTAATTTATATACATTTAAGAAAATAGTAATGATATATGAGAAGTTGTATCCCTAGCGTAGGGTGTAGTGGAGTTGCGCAAATGACAAATCGCGACGAAATCTTTTGATTTGCGAGATTTCATCTACCGCGATAGCGGAGTGAAGTATCTTTGACTTATCCCGCCGGTATTTGCGTAAATCTGTCTAAATACATCAAGATAACGTGTATGTATAGCATTATTACTAATGTGGCATCGGCAATAAGATATGATGATATTTCATACGAATTGCTGACATATACATGACTTTCATCATAACCGATGTGATGTTGCGGAATTTTACGATTCTTTTATATCTTAATCCATCATATTTATTTTATAAATTAATTACAAACGTACAATTCGTACTTGCATGTTTGTACCAACGATCCTTTCGGAATTCGCGTACGTTTACTAATTAATTTTAATTAGTAACACTATAGGCTGACGGTGAAGTAAAACATCGTGAGGACACCTGAACTTGAGAAATGTTCTTGTAGTACCTACCACCGAATGTGGGCAAAGTATAGAACTCTGGATTTCTCAGAGACTGAAATCGCCAATACGTCGTGGGTTGGCATGGTGATTATGCCCATACCTTCCTTCGGGAAGAGGCCTGTGGCCTTGCAGTCCACGAGACAAGAGAGTCCCAACTCTCACGGGCTGATGATGATGATGATACGTACAATTATGGCCTTTAAAAAATAACGTTCATATTTTAATATAGAAAACTATACATATTTATTACATGATAATTATTTTCGTTTTGTTAATAATTTTACAAGTTTTGTAGATTTATTTTGATGTTGATTTGATGTTTTTGAAAATTTCATTGATACTTACAGCCTTTTAATTTGCAAAATTATATACCTACTTACATTTCCCGCGTAGGAAATTTCATCGTAATTGGTTAAGCCGGTTTTTAGTTAAACCGGGACAGGCAAATAAAACATTTTGTTATATCATATTCGTGATATTCATACAATATTAAAAAAAAAATATCGCCGACGGAACTACATATTCATTAATATTAGTTATTTATTCTTAGGAAAATGTATTTTGTTTAGGGAACTATTTTTCAATTCTTCATTTGTTGCCTAAGAAATTGGTGAATTGAATTTTGTAAAAAAATGTACAGTGATCATAGACAGAATTACACATTTATTGACCCTCGGACTGTCCAAAAACTTTAAAAGTTTAATTTCTATATAAACGAATGTAAACCTTATGAGATACAGGTCAACAGACTGTTGGCAGCATAAGCCATAAAAAATACCTGATTTATTACAAAACGTTGAAAAATAATAAATCACCTAATCTGAAATTGTAATTTTTATGTAAAATGTATTTTTAAATTATTTTTTCAGTAGTACGAACTTTTTTTTATAATAAAATATGAAATTTACAGTGTACCATGTAGTTAAAATAAAAACTAAAACATAATCCGCCATTTTGAGATCAGTATCATCAAAAATCAGCCGATGGGTCAATATAAATTTGGAAAAATTATGTAGCCACTTTTTTGTAATAACAATAGTCTTTTTTAACCGAAATACTTTATGAACTAAAGTAGAACGTTGGTAAGATAGGATAGTAAATAATAAAATATATCTGTGTTATCTGAAACCATGATTTTTTGTAACACAAGGTTTGTATAAGGAATGTCATTGTCACAAGGTTTATAGTTTTTTATTTTATGCTAGAAACTGCACGCGGCTCTGCACACCTTTTTATGCAGTAAATATTTTTGACTCGTTATTTTATTCAAAATAATCTTTTTATTTATGAAAGTATATTTTTTAAGTTGAGTATAATTTATAATATTTTACTGATAATTCTTACAGTCTTTTACTTTCGGAACTCCATATACTTTTTGCGTACAAATCGGTTTACAATAAAAGAAAACTTAAATTTTTACTAATTAGTTTTCTTCTACAAAATCTAAAAATATTATTAATACATTTTATAAGCTATCGATTTTTCTTAATAACATGTAATTCCGGTGTACAATCATAAAAACGTTTGAGCGTTATTTACAATTTCCAAAAATATTTTTAACAACACTTGTACTTCATCAATGCAATAAGTATGCTTTCCATGTATATTCAATAAAAATCAGTTAAGCCGTTTTTGCGTTAAACCCGGATGTACGAACAGACAGACGAATAAAAACATTTTGGAAAAGAAAAAGCAATATATATAGATTTTGTTAATATAGATTCTACTAGCTACTGCCAGTAACCTGTCCCCATTAGTTTACATTATAAACTTTAACAACAATGAAAACAAAGCTAGCACCATCTAGTAGCGAGTTACGATAAAATGGATAGCATAAAAACATTTAGGTGTACGAACTTTTATGATGATCGGCCAAACGATGTTAGAGTTTATCGATCTCAGGTGTACCAACATCTATTTATATATGTACAGATTAATTTCCAAAAATTTCAACCAATACGAACCAACTGACAATTATAGTGAAAATAATTCATTCAAATAACAATTTTTGTTACAGAAGAGTCTGATAACCTAATTTGTTTAAAAAGATAAAATAGAAAAAATTATATCATTAAAACTCACCGTTTTTTCTTATCCTTCATGATGAAATTACTAAGTAATAATTAAATTAAAGCTTTAAATGGAGATCTACAACGTTTTATAAAACCTTTCACTGGATAATACTTTCGAAATGGTAAATTTACTAATAAATGTCTTAGTGTGTCGTAAAAAACATTGGTAATAATAGCTTCAACGATCGTTTCGTAGCACCAATAAAGTCGGATTTGTTTACCAAATGCTTGTTTCGATGTAGTCAAAACATTTTCAATGAAACCGATCGATAATACGAGAGTGTAACCGTGTTTGCTATTTTGCGAAGCGCGGATCGACTGCGTGCAAGCCCGCGTTATGAATGCGAGGCGTACCGCGGAGCGCGACCACCCGACCGCCCGACCGCACGCCTGCCTAACCACCCGCCGCTGACGTCATGAATTCAACATCAATCAATGGACATTGTAACAAGACCTTGAACGGATGGCATTATCAAAATTTACGGATAAGCGTACATCTATATACTACCCTTGAGACTAAGTTCATTGTCGTAAAGTTTTGAATATAGATTATATAAAGCCACAGGGCTGCACTTAATGAATAGCACGGTGCGTTTCAAAACGGGGATTGCTTATATAAATGCCCATAGACAATAGTTTCTGTTATCATTTGACATATATAATTTCACGCTAATACGAGTACACTGTATCAAAAGTTTGATTGAACTATATCAAACTTGTAAAATAAAGAGTGTGATACTCAAAAATAACACATCACGTGTAGTAGTAACCAATAAATCAGCATCAGTAACCGCAGATGTAACCACATCTATATCGCTTTGTTGGTTTCAATAAAGTAAATGGGAGACGTCGATTATTTCCTATTGTGAAATCTAGTACTTTTTGTAAAATATAAAAGACTATTTTAAGTTATTATGTGAATCATCTCATAACGCGATTGACGATAAAATCGATTGTACATGCCGTCACGATTAGATTCGTTTTAACGCCATCTATTCAATCATTCTTTGTACTATATTGTTAGTTCTACATGATTTAAATGTATGATATTTTTATGTTATCCACTAATTTGATTTTAACCCATCTACGTTCATTGTAAGACCAATTACGTAATATATTTGGATTTGCAGGCATAACATTATCAATTGCTCTATACTTAATAGTTCCTTTTTCTTAATATTTTTTACTATTTTCTGAATCCAGTCGTTATAGCTACACGTCCTACAACGGCTTGCTTTTCTCATAATGCAAATGTTATTAATAAATGCACATTTTACATAAAATAACGAGTAGGATTGATGGAAGAACAAAATACAGTCAAACTTACATATGTTTCGATAACATATATCTTTTGAATGTAAGATCCTATAAAAAAAACCATCAGGTAAGGACTAATAATCGGTAGAAATAGTAGCTTAAATAATGTTTTTTAACAGACTTCAAAAATGCGAAAGTTCTTAAATTTCTTAATGTTTATTATTTCAGAATTTCGGTATTTATAAAATATTTTCAAAAGGGTATATAAAGGGAGTATGATATTTTCAAGGAGCTCCCATTTGAATTTTAGCATTGGCACTTATATTACGAAGATAAATCAGGAAACTTCTCGAAATAGAATAAGAAATGGATAGTAACTGCGATATTGGTAGGTTTATGACATTAAAAGATTAGGTAGGTAGTTATCTAGCTATACTCAAGGATGTTCCGGTTAATTTTTTTTGGTAAATTTTTGGTAAAGTCAGTTTTTCACAACTACATATTATAAAACAAAGTCGTCCACCGCATCTGTCTGTCTGTCTGTATGTTCGCGATAAACTCGAAAACTACTGAACGGATTGTAATGCGGTCTTCACCAATAGATAGAGTAATACATGAAGAAGGTTTAGGTATATAAGGTGACAAGATTTTAAGGTTTTATCTTTTAAGGATAGCTTACTATACCCATCTATCTTCTAAAATCATGGTCACATACAATGAGGTAATTGGAAGGTTATTTAGAAGGATACAGTATTAATCCTTATCAAATTGGATACATTAGTTACTTTAAGTATTTAATGCACATAAGTATATATTTTTTATTTACAGGGCAGGACAACGCTCGCCGGGCCTGCTAGTAGTCTATAAGTGCCTACATAATAGTACAAGATAATTATTACATAAAAAAGTTGCAAATTGTAATTCTTTAATGGCAATCAACTACTTCTGTATGTATTTTTCTGTATCGTTTTTGTAATATGCCTACACAGTTACAATATTAAACCAGAAACGAAATCCCGATTATTGTTAGCGACATAATTTGCATTTTGCAAACGTGTCCGGTTCATTACTTTTAACTCCCATTGAATCCATAGCTCTATAGCCTACTACTTCCGAGCAATGAATCGGAAATGTTTTTGCATTCAAATAGATTCGAAGATCAAATCGAAGGTTAAGGTTTGTTACGGTAATTTTTGATTTTTGTCTATGTATAAATAGGTAGAGACAAAACAGTTAAGTACATGTTCCTCTTCCCTGTTTCGTAAGCGGTTTTCTTTTTTTTTATTTGTTTAGTAGATATTGAAGAGCTTTAGTGTTGTCAATAAAAAATATGGAAAAAGTTCGTACTTTTTCCTTAATATAGAAACTTGACGACTTAATTGATTATGGTACAATTTCGACCACTAGTTTAACTACATCTTCGCTATTATCTGTATCACACTAGGTTAAAAATTACTTATTCTTTCATTCTAGTTTGAAAAGAGTTTTATTAGGTCCTTGAAATTTCATGTGGAAAAGTAAAACGAAAAGAAATGTATGAAATTATATATTTAATCAATAGAAGTATGTACCATTATTATCTATGTACTTCCGTTATTTTTAAGTTAGTTCATTGATTCCATTGCTGAAGAAAATTGTGAGAGCGAGAATCAATAAAACCTTTGAAGGCGGTTTGGACTGCCTAATCAGAATTGTATTCTTTCATTGCAAAAAATTATCCAAATTCTGAAAAAAGTGGTAACCTCTTTGAACACAGTCTGAGGAGTATGGTAGATGTCGGAGACATTCTAAGCGCATTTCCTCTAACTTAGCGACCACCTATCATGAAGCATGCGGTCTAGCGATGTCCTGCAACAGCAGTGAGATGGGGAGATTGACCAATCTTGGTTGTTTAAGGGCTCGCTTTTCCACCATGGTTTGCAATTGTTGTTAATACAGATTTACCGTAATCGTCTAGTCAAATCTTAAAAAGCTGTAGTGTACGATATAAGCTTTGGTCCACCAAACACTCACCAGTACCTTTTTCTGAGTCAACTTCCGCTTGGGACAGGATTTGGGCGCTTCTCTAAGGTACTGAAAGGTATAGAAGAAGCACTGTGAAAAGGACGATGTCAAAAAAAGTGAAATGGTGCAAAAACTAATGAATCTCTATATTCCAAATACAAATACACTAGTCTAAGTTTAAATTTGGAATTCCTACGCAATCCCCAGATTATTGAGGTCAAAATGGCCATTTCGACGAAACGCTAATTTCATATGTTAGGACTTTTGTTTTTTTTTTTACATGGGGAAATCTCCAACGGATATCCACCCCGCTGGGCAGCTGAGTATGGGTTATATTCGCACGGACAAAAACCCCATGGTGCCTTTTCGCAACATTTAGCCCGGGGAGGGACTACCTTATGGGCAGTGCAGTATGTCAGCCCCTCCGATAGGTGTTGGTCCTTCCTAAAGGGCACCGTCTAAAGGGTCAAAATGGTAGACACCTGGAAGGGGGGGGGAGGTGTTAGATCCCCCCTGTCGAACTGGTGAGTCGCGTGAGATCTAATATATTTTCCTCACAATAGTTGAGACTTGAATACACATTACCTTATTTGTCATTATTTTTGCCTTTTAATTTTAGTTACAAATTTAATTTACATACGGTTGTAAAGCTACCTTGTAGTGGTTTTCGTTAGACTCAGACAAGAATAATGCAACAATTTATCTGAAACCTTGAAGTTTGAATAATGATCAACGGGACTTGAAGTCGTGGCATTATGACTCAAACGTAGTAAGATTATTAATTTAGTTACGGTAACAACTCTAAATATTTGTATTGATATTGATTTTTTTACTTCTTTTAGTAATTTAATCGGTGAAGGAAAACTTCGTGATGAAACCATAGCATGGTGGTAGGGCTTTTTCTTAGTCCTTCTGGCTATCTATCACCCTCAAGTTGAAAATCCGTTGCCAAGCGCCTGTTGGTGTGTTCCGGCAGCTGCATTTGAGAGTCAGTCTCCCCTCTAGGTTTAGCGTAACTTTCATCTTAGACCACATCATCATTTAACATCAGATGAGATTGTGGCCAACGCTAATCTATAAAGTATAAAAAAGGGGGCTATAATTTTACCTACCTAATCGTCGAATGGATGGTGTTTTGTACCTAGGTAAATATTTAACATTTTTTTCCAACTTCAAACTAAACATTTTATTAAATAAAATAATTTATCGTTATTGGTGTAATTTACAATTTTATGATTTGTCATAAACACTTAACTAAGGGGATGAAGCAAGGGCCGATCTAAAATTGTTCGATATAAGAGTGGTTGAATATATCTCTTTTTTTTTGGCTTCAAACTCACATCATGATAATTGTAGATGAGGACGATAATGGGTTACGTTTACCCACTAGATGCTTATAGATTCTTCTCTTGAACTTCTCTAAGTTATATGCTGACGGAAAAACAGACGCTACAGTGAATTTCACTCTTAAGCCGGTTTAAAAATAGCAAATATTGGTTATGCAAATTAATTGTTCTCTGTTTACCTACCACCTATTCGTGTGATAATTTTGGTATTATATATACATAGTTGACGAAATTAATTCGTTTCGCCATTTTACTTGTACTTTTTTTTAAGAATGTCGATTTATTTTAAATAAATAAACACAGAAGCTGAGCTGTTTTTGTTTTGCTAATGCTTTATTATGACTGGGACATAAAGTCAATCTTGAAGCCGATGTCTAGCTATTTCTGCTATCGCTTAGTTCTTGCGAAACACGTAGTTAGGTTACGGTTTATGCAGGTATCATCATGGTTATCTTACGCAACTAGGAATGAAAACGAATGCTGTCTGAATATAAAACATCTTCGAGACTAATATGTTTCCTTAAAATACATACGTTTAGAAGTCATGCGATTTTATCTTTGCGACGTTAAAATTTTATAAAACCGTTCAGACAATCATAAGATGGCAACGAGGCTGTCAGTCCAAATATACAGTATGTGGTAGATAGGATAGAAAATCAGGTCATGTATTTAGTACATATATATATATATATTTAAACAATTTTATATTCGAGATAAAAGACGTATAGTATTGTTTTTAATGTTTATTAAAATATTTAATTGCGTATTTAATAATTATGAATATTATTGTGTAATATAAACACATCATGTATTATTAATACCTACTGTACGTATACTCGTTCTTAACAACGTAGATTACTCATAGTTTCTTAATATTATGCAATATATAGCTCTGTACATGTCATATTTATAGTTATTGTGCAAATAATTGATTATATATTTTGTTTCATTACCATATAATAATCATCTATACTATTGGTTTATCCCATCAGTATTGTAATGAAGTATTATATAGTCTATAAGTGCGTACACAATTTAAAATGATAAGCCCACGATCGACTCGTATGCGGAACGGGAAATTGTCAGATAAAACGTTTTAGGAAGTTGAGAACGTACTGAAATATATCTCTGATTCTAAAGTGTTGCTGCCGGAATATACCTATGATGGATGTTTGGCGACAGATTTTAAATTTGAAGGTGGCCGCTAACTAGGTAGGCATTAGAAAAGTCCTACTGGGCTATTGTTAGTATAAATTGTTATATCGGGATAATTCCTTTCAACGGAAGTACTGGTTTCTTTTTTTATACTTTATAAGTTTTAGCATTTTGACCATAATGCCACCAGATATTAAATAATGATGTAGTGCAAGGCGATATACACGCAACACCTAAAGGTACTAGCTGTCAAGTGCAGATGCCGATATACACCCATAGATGCTTAGCGACAGATTTTGAACTAGAGGGGAGGTTAGGCTTGAGCGTAGGCTTAAGAGTAGGCTTAGAATAAGATGCTATATGTTTTTTTTATTATGATGACTTTTCCTTCACCTAAATCTCCGATCCATTGCAGGATTTCAATTTACTTTCAGCGACGCGGTGTTCGAATGCGCTATTAAATCCTGAATGTTTTATAAGCCCATGTTATTAATGTCTTGGGCTGACTCCAACATAATTATATAAGTAGCCAAGGGCAGTGATATTCTAAAAGTTATGTCCAATAAACCGATCGAAGTAATACGCTTATGATATCTTATGTTAGACAATATGGATGTAACTACAACTATTATAATTATCGGTTAAGGTAACATTTAAACTGAAGTTAAGTGTACTTAATTTAATTGGTCTGTCGAGGGAACTTTGAAGAATATTAACGGTTCTTCAATGAAACTGAAATCATATTTAACGTCCGATAAAATTTTACGCATTAAAACAAAAAAAATCTGCATTTATATCAATCAAATGATAAGAGATCTGCAGGTGTTTGGGCATCACGCAAAAAAATCTGGATAGATTTTGATATATGTTTTTTTAATGTTATCTTGGTCCTTATCTAAAAATTATTTGTACAATAAGTACCTAGTTTCAAAAAATTTGGAGAACCCTATGATTTTTATAAGGACTACAAAATACTAAATAGACTTCGTAAGCGAAGTATATTTTTGCTCTAAATTTCTTTTATGTTTTTGCTACCGTACATTAAATATATTGTTAAGACAGGCGAAGTCGTGAGTATTAGCTAGTTGTAAATATTTGGTCCAGACTTGTGATGTGAATTCTACCTAATTTGTTAAATGTTTATGCGGGTCGCGGAATGATTATTCAAGGTTAGGACCCTCATTTAGTATGAGTTGCTTGATTGTGAGTGTAGACAATAAACAGTTTTTCGTTTATAATATTCAACATAGCCAAATTGTATATTTAGATACAAAAGTTGATTATAATATGTATTGTGCTTGTATATTTATAGGTTATGTTTTATAGTTGAACATATAAATATGAATTAAAATGTTAACTTTATGAAAATTAAAGCAATACTGTTAAACTGCGTTCCCATCGTGACTTTGCTAATGTTCGACAGAAAAAAAAACGAAAATTTGTTATTTAATCACTAACGACGAGTTCTATTCGTTTGTACAATGACTATGTGATTTTCTATAATTGTAAATAGTAGACCAGTCAATATTGATCCTCTTTTCTGACAGTTCTTTCCTATTTTGCATGAAGTACGCTATAGACAATTAAGATCTATTTTTTTTTTCTTAATTTGAATTTCTGGTAATTGCTTGAATTCGATTTATGTACCTGGGAAAAGTACGCATTTATCCTTAATCATTTTTTCATAATCTAATATTAATACTGATTTTAGAATAGAGATGTTTCTATTATAAAAGAAATATTAATTGTTCTGAAAAGAATAATTCAACATATTAAAATATTACAAAAAGGTAACATTTTACACATAAATGTATAATTAATTGTACACGGAAATCTTATTTCATATTTCTTTTTTTATTTTTAACCAATTCTATGTTACCTTCAAACACACATCTAGCTATACGTATCGTGTCATTTCTCACTCATTGTCTTAGTAGAGTTCGTTATCTTATTTGTTGTTAGAAATGTAATAGGAATGAAAGATTATCTATCATAGTCATATGTTACATAAACAGATAAAACCATCTGATGTTTCGTAAGGCTACTCTTAGATACAACTATTGATAATCCATACAAACTACTACAATTTTATAGGTGGTAGAGCTACGCTGAAGCTATTACTGGTTTCGGCATGAATGGGTCGGCTCGCCCGGGGTAGTACCACCCTCTCACAGAAAACCGACGTGAAGTAACAGTAGCTGCACTGTTGCGTTTCGTTCGGTCAGTGAGAGCGCCGGAGGCCCATATAGTTAAAAGGCCGGCAAAGCACTTGCGACTCCTCTGGTGTTGCTAGTGTCTATGGACGGCGGTGATCACTTACCATCAGGTGACCCACCTGTTCGTTTGCCCCCTATAATATATAAAAAAAAATACAAATCAATAAAATTGGAGTGTCTGATTGTAATGTTAAATTACCATCTTTCCACTAAATGGATATGAAAGTAGTTGTAAGAAAATATCAATTTTTCGAATTTTTGTCTGTATGTCTGTTCCGGATAACCTTCGAAACCGATGGACCATTTTTAACTGGACTTTTACTGGCAGGTAGTTGATGTTTAAGTAGTAACTTAGGCTATCTTTAATTTTAGAAAAAAATAGGGTTCCGTGCAAACATAATCCTCTATAAAGTTACTAGGTTATGCTCGCGGCTATGCTATGGCTTTAATGTACATTTGACTTATCCCTCGCGAAGAGTACTTTTTTGCGTTAATGAAAAATTCTGTATCACTGGCAAGGGAACATACCTATACTACGTGCCCTGTTCAGGGCAGGAGGGAGGTCTTCCAAGTACCGCGCTTGGTCAGAGGGAGAAGGGGGAAAACCGTATTTATGAACTACTACATGAAAATTATAGGGGGTCTTCTTATATATTACGGATGGTCAACAAGGTGTGGACGGAGGCTAAAAAATTGTCAAGCATAGGTCACGTAGCACGGGCACGTTCCCCAATATGTGTGCAAAATTTCATAATAATCAGTTGAATAGTTATGACGTGAAAGCGTAACGATCAAACTCACTTTCGTTTTTACAATATTAGTAAGAATAAACGCAAACGAAGCGGCGGACAGCTGCTTGTATACAATTATACTGTAATAGTACTTAGGTAATGAAAATGACCTGTTGAATAAACAACAACAGGAATGATCACAATTACTTCGAAGAATTCGAAGTTTGTTTGAGTTCAGTACAGTTTCTTAGCTTTTTATAGTCATCGGTTATTATTAAAAAATGATTCAGCTTCATTGTAACCTGTTAATACTTCAACAGTGATGTGTCAAACATATGGAGTGGGCTCGATTCATAGTCAAGGCTTATTATGTATATATTTATTTATTTATATATATATATATATATATATATTTTATATTATAGGGGGCAAACGAACAGGTGGGTCACCTGATGGTAAGTGATCACCGCCGTCCATAGACACTAGCAAGCAAGTGCGTTGCCGGCCTTTTAATATATGTGGGCCTCCGGCGCTCTAACTGGCCGAGGGAAACGCAACAGTGCAAGCACTGTTACTTCACGTCGGTTTTCTGTGAGAGGGTGGTACTACCCCGGGCGAGCCGACCCATTCATTCTGAAACCAGTAATAGTTTCAGAGTAGCTCTACCACCTAGGAATAAACTTATATTTTCAGTGATAATTTTTGTGCAATAGCTTTGATGATGATTCTTCCGATCGATTTCGGTCATGACGACCAAACAGGACCTTTGCGTTCTCGGAGTCCAATAATGGAAGCTGGTCAGATGCAAAGTAATCATTAAGCAACTGCAACTGTACGTGCAAGACACAGGTGAACACACTTCATCCTTGTTCTTCTGGACCCAGTAGATCGGGGACCGTTATGACCGGAGAAGGATTCAGACAAATGGTACAGTATCACGGTGAGAAAGTTACAAGGGGTCTGTACTATCTCACACTCCCTTAATCGTCTTTTACGATACTCACGGGAAGATATGGGGTGGTGATATTTTACTCTGCCTGTACCACATGGCTTGCACGGTAACTTTAACGATGTTATGGTAGGGCCTCCATGCTTGTCTGGATTGCAATCGCCGTATGTAGTCTCATAGTTTCTTATTTCGTAGCGCTTTATTACGTTATCAGCTAATCTTGCTTACATCGTAATGTAAAGTTTGACATTAGTATAGTAGATATACTATAGTAGATGGATTGTTATCTATAATTATTTTCCTTAGCCAGAAGCGGTTCATAATTTTAATTATAGAATTTATTTTTCTTTGCAAAAAACAGGGGTCTAAGATACCTCCGATACATTTCTCAAGCACCCAAATAGAGTTAATTGCACGACGACGACCAAGCGTTATTTGTGACCGCTAATCACCCTCGACATGCTCATAAAGTACAATTAAAATACATACTGAAATGGAAACACATGCGTGAAACGCCTATCAAAGTGTCATTCCACCGTGTGTCACGATTTCAGATAAAACGAATTATCTCTCGTAATATTTTATTGAAATCCATACAATGTTACCGACTTAGTTAATTGAGTATTAAAGATAGTTATATATATATATATATATATATAGACCTATATGATCATCCTGTACTAGTAATATTAGCGTACAAGGAAAGACGATATCGTCTGCCATTTCTACGATATTGAGTTTTATATACATTTGAAATTACGCATAGAACTGCATCTAATACAGTGTCACAGCTAGTCTTAAGGGGTCACTGTATCAAAATTTTATCGTGTGTAACTTCTTACCGTTGCATATATCATGGATTTCACGACATGTGAGTTAAGAATGATATTAGGATTTACAAACACGATCTCTGCATATTTTCATTATTTATGAATTCAGAGTATATTATTGAAATTGTGGTGAACATTAAGGATTTTTTATGCAAACGGGTACTCTCTAGCTCCGGGGCCTGTATCATTGATGGGGCTGATACGGCGGTAGCTACGTCTCTGTTCTAATAGAATGTTCTTGTTCACCTATGAGCTTGTTCTCAAATTATACTTTATAAGACAGACATACTCGTACTTCACTAAAGGAGCAGGCAATAGACTTTTCGACTTTTCCGGATATGTGATTTGGTTAAATATGCCCTTAGAGCGGTTGATTACCAATCATTATTCGTTTGTAATTACAAGTTCACCTGGACGCAGTAGTTTAATGGTTGCTTGTAGCTTTTTAAGATTATTTCAGGTTAGGTAGTCACAAGATAACGATTTTTTAGAACTTTTAGACCCTTTCTAAGCCTTCCACCTCGTGATTAGATTCTATTAGTACAATATTCTGTCTTGTATAATCTACATGCAATGTAATTCGTTCAATGAGATATATATTTTTAATGCATTTTGTTCATTGACATCGAAATACATATACAAATAAATAAATATACAAAATATAAAAAGAAAATAAACTGTGAAAGTTGTATTATATACTTTGCTAACTAGGCACGTTCATACGAGAAAACATTGATGTTTTAATTGATACGATATACCGGAACGTTGCATCGATGTTAAACGATATATCGAACAGAAACAACTATAAATCGTAAAGACTTCATATTTAATTACTCGATATTAAAATGCAAAAGGAAGAAAAATTAAAAACCTCTACTAGGCATTAAAAATATAATTAATGTTAGGCACGTACTGACTTTTGTTTTTTTATAATTCTCGATATTTTTTATTTAAATCTTCCATCGACACTATTTTATTGACTCTTGAGCTTATAATTTTGTACTTTGTTGAGATAAAACGCTACTGAGATGACACACAGTTGGCCATTATAATTAAATATTTGTTAGTAATATTGCACAACCTTGAGTACAGTTACTTTTTAATTTAATCACACTTTCGAACGGATTTTATACAATCGTCTGATGCTCTCATATAAATCTGTCAGAATATATGAACTAATTTTTTTCTATAACGTGTCTGGAGACATTGGAGATATACAGATTGTTTAAATTAATTTTTACAATGTAGTAAAGCTTGATTATGTTATATTCCATGCTTCTTTCAAATATATACATTTATTATACCTTTAGTATAATAATTTAAATTTATTGAGAATATATATAAGACAATAATATTTAAAATATATAATTACGGAAGGTTATTTGTCTCTTTGTATGGGCTTATCGTTATTGGTTTTCCTCACTAAGCAACTTCTGATGATTGGTCTCAATGAAAAATCTAGTTTGTATTAACGTTGAACAAAAAATTGCAACCATAGTCTACAATCTTCTTAACTCTGATCGTAGGCTTTGTTTCTGCAAATAACAGCAAATCTAAGGCGCCATCTTTGTGTAAACGTTCGATGTTCGTCATATCGTATAAAATACATTGATGTTTTCTATCGATATTCAATGGCCCGATATATCGAATTAATTCGATAAATCGAAGCCAACCGTCTATATTTTTGGAACTTCGATATCGAACACCCCTAGTGCTAATAACATCAATAATGTGCCAAATGTGTTTAGTTTGAAAAATGGCTATATTACGGTGTTATCGCATAATAGATTGATTTATACTAAATTTATTTAAAGTAACTCGTTTCTGTTTCACTAAAAAACAATTTTTGATAGATAAAACTGATATTAGCTAATAGGTATGATATTTCAAATATAGTCGTACCTTGGATAACATTTCCATTTCGTATTTAGATGAACGAGTGCTATTACAAAATTTTTAAAACATATTTGAAAATTATTATTTAAGTTGGTTGAGTAAGAAAAATATTGTTACCTGTTTTTACGAGCAAAAGATAACATTTGATATTGTTCTTGCTACTATTGTTAACTTGTTATAATTAAACTATGTAATTTAACGGAAGTACTTCTATTGACTAATGGGCGGCATTTAATCGTGATGGTGTTGAGCGAGACGAGGAGATGTGATAGAGAGAGACGAAAAAAGGAGAGGGGACAGGAGAATTGGCTTTGATTTGACTGTTTTTGGTGCGGACGTAAGGCGAAATGGTGTTTTTTTTACGTTATTGAAATATCAGTGAAATAATTTATAACTAGTTTTATTTAATTATCTTGCTGTAAAAATGTACAGAATAATATAATGAATAATGGTGACAGGTCATATCATCTCAGATTTCTATCGAATTCGTTTTGAAAAAAATCTCACTTACTTCATTAAGCTTATCTCACATATTAATTATATAATTACGATTTGAAAATATTTGTCGTTCACTACTGACAGTGCTTATAAAATATAACAACATGAATAGTAAGTACTTAACAATTTAAGTTTGCGAATGAATAGTGTTAATACACGTTTTCTTAACTATACAAGAAAATATTGGGGGAAACCAACACGTGATACCGAAAAGACATTAAATGTATTTTTGTAAACTCCTATTCAGATAATTAGTTCTACTGCTTGTGATATATAGGTACAAAAGTACAAGTGCGAAAGGAATTTACAAAGAATCATTACTTGGACAAATTTGACAACTAGCTTCGCATGGGTGCAATGTGCTTGATTAATGTGGCATAATAAGTATTCAAGCGATTAAGGTGTAGGTGCTGTTTGTTAAATTTTTTGGCACTTTTACCTTTGCCGTTCATCAAAGTTAAAAAAAAAAACGTAAATTTCGATACACTAATAATGCTGTTATTTTCAATCTGTCATATCCTCTAAGATATTCATTGTAATAATATACTGAGGGCTACTTTGATACACGCTGAATGTTCTAATAACCCAATGCAAATGACATATTTAAGTCTTATAATATGGGTAAAATTTTGACTTTTTGTAGGTGCTAAGTTTTCATTAGTGATATCATTTATTGTACTCACAATTACAAACTGTTTAAATACAGCATCACTTAACAAGGAATGACAAGCGATAATTCTGAGTGACGTATTACAAAATAGGCGCGAAATTCAAAATATTTAAAATATACAATAACACAACAAACATATTACTAAATGTAATATTGTACATTAGTGAATATGTACGTACTTATTTTATATTCATTTGGGGTATTTAGAAGAAAATTTAAGACAAAAGCTTACTGCATCCTTTTTACGCTTTAGGCTTCACATCGGACTAGTACAACGCTCTAGTAATCTCCAAATGCGCTAAGATATTACTATAACCGTGCCTTATATATAAGGAAATGTAGGACATATGACACACCGTCCGTTACAGGTATCTAGATCTCACCGTTCGTAAGTAACCATTGTGCGTCCTATGAATTTGAGCCGAGGTTGTGCTAATTGGAAAAGACCGTATGACCCGTTACATTTCTTAAAAATAACAAGATAAACAAATGCACTCTCGGTGTGTCATCTAACGTGTTTGCCTTACTATAAAACCGGATCGTTCGTAAAAGGTTTGGATATACAGGGATTAACCGCTACAGACGTTAGAGTTACGTTCCTACATATCATAAACAGAATAAAATGATTTTCATAAAATCTTTGTCGATAATTTTTCTATTTACCATAATAGTATTTGTATACGCAAAACCTCTAGAAGAACACAAAACTCATGTACAAAGCGACAATGCCGAAATAATGGAAGTAGCTGAAGCGCAAAATCCGTTTTTACCACGATTCGCCATGAAGAAACTAAAAGAACGAAGGGAGAAAGCAAAAGCTCAAAGAATGAATAATAATCAAGACCAATGGAGGAGGACGCATCAATCTAAAAGGCCATGCCCTCAAAATTATAATAGGAGATATTACGTGAGTATTTTTTAAGCATTAAACTTTTTTGTAAGAAGTCTCTGAATTTATTTATCTGTGCCGTTAGCTAATGGTGTAGTTTGAAATTGACACTCTTTTTTGAAAAAGACTATCTAGGAAAGTTTGTGTAAGATTGGGAAGAACTTAGCTAATTTTAACACATTTTTTGACACTTCTTCCTTCGTATATGTAGATTTTATAATTTTCTAGATTTAATCATATCAATAATGTTGTGTCCATATTAACCCCTGGTCTGTCCAAAAATATCAAGTTTTTAGTTTCATACAAGCGAATGTCGACCTCATGTGGCACAGGTCAACAGACTGTTGGCAGCATAAGCTTAAAAAATACCTGATGTGTTACAAAACTTTGAAAAATAACAAATGGTGTATTGTAAATTTATATTTTTTTTGCGTAAAATGTAGTTTTTAATTATTCTTTCATTTGTACGAACTTTTTTTTACCGAGAAATTTTCAATGTTACAATCTCGTAAAATTAAAAACATTAGCTGCCTTTTTGAGATTTGGGTCTTCAAATATCAGCCGAGGGGGTTAAGCCTATTTTGTAAGGTGCAATATATATTGGGAAACTACAAAATCAGATTTCTACGCCTTAGAAATCACCAATACGTTATCCTCTTACATGGTGATTATAAGTTCGTATCTTTACATAGAAAGATGCGTTTAGGAAATAATGGGACAGATTGGTTTTATAGATAGGTAAGGGCTGCAATGATCATGTAAAAGAGCGCATTTGTGTTTGTTTCCAAACTGATATTTTTAGGTATTTATATACATTATTCCAAATAAAAAATATGTTCGATGTTTACCTAAGATTTCATTGTATGAACCAGAATATATATTAACTAGTCGATACTCGCGATTTCATCTGCTTTGTATATTACTTTAACAATATATTTTATGTACAGAGGAAAAAACATAAACACAACACCGCTTGCCCCACTTCTACACGCCAAGAAAAGTTTCTTAAAACATTAATAGCTTTATATTAAATTAAGCTATCGTGATAATTTAGCTAAGGACCAAACGTCTAAGTAGTAAATCAAATAAAATTGATTGACGTCTATCCAGTAGTTTTTGAAGTGATGCGCGTACAACGGCAATCCTCTAGCGTTTTATTTATATAACTTAGAGATAAAAAAAAGTGGTTTTATGAAACCACGATGCGAGTTAAACTTTTTTTCGGATCATATCATTTTAAAAAACTGAGCACCAATACTTATTTGAATCATTGAATCTCTACCCCGTAGGCGGCTGTAATGCGACATGCGATAGATGACAAAAAACTTGAAGCGATGTACAAAAAGTTTCTCTCTTGAAACAAAGATTATTTGGTTTTCAGATCACAAAATAAACCGGATTTCTTGTTCGCATCGTATATATTTTAACGGTTTGTGGACACTTTCCAGAATACGAATTTGTATCGCTGTCGAAAGTTTATTTGTTTAAATAATAATATTAGTAACGGTTGTCCATTGACCTACATGTATTCAAATATAAGACCAACACTCCCAGCGACAATATCACACATACAAATTTCGTTCTCGAATACAACGTTGTTTATAATTTACAGAAAAAATGACCAGTGCAGTGATGTTTACGTTGATACTGGGCTCGATCTCAGTGATTGCCGATCCAGTTTTGAAAGAAGTTTTAAATGATAACAATATACTTTCTCAGTCAGCGATAAACGATGAACCATTAATTGATATAAGCGAACCCGAACAAAATAGACCCGAGGAAAATAGTGAATTCGTGACCGATGTCAACGAAGATACTGGATATGACAATGCACAAGTTAACGTTATTATCGATGGTGATATTGGAGATCCTCAGACAGAGTTATCACCGCCACTCCAAGCAGACTTAAATACCGACTACGGTTTTCCAATAACCGATGACTCGTACAGGTACGCGCCAGTACACAAAATGCAAGATGAAGTTATGGAAACGGCTGCCGGTTTTGTTCCATTAACAATTTTCCGACGAAGACAAAAGCCTCGAATACGGTTCGCTACTCGTAGAAATTTTAACAGGAACCCGCAGAGAAAATTCCATTTATTTTACCCGTATTACGCATATTATTATGGGCCTAGCTCTCTAAGATTTTACTAGGTTTTAAAACTTGCCGATTATTATTTATAGATAATGTTAATTATTAGAATTCGTTTTTGATAATAAGTTATGTGATTAAGGCTGAGTTGCACCAGTCAATGTTAAAGTTAAAAATTCGGTTAAAGTTATTGTTAGACAAAAAATAGGTTGCACCAAATGACAATGGTTAAAATGACGTCACGATTTAACGTTAACTATTACTGCTCCATGTTGGCCGGTTACCGTTATTGTTAATGTCAATGTTTGAATCGGTTGTCAAGTTCACTAGTTCACTTCATTTTAGCTGAAGATAATGCTTCTTTCTCTAAATAACAAACACAGAATTAGAAAATGCCCACAGGGCGTTTTGTCGTTACAGGATCGAATGCTTGTATAACACTGTTATTATATAGTGCATACAAAAACATTTTATATGAAATTTTCAAATATTATTGTAGATTTTAATAAATTGAATACCTCTTACTTTATACTGTTCTCGAATGCGGTAACCAATGTGGTATTAATTTTCTCGGAATTAGCCATTGATAATAATGTATTGATAAAAAAAATCACATATATAACTTTACAGAAAAAGACAAAGTAAATAACAGAGCAAAATAATTGTAACAAGTTGACATTTGCGTGTTGGTGACAGTCACAGAATAACAATAGTGACAGTTATAACTAAGTCCTGCCAAGTAAAAAATGTTAACCTTTTCGTTTTTAGGGACTAATTGGTTTATTGAAGTGGCAACTCTAATAACTTTAACAATTACAAAATGTTTGATGGTGCAACTCGTTTTGACAAATGTAACTGTTAGCAACTCTTGTCACTGTTAAAGTTAACTTTAACAATTACAATAACCACGATTTTGGTGCAATTCAGCCTAAATATTAAATAATTAAAGATAATGTGAAATTAAAGAGTGCTCAGTTTACCAACACATTTATTCCTAAAAATCTTTTAAATAGATGCATGAGTGTTTTATAAATGTAACATTTCAATATCATTATTATATTATAATTATCATTTATTTACAATTATTGTAAAATAATTCTTTACATTCCATATTATACAGAAGAAATGTTGTACACTATAAAATTATTTTATTACATTCATGGCAGTTTCTTGAAAATGTTTTATTTCGTTAATCGTAACACAATGGACTTATTATGTAACCTATATCGTCTTTTTTTTTGTTTAAAGTATATGACACCATAACACAATGAATTAATAAAACAAAAAAAATGATCACTATTTATTCTTAAATTACATTTAATATCGATGGTCATCATTTAAATAATTATTAATAACTTTGCCATTAATACCCAATAAAAATATAAAATCATAAATAAATATAAATATAAAATCATAAAGCAATATATGAATATTCATACTTGAACTAATTATTACTCCACTAAAAATTGATTGATTGTGCTGTTATAATTAAAAAGGTAGGTTATTTTGTTGTACTAGAAAGTGCATTGGACGACCACGCTCTCATTTACCAGGACCTACGAGCGCTTCGTCCGTTAATTCATCATCGGTGATGCAGGGAGAGTTAGAGTGAGGTGATGGAGCCACTAATGGTGATGGCACAGGACTTTTTGCAAGTAACGCTAAAGCAGGAGACTGAGGATACACAGGTCGCACTGCAACCATGCCTGACACTTTACTACCGGATGAAGATGAAAAGTCGAGTAACATCTCGGCGGCTTCTTGCGGCGTTGTAGCTCCACTACGAGCTACCGTTCCACTCGCCGGCGGTTTCATACAAGAATCAGCTCCTTTCCTATCTTCCGAACTACCCTTCGGCGCTGGAAAGCCTTTAGCCATGTCAGTTTTAAAATCCAATGGCATCAATGGATACGATCCAGGGTAACCCTCTTTCGTTTCATCTTTACTTCGTTGAGGGCTTTCTCCTTTTGCCATACTATCTGTTAACACTTTTGAAAATTCCAGTCCTCTCTCAGACTGTTCTCCTTTAGCTGTAGTTTTGGGACTTATCGCACCCATATTTAATAATGGCTTCGGAACGTTTAACGGATAACCAGATTTTTGTAATGAGTCCATATTTCGAGTAGAGCTTTCAAAATGCGAAAAAGAATATTTGTTTTGTTCTAAATTTCGGGAAAAATCATTCACCATAGATCGATTGTCATATTGCCCGGCGGTGGTTCCCTTTTCAGTATTCTGACTTTTCAATTTCGGTATTTGAAACTTACTAGTATCTAAGGGTTTGATTAAGCCCTCCACAAGAAAATTTGTTTCTTTTGATTTAAATCTGTCTCCATCTACGTCATCTCTCGAACCACTAGGACTGGAATGTCGTTCAGATTTGGAAGAAAAAATTGATTTTTCTGAGTTGCTCATCAATTTATTTCTAGCTTTTTCTCTATCCCTGTCTCGGATTATTTTGGCTACATCTGAACTACTACTTTTGGGCGAGCCCGAGCTGGATTTGGTTGCTGACTTAGAAAGATTAATTCCAGCATTATTAGCACTCGAAGATTTGGAATAAGGCACTTTAGACATATTAGGGTTACTCGAACCAGATGAATCTGATGGGCTTAGATTAGCTTTAGGCGGCGTCGAACTTGGAGTTATATTGCCTGACTTAGAAGATTGCATAACTTGTGTCTTTTTAGATGCAGGTCCACTTATCACTCCAGGTTTTAGACCCGTATGTGTTTTAGGCGAACCTTGACTCGGTGGTGTAAGTTGTGGAGAAGACTGTTTACTAGAGCTTGAACTACCATAATTCAATTTTGAGCTACTTGAAGATTCTTTTGTTCGAGTTTTATTAATTGTTATTTTCATGCCGTCGGAACTAGGTTTCACCATATATTCTTGATTTTTGCTATCGCTTATTTTTGCACTTCCGCTGCTAGCGTTTTTTGTATCCGAGTATTTGTTAACACTACTTGTAGAAGATTTTGTACTTAAATCGGTCTCTACGCCACAGTGCTGTGCGGATTTGAGTTTATCTATGACAGCGCTCAAAGAACCTTTTCTATTACGAGCCTGGCTTGCATTAGGTTTGTTGACTTCAACATTAGGAGGTGATATTAATGGCTCTGTTATAGGACTATCACATGAAACAGGAGTTATTTCTAGTTGTTTCAATTTCATTGGGTTTTTTAATTTAGGACTACTTCTACCGGAATTAGAAAAATTTAGATTTGAATGTTTTTTTTCTTTATCTCTCGAGGTAAGAGAACTTGACCCGTAACTATCTTTAGATAATTTTTTTGTGAGGTCATATCCGGTGGTACCTGATTTTCCGGATGGTGAGCCACTTGTCGCCGATTTTAATGTTGACATACTGGGTTTTCCTGAACCGGACGTACTATGTTTCGGAGATGATATACTATGGTTTTTTGGACTCGAATATCCCGGCAAATGTTTCGGGCTACTCTGCACTGGAGAATGTCTCGGACTACTGTGATGACTAGACGTACCCGATGATTTTCCCATACCTTTAATTGCACTGGGACTAAGAGATTTAGTGATGGATACTGAACGACCATGTGTTGGACTTGGACTAAATTTTCTCAACAGCGAATTTGGTGATGATGGTCGTAATGGCGTGCATTCCGTAGGTTTGATGCTGACTGAGACAGGTTTAGTTAATGGATCCTGTTTAGGTGGCACCTTTTCTGGCGGGCCCATCGAATCATCTCTTCTACGTTTCTTCTTCTTTTCTTTGCTTCGTTCTTCACTAGATTTGCTAGATTTTTTTTCAGATCTAATGCGATCGTCGAGCGACTTCATTTGAGATGATGTTATAGGTGTTATTGTTATAGAACTAGGTAATGTTGCTGGTGCAGCAGCCGTTATAGGAATGATCTCAATGCCTGGACGTCGATCCAGACATAACATCGATGACAAACTGGATCCAGAACCAGAGTTTGACGAATTAGACGAGCTGGATCCTATTGGAGTAATACTAACCGATGATGGCATAAAAGATTTACCTTCCGTTAGGTCCAGGAGCAAAGATGATGTATTTCTTCTTGCTTCTGAATCTTTACTTTTAAGCTTTTGCCTTTTGTGATCAGACTTCTGAAAAGAATTCCTGGAACAAAACAAAAACTTAACTTGCATTTTTTTTGTTATTCATAATAATTTCATATTATTCCTTATACAGTTAATTCGGAAATTTATTAGTTCAGGCATCTGACTAAAACTATTAAGTAGACGAGTTCGAAGGTAAATATTTAAAAAAAAATATTTAAAAAAAGAACTTAGTCCACGTAAATAGGTTGAACATAATTTGGAATTTACCGGATCAAATCTTCAACATCTCCATCATTCGAATTATCCATATCAGACGACGTCCTATTATCTTGTGTTCCCAGAGCATCCGTCGCGTCCATTCCAGAAAGTTCCAAGTCCGAAGCGAACTCGTTCTGTGAAACGGAGGACTCTCGACCCTCTATGTCTTCATTTGTCGAGTTACTATTCATTGTGTTATCGTCTTCATTGACGTAAGCGTCCGAGTTGTCACTCTCGCTGTCAGTGTCCATCATATCACTGAGGCCTGGTTTGCCTTTCTTCTGACTAGCCTGCCAAGTGTCAGAATCTGATTTTCGTTTTTTTGTTTTACGTTCCTCTGAACTCGGCAGTTTACTCTCATTCGGAACAGAGTCTTGGCACATTATCGACAGGTGATGTTGTTGTTCCGATAGGTATGCACCTGTGTTGTTAAAGTTTATGGTATTAATTGGTGACGTTATCGTAACACATTTTCGGTATTATATCTGATCTATCAGCAGATGTCAATAGAACAGTTAATATTATGTTGATATTTTTTCTATAATTGTCAATGTCAATGTTTTTATTTTGACTATTTACAGACCAATGCCAATATATTATATATCTTTAGTATATTTAAGAAATATGTTATCAGATTGTATTTATACTATTATATTATTTTAAATTAATAAATTAAACCCAATTCATTTGGTGCATACATATCAGATTGACTGTATTTAAAATCGAGGATTTTCTATAAACACATTATAATTTTGATAGTTGCATTATATTGTTACGATCCATAAAAAATGGCTTTTCCATTTTTTTTTAATGTTTGATTTGTTAGTTGGCGATTGTTCGAGAACCGTGGTCGACGAATAGGCCAAAAAGTATTGCAGTAAAGCATTTGACTAGACCAAAATAAACAAGTTAATAAGCAATGAATTAAGGCAGACTAACTAATAATAATAAGCTCTTATCGAATATTCCTCTAAACAACTAAAATAAATAGAACGCTGATCGGCCACAGACAGTTCAAGGTATAGTCGAAATCAATAAATAGCGACCATTGGACGTTGTTTTAAGACTCTTCTAGAAGTAATAAAGAGTATACATGGTATGTTTGATGGCTAGTGACGTCGCAAGTGTCTGTATGTATATAGTGACCCAGACTGCTTTCGTATGTAACACAACCAATTATAATTAACTAATTGTTATTGCTACACACAGCAATTTTATTACTCATGGACGTAACAATATAATGGTGGAATTAACAATTATAGTTATTTAAACAAACATAATACTTTTAATTAATATATATATATATATATATTTGATATTTAGAAATATACAAAATACCATCTTATAATGTTAGTAGTAGTAAGATGATACAAGCGCACAGCCTATATTTATTAAAAACATATTCTTCCTTATATTTAATTCCGAAAAGTTTTCAACAACGCCGCACAATCCTCAATTTCGAATTTAGATAATTCTAGAGGCCAAATAAGCATTATTATAAGTATAAATAGTTAGACTAGTAATAATAGAAATAATGTTTATTAAACTGACCGGAATGGTGGTGTGAGACGTTGGAGGGGTAGAGAGGTCTGGCGTGGTGCGAGGGCGGGTCGTGCTTGGCGTGGTCGCCTCCGGGGTCGAGACCCCCCATGCCAAGGCTAAAATTTTGTTCCAATGCCGAATAACCACCATTCATATGCTTCGTCGCAGCTTCCCGCTCCCAAATCTTTACCAGAGACCTGTGAGGGTACATTTTCAGAATACTTTGTATGCACAGTTCTAAATATTTATGAGTTTACTATCGGGTAAAGTATGTCGTTAGAAATTTCGAATATTTTATTTGTAAAATTGAAAGATGTTGCTTACAATTAAATTGATTATATAATTTAAAAGAACCACTATTACTAACATTAAAATTCGTCGTGGTCGAGTAGTTTGACCGATGGAATATAAATCCTATGTCCAAACTCTGGTATGTAGTACCAACGAACTATTCGGAATTCACGTACATTTATCAATTTAAATTGGTAACACTAAGGGCTGACGTTAAAGGAAAACATCGTGAGGAAACTTGAACCTGAGAAATCTTCTAGTAGTACTAGCGAATGTGGGAAATGTAGAAGTGCGGTTTTATCAGTGTTTGAAATCACCAGTACGTTTTAGGCCCGCGCGGTGATTACGCCCATATCTTACTTCGGGAAGAGGCCTATGACTCTGCAGTGGGTCTCTTACAGGCTGATGATGACTATTACTAATTGAACGTGTACTAGCTGCATTAAGTTTATTTCTTTTAGTATGGAATAAATTATGCGAAAAAGTCTAAATTTCACAGATTTTACAAATGCTTACAAAAATATAGTACTTCTAATTATTGCATGCAGTTTAATGTAAATTTAACCAATACCTCAGCAATAGTATATTTTTACTGAATGACATTTTTTTTTGGACAACGGCATGCAAGATTTTTTTAATACTTGGTATTCGAGACTTACTTTGTACATCATAATATATATTTAGTTTTTGTAAAAGTATCACATGTTTTCACAGAAAATCTATCAATTCAAAAGGAGAAGTATGTATGTATTTTTGTATGTATATGTATGTGTGTATGTATTTTTTATTATATATATATATTTATATATATTTTTTAGTATGTGTTTTTTATTGAAGTTATACTTCTTTTGGCGCGTTAGGGAAAACTATGAGAGTAAATTTTACCCTGAAGTTAGCTATAGCCAACATTTTATTCAAAAAAAGTATGTATGTATTAAATACTTTTTTTTCTATTGTTACTGTCGTTTTTTCTACAAACGTAGAAGAAAGCGAAAGATAAAATTTTTGAAAAGAATTTTATCTTGTTACGCCAAAGAAAAGAATTATAACTTCTCACGCGTATACATAAGTACATACACATTTTTTTGTAACTTGTAGTAACTGTAAATTTGTATAACTCATACAAAATAAACAAGTACTACTAGTATTAGTTTAAACTAATATGAAGACACAATTTCACATACGACCATTTGATGTCTCAGTTGATAGCTTGTTCAGACACCATGTCAATCTACGTAGTTTGTAACTTGTGACCGAGTCATAGCTGTTGATGAAGGAAAGCATTCCGATTAAACCATATCATGGTGGTAGGGCCTTTTTAAGCTCGCCTGATTAGCTATCACTCTCAAGTTGAAAACCTGTCAACAAGCACCTTTCAACCTATTGGTGTCCTTCGACAGGTACACTCGAGAGCAAGTTCCTCTCTAGGTCTAGCGTGTTTACCATCATAGAGCATGTCATCATTTAACATCAGATCATAACTATCAAGTGAAAAAAATTAATACAAAGTAAGTCAATATTGTACTATGGTAATAAAACAGATAATATTTTATGTGACACCTAGTCACAGAACTTTATAATTATGCTTTTTTTTTTATTTACGTGGGGAAATCCATCATGGACACGCCACCCTCTCGGGGGAGAGAGTGGGTAGTGTGAGACTCTTACTCACTAAAACCCCACGGTGTACCGGCCGCCGCTTTAGTTGGGGTGACATGGGACCGTACAGTGCTATCACCATGTCACCCTAGCGGCTAGCCCAGCAGAAGCTGTCCGCCGTGCGTCGTCCACATAATGGGAGGCAAGCTGGGTAATTTACAAAAGTCAGTTTATGTGCGAAGATCGAACTACTGATATCTTGCCTCAATAGTAGGGGTTTACTACCATTGAGTTACTAAGCCCGTGTTTTCAATTGTTAAATAAATGATTCTAACCTCAATGTGATGGGTATAGAGTGACTCTTTTGTAAAACTCTGGTGATGTAGTCATCTACTTGATCCCTCGCCGGGGTGTTCAGTGTGTAGACAGATGCTCGAGGTGTTGCCGGATCAGATAGTTCCAGTTCTACGGTGGCCATGCTCTCTTCTAGAGGATGCTCGAGGGATATTGATATGTGTTGCCATGATAATGCGCTTACTTCATACATTAGCACATTCTCTAGATCAATAGCTGGAAGTATTATAAAATACAGTATAATCATTGTTGTTTGGCATTAGATTAGAAATAAATTAAAAACCTGAACCTGAGAAGTTAATCTTATCTGATATAAAATATCGATGTGGTATAAGATGGTAAATACAATAAACCTAGAGGAAGACTAACTCTCAACTGCAGCTGCAAGAACACACCAATAGATGCTTGGCGACAGATTTTTAACATGAGGGTGGTACCTAGCCAGGCTAACTTAGAAAATACCTTATCATCATATCACGATGTTTTCCTTACCTAGGATTCAAACCTACCTATGTCGAGGCGGTTTCCCAACATGTTAACCGACAAGCCATCATCGCTTCAAAATGTATTTGTTCCTGGTACAGTAGTTTTTACTAGATTAAAAGTACCTATGTTATTTTTGTACCCCTGACAATCTGTATATACAATTTTACGATGATCGGTTGAATAGTTAAGGCGCCAAAGCGTACCAATGAACAAACAAACTAACATTCGCATATATAATATTACTTGGATTTGATAATTTCTGCTAAATAATATGTATCTATAATTTGTAACACAATTATTCTATTATCTACAATATATTACATATTAAGTTTGCTTAATTATATTTTGTTACTCTTGTTAATATATCCTAACTAATATCAGAAAAATGAAAGTACGTTTGTTGTGTGTAACATCGTTCCTTTCGGATACTGGATATTTCTTATGAGGTTGATTTCGGAAAAGGGACCGAAATGTGTAACAGGAAACCGGGGAAGCGCGCGCTATTTGATTTGACCAATGAGCGCGCGCGGTGGCGTAGCGATGGTGCCAACCCATTTTATGTGAGGTTGGTACCACGATGTACGGACGGCCTACATAATGTATGCATGTGTATGAAGAGAAAGAGCAAAAGGAAATAGAGAAGGAGAAAGCAGCAGCTGTTGTGTATGAAATCTGAGTTTATATTTATATTAATTAATAATTATATTTACTATGAAGCGTCTGACAAAATTCATAATTCTTAAAAAAATGCGAGTAAGTAATATGGAGTTATTCGAATCTGAACTATAATAATTATTTTTGATACAAAATTGTATTACTCCTTGTGTTCATTAAATATAAATTTCATTAAAGATATAATAATTCGATAAAAAATTTTTTCCAATCGTCCCCGATTAATTTTTTTTAAGATTTATGTTACTATTTCGTATTTACCACGACTACAATCAAACTTGCGCGAGCAAGCGCGCACCTTAATATAGAATTACATATTTTAATGCATAGAATATACGACCAATAATATGACGAATAAATTGATTTCACATATATTTCATCTCAATTTCATAGTAGGATATCATGTCAGATATTACACATCATATGCGACTACTGTAGTTAGGCTTGCTTCTTTTTTTTTATTACGCTTTCACGCTTAACTACTCAACTAATCATTACGACATTTTGCATACGCGTTGTCAGGGGTACAGAAAAGGGCATAGGGTACATTTCATTTAAATAAAAGATACACTATTCCAAAGGGGAAGGTGAAAACTATACTATAGGTGAAACCGTTTCAAATAAATAAATGTAATTAATAGATTCTTTACTTAAATTCTTATGAACACGTACATAATATCAGTTAACACACTATAAAATAATTCGATTTAATGGTTTTATAGGATGTAGTAAGCGAAAATACCTTGCTTAGGCTGGAGCCGGACACAGCTTGCGAGTAGGGCGTTGAAAAGAGCCTGCTGTCGAAGGCAAGCCAAAAGTGGAGGAACGTGTGAGGGATGTGTGAATGGGACGCTAGTCACAACACATCCATCTAGCCCCCGCCTCTCACATATGAAGTAACACTGGCTCTGATCTGGAAGATTCTGGAATACAAAAAGGTAGAAGTTCTGCAAATTTCGACTCGGAAAACACCACTGTCACACCAACATGTATCGCAAAAGTAGTGTTAATACTTCTACGCCACATCCAAGGGATGTGTTTGTCAACACACACTAATGTGCGAGGAGTTCCTAATCCCGACCTTTTTGTGTGACGAAATGTGGCGGGGGTAAACACTGTGTCGGGTAGAGTGTTGGAAACACCGGGTTTCGTCCGATGACCGCAGTTAAGCAACGAAGCAACGTCGGGCGCAGTAACTATTTAGATGGGTGTCCGCCTGGGAACACTGCGCGACGTAGACAGTTTTTAATTAAAATGTTTCCTTTTATGAACATTTTAACAAACATAAAGCGGTATAAGATGAATATGATATTTTTTTATAGTGAATAAGCAACTGTCTGTGGCTCCCCGCGCGTTGTTTATTCAATATCTATTTTCAACTTTTTACTTTACTTTATTTTAATGATATAATAGTATTCATTGATTGATTGATTGATGTTAATGTTTATGATTGATATTGATTTCTACACAATTATTCATTATTTTTATAAGATATCAATGTTGAAATGACTTAATATCATGAAAATTAGTTTAATGTAAATAACTCTTCTAACGATTACTAAACTAATTACTGATAATTCTTATACTATATTAATTTGAATATGATATATAACTTCTCGTGTACCAAATTTCATCAAAAGTAATTGAGAATTAACCACAATATCAAATTCTAGTTATAATTTTTTTACGTTTTCTAAAAGTACAATTTTTGACAATAATATACTAATTAAGTGATAAATGGCAAAACCTTTCTTTATACAAAATACCCTAAATAACAACATACAAACATAAAAAATAACTGACTGCCTTTTTTTTATCAATATCTATTTTTTATTTCAAACAAAATAAAAATGGAGACAGAATTACATATTGATTAATGTACAAACCACAAATAGTCCTTTGCTGAGATTCAGCTCCACAGTTTTGCCCGGTGCAAGTTTATTATAAGCTTGCTGGGCTACAAGACCCAAGAGGGGTTTTGCGTTTGACCAATCCCCACTCACTTCCACCTGTAATACATTTTTTTTTATAATAAAAACCTAACATCAATGTAATTGATTATTAATACCAAAATTCTTTTATACCTCAGTAGTTGCATGTATGAGTTTCGCCAAACCAGAGCAAAGAGGTGTAGGTTGAGACAGCTTCAGCGTGAAGCATGCTGGGAGCATTGCGCTATTTTGTGGCACTAACTGTGCATAGATAGGACCATTTCTGTAAAAAAAAGATGATATTGCTGTATTTTTTTAATAAAAAGAACGTCATATTTCACTTATACTTTACAGGTTTATAGTATTTGTCCACAAACTCATTTAATGTTAAAACTTAACATGTTCCGTGCCAAGTCATTTTTGCCTGACATGTCGTTTAGGCCATTTGATGGTTTGACAACATTACCATACAATATTTTATTACAACATCAATACATAAGTAATTCTTTCGTTTTGAGTAGTTATCACATTGTGTACCACTTGTGATACACGTGACCTCAAGATCAAATTTAACGTGTACCACCGATGGTACACGTGGCACGGAACGTGTCAAGGGTGGTAGCTAGCTAGGCAGAGTTAGAAAAAGCCCAACCACCATGCTATGGTTTTATCACGATATTTTCTTTCATAGAAAGCATGGACTCCATTACAACGATTTGAATCTACAGCGCGATCAGCGCGGTGTCCAAAACGCTATGAACTAAGCAATCATTGCTTCTTACAGTGATTCACAAATTATTATGATAATATTATATACTAGTGGTAGCCCAGTGGTTGAAATTCTACCATAGAAGGTAGAAAGTTTTTTCTTCACATCTTAATATATAGATATAATTATATGTATTTTTTTGTGTACATTATAAAAACTCTATTGAGTACTGTGTAAATATTATATACTGTAGACTTAAGAATCTGAAGTATAACAAATAGAGACTCGTAAATAAAAAAATCGACTCAGCGCAATGGTATAGAAAAAAAGAACTATTTCCAAGTTTTTAATAATAACATTAAAGCACGTCATTAGCTACTAAAAAAAAAAAGAAAATCGTTTGACAAACAGAGAAGAAAAATGTACTTCTGTTTTATCTCCACCTATTTCAGTGTGTCAGTTTCAATAAATAAGCATTTTTTTTTCGAACCGACTACATTATTGAGCTAACAAGTCTCTACATCATCACCGGATTACTTAGGGAAGCGTTTAAAATACTCATCCGATTTTATTGCCAACCAGCTCAAGGGAATCTGACTAAGCTCACTTTTGCTTTATATATAAATTCATGAGATATGCATGTGGACCAAAGATGTATATACCTCAAAAACTCAAACATGTAAATAAATAAGCTATGGCTTTTTCTATACAAATTAGAAGCTACAAATGTATTTTGACTATGAATGTGCTGAAGTGTATTATGGATTTAATTAACTAAATATGTATTTACCCTTTTCCTGGTCTTTGTCCTCCTGAAATTATCGGTGCTAATTGTAACTTATTTGCTGTTGAGCCCTCAAGTAATACAGTTGCAGAATGCCCTATGGGTGTGTGTGTGGGCGCAACCAGAGAAGCTAGACCACTTGACACTGTTGGTTTACCAAGCGTCAGTAGTTCAACCGTGAGTGGTTGTAAACCTTTCTCTTTGTCTAGAAGCTCATAAGGTGATACAAAGTAAGTTAAACGCATTGCGTGACCTGTAAATTAAAAAAGTGTGTAATGTAGGCATGATATGAAACATAAAAAAATACTACTGATTCTTTAGCCACTGTACCTCCTCTCCTTTTTTGTAAAAAACCAATAGGACTCTTGTGAACTTGTGCCCATGGGTCTTTGATAAAACTTTGAAGTTGTCTCAAGGTGCACAGGTCCTCTTCAAGACTCTGGAGTGCACTGAACGCTTTGCATTTTACCTATTACAGAAAAAGTAATGTTTAAACGAAGCCAGGTGAAAGAAACCCTTCCGGCCAATAGTGTTCGTTAATACAGGAAAAAAAGAAAATTTCAATTAACTGAGATAGCATAATTTCTGAAATTAAAATAACCATAACTTAAACTACTTAAATTTAGAAGTAAAAAACGGATATTTGCAAAGTGAGTGATTGAGGGATAATTGAATTAAAAAAAAATATACAGTGGATTTGTTCTTCAAGATGTGAACCAAGCAAATATGTTTACAATCAGTTAACTGCAATTTAATATTTATAAGAAAAGTTTTTACATCGAGATTAGTTAAACTAAAACCTCAGGCTAAATAAATGATAATGCTATAATAAACACAAACTATGCCATAGATTGTAATATGAAATATTGAGATTTATCAATAAAGGCTATCTAATATATGTAATAATCTATTTGACATATGGATATAATAACTAAAAAATCTAAAATAGCATACTTTTTTTTCAGCATTGAGCTGGTATACAGCAGTCAGTCCTTCCAGTTGTGCTGTGAAGTCCGCAAAGTCACCATGTGATATACATGTTACTAACTCTTCACAACTTTGTTGTTCTATCTATAAAGGAAATAAATTATTCTCAAATATATTTCTTAATATATTTCTATCATAATTATATAACATTGATATTACTTTTCCTTCATGGTGTATTTTCACATCTTTCACCAAACCAGAGGACTCCACTAGGATTTCTAAATAGAACATATCGGATGATATGAAAAAGTTAACTCCAGATGCTCCGATGACAAATTTCAATCTGAAAAATAAATTAACATGTTATAAAATAGTTTTCTTTTAATGTATCACTATGTATCACTATCACTTTGGCTACAATTTCACATAAACCATAGGTCTGTGCAAAAGCAAATTATTAGAAGTCATCTAGACCACATTGCATCTACAATACATGACTGATTATAATGAAATTAGTGATTTACAAGGATTATTATTAAGATTGAGCGTCATTTATAAAGTGTGACACTGATTTTTTTCGTTCTTTTTATATGAAAAAAAAGCTGCCTTTATTTTAACAAAGGTTATCCAATTTAAAAGTGTAGAGTGGTCTGTACTTTCATTTATTATTACCTAGTAATATATCTAAACATATAATATTGATTTTGATCATGTACTCTATTTTGGAATGTAGGTTAATATATATATAGTAATTATATTTATTTTTACAAATGAAGAACATAACTAAAAAGCTAATACAAAAACTTGTTATTTAACTGACCTAAAACACTTTTACAAATCAATAATTTTCCATATTATACCAGTTACGTGAGATCGGGAAATTTACTACATAAATTATGTAATATAACCAACTTACCCGAGCTGCCTTGATAAGCATTCAAGTCTTTCTATGAGATTTTGTAGGGAAGTGATTTTTATACAGTGTTGCAGACTGTCTAAACATTTCTGTAAGATCATTCGGTCTTGACTATCCACACCCCACCTTTTGTCCTGTTTAGAATAAATTTAAATTATTTCATAGTACGAGAGTATATTTATTTTTTGGATTGTTTTTAGGAAAGTATAGGGTACTTTCATGATATGAAACAGTAACTATAGTAAAGTTTATGAAACCTGTGTCTTTTTTTTAACCACAAAAATTCACTAATACTAATCAATCCCTTCAAAATTAAACCCTTGGCTGATTTTTTAAGACCCAGATCTCAATGGTGATGGTTTAAATGAAAGAATCATTTAAAAATACATTTTACATAAAACATTTAATTTTACAATACATAATTTGTTATTTTTCAAAGTTTTGTAAATCCGTTTTTTTTTTAAGCTTATGCTGCCAATAGCCTGTTGACCTGTGCCTCATGAGATCTACCTTCATCTGTATTTTCAATCTCTATGCTTTTAGACAATCCAGGGGTTAAAAATACAAATTATTACCAAATAGATATATAATGCTGTATATTGTATGAGTTGAATCCAGTACCAGTCTCGTTAGTAGTTTTTGAGATATTTTTTTTTTTTTTTTTATATTATAGGGGGCAAACGAACAGGTGGGTCACCTGATGGTAAGTGATCACCACCGTCCATAGACACTAGCAACACCAAGGGAGTCGCAAGTGCGTTGCCGGCCTTTTAAATATGTGGGCCTCCGGCGCTCTCACTGACCGAACGAAACGCAACACTACAAGCACTGTTACTTCACGTTGGTTTTCTGTGAGAGGGTGGTACTACCCCGGGCGAGCCGACCCATTCATACTGAAACCTCTTTAGAATAATTAATATTTAATTAAAATTAATTATTTAATTAAAATAATTAATCTCTTTAGAATATAGTTAATTATAGCAATAAACTCGGTGTAATCTAGAAAGTAATTCAGCTTGGATGGTTTGCCTTAAAATCCATACATTGATACACACTTTTTAGATCTACATCCATTCTCTATTAAGAAATACATTATTATAATTATCATGTCAGTAAATAGAGATAGTAAGTATTATCAGTGTTATTGTTTATGTTATCTGTTTACAAAAGGCTCCAATGAAATCTTTGTAGTGCCAGAATTTCTAGAAAGACACCTGAGGTCATAGCCTTGCTTTTCTCACTGGTAACTGCCAATAATACTGTGCTCTTACTCTTGGAAAGCTATGGTTCTATGAAATGCTGGTCTTAGTTATTAGACACACTAGGCACCTATTTTATTAATTATAAAGCAAGTTTTAAATTATTAAGATGGCCAGTAAAAGAAAAGCATTATGTTGTGACTACAAAGTTTGTTTGATATATGTGATAAAAAGAAGAAAAGTCATGATGCAAGCTCTTTATAACAAAAAAAATGTTGGGTCCCTTAATTTCCATTGTAGAGTTTATACTGTATACCAAATCTCTACATATAAATAATTTACTGAAGACAGAATAATTTGAGTAATGAAATTGTTATTATACAATTAATATTATAGCTATATAGAATAACAATAGCATTTTCATTATCAAGAGCTTATTTATCCTACAGTGAAATAAGAATGAATTTGTATTTAATAAATTTAGTCAATAACTAAAAAAAAAAGGATTTTTGTGTAAGACAATTGAAAGTTGCACCTACCAGCATAGCCATTCGTACAGCTTTAGAGGTCTCAGACAAGTTTTTTAGCTGTGATGTTTTAGACCTTAACTTTTCCATGAGGATTTCTTTTTGTAGTTCTTTTGACTTATCAACAAGTCCGTTGGTAGTAGCCATAATTACGTTGCCTTCAGTCATTTTTGGTATAATTTTATCACTTACAGTAGAAGCAAAATATTGAAAACACGAACAATCACTGAACTCCACTGAACATCTGATAGGTTTTGTTAAAAGGTATTTAAAATAAGATATAGATTAATTTAATTAAAACAAACCATTGAGCAACATATGTCTATACAAGTATAATTCAAAATAAATTTAGTGGTTTTTTATTAAAATATTTATAGGTAACCATTTCTTTGAAAAAAGTCGTCTGTCAAGTAACGAGTTTGTAACGACGGCGATGCCATTTGCTATCATGCAAACAAATTACGTTGTTGTAACTTGTATGACAGCTAAGTCATTATGTGTTGCTAATCCATGACATTACTGTGTGTGTAAAAGAGATATCCGAGGAGCCTCTACATGTCATTTTTAAATGGTCGGCTAATAAAATGAGAAAAATGTCAATTCTAGGGCCAAATGCCAACAGGGTTTTCGTTTAGAAACCCCATTAAAAATCCTATGTTCAAAGATTATAATTAGGTATCGTCTGTGGTACAGACTATATAAACTTATGCAACTAAGAAATGATCTTCTCTTTCTTCCGTGATATAAACTATAATATGTTAAAGTATCTTAAAGGATATGCAATAAGAATAGTATATAGCCACATCTACTTAATTGCATTAAATACGTTTATAAAGACATTCAATTTGTGAATAGGATTCTAGTAGGTAATCTATGAAATGATACTAGTACACAAATTCTTTTGCTGATAAAAATATAAGTCTAGGCTAATAATTATAAAGTATTTGGGCTATTTTTATTTTTATAATATTCCTCAATTTACCAATTTTAATTAATTCATTCATGTGAAATAGCGGGCAGTTAGGAACTAGTTATTATGATTATAAGGCCAATAAAATACATTTTTTTTTACACACACACTTTACAATTTATTATATATCACCATTATGTCTCATAAAAAGATGTCAACCCGATGTCAATGCAGAGACACATATTTTTTACTATACATAAACTATCATCTTTATAATCTAAAACTATCATAAATATTTATTAGGTATATATAGTCGTCTACATTCTTTTTTCTCGCTCTGAAAATAGCTATAAGTTTGAGCTTATGCGTAATATTAAGAGCTTAATACAAAACAAAGTAAAAGTATTATTATAGGAATATAAAAATGGGCATTTTTTTATTCTTAATTTGTTTCGATATTATGCACATAATATAATACATAATTTTACCCAAAATGTGTTTTGTAGAGCCATATTCAGAGCGGTCAAAAAGTTTGGCTCTGACTTTACTAACTGTAGAAATTTTACTATGTCAATAAGTTTACAATAATATATATTCGCTAAGTATCTTGTATTAATCATTCTACAATACTGCAATGTGGTAGGGCTTATTTAATGCTCGCCTGGTTAGTCATACCTCTTACGTAGAAAATATATCGCAAGGCACTTCTGGGTGTGTTCCGTCAGCTATGAGAGCTAGTTCTCTTGAGGCTTTGCGTGTTACAATACATTTCCAATTCCGGTTTAGTAATCGTTTCTTGGTCCTGGCAATAAAGCTTTAATACCTACAAAATGTCGCGTTTAGAAACTATGCTCAAAAATGTTTATAAAAATGTAGCGGTATAAACTGCATAGTGCAAATTTTTATATTATGAAGGATTTTAATTTATATATCTAAATGTATTAGAAGCATCTGTTGAGTTTTAGGCGGGATCTTGGAATGTCATTTTGTACATTTTCTGTGTTATTCATAATCTTGTGTTATTTGGCTGTATATTTTGTAATATTGTTGGCGTTTTACATAACATAGTTTAGCTATTTTGCACAAGTGAAGTGGATGGGAAATAATGCAACGGAGCATGGTTTCTGACTTGTTACAAAAACTTTCTGAAAAGTTGTAACAAAATGGTGGCCATCTTGTTAATATATTGCAATGATCGCAAGAAACTTGTAATATACCTATCCCACATCTATTCGACATTGGCAGTAATAATATACTAGAATATTGGTTTATTGGTTAGAAATTGGAGCATCTGTTGTTTGTTCGGGCCAAGCGCTAAAACGCCTGAATCAATTTTACCAAGATTTTACTGATAGAAAGAAAACTTTTTAGAGCTTTTCAAGACTATAATATACGTAATATCACTACAGTTTTCTATAGAAATTAAGCGGTTTTCAATTATAAGGTAACATTTAATAGAGGTAATTAAATATTGGCTAAAGGGTAGTTAGGGGTAAATATTAATGTTGAAACAACAATAAAAAAGCATAAAAGACAGCTTACAGGTACTACAGATAAAACACGTAGTGTCTTTGAAACAATGAAACGGTTTTCGAGATAATACACAACTACAATTTAACACCAATTACTTAGTCAAGTGGACATTTCCGTATTAACATAGATTTGTGTTTTGTCTCAATAGCATGAAATGCATTTTTATATATACGGACGCAGCTTTGTTTTGACTTGGTCAAAAAGTCCAAATTATCGATTATCCAAAATTAATATATCTAGAAGTTTCTAGAACCACTTGTGATGGGCAGCAATAGTCATTTATATGTCACATTTGACATTTTTGATGAGATTGTAAAGTTTACGTAGTAGTGTTTATGTAGGTACTTAGTGTATATTTTATAATAATATTATTCATATAAAACAAATTAACTCTGCCTATATGAAACGATGATGGCTTAGCGGTTAGTGTGTTCAGACACCACGTAGATCGGCGTAGGTGTGAATCCTTGCGAATTAGCCGGAGCTTTCCGTGAAGGAGAATATAGCGATGAAACCATAGCAGTTTTTTCTAAGCTTGCTGAGCTAGCTGCCAGTCTCAAATTGAAAATCTACCTATAGGTATGTTCCGGCAGGAGCACGTAAGAACCAGTCTTCCTGTAGGTTGACCGTGTTTATCGCCTTAGACCACGTCGTCATTTAACATAAGGTGCGATTGTGATGAAAATATTAAAACTTATAAAGTTTTTTTATAGGTCTGTGTTACGTAAGTAAGTTAAATAGGAATATGTATAAGGAGGCGCACCCATTTTAAATAAGCTTCATCTATTCATATTGGACGGGCTATTTCTTATGATGTTGTCATATATTCAGATCATTCACGAACATATTTTTCTTGAATTTCCAATTATAGAAAACTTGTTCTATCAAATTTTATGTTCCACTCAGTATTCACAGTCTTAAAATGTATAAAGTCACCAAATTTACAGTTTATACAGGATTCTTTTTTTTTATAATAAAAATGTTGTATAATTTTTGCTCTTGTGTTCTTTCCTATACAATTCTCATGGATTAAATATTTTTGTGGTAAAAGGCAGCAAATAGGCAGTTGTCCCATCTGATGGTAGATCGTTATTGTTGCCAGTAGATAACTGGAGACCTATGGACAGTCTATATTAGTCCCTTTTTGAAAAACTCATGTCATTTACTCGGAGGGAAAACTGTGCTTGATAATATATAATTCTATTAATGTCGTAATTCTAATAATGTCGTACTTTGGCTAGGTCTCCAGTGTTGGAAGGTGCTAGATTGAAATGGTGATGAAGGCACCACATCGTAAAGTTGCTTAGAGCACTTCATTGTGCTTGTACTTGGAGTAGAATACACATTAGATTTTGCAGCTCTAAATATCATAAACACGGTGCTTCCGTTTGAAATTGAAAGTTAAATTGCCAGTATTTTCTGTGTTTCACGTCGTTTCTTTTGTTATATTGAGGGAAGTTTATTCTCCTATTACTCGTTTTTTATTATATAGGAAATTTTATGTAATGAGATCGTTTAAATTTAAACCTATGCCGTTTGTAAAAAGATAACGGGTGATGATCGATGTTTAATCCTGTCCTAATTAATGTTGTAGCGGTAAAAATGAGATTGTGTGTTCGTTCGTTTGTTTGTTTGTTACGCTTTCACGTGTTAACTACTCAGCCTATCATTATGACATTTTGCATATACATTGTCAAGTGTACAGAGTGTAAAGATAGTACTGTTCCCGAAAGTAGTTTATACGTTGACACGAGCGAAGCCACGAGCGAAAGCTAGTAATTTTATATATATATAATCACAAGTTTAAGATGACCCCGGTAACGCTGCAATAATAAAATTGAGTTTGTCTGTATGTCACCCGTGCTTAAGTCAATTTCTAATTTCGGCCCTGTTTGCTATCTACCTACTTAGTATGTTATTAGGATAAAACGGTTCAATGTAGCGGAAATTTCTCGATTGGTATTTTGTGTCGCGAATTGAGAATATTGTTCGTATATCCTTCTCACGTCCTGGGGGATCAAGTGATCGTGTCGTCCGGGCAAGACACGAAAGTACTAATAAATCGAGTTAAGGTTGTTTTCAAACGTTTTAAATCCACTTTGTACAACGGTATAAACGATAAAATGTTTTAAATATTTTAGTACTACCTAATTATATTCATAATAGCTGATTCTTGCCGGCTTTGCTGGACATTAAAAAAATGGCAAACGGTCAGTCTAATCCAAAATATAAATAGCCTAGACCCATCTACGAAAAATAGTCCTATGCCGATAAATTCAGTAGTTTTGACGTGACTGAACCTAATAGGAACTGTATTTTCAATAGTTCAACGATTTTAACACCAGAAGAAGCTGTTGAAGAGTGTAAAAAGCATATTTCTGAAATCATCACGGGGAAATGGCATAATTGTTTTCAAACTTGTTTATTCGAATGGAAAAGTCCATTGAAGGTAAGAGAAAATATTTTGACAAACAATTAATTAATTTGTAACCTGTCATACTGTTTTTATTCATGTTAATTTGGAAAAAATTTAGTGTACGCCACTTATAAAGCGCGCCGCGATGCGTCCGACTAGAGTTCTATTCAGGAAATCGAAACGAAAATAAGGAAGAGATTTTCTAACGGACTGCGACTACAGCATTATTATATTTCATTAATTTATTAAGTAATAAATAGATAATTTATTTTTAAAATTTATAAATGAACCAATTATTATATGGTTAATTTATGTTATTTTCAAATTTTATGAATTTACATTTAATAATAAATTTATTTACGGGCGTAACATTATGAAAACTTGAATGAAACATTGTCAAGAATTTATATGAGTTAGATGTATATAAGACCCTAATTACTTCGAAATCTTGTTTTGTAACTTTGTAATTTCATATGTACAAGCTAGACATTGAAGTAGAACGAAATTACGTTGAAATTACATGTTTGTAACTTTCGTTGCTTGAAGGCATTTCAACGTTATTTCGCTCGCATCTCTGGACTTGTCCCGAGCAACAAGTAAGGAGCGGATGATAGTTTTCAAGATAACATAAATCTAGATGCGACAAATTACTTCATATTTCATGCTTCATTTTCTAGTTTTTTATACTGTTTCTGAAAGATGAACCCACTAGAATTCATGAGAAGGAGAGTATTAAAAATCTATATAAATAATAAAAATATATAAATAAATAAACCATTTGCCGAATACATGTAAGCGCATCGCTTTGAAATGGCGGCACCTATTTCGTTAATTCTGTTTTTAGTTTTAATTGTCTGGACAAGTTTAGTATGAAAGAAAATGTTCGAGAAATCGTACGGAAAAGTGAAAATTTTGGGTTAGAAAATCCCCATATATAAAGTGAATGAGGTACAAGACGGTATGGAAATCTTCATGAATATTGACGGAATGACGTAATGTATCACGTGGGTTATATTGTAAAGGGAAGATTTCTTCGTCTACACCCGTGCGTAATCGGAGCGGAGAGCTAGTTTTTGATAATTCTGACATTATAACTACTTATCATCGCCTTGTGTTTGTGTAGATATTACAATAGATGTAATCATATCTAGATAGGATATAAAAATATTGATGTTCTTTATATTTGTGTTTGGAATGCGACCACCACAAAGTGTAACTCCTACCACAGTGGCATGCTCAGGCGTTCTGGGATCAGCTGGTATATATCAATTAACCAAACTAAGTGGTTAGGATCTGTACCCTATTGTTTCAAATTCCCAATACCTATGGTGATAAATCGGTAACGTTACCTCTCTTCAAGTTTGTCATTTTTACGGATCAATTAGTGTGTATCTTTGGTGGACATCGTCTTTCATGGATTGCACTATGCTTACCATCAATCAGAGTGCCGTCAGTTTAACGTGCTTAACCCTTAATAACCTAGAGTTTCAATTTTGATACCAATCTTTTAAACCAAATGTTCACATTACTATTCGTTTTTTTTTATAGGTTGGCTGTACGTATTTTACTGTTGTATAATATTCTTTCCAACGAAATTTTTTTTTCTAAATAAATATGTAAAATAAATATTGTGATTTTTTTAGCTATTTAAAAATAAATCACTTTCGTAAATCAGGCTACTAAGGGTTAAAAAAACCCTATTAGTTATTCTGTTTGACGATATTTTGAGGCAAAACAGTATAGCACCCTTCATTTGATTTGACACGTCGCGTAGATCCCGTCCCGCTAAGATCGGCTTTCTTCGGTATTGTAACGCGTTCCCTCTACCAAACAGCACAATGACTACGATAAACAAAGACAATGCTATACGAAACCAAACTTAGCTGACTATCCCATTTCTTCTCTGCAACGTGCTAAATCAAAAAGAGTACTGTAATAACAGTTAACTAAATAAAACCGACAAACGATTAAAACATGACTGAAATGACATAATTTATTCTCTTATTCAGAATCACTGGTCCTGACCATAAAATATTATCGAGAAGACTAAGGAGTGTTCCATTCCTAGTTCGTCATATAGCCACTTCTAGATTAGACTCTACATTTAATAATAAACTTTTAGTTTCAAGAAAATTTTAATAATCTATACATTCTTGTTACCAACTTGTAGGTGTTATAAATGTTTATGATACACAAAGCGTAATAAGCATTATCTGCAAATGAGCGTTCAAAAATGCAGTAAGTTTTTATTTTAAAGCGATCTATAGTTTCAGAAACGACATTACAATAGTTTTTATATCTATGTCGCATGTTATCCATGTTTACAACAAGGTATTCTAACGAGTACTGCCTGCAACTGACATATTTAAAAATGCAATAAATTTTTCTTATGTTTTAAATATGAGCGTTCACATTATTTACTGCTCGGACATAAAATGTTGTCGATTTATAAATATTTATATGTTTGTTGAGTTCACGATTCATCCGTACAGAATGACACTATATAACCAAAAAGTTCAGCACCCCTTCTTTGTATAAATATTGTATTACGGACTTGGTATACTTTAAAATGTCATAGTAGACAAATACGTATGTCTATCTCCTAATAAATTATAGTAAACATTTTTATCTTTTACACACATGATTACTAAATTATGGGATACTTGCGAAACTATTTACTATAACAAATGAAATATTATAATTAAGTTGACCATTTAATTTAGGCCAACATTTTATTCTAGAAGATATAAAAGAATTCGTAGACATAAAATTACGCGCAACAAATAAACTCTATGTTATACTAGCTGACCCGGAAAACGTTATTTTGTCATATAAATTATTTGTAGGGAATTTCTAGTGTAGAAAAAAAAGTCGATACAGAGTGAAAAACATTTACAAAAAAGACGACCATTTGATTTTAATTAGCTCTTTCTCTGGAATAACTTACCAAGTGATAATTGATCAGTTATCGAGCGGGATGAAAAATGATTAATTACTAAAATGAGTATTAAAAAATAGGGGTTGGTGTTAGAAGAGTGAAAATTTAGGATTGGACAACCCTTATCACTTAGAGGTATGAACAATAGATAGTAGCCAATTCTCAGACCTACTAAATATACATATAAAATTTCATAAAAATCGGTCTAACCGTTTCAGAGGTGTATGTATGGTAACTGACATTGTGACACGAGAGTTTTATATGTAAAGACTATATCTATACTCTATGTTACGAAGCTTCTACTACAACTACTACATTACATATAGTGCTATATATGGCACAACCAGTGTTATTACGTATAACTATTGGTAAAGAACATCTAGCAATACCTGTTGGTTGTAATATGAATCTTTACAAACCTAGCAATTATTTAGTACTAGCAAAAATATCACTAAAATGATGCTAGTTATCGACTGAAAAAAAAATCGTTCAAAACTTGAGTTATTCTTGCAAACTCATTCTTTAAATAAATTCAAAATCGTTAAAAAAATAGGTTTTAAATCATTTTTAAGAATTGAGAAAATATGTTCATATTGGAAATAGTATGTAGTTAACAGAGACAAGTTACTTTTTAAATATATTGAGGTCATGTACTGAAATGTCGATTTATTTAAACGTTCCAATTATGAAACACGATGTATAGAAAGTCTTCCCTAGGGAAAGGTTAAATATAAATTAACGCGACTGAAGTCGCGAGCAATACCCAGTGTTTCAATAAAGATAATACTTGATTTTATACATTTTTCCAACATTTTATTTTATTTTTCATAGATAATAATTATTTGTATTTTTAATATAAAACTTTGATTATTTTTGAATTTGGCGATTATTCCAGTAAACAGTCAAATACTAGTGTGAGTGCAGACTATACCACATATAGAACGCACAACAAAAATTCAGTTGTTCACTTCAGAATTTTAATTTTTTAAACTATTCTTCAGGTGTCTAGATTGTATACATAACTTCCATGAACTGTTAAAAACGCCAAATAATGTATAGAACACACATGTCACACAGGAATATACATGTGCGACACATGATGTATACATGTGTCTATGAAGTCGGAAGGGTTGCTAGTATAAGAAAATATCGCACATTTCGGATATAAACGTATAGGAAGTAAAAGTTAAAATACAAAACCAACGTTAAACTAAAGTATTTATTTATTATATATCTTGATTATTATAAAGGTCATGCTTCTGAAATAACAATTTTCATGTTCAGTTAATATTTATAATAGGATATAGTTAGCTTCGGGCGAGTCGATCCAAGGAAAATGGATTAAATGTTGTTGCTTGTAATAGGACTCTTTTGATATAAATATAATTACTTACAATGGAGAATATTTGGATAGAGGAAATTTTATATATATAAGATTAGATTCTTGCATTCCTATATTCATATAGATAAAAAGAATTGGTGATTTTATGAAACAACGATGCAAGTGAACTTTTTGAATTGAGTTATGGGTGCCGCCATATGGGTCTTTCACTTTACATCTACTCCGCGGCCGGTTGTAATGAAACATGCGATAGATAGACGAAAAAATTTGAGACAATGTAAAAAAAAATCACTTTAATAACTGAATAAAATAACGATTTATTGTTGGACTTACAATAGATTTCACTGTTTTTTTTTTGATAAATATGTAAGATAATGAACATTTCTCAGGAATTTCGGTCCCATTGTTTTCGCATGACACACGCGTAGTAAAGTGTTTATACAAATTTAAAAACTTTCACGTATGTGTTCAGTAGACGTCGGGATAGTGTCATCGGATGAATATATTGGCGGCAAACAAAGAAACATTCATTTTCATATGTATGTAGATGGAGTAGCAATGTTTAAAGTATTTAAATTTCGATTTAATTGCACCTTTATATTATACATACATTTTATCTTCCTGCATTCTTTCTCCATATGAATTTTAATTATGCCATATTTCATACACCTCCACACATCTACTTAGTTTTTTTTCACTTTATACTAATGGTTGTTTTCCCGTGGTCGATATTCAACCATAACAAGGAGTAGCAACTCTTTTCACACATGGTAATATATAGATATTAATATCTGTATTCAATTTTGTATAAACATTGCAAATTTTATACTTAAGGAGCTTCAATTAGGACATGCTATGACGAATAGAGACTTATAAATAAAGGAATCGACTACTTGATTGTAGGAAAATAAACTATTTCCATTTTTTTATTGATAACATTAAAACTCGTCGATAGCTACTAACTAACATGCAAAATAAAGGAATTCGGTTAACAAACAAAGGAGGAAGGTTTGCTTAACTATTTTGTCTCTGCCTACTTATATGTAGATATGTAATAAAAATATTCCTTTGACATTCAATCATTTAACACTTCTGCATTTATTAAAAACTACTGAACATATTGGCATAGAACTAGTAATCATTCGATTCGGAATTTATCGTAGTTGGTTCTAGGCTACTTATTTTTTAGATTCTATGGCATTTTTAATGCCTACTGGAGCGGACGGGAATTAGCTAAGGTACTTATGTATAAACATATAATGTACATATAAAAATTGTAAGGTAATTAAGAATCTAAACTCTGAATATTCCGCTGTATACGTTTGTATTTGACATTTCGATGGAAACTCGGTAGCCGAACAAGTATTCTTGAGTAAAGTTTGTTGAAGTCGGTCGCAAAGTGTATTTATGCGGGCTGCGATCCAATCTAAGCGGTAAATTGATGACTGATGGTTGAAGGTCAACCTCTTTAGTTTCGCAGTAAGCTTAAACTCTTGTCGCATAATAAACAGCCAGTATTAAAAGCGGTTTTATCTTAAATGCTTTTGATTAAGTGAATTTTGTTTATTAATATAACTAGCGTTTAACGTGGCTTTGATTGTGTGTTTCTTCGTATATTCAGGATAAAACGTAGGCTACTACGGCTTCTATGCCAAATTTAGTTGTAACCGATTCAGAGGCTTCGTCATAAATGTCAGCAAATAGGCAGACAATATGTATAGTATTATTGTGTGAACGCTTTTAATTATTTGTGATGAAATAAATGATTATTCTACCACTCAAATATTACTAGTTCTGAATTGAATCGCAACGACGACAATCATACGCTTGTATAAACCATATGAGTGAGTGCGGTGAGATACGTTTCGGGATTAATCAATATATGATATGTATTATATTAAGCCAGTTTCAATATCTTTATTACCTGCACAATAGTCCCATTTTGAAACCTGGGAATACAAGTAATAACATGGTTATAGTAAAAAACAAAAATAATTTGAAATATCTGTAGAATCTAAACTCATAAATTCAATTGCCGAATGTGAATGCATCACTTTGAAACGGTTGCACTTTTTTGGGTAAATATTTATTGTTGTGTTTGTAATTATTAGGACAAGGTATGTATGAAAGAAAATGTTTGAAAAATCATAGTAGGGAAGAGTGAAAAATGTAGATTAAAAAATCTTTATAAAAAGTGACTATATCAATGAGACAGAACACAGTAGAGAGGTCATCATAAATATTGGGCAATGCCGTTTAGTTAGCATTTTATTTCACTACATGATGAAGAAATAAGAGTGGGTATATCAGAGGAAATTTGAAAATAGCACCAGTGACAGAGAAGTTGAGGAGTAATAGGTTAGCATGGTACGGGCATAGGTATTATGAGAAGAAATGAAAGTCATGTAACAAGAAAAGTTTTGAGTTTGAAAGTGGACGGATATAGGAATAGAGGAAATCGAAAAAGGTGGGGATGGATTGTGTGAAAAATGATATGTGTATAAAAAGTGTGAATATTGGGATGATATCTGACAGGGGAGAGTGGAAAAGGAAAACAAGTTGTGCCGACCCTACTTAGGTGGGATAAGGGTAAGATGATGATGATGATAATGAACATAGAACTTGAAACTTTATGAAGTGATAATGGCTCAGCCATAACATGTTCAGACTCCACGTTGATGGAGTTCGATTTGAAACTTGCAAGGAACCAGCCGAAACTTTCGATGAAAGATAACATCGAGACGAAGCCATAGAATGATAGTAGGGCTTCTTTAATGTCAGCCTGGTTAGCTACCATTTGCATATCTAACGTCTGGAACTTATAATGCTCCGTCAGCTGTACCTACTTGAGAACCTTAGGTTCGATACCCCGACATGAAGCCCGCGAATGGTACTTGACACGCACGACACTGACCGTAGGTACATAGGTTCTGTGAGGAACCTCTGCCTTTTTCTTGTTAGTTAACCTTAGCCAAAAGTGCCAGATTCGAAATATATGTACACGTTATTATGTCACATATGAAGGTACCTACACATATATTCGTGCTAATATGTGGTTAGTTTAATTCGCACGGTTAGCTAGCTCGATTTAAAATCGCAATTATTAAGCAATTTAAAAAAAAAATCTTAGTATGTCTCTGCATCTAGAAAAGGCCACTGTTCAAATTTCATATACGTTAATTTGTTTCGGACATGTTTTTCTATACAGATGTATAAGTAATTTATTTGGTTAATTTATGCAAAGAAGTTGATAAATATTAATTCATTTTTAAGCTTCATTAATAAAGCTTCATCAGTTTATATGATAAACATTCAAACGTGTGCTGATAAAAAGCAATCGGTCTCCAATAAAATAAATGTATCTTTCTCGCAATGAAATTTTAATCCCGTTTCAAAGTGAAACCATTGGTCATTGTATACTAAAAGCTTTTATATTTCAGATACTCACTGTTTTATTCAATAATATTAATCATGTTCTTTTTTTTTTTTTTGTGTAGTATTGTGTCAATTGTTTGGAATATCATTTGTACCTGCAACCTTTAACGTTATTAGAGGCTTAACATCACTCGCTTCTAAGTTGGAGTCTAATATTATATTTAATGTGAATATTCTGTGTTTTAGATCCATTTTCGTAAGCAGAACCAGCCTTGTAGCCATATGGGCTGCGTTGTATCATAACATCAAGTGAAAAGGCGGTTAAAGTAAAGGGTCTCATTATTCTAGTTTGTAAGACTACTAGTAAAATTAAACCTCAGTTTGTTTCCCATAGAACCTTAGAAAATAAAAAAAGGATACACACCATTTACTTCCAAAGTGAGCATAGCTTTTGTATAACATCTATATGTAGTAAAAATGAAGTCTTTGGCGAAGCCTCCTAAAAAGCTTCATTTTGTTAAAAAATACGATGCGAAAAAGATTTCTTTTTTAAATAATACGTTACGCAAGACATTTCAAAAGGGGCCCAAGAGTTGCTGAATGGCGAATTAGGTATCGAAAAATATAAAGAAGCAGACCGCCGTTAGATGGACCGCCAGTTTGTGGCGAGCGGATTAAATCCAGCCATTGTGGTCCTGGGAGGTATATGACCAGCAGTGGAAGTGTTTTGGCTGAGTAGATGATTAAAAACTTGTCAAAGTCTCATCGACATATTTACCATGGACTGAATAATTTTTCATACAATATTCAAACGCAGGAAATAATCATTTAAACTCACAAACAATAATAATAATAAAACGCGTTGTTTACTTTTTGTCAATGCTGGTAGTTAGCACAGATGAAAAATGTATGTACAAAAAACCTACGCATAGCCGGAGATGTCATATCTATCAGTATAAAAAATAACTCTAACAAACCCATCTCCCTTTGAAATTTAAATCAAACAGGTCCTGTTGTTGTCGACCCAGTTATTTGTCACAGTTTCAGATTGTTAAGTTAGATTGTGAACTGCTCGCCCACAACGAAGTTTAATTACATGAAAGCGCTACTCATTCCTATACATCGTCACACTATCACACCACACCTCTTATTTATGAGCCTTTCAGTGGTCACTGATTCAGTAAATCTTTGTAGGTTTTTTCCAGCCATTGTGAGTTGTTTTTAATTTATAACGTCGTATTATTTGACTATAGTCTTATCTGATATTGAATGACGAGTATGACAAGGCACAAAATCTGGACAAGGACTGGATCTCAAGTGTAGCTGCAGGAACACATGTATAGGAGTTTGGTGGCAGATATTTAATCCGAGGATCGTAACTAGCATAGCGGTTATTAGGAAAAGTGTTACCGCTTGTCAATGGTGAGTTTCATTATGATTTCCGTCTCCGTAAACTCCGTCTCATTGTACGATTCGAAACAAAGTCGATCGACGCGGGATCGAAGCATGCTACTGCTGACCCATTATCGTTCGTAGCTTTTTATTTCATACTAAGGTCCGGCTTCGAAATAAATGAAAATGAATATATCCAAATAAAATTAAAATGAAACCAAATCTTCTCTTTACAGTATGCCCATATTATGAAATAAAATAACAATTGAACGTCAATCTTCAATCTACTGTCGTCTTCTGTCTTACTGACTCAATATTTTATATGGAGATTTTTTTAACGCAAACTTTTCCATTTCCCTTAGGGGTTCTTAATCATCTTTCTTAGAAACCTGATCCTGATAATTATAAACACATCATCATCATCATCAGTCTGTAAGAGACCCATTGCAGGGCCATAGGCCTCTTCCCGAAGGAAGGTATGGGCACAACCACCACGCCACCCCACGACGTATTGGCGATTTCAAACTCTGAGAATTTCACAGTTCTATATTTTTCCCACATACGGTGGTACTACAAGAACATTTCTCAGGTTCAGGTTTCATCACGATGTTTTCCTTGTAAATGTATGCGAAATTCCGAAAAAATCATTGATACATGCCGGTGTTCAAGAACCTGCGGACATCGGATTGATATTAAAGCACCACTACTACTTACAAGCACAACAAAAAAATTGCCTCATCCGTTCGGAAGTCATGTTGTTACGTACATTTGGCAAGTCATTTTTATTTATAAATTAAGAAAAATGCCTTTTTTATTGATGAGTAATTTCATTGTACTCTTTATCAAGCCTACATTTCAAGTCTACATTTCTCGTATAAAAACATTTCTACATTTTTAATATGTATCCAACGGTCTTGTTCGACGAAACGAAATGAGGAATGCTTTTATAACCTCATTCGACACGACGTAATATGCAAATGCCAATTTGGATACTGTAAAAGAATGAGTAAAAGTAAATTCGTTTTTATCGTAGCCCGAGGAAATTATATCATTGTATCTGATGGCGAGTACAGTTAATTCAACAAGAAAATTTTAACAAAACAACCAACCGTCTTCAAACAAATCTACTCTATAAAAAATGCACCAAAACGTATGTGACTATAGTTACAGTAATAATATTCGTCCAATAAGACAAGCGAAGAAGTTAATCCATACTGTCAATAATGAAGTATTGTGATCATTTCAATGAAGTAACAAGATGGCGGCCGTCGTGTTGGACCATTCCAGGGAGTTTTTGTGGCAAGTCAGAATCCATGCTCCGTAGCATTATTTCCCATCCACTTCACTTGTGCACAATAATCAAACTATATTACGTAAAACGCCACCAATATTACAAAATATAGAGTCAAATAATACACGATTATGAATGAAATATAAAATACACTACATGACATTCCAAGATCCCGCCAAAAACTCTTGACCATATTTAACTAGTTAGCTAGTTTAGATTGTCGTACACTTACCATTATCCCAATTACTGCACACTTCCTATTCCATTTTGAGAAGTTATTTGATGTATCATTTAAATCTAAGGTTCAATGTCCATGAATTTAAAATGTTGGAGATATCCCTTTGCTAATAAAACGAATTCAAATCAGTTCATAAATTACGAAGTTCTGCGGTAACCAAAAAAAGAATTGAGAATCTCCACCTTTTTGAAGTCGATTAAAAGTGACGGCGACCGCTGAGAAATCTAAATTGTGTCTGAAGATTCTCCAGCTATATCATCGTGCAAGAAAACCATCAATTAAATATACACTAATTGTCTAAAAAAATCATCACCGTGACCCATTTCCATGTCCATGGTGTTCACGGCGTCCAATCGGATGTAAATTTCTATAACTCCAAATGTGTAAACCCTAAACTTTTGAATCTTATACTTTTTCATTCAATGAGTAGTTTATTATTATTATCTAGACTTCTATCATCTATACTGATCATTAAAATTATTGGTATGTATATTTGAAAAGTAATAAAAGTTTATTCATGTAAAAATGCTAAACTCTATAATAAGGTCCCAAAGCGCATTACTTATTCGTCGGATAATAAGTTGAAGCAACAGTCAAGCACGTTTACCTTTCAAAAGGTTCATTACATGTACGATAGCGACGTCTGGATGTGACATCTTTTAAAATACGACTGTGAACAGTGACTTGTATAGCGATAATCAAACATAAAAATAAGCTAACCGAGATCTTTTCACTTATTGAAACGTTTTCCAAACCGGTGGTTGTGTTGTGAAATTCATTAACACCCACTAAATGTCTAAAGCAAACAAGGACTTTTTGATTCTGTTACATTTACAAATTAATAGATTGTACAAACAATATAAAAATCACGTTTTATAATGTAATCTACGTTACAAAATTTATACGTGTTCTGTACTCCACGAGCACTGTTTATTTTCATATAATTACATTTTACCGACCCGGCTTTCTGTTAGACATACTGTCCTTACCAAACTTTTTAACCGTTTTGAAGATAGTTACGCGAAACACAAAATTAGTTATAAATATGTTTTCTATTATATGTATAACATCGAGACAACTTAAGGGTAAATAAATTACAATTTTATATTCCTATAATAATATTTTATCATTGTTTTGTATTCAACTATTGACTATTTTACGTCCAAGCTCGAACTCACGGCTATATTCAGAACGGTCAAAAAGATTGATGAAGTTTTTACCCATATATTTATTTTAGGACAATTGTGCTCGGTGTTATCGTTAAATTATAAAGACAATGACACTTAACGGCTATCTTTACTTATACAGTGATACCTCAAACTTACGCGATAGGTGAGACCGAGCGATAACCGCGTAAGTCGATTTCCCGTAAGTCAGTGTATAATTTTTCATATAAATACATGTTAATTACTTTTAAATGAGCCCGAAGACGAAAGAAAATACTAATTTAGAACAACTAAAAATGGAATAAAATCTTAATACAAGTACAAATTCACAAACTGTAGTTATTTTGATGTATAAAAGGTTTCTCTGCCGGTTTAAAAAACAGTTTTTTTTTGTTTTGCCGTAGCACGGTCCACGTAGAACGGTAATATTTTTTTGTATCTCTAGTTTGTTGAAAAAATACGCTTTAAAAAATAAAAAATACTGTGCAGTGAATCAGTAATTCGAGTTGTGTAGCATTCGTTTGCGTTTTGTTCGGTCAGTGAGAGCGCCGGAGGCCCACATATATTAAAAGGCCGGCAACGCACTTGCGACTCCCCTGGTGTTACTAGTGTCTATGGACGGCGGTGATCACTTACCATCAGATGACTCACCTGTTCGTTTACCCCTAAGTTATAAAAAAAAAAATCAAATAAGACACGAATCGACGAGATTTAAAAGCCGCGTAACTTCGAATTCGGTCGGGGTAGCGTAAATGGGGGTAGCGCAAGTCGGGGTATCACTATATTACAAATGCGAAAGTGAGTTTTTTTGTTTGTTTGTTCCCTTCGTTACGCTTTCATACCTTAACTACTCCACCGATCATCATATAATTTTGTATATACGTTATCAAGGAAAGGGACGTAGGGGTACTTTTCATCCAGAAATAAGTACTAGTCCCGAGGGATAGGTCTAATCTACATTAAACTGACCGAAACCGCGGGTACAAGCTAGTTATAAATAAATTGCTATTTTGTTATACTATTCGCGACGAGTATGGTAGTCGAATAGTTCGTGGCAATAAATATGCTTAAATTTTTATCTCACTATGTACTTATGTCAAGTTTTTCAATTCAGGAACGTAGAAGATTAAGATCTTCTACTCAATTAAGTAATCCTCTTGTATTAGACGTGTAAACGTAAGAGGGCTTTCAATATTTTTATCTTTAAAAGGCATTTAGAATCTTCATTCCTCCTCTTACGTTTACACGTATAATGTAAGGGGATTACTTAATTGAGTTCTATGCGAGCGGAGTTTGAATAGAAAGTCATATTCGTGCACAATCAACGAAAATGTGATATTCAGAAGTGTACACGAATATCAACGGCTATGCTGGGAGGCTTACATAGTCTTTGTACTAAAACGGTTTAATGAATTTCAACTTATGTACTGCCGTCGGCCTTGATGTAATTTTGGTAGTGATTTTTTTTTTATTAACGTGGATCCCAATCCTAACTAATATTAAATATGAATGTGGGCTTGTTTGTTTGTTTTGCTTTTACACTGTAACTACTGAACCTATGATCATAAAATATTACATTCTTATTGGCATGGCATAAAATCAGATATGTCTCATACAGTAAAACGAGTACTGTTCCCGAAAGATAGGTGTAATGTATAATAATGCAAGTAAAGCGGCGGGCAAAATCTAGTCAGTGATATAATATTTAAGCATCATCATCATCTTACCCTTATCCCACCTAAGTAGGGTCGGCACAACATGTTTTCCTTTTCCACTCTCCTCTTTCAGATGTCATTTCAGTATTCACACTTTTTATACACATATCGTTTTTCACATAACCACTTTCAACCAATTTCAAACTCAAAACTTTTCTTGTTACATGACTTTCATCTCTTCTCATAATACGCCCGTACCATGCTAACCTATTACTCCTCAACCTTTCTGTCACTGGTGCTATTTTCAAACTTCCTCTGATATACTCATTCTTAATCTCATCCATTCTTGTTACACCACACAAGCATCTTAACTTACGCATTTTTGCCACATGTAATCTTTTCTCATCCGTCTCTTTCGTAGTCCAGCACTCGGTTCCATATAACACGGCTGGTCTTATTATAGTTTTATATACCTTCTCCTTGATATAATATTTAAGCGTGGCAATTATATTAAAGCTAAATTAAAATTGATGAACAATTTAATCAATATCACGAGAAAAAAATCAGTTTTTTTTAGGTTTATAAGTTTTAACGTTCGACCATAATTTTACATAATGTCGAGTAACGATGCGAACCAAGATGGTAAACACGCCAAGGCTCTGACAAATGATGCTCAAGTGTAACTGCTGGATCACAACTGGGTTTTAGGTGCTTGGATACACATAACTATCAGTTTAATAATTCATCCTTATTTTAAAAATATTCGTATAGTTCGAATCATTCCATTTGTTCGAATATTTTATTCGAAACGAACTACATTATTCGATTCGATTCGGGCATTATTCGTACACCCCTAACAAATTTTTCCATGTTTTAACAACTACGTATTTTATAATACGGAGAAGTGACGCGAGCGGTGTGGGGCTTATGTTTTTACTCTGTACATAAAGTATATTGTTAAGGTAATAAATGTTCGCGGATGGGTACCAGCTAGTTTAATTATAAAATCACTTAACACTTTGTTTAAGATTGTTAAAATTATAAAGGTCTTGAGAAACAAATTGAATATTAAGTTAGAATTATCTCACGGTAACTGTTTGTCTTTATGAATTTCAACGCTGTTAATCGAGCCGAAGGTATCCGTGAGCACGTTGTTTACTTCTCTACTGTCTACAGTTACTCGGTCTACTTTGTCAGTAGATTAAAGACTACAAGTAATATGAAAGACGAAATATTCTGATGTAAATGTCTTTATTTACGTCTCAATCATAACATACAAATAAATATAATTAATAGTGTTATAGACATGTATTTTATCAATTTTATGTCATATAATTCATATATGTTTTCACAGGTACATACATATTTATACATAATAAATAATACTGATTGATTATATTGTATCCTAAATCTAAAACCTCTCCCTCCTTAATTTTAAATTCTTTATGAGCTAAGTTACATATAAGATTTACAATAAATTCATACAGCTATAATACTTTAAGCGAATTCGTTAATTCTCGAAAACATAATTCTACTATGATTTCACATACATATGCTAACGAACTTTTGTTTATACTATAGTTGTTTATATACTGTCTTATGTATATAAGTGAGTATATTTTATATTAAAGAGATTCATAATGAATATACAGAATTTAATTTATATAAATATGATCAGAATGTCGATAAAGATAAAGCTGCTCCGTGGATCGCGGTGGGAGATTTCTCCAAGAGTATTCTTGATATTTAGACGGCAGCGGGAACAAGGGGATAGTCCTGGGACCTCTTCGAGCCGATGGGGAAGTGCGATAGATCGATTTCGTCCATGGGGAAGTCTGGTCTGTACCTCTTCTTATCGAAGCTGGAGCTAAAAAAGTTAAAATATTCGTTTAACGTTGGATGGTATGTAGATTATTACAGTACAGTCGAGCAAAACACGAGACCGTTATCATTAATTATATAAAACAACAAAAAAGTAATTAAAAAATGTACTCTTTTAAAATTGTTATGAAAAAAAATGTATTATTTTTTAATTATAAATGTTTAATTTAGTTCATCCTTGTGATAATTGTAATTATAATTGCGAAAATAATATTTTAGAATGATATGAAAGTGTTCATGTAAATTATTGAAAATAATTTTATGGTTTGATAAGGACATAAATGTTCTGAACAGCTGATATAGGAATTAATATTTAGCACTGATAGGATATTAAGATGTTTTTTATATTGTACTCTCTATTGGAAACAAAATAAGCTGAATATTATATAGTAGTGATTAACTTAACGGCAGATTTAGTAATAAGTAGAGTATATTCTATGTTTGAAAGAATATCTATAGTTATATTTTTATAACAATACAGACTGTTTAATAGTTTCTAATTATCTAACTACGCGTAATTTTTTTTGGATAATAATATAAACAAAATTTATTATCAATTTACTATATATGGATACTAGCTTTTAGCGCGTTCGTTTTCATTATTATAGATTAAACCTACTTCGCGTGAACAAGACTGTTATTCTATATGAAAATGTATCCTATGTCATTTTCTGTACCCTTGATAACGTTTATGCAAAATTTAATTATAGTTGGTCGAGTGGTTGAAGCGTAAAATCGTAACGAAAAGTACAATTAAACAAAGAAACTCAAATTCGAATTTATAATATCAATAGGGATAGTTGCTGAGTTTCTTTACCTTTACATATTTACGATAACTCTGAGCACAAAAATCCTAGCATAAAAGTAGATAATTATTTTTTCTCATCAATCTTTTAGGGCGGTCTGAATATAGCCGTAGGTTCGCGCTTTCACGTAATATAGCCCGTTAAGGCGTGCAAATGTAACTAAAAAAATAATTAGAAAACACAAATTGGCATTAATAATGTTAGTTAAGATAGCTTCTTATTATTAGGGACATATAAATGCTAAAAAGGTAGATATAGTTGTATAATTTTTACGACTATCGCTTATAGTTCGACGCCTAGCACGTCTTACACTGGGGTGTCAAGCTCAAGGTAGTTGGGTCCGTACAGGTGGTAGAAGCGCTTGGTGGCGTAAGGGAACGGCATCGATGACCGGTCGATCTCGTCGAAGTTGCGTTTCTTCACGAAGGTATTCAAGCTGGACCTGCGACATGTGTGAGAAATAATAAACTTAAAGCTGTTATGTCAGTAATGCATAACGTTTGAAACTGCCTTTGATGCTTTTTATTTATAAATTAAGGTACGGTTACTCCTATGAGGATGTTTGTTTCAAACATTTTTAAAGCGAAACTTTTTTTTTACATCGCTTCAATTATTTTTCGTCGATCTATCGCATGTCGCATTACAGCCGGCTGCGGGGTAGGGGTAAAGTGAAAGGTGCTCGGCAGAGCAGCCAAGGCCAATATGGTGGCACTCATGACTTAATTTAAAATGGTTCAATGATTTAAATGAATATTGTGCTCGGTTTTTAATATGAGTCTATAATCTAAATGATTGTATTTATTATGTATTCCGTATTCTAATACGCATATTGAAAAAACGCGATTTTAATACCTTAAATAGAATAATTTTTCGAACACTTTCAGTTAAATGCCTACGATCCAATAATATTTCACCTATATCGTTGTTTCATAAAACCACACAAATATTTTTATACAAACTGACTTATAGGTTTATATGATAACAGCATCTGTTACATGAATACGTAGTAAATACTTTAAAAAATCTCTACAAAAGACAAAGTCTGTTTTACTTGAACACTGAATTTAATTGAACAAAACTTTCAATACAACCTGAAGTGGTGCTAACGAGGAATTGATCGCGTATATTTTGTATAAATATTATTAACTCTGGCTTGACGGAAATCGTTCGGAATATTAAATTATTCGATCGCGTAAAAGAATTTTACGTTTGCTACAATATTATATAAGTTTAGGAACAAAGTTAAATTAAAATCACTGCGCGTGAAAACGTACTAAGTGAAATAATTTATTAGTTGACCGTTGAAAAGTTTCGTTGTGAAAGCGGTCTGCACCGGACAAACATTTTAACGTTTGCTTTAGTTCCTCGTAGTTAAATTATAAACTAATATCGTTTTTAATAGAACTACTAGTAATCGTTTATCTACCGCACTAAGTAAGCAAGTATCTGTTGGCTAAATTTTACATATTTAAAGGACTCGACAAATTACATTTTTGATGAAAGACTCTTATCGTATATGTTACTTACCTACCTGTATGACAAACTAACAGTTTCCCGTACGCTTCACTTGGCGCATTAAAGAAATAGGAAAGAGTCTTTCGAATTCAAAAATTAAGTAGCCTAGAACCATCTACGACGAAAACCGCATCGAATGATTATAGTACTATGCTGATACATAGTAGTTTTGACATAATTGACCTCAAAGAACTATATTTTCCTTATATATGTACATAGAGATATGAGAGGTCAAATATACATGACATGTATTAACGCAATACAATTAGCATAATTCTTGTTTATATATATTAATTTGTTGGTTGAACAATTTCTCCAAAATTCAATGACAAGATAAAAGAGCTCGGTCGAAGGCTGATAGCTAAAAACACTGATACTTGAAAGTAACAAAATATTAATTCTACACTGTTACTATCTCTTATTATTTTATATATCTGTTTCCATATAAATTGATTTAGATTTAAGGTTAGAATAGAAAACAACGGCAATAAAACCTTACTACTTAAGTACATTACGCAAATTATTGCGCGGCAAATCCATTGTGAGGTGTAATTATCTAATTGACCCTGATTGACTGAACCAATTTACTTAAAAACACCCATGCGACTAACATTATATACTGAAGTTAATAGAATTGTTACGAAGAATTTATTTATTATTTGGATAGATTCATAAAGCACATTGTTACAGTTGATTAGGTATTTTAATAGCAACCGCTTGCGACTTCGTCCGCTTTAATTATCAATACATATTATAAAACAAAGTCGTCCGCCGCGTCTGTCTCTCTGTCTGGATGTTTGCAATAAACTCAAAAACTACTGAACGGATTGTAATGCGACTTTCACCAGTAGATAGAGTAATTCACGGGGAAGGTTTAGGTATATAATTTTTACAATTTCCTTGAGACTTCTCCTTATATTTTGGTTAATTGAAACGATATTTTTTATAAATTTCAGCGTTATTCTGATGTTACAAGCTATATTTTTATTTATTTTAAACTTAGGAAAATTTACAGCTAAACATAAAAATGGAACTCAAAGTTTCCATATGTAGTTACAAGAAAAGATAGAGTACAAATAAGGATTAAAAAAATATAAAAAACTGGAATTTAGAAGCCATTTCATCTTCTTTAAGCTTGTGTTGAATGTGAATATGTAAATGTGTTGAATTGTTGTAATATTTCATTAAAATTAATTCAGGACCTAGTTTTCACTTGAAATAACAAACATGCAACCATCTTCACATACTTTTCGTTTTATAAAATTAATAAGATAGAAGATAATAGATAACTACTATTTGAATTAGTCAGTGTAAAATATCACGTAATGAATTCATAAGAACTTATACCATATTGAAAAATGGGAATAACTTACCGGTCAATTTCATCGAAGTTGCGTTTGGGAAAACCGTCTGCGTAGTAACCGCTATATTCCACTGGTGCCATTGGCCATGGTTCGCGTTTGCTGCGAGTAAAATCATATTATAAACGAGATAAATTTTCACGAAGACGATTGTTATGAGTCGAATTGATATATGTAATATAAAAAATTCGATAAACCCTTATAAGGCGTGCTTATTTTAGGACACGTATCACATCTGCCAAGAAATATTCATCTTTGAGCCTCTGATTGTCTTACTGATCGAATATTATATAACTTATTCTTAAAGTACTTTTCCCAAAATTTCACTAACCAAAAGACCATTTTCATTATAATGGTGAGAGTAAAAATACGTTTCAACTCTATAAATTGCTACATGCATTGACAGCGGTTGACTGTGATGCGTGTAGTTCTATATGCTTTACAACGCCATGACTATGACATTTCTGGACTCGGAATCAAATCGTGTATATAATCAAAGCTTTGGGATATAGTATTTGTAAAAAATAACCCGAACCTACATTTGAATTAATCTGTCAATCAGAAATCAGTATCTACGATGTTGAGAAAGCTAAAAGTGAAGATATCGAAGGAACAAACACGTGTAGATTATTATTGATGTAGGTTGACGCATATAGGTCGTAATTAAGTATATGACAAGTTATGCTTTTGTACCTGCTCTAAGAAATGAAACAAGAACACTGACAGACGTCTTTCATCATTCTATTGTTCCTTTCCTATGGGTGAGACTTGCGAACTAGCTAATGTACATGAAAAATATGCTTCAGTTATGGTAATTAGTGTAAAGACGTGTAAACTCCTCACGACTGTGTTAAAGTGAGGCAAAACATCGCGACGGAACCATAGCATGGTGATAGGGGTTTTCCTAGTCCGCGAAGGTAACTATCACCTTCAAGTTGAAAACATGTCACCAAGCACCTACAGGTCTGTTTCGGCAGTTGCACTTGAGAGTCAGGACCCCTGACCAGATCGTCATTTAACATCAAAAGAAATTGTGCTCAAGCACTTAATTCTATAGAGTATTAAAAAAAAAGAATTTTGATAAAAATCATGAATTTCAAAAGCTTACTAGTTACGGATCTGTCAGTCACAGTGATCCTTCTACGTAGATTGCGCACGTCACTGAATCGCAATTATATAATACATCGATAAACATGAATTGAAATAAATTTTTACGAATAAATCCATTTAATAATTGTCTTATAATTGATGACAACTTAATACAATATATGATGGTAAATTAAACCCTAATGTTTCAAGCACTATGAAGGTTTTTATAATTTAAATATATGTATGTAGGTTTATAGCAATGAAGTTTCATTTTTATTATGTATTCCTGGTAATGAAAAGATACATAAATATTCTTGTTACCTTTCTTATTGCGATATTATCTCATTGATATTTTTAAAAAGTATATACCAACCCGTTATATTCGTATCTTCTAAATGCGTATGGAAAATAACTGGAATGTCTTATATCTCGGACATCACGGGCCAAATTTCCGCTGCCAAGGAGACCCAGGGCTCGAGCTTTATGACCTGAACACAAACCATAAACCATACAAAATAGTAAACCATTCAATTGTAGAAAATATATTAAATAATAAGAAAATTAAAAGATGGGATAGGTATACTTACTTTATAATTAAAAATCAAAGAGTAAGGTCGGTTCGTAAGAATATTATTAAAAAGAAAATAATTGACTGCAGGGTATTTATTTTCAAAGATCAACATCAAAATGGATGACTAATTTACAACATAAATATTCTGTTCACAGGTATCACATTTATACGTTGCACGAATTACGGAAATACCAAGAAATAGGGACCGGTACATTTAAACTAGATTTCCGCCTCCTATGGAGTCTAATTCGCGAACAAAATTTGCACGACCAATCGAATCCAAGTTGCGTACTAAATTGCCGCCACCCAACGAATCCAGATTACGTTTTACTAGGTTTGGACCGCCAAGCTGATCGAGGTTTTTCTTCACCAAGTTCGCTCCTCCAAGGGAATCGAGGTTCCTCACAAAATTCCCACCACCAATAGAGTCCAGATTACGAACAAAGTTACCGCCCCCAAGTGAATCAACGAAGCGGGAATACTCGAATTTATCAACCCCAACGTCTCTTCCTAACAGCGAAGAGCCACCTAGTCCATTTACATTTCTTCCAATCATAGTAGACCCTCCGATTCCATTCAGGTTTCTTCCAATTAAAGATGATCCACCAAGCCCATGAGTCCCACCATTCAGGTTTCTGCCTATGAGTGATGATCCCCCGAGTCCTCCTAAGTTTCTTCCTAGCATAGAATTGCCACCTAATCCGTTAATGTTCCTACCGATCATGGTGCTACCACCGATTCCGTTCAAATTGCGATTATCGAATGCGTTTTCATATTGGACAAGGAATCTCAAGAAATTTTCAAGTTCTTTTTGTTTATATTCTGTAACAAAATAAATAAAAGTTTAATCTTTCGATAAACTGATAGGAAATGTATTAAAAACTGTACAATAATCAATGTGCATTTACTAAAATGTGTACTCACCGTCAGCACAATGTGAAATAACAAGCGTTGTGGATCATTGTGCATGGATTTAATCCGTGAATGTGCTCAGAACTATCACCAGAAAACCGTGTCCGTGAAGAAAAATAGTTTCAAAAGTTCGTGCAGTTTTGCGGCAGTTTAATGTGTATGAGTGCAAAGGGATTACTATCAAAAATGTGTTCGTTAAGGAATTGAACTGAAAATGTGCGCGGTTAAGTGACCTATTAAAGTAATGTGTGAACACATTTACCTTCTAAATACGAACATAAAAACACGACCTATATTGGAATAATACATCTTCACCCCTTATCAAGATCATGTAAATTTGCATGAGATAAGAAATCCAATATAGGTCGTATTGCTTTTAAGTGCCACCCTTGAAGTTGGTTAGATTTATGTGCCAGGTATCATTCAGTTAATATATTGTGCAAACTGTCACATCACGCGAATCTCTTTATTGAAAAGGATTTTCTATAAATCCATGCGTCTTACCGTTGCCATCGTAGCGTTCACCGGAGACATGTTCAGCCACGCCGACATCTTGTTCCTTATTGGATAAAGAATATTTTTTAATAATATATCTAGCATATACTTAAAACGTCTGTAGAATAACTGTAAGGTAGGTTTCATTCGACAATTATTTGTGAATATATTTATCTGTTTTTTTCGTATGCTGTCAGATTTACATAACATTCTGTTTAAATAAAAACCTGTATTTGGTATTTTATTAATATAAGTTTAAAGAACACTATTCACACTATTATTTATTATAGGTACATGCAAAATTTTGTTCGAGCTTTTTATGACTAAACGTCTGAAGAATGATATTTGACATAGATGTAGGATTTGGAGAAGAATATGGGATATTTTATTTTGAATGTACAGAGAAACACGCATCCGAAGTTGGGAGAGAAGCTAGTTGTAGAATACAATTTATTATATCGCTTTTAGAGTAAACTTCGTACAATTGGATGTGGGTATCCACAGTAGGTATTAATTTTATAAAAGCTACAGAAGAACAATATAGAAAAGGATCGCCGCAGGCAACACATCGAATCGAATTTCTATATGTTTGTATTGCGAATTGCTCGGGTAATTTCAGTTAAAGTAAACTAGTTTCAGCTTTGTGTTACGAAAGTTTATATTGATATCAAATGAGAACCAAACACCTTGTGTCACCTTTAAGCTTTATCGAATTTTCTTGTATATAAATTGACAGACTGTAATTATTAGTAACTGATTGGAAGCTTAAATTATTAAGGGTTTTGTATAACGTAACGCCTTCAATTTGTAGAGTTAATTAATATGCCGTTCTTAATACAATTTTGAAAAGCGATAGCTCACTCGGGTCCTGAAATGTCGCAACTCGCAATACGACAAAATTGTTGAATTCAATTTATATAAATTGAAGAACGACCCGCTAAAAGGATTTTTAATTCTGTAACAAATTTATTATAACAGTGACTGTTAGTCCCACAGAATTATCAATTTCCAAAATAGTATCACCAAATTAAGTTCGCATTACGAGAAGAAAATGTATTTTAATATTGTTTTGTAGTTTTCTTTGTTATATACAGGTATTTACTATAAAAGAATATGGACGATAACAAGATTTTAAAATATAAGTTGGTTATAGGTATTGTTTGTTCTGATTGTTAAATGCACAAATCGCTTTTGAGAGATCTGCTCACCAACGGTAATTAATGTTTCACAATTATGACACGAATTCTTACAATATTTCTTTTTACAAAAAGGTTACATACATTGTAAAACTCGAATACGCGTCGATCGAAATATTCTTAGTCCTCGTACTGAATTTGGAGTTTTTAATAAAACCATAAGAATTACCGTACCTGATGTGGGTCTGCGTTGCAGAAAACAAGTAAAGTGGCTAAAGCCAAGACCAGCGCTCCGCCGGTACCTCGCATCATTGTACCTTATAAAGAGATATAACAATTTATAAAATCATCCTTACTTTATTATTAAACTATAGATATATATCTCTTTTAGAATTGACATAGATATATAATTATTAACTATCATACTCAATTATATATTATGTGCTCAATTCTGATCTCAAAGCATAATACGTGTATATACCTACGTATATGGTAATATGGCACATAAAATCGAAACCCTTAATATTTTTAGCCTTTCACACACGAGTAAAGTATGTAGTAATATGTTAGTTACCACGTGTTAAATATTTTCAGATTTCAATGCAAGGCATTAAATAGTTTAACAATACTGTATTATTGTCTATATATAGATAGTGTAGGTAACGCAATGGTACTATCGTCGTGGCATTCATAAAGCATGCGTGATGACGTAAAGTACCCGTAGTAATAACTTCCACTGGATGATTTGTATCGATGAACAGCCACTATGCACGCATATGAATGCCACGGTGATGGTACCATTGGGATATTTACACTATCTTACATGTAGATAATATCATAGAATTACACTACATAGAATAGAATATTAATTTAATAGAAATTGTTTACACAGAGTAATAATGCAAGAATGCAAATGTTAGAATTAATCAAGTTAAGTAATGCTCTTTTTTTGAGTTCCCAGAAACATATCACACTATCTTGTGAATGTTTAAAAGTTCATCATGATAAAACAAATACTAGAAATGTCAGTTGTGAATAATATAAACTATTGTTAAATCAGACAATACTTTCCAGTTTTCATTCGGATCACGCATGTTGAAATTCAATGGTTGGCGACATTTCTATGATACACTTTTATCCAGCTTTAAAAAGAAGCCTAGTCTACGTATTAAAGGTAATATATCATACATGCTTTCAGACACCGTTAAGCTGTTTTATTTATTAAAATAAGCTTCTAGCTTCTGGTATTTTAATTTAACATGTATTGTTCAGAAAGAGTAATATAATTTACCATAATTTCGCTCGCGGCGATTTAATTCTTGATTAAGTAGTGCTTGTATTATGATAGCTAAACTGTTGATATACATACATCCAAAATAATTCGCGTCTTAAGAACTCAATCGTTCAACACGAAATTTTGCAAGCACGTTGTCAGAGATACAAAAAATCACATAGGGTACTCTTATCTCCGAAAAACAGTACTGTCCCCGAGCGATATCGAATTTACGTTAATGCGAACGAAAGCCTACGATCCTTAGCTAGTATATAGATATGTAACACTCGGACACAGTATTGACAATTATACTCAGGACACAAGTCACTCATGTGCGGTGTTCAAATCCGTGACATTTCGATTCAATAATAGGGTTGATTACTAATAATCCATAGAACCTGTTATAATTAAGAAATGTTATTCCTATAATAATATCTCTGCACTCTTATAAAACAAAAAAAAAATATTAGTTATTTGAATAGTGTTTGAACATTTCAATTCATTCTTTGAACATTAGTATACATAATAAAGTTACGTGAATTCATTCAACCCTCAAATATTATTTTATTAAACAAGGATTAACATTTATAATGGTACTAGTGTATAATAGCTTTTGTTTAAATTACATTCGTTTTAATGAAGATCGTTTGTACCGATTGTGCATACCTATTTCAAACTATTGTAGTATTCTAACATGTGATGTGAGGCCTCTGTTTATTTATATATTATATTGAAAATTTACTACAGAGAAAATTGCAGGCGTATTTTATTCAGTCTAACTTTTTTACTACTGGACAAAAAACACCAATCATCGTATTATTTCAGTACAATTTATCCCGCTGTTGTCATTTTATTTTGACCCCCATGACAATGATTTGTCGCAAGATGAGAATTTTTCTGGCGTTTTTTAAATCACTACATATTATAAAACAAAGTCGTCCGCCGCGTCTGTCTGTCTGGATGTTCCTGATAAACTCAAAAACTACTAAACGGATTGTAATGCGGTCTTCACCAATAGATAGAGGAATTCACGGGGAAGGTTTAGGTATATATTTTGTCAAGGTTTTTTTTAGTAAATTGGTTGAAATATAATGATATGTTGAAAAGATCGGAAAAAGTCAAGTCGCCAGGGGGCTTTTGTTGAAAACGCTGCTTAATCCCTTTGAGATATAACAAAACAATGCATACTGAGATATACCTTCTTTATAGATCTACAAAAATGTCTTGGATGGCATATAACTATCTTTTTAGGATAGCTTACTGTACCCATCTATCTTCTAAAAATGGTCACATGTAATGAGGTAATTGGACGGCAATTTAGACGGATACAGTGTTAATCATTATCAAATAAAATACATTAGTTACCTTAAGCATTTCCTGCACATAAGTACATATTTTTTTATTATCAGGGCAGGACAACGTCCGCCGGGCCTGCTGGTATCAAATATTTATAACGTCATTAATTTTAATGCAAAGTAACTATGATTTTATGAAACTATCTCTGGTATAAGGAACTTCGTTCGTTAGATATTAATGATATTAGAGAAATTAATATAATTCTTATATAACATAAATGTTGAATAAATCTTATACTTAATGGTACATTGAAAATTAATGTCAACGAAGAAATAAGATATAAAATGTCACAAATGATTACCCCCATTCAATATAATATACATATCATGTAGGTACCAATTTTGCAATATTGAAATTTACGTCTACTGATTTTATATCCTGACTGTAACTTGGTAACTTAATAACGTATGTGAAACGCAATAATCTTATATTGCATCGAGATGCGTGAGAATCGTATACTATAAGGAGATACGACATTTGAAATCATTCGTAATATACAGTATGATTTAAATATTTTAGTGTTAACGTAGCTTAGCTGGCATTGGAAATTAAATTCCAGTTATATTATTAAATATATGTTATATATAACATTTACTTATATTTCATATCTGCCGATGAAATATTGAATTCTGTCAAAGCTATTATTTTATTTAGACAGCATTACTGTTGAATTGTTTTTTTTTATTGAGAAATAAGTACAAATCCTCTGACAGCAGACAAAGATCTTATCTAGGTTGACAATATTTAGTATAAATATATGTTAGATTAATAAATTAAAAAAAAAAACATATTAAAATTATACTTAAAAAGATCAATATGAAATTATATTTATTATATTACAATTATCTAAGTTATCAATATTTCAGTGTTAATCTAGTTTTAGTTATACAGTGATTTCACACACGGCTAAGTAATTCCAAACCATGCATAATTTGTATTATGGTTACTGGACAAAACTGATGTACATACATATATAGATATTTAACACCTAGACATCGAATTGACAATATTGTCCATCCTACAAAAGTCAGACCAGTATGGGGGTCGAACTGATAATCCCCCAACTAGGGTGTACTCCCACTGTCCACGAGGCCTGTCAAAAAGTTTGAAAATAGAAGTACGTACGTTAGAAATACGTTCAACAGATTTCTTAATTCGAATTTAGAAGTCGAATATATAAAATCATTTGATTATAAATAGCATGTGGTTTTAACCGTTATAATGATGGACGACGATAAATTAGTTTCGAAATATAGCACATTTTTATTTGCAGTTAAGATTATAAAGACATCAGCAGTCGATTACCCAATATCCGTAGCTCTTAACGTAGCCGCTGCGTATTTCGTCGAACTAATCAGCGACTACAAAGGAATAAATATCTCGCAACGTTTTATTTTGTAAGTTATTCCCTTTTGTTTTCGTTTTGTGAAAAAATCACAATTTGTTTTTTTTTGCGATAATTGTTGTATCGGGTAAACATTTCGAAGTTCGTGATGCCGCAATGCTAATTCATTTCATTACTTAAAGCAATTGTCTATGGCAAATTTCGACTACACTCTTTAACCTCTGGACTGTCCAAAACCATAAGGGTTTAAGTTCCATACAAACGAATGTAGACCTCATGAGGCACGTGTCTACAGATGGTTAGCAGTATAAGCTTAAAAAAAATACTCGACTTATTACAAAACTTTGAATAATAACAAATTATGTATTGCAAAATTTTAATGTTTATGTAAAATGTATTTTAAAATTATTTTTTCATTTGTACGATTTTTTTTTACTAAACCATGAAATTTACAATGTACAATGTAGTGAAATTAAAAACATAATCCGCCATTTTGAAATCTGAGTTTTAAAAAATCAGCCAAAGGGTTAAAATTAAAAAAATATACCTATTGCCGATATATATAAGTGTATATTTCACTCGACGCGTGTATAGACACAAATTTTTGTATTTGTCAACATAAGATAAGCTTCGTAAAAACATTTCGTGTGAATAATAATTATTATCAATTACGATTCATTCTTTAAAAAAAAATGTTGAGTGTACGATTATTATGTCAATAAATGTATTGAGTATAAATAAGCGATTTGCGATAAAGTCTAAGAGATAACCTTCTTCATTTCTCTTACACGTGCAAATAATCATAACCCACGATTAGGTTAAACCAATTTTTAATCTAAATATAGCTGAAATACAACTTGATGACTGCCAGTCGCATTCTTATAACGATTATGATATTTTTAGATATAAGGTATTTCAGTATATTATATCTATATATAATTATAGCTGGTAGGTATATAGATAATAGTTTATATATTAATTGTAATAAGAGTTAAAAGTACACGTAAATGTTTTACAGTTTTTATGTATTATTTGGTAGTAAATATGTATACACATTTTCATAAAATTTTGTGTATCATAAGGATACTAAAATTGTACATTTGAAATTTAACATAGTTATTAAGTTTCAAAATCTATAGTTATTTATGTAAAAATGTGAAATAACATTTTTTTTTAATTTTTTTATAATATTTACTTAGACGATCTATGCAACCTAGTCACTATTGTAAATATCTCATATAAATAATTGAACTATATATTTATAAGCTTACCCAATAATAATGCTTGTTCAAAATCGAGAATGTTAGAGATTTTCTTTGTTTATTTCATCCTGGAAGAGCTAACTTTATGATTCTATTTTATTATTAAATTAAAAATAGTGATTATTTAAAATGAATTATATAGTCGATTGATATTTGGGTTGCATTTTAAGACATAACAAATAAAGCAACTTCGACAGAGTATCCACAAAGCGTTACTTTTTGCTAATACAAGATTTATATATTATTTTCATCGATTATATATAGATTCCAGTGATCCCCCTCTTCAAAAATACCAGATACTCAACAAGTAGAGGTGCCTACGGTTTGACCGAGTTTATTGCAATTGGCAAATTTTATTTAAAATTTTACTTGTCTATTTTTATCTGACTAAAAAAACATCTTTGAACTTCAGTTAGCTTTTAAAATCGTGTATCTTCTAACTGATAAGTCCAATGAAATGAAACAGAAATTAATTGTATTCCGTTTGAAGAATCCTATTGAGAAAGACATTAAAGATCAACAAAGACATTTTTAATTTGAAAGTGTTTTATGAAATACTATATATTGTATATAGAATAGAAATTTCATATAATATAATTTACTGAATACGCGTTCCTTTTCAGTCTTTGAATAAACAATAACAGTATTGTTTTATCACTTATTCGAAATTCTAACAAAAAGAGAAATTCAAAAATATATTCCAAATAAAAAAGAACATTGTGCGACGTGACTTGATCATTACGTTTTATTAAAAACGATAAAGTGTTAAAAAATATAAATTGTTTAAGAATTATCTTGCATATTCAAATAAACTTATGAACCTATAAGGATATTATAATGAAATTATTGAAGCGTCACTGTTTAAGGAAACGAGAAGTCTTTTCAACTTTGAACAAATTACTCAGGCACGTGTAACTTGGTTATGACTTATACGAGTACGTAAAAAGGATTATTTGAATAATTTCTGTACGATTTATGTAGTATTTGTTTGGAAACGAAAAAAGTTATATATATTATTTTATATACTTTATAAATGCAGTTTTGGATATAACGAAAAATAGACATAAGTACATAGAAAAAGCAGTATCTTTGGTAAACTTAAAAAAAAATATGACCCACCTGTTTGGATGTCAGATAGAGTGGAAGCGGTTGTCAGTGCCAGTGGTTGTTGTGCGCTATGACTCTGAAAGGTTTTCACCGGCTTATATATCCGTTGAGTGAAGCTCGCGGGCGATGGGCGGGCGGTCCGCCCGACTGCTACTTACTCAAACTCATGACATATCTACCGACCAGTCGTTGGATTTTATTTTTCAAAAGTTATATTAATTTTCATCAAATACTATACTACCACGCGATTATTATTCTTTTATAAATTTGTGATTTCAAATAATATATTTGGCTTTCATCTTATTCTTTGCTGATTTCTTTAGATAACTAGCGAATCGTCACGGCTTTGTTTGAGTGGCTAATGTTGAAGTCTATAAATGTAAATAAATTATTTAAATTTCTTTTTACTGCATTGATACTGAAGTTTCATTAAAGTCATAGAAAAATGTTAAGAATCTTTTAACAATAAACAACTTTTGTGTCGTTATGCGTAAATTAAAGTCGGTGATATCTTCCAAATGATTAATTGAAGAAGTGAATATTAATTAAAAATTAGAGACTCAAAGTAACTAAAGTATTTAATTAGATATGGTGTAGTATTATATTGATCAAAATTACATCGCAAATAACCAATTACTTTTCTGGAGGTAGACATTTACCTTCTGTATTACATTATTTTTATGTGTCTCGTAAATATTAATGTTAGCATCCGAAAACTTCTTATGGCTGTATTAGAATACATACACACATAATACACACATAGAATACACATAGAATACATAGAATACACACATAGCTTTTATAAATAAATATAAAAAAAAATGAAAGCCTTCCCGTAGTTTAGAAAAATTAAGAGAACACAAACAGACGGAAAAAGCGACTTTGTTGTATAACATCTACTATATAGATTATATTTAAAAAACTCAAAGTATTGGGAAAAAATATATAGTATGCGTTTAGTAATAGTTAACATATCTATGACATATGTATTCTATGATATTTATTATCACATCATATCTCTTGTAACATACGTAGATAGACTGAATGTATTCCTATCATTTGAAACCTCTTTCATTTCCAGAATCATTAATATATGCTAACTAGTGTTCTCGTCTAGTAGTCGAAATTCGACCGTATTTAATTAATTTTCAGGTTACAATATAAAGAGAAAAAAAACGAACTTTTCTCATTTTTTTATTGATAAAGATCGTCAATAACTACTGAACAAAAAATGAATAAAGCAAATCAGTTTAGAAATAGAAGAGGAATATGTTCTTAATTGTTTTCCCGCTGCCTATTTAAATATAGATTCTTATAACCACAATCTCAATGGATCTTAAGTGACAATGTTAAACACTCTACGCCTGAAAATACAGGTGGCCTTAAATGCAGTAGCTGGAATACATCGACAGATGCTTGGTATTAGAACTTCAATTTGAGAGTGGTGGCTTGTGTTACTCTAGTGTAAGAAAATATCCTATCATATGATTCACGTATATGGTTCGGATACAACGTTTTCTATCTTCAGATGGTTAGGTTTAATGTAACATTAGTCTACTTTGCTTATTTCCTTAGCTCAATGTCTTATAGTATTTTGCTGTTGGAGGCTCCATATTTTTTTCCATGAAATATGTGCAGTTCAAGAAATGTACACAAAATGGGACTTTTCTAATCCTAAAAAGCTAAGTTTCAGAAATTTGATATCTTAACTCTGCCCTTTGAATAAATCCATGATAGCTTAATGTACGCCCGTAAAAACTTAGAAAAGCTGGATTTTGTCAAACACCGGTATGATTTAAATACTAGAAACTGTGACAAACTTTGTCATTCTATGTTTCAGACCCAGTAAGACCCGTATAACAGTTTTTTAGGTAATAGTGTTAAGTTTTACAACAATCTCAAAGAACATTAGCGATTTGCCGGACTGTAAGTTCAAGCACCATATCTAATAAGTTTTGATGTCAAAAGGCTATTATTATAGTGTGGATCAATATGTGAACGATAGCGAAGTCTGGCATTAACACCCTTCTCTGTGCATTGGCTAAAAACGATTCTAACTAATGTATTATAAAAATATGTACATTACAAAATAAAGTCGATCGAGTTTCTTGCCGGTTCTTCTCGATAGCTGCTTTGTTTTCCGAACCGGTAGTAGTTTTTTCATAAACGGCTTCTTAGGGCCTAAATTGAATAAAGTATTTTTGATTGTGATTCCAAGCCAGGTCGAAAGGTCATCGCGATATTTAAATTATTATCAACAGTAATGAGAGACATATTCAATCTCCATAATAAAAATAATGCCGAAGGATATACAGATATGTCTATATATATATACAACATGTTTGTGAGATTGAGATTGTATTTGGTATTAAATCAGTTCCGTACTCTTTTACGTGAAACATGAAATGTTAACAAGCCCTTTGTCGCCAGTCCCTCCCTTACATGCCTTATGAAGCTTCTGCGAATAAATATACCCTTATTACCTTCACTTGTTTAAGATTTCGTTTTAAATATTCATTTGTTGATAAGGTGCTTCTACACTACACTGTCCGTATATTGAGTGTACATTTTAACGGCGTGGGTGGTGAGTTGCATATATAACCATGCGATTGACAGCTATGCAACCGACAATATTACATTTCTCGGAATATTATTTTTCTTATTTGTATTTTCTATATAAACATGACGTCCTATATTAAACTTTATATTAAATGATAATTTATCGTGTAAGTACGTCTACAGAGAACTACTATAATACCTAAATTTTCGCTTAATACTCAAACCACTCACCTAACATATCTACTATATAACATTTCTTTCTCCAAAGCACATGCCACTTTACACATATAAAAAACAAATTAATTGTATACTTCTCTTTTGCAGAACGCTGGTGCTCCTTTTAATCTGGAGGTGGTTGCTATTGGCTGCGATATAGTTTTAATAATGTACTTGACACTCATTATTTCTTGTTGCAGAGTTTTTTTGGTCACAATAAAATTTAATTTAATCTAATTTAAATTTGAAATAATCAAAATCAAATAAAGAAATAAATGTTACAAATTGAATGTCGATGAAAAAAGAAGCGATCACATGAAAAATATTTATTACTAACGATTTAATTATCATTGTTTTCTTTTGTTATTCTAGGTGTTCTATATCTGGGTTCATAATTATCTGACTTTTAGTTTTTCACTTTACATTTCTTAACCCTCACAACCTTTTAATCGAGTTAAGTTTTCTCAGTTAAATTATATCGTTGCTGTTGTACACTTAACGAAAATTGCAAATATATGTCGTCAGAAGTAACGTCAAAATCAGTTCAGCCGTTTCAAAATTAGCCCCAATAAATAAAACTGTTCAATATTATTTATTTGTACACATGAAAGCACGATTAAATTCATAAATACTCGTTATTTAAACAATTTTATCGATGATTGTTTCGAACACCGAATGAAAACATTTAATGTTTTCAAAAATAAATCTATTATATTATTGGATTTATTTAAGGCGAATGTGTGCAGAGGATGCTCGACTCGATCAATATCCTATAAGTCTATGACAGCGACATCAAATAACTTTTCAGTTACGATAAAAAAAAAGTATTGTTCTTGGCGTTTAAGCACAATATTGTAAGAAATAGTAAGGTAATTACATATTTAAATAAAAAAAACAGTTGTCGAATGGATGTGAGCGTATCACTTCAGAACGACTGCACATATTTGTGTCTTTTTTGTTACGTGTAATTGTCAGAACAAGGATTGTATGAAAGAAACTTGTTTAAAAAAAATAAAAAATTAGATTAAAACATCTCCGTGTAAAATTTGTGTGAGTGAACGAGACAGAAGACATTATATAGAACAGGGAGATATTTTAATATATTTACTGAATTGACATTCAGTTTTTCAGATACCATTTAATTTCATTACATGGTCGCACTCAAAGGAAAATTAGGCTCTTTCTCGTTAAAACTTCCGTGTAAAGTAGGGGCGAACAGCTAGTTTAAAATAATTTCAGTTCTACGATTTATAACAATTTTAACAAATTTAGTTTTGCAGAACACTTTAGTATTGAAGCGATGATAGCTTATTGGTAGTGTGTACGGATACCGTATCGATCGACATAACTTCAAATCCGTGCAATGAAATGGAACTATCGGTGAAGGAAAACATCGTGATGAAGCCATAGTATGGTGACAAGTATCATTTTTTATACCCAGCTGGTTAGCCACCACAATAAAATTTTAACATATATCTCTGAACACCAATAGTTGTATTGCAGCAGATGCATTTAAAAACCAGTATTAATTATTAATACCATATTATATTATATGTTATATTAATTATTAATTAATTATAATTAGGTATTTGAGCTAGTGAAAGAATATACACAAACAAAACTTATCATTAACGAGTAAGATCGTAACTATTAATAATGTGAACCAACCTTAAGCAGGGAATCTAATGTAAAACGATGCTTTAAGTTGCGCAAAGTTTACTTGACGTTGGAATTATTATCTTTGTATTTAATTATACGATCTGGCAACCCTCATGAGAGAACTAGGTGAAGGAACTCGAACGAGTAGGTTCCAAATTAAGCTATTAATAGTTTTCAGACTGAACCATGTATATCCGAATCGGTTTTGTTTCGAAAAGCCATTTCCTACTAGTTGATGATGATAGTTGATGATTGAGTTTCCGTTTTCCTACGTTTGCCCACCGCTTACCCCACTTCTACACGACACGAAAATACACATCACTGATCGCGTAGTGCTTATAAAAATCGTAGTTTCTTAAAACTTTAATAACCGTCGTCGTTATCGTGATATATTTTTTTAATAATTACCAAATGTCTAAGAAGTAAAACTAAAAAAAATTGATGGAAGTCAGTCCAGTTAGTTTTTGCGTGATGTGCGTACAATGTTATACATCATGTTTTTATTCTCAACTGATTATACTGTTGGCTTGACAGACCTCTACAGGTTCACCGGACTAGTGAATATGTCGTAGTCTATCATTTTATTTATGTAGGAATACAAGAAGGTACACTTAAACTAAAGTAAATTCATTAATTTTTCTTTCGACGTCCAGAGACAGCAATCGAAAAGCTTAAAAACAGATCCAGAGCTACTTTAATTACAAGTTATCTATAATATAAAAATGAATCGCTAAATGTGTTACTAAGCGCAAAACTCGAGAACAGCTGAACCGATTTCGCTAATTCTTTTTTAGAATATTCCTTGAAGTACGAGGATGGATCTTACGGAGAGAAAAATTAAAAATATTACCTGGAAAAGTCTTAAAACGTTACTTTTCTGTATTCCCATACAAATGGTTTGTAATAATACTTTAAAGTCAATTTGAACTTTAATACCATACTATAAAGTTTGTGTTAGTGGAGAGATTCCGGGAAGGCAAAACAATTGAGTGACATTAGTATCGTAAAATGTCAATATTTATACGATGGTCCCGAATAGCAGAATAAGTATTAAAAAATCGACTGTTGGCGTTACGAAGTTCGCCGGGGTCAGCTAGTTGTAGTATAAATATTGAAAACCGCAGTATGAAGGAGTTAGCTTATCTGTGCATTACTTTTCATGTGAATATCGTCAAAATCTATTGATGTAGAAATGTATGTTGGTACATCTGAGATGAAGAAACTCTAAAACCTTTTTACCACACCTGGGCACAACTAAGTGTTGTTCTCATGGACAAAGATTTTGTACTATTCATTCTAAGATACTGGAATGTAACTTCACTTGACGTTAATTGGTCTCTGCTATCACTGTTGTCCATAGTCGTCTATAATAACCACGTCAAAGAGAATTTCTGCCCCGACCGACATCAGACACTAATGGGTGGATTGCTACTCCTTGAAATTCAATTGGAACGGTCCGTATACTCGTATGTACTACGACGTATTAATTGATGTGGACTAAATGAAACGTGTAAGGTATACTAATTTACAAAGTTTGAGTCTTTATGGAGAATTTTTAAACCGCATAATTTTACTTTATTTCATACATATCGTGTGCAAAATACAAAAGAGGTCGTATCACAGCAGTTAGATAAGGTTTTATACCAAAAAGGTGCAAAACGTATTTTTGCCACAGATTTCTTTTTTTAATTAGAGCTTAAAAATGTCTTTAACGCGATTGAAAAATCTTAAAAATTTATATACGCCCTTTTCGCATATAGGTATCTTAATAATAACTAACATAATAAATGCGAAAGTTACTTTCACTGCTTTGTTACGTTTTCACGCCTTAACCACTCAACCTATCATTATGACATTTTGTATAAACGTTATCAGGTGTAGAAAAAAGGTTACATATCGTAGATTCCATCCAGGAAAAGTGTACTGTTATGCGATAGAAGAAATATACATTAATGCGAGCGAAGTGGCGAGCAAAAACTAGTTGTTATTATAGTCAGTTTTAGGTTAGACTTTTTTGCAAATTTACATAAAAATATAATCATTATTAAAAAAGGAGAAATAGGGTGTTAGGTAGGCCATTCAAGTATTACGTAAGCATTAAAGACGGGGGGTCTGATATGTGAGGCACGCGGTGTTATCCACTGGGATACCATCAGCCTAGTAGCAAAACACTTCTTCTTACCCTTATCCCACCTAAGTAGGATCGGTATAACATGTTTTTCATGTTATGATGTATGGTTTGGCTTGATTTTTACAATCAGCCGCGCGCTTCTGACACCAACCCTCCTTGGGATTTTTTTATAGTACAACTATATATGGGAAAAATATGTAACTGTTGATATCTCTTCATTTACTACAATGACGTGGGCCGAAGATGATTATGTCAGCCTATTCTTCCAGGCAGAAAGTTTAGCTCATTAGTCATGCACATACAGGCTGACATTATGTAACATTTCTATATAGTGTTGTGAAGACATTTAATGTAATATAAATAGCTAAGGCCGCCAAAATGATCATTTTTGCTGGTTTTTGTTCAACATTGGCGACTGTTATAATTCTCTTGCGCGGCTCCAGGATTTCTTATTATGTATATATTCAATTCAATTAATAAAGTTTTTATGTTTCGCAGTATTAATTGTCGTATAAATAAGATTTAGATACAATAAACCATTACAAAATATAAAAACTACAACAGAAAAATAAATACAAATAATTTGACATGTCATGTCACTATAAAAAAAAGCCTTTTATTTATTACAATGGAATCTAAACTATTAGTGTTACAGTTTAAATTGTATTTTCGGGTGAGCGCCTTAAGTGCTCCCCTTAGTAGTCCGTTAGAATTGTAGAAGCCTGACGAAGCAAACAGTGTAAGACAGTTCGAAAAAAAAATTGTAGCACTCGACTCCGCGGCGTAAGCTTCCCCCAGAATCGGTAATGCGACAATCTTTGTAACAAAAACCGACAATAATTGTAACAAAATCTGGTAAAATGACTAACAAACGTTATCCCTTAAAGGCTTTACAGAGGAAAGTATGATGTATCCTCTCACGAGATAGAGCGTGACAGTATATAGAATATCGAAATTATAATAATGGATACGCATAACCAATATGCTTTTATTCAATAAAGTTGTGCGGGTGTGAACGATACTTTACCGCATAGAAGAAGAGATATATTTCTTGCGTATATGTATCGTATACTTGTAGCACACATTGTAGCTTAAACGGGTTGATGGATTTTAACACATAACATGTTGTTTTTGTCCTAATTGTATAATACTAGCTTTTGTGCTCGGTTTCGCTCTCGTTCATGTAGATTTGATATATCCCTCGGCAACATTACATTTTTGAAGTTATACTTCTTTTGGCTCGTTAGAGAAAAATGATGAGAGTAATTTTTTTAGAAGCGCGCGCACACCGTCACGAATAACCGGCACCCTGAAGTTAGCTATAGTCAAAATTTTATTCAAAAAAGTATGTATGTATTAAATACCTTTTTTCTATTGTTAGTTTCGTTTTTTATACAAATGTACAAACAGGCGAAACATAAAATTTTTGAAAAGATATTTATCTTGTTACACCAAAGAAGTATAACTTCTAACGCGTATACATAAGTACACACACACTTTTTTTAAAGGAAACATGTCCTTTACAACAGACAATGTATATGCAAAATTTCGTGATAATCGGTGATGATGTTGACTCTCAATTTAAATTCACAACATATTGGAATGTTTCATAGGTTACTACCGTCCAAACATAATAATGTCGAAGCGCTCAGTCTATTCAAGTTGTTGAGTCGTCATTAATGACACTCCCGTGTATTTTAGCTTTAATAATCTGTTTATCTAATTCAGCCTTTAAATTATCTCAAGGCTGATATAGACATTATTATTATAACCTTTATTGCTGATACTAAATATGTGTAATTGTTTTAAAATTATGTTGAACACATCAGGTTTCTCGTTTCAGTGGTCAGCGTGTCACATAGGCCTCTTTGAGCTGTTTCCAGTTTCTTCTATCATTTGCCTTTCTTTGCCAAACTGAACTTCCTTTCTTTATATCATCTGTCCATATTTTAACTTGTCTCCCTCTTTTCATTTTGCCATCCTGTTGATACCATGCAGTAATAATTTTTGTCCAATTTATCTCACTATCTCTTATCACGTGTCCTGTCCATTTTCTATTTATTTGCTTACCTTTTTCCATTGAATCTTGTAGTTTTGTTATTAATCTTATTTCTTGACCTGTTTTCCGGTCTTTTAGTAAGATTTCCATCATACCCCTTTCCATTCCCCTTTGACATGTTCTTAGTTTTAATTAATGCTTCTGATATAGTACGCAAGTTTCAAACCCTACGTCAGACATGGCAGAAGAAATGAATCAAATACTTTTTCTTGTCAGGCACGGAAAAGGTTTTACTTTTAAATATCTCTTTAGAAGACCAGTATCATTTCCAAGCGCACGAAACTCGTCTATCTATTTCCGAGTCAGTTTGGAGACATAAAAGCCCCTAAATCAATTAAAAAAAACATTCAATTGAATAGTTTAGGCGTGAAAACGTAACAAACAAAGAAACATTCTCACTTTTGCATTTACAAATATTAGTTAGGGCTCGTTATGATTGATCTATAACGTCATCAATTAAGAAAGAATATTTGCGTTCGGGCTTTTTTGTTATTTATGTAATAAAAACCGCAAGTGCGACATTGAAAGGAAATATGTTAAGTAAATCCCAAACGTTATAAATATCTAAATATGTATATCGCTTATTATTTTCATATTAGGTAAATGACTACTAAGCATTCTAACAATGTTTTATATTTAGAGTACTTCTTATGATTGATCGAGATACTGTCAATCTTAAATGATCAAACATAAGCAAGTGTTATAAATGTCTAAATATATCAATTATTATTTTCATGTTGGTTAAATAATTGCTAATGATTATTATAAAGTTCTATATTTAAAGTACTTCTTATGATTGATCGAGATACTGTCAATCTTAAATGATCAATCATAAGCAAGTGTTATAAATGTCTAAATATATCAATTATTATTTTCATGTTGGTTAAATAATTGCTAATGATTATTATAAAGTTCTATATTTAAAGTACTTCTTATGATTGATCGAGATACTGTCAATCTTAAATGATCAATCATAAGCAAGTGTTATAAATGTCTAAATATATCAATTATTATTTTCATGTTGGTTAAATAACTGCTAATGATTATTATAAAGTTCTATATTTAAAGTACTTCTTATGATTGGTCGAGATACTGTCAATCTACAACGACCAATCATAAGCAAGTAAATTGGTGGGGATGAAATCACAATAGCGGGCATTCAGAGGTATGTCGGGCATTCGTTATTCAAGATCGAGAGCAAACACATGGAATATATCGCCTTTAGGCTGTTGTAAGTAAAACGGTACTGTAATAAGACTGATAGTTAATACTGTGTGAAGTGTTTTTGTATTTAAAGTCTCTGCTACTGGTTGATGAACTAACACGGTTTACACAAATGTCTCATAATATAAGTGACGTGTTAATAAATTATAAAAAATATATATTACGTCTATTCGTTATATATAATGTTCTACGCGTTTAGTGTATTTATGACGTCACTTTAAATTATTATATGCTTTTGCTCATGCTTTATTATGTGTTTTTTGTATGAAGATTTTCCTTCTTTCTGTATTTACATTATAAAGTTCTGGTTCCTACTTCTTTAAAGAAATGAACTAATTATTTTTCAAAGATAATACATATGAGTAAGTTATTGAGGAAACCTGAACCTGAGAAATGTTCTTGTAGTATCATCACCCTCTATGGGAATATATAGGGCTATGGATTACCCGGATTTTGAAATCACTAAAATACGTCGTAAGCTGGCATAGTGATTATGCCCATCCGCTCGTTCGGGAAGAGGTAAATAGTTATACAGTGTGTCTCTTATAGGGTTATTTTTGTGAGTGTTAGTCAAGTCAAACAATATCTAAATACGACATTTCAGTAAACACAAATATATAATTGCGTTTTTGAAAGCGGTTCTAACAATTTGGATGAGATTTTATATTTCCATAATGCTTTATTTTCCAAGTTTATCTAGACATGGTGAAGGCATTTTTATTTATTAGCGGCGGTGATTACTTACCATCAGGTGACTCGCTTGTTTATTTGCCTCTAGTCGCATATAAAAGTGACAGGTATTTTTTACAAGGCGCAGGTATATAAGGATCGGTACTACGCTTTGGGACTTTGTTATAAAACCTAACACTATTACCTAGAAAACTCTTACTGGTTTTACTGATTCTAAAACATGGGACGGCCAATGTGTTACAGTTTCTAATGCTTAGACCATGCCGGTCTTTTAAGAAATCCAGCTTTTCAAAGTTTTTGCTAACATACAATAATTATCAAGAATGTACTGGAAGAATAGAGTTAAGGTACCAAATTTCTGAAACTTAGTCTTTAATGATTCGCGGAGATGAACGATATTCCATCGTTCTTAACAATTCAACCGAGTCGACTTCGAAGTATGATTTAATTTAGTTTTAGTGCGTATAATAATATATATTCTATTATAATTTATTATATCATTTAAATTTCCACTACATATTAAAGCCAGTGGTGAAAGAGATAGTACGACCTGAACGGTCAGTTCATCAACATTAACAAGTCTTTGATCCCTGGTTCGTACGCTAAGCACGGACACTTCATCTTTATTCACACGAGAATAATTACATTTTTATAATTTGCATCACGTTTTACCCTCGTTGTTAATTGCATCTTTGAAGCTTGATGAGAAATCCACTAATGATTTTGTGTCGAAATTAAAATGTTATTATTAATAAAGCTACGAGTGAAAATTACAATACCTAATTGAAAGTTAATGCTGTTATGTTCGTTACTTTTAATTGTTTGGCTAACTTATTATATCCTTTAATTGACAATCAATCGAACTAATTTGAAGCGTCATGTGTCAAAGACATTCGAAATTCGAAATTTTTTTTGGCAGTACGAATTGAGGATAAGTTTAAAAATGAGTTTTTTTATGTTTTTTACTTTATATGAGTTTTTTATGTTACTTTCATATATTATTTTGCTGGTAGAATGTAACTATTATAATACATTAATATTACTAGCCCGCTAATTACGTATTTCGCAAAAGTAAAGCGATAGCTATAATGGATAATGAGAGCAATTTCATATGATATATCGATCATAACCAAGCCTTCGAAAATAACGGTAATACTGTCTACAGATAATATCAACGATATCTTTCAACGTGTGAACCTATACAGACGACGTTACGTTTTACAGTAATTTTACAATAAGTATATCTTTACTTTATTGTAAAGTTTTAGTACAGTTACCAGCCCAGTACGTTCCTTTCTTATTACATTGGATCTTTTAAGCATACCGTGAAGAGACATTTATGCAGGCCGGCATGCCAACGATGACCGGCAGCGGATTACTGAATTCGATGATCCTCGGAGTTTTTGGATTGTATTATGTTTACTATCAAAAACAGTGCCGCCATTTTGTCGTGCATCAATAAAGAAACTACATTACTTTGTTCATGAATTCGGGTGAAATTATAATATATTTGCTTGTCGCTATTCTAATTGGACCATAGTAAAAATTAAAGAACTAGTAGTCGTCGAGCGGTCTCGATTCGATTATAATTGATTATTTTTTAGGCTTTTTTTATTATCTTATTTTTCGCAACCAATATCTTCTAGTAGATTATTACAGTCATAACCGTATGAACTAACATGTTCATACAAGACCGTAGAACTTTCCATTGAGTTTTTATGGTAATTCAGAATCTCATGCTCCATAGCATTATTTCGTGCCCATTTCATTTGAGCACAATAACCAAACTATTACGTAAAACGCCACCAATATTACAACCCACAAAGCCAAATAATACAATACTATGAATAATATATAAAATCCACTACATGACATTTCAAGATCCCGCCAAAAATTTTTTAGGCTTTCTTCTTCTTTTTTTTTTTTTGGCTCCGACACGATTTGTGCATTGGCCAACGTCAAGTAAAAAGATTTTTATAATTCACCGTTTTAATTATTTGCAGTTTATGAATAATAAAAAACGAAGGAAATTTCTTTGTGCACTGCTTGGTTCTAAAGATAGTCTTTGGGCTTTAGTATTAATGACTTTTATTTTTACCACGGAGTAAAAAAAAATTGAAGATTATTAAAAGTAAGCATCAAAGAAGGCTACGATTCGTCGATGTCAAGAAAAGAAAAGTCTCCAAATTGGTAAACTTAAAATTTGTAAGTTAGTACTTCAAATTATTACAAAATATCGCTGTGAAAACAGAAAAAAAAAATGGTACTGAACGTTTTTATCTTCGCCTATATACATGTATATATTATAAATGTGAAACGTGAAATAATTAAGATTCTAATAATGTAAAACATTTTTGTTCAATAGAATTTTATGTTGTGACGTACTGTAAGTCTACAAATTACGCATACTTTAAAACAACCGGGACACTCCGGTGTTGAAAAATAACTCAGGAAATTCATCGACGATAATTCCATTAAACCTTACCGTAGAAACTCTTTTCAAATTGTTCGAATTGTAAAATAAAACCACTTGGAAAATATAAATCAAACGGAAATTGATCACAAGGATTATTTATGATACAAAAACAAATTAAAGGATAATTGTATGGCAATAAATAATGTAAAATATGATCTTTTTTGTACCCACATGGTATAATTATGTGGCGACGCGGTATTATCGTGTATCCCTTGTAAAATAAAACCCATATACGTGTGGAAACGTTTTTCCAATGAGTTTTCAGTCATGAGGGATGTATAAGTATGTTAAACAAGTAAAAAGAGAAATGAGAATTATTATAATGATATCTTATAATGAAACTGGTAAAACTACAAATTCTTGAGCTACAAAAATTAGATTAGATTTGAGGCCAAATCAGGACATTACGTCTTTTTGACATATTACGTTTTTTTTTGTTTGGATTTCGTTCATGTATTAAAAATTGAAAGAATTTACTTTTTTATAATATAGATATATGTAGGACGTTTGAATGATGCAACACTTTTATAAAAAACAAACTGTGTAATTCTTTAAATTAGTTACAAAACACCTCAAAATAATTGCACGTCTTACGTCTTTGCGTCGTCATCTCAAAAGGAAGTGTATCAATCAGTGCTGTCATCAGTGACCAATTATGGAACTAATATTTCGTTTAGAAATGCAATCCTAATTATATGTATCTTGGGTTGTTTTTAAGCTTATGACTTTTGAGCGTGAATTGTAAATTTAAGGCCTGGCTGAAAACATACACCGTTTTTACAGGCGGCAGTACACTGACGCCAGATCTCTTATCATAGATTCAATTTTTAAGTTTAAGTTTGTGCACTTTTTCTATGACAATAAATGTTTTTCTGTCTTCTTTCTTTCTATCGTTTGATAAAAACACGTTGCACATGAACGCTCTCGTCACAATCGAAAAATTGTTTTAGTTCACGGTAACAGACACTAATAACTGCCGGCGACATCGCTCGCGTTAATTGTAATATAAAATAAAATAAGATTATTTAGTGATAGTAGCGTAGGTTCGTATGAGCCGGAACTTTCAGTGAAGGATAACAACATGATGAAATCATAGCGTGGTGGTAACGCTTTTTCTTAATCAACCTGAATACCCTCAAGTCTAAACAACTACAGGTGTTTTCTGGCAGTTACAGACCCTTACCCTTGAAAGAAGCTACATTAACCACTGGACTGTTCAAAACCATAAAGTTCCATATAAATAAATGTAGACCCCATGCGGCATAGGTCAACAGACTGTAAATACCTGAAAAAATACCTGATTTATTACAAAACTTTATTTTTGAAAGTTTAATTATGTATTGTAAAATTGTGTCACATTATGTATTGTAAAATTATAATTGTTATGTAAAATTTATTTTTTTATTTGTACGAACTTTTTTTTTACTAAACCATTAAATTTATAATGTACGATGTCGTGAAAAAAGAAATTAAAATCATAATCCGCTATTTTCAGATTTGGGTCTTAAAAAATGAGCCGAGGGGTTAACTTTTATAATCAATATTTTTTTATACTCTATAAGTTTTAGTGTTCCTCCTCAATATCATCTGATAATAAATGACAATGTGGTCTAAGATGCTAACACTCTAAGGCTACTGCTTGACGACTGTTTTTCAACTCGAAAATGGTAGCCAGCCAAGTTGGCTTAAGAAAACCCTTACCGCCATGCTATGGTTTCATGATGACGTTTCCCTTCACCGACAGCTCCGACTCATGCACAAGGGTGCGAGCCTACGTTGATCGACGTGATGTCCGAATACGTTAACCACGCTATTACACGACTTGGTCACTTGGATAAGCACATAATCTTTATTATATGTTAAATTGTCTATGGCGACATTAATTATAAGATTTTTACTATATTATAACTGGCTTGCCAAGAATAAACGAACGTAAAAGGACGTCTTCTGTTTGCTGAATTAAATAAATTATACAGTCCACTATAAACGAAGTCAACATTGATCCTTCGAGGCGGATTATTATGCTGTTATTTAGGTGCTAAGCAATAACATAAAAATTACTGTAAAGGAGAATCTACTCTTAACAATAAATAATCATCAAGACCATAGAGTAAAATTAAGCGATGTAACAAAGACAAAAATATGTAGAATGAGAATGTTTGTAAGTAGAAGTCGGGACCGAACGAGACTAGCCTATTTGGATGAAATAGAAAAACTATTGCCGTAAAAAAGCTGCCGGACTCGGCGCGGATGCACGAAAGGATTAATAAACCAGAAGAAAACGAAAAAGTTTACAGCTCTATTTATTTTATTAGAACCACAAGTAGTCAGTGTTGTAGTGAATTGAATTGATTTAATTGAATTTTATGGAAAAAATACACGAAGAATTTAAGGCAGCCGCAACATACTTTTTGTAGATAAAGATATTTAAAAAATAGTAGGTACAAAAAACAGTTACAACTGAGGTATATCATTTAATTATTATATAATACTAGTTCAGTCAGCGGGTTTTCGTTTTATTCCATTAGTCGTTTGATTTTATTCAATGCAATTTTTTTTCTAATAGATACCTGAGTTTAACAGTTAAAAAATTGATACATTTTTTTTCAGTTTTCAAATATATACATCAACAATATCTTATTGCAATTAATTGATTAGTATAGAAGTCGATGTACTATAGTGTCACCTAATGGCGAGCTATTTTAAAAACCGTCTCCACAAAACCTCTTAGATCTACCAGTTTTCATGATGGCCACACAAGTGGGGTCGGAACCTATCAACCTTAGATATTCTAAGTGCGATATTTCGAACATCTCTTTCAAGAATGCCTCAGACTTCATTCGAGGCGATTAGAGAATATATTCCTTTATCTTTGTATATGCCCCTTCGTACTTTTGGGTTTAAAGGGAGAAGGATTCTGCTATCAAATCATTTGATGATGTTTGTAAACCATATAGTAATTAATTTTAAGGCATTTAACGGTCTTTGAAATTAGCTTGACTCTCTTACTTGCACCTAAATTATGTTATGACTACGCTTTGTGACCTTATAAAAATATACTCAAGCAACATGTCAAGGGTAAAGGATGGGACTCGTATCAATTTGCGGCCACCTCTCTCTCCATTATGTTGTTAATTATGATTATATTTATGCGAAAATAATAAAATTGAAAAAAAAAAACATTATTTTATACATATTTAAATGAAACATCTGAAGATAGAAAGATAAATATAGCGAAAAATGGTGCTTCATTGATTCTACTAACTCGACTAGACAAATTACGTGACTTGTACAGATTGTAGGAAATAAAATTATTATATAACTGGCTGATTCATTGCACAGACGATGCCATGCCACAGACCTTAATAAGCTATGAATATAAAAGTAATATTGAATTAAACAATATTAAATTATAAGATTATGACGCAAAATAATGAGATTATATGTTTTTATGCGAGAAATGTATAAAATGCATAGGTTGAAAATTAAAAAAAAAACCTACATCTAGACAACGGCGCCTTCTAACGAGTTCAACTATTGCTACGAACAATCGAAATAATCTTATAAGTACAGAATATGAATCAACAAAATCTATTATGCTGTTTAGAATGAGAAGAATTACGAGTACAGGCACAACGGAATGTATTTTTTTTATTATATGAATAAAATGGTAAGTTTCTAAAACAAAAACTACTGGATTCGTTTTAATCACATTCTTATTTTGTTTTACTTCTTAGCCACCAGATTCCCTTATCTAAAATAAAACAGAAATGAATATTTAAAAACTAGAGGTTTTATAAGCACAACATGTTCAGGAATCTGTAATTTCTTGCCGCGGAGATGTGAGATAAACAGTGCGGTCCATATGATTTTTCCCTCTATACATAAAACATAATGTTAAGATAGTAAACGACGCAGACAAAGTCGCGGGCACCAGCTAGTTTTACATCAAAAGATAAGGTACTGTTCAATTTACGTGGCTGTAGGTAATTAATAAGGTCATATCTTTATCTTGGTATTTGTGATGAATTGTATGGATGCGTTTTGAGGCTATTCCATTATCTAGAGTGCTCTCGAAAATTAATAACCGCACTCGATGCGGAATGGACTGAACGATATAAATTTCCACGTACGTACCGACTGTGATATGCTACCGACTGATGTCACACGCTATATTGCGTCAATAGATAGCCACCGTTTGTACACACACACACACACACACACACCCAACGACACACAAACATCTTCTCACGCAACTTGGTTTATTTCGAACTAAGTTCGTAGCAAATATGAAAGAAGTTGGGACTGTTGTATTATATCTGAGAGAAACTCTTTACGTGGTAATATTACACGTGAAGATTGTATAAGTATAGGGTTAATAGACTAGAGTGTAAATAAGGGATATATCTATGTCATTTTATATATTATATTATGTATAAAGCACAATAAACAATTTACATCGTTAAGTATACCTAAATAAAAGTTTAGAAGTGTTACCCTATCACCTAGACCCAAACGGTCTTATTACAAAAACATTAACGAATACGCGTTTAACACGAGTTTTCCTAAACAGTGTCTAAAATTTTCAATACATGTTTAAAATACTTTATTACAAAAGAGTGTCTAAGCGGTCTCTAGCTAAATAGCTGTTTTTTTTGTTTTTTATGCAAGCAATTCTGAATAACATTCTTCAATTCAATCTCATCATACAAAAACGTTCCAATTTACGAATAATATTTTTGTTTAGATCTTAATTAAGAATATGTATTTAATTAAAGCGAAATTGGTTATAATTATTATGACATTTTGCTTAAAGAAAATGATGTCATTATTAAAATAAGCAATATAGAAGTCTGAAATAATACCCCAATTTGCGTAAAGTGGAACAACAGTATAATCTCAGAATAAATACATTGTGAAATGTTAATAATGTCATATTGTAGTAGTTGTCATTTACTTATGAATCTTCAAAGTTGTTAAATTTATCTATATCTTCCAAATTCATTATACAAACGAAATCCATAATTTACTTCGACACGTCTTTTGCCGACAAATAGAAGTAAAATAAATCACAACTATAAAATGATAACTACGAACTTAACTTGAAACAAATGTTATACAATGATTAAATTTAAATAGTGTCTATTTCTAAACAAAGGTAAGGTACTCTTTTGTGAACAAACTTTTTTGAAACAAGAGTTCGACGCGTATTTAACTTTTTTGTAATAACACGGCAGGTGGTTTAATTAATTGGACTATGATAAAATAAACAAACGAAAAGAAATGATTATTGTTCTGTTTTGTAAAAAGGAATAAGAATTTTATTTCAATTTCAATCTCAATTGCACATTGGAAATCAGAAGTGACAAGTAAGGGAAGATTTACAGCCTGTCGCATGTAGAATAGGGATGAGACATTTCGTTGTTCCCACGAGTGTTAAGAAATGAAGAGTGAGTAACGTAAATTTTATTGTAAGTGCATTTCATTGTTTTATTAGAATTATTTTTTATATATCAACAATATCAGAGACGGAATAATAACATATTCTCTACAATTTTATTATTCCTAAGTATGTTGATACGTTTTGTAAGATTATACTTACTGTAGGACTTTAATTCGATTCGGTTCATGTTCGCAACAATTTATAATAGATGGCTGTAGTTGATAATTGATATTTTCTTGTGTATTTATTTTATAATGATTTGTTTAGGGATAGTATATCAAAATATTGGGGTTTATGTTTAAATATATGCATTTGTAAGTGTATGGAATAAATAAGGTTGTGTATTTAGCTAGATTATTAGCTTTGTAATACTTGAAAAGAAAGAAAAAACGACTTGATAACAAGCGTGGACAGTGTTATATAAATAGCATATTTGAACAATTCGCATGGTGATTTACATTGTGATTCAACAAGCACTCTTCGTACCTATATTGAGAAGCTTCTTATTTCTAAATTTGCAACGAACCCCTAAACAGTTGTCTCTCTTCGTACGCTGAAACTTGGAACGGCATAGTATCAACAATTGTGAGTGATTAAAAAGTTACTCAGTTTATCTTTAACTTGTAAAGCATGTGATATTTTCTGTTAACATGAATGACATTTCGGTGGTGGAATCTCTATCTTACCACTTAATGCATTTTTCGTTTCATTTGCATTTTATTTTGCAATTGTATCACTTTTTTTATTTCAGTTGTTGTGTACCATATTTTTTCCACCATATAGATCTTTTAAATGCTGCGTTGCCGAAGAAATATCGATATAGTGGTGGAGGGTCCGAAGTCGAACTTTACATAATTATTTCTGCAAAGTAACACTTTAATCATTTTTTTGTTTTTTTTTTTTTATATTGTGACACAAATGAAATCCTTATTTACGATACCTCATTTTATTGATATTTCCAAATATGAAGAAACAGTAACGGCAAAAGATTTCACTAATAGCGTTTATTGTATAGTGAGTATCTGCATAATTTATTCCAATCGTTGGCATTACATTTCTGAAAATTTTGTCTTACCATATTTCACAGAGTAATAATAATGGCTTGTAATTGACACCATTATCATAAGTTTTGTTTAATAATTATTCGTTTCTAGCACTATATTTTCTATAATGGATGTTTTATTGTAACCCAAATAATAATAGCAGGTGTCTGCGACTTCGTTGATGTGAACATGCTTTTAATCTCTAATACGCGAACTACGTATTATTTTCGGGTGAAATTTGGAATGTATTCTATCTTTTCATAATAATCTTATTATTATTGCTCAGTCCTTGTAGAAAAACATAGTGATATGCATTCTAGTATTTTCATCATGTTCTGTTCTAGATTATTCGGAAAATTAAATGTATTCTAACTTAGCTTTATGATTTTATTATACAAATTTTCTCATTTTGTTTTCAATATGAATTATGATAATTTGACTAGATATTAATATTTATGAATTATTGTCTTCATGTTACCGTGACTGCTAATTATAAAGCCTAATAACGCTGCTTAAAACTCCAAGAGCGGTTGTCACGGACGTAATTAAAGTTGGTGATAATATCAAAATAGATTTGAAATTGGAAAAGTTGATTAACGAATTCCGATTGTAGCTGTCACGCCGTCCGTCGATTTGATTTAGGGTGCCCCGTTCTGTGGATGTTTACCAGTAACTTGGCCTTCATATAATCTCATAAACTACGCGCCTATCTTCTTATCCATAGCATATTATTTCAAGATAATGTTTTTATTGCATCTATGAAGTTTTAAGCCAATAAGTGTATTTAATCTGTGGCGACTGATTTGTTATATTTTTGTAACTTAGGCTTAACTGAGTACTAATAAATTACATAGTCGGTGGGTTGTGAACTCAGTATCGATAATTTTCCTCGAGTTTGGATTATTTCAGCCACACGACCATTTACACATGGAATATTTCACGTTTCACTAGCTATATAACTCGTGATAAAATACATCACATGCTACATTCGTTATATACATCCAAAGCGTCAATTAAATATCATACGATGTTGATAATAAATTCAAGAGGGGTAAATTATATTATAACTTACTTAACTAGCTTGGATTATTTCAGCCACTCGACCATTTACACATGGAATATTTCACGTTTCACTAGCTATATAACTCGTGATAAAATACATCACATGCTACATTCGTTATATACATCCAAAGCGTCAATTAAATATCAAACGATCTTGATAATAAATTGAAGAGGGGTAAATTATATTATTACTTACTTAACTAGCTTTTGCCCGCGTCTTCTCTCGCCATAATGCAGTACTAATGTCTTCCTAGGGATCTATACTTTATTTCTCAATGAAAGAATACCCTATATCCTTTTATACCTCCCTGACAACTTGTGTGTAAAATTTCATGATGATCGATTGAGTAATTAAGGTGTGAAAGCGTAAGATCCAAACAAATAATCTCACACTCACATTTATAGTTTTAGTTAGGATTCGCATTATTATAACCATATAGCAGCATATCCACGCGCGAGAAAGAGATAAAACGAGGTCGCAATGACACGTCACTAACTAGAAGCTAGAATCTGTTTGAATGAAATTGAAATTAATTTTGTAAACAGTGTGGTTTTCACTAATTCGAAATATGAATAGACCTGATATGAGGTTATTTTGAGTAATTATTTTATTTAAATCCCTGTATTGTCCGTGTATACCTCGGGGATTTGTGTTAATCAGCACATGTAAAATATAACTAAACGTGAAATATCACCTGTGACATAACAGGCCAAAAGTAAACTTCACAACGCGACGACCCGACGCAACGTGTAGTTATATTTTAGTTGTAGTACCTATTAGAGCGCTTGTCAATGCGTTTGGATGTTGTTAGCTTTTTATTGATAATAAAAAGGGTATAATAATGTAATATGAAATAATTTAGTCTTTGATTTTTTTCCTTTGAACCACTTTATTTATTATGCATAAGCAAAGTAAGAGTTATATTCTTTTTTAAATAACATTCATCAGCATTTACGAAAGCTTATTAAATATGGTGTTTACAAAGATAGGTGAACGAAGACACGAACTATGTATTTAAGCACTCCAGTAACATCCTAGTGGACTTGTGTTATACATTTCAAGGCGAAAGGCAAATGAGTGATCGTTTGAAGAAAATAAAACTGTAAATACTGCGATTACATCAATAAAAAGTTTCCCCACAGTGTGCGCGCGGCATAAATTTTTATTAATGTAGACGCGGGTTTAAACGATAGCGATATAGAAGCACATATAACAAAAGTCAGTAGATATATTAAATAGATTGTCTCAAATTACGTCGTGATTCTTGTTTATTTGGACAGACAAATACAAATTCATAATTTTCTCAAGCTGTAACCGCTGCGGGCTCTTTCGGAAGCGATATTTTGAATTGCAGTAGAACTATAAGATAGATTGCTATCATGCTTATTGCCTGTAAAACAAATGTAGGATTATTTTTTTCATTTTAACGATTTCAGTCATATTTGTCGAATAATGAATATAATTGACATATCGATCAGTTTGGGTACGTTCGAGTATCGGAATTAGAGCCTATTTCTTAGTTTACTAATACTTAACAATAAACGAAAATTGTGTGGTTTTACGAAACCACGATGCAAGTGAAACTTTTTTTTCGATCGTAGGCATTTAACTGAAAATTATTTAATTTAGCGTAATAACATCGCATTTTTAATCTTACCTTAATAATTGGAAAATGGGAATGATAATGGGAAACCAATAGTAGAGAAGATATCCAACTATACATTTAAATTTCAAATCTGCGTATTAGAGTACGCAATACATAATAAATACAATATTCCAGATGATAGACGCATTTTAAAAACTGAGTACAAATTTAATTTAAATCATTTTGAGCTGAGCCATGGGCGCCGCCATTTTGACCTTGGCTGCTCTTCAGAGCGCCTTTCACTTTACCCCTACTCTGCGGCCGGCTGTAATGCAACATGCGATAGATGGACGAAAATATTTGATACGATGTAAAAAAGTTTCCCTTTAAAAATCGATGGCAGAACTAAGATTAATTAAACTAAACACTAACCGAGGTAAGCAGTTCTCTATTGACTTGGGCATATCCTTTCAGACTTACAACTGCCGGATTCATTTCAATAGCTTGGATGAAATGATCGATCTGGTTAAAATACATAAATATAAACATTAATAATATTTTACATTTATGGGTTGCTCATGGAAAGGACGAGTCGCGATTGTTTAGGAAAGCCTTATCTTTTATTCAATAAGATCCATATTAGATATATTTAAGGTAAAACTTCATAGCGAGCGTTATGGAATTAGAAACATTTCCTATAATGAACAAAGAAAGACTGAAACATTCTCTGGTGAATTTATGATAGAATACATTCTTGTACAGTCCTCGTCAATCCTTTAGGCCGCTTTGAATATAGTCGTATGTTCGAGCTTCCGCCTAATATAGTCAAGAGTTTAATACAAAACAATGCTTAAATATTGTTATAGGCACCTAATACCTATTTATACCTAAATTTGTGTCCTGCGCAATTATATTCACGGCGCACAAAAAGTTTTGCGAAGACTGTACTTGTTATTAAAGATGCAGTTGATTAAAAGCTTCAAGGCAAACAACTCCTTACTTAAAAGAAGTGAGTTGTACAAATGACAGTGTGTAATTTGTGATTAGCACTCAGATTTCCAGTTAGAGTTCGTTCGAAAAAACACTAAAGTGCAGGATATCCTTATGCGTATTGCTCAACTCAAATAGCGTCGGGCATACCACTTGGCCAGATGGTCTGCCCGAGGGGTAGCTAAGAGAGGGTAGAAATGTGGCAAGCCCATATGCAAAATGGATCGATGATATCACATATTTTGTGGGAAAAATTCTGGATAAAACTACGACAGAACAGAGAAGAGTGGCGTATAAGGGATGCGGCCCAGCAGTGGGTTAAAAATAAATATACATGATGGTAATCATTAGACAATCAATCAAATTGAAAGGCTAAATTGTTTCATATTAGAATAATTGTAATGCTTTGTACCTCCTTTTGTGTAGGCCTATCGACCGCCAGAACATCAATAGAGAGTAAAGTTTCTTGAACTCCGGCTGCAACCTATAATTAAGTTTTGTATTTATTTAGTTTTTATTACTTGTAAATGAATAGTTGTTTTATAGTCGTGATAGGTCGAGGAGTTATATATGTACCTAATGACACGTTGTTCAAAATTCATGTAAATTTTTTTACTCGAAATAATGGCATTAATTTTTTTTTAATATATTATAGTGGGCAAACGAACAGGTGGGTCACCTGATGGTAAGTGATCACCGCCGTCCATAGACACTAGCAACACCAGGGGAGTCGCAAGTGCGTTGCCGGCCTTTTAATATATGTGGGCCTCCGGCGCTCTCACTGACCGAACGAAACGCAACAGTGCAAGCACTGTTACTTCACGTCGGCTTTCTGTGAGAGGGTGGTACTACCCCGGGCGAGCCGACCCATTCATTCTGAAACCAGTAATAGTTTCAGAGTAGCTCTACTACCTAAAAACTACCACTATTTGTTGTGGCACAAGAAAATATCATGACGAAATGTGTTTTAATATATTTTTGGGGCGTTTGAAATTTTAATACATCACTTGAGTTGTTAATACCTATATGTTTAACATCGTACTTTTCTTCATAAAAGAAGCTTTTACGTAGCAGAAGGCAGTTTAGAAAATTACTTGAAAAGAAACATCGGAGAACATGTGACAAAAAAAAAAAATTTAAATGAAATGCACCTTTAGCGTTGATTTGTGGGAGCAATCGGCGAAGATGAAAAGAAGTATCGAACAGTAAGCAGTGTCGACGAATAATCCCATCTCTTTAAACGAAAAGCCGAAACCGTGGTCGACTATCTCTGACAGAGCACCGTATACGGCTATTGTAATGTTTGCAAACCTAAACACACAATAAACACATATTTTTATACTTTTTTTAATAATATTTATAAAGGATGCTGGAATTATATCGAAGGATTTCATTTTAAAATCTACAGACGTTTAAAACCTCTAGCTTTTTGCTTGGAAGTAAGGATAATAACATTAAAACTGGTAGATTTCACGGTTTACTACAAATATTGAGTTACTGTTGCCCTTATTATTAAAACAAAGTACATTACATTTCCATGCTTTGAAACGGAGACATTGTCGCGAGTTAGTAATTAAATTTATTTTGATTATTATGTTTTTAAATACCCTTTATTACGTATTTCGTAAGAGTTAAATTAATAGTAACAATTGCTTGATATCGGTTTAAAACGGCTCCGCGACCAAAACAGTGAAGCAACGTCAGTGCTGTCTATGTATACGTAATACCAAACTATTTCTAAGAGAATAAGAGAGACTATAGAGAAATGTGACATATTAGTTTAGGTCGCTAGTAAATATTGGCATCTTGAAATCGATATTTACCCATCACTACAATTACTTCCTTTTGAAGAATACGTAATCAAAGCTCCAGTATCCTAATCGATGACATAAAAAAATCATGTAAATAACATAATATAACTTACATAAAAAGGCAGTAAGTGGAATAAGTTCTCGCATATGCGTTCCCGAGAGACTGAAGTAACTCCGATAAGTTGAGCCATAGGTAGCGGTATCGAGAAATCAATTTTGCCGAACACTCCAACTCGACATCCTGATAAAGCGAGTTGAAATACTTTTAGCGTGAAATAAAGTGTTGTTACTACGTACTACGTTGGCTTGGTAACTCAAAGTGTATCGTGTTACGATTGTAACTGTTACAGAATAATATATGTATGTCTAATCTATACATATAAAGGCATAATTGACCAATATATTAACGTACAGCCCAAACTGCTAACTAAGGCCGTGAAGATTTGGATGCAGTTTCCTTTTAAACTGTAGGTGAGTAATCGAGATTTTGGAAATTCAACTTATGAGGCAGTGAAAAAGAGGATGAAAGTTTATATGAAAGTCTATCATTTTTGAACTTAGATCTAGGAAATTGGTATGTAGCAATTCAGTTGGAAAGTAAAAAATATGTTTCATACTTTTTCAAACAAAAATACAAATGAAGACGAAGCCGCCGGCGACTGCTAGTATTATATATTGCGCAGTTAAAAAAAGGATACAATATCATAAGATCAAAAGTTACCTTCTAATATTAATATTTTCATAAAATCTAACCCTTTTTTTTTCGAACTGTCTACACTGTTGACATGGCAAAGCCTCTACAATTTCACCGGACGAAAACTCTGGTTTCCCTTCAATTCGTATAAATCTTTCACCTTTTAAAATCTAACCCTCATCCATGCGTATCATAAATGATGACTTTCTTATCAATAAAAATTTGTTGGAAAAAGGATCTTCTTTTATGAATGAAATAATAGTAAACAAAAGTAAAGTAACCAAATTACGCTTAAACATGTTTCGAAATACATGAGATTTTACAATCTCATAAATCTCATCAAGTAAACTAAAATATTTTGTCAATTGAATATCGAAGAAACGCAATCTAGATAGTAAAAGAGAACATCTAAATGATAGATCACGTTATAATATTTTGCATAAACATAATATTCTAATTTGCACATTACGTGAATATATATTTCTTGTGAAAATTGGATAGTAATGTTCGTAATGTTAGTTATATGAAACCGAAACCGCAGAGATCATAAAAAGCGTGGGCAATAATTGCTGCCGTAGTCAGTAAGGAGTCCATATATATTTAATTAATACAAACAAAAAACCGTTGAAGATCGAAAATTGATCGGTTGCTATATTTATATGAGTTTTTAATGATATTACGTGAAGATTGAAATAAGTTAAGCCTAAGAACGGCCCTAGACCTGAATTGTAGCTTCAGTAATACACCAGGCAATAGTTGAATACATTTTCAACGTGAGAATAGTTACTAAGAATTTCAAGTGAGCATTACCTGTTTCGACAATTCGAGTTTATCGGTCTTATTACAGAAAATAAAATGAACACGCGTTTAATAAAACCTTGTTAAACACATGTTTAAGATACTTTATTACAAAAGCGTATCTATGCGGTCTTTAGCCAAACATCTGGTTTACAGTCACTGAACTCGACCAGTCTTGGGAACTCCTATCTCTATGGGGAGCAAGCAACTTGGTTGAGTTCAATGCCAAGAAAACACGGGTGTTCTTACAATTACCATACACAAAGAATTTCGTTACAACTAACAACTTCAATTTATGCCTTCAATGTATTATGCCGTCGAGTCACCACGTTGTAATGGTGACGTAGCGGACGTTTTATTCTAGCATGCCTATAGAGTACGGCGGTCGGATCAACACACATGTCCTTCCGTAGTCCGGTGAAACTATAGCGGCCTTAACAAGCCAACAGTGTAGTCAGTTCGAAAAAAAAACACATGTCCTTCCCATTTGGGTGTTTTGCCCAGGAGGTTACTTAGTTCCTATGGTTTAGTTTTATAAGGCTCTTTATAAAATGCCGCTAAAAATGAAATCTAAATGCGCTATAACGTAACTATCATGCCTCCATATATGATCAACTATTAACTACATACCATCACTACATGTTATTAAAAAAAAGTCGTCTGTCGCGTCTGTCTGTCTGTCTGGATGTACGCAATAAACTCAAAAACTACTGAACGGATTGTAATGCGGTCTTCACCAATAGATAGAGTCATTCACGGGGAATTTAGGTAGTTTAGGTATATAATTTGTCAAGGTTTTTTGTAAATTGGTTGAAATATAATGATAATTATTGAAAGAATCGGAAAAAGGCAAGCCGCCTTACGCGTCTCATGCACATAAGTATACATTTTTTTATTATCAGGGTAGGCCAACGTCCGCCGTGCCTGCCAGTTATCTATAGTTATGAAAATTAATATGTTACATTAAAAAATAAATTGTAATATAAATTTGTTGAATACGTTACCCTGCGAAAACACGCAGAAAGACTCTGAGAAGCGATTTTTATGGCCTTGCAATTGATGTACCAAAGTGCACAATTCATATTGATCATCGTAATTATATGGTAATATGCCATCGTATGCCTTAGAAAGAATCCATCAAGCAGAACACATAAGCTCAGTAGAAAGCATACAGCCAGTAGAAGGCAGCCGATGCTTATTATAACTATAGATGTTTTCAAGTTTGGAAATTGAAGATTTTCCCCGGTCACTCGGTAGTAACGTACCTTGAAAAAGATTTGCATTATGTAATCATATTATGACGACATTGTGTCTGATAATAAGCACATTACTATCTAAAAACAGCTGCGACTATGTGAATCTATTGTCAATCCATCCTCGCGCCGGTCATCGCTATTTTGGTGACACGAAAGCTGCTAAAACTCAACAAACTAAAAAAGAATCGCTGTCATGAAGGGAAGTGAGATGGGAAGAGACATGCAAGGAGGTCGTGAGGCACTCGAGGCTATGTCTTCCACCTCGCTTTATTACTGGATATGTACTGACTGAAGACGGAATGCTCTAACCCTAAGCATGCTATTACGGCGAATGTTTCATTTTGGATAGAATTAGCATTCCAAATGGACACAGTTGTCGTGGCCTAACAATAAAGATATTAATTACAGATAGACTAACACTACAAACTTATTAGAAATACTTCATTTTAGTCAAAAACTGAAATATATTAAAATTTATACCTGATATGTTTTCAAATACAGCGATTACATAATTGTGTTGCCGCAATAAACAATTCTGAGAGCTCCGTCTCAGTTTAGCCCTTTAATATTTTATTTCATTAAAAAAATAATTCTCTATTTCTTATTACAATCTTAATTATTGTTGAATCTCTGAACATTTTTAAACCTTAGATAACTGTGTTAAAGATTAAAGAGATTCGAAAATAAGCTTACCTGAAACTTTCCCCAGTTGGTTTTATAAATGGCCACCTGATTAGCGACACCCCATCCGACGAACGGAATCCAGAAGTGTGGAACGAGGAATACTATAAATAGCACCGCATAGATATAATCGTCAAATTGTCGAATAGACCGTAATATCATGATGCGTTCGTATCCCACTATTAAAACTACCACCGTCGCCGCAATGTAGAAGCAAATCGCATAAGTAGTAGCCGATGATCTCCAACTGAATGTGATAGTACCTTATCCAAGAAAAATATTATAAAATAAAAGTACTAATTAATTATTTTTTTTGTAAACCAACAAAATATAAGTATAAAGTATGTTGATAATAAGTTTTTGCACGTGTTAAAACAAATTTCGTTTATCCCTCGGGAACAGTGGTTTTTTTCTAGATGAAAAATACTCTACGAGTATATCTTTTTCTGTATCCCTGACAATGTGTATGCAAAATTTTATGGTAATCGGTTAATTAGTTTAGGCGTGAAAGCGTAACAAATAACCACCAGACTTTCACATTTATAATTACTAGTTATGAATGATTAAGAATATTGATTCAAGGACTTATAAGTGTGTAATAGTTTTCTCTCTTTGAATCCCTTTCACCCGAAGCGAGTGATTAGGGATTCCATATGTTCACATAAATATCGCATATTTATAGAAAAGGGTAAACATCTATTAATGGGTCGTAAAATTTCTTCTTTCAAGAAAGAGACTACAACATGCAACAAAGAGTTTGAAATGTGTGGCATACATTTATTATCCAATTTTAATTATGCGAATATCACTTTTTTAAATATGTAAACCTATGTACATTTATAAGTAAGTAGGGTATCTAATGCTTCAAAAAAAACTTTCGATTGCCATAATTCGAAGATATCACGTTGGATACCACATGATATTGCTCGTCCACGTTCGAGTATAATATTTCAATTCGGTCTTTACCGGGTCGCGATCTGGTGATGGGCATAACAGCTAGCGCTCGGAAAAGAACTAACAAAAGCTTGTGATCGCGGTAGAACTGATCGTGTGTTTCACAAGTGTCTCCATCTTGTGAATCTAACAAGTCCCTTTGTTCTTGTTCCTGTAATTACAACGTTAAATATATCATCATCAGCCTGTAAGAGTCCCACTGCAGGGTCATAGGCCTCTTCCCGACGGAAGGTATGGGCATAATCACCACGTCAGCCCACGACGTATTGGCGATTTCAAACTCTGAGAAATCCACAGTTTATATTTTTCCCGCATTCGATGGTATTACAAGAATATTTTTCAGGTTCAGGTTTTCTCACGATGTTTTTCTTCACCGTCAGCCGATAGTGTTACGCTGGTGACACCACATGGTGGCTTCACAGCTTCAGCGAACTACGAAGGAGAGCGCTTAAAGTACTCACCCGATTACATTTATTTATTACAAATGGAAAGTAAAGAAATTGGAAAGTACAGTGGAATAATAACAAGGTATTTGGATGCGCAAAACCCTGGAGCAGAGGTTTTTTTTCTCATACCATATTCTACCATATGAAATCAAGCCAATTTTCTTAGTTCTTCACACTATCGAAAATAGATCAATTTTTATAGACTTGTCCTTTTACTGATTGTGCACCCCCATTTCTTTGTCACGCCAACGTAAACCCCCATCGAGTCTCTCGTGGACCCCTGGGGGTCCACCTGGACCACTTTGGGAATCACTGCCCTAAAGCATAGGGCCCCGGTTCGACACAGCCGGGAGCACAAAAGAATCATAATATTCAGTGTCACTAAATTTGTTAATTTTTACACAAGTACTTTAAGCTGTTGAAGAAGAATTTGTTTTTAAATTTATCATTACTTTAATGAATCTGTAAGAAATAGGTTTGGACTAGTTTAAAACGCATAGAGTATTTAATGATAAAGTCTATGGCACTTGTAGACGCACTGTATCAATATTTTTTTATATTGAGTTTGGACCCGTCCGATATACTTATCATAGGCCTTCATAGTGTGGTTATTTCATCCATCCATGATCAATGATGAATGATCTATTAAAATGAAGACCACGCTTTGCAATTTCAATTCACAGGGCATATTATAGGATATTAAGCAGACATTTTAAATAATTATGGAAGGACCTAATAACAATTTATTAGCGTAATCCGTAACAACTAATCCGAGAATAATAATGATATATGAATATTCTTAAGTGTTAAAATAACCCCTATCATATTCATTCGACGGCGATATATTCAAGGAATAAGTTATAATAACATCAATAATTTATATTAAAAGGCTCGGGGGCACTCAAATTATATTTAGATATCGATATGAAAAAAAAAATGAATATAAAATTGTCTAATTTAATTAAGATGTAAGTAAGTACTTACATAGTCTTTTTGGGTCTTTTCATATATAGTTTTATTTTGGTGTACATGTTTCATGTCATTCGTTAATAAAGAGTTATTTATCCCTTCGTCGAAAAGATGATCTGGTATCATAACTCTAACTAACTCTTAACTATCATAACTCTTGAATAAAACGTCGAATCGACAACACAATATAAGGTAGAAATGGAAAGAGTATCGCTACATCGAAAACTAAGTCTATTACGTGTTATATCATAATCTAAATGTAATCGTGTTTTAATAGGTCGTAAGCAAACAACGAGTGTAAATTTCATTAAATTTTAAAGCCAACAAGCTTCGTTCTTTGCATATAAACGACTCGGTCAAGACTACAAAGGTTAGTAGGTACTTCAATAAATATATAATTAGCTGCCTATTTTAGAGGTCTGCATATTCAAATTTCAGTTATATAGTTTAGTTAGCTATTAATGCTTTCTCGTGAGAATTGTTTTAATATTCTATGCAAATTAGGTAATGTTAAACCTCGAGTAATAATTAAAACACACATCCAATGAAATGTTAGTCATAACTTTTATTTAATGAAGCAAAACAGTAAAGCCTATAATTATCCTTTTAAACTTGGTAGTTTTTTAGCGTTGGACCAGTTTCACTAATCTCACAGAGTCTCTAGAAGGGGACAGGAACTCAAATACAGATGCGGGACAACACCTATAAGTGCTTGCCAATAGATTTTCAACTTGAAGAGAGTAGCAATCCAGGCGTGCTTGGAAAAATCCCTAGCACCATGCTTTGGTTTTATCATGAACGATTCCTTCACTCAAAGCTCGGGCTCGTTCGCAGGAACTCGAACCTACTTTGATTGATGTGGTGTCCGAACACAATAATCACTGAGTCTGCAACACAGTAATATCTGACAATTACAAATATACTGCGTAAGCATTTCTGCAGAATTCACATAATGTCTACAAATACTTGTCCCCCGAGATAAAGTTGTTAGCACTCCATGCATTAATGCTTACCTCCAACGAACACACTCCGCTTCTTGTCTTGATAAAGTTGGTAAAGACCCACTAAGCTAACTTTGTATATTCTGTCCAACAAGGAGCTCTTAAGAAGCAAATAATCTAACATTTGAATGTATAATTTGTTATTTTGCTGTACTAATTACAAAATCCTTATTCCTTTTTCTTATTAATATTTCTATTACATTATAAAATTTAAAATCAAATTATTTAAAGGCTACAACTTTCATAAATGAACCAAGAAAAGAAATGTTTGAATGAATAATGCACACTGCCTTTTATTATTTAAATGTCATGAATACTTAAGCTTCCAATACTTCACTGAGTTTAAGTGAGTTCTGTTAAATTTTAGTATTACTGCTTAGCTCATAATTAAAAACATTATGATGTGTAGCGCAGATATTATTACCCTGGAAAATCATAATTAGACAAAATTTTTACTTACACAAAATCGGTTTAGAAGGTTATCGGTTTGTTAGTTCTAACAAACCACAGACACCGGGCTGTAACCGCTCTGGCGCGACACACTCTGGATTACAATCTAAAAATGGTCATAAAAAATAATAATCAAGACTCTATAGCAGAAAAAAATTACGTGCGGCAAAAAGTCCGGTTTACAGAAAATAATTTAACGTGATAACGTCAAAGAATTCATTGATGACAAATTGCATACTTTTTGCCGAAATTGTTGTTGTAATAAACAATGGCAACCACATTAACTTTTCACTCTACTTTATGAACAGTTGACAAAACAGTTCACGTGTACGTTGTGTGCTGCCGCTATCTCTCTTCTATTCGGACGCATCAGCCGATAGGATGGAAGAGAGATAGATGCGTCACAAGCCGAACGCGCCTCTCTATCGCTTGTTCCGCGCTCGGCTCAGTCGGAACGTGACAATGAGTCATGCTGGTTCGTGCGTGCAGCCGGCGTTCATCGATTTATAAGACGTTATCACATAAAAAATCCAGAATTAGTACCTAACATGGATTTTAGAAATATACATTTATTTAAATAGCTGTAACTAGTTAAGTATAAAAATAATATCTTTTCTTGCTCACTTTAATTATGTATTCATGCTGCACTAGATTTAAACATATTTAGAGCTAGATCTATTTCAGAAAAAAAAAGGTGCGAATATATGCTGCAGGAAAATAAATAAACTATAGAAAAACACACAGATACCACTTCAATTTTATTTATAACATTAAAATCGAATAGATCAGTTATTTAATTCGCTAATTTACGGATAAAAAAATTAAATATTATTACTAAGGAACATTTAACTTGTGAACTTTTTTATAGTTAAAAATTAAAGAAGCTACATTAATTTAATTGACGAGCATGATATACATATGTATTGATAAAAAAATACAAACGATATACAACAATGATGATGAGTTAGGTTATTAAATGAAAAATCAGTTTATATTGTTTCAGAATGTAATATAACACAAATATATCACAGTTTAATTTCAATTTCGTACTATATTGTAACTGCCTGTAATTACTATACATAAATACAATAAGTATCAAAATAACTTTATATATTTCATATTCTTCTTAACAATGTTATTTGTATAAAAGGTGTAAATACTGAGATGACATCTGACAGGGGAAAGCGGAAAAGGAAAACATATTGTGCCGACCCTACTTAGCTGGAATAAGGGTAAGAAGATAATGATGATGATTCTTCTTAACAATAAATTATAATACGTTTCTGATTCAAAGAAAATAAATATTTTATTTGATAGTTACTGTAGAAGTCTATCACAAATAAATATATATAAATTATTATTTTAATTTTCTTTCTGTTATGTATTTTTTGTAAATAATAAGATTTCTAGATTAATATCGCGAAATGAAAGAGTTGATTTAGTAAAATCTCAAAATTAACTTTTTTCTCAGAATCGAATAATAACTTAGTAAAGACTTGGCCTTAATTTGAAATCACAGGCAGATCATATGCATCACTATTATATAATACATGTGACCTGTGTATGAAGTAATATTAACGTCATGTCTTTGGGAAGCAAGATTTATAGCTTTATGCAGGTTTACTGCAATTTATTGGCCACTACAATTATACACGATTGTTGATTACACTTAAAAAATAACGATAAAGGTGAGATTTCTCATGATTCCATTTCAAATTCAAACATAATGTAGAGAACATCCTCGTGTAAACAATTAGCCACTCCCGGAGGCTTTGCATGCGTTTTATATGTAGTAATTATTTTTGATTCTTTTATCTAAATATATAAAATACTAACTGACTGACTGACAGAAAAATGGCGGATTTTCATCCTCTTATAGTGAATATTTGGTGAAACTGGTGACTTTAGTGATTGTTTTTTTTTTATTCGAACTGTCTACACTGTTGACCTGTCAAGGCCTCTAAAGTTTCACCGGACTACGGATTGAATGCCAGCTTGGACTATGCGTTAATGTAAGTCAGTCAGTCATCGCTTTATATATATAGAAAAGTTGATTATATGCAATACTTAATACAAAATGTCTATTCGTAAGTATTACTAAAAAGACTTATGAGATATATAACACCATATTAATAGTTGCAACAAATATATTCATTATCAACAATAACAATATACAAATCGTAGAAGAATAATTAATTGATTTTTTTCCTTCACATTTATACATATTGAATTTCACTTGTAATTTAAATTATAATATAAAGTATTAAATTAAATATTAATTTAACAGAATAATAATAATAATAATTTATGATTTCAGTTTAGCCAGTTGTGCCATTAATTCTTTATCAGTGTCAGTTGTAGAGGCGCCGATCTTGTTCCGAGACACGGACGGCGCATTCGCCATCTATAAGAAATTTACATGGAAATTTATCATCACATCAACCTGTGAGGGACCCACTGCAGGGTCATAGGCCTCTTCCCGAATGAAGGTATGGACATAATTATCACGCCAGTCCACGACGTATTTATAATTTCAAACTCCGAAAAACATTTCTCAGATTCAGGTTTCCTCACGATGTTTTCCTTCACCGTCAGCCGATAGTGTTACCAAATTAAATTATTATGTGTACACGATTTTAGAAAAATTCCTTGGTTTATCCGGGAGTTCGAACTTGCAGATATCGACTCGGGGTGCTGACTGGCTCTCAAGGACAGCTGTCGTAACACCTAGAAGTGCTTGGGAAGTGATTTTGAACTTAATGGGAACACCTAATCAGGAAGACATTAGACAAACCACTATGACCAAGTTACGGATTCAAACCTGGGTTTATGGAGTGTCTGAACATGTCACCAGCGAATCATCAATACTTCACAATTATGTAGAATGAAAAATAATGTATTACCTTGCCGCTAACTTCAATTCCAATCTCATCAAGAACTTGATTAACAATTCCTTCAGTTTCTTCTTCATCTCCGGACTCATCCATAATATCATCAAGAGTATCTGAAACTGGAGATATTTCTTTTGTAAATCCGTGAATTATTTACAAATAAAGTTTTCAGTGTAGTTTACAAAAATGGCGAATCCTTTTCAATCTTCTGGTATTAATCAAATTTGACCTGTATTCAGTAATTCTGAGAAATTTCGCAGAAACTAGTAAACGGATAACTGGATAAGGATTGGCTGGGAGGAGAATAGAATATGGTTAAAGTATGGTTTGTATATCACTGTAGTCATATAGAATTTCACCGTGATAATGGAATAACATAAAATGTACTTTGTCTCAGTTCAATATAACATAATGCATAATAAGATTAAAACCTATAACCATCAACCTATAAATTTAGTTTTTTATTAGGTAAATAATTTGCAGAATCAGATCAACAGTTTCAGACAACACATTCTTTTTAGTATTCTATTCAGTTTTATCCAAACGAACAATTTAGCTACTAGGTAAATCTGAATTTAGAGTATAATAACAGTATTAAAAGTAGTATATGTTATTTGATTTATAAAGGTGTTCGTTTGAAGAAATCCAATGTAAGTACTTGATTGGATGTTACATTGCACTTCCATTTATTTGTGAGATAAGTGGCCAATCAAATAAAAGTGCAAAGTTACATCTAATCAAAAAGTACTTAATAAACGATTCCATTATATATTAAAATAATATTCATCATTATAATTTCATGAGTACATTACTATTGTGAATTTGTTTTCATAAAACCAGGAACGAAATCCCGATAAAAAGGCCCATTTGTATGAAATTTACCTTATTTAACATTACTAATAAGTACATATTCAAACAGTGTATTATATTCACATAACTAGTGCTGGTCTTTCCTATAACATGTATGATTGAAGGTATAATTTTTCTGTTGTTCCTATTGATTATAGTAATGACGGATCCTTGTTTTTGCAACACACAAACAAGAAAGCATTGTGCAACAATCAACAGGCGCGAAAGAGAGGTAACACTTGATGTCGTCCACACTCAAAGTCATGATACAAACAACAAATTTTAATGTCATTATAATGAAACCAATATTTATTGCTATACAATACAGAACAGCAAATTATTCAACAGCAGAATAATTAAAATAATTGACAGTTTGTAACAACAATTATATAAAATATAAAATAACATAATAGAGTCATTTATTATTGATGTATAGTTGTTATATACACTTAAGGGAAGTTTATCATATTTTAACTTACTCAATTCATCAGCCATATCCATTTTAGCATTAGCTTGTTTGAATGCTTCCATGTCTTTAGCAATTTGGTGCGGGTTCAATACTTTATTTATGTTGCCCATTGTTTTGGTTGTGGTGCCCATAGCTCCAGCTATGGCTATATTAGCGCCCATTGCTTTGTTGTGAATTTGTACACTCGAAATCTGACATAAAAGAAAGAATACAAACAATTGTACTGAAAATTATTTCTTTTATTTACTCTTTGTATTCTATGGTAAACAAAAAGTTACAACTCTATACTACAAAAAAGAAGTAAGCAACTCATCAACACTTTCTAAACTTATATACATTTAATGTAAATACAGTTCTTTGAGGCCTAATCACTTTAAAACTACTGAATTATTTCCATAGGATTGTGAGTATTCTGTATTGAATGTTTCTTTGGTGGTTATAGATTACACATTTTACTAATTTGATTGACCCTTCCGCATTTTTTAATGGCAAATGAAGGGGGTGGGAATCGATTATGTTGATTACATAATAAGCTACTATGATTATAATAAACAACATCCAATAAACCCTGTAAGGAAAACAATTTAAATAATCAATAAAAACAATGTATTCAGACCATCACAGATATCAGACAAAATGTTAGAGGATATTTTAGTCTTAATATTTAGCTTTGGGTGCTTTTCATACTGTATTGTCAAAACTTGACAGTGATGATGACTATTTGGCATACCATCATGCTAATTAGCTATTTTAAATAAAGTCTGTGAAAACAATTAGGTCAATGTTGATGTAACCCTATACTGTTCCATACTATGAACATATCAGACACAAAAAAAACATGACAGACTACAATGCCCACCAATACTTATGTATAATAACGAAATCATTGATAGTTCAGTCATGGTAATGTACAGTGTCTGTCAGTATCACAACATTAGAGCAGGTGTAGTTTCATTTTAATTTATACAATTATTTTCTTATGTTTCAATATGGTTACAGTGATGAAGTGATTAGCTGTAGGGAGCCAAGACCTTTAAGATTAAGGGGCATATAACTTAGAAAAAAAATCTTATAAAAAAAAGAACCTCAAATCACAATTAAAAAGACTACAAATTGACAATTAAATGTTTTCGCCATGGCATCTATTTACCACTGGGCAATAAATTTAAATGAAATATTTAAGTAAAGTGATATTTTATACCATAATTCCAATAAAACTTAATGAAATTGTCAAATAACAATAATGATATAATTATGACCTTTTTATGTAAGAAGAAAAATTAATCTACCTTACTATTAGCAGCATAAATTCTATTTTTCTGTTTCCTCATCTGGACTAATTGCTTAGCTAATATTTTGCAGCCATCATTGTTACCTTCTTTTGCCATTTTTTTTATTTCCATCTCCTGTAAATTAATAGAAATAATGACACAGGACAATTACAGTGTCATATTTAATGTGCTACATATAATACTAATGTTTTCTGTTGCTAATTATTATAAATGAAAATGAAGACATAGGGAATTTCTGCACAAAAACATAATAACTTATTTTCGAAAATAATATTACTCCCATAATAACACAATAAAATTCTTTAAATGTATCTTATATATACTATTTACACAGGCAAATGCCCTATCATGAAATAAAAACTTTCAAATAATAATTCTCAATAATAATGATGATAACAAATACAGTTTTATTAAGAATCCCTATTAAATTAAAAACGACTAACCCTAAACTGTATATAATCATTTCATAAAAACTTACAAGCTTTTTTTCTTCCCTTTCGAGGGCAGCTTTATCCCTTTCCAAATCTCGTCCAGCCTTACGAAGCTCACGGTCATTCTCTCTTTGTATTTCTAAACATAAATCAATATCTACTTATTATTTTCAAATCATGAAACTTATACACGAAAAATTGTAATTTAGAAAACACAAGAATAAGGCGATGACTCAGTCTGTTTGCTTTATTTTACATCTAGATGTCAATGATTACAAAAAGATTTTGGGCATTTGTTTTATCATGTACACATATTTCGGGATTCTTATCATACGTAAGTATCAAATTTTAAATAATGTGTACACACTAATAAATTCAAAAGAAAGATATAGATATACGGTTAAATTAATTTGGTATTTACTTACCTTTAACTGTAGGTGCTTTTGTAAAGAAATTCATTTTCAAAATTATTACACTTCAACAAATCTATTACAGGATAACGAAAACGGTGAAAAATATTACTAATAATATGTTGTAAGTAAATAATCTATAGGTGAAATCAATTTGTATTTGTTTCTTTAGAAAGAACCTACTAAGAATATGAAAGAATAGAGATGACCATTAACTCGAGAGTTGTAGCAAAGCGAATGAAATCATATAATACATTTGTATAAATTATTATTAGGTAACCGGTAAATCGTTTAATTGACGTAGTGAAACCGTATCGAACCGTAACCAAAATTCATGAAATCACTAGTATTAATTACATATAGATATTAGTTTGAATCATTATATGGATGAATAAGTTACTTGACTTTATCTTGTTATGAGTATGATGTTATATATATGGTATATATATATCATATGACTAAATCTTAGAAAGATCGATATGTAAATTACTGTTCGAGTAATTCAAACGAACAATTTAGCCATTACATAAAATTTGAATTCATAATAAGACAAGAACAGTTTACAATATAGTAAATTTTTTTTTTATCCTATATGTAAGTTTTTATATTACTATTAGAAAGATAAATAATTCAATTTTTTATTAGTAATGGATTAATTTTAAAAAAATTACCCAACTTTAAGTGTTTTCACCTACCAAAGCCTAAATTATTGGCAAGTATTGTGATCTACATTTTATATTAAAAATCGAAATTAACGTCATTGAAACCAATAATTCGATTTAACATATTAAACTAAGCGAAATATAATTGCTATTACTAAAATCATATTTCACAGTAATCACTGAGGTTTAAGAATCCCATTATATAGAAGAAGTTTTTACATCCGATTTAGTTCGTTTTCGTTCACAAATTTGACAAATGTTTTTTTAACCAATTACAGTACATAATTTGTTTCCATTTACAAAGTAGCGAAAATATTATTTAGTTTACAAACTTCAAAAGGAAACATCTATGCAGTATACGCGTTAACTTATTCTATTTTAGGCGTGTTTCTTTTACATTTGTCAGATAGATGACGCTTACTTGCACTGTTTATTTACATAAAATTGATTTATCATTTTGTTTTTATTACGTTATAATTATAGCACATTTAGCACTAAATTATTGCATTATATAGCATACTAGAGATAATATACATATACCAAGACTGCTCATCTTTTTTTATCAGTTAGGCCAAACATGCGATAAAGACATTTATTACAAATTACATAGACGGTGATTATTTTAGTTATTTTTGCAATTAAAAAAATCCTGATTTGTTCCCACGAGTCATATAAAGATTATTCGTGGGCCACAATATAACCCTTGGGCATAGGGTAGAGAAGACTTGATGTATACTATTATATTAAGCTGTTCTTTGTGCGGCACCATGGTAAACAATCTATAAACACATTTTTGAAGTAAATGTAATTGTACTTTAGATTTATTATATTGAAATAATAAATATAGTAATAGAAAATAAATGTCTCTCAAAAGCTTAATTAGACATTCATTGATTTTTGAAGTGAAACTTCTTTAGAATCGGTGTGATTTCAAACCGGATGCAACGCAAAAACGACAGGTAAGAGACAAAAATACAAAAATGTGTAGGATGAAGCCGGAAAAGAATGAGACAGAAATATACATACTATTTTTGTAGTGAAATAGTGAGTCAGAGCGAGAGAGCAAATGTCGGTGTGTATTATATTGCAGATTGTTTAATACTTGTTTGTGTTTGAGCATTTAACGTGTGCTAGTATGTGTACTACTGTACACTGTATGCGGCTGCCTATTACAGCTTTTTAGTAAGAAGTCAGCGTGGTGTGTTATTATTTAACAGTGTTTGTGAGTATTCTTATATCTTGTTTCTTGAAACTGAAAATATGGAACTTGAGTAATAAATTGTGTAACATACATTAAATAAAAAAAATATCTTTTAAAATTAATCAAAATGCTTTCATTTTTAAACAAATAAACTTTGTAATTATCCTACCCTTGTTATATATATTCATCTCATTCTTTTCTCAACTTACTGAAGTTTCACTTCTATCGTGTGTGAATCGCACTTTTTTATTTTATTTTCTAAATTAACTTCTGTAATAATAAAAGATATAACAATAGGACTTAACTAGTTACCTTTTATTTATTATACCTATTTTTTTGTTGATCTAAATTGCCCTTTAAATTAATAATGTTTATTGTAATTCTCTCTATTTCATTTTTTAAAGTTTTCTCATACCTACACATGTATATATATGTATTGTAAAATCTGCTGCTACATTTATTATCGGTAATTTCATAACATTTTAAGAAAAATATTGACATTTTCTTTCGCATCACGTCCCCAGATTAGGAGGATTTAAAATATTGAGGAATCGTTACCAGTAAATAATACGCAGATGGAGTAATCTTATACCATTTAACTGCAGAGGGTAATGAGTAAGTTTAGCTACAATAAATCGGATACATTCTGAGAATATTTCCAAACTTATGTATGAGGCAAAAATGTTTCTATCTCTAGATAATAATAGTATGAAATAGATAATTCCACAGAATTTTAAATATTCTAACCAATTTCATAGAAAACACTCTGCATATTACGGAATGGTGCATATTAAACAAACACAGTTTTGTAAATATATAATTTATTTCGAGAGCAAAATCGAAATTTATTAAGTCACTTCATTTTTATTAACACTCATCTTACAAAAATATATATTTATATATATCACTAAACATTAACACATTGATGCTTTCGTCAATACACGGGTAAAGCTCACGAGACTAACATAATGTTGCCATATTTAAACAATGATAAAAAATGATTCAATCTAATATAAAAAATGAGCAAATCTTTGTACATAAATAATCTGTTATATTAATTTAGAACAATAATTGCCTAGAACAACGGAAAATACATGATTAAATGAGAGGCAACCCTACTGAAACAAGATTTTGCACAATAAATTATATCACTAAAATGATTATGGACAAAACACTCCAACATAAAATACATAAAACGAATATTTACCTAAGTACAAGACGTATTTTTCAAATCATACATTTATTTTATTTAACAATAGCGCATAGTAACTGAAGTACTAAGAACGTAAACAGACATTAAAGACGCGGACGAGAATAACATAAACGAAATAAATTAATTTTAAATAATGCTCTAAATTAATTACATTTAATTAAGTCATCAAGTTAGATTTTTTTAAGTGTGGATTTTCATATCTTTTGTGTTCTTTTTTATTTGCTAGAAATTTAATAAAATATTAAGTACTATTTGACTATTGACACTGGCATTTGTATAACTGTACATAACTGATAATTTACATTAGGTATATAAAAATATATCAAATCTTTCTCTTGGTAAATCAATAAAGTTACCAAAATATATATTAATTATTACTGATTTTATTTAAGAAAACATTTATTACATTTCAATAAAACCATAAAATGTAAGTTTACCAAGACCAATTTGGTTTGAATGCCGTAAAAGCCCATTTGTCCGGGAGGCCTTCGTGAGTGTTGTTCACGAATTCGCTTTCAGACCATTCGAAAGGCTTCACAACATCCCTGTTGAGTAACTCTAGAGTCTCTTGTTCGGCTTCTTCTTGTTGTTGTTTAACCAGATCTCTGATCTCTATGCTGTTGATTGTCGGTTTGTTATCGAATTCGTTTGTGTAAATAGGCGCAAAGTTCCCTTTATTTATTAATACTTGTGTAACATTTTCTATTGTCTTCGTGTAAGGGGGTCCAGATATCGCAGTGAATTCCAGAGACTTCCTATTCAATGTACCTGAATAAAAATATAATATTTATGGCAAGCTCTACTGTGATACACTTTTTGTATCGCTCTTCCAAGCATCGTAAATACACACAGGTATATTGAACGCATATACGTGCTTATGTAAAAAAAAAAACAATTGTAAAGTCGAGCTTTTTATATTATATATTTTTTTTATAAACTTGAAAAATTCCATTTTAATCAGAATAATATAAATTATGGCGGTAAAAACACTAACATTAAAACAGATAAGACAATATAATAATAAAAACATTAAAACGTTCCTTTTCTGGAAAAACCTTGTAACTACGTTTTTCTCGAAATTGAAATTATTAGTCGAAACTATTCTTGAGTACATCAATTATGTAAAACAAATCTTCAAATATTCACAATGGTGACACACTTTTTTAGAATATTTTCTTTTCTCGTATCTACATACTAAATTTCGAAAACCGAAAACCGATGTTACCGATTTTTGTAAAATCGTGATTAAATAGTTAACGAGGTTTATCTAGAAAAACGACTAAAAGTATTCAAATGTAGTACCGAGACTATACGAAATAGGTTTTAAATAAAAAAAACAGATTTTCCTCCTAAAAAAACAATAATTAGGTAATAAAAGTTCAACTTACCACTTACGACCTTTGTGTCTATAACTCCGTAAGGTTTCTTATGACGGCTGACCATATCGCCTCTAACGCCAACCACTGCCCAGTACCCGTTATCTTTTACAATACAATCTAAATCCTTCCCGCATTCCGTTGCGTTGTTAGCCCTATACATAGCTGTGACGTTGTTCTGTCTCATCAATTCTATGATACTCTCGAGATTCGTGGCGTTTTTGTAACCCCTTTTAAAAATGACAGCTCGAGGTGATTCAGTCTCGGAGAATATTTTTCCATAAGTGTCTTCCATTTTATTGGTTTGCGTGATTTCAGCGATATCCTGAAAATCATCGATTCTTGCAATTTACTCAAATAGGACTCAATAAAACAATGGAAGGTCAAAGTTAATATATCATATTGCATTTAATAAAATTTTAACCAAGAAATAAAAATCTGGGACAATGTGTTTTTAGTTTTTCTTGTATTTTAATGTTAGCATTTAGGAGTTGTATAAGATTTAAAATGCCAGAGTTTCTCTACAGGCAACCATGTTGAACATTTTGTCGTAACTTTTGAGTGAATTTAGACTAATCAAAGTCGACAAGATAAAAAAAAATGTGTTTTATATATTGATATAATTTTTTTACTATTTTTTTTTTATTTCGAACTGGCTACATTGTTTACCTGGCAAGGTCTCTACAGTTCCTCTGCACTACTACTACTACTACTACTACCGATTATGTATAGGCAATCAGCACAAGGGCGCACGGCGTGCCTCGGCTTGGACTGTCACCGAATATCCCGAGTCTAACTCTAACTAAACTAAGCTAACTATTATTTCATACATACATAAATTCGTGAAACATACTCGTGTACCAAGCATGTATGTTTCACGAACTTATACATGTATCTTGAACCTGACTACTAAGATTTTTTACTATTTGCTTACAACCTCCCTACTCTGTCGCGTCTGATTTTATACCACTTATGTATCTTTACATATACTCGTATAATTCTTCTAGTCGTGTGTTTTCCACTGAACTCCCTTTAAACCGCTGTATCGATTTTGATGATTGTTTTTATGTGTTTAAGTAAGTATCTGGGCGGTTTAGACTCATAACTATATCCGGTAAGTGGCGCTCCGATAGCATTCCAGGATTATTTTTATGTTTTTTTTTTATTTTTTTTTATGTGATTGGAGGCAAACGAACAGACGGGTTACCTGATGGTAAGTAATCACCGCCGCCCATGAACACCTGCGACACCAGAGGTATCACAGATGCGTTGCCGGCCTTTGAGGAAGGAGTAGGCTTGTTTCTTGAAGGTCTGTGGGTTGTAGTGGGACAAGGCAATATCTGCCGGGGTCACTAGTTATATATAAAGACCTAGTAATTCATACAACCTACTTTGGGACTAAACTACGTCTTGTGGTAATAAGTCCACTGTGAAATCTTAATCAAGTTCTACCACCTTTGAATATGTAACTTATAGATTTTTATTAAACAAACCATTATATTCAAACATACTTACTTTGAAATAGGGTAGTCCGTAAGTGGCCCAGTAGCCCGTCTCCAGAAACGTGTCTGTTACGTCAGCAGAGTGAGTCAAACCTGGGACTTGTTCGATTAGACTGACCAAGCCCTTTGCGTGCCCGTTATTGGCTCTGTATACCACAGTATGCTTGACATCTCTGTAATTGATAATAGATATTTGTAAGCCATCGACTTGTATTGCACGCCGATATCGTAATAATAAAGGGGCATAAAAAAACAAATTAAACCAAAGAGGCTTTACTCGATTCAGGCTCTAAGACTCTATCAACCTCTAAACTACCACCGGTTCGGCAAACAACCCAATCATCTAGAATAACCGGTTAAAAACTCGATCTTATTTTTCTTTTTATTGTCCCTATTTTTATAAAAAATATAATTACATTGGTTTATAGTGGATACACAGTGAAGGGTGTCATTTCCAGGCATCACGATGTCGATGTAAATGTTGATTTTTTTATATTATAGGGGGCAAACGAACAGGTGGGTCACCTGATGGTAAGTGATCACCGCCGTCCATAGACACTAGCAGCACCAGGGGAGTCGCAAGTGCGTTGCCGGCATTTTAAATATGTGGGCCTCCGGCGCTCTCACTGACCGAACGAAACGCAACAGTGCAAGCACTGTTACTTCACGTCGGTTTTCTGCGAGAGGGTGGTACTAACCCAGCGAGCCGACGCATTCATGCTGAAACCAGTAATAGCTTCAGCGTAGCTCTACCACCTGCATTCCAGGTATATACCCTATAATAGGTTTTCGACATGAAAACTTGCTTCACATGGTGTTTGAACCCACTGTCGGGCAAATCGGTAATGGGCTTTGAGATTTTATTGTAAAACCTAAAAGTACTACCTAAAACACTGTTACTGGTCTTATTGCGGAGCCTGAACCATGGGATATCCAATCTGTCATTGTCTTTTACTAAATCTAGTTTTTGTAAGTTCTAACGGACATACTATCAAGAATGTTTTATTTTTGTCGAACTGACTACACTGTTAGCTTGTTAAAGCCGCTACAGTTTCATCGGACTACGAAAGAATTATCAAAAATGTATTATTTCTTAAACGTGACTATAATGCGCCTGTGGGATTAATACAGAACAGGTCAGTTTATCGCTGATTCGAACATAACACAATGTCGCCTAAAAAATTGAGTCCATCAACATTTTGAATACCTAATTGTTATTTATTACCAAGATAAAGTTAGACGGGTTCGACTAGTGAAATTTTGCGTTTAACTGTAGTCGCATACGAATCAATTTAAATTACCAATATAATATTGTTCATTTTAAAATATAACGACAGACGTAAATAGTTATTATTTTCTATTTCTCATTATTGGATTCAAAACTTACTTATCAACAGTTCTCTCAGTAACCGTTTCATTTCTTACGGGTATCAAAGTGTTTATGTACATTTTATGTTCATCGGTGTTGAATTTTGTGAAATCGACTACGAGCCATTGCTTCGATGCGGTGCCAGAGTTACTGCTTGCTAGGATATGTCCCCAGGAGCTAACGTTGGATGCTAAGTGATTGGCGGCAAAGATACGAGGCCCAGCTGGTACCTTGAAATAACTAGTTTTTTAATACGATTTTTTTTACATGTTATATATTTTATACTAGTGGTCGCCCGTGACTTCGTCCGAGTTTGAACCTTTAGCAATTACAGATAGTGTGTTTATCTGATGTATAAGCTATATTATAAAGTGTTACGTGTAAAATTAACCATCATCCATCTATCCTTATTAACTGTGTCGTTCAAAATATCTGTAGGAGTTATAATTTTGATATATAAATTGAAGTAAGTTAAATGTTTTACAAAGGTTACTTACTAGGAATAAACGCGAAAATGTTCTCCTTAATTTTCATGTAAATTGAGCAGTATGTTAAAATTTATCTATTTTACTGAAATCTGTAAACTAGCTATATTTGCCCTGAACAAACTAAATGAGTTGCATAAAGCATATCACGTGTACGTGTTACCTAAATTCAGAATATTGCAATAATTTTTTTTAGTACAGCTCTCACACTATACCAAACCACTATATGGCGAGGTACTTATCATACAAATAACGAGCGTAAAGCACAAATCGCGAGAATGGAACCCACAGAACCAAAACACGGCAGCAGCGGCGAGACAAACGTAAAACCACTGCGCAATACGTTCCTCGTGTATATCTTCTATATAAATAAAATGATAGAGATTTGCCATCCCTGATAAGCTACTAGATAGATTGATATTTGGTTCGTACCTGTCGAAAAAAATGTCACGATGTCTTCTTTGAATATAAGATTATTAGAGTTTTACAAAACTACGCTTATTATATGCACGCCTCGTTCAGGTATGTGTGAAGTGGGGCAAGCGGTGCGGTGCGCATGCGCAGGAGAGAACAAGTAAACGCATACCATTGTTTGCAACGAAATTTTTTATAAACTACTACACTTAACTTTTGAGATTTTTCTTATGTATATACAACAACAACGCAGATGAAGTCGCAGGTAGGTATCAGTTAATAATAGATAATAGAACTCACCTGTTTATTAATATCAACATCTTTCCAAAGTTTACTGTTGTAGTTCTTCAAAGCTGTACCGGTGACGACCGTTTCATGATTTTCCCCTTTAACAATATAGAACTCATCTTGGCTAGTAACAGAGCCGGGATATCCTGAAAAATCTACAGTCGTTCCAGGCACCGGCCTCGTATCCTTTGATGTTAAATGATAGTTCAGTTTGTATCTCTTCAAGATGCGAGTCATTGACGAATATCTAAAACGGAAATCCCATTTAGTTTGACGTGTTCAATTTAAATATTTAGATTTGGTATTCGGCGGCCTCTTAGCAATTTGTATCAATTTAGATAATAGCGGAATGCAATTTTTCACGGAACGTTATTTTTAGTACTACAAACATCACGTAATGTATAAGATAGAACAAAGAAACAAAGCGATAAAGTAACTTTTTTTTTCTTCTTTTTTATATTATAGGGGGCAAACGAACAGGTGGGTCACCTGATGGTAAGTGATCACCGCCGTCCATAGACACTAGCAACACCAGGGGAGTCACAAGTGCGTTGCCGGCCTTTTAATACGAGTATATGTGGGCCTCCGGCGCTCTCACTGACCGAACGAAACGCAACAGTGCAAGCACTGTTACTTCACGTCGGTTTCTGTGAGAGGGTGGTACTACCCCGAGCGAGCCGACCCATTCATACTGAAACCAGTAATAGCTTCAGCGTAGCTCTACCACCTGCCATAATATAGGTTTGTTATAATATTATACTTTTATAATATGATATATTTATCAACTATTACTAGCGACAACCCGCGATTTTGTCGTTGTTAAATCTTTATATATATAACTTGTAGACCCGGCGAACATTGTCCTGCCCTGATAATAAAAAATGTATACGTATGTGCATGAAATGCTTAAGGCGGCTTGACTTTTTTCGATCCTATCAACAATTATTATTATATTTCAACCAATTTAAACAAAACCTCGACAAATTATATACCTAAACCTTCCTCATGCATTACTCTATCTATTGGTGAAAACCGCATTACAATCTGTTCAGTAGTTTTTGAGTTTATTGCGAACATACAGACAGACAGACGCGACGGACGACTTTGTTTCATAATATATAGTGATTCTTGTATACGTGTGTATGTGATTCAACACTTCCTAAACTGCTACGCAGTTTTTGATGACAATTTTTTGTATGTTCAGATGAATTTAATAATGGTCTAGATTCACAATCGAACCCGGTAGGTGGTAGGCGTTCTGATTCTAGGATTTTTTCTATTATGAGAGCAGAACAACGTCCGTCAGGCCCGTTAGTTACAATATATTAAGTGAATAACAGATAAAAGAAAGAAAACATTAAACCCATTTAAACAAATATTTTTCCAAATGGATTTATATATGATGAAGTTCTGAAGTAACAAACATTAAAAAAATACGACTGAATAGATAACGTTTTTTTTTTAAGTCTGTTAAAAAACCTGCGATCTGTTAATGACGTATGAGTTCTGTGTATCTGCCTCGGTCATATGCTATGTCTATTTCATTTTAATTTTAATTTATAATTCTGATATGAAAGAAATGTATATGATAGTTTGAGAAGAAATTAAAATATCGATGATGCACTAGATGTAACGTAATGACAATGACAATACAAAATTATTTTATGCAATTTACGAATTAATGTAAAATTAAAGAAAAAACTCATATCTAGCTTTATAATAATATATATATACGTGTGTAGCGACAAAGGTCAAGAAAAGGAAAAAAATGCCAGTGAATCGCCTTAATCAAATTTGCAGGAAGAAATCCTCATGGTTACGACAGACATGGAACCAGAGCCTGTAGAAGTGTAATACACGGATACATCGTACACAAGCGCGTTATTTGAATCCTTACCACTTGTTATCGAATGGCATCCATACGAAGTTAGAAAGTCAAAGTTATAGTGGTACTATAAAGTAATCCCAAGGAGTGTTGATGTTAAGCTGATGACTGATCGTAAAAATTAAGCCAAATCATACATCAAAACATGATAAAAATGTTGTTTGCCGACCCTATTTAAATGGGATAAGATCCTATTTAAGAAGAAGTTGATGATAAACTGGTAGGCAGAACGAATTTGTAAGTAATGTACCAAAATGTTGTATGGCATGGTTCGTGATTTACAACTTGCACCTAATAACGACGTTAAGAAATATGATTTAAAATTGTTTTGAAGCATTATAATTTAAAGCGAACAAATACGCGGGAGTTCGTTATACTGTAAAAACATTTCTATACTTACGGTCCAGCAGCATTTTGCGACACATATAATTTCTTGGTGGGAGTACCGTCGTGTATGTCATTGACAATTCTTAGAAATGCACTAGATGCACCCGGTAACGAGTCCAACTCTGGGTCTTCTAATGTGATGTTAAGTTTGTGCTGAAGTTCTGTAACTTCCGCCACAGAGTTCAACCAATATAGATCTGATATATCGGTATTATAATCTTCCATGATTCGATTAACCCCATGAGTCCATCCGGTGAATATTCCATTGATTTGCGTATAATAAAGGGATACCTGAAATGTGTGTAAACTCATCTAGTATCCAAAAACACACGGGTAGTACTAATTGAGTGGCCATAATTAAATAAAAGTTGGCACTACATACTTAGCAAGGGCGTAACTATCGCTGTATCAGCAATGATACTGGGCTCCGAGCTACAAGGCCAGGAATGCTACTTGTGCAACCAAAATATTCGTAACCTCAAATAGTTCTTCAGAGTGATATAGATTACTGAGTCATAGGTCGTGGATAGTGCAACGTAATTCAGTAATAATAAAGACTTCCTCCAGAGCTTTCCTTTTACTTAAAGGGACTCCTCTTTAAGTCTAGCTGATACTGATTACTGATAGGTAAATATATGTTTATTAGACATAAAAAAAAAAACCAAAGTGGGTTGATATCAGACAGGCAGACGCTCATAAAAATTTAGCTAAGCAGACAAACATGTTGTGCCGATCCTCTTAGGTGGGATAAGGGTAAGAAGATGGTGAGCTAAGAATGTACTCACATGATGCCAATAAGGATCGATATTAGCGCGATCTGCCGCATAACTCTTCCAGATATCAACCGATCTGTCCAAAGCGTCTCTTAACTTATTACATTGCTTCTCCAACGCTGTTCCCTCACATTTTGCTTTGATGGTGTTCTCAAGATGTGTATTGATAAGGTACCAAGTTAGAGCGCCTTCTACGATGCCAGCTGCATAGGCTTGAATCTCATCAGGATATGTCCCATCCGTTTCGACTTCCAGAATTGACCAGCTATTAAATTTGCTTTAATTAATCCATCTATATGCATAAAAAGGACGTTGATATATTTAAGGACAAAAAAATCAATCTTTAAACCGTTGGGCCGATCACCGAGAAACTTTGTACATCTCAGTGTTTTTATGGAGTGGGTATATCTATCCGTTTTACTATACCTCGTCACAAGGTGGCGTTAGGCTACATTTTATTATTGTTATATAACGATAACGAAGTTGTGTTTTTTTTGCAATCGGAATCTCATCTGATATTAAATGACGATTTAGTCTCAGATGCTAGTAGACACGCTAAACCTAGAGAGGAATGACTCTCAAATGCAACTGTCGGAATACACCAACAGGTGCTTGGTGACAAATTTTCAACTTGAGGCCTACCGGCCTACCGGCTAACCAGACAGACTTAGAAAAATCCCTACTACCACCATGCTCTAGTTTTATTACGATGTTTTCCTTCACCGAAAGCTCCGACTCAGTTGCAAAGGATTTGAAGCTAAACTTCGACGCGGTGTCCGAACAAACTATCGACTAAGCCCGCTTCATGCCGGTAATCAGTTGCATTTGATTGCACTACATGGTTACATTCCATAACACTATAATAAAATATGTTGATAATGTATATTTATACTATATTCCAATACACTTATTTTTAATTGATTGTTTAATGCAGTGGTGGCCAAAGCCGCGGGCGCGGACGCAAGTGCGTCCACGGTTGATCTGTAATACGCCCGTTGTAAGATTTTCAAAATTACTAATTTAAAAATAAGTAATAATAATTTTATTTCCATTTATTTTAGTACTTTGAGTATTTGAGTTTGAGATTATTTTATTCTCTCTCCTACCCATTAAAAAAACAAATATTCGCCCACGGCGCTGTAAAAATAATTCATTGCGCATTTGCTCTGGAAAAGCGTGGCCACCGCTGGTCTAATGCATTGTTTGATAAAAACCAAGCTGATAAATTTTGATTCCCATCGATTCTTTAAGTTTATGGTCAAGGGTGTTGTGGAATTTAATGCTCTACTATTACCGGCAATTATTTCCTTGAGTAGTGTCGTTATATGTTCACTATATACACACATTTGAAAAGAATAGCGACATAAGTCACATGGTAGCAAGCCAACGCCAGAATAATCGAGGTAATCATTACGACAAAAATCATAATAATGCATTCTTATATTTTGGTAAATTATAATAGAACTGAAAATTTTCGGATGCTCTCACATTTCGTTTGGATCTACTAATGTAAGTCCTTGTATTTTCACAGAAAACAAACAAGGAAAAATTCTTAAAACTTCACTGCACTATATCTGGCTATGAGTCAAAAAACGAAATGGGTTTATTGCCGACCTGTGAGCCCGGGAGTATCGGATCGATATATCTTAAATAATTCCTTTGTATAATTGAATGTATAAATTACCCTGTTGTATTGACGTCCATTCTGAAATATGCACGCGCTACTCCTTTGGATATATCTGCAAGTTCGTTACTTTGACCCCAATACTCAATGCGATATCCGGTTTTCTCTGAATAGAAAACTGTTGCAGCGTAATTACCATCTTGTATTCTGCAAAGAAAAACATTACCTTTATATCACGTGAGAGGTAAAGCTGAAAGATTATGTATCGGTTTAAATTAAAAACAAGGGTTTATTTGTATCGTTCTTTTCGACTTCTAGAAAATTGTAAATCGTAAACAATAATATAAATGTGGTTTGTTTTTTACCTTTTTATGCCTTAACTACGAAATGACTAATGACTTTTGCATACTTTTGCTCGTACATGTTGTTAGGGGTATAGATAAGGATATAAAAGGTGAAAGGTATCCACCCCAAAAAAACAATTTGTTACAGACAACTCAACATTAAAGCGAACGAAGCCGCGAACAAAAGCTAGTTAACTATAAAGCTAACGGAACAATATCAATTATAATAACTATGTTAAGAATAAATACCAACCGCCAACTTATAAAACTTAAAAGTTTTTTTTTTTTCGAACTGACTACACTGTTGACCTGGCAAGGCCTCCACAGTTTCACCGGACTACCAAGGGGAGCGCTTAAGGCACTCACCCGTAAACTTAAAAGTAACTTTACTACTACTTACTTTAATTACTGTTTACTTTACTACTTAATAGTTACTTAATACTTTTTTAATATACTTTATAGTTTAGCGTTTGACCAAAATCTCATCTGATTTTACATGATGATGTGGTTTACAATGGTAGTCACGCTAAGCCTAGAGGGAGACTGGATCTCAAGTGCAGCCGCCGGAACACACCAAAAGGTGCTTGACGACAGATTTTCAACTTGAGGGTGGTAGCTAGCCAGGCGGACATAGTAAATGCCCTACCACCATGCTATGGTTTCATCACGATGTTTTCCTTCATCGAAAGCTCCGACTAAGTTGCTAGGATTCGAACCTACGTCCTTATAACATGTAATAATAGTTAATACCAACCTTTCGATCTGACCAACGAAAAGGGCCAAGATTGCCAGGACTCCGAGTATGCCCAACACATAAGAACTTATTTTAGTCTGAAGCCAAGAGGCTCCGACGACTTTTAGAATCTTGCTCATCTTCTTTTAAGTTAAGTGACAATAGAATAAACTATAAAATTAGGAATATATTGAGGAACTTAATAACAATGAAGTGACAGTGCGTGTAAATTACTTTCTCCAGCGGGAGATTGACCATCAAAATAATGATGGTTTTGCCGGATGTCTACGGTACCACTGATGTTGCTCCGACTCTTCGGCTCGGAGAAGGCATTTGATTAGACTTGATCGTCTATTATTCTTATTGCGTGTAATTTCAATATTTCTCACTCTATTTTTTTTTTATAACCCTGGAACAAATGGATATATGTAGTTAGTAATTTTTTACATTAACAAAAGTGAAATTGGGTTTATGTATCCGAATTCTAATATTATTTTTCGTATTTATAAAAATTCGCACTTTTTATTATTATTAATGATGACTCTTTAACACAAAGTGTATTTCAAATTGTTGTTCACTAGGTAAGTTTCATTTAATGACCCGAGAAAATATTAATTAATTATATCTGTAGTTAAATGAATTATGGTATTATAAATTAATTCCATATTAATAACGCCTATTCTACAATGATATATTTAGATATTTCTGGAACAGAATAGGAAAAATATAAATAATATCGTTTAATACAAAAGGAAGAGGAATTAATTGTGTATTGTAGATAATATAACACAATAGCGGTTGTATCTATGATAGCAGAATGTAGCGTAAAATTTCTGTTTACAGTTAATTCTGATAACTGTATCAAAGTGAATTAAAAAAAAATCTGATAACTAAAATTTTACAGTGTCAATAAAATGTATACGTCAAACACAAAATAATGTATTTAATTAACTCTGTGTTTTTGTTTATAAACTTGAAAAGTATAGTCGAAAATGTAATTATTATTTAAAATATCAGCAGTGCGAATGCTAATTACAGAAACCTGTGACGATGGTAAAATACGCGTTAGCCAATTAACCTTTCCACCATCGATAAACTCATTATAATAACTCTCTTGCTAATTTAACGAGTTTTAGCATCATTAAAAGATAGGAGTTGAAGTAAGAAATAAGCAGAAAATGTTCTGACGATAGTTGTTAGTAAAATACAAATATCAGCTAAGTTTATAAAAATATAGCCCCATTATTTCTGATCGTACAATCTTGGTAATATTGACTATAATAATCGCTAAATAGTTTGTAGAATTTCGATATTGATAAAAAATATTATTGTTAAAATTTAAATTTTTTAAATAAGATACATTTCAAATTTAAAGTCTGAGTATAGTCTTCAACAATTGTTTTGTGACCGCTCTGAAGACAGCCCTAAGTTTGGGCTTGCGCGTAATATAGCCAAACGTTTAATATAAAACGAAGTTAAAATCTTATTATAGGAATCTAAGATTGGCATTTATTTATCTTCAAGTTGTCTATTATACATATAATAGAATACGTAGTTATATCTAAATTTGTTGTCGCTGCAAAACCATTTTCATAGTTGTCATAATCATTATGGTATATTAGAATCTATAATTTAAAACAATTCGTTTTTATAATATTACAACACATTAAATTGAAGCCACGTGATGAAATATAGCGAATTGAAAACTGTATGCTAATTGAAACATGGAAATCCATATCCACGGGTACGTAAACGAACATCTCACTTTGTAAACACACTTGCCACACAAAGAGAATGGAAACACAAATCAAGTCAATATTACCGTTCGATTAAGCTGAAATTACACTTCTTAAATCACATAGTATTCTTAAATTAAGAAACAAAAACTTTTTTCTGGAATGAACTAATAACTCTTTAAAGGAATATTACTCGGTAGTCTCGGGACATATATTACAGGTGTTTCGTTACAAAGAACATGCAATAACTGGAAAGTATTCAACGGTAGACAAGTAGATATACTACGTTATCATTATATAAATAAAAGATACTCTAATGTTTGAGGATTGCCCTCTCGCGTTATCTATAGAACGATGTAATTAATCTAATAAAAAACGGTATCAATTTTGTATGTATAGTTGATGCACGCTCGCGTCGTTGGTATTAAAAAAAAAGAACAGTTCGCGCCAACCTTTTTGACCGCTCTTCTTCTTCTTCTTCTTGTTTTGGCACCGCAGAAGCATTTGCCAGTGTCTATGTTTTGTTTGAAGAGGGATTATAATACAATGTTTACAAATAATATAAGTTAATTAAAACGTAAGAAGTTACTTTAATCAAAATAATTGAAATTTTGGATTTGGGAATTGGATAAGGATTTGAGACCGCTCTGAATATAGCTGCAGAGAATAGAAATTTAAATTTAAACACGTATTCTATTATATGTATAACATCGAGACAACATAAGTATAAACAAATACCAATTTTAGATCCTTATAATAATATTTTAACATTGTTTTGTATTAAAATCTTGACGGTCTTAGGCACAAGTCGGAACTTACAGGTATATTCAGAGCAGCCAAAATATCGACTAGCCTAAAACAATGAACGAAAAATTTCACATCGAATGGTTTAATTCCTATGCCGATACGTTCAATAGATTTGACGTGTTTGATCCTTTACTATATGCCATTATCTCATCATGTGCTCCTAATAGTTATCGGTACACTGACTGCTAAAAGACAAAGTCTTTATTTGTACACGAAATATATATTCAGAAAGGTATGTAAATGTAAACAAAAAATATCATGCATCATTTTCTCACGCGTATTTAAAATAAAAGTATTGTTGTACATTCGTGTAATTAAATGGTTATGTTCTAATGAACCATAAAATTATTAAATGTTATCGGGTAATATTAAGTATGCACAGTAACAATAATTGTCTTTTTTATACGATTTATATCTGTGTAGACATTATTATACGTGAGATAAGTGAACATTATCTAAAGTCAAATTGCTGTACGAAATTTCCTTATAACATTCTAGAATTCTCTCCGTCTACAAACGTACTCGTCTCCAATATATGTAACTATAACAAGGGAATATTTTAAAAGAGAATCAATACGTTTTCACTAACTATTAATCTATATACAATTACCTTTACAAATCAATTAACGTAAATGAAGCTTGTTATTACAACGAAATATATGAAAATTAATCAGAAAGACCGAATAAAGCAGAAAACATTCAACAAGGACAACATCTAAAACATTTTGTAGTCCGGTGAAACTGTAGCGGCATTAACAAGCCAACAGTGTAGTCAGTTCGAAAAAAAAAACATCTAAAACCAGGTTACAGCAAAGGATTATTAATTGAAATTTGAATTCCGAGAATCAAGCATGATGGTTAGTACCAATAAATCTTTAGTTAAAATGTTATAAGTCTGTTGATCTTCAGTATCTCCGAAAGCTTATTTATATCAAGATATTATATAATAAGATATAAAATAAGCTTTATTTAATAAAAAAACAATCATTTTATCTCGTCAAATATTTATGAATATACTAACTTGTGCCTGCGAATTCATTATCCTATTTTTTTTTTCTTTCATATTTTATCTGAATAAATTTACTGGCTATTTCTTTTAATGGCAATTTTATCATAAATATTATACAACGCTTTTGGACCGATTTTATTACGTCTGCTAAATTTTAGTATTACTGATTAACTCTTGTGGATAAGCGTAAAAAAAACGACCTAGATAATACTCCGAAAAGATATCCTACCAGTGAAAGTCCTGTTATAAGCAATTATGCCATTTTTGGTGATTAACCCAGATGAACAACAAAGAAAAATAAACCCGTAACCAAAATCATACATCGCAATGCATCTTTAACGAATATCTGATTCAACATAATCAATAATCGTTCGAAAGGATCTGAAAACATTATTACCTCTAAATACTGCACTTTATTACACGCAATAATACCATTTTATGTTGTTTCTGTTATGTTTATTCGCAATAAATCTCAACAGCACGCACTCCAGCACTTTCTGGCCCAGTTTATACGGATTTCCATGCTCCGGCTTTATCTTAATACACGAATGTTTTGCTTTCAATAACAGAGTTCCATTTTGTATTACACGTAAGATAATATCTTCGCCGAGGCTTACGTTTCAAACAGTCGCTATGTGTACGAGTATATGTTATTTAAACTTAGTCAATAAATATATTTTTATATATCTTGTTGAGTATATTTTCTAAGGGATATAAATTTAATGTAAAGTTATTCTTTTTGTTTTTATACTAGCTTTTTTTCTAACTGACTCACGCTATTGACCTGATGGGTCTTCACAAAGTTACCGAACTCTTGGGATGAACGCGCATGGCCTTCAGCCGCTTGTGAAAAAGGTCAACGGTACCAAAATTGCCTTGGATGCTACAACTCGAATCTTATTAAGTTAAACTAACTAAACCTCCGTAGCCGGACCTGAGGGGGTGAGCTGGGGGGGCCATCTCCTCATTGCACAGGTCCGGCTGACGAGTTGAGATAGCTGGTTGTGTACCCAGTCCACCTCCTTATAAGGACGGATCCTGCCAGCCACCTTCCGCCAGGCTGATCGCTGGGGCGACATGGTGATAGCCTCAGCACGGTGCCATGTCGCCCCAACCAAAAGCGGCGGCCGGTACACCGTGGGGTCTTAGTCCGTGCGAGTCGGATATAAACCACTCTCTCCCGCGAGAGGGATCCATAAGGGATTTCCCGCGTTAATAAAAAAAGTTATAAGAGTAATAATGCTTTTTCTAAGATGACGTCTGACAGGGAAGAATGGAAAAGGAAAACATGTTGTGCCGACCCTACTTATGTGGGTTAAGAGTAAGAACATGATGATGATGGTGATGCTTTTGCTAAGTCTACATGGATAGTCGCCACCCTCAAGTTGTATATCTGTCGGCAAGCACCCATAAGTGTGTTCCAGTTGAGAGCCAGACCCAGGTGAGAACAGGTTTGGTAGGTTTTTACTATATTGGACCACATCATCATTTAATATTAGGTGACATTATGGTAAAACGCTAAAACCTATAAAATATTTCAGAAAACTGCCTCAAGAGACAATCCCGTTACAGATTTATCATATGTCTATACTTGGTCTTAAAATCGGATGAGATTATGACCAATTAAAATATGTAAAGACTAAAAAATAATAAGTAAATATTATTCATCAAAATAGTTGTCGAAAATACGATCTAAGTACAAATATAATAACTAAAATCCACAAATATTCCGAACATTTGCCAAACACAATATCCAGATTTGCGAAAACAAGCATAAAATAAGTTCGACATTTATTTAAATCGAATAATTTTTATTTTTATTGAAGTTCTTCATCATTTTTAAGTATATTTAACGAAGGGTAAATTATTTCCTTCTCTGATTCTTGAATTTTCCTACAAAAGTATACACATATATATGTTGAAACGTCGTATAAATATTTTATCAAGTGTTTAAATAATTATATATTACTTAATTAAGAATAACAATTATGTAACAATATTAAATTAGTGGTTTATGTTGAAAAGAAAACATAATTTTCTTATACTTACCGTGAATCCGTTAAAGGGTAATAATATACTGATTAGACGTATTATGAAGTACACGGTCAAGGGAACGCACTACGGAAACGAACGCATAACTTTCTTTAGCGAAAAATAAAAATCGCAGGCCATGGATAACGGTAAAGATCGTACTGAAATAAAACGTACACCTAATCGTACACGAGTTATTCTTGTAGCACTGAGTGGATTTATGTTATTTTATTATAAATATTAGAACCGAATTTGCAGAAGTATGTACGTCCGTCGAATACGTAAACATATTGAAAGTAAAGCAATAGTGCCTGGAGTCGGGAGCGGGAACACATACCTACGAAGTACATTTCATTTTATGAATTTTATGATGATGCTTTAGTGTATTAAAATTTATTTTTACGGTACACGTGTTATGTTTTAAGAATTATCCATAGGTATCTTACAACGGAGGGAGTGTTGCCATATTTAACATACAAAAATGGGATGGAATGAAAAAACTGAATACTCCAATGATGAAACGAAATATTAATTCTCTTATTATACACGAGACTGTAAATTTTGGCACTTACCAAATAATTTTTTTATTACATAAGGACTCTGAAATAGCTAAAACCATATTTATACTTTGTAATTCTTTATTAACTTACTAAAGCATAGCTGCTTACTAAATATGTTCATTTGCTAAAATTACTTTTATTTGTCTGTACTTATTTATTTAAATCTGTGTGATCTATACAACATTAAATGGTGGAGAAGGCATTTGGTGAAAACTCTATTAGAAGCAACAGTTCATAAATGAAAATAACTCTTACTCTTTACAAGGAAACAGTGAATATGTGCCCCTGGTAAAGTAGCAAACTAAATTAGTATTTATTTCCAATATACAAGAAGTGTTCTTGACACACTTGTAACAAAAATGAGCTGAAAACGCGACTTACACCCTTATATTTAGTATTCCAACGAATTTTAAAACAAACTTTTGTTTGCCAAACCAAACTTTTAGTAGATTATTACTGCCATTGTCGAGTAGGCACTGTAGTATATTAGAATCGATCTTTTCAATGAACTAACAAGATGGTGGCCATAACATTATGAGGGATTTTTGTGGCAGGTCATTTGTGTACAATAACCAAACTATATGGCGTAAAAACGCCACTAATATTACAAAATATAGAGCCAAATAACACAAGATTATGAATAAAATATAAAATCCACTACAAGACATTGCCAGATCCCGACAAAAACTCAAACAAAATTCTCATAAACGTTTCAAAATTTGTAAAAAATACTTAACAGAACCTGTGGAAAGGACCTAGCAACATTAATTCGAGACGTGATAATTTTCGTAAACCTTAATGTCAATAAGTGGCGTTAACGTAATATATGATTATTTTTACATATTTAACGAAATCATTTTTTTGAATTCGATATCAGAGTTACCGAGAACTATTACACAATCGAGGAGTCTAATAACAAAGACGGCAAAGTTAGCGAAGCATAATTTTATGTAACTCATTAAAAACTGACAACACTGACTAAAATATAGTTGCTCATTACTAAAGTGATTTATTGTTATAACTAACAGTGTAATATTAACAATTTTATGTATTTTCTTTATTTATCACTAATCAATTAATACTTTTAAAATATTGGTTTCGGCATCTTTGGGGATTTGACGTCTCTGTTTCTAGACTTCGAGTTGTTATTTAAAATGACTTATAGTAAAAAATTAACACAGATTAAATGATAATTTAAATCGTTTTGGTATAGATTATAAACTACAATGTAATAATTAAAAGAAAAATGATTCAAAGATAAAATAAACGTATCTTATTGTAGTACGCGGATGAAATCAGTTTGCAACTTAGTAGATATATATCTGATCAAATTAATCAAATATTTGTATGCACCTAAAAATATATAGAAAGTGTACGGTTGTTGTAACAAGATAAAATATATTTATACTTATGACGTCAGTTTGTTTTAACTATAACTGCGTTGTAAGTAGCATTTCTTTTAAATATTTCTTTACCTGAATCGATATAAACACATTTTATATGAGAATAATAAGGCATATTTTTCTATTTATTTGTGCAGGTAAAAATAATATAATTTATATTCAAAGATTAAATATTTAAATTAGCATATAAAGTTAACAAAAATACCATACCAAATACAACTTTTGCATACACTTGGAGGATGATTGTATTAACATAAAGCAATACACAATATATGTCTAATAATAGTTATATAAGAGACAGTCTATATTGACCTGTAATCGAAATACAGTAATCATTTAAATAATGGCACATATTTTTTTCGAAATAGAAATCTATTAGAAAAATCATCCACTACATAAGAACTCTAATCAATAGATAACACACAACTTAAATCGGTAGTTTATTTGTTGCAAAATTTAATTTATACCATATAAGATTTATTAAAATTCATTCCCTGAGATGATTAATAGATAGTTTAAATTTTTTTTACGCGTACATAATGTTGTAATAAGGATAACACTGACATGTTCCCGATGGGAAATCTCATTGAATGTAAGACTACTCTGATCATAAACCAATAAAAACTGTCCACACTTAAAGCACGTACATTAAAAAACTACGAAGTAAAATAATTATTATATGCCTCTACATAACATTGTACATATTAAGACAAAACGTCACATACTTACGAATTAATACCCGTCTTTAGATAAGTTTCTATATATAACACACATTACCTGGACGACCGAGTGACGTTCGGAATTTTAGACAAATATTGCTCAGAGATGACATACATCTATTTAGACAAACTTGGTGAGTAAAATATTATAGAAACATTAATTTCGTCTAAATTCTTAAAGCCGTTTGATAGAGGTCACTCAAACAGCATACGCTGATATCCGCCTGCTTTACTGTATCACTACATATTATAAAACATAGTCGTCCGCCGCGTTTGTCTGTCTGGCTGGATGTTCGTGATAAACTCAAAAACTATTGAAGGGATTGTAATGCAGTCTTCACTGATAGATAGAGTAATTCATGGGGAAGGTTTAGGTATATAATTTGTGAGGGTTTTTTTGTAAATTGGTCGAAATACAATGATAATTGTTGAAAGAATCGGAAAAAGTCAATCCGCCTAGTAGCTTTCGTCGAAAACGCTGCCTAATCCCTTTGAGATATAACAAACCAATGCATACTGAGATATTACTTTTTTATAGATCTACAAAAAAGTATGCGATGGCATATACCTATCTTTTAAAAATAGCTTACTATAATTCATCTACATACTAAAAATGGTCATATATAATTACGTAATTGGAAGGCAATTTAGACGGGATACAGTATTAATCCTTATTCAATTAAATGCATTAGTTACCTTAAGCATTTCATGCACATAAGTATATTTTTTTAATTATCAGGGCAGGACAACGTCCGCCGGACCTGCAAGTATTAAATAAAATAATAGCAAATTGTCAATAGAATCCATGCCTAGAACCAACCACGAAATATTGTAAATAGAAGAGTCATAATGCTATGCCTATACCTTTATTAGTTCTGATGTACTTGAGCCTCAAAGGAACTTGTTATTCATTATATATATATATATATAAATTTTTCACTAAATATCTAAACCCTAACTAATATTATAAATACGAATGTCCGTTTGTTTGTAACGCTTTCACGCTTTAATTACCCAATAGAACTCTCACGAAATTTTGCAGACGTTGTCAGCACCATAGATTGAAATAAATAAATTTAAATATTATTATAAATATATATACATTTTCGCATAATAGCTCATTTGATATCCAATGATTTACCTTGTTTTCATGATAGCTTGATATGAACCTACCAGTAATTGGGTTTTTTTTTTTGCAAACGGCACATGCAACAAAATCACCATTTTGCTAATAAATTAGGTCAATTTTTGTTGTATTTTCCATTGAATTTTTCAAAATTTCCCCAATCAATTTTTGTTATTCATAGAGCTTAGAAGAGGACGTAATTCAGAAAAATAGTACTGTCCCCGAATGAATCACAGTAACGCGAGCGGAACCGAGTACAAAAGCTAGTAATATACAATATAATTATTATGATTTATCTTTTTGTTCCTTTATTATTATTATTTACTTTTATTTACGATCGATCGCCGCGCGGGACACGACCGAATAGTCGGCGGTCCGAAACATAGGCGCTGGCGATATATTCCGATTCTAAGGTGGTGGTACAATTTATTTTCCCAAGTGCTTTTCGTGATTCTAGGAACCATAAATAGTTTACTGGCGTATTTGAAGGCGTCTTACGAGCCTGGAAAAATTACCCGCTCGCAAATATGTCATTATTTACCAAAAACTTACCACCACAGTTTAACCATTACGTCAGACCACGACGTGTTAATGAGCGCGCCCATAACGCCACGAAAAACCGACACCCTGAAGTTAGCTATAGTCAACATTTTATTCAAAAAAGTATGTATGTATTAAATACCTTTCTTCTATTGTTAGTGTCGTAACGTAAAGATAAAATTTTTGAAAAGATTTTTATCTTGTAACGCCATAGAAGTATAACTTCTAACGCGTGTACATAAATACACACACACACTTTTTTTTTTCTCTCTTTCTCTTATAGCCAGTTAAGTTTTGAATATCTCAAACATAGTACAGATATTCAAAAATATTAATTTATCAATGAAAACACATAATACATTTTAATTTTTGTAGAAAATTGATGAATGCAAAAGTATATGTATATATTATACATATGAACATACACATACATATAGATGGAGGTAAAGAAGTTTTACTTCAGTCGTGTGGTCTAAAGCACACTCGTTTTTATTGTATACATTACACTGAGATGCTTAGGATATAGGATTAACCTTTGAAAATGATCAAATTTTTTCTTATTCATACTTATTCATACAAATAAGAAACTTTGTTATAGCCACTTGGATTATTGGCTCATTCATTTCTTCAATGATAGTTTAAACAACGTTACAAATGTCATGATATATCAATTTTACGCTAAGTGAAGAACACATAAATCTATGCACCATCAACAAGGTATGAACGCTATTCAAATTCAATTTCAAATAAAAACGTTCCGCAGTCAACGAATCCGGTTACACAAAGTTACACAGTACAGAAGGCAAACGGTATTATACATTGCCTCAATAATAAATCAATGGGTTAATGGTAACTGAATCCTTTAATAGTAGACGTAAAGCAGATAAACGTCAAATACTGTGATAAAATTTAGAAATTTTGCGTCATCCGTGCAATATGAACGCTGATAATATACTAGAACGATATAAATGCGAAAGTAACTCTATTTGTTACGTTCTAAGACTCTGAACCGATCGCAAACAAGTTTGACATAGAGGTAAATATATTAAGCTGTATACTATACTAGCAGGCTCGACGGACGTCGTGCTGCCCTGATAATAAAATTTATATATAAGTATATGAAATGTTTAAGATAACTACTACTGTTTTTATTTTGATAAGGATCAATACTGTATCCGTCTAAATAGCCTTCCAATTACTCATTATATGTGACTATTTTTAGAAGATAGATGGGTATAGTAAGCTGTCGTAAAAAGTTTCTATAAAAAAGGAATATCTCAGTATGAATTGTTTTGTTATATCTCATATTAGACAGCATTTTTGACGAAAGCTCCCAGGCGGCTCGACTTTTTCCGATTCTTTTAACAATTATCATTATATTTAAACCAATTTACAAAAAAAAAACACATTAATAAATTATATAGCTAAACATTCCCCGTGAATTACTCTATCTATTGGTAAAGACCGTATTACAGTCCGTTCATTTGTTTTCGAATTTATCGCGAACATCCAGACAGACGCGGCCGACGACTTTGTTTTATAATATGTAGTGATAGTAGAATAGCACAACACAAACCACCCTACATACGTGTACACATACAAACATGGTGGAAGGGTTTATTTTTGTCCCCTTATTTTCGAATTGGATTGGTTTAGATTAACGAAGTTGGCTGATACGAAATACATGCTTAAATTCGTGGGGCACACATGTCATCGGTATCAGTAGTTAGCGTAGTTTATCTTAGACCTATTCGCGTTGTTGCATTCAAGGCAAGCCTTGAGCTTGTTGCCAAACGGCGAAGTGCCTTAAGCACTCGCTTTAGTAATCCAGTGTAGCTGTGAACGCTTGTCAGGCCAATAGCGTAGTCAGTTCGAAAAAAAGCTTCTACTCTCCCATTTCGCTACGCGCGTCTTTTGTTTTTATTCAGGGTAATAAATACAAAAGTAAATCGAAATAAAACTGACAGAGAGAAAATAGAATCACAAAAATAATTATACCAGAACGATTTATGAAAAATTTCCCACCGAACGGTCATATCCTATGTCGATACGTTCAGTAATTTTGTCATAATTGAGCCTCAAAGAAACTGTATTTTCAAACAGATTTATAAAGATAGCTTAGCATTTTTACCATTGGGTTAGTCAAACGCTAAAACCTACAAAATTAAATAAAGATAGACCCAACGAAGTGGACGATCACCAGCCGGTAGCAAATATGTAATCCTTAAATGCAAACAAAATACTATTTGAAGTCTGTATGGTAAGCTACACATATATATGAATATTCAATATTTAGTCATTGAAAAGAGAAAGACATTTCTTCTAAAAAGGGTGTTAAAACCTGTTCTATCTATTTCTATCGTAAATTGATGTTCCTTATTGCTGCTATATTTTGTTTTTAAATGTATGACTTGCAATTAGTATTCGCAAAGCAAGGCCATCTCAGTGCTCAGGTGTAATAAATTATCCGTGACTGACTTCACTTAAACCTACAATCCTTTCAATTTGGTTAACAATAGGCTGAGATTACCACTTTTTAGTATCAATTGTATACATTTTTTACTATTTTCTTCTCATAAAAAAAAAGTCTTACTTTTGGTCTCTCAAGAGCCACGACAAATTTCTTAATAAAGAGAATACCCAAAGCGAAGCTAATTGTTAAAATTCGACAAGATAAGGAGAAGAAGACTGCTAACAGAGACTCCTTATAATTTCACTTCAGTCGCAAGTCTTAATTACTGCTCCAGGATTTTATGAGTTAGAGAAGCAAACCTGTAAATTATCGTGGCTATTACGGACATGAGTTCTCCCAAAATTACTTTGATTTGTGTTACATCACTGCAGGAATTCTAAATGATTTATTATCGCAATTCCTCAATTTGAATACATTCCCGCAACAAATAATATATGGTCATAACAGTTTTGTAGAATTAATAGTGATATGCCACCACACAGTGAAATTCAACTTTATTATGTATATGTACATATTAATTATAAGTATATAATAACCATATTATGTTTCATTCTTTATTTTACTACATGAATATTGAAATCGGAGCATTGTGCAATAAACAAACGTGATAGGTTGAAGCTGGCTATACACATTTATCTGCACGTGTCGGCACGTGTGTGATTCCGTTGTAATATCTAAGAACAAATATCATTACATTGTATTCTCAACACCTAATTAATGCACCGTTTAGCTATCTAATAATGGCGAATTTGAAGGTGATTTAGAAAGTGTTTTAATATAGAAAGGTTATGTTCAAAGTTTAAAAAAAATCAAGTATGTAGCTCAACAGTAAGTTAATTAAAAATTGATTGTAAATCTCCGCCCGAACAAACGTAGGTATAAAAAGCGAGTTAATAAACCGTGTACAAATCGAATGATTGATTAATATAAGGCAAAGATGAACTATAATAGGGAAATTGAATCAAACAAAATTGTACATGAAGCGGGTAATTTTTTTAAGTAAAGTTTTTTTTTTGTACGAACTGACTACACTGTTGACCTGGCAAGGCCTGCACAGGTTGACCGGACTACTAATTTAAATAAAATAATTACGGTTGTTTCATATTTTATATTATGTTAGCTTATCTGTAGTATTTACAGTTCGATAAAAAAAACGGTACAACGGTATTCGGTGTAAATTTTTAGAATACCAAATAATATATGTATATTTCAAAATCAGAATCTACTTGTTTTCGTTAGTTTTATTTTAAACTATTGTAAGCTTTTTCATTTATAAGAAAAAAAATCTTAAACATTCTGGGTGTTTTCAAAGTTTCCGTATTAAACACTTTAAACTATAATGAACATCGTGCACGACCAAAGTGGCAACAAACCACAAATAATGCCAATGTCATGCAAGTCCGAATTAAATGTCATCATCAATATCTGTACATCCTTTTGTAACGGTGCAGATTTCATTGATATAATATAGTGTACCTACGTTTTCTGTAGGGTTGGCAATGGATAGCTATTCAGAGATAACCCTTTCCTCTTTGATAATTTTAGTATACTTCATACTTCAGTAGTATACTAAAAAGGGCTTTAATGGTGTTCTACTCTTTTCACCTATATCAGTAGAGATAAGTCGTAATTATACCCATTTCCCTATCACCAGAATAGATGCCACTTTAATCTAATAGTGTTGCTTTTTATCGATAACTAGCAAGCGCTCGCGACTTCGTCTGCATTAAGTGAAATATAAAACTTTGTAAAACTAAAATAAAGCGAATAACTATTAGCATGAACAAAGCTTTCTATAACTTCTTCTTCTTTATTTTTATTGGCTCCGTCACGGTTTGTGCACTAGCCAGCGTCAACTAACAAGATTTTGCCAAGTGTTTTGCGATAATTATAATGTTCTAACAAGATGGTGGTTTCCTTGTTAGAACTTTCCATGGAGTTTTGGTGGCATCTCAGACTGCATGCTCCGGGGTATTATGTCCCATCCACTTCGCTTGTGCATAATAACCGAACTATATTACGTAAAACACCACCAATATTACAAAATATAGAGTCTAATAACACAAGATTATGAATAAAATATAAAAACCACTAACACACACACACAGACTAAGATCCCGCCAAAAACTCCTTTCTATAATTTAAATATTTAGATTATGATCAACAGTCCTACAAATTACCTCATGCAAACATGTTCACAGACTATATTTTCCTAAACGTAGTATAGATTATATTGTACTTATAAGTTAGTTGGTACTAAACGCAATATAAGTTAGTTGATAAATGTTCCGTATGGACTAGTTATTGTACTTCAAAACTGGATTTACAAGAATGATTTTAAATGATTGTACTCCAATGTCCTTCATACAGAACATAACAATGTTTGCTTGTATAGTAAAAGGGACAAACGACGACATGTTCTTGCGAACAATGACTAATGAAAATTAAATATCGGGTTATGAAATAGAAAATCAAAGACGTTGAAAATATGTCATACCAATATGTGACATGTTTGTACAATATACTTTAAAGTGTAAAGTAACTTAAAATCAGTAAAATACACGATTTAAGTAGAAATATTATAATTATATTTAAAAAAAATGTTAGTTGAATGATTCCACTTTAAAATTCTAAGCGATAGACTAATATTATTATAACGTATTTCACGGTCCTGACAATATTAGGTAAATATTGTGTTGCATTTACTATGGACCTAATGTAATTCCTGCTCGTAATACTGACTATAGAGATAGAGATCACACAGATATAAATAAGTTGTCGACTTTTAATAAATATTTATTTATTTTAAAATTCCCTTAAGAATAAAAACCAAGCGCTTACTATTAATCGACTCTCTCACAAACGATGGGCTTACATAACAATTCATTATTAAAACTATGTGTGAACGCAACGCGGGTCGAGTGCATGTGTTTTAATCCTCGCACTATAGTATATGGGTTGCCTTCAGAGGTCAACGAACGAGTTGTCACGAGTCGACGCGAGGGTTTGTCTTCATCGTTCAACAATCTACGCTTATCCATAAATTAATGAATTAGAATTAATGATATAATAATGGCTGCACACGGATATATCTTATGACCTATTTAATCATTTCACTAGTGTTGGACTTGTTGAGTGGACAACACTTTTCAAGTTTAACTAGCTACTAGATGAAAGGGTAGTGAAGTTTTTTTTTTTCGAACTGACCTACACTTTTGGCCTGGCAGGGCCTCTACAGTTTCACCGGACTACTAGGTAGTGAAGTATGACGAATAGAGAGTTTTAAATAGAGGCTCCGGACTCGTTAACAGTATGGGAAAAGAAGGATTCCACATTGTTACCATTAAAACTCGTCTATAGCTCGTAATAAAAAAAAAACAAGAAAATCGGCTAAGAAATATAGGAGAGAAAAGTAACTGAACCGTTTTATTTTATATTTATTTATTTATATACATGTATATACGAGTATATATAAAAGATAATCGAATTCACTTTCAGTTTTCAACGTGACCGAGACAATTTTTACGATCACGTTTTATCTATATTATTTTACAAAACTAAAAGAAATAATGTCAAGGATATTATAATGTGAATTCCTTAAAAAGTAAAAGACGAGACTAATTTGACTGTTCATTGTTGCTTGAATGATTATTACACGAAACGACGCGCCGATATATAGTACGAATGTAAATTCAAAACCAGCCGCCTTACTCTTGAAATTGATTTCAATTTGGTTTTGTTTCTGATTCGAACTCAATTTTGTTTTGATCTTGATCTCAAAGGGTACTCTTGAACCAAATCAAATCGAATATCAAGATCGAGTTACGATCGATTCATAACGGCGTCGTTAAGTGTATCCGGGCACGGTGTACACACAATACGTCACAGTAAAGTGTTATAATTATATGCTTAAATCATTGCTTTTTTGGTGTTTTCTGCCTCAATAACGCTAAAATAATGATTTATTTTATGTAAAATATTATGAAAATATACTACACCTATTAAAATCGTCCTGAAATAATTGATTTTATTATTGAACACGACGAACATGTTATTTTTAGTCTGTGTCGCAGAATATAATCTTTACTAGTCTGTGCTACAGACTGTCAAATTTAATCATAAAAACATTGGAATGTTTTACAAAATGATAAGATGTATTATACACCAATCAATGTATATTACCTAGATATATGTAAAGCAATTATGAAAAATATAGTAAGGGAAAATATTCATGAAGTGTGTGTGATAAAACTATACCTTTTATGAACATACATTTAGAAAACTTGTAAACATTACATACTAAAATTAGGTACCTATACTGTAGATTTTTCAGGCCCTTTCAAAAGTTAAATGTTGTAATATGTATTAAGTGTATCACTCATTACCGATTTCGTAATAAAAATCATAGCAACCGTGATGTTTTATCACGTTAAGTGTATTTTCTTGAATTTGGAATTTCATACACTACACATATTATTGAGTGTGATGATTATAGCTTTAATATAGTATAAAGAGACACTTAAAAACCTAAACAATAAATTATATAAATCCATTTACCATTATAGACAAAAATAAATATAAATCAAGTAATATGTAAAGTTCTTGCTAATACACCATAAAGCCAAGTAATATGTTTTCTGTTGGTAGTATACGTTTAACTTTAATTAATATCCCATATGAACCATAAATAATGGATTTTAATATTTGTGCCAATATATTACACACAATAAAATAAATTATTTGTTTTCATTTCACATTTATTAACAATAGGAGTTAATAATGCAGCTAATTAAACATTACCACTGTTTCAAAAAGCAGCATATTTCTAATCTTATATAAAGTTTATATAGATTTATGTCACATACATACATACATATATCAAGAACATATTTAAAATATACCAAAGAGAGAACAATCATGAAATTAACTTCAACTTTTATTAGCACATATTGTAACATCTATAAAGACATTACAAACTTAAGAATAATGTAATTGTTTCAGACAATCGATGTGTCTTAAACTTTAATATTATAGTAATATTGAGATTATCAATTAAAACCAATTTTATATATAAATATTGTAGCAACCATGACACATTTCATGTTAAGTGTATTTTGCTTGATTAAGAATATTATACAGCATACAGAGATAGTGAAGGTGATATCTCGAAATAGTTTATTTTTTATCTGATGACTTAATATATTATGAATAATTTAAAAACTGAAACAATAAATGAATCAATTTACCGCCATGGATTTGTATACATCATGCCACTGAGCACTTCATAGTTCACCATATACGAGTAGATGGACTCTCATGAACATTTTGTCAGAACAATAAATTTTTATTTATGAAAATTATGTAAATGAATTTCATAAAAAGCTTTCATTTTCATTTTTAATTTAATAACAAGAGCTTAGAACACAACTGATTAACCTTTATCACCACTCAATAAAAAACAGCATATATTTAACCTTGACTAAAGCCAAATTTATTTTTCTATAATATTGCTTAAATAATTTTCATTACATCAATAAATATTTTGTTTTTACAGACAATTACATGTTATAAATTATGTTGTTATATTTTACCATCAAATACATCAAGCTGATGATAATTGGTAATAATTTGTTGATGTTTTTGATTGGTGTATGCTGATTTGTAGTACAGCATGATATGATGAGATATATAACGTCCAGGGATTTCATTTGTTCCGCAGTGTGTCTAGTAGAACACTTTTGTGCCAAAGACTACTTGAACAACTAGTGCATTTACTATAAGTGTCACTTTTTACTCTTCTTAGGAAGTTACCAGGATCACCTAAAAAAACAATATATTATTATTTCTATGTATGATGTTTCTGTAATTTTAAATTAAAAATAACTCACTTGCCTACTTATCAATTGTATTTAATAATGCTTTGTTAATTACCAAATAGCCCGGGTGACATATACCTAATTTATATTACAAAATTAAAATATTCATGTCACAAATTGTACAAATAACATGTGTAAAATAAAATCAAATTTAACATACATTATGGATATATTATGGTACATATACAAGATATTGCATACTCAGAGAGAAAACTAAACTAAACTTGTTAATCAAACATATGAGAGCTCAAAACAACTCAACTTGAGACTAAAGCTTAGTAACATATTATTAATTAATGTGAATAAAATCATAGTTAATTATCTCCATCGCTTAACCTATACCTATATAACCTATATATCCCTTGTAGCTGGAAAATGACCATGATATTGTCTCAGATAGCTCTCAGTATCAAAAAATAATTATGTAAGCAAAACTTGTAACTTACAATTTATTCCTCATATATTTTTTTACTGACAATTATGACTGACCTTGTATGCCTTTATACCATCACTGAGGGATTTAGATATATCTTATTTGCAAAAAATGCATAAGCATACTATGTAATGTATGTACAAATATAAATTTTATGTGAAAACTTAAACGTTAAAACTTACCATGTTATTAATACAAATATCATTTTGTTATTGATTTAAACACATGTAGGGTGTAATAAATTAATGTACATATAATACTTCTTCAGTATTCGATAATTTCTTCTAAATTCTTGGAAACTTCAATTTGTCAATATAGTTGTTATATCGACTTTTTTTTATAAATAACTTCACACACGTGTGTTTATTGGGTTCGGTATTCCAAAGTAAACAATAACAATGAAAATTTTTGAATAAATATCACAATAAAACACTAAAATGTTCTCACTCGATGCTAAAAAAGTACCTTTTTCAGAATCGTCTATTTTGACAACCGCACTCGAACGAACGACTCAATTTACAGCTGTCAAACAAAATGGAGAGTACCGATTTATCGATCCTAACGATTAAGTCGATCGAAGTTAATTTTAATTTGAGCCACAGCACGATTGAGCGCTAGCGTTGATTTCAAGAGTACGAAATAGCCCGAGATCGAATAAAATTCGATTTGATTTAGAACTCGAAAGTGTCAAGAGTAAGGCGGCAGTTTAAAGGATCGTTTTCGTAGAACAGTAGAATCGCTAATGAGTACGACAAAATTAACATTTATTTATTCATCGGCAGCCGGCAGTGCGGACTCGTGACGTTATTGTGTGTTAGTGAATTGCTTCTGACATAATGTATCTCGACAACGCAACAAACGAATTTTTTGTTCTTTCAATTAATACCTTCTACAAAGATAATTCTAGAAGAATGTGTTGTTTAAATTTTCAATAAATCACGTACATGTTAATTGAAAAAATAACACGAATGTTGATTTTGTCTTAGTTTATAGCATTAATAAAAAAAATCCAAGAAATCTTTACAATTATCATATTATTAATATATACTTTATTAAGTCATATTTTGAAATTTAAATACTTTAATTAAAAAAAAATAGCAAATGCAGAAACGTAAGAAACGGTGACGTCAAATATTTTTTTGCACCTTGAGAAACACGGTGCCTCGCGGCGCGGCTGTGCTCTTGACATGTTTCGGTTCGTGTAATTACATACATATTTTATCAGCACTAATGTATCGTATACATTACATGGTAAGTAACACGAAATCCGAATACAATTATCTTTGTATTTTCTTTCATATTGTTCGAAGTTATGCGGTAATTTTTGTCATCTGAATATTCTTGAAAAAGGTCACAATGTTAAAAGTTTTACGACAGATGTATACGGATATGTGGAACCGGTGGAACTGTAGAGGCCTGACCATGCCAACAGTGTAGATCAATTCGAAAAAAAAAAATGTAATGACAATGTATTATTATTTTTTAAACTTTCTTCTCCCTCCTCGAGTTGTGATATCAGATGTATATTTAATTACAAGTTTTACAATAAATTGTACTGTTTCTAATAGCAGATTTTCACATAAATCTATCGTTCACAGTAAACATAGACATCACGGAAATATCTTATCTAGGTAAAAGATAAGTAAGAGTGTTTAAAGGAACACGGTTTACATTAATTCTCCATTAGAAATTCCACTAACAAACACTACGACAGAAATGCGTCACCATCGCAAACAATTACTACGTGTTCACGTGCCCCATTGATTAACAACTCGTCTCGTTTCTCCTGTACCATTAGACCAGCGCTCCGCTTTATTGGTTTGTTGTTCTAGTATATCTAATCGAATATATTGGTTACGTGCTTTGACGTAATTAAAAATGTGCCTTTTGTTGCCGGATCTTTTTAGGCTTCTCTGCTTGAGCTAATATTTATTTATGGACATGCGAACATTCTACTCGTATTTTACCCGTATCTCAGACGTGGGTTAACTTTATGTGTACTTTATTAATTATTTCTGATGAGGGACAATTTTATATTATGAACAATGTGAGGAAAAAATTTAATACTGCCTGTTTTGTGATAAGCTTTTCGTAAAATGCTGTTGATAACATCTAAACTTATCAGTAGCTAATTACTAATGAAATTCGAAAAGCTAAATATCAAAAGAAAATTAATATCTTCCCAATCAATATATCGTATTAGAAAAATGTAATTCTCTATTACAGATATAGTATATTTTAAGCCTGACATTAATAACTATAGATTAAACAAATACATTTAAATATTTGTAGTCCGGTGGAACTGTACAGGCCTTACGAAGCTAACAGTGTAGGTAAGTTCAGAAAGAAAATTAAATATAGGCTATAAAATTAGACAAAATATCCAACATTCCCAGCGTTAGAAATCATTGTACTAATTAGCATAACAAAATGAATCATATTCTTATATTCTTGGATACTATTTAAACGGACCTTTATTGAATTTTTGCAAATCATTGCATAAAATATCATAACAGTATATGCAGGTAAATATATATCTGTAAATACATTCTTTATTAATATGTGTTATTCACAATAGCAATCAATCAATGCATGAATCTGTCATGCGTCATTACTTCCACTAATAACATACCTACCTACAATAAACTATGACGTTCTTCCTATTCAACTGAAGTAACATCGGAAATTAAAATGGCTATTATTGATAGAAGTGTCTCACACTTTTGGTGATGCCACGATTCTGTTGAACAGTGATTTTTGTCAGAATCTTCCAGTTATTCTCCGATAAACTGTAACTTACGAACTAAACGCGTTAGAAAACTGACCAATTGAGAAATATTCGAAACACCGAGTAAAGACTTCTAGAATGTTCTAAAGTAAACTCAGTTTAATTAAAAATTATCGTTATATACTTACAGCGTCAGTGGTTCAACCACAAACAGAGCTTGAGCGTACTCAACCCATCGGGATGGAACTGAAATGGACGGCGGGAGACGGTCGATCAAATGATCTGGACCGCAAGTGATCTGAAACAAATTAATTTATTTCTATAAATTATTGGAAAGAAGACACCATATTGGAGAAAGCATTTAGTTATATTTTTCTCTCAGTCATATTTCTTTTAATTATTTACATATTATTTGAAATATAAGTTAAATTAAGAAAATTGAAACAACTGATCTTCAAAGCAAAGTAAAAAAAATGAAAAAAAAAGTGTGTGTGTACTTATGTACACGCTTTAGAAGTTATACTTCTTTGGCGTAACAAGAATAAAAATCTTTTCAAAAATTTTATCTTTCGCCTTATTCTACGTTTGTAGAAAAAACGACACTAACAATAGAAAAAACGTATTTAATACATATATACTTGTTTTTGAATAAAATGTTGACTATAGCTAACTTCAGGGTGTCGGTTTTTCGTGACGGTGTGCGCGCGCATCGTAAAAATTTACTCTCATCATTATTTTTCCCTAACGCGCCAAAAGAAGTATAACTTCAAAAATCATATGCACATCATAATCCTAATTATTATTACTTAATATTGATAATATGAATTTGTTTGTATGTTACGTTTTTACGTCGTACTGCGTGACGTCGTTACGAAATTACTCACCCGATCATCACACAATTTTGCAAACACGTTGCCAAACGTACAGAAAAGGACATAGAGTACCATCAATCCGAAAAAAATGTATTTAACATTAACGCGGGCGAAGTCGTTGGTACAAATTAGGTTAAAAAAAATTAATAAACATCATTATGCCGGACAGATAATATAGTCTTGTAAATTTACCATTATGAATTATAATAGGCACTCGTCGTGTCTAGAAATTATTATTAAAATTTATAGACAAGTGCGATTCAGTAGGTACAGAATACAAAGACAGCACAGACGACGACCACTTGATACCCGAGCCATTAGTAATCAAACGAATGACCGAGATGTGACAAACGACAGGCGTCGCGTCGCGCGCCCGCTCCAAGGTGGCCTAATAATAGCTATTAGGAGATAAGACGGTGCCTGTTAATCCGAGTATATAATTAATATTATATTATTAACAAAAGGTAATAATTATATAAAGTGTGGTTACAATTTTTATAAATGGTGTTATTTGTTTTTGAAGTGAACACTTCTTTAAGCACATGAAACGCTGATCGGAAGAGAATCGTCACGCTCAGCTCGGTGGTGCTGAATCGGGCTTACTCGGCTCCAGTCGTCATCAGCTAAATTTACTATCTGACAGGGAGTGCATCGTTTCAATAATTACATTTTATTATTAGGTATTATAATAATAAAATAATATTATGTATGTAATTATTGTAGTTTTTAAAGTCTATTCATATAATGTGTAATGAAATATTTATATATATATATATATAAAACAAAGTCGGGTTTGTTCAAACACTTATAACTCAATTTTTATTACTCAATTTTTTATTGTAACCAGCTGCTCTAAATAAATGAAATGTTTTCAAGATCATGTAACATAATTTCATAGCAAGCGACCAGTACGTCTAGCAACGTATGTTATTAAAACTTCGTTTAAACAAAAATCAAAATTGGCAACACTCAAGTTTGGCCATTGCCAAAATAAATGTTTGTACGCAGATTTTTATGCAATAAACTCCCTCGTGACGCAAAATGTTTTATTATAAACATTCACTACGAACTGGTAGGTATCTGACATTTGCCATCGTTTTATATATCTTGTAATAAGCAGAATATGAATCCTACCATGTAGAAGGAAAGCGCGGTGGTGTTACGCTTCAACATGCTCTCAATGTCACAGCAGTAACAATTAAATAAAAACCTACACTAATAACATGCCTAAGACTACATTGATTCAGCGCTAAAAGCGAAAGGTGATTATGCGAACAATCCAATAACGTAGCTGTGCTTCTAGGAAATTCTAGAAATTAGGAAATGTTCTATACATATTTAAGAAAAACAAGTATATTTTTATCATATTAACATTGTAATATTGCATTCAGACAACGATTCATTAGTCTGAAATCATCGTTATTGACTTTCTTAACAACTGTCACCTTACAAGAATCGTAAATAAATAAATAATTGGTAATTCATAGGTTATTTTCAGAACAACGATTATGTTCTACAATTCAATCTATACACTATACTACATTATTCTATATAAACTAAATCAATTATTTTCCACCGAAGTACATTTAAATACAATTATGACTAATACTCAACACAATAAGTCTCAGAATCAATTTTATAAAATAGGTACCAGTTTTACTAAATGATATGTATAGGTTACTTTTGACAATAACTTCTTATTGACACTGGCAAATGATTCTGCGGTGTCAAAAGAAAAAAAAATAAGAAAATGACTAAAGAATTAGTTTCTTATGAGCCTTCACGGCTACGTATAAACGTGTTATCTGAAAGTACAATGCATCGCTGTTATCAGGCTATTTTTTGTTACATGGCCTCCATGCTTCCTAGACGCGTTTTCTGTCATTAACGTACAAGCAGGCATATACCAATACAATGTAAAATTAACCAATTTAGAAATAAGTAAATAAATATAGTTTAATCGTGAACATTTCTCATGTGTTCTAGAGTGATAAATAATTAACATTATTGATTAAGTCATTAATATGTTCAACATTTTCCATTGTCACGGCAACAATGCGCACAATTTATTTTTTCGTTTCCTGGCGTCACATCGGCCATTACAGCGAAACGTGTTAATGAAAAAATAACCGAAAAACAGTGTATAAGTGCTAATTTTTATGTACCTAATATATTATCGAGATCTCGTTTTTCCTTATATTATATTGTGTTATGTAATCCTAGTGTTATAGAATATAATTGAAGCCAAAAGTGTTATATATTCAATCGTTTATTTTATTGCTTACTAGCTGTTCAAATATGTACGCATATTCATTTTCATGTCGATTTGTTAATAGAGTAAATGTTGATTCGCTGCAGCGCCATTTATTGACATAGATGTATAGGAAAATTCAGTAGTATAAAAATCTTTTTCGTGAAAAATTGTTTGCTATGTACTTATGCACTCTGAAAAGTCAGAGTAACAACCTGCCAACCGGTGTTGTTGTCGATCTCAGATATAGTAACATCTGTTTTGACAAATAGCGATAGTTAAAGAAGATTAAAATGTAACGATTCAAATGAACGTGTTCACCACTCACATAACATAGTAACATGACCTGATAAAACTATTGTTTTAAAGTTACACTTCAGTCCAACATATTTTCCCTAATGTCCTATTACTTCCAAATCTATTTATATTTTAAAATCACTTTTCGTGTCTGTTTGTATGTTACTTTGATTCTTCTATATTACGCTACGGGTTTGGACTATTATTTAGAGAAACTCTTACGGAAGGTTTATGTGTTTAATATAGATCAGAACTGCTATTTACAGCATATTATTTTAATTAATGTTCGCGAAGATACAACAGATTTAACACTAGGTGCAAGCAAAAAACAATCAGGAGTGCTTATGAGCGCACGAAAGAAGTGAATAAAAACTTATTTGTAAAAAGTCACCGCGCCCAACGTTTAACTTCAGTGTAAGTATGTATGCACATACCCACCCCCAAACACAGACCTGACAATTTATACAGAAAAGGGATCGAACCCGTAATCTTTATGCTATCTGCTCCAGGCCTGTTACAATGCAACTATTGTCTTGTTGTATACATCACGTTGTCTATCTTCTTATATATGAATAAAATAGTATAATAGTAATAGTTTTCATTTTTACAGTTGGTCATTATCTAAAACAAAAATTATCACGATATTTAACGTATAGTTATTAAAAATTATAAGGAACTACGGTTATTATAAACCCTTCAGCGATGCGTGTTTTTTGTAGTGGAGAAATGGGACAAGCGGTATTGCGCTTATGTTTTTTCACGAATAAATAATATATATTATTGAGATACTAAACGACGTAGATGAAGTCGCGGGTAACAGCTAGTTTAATAATATCTATAAATAAATTGAAAACTAATAGAAAAGTAAGGAAAAATATATAAATGTGACATCTTTTGAACAATATTTTTTTATTCAAGTTTCGCATATGATACTTTTGATTTTTTTAAGCCGTACAAAAGACTAAAGAATGTTTCAAAGCAAAGCATATTTTGCTTTCAATTGTATTTTTTATGTTTTTCCATATGTTTATAAAATATATTGTTAAGAAAATAAACGACGTAGACGAAGTCGCGGGTATGAGCTACTTGAAAATAAATATGTACAATGTATAAATTATGACTATTTTCATTGTATAAATATATTTAACTGAAGTAAATAGGAAAGTAATATCGTCTGTGCATTATTAAAGTAATCAAAGATATAAAAACAAAACCTTCGACATGTATTCATTGTTCAAGAATAATTTTCCGCTGTTTGTTTACGCCTTATTAAACGACTCGCGTACATTTAATCAATTTTACAAATGGAATAATATTTTCCGTATTTACAGCAATTCAGTGAGATTTTAAATGCTTTTAGAAACTCTGAACACTGGAAAGAATAAAGAAACTACACAGGAAAATATCACATCTCTTCACATCAGGCTCACTTTAAGGGTCGTCATCTTCCCGCAGGAAGGAATGCGAATATTCACGACGCCAGCTCAGGGCGTATTGGCGATTTCTATATTTGGCATAAAAAGAACACAATACACTACAAGAACATTTCACAGATTTACACGAATTCCGAAAACTCAATTGGTACACGCCACAGTGCAAAACTGTAATCATGGAATTTAGATTCCACCGAAACTACTCGACCACAACGACTTTTGACTGACGGAAAATATGCAACTACTAATGCTACTTATATTATTATCACCAGGAATTGCTTAGTGTTAATGTAGGTATGCAATTTCTTTTTGTCCTAACGGATTAGAGCGTTATAGCGTATAGAGCGTTGACAATAGAACTAAAGCACAAAAACAAATAGCGAGAAAAACTTTTACATATTTTATAGGATTCCATTCTTTTTTTATTTTATTATTTTTTTATTTTTTTACTTCATTTAATTTTTCCCTTATTTTAAAATGAACTTATTAATTATGGGAATGACAATGATATCTGGAAGTGACTTCCTCTATGCGCGCGCTTCCACCATAAATTATTCGTAAATTTCTTAATATAAACAAAAATTTTATAATTATAAATAATTAACAATATAGAGTTTCGATTCCTGGGATGTTTCAAATTCGGTGGTAGTGTTTTGACATTAGTAAGTGTCTGGCTTAAACAATTAATGATTAATATTTATTGGAAAGAATCATATAACAAGAAAACCAGCAACCATTGTATGGCGCCGCATTAACATTACCGACTTATCTGTCGATATAAACAAAAATTACAAACAATGGTCTCGTCCATTGTGTTTCAGTCAAATATTTATGGTACTACCCAGGTAGAGCATATTTCATTCAAGTATCAATACGCTGAGCTACACAAAACAACAGTTTAACAGCGACTTTAGATGAATTTACTAGAATACTTAAAGAGCACATAGAAGACTAGAATTTGTTCATACTAAAATATTCCCTTCATTATTATAATTAACCATTTTTTTTTCTTTTTTTGTTTTATAGGCACGTGCTTCACCTCGATCTCACCTGATGGTAAGTGAAGATGAGGTCGATGATGGATCGCGTTTACTCGCTAGGTGCTGCTCTTGAATACACCCAAGTTATAAGACGACAGGAAGACAGACGCCAGGAGTGAATTCCGTTCCTTAGCCATACGTATAATAAATGTGGATGTAATCCGCTTTGTGTGAATCATGGATATGTCAATCATATAAGGGTGGAAACCCTCGCAGCGGCTAGGCATCCTATGATGGAATTACGAAGGATGGATTCATTGCAATATTTTTAAAATTACATAATCTATTTAAATAAAATGATAGAGGTGCATCGTGGTGCTGTTATCACTGAAAAATGGATAGGATTTCATATTTTTTTGTAGTTTTATTTCCTAGATACCTGGTTCTTATCTAAAAAACATAATACGGTAAGTCATTGATATATAAAAAAAAACGTTTTTATGTACCTATATCAATGAGATAAGTTAATTCAATGTAAATTTATTAAAGTTTTATTAAACTATAATTTTTATAAGGACTATATAACGATAACATAGTATATAACGATGTTTACTTTCTTATCGTGGAGAAGTGAGGCATGCGGTGTGGTGCTTATAATTTTTCCTCTGTAGATAAAATGTATTACTAAGATAATAAACGACGCAAACGCAACCACGTTTATCGCTAGTGCTAAAATAAAGTTATGGACATTAAATTTAATTTTATTTAACAAACGTTGACTAGTATGTACCTATGCTTTGCCAGATCTGTTTGTTATCCAATATTTCTGAATACAACCCTTCTATGTTCGGAAACAATGCAATACATATGAACTATTATGATGACTGAAGCTATTACTGGTTTCAGCATGAATGGGTCGGCTCACCCGGGGTAGTACCACCCTCTCACAGAAAACCGACGTGAAGTAACAGTGCTTGCACTGTTGCGTTTCGTTCGGTCAGTGAGAGCGCCGGAGGCCCACATATTTAAAAGGCCGGCAACGCACTTGCGACTCCCCTGGTGTTGCTAGTGTCTATGGACGGCGGTGTTCACTTACCATCAGGTGACCCACCTGTTCGTTTGCTCCCAATAATATAAAAAAAAAAAAAATTCTGTATGTCATGTAAGTCTAATAAACTTAGATTAACTTTTACGTATGTACGTATATGTATTTATTTGGCCCGCTGTATAAATCTTGATGGATATTAATATACAAACTTTCGAGATTCATCTTAATTGTGGAAGCGACATAGCTTATCATTTAATTACAATATCTTTGAATAAAAAACCAGCGAAGATAGCAATGAGCATTTAACCCCTAAGCTTTTTTTAAGATCCAGATCTCAAAATGGCGTATTATGTTATTAATTGTTTCCCTTTAATTTCACGACATCGTACATTGTAAATTTCATGATTAAGTAAAAAAAAAAAGTTCATAAAGTAATAATGTTTGACTGAACGGTGAACCCATTATATAATTTAAAAAAAATGTGTATTTAACTTGCTTTGATTTTAATTTTACTTTATTAATAATTCTACTTGTCAATTACTATTCGTTTATGACTAAAACCGAGATATGTTTTCCACGAATTTCGGTAATATCCCGGAATCAATTGGTCGATGAGTAAGCACTAGACAGTCGGTTCTACTTATGTATCGTATCAATTTAAATATGTTTTCATAAATTAAATATATGTAGATATTTATTATTTTTTTTAAAAATTAGCAACTACTACTTTTTTATGTGATTAATACCACTTATAAATAAAAATTATCCATCGGAAACACTATTATTGTTAACAATAAGTATCTCCTTGATTCTCTAAATATTTTACATATTATGTGCGGTATTTTGTCATTGTGTAACTTTAAACTAAAACATTAATTATATTTACGATTCTACAAAAAAATATTCACAGATAAACTAAAACATATTCGTTGTTTAAATTCCCGCTTCTTAACCGCTTTACCGCTTCTTCTTTATTTTTTGTCTCCGGCGCGGTTTGTGCACTAGCCAGTGTCAAGTAACAAGATTTTGCCAAGTAAGTGTCTTGTGATAATTTTAATGTTACTGTTCTAACAAAATGGTGGTTCCATTGTTAGAACTTTCCATGGAGTTTTGGTGGCATCTCAGAATGCATGCATGCTCCGTAGTATTATTTCTCATCCACTTCACTTGTGCATAATAACCGAATTTAATTCCGTAAAACACCACCAATATTACAAAATATAGAGTCTAATCACACAAGATTATGAATAAAATATAAAAACCACTACATGACAGACTAAAATCCTGCCAAAAACTCCGTTGTTTTTCATCTGTCACTTCTTCCATCCGCAATTATTGCCAACATTATAGAATGAATGTGAGTTGCCTTGTTATGCTTTCACTCCTTAACTACTCACCAGATCATCATGAAATCTGACATGCACGTTGACATAGGTACAGAAATGGACATAGAGTACATTTCATCCACAAAGGGTATTGTTCTCAAGGTATGGGTAAAAATACATTAAGGCGAACAAAGCCGCGGGCGTAAGCTAGTCTAATAAAAGAACGTATAACAATTGATGGCGAACTGAAATGAAGAAAACAATCATTGTGAAAGTGTTACCGATGTCAAAATTAGAACAGTTATTATTATTGGTTAAAAAGATGTGTAATCTATACATATAAAAAAATTGAAATTCTGTTTGTTCGAACTATTCTCTGAATAAACTAAACTGGTAAACAGGACTTTTCATAGTATTAACTTGGCTACATAGTTTTATATTTTTCCATTAAAGTAATAAAAAAATTACAATTAAAAAGTAAAATCCTATTAATTCCAGATACTAATTTTACAAGAAGAAAGACACGGTCACCAACTTGTTATATTTAAAAATGTTTAGTTTACTTTCTACACTGAATAACAAGGGGCAAATGCACTACGGACCAGCAGGTAACGATTCCAACTTGAGTTATGCGGATACAACGACCACACAGCTAGATAGAGCGGCTCACGGTCTTTATACTATTCTCATAAAATAGTCTAAATATTCATATAGTTATAATTAAACAAAAAGTTTCGGGCGTTCGCAATTTATACGCTTTCTAAACATTATTAAAGCAGTTAATATAATTTCACAATATTTTTTGAAATTTAATACTATAGTACATAGTTCATTTCAACAATATAATATCATAGTAATAACTTTGCCATTTACTCCCGAAACGCGATCTAATTTTAACAACCACGTGGTCACGGAGGGGACATCGTTCGCAACATTATGTTCGTTCAACAGGCTGATTTGGGGTCAAACGCCGCACGTCTAGACACCACTTCTATACAAATGTCATTGATGGTTCCCCATTTTTATTCATGAATGGATGGATATCAATTCAAATGTTTATTATTAAACTTTACAATGTTATATACACTTATTCGTTGTTTGTGTGTAAAACTATAAAAGGAAAATTATTAAGGTAAAGCGTGTTAAAGTAGAGAAAGTCAATGTTAGGTCGTATAGTTGATACTAAAGTATGAGTAGACAAAGAAATCATACATTTATGATTGATTTTTCTTTAAGATCACTCCAAATTCCGATACTAATTATAATGTAAAATAACATAGAAAAGTTGTGCAATATGTTTTCAGTGTGAATAACGTGGAAATAGTGTTACGAATAAAATATATTATTTACTTACGATTGCATCGATTTTCCTCTCGAAGTTCAGAAATCAGCCTTTGACGTGAATGACACCAAGGGGACTACATTTGAATAGGCACTGTTGAGGGCTTTCGTGGCGAACTACAATGAGCCCTGCAGTTACACGACCGCTCTTTATTACATCTAAATGACGAGTGTGAACGAGTCGCAAGCGATCGCCTTGACTCGAACTGCGCTGACGCTATCATAGAGGACCACAGAGTAGAGGACATCGGACCGGGCGCAAGCGTTTGTTCCTCAGTTATATTGTATGATGATATATCTCGCAAAATACACAACTCAAATATAAATAAAATTCAGAACACCGATTAGAGAGTTATTCGAGTGTTATTGTTATAGAGCTGCAATATAACGAAGTACAAAAATTAGTAAAACATATTGTTTTGTAAGTTTGTGTACAATTCTCATAGTATTTACGTCTATGTGACGAAATTGAAATAACCTTTAATTTAAGTTTTATTTTCCATAGTCCATTTTTACCAAGACAGCTATCAATATTATCCAAGGTTTACTAATTTTTATCGAAAAACCATTGATAACCCAGCCTATTGACAGATTCATTATTGCTACTAATAATTATTCTTCCCTAATATTGTACATGCCATGTAGATGGTGCTGCAACCTTTATTACAATTGTAACATTAAGTAGTTCATAACATTTTATACAACAAACGATTTCAATGTTGTTCATAAACGCTACTAGATGTCGCTATAAACAACTATAATAGTAATACTAAATAATACCTCATATTCATAGCGTAGCAAAGTGAACATATTTTTTTACTTTCTTGTTGTTATCTGGATTGATTTTGAGCCGTCTTTTATCTTTTTAGGTTGTATTTTTGCCATGAATACTAAACTGCTAGGTTATATTTTAGCGATTTTAAGTTACTTCTACTAAATTATACCGTTACCACTTTATACCTATGGTGAAACGTAATGATTCACCCAAAATAACTATATACAAATTCGTCGATATATCCATACAAATCTCATCATAATTGACAAAATCGTTTCGGAGGCTTACCCGGACAAAAAACAAACGTTTCAATAATATTTATTCTTATCGATGTGAAGCAATCGATTAACTAGCGATGGTTTTACGCACAGTGAATAAATAACCAGTAATAAAGACTCCCATCCGCTAGATACATTTTGAGTTTCATTAATGTAAATTCATTTATTAATGTAACTTTATATTACAGCTAATTTGGACTTATCAATTCATATAATTAAAATATAACTCCTTTAAGGACTGAATCACGTCAAAACTACTGAACCTATCGACATATAAAAAAAACTTTTAACAGTTAACAATAATATTAAATCTAACACCTCGTGTGTTATAAAGCCTATGCGATTAATATCCATTTTTCGAAGACTGAATAATCAGTTACTGTTAGTCATTCGCCATGCATTACGTAGTTATGTACGTACGTACAATCTACATGATATACGTAAATACACTCTTGACAATCTAATAATATAACTACGTCACCGGTTGATAAGCTTCAGGAAATTATTTAATCAAAATCGTCATGGTACCTTTGAGAAGATATTTTTTCTTTCAATGCATTGTACAAGAAAATCTCAGCCATATATTTACGACGATCAGCGATGGATTGTCGATTTCTTGGTGGTCACTATTTTCCTTGGAACTATATTTTAAATAAATGAGATGATTCATTTATAGTTGGAAGTAAAACAAAAAAAATATAAATGTTTTCAGTTTTCTTTTAATGTGCTAGTATTTTTTTTAATTATTTGGAATATAAAAACGGGATTTTCCATAACACAATGAATATTTTTATTACATTTTCTGAATTTTGTCGACCCTAAAAACTTGGTGTAAATCCAGCGCTGACGCTACTCAAATATGATCGTTTTAAAGGAAATTATTTCTCAATTAAAGTCTCTGTTTTTGAAAGAAAACAAGTTTTAAAAGGAAATTGCAGTTTCCAAGAAGTTTGAAGAATACGTTTTAACAGGAATCTATTGTTGTCGCGCTCTGCCCGAACTACCGAATAAATACAAGAGAGACAACTGCAGCTCGGACTGTTTATACACAAAATAGATAAAAACTTTATTTTCTACAGTACCCGGTATTTGATTTGGCACGTCGCGTCGGCAAGAAGAATGAGACGACCGGCTAAGATCGGTTTACTTCGATTTTAGCCCAAGATCCCGCTCAAAAATTCCTACGTTCATTGAGGATTTAATAAAAATCTTTTTTGTTTATTCAGTTATGAAAGTGACAATATGTCTTGCTTGTTAAATATTGCGGCTAGTATTTATAATCAAATTGATATCAATTGACTTTTTGGGAAAAAATTGATTTACCAGTTATTAACATGAAGTGCACTCTACTTCATAGACATATCTGAGGAGAACTTAAAAGATAATGGTTGACGTCGCTCTCTGGACCGCATCCTCATCGTAGCCAGGTAATATTTTGTTATATTTATACGTTCATGATGTATATTCATTAGTTATGCATTAAACTACTGCAATTTTTTTTTCTGTAAACTACTTCTACTTCTGCCTATGTAAAAAAGACCGCAAATAGGGGGTAAAAAAATTAATTTCAATTATATAGTCCAAGAACGTAGGAATTGTGCAGCGGGATCTTAAGCTAATATGTAAATCGCACAGTTGACAGCGCAATGACTACGATAGACAAAAGTAACGCTATACGAAACCGTACTTAGCCAATTATCTCGGTCTTCTCCTCTTCAGGACAAATCGAAATTTGGGCACACCACCCCCCTATTTGCATGTTTCTTCCTTGCAAGTTGAACTGATTTTTTTTCTCAAAAATTATATAAGGAAGTCCTTATCTATAACCATGTTTTTTCTATTAGGTATATTCGTTAAATTTGTCTGCCAGATATTTGAACAGTACGTTATGGCGGGGTAGTATTTTATACTGTCAGACATCTCCTAGTTCTTATTCAGAAGGACTAGAAAATTGTCTAAAAATCATATCAACATTAGAATATTAATGCAAAAATATATCATATTTGAATATTCCTCCAATAATAATTATTCATATTGATAATATTAGCATAATGTAAAAATACAAAAATATTTAAAAAATATAAAAAGTGAAAAACAAGTTCGTTCTTATAACATTATATATTGTTTTTATAACATAGTGTAATAATTATATATAACTAGCAGACCCGGAGGACGTTGTCCTGCCCTGATAATAAAAAATATATACTTATGTGCATCAAATGCTTAAAGCAACTAATGTATTTAATTTGATATGGATTTAATACTGTATCCGTCTAAATAGCCTTCCAATCACCTCATTTTATGTGAAGATTTTTTAGAAGATAGATGGCTATAGTAATCTATCTTTAAAAGATAGGTATATTCCATCACAGACTTTTTTGTAGATCTATAAATGAGGAATATCTATGCATTGTTTTGTTATATCTCAAAAGAATTAGGCAGCGTTTTCGATAAAATATCCCAGGCGGCTTGACGTTTTCCTAACATTTCCAACAATTATCTTATATTTCAACCAATTTACCCAAAACCTTGACAAATTATATACCTAAAACTCCTTCATGTATTACTCTATCTATTGGTGAAGACCGCTCTGTTTAGTAAGTTTTTGAGTTTATCGCGTACAGACAGCCAGACAGACAGACGCGGCGGACGACTTTGTTTTATAATATGCAGTGATTATAAGGAAATATCAATTAGTAAATCCAATAAAAACTATACTATATTAAATGATATAATTAAGATAATCGCCTTAATTAGCTCATTCGCATTCTCATACGATTATTACATGAGTTTTGAACATATTTTAGAAAATGTTATTAAAACATTTTTGAAGTGAAAACTTCTTTAGGCAGTGACGCAACAGGAGGGAGACAACTGTAGTTGCGACTGATTTTACCTGTACGATATAGACGATGGTTTTGTATACCCGTCTCCGTCGTTCAGTTTCAAATTATTTTCAATTTTTTAAAGTGAATAATTAAATCGCCTTAAATTATTTCGTACATCTATCGCATGTCGTATTACAGCCGGCCGCGGAGTAGCGGTAAAGTGAAAAGGCGTTCGGCAGAGCATTCAATGTCAATACGGCGGCGCCAAAAGCTCAATTCAAAATGATTCAATGATCTAATATTGTGCTCAGTTTTTAAAATGCGTCTATCATTTGGATGATTGTATTTATCATGCTTTCCGAACTGTAATACGCAGATTGGAAAACGCTATTATAATATCCTAAATTGAATAGTTTGCCAAAAATTTTCAGTTAAATGCCTACGTTCCGAAAAAAAGTTTCATTTATATTAAACATTTACGTAAAACCACACATTCTTTATGTATTAATTCCATTAAAATTTAGACTAACTCATATGTATTATTATATTCGACTAATTTCTTTATCGGGTTTTTGTAAACGGCGATATAATTGGACAATCTTAGTACCTACTTTTAAATATTCCTAGATTTTATAACATTTCGTCTGTGAAAAAAATGACAACAACAAAAAACAAGACAATGATAAATATAGATTATGTTATATAAAAACATATAATATAGCTCCATTATCCAGGGATAAAAGAGAGGAATAGGATTGTATGGAATAATCATTGCCCTGGACTCCTCTTACTACAATTATTCAAACTCCTATCTAGGTGCAATACATAGCCGTATATTGTGAGTGATGCAAAATTCGAATATTAATATATATAATAGTTTCACAACAAACACGTCAATAGAAATGACGCTAAACAAAAGACAAACTGTTTTTTGTAACGCGTCCTTTGATAAGTTATTGAGATGTAATTAAAAATCATCTTTTTTATAAAGGTAATGCTTTTATTAATAGGCAAAAAGTTAATGCTAATGTACCTAAATAATATTGCGAAAGTGAGTTTGTTTGTCACACTTTCACACATCAACTACTCAATCGACCATCACGCGAGCGAAGTCTCGGGCAAAAGGTAGTAAATCTATACATACAAATAAAATTGAAGTATCTCTTGTTTGTACGACCAAATTTCCGGAATGTCTAAACCGATTTTTACGGGATTTTGAAGACTGGTAGAAGACTATTCGGAGTATTATGAAGGCTATATCTTCACGATTTTCCATAACAACCGGCTGTCATTATAAAATGTAAAAGAGTTAACATCGTAAAATTTGTTACAAGGGTGTAGAGTAGTAGGAACCTAATAATACAATTTACAATTGAAAAAAGACTTTTTGCCCTGATTATTTTAGTATATTTTACAGTGATGTATTTTTTTAATATCTATGACAAAATTTATTATTTAATATTTAATTTATAACTGTCATAGAAAATGCACGTAATGCCACATTATTCGGGGAAGAGTGCGATGTTCCAGCCAATAATATATATATACCTATATATTTATAATTTTTTAGCCGATTTAGCGTAAATATATTATCTCTACTCTTTCTTCTTCCACGTCGCTACAATGGTTCCCTCAAATCTAAATATTTAAGAAATTAAAACCCTGCATGAAATAACATCTTATAGCGCGCTCTTATCGCCCCTACTGTATCTGTAACGTCATATTATAAACAAAAATCGACGTACTCGAGTAGAGCCGCGATTTAATTATTATGAAATTAGTTGAAACATAAACCAGGGGTTAAAGGTCAGTATAAACAAGAGCTAATGTAATTCTAAAAAAAGACACAATACAAAGCATTCCACAGCCATGACCTACCTCATAGCGTAACGCGTATTGTGTTTCGGATATATTATGATAAGCCAGAGTTTAATGAACCCACCTAATTCCAACACTAGGTTTCCTGTTGTCTAGATAGTCTACACAATATGTTTGTAAATTACTACTCATTGTTTACAAATATTGTTATAATATTTATCCTAACTTACATTTTTTTTTTATATTATAGGGGGCAAACGAACAGGTGGGTGACCTGATGGTACGTGATCACCGCCGTTCATAGACACTAACAACACCAGGGCAGTCGCAAGTGCGTTGCTGGCCTTTTAATATGTGTGGGCGTCCGGCGCTCTCACTGACCGAACGAAACGCAACAGTGCAAGCACTGTTACTTCACGTCGGCTTTCTGTGAGAGGGTGGTACTACCCCGGGTGAGCCGACCCATTCATTCTGAAACCAGTAACAGCTTCAGCGTAGCTCTACCACCTACGATGGTGATGGTGTATCGGCATCTATTAACTGTCTGCTCGCCCCGGCTTCGCACAGACGTGCACGGACATACTAACGTAGGAAGGAAGACTAAATCTTAGATACATGTTTGAGTTTATGGGGCACACACGCTGGTATAGATATGTGCTTCACTAATTTTTATATGTATAATTAGCTTAGTTAGTTTAGCTAAGTAAGATTCACGTTGTTGCATCCGAGGCAACAGCCCAAGACGAGGTTCGGCCACTTCCGGCACCCTTGAGCTTGTTGCTAAGCGGCCGAGCGCTATGAGCGCTCGCTCCATTAGTCCGGTGAAGCTGTGGAGGCTCCTCAGGCCAACAACATACAGGCAGTACAGTATAGTCAGTAAAAAAACAGGCACCGTCTTCCCTTTATAGTACAACCATATAAATAAAATAAATATATATAATTCCGAGTATTCCACAACGATTTTGTGATAATCATCAAGTGGCTATATTAGGAAATGTAGATAGTTTTATAATCGGACTGCATAGATAGTAATTTCTTGTCTTATCTGTATCTTCTTATCTTTAGTTGATACTAGCAATAGTTAAATATTTATGAATCAAGTAGCGACCTGCCCCTTTTTTTTTTACATGTGGAAACTCCGTAACGGATACCCACCCCCTCGGGCGGCGGGGGGTGGGTTATGTCCGATTCCCACGGACTAAAAACCCCATGGTGCCTTCTCACACCTATTTGGCCGGGGAGTAGGAACTGCCAATGGCACTACTTCTGCATCCCCGGCAGGTGTCGGCCCCTCTTCAGGGGCCCCGTCTGCGGTCTGAGAGGTCAAGATGGTAGACCCCTCAGGAGGGGGCTGGTGCTAACCCCCCCCCCCCCCGACGAACTGTGGAAGTCGCGCGGCACAATGCGCCTCGACCACGCGGGCCTGTGCAGATAGACACTGCTCACAGCTTTGCTAGGATGCAATGTACTTGACGAGACATCTTGTCATCGTCAGTTACTTGAAATCTTGTCGTAAAAACACTAATCTACTGGAAGTGACACATTAAATTATTTCTGTTTCTTTTGACTGCATCATTTCCTTATATATTCTTTTATTAAACGCTAACCTTCATATCTAATATATCTTAATAACGATGTTTTATCTTAAACAGTCAAAGAGAGTTTATTACAACACTAAATGTTTTTAAATATTATTATGTAAATTATAATTACCATTATTGACGTCCTCAAAGGAACAGTTTCGTCAAAAAAGGTTTTTTGCTCAAGTACAATGACCCCGTAATTTTCTTACAAGCGTTTAGAGTATTTCAAAGAAAAATATAGGTAAATTTAATATTGTACAGTTTGAAAATGAAACTCAGAGACAGTAATTAGCCAATCGAGAATTAGAATATATCTTTTTTTATGTTAAATGATTACCGTCGCCTATGGACAATCGCAACACCAGGGGCATCATTGTTGTGTCACTTGAAGAGCGCGTTTCAATCCCATTTTGCGGAGCCCCGTGTCATAAACCTATGGGAACACCGTGCTGTGTAGCAGCTCATTCCACAACGCTTACGTGCGTATATAAAGTTTTTATAGAATCTTACGGTTGTCGTCATTCTACTGGGCTTTAGGGTATGTGAATAAGCACCCAGCCAACGGTGGATAGTGCGAGTTTGGAACGGTGGAACGATTTCATTACATGACCGTACTCGAAGATTTCGGTTCATTTTCTCCATTAGTATACCCGTCCGAAACAGGGGCGGGGAGCTAGCTAGTAGTAAAATAAAACGACACGTGTAGTTATAACGTGACATCGTGTCAATATGCGTTCAAAAAGTTAAGATTTCTCACTTTATGCTCTCAGTAATTAATGCGCCTCATTATTTAAGGTCATCTTTATTCATTATCATTATAATTAAGACATAACATAACGTATACGTGGTAGGATATAATAAATGTCAGATGCAACGCCCGCAATTGTGACACGCGTAGGTATGTCACGATAGGGGTGATAGGGTGTCTGTACCCGACTTGGCTCCTAAGTGATTCTGTATAGCCCATCCACATAATTGTAAGCCTGTCATAGCCACTATCTTTTAGATTTTCAGCCAGAGTACTTCTTCTTTTTTTGAAATGTCAAATATGTGCGCAAACAATTTCGCCAATGTTATTTGGAAAGAACCCTAAACGATGGAAATGGTATCAAACATCATCCCCATCTTGCCGTTATGTGATGTATGATTTATATTCATTGTTACGATCGGCCGCCTGCCTGACATCAATCCTCCTTGGGCCTATTTTGTAGTACCTACCACTATAACTTCAACCTCCTAACTTCATATGGATGCCAAACGCAGATATTTGGCTCTTCAATAACAGATCGTAATAGGTACTCAAATGACGCGCTTGTGTACGATGTGTATTGCATTGTCCATGTATTGCATCTCCACAGGCTCTGGTTCCAGGTTTGTCGTAGCCATGAGGATTTCTTCCTGCAAATGTGATGTAGGAGGTTCACTGGCATTTTTTTTTCCTTTTCTTATCGTTTTTTCGCCATTATTATTAAATAAAATCAAATAATTGAATGTAACAATGTATCAAACAATTTTTTTTTTACTGTATCCAAACCGGGCTATCTACACATAGATAACAAAAACACAGCACATGTATACTATACATAAAATATATTATTATTAGGCTATAAATATACACAATAGAATGACATGAAGTCTAAAGTTTAATTTGATGTATACATTTGATTTGATGATGTATGCATACATTTCGACAAGCATTTTTTACGATTAGTGGTTATCCGTAACAAAAGTTAAGAGAAACATAATATTAATTAGACAGGGAATAGAAGGAGGTAAAACATAATAAAGAGAAAAACTATTTCTAGCACAATAAAAAATATGTGATGAGGATATCTGTCCTTTGAGCCACATTTATAAAAAAAGTAATGCTAATTCTTAGTTTGGTCAGATGTCGTGGTGTGTAGACGTTACGATAGTGGAGGCCACAAATGATGAAGGTAAAAAGTTTTTGCTAATATTTCTTCTTGAAATTTACTGTCATTTCCAGCCGTATCCAAATATTAGAATATCAAATTTTATCGTAATGGCTGGTTAGAAGATTAGTGCAAAATAATTAGTAAGTTATAAAGGTTTGACGTGAGTTTGAAAAATTGGAAATAATGAATTATTAATTTTGATAAGTGATTGGAGTATACAAGGAAGATCTTGTATGTATTGGTGGCCAAAGAAATGAAATCCCTGCAATAGGCTCCAAAGTATTAGGTATTAAAAGGTGGTTAGTATTTTGGAAATTTTTGTATAGGAGCCTATCTGACAGATATTCTCTACAGAGGGGGTTCTACACATTATACTTGTAGCGTATTCATTGGGGAGGATTTCATAGCATTCATGATTATTCTCAAGCATCAGGGCTGAATGCCATTTAGTTTTACTAATGCATATTTTACAAAAGCCCTATAATTGAGATCTGTAGACAATAGAGTTATATAAATAAGTTATGGAGCATCTCACCTGACGCCAACCAGTGAATATTTTTGGATTGCACTTTGCTTACTATCCGATACCGTACCGTCATTTTGACTGTTAAAAAGCAATATGCATGATATTTATGTTCTTAAAGTACATCTTGTAGTCGATTAAGTAAAATTAGGAAGAGTAAACAATTTCTATTGAGTAGAATATCTCGGTTTTTAAACATACCTACCTCCTTATCTGAGAACGCACTCAGGGCACGCACGTTGACAGTATTCATTTACAAATTATTAGTATAAAGAGAAAATCTTTGGCATATAAAAATACTTCAATCTGTATATAAATGGTCAGAGATGAAACAGTTAAAAGAACATCTTCCTCCTATGTTTTTCATCTGATTTTCTTATATTTTCTTTAATACGTATCAACGAACTATATAGTAGTATTGGTAAAAAAAGAATAGAGAAGTTTGTTTTTTGCTCAATATAGAAACTTGAATAATAAATAACAAATCTCTAATAAAATAATAATCGTAATAAAAAAAAATAGAACAACACTAAAAATAAATACATGTAAGAATATGTAATATACATGTAACACATGTAATAAATATATATATATATATATTTGTATCATACGTAAATAATAAACATTTCCTTTTAAATTATCTTATAGTTAAGTTCCTTGTTTCTTATAACTTGCAGTTTAGTTTTAGTGCTTGCCATTTATAAATTCCGGCTTGAGTTTTTTAGATATAAATTCCATTATATTTTATTAACTTAGCATAATGAAAAGTAAACACTGTCAACCTAGATAAAGTCTCGGTCTGTTGTCAGAGAATTTACTCATAACTTTATTAAAAAAAAAAGAAAAATAAATCTGCGTGTTCTGCGTATAAACTTATTTATTATACTAAATGTTACGTAAATATGACGTATTTTTTTTGTCTGTATTGTCTGTCTGTAGTTCTTGAATTAGCTTTAAAAACCCACGCGACCAATCTTTGCGAGACTTTGTATACAGTACAAGTATATAATCCCCCAATTCACATAGTATTAGAATTGAGAAAAGTAATTTTAAAAATTGTAAAATAACAATAAATAACAAAAATTATAATGTTCTTATTTGTTAATCTTTTTTGAAGAAATTTTACGCATAACATTGACCTTGAAAAATTATTGAATATAACAATTTTTATTAATACCTTTATTAATTGTAAAACATTTGAAAAAAGCCTACATGAGGCACACGTAGTTTGAAGAAATTTTATGCACGATGGGTGTACGCTATTTAAAAACTTTGTAGTATAAAAAATGTCAAAAGAAACCGTAAGAAGACTCATATGGAAAAAACATGATGAATTTTCTATATCTGATCTCAACTACTTGTAAAGAATTTTCTGTATCTGGAGAGTATATGACATTTAATTATTAATAGTCTATTAAAAGTAATACTATCAGAAATAAGAAAATTACCGATTTGCCGGACTGTAAGTTTAAGCGCCATGTCAAGCGGGTTTTGGTGTCAAAAGACTATTACAGAGTGGATCAATATGTGGACGATGGTGACGTCTGGAATTGGCTCTTCTATGTGCATCCATTAAAAATGATTGTAACGTATAATGTATTTTAAATATATAATTGTATCTTAAAAATAGAGACCGGATCGAGTTTCTTGCCGGTTCTTCTCGATAACTGGGTTGTTTTCCGAACCGGTGGTAATTTTGACGTTCATAAGCGCCTTCATAGGACCTAAATTGAATATAGTATTTTTGATTTTGGGTTTGAATCATAAAATAGACTCATATAAGTCAACAAGTAATATGTAAAATAAAGTCGCGTCTGACTCTGTATTACTGTGATTCTTTTAAATTATGCATCAGATTTTGATTACGATTTTCGCTGTAGCTTACTTCTAAAGGGTGTATATATAATATACACACACATATATATATATTTATATAAAGCGGAGAAATGTCGGTGTATTGTGATGAAATCGTTAAAAAGAATTTTCGAATCTGACTAAACCAATACCAGATAGTTCAAAATGATGTATAACGGAAATATATCTTTTAAAAATTCCTACAGAAAATTGTACGTAGTATTACTCACGGTAATCATATATTTATCATGTGCATACAATTAAAAATAATGGGTTATCAGTGACACTATTTTATCAAATGTCCAATTAAATATCTTAGTTACATTAGGAGGTTAATGTGTTGTGACATTGCAATTTATATTCACATTGCAAAATTGTAATCCAACATTGCCATTTACAGCATATCATTTCAATGAATATCTTAGAAAATACACCAGATTTAAAATTTACGCAATAAAACTAATTTGTTTGTAGAAAATAAAATCTTTAGAACTGACTAAAACACTATTAGCCGGACGGGCCTTCACATCTTCACCAAACTACTAAGGCGAGCGCTTAAATGATGCTAGTGGTATTAAGCTAGTGAATGAAAATTGTCAGTGTCACTGTATCGCGTTAGCAGCGTACTCGAGGGCTCCACTCCGGGGCATGGGTTTATAGAAAGAAATTTACAAAGCTTCTATGAATTTGATGAACAGTATTTATCAAAATAAATGTATCATAATCATTTAGATACTTATGGCGTCACTGTAGTACATTGCACTTATGCAATGATGAGACAGGTCGTCAATATTTTAACAAAATGAAAATAACATGTTCAAAGTAATTGCTGCATAAAAGACACCTGCGGAGTTGCAACCAGTTCTTCTTAGCTTATCATACGATTACAACTAATATAAATATTAATTATTTAAAATGTGAACATAAATTATATTATTTTATAGTTACCTGACTCGGTTTTGGATGGGTACTACGAACTTGTTACTGTGGCGTCATAATCATATTACATTTAGGCTCGGTTGCACCAGTTAATGTTAAAGTAAAAAATTCGGTTAAAGTTATTGTTAGGCAAAAAATAGGGTGCACCAATTGACAATGGTTAAAATGACGTCACGATTTAACGTTAACTATTACCGCTCCATGTTGGCCGGTTACCGTTATTGTTAATGTCAATTTTTGAATCGGTTGTCATGTTCACTAGAAAAAACTTTATAATATCATGTCGTTGCTAAGAGAAATCCTATGGGAAACTGAAAATAGTTCTTCTGATGACGAAATCAATATATTTGAAGATAATTTGCGTCTTAGAAAGAAAAAAGTTTAATTTCCTAGAATTGGAAAATGTCCACAGGACGACAAACGCTAACGTTTTGTCGTTGACATCTGAAATCTGTCATCAAAAATCTGTTGACAGTCACAGAATAACAATAGTGACACTTATAACAAAGTCCTGCCAAGTAAAATATATTACCCTTTTCGATTTTAGGGACTAATTGCTTATTGAAGTAGCAACCCTAATAACTTTAACAATTACAAAATGTTTGATGGTGCAACTCATTTTGGCAAATGTAACTGTTAGCAAGTCTTGTCATTGTTAAAGTTAACTTTAACAATTACAATAACCACGATTTTGGTGCAACTCAGCCTTAATGTAATCATTGATGTATTGTAGGTGGTAGAGCTATTCTGAAGCTATTACTGGTTTCAGCATGAATGGGTCGGCTCGCCCGGTGTAGTACCACCCTTTCAAAGGAAACCGACGTGAAGTAACAGTGCTTGCACTGTTGCGTTTCGTTCGGTCAGTGAGAGCGCCAGAGGCCCACATATTTAAAAGGCCGTCAACGCACTTGCGACTCCCCTGGTGTTGCTAATGTCTATGGACGGTGGTGATCACTTACCATCAGGTGACCCACCTGTTCTTTTGCTCCTATAATATAAAAAAAGACCATAATCATAAGCAATACTTATAAATTTGTTGATAAAATTTGACATCTAGTTTCTCAAAATCAAAGAAGCTTCACAATTATTGTTACATAAAAAACTTTCTTTAGTGACGTGTAATTTAAAATATGTAAAATATACATGTACTTTGAAGCGATGATGGCTCGATTGGTAGTGTATTCGGACACAGCGTCGAAGGACGTAGGTGCGAATCCTAGCAACTGAGTCGGAGCTTTCGGTGAAGAAAAACATCGTGATGAAACCATAGCATTGTGGTAGGGCTTTTTCTAAGTCCGCCTGACTAGCTACCACCCTCAAGTTGCAAAACTGTCGCTGAGCAGCTGTTGGTGTGTTCCGGCAGCTGCACTTGAGAGCCAGTCTCCCTCTAGGTTTAGCGTGACTACAATCTTAGACCACATCATCATTTAACATCAGATAAGATTATGGTCAAGCGCTGACCTATAAAGTGTAATATACTGAGAGACTGGTAGAGTAGACTGGGTCTCATGTGTGTTGTAAAGGGCAATTTAGATATGTATTATCTTCTACCTAACCAACATTTTTCATTGGATAAAAATTGATATTATATTGTTCAAATCAAATTCGCAAATACAGCGATAAAAGCTAGTAGTTTTTGGTAATATCTAAAAGGTAGAAATGGTTACGGTGGGATATCCTTAAGACTGATTAACTGACCATTACGAACTTTTATATAGGCCTCCATAAAAAATATAATTCCGTAGTACATTATTTTCATACATCTCATAATTTTTAGACAGCGTTAGCAATTTTAATGTCAGAAAAACATATCACTCTCCACACTCACCAATACATAGAATTTTATACGAGGAATTGTTTAGGTATATATTTTGTCAAGGTTTTGTATAAATTGGTTGAAATATAACGATAATTGTTGAAAGTGTTAGAAAAAATCAAGCCGCCTGAGGGCTTCCATTGAAAACGCTTTCTAATTCTTTTGACATATAACAAAACAATGCATAGTAAGATATTCCTCTTTTATAGATCTATAAAAAAGTCTGTGATGGCAAATACCTATCTTTTAAGCATAGCTTACTATACCCATTTATCTATTTAAAAATAGATCCACATAATGAGGTAATTTGAAAGCTCTGTAGACGGATACAGTATATTAATACCTATCAAATCAAATACATTAGTTACCTTAAGCATTTCATGTAAATAAGTATATATTTCTTTATTATCAGGACAGGACAACGTCCGCCGGGCCTGCTAGTTATTGATATATATATATATATATTGATATATGGATATTGTTATAAACAACTTTCAATATGACCATCTGTACATATATTACAATAATTGATAGGAAATTTCCTTAAGCTTCCTTACATGTCATTCTGACATCAGCGCCTTATTCTGTAAAATATAATGTAGTATGATTAATGAAAATATAAAATGCATAATTTATTGGAAATTGACATTTCAATAATACGATTCATAAATATTCAAGACGAGTAACATTAGAATAAGGCCCTACTACCACCCATTATCTGTTACTGTGTGCTCAATATTCAAATATTTTTATTAGCTTCAATCGATGGCTTCATCGTCATCAAATTCCCTTTAGAATGTGAATATTTAATGACTGTTCTCAGTTTTAAGCTAAGATTTTCCAAACACACTAGATGTCTGCTTTTTGTGGAGGTTGTTCTTTTTTAGATGAGCCGGTACCTTTGAGACATTTTTTTAAATATGTTGAGATTACGTTTGAGATTTACGTCTTCTGTTTTTTTATTTGTTGTAGTATTTAGTTATGCATGCTTATTAAAGCCATGATGGTTTCCTAAGAAATGTTTGCTATTTCTGATATTTCTAGTATTTAAATCTCAATAAATTTCACTGATCATTTTAGAAATGAAGGGCAGTGTTCTAAGAACCTTTTTCTTTTGATTCAATGGTTTTTTTTTCCGTAATCACTCCTCTGACATAATCAGGGACTTTATTTTGGTATTTTTTGTTTCATCAAATTTCTTTTTCTATCTGTTGTCCTCTTATGGACAAAGATTCAATGGTTAAGGTTTCAAAATATCCAACCTGTATACGATCACGGCGCTTGCAAAATTCAACAAACATTTTTCAAACACAAATGAGTTAGTTTTGATACAAAACCTAACCTACAAATTAAAGGAGACAATTTAAGGTAAAAAAGATCTTGGCTTCAACGTTGGGAACATAGCGGAGACCGACCATTAATGTAATGAAAATGTATCTTCCAAGACATCGTAGTCCGGTGAAGCTGTGAAGGGTCACTGGCGTAGTCCGTTCGAAAAAAAAAACTACCAAGATTAGTACAATTTTTTTAGGAAAATAATTTCCATTAAACATTTTAGTGTGTACCATGTATGTGAAAAGTTGGATACTTTTATTTGATAACAATTAACATTTCATTAAAATGTTATTATTATCAAAATAGCCTTTATTCAATCAAGAGGTCATGAGATGTTCTTTTATGTATCTCATCTTTATCTCCTTAATGATATTATAAATGCGAATCCGTGTGTCTACTTGTTTGTGTAATGAGTAAATCTTGCATATTACAGAAAAGGATATACTTTATAATCATCCTGAAAGTAGAAGTATTGTTCCCTAAGGAGAGATCAAATTACATTAAGGTAAGCGAGGCCGCGGTCAAAAATTAGTAATCCATGAAATGTACAAATAAATAAGTCTCTCAGGTAATTGGCTACCTAACAGAGTAATAACATTATTAATGCGTAAGCAACGAGCATGTCATTGATTCCGCTTACACACGCCGCAGTTCTAATTCGAGACAGGTTATTTTGAGTACGTTTTCAGCATCATCAAATTGTTCCAATTTGCCCGGTATTGTGTGTTTAATCATTTTTTTTTTATTTTTCGCCGTACATCAAATTTGTACGGGGTTTGAATTTTTATATTAGTAATAGCTATATCGAGAAGGGTTTAAATATAGGTGTATAGAGTTAATGTTTTTGCTATTGTTGTATGCTTCTGAGCGTTTTCGGCACACAGCGACTGCTTCAGCTCCGATACTCGTGTGCTTTCATACGACTAATATAGTCAATTTTCGTTTGAAAGATACATAGCACAGAAGTGAGAATATCGTACTCGTAGGTGAATTGTTGACGGTACCGCCGATTATCGCTCGTGGTCGGGCTTTCAACTCATCGACTCTAATATCGAGTGTAGTACATAGATTCCATTCTGGACGCTTAGCTCTTAGGCTCACTCGTTGCCGAAAGCTCTATATCACACATTTTCATATGACACTTTAACATATCTTTGTAATTGTAATTGACCGCTCTGCTTACGCCTGCCACCCTTGAGTTTAGAATACCGATAACAGCGATATAATTATTACAAGCGGCCCTTATGTTTGATTAGACAAAAAGAGACCTATATCCTATGTATTGCGTGATATAAAGATGTTTGATTTTGACAAAGCAAATTATACAGATTTCAAATTAAACCTTCAACAATTATACTATTAAATATAAATGTATTCACTTTGAACCTTAACAATATTTTTATCTTTCATGATGTTGTAAATATTTTCATACCCAATGCGCTATAAAATGACGTAATAGTTTTAGTTTGCCAAACATTAGAATCCGTTCAGCTGCCCGATCGTGATTGGTCAAATAAATCTACTGTCACACTTACAGTATTATACTTGTCCCGCAGGTACTTACCCGTTTTTTTTTTATTTGTTACAATTATATTTATTAGTCATAAATAACTTAGTTATAGCAAAATGGGTATTGTTTACATATTATTCGTGTACATATATTCACATATGCGATTTTGAAGCGATCATGGGTGGTTAGCAGGTTCAAACAACGCGTCGATCGAATACTAGCCCACTTCTTTACAAATTAAACATAGTATTGTACGCCAACCAAATAATAAACATCCATATCAAATAATCACTATCATAAATTTATTCAGTTTAGGCTCTAAAAAGGCGTTTCCGAACGTCAGAACTACCATCGGTTCGGTAAGCAACCCAGTCATCGAGAATAACCGGTAAGAAACTCGATCGGATTTATCTATTTAGCATATACAAGCAGGCCCGGCGGACGTTGTCCTGCCCTGATAATAAAAAATATACCTATACTTTTATGTGTGAAATGCTTAAAGTAACTAATGTATTCAATTTCATAAGGATGAATACTGTATTCGTCTAAATAGTCATCTAATTACCTCATTACACGTGACCATTTTTTAGACAATAGATGGGTAATAGTAAGCTATCCTTAAAATACCTATAAAAGAGAAATATTGTTTTGTTATATCTCAAAAAAATTAGGCGGCACTTCGAACAATTATCGTTATATTTCAACCAATTTACACAAAACCTTAACAAATTATATACCAAAACCTTCCTCGTGTATGTATACGAGTATATTGATGAATTACAGCCCGTTTAGTCGTTTTTGAGTTTATCGCGAACAGAGAGACAAACAGACGCGGCGTTCGACTTTCTTTTATAATCTGTAGTGATGTAGTGATATAAAATACGTTACACGTTACAATCGTTTTTAGTGGATGCACAGACAAGAGTCAATTTCAGAAATCATTCTATAATAGCGCTTTTGACTGAAAAATCTGCTTGAACATGGCGCTTAAACTTACAGTCCGGCAAATCGGTAATATGCTTTAGGACTTTGTTATAAAACCTAATACTATTTCCTAAAAAAACTGTTTCTGGTTTTACTGAGTCTGAAACATGGGACGACCAGTGTGTCACTGTTTCTAGTATTTAGATCAAAGCGTTCTTTTACGAAATCCAGCTTTTAAAGTTTTTGCGAACTTACATTAAACTATTAATAATTATCATAAATACACATACATACACATGCCTTATTGGCATTCCCATTATATAAAAGCCTGTCCTGTCAAATGAAAAGATCCCAAAAATCAAAATCAAAATATACTTTATTCAATTTAGGCCCTAAGAAGGCGCTTATGAACGTCAAAACTACCACCGGTTTGGAATACATCCCAGTCATCGAGAAGAACCGGCAAGAAACTCGATCGGGTTTATCTTTTTAACATATACTTGTATAATTAAAATTCATTATACATTACAATCGATTTTAGTGGATGCACAGAGAGGAGTCAATTCCAGACATCACCATCGTTCACATATTGATCCACTCTATAATAGCCCTTTGACGCCAAAACCCGCTTAACATGGCACTTAAACTTATAGTCTGGCAAATCGGTAATATGCTTTGGGACTTCGTTATAAAACCTAACACTATTACCTAAAAAACTGTTACTGGTTTTACCGAGTCTAAAACATGGAAATACTGATAGACATGTGTCTATACTTAAATCATAAGTTTATGGTAACTAGCGTATTCAATTAATTTTTAATAGTTTCGTCGGTAATGCTTTAGAACGGGTCATTATCACAAAAATGTTCATTATACATTCGTGATACTCATTTAAGAAACTCGTTATGTGAATAATTTCCTCTGTATAATGGTTCTTTGGTTTTAAATAGTTATTTTCTTATCTGTTGAAATATCTACAATAAGTGAAAGGGCAAGATATATTTTTAGTATGAACATAATATTATATATGGCAATTTGTTACTATAATTGCCATTATATCGGTAAAGTAATTCCGTATAGTTGTTTTGGTTGTACGAAATCTATATTCGATATCACCTACATGATTATGACGAATTGGGTATTTTAGAGCATTTTAGATAAACTTTACCCCCACTTTATATATTACTAGCTGTTGCCCGCAGCTCGGCATACGTTTTTTTTATAATTGTAAATTACTTCTTATAAGATCAGCTATCTGTCTGTGAAAGTCCCATGAAAATAAGTCCAATCGTTTTGGAGGTAGTACTACAGACAAAGCCACGGATGACAGTTAGTCTAAAATAAAGTAGCTTATGTCACCCGCTGTAATTTTAGCTCTCCATCAGTGAAATTTCTATCAAAATCGGTGGAGCCGTTTCGGAGATTACCCGGAACAAACAGACAGACAGACAAAAATGTTCAAAATTGTATTTTTGTTATCAGTATCGTATATATATATATATATCCAATCAGTAAAAAGTCGTTATTTTGATATTACATACAGACACTTCATTTTTATTATATGTATTGATATTAAGTTAAGCACAGTTTGGACTTAAAAATGGCCGTGTCTGAAATTGTGTCTAATTGCGTGTAATTTTTTTTTTATATTATAGGGGGTAAACGAACAGGTGGGTCACTTGATGGTAAGTGATCACCGCCGTCCATAGACACTAGCAACACCAGGGGAGTCGCAAGTGCGTTGCCGGCCTTTTAATATATGTGGGCCTCCGGCGCTCTCACTGAGCGAACGAAACGCAACAGTGCAAGCACTGTTACTTCACGTCGGCTTTCTGTGAGAGGGTGGTACTACTACCCCGGGCGAGCCGACCCATTCATTCTGAAACCAGTAATAGTTTCAGCATAGCTCTACCACCTACAAAATTGTATTGTAGTGTCTTCCTAATATTTTTATTTATTATATACAATGATATATTTTTTATACTTTGTAGGTTTTAGTAATTGATCACGATCCCATCTAAACATAAATGTGACCTAATATAGTAATCACTCTAAGCCTAGAAAGGGACTGGATGTAAAGTGTAGCTGCTATATCACACCAACAACTGCCTGGCGACAGCTTTTCTACATGAAGGTGGTAGTTAGCTCGGCTGGCTTAGAAAAACTCTAGCAACATGCCATGGTTTCAACACGATATTTTCTATGACCAAAGTCACTCAGTCGCAAAGGCCTACGTCGATCGTTTCTGTTTTTAACTTCGCTATCAGCTAAAACATAGATGATAAATCGAAACGAATACTAGTCAATAAGTATTTCTAAATATCATTCATTCCTAATAGTTTAAGAGCTGTTTTTGGGCTATTCATTGTAGTCAAGAATTAGTGATAACTACGAATGTGGTTGGCAAAACTATTATGATCACAGAGTTTGCCTGAGAACTGCTAAAATACTACGTACCACCTGGATTAAAATTAAACTACATTTTCAAATATTAGGGGTAAGCGCGGCCTTTACCTTTATTTATACTTTATAGATTAGCGTTTGACCACAGTCTCATCTGATGTTAAATGATGATGTGGTTTACGATGGTAGTCACACGATAAGCCTAGAGGGAGACTGGCTCTCAAGTGCAGCTGCCGGAATACACCCATAGGTGCTTGGCGACAGATTTTCAACTTGACGGTGATAGCTAGCCAGACGTACTTAGAAAAGCCCTACCACCATCCTATGGTATCTTTACGAAATTTTCCTTCACCGAAGGTTTCGACTCAGTTGCTAGAATTCGAACCTGCGTCCTTCAACGCTGTGTCCGAACACGCTACCAACTGAGCAAGCATCGCTTCATAAATGCTGCTGCAATTCGATGTTTATATGCATCGATTTTTGGGTGCCTGTAAAACTTCTGATTTTTATTATTCCAACTTAGTTCCTCAAAGAAATCCAGCAAATATCGAATTTTACTAAAGATTTCCGGAAGACATTTTGATACGATGCATTGATGTAGCTCCTTGGACGCAATATATGTGTCTCAGTAACATCTGTACGAAAACATTTTGGTATTACTGTTGTATCATAATAATTCCTTGGCCTATCAGACTATTTCATTCCGTAATCTTAAATGTTATTCTGATTATATCCAATAATAAGAAAAAAAAAATAATTCCCGACCCATATACGTTTGTGTCTTCGTACTAGTTCGTTATTGTTAAGAGTTACAGTAATTATTTCCCCATATTATACATTGCCATTATTTTCAATTTGATGTTCAAGCATATAGATAAAGAAAACAGACAATTATCCTACACTATAGTACTTACAAGATAATTAGCGTTGTTATATAAGTAATGTATGGATAAAAGAAAATAAAAAAAAGTGATTCATTTTTTTTCAACTATATATTTTATTAAAAAATCTTACACAACACCCATTAAAAGTTACCTGCAACAATGAAAACAATATAAATGAATAAAGACACGAGATAATCTATGTCACGTACACCAGCGATACCTGAAGTAGACGTCTAGGGTGTGGCAAACCAGTTATGTTTGTCATTGAATCCTTAGTTTATTTTGGCTGTTATATAGTTTCACTGTAATATATTATATTTTTATGAATTGGGACTTCAAGGAATGAAGAGTTCTATAAAATAAAAGAGGTTTGTCGAGTGTTCGGTTTCTTTACAGTTTAGGAACCGCTGGCCTACACTGTAAAACAAGAAGCCATGGTCGTTTCTGACAGTATCCATAGACGAGTATTCGAGGTTACCAGCGTAATGCAGCTCGAAGATGTTGAATATGCAGTATTGATCAAGGAGTTTTTGTCGTTATCTTAATCTGTCATGTAGTGGTTTTTATTTTTTATTAGCTGCCCGCTCCAAATTCGCACAGATGTACTACTGAAGAGAATAGGACCAAAACTTTCCTTTATAGTACGACCTTGTAATGAAATAAAATGACAACTAGACATCAATCCGTCAATATTTATGATGATCTCCTTACTGTCGTTTGTCTCAGTTACTCTCACTCTTTTTTTAAATGGAAAATTTTCAACTCAAACTTTTCATGTCTCACTACGAGTTTCCAAACATTTTCATTCATACAAACCTTGTCCTGACAATTACGAACATAACAAAAAATAATTAGTAAGTGTACCAAATAGGTTTAGTCGTTCTGAAGTGATAGTTCGGCAATTGTTTTTTATTTATACAGATTAATAAACCTAGTTTAGTTATTGTACATAAGTGAAGTAGGCTACCAGTAATAATAAATAATATGAATAATTACTTGACATAAAAATTACCAGTAAAATTATAACGAAGTTATTACGCCATTTTATTTGAAAACTGAAGTCATCAGAAGAAAGAAACTCCATAAGACAACATTATTAGATACCTACCTGAACAAAAGTAAAGAAGACTATCGAAGTAAACTTTGTAGAGGGTACCAAAACTTGAGAAAATATTATACCTATAATTGAAGATTTTTGAAAGCCCTTCCGGCTCCCTAATTTAATTTTAAAGTTTATAGGTTTTAACGTCTGACCACAATCTCAACTGATATTAAATAACTCTGTAACCAAAGATGGTAACACATTAAGCGTATAGAAAACTAGCTATGAAATGCAGCTGCCGGGACACTCCTACAGGTGATTGGCAATAGATTTTAAAATTATTGGTGTTACCTACACAGGTGTGTATTATAAAAAGCTCCACTACTATGCTATGGTTTTACCATAATGTTTTGTTTCACGGAAGTAGAGAGCTGAGCTTTATTATAGAATAAAAATAAAGAGTTATAGTTACATTAAGTCGATGTTCTCTGGGCAGTATTTGACAGTGTGTGCGCGATCACCAGTGGCTCCACAACATGGACATCGGTAAGCTCTCAGCACAGGACAGATCACTCGGCCTCGGTCATCTCTCAAGCCATGACCAGTATACCAAGAAACAGATCTACCACTTTTCTTACAAAACGCACATTCCTGTAATTAGTAATCATAAATTTATGGATGTCAAACATTTATAGCCGCACGTAAAACCGGCTGCTGGCGTGGCGACGCATCGCCACATATGCAGTCTCTATGTAATAATGTATACAGTGTGACGACAAAAATGGAGTTGTCACAATTAAATTTTTTAATTTTATTTTTTTGTATTTAATGAAAATAAATCTATATTTAATAAAAAATCATCGTTTTCGATGTTTCACACCTGCCAAATATCCCGCGACGGCTCACAATTTTATGTTATTAGCTGCCCGCCCCGGCTTCGCACGGGTGTACTAACAAAAGAAGTCTTTTATTTCATTCATTCGCTCACTATCTTATAAATATATTCCAATCCAAAATTTTCACTTTTCCGTACGGTTTTTCAAATTATTTTCTATCATACAAACCATGTCCTGACAATTAAAAATATAATAATAAAACAATCAGCCAAAGAGGTGCAGCCGTTCCGCAGTGATGCGCTTACATACTATAGGTGTGTCATTATTACCATAATTTTTTTTTTTTTTTTTTTTTATATAATAGGGGGCAAACGAACAGGTGGGTCACCTGATGGTAAGTGATCAACGCCATCCATAGACACTAGCAACACCAGGGGAGTCGCAAGTGTGTTGACGGCCTTTTAATATATGCGGGCCTCCGGCGCTCTCACTGACCGAACGAAACGCAACAGTGCAAGCACTGTTTCCTCTCCGTCGGCTTTCTGTGAGAGGGTGGTACTACCCCGGGCGAGCCGACCCATTCCTGCTGAAACCAGTAATAGCTTCAGCGTAGCTCTACCACCTACAAAAATATTACTAGAGATTAGGGCACTTAATAAATAGTAAAAACTTTTGCATATATATTTCCCTTCGATCTTTTGGATATTCATCAAAACATTTGACGATATTGCAAGGCATGTATGTGGCAAGTGATTAACCTCAAGGTATTCTTCAACGGAGTCTGAAATTACTGTGGCTCTCTTACTTGTTACTCTTACTTACGTATCTAAAAATTCCTATCACTAATATCCTTGATTTTATCATAACATGTGACGCGTCAACGGGTAGAAAAGTGACTCATATGAAACTGCGGACACCTCTTTTCCGACATCTTGTTGATTCAGAATGTATTTATACAAAGAAACAGTTCGAAAATAACCTACCAGCGGCTGTGGCTTTGAATGCGTTTTTTATTATTTATTGTAATAAATAATTGAATTATCTATAGTAAAATATTGTGTTACAACGTCAAAGTATCTTAAAATCTCCAAGTTGCAATATAACTGGACCGCACCCATGTCAATTTCCTCCAGGCTAACTTGAACCACTCCGCTGCTGCACAGGACTTGTTTGTCCAGTCAGTGGCGGAGTGGGGAATCGGGCTTGCGGTCGCCACGGAGCCCTACCTTGCTCCTTCGCTGCCAAATTGGGCCGGAGACCTGGATGGCTCCGTGGCGATCACGACCGGATCGGGTTCGCCCCTGGCGGTGAAGGAAAGAGGGACGGGATTCCTGACAGCCGCCTGGGGAGGGTACGCCATTGTGGGGGCGTACTTCTCCCCCAACAGGCCCCTGTGGGAGTTCGAGCGGTTTCTGGACTCCCTGCAGGGAGCAGTCAAGCGGCTGTCGCCGCTCCCTGTGGTCCTCATGGGAGATTTGAATGCTAAATCGAGGACCTGGGGAGCGGCAACTTCGGATCTCCGGGGCATGGCCGTTGAGGAGTGGGCAGCCGAGTTGGGGCTGTCCCTCCTCAACCAGGGGAGCGCCCACACATGCGTGCGATGGAACGGGGGGTCTGTGGTTGACATTTCCTTTGCCACCCCGTCTGTCGCACGCCGTGTCCAGGGGTGGAGGGTGATTGAGGAGGTGGAAACCTTATCGGACCACCGCTACATTAGGTTCAAGGTCTCCACCTCCCAAGCCAGCAGAGCTACCCTCCCCCGGAGGGGCGCGACGTTCCCCTGTTGGGCGATGAGCCGCCTCGACCACGAAATGGCCGAAGAGGCGGCCATCGTCCAGGCCTGGGCCATGCCCCCCCCGACTGGGCAGGACGTCGACGCGTCTGCTGCCCGCTTCCGTGATGCTCTCACGGAAGTATGCGACGCGTCGATGCCGCGGAGCGTACACCGCCCGAACAGAAGGGCGGTGTACTGGTGGTCGTCGGAGATCGCCGATCTCCGGGCGGCCTGCTCCGCGGCCCGGCGGCTGTTCGGGCGCAGCCGCCGGAGGAGTCACCGGGACTTGGAGGAGGAGGCCCGGCTGTATGGTGACTACAGGGCCAAGAAGAAGGTCCTGCAAGCCGCCATCAGCCGGGCGAAGGAGGAGGCATGGGAGGAGATGCTCCAGTCGCTGGAGAGGGACCCGTGGGGGCGCCCGTACTGCATGATGCGGGCGAAGCTACGCGGACGGGCGCCTCCCACCACGGAAACTCTCCAGCGGGAAGTGGTAGAGAGGGTCGTGGGAACATTATTCCCCGACCCTCCGAGTATAGTATCTCCTCCCATGCCTCCACTTCAGGGGGCAGTTGCGGAGGAGCTTGCCGGCCCTCCCCCTCCAGTCACGGAGGAGGAGATGGGCAGGGCGACTGAGCGCCTCCGCAGCAAACGGAGAGCGCCTGGCCCTGATGGGGTCCCGGGCCGGGTGCTCACCCTTTCGTTGGGCCATTTGGGAGGGTGGCTTCGGGAGCTGCTCAGTCAGTGCTTGCTGGCTGGGCAGTTCCCGAAACCCTGGAAGCGGGGGCGGCTATGCTTGTTGCAGAAAGGAGGCCGCCCCCCGGACTGCGCGTCCGCATATCGGCCCCTCGTGCTGCTGGACGACACCGGGAAGGTGTTTGAGAGGATTATTTCCTCCCGGGTCGTCCAGCACCTGGAGGGGGCGGGGCCGAATTTGGCAGACGCGCAGTACGGCTTCCGGGCAGGGCGTTCTACGATAGACGCCCTGACCCTCCTGAAGTCGCTGTCCACAGAGGCGACCTCCCAGGGGGAGAGGTTTCTGGCGGTGTCCCTGGACATCGCCAATGCCTTCAACAGCCTGCCGCACGTAGTGATAAGGGAGGCACTCCGATATTTTGGGGTGCCCCCTTACTTGCGGCGGCTGTTGGAGGCATACCTGGTGGACAGGGAGGTCGGCCTTGGGCCCACTCCTGTGGAACCTGGGCTACGACTGGGTGCTCCGCGGCGCGCTCCCACTCGGAGCGCGCATTATATGTTACGCGGATGACACCCTAGTCGTAGCCCGTGGGGGGGAATGGGAGAGTTTGGTGCGCCTGGCCACGGCGGCCACAACCGGTGTGGTCGGGCGTATCCGGAGGTTGGGCCTCAGGGTGGCCTTAGATAAAACCGAGGCCCTCTTATTTCATGGGCCTCGGCGGGGGCCACCACCTGGGGCCCATTTGATTGTAGATGGCGCCCGTATCAGGGTGGGGACCCGGATGAAGTATCTGGGCCTCACCCTAGACGGGCGCTGGCGGTTCGAGCCCCATTTCGAGGGGCTCGGACCGCGTATAGCAGGGGCGGCGGCAGCGCTCGGCCGGTTGCTCCCCAATATCGGGGGGCCAAGTGCCGGGTGCCGCCGACTCTATATGGGAGTCGTGCGAGCGATGGCCGTCTACGGGGCTCCGGTGTGGTCCGATGCCCTCGGTGCCACTAATGTGCGGGCGCTGCGCGCTGCGCAGCGCATTATGGCACTGAGGGCAATCAGAGGATACCGCACCGTGTCCTCGGCGGCGGCCTTTACGCTCGCCGGCTCCCTGCCTTGGGAGCTGGAGGCAGAGGTTCTTGCCGCCGTGTACGAATTCACGGCGGTAAGAAAACGTTTGGGAGAGCCTCCGGCTCCCAGGGAGATAGAGGTAAGGCGTAAGGAAGGGAGGGTAGTTGCAACAGAGCGGTGGCGGCAGGATCTGGCGGACGCGCGGTATGGGCGATATACGGTGGACGCCGTCCGCCCGGTCCTGCCGCAGTGGCTTGATAGGGAGTGGGGCTCCCTGACGTTCCGACTGGTGCAGGTGCTGACCGGCCATGGCTGTTTCGGCTGTTACCTGCACCAGATCGCTCGCAGGGAGCCGACCGCCGCATGTCACGAGTGCGGCGCTGAGGAAGACACCGCGCAGCATACTCTGGCTGAGTGTGCTGCGTGGGAGGTGCAGCGCCGCACTCTGGCTGCGGCGGTGGGAGAAAATCTGTCGCTGCCGAGTGTGGTTGCGGCCATGCTCGGCAGCGAAGACGCCTGGACGGCAATGGCCTCCTTCTGCGAGGAGGTTATCTCGCAGAAGGAGGCAGCGGAGAGGGCCCGAGAGGCGGACCCTCTCAGTGGCCGTCTTCGCCAAAGAAGGGCCGGTGGAAGAAGGCGGCGATTTGCCCGCCTTCTTCCACCTCCGTAGCCGGATCTGAGGGGATGGGCCGGGGGGCCCATCTCCTCATTGCACAGGTTCGGCGGACGAGGGGAGGCAGCTGGTCGTGTACCCAGTGTACCTCCCTATAAGGACGGAGCCCGGCGGCCATCTTTCGCCGGGCTGACCGCTGGGGGCGGCATGGTGATAGCTCAGCACGGTCCCATGCCGCCCCAACTTAAAGCGGTGGCCGGTACACCGTGGGGTTTTAGTCCGTGCGAGTCGGACATAACCCATTCTCTCCCCCGGGAGGATGGGTATCCATAATGGATTTCCCCACGTAAATAAAAAAAAAAAAAAAAAAAAAAAAAAAAAAAAAAAAAAAAAATTACCTCGTCTACGAAATAGGTGGATGTTGTAGACACCTCTTAGTTTTAGATTTAATGTAGGCTAAATGTAATCTTTAATATTAATAAAAATTATATCAAAAGTATATTTCTTTATAATACGCGGACGCGCTCCACATAATTATTGTGTAAACATTATCCACATTTCATGACGTCTCTTATAACAGTTACAATAAAACAGATATAAAGACCTTCTCCATTAAGAAATATATATATAGGTATATGTTACATGTGTAATTACGTTAATATTACAGAGTTCAGTCCGCGCCAACTTTTTTGTCCGCTACGAATATATTCGCACAGAACACAAATTTTGGTATAACTACGTGTTATACTATATGTGTAACATCAAAACAACATAAGGACAATTAAATGTCAATTTCAGATTCTTATAATAATATTTCAAATATTGTTTAATTCTTCTTCTTTATTTTTTGGCTCCGGCACGGTTTGTACATTAGCCAGCGTCAAGTAGCAAAATTTTGCCAAGTAAGTGTCTTGTGATCATTTTAATGTTAAAGTTCTAACAAAATGGTGGCTCCCTTGTTAGCCACTTTCCATGGAGTTTTGATGGTATCTCAGAATCCATGCTCCGTGGTATTATTTCCGATCCACTTTACTTGTGCATAATAACCGAACTATATTACGTAATATACCACCAATATTACAAAATATAGAGTCTAATAACACAAGATTATGAATAAAATATAAAAACCACCACATGACAGACTAAGATCCCACCAAAAAACTCAATTTAACTCTTGACTATTTTATACGCAAGCCCGCTCTTGCGGCTATGCTCAGAGCTGTCGAAAAGGTTGACGAGGCCAGTACATAGTTTAAAATTTATATATGCTCGAATGAAATGAAATAAAATTATGCTTAAAAGAAGTCTTTGACCAATATTTAAAATCCATTCATTAAATAAAAATTTCAAAATACAAACTGTATATATTAATTACTGTTTGTAATCTATAAAACAGAATATAAAAACAAATAAAAAAAAGTCCATTAGCACGTTATTTATCTACTTTAACAATTGTGAGACTTACGTTAGTCGCCTGTATAAGTAAATTTTTTATGATAATTCCCGTATAATTTGAAAAATAATTAATATATTTATTCAATACGTGACGATCATCAAATAATAACATACGTTATTATACATTTAAAATATCTCACCTCGTTTTTTTTTAAATTCCACGTTAATTTACATTTTTTATTTCCCGAAACACTCTAAATTGAATAGTGATTATAAAAATTGCTTATTATTTTTAATACAAAAGTCGTTTTTAAAATAAAAAATCTTACTAATACTATATATTACAATTATTGTAGCACAAATTCTTGTGCTATTATGTGTATTGCATTTATTATTTTAAGCTAGTATCTCACAACATTTTTTCATTCATTCGAATATATCTAATTCATGTACGAAATATCAAGAAATAGCGTTCAGCCTGCATTTGTTGCAATGTAAGCGAAAAAAATGTAATTATTTACGACATCACATTAGAAACCTCAAAAATAACAGTATTTTTCTACTATTTAATGGATGTTATTATACATATAAACCTTTCGCTTCAATCACTCTATCTATTAAAAAAAACAACAGCAAAATCCGTTGCGTAGTTTTAAATATTTAAGCATACATAGGGATATAGGGACAGAGAAAGCGATTTTGTTTTATACTATGTAGTGATACTCAGAAATATAATCAAATGTCGTCTACATTTTTACATCATAATAATATCGATTTTCATAATAACGAATCCTATGACAATAATATGTTGTAGTTATGTAACGTTGTTTTTTACTTAATTATGACAGCCACCTTAGGCTTGCCGTACACTAATATGAACGTTGCAGAATCAAAAGAATTAATATAAACGGCTTCTTATAATTAGAGGTCCCAAAAAGAAATAACGAATTTGCGTACGTCATCTTGTTAATGATCGTTTAAATATCGAAAAATAATAGTTAAAAAAAACGAAATACTGAAAATGTAAAGATATTTAACCGAAGATAAAAAAGTAGAAAATAATTTTTAATTATAGAATGTTCATACTAATGTTAAGGTTTCATGTCAAGATTATTTCAAAATAAGAATTAACTTACCAACAAAATAATTAGATAATCTAATTTGTTCAAGTGTCTTTACAACATGAACACTCCCAATTTAAAAATTGTTTCGTACTTTTTGTTAAAAAAGTGTTTATGTTTTTTTTTTTATAACTATTATTTATTTTTGCTTTCTTAGGCTTTAAACGAACTCAAATTTCATATTAACTTGAAGACTCGATTTTTTGTATGTTATATAGTAAGAACAGGTTATCAAGTTGTAATATGAACTATTTAGTGATCTAATCAATTTACCTAATGCATAAACATTACATGGGACTGTAATCAATTGATTTTAATTAATAGATCAAAAAACAAGATTCATTAATGTAATTTTTTTTTTCATTACTCAATTAACAAAATTTATGCAACAAACTTGTTAATTTATTATATTATCAATCCTTCCTAGCAAATTGTACTAAGCTTAAATTTAATCTGACGTTTTGAAGTGGGTAAAAATCACGTACAAAATTTCCATTATATACATATGAGGCGTTCCACGATACATCGAACATTTTCAAAAGTTTTATACTTAATTTTCAAAAATCGAAAATAAATGGTATCATATATATTGTGAACCTATTACCCTGGACTGTCCAAACCCATAAAGGTTAAACCCATGGACTGTCCAAAACCATAAAGGATTAAGTTCCATACAAACGAATGTAGATCTCATGAGACACAGGTCAACAGACTGTTGGCAGCATAAACTTAAAACAAATACCTGATTCATTGCTAAACTTTAAAAAATAAGAAATTGTGTGTTGTAAAATTGTTTTTATAAAAAATATCTTTACAAATTGTTTTTTGATGTGTACTAACTTTTTTTTACTAAACCATTACATTTACAATGTAGATGTCATGAAGTTAAAAACATTATCCGCCATTTTGAGAGCTGAGATAAAACAACAGCGAAGCCGCTAAAAATTATGGAATGGATAGAATTTTAAAATAAAAAACCTATTATAAAAAAGGTATATCAATAAAAAAGCATTTATTTTAATTCGATATCTTTTGAACGATTAACGAAACAAATCTCAAAATTTATGAGGAGAAGTATTAAAACGTATCACAAAATTGAGGAAATTAACAAAAATCTTTTCAAACCGTCTGATTTGGCATGGAACGCCACATATATAAACAGGTGAATAGGTGTGAAGCTAATAAAAACCGCTAAAAATCTCAGCATTTATTTTAACTTAACGCCTCACCTGATTTTATAAGACCTAGGTCTCAAAATGGCGGATTATGTTTTTTTTTTTTTATTTCACGACGTCGTACGTTGTAAATGTCATGGTTTAGTAAAAAAAAGTTCGTACAAATGAAAAAGTAATTTAAAAATACATTTTACATAAAATTTACAATACATAATTTGTTATTTTTATAGTTTGGTAATAAAACAGGTATTTTTTTAAGCTTATGCTGCCAAGAGTCTGTTGGCCTGTGCCTCATGAGGTCTACAGTCGTTTGTATGGAACTTAAACCTTTATGGTATTGGACAGTCCAGGGGTTAATATTTATACGAAAACTTCTTTTAATATTATGGAATAAGTAATTAATGTTTTTTTATAGAAATACTATGTGGCACGACACTAAATTTGAACTAGGACCATTTCTTCCTGGTGGTATGACAATTATGTCCGTCCGTATAGCGACCACGATATTTCAAGTGTAGCTCTCACAATAGTAACACGCTTAGCCGTGTCGCATTTTGGGATCACACGGTATATACCAAATATTTAAGTGGAGTGTTTGAGTATATGTATCCGACTGGATTACTACCACCCTCCGACTCTTCAAACAGAGCGCTTCAACGTCCGCATAAACACAGCCATGGTCTGGCGACGAATTTCGCTCCCACACAGTCGCTGCGGCTCCTCCTCTCAAGCCTAGGTCCGATTCCCCTGAGTGGAATCTTTGATCATGCTGCTAGTGCAAGGTATTTTTCGATTTTGTTTAGTCAAATTTAGCCAAATAGTCAAAATCGAAATACACACACATGCAGATAAACATTTATGTTTCGCTAACGCATACATATATGATTATTTTAGTTAGGTTTGGCCACTTTGGTACTCTTGAGTTTGTTGTCCTGTGGCTGACTGCATTAAGCGCTCGCTCAAAAGGCCCGGTGAATCAGTCCAAAAAAATTCCACCATGCACATAGTAGCAAACTAGCCAATCACCATATTTTTATCCTTATCCCACCTAAGTGGGGTCGGCATGACATGTTTTCCTTTTCCACTCTCCCCTGTCCGATGTCATCTCAGTATTCACAACCTTTAAACACATTAGTTTGCAGTGGCAAACTAGCCAGTTTAAATTCATTTGCCGAAAGGTTTATAAATCTGTATTTTAGCTGCGACTGGCGATTGTTGAACGGATGTGAGATTTGTTGTTTTGTTTTTGGTTTGCACTAGTCTTATTATAAGAACCAGTGTAGTCATTGTGTTGTCCTCGGAAAAAAAGTCACGTGGCAGAGCAATACAGTCGCGCGTTTGTAAAACTGATAGTATGTCGTTGCCTTATATATCTCTATATATATACGTATATATAAATCGATTGAAGTATGTATATAAGCGCATCACTTTAGAAAGGCGACACATATTTAAATAATTACTTTTTGTTATGTTTGTAATTGTCAGGACAAGTTTTCTATAAAAGAAATGTTTTAAAAATGTGTGAATAATTTGAGTTAAAAAATATTCATGTAAAAAAAATAAACGACGCGAAAGACAGTTGTTCATTTGCCGTTTTGTTTTACCCCTCGGCTGATTTTTTAAAACCCAGATCTCAAAATGGCGGACTGTTTTAAATTTTTTTTATTTCACGTCATCGTACATTCTCAATTTCATGATTTAGTAAAAAAAGTTTGAACAAATGAAAAAATACATTTTATACAGAAATTACGATTTTACAATGTACATAATTTGTTATTCTTCAAAGTTTTATAATAAACGAGGTATTTCTTTAATCTTATGCTGCCAACAGTCTGTTGACCTGTCCCTCATGAGGTCTACATTCCCTTTCATGGAACTTAAATCTTTATAGTTTTGGACAGTCTGGGGGCTAATTACATGGTTGCTGTTTCATTTTTTTTCCTTCTTTTTAGTACACCCGTGTGAAATCGGGGCGGGCAGCTATTAACTAAAATACTCTAAAACTGACGGCGACTTTACTCAACCTTCATAAAAATATATACTGATTAGGTACAATGCAATGCACTTGCTGTTGAGCCGAAACGGCCCAGGTTCAATCCTCGCATGTAAAATACTATTAGTTATCAAATTGCGTTCTCATATTTGTAGTCCGGGGAAACTGTAGAGGCCTTGCCAGGTCAACAGTGTAGTCCGTTGGAAAAAGAGCGCTCTCATATCTAGTTATCAAGATTATAAGAAAAATTTACCAATTCCTTGTTAACAGCGACGCGTTTTGTACGTAAATAATCGGTATAAATCAGTAGGAATTCCAATTGTTCCGGTGTTAGAGATAGTAATGCCGCTTTTTGCATTGACAAAACACGATCAAAGCTTGCTTCTGAGCTGAGTGTTGATGGTTCACCTGCAATGAATATAAATTATCTTTAATCAGTTACTATAAGTGATACTTAACTACGTGAGCTAGTTTCAAGTAAAAGCTTCATAGTCACGTAGAAAATAAATGAATCGAACATAACTTTTAGATAAGTAGAAAGTAAAATTATCTTTTTTATTAATGTAATCAAAATATTTGATGGAATACAGATAGAACCTGTGCAAGGTTAGACTAGGAAAACGTAAGCACGATACCTATTTCTGCACTGTATTTTGTCTTGAAAGATTCCAACTGAACCTCCTAAACTAATAGCCTGACAGACTGAGACATATACATGATCTCAGACGCTCAATCCTGTTTGAGATTGACTATTGCCTAAAATTGTCACTTAACTGAATAAAATATCAAAAGGTTAATAATTATTTGCAAATTTTATTTCTTATTCGGTGTATCTCATTAAACACCCTACAGGATAAGAATATATAAACTTGAATTAGAGGTCATGCAGAGACTTTAATGAATCTCTGAGGTCATCGTTAATGTCTTTTTTATATATCCAAAAAAATGCTAATAATTTTACCTTGAATATAACGTATAATCAGTTTTACGTGTGAGATTTAAAATTATAAATTAAAATACGTAAACCAATGCCGACTAAAAACAATTGTTAGAAGAGTTTTTCAAACTATATAAGTTAAATTCTATTGCCAAGTGGTATGTAATCGCATCGCATAAGAACTGCTACACCTATTTGGCTAATTCATGCTCTGTTGAATTTGTAATTAATTGCCAGGACAAGGTTTGGATGAAAGAGAATATTTGAAAATCGTACGTACAAGTGAAAAAATTGGGTTAGAAATATCCATGTAAAAAGTGAGTGAGACCGAAAACAGTACGGAGCACTTGAAAAATATTGATAGAATTGACAGATTAATCTTCAGTTTCCATTTCTTCTTTACTAAACCCATGTGAAGTCGGGACGGGTAGCTAATTATTTTATAAAATCACCAAAGCTATTTTCTTTTATAATTCGTAACGTATTTTTTTCGAGCTGACCTACACTGTTGGCTTCGTCAGGCCTCTACAGTTCGACCGGATTACACAGGATCTCATTCATGATCTATTTATAGACAATGTATCGTTAGGTCACAGCATTATCGTAAATAATAAGTTTCTTGAGTCTACGAGATAAATACATATTACTTAAATCAACAAATTCATAACCATATTATTAATTTCAAATTTATATGTCATGCTACTTTTTCTAGATGAAGTGTAACCTAACTCTTTTTTCTGTAACCCTTACAACGTGTATGCCAAACTTCATGAAGATCGGTTGAGAATAGTTAAGGCGTGAAAACGTAATAAACAAAGGAACTCATATACGCCCTTATAATATTAGTAAGGATACCATAAAATTTGAACATTATGTACTTTCTACTAATTCATAAAATAGACATTATGTCACTGTACGTCTTAAAACCGAGTCAGCATTTCGCTTGGATTCGTTCATTAATATGACTGAGTATTAGGGAACACAAACTAACATTAATATTGATCATCTATAACTTTTGTTTTTCGTCTTATCTGTACGCTTTTCACATTTGTGTTTTCTTCTTATTTCTTTAGTATAATTCCTTTCCGTTGCTTACTGGCATGCTGTTAGTTTCGTTTAGTATACCTTCAAACTGAAGTGGAGGTGGGTACGATATATAGCAAGATACGCGGACAGAATATGAACATTAAAGACAATTATTATATGGGAAGGAATAGGATCAAGAGAAGAAAGGAGAAATAGGTGCCCCAGAAAAAGGTGGATGGAGGGTATAAGGACAAAGAGGATTGAATAAAGCTGGAGGAGGCTTAATACCCGAGAAGGGGTTCCGTTTAATGGTAATAAAGACAGCAACGACAAAGCTTAAGACCTTATCGTACATTTTTGCAAACAGGTGTAGACAAAAAAAATCAATTTATGTTTAAACTAGCAGGCCCGGCGGACGTTGTCCTGACGTGATAAAAAAAAAACTTACGTGCATGAAACGCTTAAGGCGACTTGACTTTTTCCGATTCTTTCAACAATTATCGTTATGTTTCCACCAATTTACAAAAAAAAAACATGACAAATTATATACCTAAACCTTCCCCGTGAATTACTCTATCTATTAGCACCCCATTACAATCCGTTCAGTAGTGTTTGAGTTTATCGCGAACATCCAAACAAACAGACAGACGCGGCGGACGACTTTGTTTTATAATATGTAGTGAAATGTATGTTACGATAGGAAGTAAATGGACCATATTATTATTATTAATATTGATCAGGAATAACATTTACCTAAAACTTGTTCTTCATTCTCCATGAAACCTTTGTTGGAATTAGCAGAGACGTTTACTTTCTCTTCATTCGCTGTAAATGTTACTCGTGCTTCCAAAACAGCCGGGTCTAGTTTCACAGCTGCCAAAACATCTATATAATAAAATGTACACATTATTACTGCTGCAAAAGGTCCGAAACAAGACATAGAAAACCTGGTAAAAATCAAAGCAAATGTTGACGACTGCGGTTGTACGTATATTACACAAAAACTATGTCGATAGGTTTCAATATTTTTTTTTTTTTAGTTTTTTACATCTTGAACTCTCGGACATCATAAAAAAATTAAAAAGATTCGTCCACTTTATATAAAACTATTAAAGATTATTAAGAAATTACGGTATTCATAAGCACGCGTTCAGCGATGTTTGTTTCCTTGCCATGGAGAAGTGAGGCAAGCGGTGTGATACTTATACTTGTTGGGTTTTACATAAATTATATTGTTATATTATTAAACGATGGCGACGAAGTCGCGGGTATCAGATAGTATTATATAAAAAGTGGAATTGTAAAATGGATTAAGAATTAGTTAGTACTAAACTTCAATCGCAGTCTTTCAGGTCGAATGATCTGTATTAACTTTATTGTTATTGTAAAGAAATAAACATTGTTTTTGTTTGAAGGAAGTAATTTCCGGGACTACCTACTACTGATCCGATTTTGAAAATTCTTTCACTGATAGACAGTTACACTTTTTGAAAACTTATATAATTGTAAATAACGCGCACGACTTCCCGCACAGTTTCTATATATATGTTATATAGTATATAATATTATTATAGAGTGTAAACGATTACAATGAAATATAATTGTAAATAACGCGCACGACTTCCCGCACAGTTTCTAGTATATATGTTATATAGTATATAATATTATTATAGAGTGTAAACGATTACAATGAAAGTATATATAACAAAAAATGATAATATACACTTTACTATACTATCGATATGTGAACGATGGTGATGTCTGGATATGACGCCCCTCTCTGTGCATCCAACAAGATGTAACTATGAATGTTTTTAAAAATATGTATCATGTAAAGATAAACCAGATAGAGTTTCTTGTCGGTTCTTCTCAGTTTACTGGGTTGTTTTCCGAACCGGTGGTAGTTTTGACGTTCATAAGCGCTTTCTCAAGGCACAAACAACGCAACAAAGTATTTTTTTTTATACTATTATATAAATCATCATTTATACATATCGTAGACAGAGATTTAAAATTATATTACATTTCCCAGAACTCTATTTACATTAAAAAAGTACTCCCAAAAATCAGTTTTGTGCTGTAATCAATGTTAGTGGGTAACAACTTCAATTTTATCAAATTTTACCTTCTTCCTTATTGACTTGAGGTTTGGTGTACGATGTTTGTTTGTTGAAGGCCTGAAACATAAGTATATAGATTCAAAATGTTTTCTGCTAAGTCTTGAAATGTATAAAATTTTGTTTAAGTTTTTTACTGGCCATTTATTCTGAACGTCAATGTATAAAAGCAATAATAAAAAAAAACGTTTCATCAGAGATTTCTCATCCGAATACTTAGAAAATGAGAATTATTTTACATACCGTTCGAAGAAATATTCGAACACTTAACTTTCATTCATTTTAAATGATACAATCAATACATAGAACTTTATAAGTAACCTTATTTAATTCACATTATTGTACACTTGTAAGCGTATTGCGAAATCAGATTAAGCAATCAAAAATCAATACAATATCTATGAATGCAACCTAAATACAATGGTAAAGTCCGGTAGTCCGGTGAAACTGTAGAGGCCTTGCTAGGTCCAACAGTGTAGTCAGTTCGAAAAATAAAAAGATAGTAAAACCCGAAACTTATATAATCTTGTTTATCCTTCAACCTTTAAATTTTTAAATGTAATAACGAGTCACAGGGTTTGGAAGTGCATTCTGCCTAGAATACTAACAAGGTTACGGAATAACTATAGCCAACAACTTTAATAATAAAAATAGAAGTCGGCCTAAACATATGCTTAGACAATACTTTTATATCAAACACCTAACAAAATTATCGAATGTCTTTAACAGTAAAATATTTATATTCCAACATTAAGGTATAAGACACATTTTTATTTGTCACATTATATTTGAAATAAATAGATATATAACAATTACGATATTAATTGAAACGTCAGAAGAAACATATAGTCTTCATTTAAGTCATTGGCTTTAAAAGTGGTGTGAATAACGATTATAACAATAAATTACAAGAATGATAAAATAATGACAGTCAATTTAGAGATGATCAAGTAATTACCTTTTTGTTTGAGCAGCCGGTTACGTAGTTATGAGTGTTGTCCACAGGTTTTATAACATCCATTGCGAATACAAAAATAAAAGATAAAGTAAAATAATTCAGAATAAAAGGTCACAACGGTTGTGTCAGAACGAACGATCAGTACACGAATGCAGACACGTGCAGTTAATATATGCGAGAAATGTTATTCAGAATGTACCCTCTTACAACGATTTTTCTTACAACAAAAATAAGACATGCAATATACACGTAGACTTTGTAGTATAATATAGTACTTTTATAGTATTTGTGTTATTAAAAATTAATAAAGAAAAACAAACGAGGTCAACATTGTATTAATTGTTAACTAAAATTTTTATATTGGCAGCTCTGAAAATAGCTGTAAGTTCAGGCTTACGCATAAAATAGTCAAGAGTTTAATACAAACAAAGTTAAAATATTATTATACGAGTCTTAAATTGTCAATTTTACGTTCTTCTTCTAATATCTTTACGTTGTCTCGATGTTATATCACTACATAATATAAAACAAAGTCGTCCGCCGCGTCTGTCTATCTGTCTGGATGTTCGCGATAAACTCAAAAACTAGTGACCGGATTGTAATGCGATCTACACCAATAGATAGTGTAATTCACGGGAAAGGTTTAGGTATATAATTTGTCATGTTTTTTGTTGTAAATTGGTGGAAATATAATGATAATTGTTGAAAGAAGCGGAAAAAATCAACCCGCCTTAAGCGTTTCATGCACATAAGTAAATATTTTTTATTATCAGAGCAGGACAACGTCCGCCGAGCCTGCTAGTATGTTATAATGCATATTTATACATTTTGTGTTCTGCGCATCTATGTTCAGAGCGGTCAAAAAATTCGGCGAGGAGTGTAATTGCATCAGATTAAAATGCGTGCATACCTATTATAGTACATAAGTAGACCAGTAAAATAAGAAAAGTCTCAGATTATATATAATTGTAAAGCATCATTCATTCCCGGTATATGTGCCACTTGTGAGTATTAAAAGTGCGAATAAGATATTGACTACATGATGAAAACCTAAGTGCCAACATCCCGCCCCCCTCCTCCCTGTGGCCAAGCGTGGGACTTTAAAGACCTGCATCCCCTTTCTGAACGGATCACGTATGGGCACGATCCCTAAACGTTGCATATATTTAACAATCTGTGTGTGCGTATGTGTATGTTCTTAGTCCGGTGAAACTGTAGAGGCCTTCGGGTCAACAGTGTTGTCAGTTCGAAAAAAAATAAAAAAAACAAAAAAGCGTAGTGTATGTCGGTTTGTACTCAATGCGTAAAAATACATTTTATCAAACAATATGAATATTTTCAAAGATCATAAATTTAATTACAGAATGTGTTGAACAATTTATTAACTGTCAAAAAAAAACACCGTGACACGATTTTATATGGCCTTAAAATACTTTCAAGTCGAAACCGTTTTCTTCATCCTGTTCCGACCATGAAAAGTGATTAATAGTTGGTATTGATTTATCTTTTATTATTTATTACTTAGGAACAAGCCGCAATTCACATAATCTTAGAAGTACTCACATTCAAAGCCAGCGAAGTAACAATTCCGACCTTAATTCAACTATTAAAATGGAATTTAGTCCGGTGAAGCTGTAGAGGCCCTGTCAGGCCAATAGCGTAGTTAGTCAGTTCGAAAAATAAAAGGAATTTGGTAAGTCCATGATTTCACAATTATTTCTAAATAAAAGATAAAAATTAAAAAAGTAAAAGTTATTAGCCTTAACAAAAAAAAGTGTGTGTGTACTTATGTACACGCGTTAGAAGTTATGCTTCTTTGGCGTAACAAGTAAAAATCTTTTCAAAAATTGTATCTTTTGCCTTATTCTGTAGAAAAAACGACACTAACAATAGAAAAAAGGTATTTAATACATACATACTTTTTTTGAATAATATTTTGACCATAGCTAACTTCAGGGTGTCGGTTTTTTGTGACGGTGTGCGCGCGCATCGTAAAAGTGTACTCTCATCATTTTTCCCTAACGCGCCAAATGAAGTATAACTTCAAAAAAAAAAAAAGACTTCGTTATAATTTGTTTTCCATACATTACAAATATTGAGCCCGTTTCGTCATAATACACGCTGCTTACGTTTAAAATCTACAATATTCATACAAATAATCAATACAATATTTACCAATTCGTAAAGAGTAACGGATAATCTATGAAAACTATAAAACAAAGTCGCTATTAATGTATGTATGTGTGTTACCTTAATTCTAAAGTATACAAAGAGGTTTCATACGGTATTTATTATTATTTTGTCTTTATTTCAATAACTATTTGATGCATGATATTATTGCTGTCTATATATACATGCATATTACGTTTATATAAAGCAGTGATAAGTCGACAAATTCTAATCAAATATGAAGAAAAGGTTTTCGGGCGCTTACATTGTTGACGCTGGCTAAACCTTACGACGTACATATAAAACGAATGTACCGGTATTGTTGGAAAACCTAAGGCGTGTAAATAGCCCAGGCACGGTTTGAACAATTCGTTTTTGAATATGATGGTCGTAACGGGCTGAGGCGCATAAACACTTATTAAAGTAAATTAATTAGCGGAACTATAAAGTACTCACCGAAGTCCGAAGACAGTTATTCCGGTTGCGTCGGTGAGGCGGCTTTGATTAATTTCCGGAGTGGTGCGGTGATACTATATTAAGGGTCTATGCACGCTGTATTCCAAGCACGAACGACAAAACACTGACTGCAACTATATTCGTATTTTCACCAATTATACGTGAAAAAACCACAGCGACCTTTCGCTACTGCAGCAAACGGCACTCAAAATTCCGCACCCCTTACTAGCGTAGGGAACTCAATACCTGAAACCTTCCAGGTGCTACTAATTCCCAGCTAACCACTTACTCTAATAATGTTTTTGCGCCGCACCAGTACCTAATACAGAATTGTACACCTAAAAATACCCACAGATAATTCTCTGATAGTATATGTCTATTCCTTAAGGATAACTCATAATTTATCATCATTCAATGATATTTATATTTTTCATATTAAATAATAAAATAATTGGTTATTTACAACGCTATATTATATCACATGAAATATCTTCACAACTATATAGAAATGTTGCATAATGTCCGTTTGTATGTGTACCACTGCTGAGCAATTCTGAGAGGAAGACCGAAAAGGTGTGGATGGTATGTGTGAAAAATGATATGTGTATAAAAAGTGTGAATACTGAGATGACATCTGATAGGGGAGAGCGGAAAAGGAAAACATGTTGTGCCTACCCTACTTAGGTGGGTTAAAGGCAAGAATATGAGATGAGATGGTTATTTACGACGCTATTTTTATAGAAGTAGTATTACTCCTTATTGAATTAAACTATTTTAGTCAGACTGCACACTTTAACACTTTAATGAATACCTACCTATCTTAGAAGATATCACAGATTTAAAATGACGCGCAACAAATAAAAGTTGTCTGTGTGAACATTCTTACGTAGCTTATAAGACTTTTATGAACTATAAATATCAAAGCGGTAAAAACTGGATCTAAATTCTTTAGACAATTATGACGTCACGTTGGTTTATTGCACCCATGCGAAGCATGGACAGGTCGTAGTAATATCTATATATTAACAAACAAAAAAAAACATGGTGTGTCATAAAGACATTCGAAAGTGAAATTTATGTATTACAGGGAAACATGTTAATAACAAAAATACAACAAAAAGCCGACGTCACGCAGTGTACCTCAAGCGGTCACCCATCCAAGTACTGACCGCGCCCGACGTTGCTTAACTTCGGAGATATCGGATGAGAACCGATGTTTTGAATATTCTACCTGACAGTATTTACCCTCAACACTTTTCGTCAGGACAAAATGGTCGCCGATCTGAATGTAAAAAGCCTTTTCCATAACACGCTTCGCTTCAAAAACGTTTACCCCTTATTATGGTCGGATGTCGACAACCAGTACATAGAGAACAAGAAGCAATTTTATAAATACTATTTACTAACATGTTTAGATTAAGGACAAATGTTATGCACGAATTAGAAGATTTAGAAGGTTGTCGTAAATTCGTAACATAAATAATTTACATAATCTTTTGACTACAGTTCTTGCTTTGACCTTTGAATAAATATATTATGCCAGTTCTAAAAATAAATGAATATATATTTACACGAATAAGATTAAATGGACACAAAGATATGTTCTTATGTGACGGAAGTACCTAACGTTGATTTGTCAGAACTTGTTGATAATCTGTTGGAATACCTTTTGGGTTAGTGTATGTTTCAAATCATGCAGTATTACGAAATCTACAGTAATACCGTAGAATACTGTGTGAATGGCATTAAATACTTTTCGAATTCTTCCTTGAACGATCTGACTTCACAGACTTTACTGTTATTCTATTTTGCAATAATGCAATTAACATACTGTCGCTTGAAGGCGCTTCAGCGCTGTGGTGTTAGACAGATTCGCAAAATAATTAAAAACATATCGCGTGTGGATTGCGTCATATATTTACCTATTCAATTACACTTCTACGTACTCTCACATAGGTAATCGTTGTTTGTTTCTTAGTAATTTTACACGTTATCGCGAACTTGCATATTACTCAGCGTAATGTGACCATACGCCAGCGTCGCTGATAACGCGCATGCAGTAATAGTGTATTGTTTCTGATGCAACCACAATTCATTTGTTACCTACCTATTATTAAATATTACAAATTATTTATTATATTATTCTTTATATTGTGCCATTGTTTTGAACTTGACTGTTTTTTTTTTTCATAGTTGATGGATGACTGTAGAATTTTTTTGAATGACCGCACGTCGTCATTCTCCTACTTTCGCTGTAATAACATTTTAAATATATAAACATTTTACACTAATTTATATAGTACTCTATATTATGGAATATTAATGCAAATATTCAATAAAACCGATCGCACTTCTCCATGTAACAAATTATTTGAAGTTAAATTAATGTACCAACCGTTTTTCCTTAATCATTTTGTTAATGAATTTAAAACTAAAAATGGCGAGTTAACCTAACAAAATATGCTTAAAATTATGATTTTTGAAAATAATGTTTGTTCAAGTTGTAGATCTCTAAGTTTTTTTTTTTGTTTTATTATAGTATACATATTAATTTAATTAACGACATTACAGAAGCGCATTTTATAAACAATAAGAGGCTCTTTGAAAATACGTACAGTTGCTATTGTTGAAAACGTGTAAAAACATAAAAGTAAATCAAATAAATATGTGTTTTTTATTTCTTAAGATGAATGCGAATTTATACCCATTCAGTAATGTTTCATCGTATAAGACTCTATTCAGATTTGTCATAAACTTGATAATGTCATAGACTATATAACTAGTTGTTCGCACAACATATTAAAAAGGAAATTCAGCTTGAAATTCTTGTGTTCAATTTTTTAACACTTTAAAACTGTTTAACCTGTGGAGCAACCTAAATGAGGCCAATTTTTTCAGGTTTAAATATCAATTTTTCTCCACTTCGTTGTATGGTAATGCGACCGGCTTGTAGCCGACGCCATTCAGCCGGCATGCATAAAACATTTCACTGCAATCTGCGACTAACCATGAATAAATTACAGCGAAAAATATACACAGCATATTGATGACTATGAAAAAAAAACACCGTCAAGATATGTGTATACTAGAATCTGGAAAAGCGTAGTTTTGAGTTATAACAAATTTTGTTATAATAAATTATGGAAAGAAACAATTTTATTGTTACAACAGCTGTGAAACAAATTAATATATGAATATATAAAATATCCAACAATGTCAACCACCTATTTGCTACATGTTCCAGTACTGCAGCACTGATTGTATATCTCTCACCCAAGTGACATACGAACATCCAGTCAACGAATAAATTAATATTACTGTACGAGATGGTTCCTACTACGTAATCCGAATTGTTTGCTGGGCCCTGAATAAATGCAACTCGGGGTCGTTTCATTAGGGTTGATTGAAACGGCTATGCACAGTAAACTCCAATAAATTTACTTCAGCTTCGGCATTGTTGTTACCCTTCCAGTAGTCCGTGTATAGTAATGTGTATTTGGTATAATTGTATATACAATTTGTGCATAATATGGAAGCCTAGAAGGCTGGAACTGGCAGTCACCTATTTCTCTCAGAAACACTCAACTCAACTACGTTATCAAAGTCCTTTTACTAGTGGTCAAAATTTAATTGCAAACTCTAATCCCAAAATAATCTTAAACGCCACACGACGTAACGCATCAAAACCAGGCGCATTTGCTTTTATTATATTCTTGGGTCGCTCATAAGTGTTCCCGGACCACATTCTATAACAATTACGTTAAAATAAAGAGCGTTCAATATTATAACAACAATAAAACTGTTACATAATAAAAATAAAAATCGGACGCACGAATTAGCTCGATAAAGGGTTTGAGTGTGTACAGGTGTATCTACCAGAATGTCCGTATTTACAGTTTGGTTTCCTAATCGGATAAAAAAGTGTTTTTAAACCTGTAGCCTTACACTTCATTTGCAAATAAAGTGTTAAACCATTTATATGACATTATATATATAGTGCAATAGAAAAGGGAGAACAGTTATGTTGGAAACTGTTCATAGCGAAAAAAACATAAGTAAAAGCTATCGTAGCGGATGCCAGGGCAGAAATCTGTAACAATTACTTTGAGATTTCTTACAATTTGTTTATATTTTTAAATGGGTCTTAATGTTACGGTGTTTTTAACTGTGAAAACAACGGCATAATAAAATCGCCGAGGTAAATTCTATATTTATCCTACAGCAGCCAGGAAATTAGATCAAAGAAAAAAAATGGATAGCTGCTGTAAAAAGGATACAGTAAATTAATTATTCAGTGTTGATAGGTCATTGTGATATTCAATACCTCACGACACAGTTTTTAATGAGCATTTTGTTTGAAGCAAAAAAACTAACGCGCACGATATTTTGCGCACGCGAATTTTTTATTTTTTTATCGAATACTGATTTTAGAATAACATTTTATAAACAGAAATAAGTTTTCAGCTAGCTACATTTTACTCCAATAAAACACAAAAACCATCGATTAAGCCATAAAATAAATTATAATTTTAATTAAAGTAATTTGTCTACCGCAAAATGCGAAATTAAACATACAACAAAAAGTTCTTTGTTAAAAGTTATCAGAGTATTTACCTTTAAACCTGTTTTATAGGGGGTTAACGTCACCAATAATTAACGAATGAGGTGGGCTCGTGTTAAATGTAACCTATTCAACATTTCTTACATGTCGTGTTAAAACTTAGTTTTTTTTTCGATTTTTGTTTTAGGCTACCAATCTTCTTGAATATTACTGCCATAGTCGAGTAGACAATAATATTATAAGTGACTTGTAAATAATTACAATGTTCTGACAAGATGGTGGCCCCCTTGTTAAGACTTTTTATGGCATCTCAGAATTCACGCTCCGTGGTATTATTTTCCATCCATTTCACTTGTATACAATAACTAAACTATTATATTACGTAAAATGACACCAATATTACAAAATATAGCGCCAAATAACACAAGATAATGAATAAAATATAAAAGCCATTACATGATAGACTAAGATAACGCCAAAAACACCTAAAATTTATTTGTTTCCTTTCGTCACAATTTGAGGTTAGAATATTGTGTTTTATTATACTTTCAAAACCAGTTTTTATTATATACAATATCCATTTTTCATATATTGTTTTTAACTAATTTCTCTACGATACTATTTTCCATCTCTTCCATGTATCTTTTAATTACTTCATATATTAGAAGACAATAAAATATTTGTATGTCATTATTTGACATATTCCGAAATAGTTGCGCATACTAGGTGGTGCTATTGCCGTGCACATCCTAACTAGTATTATAAATGCGAATTTCTGTTTATTTATTACGTTTTCACGCCTTAACTACTCAACCGATTACCATAAAATATTGCATACATATTGTCAGGAGTAGAGAAAAGGACATAGGGTACCTTTCATCCTTAAAAATTATACTGTTCCCGAAGGTTAGATCAAATGTCTATTAACGTAAGCGCAGTCGCGAGCAAGACCTAGTAGCCATTAATACGAAGTTAACAGGAGTAGCAATTTTAAACTGCATATTAGGTTTGAATGTTTGGGAAGTCGTAATAAGAGTAACAGTACAAATAAATCAGTAAATGAAATCATGTATGAAAAATGTCATTATATAACTATTTGAATCTATACTATTGTTATACTTTATTACTTTTACGAGTACACGTTCTCACTATTACAACAATTAATGATGCATTATTTTTACACAATAGACGATAAATAATTGAAGACATCATTATTTTGTTATTTGTTAATGCTATTTACAATGACAATGGTCACTAGTTGTTTCTATTACATGCCAACAAAAAAGCCTTATGTAATAACTGATAACCGTGAATGAAAGAATACTTTACGTTGCTTACACTCAAAGTCACGATAGAAACAACCAATATTTATTTAATTTTAATGTCGTCCTCAAATTGCAATACCGTAGAAAACAGCAGTTACTCAACAGCACAATAGTTTATACCAATTTTTAACAATAGTTTTCATGAAATAGGTAGTATAAAAGCGAAATTAATTCTTAATAGCCATTATCAACATTTGTATAATAGGTATAAAATGATAGCATAGTGTGGATACGAAGATGGATGACCATGCCAAAATCGCAGATAAGATTATGGAGAATTTAGGACGTGAAGAAATCGCGTCTCTCGCGCCCGCTACGTCATCCGGTGCAGGAAATCCGTATGGAGAACTAGGCAAGCAGCTATACGAGCTGTCAAGGGAGTTAATAGAGATGCACATGGAACATAACGAGATTAGAGAGCGTGCAAGGGATCGATCGCGATCGCAAGAGGTTAACCGCTGGCAGCAGAGGAGACCACGCATTCGATCGATACCGTGCCGGACGCCACAGTCTGCTGATTGGTTGTGTAGGCATCACTTCCGTTATAGAGAAAACGCCGTAGCATGTGAGTCACCGTACAACTGGATCAGGAGGCAGCGGGAGGCGGAAAACTGAAGGTGGTGCAATCGGCTGCGGTGAACGATTGTGCCGCGGGAAACCACCGACTCTGCATTAAAAATGATAAGTGCAGTGAAATCCAAAGATTATCAACGTCAGAGTGCGTATAAGCTTTTCGCGGCCAATGGTTCTGAAATAAAGACATACGGTGTTAAAACTTTGGAGCTGAATTTAGGCTTACGTCGTAGCTTTAGATGGACATTTATTGTATGTAGTGTTAAGCAAGGCATAATTGGCGCAGATTTTTTAAAAGCGTATAATTTACGTACATAGGAAAAAGTTGATTGACGGTCTGACTAATTTGAGTAGGGAAGCATCGATTTTAACATATTTAGGCCCATCATTTTCTAGCATTCAGAATGATAATCCTTGTAAGGATTTGTTGGAGGAGTTTTCTGAGATTACTATATCAGTTTCGTATAAGGAACCAACGAGGCATAATACTTATCACTACATCGAGACGACAGGGCCGCCTGTTTTTACACGTGCCAGGCCTTTGCCTCCTCATAGGTATAGGGCGGTTAGGGAAGAGTTTAGGCTAATGCAGGAACTAGGCATTTGCAGGCCTTCGAAGAGTTCATGGGCCAGCGCTCTACATGTGGTGCCAAAAAGGACGGACAGATCAGTCGCTGCGACGATTATCGTGCACTCAATGCGAACACGAAGCCAGACAGGTATATCGCTCTTGTTGAGCACGAAGTGCTATCCTTCTCAATCATTTTTATCTTCATCCCCTTTGTTCAGATTCAGTTGTATATTTATTGTTTCTTTTATTACTTGTACATTCCACGAATCAAAATTCAAATTTAGAAGAACCAAGCATACGTATATGTGTTTTTGAAATCAGATTTTCTGAATACCACTTCAAGCCTAATTGGATTTTCTGGGCTATATCGACGTAAGCAATGTGTGTCGACGGTCTTCTACTGCATTCTTCTATTATATTCTTTACAATTATTATTATAGTGCATTTATTTATTTTTACCTCTAACAATATTTAACACTAGGACAGTGCAATAGGTTCATCTGTAAAGAACTGAACTGTGAACTGAACAAGTGCAATCTTTTTAGGTATTTTAGTAAAGCATTTGATTATTATCTGCAACAGAAAATGTATATAAAAATAAATTAAAGTGTCTTTCGTTTGTCAGGACAAATCTCTAAAGCATCTGAACCGATTCTAACGAGACTGTTACTGATAGATAGATTCCTGCTATGAGGCTTTTTCATAAGCAATAAACCGTATTTATAAAACTCGGTACAATGATTAGAGGAGTTAAGTAAAAATAAAAGACACTCGAATATTCATGCAAAATATGCAACATGTAATTCCCATTAATACAAAATCGTTTACAAGAAAACGAAGGCGCGTAAGACAACTAGTTTTAGCTTTCTATCAGTAAATATTTCTTTGGGAACGAACAATCAGTTATAGAGTTATCTACATCCAAGCACATAAGTCACGCCTTTACCTTTTTACCATAATAATAGCTTTTACTGGCAGCTTCGCCCACGTGAATGTAGTAAACAATATTATTTGATCTCTCAGACTATTTGCTTAGATGACGTTTACCTATTTGTCCTATTATGTCTCCTAAACTTTTAGTCACTAAGAAATCAAGAACTTGCTTAAATATCTTAATAAAAGTATCAATGAAAAATCTCATCCATTTTATACACTTAGGGGGTGTCATTGAAATCAACATTGGGAAGTTATGGAGCTAAATTTCAAGTCAATAGGTTTTTTTTTGCCACCCATACTATCTTTGCCAACTCCGTTTATCCCATTAAAATTCCGAAAATCAGTTTTTTAGTGATCTACGTCACAAAAAAAACTGCTTTCCAAATATCATGATTCCTCTTTACATACAGATATAGAACAATACGAGTACATACTAATTATTATTATATATAGCATTATACGAAAATAAAATGAAATGACGGAAATGAAAATAATTTAATATATTCATATAATTTTTTCAATTGAAATAATAACATTACGAGTTTCTTTAATTTACAATTATATATTAACATATAGTATACGAGTATACCTACGTATATATTTAGCATATATATCACTAACATTGTAGTAGAAGACTGACGCCACAATGTCGGTAAATAATGTGCAAATGCTGTACGTGCAGTAATAATACGGTGACCAACGTTTTCTTGTATTTAAATATGCATTTAATATATAATCTATCTTCTATAAATATATATATACATATATTATAGAGGTTTGCTCCTGTACGCCTATCACTCGGAAACTACTGAATAGGTTTAGATTTTTTTTAAGTGAAACTTCTTATGCGCTTTGAAATTCTGATCCGCAACCTTTTTGTGTGATGTAAAGTGGTGAGGGTATACACTGTGTTGGGTAGAGTGTTGAAAACACCGGTGCTCGTCCAATCACCGACGTCCAAAGTAAAGCAACTTCGCATCGCGCGCGGTTATTACTTGGATGGGTGACCAACTGGGAACACCGCGTGACGTTGGTCTTTTTGTTGTACTTTTTATAAAGAAGTTTTCACTTCTTTTGTGTGCCCGTGATGAAGAATACACACACTTTTTTTGGTTATCAGACACTTGTACCCGGTAGGTAGCGCTGCGGTCTGATTCTGTTTTTTTTTAATTATTAGGACAGGACAACGTCTGGTGGGCCCTTTAATTTAGTACATAGTTATTAAAGTTTTATAAACAATACGCGAGTTAAACGAAGTGTGTTTTCTTAGCATGAAGAAGTGGAGCAAGCTATGTGATAGTTATGTTTTATCCTATGTACATAAAATATATTGTTAAGATAACAAACGACGCAAATAAGTCACAGGTATCGGCTAATTCATGATATATAGCGAACAAAATAACTTTTTATGCAAGTTTTTGTTTTGAAGTGATGATGGCTTAGTTGATAGCGTGTTTGGACACAGCGTCAAAGGACGTAGGCTTGAATCCTAGCAACCGAGTCGGAGCTTTCGGTGAAAACCATAGCATGGTGGTAGGGTATTTTCTAAGTCTGGCTGGCTACCTACCACCCTCAAGTTGTAAATCTGTCACCAATCACCTGTTGATGTATTCCGGTACCTGCACTCGAGAGCCAGTCTCCCTCTAGGTTTAGCTTGACTACCATCTTAGACTAATCATCATTTAACATCAGATGAGATTGTGGTCAAACGCTAACCTATAAAGTATGAAAAAGCTTACTGATTTGTTACGCTATAGTCCGGTGAAACTGTAGAGGCCTTGCTAGGTCAACAGTGTAGTCAGTTCGAAAAAAAAAATGATTTATTACTAACAAATAGTAAGTAGCAAATCGATGCTTAGTTTGAAGTTTAGCAAAATCAAAAATGATTTCTTTGTTACTTACAACTTAGACCGGAAACATTCGTATCCTATAAATCAAATCGCGCTGTAAATAATGTCATATAGTTCCACTGTATGAATGATGATAATTTTCTGATAAGTTACATCTTTTATGCATATTTAATGACTTATTCAACTGTAATTGAGATATTGACTACAATTAAATTATGCATATCAGCTTCTCTTTGTTATAAATCTTAATGTCATTTATAACTCTAAAGCTACGAAAACACAATAGTTAGTTCCAGCAGACAAAAGAATAATAAAATTTGTTAATGTTCATAAAATGTTATAGAATTCCTGTGTGTTTTCTTTTATCTATATCTGGAAACTTATAATTGTTTATCAGTTTAGCACACACATGTAATTTAATTTTGTCATAACCTGATAGTTTTTCTATAAAAATAAAATAAAATTTTAGCCCCTATTAATATCTTCGACCGCCTTACATTACAGTACATACATTTTCAGTCGAATTTAGAATACATTCCTACCACAAACAAAATTGCAGGTGTCAAATGCAAAGTCATTGTACATCAATTTTCACGCCTTTGATTATGCATACAATTAGCTGATACTCGTCCATTTCACTGTGCATTTAATTTAAAATAAAATAGCATAAAGTTAATAGTATCCAAAAAACAAGTAGCCTAGAACCATCTACGAAAAATTCCGCATCGAATGGCCATAGTTCTATGCGAATATATGCAGTAGTTCTGATGTAATTATATATATTAGGGTAGTACAAAAATAACTTTTTTTAGTTACCATAGAAATATCGTTCAAGATGATGAAAAATAATTTGGTAAAGTTTAAGCTTTTAATATTATAATTAAGAGGCGCCTCTTCGTGATTTCCCATTAAAATTACACAACTTTTTTTTTTATTTCGAAATTTGTTGCGTTATAACAAATTATCGTGTTGTAGAAATCAATACCTGTAAGAAATTGAACGATCTCTAAAAAACTCCACGGAACGATCACAAAACACTAACTGATTTTTTAAAATTCTTTTGCACTATAAATAATGCTAAAACAAAGACAGACAACAACAACTATAATACTAAAACGGTATCTTTTCTAAAACCAGTGATAATAAAATAAAAATGTAAGCATATACCTATCTACAAGGTGTAACAAAACATCGTAACCATATAAGGATCGCAATGAAGAAGCTAGTGATTATTGTAGTGAATATGTCGATACAAATAAAACCAAATTAATCAATATATTTTTTGATATAACTGATTTATAATTACAGATACTTCATCAATGTACAAACTCTGATGAACATAAACTGTACTGTGTTTTACATTACACCATTATGGAATTAATGTGATCCTTTTCCAATTATATATTGACCAGCTACTCTCAACTCAGTGCTCATCGAGGCGAATCTAACGACTACAAACCTGGCAGGTCCATGTTAAAGCATAGTAGTGTTCCTGTGACGAACTTCTAACTCCATAGCCATCTAATTATCGAGACCAATCTAATGAGCACAGCAGACTCGAAATGTTCAGATGTTGTTAGATTCATTTGTTCATTTCCCAGTTCTATCATAACGTGACCTTCGTACGACATAATGTTTACCATACCGTCATATTAAGATTTCGTAATAGTTCCTGAAGATGTCAATAACTTTCTTCTTAACTATATTAACATTAAATTTCCCAATTTTAAGGGTAAAATGTTTTAACATAGTATCCCTAAACAGCACACAACTACTATTAGCATAATTGTACAATGCCTTTAAGCACACTAAGTTAGCAAAGTTGCGGCGCATAGATGTCACCTGCCTCAAAGCAAAGTAGTATCTAGTTATGTATATAATCAAAGTTCTCTAACTTCTAATCTAACTGTACCTATATCTGTACAAATTTTCATCTCACTTTTCCACTTCATAAGATAACACTCGTCAAACGGAAGCAAGGACACGTACTTTTACAATGTTATTATTATTTACATTTTAGTATTTATAGAAAAAAAAATTGTTTCACTCCTTTTCACCATATCATCATATTTTTTTTATACAATAACTTTTTATGGCACATTGCATATTCAAAAATATTCTCTTTCTAATCAAAGAATTCAGTCATAACCTGATAAGTGATAACCAAATGTGAAATAATAATTGTTTGATTAAAAAGTCACAAAAATTCATACATTTAAATATGCATCAGATTATTCAGTACACTTTAGGCCCATAATAATCTACCTGTTCACGTTAACCTTGAGGGAAATCAAATTCATGACACTCACGACAGTTTGAACCAATACCCAAATACCTGGAAGTGACAATAACGAATTAAGGGTACTAAATACTGAAGAGTATTGTTTTTTATTAGAAAAAAAAATGAAATTAAAGTATTTATTACTAATATTTTAAATATAGAGATACTTTTTTATCTAATTAATCTCAAAAACGAACATGACAAGATCAAAACTTATGACCCTCTCAACGTACCCAGTTGTTGAAGCGTACATTTTGTTTCACACCAAGATTAATATTGGTAATTAACGTACAGTTATATCCAATTTTTTAATTTATTAAATATACCAAACTGCAGAATCTAAGCCTTAATTTTCACCTTTAGTACCTGTTCTGTACCAATATTGACCTGTTGTAAAAAAGAGTCTCCTATAATGTTAGTTTCCTGTACGCGCTGGGTTAAACAAGCATACAGGGTATAGCAAACGTCTGGTCTATCTCTACTCTGGTAACGATATTTTCATATGGTTTCATATGTGTAATATGTATATCTAAATCTATAAACTGCGACACTCAATGAGTTAACACTCAACAATAGCCGTCGATTCATTTGTTTTTAAATAGCACACCAAACAGTACCTACTAAGAAATTAGACGCAGGTCGACCGAAAAAAGCAATAAATAACAAAAAAATGTTTAGGATACATCATAGGTAATAAGCGGTTAACATAATAATTAAGCATAGTATTTTGTATATTAATTGTCACCTTTTGTTTTTTTCTATGCACATCGTAATCTATTCAACAACTTTGGTAGTGTATTTATTATATCGACAGTGAAAACAAAAATTGACTAACGTGCAAGAACCGTTAGGGACTTGATAAGTGATTAGTTTTTCCATTGTCGATATAATATCTCCAGATACCTTTGGTTTACAGTATTGTGGGGATAAATTGAAATATAATTATTAAACACAAATAATAAAATACAAATTTATTATTGAAACTAGCATCAGCATTTTTGTTGGCATATTACATTCTCGGAACCACTTATAAAATGAAATAAAGACTAACCTTTCTAACGTAAAGAAGTGTCACCCTATATTGCACACTGCACTGCAGCCAAACGTGGCCAAACCGCATACGCCGCGCCGCGTAGTACCCATACGGAAAACATGCATTTATATCAACTCAAGTATTTATAGACGTGATACATTGTTTATAATTTTATTTGGAATACAAATATGTACCTCTAAATACATTGATTGTTAACAAGAATTATAAAATACCAGCTGGCGCCCACACGCTTCGCTGGACGGTATTTTTTTTTAATTATCCATATCTATACACATAAAAATGGATCTTGGTATATCCAAAATCGATAAACTCGTATACTATTCGACAGACGACAATAAAAGTGTTTTGCATAGAGAAGGTTTTTATGTTACACGTTAAGGTGAGCCAACTAAAACGGCAATGTTAATCCATTAATCACCATAAAAAAAGTTAAATTCATAATTTTTACGATACGCTTATTCACTATTGAGTAACATAATTATATTTCAAAAATACATGTTTCCTTTGATTGTTTTATTGAGAGATGAATAATCACACATAGGCACATATTAATATTAGAAGCCAAACTTTGACAGTCATTTTGGACAATATTGTCATGGAGGTCAACATAAAAAAATAGTTTTTACACAGGTTAGTTAGTACAATTAGCTAGTAAGTGGACGGCGGAACAGTGAATCAACTTCCATAACGTTCAACCTTTTGCCGCGACAATTGGTATACGTAGATTGTTGGACACAGAGAATATTATACGCTTTATTCATTTCACTACTATTCATCCATTTATTACACCTCTATTTGTGTATCCATAATTACAAAAAATAATGACAAGCGCGTGCGGAGCCGCGGATACAGCTAGTATTGTAAAACGTATCCTATGTCTTGAACGACTGTGTGCAATATACACATGTTACCCCAGACACCTTCGGTCAATTCATCCACCCTGCATTTATTCTATTCTTCACGTTACTACTATTCTTCTAATTATTATATATACATATATAATGTATAAACAAAAATACTAAAAGTTATTTTTTCTATATAACGGACTTTTTTATTTGAGTTTTGTTTTTAAATTAATTTCTTGTAATATTTGGAAAGAAAACTTCGAGTTGAAAGATTTTAAGAGTGAATAAACTTTTACCAATTTTGACACGTACATATTCTACTGATGATACCGTTTTTCTAACGGACGCCAGATTAATCATATGAGTGTGCGTTTAGCGTTTAAAAAATATCAATATTATCGTAGTTTTAATAACTCAAATCCAATGTCACAATTTAGTCACACTTTTGTTCATTATCATTTGTATTATTGTATTAGTTATAGTTTAGTTTAGTAAATTAAGTTAAGGGTACTATGGGGCTGATATAACCATAAAAGCCCCTAAATAAACTAAAAAAAAAAAAAAATGTCATAATGGTATTCCAATCAGAGTATTCGCTTCAAGTACCTAATAATTTCTCGTTACGATTCGCGAAATATATGGTAAACAAGAGCAAAATCGAGAAGTCATAACAAGGTCACAGTCTCCTGGGCAACCGGGAAGCCAGCACGTGTCGTAAACTCGGATAATTACTACGAATAACTCGTTTTTGACATCATTTTATATATACGAATAATAAGTATACCTATTCACATAAGGGGCGATGAAACCTAATATAGAATTGATGGAATGTGTAAGTATAGAATTTCTTTGTGAATTATTTTATGTGAGTACATTTATTTTCAAAGTGAAAACATTCTTCTGGTACATTGAACAGTGAACAAATGAGAACCGTCACACTCGGGCCGGTGACGCTGAATTACGTTTACTCGGCTCCAGTCGTCGCCAACCATGTCTATTGTATAAAAAGGAGTGCGTCGTTCCAATAATTACGTTTTTATTCTTACATATTATATTAATAATGTAATTTTATATACCTATGTCTTATACTGTCCACCAGATGGTTCGGCAATGCAATTATTACTATATCGTTCAACCAATTTCCATAAAAAAGAATTGTGTGGTTTTATGAAACCACGAAGCAAGTCAAACTTTCGAATTGAGCGATGGGTGCCGCTATATTGGCCTTGGATGCTCTGCCGATCGCCTTTCACTTTACCCTACTACGCAGTCGGCTGTACAATGATATTTTTTATGCTTTATAGGTTAGCGTTTGACTACAATCTCATGTGACGTTAAATGATGATGTGGTCTAAGATGGTAGTCGCGCTAAACCTAGAGGGGACTAGCTCTCAAATGCAGCTGCTGGAACACAGCAACAGGTGCTTGGCGACAGATTTTCAATTTGAGCGTGGTAGCTACGCACGCGGACTTGAAAAAGCCCTGCCACATGCGATAGATGGGCGAAAAAATTTAAGGCGATGTAAAAAAAGTTTAACTTTAATAATATAGGTATATGCGTATGCGGTGAATATTTACGCAATATTCATTTTGCTATATTATTAAATAAATAATAGAAAAAGCATGAGAAATCGCGAGCAATACTAGTCAAATGCTTAAAGAAAACATTCTAACTTCAAACTTTAACTGATTCTATGTATTTCTACTTTTATCAGAATTATAAAAAAAATAACTTCATGACTTTAAGTGATCCTATTTATATTTTTATCGGAATTATTTAATTTCTCTTCACAAGTCACTTAAAATTACTCAATTGCCCATGAACAAAATTTGATTGAATTTGATTGAAAATAAAATAATTGAATAAAACAAAATTGTAAACTTTAAAAATCGAATGGAAATTCAAGAACTTTGTAAAATAAACAATGGTTAGGCTATTAGTGTCGCCCTGTTACGGTTGCCTAGCAACCAACCGATGGCTCCCGCCCGCCCGGGCACCTGTCGCCATGATTACTTCAATACCACTACTCTACATACTCAGTTAAATTCAATTACACACCCTATTTTGTTGCAGTACGATTCAAAATCGTTTCGTATCCACTTGCAACTTAGTTTCCAATGTCGAATAACAATATTATAAAATTATATGAGAATAAATTTTCTGTAAATTGTAATAAGGTTTACTTTTATTAAATACATTATACAGAACATATTAAGATACTTTAGTGAATATAGTCATTTTCTTTCATATCACAGATCCAATATAGTGTTTAGATTATTGACTTTAGTCGCTCTGTATTAATTTAGAAGATAATTAGTTATGGTTTTATACGCAAATCTTCAGAAGACTCTATAAAATTAAAAACGAAAACTAACTGTAATCTTTTATTCTATCCTAGATTTAATTATAGATTCTTGTTTTTATTTATAAGTAATGTATAGCGCTGAAAGGCAAAAAACTAAAAGCAACTTTAACAACGAGACAAACGTAGACTATACACAATGCAAAAACAAGGTCAGCAGGAGCGAGTCAATGACCGAGCAAAGTCACCTTTAGAACTAGCGACAAGATAGGTCGTCCCCCACATCGTATATTTGCTGCACACAGACATACACAAGTCCGCTTATCAGTGATATGCGCTTGCTTGGTATTTAATATATCTGTACTTGCTGCATATTTATTATCACGCATGCAGTTACAACGTGCCTAATAACAGCATTTGTAATGTTTTACTTATTGCAGGATAAATCATTTTATAAACCATTTATCCTGTAATGCAAATAATAATTATTCCATATTTAAATATGGAATAATATAATATTTTTTTAATTAGATCACTGACCTAAGACATTGAGATTACAAAGCCATGGGTAAAACTGTTAATTTTTAACAATGGTTTTAGTATACTGTAATGAATTATAATATTGTATGCAAAATAAACAGTGGTCAAAATATATTTCGTATACTAAAATATATAACAAATACTCAAGCAACGTAGGTCTTATATTTAAATTATAATTAATGGTACTTGATGATGTTGAAATATGTTTTATAAAATGTATGAGATATATATACGTACTTAGTTATTAAATAATATGTTATATTCAAAAAGGTGAACATAGATATCTTCAACATTTATATAACAGTGGTAAGTGGTAACCATTAAAATCACTGCATCACAATAACAAAGTCAAAGAAAAATGGTTACAGTATTGCTTTTTTTTAAACACATTTTATGAGTTAGCGATGCCATCACCTTTATTTATTATTACCTTTATACTGTATATATATATATCAATATTTCCAGTTATCCAACGCTACATGACAACCAATCCCATACGTTTCGAAGATTTTAGTTTCTTTTTAAACTGGCTATACGCTTTTGGCCTGACCGGCCTATACAGCTTCACTAGACTTTTTTCCAGTACATTACAATAAGGCTACCTACTGGACGAGGCTCGCATGGGCTACCATATTTATTTAATGCTTTAAATTGAATGAAGACTTAATGATTAAAAAACATTTTTTGTCTGTGTTCGAAGGGTACATGAGAATGGCGAATATTTACCAGGTTTATTAACTAAGATCTGTCAAATATTCAACTGCTCATCAGTAGATATCATATAGTAGCTATATGTAAATAGGGAGAGGAAAATTAGTTAAGTACATCTTCCTCCACTTTCTCAACCGATTTTCTTTATTTATTTTATGTTTAGAATCATTTGACGAGCTTTAATGAATCATGGTCGAATTTTGACCACTGGGCGATCACTAATATCTTTAAAAGGCCAGAGACTTAGCTAATGTGATTATGACTGGAAACGAGTTCTACAGCCACGTAGACACAATAAACGGACCAGAAAAATAATAAAATTATTCGGTAGGTATATTAAGAGTTAAAGACTAGAAACCTCTTATATTTCTTTTAAAAATAAGTTTGAAATAACAAAATAGCATTTTCAAAATATACATTTTTGCCACATGTGTATGCTGTAATGTAAAGAAAATGATTATACCTAACCACTTATATACATACGAACACGACATCAACAAAGACCAGATTAGAGGAAATACTTACATTTAAATGTAAATTATTTTTAAATATCTCGTTTCAAAAAGCGACCGTTATGTCTTTTAATTATATAAAAAATATTCAATAGTTGTTAATTTAACATTTATTTACTTATCAAATATCTAGTAAATTGATGTAAATTATATATTTTATTACATTACTAACATTATAGCATTATCCTAACTGTCACAATATCTACATATCTACGATAATATTGAGTTTAGATTTTAAATACAAATTAGCGCTGCAACATCGAGTAACGATAACAATATTAATTACTGTTATACATTACTATAATTAAATAAATGTGACTAGTATCTTGGGAATCTAATCATAATACAATATACTAATATTTATACACTATGCAAATACTTGCCAGCCTTCCGGGTAGATAAGTTTTCTTTCCAGGGTCTCTTTTATTCCGTCAAGACTCTGTAAGTCTTGTAACATTATATAACCGTGTTAAACAAGTTTACGTAGGTACATTCGTTTAAAATATTGTAATATCAGATGAAATGATTCAATAAATTTAACTGAACATATAGTTTCAATATCGATTGATTTATACGCGTTTACGAAACAGTTTTAAAGTAATGACATATCTATAGTGTAATTATTTTGTCACTTTACTTATTTTATGTATTTATACTAACTAGAGATCGTCCAATGACTGAAATTAATTCATAAAAATGGGTACAAACTTTTGTCTTCACGTGTTAACATATACAGGTAACATATGTAGGTGGTAGAGCTACGCTGAAACTATTACTGGTTTCAGAATGAATGGGTCGGCTCCTCGGGGTAGTACCACCCTCTCACAGAAAGCCGACGTGAAGCAACAACAGTGCTTGCACTGTTGCGTTTCGTTCGGTCAGTGAGAGCGCCGGAGGCCCACATATATTAAAAGGCCGGCAACGCACTTGCGACTCCCCTGGTGTTGCTAGTGTCTATGGACGGCGGTGATCACTTACCATCAGGTGACCCACCTGTTCGTTTGCCCACTATAATATAAAAAAAACATATAATTAGCTGTCTTGAGTATTGTAGAAATATCTTACACCAGCATTGCTCGCGGCTTCGCTCGGGAACGGTACTTTTTCGGGATTTAAGGTACTCCATGTCCTTTTTCTATACTTCTGACAACGTGTATACAACATTTCAGAATGATCGGTTGAGTTGTTATAGCGTGAAAGCGAAACAAACAAATTCATATTCGCATTAGTAAGGTTCTTGTAAACTTAAGGAGCGTGTATAGTATGACGAATGGAAACTTATAAATAAAGACTTTGTCTCGTCGACGGTATGAGAAGAAACTATTTCCATTTATTTTTTGTAACACTAAACTGGCCAATAACTACTAGACCAGAAGAAAATCGGTAGGGGAAACAGTAGAGAAAATGGTACTAAGCTGTTTTACCTTAGCCTATTTATATAACATATTTCTTTTATATATAATACTAGCGGCCCGCTCCGGCTTCGCACGGGTATAAAATATATACCCTATGTCATTCACTGAAAAAATGATTAAAATCGATATAGTAGTTTTGATTTATTCATTACTGCCCGTGGCCCGCACGCGTTAAATTTGGAGTAACCTCAAAAATAACAGTATTTCTCCACTATTTAATTTATGTTGTTATACATATAAACCTTCCTCTTCAATCACTCTATCTATTAAAAAAAAACCGCATCAAAAGCCGTTGCGCAGTTTTAAAGATTTAAGCATACATAGGGATATAGGGACAGAGAAAGCGACTTTGTTTTATACTATATAGTGATATACATTTATTTATGTGTATTCATAGGTAATACTTTATTTTGCCAAAAAATCTTATTTTTGATTAACTTTACTTTTAATGTCTTTAAAAAATCAACAATTGATCTGCATGATAAATAATACAATATAAATACGATACATTTCGAAAAATCTACGACCGAAAAACTCTTAATTTAGATTTGTATTCAAGTAAAAATATCTATGTAAATTACAACTTGATATTTATACTTTTCCCACGTAACTTAATTAAACCATTAGTATTTCTCTTTCTTGTTTCTCCTACTTTGGCAGCCCATCCTATTCATTATCTCGACTAATACTGCCATTATCAAGTCTCTTGTGACGACTTCACTGTTCCAACAATATGGTGACCCTCCAGATAGAAATTACCGGGATGATTTTGTGATACCGTATTGTTACTATCCGTCCACATCACTGGCGCACAATATTGTACATACCTGGTCAAATAAAAGACACTACAGTCAAATAAAATATTTTCTTATACCTTACGTATATTTATACAAAATATATAAAATATACTTTTGAAATATAAAGTAGGACACTTTATTAAAAAGTAAAGTTAGTAACTCAATTCAGATTCAAAAAACATTTAACCGATTTTAAAAATTCTTTCATGTATGAAAAGCTATATTATTAGATGCGGTATTTTACCTTTAAAAAACTACATTAACTCAAACGAAACCGTAAGAAAAATCTAGTTTATAATACAGAACTAGGTACATATAATTTCGGGAAATTATACTCAGTATATAATTTCAACAAATTATACTCTGTACTTTATAAATACAATAAAATACGTGAAAGCCTATTTAATATGGTTTGATTTTTCTAGAATTAATTTATCATTGTTTTTAAGTTTATTGATTAAGCTATCGTGTAAGTGCACATATAAAAAGTGCAAAGTAATTCCATCCGCCGCCTAAAGAAATAAATTATCTGACTGAGCACACGGAACGGTCTATCTAGTCTACAGAGAAGCATTTGTATGGATTACGTAGGCGCTCAGACGTAGCAGAATTGTGAAGGGCACCTTCAAACGATGCCGTTGACCGTGGTCAGGGACAAACGTGCCCTGACCGTGTACCGCCGCGTCGCGTCGCGCCGCCACTATTCACCGACGCATACCGGAGTTTGGCCTAAATCGCTCTGACGTAATAGTTCCGTTCAATTTTATTTCTGCTCGCACACGGTACACTTGATTAAACATTGGAACCAACGTCAACAGATATATCTCTATATAAGGTTATATACATTATAAATATTGCATTTTAATATTACTTGTATTTTTTAAATTCTTTATAGGTTTTTTAAACACTATATTATCAACTGGTAATATAATGCTAGATAGCACTAAGCTTACAAAGAACGATCACTTAATGCAGTTACCGGAACTAGGAGATAGTAACTGCTAGCCAGACGGGTATTAGTAAAAGACTTATCACCATAAATTGGTATGCTTACATTTTTCTTGTATATACCTACGTTTTTGTAGGTGGTAGAGCTACGCTAAAGCTATTACTGGTTTCAGCATGAATGGGTCGGTTCGCCCGGGGTAGTACCACCCTCTCACAGAAAACCGACGTGAAGTAACAGTGGTTGCACTGTTGCGTTTCGTTCGGCCAGTGAGAGCGCCGGAGGCCCACATATTTAAAAGGCCAGCAACGCACTTGCGACTCCCCTGTTGTTGGTAGTGTCTATGGACGGCGGTGATCACTTACCATCAGGTGACCCACCTGTTCGTTTGCCCCCTATAATATTTAAAAAAAAAACTAAATTTTTTGTAGTTATTTTGATTGAAAAACGTCTCGAGTTCAATGTATCTCTTTTAAATCGGGTCATAGTGTGGTTATAACTTTAATTCTTATTTTAAATTCTTTATACTATTTTTCTTCTAGCTCACAACAAGAACACGGAACAAAGGAATTGTCAGTGCCGCGTTGTGATAGGCGATACGACGAATATCTATTAGGTATACGTCTATTCCATTATAATTATTATTGTTCGTACATGAGCGACCTCACTCAACTCAACATTGACCGTTAGTGTATTTTTAGAGAGTTACGCATTTTTGACATAACATATTGCGTGTTTCGTATGTTAGTTATGTAATATAGTTCTTTGGAATTGCGGTAGGTCTCGATTCACCTACTATCTAAGATATATTATTTTATTAAAACATTTCCTTTTTACTATCGATCACCTTTATTTTAAAAGATAAGCAGCAGCCAGATAATATATATCACAGTTACAGTCCATATTTAGAATTAAGTGTAAAAAAACATAATCTAGGAAATAATCGTAAAAATAAAGATTTATTTTCTATTCATTTGTCACGCAGAAGGATACCTACTTAGACTTTAACCTTCTTACCTACCTAGTTCATATAAATGGTTTTTTTTTCGAACTCTCTACACTGTTGACCTGGCAAGGCTTCTACAGTTTCACCGGACTACTGTATATAAATGACTTCAATATCAAAAATACTTTATTTCCATGTAGGTCGTGAATATTAAAACAGTACACGATTAATTAAATACTGTCATTTACTTCTTTCAATTTTCAATTATTGAATATATTATCTATTTGTTAATATTATCAGGCAATTTGTTTTAAATTAATAGTTGTATTTATTCTATCGCAAGGCAATGAAAACATGAATATTTAATTAGGTCTATATTTACTATCATATGTTTTTAAAACAAGACCAAGTTCTACTTAAATTTTTGAAAAGATTTTATTAGGTACAAAGCCAAATTGTATAAATAATAATAGTCTGTAAATGTAATTCAATAAAATGTCTACTTTTGATAAAGCTAATTCATGACCGTACGTACGTACACCTATAATATAATCACTTATACTTTTACACAACCACAGTAATGGCGTAACACGCCAAGTACGTTACCACTTCTAGTCAACATTGTATTACATTATGGGCCGTATCATAGAGCAACATTGTAAGGTAGTAGGTATAAAATCACGATGCATGCAACGTGACCGCAAGCACCGCGACCGCGTCGTGTCGCATCACTCGCACACATTTATATAAATAAAACTGTAATAAATAGTACGTAAGTAGTAAGCTTGTTTATGCGTTGCTTATCGTATGCAATCCAAACCGCTAGCAATGTTTTTTCGTTATAAATCTCTGTTCAATTAAACTTACTGACAAGTCCAAGGACCGTCAAATACTATGTCTTATCATAATACTAGTTGTTCTTCAGCCGGCTGCGGCCGCTAGGTTAGATGTAAGCAATCTAAAAAAACAAAAAAGACGTATTATTCTGTTCCATTACGTAATCGACTTCTATACCAAATTTCATTAAAATCTGTACAGCCGTTTGAATGACAATATGAAATCGATAGACAAATATATTTTGACTAACATGTAATGTTACATTTTGACTAAAAAAATTCATTAGATTACCGTGATTAAAAAAGCCATTTAACGCTCGCTACCTTGAAATTTTCTCCAAACTTGTATTGTCTCTCTATAAACCAAAACATAATCACCATGCCGTCAAGCAAATTGTAAAATTCCTGTTTCTTCTTGTCAAAATTAAACACTGAAGTTCCTTTATATTACAAAGTTTAAACTTAAAACCATAGAAAGGTTTTACCTGAACTAAGATTACAACGAGTTATAACAGCTGCGAAACATTTTTACCTTTTTTATCGATACTCCCGATAAAATAACGGTAGCGAACGATTCCTAACCTCCAGTCTCATAAATAATCCGTGATCACATGCCCACATGCGTACACCCGCCGCGGCCCGACTCCGCAGCCTCACATGCCTAGGTCTGATCTCCGCCATGGAGCGCTCAAGCACCTTGCGCGATACCGTGAGAACGCACTCACTATCACACAACATGCACGATATTGCACCTTATGAAGAGTGGTTTAAATATTTAATACGGGTGTAAACGTGTTGCATAGTTAGTTATTTAGTAAACTCACGTAATCGAAATGACTAAAAAGTTCTGTTTAAACTTAGGATTTTAATTAAACCTTTTAATATTAAATCACAAAATAAAAATTTCAAGTTAAGCAGTTAAAATAAATGATGAATAATTAACTGTTCATAAAAACAATGTCTTTAAAACAAAATATGGTAAAAATTTACTATTTTCCTTTTTCAAATGTGAAACATAGAATAATAAAGGATTAATTAGACATAAAGTTACTCAGTAATCCGGTGTAGTTTTTTAATCTACCAAACCAACAAGGAATAAATATGAATTTTGTTATATGAGTTTGTAGAAAAAACGACACTAACAATAGAAAAAAGATATTTAATACATACATTCTTTCTTTGAATAAAATGTTGAAAATGATAGCTAACTTCACGGTGTCGGTTTTTTATGGCGGTGTGCGCGCTCATCGTAAAAATTTACTCTCATCATTTTTACTAATGCGCCAAAAGAAGTATAATTTCAAAAATGAAAGCAAAAATATACTTTGCTTACAGAATTTATCCGTATATTGCCTTTGTCCTGTGCATGTACACCACACTGCTGGCCCTCGCTTCTCCGCGCCAAGAAAACTCAAGTCTTTGAACGGGTAATGCTTATAAAATTTGTAGTTTCTTAAAATTTTAATTGAATGAAGATATCTTTAATTTTTTCTTTTAGATAATAAATAAAGACCATATATTTCTTTGAAGTAAAAAAAATATATGTGTGTACTTATTCATAAATTATATAAATAATATATATGTTTTAAAAAGACATTAAATTAAATTAATAACGTTAAACATAAAAAAAAAATATTTATAAAATTTTTGAAATAAGTTTTCTATATATCTGTGTACAGAATCAAGTAAGATACCAAAACTAGAACAATATTTATAAATGTTTTGAAATAAGTTTTCTATATATCTGTGTACAGAATCAAGTAAGATACCAAAACTAAGTACAATAAACTGTGTAGTTATCAAATAATATAACTAATTTATAAAATAAACACTAAAAAAAGTAGTGTGTACTAATATACACGCGTTAGAAGTTATACTTCTTTGCTTTCGCCTTATTCTACGTTTGTAGAAAAAACGACACTAACAATAGAAAAATGGTATTTAATACATACATACTTTTTTTGAATAAAATGTTGACTATAGCTAACTTCAGGTTGTCAGTTTTTCGTGAAGGTGTGCGCGCGCATTGTAAAAATTTAGCTCATAATTTTTCCCTAACGCGCCAAAAGAAATATAAATTCCAAAAAGAATACATACCGACAGTTAACCTCAAATTTATAAATCCACTGAAAAGTCTATAATATAAAAAAAAAAAACACTTTTATCACAAATACTCACAATAAATTATCATTGACCGCCATATATAATTTAAAAATACACATCTACATATATGTATAAATATATTTTTTATCTTCACTGATATAAATCACGTGTTTCTAGATTCATATATATATATATATATTTCGAACTGACTACACTGTTGACCTGGCAAGACCTCTACAGTTTCACCGGACTACACACATATATTTGAATGACTACCTTGCAAATAGTTATATCAGTTGTTTCGAAAACTTGATAGGCAATTAGCAACCGACTTTGTGGTGTCGCTTTTAGGTGTAGGTGTACGCGCACAACGTACAAATTCACACTCAACATTTTTACCAAAAGATGTATAACTTCAAAAATATCACGAGCAGTTCAGTACTTTTGGTGTGACGGTTGCAAAACCACGAATCACTTGAAGATACAATTTCAGTCAGCCAAATCAAATAAATATTTACGTCATTATAGCAACTAGACAAAAAGTGTTGCTAATATAAAATTAATGCTTAGCCGTTTGAACCCGATTACATAAAGGGAGCGTAACGTTTTACAAGTACCTTGGGACACTGTACCTTTAATCTGACTGTTTTTAACATTTGAGTTGTCAATAGATTCGTTTTAATTGCAAGAGTGACTGTATATAACACTCAAGTATGACGCCAGTATATAAAAGAGGTGTTTTGTTATTGCAATTGGCCTGTTTTTTGCTTTTTTTTTCGGAGCTATTATGTAATTCACACATGTCCTATTGTAGCTCAACTCTAATATATAAATAATTGCTATTGAACTATTCAATAATAAGATAAAATTGATTTAAACAAAGTAGCCGTCTCGTCACTGAACGTATTATCTAATATCTTATTATGCATACCAACAGCTAGTCTGTTAAAAATGAAGACAGCTATTCAGTTTTGTCCGATTAACTTGTACCAGACACACTCCATCACAACACAATAAACGTAGTCAACTGTCTATCAAACGTCACAAAGAGGTGATTGTCTCAATATCTTAATTTTTTTATGTCACAATCGTATTCTTTGTCCATAATTTTACTTGTTCACTGTTTAAAATATCTATTATATATATAGGCATATACTTTATTCGTAAGTGTTAATTGTATTAGGAAAAGGGACTTTAAATAAATGTAGAAATCCAATCAACACGCCTTTAGTATACCTATATCTTTGCAATTTCATAACAAAAAAATATAGAATGTCGCTGTACATTTAAAATACTCGTATGAGTATAATAATTCAGTTGTCATAGTGTTCTTATTTCTTTTATGAAAGGAGACTCGTTATCAGTAAGCGAAAACCTCGTACCACTTTTACGTCTAACTTCAAAATTGAGAGGTTGTCCATACAAATATTTACTACCTCAAGCTATATTCATAAAAAATTTACCTTGATGCGTTCACAACTCTCGGAGACAACCTTACAACTTGTTTTCTGTTATCACATCAGCCTGAAAAAGACCAACTGCAGGGCCATAGGCCTTAACCCGAAGGTAGATAAGGGCATAACTACCACAGCCTACTAACTCCTCCTACTAAATCCACAGTTCCATATTTTTTCCACTTATGGTGGTACTACAAGAACAGTTCTAAAGTTCACGTGTTCCTCACGACGCTTTCCTACACCGTGAGCCCATAGTGTTACCAAATGACATTAGTAAATATACGTGAATTGCGAAAAATTCGTTGGTACACGCCGACATTCGAACCTGCGGATATCGAATGAACATTCCACCTGTGAAGACACTCGACGACCACAACATTGTTTTTTTTATACATTTTGCATATTATGCTATTAACAAAATCACGACAGTTTGTAGTCGTGACGTTGCAACTTTATAAAAATCTTGTATTGACTATGTCGGCCAATAGGTTAAAGATTGTACAACTTTGAAATATATTATGATATAATCAAGTTTTTTATTTCCAAATTTAGAATAACATCATGTAGTCTCTTTGGACTGTCGATAATTTTTAGTGTTACTATTTCTCAATGTTTCATGTGGATCTTCCAGTGTGAAGAATATGGATCAATGGATGAAGTGGTGATAGTTTAACGTTCTTTAATGCCTTTTTAGGGACTGAATTAAATAAACATTTTTTTTAATTTTTACCTATTTATATAGATGAGTGAGCTTAAATTACATACGCCGGGATTAAGCCTTTTTATGGTATGAACAAGTATAACTTCATACTGTCCAGCTGTTGTTAAGTGGTTAATAGCAGCCTATTTATAACCATCATCATCTTCGCACCCTTATCCCAACTAAGTAGGGTCGGCGTAACATGTTTTCCTTTTCCACTTTGCCCTGTCAGATGTCATTTCAGTATTTACACCTTTTATACACATATCATTTTTCACACTATCCATCCACACCTTTTTCGGTCTTCCTCTACTCAGATACCCGTTCATCTTCATACTTATAACTTCTTATACGTGTCATGTTGTGATATATGATTTGACTTAATTTTAGGATCGGCCACCTGCCTGTCATCAACCAACTTTGGATTATTTTTTTTTTTTTCGAACTAACCTACATTGTTAGCCTGGCAGGGCCATTACAGTTTCACCGGACTACTAGGGGGAGCGCTTAGGGCACTCACCCGATCTTTGAGATTAAGACGCCACTAAGCCTATTTATAACCAAAGTAAAGAAATTAAATTAAGCTAATTATTAAAAGGCCTCAGTAGTAATGAATTTTAGACTCATGCGTGTTACCAACCTACAGCTTCCAAGTAAATCACAGTAAAGCGAGCACTGTTTTTGAAGTGAAACTTCTTATGGGAGGGCTTTGAAATTCTTATCCGCAACCTTTTTGTGCGACGTAAAATGATGGTGGTACACACTGTATCTGGTAGAGTATTAAAAAGACCGGTTCTCGTCCGATCACCGAAGTTAATGTCGGGCGCGGTCAGACACAGGGTCGATCGACTTACGTTGGAATCCTACAAGAAGCCTAAGCTTTCGGTAACAGAAGACATCATGATGGCACCGAAACATGGTGGTAGGAATATTACTATTAATAATAAAAGTAACAGGTTATAATTTTATAGTTGTGATTTTTACAAAGCGACACAAGATAAAAGCGATTGTTTCTCCACATACATTTATTACATATTTTTGTTCCAAACAATTCCTCTAATGAAAGAAACCACATGATTCTTTATAATAAAGGAAAATAAATATATAAGCTTCCCAAACACTTTATATCAGTTCCTGCCACACAAGTTACAATTATTTATATAAGTAATAATTGTTTTCTGTGCACATATTAGATAATTACTTATGTACTGTTCAATTCAGTGATAGACAATCAATTTCAAGTTCTTTGTATATGCCAGCAAGTTTACTTATTTATCACAATTGTTTTCTACAAATAACGTAATTATAAACATTTAAAATTCGTGTCAACATAACGATAAGTTACAAAATTATCATGTTACCGTTCATAACTCCATAGGAAACTTAACACAGCAAATGAAGTTCCTGTGGCTTTACAATATTTTTAATACGTTTGTTACGGACGGCCAAATATTCGAGAGAAAATATATTGATGTTGTACAAATCCATCGACGTAGTACAAAGCCCATGTCATCGATTGTCAACCTGGAGAATGTAATGCATTAGAAAAATATGACCCGTACACGAAACTTCTTCCTATCGTTAATATACATTAAATTCAAATACAATTTCATAAACCGCTGTATAGACAAATGAATGAATCGTCGCCGAATGTAAGCGTTATATTAACTTAACATATTGTAAAGGGAAGGGGTCGTTTTGTACTTTTTGATAATGACGTGGGTCACAACTCTAAACAGGTTGAGAAACAATGGCTTAAATATAACGAGTCAAATGGAACCCCAGTTAGACAAGTTCAAATACGAAAGTACTCTGAGTATTTAATTATTTACAATTCGAATTGGCTACTTACTTACAACTTAAAATGATGTGAACTAAAACGTAAGCAAAACGAAAAATTGTTTTATTGCAACTCCCTGTTTTTCCGCCTACAAAGTGTGATTACTTCTTGTACATTTAAGAAAGGCATATAAATATTACATTATAAAAGAGTACAGATTCAAGCTTGTTCAAATCAACTAATTGTAATCGATATTACTTCTTTCGATGGTCAAAGCAACCCAATTAACGAGAAGAGCCGTTTATTATCTGGTTTATCTTTTCTGAATATACATTTGTTACAATTATAGAAGTCACTGTTGTTCAAGTTATTTCTATCGAACGTACAAAGATGAATGTCATTTCCAGTCTGTCGATAAAGTGTTGACCCACCCGATAATAACCTTTGGGCGTTAAAGCCTGCTTGAGATGATTTCCCAGCAAATAGATAGTATGCTTTTGTTGTCTCGAAAACTTTTACCCATCTTATTAAGTTTAAAACATGGGATGGGTAATTTATGATTATTTCTTCTATTAAAATCATACTGGTGTTTTACAAAATCTAAATTATCCTAAGTGTTTATGAGCATAGGTAAATTATCAAAAATGTATTTAGATAACACAGATAATATACTCAATTTTCGAAACTTATTTTTTAATGTTTTGTGAGTTCTCACACTATATGTTACTCAAACTGTGTATTTTTATAGGTAATCGGCTGCATAAATGAGGGAATTAGGAGAACTATAATATAAACAAAAACTCCTTTTAAACAATTTCATTTATTATTTTTTGTTGCGACTTCTTTGAATCATGTTCAATAACATTAGCTGCATACATTACTAACTTCTTAATAAAATACATTGTCTACGTACATTATTAAAACTATATTTTACAATAATAATATAACATGTTGCGTTTTATTTTCTAATAATTAAAAAAAGACATACACAGAAACAAACTCATTTGCGAGAGTTTAACATCTTGCTTGTTAATCGAAACAGTCATTAGGTGATAATAGATGTTGTATCGATCCTTACAATCATTATTATAATTAGTAAATTCAATGAAATCCATGTAATACTCACTGACAACTAACAACTATATTTACCCTGCCGCAAGCGCTACTTGCTCCTTCAAAACAAGTACCGTATTTAGTTACACATATCACAATTTACATTTTTCAGATGAGGCACGAAAAGCTCTTGTTTTCGGACCCAATCACCCCCCCATAATAAAAGTTCACTTATTTAACCAAAAGAGTTCCAAATTCAAAAATTTTCCAAACAAAAAAGTCAAAGATTAAGTTTATTGATTTGACTAATAAGCGCGCGCGGTAGCGGAGAGATAGCTGTGAGATGGTTCCAACCCGTTTTGCGTGAGGTTGGTACCACGACGCACTGTCCGCCAACATAGTGTATGCGTGTGTGTGACGTGAAAGAGAAAGGTAAATAGAGACCGAGAACGCATCAGCATAAATTAACGACACATGTATTTCATCTCATTTTCATAATAGGATAACATGTCAGATGTTACACATCATATGCGACTACTGTAAGGTTCGCTCTTTGCTTTAAATCGAATATAAATTATATATATATCTAAATATTAAATCGGGTGCCATAAACTCGACTTGATCTATATTTATAAAAAGCCGTATGTCTGACTAGGACCAACTAATAACAAAACATTTCCCCAAATGTGTTCGTTCTCTATTACGTTTTTGATTCACCCGTTAAAAATACAGACGAAATTATTATATAGTTGTTTTGTATTTTCAATAAAATTTGATGAATAATTCCTTCCCGGAATACCTGAATTTATTAATCTACGAGTGATAGACCTTATACGAATTTCAGTGGTATTCAAGTCCATTCTATGTACGTAAAAAGTATCAAGTAGATATGTTATGCGAAGTTATATCATCATACGACAAAAAAATTTGGTAAAAGTGAAACCTGTTATCAAAAAATGCTCTATGTTATACTCTTACATCTTGCAATATATCAAATAATTTATAGAAAGAAAAATTTTGAACCGTTACAATCACAAAATTTTCTGTTATATTGAAATTTTGTTGCTTAAAAGGTTTCCGTAGAAATTCACGAATCATTATTCCTTCAAAAATATCTCTGCAAATAATCATACTATATTGATTGCCTACGTAGTTTTTTTTTCGAACTGTTGACACTTTGGCCTCTACAGATTCACCGGACTACGACGAATACTACGTAGTAATACATAAAGTTCTAAGTATTTGACCCCTCTGAATATGGATGCGCAGAATACAAATTTAGTTACAAGTACATATTTTGCATATTATATGTATGACATGGAGAAAATTTAGGATAAATGTATGCCAATTTTCGAATCCGATAATATTTCAACTTTGCTTTGTATTCAATTCTTAAGTATGTCATGCGCAAGCCCGAAATTACGGCTACATTCGGGGCGGTCAAAGAGATTAACGATGATAGAACTTGCAACTAGTTGTTTGACAATAACATAACCTATTACACTATGTAGAAAAAGGTAAGCTATATCCCTCAAACACATACGTGACTAAAAAAATAGGTTGCAGATATTGTAACCAATGTTATTGCAATATGTTCTTGTAATGTATTTTAGAGGTTGTTAAAGATGAGTTGATGTGAGCTTTAAAATAATTACTTGTAAATAAACATCACTGTATTACAATACTACAAACTACAGATGGTAATTAAAAAATGTGATAAGTACGAAATCGTGCCAGACCTAACTCGGTTCGCTCATCAGTAGATACTTTTAGTATATATATTGTTCGCTCACACTAATTTGTAAGCTATCCCACAATTTACCATGAAAAAGCTACTTGAGATGTATTAATATAACAAGTTAATTCATCATACTAAGTTATAAAATAAATGGCTAACATTTGTGCTTGGTAAATTGATTATTTAAATGAAAATAATGCAGCATTATTTGCATTTTGTTGTAGCCCAAGGAACAATGGACGTAACGCACTCCAAGGAGGGGCATTCGAATTCAATGAAATACAATTTATATCATAAGTAAACTGATTTATTTTGTGACCCAGACGACATTATCCAAGTCTGCAATGTTAATCAGCTTTAATTACAACGTATAATGGAACAACACTTAACACTGTTAGATAGAACACGATATAAAGTGTTAACTACCAATCTAGGACAACCGATTACCTTATGCATGTTCTGAAAAATAAATATACTTACAGTCCGCGCCAAATTTACTGACCGCTCCGAATATAACGCAAAACGAAAATTTAAGTATAAACACGTATTTAATTATGTATATTATATTAAGACAACTTAAGGATAAATATATTTTAATTTTAGATTACATCAATACTATTGTAACCATATTTTGATTAAACTTCTCTCTTCTTTATTTTTATTGGCTCTGTGACGGTTTGTGCACTAGCCAGCGTCAAGTAACAAGATTTTGCCAAGTGTTTTGCGATAATTATCATATTCTAACAAGATGGTGGTTTCCTTGTTAGAACTTCCATGGAGTTTTGGTGGCATCTCAGAATGCATGCTCCGTGGTATTATTTCCCATCCACTTCACTTGTGCATAATAACCGAACTATATTACTTAATACATCACCAATATTACAAAATATAGAGTCTAATAACACGAGATTATGAATAAAATATAAAAACCACTACATGACAGACTAAGATCCCACCAAAAACTCCTTGATTAAACTTATGACGATACGTACGAATAACGTAAACCAGAATTTACGGCTATATTCAGACCGGTCAAATACATTGACGAGGACCACGCTCGATTGTTTTTGCATACAAGAAAATGTGTACAAGAAACAGGTAGCTAATGAACTCTCTCAGGGTTACAACAAAAGGTTATTTTATTAACATAACTGCTAATATTATAGTGGAACTGTGATTATTTATAAATATCTCCTTCTTAAAGTGCCTCTAGAGGTTTCCAATTAACTCTATGAATCGAGTTTTCACTGATTATTTATGGAATTGGCGACGATCAGCAAGGATATAATATCAGTGTTCCTGTTACGAATACTTTCCACTGTTGAATTAAATAAATCTATACAAATTTTACTAGGAGCCTTAACAATGTTTTAAAGAACCTTCCACCTTTTGCTTAGGTTGCATTAAGAGAAAAATCGGTTCCTTATAGCATATGTTCTGTTCTGACCAATCAAGATTTTCTTCAGCAGTCATAGAAAATTCGCAAATTATATTTATATATATATTATATACACTTGTTATGCCGCCAAATAAACAGTATTTGGGACATTAATAACACATTTAATACTATGGTATATCTTTTTTTTTTCTAACTGACCTACGCTGTTAACCCAAAGGGGCTTTACAGCTTCACCGAACTATAACTAAAGTATATATAGCTTTGTATATATAGCTAAGATCTCGATCAATATGATAATGTTAGTTTACAAAAACTCATTTGTTTCAAAATATTAACATGTACATGTTAATATGCAATAATAAATTGTGAGGTATAATAACAAGTCAAGGATCTTGAAATATAAACTATGAATGTAATAAATATATTTTATATTCATGCGCCTTACAATGTTTTAAAATATAAAAATCATACAAAACTGGCCATTTATTATATTTATATAGGTATTGCACTACGCCGCGCCGTTTTTACAGTACAAAGTGCAGAATACAGGAGATATTCAGAAGAGGATTAGAAGTTGTTTCACAAATATATTACTACATTTTCCACACAGTGACCAACGTATCAACATACCTTTATACAGATATAGCTTGTGAACTGTACAGTTGTTAACTGTAACCGGTAACCGGTCCAGTGTATTGCCAAGTAAAACTTGCATTCTATATTTAAGACAAGTTTGGTCTGTTATAATTCTTTAAGTCTTTATACTTAAGTACTTACTTAATTTCATTAGAATAAACCCTATATTAACAGTAAACATTTAAATTGACTTACAGGTAACTTATACCTATAATATTTACATTCGTATATTGGTGGAATTGGCATGTTTTTGGCACAAAGTATAACGAAAACTAAACAAAATATCCATTAATTAAACAATTTTTATATCGACAAGATTTTGCGAACGAATTGAAAAAAAAAGTAAACATTATTTGATTTGTATCAATTAAATAAACCATATATGGAACATCGTTATTACGGAATTGTTTTGATGTCTCAGTATTTTTTAACATTTTGTTAAAAGAGCACTTACGATTCGTATCGAAGGACCAACATCAAGAATATTGTTAAGACAACAGCTTCGATATAGAAACGTATTGAACAATAATCATTTATGAGCCTTTCACTAGTAATTATTATTTCTGAGTTACCAAATTTATAGGATCTCAGTTGATATATTTTAGATCTTAAACCGATAAATGGACTCGTAAAACTTCCAACATTTATAACCTAAGAGACAAGAATATCGGTATTTTGTTAAACGATCTATACTTACATTGCATATAGAATTGACGCTAATTTCACAGTATTAAGCCAAATAAACTTTAACGCAAACTTTACTTTATTATAATGCTAAGTCAACATTTTTATTGAAATATAGTACTCTATTAGCGCCCGCACTTCTTTTTTTTGCGTTTGGAATATCCACAATTTGATAGCATTTCTAGATCGGAGATCATCCTCACAAACCCAACATATTTCTAAAGGTTCTAATTTTTGTAAACTTGTTCGTAAAGAATGTCATTGTTTCTTATAACTTGTAGTTCAGTTGTAATACTTGTAATCTATAAATTTCAGCTTGATTTTTTTAGGAATATTCTTTTTTTTTTAGCACTTAGCATATTTAATAGTAAATATTGTCAACCTAGATAAGGTCTCTGTCTGTAGTCACCGGATTTACATATTCCTTAATAAAAAAATGTAACATCAACCCGAATTCTTTACCAAATTTCCAGTACTCTAGATAATTTAATACGTTTTTGCTTATGCGCCCATACAAATGATAAATTGTAGTGCTTTCTACTACCGAAAACAAGTAGTGACTGTAATTAGGACAGGTCAGCAATTAGCTTCTTGTATAATATGCATTTAATGGTACATTTTAATAGACACTGGTCAACTCCAATTAAAACTTCTAGCCGTTTTGCAACGTTGGAATCTTTAAGAAGCAATAATATCTTAAAACTAATTTGAATATGTCATCTAGGTATCTGCTCACACGTAAATAATGCACCGCCAAGCCCAATGATCACTATTAGCAATCCTTTGAAGAAACCAAGTAGTTATTATCATCATCTAACACGTGGAATTTGTCTTTGAGACGCATAAGGCATCGTTAAATTCCATCTCTAATCCCCTATCATCACCTAACCATAAATATGTGGTAAAAGTTAAATTTCTGATATATCCATTCTACAAAGCGTCAATTAGGAATAAGCGGTCACCGTTTTTCTTGTATTACTCATCATTTAAGATCGCACAATAATATTTATCAAGCCATGTTAAACTAATATTATAAAGTTAAAACGTTTGTGTATTTGAACTAGTTAATCTCAAGAGTTAACGATTTGATTTGAAAAAAAAATTGTTTCTTTAAAATCCCGGTTCAACTAAAGGGTTAAATAATTTTATGTAGTATCCGAAAAGAGCGGAACAAAATTTGTACGCGCAGGAGTCCTTAAGACACCGTTGTTTTAATCGTCGTTATAATGACTTAAAATGACATATCGCTCAATTTATATTTCGATTACAACCAAGCGTAATTAATACCTATAACGTAACAAAGAAACTTCCATAAGAAGCGAGGATTTTTACTCTCATTTTAGCCTCTAACTAAGATTTAGACGATTCTATTATTAACAGAGAATGTAATATACATATGCAATGAAAAAAAAAACCAATTCCCAAAAGTCAAGTCTATATAATATCCACATTAGACACTGACCGGGGTAGACACATAAAATAGTATATATTTTCGTAATATCGTGATTCCATATTCCAAGTTGAACACATTGCGATGCTAACAAATCTACCAATCCCGTGATCGCTCTGCATTATAATAAAATGAAGCGATTTTAATAACTGTAATGTACAACCATATAACATAATAAAAAAGCTATTTCATATTACAAAAGTATATAATTATAAAGATGGCACACGAAAGGCAAGCAGGGCGCATTTCAATCGTTACATAATTATTAACTTATCAGATATGGGAAATATTATTATTTATTCTGGTATTACGTTGTTTTCCACGAGCCATAACGCAACGAAGACACTGTATCGTCACCAGTACTTGTGAATATGTAAATATTCAATAATTTCTTGTGTTGAGACGATAAATATAACTGTAATCCATTTTAGTTATATTTACAGTAAGATATAAAATACATAACATTTTATAGAAAAATATTATAATTTTCGACAAATCAAACTAAGTAACTTATGTAAAATAAATCATTGATATAAAAGTATTCGTATATCATACCTTCCTATTATGTAAACATATTTATTGACCCCTCGACTGATTTTTTAAGACCGAGATATCAAAATATGGGTAACATTCTGATTTTTTTTATTTCACAAATTTAATCTAATTTCATCTTTTAATAACAAAAAATATTTGTACAAAAGAAAAATTAATTTAAAAATATATTTTACATAAAAATTATAATTTTGCAATAGATAATTTGTTGTTTTTCAAAGTTTTGTAGTACATTAGGTGTTTGTTTAGGCTTATACTGCCAACAGTCTGTTGACCTATGCCTCATGAGGTCTACATTTGTTTGTATGGAACTTAAACCTGTATAGTTGTGGACAGTCCAGGGGTTAACAACTTATTTTACATAATAAAAATCCACCGCTAATACAATTTATTTTGTTATACCAACTACTTTTAAATTTATTACAAGAAATGCATGTTCAGTTTCTTAGTTTATTTTATTATTTAATTATATGTAAAAAATCCAATTGTTACTAAGCTACATTTCCTAACCAATATTAGAATAAAATAATCTGATACGTTTATTTGAGATTTTGGATACATTTTCATATAAGTGAAAAAAAAGTGCCAACAAATGAACAGTACACAAAATAAAGTCACTATTCACGCGCCTTCAGAGTTCCTTATTTCTTCTAAATTACACAACGAGTTTTGATACGGTTTTCACTATCGTTTGGAAAAATTCTTCCGGAATATTCGTACGTATAATACACGCAAGTTATATTTATAAAAAACAGTGAAAAGTACCTATGTATTTTAAGAAAATTGTTAAAAATAAATTTTGACACTACCATCGCTAATGCGGACCGATCTTAAGATACATCAAAGCTATGTAATAAGGAATTGAATATCCCACAAACGTATAATCCACAGTAACCATTTTTATCGTTTACATATTACTACATAACGATACGTCATTTGTGGGAACTTTTTTTTTTTTCGGACTGACCTACACTGTTGGCCTCGTAAGGCCTCTAAAATCCACCGGACTACATTTATGGGAACTGTTGAGAATAGTATAGTATTAATCATTACTCAATGAAATAGATTAGTTACATTAGATCTTTTAATGCAGAACAAAATTTCTCATCATAGCATTTCATTTAACATGTTTATCTACGAAGATATCAGACATGTAAAATTATACGAAATAAAAAAATACTTGATTCTGTTACGAGTTTTGCGAAGTTTTTTTTACTTTGATGAACTATTTATTTCAAAATGCTAGAGAATGTATCGGATAGTATATATGTCTATCTGAACACTCACAATACCGGATTAGTGCATTGCAACTGTGCGACTGTGCGAAGTCGAGCAAGGTTGCTAGTTAAAAATAATAAATCCCAATATTTATTTAAATGTCTGCAAAACGTATATATATATTACAAAGAACATTATATTGTCTATAGGTTAAAATAATAGGATCGAACATCTATGTAGATATGTTTAATATATTAGTGTAATTAATGGGCACTTTCTAAGATTTTTTTTTTAATGAAGTCCTTCAATTTAGTGAGGTTTGAGATAATCAAGTGGCTATCTTCATCTGAACTAATTCGACTACGATATCATATTTGCTATTATGACTTGCATTTTCATTTTCTAGAGTTTAGCCAATTTTAAAGGTATTATGGACAAATTCAGGGTAAAGTCAGAATTCCAAGAATTAGTAAACAGTTGCTAAATGGTCATTACAGAAATATCGCCACTGCAAAGGATACCTTCCAAAATAGTATAGTTTCAAAAGTTTAATATTGGTAGAAAATAGTAACATAAAATTGCATACTGAAGTATTGGAGTCATGTTAACAAATTATGTATATATTGGAACAAGTTTTATATTGTTTATAATTAGAAATAATTCCATAGAATACAATATGTATTCATGTAGTATAAATAATTAAAAGTGAAAATAACAAAAATTTATAAACTGTTCAAATTAACTAACACCTGCAAAAACCGGTAGACAGTAAACAAACATAAGTGATAGCCCTCTATTATACTCCTATCAATTAGGTCATCAAGTATCCAAACAAACGGTAAACTACACATCAATAATAATGATCATTCTTTTACAAAGATGTACCTATTAAAATGTACTAAGATGATACTAATATATCATATAATTGAAAAACATCATAAGAGCAAACGGTTCAAATCAATAAAAAATTTCATTTACACCAAATTTTTGATCTTTTAAAAGGCAATATCCTAATAAAATATTAAACTCTATCTTGTCAAACACATAAACTAACCGATTAAATATTGAACTAAGAAATTAATGGTCACTAGTCAATTTATTATATAGTAGAAATTTTATAATGGACTGTTTATAAGGTGAAAACATAAAAGGGTAGAAAATTGTGTTTATTTCAAACTACCTATTAATTAGGGATTTCGAAACTTTGAAAAGCTACATAGAATAACATTCACTAAACTGTTAAACTAAAAAAAACTGTCTGGCAAGTTGTCGATAACCCTGCTTAATTAATTACAATAACAACATTAACAAAAATATTGTTATTTTTTATTTTTGTAAATAGTTACATTTTCAAATATAAATAAATGTAGTTAGAATCAATGATGTAGATCTGTTTCTCTGTAAGAATTATTTCTTTCATATTGACTAAGAAACAATGAACACATTTAGTTACATTACAAATTAACTGACACAACTTTGGGATGAGTTTTACTAGCACAATGCACTAAAAATTTCCTTATTACATATACAATGAAGTAGTTAATTTTACAAATTCATTCAGAAAAACTAAATTCGCAAAATAATTTAATGACTAAACTTATCACTTCATTAACATCAAAATTTTAATAACAAACACTATTATTAATTGTTGGATCACTATCCTATTCGCGAGATTTATTCTGCCAATATCACCTAATTACACAAAATATTCAGTATCAATATTAAAAAAAAAAAATTAGGAACACATATCAACATTAACTGTCTTGGACTTCACTTAGTCTATTTAAATGTTCCCTATCAATATTCTGAGTTTGTTTTTTTCTTTTTCTAGTATCAAATTGAACACCCGTTTCTTGGACAACTTTTTCACTACTCTTTATCGCAGAAATTATATTCTCCTTCGAAGGTGGGACCAGTTTCACATCTAATGTATTAGGGCTATAAGAAGGTGTTACCAGATGCATGACAATACATTCTAAACGCTTAGGATCCTCAACTGGAGGGTCATCAACATCAGTAACCTTGTCATTTGCTCTTTTATCAACATCAACAATGACTGAGTATTTTCTTTTCATTTCTTCCAACATTCTTTTACCATAATCTTCATCAAGCACACTATTGACACAAACAAAGCTTTGTACATTCTTTGTATCCTTATCTATTTCTAAGAAACCCCTAGTTCTCATATATAAAAATTGACCAGAACGAGACATTAATCTGTAGTAGGACTCACCAAATTCTTTACTTTCATCATACATTTGCCTTAGAACACAAATCACCCAACGCACATCTTCCTTATGCATAAATACAAAGGCAGATGTGCCAGTAACTTCCTCAATCATATACCCAGCTGCCAATGATATACTTTGATCACACTGCACAATTCGTCCGTCAATCAAATGCCTTGTCCAGTATTCAGAATATGATGTTGGTGACAATATACGAGCAGGTAAATTAGTAGAGAGCACATGAATCATTCCAATGAAAACGACATCGTTGCCACTTGATGAAAACGTTCTGTGATTTCTAACCCTCTGCCTCTTAATAATTTGTTCATCTTGAACTGCGTTTGCAGTTGCCTTGTCTGATCTCCTTAAGATACCATCTATACGGCATCTCTCATAGCGAGGTGGGTCTGATCTTGCCCCCGCCCTCAAAATGCGGATATGGAATATATGATGCTGATCAAATAATTTTTTGTCACAATTATTTTGTAGTTCAGGAGGGTAAATATGTTCCCGTAAACTCTCATGGTCTTCCTCATGAACATATTTATATAAATCCTGTCCTAAGAGATCTATATAACTGTAGCCAAGCTTTTCCTGAATATTTGGTGATACGATAAATATTCGACCGCGACAAGTGATACCAATCATGATACCTCCCAAGAGATCAAAAAACTTGTAAAATGCAGGAGACCAGGTCTCCACGTGACGACATTTCATAGTGTTACCAAAGATATGATCATTGCGAAGTTTATTAGCAGCAAGCCTCAAGACACTAGTCTTGTCCACTTTACGCTGAGATTGCAAAGCATCTGATAATAAAGACATAATTTCTGTAATAAGCGCATTGTATTGACTTCGCCTTTGTTTCTCGGCGAAAATTCGAGCGTCTCGGTCGCTGGCTCTCCCTGTGTTCATTACCGGTGAATGAGAATCTGAAGAAGAGTTGCCACAAGTGGTAGTTTGCATATCGTAGCATTGCCCGGTTGAAGCCGTTGTGTTCATAAAATTTGAAGACTGGCTGGCAACAGTCATTTGACTACCAATCACAGCCTGCAGTCGCGTACCTGGCCCACTTGATGTGGTCATGGTATTGGCTAAATCATAAACTACGTCCTTATTTGATATCATTCGAAGTTAATATAAAACCTAACAATAAACACCCCACTAGTTTTAAGCATTAATGCAATTTAAATTTATGTTGGTCAATAAATGAGAGCATTTTGAATGTTTATATTTCCTCCATTTGAATGACAAACACAAAAATTACGTTTACTTGTAGATTTATTATAACATCTAAACACAAAAGCCAAATAAACACAATAGGTACACTACACTTGGATGCCAACACTATAGGACTGACATCAATGACATTTTACAGTGACAAATTGACAACAATGAATAATGACAATGGAACACACCAGTATTGCCATTTCACGTACTCAACAATCGGCTAAATTGTACCAAAAAAGGTACTACATTGGGGGAATTTGACGCTATAGAATTATCCCTATTCATTTGTGGTTAGAAGTAGCTAAGTATAAAATATGTACTTAGTTTTCAACACTCAAATTCTCGCAAAAATGGTATTTTTGAGATTTTGATAAAATTGTGAGATATAACATATAAAATTTATTATAAATTATTGATGTGTAACATCTTTCCTCTCTGTTCCTGGATATTTTTTGTGAGAGTGATTTTGAAAAAGGCACAAAAATGTGTAACACCAAAGAGGGCGCGGGCTTGCCTACTCATTTTGCGTGAAGCTGGTACCACGACGTACTCTCGGAAAACATAGTATATGCGTGTTTGTGACAAGAAATAAAAAGGGAAATAAAGAAGGTGAATGCATCAGCTGTGCACTCATCTACAGTTATACAATATTGTGTTATACAGTTATACTAAAGTAATGAAAAAACTAAACTTAATTAATAATTAAACAATTTCTTGAAAAGTTATTAAAGTAGGTAATAAAAAAATGGTTGTCTGTAAAGTCGGTTTACAGACAATAATTTTACGTGATAACGTCATAAAAAAATGGATGAGATATTGCATACTTTTTTGAATTAAATTGCATTCCTATCACTAGATTACCGATGGAGTGGAAGATAGATAGATGCGTCATAAGCCAAACGCTTGCTCAGGCGGTACGTAACGATGAGTCATGCTTTTTCATGTGCGCAGGAGGCGTTCATCCATTTATAAGGTGTTATCACGTGAAAAGGGTTTCGTATTGCGAATGTCCTGAAATACACTTTATTGCATATTATTTTATTATTATGGTAATCAAAACTACATTATATGCCAGTAATAATATATTTTATGTCACTAACATACCTTAACAATAGACAGACTATGTAAATTAATATATAATGATATAAGAGATGGCAAAATAGAAAGTCAAATCATACCTGAAAATTTACGTACACACCAAAATTGGTTTACAACTCAAAATAAAACTTAATGATTACTAGAATTTCTCTAAAGAGAGCTCACATCCTAAAATTACCACTAAATGTTTTTCGTTTTTAATATTACTCAATTCTTAATACTTCATTGAATATGTTTAGTGATACAGTAGAAATAAAGCATTAGGTCTTTTCCTTCTTGTTCTTACGTTGCCAAACAATCCTTTTTCTTGAATATTAATCATTATCAAAGGAATAATATTATACAAAGTGTCTTGCTATGATTTCAATATTTCAAAAAGGTGGTGATTCCCTTATTAGAACCTTATTCCTTACACTTCTGTATGATAATCAAATTATATTGTACAAGTTATTACCAATAATACACAAACAACTCGGGATTATGAATGGTAAACAAAGGCCATAATATGAAAAACTAAGGTTCCACCAAAACCTATTCAAGGTTCGCTTAATATGTATTTAGATATATTTATTTTTAATTTAAACAGAATTTCTTATTAAACTTTGTTTGCTATTTCTGTAGCTAGAAAATAAATGTTTCATTGTATGCATTTTGAATATTGAATTTAGTTACATGAGAATTAGTATAACCCACCTCAAGGACGATCCTGTGCATATAGTTTTCGAAAGTATGATGACATATCTCATAGATCTATCAAATATTATCGGGAAATCAAAACAAGAAAATTGTTAAAGAGAGGTTTGTTTGTAATCATCAAATAGTGAATAGGCAGTTGGAAGGCCATGGCTAAGGTTCTAATGAAGTTTTGTGCAGACTTTGTGAAGACTTTTACGCCAAACTTAAATCTATGATTATAAAAACCTTACATACACAAAAATGAAATTCAGTTAAACTTGTACTTTAGGGTAGTTTATAGCAACAAACTATGAGCTTGTAGCAACAAATATGAATATCAACCAATCTAAATGTGTACTAGCATATAGTATCTAAAGAAAAAACAGAAGCACCAGCTTTAAAAAGGAATTCTATAAAAAAGGAATAGGCTACATGTACACACCAGTCGACAGTCAACCAACATACGTAGAATGTTAGCCAAATCTTTCGCCCTAATTTCGCGACCACTTGAGAGTCACTTTATACAGGTACGAACTAAATACTACCTAGATTTAATTAAATTAATGTCGAGAAACCAATCACACAATGTAGAGCATTGTGTTCACCTTTCGCCTTTTGTTTTTATCTTTTTGTTCTCATTATTGTTTGTATTTTATTGGCTGTTTTTGTGTCCTTTTGTCCCTTATATATAATTATTTTAAGAATTGCTAGATGTGAACCGTATATTTTAAGAATGTTTACTTACCAATAAATAAACTATCGCTATATTCAGAATCAGATATATTATATATGTCCGTTACAAATCTTATTTCAACAGCAACGTAGTGATGTGGTTACGCCGCCGAAATGAACTCAGTATGATTATACTGCCTCATAAACTATGCTTTCTAAAATTGTGACCTTCAATCAATTGAAATCACTCCCACATTACGTGCTAAAAGCTGTACTACCCATTGAATAAGAGACAACCTACATGCTCACATTCTATTAAAAATGAATATCAATTTATTTGCCCTAAATTAAAATATAAATAGTTTTACCCACAATTTCAAGTGTACCAATATTTTTTTTAATATTTTCGAGTAAAATTGTAATTTTTAAGGGGTTTCTATACACTATCTCGAGGAACAGTGTGATTGCCACCTGACATCACTGGAAACAGTGTTGCGAGACGTACAATTTGAGTCTTATCTGATATTTTACTCTAATATATTCAAATCCTTTTAGATTTTATTAGAAACTTCTAGCTTCTAACCTATTGTAAACTATCTGTAAAACTCATTTTCTAATGCAAGACGGAGTAGGCACCAAGTAAAAATGTAATTTAATAGTAATTTCGTTTTATCGTATTGAACGATGAAAATGTTAATTTTAAACAAGATAACATTCAAGCTAATATATTTTTTTAAACGCACTATTTTTGAATTGTAATATTATTCTTAGGGTATAGGTAACATTTTACATTTAGTAAATACCTACCATAATGAAATTACTAAATTTGGAGTACAATGATCTGATTGCTAATGCAAACCGTCTGACAACACTGACAGGAGGCTTGCTAATTGGTAGGGATGTTCATGTAAAAAACATAGATGTTTTTATTGTTGTCTATTATATGTTGTACTGAAACACAAATATTTTCGATTTATCGTATGTAGTTCACATTTTATTCTATCCTAAATAGCAAATAAGGACAATAAAAAGCTTTTAATAAATTAAAACACCATGAGTATTATGAAGAGCAAGAGCTTTAATTTGTAGAAGTCTCGATATTTCTCTTTTGGAGTGGTTTACTCGTAAATTTATCCAAGCCGCTAAAATTTGGACACAATATTTCAGCTCTCAAACGTTAAAAAGCTATATTGATAACAATTTATGGTTAAACACAGATGTGTTTCACAAAAGTGATGAAATTGGAACTTAAAAAAAATCTTGTTTCAGAGAATATGAAAAATAAATTAATATACAAAATATGTATTAAGAGGCGGCAATTTCTCTTTTCTCTGGAGCAACATGTTCACCAAAGCATGCACTGGTTATTCTTATTCATTTTTCAATTTCAATTATGCAATTTGTGTTGAAGAATTCAGAGATTATACTATAATTGAAAAATATTATTTGAATTAACGATGAACACAACATTTTAACTATATTTAACAATTTTATCAACTTTGATATACTATTTAGTTTCTGCAATTAAAACACTACTTAAGTATAATGCGACATCGTCGAGTAAATGTTAGCTGTTCGATATATAGTATAAAATATGTAAATGTTTTTCATTCAATTCAATGGTATCATATCGACTTATCGTAAGCATTTATAATTATTTTTGAGAATCGATATACATACGATCGTATATAGAACACCCTACCAATTGATAACTGCTTAGTTGCTAAAAGAATTTCTGTACGGTGGTTGTTGTGGTACTCTTAGACGTCTAAAGTTTAAATTTCAAGTGATTTGTAAGAATCAACATAAATAATATCCGTCACGATTTTTGACAAATGTAGTTTATATTGTAGTAAAATATGGAAATAGTGAACTGAAACGCTTACATATTTGTTTATTGTTAAATTTTAAGACTGCTATATAAAAAAAACAATCGTAAACAAACCGGTTTCAAATTATTTGTTCGGTCAAACAGGAAAATTAGTATTTGGAACGTCTGCCTCATCTACGATGTGGCTGAAAACATTTATGATATTAAATTTAATAATATCGCATTCAATCATCGCCGAAGATAGTAAGTGTTATTCATTTTATATAGTTTTCTTTACCCCGTTATATTACGAGAAGTTTTATTTATGTTTTGTGATTAAAAAGCAATTATAACATGTATATACCACTTTATTTCTTTTTTTGCTTTAAGTATATTCAAAACTTACACAAATAAATCAGTTTCTATAAAATATTTAAAAAATATATTCTTTCGCGCTACTTTTTTTTAAACACTCTCAAAATGATGCTTGGTTATTCCTCTTAACAACAATTTCGTTTATATTGTTTTTAATATTAATATTCTTTTCATAGTATTTTAAACGTGAAAGTTATTGCTATGTTAATTAACTGTAACTGTAATGTTAATTAATGTTAAGTAAATGTTGTTATAAATTTAATGACCTAAAAAATCGTGAACATAATTTTAAAAGGATGACGCGAATAATAAACGGCTAAAAACTAGTTATCTATCTATAAATGCCTGTTAAAACAGTACTACTTCAAATATCTATCATCCCATTCATCCATTTTAATAAACACAGATAGATATATAGATAATTATCACTTTCCTTATAAGCTGCCTGCCAGAGTATCTATCGCTTACCCTAGAAAAAATTTTACAGAAAAACAAGTAAAATGTTTACATAACATTCTTACACTTAATTGTCTTTTGTTTCATTTTCATCTATCACCCGATCTTGGAAGTTAATATGTTGTTGAAGGAATCTTAATATATCATATATTTTAATAAAAAGCAATAGATTTGTTTAGTAATATTAATGATTTTGAAAGGTATGTAGTCAGTCTATTTAATTCAGGCTTGTTCTTAAAATTTAGGTTTAATTAGTTTTGTTGCAGAAGGTAACAACAAGTTCATCTTGAAGGCAATTTTGGTTTACTATTTACATTGTCCTATGTGATAATAATACTATGGTACTATGGACTATTTAGTACACTAATTATGGAACATAGGTATTCATATATTTTTTATATATTCTTTTTATGGATTTATATATACATATGTGTATATGGATTATTTTCATGCTTAAGACAAACTTAACAACACTCCATCCTGACTGATTCCCCATACTGTAAACAAGTATTGTTACATTATTTATATATGATACCATTGTTATATACATGCAAACTCGAGTCTCCTTCGAGCAGCGGTCGAGTGCACACGTGCGCTTGTTCGCAGCTCTGATGGTCCGTTCGGTTTGCCAGTGCTCGGCTATCTTCGGTCATTTCCGGGTCGTCGCGCTCGCCTACCTGCGCCACCTGCGCACCAGATGTTGGCATTCCAACGATTTCGCCGCTGCCCGACCCTCATTGTTGCGGAGTGAGTCATAGTCCGGTGCTTTTGTATTCGAGCTTGTGAAATTCGAAGAAAGAAATCATCTATAGTGTGTTTATTCGGCTATTGTCAATCGACACGCTCTTTTCAGAGCGACGGTGCACCTCCTTTAATGTACCACATAAACCGCACTTTTCGGTGTTAAGCCGTGCACACTGTGTGCTGTGTGTCGTTTCGCCGTGCTACACGTCGTTCTTCGTGCTGCGCTTCGAGAGTCCTGCAGAGCGTCGTATGCCGTGCAGAGCGTCGTTCTTCGCGCCGCGCCGTATGCAGATACGAAGAGTGAAGATTTCGCGTCGCGTCTCCCTTTGGCTCGGACACGGATTGTCCGTTAAATTTTAATTAGGCGCACCCCCCTGCCCATCAGGCAGGGAGGTTAGTCATGTCTACCACCGCGCCTCCGCGTGCCCCTCCGGCCCATCTGGCCTTCAAAAATGTCGTCCACATCGAAGAACTACTTCGTTTTCATATGTTCGTCGAAAAGGAAGATCCTCTACTCGTCTCCGAGTACAATAGACTCCGGAAAGTCTTCGCGCGCAACCCTTCCGGCCGTAAGCCGCGTTGTTTCTCCGAGAACCCGTTCGCGTATCTCTCGCACTTCGACTCCGACATGGACCTCGACGCTGTTCCCGCGACCGCGCCCGCGATGGTAACCACGACCGCGACCTTGCCTGTGCCCGCGACCGCGCCCGCGACCACGACCGCCGATGACGACGGTTTCACAACCGTTACGCGCCGCGAATCCGTCCGATAGTGATTCGGCTGCGGGACTTTCCGTCCCAAAACAGTCCAATGTAGGTGGCGCTCGGGTGCCCCGAGCCTCTCCTACGCCCTCTGCCGCGAATTCGGCTAAAACTCCGACTGCAGAACCCGCGGTCGCGGCTAAGAAGCCACGCCCACCGCCTCCCGTCACCTTCCACGACAAAGCCCGTTGGGTGGAGATCTCGGACGACCTTAAGTCGAAAGAGATTATCTACAAGTCCGCCGTCAACACTGTTGCCGGTATCTCGATTAGAGTCTCGATCTCCGATGAGCATCGCAAGCTCACTAGGTACTTCCGGGAGCGAAAACTCCTTTTCTTCACTTACGCTCTCGAGGAAGAGCGCCTCCTCCGTGCCGTCATTCGCGGAGTTCCTTCAAAACTCTCTGAATACGACATCTCCAATTGCCTGAACGGTCAGGACTTCCCAGTCCGGAGCGTGCAGCGGAGGTACCACCCCCGTACGAAGGCCCCCTTCAACTTGGTGCTGGTCACACTGGACCGCACCGTGGAAGGTAAGGCCATTTTCGGCCTCACCTCTGTGTGCGGCCTCTCCCGCGTCTACATAGAGCCTCCTCGTAAGTCCCATGTACCCTCGCAGTGTCACAACTGCCAGGTGTACGGTCATTCCGCCCGGCACTGCCACCTGCGTCCCAGGTGTGTTAAGGGTCTAGGGGATCACTCCACTAGGGAGTGCCCCCGCACTCCTGAGTCCACCGAGCCTCCGAGCTGCCTCCTCTGCGAGCAAACGGGGCATACCGCGAACTATCGCGGATGTCCCCGCGTGCCTCGCCCGACCCGTCCCCGCCGCGGTGGACGTGCGACCCAGTCCAGGGAGCACGTCCCGCCGTCTCGGACGCAACAGTCTCCACCTCCACCCATGCAAATCCAGAAGGCTTTCCCTAACCTGCCGGGCACCTCCAGTGCACCGGCAGCACCCGCTCCCTCGCCGAGCGCGCTCTCTTGGCGCGTAAGGCCTTCCCCGCCAGCTCCCTCGGCTCCTAAAGCCAAGCCCCAGCCTCAGAAGGCTCAGTGCCACTCCTGCGCCACCTACCGCGTCTTCAATATCGACCACCGGTATCGACTGGATAGCTCAACTTCTTTTAGTACACGATGTACAAGAAATACTCGCGTTCAACGCGCTCGTCAATAGTACGTCTGAGCTCGGGCTCTTAAACGCGATCTCAGCTTTCCCGGCCGTTGCGACTACGTTAGAACAACTAACCCGCGCCGCGCATAAATAAATTCGCGTTAATCAAAACATCAGTTCGAACCCGCGTGTTCTCATACAATAGACCGATACGTTAGGAACTCCCAGGTAATTGTATAGTTAAGTCGGCACCGTGGCATTGTTCTTTATTTTTCACTCGATGCCCTCTTAAAAGATGCATGTTTGCGCCCACGCCCGCGACTCTCTCTGCTCACGCCGCCGTGAGCGGGGTGTGAAGATACGATCCCGCACACTCGTCGCGATTTTTCTTGTAACAACTCGAGCCTAGGTTTATCCCTCGGTGTGGAGCCCTCGAGTATGTTACTCGCGCGAATACAGTGACTCACGCTTGTTTTTCATTTACACGATCACCCCACACACATGCACACCTAGGCACACAGTGGTGGGCTGTTTTTTTTTTTGCCCTTTTCGGACTGAAATAGGTCACACAATATAGTAGTCAGATGTAAAATACACATATACATTCGTGAAACATGCATGGTCACACATGAATTTTTCACGAATTTATATATGTATATGAAATGGATAGATAGCTTAGCTAGCTTAGTCAGATCGGGAAAGTCGGCGACAGCTCAAGCCGAGGTGCACCGAGTGCCCTTGAGGTAATCGCCTAAAACAAATCGAGTGAGTGCCCTAAGCGCTCCCTTTAGTAGTCCGATGGAACTGTAAAGGCCTTATTGGCTAGCAGTGTAGGTCAGTTCGAAAAAAAAAAAAAAGAAAAAACATACAAACTCAACATTCCCGTTAATTGGAAGGCAATAAAATAAATTATTTCTACTAAATAATAATCTGTAGCTGATTTGTAAGAATGTTGTCATAAAATACTCAACATTATCTAAATTCCCTTGAACTTGACATTTTGGCTCCTTAAAATAATAATGTTGTTTCTCAGATATGTTGCAACATAAATATTAGTTTTTTACAAATATATATCAAATTATAGTTATTTATACCTAGAAAAAAAGTTTAGTCAACATTTGCGCCTAGAATATTAATTTTAAATTAGGTAATAAAAAGGTTTTTTATAATATTGATTCATCATGTAAACTTTGTTATTTATATTTAATGTTAAATAAAGGAAATGTAACATTGATATTGTATTCGTTTTATTATAAAAGTGAAGTAGTTAAAACTATAATTTACTTTTTTATTATTATTATAATTGATATAGTGTTATAGAGATGGTAACCTACTAGTATCTTACATTTTCCTAAATTTCTCTTGTTGTTCTATTCACTTTTATTATTCACTAGATGATTTTGTATCAATTAAATATATTTTTGCAGAACATGGTAAAAAATTAATACATTTTTTTTAAATTTACATTATAATAGCAAGACAGTTATGCACTTAATCAATTTAAAGCTTTCTCATATAGTATTTTTATTTTTGAAACAGAACAGTTTTGTATTCCAACAAAACAGACCAAAGAGATCGGACATCATGATACAGCTATGTAACAGACAAATTTCTGAACATGTCTATAAATATTTTACAAACGAATGACAATAATTTGTTTCTAAAGTAATAGAAGATTTTAAATGTTTCATAGCTCCGAGCATTTTGTGTTTGAAAATTAAATTGCCTTTTTTAGTATTTTCCTTTACTTATTATTTATATTTTTCACTGTTTAAATTCTTCCTTGAACTTAACAAATATTTAAAAATGATCAAAGTTAGCCAAATTGGTCCCAAGTTTTAGAGAGGCAAACGAACATCAATTCATTTTTTTATGTATAGATTATTCCAATTATTCTCATTTTTTATTCAGTTTTATTGCCACAGGTAAGATTTCATCAACTTTGTTTTCAGATAATAATTTTTATGTTCATATAACCATTTTCAAAGTCTATATTGTATGAAACTAATATGAAACTTATTTAATAGGTATCCCATATAAAAATAGGCTGTAATTATTGGTTTAGGTGTTTGCAGTTACCATACTGTGCTGTATGTTTTATACTTATGTTTATAAGTATAAAACCTAATATAGTGTAATTTTTTATTTTTGAGTTTTACTTTCAAACTATTAATGATTCCAAGATTTTCAGGTTTACTTATTTTTATTCTAATATAATATACACTACTTATAATTTTTTTTTTTGAATTAGTAATATCCAATAAACATACTGCTTTCAATGTCTTTTCGTTGTTGTCTGTTGAATGAAACTTGAAATTCGCAATTGAACAACTGAACTATTATTATTAACATTTCTGGAAAATATTGGTTAATGTCTATAATTATTATGTTTTTCTTTTCTTTTGACTCATTGTGTTTGGAACAAGTTTTTCTTAAATTTTGATAATCTGATAACTTTGACATTCGGAAAGTATTGCATTGATATTAGGTTTCGGGTATTGGTATGGTACAAATGAATGAGTATTTGAAATGAGATTAGGTGACAGTAAAACGGTTTGGTGACACTTGCTACCGAATGAAACCATCAAAACAATTTACTAGCATTGAAAAGTCTGCTAGAACCATAGCTGCGAAAACCTGCATGTCGATCATATAAAAAAAACAGGTGTTTGAAGCACAGCTTTCTGTTGGTTTGAGTACCACGCCGCATTCCGATAGTCTGCTTACAAATATACAGATATACATTGAGATAACTGTCATAATCACTGTCTTTTTGTATTAAGTTCCACGCGGACGAAGTTGCGGGCACGGCTAGTAGTGTATTAAACAGCGTAAAGATCATAGGCGATGAGATAATTACAGTTTAAATTTCCAATGTGTAATAGGCAAAGATATTACACAGATACAATGGAATTAATGGACAGGGTTTATCATAAAAATGTAGTAGGTATTTATGTAATTTCATTTTTACTGCTGGTATATACTTTTAGCGGACGTGATAGTGTGACTACCACTTGCTAATTTCAGAAGGTTGGGAGAGAAATAACTGACTCCGTTTGTGCAGACTAGTAATCGCTTTGGCAGCTGGATTACGAATCTCCCGTTTATTGAGTTGAGTGTATATTTATAGGAAGCAAAACACGTGCAAAGACTTAGAAATAAAATGAACCGGCAATACAAATAAGCTTACAAAATAAAAGGAGTTATAAAACAAAGTAAATCTAAAAACTAACATCTGGGCAGTAAAATAATTAAACAATAAATTGCTATAATAACTATTCATCGCATTGTTTGCGGTTTGTCGGTGAGATTATAATTACACCCAGGTAGCATGTGGTCGCCACCTGGGCGGTGAGTCTTGAATATCGCTTTCTTAAACCGAATAGCTTGGGAAATTATAGTGCCGCTGGTTTTTCGCCTAAGTTGTTGTAGTACACACATACCACGTTTGATGTAGGTATGTGTGTCGCTACATACTAATTGATAAGAAGGTTATAGAATTTAATTTATATATTATTGTTAGTTAATTTAGTTTAGTACTTTTGTGAATACATTTTTTTGCTTTTTGGATGTACGTGGATTACACATTTAGATTTGCTTTTATATACCGAATAAAAACGGGAATATCAGTTGATATTCAGTTTCACCATTTCTGAGCATTCAGTTGAATGCGAGTGATTGTAAAAGAAGCCTTTATATCCTCAATATTTGTCATAAAGAACAGTGTCTATAGGATAATAAACTCACCCAATACTATTTTAACACGTAAACATCCATCTTTAACAGTAATATGGTCTAAGAAGTGAAAGAGGAGAAAAAAAGTTGTGTGTGTGTGCGATTCACACACGATAGAAGTGAAACTTCAGTAAATCGACAAAAGAATGAGATGAATATATATATAACAAGGGTAGGATAATTACAATGTTTATTTGTTTAAAAATAAAAGTATTTTGATTCATTTTTAAAGATATTTTATATTTTATTTAACATATGGTACATAATTTATTGCTCAAGTTCCATATTTTCAGTTTCAACAAACAAGATATAAAAATATTCACAAACACTGTTAAATAATAACACACCACGCTGACTTCTTACTATAAAGCTGTAATACGCAGCCGCATACAGTGTACAGTAGTACATGTACTTTTCACATATACTAACACACGTTAAATCCTCAAGTACAAGCAAGTATTAAACAGTGTACAATATACATACACACGGACATTTGCTCTTTCGCTCTGGCTCACTAATTATAGGCGACTACCATGGCACAAAAAGGAGAGACCGATAATATAAAATAGTATGTATATTTCTGTCTCATTCTTTGCCGTATTTGTGTCTCTTACCTGTCGTTTTTCTGTTGCATCCGGTTTGAAATCACAACGATTCTAAAGAAGTTTCACTTCAAAAATCATAGTCTTCTAATACTTATTCCATGTAAGTAGGGTCGGCACAACATTTTTTCATCTTCCTCCATCCCCTGTCAGGTGTCATCTTAGTATTCACACCTTTTATATGCATAAATTTTCACACAAAATATCTACACCTTTTTCGGTCTTCCTCTACTCCTATCCTATATCCATCCACCTTTATACTTAAAACTATTATACTATTAAGAAAATGAATATCTAATTATATATTTAACGTTAAAAAATCTGAGTTTGATGTTATTTTCACATACACAAAACTGGAGAAGCGATAGATTATATAGCGTTTTTGTGTTTTATATAATTAGTTTGTTACTAATATTGTCACTTGACTTTATAAGACAGGAAAATGTTTGTTCTAGTTGGTGAAATATGCAAGCCAAATGACGATATACCCGAAGGAAAATGCACGCTAATCTCCAAATGTCCGGAAGCAATCAGGTAATAAAGCTTCTTCAGCTTTGTACTATGTGTATGTTATCTTTTCAACAAGACTATTAGCGAATTAAATAGCCTAATTCTTAAAAAAAAACTTTTTTTATAGACAAATTCAAAAAAACAGAAGACACTCGTTTGAAAGATGTGGGTTCCAATATCGTGAAGAGATCGTATGTTGTCCTGTTACCGATTCTGGTACTATTGATAAATTTGGTAGGTAGCAAACATTTTCTTATTTAACAATGTAAATTGATATGTGCTAAGCCCCATCAGACAACTAAATTATGCGCTCTGTCGTCAAGCTGCTCTGGCCTCTCAGTCGCAAGGATTCGAAATTACGATATGTGGTGTCCAGACGTGCTATCAACTTGGCGGTCACAGGTGCAATTATCATGCTTCTAATTTCAGCAGTTTCCACCTCAGAAACAATAGTTTTTGAAGTGAAACTTCTTATGGGAGGAGTTCGTATGGGATGTAATTCTGATCCGCAACCTTTTTGTGTGACGTAAAGTGTTGAGAGTAAACACTGTGTTGGGTAAAGTGTTGAAAACATCGGCGCCTGTCCAATCACCAAAGTCCGAAGTAAAGCAACTTCGTGTCGGGCGCGGTCAGTACTTGGATGGGTGACCGCCTGGGAATGCCGCGTGACCTTGGCTTTTTATTGTTCTTTTTGTAAAGAAGTTTTCACTTCTGTCGTGTGGCCATGACACAATTTTTGTCGTGAAGGTTACCATATGTCGTTCTCTGTACCAGCTGTCAACGTGTATACTAAATTTCGTGATGATCGAATGAGTAGTTGAGATGTGAAAACCTAACATACAAACAAATTCACCTTAGCATTTCCAGTCTTAGTTCAGCGTCGATGAACGTAAGTTCGAATCCTAGCCACTGAGTCGCAGCTTTCGTTGAAGGAATACATCGCGATGAGACCTTAGCATGGTGGTAGAGCTTTTTCTAAGTCCATCTGGCTAGCTACCACCCTCAAGTTGAAAAATCTGTCACCAAGCACCTGTTGGTGTGTTCCAGCAGCTCCACTTGAGAGCCAGTCTCCTTCTAGATTTAGCGTGACTAACATCTTAGACCACATCATCATTTGACATCTAATGAGATTAAAAAAAGTAGTGTGTACGTATGTACACGCGTTAGAATTTATACTTCTTTGGCGTAACAAGATAAAAATCTTTTCAAAAATTTTAGCTTTCACCTTATTCTACGGTTGTAGAAAAAGGTGTTTAATACGTACATACTTTTTTGAATAAAATGTTGACTATAGCTAACTTCAGAGTGTCGGTTTTTCGTGACGGTGTGCGCGTGCATCGTAAAAATTTACTCTCATCATTTTTCCCTAACGCACCAAAAGAAGTATAACTTCAAAATCTTCACTAATGTTATAAATGTAAATATGTATGAGTTACTTTGTTTATTTATTATACATTCACGCCTTCACTACTCCGCCAATCTTCATGAAATTTTGCATGCATGTTGTCAGGCATAAAGAAAAGTCTTTCATCCAGAAAAAAGCTCTGTCCCTGAGGTGTAGGTCATGTGTTCGTTAACGCGAGCGAAACCGCACACATAAGTTAGTATAAGTAAATTTCCCAAACCTTTTGGCACACTCCACTAATACGTACCTGTATATAGCGCGTTGTTAGATAAAATAAATTTCTTTATGTTTTAGGTCAAACTGATCCGCCAACGATTGCCAAACGTGTCAATGAAATAGGTATGTGGTATTTTAATATGGAATAATACTAGGTAATGATAAAATTAATTGGTCATATCAAATGTTATTAATTTTCACTCCAATCATACTTGACGTTAAATGTCACTGCTTACTATCAGGCACTTTGCCTTCATTTTGTCGTGACAACTGTAAAAAATGAATATGTGTGAGAAGTTGTACTTCTTTGGCGTAAATATTAAAAATAATCTATGTATATATATATATTTTAACCGTTTTGAATTGGGACGTGAAAGTTCGAACGATGAAATTATATACTGTGAATATTTTTTTTATATAAAACTTATAAAATTTTTATGTACACGCCTTAGAAGTTTTACTTCTTTGGCGTAACAAGATAAAAATCTTTTCAAAAATTTTATCTTTCGCCTTATTCTACGCTTGTAGAAAAAACGACACTAACAATAGAAAAAAGGTATTTAATACATACATAATTTTTTTGATTAAAATGTTGACTATAGCTAACTTCAGGATGTCGGTTATTCGTGACGGTGTGCGCGTGCATCTTAAAAATGTACTCTCATCATTTGTCCCTAACGCGCCAAAAGAAGTTTAATTTCAAAAACTGTCTATAGATATTTTAAAGTAAACTGTTTAAAAACGAACTTCATTGTGTGTTACATCGGCGTGCGAAATTTCGTTCCAACGTAAAAGTCCACTTAACAATTTTGTATAACGCGTCAAAGAAAGTATATATTCAAAAGTCTCTTAAAGGTTCCTATGCTTTAAGTTCCATTGAAATGAACAATAAAATGAATGGATGGAAGAAGCCACAACATAAAACATTTTTTTCCACAAATAAATCAGGATCTGTCCCTATAATCGGCGTTGTACTTACTTTTGATTACAGAATGTGAGAAAATAAAGAATGCCAGTAACCCATTGGTACGACCATATATTATTGATGGCGAGGACGCAGACGAAGGTGAATTTCCTTACATGGTAATTTATCATACAATATATTTATATATACACATGTTAAATTAATTAAAATTCAAATGTTAAAATTCATTTTGCATTTACTTCTGCTATTACTTTTTACGCTTTATCGCTTTTTTATCGTATCTAGGTGTTTCAAGCGCTTTAATGGCGTCGGTAAAGGCGCTATTAACTTATTTCAATATCGGGTTGCATAAAATGTGTCCTTTGTTAAATTATATAGAGCAAAGAAGTCGCGGGTTCGATTCCCGCCCGTTAGACCCTTTTGTTCGATAAGCGTAATTGCCAGTTCTTTCGAATACGCAGGAATAATGTACTATTCTTATTATTTACTAGCTGTTGCCCGCAGCTCGGCATGCGTTTTTTTTTTATAATTGTGAATTACTTCTTATAAGATCAGCCTATCTGTTAGTGAAAGTTCCGTGAATGGTTCAAACGTTTTGGAGATAGTACTGCAAACAAAGCCATGGGTAAAAGCTAATCCAAAATAAAAAAGCTTGAATTACTTTTTATAACGTTAGCTATCTGTCAGTGAAAGTCCCATGAAAATAGGTACAATCGTTTTGGAGATAGTACTACAGACGAAACCATGCATGACAGCTAGTCTAAAATAAAGTAGCCTATGTCACCTGCTGTAGTTTTGACTATCTGTCAGTGAAATTTCTGTCAAAATCGCTCCAGCCGTTTCGGACATTACCCGGAATATACAGACAGAGAGACAAAAATTTTAAAAATTGTATTTTTGTTATCAGTATCGTGTATACGTTCATATCCAATCAGTAAAAAGTCGTTATTTTGATATTACATACAGACACTTCATTTTTATTATATGTATAGGCTAGCAGGCCCGGCGGACGTTGTCCTGCCCTGACTAATAAAAAAATATATACTTATCTGCATCGAATGCTAAAGGTAACTTGATAAGAATTAATGCTAAATCCGTGTAAATAGCCTTACAATTACCTCATTTTTGTCGCCATTTTTTAGAAGATATGTGGGTATAGTAAGCTATCCTTAAAAGATAAGTATATACCATCGAAGACTTTTTTGTAGATCTATAAAAGAAGAATATCTCACTACGCATTATTTTGTTATATCTCAAATGACTTAGGCAGCGTTTTCGATGAAACTCAAAGGCGGTTTGACTTTTTACAACACTTCCAACAATGATCGTTTTATTTCAATAAATTTACACAAAACCTTGACAAATTATATATCTAAACCTTCCTCATGTATTACTCTATCTATTGGTGAAAGACCGCATTACAAGTCGTTCAGTAGTTTTTGAGTTTATCGCGAACATACAGACAGACAGACGCGGCGGACTACTTTGTTTTGTAATATGTAGTGAGATAACATTTAAAATGAAAAAATACACATTTAATATTTTTTAATGTTATTAAACTATAAAAATTTGTTCACGAAGAAAACCATTCGGCATCCAAGAGTGTGTTACCACCATTATTCGCCATTATCTCATCCCTATTCATAGAGTTAAGATAAAGTGCAGTTTCTAAAATATCGATAAAGATCTAGGATCTCTACTCCAGATCATATTATGAGGTAATTGAATAGAAATATGTTAAACAAATCCTTAATATAAATTCATAGAAAAAACGTCCACTAAGCCGTACCGTCACGGACTAGTACCACAACGTCCCATGTCCGGCCAACAGCGAATTTCCTATGGTACATACACCGTGTTTTTTGTACTTGGTACGTTCACAACACGTTCATTGGTTGGACCGGTGTAGTGCACCGAGGTCTTCGGTACCCGTTGTTATATTGCCTCTTGAAATTTAAAATAATTGCCTATATTCGTGTCGTTGTGATGTACAGTGCTCGTAGGTTTTTACAATTACTCACCAGCCACTTTATCTCTAAAAGTATGAAAGGTTAAATTAAATATACAAAGATTCTATAAACAAGTGTAAATTTCCCAGCTCGTATTTAACTTGTGCGTAATAAAATATGATTCAAAGTATTAACTCGTCGATATTGTAAAACATAACGCTTTGCTGTTTGTCCGTTTGTTTACTTATAACTCAACAACAACTAAACCGATTTACAATATTACGAGTATATTGAATGTCTAAAGAGTTATTAGTAGTAAAAAGTGCGAAACGGACACTTTTATAAGATAAACTCGTTTTTCAATCATCTACCTCTATAACTGCCGCTGCTTGTGTTTCTATAAGCGACAGTCGAGCGTATTTAACATCTGCTATTTATGACTCATTCGAAAAAAAAAAAGAAACAGAAACGCAGAAGAAATAAACGGATTTTTTCAAGTGTATATTAGTGTAAGATTTTTTTTTTTGCAAGAATCTATATTAAATGATAATAATTATACCTATACAATATATACATATTTACTGTATTCTTTAAACTTATATAAGTGAGAAAAGCCACACATGTACGCGTACAAGTGAAAGACTTAGTTTAGTGAGAAATCGCGGCCCTTGAACACTTGGTTTTTGAGACAAGCCATGAGATTGACAGTATGTTAAGTGTACACAAAATTATTTTCCATACATTCTGTTGCTATATTTTATTTAAATGATTATAGAATAAATAATGGAGAGAAGTAAATGATCGTTTAGAATGAATTTTATAAAAAAATGACCTCTTTTACTATAACTAAAACGTGTCATAAGAAATAAAAAACTTGATTAAATGAAATAACTTCGTTATCATATTTAAATATGGTACTGTTTAACGACATCTCATTTATTTCCATTACGTAATAAATATAGAGGCATCAAGCCCTGCAATAAATTCGGAAATTTAAAGGGCTTTTAAAAAACACCCCGATTATAACTTGGCAGATCATGAGAGCGTAGCCGCGGTCACCACTAGTGTGTATTTCTATAAATCATGTTAACGAGCTCGTGTACTGTTTTCCGTAACCATAAATAATTACTAAGAACAACATGTTACTTGGGTATTGTTGTTGTAACGATTTAATTTAACCACAAAATATGATTTCTTGAAATTCATTTGTATAGAGCTCGTTGACTAACAACTTATACTAGCAGCTTTGCTTACTTTACATTCATATTTTATCATTTGTAAAAAAATTTAAAACTGCATATTTACATTAACAGATAATCATCACCCAATTGCTTCGTTTTACATAATTTCTTTTTTCAATTACAAATTAAAAAAAAAATGACACAAAAGACTTTATTTGTTAGCTTAGATTACTTATATACCAGTACCACAGTTCATTTAAAAAATATTTTTTTTTCGAACTAACTGCACTGTTGACTTGTTAGGGTCGCTACAGTTTCACCAGACTACAAAAAAAATAATACGAATACGAAAAGATGCTTCATATTTATAATAGTTGTGTGTCGTTCGCTATTTCATTCGCGCTCTGAATTTTATAGAAACTTATTTTTATTTATTAAAAATAAATAATGGGTTACTCAGGGATAATGTCGGTATTTAGTATTTAAATAGTTTTCAGAATCAGAGCAGTAGATCCGAACATTACCTCTTACATCTAAATTCGCAAAATTGACCTCTTTATAATATTTCTATAAAATAATATAAATTTCTACATATAATGTAAGGAATAGGATAAGCGCAAGGTGGATGAATTAGCTACAAGTGTCTAGGATAGTTTGTGACTCACGAATACCATTGAAACTCAAGGAGAAGGTGTATAAAACTAGAATAAGACCAGTCGTGTTATATGGATCCGAGTTCTGGGCTACGAAAGAGACGGATTAGAACAGATTACATGTGGCAGAAGTGCGAATGTTAAGACGGATGTGTGGTGTAACCAGAATGGATAAAATTAAGAATTAGTATATCAGAGGAAGTTTGAAAATAGCACCAGTGACAAAAAAGTTGAGGAGTAATAGGTTAGCATGGTACGGGCATATTATAAGAAGAGATGAAAGCCATGTAACAAGAAAAGTTTTGAGTTTGAAAGTGGACGGATATAGGAGTAGAGTAAGACCGAAAAAGGCGTGGATGGATTGTGAGAAAAATGATATGTGTATAAAAGGTGTGAATACTGAGATGACATCTGACAGGGGAGAGGGGGAAAGGAAAACATGTCGTGCCGACCCTACTCAGGCGGATTAAGGGTAGGTGATGATCATCTACATATGATGTACATACGATGTACCAATAAACCACATACATACATTATAATACTGATAAAAAAATATCACGATATACATTTTTATACACTTTACTTGAAGCTATACCATATTGTTTCGTTTACAACCATCTGACCTTTATAATCTTCGTGTCACTTGCGAACAACACTGGGTGAAACGAGTCGATGATAATAATGTCGGCAAATGTAAATATAAATCGACATTTGATTTAAATGAATAATTTATGGTCAAAAACCTGTATACAAATAGAAATATTTTGAATACTATGTAGTCGCGTTAGTAAATTTGGTTGGTGTAAAAAAAAATTGAGATTCTATATTTTAACATACTGGAGTCTTATCTGTAGTTTCGAAGTACATTTTTATTTAAACTCATATAGTTGGTTTGAAAGAGTCCAAAGCAAAAAAACGCGTTTAATAATACCGGGTTTTTGCTCTCAGATTCGCTTGCGTTTAATGTACATTTGTCCTATCACTCGGGAACAGTATTTTTTCCGGATAAAAGATACGGCATGTACTGTATGTACCCTTCTTGACTATGTGTGAGTAAAATTTTATGACAAACGGTTGATTAGTTTACGCGTGATAACGTAACAGACAAACTCACTTATTACAATGTATAATGTTAATTAGGATTTTGCTTGTCTGTTTGTTTATCTGTTCGCGTTAATCTCCGAATACTTGAATATATTTTTGTTTAAATTGTTAGTTATCTAGGATATATATTATTACGGCTTTATTTACAGTAGCAAAGCTATAATAATAAATACATAATTAGAAAAAAATAATTCCTTCAAATCACAAACTCAATCAGTTAATAAACCAATTAAAACAAAACTTTTTTGTAGTTGTAGTCGCGTGCATCATGCAAAAAGTACTAGATAGATTTATTTCGATTAATTTATTTTGTTTGGCTTGAATATGTAGTCCTACACTAAAAGTATTACGATATCTTTATTTAATATGGAGTTATTAAAGTTTTAAGGAATTAAGATATTTATAAGCACCACACGTTCAACGATGTGTTTTTTCTTGTGAGTCGCGGGTACCAGCCAGTTACAAAAAAGAGACCAAATGAATGAACAGTAACATGAAGAAAGATATGCAATCAAACAAAGCCTTTATGAGCTCAATACAAGCTAATGAGCATACCATTTTTCTTAAAGGAATGACAAAGCGATTATAACATTATATAGAAATCAATAAACAAATATATATATATATATTCAAACAAAAATACTGGTTTGAGAAAAGAATAATGACTTAGACGATCAAAGCTATAAAGCATTATCTTTTATTTTATTGTGGTCTAATTATACACGTCGAATGTTTATAACTTCATAGCAGTATCAACATATATATATATATATACACAAGAGTACTCGTATATGTGAATTTTTTGCCGTAACTCTTTAGTATTTTGGAGCTGTATTCGTTGACTTACGTGTCGGATGAAATTACATTTTGATTATTTAATATTTATATCGGTCCTTAAAATTTAGATTATTTATTTCATATAAAAATACATTTTCTACGAGAATACTATTGTTGTACTAGTTATCTACGAGCTGTCCACTGGCATCAGTATCTTTGCTCGTGTTTCTTTTTATCAAATTCAAAAAGTTACGGATGTCGTCTCTATATGTGACAATTTATCGTATGGTCAAATCAATGAAATGATCTTTGTGATTGGTATTTGAAGATCCTAAGCTAAATTCTATGATATTCATCTGTTAAGCGGTCAGCTCGTCATCCAGACGTATTCATTTTTGTATAATAAATTGATATAATCTATAGGTTTATTAAATTAAATACAATTGATTCGTATTCGATATAGAATTAGTAAAATATTCGTTATAAAATGTAAGAGAGGTAATTGGTTTTTGTCGGTAGAAGATAACCCAAATTCATTTCCACATAGAACGCGTAGTTTAAAATAAGTTACAGGCAATAGATAATTATAAATAGCATATTGACAACTTGTCAGTACCGTATGGCTGACCTTAAGCGAAATATAGCTTGACGATTAATTATCATTATTGTCCTTTTTTTATATTATAGGGGGCAAACGAACAGGTGGGTCACCTGATTGTAAGTGATCACCGCCGTCCATAGACACTAGCAACACCAGGGGAGTCGCAAGTGCGTTGCCGGCCTTTTAAATATGTGGGCCTCCGGCGCTCTCACTAACCGAACGAAACGCAACAGTGTAACCAGTGTTACTTCACGTCGGTTTTCTGTGAGAGGGTGGTAGTACCCCGGGCGAGCCGACCCATTCATGTTGAAACCAGTAATAGCTTCAGCGTAGCTCTACCATATACAATTATTGTCATTATTCATTCATATTAGTCAACTATTGTTCAGAATAAGCTACGTTACAATTTTAATGACGTTATGTGAATGGTGGGAAAATGATAGCTATATAGTTCTTCAATGGTTATTTATTGTATCCGAGTATGTGTGTCCATATATATAGAACAGTGTCGTAGCTGGTTTGAAAGGGGCCCTGTATAAGAGTTTATTGGGGGGATGTGTTGTAACACTTTACCGTCGAATATGAGTTAGGAATCATTAGACCTACAAAAATTATCTTTTCATATTTTGATTATTTATTTGTTCAGAGTAATTTGTTGACACCGTGGGAAACATTTAGGATTTTTTGTACAAATCAGGGCATCTGTAACTCGGGGGTCCCGTATCGTTGATATGGCTGACACGGCAGTAACTACACCTCTGATATAAAGCATTCATACCGATTATATTGGCTATATAATTTACCTGAGATAGTATAATGTCCACAAAGGGATTGAAAGAATTTTGATATATATATATATATATTTATACAACGGAAATATCTTTTTTTATATAACACTTGTATGACTACGAGACGTAAACAAATTGGTCCACCACGTAGAGATTTTACCGGCGAGTCGTTGAATACTTTAAGTCAGGTATATGGATCAAGCTCTCAACCTGTAAGTTCGGCATGGACTATATAAAGTATTGCTTATTATGGTCACAGATGTAACTGAAAGTCAAGGGCATCCGAAGCAACCATTTTTTTTAACAATGGTTTTTATTAAGATGTAAAAGTAAAGTCTTAAAATAGTCTTTATTTTTCAGGTCGCACTGGGTTTTGATCGTGGCAACGGATATGAATTCGATTGCGGCGGATCTTTAATATCGAACAATTTTGTCATATCAGCAGCGCACTGTGTCATCACATTGGAAGGGTATTCGAATAATTTTTATTTTTAGTTCTAATAAGTAATAGTAATCTTGCTGCATACATAACTTCTGGTATCGTTTTAAATCACTACATATAAGTATTAAAATAACACCTATAAATATAGGTGTCTCTTTTTTTTTCTTAATTTTAGCGAGGCTTCAGTATATCCTTGAAGGCTGTGCCAGCCTCATAGGGTAACTCAGTTGGATTAATATATCTCTTTACACTTGATTCTCACATTTAGAGATTAAAGAAACCGGTTTGTAATTTATTCCTGTTGCATTAGTTACAGGTTTTGCCAATATAATATTAACCTTTCCATAAAACCTCTTCACAAAGAGCATCTTTTGGCATAATTCCTCGGTCCCACAACAAACGATATGAATCATCCATAGCCAGACACAAAGCGGAGATATTTTTCCCGTATCATAAAAGTAGAACTACTTGCTATGGGATATATGACCGGATCAGATCCCGAATGGTACAATCAGTTCCCTTGTGGGAAGTCTGGCATGATCGTATCAAGAAGACTGCGACAACTTCCCTTCAAAAATGTGCACCTAATACAGGTTTTGGAACTTGCTGATTAGCCTACCCGGGAACTTTTAGTTTGTCGCATATCGGAATAAGTAAATGTGCCATAAATGCTGTCATTTTGTTGTGCCAAAATAATATAATAAAATATTTTATTATTTTTAGGACACCGCCGAGCATAGTACGTGCTGGTGTGATAAACATTAATGGAAGCGGTTGGAACAGTGACACTGATTACCGTATCGTGGAAATCATAACTCATCCGAAATACACGAATGCGGAGAAATACCACGATCTGACGTTATTGAAGTAAAAAAATATTAATAATTTAATAATGAACGATTTTACGCTGCTTTAAGTTTAAGTTTTGTATCTCATATATTTGGTATTTTTAGCCAAGAAAAATATTATTGAAACAATATAAAGTTGTGGATGCATACAAGTAATAAGACATTTTTAAGTAATATTCTAAGTTTCAGTAATAATCATTTGCAATTGATTTATCTGGTTTGTTAATTAGTCTTTATTACCAATGATACAATTATAAATAGGAAGTTGTAGATGATTACTTCTATACCACGCTACAAATTAAGTCATCAGTGAATCTATCTTATATATCATATTATAATAATGTATGATCTCATATCTGTTTAATTATTTTCTGTTGTTATTATTCTATAAGGGAATATACAATGCAACATACAGTTATTTCGTTTACGCCGCTGATATTAACAGCATGTCATCTCACTTCCACATTTTATCTGACATAGTGTCATGTTACGATATTACTTGATGCGTTTGCGTCACCGTGGCATTTCTTATGTCAAAATAGCATGTAGATAACGTATCTGCACCAATTAACTTATAATTGTTTATTATTCCGCAATACAATAGGGATCGAAACATGAGAATTACATTTGTAATTGTGTACCATTTTATTTCGCGTTGTATATGAATACAAGGAGGGTACGTTGTAGTTATCAATATGTTAAGGTTAACAATTAATAGTAGTGGTAGAGCTACGCTGAAGCTATTACTGGTTTCAGCATGAAGGGGTCGGCTCGCCCGGGGTAGTACCACCCTCTCACAGAAAACCGACGTGAAGTAACAGTGCTTGCACTGTTGCGTTTCGTTCGGTCAGTGAGAGCGCCGGAGGCACACTTATTTAAAAGGCCGGCAACGCACTTGCGACTCCCCTGGTGTTGCTAGTGTCTATGGACGGCGGTGATCACTTACCATCAGGTGACCCACCTGTTCGGTTGCCCCAGTTCAGATGTTTTGATGCCACGAAAATTTTGTCCAGTCTATTTGATGACCAGTTCAGTTTACATGTGTTACACATGTAATTTGGCATACACGTTATCAGGAGTACAGAAAAGGGCATGGGGGGTACAATCCATAACAAAAAAATGTGTCTGATCTATATTCTGTCTATCCCTCGGTGTCGGTAAATTTTTATTGGATGGATGGTATCCCTTGTTCTTTTCTGTACTCCTGATAAGATTTGTCTATCCCCCGGTGTGAGTACATTTTTTTCTAGGATGGATGATACCCCATGCCCTTTTCTGTACACCTGAGAAGGTCTATATATAGATTGATATAGATTAACACGAGCGAAACCATCGGCAAAACCTAATGTTTTATAAGTTAAAGCGTTTGATCATAAACTCATCTGGTGTTAAATGACGATGTGGTCTAAAATGGCAACCACCCTAAACTTACAGGGATTGGTTCTCAAGTGCAGCTGCCGAAACACACCTTGGCGACAGGTTTTCAACATGAAGGGCTGGCTAACTATACGAACATACGAAAAGCTCTACCACTATCCTATTGTTTCATCACGATATTTTCCTTCACCGAAAAGCCCACTCATTTATAATCATTCTAATTGGATTATGGTATATATATACCTGAGGTTGATAAACTTCAATACCACTTGATTGATTACCACGAAAAATGGTATACCTAAATAAATGTCAAAGTTTTATAGCATATTTATAGCACCCATTTTATTGCAACTCAATTCGTTATTAAAATTAGAATAAAATTGCATCTACTATCCTTTGTCATAGCTAATTGGATATAGATAACAGAAATTATATATGAGCAAACTGCAGAGTTTTTGGCGGGATCTTAGTCTGTCATGTAGTGGTTTTTATATTTTATTCATAATCTTGTGTTATTAGACTCTATATTTTGTAATATTGGTGGTGTTTTACGTAATATAGTTCGGTTATTATGCACAAGTGAAGTGGATGGGAAATAATACCACGGAGCATGCATTCTGAGATGCCACCAAAACTCCATGGAAAGCTCTAACAAGGAAACCACCATCTTGTTAGAATTTTATAATTATCGCAAGACACTTGGCAAATTCTTGTTACTTGACGCTGGCTAGTGCACGAACCGTGACGGAGCCAAAAAATTTCGAAGAAGTTCGAAAATTCTTATATTTGTCGTACTGTGAAGATGTGGAATCGCCTCCCGACTAGTGTGTTCCCCCCCCCTCTTATGATATGGGGTCCTTCAAACGAGGCGTGAAGAGGCACTTTTGCAGGTCGGCATGATGATGACGACTGCCGTTGGTATTTTACACCGACATTCGCCGTTGTTTTTGGACTGTACCGTACTTACCATCAGGTATTGTACAGTCATTTTGCCGAACTTATATAAAAAAATTAAAAAAAAAAATAAAGAAGAAGAAGAGGAGCAAACTGCATCAAATCATGAAATTTTGCACACACGTTGATAAGTGTACAGAAAAAGACATAGGGTATATTTTATTCAAAGAAATGTATTGCCCTCGAAGAATACATTAACGCATACAAAAGCCAGTATTCATTAAATAGAGGATTAATCGGATTGTCATTTTTTTAGATTGGAAAGAGACGTCACATTGACAGACAATTTGTACCCCTTATGTATTGAAACAGGGGAAATACGTCCGAAGGCACCTCTCACTGTAACCGGCTGGGGGAAAATTAGTAATGATAGTATGTACCTTTATTAACTTAACTATAGTCAGCCATCAATGTCCATCGAAGTAGTCCGGTGAAACTGTAGAGGCCTTGCGAGGTCAATAGTGTAGTCAGTTCGAAAAAAAAAAATCAAAGTTTTGGTTTTATTTTTGCTATATTTCGTCCAATTTTTGGAACAAATACGTTCACCTATAATGCTGATTACGCAGCGCACTGGTGTTGCCAATTTGCAGGGAACTCCCCGCATTGCAAAGGATTCGACTGAGAGTTTTGTGTTTATGAGAGATATGTGGGGAAAAGAAGTAGAATATTATCATTTATTAATATATTCGTTGCTGACACATGATGACATCGATAATTTCAAGGTTAATTATTGAAAAACTGATGTAAAATTAAATCCACGTCCACTATAATTTTTAATGATGGATTTCCGCAAAGTAATGCCTCATCAATCAAAGAATCGAATAAGTTTTGTAATAAATCGGGTATTTTACATTCGTTTGACCGGAACTTAAACCTTTATGCTTTTAGAGGGGTTAATGTAAAATTAAAACAGAGTTATCTAGTAATAAGATGGAAGAAGTTTTATAAAAATATGTTACTGAATAATATTTAAATGGTAATCATTTTAACCACAAAACTTTTTTTTTACATTCAATAAAACATCGTTTTTAGTCTGTATCGTTTGTGAGATTATATACTTTTTACTAATTAAAACTTCAAAAATTCAGCAGCCGAGTTTTGCTTTTTTTTTTTATTACATTTTGAAAAAACCAATGATAAGTATAAAGTAAAAATACTCTGTTTTTAACAACTTTACACTTATAATACAGGAAACATAAAGAGCGATAAATTATTAAAGGCGAATCTGATGCCGGTATCGAGTGACAAATGCGGCGAGTTGTACAGCAACTGGCGTAAATTGACCCGGGGTATTTCTGAGGGGCAGATCTGCGCAGGCGACCCAAAAAATATGCGTGATACCTGTCAGGTGATATTTCAATGTCTTGATCAATTTATTAATTTTTTTTTAGTAGTATAAAATAAAATGGAAATCGAAATCGTGTGTAATCTGGGTTCTCCAAACCTATATTTATATAAAGTTGTATTTGTATTGCTTCAAACATCTTACATCTACAAGCTGCAATATTTGTACAGTATTCAATACAGTCTAAATAATCAAAAATTTTGCATACATATTAACAAGGCTACAGAAAAGAACATAGGATAGCTCTCTTCCCGAATCGAAGGATATGTTCAACATACATTAACGAGAACAAAGCCGTGGGCAAAAGCTTATATATAAATCTATATATACCTAGTTTTACCATAAATACTGAAACAAAGTAAAAATAAAAATTTCTATTGCAAATTATATTTATTATTTTTACAGTGTGTTAGTTTAATACATAAATATAAAACAATTTAAAAATATAAAAAGCTTATTCGTAGTGGTCTCCATTAGCTGCAATACAGTGCTTTACATTGAGGCCAGTTATCAATAGAAGCACGCACTCTTTCCATGGGAAAATTCTTCACTGCAAATCGTATGGAATATTTTAGGGGCTCCAAATTATCATGGCGTTTAAAGCAAGCAGACAGTCTAAAACTGACCATAAATCATAATCCAAGGGATTAAGATCGGGACTAGACGACGGCCAGCTCTGATGAGGTCCGATACGTTCGTTTCCAACCAAGACTGCGTAGGCCGAGTCTTGCTGGACGGACCATTCTTGGTTATTGAACATGGTGTTGTTAAGAGGCTTCACTATCTTCTCAAGAATGGTATATTGATACACTTGTGCCCATGTTTTGATATCTTTTTCACAAGAATATGGCTCATTCACTTCTTCATAGCTAATACCCCACCAAACCATCACTGAAGTCGGATAGTGCCCACGTTGCACTCTGTCAACTAATTGGGAAGCTTCCTTAGAGCTTTGAGCATAAATACGGTCATTTTCTTTGTTAAAGTAATTCTCAATTGTAAAAAATTCTCAGTCCGTAAACAAAATTATTCTGTGACCTCCCTTTGCGTACCGCTTCAGTAGATGTTTATATTTTTCTACCCTATTCTTTTTAAAATTATCAGTTAAGAAATGACCAGTACGTCTCTTATAGGCTGCAAGTCCAAAGTCATCTTTTAAAATACGCGACATGGTTCTAAGTGCTCTCTTCATCTCCCGAGATAAAATCTTTTGCTTTCGGACAGGATTTCTTGGAATTCTTTCTCTTACTGCTTCGCTTTGCTACCTTTTTCGTACGAACACTACGTGGACGGCCAAATCTTTTTCTGTCACAAACAGAGGAGGTCTCATTCTACCTATTAATAGTCCGGTACACAAACATTTTACTAATACCGAGCGTATGGAGAGTTTTAATAATTGCATTTGGCTCCATACCTACATTGTGTAATGCAATCACAGCGATTCGGTTCTCTTTATCACCCCACTCCACTTTAATATCGCAAAATATTGTAGTACCATGTATTGGCGCTAAAATAAGAAACTCAATGAACAGTCATATAAAAATGAGAGATTCCAAATTCAAATGTAATATTTTTAATTGTAACAGTATTTATGGCCAGACTAAGTATGTCAACACGTTCCTTTTTATCTGACATGTCGTTCAGGCCATTTGATATTTTGACTAAAACATGATGTATTGTCTTATAATATATAATTACAACATCAATATATAAGTAATTATGTCGTTTTGAGTAGTTATCACATCGCGTACCACCAATGGTACACGTGGCACGTAACGTGGTAACACGTGAAGAAAATGCTTTATGTTTATTGTTATGATCGAATTTCGATTACTTGACGACCACTAGTTTTAATAAATGTTCATAAGTGTATTATAATGTATGTGAGATGTTATCGGAGCGGTATGTTCATTTCCAGGGCGATTCGGGTGGGCCGCTTGCTATACTAAGCAGGGACAACTCGTATCGTTTGGTGGGCGTGACGTCATTCGGGCGCGGGTGCGCCTCGCCCGTACCCGGCGTGTATACGCGTGTCGCACATTACATCGACTGGATCGAGCCCATTGTTTGGCCTAATTAATGAATTTAACACGTTAACTCTGTATTTTAATTAACCACTCCAAACTCGAAAACTACATGTAAAGGGTTCAATACTAAAGATGAACAATTAACGTGTTAAGATTCCGTGTAAAAAAAATCAATCAATTTTATTGTTTTTTTTTTTAAGTAAAATCGTGTATTATCACATTTTCGCTATATTTAAAAAATATTCTTCAAAAATGTAGATTAAGGATTTATTTTGTACACAAACTACGATTTTTTTTTAAATTTGATTATAAGTTAAAAAACACAATGTGCCCTTTTTCCTCCGTAGTTTGTCATACCTGAATTTGTTTCTAAAATAAGCTAAAACCCTATCCAGTCCAAGGGAAAAATAATATTTGACAAAAGAATAATAAGACAAACATAACAACAGCCTTTGTACAAACCGAAATTAATTTCCTGTCTATTTAAATAATTGACAAAGCAGTTCAATAGATTAACGTCTTTACAGTTAGAACAAAAGATTGTTTTTTATTTCTTATTCTATTTGTAAGTAATGTAACAAGCGCAAAGCTGTTCTTAGAAAGTTGTTATTGCAGCTGATGAAAGATTTTAAATCGATAAAAACGTCCTTTGTACAAGTATAATAATTATAAACTCTCAAGTTAGAGGCCATAAAACTGTTAAAATAGGAATGATAATAGTGTATCATTTAAATATATATGGATATCAGTGGCGGACTAAGCCGGCCGGAAGCACGGGGGGTGCGACGCCAGTAAAGAGACCCCGATATTACTCCTTGTTGCCTTATGACAGATCCTCTCTCCTCCCTCCCACAATCTGTAAAAAAGAAAAGTAACTACAATTATTCTTAGAGTATGATATATACCATCAAATAAAAAATATATACGACAACTATCCAAGTATTTCTCGTTTAATTATGACACGTCGTTTGACATTTGTCAATTTTTGTTTTATAAAACAAATATTATATATATATGTAGTAAATTAGATATGTTGTTGGAATAGACAATTTTTTATATTTTTTTTCTTTTAATAACACTTTTTATATTTAGCATCTGTACTGGAACTTGGATTACATACTACCTCTTTTTCGAGATTTTTTAAAATTCTGTTTTATATTTAGGCGGTTTTATTCTAACGAATATATCAGACCCATTCTTTCAAGATTCAACAGAAGAGTCGCTAATGACATATAATTACAAAGTAATACAACAAGTTTGCTTCATCCGAACAGGGATTCTGCCATAATGCTGCGACAAATAGGAAATTAATTTAAAATGGTCTAATGGTTCAGGGAGGGGGTGGGTCTCCTAACTTCCGATACCAAATCGGGCCGACCCCCTCCAGAACCACCATCTAGTCCGCCACTGATGAAAAATGAACTAATAAATCGCATAGCATTTAATAAGTGCTAGTCAAATATAATCTCTAATTGCTCTCTACTTACTGATAATTATTGTTTTTAATTTTATTAAAATAAAAATACATATAAGATTTTAACGACTTGTTTGTATCCTATGTTGTTCACATTTACATAACATGAAAAAAAAAACAATATAATAAAATAAGACATACCACTACAAATTTAATTAGACACATATAAATCAATATGATAAATTGGTTACTTGTACAAAAATATATTTATATGCTATCTTTAATAATTGATTATATTTTATTTTATATACTTACCTACACTCATGCTATTATCAAGAATGCAAGATGAGAGAAGTGAAACTCAATTTATTAAACGATGATATCATAACTTTTATGATATATTTGTCTTTATAATGTTATATACCTATTTTTATTTGTTATAGAATCGTCATGCCAGTAACATAATATTAAGCATTTACTCTCTCACTTTATGTAACTTAAAAAACAGTGTAATTATTTAATTTATCATCAGATTTATTTTGAAGCAATAAATACGTTATTTAAAACCTGCGTCTTTGCGTGTTTAATATAATTTCTATTAGGCATAAGATTTTATCACTAAATATAAATATTATCATTAGTATAATTCATGTTCTAAATTATATGTGACAATCATCGAAATAAATTGATTGTTTTTCACAAAAAGTTAAATAAAAATAGAAAGAAGTAATGAATTTTTTTTTTTTTCGACAACTACATGCAAATAAATGATGACATTTGGAATTTGGATGAAATCAGATATGTATGGAGAAACATTCGAATTTACTCATTTTTATGGACAGCTCACGCTTGACAAAAAGAATGTAATGTATCAAAATTTAATAAAAAAGAGCCCAAGGTGTCGCCCCAACCAAAGCGACGGCCGGTACACCGTGGGGTTTTAGAGAGTTTCACACTACCCATGATGGATTTCCCTACGTAAATAAGAAAAAAACATACTTGAAAAAAACATATCTGAAGCTTGTAATAACAGAAGCGAAGAATATGTAACGTTTCGCGTTTTGTTTTTGGTATTTTATTGTTAGTATTCAACTTAACTTTTTAAGGTACAACATCGAGCAAATAAAATGAAAAAAAAATTCTGTTGCAATCAGACATAGCGACAGTTAACCATTTCTAACCGGTAAGAAAAGTGACATCCAAGCAAGTATTTTTGAATACTTAGAGTAAATAATCAAACGTAAAGTTGATAACAACAAACAGAAAATAACTCTTAAAAATTTTATTTTATAAACTGCACTGTAATAAAAGTAGCAAAGACATAAACTTAAAAAAGTAGATTTTTTAAATATTCGATTGATGAAATAATTGTAATTAAAATCGATACGGTAGCGTTTCTATTTTAATTGTGTCGTGCATATACGCAGTAAATAAAGTAAAGTGGTTATTAAATTGACCAAAAAAAAATTACAATTCAAACCACTTGTTATACTTTTATGAAATCACTAGATTACCCTGTGAACTTCGTATTACTTACATATATTTGTGTAAAACTTAATACAACATTTTCATTAACATTATAAATGCAACACAGTTATGCACTTCATCAATATAAAGCTTTCTTATGTACGGTTTTTATTTCCGAAACAGAGCTGTTTTGTATTCCAACAAAACAGACCAAAGAAATCGGACCTCATACTGCAGCTATGAAACAGATAAATTTCTGAACGCATCTATCAATATTTCACAAACCAAAATAACATTTTTTTATTTCTAAAATGACACAAGACATCAAATGTTTCATAGCTAGAAACATTTGTATTTAAAAATTAAATAGTCTTTTTTAGATTTACCTTTACTTATTATTCATGTTTCTCACCCTTTAAACCTTCCCTGAACTTCCACAAATATTTCAAGATCAAAATTAGCCAAATCGGTCCAGTCATTCTCGAGTTTTGGCGAGACAAACGAACAGACTATCATTTTTATATATATAATAGATATTCAAAATAAACAATTTTTGTATTCGTTTAATAACCAAGTTTTTAAACGAACGACTATTTATGTCTTCTTATTTAAAGGTCTGCCGTTGTGCGCGCATCATGTAAAAACTGCTGGACAGATTTATTCCTTTTTTTTTAGTTGTATTTCATTATCATGATATTTTAATGTAATAAAAAACTGATTAAAGTTTCAAGAAAGTAGGCCTTCAGAGATGCGTATTTTCTTGTCGTTGATAAGCGGGGAATGCAGTGTGGCGCGCATGTAGAAGAGTGAAAATAAACAGAAATATTATTTACAAGGAATATTTTTAACAATAGTACTTATATTTCTTATAATAAACAATGCAGACGACGTCGCTGGTATCAGCTAGTCATTAAATATTTTTCCCGATAGGACTACTGCAGAGAAACCTTCTTTTTGGAAACATAAATAACGACAAATAGTCTGTGCATAATAGTTTCTACAAATATAAAAATAAGATTTGAGTACTTTTTGTCTATGAATCAGAGTACATAATACAAATTATATCATTTATCTGTACTTGAAACCATCTTTAGAGCATGTACACTATAAATCTTTATTAGTATACTTACTTCATATAAATTATTCTCAACAGATATTGTTGGATATATATTTTGAATTAAATAAAATTGTTCTTTATTATATCACAATACTTATGCCTAATATAAATCCATGTGTATTTTGAAAAGTACGAGTAAGTCTGCATTCTGTGGTTAGCCATAGACAAATAAGGAGTTCGAAGATGATGCAATAATAAATTTGAAGTTTTGGTATATACCCTCGATATAATTAGTGTTGCCAATAATATCGGAAGCTCCCGTAGTAGTAAGTTTTAATAAGTTCAACAACTAAAACTTGTTAATACGTCTATTCTTTTCGTTTAATCAATTCAAATTCGAAAATAAGTGCTTATTTTATACCAAGTTATAGCAAAATGAAATAATTATCAATATTGTGCACTACCTACATAATTTTGTTTATTTTTTATCACCCTGCTATACCGAAACATTATTGTATTTCATTACTAACAAATGATGTATGACATAAGACAATGGCAAAATAATATTATATTTCTTGCAACATATTAAGGTATATGTTAATACCCTAAAACGGTTTAAGTCTTTTGTTGCCAGATCTTAAGGTTTCCCTCTAAATAGAGGGGTTGCTGATAAAATAGGCTTTTAAAATTAATTAAATATTATCAATTAAATAAATTAACATTTTTGAAAAACAAAAATATGAGGTAATAAGTTCAATATTTTAATAATATATATTCATTTCATTCTTTTGTCGATTTACTGAAGTTTCACTTCTATCGTGTGTGAATCGCACACACACCTTTTTTAGGAAGTTGTTTTATTTTTTACTTATGCATCATAGAATAGTTATTTGAAAGATAAAAATGGTTATAAATTAAAAAAAGAATGAGAACCTGTTTAACTTTACCTTTGCCATACATTCAATTAGTTTTTTTTTTCAAGTGGCCACTTATTTAGCTCCGTTGTGATTTCAAACTGGATGAAACAGGAGTGAACGATGAAACAAAAAAGCGACATTAAAAATCATTTTGAAGGCTTCACTTCTACCACTTACAATCGGCATACATGCCTTTTTTTCATACTAATTAATTCTATAGCTTATCAACTCAGCATCATCAATTTTAATAGTTTTAGAACTGTACAAACATTCTTCCCATTACACATTTATGAAAAATTTAGTTATTAGTCTAATTTAAAGCAAAATTAAAGGATTCTCAAAATTTTCCGAGCTAGCAACTAGTTTCAATTTGAAGATCTGTGGCAAAGCACCAATACCTATAAAGACATACAACTGTAGTTGACAGGTAGTTCTGCTGCGTTTAGCTTGCCATCTTCGAGCACATAGTACTAAAAATTTGGTGGAATTGTAGTAATACACAACCTTTATAAATATAATAAAAAAATACTATCAAAATAATTATGTTGGAATTTATTTCTTAAATCTAAACTTCGGGGGATTTTGGTTATAATTCGGGGTCCGCGTTACCGATATCTGGTAACAGTTCTTTAAAATTGGGTGTTCATTTTCAGCTTTTCTTTGTAGTGTGTTTGTTGTAGTGAGCGCGTATAGTTGTAGAGTTATTTGTTGTTTCCTGTTACTGCCTCATATTTTTGTATTGTAAGTATTTTGGCATATTATTAAAAAGATTTTCTAGTCTAGGTGTTTAAATTGTATGTTCTTAGAACGTTTTAAACATGTCCGATATATTATTAAAATTATGTATTAAAAATTGACGTTTTTCAAAATTATTTATATATACCATATAAACTACTTGTGGCCGCCGCTCATAAACACGTGTTTATTCATTATTTTCGTCTTGCGATGTTCTTTTTACCTTAATTCATGTTTTATTATTTCTGAAAGTGTTAGGTGCAATTATTACATGCTATCAATTTTGGAACGAATTACACACACTGTATACAAGATGCCTTTAATAAAAGCAATAGAGGATTATTCAAAATCTACGTTTATGCATCTATAATGATAATAATAATAATATATAAACATGTGTATAATGATCGCTTGAGTACTTAGTTATGGCGTGAAAGCATAACAAAGAAATAGGTAAATAAACAAATGTATAACAAAATAGTACCGTTTTCTATATATATCGCCAGCCCGTAATCCACAGTCGAATGTATGTAATTCAAATTAAGACAAGGGGATGATTTTAAGGCTCCTGTGGCTTGTAGTTACTCGCAAAAGTTTTTTTACTAAGTTGGTTGATGTTAGGGCGTGCTTGCACTCTGGATAACACGCTGCATCGTTTATTAATTCAGTGTACCACTTGCGAATGTGACACACTCAAATTTCATTTTAGCGACGGCTTTATTAATAAGCTCTCAGATAACAAAATTACTATAATGTTATCATTGTTTAGCAATAAATTAAAACAAATCTGTTTATTATACCCACTGGATAAGACTTAAATTTGATTGGAATTACGCTCCACAAGCGATGAATTAGAATGAACAAAAGCATAAACAGTGTTTTGTTACCTCATTATACGGTTATAGTAACTTATAATGTCTAGTGTCCTTTGACGCTAGGCGTCACAATTCCGGTAGCTTTAATTATTTCCAACTAGCAAACTGCTCCGGTTTCACACGGGTGTAAATGTAATTAGACACATTCCCTATTCTGTACACGTTTTCGTTCGTTGTCACTGAAATTTTGTCAAAGTCAAGGTTTTTAGCCGTCATACTAACATTCTTTTTTGTGTTACGAGTAATTTTAAATCTAGAATATCCCCTAAGATATTAATTGAAAGGATATGTTGTAATTGATGATATTGGTCTCCCTTAAATCCCCAAGATAAGTAAGTATATGTAATTGGATAAAAAAATAATATACTTATCAAAATAATGCCGAAAGTAGGTAATACATTATTTTTAATGTGTAAAAGGTAAACATTGTTGTTATCCATAGAGGACATACAAAATTGCGGACATTTGTATAGGCATTTTAACATACACAATGAGGTATGTGTATTTTTTTTTTATTTATTAAAAAAATTTAAAAACAACCATCGGAACAGCGCACATAGATTAGACTACAACCTTGTTATTACAAAATAGTTAAATACGCGTAGAATACTTTTTTCAAAAAAGTTTGGTCACAAAAGAGTGTGTTGCCTTTGTTTAGAAATAGATACTATTTAAATTTAAACATTATATAACACTTGTCTAAGTTCACAGTTCTCATTTTATTGTTGTGATTTATTTTATCACTATTTGCCGGCAAAAGAAGTTTCGTAGTATATTATGGATTTCGTGAGTATAATTAATTTGAAGATGTAGATAAATTACACAATTTCGAAGATTCACAAGTAAATGACAACTACTACAATATGACATTATTTTTCACTATTTATTCTAAGATTATACTGTTGTTCCACTTTACGCAATTCGGGGAATTGATTTAAACTTATAAATTGCTTATTTTAATAATAACATCATTTCCTTTAAACCAAATGTCACAATAATTCTAACCAATTTCACTTAAAATAAATAAATATTGTTAATGAAGGCTTAAACAAAATATTATTCGTAAATTGGAACGTTTTTGAATGATGAGATTCAATTGAATGAATGCTATTCAGTCTTGCTTGCATAAAATACAGAAACCAGATATTTAGCTAGGGACCGCTTAGAAACTCTTTTGTAATAAAGTATTTTAAACATGTGTTTAAAATTTTAGACACCGTTTAGGAAAACTCATGTTAAACTCGTGTTCATTTTTGTTTTTGTAATAAAATCACAATTGTTTACGTGGCGTCTGGCTACTTTATGGCATTATCTGTAGAGTGTGGTTTTATAACTACGTATATTTTATCAAATTTAATATTATTATGTATGGTTTGATACCCTCATATCTAGTCTATACCATACCTTATATGAAATAGCCGTATAGCTGATGAATAATATCAAGAGCTTGATACAATAAACCGTACTGTAAAGCAAAGGTAGAGTCAATAGTAATGTTAGAAATCGTAAAAAAAGTAGTCCGTACTTAGTACACGCGTTAGAAGTTATACTTCTTCGGCGTAACAAGATAAAAATCTATTCAAAAATTTTATCTTTCGCCTTATTCTACGTTTGTAGAAAAATTGACACTAACAATAGAAAATAGGTATTTAATAATACATACATTTTTTGAATAAAATGTTGACTATAGCTAATTTCAGGGTGTCGGTTTTTCCTGACGGTGTGCGCGCGCATCGGAAAAATTTACTCTCATTTTTTCCTAACGCGCCAAAAGAAGAAGTATAACTTCAAAAATATATATATATTTTAATCGATTTATATGAAATTTTGTACGCGTGGAGCATATGCCATTTTGCATCTAGATACCTATAGTATTATTTATAATATTAAAATATTTTTATTTTGAACTGATTTTCATAACATTTTGTACATAGGAAATATACCATTTAAAAATGGCGGTCAAAATTCACGGTATTTTACGTAATCTAGTTCAGTTCTTATGCATGGATGAGGGAAATAAGACCACCGAACATGAAATCTGAGACGCTACAAAAACTCCATATATAGTTCTAACAAGTAATTATCACAGTGTATTGTAATATTATTATAACCTACTTGATAATGTCAGTAGTAATTGGGAAGATAGACTGCAAAAAATAAAATATAAAAAAAAACGTTGTCCTGTCCTGATGATAAAAAAATATATACTTATGTGCATGAAACGCTTAAGGCCGGCTTGACTTTTCCGATTCTTTCAACAATTTTCATTATATATCAACCAATTTGCAAAAAAAACGTTGACAAATTATAACCTAAACCTTCCGTGTGAATTACTCTATTGGTGAAGACCGCATTACAATCCGTTCAGTAGTTTTTGAGTTTATCGCGAACATCTAGACACACAGGACAGACGCGGCGGACGACTTTGTTTTATAATATGTATTGATTTAATTTTCAGTGTTTCAACCATGGATGATGAAGACATTCAACCAGGTATGTACTCTTTGTTATATATGGTTGATTGAATGATATTTATTTCAATTATGGAGTGTAGAGATTAAAATAAACCAACTCATGTCGGGAACATGTTGAAGTAGTGTTCATCTCAAAGCACTAAATAAAGAGTTCCAAAAATCTTCAAAATGGCGCTAGCAAAGGCAAAGAGTATGGTTGGTCCGAAGTATAGTTTTATAAATATTACTTAAAGTAACGGCTGTGAGAAAACGTGGTGAGTGATAGAATTTTTGTGTACGTTATATCAACAGCGTTTAGTGATTTTATACTGTGTATTGTTATAAAACTTTTTTTTAATAATTGAACAATAATGAACCCTGTTGCTACTGTAGCACCACCATACTTTAGTACATTTTGACGGACACGATTTCATACACAAAGATAGTTCTCCTTACCTCTACACTCCATAATTTAATTACAACATAAAAGCATTTTCACACTATATTTCTGAAACCAATAAACAAAAGACTTAATATCACAGGTTTACGAAATGTAACCTTTATTCTTCCTTTAGTATAATGTATTTTTGTGAAGTACTTTAGGGATTTTAATACACCGCTATTTTTCACACATCGAACTTAATTTTTTATTTGAAAATTAACTGAAACCCACGATTAGTGTGCGTTGTTTGTTATCTTAACAGTTTGTTTTCTGTATTTACAAAAAATAATGTTCTAATAATTTAATTCCTACAGGAACTTCATCTACGAAAAAACGTAAATATGACTCGCCTGAGAGACGTACACTCGAGGATCGGCAACAGCAATACAATCGAAGAGAATCGAACTCACCGGTAAATAGTCATCGACGAATTGAATCACGATCACTAAATAGAGGTAAAATTACTAACTTACTAAATACTAATTAGTAATTATTATTATAGCAGATGTACAGAGAGTCTGCTGTATTGATATACAATCGAAGCTCTATTTAACGTCAATTGATTTAACAAGAAACTCCCTAAAATGTCGAAATCATTTGACCTTAGTTGGTTTATCTTAAAATAATATTGATTTTTATTCTCTCCATTTAACGGCAATTCTCAATAATGCCATAAACTGTTCGGTACATGAATTGTCGCTATTTTGAGTTTACACTGTATATACATAACGTAGGTAAGAGGAAATAAATCGAAACGCTCGTAACTTGTAGATAATCCACTGTACGTGCATCATCAACTTTATATGAAGACGGTCTAAGAATCTACCGTAGACCTCGAACACAAGTAGTCCGTTAAAAATCGGTCTCGCATAGAAACATGCGAATAATTTATAACCAATTAAGCCTATATAGATATTAGAGAAAAGTTGTTTTTCATATCTGTCAGTGTGTTATTTCTTGTTATGTCTTACTTCTTGTGAACTACGCGACGGATTTTGATAAATAACTTAATAAATAACAATAAACTTGTACTAATAAAATGACAAAAACAGTAAACGTTCAAATTCAGTAAAGTTGATGATGACACCGATGTTACATATATTTCTAGACTTCACTATCGTTGACGTAATAATCTGCTTTATAATAAACTTTCCACAGTAAAACCTACTTGATATGGTACTAGAACCGATTGTCAGAAAAATCGGTAATATGTGTATTGCAGAACCTTATTCTAGAACCTAACACTCATCATCATCTTACCCTTATCCCACCTAAGTAAGGTCGGCACAACATGTTTTCCTTTTCCACTCTTCCCTGTCAGATGTCATCTCAGTAATCACACCTTTTTTTTTTTATTTTTTATTATTGTGAAATAAATACAAATCCTCTGACAGTAGACAGAGACCTTAACTAGATTGACAATAATGATAATATTTATGACAATATTTAGTGTAAAATATGCAAGATTAATATAAATTAAAATATATTACAATTAAACTTAAGTAGATCAAAATTAAATGTATAAATTACAAGTAATGAATTTAAACTATGAGTTATATTAAGAAACAACTAAACTACACTTATTACTATCTTAAGATAGTTTAAAAATAAATTTAGAAGAATATTATTATTAATTATGTATGTATACACATATGTATGGGTTATGTGTATGTTGTTGCACAAATTTATTTTTATTATTAATATTATCTCTTTTTTTTATTTATATATATTAAAATATATATATATATATATATATTTTTACTTTAAAACAATTAAAAATTAATAAATACAACTTAAAATAACTATTTCTAAAATATACATATATTTTTTTTATCTATTTTATTTCTATTTATTTACAGTTTCTTATAATTTTAAAAGTATACAACAACTTATTAGCCTCAATTTATTTGTTAATCTTTTTTAACTTTTCTACAATTTGTAAACAGAAATTTATGAAATTTTCTCTAGTGCTTTTCCTACTTATTAAATTTTTGAGTTCATTTTTGCATACTGTGGTTCCAACTTCCAGTTCCAGTTCAGTTCTAATTTTAAAAAATATTGGACATTCTGTTAAAACGTGAAGAGCATTTTGTTTTGTAATATTATCACATATACATTCAGGGTGATCTTTAATTTTAAATTTATATAGATAATCGGCGAAAGCCCCATGTCCTGTTAACATTTGAACTAAGGAGGGAGAAAAGTTAATCTGTTTGATAACTCGAAAAGCATGTAATACATTAGGAAAAAATAGCTTAGTTGTTTCAGCCGTATTTTCTGAGAGAAAACGTTTATTTCATTCTACAGAAGTGGTAATTCTAATACTTTTCTTTACGAATGATATAGGACACAGATCATAATGGGGTTCTGTTTTGATAAAAAGTGCTGCTTCTTTGGCCAAAAAATCTACTCTTTCATTTCCCTTGATCCCCATATGTGCCTTGACCCAATAGAGTTTAACTTCTCTTCTCAAACTTCGTAACTCTAATAATTTTATTCTAGCCATGCATGCTAAAGGGTGGAAGATTTGATAGTTTTTAACCGTCTCTAAAGCTGATCTGGAGTCACAAAGTATTTTGACAGTTTCAAATTGAATTGCCATATCAATTGCTTTATGTAAAGCGTATAATTCCGCCTGAAATACTGTGCAAAAAGGTGCTAGTTTATATTTCCTGTATTCAACTTCCATACCATCTTTAAAACAGGATAAGGCTGCACCTATTTTATTGTCAATTTTACTAGCGTCTGTATAAATTGTTACACGAGGATTGATTTGGGCATCTATTAATTTTTTGTCATTGGAGTCAATCACACCTTTTATACACATATCATTTTTCACACAATCCATCCACACCTTTTTCGGTCTTTCTCTACTCCTATATCCGTCCACTTTCAAACTCAAAACTTTTCTTGTTACATGAATTTCATGTCTTCTCATAATATGCCCGTACCATGTTAACCTATTACTCCTCAAATTTTCTGTCACTGGTGTTATTTTCAAACTTCCTCTGATATACTCATTCCTACTCACATTCGCATTTCTGCCGCATGTAATCCTTTCTCATCCGTCTCTTTCGTAGCCCAGCACTTGGACCCATATAACACGGCTGGTCTTATTATATTTTTATACAACTTCCCCTTGAGTTTCAACGGCAGAACCTAACTAACCTAACATAACGCTATTACCTAAAAAAACTTTTATTAGTGTTACTGTATCTTAAACATTGCATGAATCGTGTTTATTTCCGTTATTAAAATTATGCCGGTTGTTTACTAAATCTAACTTGTCTAAGTTTATACTAATATGATGCCCGCCTAGTTTTAACTAGAATCCCTATGTTGAAAATATCTTGACATGTAACTATTGTTATCACGGCAGTTGTATTTCACAATAACGTGCAAGCTTTTATGTTTTCATATGAGAAAAAAAAACTTAAGAAATAAAATCATTCTAGAAAGATTACTCACTTCGTAGTTATTCCTTTGGCTGAAGTTAAATTGACGACAATTATAAAGTTTGTCGGATTCTCTACAAAGATTCTCGATACATCGTTCATAAACAGTCGCCAAGACGAGTTTAACTTTCGTATCATCTTAATTATTTAGTGAGTACTATTGGTTCGTTAGACTAAGCTATTACATTGTAGTGATTCGTGGCGTGTGATCCGAAAAATCTTAATCAATTACAGGATATAACGAGTCTAGAAGAGATCGTCATTTCATGAATTACAACCGTACACGTGGAGGATCTTTACGGAACGATTATTCCGTTCGACAGCAACACGACGGACCAAAATTTATTGGTTTTAAGACTTTAGAAGAACTAGCGAACTCGGATGAAAGCGATATTATAACGAAACTTCACGCGAAAAATGACGCATTCTTTCAACTTATAGGATTACCGATAGAAAAGAATGATGTATTTGTGTTAGCGCTGCAAATTATATCGAAAGTTTGCAAATCTTTTTTTGACGAGTTAAAATTGAAACTTCTATTAGACGTATGTAATTCGCAGTTCATTTCCAATTTATTGAAATTCCTAATGGAATTACCTTACGTAGAAAATAAACAAACTAATAGTCTATATTGGAACGATCAACTTGATTTCTGGAAGAATTTCGTTATATTTTGTGAATGTATTATAAATATTTCACCATCGACAGCATTGAAAAAATGTAGATCTTTAATAGAAGCCGTATCTAAATCATGCTTGGAGGCGTTGGCCGAACGGCATGATTTCACACTACCAGAAGAATATACCAACAAAATAACCGAGTTCCGTGAAAAACTGTCCTACTTACGAAAATAGTTTTAAGGTACGTGTGTTTATAATTATTTATTATCGTGATATTTTGATAAAATTATGCATTTATTTTTGTTTGGATTTTCTTGAAATATATAAATTATATGGCCGAATTGGGTCGCGCAGGGTTTATTTAACAATCGAAGACATGAGTATGGATAAGGTGAATATGTCACAAAATTGTAATTTTACAGAAATGCGCTGTACAGTTTGGTTATATCTTTGATTACAGTATATGTATAGAATGTGAAGGTCGAAGTGTCGATATAGTGAATTAAAAAAAAATACCAATACGGCGATATAACGCGTCTTTATATTTCAAGTAATCTAACCAAAACTGAATAATAATCAATTATTATTAATTCCGTCTATTTAAGGCTGTGGGTAACTAATTAATTGTGACAACACAAATTCATTATCAAAAGAGTCGAGGATAAACTACTAGCACAATACAACAAGTGTACCGACCAACGCCAGAGCCAAGACTGCCTGAATTGCTTTTTTTTTCGAACTGACTACACTGTTAACCCGGAGACTTCTACAGATTCACCGGACTGCAAACCCGAACTGCGGTCGCTCCGTTCCTTTTATACCGGAACGACGTGTAGTAGGGAGAGTGAGGGTAATTGAATAACGCGATCTGTGGGGTTGGAGGTGCACGAGTTGTTTACAGATTCATTGCTAGGTGCATATGCCGGCACCAGGTATCGACACATATTTATATAGTTTGGGTACTTCGGTTATTTTCATTTCTAAGCTATTTTGCGCTAACCTTGTACGAACAGAATACGTATATGACATAAAAGTTTCATTTCAGGTCATATAATGAAAAAAATTAACAAATCTGCATGTCACTTTTATTCAGTCATGTCTTCAATTATTCATTACTAAATTTTTCTAATCGTTATAATTGATTCGCTTTTAGATTTATGGTTCTCTTTGTCTACTTTCTGTACAGGCTCCAGCAAGTGTTTTGACAAATTAGCAAACAAAGTAGATGTCTATTAGTTTATTTAGCTTGCAATGTTTCTTAGTTTGTTCAGGTAAAATCATGCAGACTGAATTAAAACCGGCCCCTCTAGACCTACGACTTTGTAATTTTGGATGTTTGTACGATCCTCATGACAATACACCGAAATGAAATAAACACAAAATGGCGAATTTCAAAATGGCCGCCCTATACACATTGAATTTATTTAGCGTATTTGTATAAAAGCTTGTATTTAAAAATAGTTTTGAATGTAAATTCATTACAGGTTATACAGACAACAGCACAAGGTAATAATGTTAACAATAACATTAAACCACCAGACGACTTCAGGCAATTAAGTCTTCAACCGACCCCTAACGATTTCTTTGATCACAAACCGTTTTTACGTCCCAATATTATTGAGGGCGGTTATCAAGATGTGGAACATTATCTAGACGTACAGTTCAGATTGATGAGAGAAGACTGCTTTGGACCTCTTCGTGAAGGAATTAGTACGTAATCATTTTTCGTTTGATACCGGTTTTCTGGCTATTTTACATGATGATTTACATGATGAATTTACATGATCGAAAATCATATAGTATATTTTGTACACACATAGAAAATTGATACTTGATTTACCTATTGTATAATACTTTTTATTTATATAAATTCAACATTCGAATATTTGAATATTCTTATAATATTTAAAGTCTAAACGTATTTCATAGTGTGACTACGTTCTAATACACTCTACTTTTATCAGAGAGTTTTATATAAACGCAACTACAATGGTGCCAATGTGTCTCTATTATTTCACACAAAATATACCAATAATGTCTCTCCCACTGCCCACACATCTCTACTCAAACCCAAAAAACGGATGTCGGCTTACAATACATATATTGATTGATCAATAAGTAAATCGGCATACCTAAGTATTTCTAAGAGAGACGATCTTGCTATCTATTCTACTGTAACTCGCCAATAGGTAGGTGGCATTGCAGCTTATTAAATTCTGTACTGTTAACCGATTGTTATGAAAATATGTTTTCAAAAGCAAAAATCATTTACGCAACATAAATTTTGCTTATACATCAACTACTTATTACAAGAAAGATTTCTAATATGGAATAATAAACATGTACGAAATCGCGGGCACAAATAATATAAGAAAAAAATATTTTTTTCGAGTGTAACACTTAATTGTGCGATTGTAATTGTAATCTTTTATTTTCAGTGCAATTTAGGAAAGATCCAAACAAATGTAGATTTGATAATATACGGTAAGTTGGTTCGATAAAAGCGTTCCTTATTCAAAACAATTCCTTTTCAATCTATTTCGGCGTGATATCAGTTTTATTGTACAATAATCAGATTTAATTATATAAATATCCTCGCTATAGAAATACGCTCGTGTCACATATTAACTGATTTTTTTTTTTTAATACTTTATACGTTTTCGGGTTTGACTATAATCGCATCTGATGTTAAATACTGGTGGTATGTATCTTAGACGGTAAAAACGCTAAACGTAGAGATGATTGGTTCTAAATTGCAGCTGTCGGAATACACCAACAGGTGCTTGACGACAGATTTTCAACTTAAAGGTGGTGGTAGCTAGCCAGGCGGCCATAGAGCAAGTCCTACCAACATTCAATGGTTTCATCGCGATGTTCTCCTTCAGCTAAAGCACTAACGCGACCGCAACAATTCGTTGAATCTACATCGATACTCGCGGTGTCCGAACAAGTTTTCAATTGAACCATCATCACTTATTAAGTTTTGTGCATTTATAACCATCTATTTTTTTTTATTAAAGAACAACAGCCCTTGTATTGATTATAATTCTGTTGCAGTGTCCATCGAAATGTAAGATTTCTCGAACCATATATATCAAACACAACTTTTGGCTCGCTCGTTCAAATAGATATAACTAGTAAAAGAAATAAACATTTCAAGAAGGTAAATTGGGCATACAATAAACGATTTATATATGGGTCCCTTGTTCTGTTTTCCGATGACAATTTTCAAAGTTTCATTGTTGCTACAATTCTTGACAGAGACGTAAAGAGTTTAGCGGCTGGCAGGGTGAGTAAATTAAATCTTCGAAATATATGTTAATAAATAGAAAACAACGTAATATATATATATAAATAAATATAAAACCACTGTTTTGTTGTTATTATTCCATTTTTTCATGGCTTTTGTATAGTAATATCCAATTCTTTTTTTTACTTTGTTAAGTAAAATCAATGAATAGCTTGTAATAGATAGATAAGGAAAGCGATATAGCGTGAAAGCTGGTATTGTGTACAATACCCGACGAATCTGCAGATTAATTGATTTGTTCTAGAAACGTGCGGGAACATGAGTTTTTCCGTATTCGCTCGCTGGCCTCTATTCACCCGACTTACGCTTATTCTGTCACTGGTTCGACGTTTATGTACAATGCAACTTGGTACGTTATTACTGGGGCACCATAAAAATAATACGAATTTAACACTCGCCGCTGTCTCTGTATAACTGAAAATCAGAAATGAAATAATTTTCGACAGTTTACCGACTCACCCTGGTTAATCTACACATTATCTAGACCAGAGTTCCCCAAACTTTTTTGTGTCGTAGACCTCTTGCCATGTTTTTCCGTATTGGGTAGACCCCCTACTTATCTCATATTGATTTCCTGTAAATTTCTAACTGTAGTGAAGTTAGTGTTAAAAACTTAAATACTATCTGTTTATATTTTTTAAAATATTTTCTTAGCACTTTCTTTTCAAGATTCAGGAAACGAATAAACGTATTTGTCCCACATTCGTATTTATAGAGTGACGAATTGAACAAGTCAGTGCAAGGTAGCGAAGCTCTGAGACTGCGACTCTCAGGTTTTTACAAGTTCAAAATGTATTGCGACCATAAAGCAAATACCAACATCCTACAACTTACACAATTTTATAAACATATATAATAATTTTTTTACTTCATAGGTACTTTTATAAATAATGTATATATTTTGATATTCTAAGATAGTATGATGTAAGTAAATAGGTACTATCAGTGTATGTGTTGAGATCCACTGTCGTGGACCCCCATTTTCATTTCATGGACCCCCAAAATTTTTTTTCGCTGACAGTAGACCTCTAGGGGTCGATATAGACCACTTTGGGAATCACTGATCTAGACAATCTGTACACAATGTAGTTAAAAGTATATAAAGATCAGTTAAAAATATTATTTACTTCTTACGAATGTTCCAGATACCGGTTTCTTTAGTCAGTAAAGTATTCAATGATGACATTTATAATCCTGATAAATCATACACTATGATAGAGAGCGAAGTATACTATGAACCGTATTACCACGTTATGAAAGTTTTGCAAGATCCGATGTTTCCTGAAAATATAGCTATGCAGCAATACATAGTCAAAGTGAATGTAAGTACAACTGACTACATATATAACATATGTTGATACCCTATTTAACTGTAATTAAAATGCAAATAACGGTCATATTTTAGAGATATATTTATGTATTGAACAGTTCTTATGTTATGACCCGCGTGTGTAGTCCGGTAGATCTGTAGCGGCATGCCGGCTAACAGTGTAGTCAGTTCGAAAAAAAATTATTGGTCCTACGAAACAAAATTATTGGTCCTACGAAACGAGTATAATTTTCTATACCTAATATTTTCGTTGTAAGTTGATTCAGATCTTGAAACGCGTAGGAGTCAACAGAAGGCAGTTGATTCTAACCTTTCTTCCATTAAAAAGGTTAAGATTGTTCCGTAACAACTGTATTTTACTATTACTTTGAGTTAATAAAGGGTTCTCGTTGTTATAGTCGATGTCTCTTACAAATGATTTAATATTGATTCCCAAAAGAACTACCACGCGCTTATAAGAGAGGATCAATATCACATACTAATTTTCTCGTAAGGGTCTTAAAAATATTTGAATACAACATTTCAGCCAGAAGTAAAGCCGCCCGGGTATGTTAATCCTGATGCTACATTTATTTTCTCAAATGAGCGAATTCTATTCAACGATGCACAAAGTATCGAAGACAATGACGATATCGAACAAATTCTTTTTCGAGAAGAAGAATCTGGAAAAGATGATATCACATTAGATTCTCTATGTAATTATAGCAAGCCACGTATAAAATTCAATGTGCTACAAAAAGAAACGTGGCCTTCCAAGAACAGTTGGGATTTAACGAAAGTCAATATGATGCATTTCATCTTGCACTTACCAAGGAATTTGCCGTAATTCAAGGTCCACCGGGTACCGGTAAAACTTATTTGGGTATAAACATAGCAAATACTTTACTGCACAGTTTTCGAGAAAATAGCGGATGCCTTATGCTGGTTATATGTTATACTAATCATGCTCTAGACCAATTTCTGGAAGCTATACTAGCAACCACTGAATCCGTAGTACGAATCGGCGGTCAGTCTAAGAACGAAGCCATGACTAATATTAATTTGAATAAATTAAGACGTGATAACAGAAGTAATAATAGGTCAGAGCGTCTATTTCATAAAAATAAATTCATAGTGAGGGACGCATTGAGGGAATTCAGAAGAGCTCTAATTCATTTTGACGTCTTAAACAATGGAATTATCAGCTCTCAATGCCTTAGAAATGAGGTTCCAGAAATTGAACATCTCATTCAATTCTATTCGTCGATGCAACGGGATCCATTACTCTACTGGTTATTTGAACATAAGGGTATGTATAGAACATCAATCGAAAACATTCTATTAGAGTATGAGGAACCAAACGAGGAAACCTTTGAAGAAGTTCGTCAAAGAATAGAATTCATATTAGACGAAGAAGATGTAGAAGATCCAGATTATTTTATTCCAGAACAAGATTTAATGTCCTCTTTCTCTCTAAATAATTCTTTAGCAACACTGAAACTTAAGTTAAGAGATTACAGAAATATACAACAGTCTCGAAATCGATTTTACCTTCAGGAAGAAATAAGAGATCTTGATTCACAAATAAAATTGTACAATGTAAGTATAATTGCAATATTAGTACATTTCGTGTGACAAGATAAAAATCGTTATACTGTAAGGATACGAATCGTATTTCTATTGTAAATAAGAAATATGTTACACTGAGGGCGGCTTGTATCAAATACCATTTAAAAATATTTAAAAACCGTTAAACTAAACATTTTTAACGCTCTAAAAACGAATTTAGTTTAAATGTGTTTAGCGTTGTCTTGTATCAACAGTTTAAACTTTCGAATTAGCTAAATGTGTTTATCCTGTCGGCAAAGTAGTCAATAACGTTTCGTTTCTAGCTGGAATTGTATTTTACACTCAATTTAAAGAAAACTTGTGTACAATGTCCAATATGTCTGCGTAAACGAAACGTTAATTATTTTACCGCGTTATACTTCGACATCTTATAGTTTTCGCGCGTGCATGTACTAAGAATACTATTGTGTTTACTGTTATTGTGATTTGTTGAGTTTAATATCGTTTCTGGTATTGGATTTGTTTATTATATTATATAAAATAGTATTATAATAATAAATAAAATATAATACATAAATATATAATATAATATTAAATAGTATAATAATGTTATATAAAAACACATTTTCGAAAAACGCCTAGCACAGAATTGTAAAATACACTCCACGACAGTTTACTAAACGCGTTTAGGCGCGCTAAACACCGTTCGCAAAGCATTTAACTTTGACAGATCAGTAAACGTATTTAGCGCCTTAAAATTGTTGGTACAAAACGCTCGTTTGATTTAAATCATTGTTTTGCTTGAATAAAAGTTAAACAGAATTAAGACAGATGGTACAAGCGGCCCTAAGTAGTTTAACACATTTATTTTTGTACCAACTTCACAATGAAAATACTGGACCTGACTGTAGACTTTGTCCTAAATATAAAATGACCTCGTGATAACCTCTCATTAGAGGTGATCATGCATTTTTTGGGCTTTTATATTGTAAAGAATATTGCTCTTATATATCCAGAAACATTTAACATTAGCATATTTTTTATTTTAGAATAGTAATATGAGTTTTATTTATAGGATATGATAATGTATAAAACACGTCAGACTAACCTGTTTATATCAAAACGCACACCCTTTAATCGTATACAACCGGCTGATCGATGGGCTTTATATTTTAAATGGGTTAAACACAAAATTGAAGAAGTAAGAGTTGATATTGGACATTTACAGGTAATATTCATTTTTAGTCGTATTTTGTTTTGATCCCATTCGTGGTCTATATTAATGTTACATAACAATAATGTTATCCTTACAGGGTTCAGTCAAAGACAAGATTACAGCATTTGAAGAATCAAGAATGTTAACAGATTTAGACATTATAAAATCGAAAAAAGTAGTCGGTATGACTACCAGTGGAGCAGCTAGACTACGGAAATTGTTACAAACGTTGAAACCTCCTATTGGTAATTTTTTTTTTATATGTTGTCATTGTTATTGGCCTGGATGGGTTAATAATACCGATATACTATAGAAGTGTTCGATGTTGTATTATATTTTACAACAATATATATAAATTATATTTCAGTTATAGTGGAAGAAGCAGCCGAAGTGTTGGAACAACACATCGTTACATCATTAACAAAGGACTGTCAGCATCTCATTCTCATTGGTGTGTATATTTATTTTAAATATGTATTTTCCTTGAATAACTAGTTACAATATTTGCCAATGTTTTTGGCCGCTCTAAATGTAGCCGTAAGTTCGGGTTGGCGCGTAATGTGGGTAAAGGTACAAAACAAAGTTAAAATATTCGTGTTGGCCTTTAGTTGTCTCGATGTTATGTATATAGTGTAATACGTATGTATACGTAAACTTGTGTTCTGCCGTATCTATATTCAGAGCGGTGACAAAGTTTGGCGAAGAGTGTAGTTGAGTATTTATCATGAATGTTGAAGTCGAAGCTACTCTCCAGGTGACCACCAACAACTGCGGCCGTCGGCATCGCACGTGCAGCTGGCGCGTCGCTACAACCTGGAGGTGTCGCTGTTCGAGCGCATGATAAGGAACGGCGTGCACAGCCGCCGCCTCGCCGTGCAACATCGCATGCGCCCCGAGATCGCGGCGCTCATATCCCCGCACATATACCCCGACCTCGCCAACCACTCCTCGGTGCTCGCCTTCCCTCCAGTACGCGGGATGAGACACAATTTGTTCTTCCTCTCACACGATCACAAAGAAGAGGTGAAACAGAATATTTATACATCTCACGTAGCTTCAAAACAGAGCATTAATACAATTCACTTTCTCATAGGATATCGACGACAATTCCAGCAGGACTAATAAAAAAGAGGCAGATCTGACGATGACGCTAGCTAACTACCTAATCCAACAAGGTTATAGTGCTACTGAAGTGACGATTCTCGCTGCGTACTCGGGCCAAGCTTATTATATGAGAAAAGTAGGTATTCAAAGAATAGGTAATATTTTATCGGGTATAAATAATCTTTAGCACTTCTTGGTCATACAAGAAACTTTAATTTGTTTCATTTGAAATGATAAATTTTATTTAATAATTGTAAATAAAACGATTACTTTGCGAAAACCATCTTATCCTCAGCATATGCTTCGTTACGTTCTTAACTCTACTATCTACAAATATCTGTACAACACATAATAATATAAATGGGTAAGGTCTCCAAAATTCTCACTATTGACATAGAAATAATATAGTAACTTTTTATATTACGATAACATCAATGAAACACAAAAGTTACCCAATTTTTTTGTAAAGCATACTTCGTATAGATTAGTAACACAAAAGCAAAAAAATATGGTATAATTTATAAAGAACATAAAACATGTAATATTTTCGCAACATAATTACCTACTTAAATTTTGGTATTGGTTATATTGACTGTGGTTTTGTCAATAGATTTCTTAAATAAAAAATTACTTAATTATAACGTTATATGTCAGTGAACGACGTTATATTATTGCTTAAAGTTGGGAATCCGAACTAGTATTTCAGTTTATTGAAGTTCTTTTGGCGCGTTAGGGAAAAATGATGAGAGTAAATTTTTACGATGCGCACGCACACCGTCACGTAAAACCGACACCCCGAAGTTAGCTATAGTTATAGTCGACATTTTATTCAAAAAAAGTATGTATGTGTTAAAAATTCCTTTTTTCTATTGTTAGTGTCGTTTTTTCTACAAACGTAGAATAAGGCGAAAGATAAAATTAATGAAAAGATTTTTATCTTGCCAAAGAAGTATAATTTCTGACGCGTGTACATAAGTACACATTCCTTTTTTTTTAATAAACTTGTTAAGTACAATTTATCATTTGAAAAACCTAGCGAATAAATTACTTCGCAGATTCCAGCTATCAGGAGAAATAATGTTTGAGTTTCTCTTGAAATTGATGTTGACATTTTGATATTATTTACTCTGGGTAAATGATGGTTTTGGTTGACTTACACATATAATATATTAACACTTGAAGGAAAAAAAGTTCTTTATTATGGTTAAATTCCGACTACAGTCCTTGCCAAAATTTTTAACCGCTCTGAATATAATTGTGCAGAACACATTTAGGTTTAAATACTTATTATATTATCAGTATAATATCGAGTCAACTTAAGGATAAATAAATGTTAATTTTAGATTCCTATAATAATATTTTAACTTTGTTTTCTATTAAACTCGTGACTATCTTACGGGCAAGCCTGAACTTACTGCTGTATTCAGAGCGGCCATAAAATTGACAAAAACTGCACGTTGTGTGCCTAATATACCCAATGCATTTAATTGGATGAGAATTCACCAATAACCCATTACTGGTGATTTATCTTTAGAGGTCAATTATTTTATGTATTCCAAGGCTTAGCCAACGTTAATACAATGTAACGCCTAAAAATTATTTTGATTATAAATAGGGTATACAGTGTTTTTTCTCTATTTCTATTAATATTGTAGGTGGTAGAGCTACGCTGAAACTATTACTGATTTCAGCATGAATGGGTCGGCTCGCCCGGGGTAGTACCACCCTCTCACAGAACACCCACGTGAAGTAACAGTGCTTGCACTGTTGCGTTTCGTTCGGTCAGTGAGAGCGCCGGAGGCCCACATATATTAAAAGGCCGGCAACGCACTTGCGACTCCCCTGGTGTTGCTAGTGTCTATGGACGGCGGTGATCACTTACCATCAGGTGACCCACCTGTTCGCTCGCCCCCTATAATATAAAAAAAATGCATATGTTGTACATAAAAAAGTGGTTTTCTGTATAATACAAGGAAGGAGTTAATTGAAATATTACAATTTTTTTCGATAAGTTATTCGTCACAAACCGAACGCTTAGGCCGATCGCGCTCTCACTTGCACGCACGGCTCAGGCGGAACGTGACAATGAGTCATGCTTTTACGTGCGTGCAACTGGTGTTCATCGATTTATAAGACGTTATCACATAAATATTAGTGCAAGAACGTTTTAATACATATTTTGTAGTTTAGAAGAATAACGACGAGAGTAGACACGAGTAATAGTGATCTTATTGTAAATTATTTGTTAGTGTCAAATATAAACATTTATTACTTGAATTTACTTAAATTAATGTTCTTTCAGCAACGACAGAATTATTCTCGTTTGAATGATGTAAAAATTACCGTAATTGATAATTATCAAGGCGAAGAATCTAGGATCATATTACTTTCCTTAGTAAGGAATAACCCTGACAATAAGATCGGATTTCTCGGTACTGAGAACAGAATATGCGTAGCTCTATCCAGAGCAAGAGAAGGTAAATTTAAACTGAACACAACTATGAATGATTTTATTTATGTTGTTATATCTTAACATTTCAGTATCAGATGCTATATATTTTTATTTCAGACTGTTTACTAGTTTATACTATTTTATGATTTTTTTTTACAGGGCTTTACATCTTCGGTAATATGGCCATGTTGAAAGAAAATTCTCAATTATGGCGAAACATTGCGACGACTTTAGAGAATAACGATACCCTCGGAACATCTTTAAGTTTGAAGTGTCAAAATCATCCTGAAAATATAACAATCGTAAGTTAAAATTAGTATAAAACAATTCTCTTCACACATCTATATAGCTCTATCTCTATCTATATATTAGCTATTGTAACGAATCCTGATATATACCTATTTAATGTGAAATGCTGTTAAATTTACTACATCACTTGTTTCGAAAATACCAACCGCATATATTTTTCAAATAACCAATAAAATTTTTCTGATATCAGTTCAGCGTATTCAGTTTATCTCTTATCCAAAAATACGATTATTATTTTTTTCTAAATTTCATTAACCATCTTTTCATTTCTAAAATGTGTTTTACTAAATTTAGTATTTTGAAAATCACCTAATATCGTTATTTACGTAAAAATAGCTCTTTACGCACGAAATATATTCTTAATTCATCATTTTAGGTTAATTCTTTCCTTATTATAATCTTTTACTAATATCGATTATTTCAAAAATCTTTTTATACTTATTTATCGTTAATTGAACTAAAAACTTCCCGAAAACCCGATATAAAACAAACATAACGGTAACTTATCACTATTACACCAACCAGTAAGAGACTCACTGCAGGGTTATAAATCTCTTCCCGAAAGAAGGTGTAGGCATAATCACAACGCCAGTACGCGACGTATTGGGGGATTTCAAATTCGGAGAAATCAACAGTTCTATATTTTTTCCTATATAGGGGGGTGATATTACAAAAACATATCTCAGGTTCTTCAGGTTTTGCTCGTGATGTTTTACTTCACCCGTCTACCGATAGTGTTACTAATTTAAATGATTAAATGCACGCGAATTCCGAAAAATTGATTGGCACATTGGTTCGAACTATGCGACCACTATGACTGATGATAATTCATAATTATAACAAATTACTTCTAATTTTATCCTAACATCGCGACAACACTGAGAAACTAAACTAAATAAGTATATAAACCACTGTAGGTACTTATTGTTCATTAATGCATCAATTACCGTCGTACCTCACGGCCCCGGTACATCCTTTCTTATCCCTATTCTCTTTGCCTCATCTGGTTCTGTACTCGCATCGTATAACTATCCATTATTAGACAATAAAAATACTTTATGAATATACTAAAAATGTATCGTACTATTAGGTGTCAACTGTAGAAGATTTTCAAAAGGTGCCCGAGGGTGGCTGTCTGCTGAAATGTGACTACAAAATGCGTTGCAATCACAGTTGTCTTCTCTGCTGTCATGGATACGATCGGGAACACACGACTGACTTGACCAAGTGCACTGTACCGTGTGAGAGGTGATTATTATTTATAAGTAATTTAACTAGCTGTTACCCGTAACTTCGTCCGCGTGGAATTAAGTATAAAAAGTTTGTTTAGTGTAAACACTGCTAGTTTAGTTTACTTTTGCACGGAACCCTATATTTTTTGAAAATAAAATAGCCTAAGTTAGTTTTTATAACAGCAGCTATCTCCCAATGACAGTCCCATCAAAATTAGTCAAATTGTATTGAAGATTACTCGAAACAAATCGACAGCAGATACAAAATAATAATAATTAAAAATTAGCTTTTTTATTAAATACCGTATATACATTCATATCATTTAAGTAGCAAAAGCTGTTATTTTGACATTACAAACAGAAAGTTCAATTTCATTTATTTGTATAGATATTATAGTAATAACATTATTTTATAAAGACTGCGCTAAATAGTCACGAGTAGGAACAATCTCAGAAATATTTCCAGACATTCCACACTGTAATAAGATTTCGGGTCTTTAGAAATATTTGGAACGAATTTTGGAATGTATCTTGGAAATGTTCTGATTTCTAAGAATTTTTATTTTCATCCATTCATTCGCTTGCAATCCAATGCAGCTACCGAAACACATCAATAGGTGCTAGCCATTGATTTTCAACTTGAGGGTGGTAGCAGGCGACGCGTAAAGAATGATATGTTTCACATTTGTATTTTATTATGTTAATATAGTAAAGGGCAACAGCGGTGAGTGCACTCGATACCGAAAGGGGCGGGGGTGCTCGCCAGGGAGTCGTCCGAATCTATGCTTGCGCGCGGACGTGCTTTTTCACTGTTATTGCCTCTTTTAAAATATATCATTGTATTATTTCCTTGCACTCGCTACAGGTGGTATCTAAGCAAGCAAACCGTAGTAAAGCCCTACCACCGTACTATGGTTCCTTCATGATGTTTCCCTTCACCATAGCCTGAGGATTCATTGCTTTATCTGATTAACTATGATAATATATCTAACTAACGATTTGCTTCCAGAATCATTTGTGACTTGGGACATGTTTGTCCCTTTAAATGTTATATGAAATGTGGGCCTTGCAAAATTGTCGTAAAAAAACTTCTACCGTGTGGACATGAAAAAAATCTGCATTGTCATGTGGATCCTGAAGATAAACGTGCCCGATGTCTAGTTGAGTTGACAGTCACACTGCCTGATTGCGGGCACGAGGTAAGTAACGAACTTCCTAAGACATAAACTAAAGATTTTCAATGTATTTAGCGGTCATCCAATAATAACTTAAGCTCAATAAATACCCGAGATTTTGCTAATCTTAAACTAAATGGACCACGTGTTTACTGCGAATATAGACTACGCGAGCCAAAGTCTGCATACACTTCTTTTTTTTTAATGTGGGAAGAAATCTTACATTGGACATACCCACAGCCCTGGGCAACTGTGGGGTGTCAGACTATGACTAACTAAAAAAATCCCCGAGATACCGTCTGCCGCGCCATGGAGTGGCACAGGATCGAACAAGCAAACGCCATGCCATCCCGGCGACAAGACCCAGCGCGAACGCCCTGACCGCGACCACAGCCCGGTCAGGCTTCCTACCCGTCTACCGAACCATTTTACAATGGAAGGTCAGGTCCCCAGCCCCTTCCCTCCTTGCTCCGGCTTGGCAGTCAAGAGGTCACCCCTTTCCAACCACCACCACCTGTAACTTTTTAACAAATGTTTTCTCCCTCTCGTCCAACTACCTCTTCCCCACCTAACCCCTAAAAGTCTGCATACAGTGCGCGTCTAACTTTTTAACCGCTCTTAACCCCTCACCTGATTTTTTATACCCAGATGTTATAATGGCAGATCATGTTTTTGATTTTACAACATCGTATATTTCATGGTTTCGTAAAAAAAGTTCGTACAAATGAATGTAATGTAATGAATGTAAGCATGGTAATGTACGGTTTTTTCTAAGCCCGCCTGACTACCTATTATCTTCAAGTTGTCCCGGCAGCTCAACTCGAGAGTCAGTCTAGGTTTATCATGCTTACCGTTTTGGACCACACCATCGTGTAATGTAGCCTGAGATGAAGGCTGAACGCCAAAATCTAAAAAGTGTAGCATGGCGTGTAAATTTTGTGTTGTCTCATCATTCCAGGCAGTGAAAAAATGCTATGAAAATATAAACAGTGTTGTATGTAAGAAAAAATGTGAAAATCGTGTGGTGAAATGCGGGCATGTATGCACACAGGAATGCCACGTAAAGAGGGACCCCGAGCACGAAAAAGTAAGTACATAAATTATATATATTGTATATAATCTAGTACCCTATGGATAACAACGGTTTTAATTAGGAATCTCTCTGAAACCCATTTTAAGTATACGAAAAAAAAAACAAAGATATGGGTATACATTTAAAAATAATGATATTTGCAAATGGTTCGTCTAATCTATAAGAGGTCTTATATTTTTAATTATTTGTCTGATAATATTTATACATCGTGGAAATTGTTGAAGTATACGTTACTATGAACGCTGAGATGAATACAGTGGTGGAACCCTAACTGAATTAAAATAAAACCATATGGTAAATCTTGATACTTTTTGTTTGTTAAATACATCAATGGTTGTAAATTCAAATGTATATACACACTATTAACATTTTAATTGATGCAAATAATATAGATTACAATGATATAACAAAAAAAAAATCCTTCTTTACTATCCTAGCAAAACGCATTGTTAATTATAAATGAAATACTAATTATAAGATTTAACAACGGTATGAACAACAGATTAAAATAAAACATAGTGTATGTGCGTGCGTGAATTTGTAAGTATAAATGACACATATATTTAAAGACTAAATATTATAGCAGTATCAGTTACTTTTCCTTACGAAGTTGTACTTAAAAAAAAATTTGGTTGTCTGTAAAGTCTATTTACGAACGATAATTATACGTGATAACGTCAAAAGAAAAAATTGACTACTTTTTGCCGCAATTATTGTTTTAATAAACAATGGAAACCACATTAACACTTTCACTTCACTTTATAAACAGTTTACGGGTAGGTTGTGTGCTGCCGCTGTCGCTCTTCTACTCAGACGTTTCTGCCGATGGAGTGGAAGAGAGATAGATGCGTCACAAGCCAAACGCTTAGGCCGATCGCGCCTCTCTATCGCTTGTTCCGCGCTGTCGCTTGCACGCTCGTCTCATGCGGAACGTGACAAAGAGTTGTGCTTTTTCGTGCGTGCAGCCGACGTTCATCGATTTATCATGTTTAAGACGTTATCAAGTTAAAAATATATGTAAATTAGTTCCATGAGTATTATATGAATGATCATCAGCCTGTAAGAGACCCACTGCAGGATCATAGGCAATTTCTCGAAGGAAGTTATGGGCATAATAATCACCACGCCAGCACACGATATATTGGTTATTTTAAGCTCTGAGAAATCCACAGTACTATATATTTCCACATATAGTGGTACTACAAGGACATATGTCAGGTTCAGGTTTCCTTTCGATGTTTCCTTCACCTGGATAGTACTACCGATATTAATGAGTAAACTAAAGCGAATTCTATAAAAATCGTTGGTACATGCCGGAGTTCTAATCCGAAGGACAGCAGATTGATATACCACCAATCAAACTACTCGACACGACATTATATGAAAAATTTACAGCTTATCGACACGTTAACTATGGGCATAATAAACTATTGAGCACTCGTGAAATATCCGAAGTTTTGTAGTAGTTTTCATATTAATTTGAAATAAATACATATATGGTATTTATTACAAGGCGCTGAAATGATTAATGTTTAAAGTTGATTACTGAAAGAAATATCAAAGTATTGTATTGTAAGCATTGCATATGTTTTGCATATATTTTTTTTCTTAGGTATGTAACATTTATGTTATGCCGCCGAGTTGACATCCGTACATAATTATGGCCCTCCGTTGAAAATCAGCGTTGTAGTGCATTTAGTTGTACTGCAGCATGTAGCTGAATGGGGATGTTGTTGGACATTTTTAATCAAGTACACATACATATATATGTTTTCGAACAATAACAAAGTTTTCTTTCTTCTAAATAATTTACTAAAGCTGATTTATGATCCGTTACAGTACAAGTGTTTAAAGGCTTGTAGTAGAGCCAAGAAAGGTTGCACCGCGGAACTGCTAGGCGACCGAGGAGACCATCAATGCCTTAAAAAATGTTACGAGAGGTGCGACAAGTGTACTGTTATTGTAAGTTTATTGTCAACTGGTTTTCTCTTCCGGCTTCACTCGTGTTTATGTAAATTTGACCTATACCTCGGTACTTTTTATTCTGGATGAAAGGTACTCGGTGTCCTTTTCTCATCTCTGACAATGCACAATTTCATGATTATCGGTCGATTGGTTAAGGCGGGAAAGCGTAAAAAAAAAAACAAACAAACATACTTTGCATTCATAATATAAGTTAGGATTACTTTTTACTACAATTTTTAACCTTTGTTAATATGCGACTCCTTAGTGATTACTTCGGATTCGATTGACTTATTTTAACGTTTCTGATGTTTTAATTGTAAAGTCTATTTTAAACGTTCATAACTCATAAACCTATCGTTTTAGACAATTTTCACTTAATTAGACATGTGTGTGTATCTATTATTAATAATCTGTAGTCATAATTTTTTTTGTGACATTTTGTTATAGTTGTCTATTATAAAGAAGTGTCCCTTATAATGATCAAGATGACGTTAGAAAATTTTTTGTATGTCTGTATGTCGGAACATAACTCGCAAACGGTTTATCAAATTCCCGTAAAATTTTGTTCACAGGAAGCATTCATTGTTTAATAGTTCACAATTATTATCAAAAAGTATGTTTTTTGTTCGAACCAATTTTAGTAGTACTGTGAACAAGGATATTGACAAAGTATAAGAATTGTCAATAATAATTTAAGAAATCAAACAAAAGTGAAAACAGGAATTCTTTTTAAATATCATCCAATTTTCATTACATTTTGTATGTGGGCAGTATATGTATATTCAAAATTGATACCATATTAAAAAGTCTATATTATTCTATTGCATATTATAAATATACTCGTAATTGATTACATAAAATATCAACTTAAATATAAATACTGCTTAAAAATTGCATATGGGTTCGTGGGCAGTCGCTCGTTAAACTTATAGTCTGCCTTAGTCGAACTTTCTCTGTAAAGGCCTATATAGAGTACCGTTAAATCAAAGCGAAAAACTAAATTAAATTTGACGATTTTATTTGAGATTAATTTAGTAATTTTCATGCAATTTCCTGAAAAACCTTGGTCAATCGTTGGTTCAGTCGGTTTGATGTTATTTTTTGGGACAATTGAAATAGTGTTACTGCAATTTTTGAATAACTAATTCGTAATAAAATTTAACTGTAATTTTTGTTAAACACAGGTTTCCAAGAAGAGGTCTAACTGTAAACATTCAGTGAAAATCGCTTGCTCTGAAGATCCGAATATAACGCAGTGTAAAATGAACTGCGCCCGCGTATTGCCCTGTGGACACTTCTGCAAACGTAAATGTTTCGAGCCGTGTGAAGATTGCCGAGAAATGGTATTTATAACTTTGTTGCATCATTTTCAATAGGACGTTATCAAATAATGTAAAAGATCTAACAGTTAACACAACTCGTAGTTCAGCGGTAGTAATCCCTAATTGAGCGGATAGGTTCGATTCCCTACACGATTTACAAACAAACCGTTAGTGTTCAGCGGTAGTAATCCCTAATTGAGCGGATAGGTTCGATTCCCTACACGATTACAAACACAACAAAAAAAGAAAAAGCTAAATATGTGTCATTAATTTTTATTTATATAGATATTATGATATTGTAGCATATATATTACATTTGTAACTTATACGAAACATATAAAGTATGAATGTGTAAACCATATATAAATAGCATAAAACTTTTAACATTATAACAGTTGGTATAAATGCTAAACTGTTATAAAATCAAATTATATCTTTTAGGGCCCTTCACGAAATTATAGGTTATTTTCCGGCATTTTGTATATTTGTCACTTTTTAAATGTCCACATACTCTGCAACATTCTTAAATGCACCATGTTTTAAGTATAAATGGTGGTGGTAATTATCACAACGGCTAACAATGTAATACGCTATTCCTATGCAACAACTAATTGAAGACATCATTATTATGCTGTTGATTATCCGTTGCCAGTTATCACTTTTGACAATTAACGTTATCATGACTTACAAATAAGTAAACAATGGGTGAGAAAAGCCTACTTTAGCTTGCTCATAATCAAAAGCCACATTACGAACAACGCATATTCATTTTACTATGGTATCATTATCACAATTGAAAATGGATGTAAAACAGCAAATTACCAAACAGCAGAATAATTGTCAACGATTTGTAACAAGAATTGTTTTTGTCGTTTATAATTATAGGTGACCAAGGTTATACCGGATTGCAAACACGAAGTTAAAATAATGTGCAGTGTAGAAGCTACTTCTGAACATTGTACGAATAAATGTGAGAAAACCTTGTCCTGTGGTCATCGTTGTCATGAAATGTGTAAGACGAAATGTGATGCCAGTAAATGCAGGGAACTCTCAACACATAAAACTAAATCCCCCTGCGGTCACATGGTAACGCTACCCTGCAACATATCTACGGCATTGAATACTGGTATGATATATATTTGATTATACTTCTGTTATAATAATTGTAGACCAGTGATTCCCAAAGTGGTCCAGGTGGACCCCCAGGAGTCCACGAGAGACTCGATGGGGGTGTACGTTGGCGTGACAAAGAAATGGGGGTGCACAATTAATAAGCGGGGGTCTATGAAAATTGGTCTATTTTCGATAGTGTGAAGAACTAACAATCTTGGCTTGACTTCATATGGTAGTTTTGAATCTGTAGGGGGTCCACCGGCACCAGTAAAATTTTGAAAGGGGTCTATGAGAAAAAAAAGTTTGGGAACCTCTGCTGTAGATTATTGAAAGAATGTATAATAAAAACTTTCATAAATATGTATCTCAGATTTTGATTTTTTGCTTACAAGTGTATAAAGTAGGTTGTTTTCTAAGTAGAGATAGGTATATAAAAAACGTCCGTAAACCTAGTGATAAATAAACAAAAACTAGTCATAATTTTTTTTTTATCTTCTGGCGTTCTGTATTCGCAATTTAATCTGTGTGCTTACAGAATCGTTAGTAGTACGTTATGATTCAGACCGTATTAAAACTATTGGATTTATCAGTCACTGCATACGATTGTCTTCCTAATGCTATAAAATAAATATTCGCTTTGTAAGTCTCCTTTCTGAGTTGATGAAGATGGCGACACCAGTGTACCGTCGCTTAATACGATACTCTTTAATGCTACTTATGAGTTACATTTAAAGGATTACAATTAGATATTAATTTTCCAGGAGCTGCTAACGCGAATGTATGTCTGGAGTATTGCAACGAGCCGTGTATGCAAGATTTGTTATGCAAACACCAATGCAGTGGGACCTGTGCCCGCTGCTATCAAGGGTGTATTCACGTACCCTGCACCCAGCCTTGCCGTCGTACCAACATCTGTGGACACGAGTAAACATTCTTACCTCAACATATTAACTAACTCATTAAAATACTCCTCTTAATTTTTAAAGTGAAACGTCTTATAGGGGAGAGCTTTGAAATTCTGATCCGCAACCTTTTTGTGTGATGAAAAATAGTCGGAATAAACACTGTATCGGGTAGAGTGGAAACAGTGTCTCGCTTGCCTTCCCGTATTGGAGAACATCATACGCTCTTGTCGCTTTCTTTTAGAAAGTTTCGCTTCTGCCGCATGTGAACTACACACATGGTTTATTTTTTTTAAGCGGTTTCCTTGTTATAGATCAGAACCCTTAAGTAAGTTTTAATTATAACAACTAGTTTTAAGTTTTTATAGTTATCGGTGATCAATAATTGATTACGACAGAATTATGATATAAAATCTCAAAACTCTTCCAAATTAAAATCGACGATTTGCAATTACCTTATTTTTTCTGCCCTTAGCATAAAAGCAAATATCAATATCATTATGATGACCACTTTAATTTACTTTTTTATTATATCTCTATTTTGTGATTTTAGCTGATCTTTTTAATTTAGTAAAACGAGATAATTTGATTAGTCTTTTTAAAGAACACACATTCAACCAAAAACTTTACGGAGAATCAAAGTAAAACAATAAAAAAAAAATCTATAGGTACCGAAATGGAGTCGGTGTTTTTCTATACAATTTCCTTTTATAGGTTCATGAATATAAGTACATAGGTCGGTAGATCGAACAATGGCGTCTCACTTTAGCTTCACCAGACTCGCCTATATTATCAATTATGTGTCGTACCTATTGTTCATATTATGTGACCACCACTTCACATATTAAGGATGACTGACTTATTCGACTTGCAGAAGTCTGATTTACGAAACTGAATAATAAAGTGCCATGATTACTATGGATATGTACAGACTTTTAACTCGCGTATTATTTGAAGATTGTCTCACAAATTTTATTTTCAAATAAATTAAATCTCCCATGATTATGACTCAGTAATATATATTCAATGTGTTTTTTTTTTTTTTACGCCAAACGGTGGTAGTAAACAAATAGACGGACCATGTGATGGTAAATGATTACCATCGTCTATGGATAACTGCAACACCAGGAGCGTCATTGGAGGGTGTGTTTCAATCACTTATCGAAGAGGCCCGTGTTACAACCCTTTGAGAACACTGTCCCGAGTAGCGCAACCCATTTCATTTTATGATCTTTGACCACAATTAGATGTCCAGAGCCCTGCAATGCAATGTGTCCACCGTGCAACAGACCTTGTGAAGTCCGATGCCAACACTCGCGTTGTAATCAGCTATGTGGAGTGCCCTGCGTGATGTGTCAAGTAAGCATTATGTTAGAGGTTTAAATGATGATTATGTATTGACGTGACGTCATGAGGTGAACGTGTAACCGTGCATACGGTGGGCGCGCAGGAGCAGTGCGGGCGCAGATGCCGGCACGGCGCGTGCTCGCGGCGCTGCGGCGAGCCGTGCAGTCGGGAGCCGTGCGACGCGCCCTGCGCCCTGCAGCTGGCGTGCGGGCACCCGTGCCGCGGCCTCTGCGGCGAGCCCTGTCCCGACATCTGCAAGCGCTGCCGCCCCGACTCCTTCCCCACGGGCTTCATCGGAGAGGAGTTCCACGAACACGACAAGTATGCTGACACACTTTCTACTACCTCTACTCCTTAACAACATCCAGCAATACACGAATTAAATGGGAAATTAAACTTTTTATTATTATTATTTCTCTATAAAGGTATTCAATATATTTAAAGAATAATTGCTCAATTGATGAAGTAAAAGTAAACATTATCTTTATATCTATACTTACTATAATAAAATTGTAGATTTGTACATCTAAAATAAAAAATATTACCAGCGATTTTGAGAGTTTTACAGGATATAATTAGGTTATTTAAAAAAAATGTCGTGTGTGTTTTGGGTAGGCTAATCCTGACTAATATTATAAATGCGAATATGACCTTGTTTGGATGTTTCCCGACTCAAAAAAAAACCTGCTCTAAAATACACCAGAATTCTTTAACCATAGTTAATTTTAATTATTATAAATTGCCTATTCTATTTTGTGGAGTTTCCTGTTGTATCTTCTAAATACAAGGTGTAAAGTTAATGAAAAATGGAAACACTGGATGACACGGAAAAATTTAACCCTTAAAAAAAATCTCCTTTACAATAAAAAAAAAATTTTCAAAATCGCTTCATTAATTACGAAGTTATGAAGTAACAAATAAATTACATTATAATATTTGCTTTCCAGGTTTATTCAATTACAAGATTGCGGACACGTCTTAGAACTGGAAGATATGGACAATTTGATGAAAACCGACAAAGAAACTATAGCGATACGAGCATGCCCTCTATGTCGCAAGCCGATTATAAACACAAATCGGTATAAAGACTTGGTCCTTAACACTTTTAAATACGAAATCAAACCCATCAAGGAGCGTATTTTCGGAGATGCAAGAGTAATAAATCAGAAGAAATTGGAACTGAAAAAGAAATTAATAGCATTCTTAAAAACGTATGAATCAACCATTGGTAAGTTAAATCATTTATCAATCTAAAATAAAAAAAACACCGACTACAATAGTGAGTCACAGTTGAAACTTTTTGATGTTGGTAATATGTATGTGAATACAAATATAAAAATGCTAGGTACTTGCCGTGCTTCAATTTCTTATTACTTTAATAAATGTAGGTATTTGCGAATAACTTTTTAGGCTTATCCGGTTATACCAACATTTTATAGCGGGCATCAATGTATATGGTAACAATTTTTAGCAATTTTAATTGTGTAAAATTATGAGGTTTTGTTTTTTTTTTTTTTTTTTTGATAGAATCGATTTATCCTCAAACCCTTTAAATTATAAACCGATTCGTAAATACACCCCATTAAGGAGCGTCTAAAGGGCATATACTACTAAATTTATATTTAAATTACTTTTTTTTTTATGTTATATGTGACAATTTGTATTCTAATGGTTTTCTCGTGTATTTCAGATTCCAACCCCGTTTGCAAACAAACATTTAATGTATTAACTACATTTATTAAAGGGACGAGCAAATTTTCACTATTACAAATAGAGATGTTTCTCGTATATTTGAATATAATGGACATAATTGCAGAACATTACAAAAAGTATAGAGATGAAAAACTAACAACACTGAAAGACCAAGTTAACACACAAATAACAGCAATATGTAACATTATGTGTAGAAACAAAATGTCGTTCCGTACGTTTAAACTCAGTCAGCAAGAACAAAAAGATATTGGGAATGAAATCAAACGACTGAATTCAATCATACAACTTGCAAAGATTTTCGATAATGCTTCATATAAGAGTACATCTCAACAAGAAAATGTAAAAGCGGCAACTGAAGAATCACGATCGATTATTTTCAGCATTTTTCAATTCAATGAATCATCGGCTTTAGAAGCACTTAAAAGTTTGGAAAAAGCCGTTGCTATATCAGGTTGTGTTATTAAATCGGAACGTGATCTAATAGTAAAAGCAATAGGTTTGTCAGTTGGGCACTGGTTTAAATGTCCTAATGGACACTTCTACGCTATTGGTGAATGCGGGGGAGCGATGCAGGAGAGCAGGTGTAATGAATGCGGGGAAGCCATTGGCGGTAGTAGCCATAGATTACTCTCCACTAATCAGCTTGCACCAGAGATGGACAACGCGCGACACCCGGCTTGGTCTGAGCACAATAACATGGCCAACTTTATCCTTTAACTCGTATCTAATATTGTCAGAAAGTGTTCTCCAAATGCCTCGGTAAACATATGGAACTGTTTTAATACTCTAAAATTGTTATTAATAACAATTCAGAAAACGATGAATGTGATTTTTTTTTTACTTTTAAAAATGATGAATGTGATTTTTTTTACTTTTAAAAATGATGAATGTGACTTTTTTTTACTTTTAAAAATGATGAATGTGATTTTTTTTTACTTTTATATGAGTAATTTAAGAAAATGTCTCTTGCTTTGTTTCTTTTCTTAGTGTTTGACGTATTAACCCTTAAATGCATGTTTTTTATTTTTATTCTGAAACTAATTTTAAAACAATTAACTTACCCCCAAAAGTTCTGTAACTTTTTCTTCCATACGTAAGGTATTTGTTAAGGTTCTAACATGGTTTCGGAAACGCATACCCTCAGGTTTCTGAATAAAATTGACTGGAAGTGGGTTGTAGACATTTGACAACAATGTCCATTTAAGGGTTAATGTCCCAATCGTGTTACCTAGTGTTAAGTTTTTACATTTGAATCGATACTAAATATGATAAAAAAAATTATAACATTTTTATTATAAAACAAAGTCTTCAAATCGATTATTTTTTCTTTAATTGTATTAAATTATGAATGAGCAAAAATAATAAGTATTTTAGAATATTGTAGTGTACATTTAAGGTAAAATACGCTAACAGCTGTGTTACGATTTATCTAGTTAACACATAGCACGTGTTAGTCTGTCCGTCTGTATACATACCAGACGTCACTATCTTAAATGACATGCACGTGTTTATCGACCAATCACAAATGACTAATTTTGTAATGTATGGCGATGTGGTATTATTTCTTTAATATGATTCCGAGACTCGTTAAGTAGGTTCCAATACTTATTGTGATGTATCTCGTTTTTAAGGAAATATTATATTTTGATTTTTATTTTTTTAGTCTTCAATAAAATACTTATATTCTGTTATTAAAAAGTAATCTTGTTTAATTGCGAAAGCGATATTGTTTTGAGTTATATTCTATCCTATAAATTTTAATCTCATTTTAACAATCTTAATAAATGAAAATACATATATTGTCATTTTATTTCATAAATAACCTAACCCAACATGTTAAAATGTTTATTTCCTGGTACAGCATTTAACGTGAAGCGGACAACGAAAAAGGTGCTGTTCGGAAATTCGTTCATGTCCAGTATTAATTAGTATTCTAATAGGTAAGAATACACAGTTTTTATTTTCTGTCATGTTTATTTGTGTAGTTATGAGCTTCTATCTTGACTGTTCTTACAGTCAAATCTTAAATTCAGATTTTTCAGCCGTAGTAAGGCCAGACTGGTGAGGTAGGTACTTGACCGGAAGTCTATTATATTTATTGTGAAAATGGGCAAGCAAGCGGGAAACGGAAGCGCCTATCTCATGTTCAAATATGGTCAAGTCAAATCAATACCTAGTTCTTATACAATCCATTACAATTATATGCTAGAAAAAAGTAGTAAAAGCACAATATCTCGAGAAATATTGATCTAAGAGATTTATGTTTACAATGCAAGAAGTTGGAATCCGTCGTTTATATGATTATATATCAAAATCCTGACACAAATCCAATTGAGCACATCTGGGATGTTCTAAAGAGACTGTTAAGACCAATGCAATCTGCTCCAGAGTTAAAAATCATTGCCGAAGAGTGAGAGCGCTATATATATATAGAAGTCGCATTCAAGCCTTGATTTTGGCAAGAGGTCAAACTAGTTATTAGGTTTCTACTCTTGTAACTTTAAAATCATTTCAAAAACTAAAAACATTCTTTATTTTATTGCTGACCACTTCCCGTATTTTAGACGTGTCGAACGGTTTTATGGAAATCATCGAAAATTAATGAAAATATTGCCAGAATCCTCTTCACGCATTTTAATTTACACGATTATAAGCATAGAGACAGACTACTTCAAACAATGAAATTCAAGTTAATCAACTGAAATCGGCCCTAGAACACAAATTTCTTCAGGTGCCAGTTTTTTTTTTTAAATGTTGTTATATGTATAGTATGTATGTAAGGGCAGTTCGCTGGGATTCATGGAAACGCGAATAGTAAAATTAGGTACCTAGCAGCACTGGTCAGTTAATTTCGGCCCAGATTGTGTTCAAACGATAGCCGATAAATTCGATATAAAAAGTCATGACGGCTAAAAGATACCGAGACATCTGATAATATAGAATTTTTACACTTAATTTATCAAATAAAACACACGGTGTACACACAAGATATTATATTAAGATTTATGCAATACAATTTGAATTTTATTCAGTCGCACCATTTTTGGAATACAAACCTTTGTAACAAAACAACTTTATAAGAGCGCGAGAAAAATCTGTCCTATACATAGAAATGTTTTGAGAATAACTTGTAAACGGTGATCACAAGCTAAAAAGAGCTGAAACTACATATATTATTTATATAAAAAAATGGTATCTCTTGAAGTTCCACTTACAAAGACTCTATTGCAGATATAAAAGAAGTTTAGTTAGTTTGTAGCAATGTCCTAGAGAACATTCAGCCTATATAAAACAGTATCTAATAATTAGTTTTTCTGAGGTGTTTTTTTTTTTTGCAGGAAAGGTTTTGAAGTAATTATGATTTATTTAAGATCACGTTCTTCACTTTTTTCACAGTAATATGTTATTAACCCTTAAATGGACGATTTTTGTTTCATGTATTTAAAAAAATATATTTGTGTAATAGGCATGTATTACTTGTCTAGGAAAAATGAGTAAAAAAATCTAGACATGAATTTAAAAATTGCCAACATTAAAAAAAGTACAAAATTCGTTCAGAAATAAGAACTAGTTGTCAAAATTAACAAAAAATTAAAAGAAGGTCAATTTTATCCGTGATGTTTAGTATGTTGTTTAAAAACAACATTGTCCATTTAAGGGTTAAGTTATTTTCGGTATTTTTCGATGGTCTTCATAACAAGATTTTTGATAATAATAAGTACTTCGTAATGCTTGGTTTTCAAACAAACTAAAAAAAGGACATGAATATTATTCACGTTTTAAAGGACATAAGTATTATTCACGTCTTTGTTCCAGGAAGGGTGTAATATAGATATATTTAACGTAACGTAAAACAAAACATCATTAGCGATATTACGGAATATACTACTAACTTATGAAATAGTAGATTACTTGTATTATTGTTAAAATTAATAAAAATAAAACTATGTTTTGTAATTAATTAGATAGACACATCATAAAAAATTTGCAGCAACTACAATGCTACAAATACACTTAATATAACGACAGTCTAGTTTGAATCAAGGGTCTTTCAACTTTTCAAAATTCGTTTATTCAATCCTATCTATAAATAACATGCAAGAAAACCAAAAAATACAATTGGATAAACTACAACATACACTTAAAACTTTATAAAATAATTAATTTTGGATATTAATAAACATCCACACTAGTAAATCTTTATCCGTTTAACCTCTCGGCTGAAGTTTTAAGACCCAAATCTAAAAATGGCCGATTATGTTTTTAATTTCAAGACATTTTTCATGGTTTAATCCCTCTGCTGATTTTTTTTTTATACAAGAGATCTCAAAACTGTTGGATTACGTTTGGTACTTTCTGAGAATATTAGATACGAGTTAAAGGATAAAGTTGGCCATGTTATTGTGTTCAGACCAAGCCGGGTGTCGCGCGTTGTCCATCTCTGGTGCGAGCTGATTAGTGGAGAGTAATCTGTGACTACTACCGCCAATGGCTTCCCCGCATTCATTACACCTGCTCTCCTGCATCGCTCCCCCGCATTCTCCGATAGCGTAGAAGTGTCCATTAGGACATTTAAACCAGTGTCCAGCTGACAAACCTATTGCTTTTACTATTAGATCACGTTCCGATTTAGAAACATAACCTGATATAGCAACAGCTTTTTCCAACCTTTTAAGAGCTTCAAAAGCAGATGGTTCATTGAATTCCAAAATACTGAAAATAATCGATCGTGATTCTTCAGTTGCTGCTTTGACAGTCGATTGTTGAGATGTACTCTTATATGAAAAATTATTGAAAATCTTTGCAAGTTGAATGATTGAATTCAGGCGTTTGATCTCATTCCCAATATCCTTTTGTTCTTGCTGACTAATTTTAAAAGTGCGAAATGATTTTTTGTTCATACTAAGAACGTTGCACATAATTTCTATTTGTATGTCAACTTCGTCTTCCAGTGTTGTTACTTTTTCATCTCTATACTTTTTGTACTGTTCTGCAATCATATCCATTATATTGAAATAGACGAGAAACATTTCCACTTGTAATAGTGAATATTTGCTCTTCCCTTTTACAAAATGTATTAATACGTCAGATGATTTTCTGAATAATACATTCACATCTGAAACACAGAAAGAAATTATTATTGAAAAAGAAAAACGAATAATACAAAAGAGATTATTAAATTTATATATTTATTATTCTGTAATGCAGATGTTCGAGGCATATATCATAGAACATGATAAATAAATCAATACATATTATAAAACAAAGTCGAACGTCGCGTCTGTCTGTCTGGATGTTCGCGACAAATTCAAAAACTACTGAACGGATTGTAATGCGGTCTTCACCCTCTTCACCCACGCTCTCGAGGATGAGCGCGTCCTCCGTGTCGTCCTTCGCGGTGTTTCCTTAGAGCTGGCCACCGACGATGTCCTAACCTACCTAGAGAAACAGGATCTCCCAGTCCGTAGCGTGCCACCCCCTCACGAAGGCCCCTTACAACCTAATTCTGGTCACTCTGGACCGGGATAGGTTTGGGAAGGACATATTCCAAATTAGCTCCGTGTGCGGGCTCTCCCGCATCACAGTCGAGCCTCCTCGCAAGACCTATGTACTCTCGCAGTGCCACAACTGTCAGGTGTACGGTCATTCCGCCCGGCACTGCCACCTGCGTCCCAGGTGTGTCAAGTGTCTCGGGAATCACTCCACTACGGAGTGCTCCCGCACCCCAGAGTCCACAACAGAGCCGTCCAGTTGCGTACTCTGCGAGCAACCGGGTCACACCGCGAACTATCGCGGATGTCCCCGCGCGCCCCGCTCGACCCGTCCCAATCCCATCCCATCCCATTAATTGTATAGGTAAGTTGGCACCGCGCCCATTGTTCTTTATTTTTCGCTCGATGTACTCTTAAAAGATGCGTGTTTGCGCCCACGCCCGCGACTCTCTCTGCTCCCGCCGCCGTGAGCGAGGGGTGAAGATATGATCCCGCACACTCGTCGCGTTTTTATTGTAACAACTCGAGCCTAGGCTTGTCCCTCGAGTATGTTACTCGCACGAATATAGTGACTCACGATAGTTTTTCATTTACACAGATCACGTACACACCTAGGTACACATAGTGGTGGGCTGTTTTTTAGCTCTTTTCAGACTGAAATAGGTCACACAACTTAGTAGTCAGATGCAAAATATACACATATACATTCGTGAAACATGCATGGTCACACATGCATTTTTCATGAATTCATATGTGTATGAAATGGATAGTTAGCTTAGCTTAGTCAGATCGGGAAATTTGGCGACAGTTCAAGCCGAGGTGCACCGAGTGCCCTTGCGCTGATCGCCTAAACAAATCGGGTGAGTGCCTTAATCGCTCCCCTTAGTAGTCCTGTGGAACTGTGGAACTGTAGAGGCCTGACGAAGCCAAGAATCGGAAAGAGTCAAGGCGCCTTAAGCGTTTCATGCACATAAGTATATATTTTTCATTATCAGGACCGGACAACGTCTGCCGAGCCTGCTAGTACATACTAAAGTCTGGTTTGCATCTTGATATTTAGAAATTTAAGGATAATGAGGTTCTAGATAATAACAATTCTCACAGGAAGTTGATGTACATAAAACTTTAAAGATTGGAGAATAGAATAGAATGAATAGAAGAATAATAAAAACGGAAAATGTTAATAATACTTCTGTACATCACTGTTTAACAAACAAAAATGAATATATAGGTGAATTTAGAAAAGGTGGCACAGCAAGTGGCATTGTTATATTTGCCAGAGTTGCAAATAGCCATGTATGTAATCCATCTGATGTAAGTGACGCTGCACCTATTATTAAATGTAAAACACACATCAAAGCATTACAATTGAGAAAATAGTGATAATGGGTAGCTACTGCATTGGACTACCGGTGCCAGTGCGTGTCGGAAACCATACTTGCGAACGGGAACAACGACGACGGGTAATCGTACAAAAGCTGCTGCTGCTGCATGCATAATAACTATAACGGTTATTTCTACAGTCTAACTTGAAAGTTCTACCACTTATTAACAACAAACAGTAAAGCAGTTTACCACGTTACCTCAATAAACGTTACAATATTGTTCTTTTGCAAAAACGACTACTTACCAATGATTGAACCATACGTTTTCAAGAATACCGTTAATTTATTTCTCAGTTGCAGTTTCTTTTCATTTATTACTCTTGAATTTCCGAAAACACGTTCCTTAATGGGATTGATTTCGTGTTTAAAAGTGTTAAGGACCAAGTCTTTATACCGATTTGTGTTTATAATCGGCTTGCGACATAGAGGGCATGCTCGTATCGCTATAGTTTCTTTGTCGGTTTTCATCAAATTGTCCATATCTTCCAGTTCTAAGACGTGTCCACAATCTTGTAATTGAATAAACCTAGAAAGTATGAATAATTTATAACATAGTTGTGTCAATGAGCAGTATAACGAGTTTATACATACATGTCTTTACAAAGCGGAAGATAATAATTATTTGTTATAAGAACGCAATGCTAAATAGAATATCTAACTAATATGATTAAAAATTTTAAGAGTTACTTCTTCAAATATATTAGGAATAGGAATCAGAGTGCTATAAATCGTTCATTACCGTTGTTTCATCGGGGGAACGACAAAAATATTATGCAGCCCCTTCTTGAAATTCCGGGGTCTAGGGTGTGACGGATCCCAATAACGGTTTGGGATGGTTTTCAGCTTTAACAATAATATGTAAGTAGCAAGCAAGTTGACGTACGCTAACATCGAAGAAAGCTATATATCTTTAAGGAGGTTTTCGGATAAAATATTTTCACAAAAACAGCATCTTATGAATCTTGTATTTTGAATTTTGGGCGAAAAGGAGGACAGGACTGTTAAGGAGTAGATGTAGTAGAAAGTGTGTCGGCATACTTGTCGTGTTCGTGGAACTCCTCTCCGATGAAGCCCGTGGGGAAGGAGTCGGGGCGGCAGCGCTTGCAGATGTCGGGACAGGGCTCGCCGCAGAGGCCGCGGCACGGGTGCCCGCACGCCAGCTGCAGGGCGCAGGGCGCGTCGCACGGCTCCCGACTGCACGGCTCGCCGCAGCGCCGCGAGCACGCGCCGTGCCGGCATCTGCGCCCGCACTGCTCCTGCGCGCCCACCGTATGCACGGTTACACGTTCACGTCGTGACGTCACGTCAATACATAATCATCATTTAAACCTCTAACATAATGCTTACTTGACACATCACGCAGGGCACTCCACATAGCTGATTACAACGCGAGTGTTGGCATCGGACTTCACAAGGTCTGTTGCACGGTGGACACATTGCATTGCAGGGCTCTGGACATCTAAACATAATTATAAAGTCAGTCTTAGATGTACCTATTAGGTACGTACTATTTGAGTTCCAGTCGGTTAACCGCCTGAAGTAAATTTTAAGATAAAGCGAGATCCTATTATAGCGTAGCTATGTTTGTTCTTAATATATAGTGTGTATAAACATGGAGGTGCAACTGGACTCGTGTACGTCTTAAAGGAATGAGATTATTCACATACTGGTCATGTGTTCACAAATAAAATATCAGAAAACCTAAAAAATACTCTATCCTTTATTTATTTATATCACTGAAACGACCAATAGATCTTGGTCTGAATCCGTCGCTTCATTCACTCTTTGCTTGGGCGATTCTGTTTATCAATTTATTGTATAAACAAAAGGTACTTTTATTTGTCAAAATAATACAGAAGTGCAAAGTTTACGGCACTCTCATAATAACCTAATATTGCAATTGGTCTGTTATTGTACATGTTGGTCATCGACAAGGCCAACAATAAAGTATCCTGGTATGTGAAGTCGTGTCTGTATGGCAGTAATGATAGCTAAATGATTGACAATATAAGAGCGTATGTCAGTAAGTTGGTTAATGGTTGAGAGAGGAATGTTTACTCGTGTCCACAGATGTTGGTACGACGACAAGGCTGGGTGCAGGGTACGTGAATACGGCCCTGGAGACAACGTGCACAGTTCCCGCTGCATTGGTGCTTGCATTCCAATTCTTGCATGCATGGCTCGGTGCAATACTTCAGTCCTATATTCGCGTTAACAGCTCCTGAGTTAAAAATGTAAAAAAAATATTATTTTTTAAATACTAAACGAATCTTAGTATTACAATACTTCCATTATTTATTCGACAAAAATGTAGGCTACAGTGATAGTATCAATTTAATAAATGCAAGAATTTCTGAACGCGCCTTTAATATTCTGCCTGCCTAATGCCTGTAATATTCGACTTTATATCTGTATAATGCTAATCCCGTACCTACGTGACGAAGCTTCGGTCACTTGTCCCGCTAAAAAGTAACCTAAAAATTAATTCCAATAAAGGCGTAGAATAACGTTTGTACACCATTGTCATTTCAATAGTAACTCGAAATTAGCGTCTCCAAGTTCCTTTGATGTGTGTAGAAACCGTGGCCCATGTTATCGTGCTGCGTGTATCGTCACGCAATCCGATAGTTCGTAACGCATAACGATAATATCTTCCCACATCTGCATTTAGTCTGACCATAGACAAAACGTCGTGCCGACACACGCAGGTATGGCAGTACCATTACCTGTAGACTACTACAAATTTGGGTACGATAAAATGACAATACGGATGATCGGGCATGATAAGTAAAACTGTCCGCGTTGTGCCGTAAATAAACACTAATTTACTAACGTTACGCCTGGTTTGGGCGCAAGCAGGCGATGCAACGCGTGCTATGTACGATGTTAGCTCCGTACAATACCAATGATTATGTGGCCCGGTAAAACTGTGAAGGCCCGTCAGACTAATATCGTATTTAATACAAGAAAAAAAAATTTCTTTCAAAGGCGCGTCGCTATTTCTAATCCAAAAATTAGATAAAATTGTTCATTGTTTTTTTTTTTATAAAATGTAGAGACCATATTTCAACCTTGTCCTCTAAATCTATACTTGTAAATATATTAAATGGTTTTTCTCTATCTTAGTCTTCATGTAATGCTTTGTGTATGAAGTAATGCAAAGCCATACACTCCTTTAAAATATATAGCTCGGTACATAATCGACATATGATTTTCGGAGCTCAAACGTTTGCTGTAGCCGAAATTGAGCAGAAGCAGCAGCACCATAGCTACTAACAAATAACAAATCTGTATACACCTAAATATAATTGTTTGCGTTAGGAATGTGTGACATGTTGGAAACAAATAAAACTGTAATCTCTTAATAGAATTGCATATGTCCCTACCGTAGACCCTAACCACTAGTTGCTAGAAAGACACTACGATCAAAGAAATATTTTATAATAGAACTAATGGACTCAGCAGACATAATACTGTCCTGTTTGATAGCTAACCTGGTAATAGCCTCAAATATCGGGTTTATATTATATGGTTTGCTTTTTAACACTAAACTAACATATATTGTGAACATAAGCTATTTAGGTATATCATACACAATTTGTTGATAACGATTGCAACGCATCTTACTGCATAACTATGAACATGTCTTGAGAAAACAAATGTTATGTGAATGTGTTCTTCGCCGGTTGTTTGAAAGATCACTAAGAAGCAGTACTAAAGATGTTTCATATTAGTATGGTGATCCAGTGTTTTTATTAAGATTATTGCAAAAACACTTCACTCATATCACCTTTTTACCTGTTCATTTTCAAGATATCTAATGTTCTGCCAGAATAACAAAGGTTTTTTGACGTGATAATGTCTTATAAATCGATGAACGGCGGCAGCACGCACGAAAAATCATGACTCATTGTCACGTTCCACCTGGAGCGAGCGTACAAGCGAGAGCTCGGAAGAAGAAATAGAGAGGCGCAAGCGGCCCGAGTGTTCGGCTTGTGACGCATAATTTTCCCCTCAATGTTTTGTTATGACGTTATCACATACAATTGTCGTCTGTAAACCGACTTTACAGACAACCAACTTTTCTTTATTCCAGAAATCTTATCACAATATATTAATGTCAATAGACAGAGTTGTTATGCAGGATGATCGTCTGAAAGATGTTTATCTCTGCCCGAGGAACACTAATTGTTTTCTTGGTAAAGAATTTCCTATGTCGCAGATATCAGCTAGTATTTAATATTTGTCTAATTTCATTGTACAAACAAAATAATTCAATTACATGCTTTAAATTTACTTGGCTCACAATAATCATTACGAAATGATTAGCCGACTGACACATATTTCATAACTTTACCTGAGAGAAGAAGAAAAAACGAGGAAACAATTTTAGTCAGAGTTATTCAATTTCAGACAACTACCCAATCCAAACGAACTAAGCTCGTGTTATGGTAACTAAATCGCTGTTATACCATATATATAGAAATATTTAACACCTAGATTACAGGACTAATCATTATGCTCATCACATAAATGTTATGTACGAGGATCAAACCCATGATTTCTCGGCTTAATAGCAAGACAATAATATTATTGTGTACAAGTCTTGTCACTAGTATAGAACATATGATTGATTTGAACAATTTGACCTCGGAGACTATAATTTCTTTTCTGGATGAAAGGTACCCCATGTCCTTTTCTCTACCCCTGACAACATGTACGCAAAATTACATGATGAACGATTGAGTAGTTGAGGGGTGAAAACGTAACAAACAAACAAGCGTACATTCGCATTTATAATATTAGTTAAGATATATGTGATAAAGGATTATCATACCAGTGTTCACTGCCGCAGATATGTTGCAGGGTAGCGCTACCATGTGACCACAGGGAGATTTAATTTTACGTGTTGAGAGTTGCCTGCATTTACTGGCATCACATTTCATCTTACACATATCTTGACAACGATGACCACAGGACAAGGTTTTGTTGCATTTCTTCGTACAATGCCGAGAAGTAGCTTCAACACTGCACATTATTTTGACCTCATGTTTGCAATCCGGTATAATCTTCGTTACCTAAAATTATTACTTGTTTAATTTTACTATGCAGAAACATAGCAGGAGTTCTATAAATTTCAGTGTAGCGAACAATTAGTTTATTCGTATTCAGAACTCTGAAAATGATTTTTGCCAAGGTTCAGACAAGTTATTTAACGAAATGTATACGAACGCTATCCTGAATTTAGGTGAAGGAAACACAGTGACATCATTATTGTAAGGTGGTATTTCTAGTGCACCTCTGGCTGAGTACTACAGTCAAAGTGAAAGTTTGTCCAGAAGCGTGTGTGGGTATGTCCCTACTAGAGCTACGCTTAAGAGCAAACCTCCTCTTAGGTTTAACGGGTCATCGTCTTAAACCACATCATTAATTAACATCAAATGCTAGTTGTGATAAAACACTACATATCACTATATATTATAAAACAAAGTCGTTCGCCGCATCTATCTGTCTGCCTCTTCGCGATAAACTCAAAACTACTGAACGGAATGTAATGCGGTCTTCACCAATAGATAGAATAAGTGAGGAAGGTTTATGTATATAATTTGTCAAATTTCCGTGTAAATTGGTAGAAATATAATGATAATTGTTGAAAGAATCGAAAAAAGTCAAGCCGTCCTGGGAGCTTTCGTCGAAAACGCTGCCTAATCCCTTTGAAATATAATAAAACAATGCGTAGTGAGATATTCATCTTTTATAGATCTGCAAAAAAGTCTTTAAGGATAGCTTACTATACTCGCCTATCTTCTAAAAAATGGTCACTTATAATGAGGTAACTGGAAGGCTATTCAGAAGGATATAGTACTAATCCGTATCAAACTGAATACATTGGTTACCTTAAGCATTTCATGCACATACGTATATATTTTTTTGTTATCGGGGCAGGACAATGTCCACCAGGCCTGTCCATAAAGGACATGATTAAAATCTAGTGAGAATGCGAGACACGTAAATAATTTAAATTATATAGTTACTATGGAACAATTTCACGCTTGGCCATTTCACCCTAAAGTGAGCATAGATATTACGGTAACCAAACAGCTTACATTTGTTTATATATATTTAGCCATAACTGAAAATGATTTTCATCAAAAGTCAGTTACCTGTAGGAATCGGAACTGTCCGCTCAATTAGGGATTACTACCACTGAACTACGAGTTGTGTTAACTGTTAGATCTTTTACATTATCTGATAACGTCCTATTGAAAATGATGCAACAAAGTTATAAATACCATTTCTCGGCAATCTTCACACGGCTCGAAACATTTACGTTTGCAGAAGTGTCCACAGGGCATTAAGCGGGCGCAGTTCGTTTTACATTCCGTTATATCTGGATCTTCAGAGCAAGCAATTTTCACTGAATGTTTACAGTTAGACCTCTTCTTGGAAACCTGTGTTTCACAAAATTACAGTTAAGTTTTAATACGAATTGGTTATTTAAAAATAGCAGCAACACTATTTCAATTGTCCCAAAAGATAACAGGTAATCGAAAAAGGTTACAATGGTAAAGATTATTCAAAAATGTTATTACAAAAAAATATTTTGATCAAAAGATTGGCACAAACTTATTAGGTGTTCATATACCAAGTTTAAAAAGACAGACTAGTATGTTCTTAATTTATTGTTACACTGTCATATAATTCGGGACAAGATTTTGTTTGCAACCTGCTGAACTCTTTTAAATAAAAGAGTGATAAAAATCAGGAATTCGTGAGGCAACTCTTGAAACTATCCAGGTCGTAATAATACATACAATTACTCTACATAAATAGCATCTTACTCAAGGGCGGATCCGGGGTTTACCAATCACGTAAGGAGTGTCTGTCCTCTTTACTTTTTGGGATTAATTGTTTATTAATATTTAAAACAATTACTATAAGAATACTTGCAAATCTTCTAATAAAAGATTTATAAAAGGGTTTGTACACATAGATTAATGATATGTTTATGTACTTCTTCAGCGTTTATCATTGAAATAATGGTTCTTATAGATATTTTTTTATGGCCAATCCATTTAGACGATCTTCCCTTATACTGCTGCGAAGATACGTTTTCAACAGGAGTAATTTAAGAGAAAAATCGCTAGTTTATGCTGAATGTCACAGACAATGCGCAGAACTGTTATATTTGACAGTATTGTTCCTCTTAAATAGGTATATTTTCCCTCAAAAAACAAGGTAGATCCTCTTGATGACATTCAGCGCCTTACAAAATATTCTCTTTATGAAGATATTTTGCGATTTAATTATAGTATTATATACGCAAAAAGAAACTGTGTAGTCGGTATTAATCTCTCTCAGGTCCTTAATTTATTACAACTATCTGAGGAAGGCCACATGCTCCGTGTAATCCACCCCCCAAGGATTTGCCCCTGACCATAATATTACTAAAACTAGAATAACAATGTAATAATAATTAATACTAGAAACTAATAATATTAAAAATAATCATTAAACTAAAAATGTTCATTCAAGACATATAAATACATCATTTGAATCAAGGGTAAATAGCTCTATAAGGTAATAACGAGAAAATTATAGTAACAATTCATTCAAAATAAAAAGAAAACTTACAATGACATCACATTTGTCACAGGCCTCGTAACATTTCTTACGACATTGATGGTTAGCCCGGTCTCCTAGCAGGCCAGCGGTGCAGCCAGACTTCGCTCTATCGCATAGTTTGCGGCACTCGTACTACAATATAATATTAGGTTGACCACTACTATTAAAATTACAGAGTTCACGATTTAGACACACCCTAGGCGTTTACAGTTTACAGTATAGTATATATACAGTATTTTTATACTTACTTTTAAGTGCTCGGGGTCGTTATTTACGTGGCATTTCCGTAAACATACGTGCCCACATTTCTCCACACGGTATTCACATGCTTTCGTACATACAACATCTTTCAAATTTTCAAAGCATTTTTTTATAGCCTGGAATGATTAATACAAAAAGAATATTATATACTTTGGCATACTTTGATTAATCTTTGTCCTCTACGAACTTCCCCTAATAACCTGATTTATATGTTCAGTCACATAAATAATACTTTTTTAAACTCTTCAGTTTCATTTTTTCTTGAGAACTATAGTCTGCTGTACGCCAAACGTGAGATCCACATATATTTTTTTTTTCGAACTGACTAACGCTATTGGCCTGATGGGCATTTACAGCTTTGTCGGACTAGTAGAGCAATCGTTTAAGGCGCGCAGCCGCTTGGCAATAAGGTCAAAGGTGCCAAAGGGCGGGATCGAAAGAGTTTATACCGTCATTATGTTCGTCGTAATAGGCGTTTTCATTAATAGGCATTCACACAAAGAGCGAGAATTTGTCGATAACACGTTATAATTATTTACAAAAATTTCTTCGACTACGCTATAGGCATCAATGAATGTATAATTGAATGTGTGTAAATATAATTGTTTACTTGACTGTAATATAAAATACAAAGACGATGTTTTAAAAGCAAAAGAAAATTCACATTTTGGAATGTAACTTCTTATGGGAGAAGGCTTCGAAATTCTGATCGGCAACCTTTTTGTGTGACGAAGACTGGGGGGGTGAGAGCACTGTGACGGGTAGAGTGTTAAAAACACCAGTTCTCGTCTGATCACCAAAGTTAAGCAACTTCGGGAGCGGTCAATACTTGGATCTGCCTGAGAAAACGCGTGACTGGCTCTTTGTTGTTTTTTTTTTAATGTTTCCCTTTAATACAAAAGTTACACTTCTATCGTGTGTCTTAATGACACACCCTGTTTATTTTACTAATGTCATGAGTACACGTCCCTTTTTTCCCTCGTGCTCTATTTTCCAAACTAAATTGGAGTAAAATCATGTCGCAGATATGCGAAAACTTCAAATCATTATTAGTAAATTCATATTCATTGAAAATTCAATATTGAAACAGTCTGAATTATTCATAAAATTCAATTCGAAAACCGAATGAATTCAATTAAATCACTGTTCGTCTTACCCTTACTTATAATTATATTAAATTGAAAAAAAAAAATCAGCATTATATTTGTTCGCGGCCGCGGCAGAATCGTTAGCGTAACGTAGATTTACAAAACACAATGCTCTATGTAAAATATTCCTTAAGAAAACGTCCAATTTTTTAGAAATAATATTATTATTAGTGCGCAATACGAGACTTGTACATAATTTGGCATGCAGTAATATTATCTGAGTTTGCTAAATAACACAAGACAATAAAATAATAAAGGTGAATAAGTGGAAAAAATACAAGATTTTCAGACTGAAAATAAAGCGGCTATAGCTATTACAAACATACTGAAATACACATTGAAGACCGTATCCAGTCGTGCAATACAAGAACGGGCAAAAAAGAGCGAAAGAGATTCGCGAACATATTATATATATATATACTTCACTGTGATAATCTATGAGAATAGTTGGAATAGAATCATTATTTATGTCTGCCCCATTGAGTCTACACCGATAAATATTTCTTTACTTAAAAAAACTGCACAATTTTTAAGTTAATTAATAATAAAAATAACAACGAATGGCCTGGCCATATTTAGTGGGGGGAGGGGGGGGGGGCTCACAAAATCCTGAAAAATAATATGTAAAAAATAAAAATGTTAATTGTAACTTATCCTTAGACCTTAAATTTTTCAGGCTTACATTTGTGAAGTATATCTATTGTTATATATGTCATAACATCCTCGATGTTAATCCCGCTCACGGAAACTCTTCGTAAATTCATTACATTGTTTCGAGTTTTATGTAAATGTAATACATTACATATCTAGAGCTTTCGGAAGAAAATCTAAACAATAGTGAAAACAAACAAAAAAAAGGTACCAACAACAGACACGAAAAGCTATTTTGTTTTATAATGCTTATAAATTATGCCTGGCCGTTCGTTGTTATTTTTATTATTAATTAACTTAAAAATTGTGCAGTTTTTTTAAGTACCTTAAAAATCACTTATCAATTTGATGAAAATAGGGATAATTTATAAGCATTATAAAACAAAATAGCTTTTCGTGTCTGTTGTTGGTACCTTAGTTCTTCAAAATTACACGACGAATTTTGATAGGGTTTTCACTATTGTTTAGATTTTCTTCCGAAAGCTCTAGATGTGTAATGTATTACATTTACATAAAACTCGAAACAATGTAATGAATTTACGAAGAGTTTCCGTGAGCGGGATTAACATCGAGGATGTTATGACATATATAACAATAGATATACTTCACAAATGTAAGCCTGAAAAATTTAAGGTCTAAGGATAAGTTACAATTAACATTTTTATTTTTTACATATTATTTTTGAGGATTTTGCGATCTTCACCCCTCCCCCCACCAAATAAGATGTCTTGAGATTTCTCTCGATAGCATTCCCATTCCCAAATCTCACGTGAAATCTTTCAAAATTAGTATTTTGTATTATAAACACATTGGATTTATTCTAGAAAACACAATTATGCTTTATTATTTCTATTTTTAAGTTTACTTTTATACTATTATTACATTTAATTACAATTATTATTATTTATTACATTACATTTCAATATATCAATATTATATAACTTTACATCTATTCATGGATTTTAATATATAGAGGAATTGTCTCAGATTACGGCATATGATAGCCTAGAAATATGTTTTACTTTAAATTAATCTGAATTTCTCAAATGTTTATAATATTTTTTGGTGGAAAAAAATTACGCAATATTTATAGAAACCTCCCTTGTCCCCCACGGGAAATTTAGCTTGACCCTCTTCCCTCCTGATCCCCTCACATAATTAATGATTCCCCTATTTACCAACTAAATACTTTAGTTAAATTGCGCATATAATGTAGATCAAAACTGCCCTCCCAGCATATTTTTTCAATAAATATCTTTAAAATATCAGATATAAAATTAAGCGCAATAGAAAAAATTATTCGTGTGAAGATTCTAAGTAGCTTCTATGATTTTAATAAGCTCTAGATGTCAAAGTGGTCAAAATTGGGTCTAAATTGTTTAGCCACTGATGACGTCACATTATTGCACTTATACTAATCCGAGGCGAACCTAGTTATAACATAAAACAATTAAGTTTACACAGAAAATGGCTAGGTTACCTCTTGTTTCTGAGAACTTACCTGGTGTTCGCAGATAGGCAGTGTAACTGTCGACTCGACTAGACATCTGACACTTTTTTCTTCAGGATCCACATGACAATAAAGATCTTTTTCATGACCACACGGTAGAAGCTTCTTCATGATCACTTTGCAAGGCTCACATTTCACATAACATTTTAAAGGACAAACATGTCCCAAATCACAGACAATTCTGAAACGAACAGTTTTATCACAATTGTTTTATCGACGTACTTATTGCATTGCATGTAACGAAAATGCCCTCTTAAGCATAATGTCCTCTGTGGGAACATATAATGACATATGTAAACGTTACAACCTACCTAAGTAAGTTCCGTTATGAAGGTTTTCTCAGAGCATAAAGATCAAAACTAACACTTCATTTTGTTTTTTATTCGTTGTAAAGGAACATTCCAGAACAAATTTCTAGAGTATTCTGCAACGAACTAGTTGGTATTATGTCTCCGTACTAAGGAATCATGTCATACCCTACATATATTATTTAAGACGTGTATATAATGAAATTTAATTACTGTAACACATTTTACTACGTCCATTAAAATAATTCTAATAAAAAATAATTAGTAGTAACGGATACAAAACTGGAGAATTTTGACATTCATAAGCACCTTCTCAATGCGTAAATTGAAAAAAGTATTTATTTATTTTTGCTTTGATTTATACCGTGCTATGGTCGAGTCACCATTTGGCATAGTAAAAATAATTAATTAGCTTTTGCTCGCCCCTTCGCTTGCGTCAGTGTAGATCTGACCTATCCCTCGGGTACTATATTTTTTTCTGGATGAATTAATAGAATTTATTTTACCTGTCACACTGTACAGTGCATTTTGTCATAATGGTGTTATGTTCGCGATCATATCCGTGGCAGTAGAGTAGACATTTGTGATTACAACGCATCCTGTAGTTACACTGCAGGAGACAACCACCCTCTGGCACTTTTTGAAAATCTTCCAAAGTAGATATCTAATTAAAAAAAAAAAACTTTAATAATAAAATAATAATTTTGATACACAAAAACGTGTCAAATCGCTTGTGTGATGTGTGAAAACTAGTGAGTGCAATGTCACTGTATCGCGTTTACAACGTGTTCGAGGGCTCCATTCTGTGGGATCGGACCTAGCGTAAGTGGTTTTTTTTTAATTTAGAATTTTAATACTATCCAGTTTACTATAATTCACCATTGGGTGGCGCTGTAACATATAAACATAATATGTTCGACAGATCCTCATGAAAATTGGTATGTATAGTTTAAATATAAGAAATAATAAGAAACGTGTGCGAAGCCGTGGTCAATTATTATATATGTTGAACTAAGAAACGGGGGTCAGTGTTTTGTTATTTTTATAACTAAGGGAATAAGTATATAATACATATATTTTACGTAAATGAAAACGAACTAACCCTGCAAATGATTGTAAATATTGATGCAAATAATTTTTAGGTTTTTTTTTTTAATTACTCATTAATTTACAATTTTACTCCAAATTTATTACATTACACTCGTTCGTATTTAGACGAAGTCCGTACAAAATAAAAAACCGATTAACCATTAGACTTTAATAAAATAACTTCACAATTATTTTATACAAATAATTGATTAATTTCGACGTTTAATAAAAGCAAACAGAGATTGTTACGTATCGTCTGAATTGGAGTTTTAAGACTTTATTTTGTCTTAAACTGGAGATTAATTTTTTTTTTATTTTTCGAACTGAGTACACTTTTGTCCAGGCAAAGCCTGTACAGTATCACAGGACAATCAAATAAAAATCTTACATATATTGTTATATAAATTACTTGACCATCTTCTTATACACGATATTAATGAATTATATTTATCGTATATACGACCTTACAAGCAATATTACTACTCAGTTACATTATCGTAATTTGAAGTTACAAGTGACGAATAATTTTTTTTTTTTTTTTTTTTTATAATTTTAAAATGTATTTGTACAACTCGCGTGCGCCCACCTTATAATTAAACAAAATACAAATGAATATGTACCATGTATTTCATAAAAATGTTGTATTTTTAATTAATCAGAGACAATTTTTTTTTTAACTGAGATAAATAATTCGCACGAGTTTTAATATTATTTCCTTCGGCTTAATCAATACAGATGATACATCAAATGATGAAATTAAAAAAAATATCAAATCCCAATCACGTTAATTAAATGTTTGTCTAAAAAAATCGACTGATTACTCACAGTAGTTATGTTTTCTGAGTGATTTTGACACTGCAAACTTAAAGATGTCCCGAGAGATTCGTTCTTTTCTAATGTTTCGGCAATATTTTTCCATAGTTGAGAATTTTCTTTCAACGTAGTTATATTTCCAAAGATGTAAAAACCTGTAAAAATCAAATGATGTAAGAATTTCATACAGAATGTGATAATTAATACCATTTGTAAAGAAATAACTGTACTATATTATCTATCTATCTGTCTGTCTCTCATGATGATATAAAATCGGCAAGAGCGTAAACCAGTTTTGCCCAATTCCAGGTTTATATTAAATACAGGCGTTTAAGGCCCTAACTCCAAAGGGAGATTTAGAGGAACAACATTTTCGAGTGGTTTATAATGTTAACAAAAACGAACAGGGTACTCAGGAAGGGTTTGCTTAGCCGAGATTGTAGTTAGGAATGTTGGAATTATTGTGGTTTATTAAGAAAACGATTCTTGAAAAAGAAGTCGCACTTGTGATAAGGATTTTAACTTAAAAAAACAACTGAAATTTTAGAACGATTATGGTTAGACTCCGAGTGAATACGAGACAGGGATCTGGCATGACATGACAGGAGGCATTCCAAGTCGAACTGTCATCGAATGTGGAAGTGTTTCTAATATCTTATACTTAATTAAGCAATCATTAATATAATAACAGCATTAATTTTGTGTGTGTGTGTTTTTAATTGGTTTTAATTATTCATTTAATAATTTTTCTAAAACATACCTTCCCTTGCTCTGGAAAGAGCTACGCATATTCTGTTCTCAGTACCGAGAAATCCGATCTTATTGTCAGAGTTGTTTCTTACGAGGGAGAGTAATATTATTTTAGATTCCTCGCCTTGATAATTATCGACTACGGTAATTTTGACATCGTTCAAATGAGAGTAATTCTGTCGTTGCTGAAAACAGAAGTCCGGTAAGTATGATAACAACACAGTATGGCGAATGCCACGCACAGGTTATTTATTATTTGACGCAGTCCTAGTAGTTGATACATGTGACTAATTAATTTAAAAAGTTTATAGAGTTTTACATTCATGGATCGCAATTTTATTTTTTTAATTGAGAATTTTCAAAGTGACTATGTTCCGGCGCAATGCCTCACACGCTTGGTTTTGCTATTGCGCCTATTCAGGCGTTCACTGTATTATTCGGCCGATATAGTCTGTGTCGTCACTTCGCCAACGACGGTTACTCTGTGTGCACGATATTATATTATAAATTACTTAAAAGTCCAAGAAGTCATTTTATTTAAGCCCCAGTGTATAACAAATTATACAGACTACATTATCCAAATATTTTTTCATCCCATCGATTCGTAAAATAATGATCGGTGTTGTCTTTAACAATAACGGTTAAATAATTTCTGCAAAAATTTCCTATTAAAAATACTAGTAAGACATCCTCCTAATGACTTTATGAAAAAGTTACTGGTTAGTTAGCTCTAGTACGTGCGCGCGGTGCCCACATCTTATATAAAAAAAATAAAGACATGATAAAAGAGGGAATTATAAACAAGACTACAAGGTTTGTCCATAATAAAAGTATAAAAGTTTTTGGCGGGATTATAGTCGGTAATTTACTGGATTTATTTTATTAAATATCTCCTCTATATTGTGTAATTTAGGCGGAATTTTGCATAATATAGCTTAATTATTGTGCGTAAGAAAAATAATAAAATAGAACGCGAGTTTCGGGATATTACAAAAAATCCCTGGAAAAATCTAATAAGTAATGTACTATATATTTGGAACACTAATGTTATTTCAAAATATTTCATAATTAGTGAGTATTGGTTATTAAAGTTGGAAAAAACATAAAGAACGACAACCCCTAGTCTATCTATAATAAAACTATAACATTTGAAAATTCCATAAATGTTTTAAATATGAATTACTAGTTGTTACTTTAAATAATACTTGTCTAATAATATTATCTTACGATAATGAAATAAAAGTATAAAGTATATTTATTAAAAACGAAATAGCATACGTAATTTTAAAGTATAGTAGGCAACTCCAACACCATTCTAAATATATTATTACTTTGGTCCGTCGCGGCATAGATTAAAAGCGATTGTTTAAAAACTTACTTTTCTCATGTAATAAGCTTGGCCCGAGTACGCAGCGAGAATCGTCACTTCAGTAGCACTATAACCTTGTTGGATTAGGTAGTTAGCTAGCGTCATCGTCAGATCTGCCTCTTTTTTATTAGTCCTGCTGGAATTTTCATCGATATCCTATGAGAAAGTGAATTGTATTAATGCCTACTCTGTTTTGAAGCTACGTGAGATGTATAAATATTCTGTTTCACCTCTTCTTTGTGATCGTGTGAGAGGAAGAACAAATTGTGTCTCATCCCGCGTACTGGAGGGAAGGCGAGCACCGAGGAGTGGTTGGCGAGGTCGGGGTATATGTGCGGGGATATGAGCGCCGCGATCTCGGGGCGCATGCGATGTTGCACGGCGAGGCGGCGGCTGTGGACGCCGTTCCTTATCATGCGCTCGAACAGCGACACCTCCAGGTTGTAGCGACGCGCCAGCTGCACGTGCGATGCCGACGGCCGCAGTTGTTGGTGGTCACCTGGAGAGTAGCTTCCACTTCAACATTCATGATAAATACTCAACTACAGTCTTCGCCAAACTTTGTCACCGCTCTGAATATAGATACGGCAGAACACAAGTTTACGTATACATACGTATTACACTATATACATAACATCGAGACAAATAAAGGCCAACACGAATATTTTAACTTTGTTTTGTACATTTACCCACATTACGCGCCAACTCGAACTTACGGCTACATTTAAAGCGGCCAAAAACATTGGCAAGTATTGTAACTAGTTATTCAAGGAAAATACATATTTAAAATAAATATACGCACCAATGAGAATGAGATGCTGACAGTCCTTTGTTAATGATGTAACGATGTGTTGTTCCAACACTTCCGCTGCTTCTTCCACTATAACTGAAATATAATTTATACATATTTTTTATAGAATACTAGCAGGCCCGGTGGACGTTGTCCTGCCCTGTTAAAAAAAATACTTATGTGCATGAAATGTTTAATGTATTTAATTTGATAAGGATGAATACTGTATCCGTCTAAATAGTCTTCTAATTACCTTATTCCATATGACCATTTTTTTAGACAATAGATGGGTATAGCAGCTATCCTTATATAAAGACCAGGGACACTTTTAACATTTTTATCAAAGTTTAATGAGTTCTATCAAAATTGTCAAGGAGGAAAAACCTTAACATTATCATTACAACCCAACAACTACAGGACCATGGTCTCTTCCCAAACGATGGGCAAAATTACCATGCCAACCTACGACATATGGATAATTTCAAATACCAATACCACGACAGTTTTATATGATCCCACACACGGTGATAGAACAAGAACATTTTTCAGGTTCAGATTTCCACACAATGTTTTCCTTCACCGTCAGCCAATAGTGTTACAAATTTAAACTACTAAATGGACGCGAAAAATTAACGGAGACAAATATAAGATTGTGTGGGTCGAAGACCAGAAGAAAGAAAACCGTGTTATACAGGAAAAGAACCAGACAAAAGTAACACTTGAGTATCGTGTGTGCCAGTGAACATTTTAGTTGGGGTCTTTGTTGAGGGCTACGTCGCGTCGGTCGAAGATGCCAGAAAGAATTAACGCGATTTCTGACTTCCTCAGTGAACGAGTAGTCTTAGGTATTTCTAATGGATGGAGCTACTCATAACGTCTCTGCTGTTTAAAGAGAAATAGATACATGATTTGTTTTTTTTTCAATTTCGTTTAGAGAGGTCTTACAAGGTGTGCGTGCACCAGTGTGTTTTAAAAGTTTGTCATGTCGCGTCAGTACTATTAACATTGCTAGACAATTGGTTACTATTGCGACAATCAATAATACTTCTAATAAGCGTCTAAATGTATTTAATTTCTTTTTAACCCTTAGAAGTACTGCAGTAAACAATTTAGAACCTTATATATTAAATACTAATATTTACCAATAGGAGGTTTCAACGTTTGTAACAATTTCCGTAGTCTAGCTGCTCCACTGGTAGTCATACCGACTACTTTTTTCGATTTTATAATGTCTAAATCTGTTAACATTCTTGATTCTTCATAGGCTGTTATATTGTCTTTAATTGATCTCTGAAACGATATTTTTGTATAGTACTAAATACTTTTGGATATAATTATACTAGGGAGAAAATGACGCTGCAAGTACGGTAGTAGATCGTATGAGGAGAGCGCAGTAAATAGCGCACTCCTTTGTACTGTTATGGCAGTGTGTAGAGACGTACAGCGTTCGTACCAGTCATGCTATATTAATGACTTACGAACGCGAAAAAAAAAATTGTGTGTGTCAACTCCGACGCACGACTAGAATTAACTCCTTAACAAAGATTCTCTTTGGCACAAAAAAGGATTACTGATTTAAAAAAAAGACCGATATCATATCAAAGGTTTACACAAGTAGAACCATACCTCGTTGTCCGCAGTGTTCTATCAGAAACAATATTTAAATAAAGTTCGGATTTTAAAAATTGTATTAATAATCAATCGGTCATCTTGTGAAAGGTGCGCACAAAAAAGGAAACGCTGTTATCACTAAATTTTTAAATTTTACTGTTATTTTTTTTATACCGAGTGCTTTATAGGAAAATCAATTCTTAAGGTGTAAACCCCAATAAAAGTAATCATCTGTATCGTCATAGTTAGAACCGTTATTTAAATTTATTACAAAGGATTCTGATATATGAGACTTTGCCGGGACCTATTCTCCTTGATTGAACACTGCGCGTGACACACACATCACTTCGACGTCCTTATTACGCGTACATATAATATGATTTCTGATACTACAGCGAGATTATGTCCCTAATCAAAAATAATAAAAAAAAATGTAGGTGGTAGAGCTACGCTGAAGCTATTACTGGTTTCAGCATGAATGGGTCGGCTCGCCCGGGGTAATATCACCCTCTCACAGAAAGCCGACGTGAAGTAACAGTGCTTGCACTGTTGCGTTTCGTTCGGTCAGTGAGAGCGCCGGAGGCCCACATATATTAAAAGGCCGGCAGCGCACTTGCGACTCTCCTGGTGTTGCTAGTGTCTATGGACGGCGGTGATCACTTACCATCAGGTGACCCACCTGTTCGTTTGTCCTCTATAATATATATAAAAAAAAAAACTCAAGACTGAGAACTGGAGGTTACCTGTAAGTCTCCAATATCAAATCGTACTTGATCAATTTGATCTTTTACCCATGAAAAATATAAAGCCCATCGATCAGCTGGTTGTATACGATTAAAGTTTGTCCGCTCTGTGACACGTAAGTTTGTTTGACGCGTCCTATAAACCCCCATATCCTGTAGATAAAACTTCGCTATAATATATATAAAAATCGTTACATTAAATTACTCGTTATTGTATCATCATCATCTTACCCTTATCCCACCTAAGTAGGGTCGGCACAACATGTTTTCTTTTTCCACTCTCCCCTGTCAAAAGTCATCTCAGTATTCACACCTTTTATACGCATATCATTGTCCATACTATCCATCCACACGTTTTTCGGTCTCCCTCTACCTCTATATCCGTCCACTTTCAAACTCAAAACTTTTCTTGTTACATGACTTTTATCTCTTCTCGTAATATGCCCGTACCATACTAACCTATTACTCCTCAACTTCTCTGTCACCGGTGCTATTTTCAAACTTACTTATTACTCGTTATTGTATAAATTAGTCTATTTTCGAATGTTTGCCGATTCGTAAAGTTTCAAACGTAAATCGTGAATTGTCTTGTCACTTTATAATCTATGTTCATAAATAAGTTTAATCGGCGACAGTTCAAGCCGAGGCGCGCCGTACGCCCTTTTGCTGGTTGCCTATAAAATAGGGGCGAGTGCATTAAGCGCTCCCCTCTGGTGAACCTGTAACGGCTCTAACATGCCAACAGTGTAGTCAGTTCGAAAAAAAAAAATATTCGAATGCATGTAAGCGCAAGTTGCACTTATTAGACTAATTCTTTTTTGTTGTATTTTTCAATTGTCAGAACAAGCTTTGTATGAAAGGAAATGTTTAAAAAATCGTACGAAAAAGTGAAAATTTTGTTTTAGGAAATGTCTGTATGGAAATGAGTAACACAGTAGGGAAATCTACAAAAATATGGACAGATTGACGATCATTTGTTTAGTTGCTATTTAACTGCATTATATGGTCCTACTGTAAAAGGAAGGTTTAGTCTCATTTTTTTCGTAAATACCACGTGTGCGAAGCCGGGACGGACAGCTAGTACTACATAAAACCTAAACGACAGTTCGAATGCGGTTTTTAAAATGCTACGGTATAAATGTATAGTAAGTCCCCATACGATTTATGAAAGTATTAGTACCCATGGAAATTCATTTGTTAATGATGTTTTTTTTAATTTTTTTTCGAACTGACGTGTCTTTCTCTACAGCTTCACCGGACTACTAAGGGAAGCGCTTAAGGCACTCACCCGATTTTATATTGGCAATATTCGATGAGGTCCTACGGAGCAATTAATGTTAAAATCTAGATACCGCGACACGACCGATTCATTGTCTCGGCTCGTGGTTATAGTCTAAGAAAAAAAACACAAACACTTCGGTGTACTCTATAATGAAGTTGAAATTTTGGATAAAATATCTCTAATCTATATCTATATTCTATATATTTATATATATATATATATATATATAAGTATTATTATATATTATATATATATATATAAGCTAAAAACCACTGACTGACTCATCACGATTTCTCTGAAACTGTATATCCGATTGACTTAAAATTCACCATAGTTATTCCTTTTGCAACGTAGACGCTCACTAAGAACGGATTTTGCTTAAAACCTATCCGAAATACATTTTTCGGTTAAAATTAAATATTCTTCTACAGACATCGATAGTCCCTGACATTAGACAACCGTTGTTACCGTTGCCATGGTGACACGTTTATTTTTAGGGATGTGCGAATAATGTTTGAACCGAAACGAATCGTATGTTATTCTATCCGAATTTTGAATAGAAAATTCAAACTTTTCCTATTTTTTTAAATAAGGTAGAATTATTGAACTAATAGTGATAGACAAAGTTACAACATTTTTCACTATTTTAATAATTCAAATTTAAAAAACATTAACGAAAAAAAATTTATTCCTAAACATGAAGACTGAAATGCCTTTCAAAAACAATTTACTATGTAATTCAATTCTACAATAATAAACTCATATTAGTGAAAATATTTATTAAAAATACACTTTCTCAGTGAAATCTAAATAATTTTATAGCATTTCAATGTTGACAATTTTTTAACAGAAATAGCTGAATCATTTTGTTTCAAAGAAATTTCAATATTTTTCTATAAAATTCGTTAACAACTAATAAGGTACAAACGTATAGCTTTTACTATATTGGAATATTTTGTATGGTTATTTATAAATAAAGAAATCGATTATAGTTCATAAAGAAAATTGTCAGTGCCGTTGAAAAAAAAAAACATATTCAAATAAGGATGAATGACATTAAATTTTTTAAATTTGTAATATTCTCTTCTTCCCGCCACTTTTTGGCTAAAAATAGAAATACAGTATTTTTCAATGCTCTTAATGGCTGGTGTCGACTGTGATGGCATTACTGGTTAGTTCGTAGCATTTTATAGTTAACCCTTATTTGACGCATAAATTAAATTATTTGACTAATCCGAATAGTTCAAATTATTCGTATGTTCAATTCGCATTTCGAATCGTATTATTCGGTTCGATTCGTTATCAAGTAATTCGAACAGTCGCACGCCACTAATTATTTTATGTTCATTGAATTAGTAAGTTTTCATTCAAAAATGTCATTTTAGGTCAGTATTATTTCGAATTTTTTACTTGCAATCTATAGATATAATAAAAATGAAGTGTCTATATATATTATCAAAATACCTACTTTTTACTGACTGGATATGAAAGCGTATAAGCTACTTACTTATAGTAAAAATCAAATTTTAAAATTTTTGTCTGTCAGTCTGTATGTTCCAGGTAATCTTCGAAATGGCTGGACCGACTTTGACAGAAATTTTACTGGCAGAGAGCTGAATTTACAGGCTACATTATTTAAGACTAGCTGTTATTCGCAACTTTGCCCGTAGCGGAATATCCGAAACGGCAAAACCGATTTTTACGGGACTTTCACTGGTAGATAGCTGACCCCATGAGAAGTAATTTAAGCTATTTTTTTTAAAGTACCTATTACCTGCGCTTTCGTCCGCAGTGACATCTCCAAAACGGTTTGATTGATCTTCACTGGACTTTTACTGGCATATAACTGACTTTATAAGTACTGACTTAGGTTAACTTATTTTAAACTAGCTGTTATCTGTAGCTGTGCCCACAGTGTATTCTTCAAAACAGATAGAACTAATAAGGTCCACATGAATTTTACAGGCACGTAGCTGATCTTATAAAGAGTAATTTAGGCAATTTTATCTTAGTCTAGCTGTTACTCGCGACTTTTTCCTGTCCAATAAGGAATTTCCAAAACGATACACCAAATTTTAACGAGACTTTCACTGACATGTGACTAAAGTAATGCGAAATAACTTGAGCTATTTTATTATTTACTAGCTGTTACTCGCGATTTCATCAGTGTGGAATATTTTAAACGATTGGACCATTTTCACATGACTTTCACTAGCAGATAACTGAAGTTATAAGAACTAACTTAAGTTATTTTATTTTAGACTAGCTGTCACCCACGACTTCTTCCGCGTGAAATTTAGCAAAAGTATGTTGTTCACTGTAAGCATGTGCTTGAGGTGTGCACTGTATTGGACTCCAAGATTTAATATAATTGTAATGAATATATTAATGTATGTAATTTGCTATATTTGTATTTTGGTCAAATTGGCAGCCATTTTGTTTTTATTTACCGTGATCGCGTCTACATAACTCATTGACCATAGCTTCGGGAAGTTAGCCCCCAATTTTTTTGCGTAACGATTTGAAAATGCGTAGAGGGTTTGCCCATCGATTTCCCCTTTTTGCTCACCATTTAATTTTTTTTTTGCCCTCCTCTACAAAAAAAGTTAAATAAATATAATTTAAATTGCGTGAGCCAGCGTCCGAAAAACTTTCAAAAATTGAAAATGTCAAGGTGGATTCTTGAAGTATTTCATTTGCCCACGTTTGCCCATTTTGTAATTTTTTTAATTTTATATAATTAATAGGTGTTTTGAAAATAGAAGACGTTTTTTTTTTCAATGTTAGATCGGACACGTATTACCTTAACAGTTCCATTATAGAATTTCTTGCGGAATAGAGAAGTTATTAGTTTTTGTATGATCGCAAAAACTTAATTATGTTAATAATATCTATATAACAACATTTTTAAGAGAAATTGTATATCTTGAAATTTTCATTACTTTCTTATACTGTGTAAATGAGTACTGAAGGGATTAAAGTTCAAATTAAAGCTCCAAATATGTAGTTGTTGCTAAATCCCATCCAGCACACTCTTAGTATTTACATATTTACTGTACACGTTATATATAACAGTAGGTGGCATGCGTGTCATGTCATACCTACAAATGTTTTAAAAGAGCATTTCTGTAATTCTACCACTTCTCACTATTATATTACTTTAATACAATTTAAAAAACGGGTGCGAAGCCGCGGGTATCAGCTAGTTAGTTAGTATCTGGCGAATGACTTCCAATTCGACAATCATCGCTTCACTGTACTAATAATTGGTAACAACTGTTGTCAAATGTAATGGAACTTCACCTTATATGCTATAATATTCATATACTATATTTCAAACGACTTTTAAAAACAAACATATGCCGTGTTATTACAAAAAAGTTAAATAAGTGTATTTAAAAAAAAGTTTGATCACAAAAGAGTGTCTTACCTTTGTTTAGAAATAGACATTATTTAAATTTAAACATTGTGTAACACTTATCAAAGTTCAAAGTTCTCATTTTATTGTTGTGATTCATTTTATTTCTATTTGCCGGCAAAAGACGTTTTGTAATCAATTATGGATTTCGTGTGTATAATTAATTTGGAAAATGTAGATAAATTAGACAATTTTGAAGATTCACAAGTAAATGACAACTACTACAATATGACATTATTGACATTTCACAAAGTATTCATTCTGAGATTATTATGCTGCTGTTCCACTTTACGCAAATAGGGGTGTTATTTTAAACTTATATATTGCTTATTTTAATAATGACATCATTTTGTTTAAACCAAATGTCACAATAATCATAACCAACTGCACTTAAAACAAAAAAAAAATTGTTAATGAAGATCTAAACAAAATATTATCCGTAAATTGGAACATTTTTGAATGATAATATTGAATTGCATGAATGCTATTCAGAGTAGTTTGCATAAAAAACAGAAAAAGGTTTTTTGGCGGGATCTTAGTCTGTCATGTAGTGGTTTTTATATTTTATTCATAATCTTGTGTTATTAGACTCTATATTTTGTAATATTGGTGGTGTTTTACGTAATATAGTTCGGTTATTATGCACAAGTGAAGTGGATGGGAAATAATACCACGGAGCATGCATTCTGAGATGCCACCAAAACTCCATGGAAAGTTCTAACAAGGAAACCACCGTCTTGTTAGAACATTATTATTATCACAAGACACTTACTTGGCAAAATCTTGTTACTTTACGCTGGCTAGTGCACAAACCATGCCGGAGCCATAAAATAAAGAAGAAGAAGAAGAAGAAAAAACAAAAACCAGATATTTAACTAAATACCGCTTAGACGCTCTTTTGTAATAAAGTATTTTAAATATGTCTTTAAAATTTTAGACATTGTGTAGTAAAACTCGTGTTAAACGCGTGTTCATTTTTGTTTTTGTAATAAGACCGTCGGTGTTCTAGTACCTACATATCTTCAACATAGTAAATATTTGGAAAATCCAGTTTGTTTATCAGTTCTAGTGAATTTTCGACATATTTTGTTGATCACTTATTCTTGTTTTACTCTCACTGTGAAGCTATTTTACAAACGTAGTAAAGTACTTTCTATTCTATTAGATAAAATGGTCTACTTAAAAGTAGTACTTACTGTATTTGCAACTCAAATAACTGCGTTGATGTAACTTAATTGAAATATATCTTTGCAGCATTGAGTTACAATGACAACAATGTAATGTTCAGAGCTGCTTACACGGTCGGGTCATTCACCAACGTTGCGCTAACACATGGCGTGGATTTAATGTAGGTCATTCAACGCGCGATTAAAATCGTTCGCATCTCTGAAGGACAGATTGATCACGAGATAATACTGTATTAACCAACTCAGGCCGGTTATGTTCGAAAATATAAATGTTTTTTTAAGAGTTTTATACTTTTTTGGCGTAACAAGATAATAATCTTTTCAACAATTTTATCTTTCGCCTTATTCTACGTTTATAGAAGAAACGACACTAACAATAGAAAAAAGGTATTTAATGCATACATACTTTTTTTGAATAAACTGTTGACTATAGCTAACTTCAGGGTGTCGCTTTCTCGTGACGGTCTGCGCGCGCATCGTAAAAATTTGCTATCATAATTTTTCTCTAACGCGCCAAAAGAAGTATAACTTCAAAATCCTTTTGTGTTGTATTGGTTATTTGCTTTCTTCTCTTATTATTTTGTTGTCTATTCTACTTCATCAATGTAACATGAATACTTTTATTTTATATAATATGGTGCTTACGTAAAACGTATAAATTATGAGTGACAAGGAAATAAGCGAATTTCTTAAAAAAAACTTACCGACACTATTATTCACCACTACATTTTTCACAATATCCCGTGTTTATATTTTCAAATGCGGTCGAGTTTCTCGATCAATGAACATAAAATAAACATGACTTGGCTAAGACAAAATAAACGTTTTTTAATTTATTTATTTCTTTTATCGGTTCAAACATTACAATAAGACGTCAACGGTACCGTGATGACGCCATTTTTTAAATTTATGAATTTGCTTTTCAGAAACATTTTAAGTGTACTAAGATTGATGTGTTGTGTCATTTATTATGTTTTGCAATATGATTATACTAATTAAGGTTATAATAGGCAAACTTATTGTAGTGTATTGGTTACAAACAAATCTTTATTCATAATCTCGAGGGCTATGGAAAGACAAATGAATATCGAGTGGGCTGTCGTTCCTTTATAAGAAGTTGTGAAAATTAAAGATATAAATAAATATTACACTTATTAATACTACTAATGGTATAAACTGGTAATTAACTTGGTATTAGTTATTAGTAATGTATTGAAATCCTGGATTAGTTATTTGAAAACATCTTTGTAACTTTTCTACTACTTAAAGGATTTATATATGTAATTATACTACGAGATATTCATGATTTTAAATAACAAGTAATATATAGATCTTAGTTATTTTTTTAGCTATGAACTGCACAACTACACATGCACCGGAATTCTAAAGTCATTCGCGCAAACCAAAATAAAAATTGAGACATTTAATGTTGTTATATATTCGGTCTATATTTTTTGACAAACGTTTGTTACATTACCTTTTAATAATAGATATTAAAAGTAAATTTATAAATATCTGTAAATAAATAAAATTGAAAAGTGTATCTATGGTTTCAAAGCAAATATATTTTTTTAAGCTCTTATAATTAATTGCAAATTAGTAATACACTACGGGAAATGACTGGCACTCAATATTTTAATAAATTTTAAATATAAAGGTAATGTGTAAATGGAAATTTACCAACGGTTGACTGGTTAGTGACGTGACCTACTCAATACAGTTATTTCTTCAAGGTTCATAAGTACCTATTCATCGTTTCGAACGTTGAGAGTCCACCCACTTACGATTTAAAGTAACTTAGAAAATGAATGTAATGTTTTAAGGGTAGTAAAAAAAGTCTCGGATTATGTCTGAGGTCTGAGGTATTGAAAAAGTAAATTAAAAAGTAACTTAGAAGTGTATGTAGGTCTATATGATTTTATATATTACGAATAGCGTAAATTTTCAGAGAATGAAATTATATAGTACTAGCTGACCCCAGCGAACTTCGTACCGCCTAACAGTCGATTCTTTAAAATTTTTTTTTAATACTTTTTCTACTATTCGGGATCATCATATAAATATTGACATTCATATTTATACGATACTAACGTCACTCAATTGTTTTGCCTTCCCGGAACCTCTCCACTAACACTTCAACTGTATGGTATGGTATTAAAGTTCAAATTGAGTTTTAAATATTATTACGAATCGCTTGTATGGGAGTATAGAAAAGTGTTGTTTTTAGACTTTTCAGGCATTTTTTTAATTTTTCTCTCCGTAAGATCCATCCTCATACTTCAAGGAATATTCTAAAAAACGAATTAGCGAAATCGGTTCAGCTGTTCTCGAGATTTGCGCTTAGCAACACATTTAGCGATTCATTTTTATATTATAGATTGTGTCATGAAATTGTATTGTACACGCCTAGTTGAATACCTCAAATCGTAAAACAATGTCGACTTGTACATATCGGTGTATTCTGTTAGCTGCAGTCAAGAGCAGAGGTGGTCATAATGTAATGCCTCGATTGAATGTAATGGACACTGTCCGCACTCCTCTCCCTGCCTTGCAAAATTTGGCAAAAACCTACCAGAGCTGCATTATTATTAGTAGGTTATACTAATACAGGGATTTTACGGAAATGCTTCTCTTTCCCAATTTCACTACGTGTGATTGGACCGTACGGCTATTTCTGGTTAATTGATTGGTAAAGTCATAATATTTATTTATTTTTGATATTTGTTGTTTGAGAATGTTCATTTCCTATGGTACAGTTAGCTCTACCAGTAGTGCATGAGCTCTCTTACTTGTAGGTTGCGAAGGTAGTATAGAAAAGAAGCAGGTATAGGTACCTCTCGGAGAGGTGTATAAAAAGTCTGTTATTATAGATTAATTCATCAGTGCTTCAAATAAATATCGTTTCTAATAAAAAGGTCACTGTTTCAAAAGTTTGTTGGTCCATATTAATGCATTTATATAAATAACATAATACTTTATTTATTAGACACTTGGTACCTTAGGTATAATAAAAATTATCACGATAGCCTCATTTTATAGAAAAATTTGAGAACCTACGATTTTAGTAAGCCATACCAGCGATGTGTGTATATTTGTGTTGAAGAAAGAGGTGCAAGCGGTGTGACGCGCATGGTCCTGGCAACGCAGATGAAGTCGCGGCTATGAGCTAGTTATGAATACAAATTACAAATTCACACGGCAGTCTATGGATATATTGTTAGACAAATACATTCGAAGGTTGTCTTATATAAGAACTATAATAGCTGTTTTATGTAGTTATGAAGACCTCAGTGAAAGCGTATTCGAAACACCGCGTTGATGGATGACAGTATACAGTCGTGTAAAATGTTTTCTAATGATCGCCTGGCTAACTATCACCCTCTAAGCTGAAAATTTGTCATCATGCACCTATAGGTATGCTTGGCTGCATTTGAGAACCAGTCGTCCTGCATATTTAACACGTCACCACCTTCAATCACATATTATCATTTAACATCAGGTCAGATTGAAGGTCAATAATATAGAGGAGTAACTAAAATTATTATGTATTTATTCCTGTGACACCACAGGTTTTTTTTTATACATTTGAAATATTTCGTTTTTGCAATTTGCATACAATAAAAAACTTTTCACGCTTACTACCGCTGGAGTAGAAGTTGTTATTTTACACATTTATAGTTTCCAGACAGCCACGTATAGTAAAAGTTGTATTGTTACTCTGTATATTGTGGTAATTTTTTCCCTGCATTTTATTTGAAAATTTACCCTATATGATAGACAGATGTTAATTGAAATCTTTTCTCATATGCAATAATAATTAATTTATATTCTATTTTTATATTCTTCAAGTATTTTTGCAAAGAACAATTATTAAAAAAAAATTGTTAAGTTTTATCATATAGTTCAAAGAAAATATTTCCCACTATATATTCCAAAAAATGTTTACATAATACAATGTAATTTATATAAATTTTAAAATAGTTTGAATTATCTTATAAAGTGTTATATAATTCCATTTTAGGGTCTATAATAATCTGCATAGATAGAAAAAATTATACGGTTTGTTGTTTATTCGGCTAATCTGTCAAGCGGCTGAATAGATTTTAAAAACACTTGTCAATGCATTTTCTAGATTATATATCATTACTGGAATTACGCAATAATGTTAGAATTTAACGGAGGTACGAATAATTTAAATTAGGTAAATGCCAGGTGTTAAGTCATAATAATAAGATTACAATTAACAAAATTAAAAGGCAAACCGCAATTAATTCACTTAAAACACTTAGTTCCCATGAAACAACAAAGCCACTTTCATGAGAACAACTCCGGCGGGAGCAAGCTAGTAACTATAAGCCTCATTAATAAAACCAAAATTTCAACTTCAATTTTGAAATCGTACTATTAGGTACACGATTCATTTTTTGTATTTATCTTTATAGGCTTTAACGTTTCACCACAATCTCGTCTGATCTTAAATAACGACGTAGTATAAACAGATCAACAATCTAAAACTAGAGGGGGACTGGCGGTGCAATGGGAATTTCAATCTGCCTGAAACACACCTATAAGTGTTAGCGACAGATTTTCAGCTTGGTAGCTAGCCAGACAGGCTTAAAAAAGAGTCCTACCATCACGCTATCGTTTCATCATAATGTTTTCCTTCACCGAAAGGTCAGGCTCATTCGCAAGGATTCAAATCTAGGTCGATCGACGCGCTAACCGAACAGACTAACAACTGCACCATCGTCTTTCAATGCAAGTAATAATACATTTATTTCTTGGATGTCGCAATCTAAAACATTTGACATAACTTTCATACAAATATAATTAATTGTACTGCTAATTTTTCGTAATAAATCGCCTTTAGAAGATATTGAGTTAAACTAATGGAAGAGAATTGTATGTAAAAATGTATTCGTAGACATATTACCATACAACTGTAGCAATGATTCTCTCCCTTTGTGGTGACTATCGTAGCAACACGACAGACGACGAAGCATGTTGACAATAAACAGAATTCACTGAATTCTAGAAATTTCCATTTCAATGCATTTTGAAACTTGAAACATATTGTGCGCTGAGCAGAGATGTACTATTTATTTTAGTGTCAAATTCGTTTCTGAGCATTTTACTTATGTTTTAACGGAACATTATAAATTGGTTTATTTATTTCAAAAATAATTTCATCCAGGTAATGAAATGAGACCTGTCAATTATTACAGCGTTACCGAAATATAAGAGTTAATTTACTTTTACTCTCAAATATTCCATTACCTATGATGATATATGAATGAGCATAGGAAGTTATCTTAACATATGCATGCGATATTCCCATCATACAAGATTCGTTTACCAAATTAAAAGGGCTTCAGTAATTACAAATCAATAATATTTACATTTTGTAATCTGTAATCAGCTAGTTCCAAACAACTTCAACGAAGACCTGATTAGGCCGGAACCTACTGGAAGATGCGTGACAACAAGTCTTTCATGACAATGCTAGAATTGTTCTATCTACACCGCTTTAAATCCTCCTTATTTGGTCATCAGGTATATCAGTTGCTTCAGTAATTGTTAATACTATGAAAAATTATAGGTTAGTATTTTTTTAAAGTAGTTCGGCAAAATGACTGCACAATACTTCTACTAGTATTAGTTGCCAAAGGCAGTCCTTGTTATCATTACGACTTGCAAAAATGTCTCTTCACCCCTCTTTTGAAGGACCTGACATTGTAAGAGGAAGAGAACACTCCGGTCTGAAGACGAGTCCACATATTCACAGTACGGGAGAGATATTAATTATACACATACCAACAACAACAATCAATTCATCCATACCGTCTTCGACTCTTCAGTCTTCCTCTACTTCTATTTTAATACTTAAAATTATTTTAGTTAATGATTTTGGCCTGGTTATGTGGTCGTTTGCATAGTGGTATTTATAATTCCTTCCGACTGGATCTCTATCACCATACACGAGGATTAACACTCGTCCCAGTAGCACACTTAGGAGTGTCGCGTTATGGAATCTCTCATCATCTAGTAACCAAGAAGGTGTGTGAGAACCTGTACCCGACTAAGTCGCAAATATAATGCGCATGGAGATAAACATATAACGATAGCCTTTATTAGCTTGTAGTATTACGGAGTCGGCTATTGAAACAATGATAGCTCAATTGATAGCGTATTCAGACACCGTGTCGATTGATCGAGATGTAAGTTTGAATCCTTACGAATGAGCTTTCGGTGGAGGAGGACATCCTGATAAAACCATAGAATGGTTGTAGGGTTTTTTCTAAAGCCGCTTGTATAGCTACCACTCGCAATTGAAAATCTGCCATCAAGCACATATAGGTATTCTGGCAGCTGCATTTGATATCCAATTCTGCTCTAGCGTTAGGTGTTTACCATCTTAGGCCACATCATTATTTAACATCAGATGAGATTGTGGGTAAATGCTTATAAAATATAAAATAGCCGCTGCATATACAGTTCTTGAGAAGCTATCGGACTCTTAATGATCGCCTTCGTTTTTAGATTGTACTGTACTTATTATCAGCGCAGTAACTTTCTCGTGTTACTAAAACAATCAAAGTTAACATATGGATGATAAATTCAACGCTTTATGAAAGTTACTCATGAAGGGCACTAATTTAATATCAATAAAATTAAACTGTTCATGTTATAAAAATTAATTATAAGGCACATATGAATATAATTGTTTTATAAGCTTGCAGACAGCATAACCGTGTAACTGTCAGCAATTTTTAAGTCGTCATCGGATATTGCATAAATGCCATTTCAATTAACACCAATAACTTTTACGACATTACTGATAAAATATCACTTGGTGTTGCGCAACTTTAATCGGCGTGTTGTTCTCTACTGACACATTTACTGTTATTTATTTTGATATTATTTTTAATGAAACTGTTTATTTATTAAGTTTTAATTATATCAACCGAAATAATTGATAATTGGTACATGCCCAGTACATGGGTAAGACAAAAATGATGTTGTATTACGTCGTCGTCAATGAGTGGGAGAGACTGTGCAAGGTTCGACTGCGTGACTGCTCACGCTGCTGTATTATTGTCTGAAGAGTGTTCTTTTTTTTAAATGTACTTTCATATGACTTCTTCTAAATATAATGACAGACTATAGGGCTGCCATCTTATTGACGTTGATTGTACATAGCTATAGGCTATGTAAAACCACGTAACATCAGGTGCACTGTATACCAATTTGTTATTTCATATGGTGTTAATTGTCCGTTATTATGATTGGTCTTGGCAATGATCGACCGATATTATTGATACGTGCGAATAAACAAGCATTATGCAACAAGCAATGTATGTGAAAAGAAGAGCAATTCACACTCAAAGCTAACGATAAGAACAACGAATAATAATTTAATTATCGTATAGCGGAATAATTGACAAGAGTTTATAATAGCAATTGCTGTAAATAACACAACGTTATTTATATATAGTCGTTATTAAAATAAGCAATTATAAAGTTCTTAAAGTATACAAGTAGTTAATATTAATGCTATACATTTACTTTTATATTGGTGTCTCAAAAAGGACAGTTATTTGTTAAATCACTTTACTCGCTGTTAACTAAGGCATGTCGTTTTTTTTTTTCATAGATATTTACGTACAGACCGTTCACACGACTCGAAGAATAAACACGACCTAGAATGTGATATTATTAACGTAACCAGCTTGACCTAGTAAAGAAAAAAATATAAAGGCATTTTTCACATTCCGTTTAATGAAACCGTCCATGAACTGTAAGAACACGTTGATAAATCTCGCCAGTGCCTCGACTTTATCTTATTGTTCGTCGTATATATTTTAACTATCTCGAGACGTTTGCTCCGAGTTTGTAGACGGATTGGAACCTGTATTTATATATCTAAGCTTCGTATGGGTATAAAGTACTAATGTGGTGTTAAAGATATTTAAACGATCTAGACCTATTTTTTGGCGCATCGATGTTTAACAGTTCATCAGTTATAGAAGGTATGTATAAATCTTCACACAATTTTTGTCTATAGCAGGTAGCTTTAAATCTACGATATGTTTTAAGATATTCTATAATGCGTTCTAAATGAAATGTCTAAAGTAACTAAAATATTGAATGAGGATTTATACTATATAGGTCAAATATTTTTTAATAACGTGTAGAATATAATAATGATTACTGTGCGTTATCTTTAGGAGACTTACATATTCCATCGTGGACTTTTCCAGAGGAGTTTTTAAGTCGTACAATTTAAGTAGTACATTATTTTGATGTATATCATAAGATTTAGTACTATTCTCCTACTTTGTATGAATATAATATGCACGTTTATACGTATAAAGCTTCCGGGATGCAGTCTTCAAACGCTAGTGTAAAGCATTGCCTAGTTCAGAATTAAGACAACGCACAGATATACACAATTAAAAGTAGTATGTACTTATGTACACGCGTTAGAAGTTATACTTCTTAGGCGTAATAAGATAAAAATCTTTTCAAAAAATTTTTCTTTCGCCTTACTCTACGTCGTAGAAAAAACGACACTAACTATAGAAAAAAAGTATTTAATACATACATACATTTTTTGAATAAAACGTTGACTATAGCTAACTTCAGGGTGTCGGTTTTTCGTGACGGTTTGCACGCGCATCGTAAAAATTTACTCTCATCATTTTTCCCTAACGCGCCAAAAGAAGTATTACTTCAAATACGATTTTATTTAATAATATTTATAAATATATGCTGATTATTTATATATTTGATATTGTCTTAAGTTACTTTTTTCTATCTAAATAAACTATATCGTTACTTTTACAGTGTTAGTTACACTACATTAAAAAATATTAATCCTACTTGCATTTTTTTTGTTTCTTTGTTGTACAGATATGGACGTTCTACAATTATGCGACGTTTTTTTTTAACATTGTCTAGTAATATTCCCTTCGCTGATATTTGATAAGAATGTCGGCTGCCATGTTGCGATCCGGTATTTATGATTTCACTAGTATATAATATTCGTCCTACACTCACCATAGCTCTAAAATATCTACTAGAATCTGAGTATTACTTTTGGAGAAAAAAAAAAGTTTTAAAACTTGAAATGATTTTGTATTATTTTACTCGAAGAAGTCATACATACCGCTTTGTTCTTGTTTATGATGGTTTTTTTTTTCTACATTTACCACTGTAATAAAGACGTGTTGGTGCGTTGACCGTTCCATGGCTTTCGTAACCCATTGTTTCATTCGCGGCGTGCATGACTTTGGACATATGAGGATGTTATTTATAGTTTTATTTTTAAACACGGAATATTCGAGGCCTTGTGCGTATTTTATGCAGGAAAAAAAAGCATTAAACATATACGTATATATTATTTTTTATTGAGGTTAGCACCCTGCCTTTGACTTCGTCTGCTATATTGCATCTTTGTAAACGATGACGCCATACATTACCTTCGTGTAGCTCCAATGGTATATTCAGCGTACGCCGAGATAGCAGCTAAGATAACAAGACTTTTTCCAATTCCTTGTCACTTATCCTTATATTGTAACCAATTTAAAAAATATCCTTATGACTTATTATTGTGATATACAGGCTATATATTACTGTCAAGTTTTATCTGAATCTATTCATTAGTTTTAACGTGAAAGTGTAACAAACATCCATCCATCCTACGAAATGTTCTCGTTTATAATAATACTAGCATTTGTCTGCGGTTTTGCTCGCATTCGTATAGATTTAACCTATCCTTCGAGAACAGTTATTTCTAAAGTGAAATGTTTTTGAAACTTTTTTTTTTAATTTTGAAATAATGCGTCCATAAATCATATGTCATATTACAGCCAACTGCAAAGGAGGGATAAAGTGAAAAGCGCACGGCAGAGTAACCAAGGCCAATATGATGGCGCCCATGGCTCAATTGAAAATAATTCAATGATTTAAATATATATACGCTCAGTTTTAAAAATGCGTCTATCATCTGAATGATTGTATTTATTTTGTATTCCTTACTCCAATAGTCAGACTGAAATTAAAATATTATCATCGTATTTTCCGATGATTAACTTAATTCGCAATTTTAACACCCTAAATCGAATAATTTTTAGTTAAACGCCTATGATCCCAAAAAAATCACTTGTATCGTGGTTTTATATGTTTGTGTGTGGTTTTTTGTTGTGTGTATTATTTAACTATTTTTCACGATCAATAAAACCTATGTCCTTTTCTGTACCTTTCAGAACTCGTATGCAAAATTTCAGGATTACCGGTTAAGTACCTACTTGAGGCGTTACAGCGTAACAAACCCATAAAAACAAACATTCGTATTTACAGTATTAATTGGGATTATAATAGGATTTCACAGTGTCTTTGTGGTTCTTTTCTTTCATACCATTAATTTCATACACCACATAAAGGTTAGATTGTAATTGAGGTGCAATCACTTGGAAAAATATAATTCAATAGCATATTTCTTACAATAAGATAATTTATTATGTCTTGCACAATCTGTAAGGTCAAGAGAGTTCATGTATTCATTCTATTTCATAGATAGAGATATAGGTAATTAAATAGACGGTTATAATGAAAAGACAATACGGTCAGTATTTCCTGTTCGACTCAATATCCAAACGTACTGACTGCGGTTGTCACGGTCGGCTTCTCCTCGCAATATCCGTAGGGTACATACATGCACCTGGCGTCATATGCCACACGACATGAATACTCCCGGTTACAGTATTACGCTATATATGAGGGATACGCTATATTATGCAGTATATTATTAGAAACGGTTGGTAACATGTCTTAATTCGTTAGTTTCAGTACCCGGCTTATGATTAAGCAAGTCCGGGAAAAGACCGAGATAGTCGGCTAGTTTCGGTTTCGTATGGCGTTATCTTTGTTTATTGCAGTCATTGCACTGTGCGATAGAAAGAACCTTTTGCAAAATCGAAGAAGCCGATTTTACTATTAGGATCACCAGTTATGGGTATTCAATATATAGTCACAATAAAATATTAATTTTGCAACATACACTTTATTTTATCGACCAAACTGTCATAGCAGGTAAATTGTGACAACCGTGTGATATTCCTTTTTTCAAATTGTTTGTGCACGGAAGGCCTAGACGGCCAGCACGCTACAGTATCATTGTAACTCTTGTTTAAAATGAAATAAAATGATAATTATTTATCGCCACACAAATAATAACATAAATATGGTCTCAGATTTAATACTTTAGTATAATTGTTTTCCTCTATTAATTGTAAATGGTGTTAACAGACGTACCAACACAACAAAATGAATGCAGTAAAAGTTTCAGTACAAAATTTGCATATTTTATTAGTGATTTGATTAATTTAATCATGCAGAAAGAAAAAGTTTCAATTCGAAGTCAATACAAATTAAATTTTCCAATAATTACTAATTTCCTTGTAGCGAGTATAAACATTATAGTAATTTATTTGAATAATTATTGTTGCAATTTGTAACATATTTATTAAGGAAGATTATAGGTTACCTAACATCATTCATCATGCAACAACTCTTAGAGACAAAGCAATTACCACATAAAATGTAGGTCAGAAAACCGCCAATCCAAAAGCAAACGTTACTAAGTAGGACCAAACTGTGAATGCCTATATCGGTAAGGTAGCAAACTGTACGGTTCAGTCGCGTGGTCTACGCAAATTCGTTCTTTCTAGGAAACTTTATTTAAACGATCATGCGGATCACCTGTTGATAAGTGATCACCGACACGACAGAAGTCACAGATACGTTATCGGCCCTTGTTATTCGAAAACGCTGCCGCTGGGAATCCCATTCCATAGGACCGACGTACGTGGAAAAGACGCATGCGAAAACCGTACAGTAGACGACTTCCAACCATCAAGGTGTGATGGATGGAAGTCCAATTTGTGGCGAGTCGGTCGGTAATGGACCTCTGCAGAAGGTATCAATCCGAACAGCTCTTCGGAACACTCTCCGGGATATATATATAATCTTAAATTTGTTTAAGCTTACTAATTACGTCGACAGTAATTCAAAAATTAAGTGTGAGAAGAAACCGCGCAGTGTTGCTAAATATTTATAAAATTATAAAAGACATAATTTAATTATTAAATATAAGAATGTAAGATAATAACTTATTTAGTCCGCTGACTATAAATATAAAACGTAGTATAAATCAGTCGATCACCTCCCGGGCGTTGCCTGAAAGGTCATAATAACAAACGTAAATATTATTTTCAAATACATCGCGGTAGCTGCAGACGTTGCGTGAGCGCGTCTCGCGATTCGCACGCTTAGGAGCGTTCAATCTCACTTATGTGTTTCGATTATTTAATAATGGACCATATTCCTTAAAGGTTAAAGTACATTGTAACTGTATAATACTCTTCTAATTTACCTAATTGCTCGACGATGACGAACGGTGCGGAGTGCCGTGCGAAATTCCTTGAAATCTTCAATATTCAGTGTTTTATCAGTTACTTTCGTGTTGCGCTTTCTACCTGTACTCCCTGGAAATAGATTTTCTAGTACAGATTTAGTGTGTGTTCTAACTTGTAAAGTGGGGTAACTGCTATTTTTGATATAAGTACGCGCTCCTGTAACTAGGTAAGTTAACGTACCTTTCTTTGTTAATGTTTTTTTTGTGTACGATCTCTTACCCCTTTTGCTTTGAAACTACATCATATTCTTATGTTTTTAACTGACTTTAAAAAAAGAGGAGGTATTCAATTCGACTGTATTTTTATTTACGACTTCAAATACATTATTAGGTAGAGCATATACTAATATTTTATATTTAATTTGATTAATGTAATAGTTTAGTTATTTGTTGTTTTTAATTGCCTTCTTGTTTCCTTAGTGTTTCTTGATATTGATGTCGGTTTATTTTTTTGTAATTTTTTTATTATTTGTGTAAGTTGTGTGAACAAACAAATTTTCTGGGGTGGTATCTTAGACTGTTATTTAGTGATTTTTTAATCATAATATTTCGTTATTTCAACCTAGAGCATTATAATATTTTGTAGCATTTTTCGTAATATTATCTGGTTATATTGTGCACAAATGAATTGGGTTGGAAATAATAAGACGAGACATGAATCCATACATACATCGTAATGAAATCACAGCATAGCGGCTTCGTCTTTGCCTAAGCCCACTTGGCTTGATTATCACCCTCAAATTGGAAGTGTGTAGCCCCGCACCTAATAGGTGTGTCCCAGCATCTGTACTTGAAAGGCAGTTCTCGTCAAAGGTTTAGTATGTTCACCGTCTTATATCATATCGTATATAACAACAGGTGAGATTGTGATGAAACGTTATAGCCTATAAAGTATAAAAAGTCTTTTAAAAATAATAAGGTAATTAAAAACCAAAACTTCGTAAAACTGAATAAATTACCCATTTGCCATTGGAAGTTATAATATTCAATGGAGAAAATTGTTTGAATAGCTGTAGGTAAATTAAAAAAGAAAGCACTAATAAAAATGTCCCCATTTTAATCATAAGACATTTGAAATCGATACATTTTAAATTTAAAGTCACTTCTCTCTTCACTTGCAAATTTGTTACTAACGGATATATCACGATTGTTTCTATTGAGTTGTTGATTGTGAAAATATCTTGTGTGCTCTTACTCATACTATTACTATTTTTTTATATTATAGGGGGCAAACGAACAGGTGGGTCACCTGATGGTAAGTGATCACCGCCGTCCATAGACACTAGTAACACCAGAGGAGTCACAAGTGCGTTGCCGGCCTTTTAAGGCCTCGTATATGTGGGCCTCCGGCGCTCTCACTGACCGGACGAAACGCAACAGTGCAAGCACTGTTATTTCACGTCGGCTTTCTGTGAGAGGGTGGTACTACCCCGGGCGAGCCGACCCATTCATTCTGAAACCAGTGATAGTTTCAGCGTAGCTCTAACACCTACAAATTATACAAATTCTGAAATAAACACGTTGACATTCCTATTACCAGGACATTGTATGTAATGCTCACTTACACGTGAAATGACAAATCCAAAATAAATATATATGAAAAAATAAACAGTGATAACTGTACTCAGTTCAAACTTCAATGGCTGTTGGTCTAGAAAGATAATAGTGTTAATAATAAAATACCAAAGCTCATGTGTTTATAAGTTGTGATTCACAATCGTTAGACTTATAACTGTATCGTTTCTACATAAAAAACGAGCGTAACTAACAACGCTTTTAACAAATGACTTAATAAAAGGGACACCAACTTTTCTAACAAATATTATTTATTTCTAAATAATTAGTGTTGACCAAAGAAAAAAAAATTACACGTTGCGTATAATTTTAAAATTGTAGTGAATAACACTATTGTAATATTTAATTATTTTATTTTGTTTCAGGTAAATTGATAAAACGTGCGTTTCAAGGTGTGGTCGTTACGATGAATTTCAATTCTAAGTTAATATTTTAAGTTCACTACATCACAAAACATTACTAGAATTATTTTTTTAACTATAAAATAAATTCGTACTAAATTAGCAGCTAATAACAACCGCTCACGATTTTTTCCGTCTTAAATTATAATATAAAAGCTAATAACTATAACATAGAGTCTAACGTTCTGTAAAGTGGAAAGTTATATAAAAATGGATGCCATAAAAACCTTTCTGTAAAAATACATAGGTGTATTAACTTAATGGTGATCAATCAAGTGGTATAGTAGTTTATTGATTTAAGATATACCATACCACCATACATTTTGAGATAAATTATTTTTTGTAGGAAATTTCGTTATCAATAATGACAAGCATGAAGCATCAGTATTTATTACTTCATTTCTAAACATCGGTGTCTCTAAAGTGTTATTCTTGGTCGATCTTTATTATGACAGAAACAAACAATACTTTGCTATAATAAATAATGGTATTTCGAGGACTGAAGACATTTTCAGCACAGTATATCATGCTCGGTAATATCCTAGGAAAGCATTCGACTGCGCCGGGAGGCTCGTTTAACATAAATATTTGCAATTAAAATTAAGCTTCAGCACCCTAGCGTGGCTATTATTCAAATTGCACACCACAGGAGACCTCAGAAAGTTTCAAATTAATTAAGAGGGCCATAAGACGGCCCGTTAAGGAAATAACAATGAGCGTGGCCCCTTAACTCGTATCCTTATTTATCGCGGCCCCGAGGACTATTACACTTGCCCCAGTCATCATCTTGCGGCTTTTAAGGCAAAGTCGAGTTTCTCATATTTTAACGTAACATGCAACCCTTTCGGGGTGCATACTCATCTGTATGAACGAGTCGACGATAAGTTCGCAGCCGTCGTCGCGTCGGGGAATTTCAGTCATTTGGCTGATGACAAAAGTTTTGTGGTAACGGGGTGTCTCATATCGGAATGTATTGTCACAATTACGATGTGTAGATACTGAGATTTACTTTTTCTTTATAAGAAAGCATTGTTTTTTTTACTATATTATGAAGATGTTAACATCTGTAAGTGGTAATTAAATTTGAATACTATTTTTCACAATTTATAACCTTGTGTTTCGTGTCTTCAAGTATATTTAATTAATTCATGATTGTTAATTCATTCAAAAATGAATTTTAAATATTTCTTAATTAAAGTTTGCTAAGAGCAAAGTCTCATAAAAAGAGGCGACGACATTTAACAAATTGTATTCTCATTATAACGATTTGACTTTTTTTTTATGGTATAGGGGGCAAACGAACAGGTGGGTCACCTGATGGTAAGTGATCACGGCCGTCCATAGACACTAGCAACACCGGGGAGTTGCAAGTGCGTTGCCGGCCTTTTAAATATGTTAATTTTAAATATATGCAAGCACTGTTACTTCACGTCGGTTTTCTGTGAGTGGGTGGTACTACCCCGGGCGAGCCGACCCATTAATGTTGAAACCAGTGATAGCTTCAGCGTAGCTCTATCACCTATAAATGATAACCAAAAGAACAAAGTACTTACTCATAATTAAATCATTTATTAATAGGCAAAGGAAATCATTGTATGAATTAACGAGAAATCAGCGAATTTCCATTGAATAGAAACAATAGAACTGTCATTAAAAGTGCAAGCACATAATTATTAATGAAGCTATTACCGTAATATAAAACACGAACGAGTTTTTATTTTATTTATGACATCCGATATACATTAAAGATTTTATTTAATTTCAATGAGTTTATATATTCATGTCGCTATTAAAATTAATAAGCTATATTAATACTTCCTTTTATTCTATACTAATCGATACCTGCAACTTCGTCTATTATCATAACAATATACTTTGTGTACAGAAGCACCGCACCGCTTATTCCACTTCGCCACGCCAAGAAAACACATATAGCTGAACGCGTAGTGCTTATAAAAATAGCACTTAGTATACTGCGTAGCATTATTTTATATTAACCAACTACCAATCTCAGGAGTGAAGCAAAAAAATATCATATAAATCTATCCAGCAATTTTTCAGTAATGCGTGTGCAACAATAGACCTAGTAGACGGTAGAAGGGCACAAGTGTACCTCTCATTCCCCTGTACTGCTCCCCAGTTAGAGCTAAAGAGAAACAAATTTTTGGCCGCTGCACTGTTCCACATAAATTGAACCTCGCGGCGACAAATAGACAGTAATCAATCAATCAACGATAATAAACTATAGAATCTCTATTTAGCCATACGATTAAATAAAATAACGGTAGACCTCTATCATTTTATTTGTATAAAGAAGATTGACATGGCGTTGATGACCTAACCTTACACGTCTAAATTATACATCATAATTAGGGTTGCCACCTTTTTTTTTCGCAGATAAAGTACAATTCCAGTGCATTATAGGTAGGAAAAAAGTACATAGCATTAAAATAAAGTACAATTTATTTTTTAATTTCTTATTATTATTAAGTATAAAACTATGACATTTTTAAATCTAATTGTTATAGCATTTAAAGCGCTTCGCAGAAAACAAATAAGAAATTGTGACAATTAATGACAGTGACATTGTTGACATTTGAGCTTAAGTTGCGTTCAGAAATATTTGTTAAAAAACGAATGCTTAAGTGATGTGGCGTTAGCGAGTGGCAACATCGATTGAGCAATCGATGTATTTCTCTTAACGAAAAAATACATATAAATAAACTATTCAAAAATTATATATTTATACGTCTAAGACCGAGGCCCCTATCAAAACCATTGTTTGTCTAATTATACGTGTTACAATGTATAGACACGAGTTTTTTGGCAGGAACAAATTATAATTTAGACGTATAAGGTTAGGTTATCAACGCCATGTCAATCTTCTTTATATAAATAAAATGAATGAGATACGTTCCGTTTTATTAATAACTTACATGAAGGACTAAATCGTAGGTGCAAATGCGAAAAACTATTATATTTAACTACATATTCGTAATTTGGTTTGAGTTTTAGAGTCCTAACAACAATTAATAGTTCCAGTGAATAGTGAAGCGATGATGGCTCAGTTGGTAGTGTTTGTGTTGTGTTCGGACACAGCGTCGAAGGACGTGGGTTCGAATCCAAGTAATTGAGTCGGAGCTTTCGGTGAAGGCAAACATCGTGATGAAACCATAACATAGTGGTAGGGCTTTTTCTAAGTCCGTCTGGCTAGCTACCACCCTCAAGTTGAAAATCTGTCGCCAAGCACCTGTTGGTGTGTTCCGGTTAAACGTGACTTACCATCTTAGACCACATCATCATTTAATATCACATGAGGTTGTGGTCAAAACGTTTACCTATAACGTATAAAAAAAAGATATAGCATTGGTTTTTCCGGAGCACTTTGTATGATGATTACCTAAATACTTGATATTAAATTGACATTAATAAGATACTGAAATCAAAAATATAATCTAAAATTTAATTTGTAAACGTGTTTCTTAAAAGCCAACGCTTGTTGTCTATTATTAATACACCGTCATAATATAAGTGTTCTATAATATTTGAAATATAGATACATATGGACATAGAAAATCGTTTCTTGCAAAACGAATAATATCAAATATTATTTCGGATTGTTAATAATGAGAACTTTCCAGAAACCGTAGTACGGAGTTCGAATGGAATTAGATTTCTCATAATACCATTTCCTTAAGGAACGTGAACAAAGTAAATTGTATCAAAAGAAATGGATAGAAAAGAAATCTCTCCGCGGATCTTATTTTATTCTTTATATAACTTTATCAAAGACTAAAAGTGACTACAGTTAACCGAATTGCTTTTATCGTGGCGGTTTTATTTGTTTTTGTTTTCGTTTGGTGTTCCGTGACATTGACAAACTGTTTTATTAGTCAAGTATATTCACCGATATATACACTTTTGATCTTGGATTATCTCTCTTAGTCAAATTCCCGGCTTATGTATATCCTTGTTCAGCCGCTTGCTTATCTTAAGTAAATAAGATACAACGAAACTATATAGGTTAACCAAGGGTTGAACTTATTTTATGATGCAATAAATTTTCTTATCACCTCAGAGGGTTCTTTATATAAACAAAGCATATAAAAGTAATAACATTAATCTTTTATTACAACCCTATTGATGACTGGTTTTGTCTCTCGCTGTTTCAATAGCCTTAAATTATTTCACTCCTACTTCGTTTTCGTTGCGAGTATTCACTGACTAACATTTTTATGGTAATAAGTACGCTCGTAAGGGTCTTAGCATACAGTTATAAAGTAAAATATCAACTAACATATTCTATTTTATGAATGAATGAATGAGAATACTTTGTTGCACTTTTGAGTTTGCACACTGGCGAGCTTAATGTCACACGGCATTTTCTTCCAGCTAACCAGAGGTTTTGTTAGGAACATAAAAGTTTTGTGGGTAGTGTAAAAATAAAAGAAACAAAAGAAAATGAATAAATTAAAATTATATATTTATGTAACATAAATGTACTCATACATACACATATAGACAGACAAATATACAACAAATATATAATAATTGTAAAGATAATAATAAAATTGTTATCATTATAGGCTTATTAGCTTTTGCTAACGGTTTCGTTCGCGTTAATGTGAATTAGATTTAACTCTCGAGGACAGTGCTTTTTTATATGAATGTTATTTTATATCCTTTTTCTCATCGCTAACAGTGCGTTTCAAAAATTTCATAATAATCGGTTGCGAAGTTGTGAAAGCGCAAAAAAACGAACACAAGTAGGGACATTAAAATATTTTCAATACATATATTTTTTGGAATACGATTATTTATGTAGTACTTTATACCGTAATAGTTTATGCTAGATATTTTTATCACTGAATTCATCGCTATAGATGATTATGATGCAATTGTCATTAAATGTGTTGTATTTATTATAATTTTTTTTTTTCAAGTAATATTGATATATTGGTCAATGTACATATAATACTAAATTAGGTATTTTGTCATTATTCTTCGTGTTCTTCATATGTGAAAATAGTAATTTTCATCGCGATCGAGTGACTCGTACAAATAATGATAGCGCTACTAGTGGCGAGTTATAGGAAAACGGGAGGTAAAAAATTTATCTATGAAAAAAACTTAGGTACGTGCCAAATTCCGCGGTGAATATTCAAAACGCGTTGAAATTCATCAACCTCATATATAAATTATATCATTTATAAGACTTACATGTGACGTAATATTGAATAACAAAATATAAAAAAAAAACTTCTTATCAATCTATATAAAACAATATAAAAAAAAGAAACAATTGATAATGGAATTATTATAACAAAAAACATAAATAACAAACTTAAACCACTAACACAGATAGATATAATTTGGAAAATAATGCTTTAATAATGTTACCACATTTGTCGTTTCAACATATACTTTTATCTAACACATTGAAAAGTCATTGACCTGTCGATAGCGCTGAGCGAATGACATTCTCCATGTGTCTACAAAACTTATCGTTACTTTGAAAGTGATTCTAGTAAATACGATACTTTAGCAGTGTAATTAACTGCCGATATACGGACTGCACTTGAATGACGTAAGTTCACTGTTAAGCATTGTTCAGGTATATTTCACTTTTAACATTACATGCTTTATTATACGAATTAAATCCTTATTACCATAGTTATAGAAACTACATTCGAGGCATCACAGAGAGCACCATGGTCGCACCTTTTCCTGGTACCAGTCAGGATTGTCTTTGAAAATTATATAGCTTCACAAAATGTTATTTCTCCTTCTGTTTTAGGATAAGTCAAAGAGAGTTGTCATCGAAAATGGAACTGCCGTTTCCTTTTATTTTTTCTTCATTTATAAAAATGCCAACTTTACAATTTAACTACTAATCGTCTGAGAATGATTTCAAACATCGAAGCTATGCCTAATTTTATAATTCATTCTCGATGGCCGTTCTCAAACGTATGGACTTGGGCCTCTCAACAATGACAACCAAGGTAGTTGGCTTCATACTCTGATATAGAACACATTCCACTCTAGTTATCAAGTGTAGCTTGTTGATGATTGATCTCCTATAAGACTGTGATATTTCTGTAGTATAAAAAACATATATCGCATCAACATTTCTGATTAATGTTAGCATTTTCGGACAATTACCTATTGTTCGAGAAAATATAAGTGAAATGTATAAACAGAATAAGTATCACTATACATAGTACAAAACAAAATCGCTTTCTCTGTCCCTATATCCCTATGTATGCTTAAATCTCTAAAACTACGCAACGGATTTTGATGCGGTTTTCTTTAATAGATAGAGTGATCGAAGAGGAAGGTTTATATGTATAATAAGATAAATTAAATAGTGGAGAAATACTGTTATTTTTGAGGTTACTCCAAATTTAACGCGTGCGGGCCACGGGCAGTAATGAATAAAACAAAACTACTGGATCGATTTGAATCATTTTTTCAGTGAATGACATAAGCTATATATTTTATACCCGTGCGAAGCCGGAGCGGGCCGCTAGTTATAATATAAACTTGGAACTTTAATTTATTGACCGTCTTTTAAGTTATTTGGATTAATGTTTAAATTTGTTCTCTAAACAAAATAAGTAATACAAAATTAGTATAAATTATGAACTATTTGTGTATGTAAACCTAGTTTCTTCTTCGCTAGTTTTACAAGTTAGTACAAGTTTGGTAATTGTTATTAGATATTTCTCCTTTAAGAGTAAATATATAAGATTCGATTTTTTATTAAAGAATCTATTTCAATAAGGATAAGAAACCTTAATAATAATATACAAGATTACAGGCGCACTTATCCTGAGATAGCGAGACTTCTCAGCGGTAAATCCACTCATTCAAGAGATTGGGAGCATAATAGGTACTTTGTTGAGTTACTGTTAATAGTTTCACAGACGCCAGCGTAAATGTAGTTACTTTTCTTTGGCATACCTGAAATCTGGTGGAGTTGTTGAAGCGAAAATTGTTTTCCAGTTGTTGTCGCTATGGTAAAGCAGTTTGTTTATTGTACTATTTTATTATATGTAACTTTTTATTTTCAAATCTATATCAATCAATATATATACGAGTATGTATATATTCAATGTATCTATTCTTACTTCTTCTTTTAAGTCATATAAATCGATCAAGCCTGTTCAAAGGATAATAATTACAAACAAACATTACTCCGGCATCGTATTTCAAATGATACAGAGAAAGCTTAATTTAAAACATCTTAAGTGTTGTTTAATTATTGAAACTGTTTAACAAAATTGAAATGTTCTCAAAAAAAATGGTATTAATTGAACCTAAATATACAATTTAATGTTTATTGTAGTTGTTAATTGTATTTAAGTGTTATTTATTTACTTTGTTATAATACAACGGCATTGAATTCCCTAATACATGGGACATTTTTTTTTCTCTTTTTATTCGATAATAATAAATATATCTTCACCATTTCGAAAAACGAAGGATTATATTGAGACTAGATATAATATTTTTTACGTCGCGACTTAACACTGATATGCCTACTTACAGACTAACGTGTACACCACAAGAAAACTGAGAATTATAAACAATAATATAATTTCTCTTGTAATGCCATAACAACTGTAAATAACCTAGCAATTTGTTAAAAATATTCTTTTGTCAGTTAATACATCTATTGTTAACGCATTTACATGGTTTTTTTCTGAATTCTGAAAATAATCAATGATGCATGATAAAAACTTGAAATAACTAAATCTCAAGTATTTGGAGTAAAACATATCTTAAAAACATAAAATGAGATACCGATACCGGCTTCAATAACCTCAAATGGATTTTAATATATACGGATATATATATTACAAGCAAAGCAATTATTATACCAATTTAGTAATGTGTACCATATTCGCCTGAGCTGCCTATATAAAACATATTCCATGTGACACCATACATATTCCTAGTCAACTCAATTAAAAAAATATTGATACTTACGATCACCATATATTGATATATAATATACATTTTAGTGTATTTTGCTTATTATAGTCCAATAGTAAAAAAAAAAAAAAAATAAATAAAAAGAACCCACTACGTAGGTTCGTCGCATTGAAAGGCTTAAAATACAATACCATATCAGTCCACGTATATGTCCTACATTCTATCTGCTATCGCAAATGGACGTTCCCAAATACCCGAGGCCTATGAATGACTCACGAGGCACTTAAACGCATACCTCCTTGATTCCAGACATTATATTTTATCTTTATCTAGCTTGCGGAAAGTACTGAAAGTGATCCCGTTGGCTCTGAGCCAGTGCCACGACAGACAAATATTTTCAGGGCAATTCATTCGTGCCCAGTGCGCCGAACACCGTGCTGCCGCAGACATAAATTCTACTACTATTTATATTGTGGCTAAATATATACATTTGACTTTATTCGACTGAATGCACGTGCCACCTATATTGTCACGGAAGTGGATACGCTACTGAACAACTAGCATAATGTTTATGACTGTGGATGAAGAATTTGACAAGGACAAAATAAAACTATGTGTATCTATTTTTACCCAAAAAATACAGTATATGCACAGTGGAACATGTATTCATTAATTCTATTTTTGTTTCCTTGTCTAACATTCAGGATAAGGCCTGTATAAATAAAAATGTTTGAAAAATCGTAAGGAAAAGTAAAAAATTGGTTTAAAAACCTGCATATAAAAATGTGGGTGTAACAGAAGACAGTAAGTGGATCTTCAAAAATATTGACAGAATTGATAGAAAAAAGTACAATTTCCGAGAGATAGGACAAATCTAAATAATGTGAGCGAAGCCGCATGTCAAAGCTAGTATACAAATAATAAACTTTCTGAAATACTTAATCTATACATTGGAATAATATTGTAATGATGTCTGTTGTTTGTATGGGCTAATATCGGAAATGGCTAGTTGTCAAAATTTGTAAATTAATTTTGACAAGATTTCCACAGAGATATATAAAACTCTTCAGCGTATTATTATCTAGACTACATGTCGTTATGCTTTTCTATAGAATCAAAGCAGTAATAATATGATTTAACAGATATAAATTAAAATCGTTAAAATTACTATAAAAAAAGAGTGTGTGTACTTATAACAAGATAAAAATATTTTCAAAAATTTTCTCTTTCGCCTCATTCTACGTTTGTAGAAAAAACGACACGAAAAAAATAGAAAAAAAAGGTATTTAATACATACATACTTTTTTTGAATAAAATGTTGACTAAAAAAAAAATAAATCAAAAAGTAAATCGTAAAAATTTACTCTCGACATTTTTCTTTAACGCGCCAAAAGAAGTATAACTTCAAAAAATAAAAATAATTTAGATACGACTCTACGTATCGTACACCTTTTGACCTTGTTTTAACGATCAAGATATAAAAATAACTAAAATGAGCACCTTTGATATTAAACTAGGTGGTTCACTAACATCGAGAAAACACGACTTCCGAATAAAACTAACATACATCAAATGCAAAGTAGTCTGACCACTGGAGATAGTTACGAATTACGACTGACCAGACGTGTTCGGTGACAACAGGCCGATTTCAAAGTAGGCTTATACTTTATAAAAAAAACTCTTCTTGATATATCGAAAACTAGCTGTCTCCGCGGTTTCACTAGAGTTAGCTATTATTTAATGATATTATTATTAACTGTAGTAATAAGAAAGTTACCTAACAACATAATGGGTGTTGTGTAAATATCTACATATAACAATTTTCATGGTACAAAAAGAAATTGATTCGCTGTAGCAACAACACAGACGAAGTTGCGGTTATCACCTAATTTGAAATTTTACAAAAAAATATGTTTGTAGGTGTGTAGTTCAAATGCGACTCATTCATTCCACCTTCATTTCATAAAATTGTTCTAGAAGAAAAACTGAGTAAGTAGTTATAAAGTATATTAGGTTTTTATATCGTTAATAGTGCTATGTCACTGTGTTAAGTGGGCGTGCATAGTGCAACAACATACAGCATTGCGAAACATGAGTCCGCTTTTAGACACAGTATGTACAGACAAGTTAAAAGGCACATATCAAAGGCACGTTGGAAAGTTGCTCACGCGATATTTTATCACCCCGCGTTGTTATAATTGCTTCCACTATAAGTAAATAAGTTTAAACATTGAATAGTTGATATGGAAAATAAAACAAATTGGCTTTTTGCGTACGTGTTTGTTCCCTTAGTTCTTCTAAACTACGCAACAAATTTTGATTTTGGTTACATTATTACACTACAGGCATATTATTATATTTATCTAAAGTAGAAACAATATTGTATTTAAATTAACCCTTAATAACCTAGAGTTTCAATTTTGATACCAATCTTTTAAACCGAAAGTTCACGTTACTATTAGTTTTTTTTTATAGGTTGGCTGCACGTATTTTACTGTTATATAATATTCTTTCCAACGAAATTATTTTTTTTTTCAAAATAAATATGTAAAATAAATATTGTGATTTTTTTTAGCTATTTTTCCCTTCATCTAGATCCTCAAGGCAACACAGTAATATTAAAAATAAATCACTTTCGTAAATCAGGCTACTAAGGGTTAAGTAGTAAAACTACTATGTCGTATAACAAACTTATACAATTTAATTTACTGTCACAAACTTTACTATGGAAAATAAAGGAGAATAAGATACCTAGATAAATATAAATGGGCGAAAATTTAATAATTCACCTTTTCTGACAAGAAAAGACAGAAAACAGAGATGTTTGTCATCCGATATGTCTATATATCTATTGTTATATGGTAGCTGCTGATCAGCTTTAGTGTTATCAATAAAAATATTTATTTATTTATTTCGAGGAATATCAACAGCTGTTAATACATAATTCAAAATACAATATACAACTTAGAGCTAATTAGAGATATTCACTAATAGATCAGTTTGGAAATATTAACCGTTTTCCATAATATCGATGAATTGAAGCATATAAATCTCTATTCATAATATTTCCTACGTTTCTTAACGTCTACAATCTACAATATTTTTATAATACTCATTTCAGTATTTACCATTGAGAAAAATAATCAATAAAAAGTACACATATATATATTTATTCACACAACGAAAAAAAAACTTTGTTATGTCACTATTAGTTATGTTAAAAATTCATATGAAATAAATTTCGAATGAAAGAAATTGTACCTAAATAATAAAATCACTGCCTTTAACGTTTGTGTAAAGTTCGTCAGCGTAATAGAGAACGTTCTTTAACGTAATCACCGCTGAAAATATTTATAATGCTCTTACAATGAATCATTTGCTTTCAACATAGTTTGCTAACGTCGGTCAGAACTGATAATAATACAAAGTTTAACGATCTCATGATGTATGGCTTGAGAAACAACGTTTGGTACTAGGAACAGATGTCTAAAAATATCTGCACTAGATAGAATGGGGGTTAATCTTCGGTATTCTCGACTTTTTATAGTATGACAATATTGCGAGATATGCTTTATATCCTGTATATTAGAATAATATAACTATAAGAATGTATATTATGATTTGAATCTATTTCTACATTACAAGCGATGATCGTGGTTGATATTCAGCAAGTCGGATTGAGAAAAGCTAGTTCGAAATGAAAATAGTTATATATCTGCTATTAAATAAAATTAGCATTTAAATATAAAATATGAGTTCATTATAATATAATAAGATAAGAAAATTATTATGATAATAAAAAGTCGATATTTTAATTTCGAAGAACCAGTAATAAATACCACCATAACTTCACAACTCAATTGCCCAAAACAATGAACCCTATTCAATTTGTATTCAGTTTATGGTGCCCATAAAATCGATTATAGCTTTTGCCGAACAAATCTATCAACAGACATCGAGCCTACGTTGTTTTTCACTGGCTTTATTGAAGTTTATTAGACTTCCGGCATTACTGTGTTTATTTTCTTAGTACGGTATCGACGAGCTAAAGAGTCCAAATGATTCTTTTGATCCATATTTTTCAATACTTATCCACATATTTATAGTAGATTGGGGAGATTGGGTTGAACACGCTAATCACTGGAACTACCAGTGAGATTTTTAACATTGTTTTTTTTTTTCATTTTGTAGCTTAAAGGGGATTATAGTTTCCTTGCATTACGCTACAACCTTTGAAAGCAGAGCAATTACCATACAAAATGTATGTCGGAAAGTACGTTAAACGAAAACGATTTAGAACTCTGCAAGCTTTGTTAATATTAGATATGTAGTTCTTGACATTCTAATTTCATATTATTTAAACATTAAGCAAATAATATTTTTTATTAATACACGATTACAAAAATGTCATGCAGCCTTTATAATTTCAACAAACAAATGAAATCATAGAACAACTAACCAAATATTAAAATCGAGCTAAGCAAGCAATTTGAACGGAATTTTCCGCTCATTTAATTATTAAGTCCTAATCATAAGTTGTACTCACTAAGAACAACAATAATAAGGCAAGCAATAATAATAATAAACATACATTTCACATTATAAGCTGTTAAATTTATTGGAGAATTGTATGTTTTTTATCCGAGCTTATCTCCGAAACAGCTGAACAAATTTTGACGCGATTTCTGTCGATAAATAGAGATCATTTTAGAAAGTATTGGTTAAACTATATCTCCATTTTATATTGGGGCTCAGCAATAACAAATTTGTCATATGTAATTCAAACCACATAAATGAATTATAGGAGTTAAATAGTAATAACAAAATTACAATTATTGTTTATGCCCAAGTGCAGCAAATAGGCAGATAGCCTAGTTGATAATAAATGGTTACCTTCACCTATGGACAACAGCAGGAGTATCACTGGTATATGACTGACCTTGAAGAGTGTGCTTCAATCCTTTTTTTGAAGAGCCCCATGTAAACCATATTGGCTAACCTATTCCACAACTCTAGCGTACACATAATTAAAGTTCTAGAAAACCTTATAGTTGTCGCCATTATGATAGGTTTTGTGATATAAAGAGTATCTAACCCTAGGAGGCACCATTTCAAGAAGTTTTTCAGAGCATTCCATTGTACATGCAGTAGAACACACATAGAGATCCAATGTGTCTACGAAGATCTAAATTAGGAAACGTCGACTATGTGAATATGCTTTTACACAGAGTCTAAAGAAGAAGGCTGGTAGTCCGGAACATCAGTTCAAATGTGTGAGCAGTACCTAGTCAAATGTTACATTGTACTTGCTCTTCGTACATTACAAGCAGTTGCCTCGGTATATAATACCACTTAGACCGGTTGAGGATACCCAGCTTTTTAACTGCCATGCTGCCAAATAAAACACATGATTCCCATGAAACAACGGAAGCATTCTCATGAGAACGAAGTCTCGGGCACCAGTTATTAATTTTTATAAGACAACTTGATATATACATATACATATTAAAATGTATGCTTATAGTATAACATATAATTAAAACCAATTTGACCTGCATATACGACACCGGTCAGTGCTCACGGCTGTGACAGGTGTGTAGCACCAGGTTATTTATTTCCTTAACTTGCACAAGTACGTTTAAACCTGTCGACTTTAACCTTTCACTGATATTGTGTCAGTAATTGCGAAATTTGTAATCACGGTTAAAGAATATTAAAAATTATTAAGAAAATTAAATATAAACTTTAGTTGAGAGTCCACCTTAATGTAGTAATAAACAGTATGACATTATTTAGATCGGTAAGTGTTTTAATCGAGCTACTTACGGATATTTTTTTAATTCGTAACTATTATCGATTTTATTTAAATTTTCGTAATAAGAAATGACCACCAAAAATATACACTTCACAACAATTACACCAAAAAATCAGTGATCTCTACTAACTCGTATGTTATATCGATTTTTTCAGGTGGAATTCTAATCGATATATACATAGGGGAAGAAAATAGTTAAGTAACATTTTCTTCGCCGTTTGTCAAACGATTTATTTTTGTTTGGCAGATATTGACAAAAAAGAACTATTGGAAAATTTTATTCATTGATAATAATTTTCAATTAACAAAATTGGCAGTTAGGTTTTTCCTCTACCTTCAACGAATTGAAATATTTATTCATCATACTTCACGCTCTTTAGATGTACAATTTACAATATTTATACACTCTTTGGTTATAAATACTCAATAATATCAATTAATTTTTTTTATTAATTATTGTCGAATTCACTAGACGACCACTAAATTATATTATACTGTAATGAAAAGTAATACTTTCTTTAACAGTGACGGTTGTACAAAATAAATAAGCTTTTAGTACCGTGTACTATTTATTATTTTATCACCTGATAATATATGTTGTTCAGTATTTATATGTTTACTTAATAAAGCAAATGATTATTTTATCCATCAGCAACAACTTGTAAGTGGCTCATATGTGTATACTGTAATTGTTTATAATCAATATTTAATAGTTGTTACTGTTGGCGCGTGTTACATACTCAGTTTAATTTCCAAACGAACAAAAACCACCCCTTCCGCCCACCTCTTTCCCCTTCCTACTTCCACTTCACTTTGCCTTGATCATTAACGCGGACGCATACATATATCATTCAACGCAACGTTAAACTACCAAATCCGAGTCAGTGTGTTATATTGTGTATATAAAATATCACAAATCGCCGCGAATTAAGTGACACGCATATTATTCAACGCCTCTTGAGAACTAGATCCAAGTCACTATAATATATTGTGTATACAACACCACAATCGCCGCGAGTGAAGTGCACTTAAAAGGAAAAAACGCATCATACAAATCGGTAAGTCCGCATCCCCTTCACAACCCTAACTATTCCCCCAGAACCAGCACCTACACCACGCATCATTTTTTATGGTCCTTCGTTCCTGGATTGTCCTTTAAAATCCCTATTTTATATCGCAAAGCCAACAACGCAACGCATTTATTTTACATATACCCACCCGCTTGTAGGTATTTACGCACCATATCGAATTATCTTTCGATATTTTAGTTTAATTTATACTTTAATACATTAAAATGGAGCATAGGTCTAAGAAGGGAGACGTAGCTGAGGGCTCAGTCAGCATCCATGCTGAAATATCCCTACTTGAGGGAAAAAAGCAATCTTATTTTTTACGCGCCAAAACGATTTTCGAATCTATACCTCAGAGTTTAGAGGATAGCCAAACGACTTATTTCATTGGTAAAGCAGCAAATATTGATTCTATGCGCGATGAATATCTTCAAATAGTAGATAGTATTAACAGACTTCACTTGAGAATCGATACGAAATACCTACCAAATTATGAGGCTATTTGGGCGTTCGAAGATTATTATTGTGAAATTAAAAACGCATTGTCACGCTTCGCCACGCATCAAAATGTTAATTCCGATCAGACTGTAAGCCAAAATACTGGAGAATATCCAAATTTTCGGCTAGAACATTTATCTATACCGGAGTTTTACGGTGAATTTGAAAAATTTCCTATGTTCATTGAATGTTACAATTCAATGGTTCATAACAATTCGAATCTAAATGACTCATTACGCGTCAGATATTTAATAAATAAACTTAAGGGCAAAGCTGAAACCATCTGGTTAAGTTTAAACCCAACCGCAGAGAATTATCATTTAATATACAACGCATTAATTGAAAAATACACGGATAATCGTGCTATCGCTACTACCTATATAGAAAAAATATTAAACTTAAAATCGCTTCAAAACGTTACGCCTAATCAATTAGACTCTTTCATTGATGAATGTTCTACGTCAGTAGCCGCCTTGAAACAAATAAAAATGGAAAATTTATTAGATTTCATTTTTGTTCATTTAGGATTACGCAAATTAGATATTGATACCGCTAAACAATTTGAAAATATAATTCGTAAGCAGTCATATCCAACTTACGACGACTTTATAACATTTCTACGCGAACAGTTCAAAATATTACAAAGAACAACACCTTGCAACAAAAGTAACGCAAGCGTCGCTCGGCAGTACTATGCCGCCGGAGACGCGAACACGTCTCGTGTCTCACGGTCGTCGCGAGCTCCGCGCACATTTATTATTAATGAAGGCACAGCGCGTTGTGATAAACATTGTTTATTATGTAAAAGAAATGATCATGAACATTTATACAATTGCGCGAAATTTAAAACTCTTTCACCGCTCAATAGATTTAAACATATAAAACATGTAAACGGCTGTATAAACTGTTTAAGTTTGATACACACAGTATTTAATTGTAAGTCTTTGCATAATTGTAAAATTTGTAATAAACGTCATAATACACTTCTTCATATTAATAATAATATTTCCTCTAGCAATTCTCTTCAAAATAAAAATACGTCCGATAATGACGACGTACAAAATAATTCATGTGATAAAAATCCACCAAATACTATTTCTCAAAACTCAACTTCCTTGCTATCTAACTCGACCGTGTGTCACAACGTACTTCTTAGCACCGCGCAAGTTAGTGTTCGCGGCGCTAATAATAAGTATTGCACCGTTCGTTCGTTAATAGATAATGCGTCGCAACGTAATATAATAACTACCGCTTGTTGTAAACAATTAAATTTAAATATAATTCCGCTTTCTAATTCATTTGTTAAGGGTATCGGTTTATCGTCGCGTCCTATTAAGGGCTATGTAAACTTACAAATTCGCTCAAAAAATAATAAATTCAATTTTAACATAAACGCTTTAGTCATGGATTGCATTACCGATAAGATACCTTTAGATTATATAGACACTTCCGTAATGCAGCATTTAGTAAATATTCCGCTTGCCGATGAAAATTGGCACGAGCCAGGAGATGTACACCTTTTATTAGGAGCACAGCTGTTTCCTTACATACTTCTAGGTGGTAAGATAATTGCACCTCCAGCGCCCCCCGCTATAGAAACTGTTTTTGGTTATATTCTTATGGGTGACGTGCCCACCGCTATTCAAAATAATAGTTCGCCTCACGATTTACATTTTAGCTCGCCTCAAGACAATACCTCCACTTCTTTCATCACATCTAGTGATAAATCTTTAGATCGCTCGCTTCCTAAATTTCGGAATCTAGAAGAGATTCCTTCGCAAATATTTTTATGTCAACAGGACATGGAGTGTGAAACATTTTTTTCCACTACAATTTCACGCGATTCATCTGGACGTTATTTGACCGATTTACCCTTCAGTAGGGATCCTCGAGTTAGGTAACTCACGTTCATTAACTCAATGTAAGTTATTATTTTTAGATCGAAAACTTCAAGTTAATAAAATTAATAAGTTATAATATTGTTTAAAAAAAAAATATATATATACCTCTCGCTAAATTATATTTCAGAAAATACACCCGCTCATATTATTAATTTATTTGAGAACTTATAATCATAGTTATTGCTTCTTGGCTCGGTTAAGATATCGCGCCACTTACAAGCCTTTAAGCAATCACTCGTTAATATTGTTGCTTTCGCAGACGCTAGCCTTAAGGCTTATGGCTGCGTCATATATTTACATGTGACGGATTCACATGGTAACATCCATGTACGCTTAGTTTGCGCAAAGTGTAAAGTTTCGCCCGTTAAAGTAGTCTCTTTAGCACGTCTTGAATTATGTGCCGCTGTGTTAATGTCTAAATTAACAAAAACTGTTCATGACACATATAACGCTCGTTTTAAAATTAATAATGTTTTCGCATTTTCAGATTCAGAGATAGCTTTATCCTGGATCAATTCGTCTCCGCATCGCTGGAATATTTTTATTAGTAACCGCATCGCTATGTGTCATGAAAATTTAGACCCTAAACATTTCTTTCATGTCGCTGGTTCAGAAAATCCTAGTGATTGCTTGTCACGAGGACTTTTACCTAAGCAACTACTTTCTCACAATCTATGGTGGCAAGGTCCACCGTGGCTTCAATTTCCTGTATCAGCTTGGCCTCTTAGATCTATAACATCCGCTAATCTAGAAGAGCTACCTGAGCATAGAACCTTAATCGCTACAACTGTTAGCTCTATTCCGCTAATTCTTTGTGAGCTTTCCCTTAAAATTTCTTCTTATAATAAATTGCTACGCATTATTGTATATATTTTAAAAGCTTTACGCATTTTACATCGCACGCATAATTTCATTATTAAGGCCAACGATTTAAACACCGCTGAAATTTACTTAATTCGCGCAGTTCAGAATAAGAATTTCTCTGATATTATTGACCGCTTAAATAATCATAAATTACCTCATGGCAGTTTAAGAAAACTTGATCTTTTTCTAGACGAAAACCGAATCATAAGAGTTGGAGGTCGTTTATCGAATGCCAATTTACCTTTCGACGCTCAACATCCAATTTTAATACCTAGAAGGGATCATGTAACTTCTCTATTAATTGACTATTATCACCGTACACACTGCCATACTGGCGCTCATTTGCTTAATTCAATTATTCGTCAAAAATTTTGGATAATTTCCGCTAGAAATGCAATACGACAACGCATACATAAGTGCAACTTTTGCTTTAAATGTGCACCTGTAGTTTCGAGTCCAAAAATGGCTGATTTACCTTCATATCGTGTTCGAGAAGCAAAAGCTTTCGTGCACACTGGTGTAGACTACTGTGGACCTATTAACATCACTTTATGCAGACGCAGAGGTCAAAAGAGTCAAAAAGCTTACATTTGCTTGTTTATTTGTCTAGTCACAAGGGCAGTACACATCGAATTAGTACCTGACTTAACTTCGGATTCATTCTTAAACGCTTTTAAACGCTTTATTTCTCGCAGGGGTCCAGTCGCTAACATATATTCCGATAACGGTACAAATTTCATCGGGGCTAAAGCAAAGCTTGATCAGTTATATAAATTTCTATCTTCGCAGTCTTATTCAAAAATTATTGCGGACGAGCTAGCTACTCGTCGTATTCAATGGCATATGATACCACCTCGCGCACCCCATTTCGGTGGAATTTGGGAATCAAATATAAAAAGTTTGAAAACGCATTTATCTAGAGTTGTAGGTACACAGTTATTAACCTATGAAGAACTTTCTACCGTTCTTACGCAAATAGAAACTATTTTAAATTCGCGTCCATTGTCTCTTTTATCGGAAGACCCTTATCCGGAACCACTCACTCCGGCGCACTTTATAATGTCATCGCCGCTTACATTTTTACCTGCTTGCGATGCAAGTAACGAAGCGTCTAAAACTCTCGCTAACAGAAAAGTATTGCTGGACCAGTTGATACAATCATACTGGAAAAAGTGGCATTTAGAATATTTACATACCTTGCAGATGCGACAAAAATGGTTTAACAAAAAATCTAACGCTATTCAAGTAGGAACCGTAGTACTTATTCATGAAAATGATATCCCACCATTACGATGGCCAATGGGAGTTATAACGGAAGTTTACCCCGGGTCAGACGGCGTTGTTAGAGTTGCATTAGTAAAGACCGCTAATGGTTATCTAAAACGTCCTGTAGTTAAACTAAGTCCTCTACCTTCTCAGTAACTACAGTATTTATTATCGCATTCTCCTTTGTTTTTGTATATTTATCGCATTTTTAAAATATTTTATACGCATTTATAATATTTCATCCGCATTATTTTAGTATTCTGAGTTTGCTATGAAATAACGTTTGGCACTTAAATTCCTATCACCTAAAACGCATTTCACTTTAACGCTAAACTTGGTTTATATTTTGTTTCTTTGAGAAAATTAAATTTTCTCAACGCGGGGGAGGATGTTGGCGCGTGTTACATACTCAGTTTAATTTCCAAACGAACAAAAACCACCCCTTCCGCCCACCTCTTTCCCCTTCCTACTTCCACTTCACTTTGCCTTGATCATTAACGCGGACGCATACATATATCATTCAACGCAACGTTAAACTACCAAATCCGAGTCAGTGTGTTATATTGTGTATATAAAATATCACAAATCGCCGCGAATTAAGTGACACGCATATTATTCAACGCCTCTTGAGAACTAGATCCAAGTCACTATAATATATTGTGTATACAACACCACAATCGCCGCGAGTGAAGTGCACTTAAAAGGAAAAAACGCATCATACAAATCGGTAAGTCCGCATCCCCTTCACAACCCTAACTATTCCCCCAGAACCAGCACCTACACCACGCATCAGTTACTGTTAGTAGAATAACATAAATAAAATACCCCGTTTGTTTCGTAGCAAATACTTTACCTAACTGATTACTATAGCATTAGTAGAACCCTAACCTCACTAGAGGCTCTACTCGTATTAAAACTTAAAGTCCATTTAAATGTACTTTTAAAAAAACCACATGCCTTTCTTTTTTCTGGATTGCTTGTACAAGGACTACGAGCTACGAATTTGGATGAACAAGGAATAGTAAACAGTGTTGATTGACACGACATTCCTAATTATTTAGCCATGGCAAAATAATGCCAGGCAATAGTTCTACTCAAGATAGGTAAATGAGGCTTCGACTCCTTTTTACAACTGGTTACAACAGTTGAAGCGATGATAAGAAGTCTACACGAGTTTCTTACCGGTTCTTTCTCAAAGATATGATTGTTTTTAGAACGAATGATAACTTTAACTTTCATACATAATGTTTCGGAAACTATATGAACTTAATGTCACTCTAAAGAATTAGTTTTAAATGTAAAACCGCGTGAAAATATATAGCCAATGGAGAAAGATATTATCAGCTATTGTAATAAGGTTTATTTCATTTTGGCAACATTGTAAAGAGTGTGTATAACTTTTACGTGGTTATAAATTCAAAGTTTAAGTGAAATAAGTGTAATATTTAGTACTCACTACTGTCTTATCTACGGATATTTTAAATGTTCTCCATTTATCTGTTTTAGTTTTTTTATTAAGAGTAAGGTTACGCGCGTAGTAAGGCATATCGTTGCGTTAAATAAATAGTCTCGTAATATCCTTTAAGTAGAATTTGTACATAAAATTGTCGCTTCACGGTCAGGTCCCCTAAGAAAGTCGGGATTTGTCGAGGGTTGTTAATGAATCCTCTCATAGTACATCTTCTACAGGAAATGGCGGTAAAGTGTTTTCCTACTCTCTAACCTTAGGCACATTGTGTATTGGGGCACAGTGAATTATTAGTTTTATTTTGCTCTGAGGTAAAGAAAACTTATTTATCATCATTATATGTTTCAGTACGAGTAGAAATTGAATTACTTTTGTGCATTAATTGAATCTGTTAATTCGTTTAGTATATCTTAATATATCTATGTAGAATAGGCGAATGTAATTAAGCGCCATTTCCACTTATACTTTAAATATTTATCTTATTTTTCTACATTAATTAAAATCAAATACTTTTTACAATTACTTTTTACACATTGGCATGTGTAATTTGATATCCAAAGACTCGTATGTTATCGTATTATTTGAGCTCCTCAAAGGATACCAAAGAATTGTTGTCAAATAAAGTTCGTAACCTACAAAATTATAATTACGTAATAACTGAACACTCCCAAAATCTTAATTAAGAGTTACAGCTTTGTAAATTTATAAGTAGATCAAAAAATACCACGCATGCGATTTTACGGGGATGACCAAAATAACAAAGTTCAAGTAATCGAGAATCGAATTCTGAAAATAGGTCGACCGTAATAAATTCCTGTCACTATCAAAATCTCATCCCCGTGTGTCGTTGTTCGAGGTACATTTCCCTGGTGCAATGGTGCACGGCAGTTTATGTTCTGTGAAACGGTGACACGTTCGACTCCTAGGGGAGAAAGGTTTAACTTCGAACCTCATTTGTTAAGGCGTTGGATGGGTTCGAGGTGGCTTTATTGAATTCTTAACATGAGAACAAAATACGATTCGCTGGAGGAAAAATTGCGTCGAAAATTAATTATCATGTAAGCATGGAAATGTTTATTATAGCTTTAACTATTATGTAAACCAAAATTGTTTCTTCTTTTATACATGGGTAGCTGATACCCGCGACTCCCTCTGCACTACAAGACACCACTTGCCCCATTTCTCCACGGCAAGAAAATGTACATCGCACATAGTACTTTTAAAAATAGTAGCTTGTTATAACTTTTTATAACGTTATATTAAATGAAGGTATAGTGATCATATTTGATCACTATTCTATACACTATATGATAGGTGTTCGTAAAGAGATAAATTAAAAAACACTTATCCAAATCGATCCAGTACAATTTTCATGCACGACGACAGACATTTATCATTTTATTTATATACGTAGAATAAAATTTTGCTATGGTAAGCGACAGAATAAACTATTTCAAATATCCTTTAAATGGGACCTAAAATTTGAACACAAACGAAGAATTAAAAAATGGCCCTTTATCTAATAAGTTAATTTTCTATGCAAAATGGATGAATTCCTAAATACATAGACAGATTGTTTAACAAAATATTGAATTTATATGTCCTATAATATAGACTTAAAAGTGTTAGCGCAAGCAGAAACCAGATTTATACGAAGAAAAGGACAATAATTATACCTTCAGAGGGTATTGAGTTGCGCAGTTTCTCACATTCATTTATCTTACCAGTTTATAATATCGCCTTTCTTGATGACAGTAGTTAGGTTTGATTTATAACAAGGAAGCTACGATCTTTGATCTCTTCTCTCATATACTATTTTAGTTTATTGATAATATAACTTAGTTTCAATGGAAAACTTCGACCTTTCTCGTAAAATCTACCTAGTGTTCTCTTTTTTTAAACAAGTTCGAATATGTAAAGAACATAGGACAAAGAAGATTTTGGTAAATAACTTGATACTTATTATAAAAAAGATAGTGTGTACTTATGCACACGCGTTAGAAGTTATACTTCTTAGGCGTAACAAGATATAAACCTTTTCAAAAATTTTATTTTTTGTTTTATTCCACGTTTGTAGAAAAAACAACACTAACAATAGAAAAAAGGCATTTAATACATACATACTTTTTTTGAATAAAATGTTGAATATAGCTAACTTCAGGGTGTCGGTTTTTCGTGACAGTGTGCGCGCGCATCGTAAAAACTTACTCTCATCATTTTTCCCTAACGCGCCAAAAGAAGTATAACTTAAAAAATTACTTAGTATATCTGCACATAAATAAATATTCTGTAATATTCATAAGCTCTTAATATAAAGCACAGCATTGAAAATAAACAAGAAACGGTAATTTCTATAATGATAACATTAACGAAAACTATCCTTTAGTGTATAACCTAAATTCAATTAACATGGTGTTAGTAAAACCGTCACATGTTTCCCAAATGTAGTTTTATATGAGGAACCGTGAGACTTAGATTAAAATGGCACAAGATTTAAAGACAGCTGTTAGTGATCCTATACTTTTTCTCCCACAAATTGTGACTAAGACGCAATTTCGCAAAATTTATACAAACATTATACTAAGGAAAAAAAACCACTTTAATAGCATCACCGTTTTAGACTTTTTAATTTAATGTTTTAGGTATTAGCATCACGTGCTACGTAATGCAGAACCTTCTAATTGTTGGCGATAAAGCACACAACGCGCTTCGAATTTCAATTACTATAATATATTATTTTAAATTGAAATAAAAATATCTCGGGCGCTTTGAAAAAGGATAATGTTGGAAACGGGATCCTAGAATGCGTACTTTGGATGCAAAACGAACATAGTAAAGAACGCTTCATCTTGAGAGCAGCTCTGTGGTGATTTTAGAAGAAATTCTAATGAGGTGAAATCTTGAAAGCTACCTGATTTACTTGTTAACATTCTGCATTCTTATTGACAGGGTTGATCCTTGTATGAACTATTTGAAATATTCTGTGAAAGAATTTTGCTTACAATAGGATTTTAGATTCACTGTAACGTAATATAATATACCTACGTATTCTGTTGTATATGTAATATTTTCTATGTAGTCTTATAACAACTTACCTATTATGGCTTTGTTAAAATTCCAGCACAGTTATTATTAAACGGAATTGCGTTCATATGTAGTTTATTAATTATATCGTGGCTCTCATAAGATTGGTACTTTGGTATTGCAACGAATAGTTACTAATCGGACATATACGATTTTTGTAGCTTTTATTTTTCGTTCTTTGCATGTTTTTTGTATGTCAGTTGCGTGGTTTCGATTAAGAACAAATTAATAAGGTTCTCTATGTTCTTCTAAATATTGCTGGTTTAAATCGTTGTCATTAAATAATCTTGTCACATTGGCTTAAAGTATTATTATTTTAATTTGTAAGATAGACATACCAAAAATAAATTGGTACCTATATAACCTCTTTACTAAAACTTTATCTCTGCTCCCTTTAAGCATCCTAAACGTACAGATAAATCAATTTTATACTCATAAAATCTATATCGAATACACTTAGGGCGAAATGTCTTTCAAGCGCTTATTGCATCAATAAAATGCTTCGGAAATACTAAAAGCGTATCTCAGACCAATTTTAGTGCATTTTTACAGGACAATGTTTTGATGTTCCGTGCTTACGACTTTATTGCTTGCGTTTAAGCGTTATATCTCTTTGAACTGAGTGAAGTTAGGCTTGCAAAATACTATGATGGTCTAAGAACGGAGACGCTTAAGAAGAATTTCGACGAAATTCTCGTATGCACTTTGGATTCTTTAGAATTCATCGATGTTCAAAAGATAAGCTATCTTTGAATACTTATTTGGTCGTTTAAAATGTAGTGAAAGTAAAAAGGTTTAAAGATGATATGAATATCGGAAATATAGTATTATTCTCTTCTATACGTTTATTATATACTATAACTAGCAGGCCCGGCGGACGTTGTCCTGTCCCGATAATAAAAAATATACACTTATGTGCATGAAATGCTTAAGTTAACTAATGCATTTTATTTGATAAGGATTAATACTGTATACGTCTAAATAGCCTTCCAATTACCTCATAAATTGACCATTTTTAAAAGATAGACGGGTATAGTAAGCTATCCTAAAAATATAGGCATATGCCATCGTAGACTTTTTTATAGATCTATAAAAGAGGAATACCTCAGTATGCATTGTTTTGTTATATCTCAAAGCGATTCATTAGGCAGCGTCTTCGACGAAAGCTCCCAGGCGGCTTGACTTTTTCCGATTCTTTCAACAATTATCATTATATTTCAACCAATTTACAAAAAAACCTTGATAAATTATATACCTAAAGCTTCCCCGTGAATTACTCTATATATTGGTGAAGACCGCATTACAATCCGTTTAGTAGTTTTTGAGTTTATCGCAAACATCCAGACAGACAGATGCAGTGGACGACTTTGTTTTATATTATGTAGTGATATTGCATATTCAATTTTTATATAACCTGTATCTTACTTGTTCTTTTAGATAGTTTCCTACTTTAATCAGATTTTCTTTTCTGCACTATACGAGTACTATTAGCTGTTATCATACATCCTTTAATCAGATATCATTCTTAACTTTTTCGGTCTTCTTCTACTCTTTATATCAATCCTTATTTACCAAACATAACATTTTTCTAGTCTTATGAATCACGTCTCCTCATGATATGCCTATATCGAGCTAACCGTTCCGGCAATTGTTAGATTTTTTCTGATGTACTCATTCCGAACATCCATTCTAGTTACACCTTCTTCACATCTGCATCTCTGTCACATGGACTCATCCAACAAAACCTATATCTTACATTTTAACTACAGTAATTGATATAACGGTAAAAATTCTTATAAAAGTTATTTTAAATAAAACTGATAATACCAATGGTTAACGAGAAGCGAACAAAGACTGTTGAAACTCACATAAATCAACCAATCAGATATGAGATTTTACCACACGTTATAAATCACAAAATAATTTCGACGCTTGTGCCTATAAATATTATTTTACTCAATAACTAATATATATTATTAATAGTATATAATTTAGACTTACTAAATATAAGATAAAACGTAAAAAAACATTACAGAAAAAAGACAGGATTCTGAAAGATAATAATAACATTATATTTACCTACGTAATCTTCAGCGAAGCGCTTGTTTACTTTACCTTGCCTGGGAAGAAAACATAGGCAAAATAATAAAATGGAAAGTAAACAAAACTATTAAGGCGTCCCTGGAACATTCGATGATACGCCCAATTATTCTCATTATGCTTCTTCGAGTTCTGGACAAATAAGTTATTTTTTATTAGTTCTATATCTAACTATGAATATCTATGAATATTATTATACTTACTTTCCTAATTGGCTTAAGCTATTAAATTAGTTCTTACTATATTTATATAAAGGAAATTTGTTTTTATTAGTATAGACTAATAATCATTTATTAGCTGACGCCAATGAAAAACATTATGAGAGAGTATGAAATGTCCTTGTAGAAATTCATCATATATTTTAAATTGTTTTAAATCAAGAGGTGTTTACAATATACACCACTTTGTCAATTCTAATGACATTTTAAATTTTAAAATTAACCATCTTCGGGTAGTATGAATGACGTTTTAATTATATTTTATTGCTAAATATATTTAATATATAGTAATTATCCATACATTTTTTTTATAATACAATTATCGTATATTTAATACATCATATACTAATTTAAACTCTGCTACATAGGAATAAATTATACTCCTATTTTCTCTTTTTCTGCTATGACTACAGATAAAGTTTTGCTTGCCATAATTAAAATAAAACTAGCTTTGCATATAAAACTCTTTATCTAAACCGCATAAAATTCACTATTTTATTTGCCATAATGATAGCACCGTGTGATAGCACTGTGCCGTTATGAAATCTTTTGTTTATAGACCGTTACTGCATATGATTAACAGTGCGATGGCGGTCAATCATGGTATAGATTACTGCAATTAGTTTGCTTCACCGGCAAGATACGGCTTCCCGAAGAGTAGTCTCGATTTACTGTAAAATGACTTAGTTTTAAAAGAAACTTTGCCTTTGGTAAAATCCAAGTTGGCTGTGAGATAATTTTTTTCTACGCCTTTAATTGATAACGGATTCATAGAAACGGAGTATAGTTAAGATTCAATTAACATAATTGCAATATCTGTAGTTTTCAGGTTCGTATATGTATTAAGTCGACTAAAAGAAATACACATAGATATAATATTAAATAATAGATTTGCAAATTTGTACGCGTTTACTTTCATCGCCTTTTTCCGAAGCGTTGACATGGAATATGTCCGTTTTTAATATCGATTTTTAAATAGAAAAAAAAATAAAATTACAAAGAGGTTTTAATATAATAATACAAGAAGATTTTTAACAGTTTCTTTGTTTGACGCTTTCTTGCCTTTTGCATACACATTAATTGTACAGAAAGGGACTTTCATCCAAAAAAAGTACTGTTCCCAAAGGATAGATCTAATATACATTAACGCGAGTGAAGCCGCGAGTATGAGTTAGTTATAAAATAAACACTTAATTAATTATTCAAACTTATATTTCATCTTTTGTTTAATTCTATCACATTTATAGTTATTGTTCCTGCCCCTGTTTAATCTTCCAGTTTATCCTTCAAATGTTGAATAAGTAAAATAGCTATTATTTCCTTAATATTTACCTTCTACTTAGTGTAATTTTAAAGGCTACGTAATCTAATAAGGTCATTGTGAATTAAATTTTTATTAAAACACTTCGAGCCAACTGGCAATGTATGGAATTGGCAGCGCTTTTATCATCGTTCGGTTTTATGAGTACACAAGCAACTGAGTGCCAAATTGTTCTAGTAACAAATATCAGACAATCTAATAATGCGGTGGTTTAATATTTCACAATATACCCGAATATTGGATTCACCATTATTATCGAGGCCACAGCTATGATTAGTTACGTTAATTTCTGAAATAATTACCAGTAAATACAATAATAACCTGACGCACCGTACAATAGAACTCCACTCCAATTTTTGTTTCCAGAGTTTTGTCCTTTTCAATCCAAATATTTTGTTTTAACTTTTTTTGTATAACGTATTTGTTGGTTGTTCAAATTTTGTTTTAAAAGTACTAAAATTAAATATAATTAAATTTATGTTTATGAAAATGTATCTAAAAATTGTGACTAAAACCGGTAACTAAGGTACATTATTATGAATAGATAGACGGACAACATAGATTTTACATTTATGATGCGGAACTCTTAACAGAGACGACAATGTGTAAGTTATTTTTCTTATATACGTATGCAATATGTATTGCATGTGTATGCAATTATTAGTCAGATGCTTTGATGAAGATGAAATGTACCTATTAACAATTAGTCGTCTATGGAGAATAAGTTGCTTAGTAACCGATTATCTCCAATCATAATGATATCAGTAATGAGTAATATTTACATGTGTTCTCCATATTTTACCCGCAAATTAGACTCGACTTATTCATACTAATTAAGACAAAATAAAAAATAATAGTAACATTAGATCAACATTGAGCTATTTAAATTTTCAGACATTTTTTTGGCATAGTAGGTACTTCATTTTTCTACAAACACTTTATAGAAAATTACACCGTTTCTAAAACCATTAAATACATTATTTAAATTTTGTATTCTGCACGTAAACGGTTATATTATTGTCAACAGATGAGTACGTACAATTTGTCAACACCAAGAGAATCTGTTAATTAACTTTTTCACATAAGCAAATTATTCTCGAGGTTGCCTGGTTGGCTTTACTCCCTCTTAAATAAACAAACTTCGCCAAGATGCCTAAAACGAGGAGCATTTATATTCACTAAATTATTGTAAACACGAGGATTTCAACTCTCATTATATATTAACCGAGGTGGGGATGTTCGTATTTTGTTCCCTTTGATCGACCCTCTTCTTCGTTCTAATCCCGGGTATTAAGAGATCTGACGATGATTCACTTTTGCATAATTATTTACTTTATCGTTGTTGTAAAAATTCGTCGGAAATTAACGATTGTGTTTTAATTTGATTAGATTAAAAAGGTAATCGAGAAGATGGACTTCAAAATATTATTCACCTAAATGGTAATTGCTATACAAATAGGTGAAGATAAAATAAATAGTTCCGTGCGTTTTTCTCTGTTATTTATTGACTGAATTTCTTTATTTCTTCTTTGCTTAGTACTTATTGATGTGCTTGAGTGTCTCCTTAATTTATCGAGTGATTTTCTTTATTTCTTCTTTGCTTAGTACTTATTTTGATGTGCTTGAGAGTTATCTATAAAAAACATTTTGGGAATGTTTCATTACTTTTACTTACCTTCTTCCATGGCATCGACGAGTCCAAGCCTTTATTCTAATTTCTATTCTATTCATCATATTTAATGCTTGTTACGTCTACAGTCCACAAAACTTGTACAATAATCAATACCATTTAGCATTTAAGTCGTGGTGGTCTAGTAGGTTGACCGATGGAATATAAATCTACAGTCCGTAGATTCGAACCCCGGCATGTACCAACGAATTATTCAGAATTCATATACATTTCCTAATTTAAATTTGTAGGGCTATCGACTGACGGAGAAGGAAAACATCGTGAGGAAACCTGAACCCGAGATATGATCTTGTAGTACCACCGTATGTGAGAAAAATATAGAACTGTGGATTTCTCAGAGTTTGAAATGGCCAATACGTCGTGGGCTGACGTGGTGATTATGCCCATACCTTCCTTCGGGAAGAGGCCTATGACCCTGCAGTGAGTCTCTTATAAGCTGATGATGATGATGACAATTATTTACCATATAAGTATATTAACATATGAAAAAATGACTTTTTATCCGTTATTGGGGTTGAATTTGGATGACCAATTTTTTTATGTATCTTTTCTAGACTTCAGTCCAACATTTTGATTAACAATTAATAACTTTTAATTACTATACAAGAACTTGGTATTTGAAGGTTGGTATCACAATGAGAATTATTAGGAGATACTCGTCTTCCGACATTCGCCGCTTTCATAGACGCACTATATTCAATGCTACTATTGTTGGAGTGTCCTTTACTTATAACTGTATCGGAGCAATCTTAGGCAACTTGTGAGGAGTCCGATTCGAGCCGCGGTCGGGGACGCACGTGCGCTCTCTCGCAGCTCCTAACGGTCAGATCGTTCGATAACTTTTACGTAGTTATTGAATTAGTTCGTGATACTCGGTAGTATTGTGTGTTCGATCGGCTATTGTCAATCGTTACGCTCTTTTCAGAGCGCCGGCGCACCTCCGTTAGTGTACCAATTAAACCGCACTTTTCGGTGCGTGCCGAGCACACAGAGTGCAGTACATCGAGTCGTCGAGCAGCGCGTCGTGTCGTCGTGCAGCTCGTCGTTTCGTCGTGTTGCGTCGTGTGCTGAGCTTCGCATCAGAAGATAGAACAAAGAAGTTCGAAGAAAGAAGTGTTAGGGAACTCCCCCTAGGCTTCGTAGGTCCCCTGTGAGGCATTGCACATCGCCCACAGCTCCCTTGGTCCGGACACGGTTGTCCGTTAACTTCAAACAGGCGCACCCTCCTGCCCCTCCGGCAGGGAGGTTAGTCATGTCCCTCCCCATACCCAACCCTCCGTTGCAAACCATCAGCAATGCTGATTTAGTTGAGCTCCGAAAGGTACTCGAGCCATTTCCGGGAGCTGTCCGCTTGTACGACCAGTACTTTCCTGATTTCCTGCCCAAGCCTGGCGGGCCCGAGGTTGAAATCCAGCCTGTTAGCACGGCCGGCCGTTCGCGGTCCCCGGTCTCTGCTAAGAAGGCTAAGTCCAAGCCCAAACCACGGAAGGAGAAGCCTCCGACCGTTCCAGCTCCCCGCACCGACATCACAGTGACGAATTCGTTTTTGCCACTTTCTCCGGACTGCAATGTCGAATCGTTAGTAGCAAGCCCTCTCCCAGACTCGGATATGGACGTGGATCCGTCTGTACCCGTTGTCGAGTCAGTTAAAGACGGTTTCATAACCGTTTCGCACCGTCGGAAAGCCGACCTGTCCCGTCCCGTCTCACCTAGCGGTCCCGTTCATTCGGAACCCGCTCAATGCGCCAACAAGGCGCCGGCCTTAAGTCACGCCCCCTCCGACCTCTCTCTCGCACAAGCTGCGGGTTCCGCAGCTTCTGCGAAGAAGCCCCGCCCACCGCCACCTGTTACGATTCAAGACAAGTCATCTTGGATCGCGATCTCTTCGAGCCTCAACTCGAGGAAGATCACTTACACCTCCGCCCTTAACACTCCCACTGGAATCCAGGTTAAGGTGCCGACCGTCGACGATCACCGTCGTCTAACTTCCTTCCTTAGGGAAGCGAAGTACGGGTACTTCACCCATGCTCTTGAGGACGAGCGTCTCCTCCGAGTCGTTCTCCGTAGGATTCCGGTCGAACTTTCGACCGAAGACATCTCTAACGACCTTAAGTCGTTAAACTACCCTGTCCGAGAGGTGCATCGTATGTACCATCCTCGCACGAAGGCTCCCTACAACCTGGTGTTGGTCGTTTTGGACCGCTCCAGGGAAGGCAAAGCCATCTATACCTTGAAATCCGTGTGCGGCCTCACCGGCGTCAAAGCCGAGCCCCCGCGCAAACAGTTCGCTCCCTCACAGTGTCACAACTGTCAGGTGTACGGTCACTCCGCACGAAATTGCCACCTGCGTCCCAGGTGTGTAAAGTGCCTCGGCGATCACTCCACTAGGGAGTGTTCTCGCACTCCGTCCACTCCCGAGCCTCCCAGCTGTGTGTTGTGTGGCGCCTCGGGCCACCCCGCGAGCTATCGCGGCTGTCCCCGAGCGCCGCGCACAAAGCGTCCCCGACGTCCTAGGCAGGTCTCCCCATCCAGGGCGCCCGCCGCCTCCTCCCGCCCTCCTCCTCCTCCGCTGACATCAGCAGAGGCCTTCCCGAGTCTGCCGGGCACTTCCCGTGCACCGGCAGCGTCCGCACCTGCACCTTACGTGCCCCCCCGGCCTGCTCGGCCCCCTCAGACCCCTTGGGCTCCTAAACCTAGGTCCCAGATCCAGACACCGCCCGCTCCTGCGCCCTATGCGCCGCCCCGGCCCTCGCGGGCCCCTCAGGCCCCGTGGGCATCCAAACCTACTTCCCAATCCCATTCCCAGCCTCCAAAGGTCAAGCCCGTCCAGGTTAACCCTTTCACCTTCTCCCTAGCCGGTATAGACTGGTTAACTCAGCTCCTCATCTTCCATGAGATTCAGGAAATCGTCGCCTTTAATGCGATGATCAATAGTAGTCAGAACCTCGGTCTGCTTAACGCCATTTCGAGCTTCCCTGGCATCGCGGCCACTCTTCAGCGCCTCGCGCGCGATTCTGTTAAATAATTTTACTCTAGATACAGATGGAATAAATCCGCGTATTTATGTCTATCTTTCCCTAATAGTTCGAATCGTTTAGGTTATATACGCAATCCGGTCGATTGCATAGTTAAATAACGGCGCCGTCGCCGTCTTACTTGTAGCTCCGTTCAACTCATAAAAATGCGTGCTTGCGCCCACGCTCGCGACTCTCTCTGCTTGCGCCGACGTAGGCAGGGGTTGAGGATACGATCCCGCACACACGTCGCGTCTCTCTCATAGCATCTCGAGCCTAGGTCGTCCCTCGGAGTGGAGCCCTCGAGGTTGTTATTTGCGTCATACAGTACTCACTTTAGTTCACACTTACACAGATCACCTCACACACGTGCACACATAGGCACACATGGTGGTGGGCTGTTTTTTTTTGCCCTTTTCGGACTGAATTAGGTCACACAACATAGTAGACAGATACAAAATACACATATAGGTATTCATGGAACATACATGGATTCACATGTATTTTTCATGAATTTATATGTGTATGAAATGGATAGTTAGTTTAGCTAGCTTAGTCAGATCGGGAAAACTCGGCGACAGCTCGAGCCGAGGCACACCGTGTGCCCTTGTGCTGGTTGCCAAAAAATCGGGTGAGTGCCCTAAGCGCTCCCCTTAGTAGTCCGGTGAAACTGTGAAAGCCTAATAAGCTGGCAGTGTAGGTCAGTTCAAAAAAAAAAAAAAAAAAAAAATTAGGCAACTTGTATACAAAAAAAGTTTAATAACACTTAGGTATCAAAACTGTTACAGTTGCTTTCATAATTTTATTAGTCTGATTTTCATAAGTAACTTTTTATATAGATTAATTTTAATGAACATATTTTGTATTTTCGTTTAGACCGACAGAACGTATTTGGCGCATATTTATAAGTCTGTATTTGTATAAATTAAGATGTTGTCTGATACGATACTTTTCATTCGAGTGTTATAAAACTACAAATAATCAATCCACGCCAAATCGGACGGTTTGATTTTTTTTTATTTCCTCAATTATGTGATATGTTTTAGTATCCTTCAAAATAGCCCTTCTTCTTCTAATTTTGAGAATTTTTTTGATTACCCATTCAAAATATAGTTCTGTTTTTAGCTTTTTGGATATAGCTTTCTTAAAATTGGTCCAAATTTTAACTATTTTTTAATTTCTTGTTTTTATATAGCCTTTATAGGAAAAAATTAATAAAAATATTTCAATTTTTTTCATAAATATTTGTTTATTTTAAACTTTAAACCGAGTATTAAAAAGTGTGTACCATTTGTTTTTTTTTATTATTATTATATATTCATTTAACAAGAGATTTGAAAACGAAAGAAATTCAAATTTTCAAAAATCAAAAATAAATGATAATTTTAGAGAACTTATTTCCGGGTCGGGTTTAAAAATTGAGGAATGGATAGAAATTGAAATTTAATTAAAAAAAAATCAAAAATCGAAGGCCACAACATTTCTTGAAACTCGATTTAAAGTTTAAAATGTTAAAAAGTAACATAAATGTGAGTAACTAAAAAAAATTTTTTTTGGAACCATCCGATTCGTCTTGGAACAGCCCCATATATAAAAATTGTATATTTTTAAAGATAGACTTAGTGTGTAACGAGTAAATTCCAGTTTTTCTATAATTATTTTACTTTCTCCGCGCTATCCACGGCCGACGACGCATCATAACCGGCATTATAAATACTTACCGTTTCCTGTAGAAAGCAAATGTTTTCTTATTTGTAAAGAGAATCTAAAGAGATACCTAGTTTACTTTGTAGTTTTATGTGTTTTATTACCCGACTGTACAAAAGGAGGGTAATGTTTCTCGGGCATATGTTTGTATGTATAATTCTTTAGCACTCCTTGTAACCTGAACGGTTTGATATATTTTAACATATAATATGATACCGACAGGTTCCTTTAATAATAATCGGATTGATATACAATTCCCGACATTTCGTTTAGCACGTCGGAGAGAAGAGTGAAACGTCCCGCTAATATCGGCTAAGTTTAGTTTCGTATATCGCAATCATTGCGCTGTGCGATAGAGAGAACGCTTTATAAATCCGAAGCAAGCCGATCTTAGCCGAACGTCTTACTCTTCTCTACGACGTGCCAAATGAAACACCGAGTATTGTAAGCTACATAACATTTGGGTATGATTTTGTACAAGAAAGCAAACAGGAGGGATAACAATAAGTTTTATTCGTTATCAATATCAAATGAACAACTCGTTGATGAATATAATCAAAAAAATTTCCAATATTTTAGTTTTTATTTTTTTTTTTACTTCAATGTTTATTTCTTAAAATTAACAATTCTACTTGCAGAATATACTAAATTTACACTTGCATAAAACGACTGTACATAGAATAAAATAGTAAAGACCTTGTTCCTTCTAATTACTTACATAAAAAATAAATATGCATACTTTGAAATTTAGTTAATATGCAAACTTGTAAAAAATACCCGATATATATGGTAAGTTTTATTATTTCCCACTCTTTAGATTATAAACTTTATCGATTTTTTATCTTCCTGATGTAAATAAATAAATAAATATTAAACGAAAACAGTATAATGAATGAATTAATTAAACAAATAGCAGAATATTTATATATAGAAAATAGCATCTAATTTACTTTATGTAAATGTATATTTCTATTGCGCTAGTTTAAACTATTTCAAAGTAAATTGAGTCTTAATAGTAGAGTATAACGTGTCACTTTATATGACAGAATGTTATTATGTCATGTAAACATAGGTTTACATAAGCACTGAGGTGACCATTTACCGCGTTAACTTTATCACAGCGGATGCCGGCGCGATGGCTCGTTCCGGGTCGTCGAGCTCAGCTGGTAATAGGATCAAAATCGCCTTTTGTTTCGAATTTGCTGAGTGGAATTACAGATACGATGAGTATTTCGAAACGACGAAGCACTGAATTGTAGTGTTTATTTATAGAATTATCTCATGATACTTATAGAATGGGGTAATGTCGGCGGCAACATTATAAGGGTATTTTAAACAGTTTTAACATGGGCCCAAATTAGGCAATGAGTATACATTCTTGAGCCATCATAGTTAGTATAGAAATAATAGTATAGCGGTTTGCTTGAGAAGCAATCAACTTTCAGTTTTAAATCTGCTGTTTTTACAGTTAAAGATAAAGCATACATTTTCTTTTTACGCTTGTCGTGTTATCTTCGATGGATCCAATATTTAACACCGTATGAAATTATACGACACTCATTTAAAATGTGTTATTGCTTAATTCCGTCTCTTTTGGCTTTTAGAAATACACACACCACTATTTCATGATCCATATATCTATCTGTCTATTAAAACTTATCATCTATTTTTAACGGAAAGTAAAATTATTTACTAACGTAAGAAATTTGTCAACAATTATTAATTCTAGAGAATATTTTTAACGCCACTACGTCTATACTAAATGTAATTACACAGCACGTCAATTCTAAATTTAAAATTTCACTTTAAATGGAACGTTCCAGACTAAAAGCCGTCAACGTTGTGACATCGTAGCTAAGAGCCTAGATGCAGATATAATCGTATTAAAACGGGCGACGGCAACCCCTTACACTTATTATACAACGCTTTGGAGTGAAACCTGGTTAGTGGTATATACGAGCTTATTCAAGTCAGCCGGGCGAACTCACCAGCGAATAACTTCGTAAGAATAATCACACGAGACTTGATTTCGAGCTAAAAATATAGCTCTATAAGCCGTTCAAGCTTGAAATATGTAACATGTGAATTTTTTGGGAGTTTTTGGCGGGATCTTAGTCTGTCATGTAGTGGTTTTTATATTTTATTCATAATCTTGTGTTATTAGACTCTATATTTTGTAATATTGGTGGTGTTTTACGTAATATAGTTGGGTTATTATGCACAAGTGAAGTGGATGGGAAATAATACCACGGAGCATGCATTCTGAGATGCCACCAAAACTCCATGGAAAGTTCTAACAAGGAAACCACCATCTTGTTAGAACATTATAATTATCACAAGAGACTTACTTGAAACAAAACATTGACACTGGCAAGTGCTTCTGCGGTGCCAAAACAACAAGAAGAAGAACATGTGAATACCAAGTTATTCTCTCAAATATTTCTCTAAGTTATTTTGAAGCTTAGTCAAACTTTACTATCTTTAGTAACAGAGAATAAATTTCTACAAAGTATTTTATTTTAGAATAAAAGGTGATAATAACACAAATATGGCCATTTAAAAGTTCACACAATTAAAAAATTATATAATTACATGAAATGAGTTGGTAGAGGAATTATTAAAAAAAATACTGGTAATAATAACTTTCTTAAGTTTGAGGTACGCCGTGTGAATGAGGTCTATATCAGCGATTGTTGAGCCGCTTTTAATTTAGTCGCTAACTCTAATTTAAGATGAGTATTTTCGATAGGATGATTTGACTAACGGTACGTTTAGAGGATATTTATATCTGGTAGTACTAGTAAGCACTTGTGAATTAATGTTACTTCCTAATTCCGCACACTTTTTTATACCGTCAGTGATATTAGTTAGTGATATGTTGCATATAAAGTTTAGATTTAGTATAAAAAAGGTATTGGTTATAACATTTTTTTTTTCGAAATACCTTATTAGGATTGTTATTTATATAATTTCGCGTACTCTAATATACAGTCTATATCGTTAGTGATATTAGTTAGTTAGTGATATGTTGCATATAAAGTTTAGATTTAGTATAAAAAAGGTATCGGTTATAACATTTTTTTTTCGGAATACCTTATTAGGATTGTTATTTATATAATTCCGCGTACTCTAATATACCGTCTATATCGTTAGTGATATTAGTTAGTTAGTGATATGTTGCATATAAAGTTTAGATTTAGTATAAAAAAGGTATCGGTTATAACATTTTTGTCGAAATGCCTTTTTAGCATTTGATATTTATAATTATAAAAAGGTTTTTTCAACGTTCCCCGATATATTTTTTATAGTATAATTTAACGAATGGATAACGATCACCATACATCAGTGGCACGCGTGTCTCGTTTCGGAAGTAGCCGATGTATATCCTGTATACAAATGAAGGTATACCCTCCCAGTGGTTCTGTGTAGTTCGTCGCGTTTCGGTATCAGACAGTGCACATCCAGCTGTGGAGAGGCGTGCAGATCAGCATGATAGAGCGACTGGCTATAAATTGTAATTCTGTCGGTGGTTATTATTTTTTTCATTTGCATTTTTGTGCAAATTTGCATAAAGTAATTCCGTGTATCTATTAAGCTACTACTTTCTGTTTGCTCCCTTACTTTTTCTAAACTATGTCATGAATTTTGATATTATTTTAACTATGGTTTAGCGAAATCTTTCCCTTATATCTTTAATACATATACATTATATATATTTAAAGTACAAAATAGTCCATGTATTCTAATTCAATTTTCAGATAAAGTTTTCGAGTGCTTATCCTGGCAACACTAGGTAAAGCTTATGATATATATCAACATAATAGACTACTGAATTGTATACCTTAAAATGTCTATAATAAAGTCCACGATGGTATGACTTTAACAAATTCGTGATTATCAAAGCACCAAAAAACGGACCAAAAATCGTTAAGACACTTATGAAACCGGGGCGGGGTTGCTAGTGTTTAATAAATCAGAGTTATTTGTAAAAGTATAAATGACAAATGTTGGTTAAATAAAACTGTTACCAAGTGTCGTAATAGGGTAAAAGAGGATGGACTCGGCTCCGTTGAGCGCAGATTGCGAGTGTCCGTTATCGGCTCATGACAAGTACCCACTTCAGTTTATCCCACCTATCGTTTTGTCTGTACGATCATTTATCTTTCAATGTTAGCTGAATTAACAGCTATATTAATTAAGTTCTAATTGGAGATCCTTATCATATTTTAAAATAATAAGTACTATCCTTATATATATAACATTTTACTATTTTTATGTATTGATGGTTTTCTTGTTAAGGACTAATTATATAAAATTAGATATTATTTAAGGGCAAATGTTGTTTTTTTTTTCGAACTGACTACGCTGTTAACCTGGCAAGACCTCTACAGTTTCACCAGACTACATGAAAAATGTTGATAAGCCAAGTACAGAAGAACTTTATATTAGTCGTTATAAAGTATTTCTGTATCACTGTATATTTTTTTTAATTGAAATAGTTTTCAAATTTGTATCGTGTTATTGTTCCAAATTGTCCATCGTCACGACTATAATAAATAAAGGCTGGCAACGCATTTGTGATACCTCTGGTGTCGCAGGTGTCCATGGGCGGCGGTGATTACTTACCATCAGGTAACCCGTCTGTTCGTTTGCCTCCAATCTCATAAAAAAAAAATAACAGTTTTAATGCAGTTAATCATAATCGTTCTATAAATATATGTTCCTGTGGCTTTGTATGCGTTTGTTAAATATAACTTCTTACTTTTACGATGTATTTTAGTTACCATTCCTTATATTAACTAATTGAGTTATAGCAAAATGGATATTGTGTAAATAATGTTCATGTGAAAATATCTACACGTACCAATTGCCATGACGATCGTTTGAAAGGTTCAGAATCAGCGCGACGTAGCAGTGACTTATAAAAACCTTTCCTAGAAAAAAACACACTTAGGTCGACCTGGTATGCATAAACCCACATACCTTCTTATACATAAGTAAATAGATGACTACAAAGCTAATTTTTGCACATGATATATTCCCAAAAATCTTGTAAAACCTTTATATGTGACAGGTGCTGCATATATTTCAATCGATTTTTTTCAGTTATACCGAGTCTTAGACACTTGGTACTTGTTTAAAACAAATGATGACGTTATTTTTCATCTATATATACATAATGTATATGTGTAGTTCCTTTGAGACTCAACCAGGTATACTGAAGGTATTATTTATCATAGGAGTACGAGCATTCGATGTGGAATTTTTCGTAGATAATTCTAGGCTACTTATATTTTGGATTCAATTGATCCTGTTCCATTTTTTAACGCCCAACGAGGCGAGCGAGAGTCAACCAATATTTTTTTATCATAATTTCATATCAAATAATACCCATCACTTATTATGTTATAACGTGAAAGGAAAATTCTGTTCTATTTATATTTTTATAGAAATATTTTCCGGTAACCGGTTCGACCGTCAAAGAGAGCGAATTGCATCCGAATTCCACTGGTGAACGTTTCTATTTACGATACGATTGCATTCTGTACGCGAGACCGCCCTTTGTGACTAGGATCCATTCACGCGTGATCGTATGTGATTATTTTCCTCGCCAATTCATAACCATAGGCGCCACAATAAAACTCTATGTACAACTAAGATAATAAGAGAAATAAAAAAAATGTATTATATAATAATAAGCGTTGTAACTTTTTTAATCCATTAGCTGATACCCGCGACTTCGTCTGCGTTGCTTATTATCTTAACAATATATTTTATATACAAAAGAAAAAACATAGGCACCAAATCGTTTGCCCCAATTCTCAACGGTAAGAAACCACACACCGCTGAATGCGTAGTGCTTATAAAAAATGTAATGGCTTTAATAACTTGAATAATATCTTTACATTAGATGAAATTATCGTCATGATTATTTTTCTAAATAAGGATCAAGTGTATAAGAAGTAGAATAAAAAAAAATAGGTTGAAATCTGTCCAGTAGCTTTTGAGTGATGCACGGACACAACAAAAGAAAAAATGTACGTGTGGCATCTGCTACAACTTAAAAATTGTACACTTCCATAAACTACGCCTCATAAAAAACTCATCACTACTCGAAATTCTGACCGCACTGTAAGTAGGCAAGTAAATATAAAATATGAACGCGTATTTGTAATCCCTTCATTATATTTAATTAACAGAAGCTGTTTTCAGAGCGAATACTGAGTTCCTTTGTGTAGCGAAACGACGGCGTTCGCCCCAAGGCAGTCACTAAATGAAGAAAAACAAAAGCCGACCATTAGGGCTGCCGTTGGCCAGTGGTAAACAATAGTACATAAACATTGACCAAAAGAAGGGTTGGCTCCGTATCATTTAAAAATAATATGAAAAAAAAAATCTTTGCTTTCCGGCCAGTGCTAAAATTTTATTTCTTGCCATGAACAGTTGTTTTGGGCTCGGAAACCGAATATATAAAAAAACGTAATTTTAACGTTATAAGATTCTAATTATTGTTATAAATACGAATGTGAGTTTGTTTGTTACGCTTTCACGCATTAACTTCTAAATCGATGATTATGAAATTTTACACACAAGTGGTCAGGGGTACAGAGAAGAAAACAGCGTACCTATCATCCAGAAAAAATGTATTGTTCCTGAGAGACAGATCAAGCTACATTAATGCGAGCGAAGCCGCGAGAAAAAAAGCTAGACGGCTTATAAATCGAAACCTATGTATATATATTTTTTTATACTTTATAGGTTAGCGTTTTACCACAATCTCACCTGATGTTAAATGATGACGTGGTCTAAGATGGTAGTCCCGTTAAACCTAGAGGGAGAGTGGCTCTCAAGTACAGCTGCCGGAACACACCAACATGTGCTTAGCGGTAGATTATCCACGTTAAGGTGGTAGCTATCCAGACAGGCATAGAAAAAGCCCTACCACCATGCAAATAATAAATGGATGTTTGTGTACCTCGAATCGACAAACTCGAACACCATTTCACATATCATGGAGTTAAACAACACATTTAAGTGTTTTTCACGCATGAGGTATTTCCGTAATATATTTTTCTATAACTCGCCACTAGATGGCGCTTCAGTAATTAACGTTTATAATCTTCAACCGCACGCTATGAAAATTGGTACATAATACTTAATGCGTATGGATCCACGTGCATAGCTTTTAAAATATAGTATTTTTTTATGAAAACGTAAAAAATATAAAGCCGGTAATCGCTTTTAAATTTCAGTATAAAACGAATCAAAGGCTATTAAATATTTTCCGAGTAAAAAAAAATATATCAACCCTAAGTGAAGTAAAAAAATTGTCATAATATAAGGCGTGCAATTAATACCACAGTCCTCGCTATTATACAGATAGTCTGTCGTTGTAACTGATCTGTACTGTGATTACTTGTTGAATAGGTTTTAGGTTTTTTTTATTATATAACTGATGACTAGAGATGTATTTTATACTGTTTTTATAGTATAACAAAAGTGTACATAATATTTCAAAAAAAGGGTTGTATTTTTATTCGCATGTAGAATAATTATTCGATTACATTTTGTTACTTAAATAACATTTTCGATAAAATAAGTTGTTAAGGGAATATGAAAATTATTTGATTGCGTAATTTAATTTATAATCTCAAAATCTGATTCGAAATTTAAAATTCTTCAATGAATTCATAATAAAAAATACATATTATTTTATTTGGTTCATTTACCAACAAATTATGTAAACACAGAAAATAATACAACGTCATATCTATAGTGTCTAAAAGTCAACGGAAACTCTCCAAAGTTTTTCTTAATATATTATACATTATTACGAACCTCAAAGGCATTTGTGATAAACAAAATTACAAATAGAAGTGTGAAATTATAAGTGATATCATTAATAACTTGTAAAAGGCACGTGTAATTTTGATAAACACATTTATGTAAAAATGCACTGATTTACAAGAAAAAATATTTGTAATACAAATCTTGTAATATTTTTGATAAATAGGGCTCTCAAACAAAACATAATCTATCATTCTATAATAAATCGGTATGGACTTCAAATAAGAAGATAACTATGAAACCGCCATGCTTCTTCGCATATCGCATGACACTTGAAAATATATCGTACTATTAACATGTCGATGGTCACAAAGTCACATGACCTATCTTAAATTTTACTCAATATCTATCTATTACTAAATATTACTCGTAACTGATAATAACTGACACAAAATGATTGTCACTTGTTAATAGTACTGTGAACATAAATAAATATTTGCTATGTGAACCCAAAATATAGCAAATAAATAACTTATATTTTTATTATTATTGTATGTATCTAAAAAAAATTGACTTTTTTATTCATATTCATCATCATCATCTTACCCTTATGCCACCTAAGTAGGGTCGGCACAACATGTTTTCCTTTTCCACTCTCCTCTGGTCAGATTTCATCTCAGTATTCACACTTTTTATACACATATCATTTTTCACACAATCCATCCACACCTTTTTCGGTCTTCCTCTACTCCTATATCCATCCACTTTCAAACTCAAAACTTTTCTTGTTACATGTCTTTCATCTCTTCTCATAATATGCCCGTACCATGCTAACCTATTACTCCTCAACTTTTCTGTCGCTGGTGCTATTTTCAAACTTCCTCTGATATACTCATTCTTAATCTTAGCCATCCTTGTTACACCACACATTCATCTTAACATTCGCATTTCTGCCACATGTAATTTTTACTCATCCGTCTCTTTCGTAGCCCAGCACTCGGATCCATATAACACGGCTGGTCTTATTATAGTTTTATACACCTTCCCCTTGAGTTTCAACGGCATTCGTGGCTACAAACCACCCCAGACACCTTTCGCCAATTCAACCACCCTGCATTTATCCTATTCCTCACGTCCTTGTCTATTCCACCGTCATTTTGGATCAATGATTTATTAATTGAAATAAATAATTATGCATTTTCAATAAACAGAAAAAAAAATTGTCTTTGTTGGTGGCAGTACAAGTTGACGCGGACACGATTATTTATCTTCTTATTTGAAACGCATAATATAAATCTGTTGACATAGGAAATGTAGCCAGTCAAATGGCACTTTAAAAAATATGTTTCGATGACCATGACAAACGAGCAACGCATACGTGACGCAGTATTATAATTAATTAATGTTCTCATCTGTGCACCTGTGACGGAGTTGCCCAATATGACGTTATTAATCGTGAGTGCCGTCCTGGTGTCATGCGCCCTTAATGGCTACTGGGGGGCGACATGTTACACGATACTGATTTGTTGCTCCCATAAAACATATGGTCAGGATAACTAATTAAAAACACGTAGGTTGTGTTCCCGTTAAAATGAATTGAATTTCCAGGCGGTTAGTCACGTTATAACTTAAAAATGGTTTTTTTTTCATGATCGGTAAAAGTTATAAACATTTAAAATTCTCAACATTTTCTACACCAAATATCAATTATCGGTCTTTATTTAATTCCTTCTCTTCTCTCTAAAAACAAATCGAACAAACAAATTTTGTATGTACCCTTAGCAAATGGGGTTTTTAGTCTGGTGAAGCTTTCAGGCTAACAGCTTATAGTCAGTTTAAAAAAAAAAGCGATATTGTATATACCATGCTGTGAATCATTACTGTAACTGAGAAGCTAATTCAAATTTGGTAGTAGACAATAGATTATTTACTTTGAAAGCAGTGACGTCAAAAGGAAAATATTATATTTTAAATACGATTTCACTCATAGGTGTCGTCACGCAACAATCTCCTTCATCCTATACGTTAAATGAACCTTCTAAAATTCTCATATTTATAACTCATTTATCACGTCAGCTCATAATTCAATCTACAATACAAAAGTTGTGTTTAACGTTATTTCCTTACATGATGATCTCTACCAGTCAACTCCTACCGTAAAGAAAGAACTTCGTTCCAATAATAAAACGCACACTAAACATTTTCACTTTTAATTTATAAAGTACGCAAAGGTCATTCTTTCATACATCCTACGCGTATAAAAATGTATACTTTATGATTTCTCTAATAATTATTGTTTTTATAAAAATGACGAAGGTATATTACGGGATATTCAAATTTTCTCTATTATAATTTATTTAAGAGTATGTACCAATTATTAAGCATCCTTTTTACAACGAGCATTGTGCTCGCTTGCCCGTCAATAGTAAATTGAGTGTCACCGCTTTGTCACCGCGGTGTCGTCACTAGGCAATGTTGTTACGTCCATTTTTTATAAATGACGACAAGCGTTAAATTGCATGGGCACCAGGAACAGTCGATGACTTTTTAATAGTCTTATTGTGACTTTTTATACAGTCAGTAGATTTTAATGAGATTAGTACACTTTTAAAAAACACTTCAATTTTATTTAAGAACTTGCGATTACCCATATAAACTTATGGCATACTAATTTTGATATGCTATGAACGATAAGAATTATAAAATTATAATTTCTGATAATATTACTGTTATTTTATATACTATCAATTAACGAATGACATAAGTCTATGATACGGTATGTAATTACTTCGTAATCTATGTCCAGATGCCAGTTCTAAAATTAATATACTACGCGTTAATTACAATATTATAACTTCCTATTGTATAGTAGTTCCATAGAGAATCTCCTATAGACAAAGAAACTTTATTTCTTTATAATAATAGTCTAGAAACTTCTATGTAAAAAAAAATATATAGGTCTGGTGTTGTGTTTTACTTCTTAATCCTTGGTTTATCCAAAATAATAAAGGTTTAAGTTCCATACAAACGAATGTAGACTCCGTGAGGTACAGATCAACAGACTGTTCATCAAAAAATACCTGATTTATTACAAAACTTTGAAAAATAACTAATTATTTATTGTAAAATTATAATTTGTATGAAAAATGAATTTTTTCATTTGTACGGATTTCTTTTTACTAAACCGTGAAATTAACAATGTACGACGGCGGGAAATGAAAAAAATAAATTAAAAACATAATCCGCCATTTTGAGATGTGGGTCTTAAAAAATCAACCGAGGGGTCAAACACTGAGTCCTCAGAGAAACAATATAATAATAACTTCCTTGAATATACAGTTATTAAAGTATTAAGAAGTTGTGATATTTATGAGCACTACTCGTTTAACGAAGTGTTTTATTGTTGTGAAAAAGTTTGAGAAGCGGTGTGGTACTCATGTTTATTTTTACCTCTGTACATAAAATATATTGTTACGATAATAAAGAACTGAGACAAAGTCGTGTATATCAGCTAGTAAGTAAATAATAAAGACAGAGTATTAATATAGTTAACGACAGAAAACCAATTATTTTCTTTCGTGACATTTTTTATACTATCCTGTCTCTCAGTTTTAATTACATGATACAAATGAAGGTTCAAATGGAAGTTTCTATCTGAAACATTCGGTAAATTCACTAAACGTTTACTAAGTCGAAAAGTAACTTTAACAACTTTCAACGAAACATTCCTCTAAGAATCCCTCACTGTTTACCGGGTAAATAATTGGCGAGAATGTCCAACGCACTTGTTCTGTTCGTAAAGTCGCGAGCGGCACGGCGCAGCGTGTGGATGTTTTGGATTAATGCCCATGCGAGATGGAGGGAAATAAATCTTAGTTAATGTCCTTCTGGTCTGGTCAGCAGGTACCAAATGTTCCCAGCTCGAAGTTAGTCCTTTCAGAATAGATTGTACACTTCCAAATATTCGGATAATTTAGCGACAGTAAATTTTAATGGGTTATTTATTGTATTATGGTTAAATATTTAATTCATTACAGTTTTACTTTTCTATTTTAATTATATGTTTCGGGAGAGTTTTTTTTAATTATCTTTTATTTAAAGGCTTTTGACATTAGTCATATCAGTCCCACCATAAAGTTATCATACTACAGTTAAAACCTTTTTACATCCTCTTTGATAAATTCATTTTTCACTCATTTCACACAGTAATTTAGTAACTTCATTAGTGGAAGTGAAAAAGAGAATACGTTTACATTCCTCACACTCGACGTCACGATACGAACAACAAATCTTAACTTCGTTGGTATAAATTGTAACTTATAATAGTATATGCAAAAGAAAATTAACGAATAATAATTGGCGACATTTTATCACAATTATTCTTGTTACAACCATCTAAAACCATTATTTTTCTTTCACCGTATAAAAGGCATTTACTATCAATTATTACTTCGGTATCGATGCGACAAGTCCAATTAAATACGATTATCTCAAATGCATTGAGACCTCTTTCATTAGAGACACTAATAAAACTATGCCATTGTTTCCTTGTTACAGAAATGCGACGTTTCTGGAGCCGCATCTTCAAGGTATAAGGAGACGAGATAGCCGGAGCTCTGACTCAGAACACGATGAGCGTTCGACAGAAGACGACGAGCGTTCTTTGCTCCGCAGCTCACCGCGCATACGACTGCCACCGCCACCGCCGCCACCACCTGATGGCGAGCCACCACCGTTAAAGCCCCGGGAGTTTTTCGAAAGGCTTCAGAGTCAAGCGATGAGGGACGCCCAAGAGCGGAGACGTAGACCGAGAGACTTGCCCATCAAAGAGTCTAATCTATTCAGGCCAGTCGACGGGGAAGGTAGTTTAGGAGATAGTCTCAGTCAGGTAATTGATTATTTCATTTTACAACTATTTATAACAATAACAACTAAATAAGATGAGATAATTGGCAACCGTTTGATATTTAACTATACATAGCATATGCTAAGATAGCCAAACAAGTAACTCGTATATAGATTTGTAAAACACACATACGCACAGGCACACACACACACACACACACACACACATACACACACACAGGCGCGCGCGCGCGTATGAAAACTGATAAGCATATGCTCTTATTACTATACTATGTTAGTATTATGCTCGAATATTATTATCCACACTCTGCGATCCTAAAGTCCTGGTAAGATCCTATTTAAATATTTTAGTGGTGTTATTTCTTGATAATTTTTACGGACTCCACCGCCTACGGTGTGGCAAGGCCATATTCTAATAATAAATAACTGAAAACTCAAGGAGTTAAACCCAAGTTATTTTCAGTGGAAACGAATCAACTTGATCCACCAAAGATCCGTTCGGAGTTGTAAACTTGCATTCAACTTTACATCATTTAATGAAGCATGTTAAGTTGCGAGTTAAGTTTTGCAGACTTCTACATAAACTTCTGGACTTTTAAAAGTAAAGTCTGCATCGACGATTGTGTTATTCATAGTAGAGAGTAATGTAGACATAGAAAATAAATAATGTACAACGTTCTCTTTCAGAGTATGTATAGACATAAAATAACATACATGTCGTGTGTTTGTTTACGTATCGTTCAGTTCGAGGCTGGATGCAAACGCTTCCCTCAATATCGTTTCCATTATCATGTGAATACGACTGGAGTAATGTTGTTACATGAGAGCAATATTTTTCAATTTCTATACACAAATTTAAATTTGTTATGTTCAATGGATCTCTTTCTGGTGTATGGAAACGTATACAATTAATAATATATGCGTTGAATTTGTCTTGAATTGGTTTTGTATAATATGTACATAAATACGGCACAAAAATATATATAACCTATTTGAAAGAACAATTTAACTGAGGATTTCATTAAATATCTTATTTATAAAAAAAAAAATGTGTACATAATAATCACAGTATATTTAAAAGTTATTCCAAAAAATAAAAGTAGCTCCAATTTAAAATGTAATGTGACACGAACATACATTAACTTAAATATGAATTATTTCTAAAATGCAATCAATAAAAAAAAAATTTTTACTCATTGCATATCGGTGTGGTTATATTTATTGATGTTAAAACTATGAATCTTCATTTAAATAAAGAAATAAAATAATGATGGCGTTTATTTAGTAATTAATATGACAGTAGGTTAAATGTGTAATCTTAATTTTCTCATTTATCGGTTAAATAATTATATACGATAATTCGAGCAGCTTTCTCACATACAGTGAATTAATTCCAAATTAAGCTTAGCCAACACACAGACTGCATTCTACATATTATTATATCATTTATAATTATTGTTATAACAGTGTAGCGTAATAAAGAAAAACTATTTTTATTTTAACAAATATATTTGATCTAATTTAATAAGCTATACTTCAATATAATTCGATATTATGAGCATAATAAAAACGGATATCTACACACATATTTATGTCGTACTAATGAAGCTCGCGGCTTTGCCAGCGAAAACTATTAGAAGAGGGCACGGTGATTTTAATGTAAAAGTTAACCATATGCAACTGTAGATTTTTTAGTATTTTCTATGGTAAACAGTAATGAACTGCATTATATTAATTAATATTGAGGTAATTTTAATGTAATATTTAATAATTGTGTCAAAAATAACTTAGATAACAAAATATGTACCAACCTAACCAGAAAACACACAAGAAAAATTATCATATAAATCGAGTCAGTAGTTTTTCAGTTAAAAGCACACTTGTGAACAGGCAGAAAATAATAGTATTATACAAGGATCTTGCAAAGATATTTGCGTATAGAACAATCCGTACGTACTCGGCTGACACTCAGTCTGCCATGAGTACACTCGCCGTAGGAAACATCACGGTGTGTCGCTACTTTATGAATCCTCGAAACCTCAGCGATCCTTTATAGCACCACTAAAATAATAGGTTTATTGCTATCGCAGTTTGTTATTCTTTTTTTACAGCGGGCGATAAAAGTTTACGGTATCGTTTGGTTTTGTCAATAGACTTTGGAACGTCCTATAGTTATCGTTAGATAATAATAATCTGTATATGTATATATGTTTATTAGGGTTACCCAAAATAAACTGTTCGTTTTTCTTTACTTACCGTGAAAATATCGTTGAAGATAATGAAAAAACATTTTGGTAAAATTTTTAGGTATTGAGAGGTGTGGCCTCTTCGGAATTTTTGATTTTCCGTTTAAATGACACGGGATATTTTTTTTAATTTACAATTTTATTTCGTTCTAACAAGTTATATTGCTGTAGAATATAATACATATTCTTGTAGGGAATCGAACGATCTCCGACAAAGGTCTGATATTATATAATTTCGCTAAGTTGACTCCTTCAAAAGCTATTCAAAGTTAGAGTTTAACCTCAAATATTATATGATGTACTTCCATTTTTTTTAAATGTAATTATGGCTAAAAATATAAAATATATTTTACATTTCACATAAAATACAATAGTAATTGTGCTAATATATTAATTAATTAAATTGATTTTCGGTAATTATTATTGCATATATTTTTTCAAGGGAACGAAGACGCTTCTATCTGAAAATTGGTAGTATAACTACTACCATTTAATCCTAATAATAAACTCAATTGCTTACATACTAGGAGCCGGTTTAACAAAAAAGGATAACGTTATATAAATTAACGCTTTGAATAATTAAAGATAGGAAAAAGATGACAAACGTAAGAAGCGACGCGGTCCTAATATTCAAAGTCACTCGAACGTGTCATTTACGTTCCGCAAAAGGCAGTCTAGTACCTCCCCGACTATAATTTGAGGGTTAATCGTCATCCCGGCGGACCAGTGACTGTAATGAATATCATACTCCGGAACCCTTTATACTTGAGTATAGTTGCAGCCGCATGTTACAATGAAAATAATTATTAACTGCGTACAATTATCACGTCATAAATAATAACTGCGCAATGGTCTAAAAATCTGTCTCAAATTTATAATACTTTGTGGTCTCCTAATGGACAAAATTCGACCGTAATAAAGGATTAAAATTATTTTCTTTACCTGTTAATGTGGAAATATTATTTATTATCTGTATTTCTTCTTGATTTTTTTCTCAATAGTGAACGTTGTATAGACTTTGGTACAATGATTGTAGAGTAGCTTTTGCCCGTGGCTTCACTCGCGTTAAATATTAGTTAAGATTATAGACGTAAGAAGCAGGAAGTATGAGGAATAGAGACTTAAAAAACATAGACCTCAACTCATCTATAGTAAAAAAAAACAAATAAATAAAATTGGTCCAAAATAAAAGGAATTTTGTTTGTTATATTTGAATATAGTCTAGTTTATAGACTAACGTATGCTATAGGACTGTGAAAGCGTTCCATTTTTAGCTGACTTCCGCACTTCACCTCCAGGAAGTTAGACTTTTACGCAGTAATTACAGCCCATTGTCAACACGGAACGATTATCGGTTGCTCCTGCATTCCCCCGTTTTACCCTCCGCGTATTTTATAACTACCGGATTTTAATAATTACTGATAAAAAATATAGCTATCTTTTATTGACATAAAGTAAGCAATTCTTATTTTTTAAGGACTGCGATTTGAGTGCGATTGGTCTACCTATAAAAAAACCCTTACTGCCTTACTTTGGTTCCGTCGTAATGGTTTTCTTCTGTCTCATTACCAAATTCGCGATGAAGCGTCAGAAAATTTGTTTTTTTTATAATCAATCAATGAATAATGTATCAATCTTCATTGACCACAGAATTAGAACTATAAAAAATTACCTACAATAGAGTATAATTTTTAAAATATATTGTTGCTTAAAATTAGTTACTTCCTATTTAATCATATTCATAGAAGTAATATTTCCCAATAAAAATAAAGTATTAATATAAAATTCGTATATATAATTAAAAAAAGCTCTTACTGTATAAATCTTAAAGGCACACTAAATATATTATGTAGGTACACGATTCCAATTAATTAAGTAAACACTTTGGAAAAATGGCAACCACGTTCAGTACACGCCACACTCGGGCCGACTTATTGATTTTAACCACCCTTAGTGAGTCATCTGGTGCACCCCACGCCTCCTGCATCCCCACTGGACCACAAACATTCGTTTACATTCCTTCGTAATGCTTGAAGAAGACTAAAGACAACCGAAGTAGTTTGTTAATTTCGATTATTAACTCTGCATCGTTAAGTATTTTATAAAATAAATGAAAAATCAAAATGACCTAAACAGTTTAGGAGTCACTTTAAAACTTCGAAACTACCGTTGGTTCTGGAATCACATATCTCAATAAGAAAAGTCGGATAAAACTCGTTTGTACTTATCAATCAGTTATTATATTAAAAGTTTAAAATCAATAATAGTTTTCGAAATTATAAAAAAAGTAAAACTCAACAATTTATTCTCTATCGATTTTAATAAATGTATGTAATGTATTCAGAGGAGTATATGTCATTCCGAAATTGATAAGCTGTAAAACTACGATGCAAGTGAACTTTTTTTTTTTTGGTTCATAGGTATTTAACTGAAAATTTTCAAAAAATTATTCGATTTAGGGTATTAAAATCGCGTTTTCAATCTCAATTTAATAATTGAAATTGGGAATGTTTTTTTCCTGTTGTCCTGGAAAGGCCTCTACTGTTTCACCGGACTACAACAATGGGATATCAATAGTAGACAAGATATCCAAATATAATTTTTAATTTCAATCTAGGTATTAGAGTACCGAAACAATAAATACAATCATTCAGATAATAGACGCAATTTAAAAAGTGAGCACAATATTTATTTAAATCATTTTGAATTGAGCCATGGGTGCCACCTTATTGGCCTTGGCTTCTCTACCGCGTCTTTCACTATACCCCTACTCCGCGGCCGGCTGTAATGCGACATGTGATAATAGATTGACGAAAAAAAGATGGCGATGTAAAATAGTTTTATTGTAAAAAATTTCAATAAAACTTATAAATATTGTAGCCAAAATATATACATATATTTTATTTATTCCTAACTCTGGTAATTCCATTTTGAATACAAATAATTATATGACATTCCGAAATTGATAGAGTTGAAAATAATTGCAGTGTAATAAACACGCGCGGAGTCTCATGGGTAAAACTAAATCTACGCATATAATATGCAATGAAAATGGAAATAAAAATTGTACACATTCTTATTTATCATTATTAAACTAAGTTCGCTAACTCATCTGCATGAAACTGTCGTAATTTACAGAAGCTGGAAGTAACTTTAGCTAATTAAAAGTTCTCGTATCGATGTCGGACGACGCAGGTGTTCGGTCCGTTCTCCTGTAACAATCCTTTCACTGGATCTTCCTGGACATGTGCGACCACTTTGCACTCAGTTCTAAAATCGCATAAAATTGAACTGTTACACGACACTAAAACGAGAATCTTATGAGGATAGATACGGTTATACTCATGAATTTAGTAGAATACAGCTGCGTTTCAAGTTTATGATAGTCGCAGTTAGGGGTTTTAAAATACAATTGTTATTTAAAGAGTGATTTTCAAGTTTTAAATAAAAACTTTATAACTTATATTATAGTTTATGTAGTTGTATTGTAGTGTGTTATATACTAGGTGCTGCCACTTGCGATTTACCTGCGTTTGTATCATTATAAAATGGTCGTTGCAACGTAGGTCGAGATAGTTCATATGGAAGATTTTTTTCCATTTTAATTAACATTTAATGTTTATATTTTGACCTAATTTAATCAACACGTGTATAAATTATAGCATATTTAATATTCTTATTTTCACGAATTTACTCGTTTATAATTTTATATAAATAATATTTTGAATTTTTAAATTATAAGCGAAGTACGTCCACTGTCTTTGCCAGTGGGATACTTTAGAAGAATACTGACAACGTTTACCACATTGTATGGTAACGCTTTATACGTTAATGTTCATAGATATTTTATTGCAATCGAAGTTTATTAATCCACCTAATAAAAATCTTAAGCACTATTGACTAACGGCTTATAGGTTAAAGAAGTTAGTCTAGAAAAACGAAATTTTCCACAGGATTTTTTTATTTAATATATGCGAGCAATATATTTCTTTTTAATGTATAATTTTTAATTACCAAATGAAATTCGGCAAACAAAACATTTTACATAATATTTAAAAACCATTGAAATTAGAAATATTTTGCAAAATAATACAGGAAAAAAGGCAATGGTTTAGTGTATCCATGTATCGTATACATCGTACCCACCAGTTGTTAACCTCGGAGTAACTTTTTATGTAATTAAGGTTCCCCTCAGTGTAACTTTGGTGCACAGGTGTTTAGCTTCTCCTTCCAAAGCAATCTTTCTATTCACAAGTCAGTGCCACTTGCGACCACTTCGCACTTCACTTCCAAAGTCGCATAAAAGTAAACTGTTATACGACACACCGAATATCAAACTGGTGTCACGACTCTTGAAGATTCAGCGCACCTGTGCTACATGGAGATTGCGAAATATTCTTTCTATTCTAGTTTTAAGAGATTTTAAAATTTATTTTATTATTCCAATAAATATAATTTTATTATGATAAAGTTGAAATTTTTGGTAGACAAAAAAAGGGTTCCAATTGGTGGTGGTATGGGCATGTCATGAGAAGAGATGAAAATCATAAACAGGAAAAGTTTGAGTATGAAAGTGGACTGATATAGGAGTAGAGGAAGATCAAACAATATATGTATGGATTGTGGGAAAGATGATGTGTATGAAACGTGTATTACTCAGATGATATCTGACAGGGGAGAGTGGAAGAACAAAACATGCTGTACCGACCCTACTTAGGTGGGATAAGGGCAAGATGATAATTTTTTTTGAAGTCATTTTAGGTAATAGTTTTTGATTTTCGTAACAAAACAAACGTACCAAATTTTATAATTATTTGTCAAACGGTGTTTAACGTTATACATTATATTTATCAAAAATCCTATTTTTTATATACACAAAAGATAGGCTCTCTAATTTTATAGCCATTTCCTTATCAATTGAAACTAATTACAATCCAACTTTCTACATAAATTCTGTCTGTTACCTACTTGAGGTAGCATGGATATTCGGAAGTGCGCTTCACTGCTATTGTGCTACGAAATTTAACACCTTTACCGTCGGCTGCGGCTTTTGTTGCACATGATTCATAGCAGTTATTATTGTTGCCGATCGTCGAATTAATTTTCCGTGCAGACCGTCGCGTTCTCAGCTTACAATAGCCGCGTTTAAATGCTGCAAATTGTTGAAAATTAATTTCACCTCGTCGTTTGGTTTTGTGAATTACCTATACGTATATTTTGCCAGTGTTAACATCGCATCAATTAAATTGAACATTTATCACTTCTGTCGGATATCATATGATGCTTAAAAGATTATTATTATAAAGATTATTATGATATATTATTATCTATAAATATATATAAACAAATCAGAAGTGTCTCTTGTTTGTCTACGCATGTGATTCTCAAAGTGGTCTATATCGACCCCCAGGAGTCTATGACGCCTACGAGAGGGTTGGATGTCAGTGAAAAAAAAAAACTGGGTCCATGAGACGCAAATAAGGGTCAAGAATAATAATCGCATTTAAGCAAATCGTTAATTTAATTTTGGTTTTCCACGAATGAAACAATAAATATTCACATACTGTCTACTTAAATAATGCATATTTATAATATGAAGATATATTCATGTATATAAATGATAAAACCACTTTTAAAACATGTTTAAAGTTGTGTAATTGGCAAAAAGTAAATATTAGGTAAGCAAGGGGTCTTATACATAGGGGAAAAAATGGCATGTGGTCTAACAGATAAAAAAGTTTGAGGACCTATGGTTTACGCTAATCGTCGGCAGCTACAACATTTTCGGACTATTATCTAGGTCGTATATTATGTATGTATTATCTAGAATGTATATACTTTTCTATAGTAGTTGAGCAGTGAAGAACAAATTGCGATTGCAATTCTGTCTAACAACAAAAAAAGAAGGTTGCGTCAGGCGTCTTTTAAAATATTGGCTTTTATATATATTTGCAATCATTTGAAAAGGTGCATCTAGTATTGTTTTGTTTACCTATTAGCTTTTGTTCTCACCACACTACACTCAATAAAAAACGAGTTATGCCTACATCCCTGAAGGCATAGACTTACAGACTTTTAGAATTTACTCCGCTCTATGTTTGAATCAGATACGCCTTTTTTCCTTGTGACGGCAGATTTGCAAAAGGTAGCGCTCACAATATCCAAATATAACACATCATTTCTATGAAAGTCAAACACTATTATAACAATAATGAAGTCAAGGATAATAACTTGTTAATAGTAATATTATCATAAGATGCTTGTGACGCTTAAGTACAAATTTATTTTATATTTGGTTGAATGTAATAAGCATCATAAAACATACAGTAAATAGAACATTATAAGCTATTAGATTGTATTTTATTATTTTCAATATAAATTATTTAATAGACATCCAAAAGGAATTTTCTACCCCACCACAAATTACTATAGCAGCAAGATATTAAAGCGTAATAAAAAAAAAAATTAGGAATAATTTAGTGGCATAGATTTGTATGATATAATTTCTAATATGCGTTTTACTAACAACCAAGGATACAATTAAGGATTGATAAAGAGATATCGTTCTTGAACCCAACTAAAACAACTTATGTGTTGCCCTGTTTATTCGACTTTAATGATAAATTTATTATGAAACTCCTTTTTTCTCGCAGTTTTTCTGGCGTTAATGTAATAAAAGATATGATTCTGGCACTCGGGAACAATAAAAAAGGTACCCTATGTCTTTTTTCTGTGCCCCTGATAACGTATTTGCAATATTTCATAATGATAGTTCGAGCAGTTGAATCGTGAAAACGCAACAACCATTCGCATTTACAATATCAGAGTAACGACTAGGATGCCAATCGCATTTTTTTTTTTATATTACACCAATATTGTAGCAAAAAAAACTAAAAGACTTATTTAATATTCTTACCGAATTTCGTTAGCATTCTAATACAAGTATTCGTGTAAAACAGTGATTTAATCTACAATTCCAAAAAAAAAAATACATTTAGCCTTTTCTCTCTTACAAGCGTTCCGTAAAATAAATATAATGCTATAACTTCACCACTGAAAGGGAAGGAAAATATCTGACCGCGGATAATTTCGCATTCATAAAAACATCAGAGAAAAATTGAAACGAGCGGACGAGAATATTTCTGTAACTTATCCCGATGCGTCCGGGGGCAGCGACCGTATACGAAAATCATATATAAATTTAACATATAAACAACAGAATGTACGCAACTTAAACTATAATAGACGATCGTGTATGAAATTGCTCGCCTTTGTTAGAAGCGCCGGCGAACCGAACCTTTTGCGGGGAAATCTGGTAATAACATTTCCAAGATGGTGAACAAAGAGCTTTCCTTCTGTTTGAAGTGAACATCGGGGGCGATATTTGTCTCAAAATATCGGTTCATAAGTTAGAATAACGTGTATACTTTAGTCAGTAATATAAGTACTATTATGGATGGTATACATAACAACAATTCTTTTTTTTAATACTTTTTTGGGTTTTGTGTTGAATTACAATCTTATCTGATGTTAAATGATGATGGGATCTAAGAGGGTAAACAATTAGTTAAGCTTACAACCCGACTGGTTGTCAAGTGTAGCTGCGAGAATACACCTATAGGTGCTTGGCGACAGACTTTATACCTAAGAGTGGTAACTAGTCATGCAGGCTTTCTACCACCGTGATATCATTGCATCACGATGTTTTAATACACTGAAAGCTTCTACTGATTTGCAAGGATTTGAACATACCTCGATCGTCGTGGTATACGAACATGCTAACCACTGAGACATCATCGATTCAAATAATATTTATTGCTAAATTTGCAACACAGTCCTCGGATATAAATTATGCACAAAGACTGGATTATGTTACAGAGTTATAATAAATAGATTTTTTAATAAAGAAAGATAAAAACCCCAGCTGCAAAACACTAAAACGTTTTTTTTGTAAAAAAATGTGTTAAAAATGAACTTTTTTTCCCTTTCTTTTATGAATACATACTTACAGACTTACTTAAATAATATATAGTACTATTTAGCCTAAATCACTCACAGTATTAAGACGTATGTAAAGACACTTCATATGTTAAAATCCATCAAAGCTTCTTGGCTACCACGTACCGAAAATCTTTATCCTTCTTCTTAAATTTGCACCATAAACCTACTTAACATGTAGAATAGGGTCCTCAAAAAAAAACATTTTATTTTTCGTGTCTCTTGTCAAAATATATTACTTTATCATAATTTAAGATCCGTGTCCAAAGATCAGCTCGTTTAATAATTTTTAAGGATCGCTCAGATTTAAAAAAAATCTAAAAACGCTTTTTCCTTTTCCTGATATTTTTTTCGAGGTTGAAAATAATAAAGATTCTAATAAATTCAAATCGATCATTTCATTTCTAAAGATCGCACAAGATTTTTTTTAATTTTCTGAGTAGCATACTTTATGTTTTCGGTTTTATAAAGGCACCCCGCTACAAATATGTTGCTATAAACCATGTAATGCTTTTAAAATACATTATTTAAAAACGACCTTAACACGGTATTTTGTAATTAAAATTAATACATACTTTGTGGCCACACGTGTACGTCAAATTTTACTGCGAATTAAAATTTAATGTGAAGCGTACGTGAATATAACCGTAAATGTACGCCGCAAACCCTTATTGAGAGCCCGACTAACACATATAAAAGGACTAATTAATATTCTCGGAGATAACATTAGTGAAGTGTGTTTACCCTTTACATGCCTCGTGTATTACGTTTATAATACAAGAGATGTAAAAAGTAATTACGTCATAACATAATGGTGTGAAATTAGAATTAGGGCAAATATTGTTATTAATGACTACGATCGCTTTCCTGAAATTGGTATGATAAGACATAATTACTTTTTGAAGTTATACTTTTTCTAGCCATGCTTGGGAAAAATTTTAAGAGTGAATTTTTGCGATAATATCGCACACCGACACCTAAAAGCTACACCATGAAGTTGGTTGGAAATTATCTGTTAAGTTTTCATGAAAACTAATAACTATATTCAAATATATATGAATCTACAAGACGTGTTTTATATCAGTGAATATTATATACATCTATATCCATACATAAATATACATGTGTATTTGTGTATGATTTTAAATTGTATATGGTAGTTAATGATAATTAATTTAATTTTAACCGTGTACTCTTCATAAGGTCAAAAATAATGGTTAGGTTATAAAATGGAATATCAATATCACTACATATTATAAAAAAAGTCGGCCGCCACGTCTGCCTGTCTGTATGTTCGCGATAAAATCAAAAACTACTAAACGGATTGTAATGCCGACGTCACCAATAGCTAGAGTAATACATGAGGAAGGTTTAGGTATATTATTTGTTAAGGTTTTATGTAAATTAGTTAAAATATAGTGATAATTGTTGGAAGTGTTAGAAAAATTCAAGCTGCCTGGGGGCTTTAATCGAAAACGCTGCCTAATTCTTTTGAAGTACAACAAAACAATGCATAGTACGATATTCCTCTTTTATAGATCTACAAAAAAGTCTACGATGACATATACCTATCTTTTAAGGATAGCTTACTATACCCATCTATTTTCTAAAAAATGATACATGAAATGTGGTGATTGCAAGGCTATTTAGACGAAATACAGTATTAATCCTTATTAAATTAAATAAATTAGTTACGAGATCAACGTCCGCCGGGCCTGCTAGTTATATATAATCCAAGATTTATATTTCGTTTCATGGTATGTAACCATGAGTTTTCGACTAAATCTATTTGTAGTGAAAATTTTGTTTTTGTTTTATCTCCATAGCGTAATATTAGTTCAATATTCAACTGTAATATAGCGGCTTTAACTTGGGCTCACAAAATCTTCATATTTCATACTGTCAGTAATTAAATTGGTATCGGATTTTTTGTTACCTTGGCAAAAGTATTTTGGTATCAAAGCGGTATGTAGCAAAGTTCCTAGTAATATTTGTATACTTATTGCCATTTAATCAACATTATTATAATTGTTAAGACAAGAAAATATATTTTCGTCTTTATTCTAATTTGAGAAATTCTGTTTAACCACAGAGTCGAGAAAGCCTGTCATCGGATGGAGAAGGTGCTCGAGGCGACTGCTCTTCTGTGGGGTCATCAGGCTCATGTTCGGAGGAACAGCCGCCATGCGACATCGGTCTACTGGAGAGACTAATCAGGACACATCCTGTGTGGTTCCTGCCTGGTATTCAGAGAGCAGGTGCCTTCCATTTACTCCAAGGGAAAGAGGAAGGGGTGAGTTTTATATATGTTTATAAAATTTCCAAAGTTCGTTACCAATTTGGTGAATACTAAACAGATATTGTAATTAATGAATCGTAAAAAATAGATTTTTGGGTAAATAGAAAAACTGATTAGTTATAAATATATTATTTCAGAATTTCGTGGTCCGTCAATCGAGCCAGCCTGATACGATGGCTATAAGCGTTCGTCTCCCAGCCGATAAGGGGCCATATATTGAGCACTACCTCATTCAAGCATCAGGTGGGCGTCTTGGGCTCGAGACATCACACAACCGTTTCGATAATATACCAGAGCTCATTGCACATTACTCGCAGTGTTGGTTAGTTTTTTATTCATTTTTAAGTCATCCTCCTAACTCTCTTAACGATAACCTACGTATTTATCAAATAACTATTCGCAATTATTGTTTATATAAATGTATTGTCTTTGTTCATATGACTATATAACATAGACAGTTTTCATAAATCTAATATTTTCTATCTCTTTTTGTTATTTAATTTTTTCCTCGTTTCTTTTTGAAATTTTCCTTTGTAAGTGTCTGCTATTTTAATACTCCGAATATGAGAGATCAATATTAAAAATTTACTTTGTGTTGTTTTTTACGAAATAATAATATTAAAATGTTGTACTGTCATTTTCAGTGATGAACTACCTGTTCAACTTCAGTTACCTCGCGCACTTCGTGATGCAAAGAGCCGACACCAACTAAGCTCACTCGCACTTCTTGGTCAAGAGTTTTGGGGTTATCCTATGGCTAATCCAAAAAATAATCCGCAGAGTCTTCTTTCACCTTGTCAATCTACAAATAGTATAGTGCCTATGGCTGTTACACCATCTGATACTGGATCTAGTCTCAGTAGTTTTAATGCCAGTAAGTAGTATTAATTAAACTATTCCTTAATTATATCTATATGTTAATCTTCAATATAATTATTAACTTCGTATATGCATTTTGGATGATCATAGGTACACGAACGAACTCACGAGAGCATATTTTATGTTCAGAAAAAGATCATAACGTAGTGCTAAAGATGTCGCCGATAGACACATCAGGTTCCCCACCGAGTCAGAATCAGAACCTCAGCACTTTCAAAGGAAGAACAGCTCCATCACCACCGACAAAACCAAGTGGATCGTTCATCAGAGCCCCTAGACCAACCCCACCAAATACTTTAAATCTTATGTCTAGTACAGTAAGTATACTTGTAATATATTGCCTCAGCTTTTTGGTGTTATTATTTCTTATTCAATGTTAATATTCGCTTCACCTCTTTTCAGGCTCATATAACACAGCCACATACATTTCCAACATCCTCCACGCAGCATTCTCCTATCCAAACGAATAGTGTTAAAACCACTCCGCCTCCACCCCCACCGCGGTGGACTAAACCACCCTTTGCAAAGGACATCCGTTTCTCCTAAGTCCGATATTGAAGCTTTTAGCCCTATTAACAAAGCTACACAGAATGGGAACATAACAGTGACTACCACAGTTACGTTCTGTGTTAATAATTCACAAACTCACAATCATCAATTCAATGAGATACACAGCGATAGACTGCAATTAACGCTTGCATCTAATACTCAAAATATTAATAATAATAACAGCAACTGTGATAATGTACTGGATAATGCCAAACCCATCACAGAAAGTAATGAAGAAACTCAGGTAAGGATATCAACGAGAAAATGCATGGTGTATGTTTCTTGCATGCTCATTTTTATGCTAGACTAGACTACTGTGTGTACTTTTGTTTCTAACAATAAATATTATACTTAAAATTATTCAACATAGAGGTAATCACTGACTGTAACTTCCTATTCCTCTATAGAACATGATGCACCGTATGTCACCAGAGGGAGAGTGCATCAATACAATGACAACTAGCTTACACGGAAGCTTCAAATCACAAGTCAATGAATCGAATACTGCCGAAACAGGATCACCCATAGAATCACAATCTCAGACGAACACTTCAGAATCTGTCGATCCTATTGTAAATAGTCTCACCAAATCGACAAATAGTTTTGCTCCTAACCAACTTGTTTCACCTAATGGAACAAATTCTGTTACGAGTGGAATATTCTCGCCGACTAGTCAAATAAACTCTCCTGTTTCTAATGATACTATTTCGTCAAAAAGTGGTGTATTTTCTCCTCTGAGTCAGACAAATAAAAGTGAGATATTTTCACCGGTTTCAAGAAGCTCACCAATATCTACAAAAAATGTTTTCTCGCCCACTTCCAATCACTCAATTGTATCTCCAGAGATGGCAAAAAATAGAGACAAAATATTATCTCCTAACACAAATACAGCAAGTACTACGCCATCTGGCAGATCAAGGAGGAGTAAACACTCCATGCGAAAGGAGTCCAGACATTATCAGGTAGGAGACGGCTACACAAATCAATAAATGTAAAAATAAACTATAAATATTATTTACTAACCGCATGTGATTTGAAATTTATGTGTGATCACACTAAAATGTAAATAATAATAAAATATTATAAATATTGTTGTATTCTCAACTAACTAGATTCGCATTATTTTTATTTTAGGAATCAGATATCCTTGAGTCTCCCGGTGTTTATTATAGAAGTTCACTAATGGATAAGGTATCAGATTACGAAGACATTTGGGGACCGGAAAGCAATAACTGTTCCACAGTTTAAACCATTGAAACCTGAAAATGATATAAATATTAATAATGGTCTTATGAAAAGCAAGAGACCAGATTTATTACCGGACACATTACGTAAGTAACAGTTGTTTAGAACAAAATAGTTTTTAAGGAAATGATTTTAATTATATTATATTACTATTACAGCTAAACTGAATGCAGCTAAAAGTACTCAGTCAATCATAGAGAAAGAAAATATACATATAATCAACTCAATCGAAAGTTTAAACTGAAAAGAAAATTTTTTCTGATGGCTCTTTAAAAAAAGGTGCCAAATGTTACAATCGAGATTATTGCAACCACAAACAGTAAAGGCGATATTATACCGAAAAGACCTGACAAGCTCAACATAGCCTTGAATATGAATAAAAAACTGACTGAAGAAATAGAGGCTACTTTTAAAAATAGAGAGAAGTTTAACATTGACAGTATGGAAACTGTGAAATTAGAGGATGATCTTAAGGATTCAACACTTGATGACTCCGATAAAGATAACACCGGTAGCCCATTCTATGCTGATCCTGTAGATGCATTAAAAGAAGTGAGTTTCCTATATTAATACAATTTAACAAGTACGATTAAAAATGGGAGTAATATTTAGATTTAGTAAAATTTTCTTTTAATTTAAAATATATATGTAGTGCCTTTGCTTCAACTACAGACAATATCAACGTAAATACAAGAACAGCAATTCATTAAAACATCACTTGCTCTATATATTATTACGATAAAATGCATACTCCTCACTGTTTTTGTAAAATTTGTCACGTTTACATTTTTTTATGCTTCACTATTTATGCACCAATATATTTTCGATTGCCTTTACGAGTATATCCATTATTATCATAAAAAATCCTTTATTATATTAAACATGTGACACAATTTTTCATGAACTATATAACAGATTTCGTTCAAATTGATTATACACTTTCAGGCAGCTCTTCTGCCTCCAGTGCAACGAAGAAAGCTGCTGCGAGTTGGAGGAAATCTCTCTCAACGTTATTCTGAACCTCCAAATCAAAATCATCCTTATTACCCGTTGCGCGATATGCACAGTATTGAGGAACTTTCTCGTACGTATATTTTTGTTACTAAAATATCGGTATAGCAATGCGAATACATAACTGTTATAATTAGTTTATTTCTAATTTTTTGTACTGAAAGATATGTTAATAAGAAGGTTATGAGAATCAATGCAATAATCATTAAAGTATAGATTACTTTAACTTTTGATTGAATGTATTTTTTATTGTATTTCAGCGTCATCACCTAATACGTCGTCATCTGTGGACAACCTGGTGTCTTTGAGAAGTAAGCCAAAGATGAAACCGGTTCAACCACCGCGGGTCATCAACAAGCCACCCACAGGCAAGAATGAAACTTGGACCGTTGATTCCAGTTGGGAGTTTATAAGTCAGTGTTTACGTAAAAATCGCAGTAGACACTGTAGAGCTTTCGTTTGCACTCCCGATTTACCTTTTAGATTTACTTAATTTTGAAGTTCTTTTAATTTAATTTGATTTATTTTAGTTTCTATCTCATTAGATTACTAATTAATATATATATAGTAACAGTTTCTAGCTAAAAAAAAACAATATTTCATTGCTTTGCAAAAGCCACTACATACGAGCCAGGTTGACTATGTATTTTAGGTGGAATATTACAAGAGCATTCATTGTATTTAATTTCGCAGGTAAAAATTCTTTATTATTTGTTTTCTTTCTTTTTTTTTTTGCTGCATCTCATGTATTTAAGAATACTATAAAACAAGAAAAGAGCATTTTACGTTTTTTGATTAGGTTGCTATAAAATCGGCATAATATATAAAAAAATTGTACGTTTTGTGTTTGTTATATTTTTCGTTTTTGACGTCAAAAATTACGTCAAAATGTCAAATTATATTTGAAATATCATCATACTAGAGCATAATGTGTAAAATAGTAATTTTACATTTGTAGATAAAACCGACGAAAGTGGCAAAAATGAAAGTGGCACGTTCCCGTCATTGGCTGAACAAGAATGCAGGCTTAGTGGTGTAGATGACGGAATACAACATTTAACTGTCCATCAAGTTGTGGCACAGAGGTAAGTAAACTCTTAATACGATAAAAAATTGTGTGGTTCTATGAAACTACGATTCAAGTGAAACTCTTTTTTCGGATCGTAGGCAATTAACTGATAATTTTCGGAAAATGATGGAATTTTATTATAATTTAGGACGTTTTAAATCTTAAGCTTAATAATTGGAAAATGGGAATTATAATGGAAAGTCAATACTAGACAAGTTTTCCAACTGTACTTTTTAATTTCAGTCTACTTATCAGAGTACGAAATACATAACTAAATACAATAATTCAAATGATAAATGGAATTTAAAAAGAAATCACAATATTTATTTAAAACGTTGATTTCTTTTGAATTAAGTCATGAACGTCGCCATATTTGCCTTGGCTGCTCTACTGAGCGCCTTTCACTTTACTCTTACTGTGCGGCTGGTTGTAATGTTCCCACATGCGACAGATGGACGAAAAAATTTGAGGCGATGTAAAAAAAGTATTCCTTTACAAAATTAAGGTAAAAAATTAAAAAAATTCACATCGCTCCACAAACAATGCAGTTATATTTAGGGTTTGTATTTTTTCGATAGCCTATAAACTACATTTTACAATTAGTAGAAAGGTAAAAAAAATGAAACTACTTAAGTAAATAATATTAGTAGCATTATAAACATCTTGAAAATTTATGTGACTAAAGTTATAAGAAAATTGTATGTATAATAATCTCCTAGAAAGAAGTCTCATACCACGTTCTTAAATAGCATTTATAATTGGTTAAAACCTTTTTGTTCCAGATTCCCAGATTTAAGACTGAATACGGAACCCGTAGCGCTACCAGAAGAAGTGAGATCGCCTCCACGGGCGTCCTGCTATGATAATGTTCACGATCTGAGACCTTTATCAGGAGCAGGTACCAATATGTGACGTATTAAAGATAGTTTTTAATACAAGTTGGGATAATCTGAGTAAGCGCACCGTTTAAAAAGATTTTTTAGTATTTATTCTTTTTACTATTTCAATATTTAACGTGATTACATTTTTACTCGATTTATTACTTTTATTTATACATTTACTGCTATTAATAAAGAAAAATTAATTAGACAGAAGGCCAATTCTAAGTTTTCGGAAAAAAACTGTAATCCGATAACGATAGAAAGCAACAAAGAAAACCATAAAAATTAATCCAAAAGCGAATTATACAAAAAGTCACAGTCTTTAAAAAACTAGGGCTAAACAAATTAATGCAATCATCTAGGGTATTTAATTAATCAATGCACCATGTTGTATAAAAACAGTATATTCAGCTATAAACAGCTGACGGACATTAACGCATAGTTCAAGAATGTCACGTTACAGGCAAGCGATGATGGCACCGTGTTCTCAGAGCCATGGGACAGCTCGCAGTGGGACGGATTAATTCCTCCTAGCAACGGTCAACAACCTTACGATACTGTAAGTGTAATCAAATATTTAACATTACACTGCACTTATCAAAAATGTCGTACTTAGTTGTTCACGTCTAGTGTCATTGTTTGACTCATATTTCTGCATACGTTACTTATTTGTATTTCTGCGAGAATCAGTTACGTATGGATCTGGATCTGCCTTGGCACTGGATCATACAAATAATTTCATTTCGCGCTAACGCCTGTGCAAATTATAGAAATAAATTCTTTGTCTGGTATATTTCAATTCATATCAATCATATATCTAATAATTGTACTTGCTTTTGTATTTTTTGTGTCAGGTAAAATGCTACCCTTGTCTTTCTCTTCTTTTGTAAAATATGATAAAACATGTAAGCTCTCATTAATTAATTCAGTACGCAACCTATATAAAACAACTGATTTGTCATCATTACTGATTACTCCTTTAAATTACTTGTGTTTCAAGAACTATGCCATTTAATAATTATTTGAATGCAGCATTTTTACCAGCTGTAAAATAAATTAAAATATACACTTTCCTCTGTAGAAAGAAGAAAAGTTTATCACTCCACGGAGGCAAAACTATCGTTCTTTGTTAAAGCTTGGTTATGATTGGAACACAATATAAATTTGCAAGTTTGAAACAGACATTTAACCATATCTACTATCAATTTATTAGAAAGTGAGAACTGTAATTTTAGTTTAAAATAAACTACACTAAATTTAGGAGGAGCCCTTTGAGTGGGAATCACCCATACCGAGAAGAGGCCCATCTGCACCTAGCAGAGCGAAAAGTTTCAGAGATCGCCTCGACCCTTTGTTAGGTAAGTTTTGATCTTTTCTCTTCTTTACAAAATTTATCAGCTCGGTTAGGGTCTGACTGCATTCGATGTGTAAAGGTATCAAACCAAATAATAACGTTTGTAACATTGTTAAGGTATTCACATTTGGTACTTGCTTACTAAATTTTACTTTATAAAAATATTTGCAAATAATCTGTCAGTTATCCCTTTAATTTGGAATGTCAGGGTTACAGTATTGTTAATTCTAAGTTTTGTTCGTATGAAACGGGTACCCAAAAAATAGTTTCCTTAATTATTACATTCAACTCATTGGTATGTGTTTGACAGTGTGGCTGTATTGTGCCTGTGGGTTTGAACGTAAGTTTATACTTACATTACTCTCGTACTCCTGTGGTTTTTAAATCTAAATCAACTCAATTATATATTTAACTAGCTTTTGTCCGTAACTCGGCGAGCGTTTTTTTTAAATTGTATTAAAGGAATTTCAAATTGTGAGAGGAGGTAAAGTTACAATTTATTTCTTATAAGATCACCTATCTGTTAGTGAAAGTTCCGTGAAAAATGGTTCAAACGTTCTGGAGATAGTCTGCAAACGAAGCCACGGGTAAAAGGTAGTCCAAAATAAAAAAAAACTTTAATTACTATCAACCTATCTGTTAGTGAAAGTTCCGTGAAAAATGGTTCAAACGTTCTGGAGATAGTCTGCAAACGAAGCCACGGGTAAAAGGTAGTCCAAAATAAAAAAAAACTTTAATTACTTCTAATAACGTTAACTTTCTAGCAGTGAAAGTCCCGTGAACATAGGTCCAATCGTTTTGGGGATAGTACTACAGACGAAGCCATGGATGACAGCTAGTCTAAAAAAAATATAAAAAAATAGCCTATGTCACCCGCTGTAATTTTAACTATCCGTCAGTGAAATTTCTGTTAAAATCGGTCCAGCCGTTTCGGTGATTAGCCGGAACAAACAGACAGACAGACAGACAAAAATTTTAAAAAATTGTGTTTTTATTATCAGTATCGTGTATACGTTCATATCCAATCAGTAAAAGTTGCATACAGACACTTAATTTTTATTATATGTATAGATTACGATTTCAACCTATAGCAATATTTAAGGTCATCAAAATGTCAATAATATTATGATCATGAAAGTGTTTACTACATAAATAACGTTGTGATAGAACATCAAGGTAAATATTGTATAAACAGATGTTTGATGATAACAATATCTTGAATGTTGATTAAGATCTATGAGATCTTTATGTTAATGTTTTATTACAAAGATAAGATTGAAACCGTAACCTTGAAAATAATATATTTACTTCAGTATTCGTTCCTCTATTAACCCATACGATCCGATTTCTTGGTTTTATCTTTATTATAAGGTGGTTTTTGTAATTAGCTCATTAGGCCGTGCCAATTTATTTAAATTTTAGCCTACAGAGATATACAGAGCAACAATACAAACACGGATATTACAATACTCAATTTATTATACATTATTATCGAATTAATCAATAAAATAGAACACACAGTAGACTTGCGGCGCATATATGTTATCTATTGCTGCATTAGTTCTGTCAATAAAATAATTATGGTTAAAGAGCAAAGGTCTGCGCGTGCCGCAAGTCACCCGCCACAGTTCCCTAAACGAAGTCAGCTTAGTCGCTCTCCGACGTTCTCTCGCAAAGCATCACAGTTGCGAAATCTATCGTGTGAATGAGAAATTATCGTTTTAAATCTTTCGTCCACGCGGGGAAAAACCGCAAAGTTATCAGTCATGAAGTGGTTCAAAAAGTTGTTCTCAGGAAAGTGCGAGAAGCAGAATGAAGATGATGCTGTTATTAGTAAAAGTGAGCCGTGGATAAATAAATTTGATTCATTGAATCCATTCAAACCCGAAGATGGTTGCTCGATAGCTACCGACGCTTTGGAGGATGTGGAATTGATATCGAATGAGATATACGCTTTGACGACGATACGAAATTTTCGAGGGAACACTTTAGATGAATTTGTATGCGAAAGTGACTGGGTTTTCGTCACTAAAAAACAACTAACGGAACCTAAATTTCAGCGGCATTTGGCAAAAACTAACTCATTGACGGCTTTATGCAAGACGTTGGCGGAAAATAACGTGAATAAAAAATTCGCTGAAGTTATAGCTAGATCGCCAATGTGTCAATGCGATAATAGAAGAACTAAGAAGAAAGCCGCTAAAAGCAACTGCTTCCAGCGTGCTATGAAATCTTTAAAAAAATTGTATCATGATATTATTTATAAGATTAAGCATTTTATTAAAGGAAAGAGAAATAAAGGAACAACATTATATGAAGACTCTAACAGGATTACAGATTTCACCAAAAACTACTTATGTATGCGTCATATGCATTTTATTCTTTTATTCATTCTGTAGGTGGTAGAGCTACGCTGAAGCTATTACTGGTTTCAGCATGAACGGGTTGGCTCGCCCGGGGTAGTACCACCCTCTCACAGAAAACCAACGTGAAGTAACAGTGCTTGCACTGTTGCGTTTCGTTCGGTCAATGAGAGCGCCGGAGGCCCACATATATTAAAAGGCCGGCAACGCACTTGCGACTCCCCAGGTGTTGCTAGTGTCTATGGACGGCGGTGATCACTTACCATCAGGTGACCCACCTGTTCGTTTGCCCCCTATAATATAAAAAAAAAAACAAAAAAAATATTTATATCTATACTCGCTCAGCGACTTTCGACGTGTTTATAATTACTTTTGAATCATTATATAAAAATTAACCTGTAATAATTGTTCCAATGTTTCTAGGAATGTACACATTTTTATTATCTATAGCCATTACCTGTGCATTTGCCTTTAATTAATTCTCAGTATCATTATGTCGTAGTCAAACTCGAAAACTAATTTACTGTGTACTGTGAATAAAGTTATTCATGTAAAAGAAAGTTTTAAATAAAGATAGTTATTACTCGTATATATTATATTACTTGTATGGTAAATAGAATAGAAATTAGCCTTCACGTACTCTAAAAATCTCGATCTGAAACTGTCTGTCTATGACATTATTATTCTGTTATTTTTTTAGTTAATCCAAAAGTATATATGTACGTTTATAAAATAACATATAATATGCAACAAGTAAAGGCAAGAAAGGAGTTCCTAATTACAACAACCAATTATACATTGTTGTTAAGCTTTTATTAAATCAACGATATACAGCAACAGCCCAAACTGAGGTGCCGCTGGCCCTTGTGCTCGTTGCTCAATCGAGTGAGCGCTCTAAACGCTCCCCTTAGTAGATCGATGAAGCTGTCAAGGCACCTAATGTGCCACCATGGTAGGTCCCTTAGAAAAAATCAACGACATCCCTGTATACATATTTTTTAAAGAATTACATATTTGGGTTGTTTTATAAAAGTGTTACAATAAGTTGATCTTATAGTCTTACAATATTTTATTACCAGCTGCAGGACGTGTGAGAGCGCTTCGAGGTGGAAGAACTACTCGCGGTGCTGGGGCGGCATTACGAGCCTACGCTCTCCACTTAGCTCAGGACAAGAGCACCACTTTTGCTCAAAATATTGATAACTTTATTGCTTGCACGTTGGACTCAAAAGAGACTTGTCCGCAGGTATATATATTCTTTTTTAATTTGACGTTCTTAAAGAATTCTATATAGAGTGGTAACCCTTTAATTTTCTGTTTAGGTGATGATGCGTAACATGAGGCAGTTCATGTCAGGAATGAAGAATTACCTCGTGAAACACGGTGAAAGGAGAGTTTGAAAAGGAAGTTGAAAAAGAAAGACTTAAGGTGATTGATATTTGTTTAATAAAAATTTAATTTAATTCTGATATTTTATATAAACAATAGTTTAGGATATTTTTTGTATTTTTCATTAGTAAAAGTTATAAGTGTACTGGTCCTAGATAATCTTTGAAAAAGGTTTCATAGGTAAACCAGTCGGAGATAGTCTTTAAACGAAATTTTTACAAAGTTAGTGTTTATGTTAAGGAACAAGTAAATTAAAAAATGTAAAATAATGACCAGAAACAGTAGATTAATACAGACTAATAATCATGATAGTTTTAACGATAAATAATATAAATTTGGTACATTTGTTGTTACAGTTAAAACCAACGGAATTCCTAAATCTTGATGCAATATTGGAAGCTGTGATGCATCGGTTAGTGGTCCGACCGCTACGCTCTCGGCTCTATAGTTTGCTAGCGTCGTGGCACTCCACCGACGTACGCAGACTTCACGCCGCCATCGAACGCGCTCAGCACGCGACACCGCTGCAACTCGGAGTCAAAGTATACCGATTTGCTAAACATTTTTAGTTTCAAATATTCTTAGTTCTAATTCATCTAAACTTTTATTTAACTTCAGATTATGCCATATACAAATAAATAAATAAATGTATAAATTAAAAAATTACGGTTACTTATTGTTCCAAAGAGTCCTAAGCATAGCCTCCTCCTTTCTTACTTCATATTATAGTACATTATAGACATAACGAACAGAACCTAAGATTTATTTAAATTCAACATGAAGGTAATAATATAACACGCCATCTTTTATTTACAAGGAATCAACAAAAGTGCCGTCATCGGCGGTGTTAGCTGTGGTCTCAAAGCATTTCCTGAAGATGCAAGAAGCTGACTCGCCATTGGATAAGCTGGAAAATCTTTTAGCTGCTATATCAGTTATGTTTAATGCGGTAAGATTAATTTACATTTATTTTTTTTAATAATAAAAATAATTAGAATTTTATTAAATCAATAATACAATTCTTTTTTACTAAAAGTCCTCTATATTATAATTTTACATTACTAAGTGGTCGGAATCAACCATAATAAAAGTACAAAGTTTTTTCTTCAGGTGTTAATATGTAAATACTATTACTTCCTGAATTTTTTTTTTGTATAGAAACTGTAATGAGCAATTTACAAATATTGAAGGTTATAGGAATAGAGACAATATAGGTAAACAAATACTCATAGGTGGTATGAAAAAAACATATTCCTAATTTTCTTTAGTGGCAACACTAAAAAACGTTTATAACTGTTAAAAAAAAGAAAAAAAATCGGTTAACAAATGAAGGTGAAAAAAGTACGAAACTTTTTTGGTTTCGCCTCTTTATATATAAATTGTTATTTATGTGGCGTAAATGATACTGTTGTAGAATCACAACTAAAATATATTTATTTACATAGGGGTTGTACATTTTTGTTGTTTACAAGGCTGACATTGTTATATTACAGATAATCTTCTAGCTACGTATATGTTGGATTTAAAACCCCTTTTTAACTTAAATTATTTCCGTCTTTTTTCTCCGTGAGAAACTACGAATAGATTAAAATATTGATATAATTATTGTATATTTTAGATTCGTGGCGAACGCAGCCTCGGTGCCGACGATTTGCTTCCCGTGCTCGCGTGGACTGTGGCTCGCTGCAGGCTGGTGTGCGCGGAGCTGGAGGCGGAGCTGATGGCGGGGCTGCTGCCGCCCGCGCTGCTGGCGGGCGAAGGCGGCTACTACCTCACAGCGCTCTTCTCAGCTGTCGCTGTACTTAAGAGGTTGGCGCCAGAATCTGGTCCAGATAGTTGCGCTCCAGTAAGTTTTATCATTTTTTATTAGTCATTGTAACCCTCTGTAGTTTAATTTAAAATATCTTAGGATACTTTTGAGACAATTAATTACGCGAGTAAAGGGTTATCATGATTCATAATTACATATGACAATTTTATTGTTGATCCTAAAAAATACATTTTGAAATTCATTTTTTCTATTGTTTTCGGCTTAAAATCTAAGTTTATATATAAATATAAAATGATTTCTCGCATCATCTCTTTCAATTTGAATTGAAGAATTTAAAACATTACCGTATTGCCATAGTATTTGAATATAGTTTAAAGAGATAGTTATAATTATATTATTTCGTTGTTTAATATTTTTATAAATGTAATTATAGACAATAATCTAGTCTAGAAGTTGATTAAATATTGGTCTATGATAAATCTCGAACTTGAACATTCTTTTTCATAAACAGTTTATTAGAGTGTAAATAGTTTTCACCCGTTATTTGGGAGTAGCTGCGTACAGCTGAATATATATATTTTTTTTTTTTTTTAAATAAGTATTTGTTACAAGTTTGAAAGGTTCTAAAAAGAGAAATATCTCAGTTTAGCTGTATCCCCCAGCAGTGGCGTCGCGGCTCGGTGGATCACAACCGGGAGCAATGCAACGTGGCCGTGATACGCGTGGTGTTGCCGGACGAGTGCCGCGGCTCCATCCGACGCGTGCCGGTGCCGTGCCGGCCGGGCGCGCGCACGCGGGACCTGTGCCGCGCGCTCGCGCACGCCGCCGCCATCACCAACCCGCAGGACTACGCGCTCTTTGCACTGCACGATGGCCACGGTCAGTTTCAACTTAATCACTTCGTATACAAACTATTTCAGAAATAAGGTGCTGACCAAGAGTCTGCAGTAAAAAAAACTTACTAAACAATATTTATGGTTTTATTATAAATTAAAAATAAACCGATTTCGTTACGGATCAACACATCTATTATATACATATTACATTTAATATTGATAAACTACAACACCGTTTGACCGATTACTAGGAAGTTAGCACGTCTGCATGTTTTTTTTTTTTTGTGAACATTTTTATTTTATTAATTGTACTACAATTCGCCACTAGGTGGAAAGAATGCAAGAAATGTTACAGAATAATTTGTTATAACCCAACTATTTATTACGATTAATAATAAGATATACTTGAAGAACCGGACGCACGTTTAACATTTTATATACTATACCCGTCTCTTAAGTAAACAGATTACCAAAATAAAAGTAACATAACAACTGATTATGCTGCATGTCAATTAAAAAAAAAATCACAAATATGTTAGGAAATCCAAAGACACTTCTTTTGAAAATTTTAAAATTAATCTAGATTTTGTATCTCACCTCTGTCTAAGTCGTAAGACCAAAACTGAAACGATAATTGAAATGAATGAATTAATGATAATTAGTGATAGTGTGTTCCAATCCTAAAAGGAGCCTTAGCTGTCATTGAAAGAATATATTGTGATAAAATATTGTGATTATTATGCTAGATCATACAGACCTAGTTAATTACTGGCCTAATATTGGAAATCTGTTACCAAGCGTATATAAGTGCGATCCAGCGGCGTATTCGGGCGCCACATACTTCTAGGGTTCGCGTATTACCAGTTTGGACAACATCTTCAGTCAACATGTAAGATAGGTTAAACCCTAAACCTTCTTCATACCCTTATCCCGCCTAAGTAGGGTCGTCACAATCTATTTTCCTTTTTAATTCTCCCCTGTCAGGTGTCATCTCAGTATACACAAATCATTTTTCACACAATCCAGCCATACCTTCTTCGGTCTACGTCTATTCCTATATCCATCCATATTCATATTCAAAAGTTTTCTAGTTACATGACTGACTTTCATCTCTTCTCATAATATGCCGTACCGTATTAAATGCTAAATCCATAAACAATTTAATGACTGTATGTACTAATGTACTTGTTTCCATCATCCATATAATATGTGGTCTTTCTAATTGTAACGATTGTTAACTGCTGCAGTCTTTATCCGCTTCACTAGTGCTGCAGTCTTTAAATTTGAGTCTATTCACCAAACTTGATACTAACTATGAGGAACTGAGGTACAGAAATGTTGTAGTATGATAGTGGGGCTCTTAGTTGGTGCTTTTGAATACTTAAGATGCAATACTGAAATATTTTGCAAATATATATAACGACAATAACTCTTCCTAATATATTATAGACATAACAATACACAAACCTTAACGCAACTGTAAATATAGACTATAAATACTGACTCAACAATTATCTTCTACTCTAATTACCCCAATTATTTGATAAAATACAAGGAATTGGATTAATGTTTACTTTGTAAGGAAGTGCAAATAAAGACACGTTGATAATATGAATAATAACGAGTCATCCATTCACAGAGACAATGTTGAACGAGAACGATTGCCCTCAAGAAGTCATGTCGGAGAAGAGCGGGCAAAACTTCACATTGGCGTACAGGCGGATAGATGCGAAAATAGCTTGGCCCCAACAAGCCTTACTATCTTATCCGTAAAGGATTTTTTTTATCTCATTATATAATAAATAAGCGAAAATTTTCATACTCTTTAAAGACTTGAATTTAAACTCCAAGTACTACTACACTATTAACGGCCTATCGTAAGCAAATCATAATGTCTTCTAATAACGATTAAATTTTTTGTAATGTCGATTGATTGATTAACTTTAAAAATAACTATATTTTTTATCATGGAAACAATAAAATGAAGTGATATTTTCTAAGATATTACGATACTGATGGTTTATATGCTATCGTTCATACAAGCTTATCTTAAGTACATATGCTATTAAGTATTTTAAGCGTTGCTATTCAGATTTGAGCGTACTAATAATATTCTTTAAACGTATGTAGCTTTTTTACTCTGTAATAACTTTGTAAGGTAAAATTCGACTGAATGTTTAGGGTTTTCTTCGCCCTGAATTTTTGTAAATTTTTTTTGTATGGCGTGTGCTGTTTTCATTTGAGATTTAGTGTGAGTTGTGATGTAATGGTAAAATGTTAACCGTTTTATTATTCAAATTAAGTTCGATAGGTTACATTTAGACTGTCTTAAAAAGACGGATTTTTTTTTTCATATAAGTGTCTCTGTGTGTTGTATAATATGTTCCTAAATTTTTAATGTGTATACTGAATGAATTCACCAAATTAACGATTTAGTTTTTAAATACTTCTTTAGATACAGCGCCGGCTTTATTTATCTTGTTAATGTTATGAGAGGTCCAACGCTGGCTTATTTCCGTCGCCCTGTATTTTTGGTGGAAACTTATTCTGTTATGTAGTGGTTTTTATTGAAGTGAAAACTTCTTTAGCCCCGTTGTAATTGGAAACGAAAAAGCGACATTAAAAGAGACAACGATATACATGTATAGTAGGGTACATGTAAAAGAAAAATCGACTTTTTTTTTCTTCAAACGATCATGATATTTTGTAAGTGAATACTAAAACAAAGAGTCTATCAAAATTCGAAGCCCTTAATAGTGATATTTAGAGGATAGCAAGTCAAATTTTTTCTATTTGTTGTTATCGCAGGAAAATAATTTTAAACTTTGGAGTTTTTTAACTCGACCACAGATTATCGTTCTGAAAAAAATAAACTTACATTCTTATAGAAAGTTGAATGCCCTACAAAAAAGTGTTTCTTAATAATATTTTTGATAAATATTCTTAATACTCCTGCAAAATTTATTCAAAGTTAAAGGTAGACATTTAATGAGTTTTGAAGTGTTTTTTAAATTTCAATAAAAAATGAAGATTTTCATTCAATATTTGTAAAATAACATCAATACATCTTCATGTACAAAAATACAATTGTTGTTTTATTAATAAACATAAAAATCATTGTAATTCAATTTTCTAGTTAAACTATAATTTAATACTTCTTGTTGATTGACTATTTCCTTCTTTCTTTGCTTAATTCCTTGCAGTAAAAATTATCCAAACAAGAAATTAACACTAAAAAAATAATCATTATACATATATCAAATATTCTTTTTTAATAATTAACAATATAATAATAATTTACCCGCGAAGAAAGAAAAATGTCAAAATTCATTAAATGACTAACTTTATTTAACCTTAACTTATACAGAAGTGGATTTATCATTAAAAAAACATGAGACATCTTTTTTGTAGGGCATTATTAGTTGTTTTTTTCAGAACCATAATCATAGGCGGAATAATAAAATACAAAGTTGAAAAAAAGTCCTGCGTTAATTAAATGAGAAATCGAAAAATTCGACTCGCGATCTCTAAATGTCAATATTAAGGGCTGCGATTTTGACAAAGTTTTTGTTTTACTATTCTCTTGAAAATTTTCACGATTATATGAAAAAAAAAAGTCGATTTTTCCGATTGACCCTAGTCTATAGGATTTAACGTACGAGCGAATGAGATGGAATACATTATACAATGTTTCTTATAATCGCAGTCTCCTCATTGTATATTGTACTACCTAATACTTTATACTAATACTTGCTCTGGTTCAAGGGTTGTTCGCGTGGTGTATTGTTCTGGTGTATCTTTTACATCGATATTCTATTATTCTTTTAATGTTTCACTTTTACACGCCGGCACACATATTGTTTTTTAAATCACAAACTTGCATTTTTTTGCGAATAAAAAGAGGATGCAAAAGGTCACCAATTTTTTTTAACAAAGGACTACAATTTCGTTGTAGGATTAATAGAATAATAATTATCCACTTAGTATCGACAACAATAACCTTCAGTAGTGAGGGTTGGCTATCAAAATGGTAAAAAAAGTTGCGATGTAACGGAAGCTAAAGAAAATCTTTACAAAATATTTCACTCTATAGTTAAAGCCGGCGCTGTCTTAACATATTCTAGTGCTGCTTTCTATTACTTCTGAAGTATTTGGTACTGTTTAACTCTCATTAACTTGTTTATGAACTGTGATGTAATTTGTATTAGAACTATTCTAAGGATTTTGTATTAATTTTGTATATTCGTAGATGCGGTTTTCATAATATAATTTATTTATATGTAATTTTAAGTGGAACATTCAACACGTCGTTAATATTGTGAGTGTATTTTATTCGGTTGTAGATGACTTTTGAAAAATATATCAAAAACAATTTGAAACTTATCTACATAATTAATTGGATATTAATAGAATGTACTTGCAATATACAACGTATTCAGATCGAGGCTGCCTTTTAAACCGCCGCATTAATATTAATTTATACTTATTAATTTTATATAATTTGTTGGTGCGTTATAAATAAACTCACATCACACACCACAGAAACAGTGTATCTAAGTCATAAAAACATTAGGTAAATTATCACTTTTTTTTTTAATTAAATCTATACTATTTCTATGTATATTTATTATTCTATACCATCTCGTATCTATAATCTCACCTGATAAAACAATAATATAGTCAAAATGGGTAGTAAGTTTCACCTGTAAAGAGAGAGACTTGTTGCTTTCACAAATACATAGTATAACTAAACGCGCTTTCAACATAATGTTCTTAAATAGAATCTAAAACTGATTATTTTTATCGTTATTCAAGGCGTTTATGGGATGTTATAAGGGATGTTACAAGATGTTACCATTGAGCTAACATTTTGTTTAATATTAAATTAATTTACTACAAGCGTGTAAATGTCCTACTGGTAGACAATAAATAGGCTCTTTAGAGGAAATCGGGTTTAACGACAACCGATTATAAAAAGTCATGAGCGTGGCAATTATTAGCCACAAAATGTCATATACACATTTACGTACTAATTCTAACTAACGTTATAAACGCGAGTGTGACTCTGTTTATTTGTTACACTATTAACTACTCTGTACTACGTTTTAACTACTCTGAACGATCATTATGAAATTTTGCATAGATATTGTTAGGAAAACAGAAAAGCACATAGCGTCGTTTTATTTAATACAGAAAAAAGTACTACTCTCGATTGATATATCAAATCTACATTAACGCACACGACGGCGCTAGCAGAAACTACTAAGTAATATTTATACTAAATATTTAGTAACAATCTGTTTCCTAATTTCCCATTCAGGTGAGATACTAACAACGTTGGTGAAATCTTAACACTTGTGCATCAATGTTTTTTTTTAATTACTTAAATAAACACTAATTTATAGATCTATGCATTATATATATGTATTGATAATTATATATAATTAAATGCTGAAATTACTTTGATTATCATTATAATTAAATTGATTATAATTTTGAAAATGAACAAAATAAAATACATTTAAATATTTATTTATTATCTGTGTATGTTTTTATTATATTTTAATTTTACATAACAATATAATTAAATTAATTGATATTTCAATACCTTGTATAACCGTGTATATTATTTTTAAAACCAAACGCGAAAATATAAACGTGGTACAACTACTACAAAGGCAAAAAATGTATCTGAATATGTGTCGGGTGTGAACGCACCTCGTATTTATTGCGTTCTTCTTGTATTAACGTTAATAATGTAACACGTATATTGTGTTTCGATAACATTTTCAGTCATTTGTGAAGAAAAGTAAACGAATTTTTACCAAACATTATTTTCGATTTTTATTTCTCAACGATTCCAAGAAATCTCTTTACTGTTCGTTTTTTTAATACAGAAAAAGCAAACAAAATCAAATTGGACCATCAAATTCATTTGTTTTTTAAACAACTTCAAAAATGAGATCACTTTTTAAACGTTCCATTCGGTTTTATTTTTTAAATGATTGAAAATCTCGTCATTTATATACTAGTTTGAATTTTTTCTTATTACAAATGGGTCATTTTCAAGAAAGTCCCATTTTAATTTCATTAACATTGGACTTTGGATTTACAAAGATACACCATAATATTATTTAAAACCGTATAGGCTTTTTAAACAAACTGAAATATGGATAGGTTTATGACAGTTCAAGACTAGAAGAAACGCCAACTATTATGATCAAGGATTCTCTTATGCATTTTTCTGGCGTAGATTTTATTGAAGTCGTAGTTTTCGCCAAAATTCTATACTAATACAATAACACGATAAACCGAGGGCACTATTTCTGATGGTAAAAGCAGAGCAACCCTAAAACAACAGCGACGACGGAGAAACATACAATTCGAAAGCAGTCATTGGTATCATGAGGGCCTGCAAGCCTCACACCGGCTGGATATACACTGATTGATCCCGATATCCGAAACGTAACAAATTAAAGGAGTCACTATGAGGGATTAATCATGTTAGTAGCTTCCTAGTCGTGTACAGTTAACCTATTATCCTCTTGAATACCCTATCATACATGCTTGCATCGCTCTCAGAACGTGAGACGCGCAAATGGTTATCGCAATCCTATAGAACGCAATAGCCCTGTCCTACCACCCTTAGAACCTCCTGATTTTCCGTCAAGCAAGTGCACGAATCTAAGTAGGAATAAAAGAAAATAAACATTCTTTAAAAATAATGCTTTTTATTTTCGAAATCTTTATATACAATATTATAAATTATAAAACCTGTGGTACAAGTGTGACTCTTTAGTTGCATATGTTCTATTGTAAACATTGTTGGTAACTTCATTTAAAATAAATTAATCATCAATTAAATGTATAACAAAAGTATGTATTTTCATGTATATAAGATTTATAACTTTACCCCCAACTATAATCGCTAAAAGTATATAGTATAAATACATATTTATAGTCACTAAACAATTCATCGTATATAGGAAATATGATATTAAAGAATACGTCATATGTAAATACAATAGATCAACGAACTAATGCTTTATTGTTCTTTTTAGTTCGTACATATTACATTATTTACATTATATAATTATTTTACAGGAAAAATATACTATAATTACATCTCATTGTATTCATTTGCAAATCAGTTGGTACAATACACGTATTTACGACAGTGCAAATATTTAGTTAATTCTACGAAAACCAAAACCACAACACAACCAGCTACCTCCCCTCGTCAGCCGAACCTGTGCAATGAGGAGATGGGCCCCCCGGCCCATCCCCTCAGGTTCGGCTACGGAGGTGGGCAAAGCGCCGCCTCCTTCCACCGGCTCTCCTTTGGCGGAGACGGCCGCTAAGAGTGTCCACCTCTCGAGCCCTCTCCGCCGCCTCCTTCTGCGAGATGACCTCCTCGCAGAAGGAGGCCATCGTACTCCATGCTTGTTTGCTGCCGAGCATGGCCGCTACCACGCTCGGCAGCGACAAGTCACCTCCTACCAACGCAGCCAGAATGCGGCGCTGTCCCTCCCACGCAGCACACTCAGAGAGAGTGTGCTGGGCGGTGTCCTCCTCAGCGCCGCACTCATGGCATGTGGCGGTGGGCTCCCTACGAACGATCTGGTGCAGGTACCACCCGATGTCCTGTCTCCATCGAACACCTACTACAACATACCACCACCCAAAAGACGTCTCGTAGCTTATATGTTGACTAGGTATATCTATCATATAGCGACACGCTATGATGGTCGTTTTGACACATTATAATTAAAATATATATATATATATATATAGAAATCAGAGCACTAAATTAATTTTGTGTCAAAATTCCATGAATTGTAGGACTAACTGCACATCACTACTGACAATAAAAAATAGCAATTTACTCCTTCAAACGTAGTTATTAATTTGTATGAATCTTCATGAGCGGACAAACGTCAAAACGGCCGTCATAGAGTGCTGCTATTATAATGACAGAACTTTGCAAGGGTTTCACTAGTGTACTTAGTTAACATTAACTAATATGTATATGTTACTATGATAACAAGATATTGCTATGATACAATTCATCGATTTATCTAAGACATAAAGCAATGTTGACGATGTTTTGGAATACGATATAAAGAAGTACATCAAGATATCGCGAATATCATTTTTAAAGTATGCAAGCACAATATCCTAATAAATTACCCAGTGTTCACTGGGATGCAGTTAATCTAAATTATCCAGTGAGAAAATATCCCAATACAGAACTATCATGTGAAACGATTGCTAGAAAATGGAAGTGTCCACAACAGATGGTTAAGAACAGGGTAATTTTTTATTGAGTTTAAGATTTAATGTGTATTATCTTTATAAGCGAGATAATGTAACCATATACCTACTTACGAGACGAAAATGATCTGCAAAAATCTACCGGATAGAAGTTGAAATTGAATATTGAAATTTTTTACATCTTTCTTTTTTATTGTCTTTAGTTTTATCGTTTGTTCACGATCTCATTTACTGCTACATAACGAAGGAGTCTCATGCTGAGCCTCAGTCACAAACTTCATTAATATTTTAAGGTGCTAAATTTTGCAAGTTTATTTGTATAAAATAATCTTATACAATATATAAGTTCTTACTGAATAACATAGGTAAACTTTTATTACTATTAAGTTTATATTATAATTAACATGTATGAAATTGCGTGCGGTCGCTAGTATATATATATACACATAATGAAAATACAATTCTTTTGAGGTTTAATCACGTCAAAACAATTGAACTATCACTAGGAATTGGCGGAAAGCGTTTTAAAAACTGAAGTATATAAAATAAATTGTTTATTACATTAACAACTGAAAACGTATTGATATGTATTACAGTGATGTACGGAGTTCGTAATTTAATTATTGTACGACAACATTCAATTGAACGTGACGGTTAAAACGAATTTAATTATCGAATATAAACACCATAGGTACCTTATCTTACAATCAGAAAGAAGAAAAACACATTAACTGTGTTGTTTATTATGCGAAAATCTTATTTGACCACAATAATACGATATAAATTCACTTAGTGTGTCTAATTCTAGCTAACAAGTTTTTTAAAATAGTAATAATCTATGAACACAACAACTGATTAAAAGACGGGCATGTTGTTTGTGTTTTTAGAGATGTTACCTATATACATTTAAATACACACAACTTAGGCTCGGTTTGGGCAAGGGCCACGCGCAAGGATGATGGATTCGAACTGAACTATATTATATTAATAATTATAAGGAAATTTCAAAAGCGCTGACTATTGCGAATCAGAATAGGGTTCCTTAGCATTTATAACAGAACGTATCGGCATAGGACTATTATAGCCATTCGATTCGGAATTTTCCGTAGATAGTTCTATATTTTTCTTCTTATTTTTTGGATTCGACTGACCCTTTGCCCTTTTTGTTAATGCCTAATGAAGCGGGCGGAAATCGATTAGTATTGCTATATGCAAGGCATGTATTATTATTCTATGTGTATGATTTAAAAAAATAACTGTTCAAAAGAGAGAACCAATCGAAGAAATCAAGGAATATTTTCGAGATTACAATGTGACAAAAGAATTGACAAAATCTCAAACGGCTGAAGACTTCATATTCAAATTACCAGAAACCAAGAGATTCAACAAGCACGTCAGCTGCGCTCAGAACCATTATATTTATCCACCAAGTAGGAAGGTATGTTGTTTTTATCTGTTCTTAGTATATGTCGAGCAAAAAGCAATTTAGTTCGCCAAGCTCGTCGTAGCTGTAGAAATCATTCCGCTCAATAACGTTAGTCTGTTCGAGAAAAAAATATTACTTCGATTAAACTTTCATTTTTGTTGCTTTCTTTTTTATACCATATAGGTTGTAACAATTGTCCACAACCTCATCAGATGTTAAATGATGATGTAGTCAAAAATGGTAAACACATTAAACCTGGACGGGGAACTGGTTGTCGAGTGCAGATGCTGGAACAGCAACAGGAGCTTGGCGACAGATTTTCTACTTGAGGGTGGTTGCTAACCTAGAAAAGCCCTAACACCATGGCATGGTTTCATCACGATGTTTTTCTTCACTGAAACTTCGGCTCAGCCGCAATAATTCAAACCGACATCCAACAACGCGGTGTCCGAACGGCACGTAAACTAACCGATCAACGCTTTAAAAATTTATATTTGTCTATTAGTATCCAGTAATGCATCTGCCTCATAATAATTAAAAATACGATGTAACAATTGAGCATCTACACTAGAATCAACACCAATGATTCATAAGCAATATAATGAAAAAACGTTATAACCACTACTTAAAACACACCTTATCAATTTTCACAAATAGCTCGATGAAAGACCACCAAGATGTTCTGCGCATGGTAAAACAGAAACGCAAAGTTCTTACATTGTACCAATAAAACCGTCCCGACTTGTAACTGAAAAAGATCAGTTTAGACACCCTGCTTCCTTACCTTTGGACGCTGTAAGTAGAAAGTCGAAACAATTCAAAATTAATTTAGAAGATTATTTATTGTTTAACTTGTAAAACTTGCTGTAAAAACTGCTTATATAAATTATGCCTTTGAAGGGTTAGATACATTATTATGTGCATTGTTTTATTTATATATGTCATTATATATAAATAAATTTATAAAGATATACCGTTATAAGCGCGCCAACACTCAAAAACTACTGGACAGGTTTAAATGATTTTTTTTTTGTTTGACTTGTTAGACACTTGGTTCCTATCCAAAAAATAAGTTATTATGATTGTTACATTATATTAAGTTTTTTGCATTATCTAAAGTTTCAGCGATGCGTGTTTTCTTAGCGTAGATAAGTAGGGCAAGCGGTGTGTTGCCTTTGTTTGTTCCTCTGTGGAAAAGATATATATTGTCAACATAATAAACAATACATATAAAGTACAATACGTAATAATATCAGGTAGTTAACAATAATTTAAATGAAAAATTATTAAATGAACTACTAAGAAAGAACTCACATAAAAAAACACTTAAAACTAAAAAAAAATTATCTTTCTTTAGTTTCCAGTAGAGAGTAGCTATAAAAATGACGTTGCACCCATTGACACAACATATGAAGGCTATGACAAATATTTAGATCCTTATTTGACTACAAACAGACTTTACCATCGTCCTTACACAGATGATCAATTAGAAAGAATATCGTGTTCTAAAGATATTGACACATACTACACATTCGCCAATGTATCCTGGGTAAGTAACAATACGTAATAATTCATTTTTCTTTTTTTAATATTTTGATATCATTATTATTTTTTTTAAACGCAGAAAGTATCAAGAGAAATTCTAAATAGTTCTTTTATCTTTCGAGCAGCACCCGATATTAAAGCAGATAATCCTGACATTTGTTCGGTGCATAAGAAATTTACAGGCGACATTTTGGTTTTTAGGCGGCAAAAAGGTATATTGTTAACAATTGCTGGTCAAGTGCAGAAAATCAAAATCTAAAAAACTCTATTCAGTGTAGGCCCTGTAAAGGCGTTTATGAACGTCAAAGCTATCATATATTTATATATTTTTAACCGTTTTAAATCCTGATGAATTTTATGTCTCTTCTTAATTTATGTTTCAATCATCAACTAAAATCATGCTTCTTTTAAATATATGTTGTATATTTCCTAATATAGCTGGATTTAAAATATTAAGTTGCTATAATTTTTTTTTTTTTGTTTTCCGGGGTGACGTAAGTGCTACAACGGGTTGTTTTAGCGCTTATCCTTACTAATATGTTAAATGCGAATAAGAGCTTATTTCTTTGTTATGTTTACACGGCTCAACTACTGAACCGAACTAGGTGAAAGTTTGCAGTATCAAGGGTACAGAAAAGGTTATAAGGTAACTTTCATCCAAAAAAAAATGTACCCGAGGGCTAGACCAAATCTACATTAACGAGGGCGAAGGCGCGAACAAAATCTAGTTATATATATTAAAATATTACTTTATGTCACTTAAAAATAGACGTAACAGTGATTTTACCTTCCCCTGTAAGCCTTTTCTAAATTATATAGCGCCAGATGAATCAGCATCTTTGTCGAGAATTAAAGTATATAAACATAGCTGAACCCGGCGGCATATTACAGGGATGCGCGCTGGCAGCTAATTTTACGCAACTGCCTATAGCATTATTATATTTCTGTGTATAATGTATGTTAATTCAATAACATTATGTAAATCAGACAGGGATTTTTAAGTACCTAACAAGCAAAATAAAGAGGACGATTAGATTTCTATTTAAAATAGATAAATGTTTAAGTATGAAGGTGGACGGATATAGGAGTATAGGAAGACAGTATATAATAAAATCAAAATCAAAATCAAAAATACTTTATTCAGTTTAGGCCCTGAGAAGGCGCTTATGAACGTCAAAGTTACCACCGGTTCGGAAAACAACCCAGTCATCGAGAAGAACCGGCAAGAAACTCGATCTGGTTTATCTTTTCATTAACATATTATAACTCACATTTTTAAAACAGTTATAAATAATTACATTCGGTTTTGGTGGATGCACAGAGAGGGCGTCATTTCCAGACGTCACCGTCGTTCACATATTGATCCACCCTGTAATAGCCTTTAGATATTAAAACCTGCTTGACATGGTGCTTGAAATTAGTATCCGGCAGATCGGTAACGTGCTTTGGAATTTTATTATAAAACCTAACACTATTACCTAAAAAACTGTTACCGGTCCTAGTGAGCCTAAAACATGGAATGACCAATTTGTTCTTATTTCTTGTATTTAGATTATGTCGGTCCTTTACGAAATCTAGCTTATCTAAGTTTTAATAATAATAATAATACGTATGAATAGAGTGTGTGAAAATGTGTATAAGTATAAAAGGTATAAATATTGAGATGACGTTTGACAGCGGAGAATGGAAAAGGAAAACATGTTGTGCAGACCCTACTTGGTTGGAAAAGGGCAAGAAGATGATGATCATGTCTGTTTGTGACTTATTATGTCAATTTGTTATATTATTATTAAAAAATCGACGTTTGTTTTAATTATAATATACGGAAATTTAAACTTGTGATTTTAATTGATTGTTTATTTCTTTAGACACGAACACCGCCACCTAAAGCTGATGAATGTTTCTTGACTAATAAAAAACCTAAATCCTTTTATGACAGAGAAAAATTCAAAAATGGCTTTCGAGAAATAAGGACGCACAACAAGCTACAGTTTGTACCAGGGTATACGTTAAACGTTTTATTAGTATAAATTAAAATTTTTAGTAGGTTGCTTTTTTAGAAATATTTTTTAATGAATCTAATATATTTTACGATTGATTAAAAATTAATATAATTGATATAATAATTAGTCATAAACTATTTTCAGAACTTTTCGTACAGAATCGGGAGAAAACTACATGTACCCGATGTCTGCCCCCGTATCAAAGATAAACAATTACGAAGAAGAAGTAAAAAGTTTTTATACACGTAAGATAGCGGACTTAGAAAGTAACATAGAACAGGAAAGTTCTGATATTAAAAGTAAATATCCAACAGAAAATTCACTTTACGGCTCTAGAAAACCATTATGTTTATTTTTTAATCCATTTATCGAAACGAATAAAAGATTGAGAATGTAACAAATAGCGACTGCGTCCTGTATCATTAATAGAACACATATACGAGTATAAGCCTTCCTGTTTTATTTAATTCTACTTATATAAATAATATATAGTTCTGAAGAGCACTCACAAAACGTAAACGTCATTGATATGACAAGATTTGGCCATACATTTGAAATTTGTCTCGAATGACATGTGGCTTAATCTGGAAGAACTAATTTATATTAAAAAAAACTAATACTACCTATAAAGTGACTGTCTCATGACTGACTTGACACTGGCAGAATTCGTATTTACGAGATTTCATTATAAAAAAAAAAGTTGAAGTTGACATGTAACAGAAATAATACAAGAAAATAACTAAAATGCTTACGAAAATTAAATGGAAATTATATATTTCTTAGTATTAGTTTTGTTGATATCATACGCTGTATACCTTATTCAACCTTATTGGATTGTGATAGTCTCCGTAGCAATCATATATACATTATATACTCAAATATGTATGATATTTTGACAAGGAATTTTGTCAATAATTATCATTGGCTAGGACTCTTATAGAGAGTTACAATAATCAAGTGAAAAACAGTAAGCGGTTTAGCTACACTGAACTGAGTAGACGGAAAAAAGGTACGTAGAAATAAGGGTAATAAATATTATTCATTGGGTACAAATGAATTTAATGAGAATTGTGAACAGTGTTGCTAGGCAGGAATAATTTTTCTACAACGCGCAGTGTTTGAGTAGGAAAACTGTAGTGATCGTGTGGTTTGACCGGTGCAATAAAGATCAATATCCGCAGGTTCGAATGTTTCGATGGTTGTGTAAATTTATAAAATTAAATTAGAGACGTTATTATCTATCGATGAAGGGAAACATCGTTAAGAGAACTCAACCTGAGAAATGTTCTTCTAGTAGCGTTTTGTGTAGTAAATATATAGAGATGTTGTTTTTTTGGGGCTTAAAATCCCTAGTAAATTCTTCTTCCTAGTAATTCTAAGTTGGCGTGATCATTATTCCCATACCATCCTTAAACAACAAGCATTTGGGTTAGCGTTGGAACTCTTACAAGCTGGTATTACTATTATTATTATAACAGTACATTAGCTTTTATTTTACAAACTATTTATAATAGGTTGGTACTCCTGAAGACAGTTGGAATCTCTGATTTACTATTACGTGTCTCCAAAAACATCTTTCGAAGTGGAATACGGCACGCCCAGCCCTGCTGTTGAATAGCTGATGTGCTAGTCAGGCCCCAGTAGTTGCTTCTTACACAGGCTCCACCACTGTTTACACCCAGGTCTGTGTATGTATTTACTATATAGAGGCATCTTTGTTATTAACAAATTTGCTATAACAGTAATGCTAACCACACATTTACGTACATTTGTGAAGAGTATTAACCGCAGTATGTACTCATAACGCGTATATGTGGTGTAACCGGTTCCCTAATTATGTATTTCGCTATAGGAAAGTGATACCAGAAATGGTTAAATATCGACTCCAAAATGGAATATTCCGATTATGTAGTAATAATCATATATATTTTAAAGATATACACACATTCTATTTTCTCTATAGACTATACATACTCGTAGAATTTCATTAAAACGTATAATGGGACAGAATCTTTTTTTTTTTTCGAACTGTCTACACTGTTGACCTGGCAAGGCCTCTACAGTTACACCGGACTATGGGATATCGTCGATATGTCACTAATACTTGAGTCTGGTATTCTTTTATACTACGATGGTAGCAAACATGCGTTACGTCTTAAGACTAAGTACGCTTGCAACACTCGATGCACATTACGCGCGCGGTGCTGACTAGGTATTTAAATGTCTATTAACTCACCCTAGAAGAACTGCTAGCTAATTACTCTTGCATAATACGTAGTTAGGGGAGTATATGCACATACATACATAGGGAAAATATGTAACCATATTAATTAAAGTCAATCATAATTACTAGTACAAGGTAAGCAGTAAATCGTCACAGATATAATATAAATACTTACTAATGATATATTAATTTTAAAATTAATCAAATGTGGTGACATACAATTAATAATAAATATGTGGCTTAAACGGGTTATTGTTATATATACGTATATATATATAGTTATACATACGTTTATTATAACAGCCGGTCGATATAATAATGTACCATTTAAAATACGGTGTGCAAATTCACAGCACGCGAGTCTGATCGCATGCGAGCGTCAGAACGATAGTTACTATAAAATATATTTAGTTAAAGAAATTATTTATAGACAGTGTACGTTAAACACGCCATAAATATATACCATAATATACAAAAAGAACAATTCAGATCTAGTTCCTGATTTTAAATAATGGTGAAGATTAACATTTTATTCCTGTTTGTCGCGTTCGCGACTAGTCAGGTAGGGCTGGCTGAAGTTGATAAAAAGGTAAGTTTTTTTGTTTTATGTTTTAATGCAAACAATGTGAAGATTATAACACTTATATATAGTTCGCATATGACTTCATATAAGTCCCATTCTATATATCGCCGTTATTTGTACCCCGATGATAAAGTGAAATTAATCATTTGTATCATGGCTCATGTTCATTTTTCAACTTTAACTTTAAAATCGAGAATATTCTCAATATGGCTGTATTTTATAAAGTGTTTACTGCTTGATAACTTCCTCATTTTTGCAAACATGCGTTTTTGTTTGTTTTTTTATTGGAATTGGGATATTTTCAAGATGGCCCCGTTTAATTAGCCATTAATTTTAAAGATACACCAGGTTATCGTCCAAATCGAAAATACAATTTGACAATACAATACTAGATAGCGACCTAAGTCCGATCAAGGACAATCTGATGCATTTTTCTGGAGTAGATTTAATTTATGTCGGTTTTATTTTTTGTGTAAAACAAATTTGATATGTCAAAATTGCTTAGTATTTTTTTTATCCTCAAGTAAATACTTTCGTCCGGGTGATACAAAACGGCAATTGTATCAATTGATCATGATTTCCATGCGACAGTATGTGTATCAATTCAAATCAAAGGCACACTTATCTCGCTTCTGGGTCTACTGATGCATACCAAGTATCGAAACGGGATGGTAGGGTATCTCTACTTGACTGGATCGCTACTGCCAGGCATACGGTACCGAACGCTTTGAGCCGGTGACTCTCTTTTTGTTTTTTCACTTTTCAGTTTAAAGTTCATTTTAGTTCAGTTTAAAGTTTCTTTGTCGACACAATAACCTACAGATTTTCATTTACATTGGATTTAATGTTAGTGTTAAATAAAACGTATGCCGTCAAGAGAACCCGAGAGCGTCAGGAACGAAACAAATAAAAGCAAATCAAATATTTCTTTTAATATTTACAGGGAAAATAATCATTTAACAAAAATTAGATATAGGATAGTGAATTACAGATTATAATATTAAAAAAGATATATAAACATATGTTTCGCGTTCAATGATAAAATAATTACATTGGTAGCGCATGATGCTCGTGAATCGTGAGTTTGAATTTCGATACTCTCACGCATTCACATACTTGCTTAAAATAAAAAGAGACAGAAAGTCGCATGAAAGAGGCATAACGCTTTTTTCTTACATGACAATTTCTACTAATCAACTCCTACCGTTTTAAGGAACATTGTTGCAATAAACAGCTCAACAGGTCAGATTTATGTTTAATATGTTATGTTGTCATACTCCAATGAGTATTCATAATGAACCCTGATATTTTTTTCATGGCTCCAATATCGTTTGGTAGTCTAAGTTGGTACGTACTAATGAAATACTAATACATGTCGTTATATACTATTATGCAACGTTAATTGCTTAAGGAGTAACTAAAGTAAAATTTATTTTACCTACAGATCAATTACTAAATCAATATGAATTAATTGAAAACAACTTTAAATTTAAATCTCCCATTTCAGTTCAATATACGTGTAAAGCAAAAGCTTAGGCTGAGTTGCACCAAAATCGTGGTTATTGTAATTGTTAAAGTTAACAATTGTTAAACTTTAACAATGACAAGACTTGCTAACAGTTACATTTGCCAAAACGAGTTGCACCATCAAACATTTTGTAATTGTTAAAGTTATTAGGGTTGCTACTTCAATAAGCCAATTAGTCCCTAAAATCGAAAAGGGTAATATATTTTACTTGGCAGGACTTTGTTATAAGTGTCACCAAGTGTCACTATTGTTATTCTGTGACTGTCAACAGATTTTTGATGACAGATTTCAGATGTCAACGACAAAACGTTAGCGTTTGTCGTCCTGTGGACATTTTCCAATTCTAGGAAATTAAACTTTTTTCTTTCTAAGACGCAAATTATCTTCAAATATATTGATTTCGTCATCGGAAGAACTATTTTCAGTTTCCCACAGGATTTCTCTTAGCAACGACATGATATTATAAAGTTTTTTCTAGTGAACATGACAACCGATTCAAAAATTGACATTAACAATAACGGTAACCGGCCAACATGGAGCGGTAATAGTTAACGTTAAATCGTGACGTCATTTTAACCATTGTCAATTGGTGCAACCTATTTTTTGCCTAACAATAACTTTAACCGAATTTTTAACTTTAACATTAACTGGTGCAACCGAGCCTAAATGTTTTATTTTTTAGTGCAATTATTTCTATGTGAACATAAGTTTTTGTGGCGTAATTTTGTTCTGAAAATTTTTGTTGTGTTAAATATATATATATCGATGTATAAAAAGTTTTCCAAAGGTCAGATAAACGTGTCTTACAAAAAAGGCAATTCAACATAAGCGAAATGTTATAAATAATCGTGTAACTTCTATTTTAAATTGAGTTTACTGCTATGCATAATTACGGTTGTCTGAGAAACAAGTGCGCCATTTTTTAATTATATTTACCTATATCAAAAGTATTATGCTACTTATTATATAGTTTTATTCGTGATTATTATACTTATAGTTGTGTATAATTGCTTTAATATTGGTAAAATTCGATTTTGAAAATTGTGATTTTCATAAGGCTGGTGTGATAATTATCAAAACTGTAGAACCAGAAATGGAAAAGATAAATTTTATAAGAATAATTTTGCGTTCAAGATTGAGTCTCATTTTATATTATTTTCGTAATATATTACCTGGAACTTATAAAGTGAAGTCGATTGAATTATGTGCTTAACATAAAATGGCTTTCAAATGCGTCTCGCAGACTACTAAGCTGTGCTTACTTAAAAAATTTCAGCTTGAGAATGATAGCTATACCTACGGCCGGTGCATTAGGATCTGTCTTTTCACCAAAAGTACAAAAGCCCACGTTAATTGACGCGATTTTAAAATGGTCCACTATTGCTTGATTCATTATTCAATAGTTTTAATAGTTCGCCCGGTGGAAAATCAATCCGATGCCTCCAGTTACGACCAACGATTTACCAACTATTTTATTATAATTCGTGTACATTTACATTGATTACATTGATACATTTAAATTGATATAACACTATCGGCTGACGGTGAAGTAAAACATTGTCAGAAAATCTGAATTTGAGAAATGCTCCTTGTACTACCACCGTATGTGGAAAAACATAGAACTGTGGTTTCCCATAGTTTGAAATCGCTAATACGTCGTAGTTTGGCGTGGTGATTGTGTCCATACCTTACTTCGGGAACGGGCTTATGACCCTGCAGTGGGTCTTTTATAGGCTGATGATGAGATGAGTTCGAATATTTGCTCTCCATGATCTAGAATGTACAATCCCTGAGTAAGACAACAAAAACCCTGAACTATCTCTTATCTTTTTAGTAATTATACAAATTATTATAATAATAATTAGGGACTGTAGAGTTATAAACTCGGATAATTAGAGAAAACACAAAAATGTAATTAAAATAATTTAATTCCTTTTACATTTTAAAAATAAAGTTGAAATCATTATTAAGTAACTAAAAGCAACTGCGATTCGAAATGTATAACAAGAATCAAATTGCAAGAATAAAATTAATACATTTCTTACTGGGTTGATATTTGCCAGTACCTTAGAAGTCACTGTAACTTATTTATCACTACTGTCATCTGTACAATGGATATTATTATAAACAGTAATTTAAATTTACAGCTTTAATATAACAAAGCAGAAGAAAATATACATTTTTGTTTCGCTATAAACCAATATTTGTCTACACTATTTTCACCTATTTTCTCTAATTTAACCTCGGAAGTTTACCAACAGTTTCACAGTTGGAGAGAATATTAAAATACCACCCAATATATACTATTGTTTAATGAGTATACACCGGTAGATGGAGTGTACTCCAATAGACGCATTTAAGAAAAAACCTCAATGAAGTTCAAAAATTCAAGTGACACTGGCCAAATTGTGCCCCTACACTAAACAAAATATTCTTCTATTACAATGCGTTATCATTCAACTAATGACATTCCATAACCTACTTGGTGGCTTTGGAGTGTCAAAAGATACCTCTCTATACACGGTCATATACCAATACTTACTAAGTCAATCGCTATCCTACTTATTAAGGTCAACATCTGTGTAATGTGGAACAGTGAAAGTTGTCCTGTAGTTGTACTTTTAGTTGTTTTATTTATTTAAATATATAGATATAGAAATATATAGATTCTCACAGTAATGAAAACTATTTTATTATTTGTTTTGAAAAAATTGTAACTTATAAATGCGGCCTTGCTTGTCATGGGTGTAGATATAACCATTTTTGTATCGATTTATACTCTACTAGTAGGCCCGGCGGACGTTGTCCTGCCCTGATGATAAAAAATATATAATTATGTACATAATACGCTTAAGGCGGCTTGACATTTTCTGATTCTTTCAACAATTATCATTATATTTCAACCAATTTACAAAAAAACCTTGACAAATTATAGACCTAAACCTTCCCCGTTAATTACTCTATCTATTAACGAATACCGCATTACAATTCATATTGTAGTTTTTGAGTTTATCGCGAACACCCAGACAGACAGACAGATGTGGCGGATGACTTTGATTTTATAGTATGTATTGATATTGATAATTTCCCTACAATGTCACCCTGATGTTAAGAGACAATACGTAGGGACAGTGGCACACTAAAGCTACATAGAGTACTGGTATTTAAATGTAGCTACCTGATCTTAGCAGACAACCTTTGAAACAGATTACCAAGCTGAGAAATGTTCAATGCTGGGTTCGAGTGTCCCTTAATTCTATCATCGCTTCAAACAAATTCACTTGATAGGAGATATTCTTAATATTTTTTTTTACGCGCTATACAGGCGCTTGATGTGTACATTTTTGAAAAATATCACTACATAGTATAAAACAAAGTCGCTTTCTCTATCCCTATATCCCTATGTATGCTTAAATCTTTAAAACTACGCAACGGATTTTGATGCGGTTTTTTTTTAATAGATAGAGTGATTGAAGAGGAAGGTTTATATGTGTAATAACATAAATGAAATAGTGGAGAAATACTGTTATTTTTTAGGTTACTCCAAATTGAACGCGTGCGAGCCACGGGCGGTAATGAATAAATCAAAACTCCGATTTTAATCATTTTTTCAGTGAATGACATAGGCTTGTCTTACAATATACACATTAGATAAAATAAAAGTGTTTAATTCAGAGTTAATTTGTGGTATTAATATTAACTACTATCATTCAACATTTTAAATTAATATAGAGTGGGGCAAAATAAAAATAATTTTTAATATTCTATACCTATAAGTTCTATTAGAATCTCACCTGATGTCGAATGACTATGAATGATTATGATACAAAAATGCTAAATATAAAACCCACCGTTAAATATATTTGCCTGAATTTGGAGCACACCTGTTGGTGCATGGCAACATATTTTCAATATTAGAAAATAAGCTACCAATATCCTCTGGTTTCATCGTGACGACTCCCTTTACCGAAAACTTAGCATCGTTTTAGGATTTGAATTTAAATTATTTGACGCGATGTTGTTGAATATAAAACAAAAATAATAATCTATTGAAAAAAATATAAATTTTATAAGAGTGATATTTGAAAGGTACTGTAAGAGTAACAACGCGTAATCTGCATGAAGCGTTCTCGCGAGAAGATTGAGGCTGACAATAGATACTGGAACATAAGTTATGTCAATAGAGTACGAAGACGTCGACGAGAATCAGTGTCTGACCTATTATATATATATATACCTATAAGACAGTAGTGTAATAACTTTTCTTATAAATGCTTACGATGTAGTGACCGCATAATTCTTATTTAAGCAGAAAAGCAAGATCCAATTACGAATAATTGCCAAATTCATATATAATTCAGATTATTTCATATTTTCAGGTATTTCTGACGATATACTACGAGAGCCTGTGTTCTGATAGTAAATCATTCATATTAAATGAATTAAAACCGGCTATGCATTTTATGCATGATTATCTTACATTACAGCTGGTGCCCTTTGGAAAAGCCTCAGTAAGTTTATCAAATTAATTAATATTTGCTATGCGAATGTGAAGTCGATTTTTTTTTAGGTTTGAACTACATTTATTTTGTTTTTGGCCAGATACTTTGAGTTAATTTAAAAATTATGCACGACTTCCACTCGTCTCGCTTGGGTTGTTTTATTTGAATTTAAATACTAGTAATTCAGTAACGTATTATAGATAAGTCTGGATTACGTAATTAGTACCGAATTGAATGCTTTATTTGATCAAATGTTAAAGCTATAACCAAGTCTTGATTCGAACGGTGACATAAAAATCAAAGTAATACAGACTAGATATGGAAAAATATTTCACACTTCACATATAACAATGATAATTCTGAAATGTTACTAAATTTTGAAGGAAGTGGACTTTTGGAGGGACATAACATACATAATAGACATTGCTAGGTAACTTTAATTTCTCATAACAATGAACCTTGAAACGATGATGGTTTAGTAGATAGCGTGCTCGGACACAGCGTCGAAGGACGTAGGTTCGAATTCTAGCAACTATGTCGGAGCTTTCGGTGAACGAAAACATCGTTATGAAGCCATAGAAAAGTGGTAGGGCTTTTTCTAAGTCTGCCTGGCTAGCCACCACGCTCAAGTAAAAAATCTTTCGCGATGCATACGTTAGTGTGTTCCGGCAACTACATTTGTGAGCCAGTAGCACTCTAGGTTTAGCGTAGTCACCGTCTTAGACCACATCATCATTTAACATCAGATGGGATTATGGTCAAACGCTAACTTATAAAGGATAAAAAAAACCTCAAATATATACCTGATTTATTCACTTGACATAGAAATTCATTTTGGATTGATTTTGAAATATTAATTTTCAGAGCATAAATGGCGGACATCACGGATTCCGGTGTCAACACGGTCCAGATGAATGTTTGGGTAACATGGTCCAGGATTGCGTACTCAATCTCATGTCCTCATGGACTGATATGGAAAAGGTACAGTATGTAGTCTGCGAGATGGAAAGCAAGGCCGGCTCTCGTGGGGATTTGCAGGTAAATGATTCCACATAAAACATTTCCCTTTTTCTTGATCACAGTTATGTTACACATATGAAATTGAATGATATATTGTGTTTGAAAACAATACTGCAGGAAAGGGTTGACTCTCATATCCAGCACTCGATATGAATAGATTGTTGTTGAGAGATTTTTGCTTAAAAAGGAGAGAGATATAAATTCATTCGATTCATTCAATCCAAACGCATATGCTCAGATTCGAAATATATGTTCATAAAGTACACATGTGTATCTCACGAATTCTTATATGTATGAATAGTTAACTTAGTTTAGCTTCGTTAGATTGGGAATACTAGGCAACAGTCCAAGCCGAGGCACGCCGTGCGCCCTTGTGCTGGGGGAATACTAGGCAACAGTCCAAGCCGAGGCGCGCCGTGCGCCCTTGTGCTGGGGGAATACTAGGCAACAGTCCAAGCCGAGGCGCGCCGTGCGCCCTTGTGCTGCTTGCTTATATAAAATCGGATGAGTGGCTTAAGCGCTCCCTTTAGTAGTCCAGTGAAACTATGGTGATATGACGATGTTTCCTTCTCCAAATGTTTTTGTTATTATTTCCAATTATAAATAGTAATTTATTCAGCTTATAAAATAAATTAAATAATATATTATCAAGTATTTTTGAAATATTTTGAATGCTTTTTTAACGATTGTCTAGAACTTTAAGGCTTCAAAAAAATTGCTCACTAATATTTCGGATATATTTTTCTGTTTATAATTTTATTACTAAAAGTACTCATAAGAAAATATTTTATTTCTCAGTGCGTTCAAAATGCCAATGTACCAGCACAGCTCATCCAAGATTGCGTGTCTTCTGGTCTAGGAACAGCGTTGCAGCTGAAGTCTGAATCACTCACAAGACAAGTACAACCCACATTTATACCAACGATCACCATCGACAGGGTAATTAAAATATTAATTTCAAATTGCAGCTAATTTACAATTAACGATCGAAACTTCAATTACTCTTGAAACTTTTTAATTACTGACAACGTGGTGCACCTTTTAGACAGACTGATAACACAAAAAAACAAAGTCAACACAGTCTTATGAGATTCATTTTTAACTTTGGTCTGTATTTAGGTATTACTTATTTGGTAATCAAACGGCCATGTTTGAATTTGTCCTATTTACATTTTAATCAGCTGTCTATTACCTATCGAATAACTTTAAACATTACTGTAGAGGCCTTGCCAGGTCAACAGTATAGCCATTTCGAAAAAAAAAAATACGCTTTGATGATCAAAATCAAGGATATTTAATTAAAACACATGAATTATAAATTTTAGCACTCGTATCAAGCATTTGCTAAATTTAGTTAACTAATTCACGTCATAGTCAGCGTTATAATTTTTACCCGATTTCAAAAACGAGGATGTTCTCTATTGGGTTTTGTGTGTGTGTGTGTGTTTTTTTTTTATGTTTGTTACTTCAGAACTTCGTCATATATATACCGTTTTGGAGTTTTGTTATTGGAATGGGATATTTTGGAAGGAGTCCCCCATTTTAACTTCATTAGCAGTGAACCTTTTATTTCTAAGAAGCACGAGGGAACTAACTCCTCAAAATTGATTAGGATATATACATATAGTAATTGCTATATTGGTAGGTTTATGACAAACTAAAACTAGATACGTACCTAAATATGGTCAAGGACGTTATGGTGATTTTTTTAAAATAAATATAGTAAAAATAACTATATAAATAATATTTTTTGAGTGCCCGATAAAAAAAAAATGTATTGTTAATCAACTTATCTGTACTAGGATACTGGGAAACGCAAATTAAAGTATATTTTATATTTCGTATAATTACAGGTATTCAATCAAGAAAATCAAAATAATGCAATGAAAGACCTCATCGGTACACTTTGCTATTATCTGAAAGATATAAAACCTTGCGATGAATATTACAATGCACAAGCTTTACTTAGAATGATGGGTTAATCTATAAATTATAAGTTTATGTTCGTGTTATTTTAACATTAAATAATTTTTTTTACAATATATATATATTTTAGAAAAAAAAAAGTGTTTTTTATTTCACCTTTCGCGGCATCAGCTTAAAGGACTGCGTGTGTCCAGTTGCTTCTAATCAACAGTAATGAATTCTGTATAAAGGTTCCCATTATTTCCAGGGCACGATCTTCATTTAAAAAGTTCGATTCAAACAAAAATACCAAATTTAGTATATTAAGAAATATGAAAAACTTATTTCATAGCGGTTTATTAAAATAATATATTACAAAGAACCGTTCATGTACAATTATATTAGGATGGGGAATTTTCAACAATCCAGCGATAGTAATGGGCTATGTTCGTGTAAACACTTGGAACTCCTTCACTACCACAGTTTTCTGAACCAAACGATACAATGCCGAGCTGAAAGGGAAGTTAATTTTTAAATATTAAGAATCAATCAGAATGAGTACATAAATAACGTGACGAATTACGCTTACAATTATACGTAACAAATACTTGGAAATAAATACCTATCTCGTAGTTTCAATCTGGTCTAACCTTGCATGGTTAAATCAATTTGTCCCAAATAGAATAGCAGATTAAATAATCTCGTTTGTCACATTTTATAGACGGGTCCCAGAGATGTGACGTAGATACAGTCAAATAAATTGAAGAAGTTTAGAAACTTCGCAAGAGTGAACATTTATTAAAAGATGGGTTTAGGCTTGAGTTTGAATTACTCCAGGCTCTAACATATTTTACCTAATAACTGCTACAAAAATTGTTCTAAAAAAATTGATTGGCTGTAAAATCGGTTTACGGACGATAATGTTACGTGATAACGTCATAAGAAAACATTGATGAAAAATTGCATACTTTTATGAATTGAATTGAATTGTTGTCACTGAATTAACATTATTTTGTATAATACAAAGAAGAAGTTAATTGAAATTTGTATTTTTTTTTTCGATAAATTATGCATCACAAGCCAAACGCTTAGGCTGATCACGTCTCTCTATCGCTTGTTCCGCGTTTTCGCTTGCATGCTCGGCTCAGGCGGAACGTGATAATGAGTTATGCTGTTTCGTGCGTGCAGCTGGTGTTCATCGATTTACAAGATGTTATTCACGTCAAAAAAATTCATAAATAAAATTTTTATTTAATTTCAATTAAAAAAAATTAAAGGCATTACATTTCTAAGATTTGTAATTTGTTAGTGTTTCTACGTTAACAGTATAGATCCAACTACACAACCAAACTTCAAAGTAGAATGTACAGGAAATAGGTAGAATGGACGTTCAATTTATACCTTTAAATTTATTTACCTATACGTAAATAATTGCTCACATCTGTTAGCTAGATATAACAATTAAAACTATAGCCAAACATACTTGCACAAATTTGCCATTTCTGTTAATTAACAACGGCGCCCCTCCAAATCCGGAACAAGCGTCCATTCCCTCTTCACCCCCTGCACACAACTGTCCTTCGTGTACTGGTACAGTATCGCCGAAAATCTTTTCGCAGTTCTCTAAAGATACAAGAGGCACTTCCAACAGTTGTTGACGGGTAACCTAAAATTTCAATCACGTAAGATACAATCTATCGAAATGAGTATAGGTTATAAACTCAAAAATACTTTGGCAGAGAAACTCCTTGAAAGATTTCTGTTAATCAGTTACTATTTTCAGATGTAATGTACGTGTTCATTTATGTCTTTAATCATATTTCATTATTATGTTTAACTAGAATCTCAAACATGTTCGACATTTTTGGTGGATTTTTTTTATACTTTATAGGTTTCCTTCACCGAATGCTCCAACTCAGTTGCCAGGATCCAAACCTACGTTCTTCAACGCTGTGTCCGAACACACCACCAACTGAGCCACCATCGCTTCATACATTCTCAAGTGGGCTATACAACGTATGAGTAAAAAAATTACGCCTTGAAATATCAATAATATACCAAAGAGTCGTTGAACGAATAAATCAACATACTAACTGCCAAAATTTAAGACTGGAATAATAATTAAGTAGCTTATAATATAATACATACTAGGTTGTTTTGTCCGGACAATTTACCCCAGCCGATGAGCGATGCTCGCTCGCCTATCACGATTTCCGGCTTATCGTTGAGGCAGATCGGAGCCGCTGTCACTAAAATGAAAATATAATTAGCATTAATAGACATTAACGATCGTACGCCAGTGATTCGAGGTCATTACAAAGGACAAGGTTATTAGAAAAATATACATGTTAAATTTTCTATTTGCTTTTCACGGAGTTTTTTTTATATTATAGGGGGCAAACGAACAGGTGGGTGACCTGATGGTAAGTGATCACCACCGGCCATAGACACTAGCAACACCAGGGGAGTCGCAAGTGCGTTGCCGGCCTTTTAATATATGTAGGCCTCCGGCGCTCTCACTGACCGAACGAAACGCAACAGTGCAAGCACTGTTACTTCACGTCGGTTTTCTGTGAGAGGGCGGTACTACCCCGCGCGTCGGGCGAGCCGACCCGTTCATGCTGAAACCAGTAATAGTTTCATCGTAGCTCTACCTCCTACAAAATGTATAGGTTTATCAATTTTTGTTTTCAATATTATATAACAGTATGAGCTTTATAATACAACTTTTTTTACATGATATCCTTTTGCATTCCTTTTACATAAAATAATTGTTTTTAAGAACAAATTAGGTACTCAAATATGTCTTTGCAGAATTTGTTCAAACGCAATTTCAAATTTCTAAATTTCATACGCATTACACGCTATCCCTAACATAAAAAAAGCCTTAGCAGCACTAATTTTATAGTTGTCCTGGAATAAATATATTTAATAAGAAGATACAATTATACCTGAGAATTTGATCTCGTCCTTTAAGATGATCAACGCTATGTCGTGGCGAAATATTTTCTTCTCATATCCTGGATGGACGGTGACGCTTTCTACTTTTATTGCTTGAGTTGGTGGTGCACAGAAGAAGTCATTGCAATCTGGACTACGGCCTATATCCCATTCGCCTACTACGATTGTTGATCTAAAGAAGAAAAAAAATCATTTGCCTTCCTGTAAATTTTAAGCTTTAAATAAAGAGTCATAATTTCTCACATAGAACAGAATTAAAGGATGGAAACTTTAGTAAAATGTACCTAGTTGGAAGTTTTATATAACATACTCACAATTTATATCCATCAGGTTTGGCTAACGCGCAATGAGCTGCTGAGAGTACTACACGTTTTCCTACGATAGACCCGCTACATGCAAACCTTACGTTACCGGTCTCTGTATCTGAAAATAAATGGTATTAAAAAAGGTATAAAATAAATTTAAAGTTATCCTTACCATAATGCATAATCTATGCATATTGTACTTATTAACTTACTTAGATCTATAGATTAATAACAATAAGATGACGAAGACCAATTTTTAGAAAAGGATTACTATTATTGATCATAAAAACTTAGTATTGGGTTTTATAAACATATAATTAATACAAAACTTAGTATTGGGTTTTATAAACATATAATTAATACAATCTATCCAAACGTGCTTCAGTCTCTTTCTAGTCCTATATCCGTTCACTTACATACTAAAAACTTTTCAGGTTACATCACTTTCGTCTATCCTCACGATATATCCATACCATGTTAACCAATTACTCCTCAACTTTTCTGATACATACACTCTTTTCAAACTATCTCTAATATACTCATTCTTAATCTTATCCATTTTAGTTACACCAAAAGTCCATTCTACCATTCGCATCTCTTCCCCGCGTAATCTTCTCTCATCCGTTTCTTTCGTAACCTAGTACTCATACCCATACGCCACGCCAGGTTTTATAATAGTTTTGTAGGTGGTAGAGCTACGCTGAAGCTATTACTGGTTTCAGCATGAATGGGTCGGCTCGTCCGGGGTAGTACTACCCTCTCACAGAAAACCGACGTGAAGTAACAGTGGCTGCACTGTTGCGTTTCGTTCGGTCAGTGAGAGTGCTGGAGGCCCACATATTTAAAAGGCCGGCAACGCACTTGCGACTCCCCTGGTGTCGCTAGTGTCTATGGACGGCGGTGATCACTTACCATCAGCTGACCCACCTGTTCGTTTGCCCCCTATGATAAAAAAAAAATTGTACATTCCCTTGAGTTTCAAATGCAATAATGGGTTACAAACAATCCTAGACACCTTGCGTCATTTCATCTATCAAGCAATTCACCTAGTCCTCAGGTCTTTGTCTATACCACCGTCATTTTAGACCAACGAACCGAGGTACCGAAAATTGGAACAAGCTGATAAGGCTCCAATATTTAAGGATATATCAGAAAGACTACATGGACCACCGACTTTACGTTATCATAAAAATGACAAAAATTATATGTACGTAACGAATAACCCTATTAACCCCCACTCTTCTCATTCTCATTAGTCTAATCCTTATAAGACAAAAATTAGAATAAACTGCATCAATTTTTAAATCTTTATGTTGATATACGGTGGCAGTGATGATAACACTTTCACAATTATCATCATTAGCTTGTAAGAGACGCACTACAGGGCCATAGGCCTTTTCCCAAAGGATGATATGGGCATAATCACCATGAAAGCCCACAACGCATTGGCGATTTCAAAATCCAAGAAATCCACAGTTCTATATGTTCTCACATACAACAAGAACATTTCTCAGGTTCAGGTTTCCTCACGATATTTCCTTTACCATCAGCCGTTAGTGTTACTAATTTGAATTAATAAAATGTCCGCGAATTTCGAAAATTTCGTTGGTTCTAACCTACCACTCGACCACCAATAATTATGTATAGATATATATATACCAATGATAAACCAATATAACAATAATAATTATATGAAATAAAGGTAAAGTATTTACTCGTGAATCCAACTCTAGCAACCCAGGGATGTGCGCCTATACCATCGTAGTGTACTCCTCGCACCATGCTTTCTCCACATTTTTCCGTGTTCTCCTGAAAAACTCTACCACACTCACAGGATGGGCAGCATACGTAGTCTTCGTTGTTAGCCTGGCCGCATGTCAGTTGGTTGAGACGAAGAAAATATCTACAATAACAAAAGTATTTTGTTATCTTACGAATTACGTGCTTATTTATTTCTTGTGTGTTATATATAACTAGCTTTCGCTCGCGGCTTTGTTTACGTTACTGTAGATTTGACCTATACCTAGAGAACAGTCAAATTTGTTCTAGATAAAAGTTACTCTATACCTTATTCTGTACGTCTGACAACGATTATACAAAATGTCATAATGTTCAATTGATTTATTAAGGCGGGAAAACGTATCAATACAAATAAACTCTCATTCGCATTTCCAGTATTAGGAGAGTAAATGACGTTAACGCATTTTTGACTGAGTAATCTGAAGTGTCTACGAGTATAACACATTTACACTTATATTTCACAGGCTTAATAAATATTATTCATGGCATGTTATTATTAAAAAATAGATATACACATATCATTCAATAATAACCATACATACTTATCTGAGGAAAAGCAAGAGAAGTCCATGAGGTCTTCTAAAAGCGGACATGAGCTGATCGGCACACAAGAGGTATTAGGAGGACAACGTCCCTATAATCATAGAAAGTATATGCATAGTAATATATGTTATTAGATTGTTATATAACTGTATTTTCAATATATGTGTATATATAAATAGATATTCTAGAAAATTTTGTTTCAATCTTTAATTAGAACCAAATTCTTCAACTGATTTAAACATGTCCTTAAATAGATACATTATTATAACGAGCTTTGGTTATTTGTATTTTCAACAGAGAAGTCGTTTAATTCATACTATACACATCCGAAGTGATAATGAATTTATTACATCGTTTCCAACGAATTAATTTATTACATGATAGAAAAAATAATAATTAAAAACAAACCAAATATTTTTTTCTAATTTTTAATAGTCTTTTGTCAATCATGAGGTTCGTGTATACAATTATTTAACTCTATATATTAATTATCTAGCTAATACCTACTATAGCATCGTTGTATATGCAGTAGTCTTTAAATTAAAAAAAAAATAATAGTCAATGGATTACAAAAGGTAAATAGACTAGAAACATCTACGAAAAATTCCGGATCGAATGGTTATAGTTATTTTCCGATACGTTCATAACTTTTGACGTGATTAGAACATTAAACCAACTGTAATTTCATGATGTGTAGGTATACATATATAGAATATATATAAGCAATTATGAATTTATTACTTTACTTTTCACTATCAAATTACAATAATGATATTTACAAGAAAAAAAAAACAATTAAGGATGTGCTTATCTTTAGACATAAGGAGCAAGTGTATACTTACTTTAAATCCCAGAGTGTCATCACCATTTTGATTAGCGCTCAGCCCAGTACTAATAGAAACACCTAGCAAAATAAAATATTTATTCTTATACGCATTTTTGATTGAAGACTCATTTCTATTAGAAATTCGAAATTTAAACACCGGACTTTCGGGTTTCCCCAATGATCCTTTTAGTCAACATCCACACGAATATCATAAATGCGAAAGGAAATAAAGTCTCTGTTTGCCAGATTTTCAAAGTTAAATGCCTAAACTCTAAATAGTTTTTCTGTTCTATTGCGACCAAAGTCTATTGGGAAATGAATATGACATTAAAAACGAAGTCGCAGGGATTAGTTGGTTATAGAGTTCAAATTACTAAACGTACATAAATTCAGTTAAATCGGTCGATGCATGTAATGTATATTGAACGAATGATAAAATCAATGTATTTACATTATAAAAATACGCGGATATTCAATAAAACTTTTACGTCAGGAATACCGTTTATATTTTAACTGTTTCCATCAGGTTCGAACATAGCAAACATATGACTATATATAACTTAGTCTATTTAAACACACCTACTATAAATGAGTATATCATCCATAATAGTATATCAATAAGTAAGAGGGTTTATTTATATTAAAAAAAAAAGTAACCGACTGTTGCACCTAGTTGATTGATAAAATCGAAACCAACGTCACAATGTTAATTAATTCACGATTCATTTAATGAGAATAATCTAATTAATTATTCTTATTCCTTCCTATATTTACTACCAACTCTATAGATAGATCACTCACATATAGATAGATAAGTTTAAATCAAGCTTATAGCAAGTTACGGTCCCTTGCCGCCGTAACCCAAAAGCGGCGACCGGTACACCGTGGGGTTTTTAGTCCACGCGAGTCGGACATAACTCATTCTCTCCCCCGCGACAACGGGTATCAGTAAGGGGTTTCCCCACGTTAATAAAAAAACGCTTATAGGAAGTTGGCATTGCAAAAAAACCTAAACAAATAGATCGACGTAATTCGCTTTCATAAATTAGTAGTGCACACATTACAACCATGATTATTAACCTTGCTAGTAGAATTTTATCATGCGATGGTCTAATCGAGGCCGTTCAATGGTTGCTGTGACATGCAATTAGTGAATCGATGTGCATTTTGTCACAGCATAACATTTAGTATGAGTGTACGCAATTATATTACATCAAGTAAAAAGAAGTACTAGTGTTATTGATATCTGTATTTATTTACACGGATATTATATACACTTCTTCCCTTTTCTTCTTGATACACGGTTAGTTTTATTGACAAATACTAGACTGTAAACTTGAAAACAAAGACACCCTATACTTTATACCTATTATTTATAAATAGCAAAATTAATAAATCGTGTACATAGTAAAGTTGAGATACATTTTTTTTACCAATACCAACCTAATACAAAAAAAGTAGTGTGTGCCTATGTACGAGTACACGCGTTAGAAGTTATACTTCTTTGACGTAACAAGATAAAAATCTTTTCAAAAATTTTATCTCTCGCCTTATTTTACGTTTTGTAGAAAAAACGACAGTAAAAATAGAAAAAAGATATTTAATACATACATACTTTTTTTTTAATATAATGTTGACTATAGCTAACTTCAGGGTGTCGGTTTTTCGTGACGGTGTGCGCGCGCATCGTAAAAATTTACTCTCATCATTTTTCCCTAACGCGCCAAAAGAAGTATAACTTCAAAAATTATTCGTTGTATCAAATTAATGTAAAACCTTCAAATGATTGAAGGTATTTTAACCGCTTGCTCTTTAATTATATTAAAACTGCTAAATTTCAAAGGACTTACTCCCAAACTGTGCGTTTACAGTCCATTCCAAAATACACACAAAGGATAGCACACGCACTATTGTTAGCATGGTTTTAAATTTTTCATATAATACATTTATCAGAAATTATATAAATCAAATCAATAATATTATGCAATCTAACATTTGAGAACATTGACAAAGTTAATACCAGTGGCGTCGACGCCGGCACAACAATAAAAATGATACAGTACGCAGCCTTCATTTCGATCGGCATCAGCCAGGGGTGTCCAAGTTTATACTTTATATTTATTAGCGTTTTGCTAAATTTTAGCATTATCCGTCTTTCTACATGAACTAATTACTAATCTTTGAAATTGATATAATAAATGAATTATTAAAATTTCACTACTCCGTACATGCGTATAGTATGATTTAATTAAAGTTGTGTAATATTAATAACCATACAACAGTTCTTTAACAACTTAATGATGTATATTTTTATTGTTTTTTTTTACAATTATATAGTCATATCCCACTATAAAACTGTAAAGCATAACAGTTTGAATCAATGTGAACTATATAACTCATAATAAAACATAGTAAAACGTACCTATTTTTGTTTGTTAACGATATATAGATAGGTAGATGTATCTTATGATATTTTACTTTAAAAGGGAATAAGTGGCTATTCATTTATCTTAAAAACTGTAGTATCATAGCGATTTATAAAAAAACTTCACGATGTAGGTCTGATAAAAGTGGTGGTCGAAATGGCGCAAGTTCTGAAATGACACCAGTTCGAGAAGATAAAAAAATACATACCATTACTAGTAAATATAGAGACAGTTATGAAAAAACGGTCGAACACTACCGTTCTGGTTGCTACTCACGCTAAGCAATGCCAATATATAAACAAGTCATTATTAATGTGTTGTTATATTGCTGAAAAATGTTATAAATAGTTTGACACACCTGGCGTGAAGTGATTCACCGCTATAAGCGTTTGGTGCAGGCGTTCACCATTCATATCATTGTTTTAGTACACGCGAGTGGAAAGGTTTTAACAGTATCTTGATCTTGCTTTATTTCTACAACTATTAAAGAGATAAAGTTTATGCTTTTGTAATAGGTGATCTCTGGAACTATTGATCTGATTATATCATTACGCGAACGAAGTAGGTGATTAGATTTTCGAGCATGAAATGCGTCCTTAAAAATTGTATAATAAAGAATGCGCTACTAGTTACATTAAAATCAATACTCCCAAAATAAAATTAACAATCATCTCGTGTCTCTCAGTTCTATTATGCGATATCATATTTAATTCTTAAGATAAAATAGGAAATGTATGTGCATACACAATTATAATATAACAATTATTTATATCATGAATATATGTTATGAATTTAATGATCGTTTTTATTATATTTTAACAACAAAAAAAAATACATTAACAACAAAAATAGCGAATAACGAAGCAACGTGGACAGGCCGTGCTCGCCTAATCTTTATAAAATCAGTTTTTTATTCCTTTATTGTTACACTAAGTTTTTTATGAAGCCTGATGTCATTCACATCGTTAGGTCGCCGCCAGCGATACATTTCAAATGGCTTTAATTTATATCACAATATAAAAAGTCACATTTCGTTGTAATATATGAAATATAAGTTCTATTCTAGAGTGGAAACGTGTTCAATCACGAACAAACTGTACAGCACAACAGATTAAAAAAAAGAAGTTTAATCAAAAAGTATGTTATCAAAGACACGAAAAGGAAATAGTTTTTATTCGCTATGGTAGTACAACTACAAATGTATAGTAGTTAAAATAAATAATATTCCTACGAGAGATTGTTTCGTTAGATGTGAGATTTCTTCGACCTGGATGTCATAAGTTATACAGATGCAGTATGTGCTCGTATAATTTTTAACATAGTGTTATCCTTCTAGTATTGTCTTAGTAACAGTAGTAATAAGGCCGTGGCCTTCACGTCTTAAGAAAGTAAATAAACAGACACGTATTTAGGTATAACGTATAATACTTTAAAATAGATCTAAAATTACTTGTATGTTCTTTGTATAGTACATTGCCAGATAAACCTCGCGGACCAAAATGTTGCTACATCCGCAGCTCGGTCATTCGCTGGGTGGCGGTATTCACACCGTGACAGCTATATTGTTTCATACAAAAAAGCATGAAAAGTAACTTCCTAATCAGATAATAGAACTATTGTGATATACAATTCTACATACACTGCAATTTTTACTAATTGGCTTTTTATTTTTAGAAACTACATACATCCTTTAATAGCTTCTTTATTAAATTCTTATTTTAATTTGTTTTATTTAAAAACTAACTTTGAATTATTTAAAAACTACTTTCATGGAAGTAAAAAATAACCTAAATGTAGATATTTAAATCAATGTCAGTGAGAGAGTGTCAAATGTTCAATAATATGGCCCGATAAATTAATATAGAAAATGTTTATCAAAATTATTTTCATCATTCATTAGCAGTTCATAATTATACTTCTATCATACACAAATAAACCAAGAAATCTTTGTGAACGAAGTAAATCGATACACCAATATGAACAACTATACGCATAAATATACCTAAACATTTTACAATGGGCAGAAAACGATCCTGTATCATTTGAACCAAAAAAGAAAATCCATGTTAGCGAACAGTGTTTCAGACCAGAATGTATATTTTACTTACATTTGTTCACTCAATGATATTAACTCTGGTAATAATGTAAAAAACAATGAATCCAACAACCTTCCCATCATAACATATGTAAACTAGAAGACGTAGACGTAAGTAATATTCATGGCGGATATACTTCATATTTAAAGAATACAAGAATCCAAATTATCTGAACTAATTTGATCAAACAATGAATCACTATTCCTTTATTAATTTTAAGATTGATAATGACGTAGAAGTGATACAAGTGGAAAAGTCTAAAGCACTTCATGAATTGGTAGAATCGCAAAAACAAGCACAAACGAATTGTATTGAAAGAAAGAAAATAAAAAAGATTTGGCAACTCCCGGTGTAAGTTATGTCAATAACCTTATTTGAACGACTTAGTATTTGTAGGATCAATTTGTCTTGTTCTATAAATCATTTATACACTTATGTAGCCTGCAATGAATTCTGGATGTGAAAATGAGGAAGATGAATTCGCGTTTCTTTGTTGCGATAACCCAAATATCCTTAAACTGACTAAAATGAAATGGTTAACCGAAGATAAAGACGCAGCACCGGATTCAAGGTGAATATTTTGTACGAAACCTTCATAACTTTAATGATTATTAAATACAGTGAAAAAATAATATGGTTCCAGAAAAGTAAATGCCTTAACAGGAGCCAAATTAACGTATAGACGGCAAATATCTTAATAAAGTATTTATAACGCAATAAAATAGAGGTTTGTATAAATGTTTTTTAACTTTTCATTCCACATCATGAAGTAGAGTTCTGAAATAACCTTTAAAAAACTTTATGAAATTTATGTGTACACAATTATTTTAATTATTTACAGTTCTCCTACACTATCACCTGCATCAAGCTTAAGTTCCAACTTTAGTCAAGAGTCTGATGAAAATCTCAATAAATGCCTTAGTGATAGATGCTTGTCAACAATATTACGACTTGACAAAGAACACAACATGTTTGGATTGTCAAATATAGCCATTGATCTAACTAAGCCATCAAGGAAAATTCGAAAACAGAACGAAAAAGCAGTATTCCATCAGACTGCTATTGTGCAAATTTGTTGCGGTACAGAATGTTGCAAATACAGGGTACAACAATTTGTATACATAATTTTAGTAATCATAGCTCAAATATGCACTTCACTGAATTTTTTCTGTTACAGAGTAACACAGATTTGCCAAGTTCTTTAAAGGTATTTATTATTTTGTACATAATATTTGAGTGATCTCTGCATTCAGTTGATCAAGCTAATAATATACATAATACTCAATAATTTCAGTGCGGTGGTTGCCGAGGATGTTGTATAGATCCTACTTGCCCAATTTGCGTTGGACCATGTGGAACTCCTTGTGCCGTGAGTATTTAAAAAAAAAACAACAATATTATCATGATATAATGGAATTCTCTATTTAAAAGGTAAATATCGTTTCCTCTTTCATTTAGTCCTTAATTCTAGTAGTTTAAATTTTCCACAATTCAGCAAAGTCTTTGCGTTCTAATGTCGCTCATGAAAGCAACAATACACGAAATATTTTTTTTTATACCACGATGCTAGCACGCACGCATGCAGGCTGCCTGATGATACGCGGTCACCACAAGCTATGGATGCATGTAACACTGAAGGTATTATTGTTTACTTCCCTCTTGAAGAACCCTATAATATCTTCGAATCCCTTAGAATTAAAATTCCTTCGAAAAACCTCACCAGGAAGCTCACTACACAACCGGGGTTCGTGGGAGGAAACTTCTCTGGAACCGGTTTGTCCGCTACCATTTCGATTCTAAGGCGTGAGAGTGGTGTAAGGCACCGATGATGAGCGGTGCGATGGCGGAAAGTGGCCACAGGCGTAACGTTTCACAATTCCTCTGAATACTACTCATTACACAAACATTAGAACGCATATTAAGAGGCGATGCCGCACCTTAGATTTAATGGTTTGATACCGTCTGTGCGTTTAGGATTGTCAATAATTTTCACGGCTCGTCATTAAGCTCAGTCAAATGGCCTAAATTGGTATCCAGGTGGAGCACTTGATGATGCTCCTGATGATGGCTCCGCCCAGAGATGGCAACAGTATTCCATATTTATTCAATATTGTACAGTTGCACAGTTGTGTAACAGCCGTGTTGTTATTAGTTGCTAGTATAATTATTAATCTTTTATTTTGTCCCTTTCAGGATATTTCTTCCTGTCCACCACTTGTAAGTATTTATTTTTTATCAGCCAATAAAGTACCTACATAGAGTAATTCGTTCAAAAATCTTGAATGTTTTCAGTGCGTCTCATGTCCAAGTGGGAAATGCAATTGCAAAGTAAGTAGTAAATAATAAGTAAAGTATATAAAATAATTCCTATACTAAACAACGCATTATGTCAACAGTTACCTTGCCCGCCATCAAAATGCTTGATCGGTTGTTCTACTTGTTTTGGATTAAAGGTAAAATCAGTTTTTCTTTAATAAATTGCCAAAATTATATATAATATGTAACACATATATTTAATAGTTAATACTAATATTGCAAACTATACCACAGATATCTCTGAACAGAAAACCAACATATGAACCATCGCCAATTGAATTAACACCTAAATCCAGTTGCGTTTTGCAAAAAGTAAGTTGTGATAATTTCTTCTATAGCTTATGATTTTTTTTATTTCGAAACTATAATTCGATTTACGTTGGTGCATACTTTCGAAGATATATTATTTTTCCTCAGTAGTAAACTATACGTGTAGGCCTGCTATTTTGCTTTGTGTTGTTCTGTTTACAAGTGCTTCAGATAATAATTCAATGGATCCAACTTGGACTAACCCATAAAATCTCTTTCAAAAACAATTACGCAATTTCTAATAAATATCTTTGTGGTTTTTATTTGTGCATGTATTTTTTGTCCAAATTTTATGATAAAGAGCTATTTATAACATTGATCATAATTTAGTATTTAAATAAAATTTGTTCGTCTATCTACTTATATGTCTATATGTAACACAAAAACACGAGAGGTATATGTCGTGACTCCATAATTGATGACTTATAAAAATGATCAATAATGCTTTTAAAAACTTCAAATTGTTTATACTTTACTGGTTTTAGTTAAATTTTGTGTATAAGAAGTACATTTTATTCCAATTTGACAGGCTATAATAGCTATCAAACACATTTTTAGAAATCATAAAGTGTATGTCAAAGTACTAGTATTGCGAGAAGAAAATAATTACAAACGTTATAAATGTATGTGAAACCCTGTGAAAAGCTACATATAATGCGATTTGTATTTTATTTCAAACAGCCACTAGCAGCTAGATCCTGCCATCATTTACCACATTGCATTCCACCGTCATCGTGCTTTCCGTATCTGATGCCATGCTTCTGGCCAGCGCGGGCTAGTGCTCCTTGCAATACACCGGCGAGATGTTTTCACAATCCGCCATGTCTACCACCGAGGAAACGAAAATCTATAATACCGCCAGCGGAGTCATGTGTAAAGGTAGTAATCATTTTTTAATACTAAAGACTCTCAGCTACTCCAGGGTTCGTCTGATGGCAAGTGAATTTATTTTTTGTATAACATGCTGAATATAATAGATCACCTATATGGTGTACGATTATTCCAATACAAATTAATGGCGGTTTATATGAGATTAAGAAACTTTAACATTGCTTGACCTTTTGCCTCGAAAGTTGGTTCATCTAATTTTATTTTTATTTTTTCTATTTTATTTATTTATAGAAATCAACAGCTTTTATTTCTATTTTACATACAGAGTTATTAACATATCGGTTTAGCCAAAAGAGATTTCAATCACAGAAAAAAAAAACTTGCTATGCATCCCTAATGAAACTATGTATAATAAGTGCAAATGTACTTAAGTGAACGGAACTTGCACTTCCGCCCGGAATTGATTGGCCACTCCGTCGCGTCGCCTCATTACAAAAGAAACGTTTTCCATATAGTGGATAGTTTAAATGTATAAACTAAAAATGTGTAAAAATGTAAAAAATATGTGTAATAAATAAATTATTATTATTATTTTATTTGCGCGACTAAGTGCCAAGTAGCATCCACTTAGGTACTTAATGATGGATTTCCGCAAAGTAATTCCTTAATCAATAAAATTTCATGGAGAAGGTTTTTTGCCATAAATTTTACTGTAATAACTCGCATCTAAATTTCTATACCGATCAAGCGATTGTCAGGAAAATGAATTAGTATGTGAAGATATTTGGATGCATTAAATATTTGCACAAATTCGATTAAAACTTAAAAAGGATTAAAAAAAATCCTATCAAAACAGTCCTTTACAGCTTCACCGGGCTTTATTTCTATCAGTAGATAATGCTTGTAATCGAATCCTTAGATTCAGAGGTCACCTTCTATTGAAACGTACTGATGCACTTTTAACCTTTTTTAAAATAGTAGTGAAAATTTGCAGGCAGGAAAATATGAGAACGGTGCGAAACAAATAAAATGTCCCAATATGTCATGCCCAGGGGTAAGTATTAAATACATTGAATATATTTCTCTTACTATTTATAATCTTATAGATTCTGTAAAATATAAAGTTCTGCAACAGCTGGTAAGCAATAGTTTTTAATTATGTATAATAATTAAATAAAAATTATTTAAAGAAATAATTATACCATTTTAATTTCAGAATAGTGATGTGTTCAGAAAAGAAATAGAAGAGAGGTTTGGTAAACAGCAAAATAGCTAATTATGATTATACCCAATGACAACTTATAATATGCAATTAAATTCAAAGGTTAATAAAATATTTACTATAATATGGCAATAATGCTTCATTTTTTTTACATCCTTATAAATTAAAAATAAGCGCCGCGGAGATTGTTTTGCCACAATCAAAAAATGAAGAAAAAAGGAGAAATAGAATGAAAGATATGACAAAATCGTTTTTTTATAACATATTCGTTTTTTTTTTAAACAACAATTATTGTCGTAGTGACCGAATGATAAGATCAGCGAAATATTTGTCTGATATCCGCCTAAACACTAACTGGTATACGTTGTAATACGGCTTGTTTTAAAATAGCATATGCTCGAGCACAAAAACACATACCAAATCCAAATTATTGGAATAATTATATTTTTGCAACTCTTTCTGTTTTTTTAAAATAAACTATTGTACAATGCCTCAAATTTTTTCGTCCATCTGTCGCATGATGTATTACAACCAACTGCGGAGTAGAGGTAAAGTGAAAGACACTCGGCAGAGTAGCCGAGGCCAATATGGTGGCGCCCATGGCTCAATTCAAAACGATTTAAATTAATATTGTGAGCAGTTTTTAAAAAGATTAAAAACGTGATGTTAATGCCCTAAAATCAAATGAATAATTTTCCTGAAAATTTTCATTTGAATGACTACGATTCGAAAAAAGTTTCACTTGCATGGTGGTTTCACGAAACTCCATAGTATTTTTATAGGTATACCTTGCTTGAAATCTTAAGACGAGATCGTTATTTAGCATCAGGCGAGATTGTGGGTAAATATTAAAACTTACAAGATAAAAAAACAGTCAACCGCGCAAAGAAATTAAGGCTTTCTCACTGTTTAGATGCACACTCCTCTTATACTGTGTAATTAATTGCACATACTAATTTTACTGCATCGTTTAAGATGACAAGTGACACTTTTAAACAGCGTTTCTCGGCAGTATACCACCCACCGATGTTCCGTTAGTAGTAACTTAGTAGGAAATTTTGAATTTCAGGAAACTCGACTAACATTATTGAAAGGCAATAAACACCCCCTTTAAAGTAAATGTATATCTTTTAAACTACTAGAAGTTCCGAATTATTTAAAAAACTTTCAACATATTCTATTCTATATTTTGTCTCAAATATTTATAGAAACTCATCACACCCTTAGTGGGGTAAGAGGCAAATTATGGTATATAAACATTAACTAAAATTTTGGTAACATACAATTTTGGTCTGTCACTGAGCCCAATTTTTATTTTTGCAGGTTAGCAAGTGCTTTTTTATCCATCTACCTCAACAATTATTGGAGAAATATTACATTAAAATGCTTTAAACTCATCTTTTATATTTTATTTATTTTCTTCCCGACTGTATTTTTCATGAAATACGCTGTATATAAGGAATTTATGGTTCTGGATCTCTCGAGACAACATATCCCTGAGTGCATCGTTTATGTGGGTTCAACTTGTGACCGAGTTGGTCAATAACCACAGACGGTGGCGTGCCTTGTGAGATATGACAATAGTCACTGCAGTACATAAACGGCGCTATGTTAGTCTGATAGGGATTAGGCGGGAACGGAGCCAAGTCGAACACCTCTCCATGATTCCAAGACGCAAGTGATGAAGACGCATACGGAGTTCTGTATTTCGACTTCGTTTCGGAAACGAATACACTGAAATATGAATTCATGAAGTATAATTACATAATTAATACAAATACCCTAATAAGATAATAGCAACGTTAGTTTCAATTGTGACAGTTTAAAATAATAATTCATACCATCATAACCATATTGTCCATGGCTTCACTTGCGGTAATGTAGACCTTTGACCCATCTCTTACAAACAGTATATTTTTTTGAATAAAATGTACCCTATGTCCTTTTCTGTACACGTAACAACGTGTATCCAAAGTTTCATGATGATCGGTTCATTAGTTTCAGCTTGAAAATGTAACGAACAAACAAATTCATATTCGCATTTATAATATTAACACGGACTAGTAAGGATAGTAAAGCGATACGGGGATACCGCACCGTGTCCTCGTCGGCGGCCTTCGCGCTCGCCGGCTCCCTGCCCTGGGAGCTGGAGGCGAGGGTGCTTGCCACCGTGTATGAGTTCACGGCGGCAAGAAAACGTTTAGGGGAGCCTCCGGCTCTCAGGGAGATTATAGAGAAAAGACGGGTAGAAAGGGAGAAGGCCCTAGAGAGGTGGAGGCAGGACCTGGCGGACGCGCGTTATGGAAGATATACCGTCGACGCCGTCCGCCCGGTCCTGCCGGAATGGTGTAATAGGGAGTGGGGCTCCCTGACGTTTCGACTGGTGCAGGTACTTACCGGCCATGGTTGCTTTGACTGGTACCTGCACCAGATCGCTCGCAGAGAGCCCACCGCCGCATGTCACGAGTGCGGCGCTGAGGAAGATACCGCGCAGCACACTCTATCTCTATCTTACTCTTTTTTGCCCAAAATTGTATGGAAATCAATAAATTAATACCCTTTGATGTTATTGACAGGATTATGGCAGGCAGCAACCTCTTTATATTCTTTCTTAACGTGAATTCTGTCGTATACGCCTCTGTGAACTTTAGCTGTCAGAGGCATCCATATTTCTTTATGCCTAGGTCCAAAGCCCCGTACCTAATTTAGTGGTAAATTAAAAGAAGTATAATGAATTCGTAATAGACGTAACTGTCATAATTAAAAAATTCAAAGTGATATTTAGATCTATGACACCTTTGAAACAATTTCGATAATATTGGAAATAATCAATACCAATTATTTATTTATATAAACATGTTATTTTAAGCATATTGCATCATAAAAAGAATATTCAATCCTGATACCAACCTTTGGCATATTAAATTCAGAGTAAAATGTGATGTGGTCTTTTGCGCCAATTCCATACTGATCTTCCACAGTGAAGGGCTTGTGATAAGCTCTGTAGGTTGATACATAAGGATCTAAAAGTCTTCGAAATCCACCTGAACTATCCGATATTACAGGCGCATCATTCCTCCCAGCCGCTACAATCTAAAGTAAATAAAACATTAAAAAACTCATAATTGTAAATATCACAGCTCAACAAAATATAGCAAAAACAAACAGAACAGCAAAAAAAGCGGACTTACATCAAATATGTATTCCGGGTCGGGTGGTCTAACTGTAATTTCAGGTGGTGCATTGAGAGATTTGGATACACCTCTAAAATTATCTTTCATCTCCGATATCATTATTGGTTGTGTTGTACTTTTGCCTTGTAACTATAATACGCCAAGTTAAGATCATTAAAATTAAGTAGTACCTAATACTACTAAAAATTAAAATTAAGTGATGATGGTTGAAGAAACTTTATCTCAATAGGTTCTAATGGATCTTGACGTAACAAAACAATTAAGCTTACAACATGAAATTACCAAATTTAGATTTTTTTTCATATTTGGCTTAAATGTATAGATCAAACGTTGATCCTTTAACTAGATAAGCAAAGAAATCGTCTCGTAAATATTATACTGCAGTACAAGTAACAAACCCGCTTCTCAACACCGGTCATGAATATAACTCTACGACAGTTTATAGCACAGTCTGATCGCTCCATAGCCTTGTTTGGATTCGGTTTAACGCAGTATTCTCCTGTTGTAGTTTTATAGGTCTCTTTCTCAACAACCATGTCGCGACCTGTAACGCGCGCTGGAAGTGGTTCATCGATTTTCTATAAAAAAACATAAAAATGTTTAGCATTTATAATCATTTTAATGTAACTGAGTATTCTGTGACTGAATATCGAACTACTGTAGTCTGTAAAGCTGTGGAAAGTTACAGACTTCGATGTCTATTCACACTTTTATTTTCTTACTTTAAGAGTTCATTTTAATTTAAATACATCCAAGCAGTCCAGTATCTATGTCTGTTATTTTTATATTGTACCCATGTCGCAGTCAGATTTTTAATTGTAGGAAGTGTCAAACGATCCACGTGATAAGATAGTCACTTATCTTCTATGGCCATATATAATAAATCTCAAAAGGACATAGTTCTGTGTTCGATCAGCTACCACTATTTAGGACGCAGATTTTAAAACGGAATATATTCGTTTACATAAAATAAGGAAGTTTTGGCCGAAAGGAAGACGACATTCGTGGAATTTTGGACGATTTAAGATCTCAGTGATACGTCTAAAATTGTCTTTTTTATGCCTTGTTTATGGTTTTAACGTTTGCTCATAATATCCAGACTGTCAAGTGCATCTACTCACTACTGGTACATACCTACAGCTTAGCCATAGATTTTCAGCTTAAAGGTAGTAGCCTAACCAGGCGAGTTTTAGAAATAGGTTCGTACTATAATTTCATTTTGGCATCTCTGAAAGCTCTGGCCTATTACGGGATTCGTACCGTATATATTAACACTAGCAATTTAACGCGACTCTGAACGCGTTTACTATGAAGTATTTTATTTACGACTTAGACAGAAGAATGAGATTTTCCCTCCTTTGCACCTCCTTAGGTGTTGAATTTCCAAAGATCCTTTCTCAGTATCCACCTACAGTGTAAAATAGCTGCATGAAAATTTGAACAGGCCTTAGCCCCAGCAGTATGAGCGGTGCGTTGCTATATCAAACAGACGGTTAGTTATGTATTTATTTATATGTAGATTATTTTACTCTATCAAAACTTATTAAATGATTTGATCACAATACAAAAGGAGAAAGCAACGTAATAAACCATGTATATACTCACGCAATCCAAGCTGTGCGGTATGGGCGGTATATATCGCAGACCGATACTTGAAGAGGAACGCGTCTCATTATTGGACAATCGTAATGGAATGTTATACTGAACGTTACCCCATGTGTTCACATTCGGTATCAGCAGTTCATTAAGCACTATCGGTTTACATGGCTTAATCTGTGCCATGTTTATATAAATAGGTACAAAGATTACTTAATTTTGACTTTTAAATGACAACAACCTAATTTCAGTTCGATTCAAGTCAATGTAAAATAAGGTTTAATATGTATGAACCCATTAAGGATGTGTTTCAAAACGCATTCATATCAGACCAGATTTTTCTTTTCTTTATTTATGATTTGAATACATTTTCACTTACGTATGTGACCGAAGTTAGTTAAAAGATAAACCCAGACTGTAGATTCACACAGATAGGCGTTTAATTACTGAACGATTTATTGTTAACTTAACTATGGTAACAAACCAGTCAATTACTCTAACGTTTATGTATGGATAGGACTGGCAGAACCTAAGACCGATACATCTATTTCTTGCACAAAAGAGTAGGGCTCAACCGCAGTGCACCGATCCAAAAGACTTAACGAGTTACACGCACCGCCTCACAACGAATTTCAACTGAGTCCTCCGGAGTAGTAGACTTATTATTGGCTAACATCAATTAGAACAGCAGTCATTTTTAATTTCGGTCCCATGCCACCCCAACCCAAAGGCGGCGGTCGGTACACCGTAGGGTTTTAGTCCGTGCGAGTCGGACATAACCCATTCTCTCCCCCGGGAGAATGGGTATCCATAAGGGATTTCCCCACGTTAATAAAAAAAAAGCAGTAATTTTTAATATTGCAAAACTACTTAACATCAAGATAACTGTAAGTCTGTTTGCTACATCATAACGAGGCAAAATATATGTTTTCATTCACCGAAAACTACAGCCAATGCAAACTTTAAGGCACTTTTCATGAATTGGTAAAAGAAGGTCAACAAAAGTCATTATAAATTATGATATTATCAATATAATATTGACGTACTTAAACTGTAGATCTTATAACCCCATACATTATTGTAATAATAAAAAAATTAGTTATTAATTAATCATTTATTCCCACAAAAATAGCATTTATAAAATCTTCGAAATCAGTTTACTGACATTAGTTTTCTTCTTCTTGAAGCCCGGGTTCCTATCCAGGTCAAGGTTATACTCAGTCTTCTGCCACGGTTGGAGATACATCGGAAGTAGGATTTCATTTTCCGCTACCCATGCTATAACGTAATCAGCGATAGCCGCGACGTGTGGAGACTTTTCAACGTTCGAACGTATTTTTGAATAGAAATCGTTTCTGACATGCTGAAGAAGTATGAAGATTAGTATTGTGAAAAAACTGTCCTCTAATGTATATGATTAAAAATCAATTGTCCAACGTATGTACAAGTAAGTGCATTACTTCAGAACGACTGCATGTATTTTGCTGATTCTTTTTATGTTGTGCTTCTAGTTATCAGGACAAGGTTTGTATGAAAATAAATGATTAAAAATATTAGGGAAAGGTGAAAAATTAGGTTAAAAAATCTCTATTTCAAAAAGTGAGTAAATGAGTCAAGACAGACCTTTTAAAAATATTGATAGAATTTACGGATTGATGGATTAAGGTTTAGCTGCCATTTTATATCATTACATTATCGTACTGTAAACGGAGTATTTAATTTCATTTTCTTTGCCATTTAAAGTTAAAACACAAGCAATTGTTATACACCCACAATATTTAACTTATTGTAAATGAGGTACACAAACATAATACTAAACGTAAATACTTTTGATATATCTGATTAAATTATGCCAAAGCAAAAATGTGTGTTTACCGATGGTGTACCAAGGGTTTCTTTTACAGAACATAATGCCTCCCTAAGATTGTCACCTTTACACTGGCCCTGAAATATTTACCAATATAGATGATTAATTAAATCAATGATCTTAAATAAAATAAATTTATTTATAAAACATAGCTAGAGCTAATTTATCAAAGTAATTTTTATTTCTGTCTTATATTGAAAAATTGACATTTTTAAATGTAAATTTAACATGTTACGAAACGATTGAAATTGTAAAATGAATGGGATCCAAAGCATTTTATCGTATACTAAATGACTACTGTCCGCTTCATTGACCGTTAAAAAATGACAAAGGGTCGATAGAATCCCAAAAAAAAGTAGTCCTGGAGAACCATCTACGAAAAATTCCACATCGAACGAACATTCCGATACATTAATTAATTACTTTTGACGAGATTGAGTCTCAAAGAAACTGTATGTTTATTGTACGTATGTATACGAGTATACATAGACATATAATTATGTATATATAGATAGACGATAAATAAAATACATCTTAAATACCAATCATTGTATAATTTTACTTATGAAGCTTTAGTATTCAAGATGCCAATTATATATAAATATAGACAGTATAATGCATTGGAATTCGCTAGTTCATCATAACAGGCAAAAAATACGACACAAATAGAAATTCTATTAGCGAGCTATTTATATTTGATTAGATAACCTTTGGCAGGAGTTCCTTGACCATAGCGAATAATTCGTCCGCTTGATCATGATACAAAAAGAACGCCCACGACGATCTGAAGAATTCGTAGAAATCATCTATAATTTTCGCCTGATGAAATTTACAACTTTATTATTTGTTATTAAAATTATTATTGAGTTAAATGCAATAATAAATTACAGAGTTGTAATAAAAGGAAAGTCGCATTATTGTGAAAATATGTTCCTAAACTAATAACTAATGGAACATAAGAAAACAACTCGGTTTAGACGGCCATTGAATTAAGATGAGATACCCACTAAAGATTTATAACAATAGTTAATTGCATTCCCATTTGATGACTCAAAAAAGCGTGTGTATAGAACTTAATGAACAGTACTCATATGTCATGGGAAAAAAAGTTGGTTCAAAATGAAGTGGTCCGTGACTGCAGTAATGTTTGGTTTTATGACATGGCATTTTTTACCTGTCACAATCTAAGCGATTGGAAAATGTGGTGTTAAAACAAGGCTTCACTTTCATGTTGTGATTTGTCAGATATTTTAAACATATAAATGAAATATTAAAGTGTATGTTGTTTGTCTGGGTTAACTTCTTCAAAGATTTAACCTATTTTAAAGAGACATTCACTGGCTCATAGAAGACTTTTCTATGTATTATTTAGACTAGATATCTTTGGGCGCTTCCATAGAAATGTAGCAGTAAATTTTTAGCAAATAATTCCTATTGATCAACAATACCATTTTCATGCGAACGAAGTCGCGGACACCACTTAGTAGATAAATATAATACAAGAAATCAAAATATCCTTGTATTGAGACCTTCTCATGAAGAAAGGCAAGCTATTATTAGCGCCGATTTAATTTAATCTATACAACTGCAAGAATTGCGGTTAAGAAAATTATATGCACTTACAGTATATTTCACATGTACATTATTTAATACGACCGCGGGCATTCCGTAAATGTGTCCTAAACATCTCTAACGAATATTTCTCAAGTGTAAGACAAGTGATGCCGTCAACAATCATGTCTTTATTGAAGTGCAATTTGAAATAACCACTCTTAAAAGTTTCCATTACGATGCCCTGTAAAAAATATTTTAATATACGGTAAAGATAATAATTTGCTTTAATATTTTACTTTTGTTAAAACTTCTATCGTAACCCATTTACTTTACTAGCTGATGTCATCAATTTTGCTATCGGGAAAGTGGTTTTTCTATATGGGATTTACATATTGTTTATTTAGCTTCATTGTGAGTTCTGTGGTAGTTATAATAAAAGTCATACTATGGCAGCCTATAAAATTTACCCTGCTTGGCCCAAACATGTATAGTATAGTATAAACACTTACTATGATCTTTTAGTACCACTATATGTGAAATCGAATACAATACTTTGGATTTACTCTGGACTGTGGACTCTATGTCTAGCCTATTTAGCATTGTGGGCCATGTCACCATTTAACATCAAGTGAGATTGTGGGCATTTGCTAAGAGACGTAAAGTATGAAAATCGCCAATACGTCGTGTGCTGGTTAAATCGGGTGAGTGACTTAAGCGCTCACCTTAGTAGGAAACTGTAGAGACCTTGCTAGGTCAACAGTATAATCATTTCGAAAAAAAGAAAAAAAAAATCGTGTGCTAGTTCCTTCAAGAGGACTCCTTGGGCCCATCAGTGTGACTTTTACCTGTGTTAAATTTTATTATTACTAAATTATTCATATGGAGAGTATAATGAAACCTAAATTATACTCCGAAAAGTCCACTATATGCTAGTCAAAATTTGGTGAAATTAGTTGAGCCATTTCGAAGATTAGAACTGGTAAACAAAAGTCACTTTCATTTTTAAATGGTCATATAGAAAAAAAAAATGTAACATAACCATCAACTTAAGATACTCTGGGCAATATTACCATATACCATAACACAATACATGATTTATTTTTCATATACTTAGTTAATATACATATTATAGATTTGTATAAATGATATAACAATCGTAGTAATATAGTAAATCGTAACACTAACATTATAATGCAATGATTGAACATAGTGATGAGGTATTTTCTTCGCCGGAGATCGAACCTCTAAATATTGTAGACCTCCTGGCAAATTGCAATATATTACAATTGGTTTTATAAGATCTGGCATCTTTTCCACGTATTTATCGGATGTAGATCTGATATAAAAAAAATAAAAGGGAATAAAATGTATTTCTTTTTCAATATTCACAATATTAATCTATGGTTTGAACAACTACTAATTCTTGTAATGATAATAACAAACGAACTTGAAATATTATACATATTTATCACGATGGTCTGTTTATTAAATGCAAATTTAACGTACGATGTAGCTGCCATTTCATTTGTAAAGGCGCTGTTACTACTTTGGCTCTGCTGTTCATCTGTCGTTGTGGAATCGTTGCTGTTATATTGCTTTGGAAAAATCATAGAATTATTTGATTCTGACGACTTGCTTATTAAATAAGGGATCCAATTGGTCTCTTATTTGATCTCCGAGCTGTTGAATAAATTATATTTAGTGGGACAACTTATCCATCAAAATATCTAAAGGGGCGGAGATCGCAGTTAATTGTATTTTCGATTCTCAATCGGTCACCGTCTCCATAAACTCATTTATATGTTACTAGTCACAGAAAAACTTTCTAAATACCCATTCTGGTTATTCGGGCATAAATAATTTAAACCAAATGAGGTAAATATTTCTGACACTTTGACAAATTCATAAGTACCTAATTCATTATTATATTTAGACACTAGCTTTTGTCGTTGACTTCGCTCGCGTTGTTGTAGATTTCACCTATCCCTTGGGAACAGTGCTATTTCTGCATGATAAATGCCCTTTTTACTGTACCTCTGACAACGTTTATGCAAAGAGTCTTGATGACCAGTTGAACAATTAAGGCGTGATGACGTAACAAAGAAACAAATGAACTCGTATACGCTTATAATATTAATTTAGATTTCTTTTGCTTTTTCAGTCATCGATATCACAGTTTTGGGTATTATTTGTAACTAAATACCATTGGTATTAAATATTTGTATTGGTATATTTTTTTATCTAAATACGTATTATGGAAAAGTCTCTCCAGTCTTATCTGTTAATGTGCTTACTCGTATAACATATCAATCATTGAACTGTTTTAATTTTAGATGTATGCTCTGACAACGTTTCATATGTGTTTTGTTATGTTCGGTAGGTATATTGATAAAGTTACAAAGTCAAAAATAATTTAATTCAACAAAAAAATACTACCTAATAATTTTGCCTAAATCGAAGAATATAACCAATACACCAAAGTAGAGAATGTTTAGAAAATAAAACAAAGAATGTCACCAGTGTCATAAATGTATTTTTTATATTTACATCAAAGTGACAAAGCAAACTTTAAACGTTAAACGCTATAAGCAAAATAATGAAAATCGAATTAAATAATTTCGTCAAAGTATAGTCATATTTGTCCTTTACGACAATTATGTTATTTACTTACATTACATTACATTACATACTTACATTAATTATGTACTAAATATTACATACAAAAAAAACATGTTAATAACTATAAATCGTGGTGTGTTTAAAAATATTTATTATAAAAGACACACTTTAACAATAATTCTATAGTCCAGGTGAGTGGAGCAGCGGATACGGATAGCTTAACCCGTAAATGGACAATGTTGTTTTTAAATAACATACTAAACATCACAGATAAAATTGACATTCTTTTAATTTTTTTGTTAATTTTGACAACTAGTTCTTATTTCTGAACGAATTTTGTACTTTTTTTAATGTTCGCAAAAAGTATAGTAAATTCATGTCTAGATTGTTTTACTCATTTTTCCTAGACAGTAATACATGTCTATTACACAAATATATTTTTTTAAAATGTGAAACAAAAATCGTCCATTTAAGAATTAAATATATAAATACTTTATCGATCTACGGTTGATATGGTTTGCACCATGGTGGTAAGGCTTTTGCTAAATTTGCACGGTTGCACATGAGAGCCAATCCCCCTGTGCGTTGAGCGTGTTTACCTCCCAAGACCACATCGTCAGCTAATGTCAGATGAGATTGTGGTCACACGCTAAAACCTATAAAATTAAAAAAAAATGTCTGGAGAAACAAATAACGGATAAAAATTGTGAAGAAGAAAATCATATAATACTAACTTTTTGTCCAATCTCATACGAATCGTAGTATTTGTGATGGAGGGTTTGGGCGAAGTATTTCCTTTGATAGGCAGTAGCAGTTCCCGCGGCGTATATCGCAGGATCATTTGTTCTGAATTTATTATTTATAAGTATACCATTGTTATATGCCATGCCACATTTATTTACGGCTACAACAAATTATCCAATTTAGTTATCAACTCATTAAATCATTCCTGTCTGTTTCGTTGGGCATTAAAACAAAAATGCCAAAGTGTCAATCGAATTTCAAAATAATTAGCCTAGAACCATTAGCGAAAAATTCCGCTTATTCTATGCTGTTCAGAAATTCTGACGTGACTGAATCCCAAAGGAACTGTACATAGATTAAATATTTCCATTGTTACGTCATCAAAGATGAGACAATGATTCTGCTATGAAATTTATGGTATTTTTTAGTATAGAACCTATCTTTTTTTTATATATATTATAGGGGGCAAACGAACATGTGTCACCTGATGGTAAGTGATCAGATACTAGCAACACCAGGGGAGTCGCAAGTGCGTTGCCGGCCTTTTAAATATGGGGGCTTCCGGCGCTCTCACTGGCCGAACGAAACGCAACAGTGCAAGCACTGTTACTTCACGTCGGTTTTCTGTGAAAGGGTGGTACTACCCCGGGCGAGCCGACCCATTCATGCTGAAACCAGTAATAGCTTCAGCGTAGCTCTACCACCTACAAATCTACAAATCCACCTACATATCTGATAGATAAGGCCTTAATGCGTACCCAATAAATGTAGAAGTATGTGATAGGGCACTACTAAATACTAGTACTAGGTAGACTAGATCACAAACATCATACATCAAGTGAAATACCCCGCATCAGCAGCACTCTTAAGCGTGTCGCGTTCAAGATCAGACAGTATAAAATAAAACAGGATAAGACGGTTTCTGTACCCAACTAGATTGAGACAAACTATACATGGTGGTATACAGTCACTGTCTTTTATGCTCTCACGTTTCGGGATCAACTTGTATATATACAGCTATTGAGACGTTTGTAGGACGGCATGATAACGACTGCCGATAGACTGTAGATATCTCAGTTGTCGCTTTTGGATTACGTTATACTTACCATCATCTAAAGTGACGTCATTTTGTCGTTTTAAATTTAAAAAAAAAAACAGTTTTAACAATAACTCTACAATATCAAAATCTACTCTAAAAATGCACTACAACGCCCTAAACCATAGTTAGGTATGTATCTAGTCTTGATCTCGTGATAAATCGATCTATATTTCAATTACTATACATTTACTATTCGTTTTTAAGGAGTTTCCGGATGAATCTTCGAAATCGAAGAATGCTAATGAAATTAAAACAGAGTCCCCTTGAAAATATCTTCTTTTTGATAAAATAAATTTAATTTTCAAAATCGGTTTATAAAAGATGAGAAAACATTGCAACAAAATATGGCTGAATCAAAAACTTCATTGAAGCTTGAACAAAAAATGGAAGAATGGTGATAACTGTTAAAGTTATCGGCAACGCAACTCCCAAAATATGACACAATTAAAATTTAATGCATGCCCGTGTTCGTATTTGTATGTGAGTGTAATAGTTGCGTACATTTTTTTTTTTAGACCTGAATGTAAAACCTCCGATGATGCCATTGGGTTTGAGCATTTTGTTAATTCATATGAATTTCTCTCTTATGGTAAGTAATGAAAATAAAATACCATTTCTCCTATCTATGTGTAAAACATTTTAATTTAAGTTATTACCAATAAAAGCTTGAGTACTGACGCCTCTTTTCCCATAATAGAAGAAAGCAGAGCACTCCAGATGCAACATTTTTAAATATGAGATAACATTAACGTGAGACACGCGGTTATTGGGACATATTGTCCAATGATTCGAAGTAATACGAACGATACACGGTGACTTGCAGACTGTCCAGCATTTCACGAACAGTTTGGTCGACCTAAAAGCAATATTATATTTTATATCGACGTCTTTTACTGCAAACTGTTTACGTCAAAACATTTTATTTTAATCTTAGTTCCATTATTTGTGTAATGGTAGGAATATTTGTACACATCAGCGTTACTGTAATAGAGACGACGCATACCTATATGTATAAAAAAAACTAAACCGAAACAAGTTACGCATCGCTAATCTTCTATTACTGTCAGTAAACAATCAATCTACCTTATACATATACTAGCAATCACGGACGACTTGGTTTGCATTTGTATCTTTAGAAGTGATACCACCACACATTATGTTCTTGTATCTCTCAACGGTTTATGATAACATAAGCGCACGTCAAAATTGCTTACAGATTGAAGTATTTTTTTCAGGTTTACTTGACACTAATTGACATATTTCGGCTTATTTAAGTAATATCTCTATAAATTATCGTCTATGTATTATTCATATAACCAATATTACTGTTAAGTTTCCTCAATATGAGCAGTTCAGTAGTTTTTGCGTGAACAAGTCATAAATGTCTGTCATAAATTTTTTCGTTTATAATATTTATGGGACAATTCAATTTTTATCTAATAGTGTTAACCCCTGGACTGTATTTTAAATTTATCTACATAGATGTTATTTGTTTGCAAGACACAGTATGAAATTGGAGTAGCCGAATGGTTATACTAACATTAACATTACAAAATACGGGAACTCGGGTTCTCCCTTGGATCTTCAGGCGGGAATGCTTCTACGAAGATTATATCCTTTGCTGGCACTTTCATTTCCAGCAATGTAGCTAAACAACAATATGCGTGTATACTGGCACCATATATAATTATTTTATCTAGAAAGATGTATATAATATTGTAATAATCCAATAATAATATAAAGAAAACTTACATAATTAAATAATGAACAAATAAGCTGTTGTAAACTTTATAAATTTTAGCGTTAGACCTCAGCCTTATCTGATTTTAACTGACGATAGTCTAAGGTAACAAATACGCTAAACTTAAGTACATGGAAATTGTCTCTCCAGTGCAACTGCTAGAACACATCAAAAGCTACTTGGCGATAGATTTTCAACTTGTAGGTAGCTAGGAATCCAGATGGACTTTTTTTATATTATAGGGGGCAAACGAACAGGTGTGTCACCTAATGGTAAGTGATCACCGCCGTCCATAGACACTAGCAACACCAGGGGAGTCGTAAGTGCGTTGCCAGCCTTTTAAATATGTGGGCCTCCGGCGCTCTCACTGACCGAACGAAACGCATCAGTGCAAGCACTGTTACTTCACGTCGGTTTACTGTGAGAGGGTGGTACTACCCCGGGCGAGCCGACCCATTCATGCTGAAACCAGTAATAGCTTCAGCGTAGCTCTACCACCTACAGTAGAAAAAACCCTAACACTATGCTATGGTTTTATCACGACGTTGTCCTCCACCGCCAGTTCAGACTCACTTGCAAGGGTTTGAACTGATGAGGATCGACGCGGTGCCCGAATACACTATCAACTAAGCTTACTAAGCCATCATTGTTTCAAGAATTGCTTATTGCTTTTTAGATTACAAGAACGGTTTTAAGTCATTTGAAGACGCGAAATTAAATTTGTAATTACTCGACTGAACAGAAAAATTGAAATGTCTAACGGGTATATATATCTCGTATGTGCTTATTTCTTTAATATATACTATAGTCTAAAAGGTTTGGTAGATTTTAATTATAAAGTATCATGAAAGCTATAAAGTATGATGATATCGTTTCTAAAACTCAATCGAAGAAATCATTATATTACATAACTAAAAGCGTCTTTATGTACTACTTCTAACCTATAAATAATTACATACATTTCGAGAGAACACGGTACATTAATTAATTTGTACATATAGATGGGTAACTACACGTATTAAATATATATATATATATATAAATATATATATATATATTATATAGAAATTGTGAAGTGAAGTATTTTAAAATAAAAATAATAATTCCAAGTTAAAAATAATGAAGCACCAACTAGTAATGGAGATAAAATTTCAATTAATAATGGATAAAATATTGCTAAAAATTATATTGACTTACGCATAAAGTAGGTACCTAAATGATTTTACACAAAAAAAATGGAGAACTCTTATACATTATAAGAAATATGAAAACACCGGTGTAATTTAAACAGAAAATAATAAGCAACTAAGTAATTAACTGTGTCATATCTAAAAATAAATAAAAATAGTAATATACTATACTGTTATCACAGATCCGTACTAATATTATAAACGCGAATGTTAGATTGTTTGTTTGTCACGCCTTAACTACCCAAACCGATTATCATGATATTTTTAATACATGTTGTCAGTACGTAGGTTACTTTTGAACTAGATGAAACGTACTTTTCCTGAGAGATAAGGCAAATTATATTAACGCGATCGAAACCGCGGGCAAAAGCTAGTTAAATAACACAATTAATACTTGCATTCTTCACCACCGTGAATCAAATTTTTGATAAATTTCAACGCTCTATGCGCTTCCGTGATATTGTTTATTATGAATACATTATCGGGGCAATCATTTGTGAGTTGTGCTTCAAACTGTTCGTAACGTGGTATATCAAGAGGAAGGTATTGTGGTACACTGCCAGACCTTAAAAAAAAACAGTAATGTGTTAAAGTTATACTTCTTTGGCGTAGCAAGATAAAAATCTTTTCAAAAATTGTGACTTTCGCCTTATTCTGCCTATGTAGAGAAAACGATACTAACAATAGAAAAAAGGTATTTAATGCTTTAAGGCTATAGCTAATTTCAGGATGTCGATTTTTGTGACAGTGCGCGCGCATCGTAAAAATTTACTCTCATCGTTTTTCCCTAACGCGCCAAAAGAAGTATAACTTCAAAAATCACTAACATATACAATGGATCCTTTAAAGTCATTAACTTGTTCTTTGTTATAACATCCGACATAACATACCAACACGACTTGCATAGATACAAGCCGGGATAAGTAAAATAAGACGAAAAGGTTCTGGTCAGATAGTTGGACATTCCTTCCCAACTTATTCGACATACATATCATTATATTTTATTAACATTATAACGACAAATAAAGTGTGTTTATTGTTGTTAATGTGTTAATTAAGTAAGCTGTTGTCTGATGTTAATTATCAATAAGCTTACTTTTACTTAAAAACTATAGCCAAATGGCGAAGTCTTTTCTAACTATATAGGCGTGTATACTATATAAAAATTACCTATGAATCATTAGTTCATTACTAAATAATAACTTACTTGATATTTTCTTCCCTCTCCATGAACGGTTTTAAATAATCAGGGTGTTGATACTGTACTCCACATAATAAAACAAGTAGATCATAATAATATTTGCTGTCATTTTCTAAAGTTACATATTTTTCTTCTCTAAAATGAATTGTCGAAATAAAATGTATCTTTGCAAAGTATAAAAGGAACCTTCAACAGATGGCGCTTATATAAATTTTATAAAATTAATTGAAAACGATACTACTATAAAAATCAGTGTTATTGCTGATCAATCTAGTGCTGAGATTTTTAACTTATACACATAGATAGCAGCACCGGTACGATTATTCTGGAATAGCTAGAGGTAATTAATATTCAATATTTTAATCGTAACAATATACTATTGCTTAAGAGTAGTACTAATTTAAAGTTTATTATAATTCTAATATGTTTAAATAATTACAAGCTACACAAGAACAACTGTCTAAATATTTTTTTCATCAAACCTAATCTCAAACGTTTGTTTGAAATTTACTCAAAGTGTGAGGTTACTTTCCGACAACTAAATATCGACACAAATATTGAAGTTTTTAATCTTTTTATCTACAGTAGTTAATTGTAAAAGATTTCAAATAACTACTTATTAATTCCCATCATTGTCCCGTGAATGATGTTCACATAATATGTGTATGGCGTACATTTGAGATATTTATCGGAGGTGAAGTATTGCCTCGGGAACATCATAGCGGCGACTGGATTGGAGTTTCTAATATAGGGCAAGCCCGTCGCAGAAATTAATGTCACATTCGTGAATGTGATGTATGTAGACGAGTCACTGGAAAATATTTATGATATATAATTAATTTACAAAATGTAACGTGAACTTTAATTTATTTTCAAGTATACTCCTTGCTCTTCTTCATGTTTCTAGTTCCCTTTCAGATGGTACAGATTACTTCGCATACGACGTACTAAAGTTCATATGCACAGAAAACTTTAAACTCTGAACTATAAAGCATGTCGATATCATTGTCTTATTTATTATTTAAGGTTAGAATAAAATTGTAGCATTATATTAAACGCCATTAAACATTAATTACGTTACATTATGATACTAAACAATAGAATATCATACCTTTCTACCGCGGAATAAAATTTTAATATAGGATGAGTAATTCCAAAGATTCCCAAGTAAACATATAAAAGATTTATTCACTTTTATTTTTATTTCACTTTCATTTCTTTTTGAAGTTATACTTCTATTGGCGCGTTAGGGGAAAAACGATGAGAGTAAATTTAATTAGTTATAGTCAACATTTTATTTAAAAAAAAAACATGTATGTATTAAATACCTTTTTTCTTTTCTTAGTGTCGTTTTTTCTACAAACGTAGAATACGGTGAAAGATAAAATTTTTGAAAACATTTTTATCTTGTTACGCCATAGAAGTATAACTTCTAAAGCGTGTACATAAGTACACACACACTTTTTTTACTTTATTTTCTGCAGTAACACATCTGTGTAAAACTATGATGACTTTCTTGAAGAATGGCCCAGATTCAGTACGAAAAGACTAGGCTAGACTCAGTAATCATCTTCGTATATGTCCCTTCGATTTTTTGGGCTTGATGAAAAAGGAGTCTGCTATCAAATCGTTTGATAATTTTGTAAAGCATGTGATCATTAATGTCAAGGCATTTAATGAACTTTAAAACTATCACGTCTCTTTGTCTTGTACCTAAATCATGACTGAGGAATATTTGTGACTTTATTATATAAGGTTAATGCAATGCGTGGAGGGGTAGGGAAGTGACTCGTATCAAATTGCGATCACCTCTCTCTCCTCATTATATTGCTAATTCCGAATATATTTATAAGAAAACAACAAAAGAGCGAATTATTAATAACGTGATATAAACGGGTGTACACTGCTTACCTAAAAAGAAGTGTGTTTAGAAACGCCATAGCGGTGCGCGATGCTCCGACGACAACTATACGAGTACCAACGGTTACCTTCGGGACACTTGTCAGTTTTTTACTAATAAACCATGTACTGAACGCCATTCTAAAATAAACATGTTACCTATATCAAATCCTACAATTTAAAACAACTCTTGTATGTCATACATTTACATATATAAATTTATTCCGTGTATCTCGGAAACGGCTCTAACGATTGGACTGCATTTTTTATTTAGACAAGGTTATACTTTTTATGTTACTACGCATAGGTATAGGTGTCTATCCTTAAAAAATGCAAATTTACACAAAAAAAAAACATTTTTATAACTGATTATTCATTATTATATAGCGCCATCTCATATTTTTTGTGGTACTTAAATTGTTGCTAATGGACAGAAAATTATACTAGTAACTTAAGATTTTTTGAGGTGGCGCTATATGACAGTTATCGGAATACATTCAACTTGCATCCAACACGAACAATGCAACTATTATCTTCATCAACTGAGCGAAGCTTGGTTACTAAGGTACTTATATCTATAAAGCATAAACACGGCCAACACAATACTAACATGCCTTGTAACGCATTGGTAGTAAAGCCCTATTATGCCGAGAGATCGATTTTTGTGTGTTGAACATAATGTAGAGTTTTGTGTTTCGATTGTATATATCTATATATGTATGGTATACCAGTTGAGTAAGTAGCATACTAAGAACTTCGTTTAATTTGGAATAAATAGGCCTAATTCCAGATTTTTAACATTTTTTTTTATTTTTGCGAATAATTTTGTATTTTACATTGTTGAAATACGAGAATACACCATATATATTAAAAATAATTGTAGATACTATATTTATAATAATATATTTCATTAAAGAAACTAACACATTTCTAGATAAAGCATCGATTTTCTTTAATTCAGGCACAGCGGTACTATCTATCTCGGTCTGCCTAGGTATTAATGGTATCATAGCAGATGCCAATGAATTCGCTTTATGTACTACCTGAAAATCAAATAATCCTATAACATAAATAAACGTAATTTCTTATTTTCATTTATAAGCCTGTACGAAATTAACTTACACTGTTGACTTCATAATAAATTACGTTGAGATACATAAAAAGGAAATATTTTTACATTTAACAATAACTTAGATATAAATTGGCAATTTATTAAATTAAAATTGCAGTGAAAGAATTTAATCATTAAACACAAAAAAAAAAAACAATAACACGCACTATTTATATGTCACTAGTCTTTAAAAACACGCCATAAACGACACTAAATTCAGAGATTCACATCGTCGCGATCGTAATGCTCCGACAGAAAGTTTATAGTTTTTACTACATATACGCTCCGATAAGAACTTAACTGAACTGTCGATAGACATTTGCAAATGTTTTGTATATCCGTTTTAAAGCAATGTTCAAGAAGTCTTCAATTGCTTTGATTCATTTTGTTATTTCGTACTACTATTTAATACATTATTGTACCTCTCGTGTACCTATCCATTCACCCCTTCTTTGAGAAACTGTATAAAGTAATCGATAAATACACTTAGAGCTGCGTGTAATAGTACCCGTAAAACCATCTACACTGTTTTTTCTTCACACATAAAGCACTATTCTTTTCGACCTTTTATTACAGATAGTTACATTATTAATTAGTATTAAGTTAGTATACACAATACACGAATACAGTCATAAATATGTTATCATATACTACACAGTTTCCTCGAATATTGCTCAAAAGATTCTATTTAAATTGAAAGAAATCAATTTGCATTTAATAAAAGTAAACTGATTATCATTTGACGCTATGATGTATGAAATATTATTTACTCGCCCATTTATTCCTATATCCAGTTAACCAAACTAAAGCACTACTTTCAGAAAGCCGCATCATTTCTCTTGTAAAATATCGATAATGGACCTCAAAGACGGAATAAGCGAGAGCCACTTTGAGCATTGCAAAACCTGTATTTGCACCGTGTCCTTTCAAGTGATACTTATGACTATGATACATGTCCACGTTATATTTAGCTCGTATAAAATGCATGTGTTCCGGGGGTCTGAAATAAAATTATAACGTCTTAAATTTTTCAATACACGGGGATCATTATTTATGTACGAAATGAGGATATGATAAAATATTGGCGGTAAATTTTAAGAAAACTATTGTGCTTAAGTTAATTGTAGAAAAAAGCCACTAAAAGCTTGTACCCAATATTAAAAAAAACTTAATCGGGTAATAAACATTAAACTACATAGCACGTCACCTTTTTTTTTGTTTTCTCTTCTAACAAACCAACGCTGATACTTTTTGGCCGCTCTAAACATAATCGTAAGTTCGAGCTTGCGCATAGTATAGTCAAGAGTTTAAGATGCAACTAAATTAAAATATTATTATAAGAGTCTAAAATTGGCAGTTATTTTTCCTTAAGTTGTCTCGATAATATACACACGATATAATAAGTAGTTATACCTAAGTTTGTGTTCTGCAATTAATGTTATGATAACATTAAGGTATTATCGAATTGCCATAAACGAAAAAAAAAAAATGTTTCCATGTATATTTTCTTGAAAAATGTTGCTATCTAAATACAAAATTTTAATACTATGTTTTATACTTTACCCTTTGTCTAAAAAATCTTGTAATCTAATGAATATATTAACATTTTTTAATAAAACTAAACAATGGAATTTACTTATATAACATGCAATCTCTGTAATACCTAGTCATATACTCACTCCAAGATACCTACGCCGACTACAAATAGGCCGCTCATAAAAACATAAGCCAAATGTTGTTTTGTCTTCGTAATGCTGTTCTCAATTGTCCACAGTATCTCTTTACATTCTAAATTTTGTAACAGACGACAAATTTCTGGTATGTCAATGTATTCTGCTTTGCGTACACGAAGTTTTCTGAGAATTAACTTTTTTATGTCGTTATTAATAAGTGTGGATTTCCTATTGTGTTATTTATTTTACTAACAACTATCCTTCAGGAACAGTACATTATTTTGGATGAGATGTAATTTTGTTTTACTTGAACACCCTAAATACCCCCATTCCACTCCATGCAGCATTTCCAACCAAAGTTTGCCTGGAAGACATTGCTATTAGCAACAAAGTCGCCCTTTGTACTAATCACATAATTGTAATGTTTTATAGTGTTTATTTATAATGGTGTACAATAATGATTAATAAACAAAAAATTAATAACTCATGTCCCCTTTTTTGTATACTTGTCAATGTATATCTAAAATATTATGTTGATCGTGTGAGTAGTTACGAAGTGAAATCGTAGCAAACACACTTTCGCATTTATAATATTAGTTAAGATGTTGGAGCTTCTTTTATTACCTTTTTTTCTTTTCTCATATCGTAGTGTATCTGATAACAAACCTAAAATTGACTCCACGTACGTATCATTAATTATGTTCGGAAGAAATATCATCGTCATCTCCTTACCCTTACCCCACCTAAGTAAGGTCGGCACAACATGTTTGTCATATTGTTCTGTATGATTTGGCTTAATTGATTAATTATTATTACTATCATTCAGAAAAAATATCATATATGTGTATGTACTTTTTTTTCAATTACTCGAAAGTTCCATGTCATAATAATAACCTATAAATTGTTGATAACATTCCGCATTAAATGCAGATTATGCATTAGAATAACGTATAAGTTTTTGATAACATTCCGCATTAAATGCAGATTATGCTTTATAATAAACCTATAAGTTTTTGATAACATTCCGCATTAAATGCAGATTATGCTATATAATAACCTATAAGTTTTTGATAACATTCCGCATTAAATGCTGATTATGCAATATAATAACCTATACAATTTGGATAACATTCTGCATTAAATGCAAACCGATATTTGTGGTATTTGACCTACCTGTATATATAAAAAGAAGATATACAAGTTAAAGTTTATGAAAGTAGGAAGGATTATTTATTTTACCCAAGAACTGAACATCTGTGTGCGACATAAAGGGAATATTCGCAACAAATGTCCGATTTTATCGGCACGAACTAAAAGAGATTAAAATCTGATTAGTATATAATTAATGGACAGAGATATTTATTATAACAATATATATACAACGTACACAAAAATGTTGCAGTAACGGAAAACCCTTTTCAGCTGAAGGAACCCTGACAATGCAGTAATCGTAATCCTTCATTATCTCAAACGCAGCCTCAAGTAAATCGAATCCACATCTAAAGAATATAAAGTAGCAATATAACTATACGTCTTAGAGGAAAAAAAAATGTAATATACACTTTTATTTCCTAACTTATTAAAAGTAGTACATTATGTTATATAGTCTCATAAATATTCTATTTTATTTTAACTATATGTGTACACAACAGTATGAAAAGTAGATATTACTGTAGAAATCAAATATAAGTATGTGGAAGTAAATTGATTAATAAGAAAACACGATGCAAGTAGTTGTAGCATTTTAAACACTGAGCACAATATTTATTTAAATCATTTTGAATTGAGCCCTGTGCGCCGCCATATTGGCCTTACTGCTCTGCCGACCATCTTTCACTTTACCCCTACTCCGCAGCCGGCTGTAATGCGACATGCTATAGATTTGAAGGTATATAAAAAAAAATTCACTTTAAAAAAACAATAAATATATTTCCATTACTGATGTAGTGTTAGTAAGTACTAAGTTACACAGCTAATAATTCTCTATCTCTCTCGCTCTTTTATTGTACAATATAATATCTATTACGAAAGTACAAAAATAACAATAGATAAATAGATAAAATATACCTACCGATCATCCACATCTTCCCGTAAACCATAGAGTTCAATCATAAAAGCGTTGGGATACCCATTATAAATATCTGTATCAGTTTCATCGCTTTCAAAAGTTTTCGCTGCTAACGTTTTACCTACAATCATATAACTTAATACATATTGTATTTATTGTCTTATAATATAATTACAACGTTTACCTCAAACCTTTAGTATTTTGATTTTGATTTGGTGTGATTTTGCACTCGTTCGTATTTCCCATTGGTTTGAGGCTAAATGACAAACAAAGTAATAATTATAAGAAATAAAATAGTACTATTATTGAGCTGAGCTGGAGTTTGAAGGAGGAAAGGAAAGATTTAAGCCCCCTGGCCACCAAAAACGAGAGAATCTTAAATAAGAAGAAAATTACACCTATGCTATCTCAGTCCGGTGAATCTCCGAAGGCCCTTCAAGCCAACAGCGTATAGTCAGTACGAAGACAAGAAATAAAAAACCTGTGCTACCAAAAAAATGTTCATCCACAAAGTATTTTTTAAATTTCTAAAGCATATTCATATATCGTATTCAAAACTTTAGTCCGAGAACTCCCCAACCTTTAAATCCAGCCCTGCTCTAAACTGTAGACCAAGAGTCGGTGACAGAGTAAAGCACAATCAAAGAATAAATATTAATAATAAATTCAAAATGATCAAAACACTCACAAGCCAGTAGACAACACCTCCGGTATAGTTAACAAGTTGGTATCGATATTAATAATTTCATAATCAAATGGGTCATCTTCAAGCAAATAGTCTGTGACGGAAAAGTCCGTGCTTATCGACGGGTTCGGTGTTTGCATATATATCTTATCACTGTAATCATCTGAGGGTTGTTCTCGACGCATTATTAGCTCCATGCTGTGTCTCATGGCTGCGGTACGCTTGAAATTTACTTTACTCGATTTTGACGTTGATTTTTTTCTGCGTTCCGATGGTATCTTGAAGATAATTTATATTCATTTATACATAACAATTTTTAAGGGTTTGGTTTTTAAACTACGATACTATTTCTATCTACTATCAATTTGATAACTGACAGAAGCTTTGCGCGGAGTATTAGGAGATAAAATAATAACAATACATATGAGAACAAAATAAATTAAAAGGTTATTTATTTTCAAACTAAGCATTACTGATAACAGTTAGTACAATGACATATAAAAATATACTAAGGACTTATATATTATGTTCATCACACAACAAGATTCAGGTATTTACGCGGACCGAATCCGCGACCGCTCGGGTCAATATCACCAGTGTACCACCACACCAATTAGCAATTCTCCGTGAATAGGATTACATCAGAATAATTCCTAAAAAAAATTCGATAATCGTGATTTCGTTCGCCTAACACTTTTAGCACTACGTACATTCACGTTCGATATTGTCGCTGTGAGCTCACAAAACGGTGTAAAATGTCACACAACGTTACACCGTCATCAATTCATTACGGCAAACATTCAGTGAACCTACAATTACGCTCAGTGGATCTGCGAACTATATCTACATGATTGTGCAATGATACACTTATGATTCTATGATCGTAATTTATAATAGACACCAAGCCACTACGAAGTCAAAATTAGCATCGTTATTGCCAACCTTAATTACTCCGTGAAGCAGTTCTATATTTAGTTTCAAAATGGCTCTTCATTCAAGCTATCATCCGCCATGCCCAAATACTATATACTTTAGATCGAATGACGCATACTTACTTTAGTTATAGTTCTAATGCCTTAATTATTAAATACTTTTATGTGTTTTATTTCAATTTAGAGTTATATACTTCTAAAACCACCCTTTCAAATTTAAATATTAAACAAGTAGGAGTATAAATAGGGGTAAAAAGAAAATAACGCTTCTGATCCTTTTTTATTCAAAGACGACACACTAATTACATATTATATAGCCTATGTGATAAATTGTCCGTTAAAATTCACTTTAGAGCATGGAGATGGTGTAGAAAACTCTACACTCTTTACTTTTTATTGAAGTTATACTTCTTTTGGCGCGTTAGGGAAAAATGATGAGAGTAAATTTTTACGTTGCGCGCGCACACCGTCACGAAAAACCGATACTCTGAAGTTAGCTATAGTCAACATTTTATTCAAAAAAAGCAGTCTGTAGTCCGGTGAAACTGTAGAGGCCTTGCCAAGTCAACAGTGTAGTCAGTTCGAAAAACCAAAAAAAAAGTATGTATGGATTAAAATACCTTTTTTTCTATTGTTAGTGTTGTATTTTCTACAGACGTAGAATAAGGCGAAAGATAAAATTTTTGAAGAGATTTTTATCTTGTTATGCCAAAGAAGTACAACTTCTAACGCGTGTACATAAGTACATACTACTTTTTTTTATCGGGGGTATGGAAACACCAGACGATTTTTCCGCAAGAAGAAGTTGCGTACATCGCATCAATTTCAACACATGATTTTATATAATAATGATTATAACCGTGATGGATTATGACGGCAATACGTAGAACGTCATTTGAGTGACCATTTAAAAGTGAACGTGTTTTAGCTTATCATTTTCTAAATGAACTGTAATTATGTCATATCGGTAGTGTAACTTTTCATCGGACTAGTCAAATATCCTATTTTTTAGGTTAGTAGACAGACGATCCACTCGCTACATTATTAGGCGGATTAGGTCCTAAGGAATGAATAATAAACATAACGATAGTGTCTCGAAGTCCCAGTGATTCCTAGCTCACATCATGAAGAAAAATAATATAAAGCGAGAATAAGAAACTATCCTCCAAAATATTAAAATAAACTCTTTTATACCAGGGGACTACTTCTACCTCTATGTTTCGCGTAACCGGGTTAAAAGAATAAAGGCTACAAATGGTTCCTTATAGATACTGTTATATATATCATATAGTTCGTATAAATTTCGATCATTTACATACTGTTAAAGTCTCCATATATTCCGGTTTCGTGTATTGATCAAAAGGACTACAATGACCAAGCATAATAGGTTCTCTGAAAAAAAGAGAAATCAAATGAGTCTTATAAATCACGTAACAAAAGAAGCCAACTAACTAATTATAAATTATATATCTGAACTAGCTGACCCGGCAAACGTTTTTTGCCATATAAATTATTTCTAGGGAATTTCTAGTGAGACGACGAGTTGGTTTTAATTAGCTCTTCCTCTGAGATAACTTACCAAGTGATAATTGATCAGTTATCGAGCGGGGTGAAAAATGATTAATCACTAAAATGACTATTAAAATATAGGGGTTGATGTTAGAAGAGTGAAAATTTAGGGTTGTATGTATGTAGAGTAGATATTTTTGAAGTCGGGTTTTGATTATTTGTTAATTTTTTTAATGACATCGCGGGTCCTTCATGTTTGACGTGAAGATATTTGTAGGTGGTAGAGCTACGCTGAAGCTATTACTGGTTTCAGTATGAATGGGTCGGCTCGCCCGGGGTAGTACCAGTGCTTACAAAATTATTTACATTTTAAATTTATTTACTATTTATAGTGTTTTTAAAAAGAACAATAAAAATTATTTTGTTAAAATATAATAGAAGTAAGAACTCTGCCTGATTGAATAGTTAAGGCATGAAAAAGTAACAGACTCCCATTAGTTGTTAGTTTGTTAGGATTTACTATCGCGTGCAGTACAGTCAATGCGTCGTAGTTCAATAAAGAAAGGCAAGTTACATTTCTTGGGTGATATAAACCAATTGGAAAATGAAAACGTACTAGCTTATGTTCGCGTTAATGTACATTTGGCCTATACCTTGGGAACAGTGCTTTTTTTCCGGATCAAATGAAACCTTATATCGTTTTTTGTAATTACTGTGAAAGCGTGACAAATAAACAGACTCACATTCGGATTAATAATATTATTTAGGATTTACTACGTTTTTAAGTAACTTCTGAAGGTCTATGTTAAATATATAATATTTTATTTTGCACGTATATAATGTAATCCGGTGTACACGTAGTCCGGTAAAACTGTAGAGCCCTTGCCTTATATCTATAAGTTTCTTTTATATCATTTAAGGAATCTCCAACCAGGTTATTTAGCTAATGGCTTTTCAGTAAGATTAAATTAAATAATACCATACAAGTACAAACCCGAATGTGTTGAGTAAGACATTACGACGTTTCCTTTGTTCCTTTTCTAAATGAGTTGCTTTCATCAAGCCATAATAAGGACGCAACTCGTATATAATTTGTAGTTTCGTGTAATTAATATCAGGGTTAAGGCACATCACAGCTATAGCTCGATCTTGGTACTGGAATTTAAAAAAAATAAAGTAGTGTGTACTTATGTACACGCGTTAGAAGTTATACTTCTTTGGCGTAAGAAGATAAAAATATTTTCAAAAATTTTATCTTTCACCTTATTATTCTACGTTTGTAGAAAAAATGACACTAACAATAGAAAAAAGGTATTTAATACATACATACTTTTTTTGAATAAAATGTTGACTATAGCTAACTTCAGGCCGTCGGTTTTTCATGATGGTGTGCGCGCTCATCGTAAAAATTTACTCCATCATTTTTCCCTAACGCGCCAAAAGAAGTATAACTTCAAAAATAGAAAAAAAAAAGTTATATTGTCTCCACACATACTTACATCTGCGACAATAACTTTCCTCAGACTATCTGGGTGACATCCAATGATTTCACTTATATAATAGTCACCATACAGTTCTCTCAATCGTGGACATGTTCTGTCTAAAATTTCAACAATGTCGTCATTATCTTCTTCCCTGTACAGTTTATTTTAAACAAATGTGAATTAAACAAATGAATAACATTAAAAAATAGAACTCGTGAACCGCAATACAATTCGGCATAAAGGTAGCCTAGCATCTGTAGTGAAACATACGCTAATTTTTTCCTGGATATACTAAGAAATACGGAGATAAACCTCGCGAGAAAATCCAGATTTCAATAATCTGTATTTGATACCAATTGATTCAGGACATTCATATCGATTATGTTTTAAAGGATAACAGTAATTAGCAAAAGTGTAGTTATAAGTCCTTGTAATGTTGCCGCGGTAATTAAATTGAAACTTTTTTACATCGCTTCAAATTTTTTCATCCATTTATTGCATTACAGCCGATCACGGTGTCGGGGTAAAATGAAAGGCGTCTCGCAGAGCAGCCAAAGCCAATATGGCGGTGCGATCAAAAAAAGTTTCACTTGCATCGCGGTTTCATAAAACCACACATACGTTTTTTTATCTTTTGTCTATGACAAATTCAAATGTACATAAATATTTTGTAAATGGAAACTAATTTGTATATTTTTTTATGTTTTATAGGTTTTAGCGTTCGAACACACCTCACCTAATGTTAGGCGTCGATGTGGTTTAAAATAGTAAATAAATAAATAAACAATAAATAAAATAGTAAACAAGTGGGACTCGCTATAAAGTGCAGCTATCGGAACCCACTCATAAGTGCTTAACGATAGATTTTCGACTGGATAGTAGCTAGCCTAGCGGCCTTAGAAGAAGCCCTACAACCATGCTATGATGTAATCTCGATGTTTCCCTTCGCCGAAAGCTCCGGCTCATTCCCAAGGGTTCGAATCTACGTCGGTCAACGTGAGGTACGAACACGCTTACCACTGAGCCATCATCGTTTCATTTATGAAATTTCTTTCACCAAAAATGTATATATAAACCGATAGAGTACTGATCATTATCGGTCCTTGATGGACCACTACCGATTACCATAGGCCTCGGTTAAGAACTCAGTAACTGTGTCTAATTTTCAAGACACTGCTGCTAGTTGAATATTGTACACGTTGGCCTTAAACCAACTCTTTATAATAATATTTAATTGCTTTTATTTGATTATTCCATTATATTCAGTAGTTAAAGACACAACTTACACAGCACGACGTATTCGTAATTTAGGACAGAATTCTTGTCTCATAGCCGTGTATATATAATGGTAAGCGTTTTCACAATCATCTTCCCTGCGAGCATAATACTTGTATATATTTCGTTTCTTGAATGTTTGGTACTTTAATATAACATCTGTAAATTATACAATTTGTTCTAATTTTTTATTCTACAATGTGTATAAATAGCTTTTAAATAACGCAAAAAATCAAGGAAACTTTTAAAAATTGAGCGAAAATGTTTAACCAATTTTGCATTCAAATTTTGTTTCTTAAACATATGTAGAATTAGTATAGGCCAGCTGATGTGAATATTCTAAATAATGAAGTATACATTTATATTCACAATATTTGTTCAGTATCTTTAATACGGCATATTTGAGAGACAATTACACAAAAGTACCGGAAAGAGTATTAAAAACTAAAAGTAGCTACAAGTACAATTGATATGGTATATTAGAGCTGTCCGTTGATATCTATTTAAACATTTCATTGTAAATCATGATATCTTTAAAAATAAATAGATACCAGAGGATAGTCTACACTGCTTCTTCATGATACCTACAGAATTGGGACCGAGTTAATATGTAACCATGAATGAAATTTTACACTATTTACTTCCTATCAAAGGTATTTATAATATATATATCATAGACAACATAATACTAGGATAAATATTGTTGCTAACCGTCTGGACAATCAGGAGGCACTACAATTATGATGTTCAACATATAAAAATCATTCAGGAACACAGTTACCAAAGCTTCTTCTAGAAAAAAGTCTTTTACTGTATCCATACAACACATGAAATGTATGAATAAAGTGTTTCGAGACAGATAATATTTCCTGTAATTAATATTAATAACCTCATTAGTGACGTTAAAAATGATTTTAAACTGTAAAGTATTAAGAAAGAATTATTGCTACAATACGGTCTCTAACCGCAACTACTTGATTCCTTAATCTACTATGTATATATATATATATATATATATATATATATATATATATATATATATATATACAAATAATGAAAATAGTTTCTTTGGTACGTTAAAACTACTGAACGTGTCAGTATAGAGGACTATGATCATTCGTTGCATTACTTTTCCTAGATGGTTCTAGAATATTTATTTTTCTGGATTTCATTCGAGTCTTTGCAAATTTGTTTATATTTAAGTTTGTATACATTTGTTACCACGATTATAAACAAAAGACGCGCGAAGGGGCGGGTATCAACTATTTTATATATATACAACATAACTCCATAGTTCTATGAATGTAATGCTACTCCCATATCTGCGCGACGAAGCTTCGGTCACTTGTGCCACTAAAAAGTAACCTCAAAATTAATTCCGATAAAGGCGTAGAACAATGTTTGCACACCATTGTCATTTCAATAGTAACTCGAAATTAGCGTCTCTAAGTTCCTTTGATGTGTATAGAAACTGCGGCTCCAATTTTCGTGCTGCGTGTATCGTCACGCAATCCGATAGTTCGTAACGCATAACGATGATATCTTCCCACATCTGCATTTAGTCTGCCCATAGACAAAACTTCGTGCCAATACACGCAGGTATGGGAGTAGCATAATAAATAAATGTAACATAGACATTAATATAACCTATAAAATATTGTGAAATAAGACATTCATTAATATATTTATGAAATAATATTTGAAACTACGAAACATTCGTAGTCCGGTGGAACTGTAGCGGCCTTGCCAGGCTAACAGTGTAGGTCAGTTCCAAAAAAACTACGGAACATTTGCGAATCTCATATTTTATCGAACTGTGCATAAAATAGTAACGAACGAAAGACAGAACAAAGAACGTTTGTTACAATTACTATGATGACTTTGAATGGTGACTTGCAATAAAAATAGCTGCCTAGACTTATCATAAATACGTGTACTAATAACAGATAATTGTTACTATACAAAATATATTGTATTTAGTGACAATATTGCTATACAATTATTGTGAATGAGTAATAATTATGAAACTGACTGAAACATATTCCTGATCCAAATTTCCCAGTCAGCTGCGTCAATACCAGGCACGTTTGGATGATCACACAATGCCATAAACCCGACGACATCCTTATTCTCATCTATCATACATATCGACAAAGTTGATAATTCTCTAAAATAATATTGTATATTATAAATGGGTTCTGTACTTATTTTTTTAGTATATTTACTGTAGGTTTTAGCGTTTGACCACAATGTCGGCTGATTTTAACTCTTAAATACATAATTTTTGTTATGAATCCTGAAACTAATTTTAAAACAACAAAAAAAAGTGTAATTTGCCTGTCAAAAGTAATGTCAACGTTTTGCTCCAAGTGTAAAGTATTTTGTAAGGTTCTAACATGCTTTCGAAAATGCACACACTCAGGATTTTGAACAAAAATTAAGTGGATGTGGAATGTATATAATTCGCAACAATATGCATTTAAGGGTTAAATGACAGTGTGGTCTAAGATGGCGAAAAATCTAGAGACAGGCTGTCAAGACCAACTGCCTGAGCATATCTATAAGTGCTTGACGACAAAATTTCAACTTGAGTGTGGTAGCTAGTCTGACGAGCTTAGAAAAGGCCCTACCACTATTCTATGCATGGATCGAAGCGGTGTCTGAAGGCGCTACCGACTAAGCCATTGTTGCTACAAAATTGACTAAGTACGTTAAGTAAATATGCAATAAATACAGTGGAAGACATGTACCAAGGCTTAAGTACAGGACAAACATATTTTTACAAACCTTTTTGTACTTTTATCGTAGTAGTACGAATATTTTTAGATCACCGTATCATTTAACTATTGATTTTATCTTTGACTTCAAGTATTGCAATATCGTAGGCAGGAATATTTTCTTTAATAAAGGTATTAAAGAAAATGCCTCGCCATGCAATAGTGCTTCGCGCTATTATTTTGGGGTACGTAAGGCGTATCTAGTTTAAATACTAGAATTACGAAAATAATGAACTAAATCTTATGCAAATCACTATAAAGTTATTTCCTTTTCAACAATAAATGTTCGTATAGCTATGATATATAGAAAGAAATAAGGCTTTTTAAATATAATTTTACTACGATTTGTAAGACATCGATACATTTTCTAATTTCTGTTTAATTTGTATATTGTAATAAAGAATTGACGTCAAGGTCGAACTATAATTTTAAGCCAACACCCAAGTCCCAATATTGGAATTCATTCACCATAAAATACAGATGTATGTAGTTCAAAATAACTCACATTAAACTGCCTAGATCGACATCGCCAAATAATTTCTCAGTTTCTTTACGATTCCAAAAGCATTCTACATTATATTTATCTGCGTCAACAGCTCTTCTAAATCTTCTATCAGTTGGTCCAACATCAAAATCGAAAAATATCGACATTATTTAGTTATTCCCATTAAGCGAAATCACGAATACAAATCTAGAGGGTCACGTAAATCAAACTGCATAGTTTTAAAGTAAGAAATATATTACAAAGACAATTTACAGTTTTAAAAATAATTTTACGTACAATCAATATTTTTAAAATGTCCAAATATCAAGCATAATTACACTCTTAATGTTAATCGAGGAATTCTGGAAGATTGTTATTAATTGAATACTGATAAATTTAAGTACCATTCCAGATCAAGAATCAGTAGTTCGGGATAAGCTGCCACAAGTACAATGAAATATATAATAGAATCATATGTCGATTTTAAAACGAGTTGAGAAATTTAAATTACAATTAAAATTAATTTCGAATTAAATCTAAGGCGGACATTAACAAATAAATCTTTAACACAATGGAGCTAATTAGTACACACGAGTTCTCATTTACTAGTTTAGGAATAGTCTAAACATTTTAAAATCAGAAGAATCAAATTAAATATATTAAAAGTAAAACATATTATTAAATCTAAGATACAAATTAAAAAAAAAAAAACAATAATTACAACAAAATGCTCACAGAGATTCACATATATTAATATAGACAGGTTGGATTAAATTCAATAGAAAAGCGAACACCTCAACACAACGGTTAGTAAAAAAATGTCAAATTATATGTCAAAAAATATGTAAATACAAATAAATTAAACATGGATTTATTGAATATTAAAACTAAGTCCACACTCCGTTCACACATACTCGATTTACTGCATTTTATTAGCAACACGTCCAATAACCATCAAAATTGTTTATAACTAATGGATATGTCTTTATTAGCGATGTTTCCGATAACTAAACATTGTTTATAACAGATGTATATAATTAGCGGCGTTTACAACAACGTAACATTGCTTATAACGGATAGCAATATTTCCGTATAACGTTGTTTATAACGGATGTATACGTTTATTAGTGATGGTTTTGTTAACTTAATATTGTTCATAACGGATATATACGTTTATTAGCAATATTTCCGATAACTTAACATTATTTATAACGGCTGTGTATATGTTTATTAGCGTTGTTTACGATAACGTAACATTGCTTATAACGGATGTATACGTGTATTAGCAATATTTCCGTATAACGTTGTTTATAACGGATATATACGTTTATTAGCAATATTTCCGATAACTTAACATTATTTATAACGGCTGTGTATATGTTTATTAGCGTTGTTTACGATAACGTAACATTGCTTATAACGGATGTATACGTGTATTAGCAATATTTCCGTATAACGTTGTTTATAACGGATATATACGTTTATTAGCAATATTTCCGATAACTTAACATTATTTATAACGGTTGTGTATATGTTTATTAGCGATGTGTTCCATAACGTAACATTGCTTATAACGAATGTATGCGTACGTTTACGTGATAACATTAATCATAAAAGATGGCTACATTTCTTAGGAATATTTCCATAATTTAAAAATACTCAAACAATATATAGCAACTGGATCATAAGAGACGGGATAGGTTGTTATTAAGCATATTTCCAATCACTATACACTGGTAACAACGAATATGTGTGAACATTCCCTCGGCTTAGCGCTCAAATGAGGGGCGGTAAATTCTTAGCTCGTACTATTTGCGTATGCGATTTTGATCTGTTGACGCTAGTTGGAGTTTTAACTGTTAAATTGGTCGCAGAGTTTTGTCTTTGTATGTTGATTTTGTTCGCGCTGAGCGGAGTACGCGGCGGGGCGCGGGCGGGCGCTCGTGGCGTCGCAAACCGTTCATCGTTTAGTTTGATGGCGGACCGAGTCAGTCTCGTCGGCGTGTACACGAGGTTACTCTTCGGCGTCAGATGAATATCTAAATGCTGTATATTCTCCTTACCGACTTTAGGTGTTAGAGGTGTTTTCGGTTTATACTTCGGCGTAGTCGGTGCCGGTGGATTGTTCTCATCGTGGTCCGCGATGTAAACGATAACGTTGCCGGCTTCGTGAACTTTGTTTTTGTACGGGGCGATGGAGCTACGACAAAGCTCACGTTCGTGTATGACCTCCTATACGGGAGAAAATAATGGAGCAATTGTTAGAAAGTAGAAGATATTATGGTTGCTTATAATTATTATTAATCACTAGAATATAAATTTTCACAAAAATACAACTTAATCAGATGCTTTTTGAAGATACCCTTCTAAAGATAAATATAATACAAACAACACATTTGCTAGACCTATCAAACTGAGGTTGAAATTTGCGCTATACAGTATACATTCAATGGGTGTATTACGGACAGCTGCACTTCACGAGGCAGTTCTCCCCCTCTCTTTAGCCTTAGTGTTGTTAATTAGGTTACATTCGCGATTTCCAACCGCTTCATCATGCACTATCATACGCGTTTTTGGATAAACAGTAGAATACAATAAAAATATCTCTAACATGTATATATATTTTGAATTTTAGTCAAAGAATAAACGAGCAAACGTCACTGTTATGTTACTTAGCTCAGTTTAAATTTCTAACAAGTTTTATAAGGAAGACTTGTAAAAATTTCTCACGAAATACTTCGACGGTCTAATTACTAATTCCGATTGTATAAGCGATTTGTCGGAAAGTTGTTATTAAACATAAATAAAACATTTTCGTAAGCCTCGCGTAAATCCATTACTAATTCAATGCAGGTGAGTTTATCAGGTGAGCGCTCTCCTTTTAATTTGTATGTATGCATGATAGCTCATCGGTAACTTTCCCTAAAATCTTCACATGTGGTGTCATAGTTATATCATGCAGTATAGTATAAGCAGTAATGGCATTATACAAGAGAAGTGAGAGACCCACTACAGAGCGATAGGCTTCTTCCCGAAGGAAGGTATGAGCATAATAACCACGCCATCCTACGACGTATTGGCGATTTCAAGCTCGAAATCCTCATTTCTACATTTTCCCACATAAGATAGTAGTACTACAAGAACACTTCTCATGTTCAGGTTTCCTCAAGATGTTTTCCTTCACCGTCAGCCGATAGTGTTACCAATATAAATTAGTAAATTCTGTTAAAATTGGAGCAAGCTGGTAAGGCTACACCGTTTAAAGTAATATGACAAAAACTGGATGGACCCCCGAAGTCGCAGAACAAATGTTCATTATTATTAATAAATAAATTGGTTATTTGCGACGCTATTTAAAATCAATATAGTATTAATTATAATCTATATACAATTAGGTAGAGATAAAACTAGTTAAGTACACCTTCCCTTCTATTCCTCAACCGATATTTTTTAATTTTGTTTATTAACTGCTTTAGTTTTATTAAAAAAATAATAGCTACTTTTTTCCATACCATCGACAAGTACAAATCTGTTTTTATAAGTCTCTATTCGCCTATACTTCACGCTCTTTACACTACTACAGTATTTGTAAAATCACCAATATAGTTTTTAGCATTTAGAGAAAAAAAGGAAAACAACTAATAACAACTATATATTAACACGTGCTTAAAAAATATATTGTACACTTTATTATGGCCGAATTTCAATAGCTAGACGATCACTATTCTAATAAAATTTTTAGTTATTTTGGACATTGAATATAGATCAAAATTCTCATTGACATCATACGATTTTAATGAATATCTTCAAAGATATCAAAAATGTAAAATTACGTGCAACAAAAAAAAAATCTGCGAAGATATTAACATAGCTTAGCTTCGAAGACTTTGATGAACTGTCAAATATCAAAGGACAACAAATGTACAACATGCGAAACCAGAGCGAGTCGAGTTATTAATAAAAAAACGTCCGATAAGAAAAACTGTAGACATACTATTTTACTTCTGTAATTAATAGGAATCTAAAGACACCGTATATGCTAAAATCTATGAAATTATTAAGCCTACACGGCATGCTAAATAAATAGATATATGATTCACTTAAAAAAACATCATCCAACTTCTGCGTAGCTTAGTAATAAGAATCCACCTAAAAATACGACGAATAAAGAACTTTTTTTTTTCGACCTGACTACACTATTGACCTGGCAATACTTCTACAGTTTCACCGGACTACAGATCAAGAACTTTTAAAGTACTGGATCTACAATATCCAAACTACATATAATAATAAGATAAACTTTGTAACATCTGCATAATTACTGCATTAGACCAAAAATGTTATTGAACATATTCAAAAATGCATTTATATAAATCTATATCAATAAAACTGAACTACCGAAAGTACGCAAACGTATCATTTCAGAACTATATGGTGAATTCTGTTTCGTTGTGTGTGCAATTGTCAGAACAAGGTTGTATGAAATAAAGTAAAGTATTTACGTTGTAAAATCTTCACATAAAAAAGTGAGTGAGTGAGTGAGTGAATGAGTGTGTGAGTGAATGGATGAGTAGGTGAGCAAGACAGAAGCCAGTAAGGAGATCTTCAAATATATTGCCACAATTGACAAACAAACGTTCAGTTGCCATTTCATTTCATTACCAAGTCGTACTGTAAAGGGAAGATTTCGGTAGGGAAGATAATGATTAATTTGTGCAAAGCCCAGGCGAGGAACTAGTAAGAAATCAATTAAAAATGAGCTCCCCTATCTCACGTGAAAGTGGCCTTAATTTGGCATCTTAAAATGTTCGTTTATAACAATAAATACATACTTGGAAATCTGTGTAAGTTGTGAGCTGCGTCGTCTCCAGGAGCGCGTCGTTCTTCGGAGGATGTTCGTCATCACGCGAGCTAGTAGAACGAGTCGCGTTCGTTGACTTTCGCTTACTACCGAGGCTACTACGTTTCCCGTTAGACTGAAAACATGTCCCATAGATATGTTTACCATACATTTTATTCGCAACTAGAACAATATCATGTTTATATAAGTAAAATGATACAAGTCTGTCGTTGCGCCCGCATCACGCTAAAACTACGAATAGATTTCGATCATTTTTTTTTATTTCTCACGCATTCGCCCCTTAAAGAAATGACGATATCTTCATTTAAATCACAGTTATTTAAAAACTACGACTGTTACAAGCACAACGCCTTCAGTGATGTCGGAAATCATGCAAGCGGTGTGTTTCGCATGCGCAGGAGATAGGGTGATGGCTCAGTTGGTAGTGTATTCGGACACAGCGTTGAAGGACGTATGTTCGAATCCAAGCAACTGAGTCGGAGCTTTCGGTGAAGAAAAACATCGTGATGAAACCTTAGCATGGTGGTAGGGCTTTTTCTAAGTCCGCCTGGCTAGCTACCACCCTCAAGTTGAAATTCTGTCGCCAAGCACCTGTTGGTGTGTTCCGGCAGCTGCACTTGAGAACCAGTCTCCATCTAGGTTAAGCGTGACTTACCATCTTAGACCACATCATCATTTAACATCAGATGAGATTGTGGTCAAACGTTTACCTATAAAGTATTAAAAAAAGAGGAAACGGAATAACTTTGTTTACAAAAAAAAATTATAAGCAAATTATTCTATTTTTTTTAATGTCTATTCTTTGAACATAAAACATATTGTTAAAATAAAGCATACAACATCGTATGTATGAGCTAGTTAATCAGTAAATAATTTATTTCGCAAGCTATTATACTGATTTCCGAGACAGAATTTATACAACGTAAAAGCTAGTAACTTAAATGTACTAGAATTGTCGGTTATAATAGAAATTGTGTCACAATTCGATGGACTTAGTTGCAGTGTGACCATGATGTTGTAATATTAATTAATAAAATAATATTATATTATTGTATACAGCGTTGATGTATATGTAATATAGAAAACTTTTCTTCGACTTCCGATTGAAAGCACTGATTCTATTTACATAAACTATTCAATGGCCGTTGAGAACAAGGGAATCTAGTTTTTTTTTTCTTTTTTGTATTATTCGGCGCACGCGGCCGATCGTAAAAATTAATCCAAATCATATATCACAATAGGACAAACATGTTGTGCCGTGGGTAAAAAAATGATAATCATTTGTATTATTAAGGTAGTATCAACAAACAGATTCTAACCTTCCTTGGTATTTTACAGAATGTCCTTCAAATATACCAAAAACGATTCCTAGGGTAACCCATACATTAGCCGGATTTTGTTTTAGATATTATTCACTAAGGTACCATTATAATATATATGCTTATAAATGATTTATAAATATAAGAACGCAATTTCACACAAAGAACATATTTAGTTGTAAAAAACACAGCTTGCATCGTGGTAGTAAATAGATGTTATACATAAAACAATATTCATAACGCATACTGGGATCAAATCAGAGTCCAGTCAGCTCAATATTAGGACTTAATAACTTTCAACTATTTATTATATATTATATATAAAAGAATAAGTGAGTGGTGAAAATACAAATTTTCATCCAATTTTTCCACCACCTTAAAAGTGGAATTTCCAAAAATCCTTCCTCAATACTAACCTACAGTATAAAAAGAACCCACGTGCTAATTGTCAGGCCTGCTAGCTGCAGTAGTTTGAGATAGTGTGTTTATGTCAGCCAGTTGTTCTGTGTTCTGTGTTGTAAAATATATGGTAAAATTGTGTATTATCGATTTCCAAAATACTCACCGTACGCTTATGCTTAAGAATGTTGCCGTTCGTAGTATTCTTGGGAGTCTTCTTCGTATTGTCTCCATAGTCGAGCTTCCTCTTAATGCGTTCGCCGGAGCACGTCGCCACGGCCCGCGCCGCCAGACGCCCGCTGATTCGTCTGTTCGGTTCACGTTACAAATTTTCTATTTAATTTGTGTATATATATATATATTGTTATAGTCCAGAAAATGAAGAGAAGAGTCCAGAGAAGGCGATGGAGATTCCAAATAGTTTTGGAACGAAGTTTCTTAATGTCTTTAGGTAATGGATTGATAGAATTCGTCACGTAAGGAAAAAACGTTATCCTCTCTCCAAATGACTTTCTATCTTCTCTAATGTTGTCTAGTGTGTGTGAGTGTGAGCATCGGAATTCCAATAGGACAAGCAACGTGTGCTGCTGGTTGCATAACCTGAATACTGAACACTTGGAAATTCGATTAAATTTTTTTTTATCCAGCTTTGCAACGAATTTTATGTAATTTATAATTCACTTTTGTACATTTAATGTTTCTATAAAATGAAATATAACTTTTTAGTTTGATTTTTTATTTTACATTAAGGAACTTAAGCCCGTATTCTAACGCCCGTATTCTAAGAAGTTACCTCGAAAATTCCTCAACCTTGATTCAACTGAGATTACTTTATAGATCACCTCAAGGAACCCTCAAAATCGGTATAGTTCCTAGAGAGAAGATTCACTGATCGCACACGGTTTTTTTAAATAACAATAACTTTCGATTTACTATTAAAATGTACTGGAAACTTTAAACTGTAGCCGAAATCGTGGTTCAAATTATTTCGATTTGATATTTCTAATAACAACGCAGTTGAATGTAAATTCAATTATACTGGCGCCGTCACGCAAACGTCACAATTATTTTATTTTAATTATGAAACGTCATGTATTCGCTCACTATTCATACTACATTGTTAGCTGTAAATATTTAATTATTACATTAATAGCAACATTTTCTTTTAATACCATTTTCACTATTAGAAAATTTGAGAATTTCTCTAGTAATTCTAAAAATAATTTATTCCTACGACTTTTGAGTCTCGTCCCGTTGCGAAAGCAGTTAGCTAATGTAACTTGATTTTCAATTTCGTGCGCGCATATTGAAAATTACTATGTACATAGCTATTTTATTAGTTTAAATATTTATTATTTTGATTTTACTATTTTATTGATTGAACTGTCTCTTAAACAATTTTTTTACATCTGGTAATCGTGCTGCCGCGACAAATTTATTTACCTTAAAAATTGCCCTATAGCACTCCCTTACATAGTAGCTTTAATCATTTATATTAGTTACGTTTTAGTTATATTATTCAGCCTATAAATTGAGTTAAGATCACTATAGAAATAATATAGGCATTAAAACTACTAAAAAAAATGATAAGAATTTTTATATTTTACCTTTTCAATTATGCTCTCTACTATTTACTATAATCAATTTTTTTATATTATTTTATACTTTATAGGTTAACGTTTGACCACAATCTCATCTGATGTTAAATGATGATGTGGTCTAAGATGGTAGTCACGCTAAACCTAGAGGGAGACTGGCTCTCGAGCGCAGCTTCCGGAACACACCAACAGGTGCTTGGCGACAGATTTTCAACTTGAGGGTGGTAGCTAGACAGACGGACTTAGAAAAAGCGCTACCATCATGGGCTATGGTTTCATCACGATGTTTTTCTTCACCGAAAGCTCCGACTCAGTTGCTAGGATTCGAACCTACGTCCTTCGACGCTATGTCCGAACACACCACCAACTAAGCCATCGTCGCTTCAAAATTCAATTTTGATGATTGAAACATATTTCTACAGATATGTTGTTTGTTGTATTAGCAAGATATATATTTTTTAATAGAAATATATAAGAAAAAGTGTATGCCAAAATACAGTTAACTACCTTTCTAAAACCCATAAATCAGGTACACTAATTATAAAATATTTACAGTAAAATAATATAGATTTCGTATCTACATGCGCTACGTAATTATCAATAATCTAAGCCTACATTGAGTGTTACATAACAATACAGTTACAGTATATTACGGCAATATTTCTCATTCCCTCTATAATGTAGCTACGTTACGAAACCGGATTCAAACACACACTTGCCTTATTTGAATGAAGGAGACAGTCTGATTTCTGCGTCAATGTATTATTTACAAATGTGCGCTGAAATTATTAAGGAATGAAAAATATTGCATGAGTTTCATTGTTCCTTTTATTGATACCAAATAATATTAAGACTAGAATTTAGTATACTATAAAAACATTTTGATAATTCTAAAATCACATATTTTAAATAGTGTTCATGTACATTATCGACCCTAAATAAGTCATTAGGACTATTTACTTAAAGTAGTTTTTATTATGTTAAATGTTCACTGACTGTATACTGTATACCATTTCGGCTCTTACACAAAATCAATGCTAAATGTCACTTAATATATATTGCAGCATATGATTAGGAGAACTGTTTGAGACATTTCTAACTTGTGTACATTTATTTTTGTGAGAGATGTTTCGTTCATGCAAAGAACATCGTTTATAAATGTGTGGCAAAATTTACCCCGATTAAGATAACATTTGATGCCAACAGCACATTCCAAAAAAACAAAGTTGACTATTTGTAATTAAATTTCAAAGTAGCTATTATAAAGGAAAAAAAAATGAAAGGACATTTTTTTTTACATTATTTTTCGGTAACTGTTAACCACAATTTGTAACCTAAAAATAAGGTACAGATATTTTGAGCCGTAACTTAACAAAAAATATATTCCGTGCCATAAACTGAAAGTATCAAAACTTCTAAGCTTGTATAAGGTAATATACGCCACTAAATTGCACTGAATATTTTGCCGTTATTATTAGTTCGAATTAGAAAATTACAAAGTTGCATTAATTTGCAAGCAAAAATTACATTAATGCATCAGTTTGGTTTAACTTTTACGTAAAAAGGAATATCAAGGTCCCACGTTGTAGAACAGAATGTTTCTCTTAGATTCAACTAAGACCACATTGTTATTGATTAATTTCCTTACTAACCTTTTAACAGTGGACATCGCAGACCTTTTGAGAGCTGATAAATTGTTTGTAATATTTGTAACAGCTTTAGTCGCACTGCCCGTTATCAGCTGCCGCTTGGAAGGAGGCCTGCGAATCGAAAGACCTGCTTACTGTCAATACCCATACTTATGACTAAATTTACATTATATTTATTTTTGCCGAACATCTTTCAAAATCCATGAGAGAAATTTATATACATATAGCGACATAAATTGAACCGAGTGACATTTTTTAAAGTGAATCTTTTTTACATTGCTAAAAATTTTTTCGTCCATCTATCGCACGTCGTAGTAGGGGTAAAGTGAAAGGCGCTCGGTAGAGCAGGCACAAAGAAAAGAAAAAACGTTTCACTTGTATCGTGGTTTCATAAAACGATACAATTTTTTTTTAATTTTTTCAAGTGGAAACTGATTGTACTGAGTTTAAAAATCAAACATTTTTGCAATGCAACATTTTATGTGCAACGTTTCTGATGTAAAAATGGAATAAATAGAATCCTAGTCGAGCAGAAAAATTAAACAGTTTGCTATAAAACAAAAAAAAGTGAACTCGATGGAGTAATAATACTCACTCTGAAGTGTATGCAGGTGCAAAATAAAAATTAAAAACAATAAAAAGACAAGGAGTACTATCGATTAATTTTAACTAGAGATCTTTTAGCGCAGAGGTTCTCAACTGAGTAGTACTAATTAGTTAAACAGTCAATGGTAAAAGCTATTTCCTTTAAAATATTAGGAACACAACAATATGATATGATGCAATTAATTCTTAAGACGGTTAATAATAATAGTCAATAGTATGGTTGTCAATTGAATAGTACTAGTCCATAGTACGGTTGACAACTGAATAATAGTAGTCAATAGTACGGTTGACAGCTGAATAGTACTAATTCATTAAATAGTCAAAATCAGTCAAAAAGTCCTTAAAATAATAAGCAAGAGACAAGACCATAAGACGTTCAGATTCAGTCTGTACATATCTAATCTAGATATAACCACACTAGCGATTTTTTTATCAACAAATAAGGAGAATTAAAAGTGAAATTACCTGTTCTTCTCCACAGTGCCGGCTAGACCCGCAGCAGTCCTGTTCCGTTTCCCGAGCGGAGAGGTGGCGAGAGACCGGAATAGAGGTGTTGTGGGTGTGAGTGCCTGTTTGCGCGCCGACAGCTTATTATGACGTTCCTATAAAAAGTTACCAACATTTTTATACTTTCATCTCGCGAACTTCACCTAATTAACTAGGGGAATTAATTATCTTATATCTAGTGTCATATAGAAATAGTGAATCAAGTATTTAAAAAATGTTTTATAACTGCAATTTTGAATAGTTGTATACGTTGCTCAGATATATTATAAATGTATTAATACTTATCGATCACGAAAAAGTAACTAGGTTTGTATAAATGAAAATGTTTGTAAAATTATACGGAAAAGTGAAAACTTTAGGTTAAACATTCCATATAAAAGTAAGAGAAAAAACTTCAAAGATCTTCATAAAAAAGTTGTCAGGTTGAGGTTCAGATGCCATTTTTTTATAATATATTTTTATTTTAAAGGAAAGATTTGGTCTCGTTTTCCTTTGAAAATGATCTCGTGCAGCTAGTAGGAGATTAATAATTTCAAAACACTTACAGCCTTTCTAGTTTCCCAGTCATCTTGAATCTGTTGTATTAGAGGCCTTCCGTCGACAGTGAAAGTGCTGTTCGTTTTCGTTTCGTACTCGGTCACCAGATCACGTAATTGTGCCTCAATTTTCGGTAACTAGAATTATTCAATGTATCAATTATATACTCTAAGATTATATATATGATTTTAACAATATTATATTACATTGGCTTTGTTTGAGAAAAGCGTGAGCAGATTTATTACACGTAACAACATGACATAAGTCTGATACTTCATAATGAGAAATTAGGATAACATATTAGACAAACAGAATGTTAAATTAGGAAGAATATAAATTAGACTTAAGTCTTTTAAGTCCCTCCAAAGCACATGAGATGCTATTTTATAAAGTGCTATAAGTCCACTTTTTTTAAACTAGTTAACGGGAATTTTAATAAAATATGGACACCTTCTCTCCATATTTATAATTATACATTCAACGGAGTACGATATTTAATAAAGTATTTTTTGTAATTTTTTTATTTTATGAATTTTTGCTATAAAATTTTATCACAAAAATCTCTTTTTTTATGGGTATAACTCGGTTCCTAATAATTATAATTAAAAGAACTTTCTTATTCTAATTATAATTGATTATTATAGATTAAAATGTGTCCAATGTTAATAAAATATTGTGTGGTTTTATGAAATAACGATGCAAGTTAAACTTTTTTCGGATCGTAACATTATAAATACTGAGCACAATATTTATTTAAATCACTTTAAATAGAGGCATAGGCGCCGCCATATTGGCCTTGGCTGCTCTGACGAACGCCTTTCACTTTATCCCTACTTCGCGGCCGGCTGTAGTGCGACATGCGATAGACGGACGTAGAAATTGGTGGCAATGTAAAAAAAAAAGTTTCACTTCAACAGATTAATGTTTACCAATATTTTTAAATAACCTCAAACGCAAACGATTAAAAACACCATGATAAATGAAAAAATAGACTTATACCATTTTCAAAAATAGCCGCTCATATTTTACCTATCTGTATCTTCTATAGTATAACATAATATTTTGTTCGTCGTGTATTTTATGTATTAAAGTTTTGTAAAGAAGTATAGGTTATTGAACTAGCCTTATTTAAACATTCGTGTCTCTATACAGCGGATACGCCACGAAATCTCGAAACAAGATACATAATCACGATATATCACCATCTATTGGGGTACAAATAAAAATAGAATAGAATTTCCTTGTAAACATTTTTCTTTCTTTATTCACATTTATTAATGTTTTCATGAATCAGGATTCGCTTTAAATGTTTAATGTTCATACTGAAAATAATCAAAGTATGTAAATTTTCATAACAACCTGAAGATAATGCTTACTAATATTGCGAAACTGAATTTCTTTGCATATGTGTTTTTTGCATACATGTTGTTACGGATACAAAAAATAACACCAAGTATCTGTCATCCAGAAAAAATATACCGTTTCCAAAGGACAGGTCAAATTTACAGTAACCCGAGTGAAACCGCGATCTAAAGCTCGCGTGCTATAAAAATAATAAAATGAATGGGACTCACATTGCTAGCAATTGCTTTTCGTTCCTTCTCTTCGCGCAGTAGCTGCCCACCGCGGTTATGATATCTACCCGGTTCTGTAGCTCGAGCCTCGAGTTCCGTCATTTTCAGCCAAAGATTTTTACGTGTCAGCACCAGATCGAATATATGTCTAAATAAAAGAAAAAACAATAAATAAAATCTAGACCTGCACAACACTGCCGTCCAAAAAAGTGGGGTACATCTACCTTTTAATGCAATATTGAGTTTTATCCGGAATCAAGAAAAACAGTGCATCCAACAGTATTTTAATTTTACCTATGAGCTTCTGTTATCACTTAATTAAAAATGAGTTACACATACTTTACCAAAGGCGTAGGCTACGAACTTGTCGGATTTTCTCCTTTTACAACGGCAATAGTTATCTATAAATATAAATAAAATTGCCCGTTGCTTGTCTAAGCTAATCTTCGAATCGACTAAACCGAATTTGACGAGACATTTATAAGCAGTTAGAGGATTTCTAATTGTTGCTTCTCTATAAGGCCTAAACAGTAATCATTATATTCAACAGGGGTAACTTACAATTGATATGTCGGTTAAGGACGAAATTACAAAAAACAATGGCATATTATTAGTCTACATCAATGATCGGCAAAGAACACATCTAAAAAAGCCAAATATAAATAATACATAATTAAAGTTATTTAAAGAGCCTTTTCTTAAAACTTAAGCTTTACTTTAGTAGTAATTTTTATGGAAATAATTAAGATTAAACGTACTCTGAAGCTTGCCTTGGCTATGTATATTATTTTTTCGAGAGGCTAAACCGTGCTATTGTTGCTTTCTAAAAAGCAAGACAAGTATGAAGGCAAGTTTATAAATAATATTCCGTGTCGGCACTAAACCTTTTTTTGGAATAGCCATAGTGCAGGAGTGAAAGAGCCGCATGTGGTTCGCGAGCTGCGATTTGCCGACCACTTGTCTATATTAAAGATGTAATTCTCATGAAACAACAAAATCATTTTCAAAAGAACAAAAATTCGAGCATCGACGAGTATATTAATAATGTAAGTCAACTTTTTTCCAAACATAAATTCTTAATAAATTTTACAGAAAACAAATGTTGTAATTTTTTTTTTAATACTTTATATTATTTATCACATATTTACAAATTCACCTTTACAATGACTTACTTGTTATCATTGTAGAACTTTGTTATCTTCTCCAAATAAAGTTCATGTAATGTGAGCGTGTCCTCCGTGAATATATCTTGGTAATAATGGACGAACTCCTCGCGTTGTTTAGTTGAATACATGACGTTATCCCACATAACCTTTATGTTTGCACGAACACTTTCCATGAATACCTTTACCAGGAATAGAAAAAAAAATTATAACTCAAATAGAAAAACAACACAAATATATAATAATAGCATGAATATCGAAATTTAAATTCTATACATTATCCTACAGGTGATAGCCGTGACCTCGCCCTTGTTGCTTATTATCTTAACAGTATACCTATGTACCGCGATAAAAATTGAAAAAAAAAACTGAAAGCGAAAATATAATTTGCTTAAAACAATTTATTTCTAAACAATTTTATCCCTTTACTTCTCTTCTCCTACGCATGCGGACCGCACCGCTTGCCTCACTCAATTCACAAATCACTGAACGCGTAGGTGCATAAAAAAATCATAGTTGCTTAAAACTTTAATAACTCGATATTAAAAGAAACGAGTAAAACAAAATAAATGTTCAAAAACTATTCGGCCTGCAAGCATTATACCTGCTGTGCCTGAAACGCGATAAACCAAAAAAAACACTGTGATAGGATTATCTAAATGTACCTGTTAGTCACTATCTAGTCAAACACAAGTCTCATCTCCTCCTATATATAAAATTCCTATAAAAATCAAATATAAGATTTGAAGATTACAAAAAAAAAAAAAAAACAAAATGTTTATTCAAAACCATAATCACTTGGATGACTTTGTATAGATATTATTCTTGTTCACAGAATAACGAAGTTTCTAATAACATCCAGTAAAGTGATCGAACATTGATCACAGCCAAATCTGGCAACCTGAATGTTCAAGAAAAGTACAATTTCAAACAAATCTCTTCTTGTAAACCCTCCAGATATGGAATGAACTGCATTCCGAGTTCTTAGAGAGAACTACAATATAAGAAAGCTTTGTCAAGGGGACGAACCAAGCTTCCTTGAGAAGGTCCGAAACACGCTTGATATACTACTGGCATTGCAAGCATCTAGTCATGACAACTTCTTATCAGATGGACAACAAGCTTATTTGACACAAAATCAGTATAAATATAAAAATCTTATAAATAATCTTACCCGTATTTTTGTACGTTTAATTATAAGTAATCTCGCGATTTCCTCTTTAAGAGCAGCCTCTGCCTCGGGATGACAACCAGGATGTGAGCTTAGGAAATTTTCCTGGTAAAAATTATCTATACCGAGACAATCCCAAAGTTTTACTAGTTGTTCACGTAACTCCAACACCTACAAACATATAACCATTTCTGAGTAAGCAAAGCGCATATTTTTTTATAAGGTACAGAGACTTGATGTTAAGGGATGCGTAAGTAAAGTAATGAGGTTTTAAGTGCAAGCTACTGGAAGGTGTTATAATTGCTTGGCAAAAATTTAAACTCGAGGATGTTGGCTAGTCAGGCCAGCATTACAGAATGTTCCAACATCATGCTATGAAATCATTGGCGTGGAAAAGCTCGGGCCCGTTATAGGATTTTAAACAAAGCTGATCATTACAATGTTGAACATCCCATGATTATTCTATCATGCATTCAATCACCATTTTCAGTTACCAATCTTTTTATTACACTTTACAAACCCTTAATAAAAGAATGGCATAATCAACAGTAACCACGTGTCTTTAATTTAAAACCAATTTAAAAAATTCACTAATTATCAAAAAATAAACAAATATTAAATACTAGTGACTCTGTACGATATGAGTTTACATGTATATGTAACATATATTAATATTGCATACTCTATTGTTAGTCTGCTCATATTTCTCCTGTAGATCCTGTCGAAGCTTTGCCAGTCGATCCATGTTCAAATCAGTCACCTTAAAATCCACTGACAGAGATGTTGCAACAATACGTTCAAACTTGTTCTGAGGTTTGATTTGGAGTTTATCTAAAAACCAAAAGTTTAAAAATTAAACGTCAGTTGATATGATGCAACTTTTTGAAAGTATTTGGAAAGTATGACAAAAAAACAATTCAAATAATTTTGATAGAAATGTTTATCTAACACAAGAATATAATAATTTAACAAATACCCATGATGTCCTTTATTTCGCCCTGTGTGTTCAAGAATATTTCAGCCCTCTTATCCCTCTCCTCTTGGAGCACTTCTAAATGCACTTTTAATTTGTCCAACTCCTCTTCAGATGGTAACGGAATTTCCTGAAATTCTTGGATGGTAACACCAAGTTTCTCAGCCAAATCACGCTGCCATTCTAAAAGGCGATCCATCTTCATACGACGTTGTTCTACTTGTTCCCTATATCTGGATATTGTTGTAAAAAAAAGACTAGTAAACATATTTTTCTATTAAAAAAATTTACTTGTGATTATTACAGCTTATGATACAATAAAAGGATTTATAATAGGATTTACATTAGTGTCATGTATTATTAGCAATCTGTACAAAATATGTGAAACTTTCTACAGAAGTTTATAAAGTTATTGATTACAACTAATTTCAGTCACTTAAGATGAGTTAATGACTTACACAAGAACATTACAAAACAAAGCCCACTTAAAAAAATATACTCAAAAAAATGCATGGAAAGAGGGCGGCCCACTAACTTAGAAATATCTCAAACACTACAACTTTCCTATTCAATGTTGAGGTGTTTCCTGGTGTATCAACCACATACAAGAACCAATGCTAATGTAATTGAAATGGGACTCCTTTGAAAACAACCCATTTCTAATAAAAAAAAGTATTTTCCAAATCTGTTTATAGATGACAAAGTTCTGAGGTACTATAAAAAAAAACAATGGAATTGTAAACCTCCTCCTTTTTCAAATCATTAAAAATAAATAGAAGGTTCACAAATGTTTACAAAATATTGATTAAAATTAAAAATTATTAATGAAAATTATGAATACACTTGTAAACTATTCTTGCAATAATCATCAAAAATAAAAATATTTATAGTTACTGACCCCTCAATTTGTTTCTCCAATTCCCTTTTATACTCAACAAGCATAAGTTCATCATTAAATTCCAATATTGTTATATCAACTGAGAGACATCTGCTGAGTTCTTCTGTCTCTTCTTTTAATTCTGCAGGTAAAATTGTGAAAATGAGGACCACTTAATAATAATCCAAAGAAGGCCAGTATCACACAAAATTGATCACTACTAATTTTAAAAAAATACCTGGTTTGTAGCTGTCATTAAATACATTAAGAATAACAAGTGAGGAATACCTGATACATTGGAAAATCAAGATATTATTAATCAAAGTGTTAACTTCCGATAGCATAATAAGGAGTTTAACATATGAAAATAATTGGGTAGTACTTATTGATCAATATTTTTATGTATATGCACAACTCTGTTAAAAGTTATAAACTATAACACTTACAATAATAAGCCATCAATGTTTTAATTAAATATCCAAAACTTAACACCCGTAGCTAATTACTGGCAGATTAATAAAGACTAAACGGTAAGCTATATAAAATAATAGCCCAAGATACAGTGGGTGCTAATTATATTCAATCATTTTTAAGTAATATTTTCTATTTATCCTCATTAATCTAACCTATTGTAGAAAACAGGCAAAAACCAATACCCTATAGATTCAAGTCATACTGCACCACTAAAATGCTTTTTATTTTATTAGCTTCTTCTACTTACTATCTACTTGAGCCTGCATAACTTCTAGTTTTTTTCGAGTCTCTGATATGACATCTCTATGTAGTTCCTTCTCAATTTGTACAAGTTTAGCTATATTATTCATTTTGGTGGCATCGTCTACACCAAGATGCGACCAATTCTGCCACAACTCCTCCATCATGGCCCGTACATTATAGGTAATCTCGTCAAGCACATCATTGCTAAAAATACATGAAATAGTTAATAATAATTTAAAACTATATATATACAAAATATATATTTAAATGGCAATAGTTAAGTAAGATTGTTTTAAGGGAAGTAAGGGGACAAGTTATCACAAATCTTCACAATATGAGAAGATATAGGAAATATCGCCAGATCCTTACAATCAAAAGTTTACAACATAGATAGATACAGAAACAATATTGCGAGTAGAGATTTTTTGATATAAAGATGCTGATTATAAATGAAAAAAGAATTATAAGTAATTCTTTAAGGGAACTGGTTAGTTATGTATTTTCCATCTTTCAAAATTAACATTAAAAATAGTATGGATGATTATTAGCTCAATTTAACAATATATCATCAAAAATCCTGTGATATATTTGTAATAACGGAAGTTTATGGCAACGCCTAAAACTATAGAAACGTATCCATGCAAATTAGAAATATTCATAGAAAATTTTATTAATGAAGAAAAACACAGAGTTTCATAATAAGTTATTAACATTTTGGTAGTGCAAAAATTAAAGAAAAATACTTACAAATGCTTATTAACGTCCGCGGATAGTGTGGTCATTTTTAAACTTTTCTTACGAATCACTGAAATCACTATACATTAACATTAAAATGTTCTCATATACATTTACAAAGTCACTTCGTAATATTACATCAACAGAATCCTAATTAGACATATTCAAAATTATCTATTCTCATGAAAAATATCTATATATCCCAGTAACTATCAACCGCATAACGCTTGTTTTTAAATTTTCTACAAGGCACCGTTGAACGAACAGTTTGTGGGCGCACTGTGATTGGCTAATACATCTTTGGTTGCGTTCGGAAATATATCAATAAAATAAATTTGTTTTATATGATTTTGAAATAAAAAATACATGCATATTATTATGCTTAAAAAATTAATAATAATTTAAATGTAATTATTGTTTAAATTCGATGTATAACTGACGTCGAGCATAAAATAACTAATATAAAGATATATAAATTGATATAGATACTGCGTAAAAATATACAGACATTCATTGATCAAAAGGCGGAACAAAGATAAGTTAAGTTACATTTTATTCTTTATATTTGAACAGGTGTTAGTATTGTTAGAAGATAGAATCGTTGTTGTTGTTTTAAAACTGTCGTTTTTTTTAACTATATAATCGCTGTTGGCTTGACAGGCCTTCACAGCTTCACCGGACTTTTAAGCCGATCGCTTAGGGCACTCAGCTGAACGGCAAAAAATTTAAGGGTGCCAGAGTTGCCGATTTTAGGCTTAGGCTGTGGCCTTGAATATAACGCGAATCAAAATAAAATAATCATTTGAGCTAAGTTAACCATGCTTGTACACTTTAGTGACATTCATATGTATACCTGCATATGTGTCGCACGGAGACGTATATGTATTTCAAGTCTGTCAATTTTGGCTAAAACTACTTATAAGATAACGTATGAGTGTGCATGTGTGGAATGCAGTGTGGCGTACGTAGGGAACTCGGTCAAGTTCAAGTAGATCGAACCCAAAGCTTGAGATTCTGCCGAGGTAGGCCACGGTGGATGTTTGGGAACGAAGTTGACTGTCGGATCACGACGGCATATTCGGTGGCTTAGTACCGCTAATAAAATATACTACTAGGGCGAATATAGTGCGAGTTTCGGTACTAATGATTGATTGATTTGATTTAAATGGTCACGAAGTTATGACGAGTTGCTGTCAATAACTATGAAAGTATCTTTAGAAATAATCAAGAATTATGAATGTACATCCATAGCATTAAGAGCAAAGCTTGTCTAAAAAGCATTTTTCAATTAAATATCCATTAATTTATTTCAATACAAAGTATGCCGAATTACATTTAATTATTTACATTAGTATAAGCGGTAATCATAAATATTACCATTTAATACAAATAACGAAACAACGAGTAACTGTATTATAAATGACGTATCGCATAACGTAACTACACACTTTCCGTCGATAAAGAATTAATTTAATTAATACTCAGTTATTACATAATCTGTTGAGTAAGATCGCTACCGTTCAACACTACCGCGCGGTAATGGCTAACTTTGTTTGTATACATAATTACTCTGTAGGCGTGTAACACTTTAATGTGACACGGTCAAACCTCGCAAGTCATTGTGCGTGTTATTTTATCTAAATTTTGTATAAGTATGATGTGTATTTAAACGAACAGTATTTATTATTTACTAGATTTTATTTTATTGAGTTTTAAAATTTTGAAAAAAATATACCCGAGAGAAACAAATTTTAATTTATTTGTTATATATCCAAATAAAATATATTTTCTAAAATCATTTTCGAATATCCGATACCTTTACATGGAATTATAGGCTATTGAACAGGCATATGTAAGTGCTTACTCTGTCTTGTAAGTTGTAAACAAATAGTATTTGTTGATGTATTTCTTGTGGTTGAGCTTATAAGCAAGCCTCTTTTTAAAATCACTATGTTGTCAATTTTAGACACTTTTTTTTCGATCTGATTATATGCTGTTGACCTGTTGAGCCTTCACAGCTTCACCGGACTCATAGGGCGAGCGCTTGTAACAAAAACAAGAGTGCCAAAGTGGCTGAATCTCGGCTTGGGAGTTTTCGGACACTTTGTTACATAATAGCACCGGACAAATTTGTACCATCCGGGGAAGGTACATCAGGTCAAAAGCGTATACACAGTTAAAAAAATTATAGTCAAATGACTGAGGTATAACAAATTCTATACATTTTTGGTTGAACGCATATGCATGTATAGATAATGGATATTCATTTCAATGTATACGCTTCATATTCTGTATTATCTCGAAACTAGTAATGGTTGCAAAGATATATACATGGTTTCAGAAGACATGACATATCAAATAATTAAGGCGAACACAGCGAATCTCAGGTGACAATTATTTACATACATTAAACCTTTTTACTTAAATACTATAAATTGTGACTAATTATTGTATTATATTCTAAGGTCTAAATTAGATGCTTATAATTATTTTTATGAGGTATATTGAATAACATAATATCCTTTACAATTTTTATTCAGATAATATACTGTGAAACACGCCATCTGTTGAATATTATCTCAATTATTTTATTTTCAAAATTTTACGAAATCTGAATCTCGTAATTTGTTAAACCTTAGCGAATGTCTTTTATAGTCAACTAGCTTTTATTTATTGTGATTACTTTTTGCTGTTATAGATACTTGACTTCACGTGAAGCGGACAACGAAATCAATCTGAGGTTCTAAATCTCGTTCATATTAAGCCTAATTGGACTTCTAGTAGTTGTGAATTTGAATACAATTTTTTTCTGTCTTGTTTATTTGTCAAGTTATAAGCTTCTAAAGAACAGTAGTAATAGAAGTAAGTTTGTCGAATTGAACAAATTTACAATAAAATATTAAACGCAACGGTATATATAGAAAATTAATTGCTCTCTTTAAAATGGAACTTTTAAAAAACCTTTATTTTTTAAGAACAAAACCGGAAGTTTTTCAAAATTACATTTTAGTTACTTGGCTGATTGTGCTTTAATTGTCTTTTATATCGAAATTTAGTTTAAAATGCATATATAATATACTAGGTTTTTAAAAATCAAGAACGGATAAATTAAACCTTACGTACAGAGAAGTTCTATTGACCTAGTAGTAAATTACAGGAAAGTGGGTAACACTAATATATTGTCTGTGTTCAAAAATCTGCGCATATCGATTTTCATGACGATCTATTGAATTTGATGTACTGCAGCGCCACCTGGTGGTGAGTTATATTAAAATGGATATCAACTAAATTTACAACATTTTTGCAAACAATTGTCTTCGGCCAATATAGTGAACTTAGAACGTTTCTTACTTTATTTCATAGTGTAAGAGTTATTGACTTTAACGTTAAAAGGGCATTAGAGTTAGTGGTTTTGTCTACATTTTCTGACTCAACATTAGCTGAGTTGAAGATGCTTATTAAAGCATCCTGGCAAACGTGTGCAAGCTCCAGGGCATTGTTTTTAGTTAGTGTTATATTATTTTTATCATATTTTAATTGATTATATTCTTTCAATATTTTTTTTTTTTACACTTTATAAGTTAGCGTTTGAACAAAATCTCAACTGATGTTAAATGACGATGTGGTAGAAAATGCTAAGCCTAGAGGCCGACAGGGCCTCAAGCGCAGCTGTCGGAAGACACTTATATGTAACGACAGATTTTCAGCTTAAGGATGGTTACTAGCTAGACGGGCTTAAAAAACACTACCACCATGCTATGGTCTCATCACGATATTTTTCTTCAACGAAAGCCTGGCTCGTTGGCGAGAATTCGAATCTACGTCAATCGACGCGGTGTCCCACAATGCTAACCGCTCAGTCACCATTGCATTATGATTTGGTATTACTAATAAAAATAGATAAAAACGTGCACAACAGTTCCCTTTCTCAAATTATAGCACACCCTAATACAACAACAACAGCTGTCAAACAACGTAATTTCAGATTATACAAATAACCTTCCATGAAATAATAAAGTGATGACGTCATAATCTTGTTTTAGTGCTTATACTAATCGTACAGATAAAATTTAGCTGACGACACAAATTCAAAGTAACAACATCAACAACAGAATTAAATTTTTAATGCTAATCAATAAAAAAAAAATTTAACCAATAATTAATAAAAACTTTACCTAATTATAGTTCTTCAATTAACTTATTCTACTATCTGTATATATGCCATTGAAAGTACATTTGTACTACAATTAAATAAAGTTGAAATATCTATTTGTAATGTCAATATAACAGCTTTTTACTAAGTGGATATTAAAGTACATACAGTGCTTATAACAAAAAAAAATTTTTCATTTCTTCCGGCTGATATTCCTAAACAGTTGGACCGATTTTGACGGAAATTTCATTGACAGATAGCTGACATTATAAGAAGTAACATAAGCCTGTTTTATTTTAGAAAAAAAAATAGGATTCCGCGTAATTATTAACGTTTATAGAGATTCAAATGTAGACAAAGACGCAGGTGACGTCTCTAACACTTGTATAGAATACTGTCAATAAATCAAATTACTGAAATAGGTTATCATTTAACGAGTCGTTTTCTCTAAAATAATTGTAACCTGTATGTAATACATAACAATCGTCATATACTAAAAATTCTTTCTTTAAATAAAGGCATTTCTTTGTTTATATTCTTAGGATCAATTATCACTACATAGTATAAAACAAAGTCGCTTTCTCTGTCCCTATATCCCTATGTATGCTTAAATCTTTAAAACTACGCAACGGATTTTGATGCGGTTTTTTTAAATAGATAGAGTGATTGAAGAGGAAGGTTTATATGTATAATAACGTCCATTAAATATTGGAGAAATACTGTTATTTTTGAGGTTTCTAATGTGATGTCGTAAATAATTATATTTTTTCCGCTTACATTGCAACAAACGCAGGCTGAAGCGTAAAAATGTAATGTATGAATTTAGATATTCCAAAGATAGCAGGAAATATTCATGGTATAGGGAAAGGGGAACTTTTTTACTCCAAATTTAACGCGTGTGGGCCACGGGCAGTAAATGAATAAATCAAAACTACTGGATCGATTTTAAACATTTTTTCAGTGAATGACATATGCTATATACGAGTATTTTACACCCGTGCGAAGCCGGAGCGGGCCGCTAGTGAGGAATACAATAAGAATCCAAATAAGTAATTTATCACTTAGATTAATGTTGCAATTAATATTTTTTTTATAAGTTCTGTACGAGTGCTTCAACTTCCTCCAACAGTCATTGGATTATTTAATAGATTTGGTAAATTATTGTAGGTGTTGCATACTTTACGGACATCCATCATATACTTGGCAAGTTCTTTACTTTGATACTTCCACCATGATCAAAGTGTTTGTTAAGGAATTTGTTTGTCTGAATTACACGTCGTTGGTTGATACTTAATTGATCGTCGAACGATTTCTTAGTATTTATGTGAAACGACAAAATGAGATTATAATTATTGAATTGATTTGATTATTTAATTTTGAAGCGATGATGGCTCAATTGGTCGTGTTTTCGGACACAGCGTCGAAAGACGTAGGTTTGAATCCTAGCAACTAAATCGGAGCTTTCGGTGTAGATAAACATCGTGAGAAAACCATAGCATAGTAAGGCTTCTTCTAAGTCCGTCTGACTAGCTACCTCTCTAAAGTTGAAAATCTGTTGCCAAGCACCTGTTGGTGTGTTCCGGCAACTGCACTTGAGAGCCAGTCTCCCTCTAGGTTTAGCGTGACTACCATCTTAGACCACGTCATCATTTAACATCAGATGAGATTGTGGTCAAACGCTAATTTATAAAGTATAACAAAAAATTATAATTTAAGAATGTGTTGAAGTTTTTTTGTGGACATTTATATGATTGTACCTGTGTATTAAATTGTAGTATATTAATCACAAACATAATTATGATTATATATATTATATATAGGAGAAGATAAATGAGTTTTCCTCCTCTGTTTCTCGACCAATTTTATATTATTTTGCAGTTTTGACAAGATTTATTATCATATATAATTTATTTAGGTATATATTTTTTCCATACCATCGTTGTCTGGAAATCTTTGTTTATAAACCTCTGTTGGTTCTTTACGTCCAATAATAATACTAAACGCAGTTTTTATTATTAAAAAAAATAAAATACGGATACTAAGTAAGTACTTTTGTACCTCTTATTACGATCAAATTCCGACAACTAGACGTCCGTTAATATATTTTTTGTTTTGATATTTTTTCCATGTAATAGTAATATCAAAAACATATCTATGTTCTTCTTCTTCTTGTTTTGGCACCGCAGAAGCATTTGCCAGTGTCAATGTTTTGTTTCAAGAGGGATTATAGCAGAATGTTTACAAATAATATAAGTTTATTAAAACGTAGGAAGTTCCAAGTAAGTGTCTTGCGATAATTATAATGTTCTAACAAGATGGTAGCTTTCTTGTTAAAACTTTTCATGGAGTTTTGGTGGCATCTCAGAATGCATGCTCCGTGGTATTATTTCCCATCCACTTCACTTGTGCATAATAACCGAACTATATTACGTAAAACACCACCAATATTACAAAATATAGAGTCTAATAACACAAGATTATGAATAAAATATAAAAGCCAATAACTACATCACAGACCAAGATCCCGCCAAAAACTCCATATCTATGTTATTATTGTTATTCTTTTTTCACTTAAGAATGTGGTTAACAAGATATCAAGCGCTCAGTGTTGTGTGACTATCACGGTTCGTGAACATAGAAATGCATTGATGATTTTATTACTACTCTATTACTTAAGGTAATTTATAGTCGGCAGTCGTCTGCACAATAACGCGGCGTACCCGTATGGAAACATGGGTTGAGTCGATAAGTGGCTGAGAGATAATGAAAGTAACTTTTTACGGAATTACAAAGTTACATAGGAAGAGACATGCGTGGTTACGGATTACGGATTATTTCCGTAGTACTTCAGTATCATTTTAGTATCTAGGTACCTAGTTGCATTGTTTGAGCGCGGGAACACCACCCCGTCATATCTATTACTGTTTGCTTTACAGTAGTAATGTTTTATTCCACTACGAATACTGTGGTTGGGATTGTGGCATGCACAAGCCCATGAATCGTTCCAACTTAAACGTCGAGAGTATGCTACACTACCAACCACCCAACCTATAATGATTGGCCTCATGAAGGAGCTCTTTCTAATGTTGGTCATATATCATCTAAGGTTGTAGTACTCAATTTCACGTAAAATAGACTGCATGCCTGTTTATTAAAAAAAAACTAAGTTTATTAGTTTCAGCTATATAACTGTGCCAATGGTATATTTAGGCTGATCGAAATCAAAATTGTTTTATTCAATTTAGGCCCTGAGCCACGTATGAACGTCACCGAAAAGAACGAAGAAATTTAAAGCCTTCTCATGTACTACTTTAATTTCTGAATCAGAACCGTTTTGTATTCCAACAAAACAGACCAAAGAGATTAGACCTTATACTATAGCTATGAAAGAGATACATTTCTGAACGCACCTATAAATATTTAACAACCGAGTGGCAATTTTTTACTTCTAAACTGACAAAAGACATCAAATGTTTCATAGCTAGGAATACATTGGATTTAAAAATTAAATCGTCTTTATATTTTCCTTCACTTATTATTTATATTTCTCACCGTTTAAATCTTCCTTGTCCTTCCACAACTATTTAAAATTAGAGAAATCGCTCCAGCCATTGTCGAGTCTTAGCGAGACAAACGAACAGCAATTCATTTTTATATTTATAAAATAGACAATATTATATTATTTATATTTTTGTATTATATAGATTTACAGGTATTTTTAAAGTTATTTTTGTATATCATTAATTAAGAATTAATCCCAAAGATTAATAGAAACACTCCTTATCTCCACTCTACTCCTCCCAGAAAGAAATCCCGTATCGGTCCTTGATGATATCCGTTTACAATCTAGTTCTAGGCAACCTCGATGAACATTTGAGGTTGGAATTACCAAGAAGCCTACAACAATTAGCTTCCAACCTATTATCTTATTCGACAATGCTAAAATTATCCGGTGATTTATCTCCATAACGCACTGAACTTCTGCAGCCTGATTAATAATGAATTATTACCTTCACCGTTAGCCGATGGCTAGTATTACCAATTGAAATAAATTCATAAATACAGGCGACGTCCGAAATATCGTTGCTACCAGTCGGGGCTTGTCCTGCGAATATCTACTCAAAACTCCGCCACACAAACCACTTTTTTTAACAAAGGTAATTAATTATTTAGTAATAAAATAGACGTCGGAAACATGTTAGTGAATTTAACTAAATTGTAATAATAATAAGTAATTACGAAGAATACACAATATTAAATAACATAGAAGCATCTAGAATGTTTGCCATTCTCACAATAAAGTACATTTATCATACAGCACCAAGCTGCCAACGGTGCCAAAACGCGCGGAAACACAACAGAAAAGAGAAATAGGTAAGGACTTCAGCTCAATGTTTTTTTAACGGTATCCACGGGTTCCTATTAACATGATATACCATATTTCATAATATTCATAATACCTATACATTTTTAAGTTATGTAGCGGCAAAGCTTATGGTCTAAAACCGCAGAATCTTAAGATACCCGTTAAGATACCCGATACGGTTCCTTGGGATACGAATTGTATTATAGGTTAGTAAACTTTGAGTTTAAGACAGTTAGGTTAAAAAAGACTTGATGCCCTATTTTTTGTTATTATTATTAAGCATCCTATGTTCAAATCATCGCTCGCGCTAATGTATATTTAACCTACTCAAACAGGAACAGTACTGTTTTTGTGCACGTAAAGTAAGTACCCTATGCCCTTTTTCGTACACCGAACATCGCGTATGCAACATCACATGATAATAAATTGAGCAGTTAAAGCTTGAAAGCGTAACAAACAAATTCTCTTTCGCGTTTATATTAATATTTATCGAATATATCTTTGGCATATAAAAATGAGTATTGGTATATTATATATATATTAAACTTTTATAGTATCTATTTTATTAGCACTAGATGGAGCTAGTCTATATTTTAATTTTATTTACCTCAAGATAACTCATAAGGCAATAGCAAGATTTATGCTAATAATTTTTCTACCTGGCCAAATTAGAAATTAAAATCGTCCGCAGAAGAACGAAAAGTCATCAACAGTCTTCAGAATTGCTAGACTTAAGTGACAATAGACGAGACACATAAATATTGCAACAAATAAAGATTGCAAAAATCCACTGACCGTCAATGCTACATCAATCGTTACGGCTATTTTTAAGGGAGTCCCTATGTCCAGTATTGTACGTTTGGATTAACAGATATATTGTAACTTGACGAAGACATAGTCGCAGGTGGATACTAGTACTCCAAATTTGCAACATTCAAGTCATCATTATTATGATGCAAATAGTATGTCAGAATGTAAACTACATTATGCAACTTGTTAATATTTCAAGATCATGGATCATCAATCATGTTTATTCATTTTTATAAAATTTATATTGTACTTTCGTTAGATCATTTGGCTTGTGTAATCTTATTTATTATACCCGAACTAATGTTGTAAATGCGAATGTGAGTTTGTTGGTTACGCTTCAGCTCAACCGAACGTAATGACATTTTGCATACACGTTGTCAGGGACACGGGGCTGAGTTATCACATGTCATTTTCGTTGCTCCGTCTATTAAAAAAAAATCGAATCAATAGGAAAGTTACGCGGATTTTAAATGAGTCATGCCTCTAATGAAGCGGCTCTTCACCAGAACCACGGAAACCACCAGGGAACCACCAGGGAAACGATTATGAAAATCGAACACATTTTTTAGCGCGAAAAAAATTAAGAAAACACGCACACCTGATTTTTTAAAATTGTGTTTTAATTAACTCTCGAGATATTAGATGAAGAATATGAATACAGAAAAAAGTATTCCCAGTCAGTCTCTTAAATCTTACTATTGCAACGCATCTGTGATGGCTCTCGTGTCGCAGGTGTCCATGGGCGGCGGTGATTACTTACCATCAGGTAACCCGTCTGTACGTTTGCCTCCTATCACATTAAAAAAAAAACGAAAGTTTACGATTCAGGTTTTTTTTAGTTCTCTTGAAGGATTAGGCCTTTGGGGGCGCAATTTAAACAAACTAAAATAGAAATCCATTGGACATTCATCAACCTTCAGTGACATAGTATATCTTGTAACAAGAAAAAAAAGGATAGTTTTAAAAAAGGTCAAAGGCATAAAAAGAATACACTCGCAATTAGTTACGAAACAAAAAACGCACGTTGAAAGTACATACTGCATTATTTTTTCTCGAGTAGGCGTAAGTACTTAGTAAACCTATTATAAAACAGTTTGCGAGTACCGAAATAGCCCCTTCACCCGTCCTTTGTACAGTCACTGTCAATCTAATTTAAATAATAAAGTAATTAATTGTATTATAAAAATGGATAGAATTATTTCTCTGTAAAAGGAGAGCAAAATTGTTATTAAATATTAGGTAACGCTTAATATTCATCAGACCAGTATTATTGTTTGTGATATGCAAAAATATTTATAACTATAAACTATAGTTCGCTTTAATTGCCCATGCATTTATCATCATTAATTAGTAAAAAATTACAACTGATGATTTAAAAAAGGAAAACAAAATTAAAGGAAATTAAAGGACATATTGTAATATAAAAAATGAAAGTATTTCTCAAAAGAATACACATATTTTATACCTGAAAGTTCAGTAAAGTCGTCCTAAAAAAATGTCAAAGTTAAGGCCATAAAATTGCTATTTAAACTTCTTCCTAGCTGGGGATATTTTTTCTCCATGTCGTTATAGAAATATCCTATGCACTTCTACTGGTTCCAGTCAACCTGTGTACTAAATCTCACCGTAAGAATTAAAAATATATTAGTCGTATACGGTATTCCATGTAATCCCAAGGTATAGGTGATAAATATTGTGTACAAGAAAGTCTTGAAATATATATATAGATAGAAACCTTGTTATCTTTAAAAACTTATATTAACAATAATTCAGGTTAGGCATTTCATGTACATAAAACTGTTTTGACAATTACGCCCCGTTATTTCAATTCAATCATGCAAGACCGAACAGGTCGTTTATAAATTATAATACCCGATATTTGATTTGGCACATTTGGTGAGAAGAGTGAGACGTTTGGCTAAGATCGGCTTACCTCGGTTATGTAAAGCATTATCTCTATCGCATAGTACAATGACTGTCATAGAAAAAGATAACGCTATACAAAACCGAATTTAGCCGACGGTCTCGGTCTTTTCCGCAACGTGACCAATCAGAAGCCGGGCATTTTAACCCAATGAAAAGCCGGATATTTTAATCAGGTTTAAATCAAAGTTGAACGAAGTTTAATTCAAATTGGCATAAAATTTGATTTTATCGTGGAATAGGACACAGGAAACGCTTGTATCGCCAATTAAAGCGAACGGGTAACGGCTAGTATATTATGTGTACCAAAAATTTAAAGTAGCGCCTATAAGGATACTCAATATTGTCATTGGACCAGAGATAATTTTATTTTATAAGAAAAGTGGACGTATTAAACTACTTTCGAAATACACTCGAGATCATTAAATAGCGGCCTGGTTTAATCAAACGGTTACGGTACGCCGCAACTAATTTATTGTTCTGTTTATTACACACATTGTTAATATGCAAATCTCTTTCCAGGCATTAACAAAGTAAACGTTTTAGACTCGAGTGAATAAATTTAAATTTTATACAAGTTGGGGCATTTTTATTCAAATGCAAAATTATTTATTGTGCAGATAAAGAAAAAAGTATTCTTTTTCTATTAATTTATAACGATGACATCGTTGTTTACATATCAATCGATTCTGATCCTTAATTATTTTTAAATAATATTATTGGAGGTCGTGACTAGTTATGCGAGTATACTCCAAGACTATGCTTGTGTTATAATGTTTATTTTCATTCAGTCTAGTCTTCAAAGTATTCGAACGCATGCTCTCCGATGCAGCGGCCAATACCGCTTAATTTATCTTACTTATACTCGTATATAGTTTCAAGACCATTTAGGTACTTCATTATTAAACGTATTACAATATATACGTAAATATTTCTGCAATTTTGAAAATACTAAAGATATACATCAAATTGTATTTTTGTTTAAATTATCAAAACAAATACATGCAAACATGAAAGTCCTTGCTCCGGATTTTAAGCATTTATTTGAAAGTTTGAGATAATTACATTTTGTACACTTTGTTGGAAATTGAGGCCACGAAAGGATTTTTATTGTTGTACATTCTAAGTAGAGTTTGAAATTTATACCCTGGTAAGACCTTATAGTAAAAATAAATTCCAGATAAACAGCATAGGATTATATAGGTTCTACCTTATTAATAATTATGTAATGAAGGCTACATATATTTACATCACTATCCTAATATATATTTAATAAAAATAATAAAGATATAGCAAATTTAAACAACAATGAGAAATAATTATAAAGTCTCTAAAAAGTAGAATTAGTTTTACAGAAAAACAAAAAGCCTAACTGCAAAAGCACTGAAATTTTAAAATTGTGTTTTTGTCACTTTCTTCGTTATACTGAAATATACAGCCTATGTCACTCTCACCAAAATGCTAACATTTTTTTTTTCTTGCGGCCGAATCTTCTTAGATCCCACTCACCGGGCAGAGTAGGTGGGAATGCCAGATTTGTACTCACTGAACCCCCTCGGTACTCTTCTCGCTCTCTTTAGCCGGGTGGGCAGGAACTGCCTATGCAATCTCTTCTATCAGACGCGACAGGTGTTGATCCCTCAGCAGGGCCTCAACTAAGGATGGAAGGCCTAATACCTGACCCTTCTCTGACGAATTGGTGGAAAACGCAACGAACACTAATGCGTCTTATCCATAGGTGCCTGTACAAGAATTGCCAGGGCGACGGACGAGCCCGTGTCCATCGCCCAACTAAGCTAGCTAAGAAGCTAACTATTTCTTATTTGAGATCCATCAATTATGGTACAGATCGAATTAAAAAATAAATGAATTTAAGCTTTGATGGCTCAGTGTACCATGCTCGGACACCGCGTCGATCGAGGAAAGTTCGAATCCATGCAATGAACCGGGGCGTTTGATGAACATGTGATGGAATCATCGCATAGTGATAGGGAGTTTTTCTAAGCACTGCTACCTAGTTACCACCGTCGAGTAGAAAATCTGTTACCAATCACCTATAGCGGTATTTCGTCACGGTTAGCTTCATCTAGGTATAGCGTGTTTATCATCTTAGACCACATACTCATTTAACATCTGGTGAGGTTGCGGTTAAATATTCAAACCTACATCGTTTAAAGTTGATATGCGTAAATAGTAAACATAGAATAATGCAAAAACGTTACACTCTTTTCTACCCGGGTAAAAATCCGGGCGGAGATACAAGCAAATGATAGTTCAAAAGAAATCGAAATATCATTCTCTATAAATATTCTTAATGTATAATAATATTTCTCCTATACTCGCCTGTTGGAAAGTTACAGTTATGAGCATGATTGTGCGCTAATGAAATGCCGAATCACTCACGTGTCAAGAAATTTGGATTAACAAATTTTATCTTCAAGAACAAAATCATTCTATAGAAATTATTAAGGCTAAATAATTAGTATGAGATTCGGAACATTTTACGCAAATTTATCGAGTAGTAGGACATAGTAATTGTGACATACTGGATTACGATCAACACCCAGAAGTAATACTCACAAAAGTTGCAGGTTTATTTGTGTCACGCTTCTGAACAGCCGGTATTGGATCGATGATTCTTCAGTGGTTTGCCTGTTCGGACATCACGACTTTGCGAAGTAGTTTCAAAACCTTGCGAATGAGCCGGAGCTTTCGGTGAAGGAAAACATGGTGATGAAGGATAGCATGATGGTAGAGCTTTTTTAAACTCACCAGGTTAGCTACCATATGCAAGTTGAAAATCTGTTGTCAAGGAGTTGTTGGTGTGTTCTGGCAGCTGCACTTGGGATCTAGTCCCTCGACGTTGAGCGGGCTTACCATCTTAGACCACATCGTTTATCATTTAACATTAGATGAGATTGTGGTGAGATGGTAAAATTTCGAATGTATTAAAAAACCAAGCGGGATAGTAAGAATATATTTGAAATTGAGTCGCGACTACCAATAACTATTACAGTGACTCTTATTTAGTTCGCGTTTCAAAATCAACCGGTGGTGAACACTCAGCAGGTAAACTTCGAGTCCAGCATGACAAGTCCACAAGTCATGTTTGATCGGTGGAATATTAATCCGATATCCGCAGGTTGGAACCCTTCGAATGTTTCAGAATTAATTTAAGTTGTTAACACTGTCGACAGATGGTGAAGGAAAACATTGTGAGAGAACCCGAAAAATGTTCTTACAGTATCACCGTATGGGGAAAACATGTAGAACTGTGGATTTCTCAGAGTTTGAAATCGGCACTACGTCGAGGGCTGGCACGGTGATTGTGCCCATACCATCCTTCGGGAAGAGGCCTTTGGCATTGCAATGGGACTCTTACAGGCTGATGGTGATGATGATGACAGCAACGGCTGTCGATGAATTTATATCTCTGGGTGGTCACCATTGTTTTACGAATTAACCGTGCTTATCATCAAGTAGAGTGTGCAATTATTTTGTCGTGTTACAATTCAATAAAACAAATGAGTTGAATAGGTAATATAAATAAAAATTTAGTCCCCTAAATTGATTGGCTAAGTTTGGTCTTTTGTATTTTGGGTATTTCTTATAATTATTTTTTATTTTATAACTTTGAAATAGAAACATTTTTATATACTTATGTTATTTATAATACAGTCAATAAAATGATATTTTTTTTATTACTAATGAAAATTGAATAGATAAAAAAAAAATCGACTATAATTTCTCTTGACTTCACAGTCATTAATAGTTAATATGCTAATACTATGGATATGCTAATTACTTTAAAGGCATGTGTAAATTTAATTATATGTACATAAAGCCTCATCTCTGGTTAAATGCCTTGTTAATTACCATACTGATACATATTAAAATCTCGCCGCTACTAAATAAGATGAATAAACAAACAAGTTTATACAAATCGAAATGAGATGCAGTGTAATAAAATTATAATTTATATGAATCATGATTCATTTGAAATGGCAATTTACGTAAAAATGTAAATGCAACATCTCACGAATTCTATTGATTACAGAATAATTACGAGCGCGCCTACTTAATATGTTATGTCGTAATTATGGCCAGATATGTTAATCGCACGTCGATCGAACGCTTTTTCCATATATCTCCGGACAAATTTCTATCTATTGTTCTAATTGCGACGCCGACGGACTGACAATGCAGCAGAGTACGGCATACACGTAATTGCGCACAGAGCATTCGTATACGCCGACAGTTAAGTGAAAATGAGTATAAAAGCGATGCAAATTGCAAGTGCCAGCATAACCGACCACCCTCTCGCCGAGCACGGAGCATCAGCAATTCAAGCGCAATACAATGAAGTACCACGTGCGTAATATTCTGTGTAAAGTTTTGTGCTAGTGCTAACCATTATACAGTGCAGTCGAACTCTCGTTTACATTTAACATCTCGTTATATAAATACAGTGTTCCGATAGGCGACATAAAATTATTCAAATTAAAACCCTAAACCCACAATGGAAAGTGCGAAACAGCTAAAGCATAACAAATTCATTGATTGAAAACGAATTATAAATTAACATTAATATAATGATGATAGTTCCTTTTTATGATTTATGCGTTAATGCATGAAATCAATGGACCATTTACAGGAACACTTCCCCAACTGTTTAACGCACTATATAAGAACGTATTCGTGGCTTAAACAAAAGATTCTATAATTCTACAGTATCCTAATGAAAATAACGTATATATATAATTGATACTTTGCTTAATTATTACCAGCCTGTAATTTTCTGAATATTTACACAACCAATAATTAGTCAAATTAATTTTCACTTAGGCTTACGAACCTAATTCTTTCAACATTAATGATAAAGTCTTTCTTGTTAATTTTAACAGGTTTTCCTGGGATTCTTCGCCATTGTGGCCGCTTATCCAGGTATCATCCACGACTGAGGCACCTCAAATCGAGGCTAAATACGATCACCACGCACTTATCGGAGAATCTGGTCACCACCATCAAGTGGAGCACGAACATGCAAAGTCTCATCAGTCCATTAAGTTTGAACATTTCCACCCCGTCCCTGTTTATATAAAGAAGGAACACAGCCATCTCCTGAAGCACCCACTCGAGAAGGGAAAATCTGAGCAGAACCTTAAACTCATTCACCCTGAAAGTGAGCACAAGCATGGTGGTGGTCTCGTCCTCGAGGACGATAGACACAATATCGAGCACCATATTGCTGCTGGATTTGAGCATGGTAATCAAGAACATGGGGGAATCGAACACGATGGTCTTGAACACGGCGGTCTCCAACACGCCGGCATTGAGCACGGTGGTTACGAGCAGGGAGGTTACGAGCACCAAATTGGCTACGAAGGCTACGAAGGAGGCGAAGGGTTGAAGGCGTATGCTGAACTCCAACACCCTGAAGCTGGTCATTACTACGCAGAGCATGGACAAGGTCTAGCAGACAGCGGCGAAGGGTACAAATACGACAGCTACTAATTGCATTTCTAGATGTATCTTCTATGAGCAATAACTATCTATAGGTCTATGTCTTGCCTGTCGTTGTTAAAATGTTATTTAAATCTTATCCTGAAACGATTTCCCTCTGTTACAGACGTTGTGCAATTAAGCCTTCGAAATAACATGTTGTACCTGATTTAGAATTAATTTCAAAAAGAATATGCTAGCTGCCTGTGAATTCTTGTTGTATGAATGTCTTAATGTAATTTTGTGATGTCTCATCGAATATATTGTGTGTGAGAGTGAGGTTGACCGATTGTTATATAACATACTGTTTGGTTGTCAAAATTGTTATCTTCTCTTGATTACTTATGACTATTATAAGGCGATCGTCGATTGAGTCCCAGTGAAATTGTGATATAATTAAATGTTGGTTTTTTTTTAATTAACAATTTTCTTTTCATCCACACCTTTACACACATTAATAAGTATAATTTACTAGTACGTAATCCAACACTGCAGTGAATACCAAGTAGTTAATCAGTTATGCTAATCAAGCTTGTTTTTAATAATTATAACGTATTATCTGTTGAATAACTGGCGAAATACAGGTTCTCTGTAATTTCATAATTAGCATAAGTCCATTACTGAATTCACTCATGCATCTTGATACAGCTTTGCTAATATTACAAAATAAGGAAGTATATTATTGTCGAAGAACTAATTATGTCTATAGCACAAGTCGTGGGCCAATTTGAAAGTCTGATTTAGTTATTTACGTCCACGACTATCTCTCATTTATAGGCGTATATGTGGAAACAAAAGAATATTTTGCCTATGATTTTATGGGTGGCCAATCATTAGTGAGCTTAGGTATTATAGAGTGAATATATGTATAATTATTGGAGAGATATTAAAGATTATATACCGAAGTTTGAAAGAGACTGCCTTAAATACTAACAATCATATTGTTTTAAGCTTTCAGTGTGTATATTAATAAATTGGCATATTTCTAGTGGTGAATCTATATCTATATCTACACTTAAGGCTAAATTTAATCGATTGTTTATGCCTAAATAATACAAGAAATTGTGAAAGGCGAAAACAATTTCGCTAGTTGATTACGAATAAATTTCACAAAATCCACGTATTGTCTCCGATATCATATCTACTCTTACTTTCTATCACGAAAGAAATGTGCATTTATGTACCTATAAAATGCAATATGCAATTACTTGCCAATATTAAAATTGTTATTGTATGCATGCACTGTAGCTATTAAGACATCGTGGTATATCGTCTAATGTTCGCTGTGTTTTCTTTCTGCTATTTATTAAATACGGTAAGTATAGGTAAGCAAGTATATTGTCTATAATATGATAATACATTTTTAAATACAGACGACATTGAAAATTTATATTCAAGTGCCAAATGTTAATGCATCATATTCGTATGTTACACTGATTGAATAATACACAAAAAATACATGTCACATTCAGTTATTTATTTAGCGATTTAACTGATGTTGGTACAAAAAAATAATTAACTACATTATTTTTTAATTTGAAACTAGCTGATACGTGCCATTCTCGTGGTGGATTAAACTTTGAGCTAAAAAAATTACAACGGAATCTAGAAAAGAAGCCGTCTAGAAACATTTACGAAATATTCCGCATCGGATGGTCATAATCTTGTACCGATAAGTTCAGCACTTTTAATACAATTCAGCCTTAAATTCAACTATTTTTTTAATGAAAAAAACTGATAGAAGAAGATTTAAAGTCGTTCAGTGAAAATACTCAACTATAGTTAAACTAAAAAAAAAAAATATTCAGGAATTAGACTTTATTCTATTTTAATGTTAAGATAGTATTTATTACATTTTCCATCGAAATGAGAAAGTATGTTATAAGTTTTAATATAATACAAATTTTACCAAACATCTGATATACCGATTATTCGGATTGACACTATTAATATCAAGTGAATTATAGAAATATAAAAACAAAACTTGATGTAGTAATAATAAACAAATAATAATTATGCATGTGTAAACTATAAAACTGAAATGTGGGACGTTGTATCATTTGGCGGCATATTTACGCAATTCTTGCAAACAAAATAATTATGTGATTCTTAAACGAGACATCTTAACTTCCTGGTCAACGATTCCATATTCAAACTATAAGACGATTCCAACTTTCTACATGACGATATAAAAGTTATTTGATTTTAGTTTAAATTAACTGGTTAGAAATCTTTAAAATGTTTTTTTTTTTTATTAACTAATGTGAATTACACCGAAATTCATTCGTTTTTATTTACTAGGTACTTTCTTTCCTATATGAATAGCAATATAATTCACATGGAAGTTAAACTTAATTAACTTGGGAACCTAAACAATAGGAGATTGTCATAAACTGGATGCAACGCAGTTGTATAAGTCTCTAATCTCAATTATATTTACTATCCTATGTAAAATCTTACATATTAATGTAATGTAATGTAATAAATGATAGAGAGTGTGGATATTAATAGTACTTGAATATATTGCAAAAAATTTTAGGTTTTTATGTATGTAATGTGTATTAAAGTACCTACAGCAATTTTATTAGCAAATACGATATTCTAGCATATACGATATATGCTAGAATTGCTTAAGGAGCTGTTTTGTGTAATAATAAACACACTTATACAAAAAAATACGTTTTAATTAAATTATAACAGGTAACAATGGTTTTGTATAATGAAAACAGATAACAATAATATTCAATAACATGTAACGATAAAATACACTAAACTAATGCTCCCACACGTGTCGTAAAATTGTTAGTCTCTCTGGTTTCCGTAGTGGAAGAGAGGTAGCAACTTCTTTCTTGCCTACAGGAACAATACGTTCCACTACGTAGGGCTTATTCAATTTATAATAAACATTCTTGGCAACGTGAACTGGGACTCGCTCCTCGGCTTCGACCGTCACAGGTTTTTGGATTTCAAGTTTCGCTGACTTCACAACCGGAACGGAAACTGGTCTCACATAATGTAATGGTACAGTGTAAGGTTGAGATGCCTTCAATGTGTAAGGTGCATTGAATACCCCTGGTCTGTTAACTGCTTGGACAGGACGATGTTTCTTTAGGTCCTCTTTGATCAATGTCGGTGTTGTCTTTGCAATAACTTCAGCCCTTGACAGAGCATTTTGTTTCTCTAAGTTTTCTTTCAGCTTTTCGACCTCAATCGCGAATTTTTGATCGTTATATTTCGGAGATTGCTTCAATTTATGAAGAGCAGCCTGTAATTCTAACTCACTTTGTACTAACTTTCCCCTTTGTTGACTTATAGATTGAACAATTTTATCGCTGCTTAAAAGTGGAGTTAACAGAGCAGTCAATTTCTCTTGAGTTGTCTGCACATTTATGGGTTGCACTTGTCTTTCTTCCTGAACAGAATCCTGAGGCCTTTCCGTTGTGACTGTTTTTATTTTCTTTTCAGATGTCTTAGCATCTTGTTTGGCCTTGTTTTTCTTCTTATTAGCTTTTTTCGATTTTTTCTGGCGAGGACGCAGCTTGGATTTTTTGGTTTGTCCAATGGATTGAGTTCGTATGCGTTTTTCTTTTCTAGCTGGCGACGGAGTTGGATATTTAACTTCTGGTTGTTTGGAAGTAGGACGGAATCTAGAAGGAATCCTTCTCGGTATTTCTACAACTTCTTCTTCTTCACCGTCTCCTTCCGTTTCTGCTCCTTCTTCCTCGTCTTCATCTTGCTCTTCTTGTTGATCTTCCTGTTGTTCTTCCTGTTGTTCATCTGTCTGTTCTTCTCCATCTTCGTCCTGCTCTTCCTCTTGGGCTTCCTCTTCTTGGTCCTCTTCTTGTTCTTCCTGTTCTTCCTCCTGCTGTTCTTCTTCTGTTACTTGTTCATCCTCTTCGGCGTTTGCTTGCTCAGCTTCTTGCTGCTCTTCCTGCACTACTTCTGGAAGATCATCTTGTTCCTCAACCACTGGACGAACTTCGTTATTTTCACTCTGTTCTCTTCTTTGTTCTTCCTCTATTTGTTCATTTAAAATTTTAAAAATTTCCTCGAGTTCTTTAATTTGCTTTTGTTCTTGTTCGTCGGTATTTTGAATAGCAGGTATGGTTTGTTCTTGATCAATAGCTTGTTGAGTCTCCTCCTCGTTTTGCGTTGGAATGTCAACCCTAAATCCGGGTTGGGCTTCGTTTGTTCTTGGTCTTACTACGGCACCACCGGCCTCTAAGACCTTTACTTGGCTGGGCGTAAGATATAAAACAACTTCTTTGGTTTCATATTTTTGTTCATTGCTCAGGATTTGAGAGGAGGGATCTACAAACAATTGAGGTCCTCTATCAAATGTAATTGCATGTGCAGACAAGGCAAGTAGAGCCGAAGCAAAAACACACCATAACTGTAAGAAATAAACTTTATTATAGACAACTCATAAATAACATTTAAATATGTATTTCTTAATTGTTATCCAACTAATTATACTTACGTTTAAATCCATGGCTGCTAATATATTAATGTGCGCAGCCCGTGGACCGTTGACGTTGGGAGGCTGTTGGTCGTCTGTGCCGAAACAAGGAAGACTAGCAATTTTATACACAACGTGTGTATTCGAAATCGTTGTCAAATTCGTAACTCGCTTGTCTCTATTAGTGTGGTTCAGGTATCGATTATTATAAAATAGAAATAAATTATGCTAATACTGTTTCGAATTTCGGCCTGTGTTTCAATTTGTGTCGTCATAATTTTTTTGAAACATTAAATTTAAAAGTCATTTAAAATTTGCATATAGTTTTAGTTTAAAATTACCATGCGAAATTTTAATATATACGTATACATTTTTTTAATCATTACTTCGTATCGTGTACTTGGATCGCGACGAAAAATCGATACTTAGTAAAATTATCGTTTTCAAAGGATTAGTATTTTGTCAATGCTAACAATTATACTTCATTTGTAATAATGCAAAATATTATAATGTGGAGTTTATCCTAAATGTAATACAATTATATAGTACAAGCAGTCCCGGCGGACGTTGCCCTGCCCTGATAATAAAAAAATATATAATTATATGCATGAAACGATCAAGACGGCTTGACTTTTTCCGATTCTTTCATCAATTATCATTATATTTCAACCAATTTAGGAAAAAAAAACCTTAACAAATTATATACCTAAACATTCCTCGTGAATTACTCTATCTATAGTGAATCAATCATTACAATCCGTTCAGTAGTTTTTGAGTTTACCGCGAACATCCAGGCAGACAGACGCGGCGGCCGACTTTGTTTTATAATATGTATTGATATAGGAAAGTATTTAAACTAGGTTCCTTCTGTCGTCCCACATTAATATAAAAATTGAAATCACGTGACAATTTATCGATGTCGATATTAAAAGTAATCGTAGAATAGTCAGTGATATACTGGTTACCTACGCACTTTTACTGAAACCTATTTTACATATTATGTATATATATGACTCAAATCTCGATCATTCCCAATTAAATAATTATACATGTTTGTTAAACACATTTGAATTTATAACTTATGAACTTATGGTAAGGTACAGATCTGTTTTATTATTTTCGGTATGGTTATTATAACACAATCAGCATAAAACAATCATTTACGCGAACTTGAATATTGTTTATTAATGTCAAAAGGTAGAGAAAATATTTAAATGAATGTCTTTATTCATATATTCACTAGAAAAGTAATATATATATCTGTATAAAATCAAGTTTTTAATGAGATGCTAAGTTGAAACAAATTTTCTTAATAATTTTATGTAACAAGTATGCCACGCGATTCCCTTCTTTGGTTTAAGCCTAGTAGGCCAGTTTTTCTATTTCAATTGCCAAATAATATTCTCTTTATTTCATATTTTGAATGGTTATATAGAAACGTAATTTTGCTACTATAGTAAATATTATGCAAATAACAACTAGTTATAAAATAGTATAGTGGTTAAATGAATATGAAATAGTTTCTTCGCTATCAGATTCCTCAAATTGAAAATCTATAGACAAGCTGCAACCTACAGGCTGGTGTTCCGGTCGCTACAGTTGACAGCCCTTCTAGACTTAATGAGTATTCGATTTATAAGTAAACAATATTACAATTAGCTCAAATTGAAAACATACCGTCAAGGAATAAACTATATATGTGTTCCAGTAACTACACTTGACAGCCGTTCTAAACTTAATAAGTTACAATATTACAATCAGCCTCAAATTGAAAACATGTCGTCAAGCACCTATAAGAGTGCTTCTGACAAATACAGTTAATTTGAATAATCAGCAAGATAACATCTATTCTATAATAAAGCTCTAGAATTGACGTATTTGTGTATTGAAAATATTTGCCAAAAACTGATAGCTGGTGATGTACATAAAGTAAAAGAATACAATATGCCTATTTTTAAAACTTAGTATGTCTGTGTTTCTATTTGTCTTTAAACAGAGTATTTAAAGTATTTCTAAAACTACTATGAGAATATTTTAGTGATATCAGAGGAGATTTAACAACAGATTGAGGCAACATATAACCTTTACTTTACAAAAACAGAGTCTTAAAATGCCTCTTTAATTTAAGTTTTACGTGTCTGCTTAGCGTTATTAGGTAAAAAAGTGGTAGTTCTTTTTTTTATATATATTATAGGGAACAAACGAACAGGTGGGTCACCTGATGGTAAGTGAACACCGCCGTCCATAGACACTAGCAACACCAGGGGAGTCGCAAGTGCGTTGCTGGCCTTTTAATATATGTGGGCCTCCGGCGCTCTCACTGACCGAACGAAACGCAACAGTGCAAGCACTGTTACTTCACGTCGGCTTTCTGTGAGAGGGTGGTACTATCCCAGGCGAGCCGACCCATTCATTCTGAAACCAGTAATAGTTTCAGCGAAGCTCTACCACCTACAAAAAGTTCGTCAGAAAATCAAAGAACGGCTATTTATTACTTGATTTTCAGACGCTCCGTGTTGCGGCCGTGGACATAAATGACAGTTGCTTTTCACACAGCGAATTCTACGTAGCTCTCTTCCATGCCAGTGAAACAAAAACAAACTCTTTGTCCATGTCCCTACTTTAAACGTTACACACATATATTCTAATGGCTCAGTTGGTAGTGTGTTCGAACATAGCGTCGAAGGACACAGGTTCGAATCCTAGCAACTGAGTCTGAGCTTTCGGTGGAGGAAAACATCGTGATAAAACCGTAGCATAGTTGTAGGCCTTTTTCTAAGTCCACCTGGCTAGTTACCACCCTCAAGTTGAAAATCTGTCGCCAAGCACCTGTTGGTGTGTTCCGGCAGCTGCATTTGAGAGCCAGTCTCTCTCGAGGTTTAGCGTGACTACTATCTTAGACCACATCATCATTTAACATCGGATGAGATTATGGTCGAACGCTAACCTATTTAATAAAAAAATAAAAAATCAGTGCTAATTAAAAAGAGCCTGCGAATTCGCGGATACAGTGCATTGTTAATAACCACATATTTAGGCAATATATTTAGGTAGAGTTATATATTGTTTCCTACGCGGTAGAGCATGGTATTGTGGCACGTACTAATCTATCAGACATAAGGTATACCCACTATAATGACACGTTTAAGTGTGTCACGCTCTGGATTAAACGGATGTATATTCCGTAATCAAGCGGGGTGTTAGAGTGTTTATACCTGACTGGGTTGCTACCATCAGACATAAACATATCACGGCGACCATCTATTGAAATATACATGAAAAATGCGGCCAAGGATTCTCGTCAAAAACGTACTTCTTTAACCTAAAACAAGAAGAATAATAAAGACCATTTATTTCCGATCATAACATACATTTTTAGACATAAATTTAATGTTAGCAAAAATATTGAAAATTATATAAATTTATAATATGTTCATAGACATTGTCGTTACTGTCTTTATTACTATTAATCGGAAATCCTTCTCGAGTAAAGGTCTCCTCCAGCTCTTTCCGAAGCTCTTTGTTCTTAACTTTTTTATCCATTAATTGCCTGCCAACGCTTTTTATATGATCTCATCTATTCACCATTTTCTGGGGTGCCCTCTTCTCCTTTTTCCTCTTGGGCCTTCCAATATTTCAGTTAACCTTTAGTTAGTTACTTCAGTTAGTCTTTAATGTGCATCTTTTGTCCGTGCATCATGGTATGTGTTCTGTATCTGTTTGAAGATATACTATAAGGCATCTATAACTTTTGTTTTTCGTCTTATCTGTACGATTTTCACTCACTGTATCCTTCTTATTATAAGTGTACTCCTTTCCATTGTTTTCTGACATGCTATTAGCTTAGTTTTTATTTTCGTGTTATATGTCGACGTTTGGCACCCATATGTAACAATAGGAGTTCTTTCAGGGACCAGAACGTTTTCCAGCTCTTATTAATACGCTACTTAACCTCTTGTTCTTCATTTTTATCTTAATCTCTAAGAATTAAATTTAAAAGTTTCATTTAATAAGTTTAAACTGGAAAAAAAAGTTACATATAAGCCTAATTATAAATTATATTAAAGATGCTAAATAAAAATAAGTTTTAATGAAATTTTTATACGTTCAATATACAGGATATATAACAGGCAGCGTGCGATGTTCGTCTGCTAGAATTTCTCTAATCACATACTCGCCTGCAACAGAAAGAGACAGAGAAGTACCACGAAATAGGTATAACGCTTTTTCCTTACTTGACGTTTTCACGCAATCAACTCCTAACACTAGCCGAGTTAAGGAACTTGGTTCAAAAATTTGTGCTTTTACTGAAAAAGCAAAAATTGTGGTAAAGTTTGTATGGCAAATAGTTTGGTCACGGTCTGGTCACGTTTATTCTAAACTCGGTTTTAAAACCTTTTGATAATTAAATTTTCTTATGATACTAGTTGTTGTCTGTGACTTCATTTTCGTGAAAACAGTATTCATGTTTCGTTCAAAAATTTTGATAGAGCAAACTATTTTTTTCCCAACTATATTTAAGATGCCGTATGAAAGCATACATATATATTAATTGAAAAATGTTAATTAATATTCTTGCTCAGTAAATCAACAGGTATAATTAAGTTGATAGCGTCAAATTATTAGTCTATCTGCTATAAATTCTGTTGCAGTTATGTTTTTGAAGAAACTATGACACGAATATTTTCAAAAGTTGCATAAATATAACATAAAAAATATGAATAATTTTGCATGCCATTCTGGTTTCTTAATTAAGTACGAACTATTATGTAAAAGATTATTTCGTATAATTTTTCTTAAATTCACTGCGTACACGGAATCTCATTTATGATTTTTTATGAAGACAACTCCTGCATTAGGTATTTGGCTACGTATCGCGAGTGATTTCAATATATACGATACAAATACGTCTAAACACAGATAAATAAGCATTTGTGATTCACACAAAAATAATTGTTCTGTAAGGGGTTTTAAAATAACAATACTCAATGTGACGACCCGCAGCTGTGAGGCTTCCATTTAAACAACTGAAAAACTCGTACTGTCAAGGCAGTTATAAAATGTTATCTAATGCATTTGTACTTAATATGTCAAAGAGACAAAAGTAACTCAGTAGAAAAAAAAACCTTTGATCTAAAAGGCGTTAATACGACTACATTATACAAAAGCGACAGTATAATTTAAAAGACCTGATAAGAAACTGGACTACAGGCATATTAAAATAATATTTTAGTCTTTATACATTGGTATCTCGCGATAAAGATGTACAATATAAAACAGGATCGGATTTTGAGTGTACATTACTATGGCGTTATCAAGAATTACTCCTCCACCGAAAGTTCAGGCATAGTATAAATTTCTAAGCTACAATGAACATACTAGCTCTGACCTCGTCGTGCTGTTTTTTTGCTGTGTTTGTTCCTTCATAATATGCTTAGAATCATTATGTGAATCGAACAGCATGTTGAAACTGAGTAATTATCGCGTGAAATAAGATGTTTGCTTACGTCATCTTATAATATTGTTTACAGATGTATACAAATAAAAAAATTAAGAGAATACTGATTAGTTTCACACGATAAAAAATATATTACAACCACGGTGACTGACACAGTTTTAAACTCATTCATAATTTATTTATTATGCTTAGATTTTGGAGTGAAAGGCTTATCATTCATATTCAAGCTTTTTCACCAAATATATATTAAATACTCGTACACTTATGGACATATTAGGAGGAACCCAAAAAAAAAGTAGAGTAAAAGAATTTTTTGTTACTGGCAATAAATATATACCAATATTATGTCATTTGATAAAGAAGATTTTGAATAGAATCTTCCTACCGACTTTTATTTGTTAATTTTTGGTTAACTGTTAATTTCTCTGATAGTATATGAAATTCTGCAGGTTTTTGTTGATTTTCACAATTTTAATATTATTTCTGTTTTTTTTTTTTGACAAAAACTATTATTATTGAATTAAGTGGCTCAAACTTTATAAGTTTCCAAGTCTGAGATTTTTGTAATGTTAAACGATGCCGTCACACTGGAAAGTATATGTAAAGGACAAGGTCACAAAGAGTAACAAAATAGAGGGCCGAAAGCTTTACCGTGAGCAGTATCCTCAGAAACTAACTACACTTCGACTTCCGAGATACGGTACAAACTGCAGAAAGTTAGACAATGGACAATTAGTACCAAAACGATTAGAAAAAGACTTAAAGCGGCTGGTATAGTGGCGTAATTATCCACCAGAGCCTATTTGTTCATAGCGGGTCATCGAGTAAATCGGTCTAACTTTGCTTGTTCGCACTGAAATTCAGTAGATGATGCTTGGAAAAAAGTACTCTTTACTAATGAGTCCAGATTCTGTCTTAAGCCAAATGATGGAAGGGTCAAAGTATAAGGAGAACCTGGAGAAAGACATGCTGATTATAACATTGTTGTAGGTGGTAGAGCTACGCTGAAGCTATTACTGGTTTAGCATGAATGGGTCGGCTTGTCCGGGGTAGTACCACCCTCTCACAGAAAACCGACGTGAAGTAACAGTGGCTGCACTGTTGCGTTTCGGTCGGTCAGTGAGAGTGCCGGAGGCCCACATATTTAAAAGGCCGGCAACGCACTTGCGACTACCCTGGTGTCGCTAGTGTCTATGGACGACGGTGATCACTTAGCATCAGGTGACCCACCTGTTCGTTTGCCCCCTATGATATATAAAAAAAAAAAGGTTGTAAGAAAGCCTTATGCTCAGTCATGGTATGTGGTGGTATTTGCTTAGGAGCACGTACGCAGCTACACGTAGTAGAAAACGGACATAGTAGACATTTTAGAGCTGATTGTGATTTCTTTTGCCCCATTCATGGAGGATAATTTTCTTTTAATACACGATAATGCTCGTGCTCACACTGTGGTGGTAGACTTTACTGAGGACGGAATCTAAGTTTTAGTGTGGCCAATACGTTCACTAGACTTAAATCCGATAGAATATGCTTATGATAGATTTAGTAAACAAATTAAATATAGAAATCCAGCGCTAGTTAACTTAAGGGACCTCAAACTGTTTTGGTGGAAGATTGAAACCCAATGCTATAAAGTTTTATTGGCAATTTAATAAGGAGTATAACCAGGCGGATTCAGGTACTTTTTACAGTAACAGGAGGCAATACTAAATACAGTTTGTATAGCCGACTATGAAAACAAAACTGTCTTCAGAACAATATTTAATACTGATTATGTTATGTGATAGTTCTTTACAACTAAAATACTAAGCTTACTACCTCTAATTTGTTTTTCTATCACAAGAGACGAAAATATTGGATGTTAAATTATCATTTTCATTTTAAATTCAACATTATGCAAATTGCTTAATGGGTATCGTCGTGTCATCGTTTGTACCAAAAGGAAGCTCTTTGGATTATAAGACTATCCTAAAAGGAAAGAAAACGGCATCTCAAAATGTTCATACGAAATGCTGAACTTTCTTCGTTTTCAATCTTTTTACAATCCGTACATAAAATAATCTGTGTAATCTTATAGAAGCACTTTGAACCATCAGCAGGTAAGGAAATAATCACACTTCAAAACTATGCTTAAAATGTTATTGAAAAGTTTAAATTTCTCAGTTTTTCAATTTACATTAATATTTCAAACAGCTATTGTCGTGCAATAGTTTGGACTTTTTTTGTAACTAGCAGGCGTTGCTAAGCCCTGATAATAAAAATATATACTTATAGGATTGGAATGCTTAAGGTAACTAATGTATTTAATTTGATAAGGATTAGTACTGTGTCCGTCTAAATAGCTTTCCAATTACCACATTGTATGTGACCATTTTTTTAGAAGATAGATGGGTACGGTAAGGTGTATTTAGACTTACGTAGACTTTTTTGTAGACCTATAAAAGAGGAATATCTCACTGTGCATTGTTTTCTTATATCTCAAAAGTATTAGTCAGCGTTTTCTATGAAAGCTCCCCCGGCGGCTTGATGTTTTCCAACAATTATCGATATATTTAAACCAATTTACACAAAACCTTGACAAATTATATACTTAAAACTTCCTCACCTATTACTCTATCTATCAGCAAAGACCACATTAAAATCCGTTCAGTAGTTTTTGAGCTTATCGCAAACAGACAGACAGACAAACGCGGCAGACGACTTTGTTTTATAATATGTAGCGGTAGTGATTTTGATATTCCCTTAACTTTTTCGGATTTCAAGTAAAAGAAAATATAAAAGCGGTATAAACGTCTATAAAAATTAAGAGCCGAACCCTGTTAGCACAATTTTGATATTTCAAAGTGGGGTGCGGATCAAATTTGGAAAATGCTATAACTTTTTTCGCTTTGAGGTGCAAATGAAAATAAAAACAGTAGAAACGAAGCACTATCGAATAGTATCCTCATAATAGATCTTTTTTAAGTGGGGTGCCAAGTTTACATATCTTAATTTTTATAATAAATCAATATTAATTTTTATGCGTTTGGAGACAAACGAACAGACGAGTTACCTAATAGTAAGTAATCACCGCCGCCCATGGACACCTGCGACACGGGGGGCACCGCAGATGCGTGGCTGACCTTTAAGCGAGAAGTAGGTTCGTTTATGTAGACGCAACAAGTTATTAATCCTAACTAAATACGACAAATGGAAAAGTACCTTTGTCATGCTTTTAGGTCTAAACTACTAAACTAATCATACTGAAATTTTATATACACGTTGTTAGGGCTACAGAAAAGGATATAGGGTAGGTGGTAGAGCTACGCTGAAGCTATTACTGGTTTCAGCATGAATGGGTAGGCTCGCCCGGGGTAGTACCACCGTCTCACAGAAAACCGACGTGAAGTAACAGTGGTTGCACTGTTGCGTTTCGTTCGGCCAGTGAGAGCGCTGGAGGCCCACATATTTAAAAGGTCGGCAACGTACTTGCGACTCCCCTGGTGTTGCTAGTGTCTATGGACGGCGGTGATCACTTACCATCAGGTGACCCACCTGTTCGTTTACCCCCTATAATATATATCCTAAAAATAACACTGGTCTAGAGAGATAGATGCATTCTACAGTAACGCGAGCGAGGTCACAGAAAAAAGCCTGTTATTAATACATGCGGTAATTGAATCAAAGTGATATTTATATTGCGAATAAATGAACAAAAAAACACCATCAAAAAGAAAAAAATCAATGAACCAAGTGATGTAAGTAAAATACATTTTGAAAACTTGATTGATGCCTTTAGTAGGAACTTGTTATATGACTTAGCCAATAATTTCGATAATATGAGCCTAACCGGCTTTTCTATCTTCAACAGCCTAATCTTTATTCATTCGACTGTATATTATTGCATCATTGTAATTAATATTTCAGAAATAAAAAAAAAAAAACAAAATGAAAAATATTCTAATTATGTAAATTCAAAAGTTTTTATTTACAAACGCGTCGATGACTCCTCACGGTATCACAATTCAAACACAATAGTGACTATTTTAAAAATGGGGATCTGTCGATAGTCGACACCATTTTTTTTTATTTACGTGGGGAAATCCTTTATGGATACCCACCCTCCCGGGGGAGAGAGTGCGTTATGTCCGACTCGCACGGACTAAAACCCCACGGTGTACCGGCCGCCGATTTTGGTTGGGGCGACATGGGATCGTGCTGAGGCTATCACCATGTCGCCCCATCGGTCAGCCCGGCGAAAGGCCGCCGGGCTCCGTCCTAATAGGGAGGTAGACTGGGTACACAACCAGCTACCTCCCCTCGTCAGCCGGATCTGTGCAAGGAGGAGATGGCCCACCTCCTCAGGTCCGGCTACGGAGGTGGAAGGAGGCGGACAAAGCGCCGCCTCCTTCCACCGACCCTCCTTTGGCAGAGAGGGCCGCTAAGAGGGTCCAGCTCTCGGACCCTTTCCGCCGCCTCCTTCTGCGAGATAACTTCCTCGCAGAAGGAGGCCATGGCCATCCATGCTTCTTCGCTGCCAAGCATGGCCACAACCACGTTCGGCAGCGACAAGTCACCACCTACCGCCGCAGTCAGAGCGCGGCGCTGTTCTCCCCACGCAGCACACTCAGATAGAGTGTGCTGCGCGGTATCTTCCTCAGCGCCGCACTCGTGACATGCGGCGGTGGGCTCCCTGCGAGCGATCTGGTGCAGGTACCAGCCAAAACAGCCATGGCCGCTGAGTACCTGCACCAGCCGAAACGTCAGGGAGCCCCACTCCCTATTACACCATTCCGGCAGGACCGGGCGGACGGTGTCGACGGTATATCTTCCATACCGCGCGTCCGCCAGGTCCTGCCTCCACCTCTCCAGGGCCTCCTCCCTTTCTGCCCGTCTTTTCACTATAATCTCCCTGAGAGCCGGAGGCTCCCCTAAACGTTTTCCTGCCGCCGTGAACTCATACACGGCGGCAAGCACCCTCGCCTCCAGCTCCCAGGGCAGGGAGCCGGCGAGCGCGAAGGCCGCCGACGAGGACACGGTGCGGTATCCCCGTATCGCCCTCAGTGCCACAATGCGCTGCGCTGCCCGCAGCGCGCGCACGTTGGCGGCACCGAGGGCGTCGGCCCACACCGGTACCCCGTAGAGGGCCATCGCCCGCACGACCCCCATGTATAGTCTGCGGCAGCCGGCGCTCGGCCCCCCTATATTGGGTAGTAATCGGCCGAGCGCTCCTGCCGCCCCAGCAATTCGAGGTCCGAGCCCCTTGAAATGGGGCTCGAATCGCCAGCGCCCGTCCAGGGTGAGGCCCAGGTACTTCATCTGGGCGATAGTCGACACCATCACGCAAACTTATACAGTAATCCTTAATCTTTTTGACTGCTCTGTATATAGACGCACATAATACAAATTTAGGTAAAAAAACTTGTTATATTATAATACACTACTAAAATATATTGTATAACATGGAGATAAGTAAATGATTTTGAAGTTAAATAATAAACTTTTGAAGCCTTCATGGACTAGTTGATAGCGTGGTCGTAAACAGCGTCAAAGGACGTAGGTTCGAATCCTAACAAATGAGTCGGAGCTTTCGGTAAAGGAAAACATCGTAATGAAACCGTGGTATAGTGGTAAAGCTTTCTCTAAGTCCGCCTGGCTAGCTACCACCCTCAAGTTGAAAATCTGTCGCCAAGCACCTGTTGGTGTCTTCCGGCAGCTGTACTTGAGAGCCGGTCTTTTCTAGGTTTAGCGTGACTACCATTTTAGACCACGTCATCATTTAACATCAGATGAGATTGTGGTCAAACGCTAACCTATAAAAGAACAGATAAATAAATAGCAATTTTAGATTCCTACAATAATATTTTACCTTTGTTTTGTATTACAATCGTTATATTATGCGCAGACTGAAACTCGATGGATATATTCAAAAGAAAGGTTAGCGAAGACTGTACATATTATAGTTTATAGATAGCTGTATATATTTATGATTCAACATCTTTTCTTACGACTTCGCGTGCGTGTCTTTTGCTTCGTATTCAGGATGAGAATTAACCAAGTTTATTCTCCAAGTCGAAGACTACCTTTATGGGAATGTTAACTACGGTGGGTTCAGGGGCTTAGTCGTGTATGTAATGAATATAGTCACTTTCGTATTCATAATACCAACTATTCTCTTCGACTTCTTCCTGACGAAAATAGGAGTTACGAGTTTTATCTGGATTAATAAACGTAGGATATCTCTTTTTCTTTAAATTTTGTCTTTGTTATTACTCCTAAACCCTTTAAAATTTTTAGTTACCCCTGTAACTATTTAACAACTTAGACCTCATAGAAAAGCATAACGCTACGTATCCCAATCAATATGTTAAAAGAATACTAAGGTATATTATTAAAACAATATGCATTCTAATACGCAATGTAGGTATGTAACTTGCAACTGAGTCGGAGCTTTCGATGAAGGAAAACATCATGATGAAGCCACAGCATGGTGGTAGTACTTATTCTAAGGCCGCTTGGATAGCTACCACCTTGAAGTTGAAAATTTGTAGCCAAATATATGGTGTTTTCTAGCAGTTGCGTTGAATGTGTTTACCATTTTCGAATATATGGTCATTTAACATCAAATGAAATTGTGGCGAAACGTTAAGACCTACAGAGTATAAAAATATGTCCTCTATTTGTCAGTAAAAATTATTGATCAAAATCGGTTCAATCATTTTGAGAATTCGCCTGGAGCAACAAAAGACATTTCAATTTTATTTATATATCGTGTTCTAAACACAGAAACACGCATATATATATTTTTTTGTTATTGTTAATCTCGTTCCAGAGAATTACTGAGCGTAAACTTAATAAAAAAAGAAAGCAATATTTTTTTTTATTGCGCCCTTTTCACCTGAAGCCCTATCTCACTGCTGCGATACAACCTATTTGCATTTGGCCCATGATGTATGTTTAGCGGACGTGGTAGTGTGATTACCACTTGCTAATTTCAGAAGGTTGAAATAAAATAACTGACTCCGTTTGTGCAGACTAGTAATCGCTTTGGCAGCTGGATTACGAATCTCCTTTATTGAACTGAGCAAGTGTATTTAAATGGTACAAAAACAGAACACGTGTATAGGATTCAAAATGTTAACATAAAAATGCAAATATTACTAAAATAGTCGATACTGGGAATTAATACAATGGTGCAACAATAAAGCAATTGTATACAATACGCGGTATACAATAAAAATGAGTAATAAAAGTAGAGCTACAAATATAAATAGGTACCAAATAGAACAAAACAATAATAATGCGCCGCGTCGTAAATGGGTTTTGTCGGCGGATTATAATTACACCCAGGTATCATGTGGCCGACACCTGGGCTATAATCCGTGCTCTTAATCTATTTGTTATTGCTGTTTTAGAGTATCGCTGGTTTTTCGCTTAAGTTGTTGTAGTACACACATATCACGTTTGATGTAGGTATGTGTGTCGCTACAGTGCTCCCCCTTAAGCGAAGCGTACTGGTGGACGAATGATATGTCTCGATCGGCTGATCGGTGCGGGCGGCGTTTGGCGATATTGAAGTATTGCTGGTTGCTGTTCGGCGGTAATGTGTTAGCGGTAATGTCACACGTGTGGGTGAATTAGGTGTAGATGCTCGGCGTGTAGGTACTCGGTGCTATCGTTGATCCGGTAGAGAGGCTTGAGTCGGTGATGCGAGGCGGTCATCTTAGCGGTCGCATAACTGGATAGCGTAGGACTTGTCATATTTCCGGCTAATGTTGTAATGTGCTTCTGGCGGTCGCGGAAATTTGATCGTATAGCCAAATGACACAAATTTGCGGTTTTTCTTAGATGTGGTGGTTGCATGCAGCTTGATCTTGAACTCCTTTGGTGGTGGTTTTAAGTCTCGTTTATCAGGCTTCCTTGGTATGCGACGTTGTATTATGCACCGTCGATAACGGGTGCATGGCCTCGCCCTAGTGAAAACGTCGGTGTGTATATTTGGCCGGGAGACTAGGTGCGATATTGTTACGCCTGTTGCTTGGCTGCCATGGTGGCTCATGGTCCGTGAGGCGTCGTTAGTATTACGGCGAATTTCTTCGGGCAAGTTTTGTCTTGAAGTTGGGCAAATTGGGAGTGGTGTATCCGTAGAAATAATAATCTTTTTTGCCTGAAGATTGTCTTGCTGAGGTAGCTGTTGGACAGTGCAATCTTGTTCTTGTGGCTTTTGTGGTTTGGTTGCGGCTGTGCCATGTAGCGTAGATGGGAACGAGATTGCTTCAACTCGGCTCAGTGTGTCTGCAATTGCACTTTCTTTTGAGTTGCTACTGGAAGTAACTGTTCCGGGTGTCGCGTCTTGCAGCAATAGAGGCGGTGGATCGGCGTAAGGCAAGGCAATCTTCTTTAATGGAAGATTCTCTTGTTGATCAAACCGATGAATGCTGTTTTCTTGTTCTTGAGTTTGAGGTACAGCTTTGTAGTCTGTCGTAGACGGGCTTGCGATTACTTCATAAGCGGTGATCAGGCGTTCTTTTACAGCAGTGTATTGGTATGTTTCTGCTGGGTTACATATTAGGTCGGCGATCTGGTCGATGTCTTCGTTATCCAGGTATTTAATCACCAATTGTGCTAGTTGCTCTTGATTTTTGTGAAGTATGCTAGTTACAGCTTCAAAATAAATAAACCAAAGTCGTGGTTTATCGCGCCAGAGTGGCGGAATGCGCTTGGTGAGAGCTCTGGTGGCTTCTTCATAAAAGGATTTGTATGTATGTTCTGTGATGTGGGCTGCTTCGATCGTCATGTTGATGATATGTAGCTTCGGTGTGCAGCGTTTTCTTTGCGAGTTCTTACGGGTGTGTTTCAGCGTTTCATTGCGTGATTTTGCGCGTTCTTCGGGGTGTAGTTCAGCACCTCTTTGCGTGTTCTTGCGGGGTCACCACTTTAGCGGAATTAGTAGTGTGATTACCACTTGCTAATTTCAGAAGGTTGAAATAAAATAACTGACTCCGTTTGTGCAGACTAGTAATCGCTTTGGCAGCTGGATTACGAATCTCCTTTATTGAACTGAGCAAGTGTATTTAAATGGTACCAAAACAGAACACGTGTATAGGATTCAAAATGTTAACATAAAAATGCAAATATTACTAAAATAGTCGATACTGGGAATTAATACAATGGTGCAACAATAAAGCAATTGTATACAATACGCGGTATACAATAAAAATGAGTAATAAAAGTAGAGCTACAAATATAAATAGGTACCAAATAGAACAAAACAATAATAATGCGCCGCGTCGTAAATGGGTTTTGTCGGCGGATTATAATTACACCCAGGTATCATGTGGCCGACACCTGGGCTATAATCCGTGCTCTTAATCTATTTGTTATTGCTGTTTTAGAGTATCGCTGGTTTTTCGCTTAAGTTGTTGTAGTACACACATATCACGTTTGATGTAGGTATGTGTGTCGCTACATATGTATATATGTACCTATATAGATATAAATGTTAGTGTGGATTACACTCCATCGGTTCTAGTTCGATTACCTTCTCATTTGTTATTTCTCAGATCATATCGTATGCGCCAGGCTTGGCTATTTCCATTAAAATATATTGTCCTTGCGTACCAAAACAAAAATTAACATTTCCAACAAAAATTATATAACTGACAATTATATAGATACCGAGAGTGAAGTGTTTCCATTGTCATAGATTAATAATAAAATGCGTAGATGTGAGGTTGTGACACAATGTTCTTTCTGCCTATGACATAGTTGCTTACTTTGTATAAAGGGAACAAATAAACACAACCTTTGCCACAGAACGTAATTTTTAACGATAATTTTTTATTTGTATTTACTAATTTTCATTATTTTTAACGAAAGTTATTTTTCCTTTTTTTATTTTTCTTTAAATCTCTCCGCACCGCTTCTTTCATTTAACCGTTTTTATACTAATGTTTTGTAGTTGATTTTTAATTTCATTCATTCTCTTATCAATTTACACTCGCAATGATATTTTGTGTCATGATTGGATTTTCTACTATTTATTGTTGCATTAAACACAAAAATTATTATCTGAGTGCATAATTTATAGCATCAATTCATTCATTAAAAATCGTTAATGACAAAAATTTGAGTTTACTGTAATAATTTTTATTATAGTATAAAAGATCATTTGCTCTTTATAATTTTTTTTTTTTAATTAAAATAAACAAAAAGGTTTCCAGTCTTATTTAGGTGTGGAGACATATTCAAATCACAGAATAATTGCGTGCATAATATTTGTGCGTATCCTGGGTACCGAGATTAAAACTTTTAACATAAATACAATAAAGTTATTGACGAAAAAATATTCTTAACTTTTTATTACAATTATAATTCAAACTTTTTATGAAGCATGAGACACTGCGAAAAGCGCCTGATTCAGACAGCAAAACGTTAACTCCAGTGTGCGGGATTGCTATGGCATATTTTATTTACATACGATTCCTGTCAAAAGAGACACACTTATCTATATATCTCGTGACTATTTCCAATATTGCGTAGTACTTATATTTTCGATAGTTAAAACCTTCACAGCGCAAATAGCATATTAATTTAAACGATTTCTTCCTATTTAATCACAATTTTTGATAGTAAAAGAGAAAAAATGGTAAGCCCCTTCATAAATGTTTCAGGCAAATTTATTTATAAATTGCAGTTAGCTTTTTGTCAGGCACTTTGGTGTGCTTAAATAAATACGTGTAATCAAATATTCACTTAAGTATTTTAGGACATGTTTATATAAACTGTAGGGCTTAGGTATAATTTCTGATTTACTATTATATTACTTTAATGGTATACCGATCTTATGACTTCAAGTATGAAATTTACAACATTAAAATGAAATATATATATAAATGATTATTTTTATACGCTTAAATAGATTAAGTAATTACATACTAATACATATGTATACCAAAACACTATGTATCGTGCCATTTTAGTGGGTTAACCACTACTTTGTTGTATTTAATGCGAATAAAACTTAGTAACAAAATAATATTTTATGTCAGTGGCAAAGAACGGGACTTTCTGTCACTGGTAGAAAATTCACAAAGGTTTCACTAGTACAACTCACCTCACAATATAGTATAGCTACACATTTCTTTACTCGAAATGTAAAAACTATTTCGTGAAATTTATGCAGATTTGTTATTTTCTTTTATTCTAATTTATTTTCGCTATTCTAGTCGATCAATATACTGTAGATTTGAGTTTTTGAAAAGAAATTATAATGTAAAATGGATAATAAAAAACGATTAGGTTGTAAAGCGACATGATTTATTTCTATGTGTCTACGTATAATATGTACAGCTAATGACTATTACTATTTACAAAACTATTGACTATTGTATTTGGCACTATCACGGCTTCGCCCCTCTGTTTTACCAACAGCAGTGCTTTTTCTTGTAATGTGTGACGTGTTTAATGATGTGAAGTGGATATGGCTTCCATACTGGTACTGGTACTTCAACATGCTTGTGAATTGGTACGGGAACCTTCCTGATAACCTCGTAAGGCCTCTCCACGGGGATGGGGACCTTTCTGATCACTTCGAAGGGTACCTGTCGGACTACTTCAACTGGGACTGGCCTCTCGACTTCGACGTGCTCAGTCTTGTATACAGGATATGGCACGTGCTTGACAACGTCAACGTGAACTGGGTAGGGTTGTGGGACGGGCACTTTGACCTCGTGAGGTACAGGGACAGGCACGGCGTGTGGCACGGCCAGCTTGACGTGACGTGTAACTTCAACAGGAATGCGGCGAATGATGTTCTGAATAACAGACTGCAGCTCGTACCTTGTCGCTCCATGATCTGGATGGCCGACACTAACACTACTACCGATAACTCGTGGGGCACCGACAGAAGCAGTTGCTACAGCTCCTTCGACATAACCACCTGCAGCAACTGCGCCTGAGAGCCCAACGCCATCACCGACTGCTCCGGGGCCACTAACTATTGGTTCTGGTCCTGCTCCATTGAGAAATGATCCAGAATCACCTTCAATAGGGCCATGTCCGCCAAGAAGTGATCCATGATCTTCCGCGATGAAACCGGCTCCACCAGCTAATCCACTTGCCATCACCACCAAAATGTCCACCAATACCTTCTTCGAGAACTGCGCCATGCCCATGCAAATTAGCAGAAGAGTGTTGCAAAACACTCTCCTCCAGAACAGGCGCTAGAGGGCGCTCCTATATGAGCCTCAGTAATATCCGGATTTGGAGGGCCGTAAGTATTCGATGGAGGGCCAAACGAAGCCGAAGGTGCGGCAAAAGCTGATGATACATAGGAATCGTGATTAGTCGTGCAGCAGTCCAGCTCTCGAGCTGTATATTAAAGCTGACAGGAATAGGGCCTTAACCTGCAAAAAATGAGAAGATAAGTTAATAAAGTTGTAAATAATTCTTCATTTTCTATGTATTTGGATTAATACGTGAACTCACAACAAACGCCATGGCTACTAGCTAATCGCTTTGAAGCCAACTAATGAGAAGTTGTTGTCTTCTCTGAGTGTCTGTGGTGTGTGATGTCGTTAGTTAACAGAACCACATATTTATACAATCTCCGATACGTACGACATCTATGAATAAATTAGACACACATAATCCGACGGATCTCTTGAAGCTACGTCACTTGTGCGTCACCATATTTGAGATTAATTACATTATTTTGAAAAAGTTGCGTAAGGATTTAATTTACTTCTCAGGACTACCAGATTATAAAATAACTGATTACAACGTTGACACTAATATTAGTTGAAGGATGTAAGGAGTAAATTGCAATATTTTTTTTTCATTAGACATAATAATTAATGCAAATATTATATTACCACATCATTAACAGCCCGTTGGTATAGAGTTTATGTAAATAGATATTAAATTAGTTAAATAATGTAATTTAAGTTTCACATGCACATATATTTAAAATAACCTACTTATATAATAAACACTTATATAACAACATATAAAATGTATTATTCACTTTCAAAAATTAGGTTTCAAATAACGTCACATTAATATAAAATTCAAATAGGATTCAATTAGACTCAACTAATAAAAACTTATGCTACTGAATAAATATAACGTAATTCGTATTACGTAACAACCAATTAATAAACCTTATCAATATTCTGATAAAATAGGAACAATCTACAATTACATTATTGAATTACCGCAAGACTTATTGTTATAAATAAATAATTTATTAAATTCATGACACGCAATTACAACTAAAGCTTTTAATACTACAAAATTATAATAAAATAAAATTTAATCGTGTAAATACAGATTAAACAAAATGGCTACGTTTTCTTTGCATGGATAAGATATGGGAGGACTTATCTTATTATTTTAAATTTATATTAAGACTAGCTACTCGCCCCGGCTTTGCACGGGTATTCTTACCCACAAAAAATATACCATATCTTATCTTTACAATATGACCATGTAACGAAATAAAATGTCAACTGAATGTATTAACGTTTAACATGTCAAATCTGTCAATATTTTTAAAGATGTTCTGTCTCACTCACTCATTCCCTTTGGTATGTGGAGAATTTGCACGGAGTTTTGCCGCGAAGATAGGCTACATAAGCTATATTCGCGCGCACCAGCGCCTCTTTGCAGACTAGGAGTCAAAGTAAAATCGGTTAAAATCATCATCATCATCATATGTGGAGTTTGTGTGTTTTTAACTCATTTTGTTTGTACTATTATTCAAATATTTTCCTTCATACAACATTTTTCATGACAGTTACAACCACAACAAGAAAATAATTGGTCAAACAGTTGGCGCTGTTCTGAAACGACGTGCTTACATACATTCGGTAATAGATTAATATTTACATTTATATAGAAGAAGTAGTTGATATGGAAAATTTGATACAATATTAATTATTGTTTACGACTATATGAAGATAGTGTGTTACGGGTCCTGATTATTGACCCACATATTTTAACGACTAGCTCATAATTCATTACATAATAGAAATGGGATCGACCCTACGTTGGCCAACATCGATTTATTATAAGAATCGTTGAGTAATCGGTTTCACCATCTAATTTCACTTTGTTCATGGGAATTTATATGTAAAATATGCAATAAAAAAATCAAGTCGCTAGATATTACCAGTGACCAATATTTTAACGATAGTTTCCGGTTTGTCGCAACTTTACGTAACAACTATGTAGCATAATAGCCTACATATTACAAATGTAATATATGATCGACAATATACGCCGCTGGATCTTTTATCTGAGAGTTTATTAGAATTATATTTCTTTGCTGTAGGTGGTAGAGCTACGCTGAAGCTATTACTGGTTTCAGCATGAATGGGTCGGCTCACCCGGGGTAGTACCACCCTTTCACAGAAAACCGACGTGAAGTAACAGTGCTTGCACTGTTACGTTTCGTTCGGTCCAGCACGGTCCCATGCCACCCCAACTGAAAGCGGTGGCCGGCACACCGTGGGGTTTTAGTCCGTGCGAGTCGGACATAACCCTTTCTCTTCCCCGGGAGGATGGGCATCCATAAGGGGTTTCACCACGTTAATAAAAAAAAAAGTGTGAGCGCCGGAGGCCCACTTATTTAAAAGGCCGGCAACGCACTTGCGACTCCCCTGGTGTTGCTAGTGTCTATGGACGGCGGTGATCACTTAACATCAGGTGACCCACCTATATATATATATATATATATATATTCTTATGTAGGGTAGATGTACAATATTTTTTGACGTAAAAATATTTTATTATAATAATAAACTGTTAGGTTAATCTACATTTTACTTTGTACAATACTAGCCTAGCAGAGCTCCACGGAACGGATTTAAACAAACAACAAATTATTCATTGTGACAACAGTAATGACCCTGTAGAAAAGGTTTTACAAGTTCTTATTAAGTCATGAGATAAATTTGATTGATAGTCGTAATTTATACAAATTTTAAGAAAGAATCTAAATCAGAACCAAAATTATTTTATTCACTTTGGGCCCCGAAACGATACTTATGATCATCAACATTACCAACAGATCGGAAACAACCCGGTCATCGAGAAGAACCTGCAAAATACTCGGTTTGGTTTAATAAGGTACATTCGTTTGTGGCGGACGCACAGCGAACGATGTTATTTCCAGAAAGCACCATCGTTTGCATATTAATCCACAACATAAAACCCATCTGGCATGTTGCTTGAACTTACTATCCGACAAATCGGTAATGTGTAATCGGTAATAAAAAAGTGTTACCAGTTTTACTAACCCTGAAACATGGGATGATGACCAATTTGTCACCGTTTCCAGTACTTCAATTATGTCGGTGTTTTACTAAATTCATCTTTTCTAAGTTAAAAGAAAAGTTTGTAAAAAAAAGAATCTTGTTGTAATTGTATGAAGATTAATATGCAGAATTAATGTAACAATTTTTATTAAAGGTTCATGCGACTAAACTAATATAAACTTACAATAGCGAAAATATTTATTGATTTCTATAAGTCTTAGTAAGTATTTACTGATGTACATTATACAATTAAAGGAAACGAATTACCTAATCAAAGACAAAATATAAATTTGTCAGTGAACCGTTAACTATTTCCTAACATTTTGTAACATCGAACCTGCATACACCTACTTGCTTAACTGTCACCTACGACTTGACCTTATTTAGTACCCTTAAAACATAAATTATGATGAAACGTCCATTAAATAGATTGCAGTTTCTTCAAAAATATCACAATCTCATCACACTACAGCGTCCGGTGCTAACGATACGAACAGGGAATAAAAGTAATTATTATTGTTTAAGGTACTTACTTTTACTAATTATGTGCGTGATTTTGTACGCATTTGTGATATATAACGTTTTATTGTCTATAACGATTTAGCAATATAATTAGGATATGAATAAGGATTTCGTTTACTTCAGTAAACGAGGGAGACCCATATAGAGTTGGCTTTACGAAGGAAACTTCCCACCAAGATCCACAATGGCGACTAGAAGTGTCTAAAAATCAACTAAGAAAGCGCTATTTTTGATTTTACTACGAACAGTATTGAACTGAGTCGACTTCGAAACATAAAATTTTGTATTTTCCCGTGAACCGACTTTCATGAAATAAAGCCTATATGTTGTTTATTTTTTTTTCGAACTGACTTCACTGTTGACCCGGCAAGGCCTCTACAGTTTCACCGGAATACGCCTATATGTTGTCCAAAGTTGCGCTCAAGGCACTTGTGAAAACCTCACGTAAATACGCCTGGTGGTTTTAAAGATTAATGTGTGAAAAACAAATAGACAGACAAAGTTTTAAAAATATATTTCTTATATCGTATTGGACTGGTTATCAGTTTTTGGTAAAAAAATCACTATAGCACCCAGTTGCGGATTTTCAGTCTTGACTGCCCTAGGCCCCAAGCTATATAGTAAGTACCAGCATCCCTTTTCTTTCCTTTTCCATTTATTGTTATCATCAGTGTCAATTTTTTGTCACGATTGGCCGCACTAGGCCCGGGCCTCCTGGGCCTTAGGACAAATTTGCCACTAATAGTAACAGTTCCACGGTTTTATTATGGTATAGATAATGACAAAAGTCGTAATAAATTATTTGTCTATTTAACAATAGAATTTGAAATATTTAATAAATCAGAATTCATTTCTATTGTGTGACTGTAAGCGAAACATAATCATTTTGACGCATACAAATATGAAATTTAACGCAGTTTATCCGCAACCAAGGTATATTACCTCGTTGTTATGATAAATAATAATGTTATGGGAAAATATATTTATGTAATATACGTATGTGAAAACTTTATTTCTTTTTGTTTTAACTCCGGAAACATTTAACACTCCTCTACTGCAAAGAGCGTATATTTAATTTAATATATATCTTATTTTCATAGGTAACACATACAAAATGTTCATATACAATTGTACATATACATAGACAAGATGTATTCTAATTCAATCTTTTATAATAGTAGTCTATTTTAACTGATCGCAATTAGAACAGCGATCATGTTTTTGCTGCAGTAAATACTTACAGCCAGGTGAACTGTACGCGTGTTTGTTAATTCCTCATAATATAAAGAAATTCAAGACATCTGTGATAATAAAACGACTATACGTTATTTTTAATGGCTAAAGCAGAGGATTCACAGAAAGTGCGCTGTATGTGGTAGAGCTACGCTAAAGCTATTACTGGTTTCAGCATGAATGGGTCGGTTCGCCCGGGGTAGTATCACCCTCTCACAGAAAACCGACGTGAAGTAACAGTGGTTGCACTGTTGCGTTTCGTTCGGCCAGTGAGAGCGCCGGAGCCACACATATTTAAAAGGCTGGCAACGCACTTGCGACTCCCCTGGTGTTGCTAGTGTCTATGGACGGCGGTGATCACTTACCATCAGGTGACCCACCTGTTCGCTTGCCCCTATAATATAAAAAAAAACGCCAGAGGAGCTATAGAGTAAACAAAGCCGCAGACAGTCACGCCTGTTTTGTCTTCCGCGAAAACGAAATTTATTTAGTTTATGGAAAATACAAAGCAGAAGCTGGTTCATAGTAAATATTTCTAATATTTTCTGTATTCTATAAGATTTATCTGACTTGATTTCGTTTTTCTTCCTAAATACTTCCCATGTTCACATATTTTAACTAGGATACTGCTAATAAAATGTATAATCTGTAAGTGTGCCGTGAACTGAAAGAATTTGGGAACAACTGAACTAAGGAAAAATATATATTTAATTCAAATTTGTTTTAAATCTAAATACATCTGTTAAGTAGAATTGTTTAAGGATCTTTGTCTTTTCTACTAATCGACCTAGATGATTCTCACAAGATATTATAGCAATTACAATAACGTGAAAGTTACCTTCTTTGGTTTGAGTACCTCAAATGGTGTAAATAGTGTCTATTTTACATTAAGATAGTTTTACTCATCGAGGTAACCAAATAGTAAATAAGTGAATTGATTTTATTGGGCGATTTAAAGAAAAAAGCATTCCTCTGTGATATACTCGAATACCTAATATGACATTATCAATAAATTCTAATTCTTAATGAAATGTGATCTTAAAATTATAAAGAAAAGATGATATCTTTGGAAATTATTTATTTATCAACCTTATATTACTATTTACAATATGAAACATCGATTACACGATGATAGTTATTATTTATCCCTACTAACTTAATGACTTAGTTATCACCCTAGATTGCAGCCTCTCGATGAGCTATGACGAGAAATATTTACAAAGGACCGGACTAGGTATGGCGATGACAATGATGTATGAGTAATTGTTGTACGACAGTTCCCAAGCTCTTTACCAACTGGACCATCCATGGCCGTGGTGGTGTGAATGTACATGCGCTTTATGATGAACTGTCTTCACTACTGGTACTGGATAGGTTTTTACGATGGGCACGGGCACCTTGACAAGATTTACAACTGGTACTTCGACTATTTTCTCGATAGGCACTGGGTGTTCAACAGGGAATTCAACCACTTTCTCGACGGGAATCTTCACAATTTTCTCAACTGGATATGGCACGGGCTTGTCGATCTTCACGTGTTGGATTTTGACGACTGGCACTGGCACGTTCTTTACGACTGGAACTTGGACGGGGTAGGGGTGAGGAACTGGCACTTTGACGGGCTGAGGGACAGGGACAGGTACGGGTTGAGGAATTCTGTGTGTCACTTCACGGAATACTTGGAAGGGCTCTTCTCTAATGTTGTAGCGTGTCGGTGCTCCGTTATTGTTGGCGAGGCCTTGAATTTCATCGATAACTGGAGCTTTGATTCCGACGAGGGGGGCATCATTGCCAATTGCAGCACTAAATCCGGCACCACGGAGACCTCCAAATCCTCCGACACCACCAAATCCTCCGACACCACCAAATCCTCCGACACCACCAAATCCTCCATAACTTGATCCGGATGCAATGACGCCACTTGAGTGGCCGCCGAGTAACCCAGATCCGGAGAAAGTAGCTGACGGCAGGGATCCGACCGGGAAGCTACTTGGTGCAAAACTAGAAATGGGAGCCACAGGGCTGGGAGCAGATAAACTGCTTAGCGATGCCGGTGGATAACTTGGTACGAGGTCTCCATGGTTTTCTATGTGACCAATATATCCTGCATATGTACTGCTTAAGAGGATAGCTAAGTAAGTTACTTTGATCTGAAAGCAAACAAAATGTATCAAAATATGGTATAAGAAAAAGAAAAATGAAAACCATAAGATAAGATGGATTGTTTAGGGAATAAATGGAAAATATTATTTTTTTTGCATTAAATTACAAATATTTATAAAAATTATAAACATATGATAGATTTTCTTCAACATCTTACATCATATTTAAGCTATTATTATACTTACAAAAGCAGCCATTTCGACTAGCTAATCGCTGGCTACCAGATTGAACTTGTGTACGCTACAACAAGCGAAGCTTGTTTGTGTTTATCCGAACGCATCCATGATATTTATATAAATGTCAAAGTCGGGCCGCGGGTCAGCTTGATACTGAGAACGAGAGTAAAGAACAGGTTTTGGATAGATCTCACTTTTTCTGACGCATATATAAAATATTCGCTGAATAAATTAAGCAGTGTTACTTAACAAATATAACTATGGAATATAAACGTCCGTGCATTATGAACGTTTCCAAAAAACGCAGGTAGGGCTCATCTCAATATGGAAATGAGATTATAAATTTATATAAAGTAGATAAATTGCTTATAGTAATCGAGAAACGTTGTTAACTAACTTTTTATTTGTGATATAAACGAACGTTTATTCCTAACTTAGCAACTTGAAGATGATCAGTTTTAATGCACATTCTCTGAGTTTATCTTTGCTATGTAAGGTACTGCACTTGTTATATAATGTAGGTGTGTATTTGTACAGGCATTAGAGTAATACTGGGTACAATTTGTAAGAAAAGCGTGGTTTTAGTACATTGTTATTTTGATGTAATAAGTAATGTAAGCTGGTAATCAACATAATTGTAAATGCAATAGACGAATTGATTAAAATATTTCTAATTTATTCTCATAATTTAAACAGCAGTATTTTCTAATGACGGTTTATTTTCCTTTTAGTATTATTTAGTGTCAGGCCCTGAAAGATGCTTGTATTAGGTTTCTCGTGTGTAAGTAATACACTATTCCGCCAATGTCATGTAGATACAGAGTTTGCGCTGTCTGTGACAGATAGTGGCATAAACAAAGGAGAACGATTAAAAAATGTATAATTCGAAAAAAAAAAACTTTATAGTAACTAGTACTGATGACTTCGGTTCGGTTTTGTGGTTTCCTTCATATTAAGTGCTTACCTGTATTAGTCGTGGGGGTTTTACTTTTAAAATTGTATTTTTTTATATTACCATTTGACCCCTACAACTCTTTTACCTGTATTTCGCGTCTGATCAATTTTATTTGTACTGCTTAACCCGTACGGAAAAGACTAATATAATACTCTGAAAAGTCTGATATGTCACATCAACATCAGTTCATCCGTTTAGGAGATTAACCGGAGCAAATAATAGACACTTCAATTTGATTTTTATATTGTGTGTCTATGTGATAAGTTCCGGTAAGGCCGACGTTATTATAAAATTGTTTTCTTTGACTTTATCGAAAAAACAAATATTAACCTTGATTTAATTATACAACAAGATATATAGAAAAAGCAATAATTAAGATAAATAAAAAATGTGTAAAATAGAACAAACATATAACAAAAAAAAATTAATTTGAAAAAAAAATCTCTTTTATTTGTAATTCGCACGCTTGATCTTAATATTTTTTAACAGATGTACGCGATTTATTAGAGTAACAGTTAATAAGTAATGCTTATAGGTCAGTTGCACACGAGCAAACACGAGTATCCAGCAAGCTGATCCCTATTTAATATAGTCGACCATAATGATGAGAGTTCAACTTAAATCGAATATTTCCTACCTCGGAAACCATGCATTATTTTTTATCTTCGTACCTATTGCGCTCATAATAAACTTTCAATCACAGTTCTATAACATGCAGTTAACAAAAGTTTCAGCTAAATAGACCGAAGCCCTTATCTAGAATAGCGCGTATTATTCAATCAACATAACTTATTTGCTCGTGAACAGATTGGTATGAAATGTTACAGGAAGCTTACCAATACCTCTGTAACAACGGCATTCAAATCTGTTAAATCATTTTATTAGCATGCACAAACGCATAGATAAACTGACTAACAAACAAAAATTCTAAAACAAACTTTGTACCCTATAAACACAAAGAGTTTTTTTTTTTGTAATATATAGACTCGGCTCGTTTACGACTTTATTATGTGTATAGACTAGCCGCTCATGTCGACTTTGCACGGGTGTGCGAATCAAGGAAATAAGACCTCATCCTCTTTGTACAGTACGGACATTAAATGAAATAAAATGTCGATTAAATAATTTCCACCATAATTTATAGCAGTCTATATGAAGAAAGTAAGTTGTCAAGTTTCATGTCATCATAAATGTCTAATAGGAGCAAGCGCAAAAGTATGAAACCGACGTGGTCAAGAAAGCGAAACAAGCACACGCAATTCAACTGTAACATTTTATTACTTGATTGATAATTACTACACTACATCTAATTGAAAAACACTAACACAGATTTTAGAAATTTACACATCAATCTCATAATGTTTGTATTCGATAAGACATTTATTCGATTCGAATCGCGTTCGTAGTTTCTAATAAATTCAGTGCACGTTACATAATACCTTATGATTTTGATGACATTAATCTATGTAATAAACTAGAGAAATCAAAAGGAAATTTTGTAATATTGAGTTATGTTTTAAAATTAAAATGTAATGACTTGCCACGACGAGTCAAAAAATTTGGAGGTGTTTTATGTATATGTGTGTCGTTATGTGTATTACTTTGTTAATAAAAAAACAATTTAATACTCTGTCAAATGGACCTATGGCTAAAAATTTACTCTCATCATTTTTCCCTAACGCGCCAACAGAAGTATAACTTCAATAATAATACTCTGTCAAATGAACCTATGCAGTGAATCTTCGAATTCATATTCTAATTATTATCCTACATAAATAAACAGAATCTATTATATATCTCAAAATACAATATTTTAAAATATTTAATTACAAGGTATAAATAAGTAACGAATATGTATGTCTATTTAATATTTTATTAATATTCTTAGAATAAAATATAACAAAATCAAAACTTAACAAATATTTCATAAAATGACAATTAAACCGTATCACAATAAAACTCGTATGATATTACATTATCAACACATATTTACAATGATTCGACTAAACATAAGTCTTCTATAATTAAAAATACTTTCAAAATCATATGACTTACATATATATATATATATATATATATACAATACTTAAGACTGGTGTAAATTATTTGACTATTACAAAAGATTGAATGAAAAAAAAATAGTGTGTACTTATGTACACGCTTTAGAAGTTATACTTCTTTGGCGTAACAAGATAAAAATCTTTTCAAAAATTGTATCATTCACCTTATTCTACGTTTATAGAAAAAACGACACTAACAGCAGCAAAAAGGTATTTAATACATAAATACTTTTTTTGAATAAAATGTTGACTATAGCTAAATTCAGGCTGTCGGTTTTCGTGACGGTGTGGGCGTGCATCGTAAAAATTTACTCCCATCATTTTTCCCTAACGCGCCAAAAGAAGTATAACTTCAATAAAGACGTCATATATCATCCAACAACACTTGAAATAATTATAGGACTTTGCCTTCGAGTAACAATTTAAATGTTGGATTTTAACAGGCAATTTTTGTATCGTGCGCAGATCAATACTAAAAAGTTACCGAACGCGCTATAATGTACATACACATGGAAAATTCCATAATTTTGTACATTTCTATCAAGTAGACGCAATACTTTCTTCGGAATAATATTTAACTGATATAAATACTAAAGCATTTAAATGTATAAAAAAAAAACAAATAAATGTAAGTTTACCCTTTTGTGTAGATAAAGAAACTCTTAAAAATTTAGTACCGATGTCAAGAAAGTTTGAGTATCATCGCGCTTGTGGTATTCTAGTGTTAGTAAACGTGTGTACCCTTGTGTAAGCTGGTACAGAAGAAATGTATCCAAGTACGAAAACTGTGTACTGTAACTTCTGGAACTACGTATCATACAAGCGTTTTTTACCTGAAGTTAGTGCGCTAGCCGAACTAGAATTTGTATCAGAGAGCCAGAATAATCAACAGTACTTTTAGTTAAATTATTAAGATCAATCACTCTATCTATTAAAAAAAGAACCGCATCAAAATCCGTTTCGTAGTTTTAAAGATTTAAGCATACATAGGGATATAGGGACAGAGAAAGCGTATTTGTTTTATACTATGTAGTAGTGAAGTAAATGTCACTTATTTTACGTCATGATGACATTATTGATAGGTTTTGAAATCAAAAAGATCATTATGAGGCTTCTTCTTTATCCGATTTACTTTCTGCGTTTAAAGGCGGTGGTCTCAAAAGTATTGGAAGAGTAGGTTCTATGTGATCTATGTTGGATTCATCTTCATACAAAGGTTCAGACTTCATAATTTTAAATACTTTGGGCCTATTCATTCGTCGTCGTCGCCTACTATGGGTGTCAACTTTCAAGCGGTTTCCTCTATGTCGTGTAGACTGAAGCGGTGGCGGTTTCAGCAAAGGATAGGGTTCCTCAACTGTATACTTATTGCGGTTCATATGACGGCCAGATAACAGTGTATTTGGATGCCGATGTCTATTTCCTATACCATTATTACCTAAAATTTTTGACTTCTTTGTTCCATCATCATCAAAATTGATATCATCATTTCCATCAACCGGACGCAGTTATATCAGTTTCGCTTTCAACATCAACTTGTTCAATAACTGCTCCTATGGGATGAGTATTTGATGTTTCAGAAATAGGCATTATACTTTCTTCTTCTTCTTGGCTTCGTGAATACTTATCACTCTGGTAAGGATACTGTTTACTACTGTATATATTTATATATGGATTAGTATATCCACTTAAGCTTTCACTGAACGATTCGAGATTTCCACTATTTTCATTCCTCAAAAGAAGCTGTAGTTGCGAAAGGTCAAGTTGCAACGGTGACTGCTTGCTAAATTGATCTTTTAAAATAAACATGCGAGTTTCATCATTGATAGCCTTACCTTTTAACATTTCAGCGACTAGTCTTAAATCAACGTTAAATGGGTTAGCGACTTTGAAACCATTAATGGTGGATATTGTATCGAGTTCAGGTCTGTTAAATTTCCTCCAGGCTGTTTATCCAAAATTAGTTTATTGAGGATATTTGAAGTGACATCTAATTGATGACTAGTCTAAATCTTGGTTTAATCGTGTCGGTAAGGGTGAAGGTATACTGCTTTGATCAAAATTACTATTGTGTAATCTCAAGTTCTCACTATATACTCCCTGTGTCAATCGGTTCGGTGCATCATTCAGTTTTAAAATAGTTGCTATATCTGAAGGTATTTGATTTTGAATGTATGGTAATTCTTGCTGTTGGAAATTAGTGGGTGACTGAACTATTGTCTTGGTAAATACTGGATCCTTGAGGTGTATAACTAAAAGTGTGTGACGTACTTACGAAAGAATTAGGCTTATAACTGTGATCATTATATTGTTGTTGTTTTGCATTGAGTTCTATTGGTCTTAAATAATCAAGGGTCAAAAAATCTTCAGGTTTAGTTTTTAGGTTAAAACCATAAAGTGTATTTTTATCTTTATATGAGGAGTCCGTGAGTGTGCGATAGTACTGTTTTAGGTTTTGATCTAAATACTCTTTCCCTAAGTTATGGTTATTGTTATTATCTAATTTTGTAAATGATTTAGATTGTGAAACACTATTTGGAACAACGTTAGAAACGTCAATAGGAACTATATTTTGTAAAGCTTTATCATGATCGAACGATGGCTTTGGTTTATTATCTAAATGAATATCTTTGTTGTTTCCGTAATAATATGGATTTACAGTTATTAATTCAGAAGGTGGACTACTAAAACTATAAATTGTAGGATTAAATCCATCAGGATATTTATTTTTATTGGTTTCATTATTCGCATAAAATGCGTTTCCATCTATATTCTGAGCCTGCTGGTTATTTGCTATAAAATTAGATTGATAATTGTTGTTATGAAATTGTTGTTGTTGCTTTAATTTTTCATGAGGCTTCATTGTAGTCTGTATTAAAGCATTTTCTGAATTAGTCCAGAGTATGATTCAGAATTGTAACTTTTTCCTGTGTCCATGTGAAAATTCATTTGACTTACTGCTCCGTTGCTAGATTGGGAAGTGGAACTTAAATATCTAGGATAGTTTCCTGTTGAGTAGCTATCCGTATTTGATAAAGGTATTTTATTGTTCAATTTCCAACCGTAATCTCCGTTAGAATATGTGTCTTGTTGATTAGAGTTTTGTTGTAAATCTTTAGATTGACTTTTCATAGTATTTAATACTTTGTAATCTGGTTGAAAATAACTTAAATAAGCATTATTGGCCGAAGGTAAGCTTCCCATTCGATGTGTTTCACTATTGATATTCATTGCATTGCTGTCAGTACGACTTTCTTGTTGATTACTTCTATGGGGAAAATTTTGGAACTGATTAGAAGATAAATCTTGCAGAGATTTGGATAACGTGTTTACTCCAACATTTAGAGCATTTTGCCCGTTATCTCGCATCGTGTCAGAATAAGAACTAGAAAGAGGCATTGATGTTGAAAATGGGTAATTGTTTTGTTGCTGCTGATGCGGCGTACTAACTGAATATTTGACTCCATTATCCAAATTGTCATAATGGTCTTTTTGTATATTTTTATTTGAGTCACTAGTCATCAACATTATGAGAGCTGCTAACAATTGTTGAGGTGATATGTTTGTTGTTATCGGGCGAATAAGCTTGAATGGATGTTAATGGTGATGAGACATAAGATTGCAAATTTGCAGGACTCGTAGAAAAAAATGGCGACGAACTGGAAGCATAAGGATAGGCGGAAGTACTAAGATATTGATGAGGGAATGGAGTTGATAAATATGAATATACTGGAGAAGGAGTACTTTGTACGACGTCTAATCCGAAAGTATGGATAGGACCAAACCGATAATTTGAATTTGAAAGATATGTTTGTGCTTGAGATATTTTTGGGTCCAGCTGAAAGTGATTAGATTGTTGGTTATTGGTATCATAGGTTGAAATTGGAATTGTCGATAGTTGATATTGTGGTAGAGGTGTAGCTGTATATCCTATATTTGGTGCCAAGGTCGATAATATTTGCTGCTGCTGTTGATTATACTGATTCTGTGCTCTCATTTGCTGAAGAAATTCTTCTGGTGGTAACGAATACCTTATTGCTGCATACTGGTTACTAGCTGCGGTATTACTGTCATGCAAATCACTACTTCCTTCTTTATTTTCTGTATCTTCCAAATTATGGTGAAATGGATTTTTTATTCGGTAAATTTTTTTACTCCGTTCACGGTTCTCTTTATTATAATCAATATTTTTATTTGAATCATCTGTATCACGATATTGTGAGTAAACCGAGCTCAAAGATTGTCTACTTGGATCTCTAGGTATAATGTTAGTACTATAATTGGTAATGGTTTCAGTTTGTCTGTCGTTAGAAGGCATATGTTGGTATTCGACCATATTATGGTCATAAAACCCATTTTGACAGCAGGTTTTTTCGACGAGTAGTACTGCTACTAACATCCGTATCTGAAAAATAAAAAAAAGAATAACTATAAAATGAAATAATTAAAATTATTTAAAGACTTTTTAATGATATACTGGTTAAACGTAATGAGTGCATAATTGAGGCACCAATTTTCGCTAATCTAGTACATTCAAATATCATAATGGACATCTAAGTGATTAGATCAGTAGGTGGGCAAACTTTTTTTATAGCAGGCCTCAAAGTTTAAGAAATTCTACAGGAGGGCCACAATTATATAAAAAATGCATTTTGTATTAAAGCTTTTAATAAACGAACTACCTTTTGCACCTTGTTAGGCGCCCCGTATTACCCGCCACATGAACTACGCGGATAGTTTAACTTCACCTGATAGGTGAATGGAATGGAACTTTTCCAATAAATAAACTAATACCTGTGACAGACTGCCGAGATAATTACAATTATTGCAAGTTAACTATGAGATAATGAAAGCTCAAAACACCCCTAACGAATCAGAGGCTTTTATTAAAAATCGAAGATTTTCGATTATAAACGTCAGATTTTATTTTTCGCGCGAAAATGCTGACTAGTGTATTCAGGATGGATGAACCCTCGGCGGGCCGGATTAAATACTTTCGCGGGCCGGGGTTGGCGTGCGGGCCGTACTTTGCCCATCACTGGATTCGATAATAATGATTAACAGTTGTAGAAACGAGCTAAAAATCTATGAAGCTAGTTAGTACTAGCTTAGAGTAAAAATGAAACACACTATGCTTACAAAATTTGCTTGACAGATAAATAGGAAAAAAAAATAGGAAGAAAATAGTAGATAGAATAGTAGTACTTTTCTTTTATATTTATTTATAATAATGAAAATATTTGATATCTACAGGTTCAAGGAATTTAAAATTAACGAAATAGAATGCATCAGAGTACATCAACCGCGTGGAATGTCACGCAATACGTCAGATATTACCGAGATGCGCGCTCATCAGCCGCGAAGAGTTATTAAACTAATTGGCTCATAAATTAAAATATATTTAAGAACATCAGACGAGCTACGAGTAGAACTTGCTATCTGAAGGTTCCGTACTACAACAGTGTTTAACTAACTATTGCTTATATATTATTCTTATCCGTGCATTCAGACACACGACCGCGCGTGTCTAAATTACTATACTTTATTTTAACCGGTTTCTAAATACTACACAGTATGATATTAATAGTAAATATAACTTAGTTATAACAGTGAAATTTAAATTATATTATTTTCAAATTTATAATATAAAGTGTTATCTGGTATAATTTCTGTTTTAACATGCTCCTTTTTGCCAAATTCTAATACAGTTTGTACCCGGGAAGTATTCTGTAAGTTTTGATAATCGGTCAGTACATGGGACTTTTAGACTTAACCATATCTCTATATTATGTAATCTCAAAATGTATCATTTTATAGCAATATAAGATATCACCTTAGTAACCGGTAATCATTTCAAAATTCAGCAGAACAAAAACCTTCAGAGACGAACACCCGAGAGTTCCTATAAAGGTTTTTGCATCACAAGGTACCCTAAAAATTGAAGATTACAGTTTAAACTCACTACTTTATTCTATCCGCTTGGTAGGACTTATTAAGTGGGCCCGACTAGATTACGACCGCAATACACCGGGTGTGACACGCGCTATAACAGAATACTTAGGCGTGTTCCGTTGAAGTATTAGATGAGATGTATCAAGTGATCAAGCGAAATGGATGAAATTATGTCTGCACCCGATTGGATAGCGATCACTATGCATATGATAAATCTATATAATTACTGCAATTCACTTTGTCAGGTTTTGGGATCAATCTGTATATAAACAACTGATATGAGACAGCGACGACCGTCAATGTGCTCGCTGCACGCTCTCTTTCTCACTTCATAATATTGTGTTGTTGCCAACGTTTTGTGAGAAAATACCTTAAATTATTTTGAAATAGGAAAAAAACGATAGTCAGCGGAGGTCAAACGTTTACTCCTTACTGTAACACAATGAAGTGTATTGTAATGCTGAAAATATATTACAGAAACAAGAAGAAATACAACTCAAACAACACACGCTAGATGGAGCTGTGCGATGAGTGACATAATAATTAATGAAGAAATAAAATAATACAAATCTATTCGTTCTTTACTTAAATTTCAGTAATGTAACACACGTGGCAAGCTACTGCGTATGGTAGTATTCTGACCTTCTTGATTTAATACAATAATTTTATTTAAGCAATAATGTTAACAATTCGACTAAGTTCAAAGTTTTAATTTACAGCAATCAATAATTATAATTCCAAATTTAAATTATAATGAGTAGATTATAAACAAAATGGATTTACATGTATCCTCCACGTTTGAATTAATGACGTCGCTCGTTGTTAAAGTCTTACTATTTAGGGATAGTGGTTGTGTTTTGTATTACTAGTAGTCAGATACAAAATACACACATAGGTATTCGTGAAACATACATGGATTCACATGTATTTTTGACGAACTCATATGTGTATGAAATGGATAGATAGCTTAGCTAGCTTAGTTAGATCGGGAAACTTGGCGACAGCTCGAGCCGAGGCACACCGTGTGCCCTTGTGCTGGTTGCCTAAAATAATCGGGTGAGTGCCTTAAGCGCTCCCCTTAGTAGTCTGGTGAAACTGTAGCGGCCTTGCCAGGCTAACAGTGTAGGTCAGTTCGATTAAAAAAAAAAAAAAAGTTTTGTATTACAGTATTTTTGAACAATTTTTATGGCACGACTCCCGAGTATGTAAAATTATTTTATTTGCCGATTCTAACCTATGTTTTTTATCTTACAAATAAGAAATCCGTACATTTTTATCTATTTTCATGGTTAGGTATAGGTTAAATGCATAATTAAATCAGTAGTGATAAGTGAATATGATTTATAGATATCTTTTTTATTTTAGTTGATATATTATTTGAACTTTCATGTTTTTTTTTTCTTTATTACCTAACATTTTCGTGACTTTCGTGACCCCCCATAGAGTATTTGCGATCCTCCAAGGGACCTCGACTTACACATTGAAAAACACTAGTGTATTCAAACACCGCCTTTGTCTTGGCCATGGTATTGAATCTTACAATAAGCCTGAAATTTTGGTCAAGGAAAACCACGTGACGAAACCAAAGCATGGTGGTGGAGCATTTTCTAATACCCGACTTGTTAGTAAACATCCTCGAGTTGATAATCTATCACCAAGTACCAATGCCTAGGTGTGTATATAAGAAGTTACACTTGACAGCCAATCAGAGTTAGTGACGCAAAATCGATACTTAACGTCAGATGAGATTAAAAACGCTAAAGCCATAAAGTATAGTAAAACAAGTTTACACAATACAGTTTCAAATATCCTCTAAATCATCTGAATGTCAAATATCTCCTAATATCTCATTTCACTACAAATGTCGTAATAGTTAATATTAAGTTTACTCACAAGATTAGAACTCAACGACCGCGACCATATTAATGCAGACTATTATAAGTGATTAATGATTTAGGGATGTATTTATAATGACATGTTTATTTAACATAAGCAGTGAAATGCTTGTGATGAAAAGTATGATGAAAATTTAGTAAATTTGGATTCCGATGTCTCTACTTTGATTATCGTCGGCGCTGTTTATTCACAACGACAGACTCAGGTAGTTCTGTAAATAAAAATGCGTAATTTGTCAATTTTACGTATTATCACATCGTATTTGATAGCGAAAGTATATATATATATATATTTTTTTTTTCTTTAAGACAACCTTTATATATTTTATTCGTCGTAAATCCACACAGCGAAGGCGATTGTCACAATGTATATTAAAGAATTTGTTGATTTAGATTTAAAAAAAATACAAGACAATTATATCGAAAACAGTAGTACGATGTGCAATAAAAATGTTATGATTCTGATCAACAAATATAGAAGTTCCGAACGCACAAAACATATCCGTCCGGGAATATTCTCCAGACATACCTATGAAATTCGTTAAAAACAGAAAAAATAACAATACGACGACTCATCAATACGTGTTAAAAAGACCAACCAACCTTATCGATCCGACAATTGTAAGAAAACAATAAGGTTCCAAAAATAACGTGTCTCGAAACTTTACTCCCACGGTAAACGTTGCCGGTGTTATAAATGAAATTGCGACATCTCCCTAGAAGTTTCCACCCCTCAATTTATTAGGTACATACGCACATTACTAGGCGTCGGACGATCGAGGTTAGTTCTATTCTCGACATCAAAGCGAATGTGATGTGAAACAAAAGAAAGAAATTACAAGTGGACAACAGCCACAGAGTAGTATAAGGTGAAAGAACGAACGTAGTACAATTGTTTAATCGTGTGTTTATTTTATTTTTGTCTTCGTGAGTACAAATATATTTCGGTGACACAACATGGCGTTTAAATATCCACTGGAATATCGATAGTAATTTTATCGGGTGAGTGCCTTAAGCGCTCCCCTTAGTAGTCCGGTGAAACTGTAGCTGCCTTGACAGGCTAACAGTGTAGATCAGTTCGAAAAAAAAAAAAAAAGCGATAGTAATTTTACTTTTATGCGTCTTATATGAATTCATACTCGGATGACTATTTCGTCTATACATTATTTGAAACAATACATATGTATATTAAGAATATATAAAATATTTAGTATAGCGTTTGTAATAAATGTACTACAAAATGACTAAAAATAACCGAAATAAAGCTTTAAAATAGAATATACCATATTAAGAAAGTTATTATATTTGTTTACGCATATAAAATATCGACACCGTTCCAAAATAGATTGAAGGTTCTTTTTCTTGTGGCGAAACAAACTAATCTTGTCATTTAACTTTTGTAAACATCAACAACGAAACTGAATGATTTATATTGAACAATAGAGAATTAATTTCACCAGTGATACATTTTAAAAATGTGACTGGATACGCCACTGAATAGAATGTATAGATGACAATGTTTAAATACAAAACATCCTATTTTGGAAATGAAAGCTTCTTTAGGCGCGTTGAGCACTTTTTTAGGTGAACAAAAAGGTGAACGAAAAAATCACCGCACGTTTCCCATGAGCTATATATATACTGTATATTATATATGTACATAGTTTGTCATTGTTTTGAGTTTTCACTTCTATTGTCAGTTGTTATGGACTGCCTCGACTTTTGATTTTGCTATCAAAGAATGTTTTGTCTTTTTAACTTATTATTATTATTCATTTGTAATTATATTTTTGAAACGAAAACGCCAACATCAACATCAGTTAAATTTACAGTCATCCAGCGGAACGGATGAAAAGCATGTAGTAATATAATAAAAATTAAAAAATATGTATATTTAGTTGTTTCTAACGTAAATAATAAAGTATACAAGCAGATATAATGACGTACACATAACATATTACTATGTATGACATAGAGTACCTGAATAGATAAGGTAATCTATTATTCTCAGGGCCTAAACTGAATAAAGTATTTTTGATTTTGTCATACATGCCTATTTGATGTAGTCCGGTGAAACTGTAACGGCCTAAACAAGCCAACAGTGTAGTAGGTTCGAAAAAAAAACATGTCTATTTAAATGTACTATGTACTATACACAATGTACCAAATCCATGTAATCAATTCCATTGAACATAATATTGGTTATGCTTAAACAGACAGACGCTTAGTCATATCAGTTGATTTGTGAAAGACTTATATAGTGTTTGTACACTTTCAATCATAGCACATATCTTACTATTTACTCACCTTCTTCGTATAAAGGGAGGAAAAAATATAATTATCAAAGAAACGCTCGCAGTAAACAATGGACAATTAAAAAGCGAGAAATCTTAGCAACGCGTCACAATAACAAGAAATGCAGTAGCAACACTCAGTTAGTATTTAAATAGGAGTTTTTAAAACGAAATTAGTTTATTTAAAAATATGCAATATTGACCAACTAACGTATTTGGAGCATATATAATATTTATATTATACTAGCAGTCTCGGCAGACGTTGTCCTGCCCTTACAATAAAAAAAACTTATGTGCATGAAACGCTTAAGGCGGCTTGACTTTTTCCGTATCTTTCAACAATTATCATTATATTTCAACCAATTTACAAAAAAAAACCTTGTCAAATTATATACCTTCCCGTGCATTACTTTATCTATTGATGAAGACCGCATTAAAATCCGTTCAGTACTTTTTAAGTTTATCGCGAACATCCAGACAGACAGACAGACGCGGCGGACGACTTTGTTTAATAATATGTAGTGATACAGATATATTATAAAACAAAATTGCTTTTCGTATCTATTAAGTTGTTATTTTAGTTCTTCTAAATTACGCAAGAGATTTTAATACAGTTTTCCCTACAACAATTGATAGATTATCTTTAGGTATATATATATATAATTCTTCTATATGTGTGTATGTGACTGAATTCCTTAGACAGATTTTAATGATAATTTATGTGTCGGTTCAAGAATGGTGTAGATTCACAGTTGGATCCGGTAAGTGGCGCTACGGTCGAACAAAATTTGTTTTATTATCAGGGCAGGACAACGTCCGCCAGGCCGGTTAGTATTTATATAAACTAGAGAAAAGTCGGTATAATGCAGCTGTAAGGAGTTTTCGGTCACTTAATTTGATAAATTTGACTAACCCTTATTGATGGCATAAAAATAATATAATTGTAAATGTGAAAAATGCCAACAGAAAAGTCAAGAATGTTATATGTCTATTTCCTAAGCATAAATCTTAGTAGTAACTTTTTATTTTTTTATATTAAAAATGGTAATTTACGTCGCTGTGTACAAATATAGTATAAACCTTTATACAATTAAATATTTTACTTATAAGCATTTAATGTAGATCTAAACTACCCTTTACAGCAAACAATTTGAATGAATATCTTGGAAATAATAGTAGATTTTAAATGACGTCTCACAAAATACACTACAAAATTAAGTGACAATTCTTACGTAGCTTGTAAGACTTCTATAAACCGTAAATATTAAAACGGCAAAAAATAAATCAAAACTCTTTGGACATTTATGACGTCACATCAGAACACTGCACCTATATGAAGCCATGATTTGTTGTTAGTTAAACATACTACTATAATTTCGGTTATAATTCGTAAATTTTTCAAGTTTGAATATTAAGCAAAAAAAACGAACATTTCCAATTTTTTTTTATTGATAACATTCATCAATATCTACTAGACAAAAACAGAATAAAGAAAATTGGTTGACAAAATCGAGAGGGAGATATCCTTAACTGTTTTCCCTTTGTCTCTTTATATAATCTCCGTGTTTCAGGCTACATCTTTGCTTAATTGCATTCCGATCATTTCATACGTTTAATTATGATAAATTAACAAACAGACAGAGTTATTTAGTGCAAATATAAAAAGTTTTCTTACAAAAAAAATTGTAATACTGAATGAAATTATTATATCAAAAATAAAAAAGGAATATTCAAACATATTAATACGATACTGTTACTAAGAAATTCTAAACCGGATTAGCGAAGCGCTCTGTTCTACATTTAAAAAGTTGCTTTCTTTTATTGATATAGAAGAATCAATGAGATATAAATACATTAATAAGCACGACGCATTAAATATTATGTAACAAATAAAACTAATTTTATGATAACACCGTTAATATAAATTCATACTAGCTGCTGCTTGCAATTTCATTCTTTTGAAAATTATTTTGTTGTTTTCTATGGGTCCTTATTTTTTTTTATTGTAATACTGACATTACCAGTTAACCCTTATAACTGTTTTTATCAATAATTATGCAGCTTTGTTAAATGTTGTAGTTAATGCGCGTCACCTTGGGAGAAAATGTTATTATATATCAAACCAAAGTTGCTTTCTCTGTCCCTATATCCCTATGTATGCTTAAATCTTTAAAACTACGCAACGGATTTTGATGCGGTTTTTTAAATAGATAGAGTGATTGAAGAGGAAGGTTTATATGTATAATAACATCCATTAAATAATGAAGAAATACTGTTATTTTTGAGGTTTCTAATGTGATGTCGTAAATAATTACATTTTTTCCGCTTACATTGCAACAAACGCAGGCTGAACCCTACGAGATTTATCAAAACAATGTCTGCAGGCCACGGGCAGTAATGAATAAATCAAAACTACTGGATCGATTTTAATCATTTTTTCAGTGAATGTGACATAAGCTATATATTTTATACCCGTGCGAAGCCGGAGCGGGCCGCTAGTACCTTATATAATATTCCCACAAGTTCTCTATCTGTATTTCGGAAGTCAATCTGACCAATATTAGTCAAGTCCATTTTATTTACATATATACATACACAGATGAATATTATTATATTTATATGTATATATGGACCAGTCTATATAACAATGGTAAATCATTAATATACTGTAATCGGAAATATTCATTTTTCATTAGGAATATTCATTATTTAGATTAATATATTGTATATTTTATTAATATAACTTACGGTTGGCAATAACAAAGTCATCTTGAATATTTCAATTTAATCACCAACTGTTTAAATATAAACAGTTTAAAACACTTTCACAATCACAACATATTCAGTGTAAACCACATGGACCCTTAGAACTGTTTGGAGGGTCAACAGCAAGGGTCGTTCGTCGTTGTAACCGTGGTGAAATGAAGTTCAAGGCTGAACGGTGATAGGCTTATATACGAGGGTGGCGAAGCGTGGCGCTGAGCTTGTGTGGGTAGCGGTGGGTGCTGTGTGGACAGGGGGATTCGCCCGTTTGATTCACACTTGCACATTGCAAGTGCATCTCAAAGTTTTTATCATATCATTGTTTGTAGAAGATATTAATAGAATTTAACAACCTTTTTGTGCAGCAGAAAAGTGAGATTCTCACATTGTTTAACTGCATTATATAACGACATGCAAGTTATGTTTAGAAAATACGAACTGACTCTAAATTCAAACGTTAAGAGTAATGCCTGAAAGACAAATTTCAGTTTTTTTTTTGTATTTTATTAAGAGTAAATCTGAAAGTTCGATTTGTATATTACTTTTTGCATATTGTAGCTTATTTATATAGAGAAAAGTTATATATAAGCTACACATCAAATAAAAAATACACCAAACAAATTCGTTAGTTAGACCTAATTTAGAACATTTCCGTTCAGCTTTGTAGCCAAATTTTGATATTTAACATAGAATGTGGAACATATTGAACATAGAACGTGTATTAATGATATTTTAAATAGTGTATTAATTTTCAAATACAAAATGTTATTAACATCGGTGGAGAATCATATACCTATGTATTTTTTCATTTTAATAATTTGTTTATTTTTAATGTATTTTTTTTATTGACAAATTTTATACTTCATGAATTGAGGAACGACATAAACTTCTTTCTACGAGATACCATACAAACAGGCAAACTGACAGATAGACAGACAAAAAGAAACACGAGGACAGACAGATAAATAGAGTAATTAAATTATACCGTTATATTTTTTTAATATTCATAACCAGTGGCCTTTATAACAGGCACTTATGCCAGAATTTATATCGTAGCTAAAGAAAGTCAACATTAGTTTATATTCGTAAAAATAAGACTGCAACACATAATTTATCACAGACATAACCTCTTAAGTTTTTTTACCACATAGCTAAAAACCTAACAGCGCCATCTACCTTTCCTTCACTGTACTACGCCGTAATCATCGTGTACCTAAGATAAACACCCATAAACTTCTTTTAACATCTATTAAAAATCAACTAATATAATACCATCTTTTGACTTTTTACGAACTCTACTGAGCTGGGAAAGTCATGTAACAAGAAAAGTTTTGAGCTTAAAAGTGGATGGATATAGGAGTAGAGGAAGACCGAAAAAGGTGTGGATGGATTGTGTGAAAAATGATACGTCTATAAAAAGTGTGAATACTGAGATGACATCTGACAGTGGAGAGTTGAAAAGGAAAACATGTTGTGCCGACCCTACTTAGGTGGGATAAGGGTAAAATGATGATGATAACTGAGCTGGGAAAACAATGGGAATGAGAAAAACTTGTTCCCGTGGAGCGACTAAAAAAATGCCTGAACAATATCACAAGCTACACTTACATTATATGTAAAATCGCCAAGAAAATTCATCTAATAAATTTAGAGATTAGAGTTTATAGAATAAAAGAGATAAATTAAAATATATCGTATGCTATTCTGTTACACTCCCACAGAAGATAAAAAACTATTTTTTAGATTAGTTAATCTATATTATCATTGGACTAAGTTTGAGAGGCATAATGAACAGGTTTATTAGTACATTACATGACATTGATCCTAATAGTAATATGTGTGAGTGTTTGTTATGACAAATAACTAATATTATCTATATTAACAACACACAGTGACAGCGCAAATTATAAAAAATAAATATACACGATTCAGTGCGTCATCGAACCGAGCATGCTTAATGTCGAGTGGAGCCGAGTAACCCCGATTCACCGTCACAAAACCGAACATGATAGTTCACTTTTTTCGATGTTTCATGTGCATAAAGAGGTTTTCACTTCAACAATTACTATATCTGTATCGTCTATACAAGTAAAATTATAGAGCTTGTGCATAAAGTGCTGAATAGATTTCGATCTTTTTTTTTTCAGTTTTACTTTTAAACACTTGGTATTCGTTTAATATAAAGTTCTTAAAATTTTAAGGAACTACAATTTTTGTAAATACAACACATTCAGCGATATGTTGTTTTGTCGTGTAGAAATACGGCAAGTCGTGTGTTGCGAATATTTCATATTCCATTCCACTATAATATTGTCTTCTACTATTTTTGCAATAACGTATTTTTCTTACATATATTAGGTATACCTAACAGTTTTTGACGTGATAACGTCTTATAAATCGATGAACGCCGGCTGCACGCATGAAAAAGCGTGACTCATTGTCACGTTCCGCCTGAGCCAAGCGTGCAAGCGAGAGCACGGAATATGCAATAGAGAGTCGCGATCGGCCTAAGCGTTCGGCTTGTGACTCATAATTTTTCAACAATGTTTTCTTATAACGGCTATCACGTGAAACGTCCGTAAGCCGACTTTACAGGCAACTAATTTTTATCGAAATTATTTTTACATACCGTGACTTGCACTGGGCTCCAATCCAAATTCAGCGCTTAGTGCTTCTTATCACAATTTCATAAAGCCGGGATGTATAGATTTTTATCCACTTTTGTATAGTTTCCATCATATAATGCATTATGAATAAACTATTTCTCTCTTTCTTACTTATAAACTTATTACTAAAGTGACCATAAAGATGGTGCAGTGGTTAAAGAGGACACCTCATTGCTGCCGCCGCTTTGAGTGTTAAGAGTCCGCGGATTCCGGCAAAAATTTGTTTGAGTTTGAGTACTTTACGTCCGTAAATTTTTAAAAGTTTGTGAAGTCCCCCAGACCGCTTAATATGTAATGCAGGATTCGTCCTTAAATAAAAAAATATCTGTAAATAAACCAACTAAAATGAACTATCGTTCAAACCTGTTTGCATCTATAAACGTAGTCCTGTACATGTGAGTGTCTAAGGAAATTATAGTGTAGTGTAACACATTACCTTAATAATACGGTCTGGACAAACACCACACTAATTACGTAAATTGTAAGGTTACACTATTTCCTTTGCAATTTATCGCCTTGATTGAACGTCCGAAACACACGAGCGCCTGTCCGCACCAACCCAGCAAAATATTTATCTCGCTGAACAATACTTATTTAAATATATAATTTGACTAAACAAATCTAAAAATTTAATCAATTTAACGAATATAACTTATTTATCGGCAACATGAGACATTTTTGCTAACATAAAATATTAAGGAGTTTTCTTCATATAATCTTTTATACCTTTTCACTCTCCATCGTCAATCTTGATATGTATAGGATATTCTTATTATTTTAGCTGTTGCCTGTGACTTTTTTCTTATGAAAAGAGATTAGTTATTTAATGGAAACTAATTATTTTATCTGGAGTAATTGTGAGCTCTCTTTTATTTCTATATTTTTCTAATTTCGTCTGACTACGTAACTCCTATAGCGCTCTTACTCATTGTTAGTTACCTCTGTTAAATATTATCACTGCTGTGCAACCGCTATGAAAGAGTGGGATTAATAGTACAATAATACTCTAAATAGTCCTCCACATGAGACTCGTCATAATCGGTTCAGCCATTTCGGAGGTCCGGATAAATACTTTCGAATTTTCTTTTTATATATTTTTATTAGTAAATGGAAGTGCTCTTTAAGCACAGTTAGCATCATTTTCTTTACTATTGATATATTTTTTTCTAAGTAAATTAAAATAAATATTTGGTATGTTTTTTTCATATTATTGTACCATTAAAGTTTTACGAAACAATATACTCGATTGTCTTATTAAAAATATTAATGAACAATATACACATTACTTTTAAAAAACTAAATATATGCTAACTAATAATATACATGCAAAAGTGCGTTCGCTTGTTACACTTTTACGCCTTAATTAGTCAACCGAAAATCATGAACTGTTGCTAATACATTAACATGGGTAGAGAAAAGGACATGGGGTATTTTTCAATCAAAAAAAATATTGTTCCCGGAAGGAACTATATCAAATCTTTTTTTTTTCGAATTAACTACACTATTGGTCTGACGGGCCGTCACAGTTTCACTGGGCTACCAAGGCAAGCGCTTAAGGCACTTCGCCGCTTGGCAACAAGTTCAAGGGTGCCCAAGTGGCCGAAGCTCGACTTGGATGCAATACCGCGGATGTTTCTAAGCTAAGCTAAGCTAGCTATTCATACATAAAGAATTTCGTGAGATACATATGTGTACATATATGCACACGGTATGTGTGCCTCACGAATACAAACATATCTATATCAATTTTTCATTAACCAGAGCAAAAGCTATAACTTTATAAACTTGAATAATAGTGTTACGTTCAATTGAATTAGCGACTTTTCCGTTATGCAATAAAAAAAAACAGAAAAGTATACGACTTTTCCCAAAAAAAATAAAAGAAAAGTTACTGTTATAGTTATGTCTGTTCACTGGTAAATAGACAATTTTAAATTGAAAGCCAGTTTGATAGCTGTATCATGCAAACTTGTTGGAGCATTATGCAAGTAATGAATTTAAACAAATTGAAACACCAACATGTGAGGTAAATTCTCTAGTCGTATGTACGAACAGTCAACGATACCTCGCCAATCAAACCGACAATTCGCTTTTTTCCGGTTCATTACAACGGGGAATGTATCGGGAAACGCGGAAACTTGACGGAAAAAGGGAAATTGCAATCATCCGTCCTAAGTGAAATCCTACCTAATATTATAAATTCGAAAGTGAGTTTGATTGTTACGGCTAGACGCTCAATCGAAGCTTTTGAAGCGATAGCGGCTTAGTTGATAGTGTGTTTGGACCTGGCGTCGAAGGACGTAGTTCCGAATCCTAGCAACTAAGTCGGAGCTTTAGGTGAAAGAAAACATCGTGATGAAACCGTGTTAGGGTTGTTTTAAGTCCGTCTGGATAACCATCCTCAAACTGAAAGTCTGTCACCAAGCACCTGTTGGTGTGTTCTGGTAACTGCACTTGAGAGCCAGTTTCCGCCTAGGTTTAACGTACCTACCGTCTTAGACTACATCAGCATTTAACATACAATGAGATTGTAGTCAAGCGCTAACCTACAAAGTTAAAAAAAACAATCATCATGAAATTTTGTATACATTCCCGAGTGATTAGTCAAATCTACATTAATGTGACCAAGGCCGCCGGCAAAAGCTAGTATTTTATAAAGGAATGAGTTTTAAAACGGTCATATGAATTGATATCTGTTGTAATGGTCGAGTTTGATGATATATATACATGGATTATAATTCGCATTACTGGAACAATTGTACCAATTATATCGTGTCAATGCCTGATGCATTGGTCGGGTTACAGGGCTGTCTGTATTATAAAGCATCCAGAAGTATTTCGCCATGGCGAGTGTTCTCTTGCATGATTTACTTACTTTATTTGTACCTTTTCTCGAGAGGTCGCTGGAATAGGCTCAGTTGGTGCCGGGTCTCGATGAGTGGGTGATTTATTTCCCGTCGATACGGTCAACTGGTCACCAGGTTGTCTTGTTCACATGTTGAGAAGCTCGAGAGGTACACCGTGCTTCGATTGTGTAATAAGTCATCCCTTTGAATACAGAACCACGCAAATGGATGGATAACGGAATGTCTATATTAAAAAAAAATTGCTCTAGAGGAACAAATAATTTCTAATATTTTTACCACCGCTATGTTGCGAGGATAAGGATTCTTCTCCCGTTTCCTCCTACCTACGATAGTGAGTTCTTTAAAGGAGGTGCGAATTGTCATTACATCAGGCCGGTATCAGAGGGCAATTGCTGATGGTATCCGTTACCGGCAGGCACCATTTATTCAAGGCGATACCGTACTTACTATCAGTTGCTTTGCTGTTATTTTTACATATGTAGAAAAAAAAGTTTTATTTGTATTGTCTTGCTTCGATGTTCACTAATTTGTCAATACTTGAATAATATTATTTCTTTAAAGAGTAAGATAGATAACCAATTTTAACATTGACTTGTTGATATTTGCAAATTTGCTCTTTGGTGGTTTTGCTGTATTCCTTACTTACTTATCTGTATTCATTTTGGATTGTCTTTTATTTTTCTATGATCCTTTTATTGATTTTAAATAACAGCTGTTAAGTTTTATCATTACTACTTATTCCTCATATAATTCGTTATGATATTTAGTCTAGATAATAAGGCGAAGACTGCTAACCGCCTATTAAAGTCTCCTCAAAATTGTGTTAACCTTTCTGGAGATTAACCAAACAAACAATAGATACTTCAATTTAATTTATATGTATAGATTTCAGCATCTAAATCTGGGTATTACTAAGAATATTGATGTCTACAGGTTAAATCAAAAGGTCTCCACGGACAAGTGATTCCCTACAATACGAGGTATGCTTAGTTATAAAGCATATGACGTTGCCCTTCAGACAGTTCATTCATAATTACAAATATAATATTTATAGAACCCAATAAAAAAACTTCTGTTACATTAAATACATCTCTAAACTGGCATATCCAAGAAAATAATGTAAATGAAAAGGGAATTAAATCTAAAATGTAAAAGAATAATATTTTTATATAATGTTTTGAATATTGTTATAGGGGTCTAATCAAAGCTACTTGTATAATACATTCATGAATCAATATTTATAGAAATATGTACTATTAAACTGGTGATTGATACATTAAGTACAATAATTATCTATTTCAATACCAATACAAAATTAAAAGAAAGCAACAAAATGTACTATTACATTTTATTCAATAATAACTAAAAGTCACATAATATTTGTAATATGTGTATACAGCCAGTTATACAATATTTCTAAATATTTGATCATAAGTAGACAACACCCATCAAAGTACAATGGAGACTAGTGACAAATATATATATATTTTTTAATCCTATATTAATAAAGAAAAAAGGAAAAGTTTTAATTTTAATTTTTATTTTTAAAAATAACATTGCACTGGCCTTGATAGCCAAATCAAATAAAAACTGAAGGTACAATCATAAGCTATATTCAGTTAAAATTCTACTCACCAAAATAAGAAATAAAAAAATACGCTGTTAACACATTTACAAAATTATCAACAATACAATTAATAAGGTACATTATACTGTCTGTAATACATAAGAATCTCACGTAAAAACAAAAATAATTTTAAACACATAAGACAGCCTTTTTTATCATAAGTCATATAATAATATACTAACTAAAAGCTAAGAAATAATTATTTTAATATGTACATCACCGTGAAATTTAGGAAATTAAATTAACTCTAAAACTTAATCTATGATGATCTTTTCTTTTCAGACCTTTCGGTTTGTTTCTTTGAATACAAAGGCATCGTATTTTCAGGTCGAACCATTCGTTTCGGATACGAATGGTAATTTTTAGGATATGCCGGAGGTTTCTGCTTACCGACCGGTGGAAAATATTGTGCCGATAACGTATATTCTTCCTCGGGATTATGTTCTTGATGATGACCAGATTGCATCTGAGAAAATGACAGTGACTGAGAGTTAACATAAGAAACTTTCTCAGTGCCTGGATTATTGAGATATGTTTGCGGTACCATAACTCGGTATGGAGATTGGTATTTGTACGAATAAGGCATTGGTGTTACATAGCTCACAGTTTGCACGGCTCCTGCAGAAGGTTTCGACACTTGTGACTTATAGCTTAAAGGAAGAACTGTTGCTACTGTATTGTCAGAACTTGGATAATTTCCTGTATTCAATGCATCATCACTAGTATGTTCGTTAGATTGTTCTTGATAATTATAAGCTTTTGACTCGCTTGAATCTGAAGGAGAATAATATTTTTGAACAGCTTGCTCTTCTTGTGATGGGTATACAGACATTATTTCCTTCTTCTCCTCCTGGGGGCTTACATTATATTCATGTGATTTTGTCTCCTCACTTGGTTCTTCATAAACAGGAGCATTTTCCCGGTTATATTCTGCGGAGTCCTTTGAGGATTCGTATTCGGGCACCGCTGTATTTGTTTCATAATTAGAGTCTTCGTGAACTTGTGGGTGCCTGTACTCTACTGTTCTAGTTGCTATATTGCCATAATTTCCTTGAGAAGGTATTTCATATTGTACTTCGGTTGAAGTATCTTGTAGATTCGTTTCTTGACGAGATGAGTGATCGGCATCCACTTCTTGTGAAGTAGCTTCTTGTAGTTGTTGTTGATATTGTGGTTGAACATAATATGAATGAGATAATGCAGGAGTTTGACTGTCATATTTATAGTGATAATCATACTTCTGCTGATGCAAAGGCTGATGATATAATGAAAGCCCATGAGAAGGATAATAACGCTGACGAGTATAACTTGATGGATATCGAGCCATTACTGGTTTTACAGCGGAATACTGAACGCCTGAGTAGTCTGCATGTGTATATGAGGGCTGAACGTAAGGTACAGCATAATTTTGTGGTTCGTTGTTTAAAGCAGATGATGAAGACGGTTGTTCAGGGTTCTTAGGGGATAAAGAGTCTTGATATGTCGTTAATTGAGGTGCATAGGGATACCCAAACTTTTTAAAATATTGATTGACCAAATCTTGTAAATTAACGTTGTTTAAATATCTAGATAATGGATAGTTCTCTGGCAAATTGGCAAATAACTCGGCAGTGGGATTTTTTAAAGATGAACTTGGAATTCTTAATACCAGAACAGGTACTACTCCATGTCCTACGTTGGAACCTTGTAAATTATGTAAGTGGTCTGTTGTTAAACCAGCACTCTGATATTCAGGTCGTTTTAAGAGCTGTGATGGATTAACAAAATAATTAGACATCACCATTGGGAAATGCCCGCTTAAGCCAGAAAATCCTTCTCCATTGTATGTTGTGTACAAAGTCGATTGATGTGGCGTTTGAATATTATCTGTGAATTCATTTGGTGTGTACGCAGGGGGAGGAGAGTTTACTCCTTTGATGTTATTAAAATAATTATTACTGTATTCAGGACTTTTCACAGGATATGGATTTGTATCGTCTTTTACAGTAACTAATTCAAAAGCCCGAGAAGGTTGAATTTCTACATTGGTTGTAACCGATGTATACCTTCCAGCCGAGTTATCATAATTACTAGCATGATTTGAAGAAGCTGGTATATCTTTTTGAGAATGTGGATATATCATAAATTTTCCTTTATCTTGTGCTGATTTTCCAAAATATGAATATGAATACCCATTATTCGTTCTATATCCATAGCCAAGATTTGCATCTATTGTTCTTTTACCCTTAGAATTATTTTCTGTATCATTTACAATCTCTATTGCTATTACTGCCGGATAAGGTGTTGTTGATAATTGTTTGATATTCACCTTGGAATCGTCTTTGTTATTACTTAATTCAGTTTTCACACCAAATTTAGCTTCCACTTCTCTTAAAAATTTAATTTCCTCTTCTGTTAAAGTGCTATTCGATTTTTTGTCTCTTTCTTTAATATCTTTGTTAAATTTTTTTGGTTCAGGTTCAGCCCATATGACAGTCAATATAGTGCAGAATAATATCTGAAATATAGAAAGTAATAGTGTTAATATAGAAACTGAAGTAAAACAACATATTAAAATGTACAAGTGGGGTTCATGACTCAAATTTAATGATTCTATTGAATGGTTTTCTATTAAATTTAGTTCCAGCTTTTAATTAGGCATTTAGGATTATCACACACAACAAGAAAAAATCATAAGTACCAAGAGATGTTACAACTTATGATGTATATACCTTTTGTTATGATCATATCGCTAGATAGTTTTTCAAATTACACTATAAAGTAATGGCTGTAGGTGCGTATAAAAATATAGGTATTTATTCAATGATCACACCAGTACATAATACAGTACATACTGCAATTATAACAAGTGATTATCTGATTGGAGACTCGGTAAACAATTGCGTGTTAGTACTATAAATATACGTGTCCACTCTCTAACGAAACTAGATAATTAGGCAGCTTAACAATATTTCAAATCACCTGTGTTTTATCATATTAAAATGTGTTGTGCAATTATAACTACATACGTTTTCATAAGTGTGCCACAGTCGACATAATTAATTACGCTCATTTCGTACAATTATTGAATATATTTCCCCAATTTTATGTAGTAGCAGATATTTTTTTAATACAATATTTATAACTAAAAGTTACTACTAATTATCCATGAGAAGTGTGAGCTTCTGCACACTTGAAAATAAAATGCTTTCCAAAATGAAGGAACTCTTTAACCCAGAAAGAGAAAAAAAATCATAACAGACACTAATCTGTCCTAAAATGCCTTAATATTTTCTTTTAATCACACTTTCAATGGCTCCTTGGTTCCAAGTTGCTTAGTTATAGCCAGTCTAAAGTTACTTTCACTCAGCTATTAACTTTAGTTATAGTGAATTACGAAGGTTTCGTAAACGTGGGAATAATTCAAATTTGACATAATGCGAAAACTCGTATACAACGAGTTCCAATGCGTGTAATGAATGTTCAAGCGAGATCTGTTGCATAACGAATCTTATTTTCTCGAGTGTTCTACGTAAAAACTTTGAACAATTCCACAGATTCCTATCTACGATTACGGCTGGAACATTTGACTATCTATTTAAATAAAATATTTGCCTTGTAAAATAAGAAAAAATGTATAAAAAATAAATCCATCATTCATTTTTAAAGCACTGATGAATGATAATTTATTTGTAAATGTATTCATTAAAATGAGATAAACAGTGTTGTAATTATTATGATCTATGAGTCTATGCAGGCTAAAATAAATATACGACATTATACGAATAAGTTACGCTTTTATTAAGATAGCGAAACAAAATTTAATATGTTTGATCCAAATGTAGGTGAGTAAAATTACTGATAAATTACAGAAAAATGTACTACTCCGGCGATAAGTCAAATATTTGCGAAGTTGCGGTAAAAAAGGTAATGTTACTATAACACGCCACTAGTTAGCGTTCGAGCATATCAACTTCTGTGTAGTTTTACCGATCGTTATAAAAATTGGTGTGCGTAATTATTTGAAGACGGCTTACACCGGCGTATGTTTATTTACAAAATATCCCCTTTGCTAAAGCTCTTCTATTTATTTCAACAAATAATAATTACATCAAACAACAAGATTAATAAATAATAACAAATATGAGCGGAGACGAAGTCATAGTTAGTATTAGATGGAACTGTTTGATAAGTTCATACGTCATTAAGCACGTTCGATAATCAAATCGCATCAACGGACTTGCATCTAGATGAAAGTGATAATCGGAAGCTGTTTCGTTTATACGCAAATAAAAGAGAAAGCACTAGACAACCGGCCGGTTCAGGATTACGAAATTAAATACATCACTCGACCATCTTCCTGGGTTCGTCCTAACTTATATTCATTTATTTAATTTTATAAGAACTTCACAGCACTATCGTTGTCGTTTGAAAATATTTAAAGATTATTGTAAATTCTTAATTACGAAGTAATGCATATTATATATCATACTAGCGACCCGCTCCAGCTTCGCACGGGCTTAAAATATATAGCCTATGTCATTCACTGAAAAAATGATTAAAATCAATCCAGTAGTTTTGATTTATTCATTACTGCCCGTGGCCCGCACGCGTTAAATTTGGAGTAACCTCAAAAATAACAGTATTTCTCCACTATTTAGTTTATGTTATTATACATATAAACCTTCCTCTTTAATCACTCTATCTATTAAAAAAAAACGCATCAAAATCCGTTGCGTAGTTTTAAAGATTTAAGCATATATAGGGATATAAGGACAGAGAAAGCGACTTTGTTTTATACTATGTAGTGATAACAAAATACTAATAAATGTATGAATCTATTCGAATATTGTCTAATAAATAGCTGTATGGAAACACGAGTATGTATATTATGATTGTTATTAGAATGTTTTTGAAGTTATACTCCTTTTGGCGCGTTTGGGAAAAACGACGAGAGTGATTTTTACGATGCGCGCGTATACTAACACCTAAAAGCGACACCATGAAGTTGGTTGCTTATTGTCTGTCAAGTTTTCGGAAATATCTAGTTACTATATTAAATGTAGTTATTCAAATATTTATTAATCTACAACAGCTGTTTGATATCAGTGGAGATAAAAAAATATATTCATACATCAATAAATATAGGTACATGTGTAATTTGTGCGTGATTATGATGCCTGACATGCCTGATCTTTGTACGGGACCGACTTTACAAACTGATTGTATCTCATTCAAATTTCTTTAAAATAGAGATATAAGACAGTATGCGAATGATTATATTCCTACTAGCTGTTACCCGCGACTTTGTCTGCGTTGTATATTATTTAAACAATATAATTTATGTATAGAGATATATACTTCGCTCGCGGTAATGTAATTTCTCCCACGGGAACAGTTTATTTTAGGAATGGATGTTACCGTATGCCTTTTTCTGTACCCCTGACAACGTTTACACCAAAATTTCACGATGATTGATTGTGTAGTTAAGGCATGACATTCTTAATGTTATTAATGATAAAGATATATAACGGTGTACATGTGTGGTGTGTTTGTATGTGGTAGAGCTACGCTGAAGCTATCACTGGTTTCAGCATGAATGGGTTGGCTCGCCCGGGGTAGTACCATCCTCTCACAGAAAACTGACGTGAAGTAACAGTGCTTGCACTGTTGCGTTTCGTTTGGTCAGTGAGTGCGCCGGAGGCCTACATATTTAAAAGGCCGGCAACGTACTTGCGACTCCCTAGTGTTGCTAGTGTCTATGGACGGCGGTGATCACTTACCATCAGATGACCCACATGTTCGTTTGCCCCCTATAATATAAAAAAAAAAATATTCTCTGCGCTAATTAAATGATGTTCGCGGTTTTTTTTGTACTTATGGGGCTAAGTGTATAATTTTTGGCTATAGTTAGATCCAGTACGCAGAGTTGCTTTAAAAATTAAGATTTTTTTATTATTTTTTATATACATTCTTATATTATAGGCATATCATATTTTTTATATTATCGACCGATTTTGTTTTGTATATCTCTTTTGATTTCTCATATGATAAATGAATATTACAATATATTAATCATATTTTATAAGAACTTCATAGCACAATCGTAGTAATTTAAAAACATTTGAATTATAATTTCAAAATGTCAATTACGATGTAATATATATTATCCTTTCATATTATGTTTTCCTTTTCATATAACAAGAGACTAAATATAGAAATTAGAACATTGCTTAATAGCTGTGTATATGCACGCGGGTACGTATATGATGTGGTTCTCTCAAACGCTTAGTACCTCTTAGTGTTTTTTTAATAATCATGGTTTATCAAAGTATATTTATTATAGCATAGTGAACCACCTATGACGTCAGTCTATTCACATAATGCATCCTCTTCATACAGATCTCAAATGGAATCTGTACAACGTATTGACTGAGAGAAATCATCTAAATTTATGAATATGTAACAAAATGATTCAGCAACTTCCTGCCGTTCTCGTTACTTCACACTTTATAATGATGACTGTAATCTTAAATTATTTGTCAATCATTGAATGTTTTTTTTTTTCGAACTGACTATACTGTTGACCTGGCAAGGTCTCTACAGTTTCACCGGACTACATCATTTCATGTCGTAACTGCACATCAAACAGTAGTGAGCTTTGCATCAAAAATTAGTAAATTTACTTTCATTTATTTTACAACTGTTAAAAAAGTTTTACAACTAAAATTATATAAAGAAGAATAGATAAGATAAAAGAGAAGCTTTCGCAAATGATAGAAAGATAAAAAACAACAAAAAAAAAATTGGTTAATGTTTGTTGTCTTTTCACGCAAAAACTACGGAACGGATTTTGATGAAACTTGAACACTAATATAGCTTATACTTCAAAGTAACATATAAGATAATAATTTATATTGATATTGTTTAAACTCGATAAAATACGACAGTAAAAATCAAGCTACATGGGAACAATTCTACCATCTGATAGTTATTTCGGCGTACCCCGCATAAATCATTTCATTTACACAAAGATCTAGTAGTCCGGTGAAACTATGATAGCCATAGTCAGTTCAAAAATAAAAAATTACACAAACTCAATATATCTTCTTCTTTATTTAAAAAAAAAGAAGTGGGAGAACACTATTATTATAAATGCGAACGTAACACTGTCGGCTTGTTTGTTACCTTATCACGGTTAAATCTAAACAGATAATATTAGCATAGACGTAGCCTGGAATCTGGATAAATAAGCAGGATAATTTTCATCCTAGACTTTTATAATATACAATTTAATATGTTATTATATCAAGATAGCAATTGTGTTATTATTTGAAACACATTCAGACGGATTGGCGGAAAAATCTAGTTTCTAGTAACTACGTCGTTGTATTTTTATATTTCAGCTATTTTATTGATCCTGTGTGTTTCTCTTCATGTAATAAACAATTACGAAAGTTATTTGTCGTAATAAAAATCCTATCTGATCAAAGATTACTCAAGGAATTGATTTTCGTTTTATAAAATAATATATATAATATATACTCTTAGCTGACATTATTTTGCTGAATAGTATTCCTGTTGGCGACGCACGAGAGCTCGCGACTGGCGCCGCTCACTACTTGTGAGGACGAAGCGCGTCAGTCGCAAATTTGTATAGATTGTGTTTTAATTATAGTGTTTTAATTATAGAATTTTAATATAGAATTAAGTAGATCATAGAACACATAGATATTATAACATATATATAGAATTAGATAGATACATAGAAATTATAATATAGATTAAGACATATTATACATAGAAACTACATAGATTTATAAGTTACATAGATATTATAGATGAAGATTACGTGAGAAATATAAACTCACATTATAGAATTTACGTTGATGTGTACATTAGCGTAAATAACTGCATAGAGAAATAGACTGCATCGATACAAATTGCATGCATATAGATTACATTGAATTACATAGATTGCATGTGTATCGATTGCAGAAATGTATAGATTGCATGCACATATAGAATGCATGCCTATATAGATTGCATGCATATAGAGTTTGCATGCATGTGAATATATATATAGAAATAATACATGTAAACACGAACGTAATAATACGCGTAGTACTAGGAGCGCGCCAAAGCTCGCAGCCGGTAAGAGAAAGTTGTGAGGACAAAGCGCGCTAGCGATGACTCACGACCGGGAGCGATCGGTTGCGAGGACGGGACGCGCCGGCCTAGTACTTAGAATATAGAAATGCGTAATTATTCACTATAAGTATGGAATTTTGTGTTATTTTAAGGAAAAATAGACTAAATAGATTTAATATGCATGTTATAGAATAAGTATTGATAAAATATGAGGCAGAATGTATGGAAGATATTATTGAATAAGAAGAATTGTGCATGTTAGCTTGTAAGATCATAAAATTATTGATTATTGAATGTATTTAGGTTTAGGTAACATAGATCTAACGAATAGATACAAATATAGACGTAGATAAATAGAGAAAAACCCTATAAATGTTAAAATAAGATTTTAACACTAAGAATTCGGTGAATTATTGAGGGTTTTTTCGCCTTTGTGTACAAATTATTTAAGTTAGATTTAAGATTATGGTTTTATTTCGTGCGGATCGTGCTTACGTACGAAATAACATATAATACATGTATATAGATTGAATATCGAAATAAATATAGAAGAAATCCCGAGCCAACATAAGCAAAATAGAGTTAGAGCCGCCTCATTTTCGGGTGGCTCTCATTATGGTAACGCCGCTATCTACCTTAGCGCTAGCGGCGCTGTAGGGAAGTACAGTTCGAGCGCGCAGTACTTCAGTAAGCAACACATGAAAGAATCAGCGAGTACTGAATACTGAATAAGTGAACAGTGAAATATTGAACAAGTGAATAGTACTTCGACGGATTCAACATTGATTAAATATAGAGTGTTGTCAATCGTGTAGGTTGTTGGCTCGGGGTTGTTATTAAATACAACTTCGTGTTTTATTTTACAACCCGAGTCAGTGTCAGTCACTTTCTCGTGCGGTCCGTGCATTATTGCACTGCATCGGCCCCTATCGGCTATTACCGGCATCCGGCTGACGTCACCGAGGCGGGTTACCGGCGCTCTCGCTCACACCTTTCGAGAGTGATAAACCCGCCCGCCAAGGGGAACGCCGCCCCACCGTACCTCACCTCACCCCCTCCGAGGCGGTGACCGTTCGGCAGCGGTGTCGACCCCAACAGCTGGTCCTTCGAGAGCCGGATTTTCACGGCAGTCAAGATGCCGGTCACGAGGAGCCAAAAGGGATCACCGGTGCAGCCAACCGAGACTGAGGCTGCAGCACAGCAAAGCAGCGCTACGGAGACGACGTCGTATGAGACATACGACACTTCAGCTACGGGCACAACGAAAGCTACCGAAGCATCCACAGTAAGGAGACACAGGCCTGCATCCACGAAGTCTCAAAGGAGACGAAAGGAGCTGGAGGCCCGTGCAGAATTAGCAGAGAAGGAGCTTCGGGAGGCACAAGCAGCAACAGTAGCAGCCAGGCTACGCTTAGAAATCATCCAGGCGGACGATGAAGATGACGACTCAGTCATTGAGGAGCCAGCAGATCGGGAGGACCAGGTCAGGGACTGGGTCCAGAACTCGGCAGGGCACACGGAGCGTAAGAGCGCCGGACATATAGAAGAAGTCCGGCATATAGACACCGCTTCTGCCCCTGCCGCCGAAGCTGAAGGCCAACCTGTGAAGTCCACCGATGATCATCGAAGCCTGGCCCAGGCCATAGCTGAAGCGATGAAGACTGCGCAGCATGGAATGATGCCACAGCCAGACTACGTGCATCAGCTACCATCATTCGAAGGAGACTGCAGAGAGTGGGTGGCCTTCAAGGCCGTCTACGATGACACCGCTCCGCTCTTCTCTGACGTGCAGAACATGGCGCGACTGAGAAGAGCATTGAAGGGAGAGGCACGTGAAAGAATTCGTAGCCTATTGTACTCGGAGAGCACACCCGGGGAAATCATGGAGGCGCTGCGACGGTCCTATGGAAGAGCGGATGCCCTAGTCCTGGCAGAACTGAACAAGATCAGGAAGCTGCCAGTGATTAGCGACTCCGCATATGATATATGCACGCTAGCGAGTTGCATTAATAATACCGTCGCAGCTATAAGAGGGCTACGAAAACCACAGTATCTGCAGTCGCCTGAGATATTGAAGAGCATCACCGACAAGATGCCGACCATATTGAAGTTCCGGTGGTATGACCACACCGCGGACAAAATGGATGGAGAGGATCCAGACCTGAATATGATGGCGAAATTCCTCAACAAGATGTCGGATCGTTGTGGACCCCACGCCATACCCGAGGAAGCGACCACGAGAAAGCCGCTTCAAAAAAGAGAGGCCGCGCACGCTGCGACTGACGTCGTGCCACAGAGGCACCAGAGTGCACCGAAGGAGAAGCCAGCCTGCCCGCACTGCCGAGAAGAGCATCGCCTGCACGAATGTCCGAAATTCAGACGTGCTTCCGTGCAAGAGAGATGGCAGATAGCCAAGCAATCCCGCTTGTGCTATAAATGCCTGCACGGGAAGCATCGCAAAGAGACGTGCCAACGACCACCATGCCGGACCTGCAAGCGATGGCATCACGACCTGCTACATCAGGAGAAGGAAGAGGTGGCGACATCAGAGGTGGCAAACAACGTACAGCTACCGGTGAACTGCGTGAGGTCTTCGAGGGCGTATCTGAAAATGGTGCCGGTGGAGATATATGGACCGACAGGGTCAGCCAGAGTCCTGGCCCTGTTAGATGAAGGCTCCACCGTGTCACTGTTGGAGTCCACGGTGGCGGAACAAATCGGCCTCAAGGGGCCCAAGGAGGCGCTCCAGCTGGACACCGTCGGTGGAAAATCAATGACGAAGGGCGATTCTATGAAGCTCGACCTTAGGATCAAAGGGTTCCAGCAGCGGAAGAAATGGACAGTCGCCGGGGTACGCACAATAGACGACCTACGTCTAACGCCCCAGCGACTGGAGAAGACACTTATCGAACGCTGCGCTCATTTAAAAAACCTAGCAGAGCACCTATGCTATGATGAAGAGTCCCCGAAATTATTGATCGGTCAAGATAACTGGGGACTCATTATCACCAAAAAGACGCGCAGGGGAGGGAAGAATCAACCTGTGGCGTCTTTCACGCAGCTAGGTTGGGTGCTCCACGGCATAGATGGAGATGCGTCGAGGCCAGTTAACTTCGCTTGCGCACATGTATCGGCAAGCGAAGCGGCTCTCGACTCCCTCATCAAAGAACACTTCGCCATCGAATCGATGGGAGTCGCGCCGAAGCGGCCCACATCGGACATAGAGGCGAAGGCCCTCAGCATGCTGGAATCGACGAGTCAAACATTAAAAGATGGCAGGTTCGAAGTCGGCCTTCTGTGGAAGAAGGAAGATGACGTCCTGCCAGATAACTATAAGATGACAGTTACCGTAGGCCGACGGCACGAGAAGAGATGGGGCCGCTCTGTTCACCCGCTTGATAACGAGAGCAGTCCATATAGAGCTGGCAGCGTCATTATCGGCAGACTCCATGGTGCTAGCTCTTCGACGGATGGCGGCACGGCGAGGCATGCCCAAGGTCATGTACAGCGACAACGGCACCAACTTCGCCAGAGCCGACAAGGAGCTAGCCATGGAGCCGAAGAATATGGAAACGGTCGCTGCCAGAACAAACCTGAGGTGGAAGTTTATTCCGCCTGGAGCACCGAACATGGGGGGTGCGTGGGAACGCCTGGTACGTTCCATCAAAACGGCGCTTGCGGTCACATTGAAAGAGAGACACCCGCACGAGGAGACGTTGCACACACTTCTCCTCGAAGCCGAACATGTTGTCAAGTCGAGACCACTCGTCGCCGCGAAACAGGACGGCGACAACGAAGCCCTCACCCCCAACCACTTCCTCATCAGGAGATCCTGCGGGCTACCCAACACGGCCAGCTCCAGTGATGAAGACCTCGTCGGGCGACGCACGTGGAAGGTGGCGCAGCGAATGGCCGACCAGTTTTGGAGCAGATGGCTCAAAGAATATCTGCCCACTCTGCTCCCCAGGCGAATCGGCAAAGAAATCACCTCGAGAGACCTACAGTGTGGAGACCTGGTACTCATAGTGGACTCCACACTACCACGGAACACATGGCCTCGAGGTGAAGTGGTCCAGGTCTACCCTGGACCTGACGGTCGCACACGAGTGCTGGAGGTGCGCACCGCGGGCGGACTGCTGCGAAGACCGAGCCGCAAAGCGGTGCTGCTGGTTCCAGCGTCGGCCGGCGACGAGCAACGAGCCATCGACGAGTCCTCGGTATCATCGCCGGAGCCTGGAGATGCAACGGCGTCGCCAGGACATGGAGTTGGTGCTACGCACGAGGGGGAGGATGTTGGCGACGCACGAGAGCTCGCGACTGGCGCCGCTCACTACTTGTGAGGACGAAGCGCGTCAGTCGCAAATTTGTATAGATTGTGTTTTAATTATAGTGTTTTAATTATAGAATTTTAATATAGAATTAAGTAGATCATAGAACACATAGATATTATAACATATATATAGAATTAGATAGATACATAGAAATTATAATATAGATTAAGACATATTATACATAGAAACTACATAGATTTATAAGTTACATAGATATTATAGATGAAGATTACGTGAGAAATATAAACTCACATTATAGAATTTACGTTGATGTGTACATTAGCGTAAATAACTGCATAGAGAAATAGACTGCATCGATACAAATTGCATGCATATAGATTACATTGAATTACATAGATTGCATGTGTATCGATTGCAGAAATGTATAGATTGCATGCACATATAGAATGCATGCCTATATAGATTGCATGCATATAGAGTTTGCATGCATGTGAATATATATATAGAAATAATACATGTAAACACGAACGTAATAATACGCGTAGTACTAGGAGCGCGCCAAAGCTCGCAGCCGGTAAGAGAAAGTTGTGAGGACAAAGCGCGCTAGCGATGACTCACGACCGGGAGCGATCGGTTGCGAGGACGGGACGCGCCGGCCTAGTACTTAGAATATAGAAATGCGTAATTATTCACTATAAGTATGGAATTTTGTGTTATTTTAAGGAAAAATAGACTAAATAGATTTAATATGCATGTTATAGAATAAGTATTGATAAAATATGAGGCAGAATGTATGGAAGATATTATTGAATAAGAAGAATTGTGCATGTTAGCTTGTAAGATCATAAAATTATTGATTATTGAATGTATTTAGGTTTAGGTAACATAGATCTAACGAATAGATACAAATATAGACGTAGATAAATAGAGAAAAACCCTATAAATGTTAAAATAAGATTTTAACACTAAGAATTCGGTGAATTATTGAGGGTTTTTTCGCCTTTGTGTACAAATTATTTAAGTTAGATTTAAGATTATGGTTTTATTTCGTGCGGATCGTGCTTACGTACGAAATAACATATAATACATGTATATAGATTGAATATCGAAATAAATATAGAAGAAATCCCGAGCCAACATAAGCAAAATAGAGTTAGAGCCGCCTCATTTTCGGGTGGCTCTCATTATGGTAACGCCGCTATCTACCTTAGCGCTAGCGGCGCTGTAGGGAAGTACAGTTCGAGCGCGCAGTACTTCAGTAAGCAACACATGAAAGAATCAGCGAGTACTGAATACTGAATAAGTGAACAGTGAAATATTGAACAAGTGAATAGTACTTCGACGGATTCAACATTGATTAAATATAGAGTGTTGTCAATCGTGTAGGTTGTTGGCTCGGGGTTGTTATTAAATACAACTTCGTGTTTTATTTTACAACCCGAGTCAGTGTCAGTCACTTTCTCGTGCGGTCCGTGCATTATTGCACTGCATCGGCCCCTATCGGCTATTACCGGCATCCGGCTGACGTCACCGAGGCGGGTTACCGGCGCTCTCGCTCACACCTTTCGAGAGTGATAAACCCGCCCGCCAAGGGGAACGCCGCCCCACCGTACCTCACCTCACCCCCTCCGAGGCGGTGACCGTTCGGCAGCGGTGTCGACCCCAACAATTCCCTTCTCAAAATATGTAATAGTGAATTATGTTCAGGTGAATGTTCAAACCGTTTATAGTTCCTTTAAAAAACCGCTAGCTCATGACGACTAATTGTAGGTTTCGCAGCAAAGCGAATGTGGGTAGGCCATGTCAGATAAAAACTTAGACTCGTTTTACCATGACTTTTAAATTGCGAAAATCTATTATCCAAAAACTATTACATAATATGTGTATACCGAAAAAAATACATTTGTAAGATCACAGCCAAAACAAAAGTATTTGTGTTCTCATAAATAGTAAATACAGTTCATGCAGAAATAATTTTCCTCTCGGTTAGTGTGTTCGGGCAACAGGTCATTTGACATAGATTCAAATCCTTGCGAATGAGCTGGAGCTTTCGGCGAGGGAAAATATCTTGATGAAAGCATAGCATATTGGTAGAGATTTTTAAGCCCACCTGGTTAGGTTAGGTACCATTTTTTTATTTTTCCTTTACATGGGGAAATCCCTCATGGATACCCACTCTGCCGGGCAGCTGAGAGTGGGTTATGTCTGGTGCACACGGACTAAAACACCATGGTGCCTTCTTTCAACTTTTAGGCCGGGGAGAAGAAACTGCCTTCGGCACTTCGTCTGCATCTTATGTTAGGTACCACCCTTAAGCCATAAATCTATCACCAAGCACCTATAGGTGTGTTCCGACAGCGGCACTTGAGAGACTTCCCTCCAGGTTTAGCGTGTTTACTGTCCTAGACTACATCATCATTTACCATCAGGTTAGAATATGGTTAATCGCTAGAGTCTATAGAATATATAAAATAAACAATTAATCCACTTCATTTAAAGGACCCAAAAGTCATCTCTACACAACCACAAGAAATTTGTAAGTCGGATTGAAATTCTAATCGTATGTGATACGCTAACAGGAATGGAGGTGTTTTGTATCAAATCGCAGCCACCTATCTCCCAATAAATTATTCATACTTTTTTTTTTAAGTGGAAATGAAAAGATAATTCAAATTCTGCCAAAGATTACTCATCATAGGCTGTTACAACCTAGGAAAGAATGAAAAAGTTCCACATGATGGTGTAACACATAACTTACTTACATACTTACCACAGAAATGTGGACAATATGTTAGGTAGAATAAGTATAGTTACACTGGCGATTTGACAGAATAATCAGTAACAAAATGAGCAGCTCAAGTATGTAAAGACGACATTCGTGTTTCCACTGTTTTTTTTTTATTTTACTTTCCCATAGTTGGGAGTTTTTCGTTCGGAAATCAAAGGTCAATTAAAGTTACTAACAGCGCTAAATCTGTGACCAATTTTCATGTTAATATTGCCTACAATCCAGAACGAAGTATCTATATATTTTAACACCAATTAAATATTCACTATCTTTGATGATTCCCCAGAATTGTTTTATGAATTATTTCTGGCAGCATTCTCCCATCTGATAACTATAATATACACACTATAATATACACATGTTACAAAGTACCAAAAAACTAACAACATAGAGTCATAATATTTATAATTTCCAAACAAAGTTGTATATAGTATGTAGCAAAATAAATTTACAGATTGTAACTTCAATTAATTGAGATTACAGTCAGAAATTACATTCGGTTATTCATAAATTATATAATAAAGCTATGCGGCCCGTAAAATTCTTATAAAATTCCACAGGCGGCATGCCATAGCTTTGTTATATAACTTGTGAATAGCTAAACATAATTAATCATATCATGATTGTGTAATAAATATACATAAATTGAGTAATATTTTTAGTGATGATAATTTGTCATTCAAAATGTATAATATTTATTGATGGTTTACAAAACTAACATTGAATATATAATTAAAAAAATGACGTATACCATTTCCTTGATTTTAATCGATACCTACTTTATGTGGACACATGTATATAAACACGAGACGTATTTGATAACTTTAAGGCTCTGAATTAAAACATACAAAACGAATAATAATAATAAATTGAACATTTAAATACAATGTTTTGCTAGTTGAGACCAAAGAATCTTAACCCTTAAATGGACGATTTTTGTTTCACGTTTTAAAAAAATATATTTGTGTAATAGACATGTATTACTGTCTAGGAAAAATGAGTAAAAAAATCTAGACATGAATTTACTATACTTTTTGCCAACATTAAAAAAAGTACAAAATTCGTTCAGAAATAAGAACTAGTTGTCAAAATTAACAAAAAATTAAAAGAAGGTCAATTTTATCTGTGTTGTTTAGTATGTTGTTTAAAAACAACATTGTCCATTTAAGGGTTAAATGAACAAATCAACTTTAATATATAGTTTAAACTGTTCTTTTGTAGTCATTAGTAAGTATGAACCGCTCTGTAAAAACTTACAGGTGATTAAACTGTATCTTATTTTCTTTTTACTCCTTAGTTTCAGTTTATAACGGCCTTGAAAACAATAAATAACCTCAGCGATTCGCTGGCATTTGTTTTTTCGGTGTTTACAGTTAAAACATAATGTATCCAGGTTCCGAAAGAATTATACCATAAAGTAACATATATATATATATATATATATATATATACATTTTGATCGTGTTTAGCTTAGCTAGTTAGATTCGGGACATTCGGCGACAGCCCAAGCCGAGGTTTGCCGTGCGCCCTTGTGCTAGTCGTCTATACAAAATCGGGTGAGAGCCTTAAGCGCTCCCCTTAGTACTCCGGTGAATCTGTAGAGGCTTCCGGGTCAACAGGGTAGTCAGTTCGAAAAAAAAAAAAATGTTGATAGTAACTAATCAATGCAAATATTTATTTGTTTGTTACACTCTCAAGTCGTAACCACTCGACTGATCATTATGTAATGTTGCATACACGTTGACATGATTACAAAAAAGGACATAGAAAAAAAATGTTCCCGAGGCATAGGTCAAATATATATCAATAATGCGAAAGAAGTTAGTAGACGTCCGCGTTACATTTTCACCGACCCTCCCGAAGAAATTTCGCTAGGTAATCAAGACTACCCTTCCGTCCCTCGAAACACAGCGTGTGCGCGCCCACGCCCGCGTAATCACAGATCACGCCGCCGCGGTTTGGCTGTGAATTTTGCCCCAGCACACATTCTTAGGCCTCCCTCGGCAACTGCTCTAGCCGAGGTCCGATCCCCCGGAATGGAGCCCTCGAGCAGCTTGCATGCGCGAACAGAGTACCACTGATTCGATCAAACACTCGTCTACAACACAACACCGATCACCCCACACACGTGCACACACACTCACTCGTAGGTACACATAGTGGTGGGCTGTTTTTGTTTGTTTTTTTTGCCCTTCGAACTGTAATAGTTTAGAACACAGATAGATAGATACAAAATACATGTACGGGATCGTAAAACATACATGCTTGGTAACCATGTATATTTCACGAACCCATACAGGTATGATACGGATAGGCTTAGCTTAGCTAGTTAGATTCGGGTTTTCGACGACAGCCCAAGCCGAGGCGTGCCGTGCGCCCTTGTGCTAGTCGTCCATATAAAATCGGGTGAGTGCCTTAAGCGCTCCCCTTAGTAGTCCGGTGGAACTGTAGAGCCTTGCCAGGCTAACAGTGTAGGTCAGTTCGAAAAAAAAAAAAAAAAAAAAGAAGTTAGTAGTAAAAACGGTGTCGTATCAATGGGTTAGTCCGTACGAATTTATAATGCGACTGAATTACGTCACAATGATTTAAAAACCTATCCAATTTTCTTCGAATATCCTACATGTATATGTGTTTAATACTTTAATAGTGGAATAAAACACTATTGGCATTTCGTGCCTGAGAAATACGATAAAAATAATTTAACGGTAAATGTTAACACTTACGTGTTCAAAAAATACACGCAAATCAATAGTTCGGTAAAACGACCTACTTTATGTTGTCTATTTATTTCATGATTTATCGTCTCTCGTATTAATTGAATACATATCTGAATTATCCTATTTCAAAACTATTAACTAATGACTGGGTATGTAGGCATATTATATTTAATTTATGGTTTTTAACATTTTTACTTTGATTTATTAAGTGAAAGCAGTATAATTACAAACGTTAAATTTTATTTATTATACATCGATTTTTTCCTAAACAACCATTTTGCATTTTTGTTCTATTCAATCAGAAACTGCATACCATTGTTTAATATTTAATGGATTAGTTAAAATATAACAACAAAATGTATTGAATGTCGATTTGGTTCTATCTAACGTTATAACCTATTTCAATGAAATAAATCATATAATTTTTTATTTCTCGAACTGGCAACACTGTTGGCTTGTTAAGACCGCTACAGTTTCACCGGACTACGACACATCTAATAAAAACTAACCACAGTATAAACATACGTTTTAACAAGAAATAATGTAAATTTGTCCACCGGTTTTCCAGTTATAAGGACACTGTAGGTGGTAGAGCTACGCTGAAACTATCACTGGTTTCAGAATGAAAGGGTCGGCTCGCCCGGGGTAGTACCACCCTCTCACAGAAAGCCAACGTGAAGTAACAGTGCTTGCACTGTTGCGTTTCGTTCGGTCAGTGAGAGCGCCGGAGGCCCACATATATTAAAAGGCCGGCAACGCACTTGCGACTCCCCTGGTACTGCTAGGGTCTATGGACGGCGGTGATCACTTACCATCAGGTGACCCACCTGTCCGTTTGCCCCCTATAATATATTAAAAAAAAAACAAACTGAAAACCAGACAAAGAAACGTTGCATTTTATAATTTGTAATAATAATAATAATTAAAACGTTTAAAAAGTTATCTAACAATAATTTAACCATCATTTATATTATATAAATAGAAATTAAGTTGTAAATATTAGAAAGTCAACGTCCAAGTAAATATGCAAAAACACATTTTGATATGTAAATAAAATAGACGGCATTATCAAGTGATGGTGGCTTTTATAGTGCTAGTTATTTTTAATAAATTTATGTCAAATATCTGCTTGAATTAGCTATACTTCGTTTATAATGGAATTATTGTGGAAAACGACGTTTAAAATTATCATAATTTATCAAACATATATATGTAACGACTGAAATTTGCCATTGAAGTAGTCTGAAGCCTTTACAAGGGTATATTGAATATGTTTTTAAATTATGTAGAAAAAAACTGCCAGACAAATCAGGTGGACGTCACCTACTTGACTATTTAAAATTCTATAACATGGTTTTATTTAAAGCACCGACATGTTAAACAAAACCAACATTGAAACTGTCTAATGTTTACATGATGTTAGGGCTTTTTCTAAGTCCGCCTGGCTAGCTATCACCCTCAAGTTGAAGCAACAAGCCAAGCACCTGTTGGTGTGTTCCGGCAGCTGCACTTGAGACCCAGTCCTCCTTCTAGGCTTAGCATGACTACCATCTTAGACCACATCATCATTTAACATCAGATGAGATTATGGTTAAATGCTAACTTATAAAATATGAAATTAAAAAAAATTACGCCGTAATGTTTATTGTTTATTATAAAAGAAAATAAATTAATTATATCATGACGATACCACGTAAACCTGTATTAAAATAACCTGAAACGACTGTCGTAAAGTTTATGTTGTGTGACAAAATTTCATATGTAAGCATATAACTCATCCATAAATACATTAATGTTTAATATACTATCTGGTGAAGTTTTCACTATAAGTTAGAAAGTTGTTTGTAAATAGAAATATCTTTGACGATCAGAATCATATAGATTCGGATTTAAGTAGATATACAGCTGTCTTAGAATAACAAATTCCCCGGGCAAAATTTTTAAAAAATGATTCTAATGTTATTAACCCCAGGAATGTCTAAAACCATAAAGGTTTAAGTTCCACAAACGAATGTAGACTTCATGAGGCACAGGTCAATAAACTGTTGGCAGTATAAACTTTAAAAATACCTGATTGATTACAAAACTTTGAATAATAACAAATTATGTATTTGAAAAAATGTAATTTTTATGTCATAAGTTTATGGTTTGTATGAACTTTTTTTTACTAAACCATGAAATTTGTAATGTACGAGATAGTGAAATTAAAAAAAAAATTAAAACATAATCTGCGATTTGAAGATCTGGGTATCAAAAAATCAGCCGAGAAGTTAAGTCTTCTCTTAATCACTACATAGTATACTTATCACGATAATTAGCTCAGTCATATAAAAACTACTAAACGTATCACCAGTTTAGGACCATGATCATTCCGATGGGAAATATTTTTCTACACAATTTATTTTCTGATTCGTTTCACCCTTTGCCATTTTTTTTAATACCAAACGAAGCGGGAGAGAATCTCCTAGTATTTTAAAAGATTGTCTTTGCTTTTACTTATTGACCATCATAAATAACATCGACCTCATGACTGATTCGTTTAAATCAAAGTAATACCTATAAATACGGAGGTAACTTGTATTATTGTTAGTGTATATTTTTGACAACTTATTACAATGAATAGTTGGCATTACTGGTGCGGTCATGGCAAGATTCCTTCTTAGACCTTAACAATACTTACTGAAGAAACTAATAAAAATACTTAAATGTATATCATATGCTAATAATAACCCTACATGAAAAGTCAAAATTAGAATTACCGTTAAAAATAGCCGCATTCTGTTAACGTGCCGTCACCGCCGGCATGCACTGTCTGTCAACAAAAGCAAAACGTATAAATTGAAGCACAACACTAGCACGTCACAACACTAATCACAAAACACTACCTGTTCGTGTGGGTTATAAGCCGGGTGGGTACGTGCAAATGGTTCCGCGGAACACTATGTTACCTTCTTTTATACCACGGATATGTTCCCGCGAGATGCACAGTGAGACGACTTCGGTCGACCGAAAGCGCCGGCACGGCCGAAGTGCATGTGCGCGATGTGAAGGCTGACCGACGAACTTAACTGCGCGCTTTCTCTGCCGATTTTATTAACAATCCGATAACTTTTTATCACCATGTTTGAAAACACTTTCTCGCGATGCGACGTATTTCTTTTAGGCGATGATTTGTCGTGTCATTTTTGTCTTATCTCTAGCTTCCATACTTTTGATTGAAATGTATGATGCGACCTTGATAGTTCGCTCCAATAGCTTTATTCTTTTTAAAAAGAGCATGGCGTTATCTACCTTAATTATTCTTTCATTTATAAGCATGCATTAAGCTATATTTATATTACGTCAGTGTGTTATAATGCAACAGAAATGCAACTTCGCTGCGACAACAATGCGACTTCTGTCACAAACGCTATTACTCGACACGCGGTCACGCAACAGAGGTGAGTTTAGATCTGTCCGTGTCATAACTCGCCACACTAATGTGAATCTCGACTAGTCTTCTATTGTTATACTGCATTATAAAAATATCCGGTGAACTTATTTTTTTTAATACAGCAATATAAAATACTTTGCCAAATTAATTACTTTGGCAATATAAGTTAACAATATAAAACCATTGTAAACATCGGGTGGTTCTGAGAGAAATATTTTACATAAGTTTACATTACAATAACAAAATTAGTAAATGATCGGTAAATGTACCATAAGTACCACAAGTACACACACAAGTATGAACACACACAACACAACAGGTGACACCGCGGCACTGGGTCACGTTACGACATAGAAGTATGAACCAAGCGTTAAAAAACTACCGATTCATGTTAACACTCATACTCGTCTTAACCATTCATTCGTCTCTATATTTATTCAGTTTACACTACAGTTTATATAAGTATTTAGTCTTTTTTTCTAATGTAGATATCATGTGGTACCAATATTTATATTTTTAAAAATATAGTGTAAAATAAACTCTATAGTTCTGTATATTGATACCATATTTGGCATTTCAATTTAATTAAAGAAAAATAAACACACATTAGGTAATTAAGCATTATAACGCGAAAACAATAAGCGTAGACACAATACAACAAACCTATCAATACCTTTTTGTTTATTTATACAACAATAGTCTTGAATACCTCTCGAGCCATCAAAGGTGAGAGAAAGGACCTATAGAACTTTGTAGGCTTACACAAAGAACATTGCGCAACGAATATCAGTGATGATTTGTAAATATGTACGTTGATAGAACTATCTCGAAAATATCCACTTGACTTCGTTTGCGATCAGAATTAACACATTTAAAGTGTATACAAGCAACGTTATTTAGAGAACGTATCATAGGACAATTTGGCTGCACGGCACTTTCGATTTATTTACATATATAACTAACAACCAACAATTGTATTTTACTCAGTTCACATGTAAACAATCCACTTCTGTATTATATCGTTTGAATACTATTAACGTCATATTAATATGAAGGTATATACTCTTTGTAGCTTAGTTGTACAGAATCGGTGCCACAGTGTTCTTTTTTTAAGAATCTCAATAATTATAATTATTACTTCACTAGATGACCCGGCGAACTTCGTACCGCTTAACAGTCGATTCTTTACATTTTTTTAAATAGTTTTTCTGCTATTCGGGGCGCTATATAATGTTAAATGTTACCATCGTATAAATATTGACATTAATATTTAATAAATATAAAAAAAATCATCGTTTCTCAAACACTATTTAATAAATAAATAAATTATAATAATAATAAGGAAATAAGTAATTTAGTATATTCAAATTATAATTCAGTTTTATATGACTACATACGTGTGTTAAATTTACTTTAATACATTACTCTAAATCATAGATTAAAAAGCAGTTGCGATTGAATAATCGTACATTATATTTGCATTCATTGTAATCATCACATTCGCTCATAGCATAATGTGATGTAATGATGTCAGTGGTCATATTAACTGTCGAGTGCGAAATTGTAGGTACTTGTTGATGAGTGAGCCTTTCGAATAACTTCAGTATTTAGAGCAGATCTTGCAGCTAGTCATTATATGTGATTAAAAACAAAGCTTCCGTAAACATTATGCTTAATGTATTTAAACTCGTGTTTGTAACGTTATTATCTATCATCGAGTTAGAATGTGGAAAGACATTACTGGGATTGGTTTTTCTTGTTAAAAAGTCACAGTTTAGTTGAAGAACTAAAATTCGGTCATGGAATCATAACCGATAGTGGTAGGACAAATTCAGTCTTTAAAAGAAAATATTATTTGAGTTTTTTGAAATGAAAACTTCTACATAACAAGATAGATAAATATCAACATCTATAGGATTTAACGTGCAAGAGAACATGAGAGAATATATTATACAGTATTTTTTATATTCGGTGAAACGGAAAATCGTCAATAGAAAGAGATAAACATATTCGTCTATAATATTTAACGTACGAGAGAACGAGATAGAATAAATTATACAATATTTTTTATATTTGCTGTCTCCTCGTTGTAAATATATAGCATTACCTAATACTAGTTCCGGTCGCAGCGTTATACGTTTGTATGTGTGTAGGTGGCTGCGTATTACAAACCCTTAGGTAAAGGCGTACCAGTAAAGTGTAATTATTCACGTGTATCTTATTCATGAATATTTTATAATTTTTTGAAGATTTTACTTCTTCCATGTATACACACATGTTTTATATATATATACGTATAAACGTAGCACTCGTCTAGCACTCGGCCGAACACTCGTCAAAATGTTCATATGTACCGAATACTCGGCCGAGGGCAATGTTTCCCCACTGTACTCGTTACGTGTAATAGACCTATTAGGAGCAGAGTAATTACGATACAAAATATTGGTCGCCTAACGAGAAGAGAGCATTAACGAGATGAGTCTATGTGTACAAGGTACCACACGACGCACATCTGTCGTGTAGTCGGCTTCGTACACAACACTCATACTACACACGGAGTTTGTTTAAGCTTTGCGTTGACAGTAAAGCATAATTTTAAAAATTTAACACAAATAAATGCACGATTCACAACCAGTATTCGATAAACAGCTGAGAATTCTCCAAAATAACCTACTTTCTAGAATACAAAAGATGTTCGAACTTAAAACATCATCTCAATCGCGTACAATGTGTAATAAGTTCATTTGAACATAATATAATAGTGGGAACGTTTCCATTGCTCCGTAATAATGACGATGTTTTAGTGAAAACATATAAATTTTACTTAATAAACTGTTACGAAACCGACTAATTAGTAGCTCGTTGTGTTTTTGTAGAGATATATTTAGACTCGAATGTATTTTTGTTTATGGTTTTAATAAAAAAACTATAAAAAAATTGTGTGACTTTATAAAACCACGATACAAGTGAATTTTTGAGAGTAACAGAATACACATTTTAATATTTTTATTCGACGTCACAATAAACTTTACGTCAGTCACAATTTTTGAACCGTAATTACTTGGATACCTTTTAGTACAAGTACCTCTATTTACATAAACATCTCATATAAAGTGATTTTATATATGTGTATAGTATATGTAATTATATATAAGCCTTTTATTCACTGTAAGTACAATAAATGTGTAGTTTTTAAACAAATTCCCGTGTTTTAGATTATACCAGTAATATTAAATTTATATGCTACTAAAGTAATTTAAAACTATGTTTAATGACATCGATAATTATAAAAAAAGGTTTTATTTTTGTATTATTTATATGTATATAGGCATAGACAAACAATTCAGTACAATTTTCTTCTCTTTTTCTCAATCTATTTTCTATTTCTCTGTTTATTCAGTACCTATTGGTGAGCTTTAATGTTACCAATAAAAAAATTGAGTATTTATGTTTTTCCGTACCACCTATGACTCCAACGCTTTAGTTATAAGTCTCTATTCATCATAATTCACGCTCCTTATGTCTACAATCGACAATTTTTGTACAGGACTAAATCTATGTACCCCATAATACAAGTACCATAATAATATGATCGAATGTCGACCACCAGAAGACCAATGCTATATATAATAACATAGATTTTGTATGCATGGAAAATAAGCCTCAAGTAGTTATTTGTCTCTACACCAATTTGAAACATGAGTAAACTTAATCAATTAGAGCGACCAGTCACATTTATCGCTGAACTAAAACACCGTTACAGTTCATTCTGAATGAAGACCACGTCTTTGCGCTGGTAATGTAGACCGTTCGTCTATTCAACCGTAAGGTACATAAATATATACATTTATATAATAAATCAATCTAAAGTTTTAATTTTTTTTTTTTTATTTTTTTTTTCTATACATAAGTTGTAATCTTAATTGATAACAGATATTATATACTGACCTAATTTCACTGGCTATTATCATCACGAACTATACATGCATGTATGATGAGCAGGGTTGTGTAAACACAAACGTTGATTGACCACAGTTCTTTCAAAGGATAATTTTATAACTATTATTAACAGATGCATTCCAATTAACGCATTCGAGGTAAAACTTGTTAAGTTATATACATTATACAAAACCTACCCGTTTATTATAAATAAAGTGATAATAATAGTACTGCTCGATTGGGTTCTTTTGGTACTTTATTTTCAAATAAAATTAAAAATACTTTATTCAATTTAGGCCCTGAGAAGGCGCTCATGAACCTCAAAATGACCACCCGAGAAACTCGATCTGATTTATCTTTCCATCAAACATAATATAACTCATATTTTCAAGACATAGTTGTAAACATACATAATTACATTCGGTTTTTGGTGGATGCACAGAGAGAGGCGTAATTTCCAGACGTCATTTCACATATTTATATCTCAACTAGCTGTTACCCGCAGCTCCGCCTGCGTTTTTTTTTTAATTGTGAATTACTTCTTTTAAGATCAGCTATCTGTTAGTGAAAGTGCCATGTAAATAGGTCCAATCGTTTTGAAGATGGTACTACAGACGAAGTCATGGATGACAGCTAGTCTAAAATAAAGTAGCCTATGTCACCCGGTGTAATTTTAACTATCCGTCAGTGAAATTTCTGTCAAAATCGGTCTAGCAATTAGTTAAAACTTTATAATTAAGTATATCAGAGAAAGTTTGAAAATAGCACCAGTGACAGAGAAATTGAGGAGTAATAGGTACGGGCATATTATGAGAACAGATGAAAGTCATGTAACAAGAAAAGTTTTGAGTTTGAAAGTGGATGGATATAGGAGTAGAGGAAGACCGAATAAGGTGTGAATGGATTGTGTGAAAAATGATATGTGTATAAAAAGTGTGATTACTGAGATAACATCTCACAGGGGAGAGTGGAAAAGAAAACATGTTGTGCCGACCCTACTTAGATGGGATAAGGGTAAGATGATGATGATGATGTTGATGATGTTACATAATTTAGAAAATTAAAAATACACATGTGTATGGTAATAAACTTACAAAGAACACTACAATTTAGGTTTTGTTTATTTTATTCAAACTTCACATTCAGACAGTTCTGTAATTTGTCATAAAAATTTGAATATGTTCGTACAATTTTACGATTAGCTTCGGTCAGTGGACATCAATATTTTTTAAGTTCAAGTAACTGGCAACACACGAAATGTCATTTTACACTACGAAAAAAAAAAGACAGACCATAGTTCGTTTGCAAGATAGTCCAAAACAAAAAGTACTAAATAAATATACTGAAATATTATTGAGTGATTTGGCATGAACTCGATTGCGCTGTCTAGTCTAGACAGACGTATTGTATTCTGGAAGTGAAACGTGACTAAGACATCTCCATAGCAAAATATTTTCAATATTACCTTCTTATGTATGTGTTAGCATTAGAAATGTGTAGTGCGATTTCGTTTACACACGTCATTTGGCCTCAAGACAAAACGAGACAGATATAATTAGTTTTTTTTGTATGATCTGAAATAAATCCAATAATAAAATTGCTAACTGACCTAATATTTGTTTTCAGTCACAAAATAATATTATTTTAGATAGTCTCCCTCTCTGGTAGTGTAAATTAATAAATTTTGTTAAAATGACTTCAGTCGATGGACACTTTTAGACCCGTATGAGCAGAATAATTATTCACAACATTTGATATTTGTATTTTATATATATAACTGGCAACCTAACGCAACTTTGAATGGGTTAATTACAATCAATAACTTAACAATATTCAAATAGTGTCTATTAAATAAATTAAATTAATAAAATAAAATTAAAATAATAAATTGGTGAAAGAACTTTTAAAATCAGATCAAGTTCCGAAGATTATCCTCTTACAAGTATACTTAGAAACTTTACCTCGTTGTAATAAGTTATGCATAATAAGCATCCCCGAGACAAATGCATTTTTTATTTCTAAGAGATAGATTATTATATCCTTAAGTTTGTAACAACTTAATATTGCCAAGTACAAAATGACGGGGCAAGAAATCGATACGACCTACTTACGTCATATCAATGTCTGCTTTAAATTATAATTGATATATGATCATCACGATTACAAACCTTTATAAAACAACCTGTCATGATTTTAATTAACACGAGATATGCCAATTCACATTAACCATAGCGCGTTGAACTCTTTTATTCCCTTTTACTTTGTAATTAGCCATATAGACATGAGTAGTCGCTAAGTGATATGCAATTATATTCATTATATATTATGTACAATTATTTTTCATCAGCTGTAACTATATCGTAACTCAAGGGCTATCGAATTCTTAATAATATTATAAACGCGAAAGTTTACTACTCTTTTAAACAAAAATTACAGAACGGATTAAAATACACCTTCATAGTAATAAATCTTTTACATCAGATTAACATATATGTTATAAGATAATGGATAAAAGTAAATTGGAAACAAAACCTGCCACCCGAGATCTATCTCGGCGTGTACTGTATAAACCGTTAAAATTACACGAAGATACAATACCTGGTATTTGATTTGGCACGTCGTGAAGAAGAGTGAGAGTTCCGGCTAACAGCTTGTTTCGGTTTTATAAAGCGTTCTCTCTGTTGCACAGTGTAATGACTACGGTAGACAAAGTTAGCACTATACGAAACCTACCTTAACCGGCTATCTTTATCTTCTCCCCGACGGGCCAAATCAAAATCCGAATACGATGATATTGTTGTTATCTTTTATAACGATACAAATGCAGCTAAAGTCACGGGCGGCTGCTAGTATTGTATATTACTAAAGTATGTTTATATTTATTAAAGTAAAACGTTTTTTACATCGCCTCAAATTTTGTTCATCCATCTACCGCATGTCGCATTACAGCCAGCCGCGAAGTAGGAGCAAATGGAAAAGCGCTCGGCAGAACAGGCAAGACCCATGACTCAGTTGTGCTCAGTTTTTAAACAGACTAAAAACACGATTGTAATCCCAAAATCGAATAATTTTCCGAAAATTTCCAGTTAAAGGCTTACGATCCAAAAAAAACTTCACTTGTATCATGGTTTCATAAAACCACTCATTTCTTTTATTTGCTTCCAAATAATGGTTAAATTATTTAAACACAGTTTCAAATGACTCCTTTAACCATAAATTTTACTTTATAATATTCGTTAATATTTTTAAACTTTAGGAAGAGTTGAAGAATAAGCCGATCGAGTTTCACGATGGCTATTCTCGGTGATCAAAATATATTTGATTTCCTTATAGCAAATAACTTCGACATTGATGAGTGCTTTCTTTGAACACCATTTTGTTTGTTTATTATTATATGTCTTATTCTTTTTATTGTATCTCTCAGACACAGACAGCACAAGAAATATCCTCATTTAGAAATTTAAGCGTTAAATTCTTGTTTCTAAATGGTGAGCACAACATTATTTACTTCGATTTGAATGACACAACAAGTTAATTTACATAGGTTACGATGCAGACGATTTCAGTTAATTTAAATTAATTTAAACCATTTCTTTCGTACTTATAATATGTAATAGCGTCTACAAATACACAGTAAAGAAAACTTCAGAGAGTCAGGTTGTTTTAATAAGAATAATAATAATAATATTTCATATGATATTAATATTCTGTAGTTTTTTTTATATAAGAAAGTATTAAGAGTACTAGACTTTGTATTAAAATTTAAAAAATATATTAAATCCTAATTTTGTATAAATATATATATATTTTTAATGAATTTAATATGTATTTTATTTTAATAATTATGAATACTTCTTATAATTTTGATTCTTGTATTTTAATTACATATAGACATATGTATAATTTTAAAATAATAAAGTTTTAATTAGATGTACAGCTATTTATCTCATCGAGCTGAGATAAAGAAAAAACAAGTCAATTTGCTTGTGCGTGTATAAGCAATATCTGATAATATATTCTTGTTAACAACTTGTAAGATTTCTATAATATATTCTCACTGTACGCTTGACTAGATACGACCTAGTGAAATGTCGAGTTTCATTAGTGTCTGTATAATTTATATAGTAATCCAATTGATTACACTCACATTTAGCTATTTACACATATTTAAATTAATTTAAAGAAACAATATGACAAAATATTATAAGTTATTGCATAATATCGACACGACATTTTTCGTATAAAGAGTTATAATTTCTAAATTAAATTCCCAAAAAAATATTTTGTTAGACCCTGTATGCGAACTCGATACAATATACAAAGGATGAACCCTCAACGGTGGGAACGTAATAGAATGAGGTTCCAAAGATAGTCCCCGTCCCGAACGTTGTCGAATCGTTCGAATAATGACGTACGGGTTCTTGAGTTTTCCACCCTGCTTGATTGAAAGGTACATAAAGCGCGCCAAGTTCGTTAGAGCAGAATTCTATGCTAAACGTTGGAGTGTATATGAAGAGAAACGAAGTATATAGGTGCTTCAAAATGATTACGATGACAGCAGCATCCTATGATATAAGTGTGACTGTAGTGTATTTTTGTGATCGTGAGTCTACTAGATTTTTGTACAAAACACAAGTACGAGTACAAAATAAGTTTATATCAGTGCAAACGGAATTTAATTTATCTACGGGCGTAATACTGTTTATACCACTGTAATGTTACACGTATTTCGACTGAACATAACGCTTAGTTCTTACCTTAGCATTTGTACTCCTTATTGGAATTGCACTATATAATTTAGGCTACGCCATTAAAGAGTCATTATTCAATTCACTTCTACGGTTTTAAGTTACGACTAAAATTTATTTTCATATTTGATATGCGGAAAACAACTCCTGTTTAACCATCATAATTACATTTCAAAATTTCTCTTTTAAATTTAATCGGTGGTAGAGCTACCCTGAATCTATTACTGGTTTCAGCATGAATGGGTCGGCTCGCCCGGGGTAGCACCACCCTCTCACAGAAAACCGACGTGAAGTAACAGTGCTTGCACTGTTGCGTTTCGTTCGGTCAGTGAGAGCGCCGGAGGCCCACATATTTAAAAGGACGGCAACGCACTTGCGACTCTCCTGTTGTTGCTAGTGTCTATGGATGGCGATGATCACTTACCATCAGGTGACCCACCTGTTCGTTTGCCCCCTATAACATAAAAAAAATCTCTCAGATAGTATATTTATAAGTGATTATAAATGAAATATAAAGTATTTAAGAAATATTATAGTTATTGCATTACATTATTACAAAATTCTCATTTCGGGGCAAAGGTGACTTAATGGAAAACAGTAAATTTTGACAATATCGATTTTTGCATCTAATATTGAAATCTGTCGTTTCCAATCACTAATTTTAAAACCTCTGTTATTCTGCCAGTTCTGAAGTCTGCGTTCGAATGCTTATACAGGGTGTTAATTGACTTTTGCTGATTCTTTTATTACACAAATAACCTATCTAACTACAGGTTTAAATTTTATAAAACGAAGTCGTTTTTCGTATCTGTCTGTGTGTTACTTCAAATGTTTTAAACTACGCAACGGATTTTAATACGGTTTTCACTGCTACTTAGAGAATTTCTTCAAAAAGGTTCTTATGTATATATTATATATAGTATAATATGCATAAAGGAGACTAGTCATGTTGTATGAAAGAGACGTCTAATAGAAGACTACATATGGCAGAGATGCGAATATTAAGATGGATTTCTAGTGTAACTAGAATGGATAAGATTGATAAGGAGTATATCAGAGTAAATTTGAAAATAACGTCAGTGACAGAGATGTTATGCAGTTTTTTTTATACTTTATAAGTTAACGTTTGACCACAATCTCATCTGATGTTAAATGATGATGTGGTCTAAGATGGTAGTCACGCTAAATTTAGAGGAACACTGGCTCTCAAGTGCAGCTGTCGGAACCGATCAACAGGTGCTTGGCGACAGATTTTCAACTTGAGGGTGGTAGCTAGCTAGGCGGACTTAGGAAAAGCCCTACCACCATGCTATAGTTTCATCACGATATTTTCCTTCACCGAAAGCTCCGACTCCGTTGCTTGGATTCGAACCTACGTCCTTCGACGCTGTGTCTGAACATACTACCAACTGAGCCATCATCGCTTATAGGTAATAGCGCAGTAATAGGTTAGCATGGTATAGGTAAATCATGAGGAGAGATGAAAGCCACGTAACTAGGAAAGTTTTAAATATGATGGTGAACGGATATAGGAGTAGAGGTAGACCGAAAAGGATATGAATAGATTGTGTGATAAAAGGTGTCAATACTAAGATGGCATCTGCCAAGGATAGTAGAAAAGGAAAACATGTTGTGCCTAAAGTGCCTAAAGGAAGCCGTGCATTCAAGTGCAGTTACCGGAACACACCCATAAGTACACAACAATATGTTTTCAACGAGAAAACGATATACACATATACTGATATTAAAAATAACCTGTTTTAGCCAATCAAATGTATTTTCATGTAAAAACAATTAAAAACGTAATCGAGTTATTTCACTTTCACAGTTTTTAGATAATGATATCGTTCGAGTTCGAGTCGTGGTGGTCGAGTAGTACGACCGACGAAGTATATACCAATGATATTTTCTGAATTCGCGTACGCTATTTTTAATTGTTAATGTAGGTGAAGGAAAACAACGTGAAGAAACCAGATCGCTTTTACATCATAATAATTGATCTATTATGATGAAAAAAAAAGAGTTTTGCAAGAACCTAGGAAACGGGTTTCCCATTTTATCTGCTTACCCAGTTGAAACATGTCATGTTATATATCATCGTAAAGATAACGCCGGTCAGTGTAATGAAACAAATGCATTGTGTAATTTAACACTTGAAGAATTGGATGATATAATAGTTGACAGAATATATGAGTGCCACTAAGTAATCATTTCGTGTGTGGAAAATTGTAGTGCTTATACAAATCTGTATACATATCAACTGTAATGCTTGGTATTTGTACTTTAAACAGGTGTTTTACATTTTTATGAATCTACTTCTTCTTACTCTTGTACTACCTGGGTTGAGTCGGCATAGCAAATTTTCATATTTAATATTATAAATTGAGATTCGTATTACTCTATGACCGACCGCCTACTTTAGGTCTAATCAGTAGTCCAGTGAATCTGTAAAGGTCATAAGAGCCAACAGGGTATATCAGTTCGAAATAAAAAGAAGTCAAACCTCCTGGGGATCTCGTTTGTGTGTAGTCTACGATAACTAATCAACCAACGTCTTCATTCTTGAGACCTTCTGTAACTACCTTTCACATGATCTATTTAGGGTTTATATTTATATGTATGTAGTTACTCTCATTCATTCTTTCCGAGTGTTTTCAGAAAATAGAGAGGAAAGGATTAAATTATTAAATCATGTGCGTGTATAACACACGATTTTTTAAATAAAGAATTTGACCTTTTTTTTTTTTTTTTTTTAACATGGGGAAATCCGTCATGGACACGCCACCTCCCGGGGGAGAAGGTGGGTAGTGTGAGACTCCTACTCACTAAAACCCCACGGTGTACATCCACCGCTTTTGTCGGGGCGACACGAGATCTCTTGAGTATTCATCGTGTCGTTTTTGACCTAAAGTAACCTTACGTCTTATACATTTTAATAAGGCATTAAGTATATGATAGATGCTAAATATAAACCAGATGATAGGTTACTACATATATAAACAGATTTACATAACTTTACATCCAACGGTTCGTTAACGTAAACACAAACCGAATGGTGTCTGCTAAATATTCATTTAAATTCTACTGTCTGTTCCTACTTCGTCACTATTATTAGACTTTTGTCATTATAACATATATATATATTCGTATTCGATTGTAATATATACATTACAATCCGTTCAGTGGTTTTTGAGTTTATCGCGAACATACAAACAGACAGACGCAGCGGACGACTTTGTTTTATAATATGTAGTGATTTTACATGTGTGATTAAGTCACAAAAAATGTTTGAACATTTTTATACACCATTTGGCCATAAAACGCGTGGGCAATTGCCTTTGTTAGGTGGTAGCTCACTGATATATATATATATAATTTTTTTTATGTCAAAAGACAGCAAACAAGCAGACGGCCCATCTGAAGTGAAATGGTTACCGTCCACTGTGGACAACTGCAATTCCAGGGATATCACTGTTGTGTTGCCGACCTTGGAGAGCGTATTTCAATCCCTTTTTAAAAAGAGCCCCGTGTCAAAACTCTCGGGAACACTATGCTGGGTAACCCATTCCACAACGCTAGCGTACGCAAAAATTCTGAAGTTAGCTGCAAAACGGTCAAAAATGCTTCTAAAAACAATCGTTTAACTTATTACTACTTTATATTTTATTTAAGATTTATTATCGTCTATTAAAACTAGTAGACATTGTTTAATGTTACGGCTGCTTGAATTTACTTTCGTACCTACATCAAATATAGTGACGGAGTAAATACATCTCTCCAAACATAAATCCTTTCTTCTAGAAAAAAATCATGGTTTTCAAAATACGGGAAGGCATTTCTTCTTTATAAAATTGGCGATGAAAAGAGTAACAAAATACTGTAACTTCAATATCACGAAACCGACAATAATCTTCAGAGACTGTAAAAAAGTTATCATTTCTAGACAAATAATTTAAAATGTGATAGGTAGTACGGAATGACTCGTCTGTACTACTTCCTTACTTTCATTATCTACGACTTAAACCGCTAACGTTCCGATGACCAACAAAAACACTACTCCATTTACCTGGTCTATTGAATACTTGATTATTGAAGTATTCACTGGTAGCTTTTTAAAGTGCCATATTTATTAAACAGTTCATAAACTTCGCGAATGTAGGTTTTGAATAGATGTTACAGTTTTAAAATTATAAAGATCTATATGTATTGTGTCTACTCAATATTAATAAATCTATTGAGTCCGTACTTGTAATTATTTTAAAATATCAGTCTGACTCTGAAGTCTGAAATATAATATCGTAATGGGAAACTAATTCCATTCGTTGATAGGTCATAATTATCATAAATAATATTTTGGGGAATCGTAAATAAAACTATTTTTGAAGTTATACTTCTTTTGGCACGTTAGGGGAAAATAATAAGAGTAAATTTTTACGATGCGCGCCCACACAGTCACGAAAAACCGACACCCTGAAGTTAGCTATAGTCAACATTTTATTCAAAAAAAGTATGTATGCATTAAATACCTTTTTTCTATTGTTAATGTCGTTTTTTCTACAAACGTAGAATAAGGCAAAACATAAATTTTTTGAAAAGATTTTTACTCTTGTTACGCCAAAGGAGTATAACTTCTAACGCGTGTACAAAAGTGTACACTACTTTATTATTATTTTAAATAAAAGTCTGTTTATAAAGAGCATAAGTTATTCCGAGATTGATAGATTGCAACAATTATTAACAAACATTAATAAGTACTTGAGAAGCCGCGGGCACAACTTACACTGTATTATGAAAATTTAGGAAAACGATAAACAGAAAATCACGAATTTAATATTTGTTGAATATAATGCACAATTCAATGAAAAAACTTGGTTCGATTACATAATTTAAATCGATTTCGAAAAATAACAATGTCAGTTATAATTACACTAGCAGCCCTGGCGGACGTTGTCCTGTCCGGAGAATAAAAAAATATATACTTATGTCCATGAAATGCTTAAGGTAACTAATGTATTTAATTTCATAAGGATTAATACTGTATCTGTTTAATTAGCCTTCATTATATGTGACCATTTTTAGTAGATATGTGGGTGTAGTTAGCTATCATTAAAAGATAGGTATATCGCACACTTTTTTCTAGATCTATAAAAGAGAAATATCTCACTGTGCATTGTTTTGTTATATCTCAAAAGGATTAGGTAATGTTTTCGACGAAAGCCCCCAGGCGGCTGATTTTTTCCGATCCATTCAACATTTGTCCTTCTATTTCAACTAATTTACACAAAATTTTGACAAACTATATACCTAAAGCTTCCTCATTAATTACTCTATCTATTGGTAAAGCCGCATTACAATCCGTTCAGTGGTTTTTGAGTTTATCGCGAACATACAGACAGACAGACGCGGCGGACGACTTTGTTTTATAATATGTAGTGATTTTACATGTGTGATTAGGTCATAAAAAATATTTGAAAATGTGTATACACCACTTAGTAGTAAAACACGTGGGCAATTGCCTTTGTTAGGTGGTAGCACACTGACTTGCTCTATGACAGTTGATTATTTTTGTCTAAGGAGTAACCTTATGGTGTATACGAAACATTGTATTCTAAACGTTGAGTATGAAATGTTCTAGAAAAACTCAGTTATGTTATGTTGAAACAACCAAACCTGAACAATAACAGCCCATATCTCTATTCTTCAAGAGTACTTAGTGTCATTATTCTTAAATAACCGCACTAAAATCTGGAAACTTGAGCAGTTTTACAATTATTTGACCGTCACATCGGTGCCAAGTGAAAGGCATCATGTCATCACGCGTCTCTTACCTACCAATTACGTATGCCAAATCCGACCAATTGTATCATTATTCCACATAAGAAGAACTGGTAAGTTTATGATCCGTTTATTTCTACGAGAGTAGTGTGTATTCTGTCGTTCGCGGTAATAAAATTACATAAAAGCAATTAATATTGTAATTTACTAATATCGTGTACTGATTATGTACTGTACTAATATAATTATGTAGTACCTGTAATACAGGCTAGGCCTAGTACGGGTACTACAATTTAAATTCTTAAGGACATAAATTCAACCACTCATACCATTACTAGTAGTAATAAAAACTCAGTAGACTACCTTGATGAGACTCCGTTCTCATGAATGCACAATTTTGTTATTTTTTTTTTGTTAATTTTATATGTGTCAAAACAAATTCTTATTTGTAATATGCTTAATAATATTAATTAGTTAATTGGATCACCTTTGTTATAAGTATTATATATTACTTTTGTTTTCTACTTATTCCTAAATATAACTGTGGTTGATGTAAATTAATAATAAATAATAATAATAATGTAATTAGGGTTGCCACCCGTACTTTATAATAAAGTATTGATACGTTATTTCAGTCAACTGTACTCTATACTTTCTGTGAACAATAAAGTACAGGAAAATACTTTATTTGACATGATTTGATTTATTTGGGATTTTGAAAAGTTTATTCATATGTACTTTTTCGTTAAGAGAAATACATCGATTGCTCAATCGATATTGCTACTCGCTAACGCTATATCACCTAAGCACTCGTTTCTTAAATAAATATTTCTGAACGCAACTTAACCTCAAATGTCAACAATGTCACTGTCATTATTGGTACAATTTCTGGTTTGTTTCGTGCGAAGGGGTTTAAATGCAATAACAATAAGATATAATTTTTTTATTGCTTTATGCTTAATAATAATTAAAAAAAAATGTACTTTATTAAATAATACTATGTACTTTTTTCTTACCTGTAATAGCCAATGTACTTTATCAGCAAAAAAATAGGTGGCAACCCTAAATGTAATAATATACGGTAATACTACTTATGTATCAATGATGTACGAATTATTAGCCTACGTAGCAATTAATTATAACTATAGTAATTCATGTAAGTCAAATAAATTGTCCGCACACCTGACAGCACTAAAGGAGGGCAATTTTTTTCGAGATTATGTGTAAAATAAACATTGCCAAAATATGTATATTTCTGTAGCCAAACGAGCTGGTGCATTTTAACATATTAATTGTCGTCCAGTGGTTGTAATTCGCCCATAATAGGAGGTACAAATTTTTCTTCACATGTCTATCTATATATAGACATTATTATCTGTGTACAGTAACATAAACACAAAAATATACGTAGTGTTTTCGGTGACGTTGAGAATTCATTCTGTTTCATGCTAATTATCGTAGTGCATTATTATGATGTCACTTGATTTTAATAAATATCACTACATATTATAAAACAAAGGCGTCCGCCGCGTCTGTCTGTCTGTCTGGATGTTTTGGCGATAAACTCAAAACAAAAACTACTGAACGGATTGTAATACGGTCTTCACTAATAGATAGAGTAATTTACGGGGAAGGCTTAAGTATATAATTTGTCAAGATTTTTTGTAAATTGGTTGAAATATAATGATAACTCTTGAATGAAACGGAAAAAGTCAAGCCGCCTTAAGCGTTTCGTGCACATAAGTATACATATTTTTATCATCACGGCAGAACAACGTCCGCCGAGCCTGCTAGTAAATTATAAATTGTAAACGTAAAAAGCGTGAAGTATAATGCATAGACACTTACAAAGAAAGGTTTTTGATGCTGTAAAAAAACTGACTAGATATTTCTAAAATTTACGTCATCGCTAAAACTCACTAATAGCTACAAAAAAAAAAAGAAAATCGATTGACAAATATATGAGAAAAAGGCACTGAACTTGTATATTTTTGTCTATTGTATGTAGATGGGTTGTTGTCCAATTCATGTTAACTGTAGAAGTGTAGGGTAGTCTATATAAATTGAAGGATGACTTCTTTGAACTGAAAATGATATATAACGAATCTTAAATCAGTCATGTTCGGAATAGTACCGTGGTATAGAATCAAATAACAAAAAAATATTATTAACAGCGTTTTTGTAATAAAAACTCGTGTAAAAACGGCCAAGGTTAAATCACTCCAGTATCGAGAGTTCCGTTCCACTACTTATACTATATTTGTGTCATGTAATTACAAAAGAAATGTGTTTTCCTTTCATGAAAATATTCAATTCAATAAGCCCATCAATTTGGATGCTTATAGGAATTGTCGTATTTACGATAGAGCGGAAAGAAAAGGAAAACTACGGTCTTGTATAAGGACCTACTTTCGTGCTTAACACTCTGGTAATCCTAATATTTATTGAAAATACTAATAGTTATTAACAAAGCCTGTTACGGTCCAAACGATACAATTTTTTTAAAGGTGAGACGGTTAAAGCACACTTAGCCGTAGGATTCATTTCTGTAGGGCATCGCAAAGTTGCTAAAAACAATTGTTCACTACATTAACTGAGGAAAAGGTTATGTACTTAGGAAAACTTACGGTAGAATTTTTAAATACAACCAGTGGAATAATTTTGCAAACCTACGACGTGTATATGAATACGACATTCCAATAACAACCAAACTCCTTTTTTAAATCCTGTCTATTAGTACATTTAAATTCATTAAATCCAAATTCCTTATTTAAACTATTAGTGAAGACGTAATTTAGTCTAGTTTTTGGTGTAGTCGTACTAACTCATAAACATAACTGATGCAGCTGCTTATCTGTGTAAATTAGTTGCACATCGAATACGCTTCCAGTAAGAATATAATTGTATCGGCAACAATTTCACTACTCAACATTATACTGTACTTAAAGTTAAAAATCTACACCATCGACTTGCGGTATGTATGCCGGTAGTTGTACTGAGAATCTATGTCCCTCACCGTGGTAGAAAACCATCTAAAAAGTTACAGAGGGTGAGAAGACAACCTGATGAAGATTTTATGGCGGGTGGCGGTTGGAAGAGATTTTCTTCACTGTCAAGCCTTACCAATGGGGGAAGGAGCGGGACACTTGACCTTTCATTGTTCATTGGACAAGGAAACAATTGACCGGACTGTCTAAGTCAGCAAGAGTTTGATACTACACACCTCTCCCCCGGGTGAGAGGATGTCCGATGCAGGATAGGTGGTAGAGCTACGCTGAAATTATTACTGGTTTCAGCATGAATGGGTCGGCTCGCCCGGGGTAGTACCACCCTCTCACAGAAAACCGACGTGAAGTAACAGTGCTTGCACTGTTGCGTTTCGTTCGGTCAGTGAGAGCGCCGGAGGCCCACATATATTAAAAGGCCGGCAACGCACTTGCGACTCCCCTGGTGTTGCTAGTGTCTGTGGACGGCGGTGATCACTTACCATCAGGTGATCCACCTGTTCGTTTGCCCCCTACAATATAAAAAAAAAACTTTTTATCATCTAATATAACATCATTTAATGATTACGATTCAACAATAAATAACAATCTACAACGAAAATAAGCAAAACAGTCTTATTTAATCACCGCTGTATAAAGTTTGTTTATTATAAGTACATGGATATATTTTCACTTTTTCTCAGATGAGGCATCTCGCTTCGCTTAGCGTGCGTTTCGGGTGTAATAACCGAAGACATGTAGGTATGAATTATTTATGAGTGTCGTTAGCTCTTGCACGTTCTATTCCAAATAGATCTCACTTTATTGTGTCGAGATTTATGCTTGGACAACATCATTATGTAATGATATTTTCATAGAACATTGCAATGATCGTTGAGTGAGTGCTCGAACTGCATTTGTAATTACATGACTTCTGTCTGTAATAATGTGTATTGGACACTATAAAAAGTCACGGGGGGTTTTTTTTACTATTTTCACACTCACCTATCTAATATTATAACAACTGTTGTATTTAGGGATGTACCAACAAAACACTTGTGCAATTCACGCGCGTTAAAATTGAAACCTTTAATATATGATAAAATGTTCATATAAACGATATATATGAAGAATATAATTCACTGGTTATGACACCTTTTCCCAAGGCTTCGTAATACGCATCCACACGTACAAACCCACAATGCTCGGACCAGAGCAAGTATTAGATAGTGCAATATACAATGTAACGACCATGAATATAAGAAACACTGTGTAATGTATTCTATCTCATTTACTCGCAAGTTAAACCCTATAGATGTATATGTTTGTCTCTTTCTAATGTCAATTATTTCCTTACATTGAGTTTCAAATTACAACGGCGAGGAAGAAGTTTTCAGATCGAAAATTCAATTCAATTCAATCATTCAATTTGTCTAACTGTTGTGTTGATACTTTTGCGTTTGATGTTGTTTTTGATTAAAAATAATTTGTACTCGATGGCTTCATTTTTACCTTATGATGGAATTTGTGAAATAAAATAATATATATAAATGACATAAAAAAATAACGAAATTTTGTAAAAAAAAAGAAACTTAACTTTTTCCGTATACATAATTAAACGAATTTACGTCATTCAGGACATTTAAATATAGGAATAATAATTAGCTATTACAAATGTTGTTTTCTCCCGCAACTTCGCTATGACTGGTCAAATGTTTACGATGTGTAGAATATGTTTTATAATGCTTAGTTTACGTAAACATCTGCGAGTTGAATGTAACATAACATTCAAAATAACATTAACTTTCCTTTTAATTGAATAAATAACAGTTATATTTTATTTTTGTTCACTAAATTGATATTATATCTAATCTATTTTCAATACGAAAAGAACACTGAGATTATAATTCCTTTTTATTTTAATTAAAATAATCAGTATATTTCATAGTGTGATCGAAAAATATCTGCTGTGTCTATTTCTTGAAAAACTCATCAGATAATTGAAGACAAAATAAATAATAAAACAAAACAAATGAACCCTTATTGTAATCCTTATAGATACATAGTTTCCATCGAACATTAAACCAGTTCTTAAGTCAATAATTTATATTTAAAAAAAAGTTAAATCTATTTGAAGGATTTTAATAAAACTTTCTTAAGATTTCAACAGTATTGGCAATATTATTTTTCTAAACATGTCTCCAAAATGAAGTATCACCTCATTATATATTCTATTATATGTTTGGAACTTTCACGAAATGGTTCACTAAAAGAACAAACAATATGGTAATTATACCCGATATGTAGGTAATATGAGAAGAAATTTTAAACAATCATAAAACACGTAATCTAAGCAACATTGGGTAATTTTTTAAAGATAATAATATCAAAGCTGACCATTACCAAAGCAACTAAACAAAACAAATTAAATAAATAACTTCAGAAACAACCTAGAAAAAGTTACTGCACTGTTTTTACTTTCCCTATTTATATATGATAGTATAATAAAAAATATTCGACGTTAAAACAAGTATTACGTGAAAACTACTGAAACTAATTTGAATATATTTTTCCGGTTAATATAGAATTGAACCCAAACAAGAACCCAGAGAAGCTAAACAGTAATTTTGAAATTACAATGAAACGGGAACGGAATTCTATGTACCAGCTTATTGATAACATTTTCATAGCGTTAATTGTTGAAAAATATTTTACAATATACAACTCTTAAACTTGACGCTTACGAATATCAACTGTCACACTATTTTGATGCCTACCGTTTGACTGGTACAATACTACAATAGGAGGTAAAAGTCTGCTTATGTCATTATGCATACATTATGGTCAATTTAATATGGTCATGGTATGTAAAGATTTATTAACAACTGAACGGTTTTTTAAAGACGTTGTTCCTTATATACTCCATCTGTCGGATATTTAAATAACTATTATGAAATCTCGATAAAAGTTAACAAGTGCATTCCAAATAATATTATGTGCTGCCATCTAGTCTAACTTATAAGTACAAGGTTATCTGTTATTCGTATTAATCATTTTCTAGTGTCTAACTCACACTACAGATGACGCTTTTGAAATTGAAGTTACTATTAATTTTACTTACTAGGTGACTCATATTTAATATTATAGCTATTATTTCAAATTTTATGCGACATGTTATGCCATTAACTAATTACAAGACTAGAGACTCGTAAATGGTTAAAATCCTTAGAATTTGAAAAATTAAACTGAATTGTAATTTGTTTTAGATTCTACTTATCTACTCTGTAAACTTTCCATGTTTTAATAATTGTGTCGTAACATTTCAAAATCAGCTATGTCCAATTTTAATCGTTCATATAAGATATTTATTTTTATATAAGTTTTTATTTTTTTTATACACCGTGATCGAACTCCAAATTTTACCGTTCATAAGATTCTTACTTACTTTTTATGATTTTCAAATTTTACAGGTAGAAATATTTTTCAAGATCTTACTAAAATTAAAAAAAATTGTAATGGACTATTAAAATTGCATTTAGCTGATTTTGAAATAAAACGACACAATTATGACGTAATTCATTGTTATTATAAAATTCGTATGACTAGCCCATTTATTTAAAACTAGCTTTTACTCGAAACTTCGTGTCAATTAATATAGATTAATTGAGAAAGGTATCCCATGTCCTTTTGTATACCCATTGCAACGTGTATGCAAAAACTCATCATAAATCGGTTGACTAGTGAAACTCATGTACAGGGTGCGCATGAAAGCGTAACAAACCGACTCACCTTCGCATTTGGAAGACATGATGGATTACTTGGTAGTGTGTTCCAATACAGCGTCAAAGGACGTAGGTTCGAATCCAAGCAACTGAGTCGGAGCTTTCGGTGAAGGAAACATCGTGATGAAACCATAGCATGGTGGTAAGGCTTATTCTAAGTCCGCCTGGCTAGCTACCACCCTCAAGTGGAAAACCTGTCACCAATCACCTGTTGGTGTGTTTCGGCAGCTGCGCTTGAGAGCCGGTCTCCCTCTAGGTTTAGCGTGACTACCATCTTAGACCACATCATCGTTTAACATCAGATGAGATTGTGACCAAACGCTAGCTTATAAAGAATAGAAAAAGATATATATTTGTTAGGCTATTCTGAAAGCTAAAATTAAATACAAACCATTTTAGTGCTGGATTAATAATAACAAAATGCAAAACTGTAAAATATGTGAAGTCACACCAATAAGATAACACAAATCGAACAATTAATTGAAAAACGAAGTAACTTAAATTTTACGTTTTTTTTTTGAGGTTTCACCAAAAACTAAATTATCGTTGTGACTAGAGTACCTACGTCCAACTTCTGTAGTCCGGTGAAACTGTAGAGGCCTTGCCAGGTTATCAGTGTAGTCAGTTTCCGAAAAAAAAAAAAAAAAACGTCTAATTCAGCAGTTACTTCATATCAATACGATCAAAACTACGAAAATAGATGACCGACGTTCTCTTTTTGATTTAAGCATATGAGAAAAATGTTGTACCGGTAAAGTGATCGAATAGAGATGCAACAATTCTGCTTCAGGTAAAGTCTCTGAAGATAGTTAATAAAGTGAAGTAAAATTAAATAAGTCGATGTTTTACCTATAAAGTCATTGTGTTATTTACTTTAATTTATTAAAAAAAATTCATTATTTCGGATTCATATCATTTTATTTAAAAAAATATACGTAGTGTTTTCGGTGACATAAAAAGGTGCAGTCTGGTGGTTATTAAGTTTTCTCTTTCTTTAACTCTATGTTTTCTTACAGTAGTTATTTTAAGTTATATTTTCAAAATTACTTCAGACTAACCATTTGCCCATGTCAGCGTTATTTTGGAGAGTTTTGGAACTGTTATTTAGTGCTTGGAGGTGGGGGCATTTTTTCGATATGTTCCCTATATGAGATGATACTCATTACCTCTACACACCATAATATTTAAGATAAAATGCATAGATAATAGTTTTTCGAGAAATATTATGATTTCTAGTTTGTTCTAATATTGTTTTTAGTTATATTCTTTCTACAACCTAAATAGAACTTCTGTTTAAATAGCCTAGCTTAGACTAGCTGATAGCCGTGACTCTGTCTGTGTTGTTTATTATTTTGAGGGAAAAATATACTTTGCTATAACAATTCTTTTATTTCCCCACACCTGCGCATGCGCGCCATACTGCATACCTTACTTTTCCATGGTTCGAAAACACATATCGCTGAACGCATAGTGCTTATAAATATAGTGAGTAGCTTCCTAAACTGTAATAACTTTGTCTTAAATGAAAATATCGTGTAAATAACTTATATTTTATTAAGGACCAAGTGTCTAAAAATAACTAATACTAAAAAAAATTTGATTGAAGTCTGTCTAGCATTTTTTCAGTGATACGCGCACATCCGCAAACCTTTGTCGATTTGTTCACAGGTATAGAAAAAGATAGATAGATAAAATAATATGTGACATGAAATTCTAAAATTATATGAACAACTTATATCACAGAAATCAAAAGGAAATGATTATTAACAAGCTATTGCTTTGAAGCAATATTTTTTTGCTCTTTTTTGATTTGATTGCTCAATAATGGCGCGTTCAAACATCATATCGACAGATGTAGCTTCAAGCAAGTACACCGATTTAATTAAAGATTTGGGTGAAAAAAAATGACGTAGTTCCACCATAGTATCGAGTTAGGGTTTTTTAGTTTAGTAAATAACAGAAATAAAAAATACAGAACAATAACTTTATTAAATAAAATACTGAAGATCCTAAACAATATAACTACAACAAACTCCAGTGCCGCCATATTTTTACATAACGTCGTTCACTCCTCCAACTTTGTACTTAAACATGTGTTATATAAATCTATAATATTTTTTTCCTATGTATAAAGAGATTTATACTCTCTAAATAATATATTTATTATTACTCTTTGATACTTCTAGAAATACACAGACCAGAACAATATACATTCCATTTTAAATAGTTGTCTACGAATCAGTTATTTCTGGGGTAACTTGTCTAATTTCGGTGCTCTTTTATAATGACCGTACGTAATACCTCCAGCTGCAGTGTGATATAATTGATTTGGGAGGAAGCCTCTTTCGTATTGCCTCGGAGAAACATGGGAATGAAGAAGATGACGACCGCTTGATAACGCTTCATAAGCTTCTAAAGGATCCTTCGCATAACCTCTCTTCATATAATCAATCTGGACATGGGATGGTATATACGAATCCAGTAGAGATGTAGGACGCCTTTTGAATGCAGGACCGTATGATTCTGGCGGTCTTGATGAAAATCCACCCGGCACTATCGAAGTGCTTGAAGCAAACACTGGCTTTGTTAAAGGACGATACACCGGCAATGTTTTTGGTATATGTGATAAATGTGATGGCGGACTCTTTAAAATGATCGGATTGGGATGCGGAAGTTCAGTAATGGAACTATGTCTGTATCCACCTCTTAACGGGATCCTGGAGGGATAAAAACGAGTATAATGAACAGGAGCTTTCTCGTATGTGACTTCGGCGTGCGTAGATGGACTCTCGTCTACAGGTACTTCATTTGCCACGTCGGTACCTGTGTATTGTGTGTTTTGGTAATAATCTTTAGGAGGGCTCGCTCCGACCGCTGCTGATTGGTACTGGGCTAAAGGAAACTGGTAACTCAACACCGGTATAGTAGTAGTGGACTGGGGAACAGCTACCGGTTGAGCATAGCTTAAAACCGATACTGGTTGAGAATATTGTTGAATATAAGTCTTTGCCGTTGGCGTGACGTATGTCGGTATTTGTACATAATTGGCTTGTGGTTGGACTGTTTCGTGTTGCAATTTGTAATCGGGAACACGAGGAGTCACACTTGTAGGGTATACAGCCTGGGTATGCGCATTAGTTGTATGTTCTTGAGCTCCGTTATAGTACTGCGGGACTAGATATATTTGCATAGGTACGTTAGACAGGTAGCCGACCATCGCTTGCTGAGTCGAGGAAGTACCATAGTTAGATTTAGGCGCGACTAGTGACGGAGGTGTCTCTGGCTCTTCGGTCACATCATACTGATGAACATATCGCGGCGGAGGGGTAGAAGCGGGTTCGAAGTATCTGAAAAGTCCGCTTTTGAGAAATTCGAGGGGTACTAAACCTCCCGAACTGTCTTCTGAACGTGATTGTGTATTATCGACATCCTTCTCTTTCTCACTCTTCAGATTATCTTCTTCGATGTCCTGCAATTCGATTTTCTTTTCAGCTCCAGCTGATAACGCGAGAAGTAAAAAAACCGAGACCTGAAAACGAAAGCAGAAAAGTGAGTTAATATAAGTCAATGTCCATTGAGTATGTTCGTTGCACTTTATGCCCTCAGATGGAACGGGGCGTGCCGGGCGGCGCACCCGTTGTAACGTTACACCAAACAGGTGAACGGCAAAAAATAGACTGGAGCCCATTATGAAACCGGTTAACAGCGCGAAGTAGGTGTTTAGAAATGATATTGCCAGCTTTTACTCGTAATTTATGTGTTTAAAAGGTTCCATCACTTTCGCACTCGCTTTATTACATGTGGTTACAATGTCTATAAGATTTATAAATAAATGTAACATTTGCTTATTTATATTTTAAATTTTTTGTATCAATTAAAAAGAATATATTTTTTTTACTTATTAATCTAAAGACATTACTAAAGCCTAAATTAAATATAATAATAAGATATAGTAATGTTTCATAAATATTTAACATACAAGTAAAATATTATACTATTATTGCCTTTTAAAAAGAAAATTATCTGTTTAAAATTTTATACAATTTTAAAATTCGGATAATAAATATAAAAATGCTAATTGTGTACATATTGTTTCGTAATCCATTCAAAATTATTATTATCATTTGCATGCGTTTCTCACAACAATTGTCAAATTAACGTCTGTACATCTTCCACTTTATGTTAAACTAGCACGCACGGCGGACGTTGTCCTGCCCTGATAATAAAAAAATATATACTTATGTGTATGAAACGCTTAAGGCGGCTTGACTTTTTCCGATTCTTTCAACAATTATCATTATATTTCAACCAATTTATACAAAACCTTAACAAATTATATACCTAAGCCTTCCTCATGAATTATTGTATCTATTGGTGAAGACCGCATTACAATCAGTTTTGTAGTTTTTTAATTTATCGCGAACATCCAGACAGACAGACAGACGCGGCGGACGACTTTGTTTTATAATATGTAGTGTTAATATTTTACATAGGTACATTCTCATCTACAACAAAAAATAAATACATGTGAGTGAGACTTTTTTGAAACGAAACAGTAAGATTACGAAATCGTATTATTGTTTACAAATTTCCCATGAGTCCTCTTAATAAATAATTAACTTTTAAATAACAGCTGCTCCTTTCATTTCTGCTCAACTATATAAAAAGGAAAATAATTTTAATACTTTACACTAAAAATAATTATTCAAAAACATATCTTTAGACATACACGCACCATCTACATATATAGAAATTTAAGTAAATATGTCTAAAGAGCATATTGACTTATTCAAAAAATATTCCCCAAATAAATAACGAGAAAAGCTCTCTCAATACTCCCAAACGTAATCCAAACCAATACTATACCCATGACAATTGTTGTATTTATTTGAAGGCTCTAATCTTTGTAAATCGCAGTCATATATGAAAAATAGATTTTTCTTTTTATAATACACTAGTTCTTGCCCGCGGCTTGTCACATGTTAATATATGCGTATCCCTTGAGAACAATAAGTAGAGTATACATAGAGTATACATTTTTAAATGTAAATATGTTATATTTATATATAAATTCGTAATTTTATATTTATCATTAATAACGTCAACAAAGTTAAAAAAAAATAAAATAATGAAAAGTAAAATACGGATTTCTAACTTTATTACCCTTTGTAAAGTTTTCAACTATACTAATAACATTACAACACGCTTTTAATTAGACAAGTAAGAGTTATGCGTGTACAGACTAATTGAGCTTAATTGGAATGTCTAGTTAATGTTTGTACTTTAATACGTTACACATGTAACCTGTCAATACTAACCCAGTTTCGGAAATGAACTATCTGATATGATTATTCTGTCTGTTATAATCTAATGACAGTAATTGTTTCTATTTTGTCTATTTACATGAAAGGTATGAGGTAAAATTTAGTAACATTGCTATTCTAAATAATCAATTAAGCCCGTGTTCTAGAGTTTTTCAAAATTCAATCCCAAAGAATGTGAATGGGGCTGGCACAATTGGTAATCTATATAAATAATGTAATTTGTAGGTGGTAGAGCTACGCTGAAGCTATTACTGGTTTCAGCATGAATGGGTCGGCTCGCCCGGGGTAGTACCACACTCTCACAGAAAACCGACGTGAAGTAACAGTGGTTGCACTGTTGCGTTTCGTTCGGTCAGTGAGAGTGCCGGAGGCCCACATATTTAAAAGGCCGGCAACGCACTTGCGACTCCCCTGGTGTCGCTAGTGTCTATGGACGGCGGTGATCACTTACCATCAGGTGACCCGCCTGTTCGTTTGCCCCCTATAATATAAAAAAAAAATGTGACAAAGTTCTACCATATCGCGCGCTTCAGTTAAAAATAGATTTCGATCATTTCGTTTCTATTTCTACTTCTTAACTTCTTAGACACTTCTTCTATCACTTCTAGTGATCCTTATATATAAATTTTTATCTAAAAAAATATAACGATATCTACATTGAATATAAAGTTGTTAATGGTTTTAAGAACCTATAATTTTTATAAGCACTAAGCGTTCAACGATAAGTGAAGTGGCGTACGCGTTGTGGCGCGCATGCGCAGTAGCGGAAAGTAAGCGAATAACATTTTTTGAAAAGGAATTTTGTAAACAAAGTATATAAGTATATAATCTTTTTTTTATTTTCCTATGGAAATAAAATATAATTTTAAAATAATAAACGAAGTCGCGGGTATCAGTTAGTAAAATATAATCGCGAAATGCGAAAGTGAATCTGTTTGTTTGTTACACTTTTATGCTGTAACTACTCAACAGATATCATGAAACTTTACATTATATATATCTATATATATATACAATATTTTCTTTACTTATTTTCATTTGCTTCTTCTATAATTACACTACTTACAAAACTTCTATGCTTAATAACAATACTGCTGGTTAGCTGGAAGAAAATCTCCTATGGCATTAAGCTCACCAGTGTACAAACATAAAAGTACAATAAAATATTCATTCATTCATTATAACGTTGTATCACGACTATTACAATAAGAGACATATTGTAGGTACCCTTCATCTAGAACAAATGTACTGTACCCGAAGGATAGATCAAATCTAAATTAAGCGTAAAGCAATGATGGCTCAGTTGGTAGTGTGTTCGGACACAGCGTCGAAGGACGTAGGTTCGAATCCAAGCAACTGAGTCGAAGCTTTCGGTGAAGGAAAAACATCGTGATGAAACCATAGCATGGTAGTAGGGCTTTTTCTAAGTCCGTCTGGCTAGCTACCACCCTAAAGTTGAAAATCTGTCGCCAAGCACCTGTTGATGTGTTCCGGCAGCTGCACTTGAGAGCCAGTCTCCCTCTAGGTTAAGCGTGACTTACCATCTTAGACCACATCATCATTTAATATCAGATGAGATTGTGGTACAAGCCGTTTACCTATAAAGTATAACAATAAAAAAGCCGAGCGAAGCCGAAATAAGAGGCTAGTTTATAATATTAGTAAAGACGTTTCAAGTTTTTCGCTTGGATTCCATTTACAATATATATACATAACGACAACAACGGAAGTCATAAATCTACTTTGTAAGTTCGGTGAACGGTCTTCTTTTATATTTAAATTTAAATAATTCAAAGCCAATTATTATATACAAACCGATTCGAATATACGAAAGTTATGTAATGAAGACTGTCACTTATTCAGTGAAATATCGAAAGGATTAATTGTTTTAATATTCAATAGTAATTATTCGATTTGGAGATAATTTTTAGTCGAAATGTTAAAACTGGGTGTAATGAAACGCTAGCTAGTATTTTTTTTTCGAACTGACTACACTGTTGGCTTGTTAAGGCCGCTACAGTTTCACCGGACTACCCTAATAATATTATTTTATGATCATTTATAGGTTTTAGTGTTTGTTCGTAATCCCATGTGACGTTAAATGACGGTATGGTATGGTCGTAGGTGATAGAGCTACGCTGAAGCTATTACTGGTTTCAGCATGAAAGGGTCGGCTCGCCCGGGGTAGTACCACCCTCTCACAGAAAACCGACGTGAAGTAACAGTGCTTGCACTGTTGCGTTTCGTTCGGTCAGTGAGAGCGCCGGCGATCCGCATATATTAAAAGGCCGGCAACGCACTTGCGACTCCCCTGGTGTTGCTAGTGTCTATGGACGGCGGTGATCACGTACCATCAGGTGACCTACCTGTTCGTTTGCCCCCTATAATATAAAAAAAATAAAAAGATGGTAAACACGATAAAAATAGAAGGGAACAAGCTCTCGAGTACAACTGTCGGAACACACCCACAGGTGCCCGCCGTCAGATATTTATCTTGGGTAGTAGCTACCCAGACAGACTTTAGAAAAAGCACTAACATACATACTATGGTTACGTCACAATGATTTCCTTCACCGCCTCTCATTCGCAAGGATTCGAACCTACGTGTATCGACGAGGTGTCGGAATATGCTAATTCCTGAAACATCAACGCTTCGTATATGCATAATTTAATAGAAAGGTATTTAATTACCCCCATGAAAATACGAATCGGTATCAGCGTGGAGGACTTCACAAACTTTTGCTCAGCATTGGGACATTTGCGGTCTTAATTGTTGTAATAAAACTATCGTTTTTTCATAATGAAACATACTATTTAAAAAATATTTTTAAATGAAAATATTTTTGAAAAATATTTTTACTGATTTTTTTTTTATTTATTTATTTGATAATTAACTCATGCTTATTACAACTTAGTAATACAATTTACAATGAACAATTTAGAAAATTTGGTAATGCCAATTAAAGTTTTCTCTCCTAAGGAGATTAGTAACTCGAATACATCATATTTTGTAAAGTGTTATTTTCGTCAGTACAAGTTACCGAATAAGAAAATATCTCCATAAAATAGAACGATACCCATACATTCTGTGCTCACTTTAAATGTGGTCAAATTTATACTAGAATATTTATCTCTATTACAACATGTGCGTAGGTAATTTAGGTAACTATAATGAGAATCTTATTAACATAATGTAGTAAGATATTTTATGCTGTGAATGTTGTAACAAAATTATATTATATAAGGAATTTTAGTTCATCAAATCATCTTTAGATCGCACCTGTCGAGTATATAAATGTTATTTTAATATTGGAAACGTAAAAATGTATAAATATACATGCGATGTTTGTTACTCTTTCACGCAAAAACTACTGGACAGTTTTTAGTGAAACTTTACAGTAGTACAAGATAACATATAGGCATCACTACATAGTATAAAACAAAGTTGCTTTTTCTGTCCTTATATCCCTATGTACGCTTAAATCTTTAAAACTACGAAACGGATTTTGATGTGGTTTTTTTTAATAGATAGAGTGATTGAAGAGGAAGGTTTATATGTATAATAACATAAATTAAATTGTGGAGAAATACTGTTATTTTTGAGGTTACTACAAATTTAACGCGTGCGTGCCACGGGCAGTAATGAATAAATCAAAACTACTGGATCGATTTTGATCATTTTTTCAGTGAATGACATAGGCTATATAGTTTATACCCGTGTGAAGCCGGAGCGGGCCGCTAATAATATATTTTTTAATTGTTTAATATATAATAATAAACGTCAAGTAAGTTTGAAAGAGTTCTCCCATTTGATAGCCACCCGACGTGGGAGGTATAAATCGTTAGTTACACATAGATATCAATATACATATATTTTTTTTATACTTTATAGGTTAGCATTTGACCACAATCTCATCTGATGTTAAATGATGATGTGGTCTAAGATGGTAGTCACGCTAAACCTAGAGGGAGACTGGTTCTCTATTACAGCTGCCGGAACACACCAAACATGTGCTTGACGATAGATTATCAACTTGAGGGTGGTAGCTAGCCAGACGGACTTAGAAAAAAGCCTACCACCATTCTAACGCTTCATTACGATGTTTTCCATCACCGAGAGCTTGGACTCAGTTGCTAAGATTCGAACCTACGTCCTGCCGATTCTGTGTCCGAACACACTACCAATTGAGCCATCATCGCTTCAATCAATATTTTTAAAGATACAAACGCAAACGAAGTCATCGGCTGCGTGCTAGTTATATAAGAATCCAAAACTGCATCTGATTTTCGGCTTATTCTAATTATAAAATAAATCATCAATATAAAAACTGTTAATCCGAGATCGAAGGAAATTAAAGGAAATATTATTTGATAAAATGTGATATAACATCACATAACCAAACTATTAATAATTTGTATTTATAACTCCAAGCTGTTTTTTTTTTGTATATTTATTTATTATGTAACTGTGTCAGCGTCTTCAAGGAAATCGAAATATTTAACAATCTAGAAATCCATAGTATATGCACGTGACCCCTTATCAAGCGGTTCACGAAATATCTATTAAGGAAAAAATACACGTACTCCTCTCATTAGAAAGTTGCTTGGTTCAGTCCTACATAGTGATTAGATAGCGTAATTTTGACTTAGAATTTGCCGAATGATCAATTTAAAGGATATTAGACGGTAATACTTATGTACCTTCATAGACAATCTATGACTTCATTATAATATACTTTCGAATTAAAGTACTATAGACATATAAATATTCCATGTAACGTCATATCCATTATCTAAATATTTTATAATTTATTTAAGAGAATAATAATATTTTACAAGTTATTTATCAAAGTCAAGTAAATAAGAAAAACTGGTATTTATACCGCGAGATATTAAACGGAAGGAGGTAATTAAAAAGCACGTGCCTTAATATGAACTAATACAAGCATCGAGTTACAAAGCTTCGAGCGGTCTGAAGCCGTTTCATAATTATATGAATACGAGCAATACCTTAAGCATTTTAGTTGTCGTTCCAGTCTCATTGAGAGACAATACATCTAAGAAAGATGTACTGCAAAAAATGAACAAAACGTACTTAGTTGCAAATACATCGTTACGGTAGTATGAAGACAGACTCTAATTACCCTGCAGTTTGTTTTTATTTTATTTCAAAACACTACTAAGAAGTGGACTAAATCTTAAATGATGTTGTCGAAGTGAAATTATAAATTTTAGAAGTGTTAATCATAAGGAAAATTACTAAGAAATGCAAAAAAAATGTATTAACCATTAAAAACATTTCTATCGCCGTACGCTTCAGTTTTTTGTGGCATTCGAACATATTTTTTTTTCTTTCTAATTTGTCTCCAATTCTGTTAATATCGAGTCATAATAATCGCTACAACAGCTATAAGATTTTGCATTCGCTAAACATATTATCCGGACATTTTCTTATTAAAATTATTTGTTACGTTCTCTTTCTTTCTTTTCTTTAGGTGTGGTGTACCAAGAATGGATAAGATTAAGAACGAGTACATCAGAGGAAGTTTGAAAATAGCACTAGTGACAAAGAAGTTGCAGTGTAATAGGTTAGCATGGTACGGGAATATTATGAGAAGAGATGAAAGTCATGTAACAAGAAAAGTTTTGAGTTTGAAGGTGGACGGATATAGGAGTAGAGGAAGACCGAAAAATGTGTGGATGGATAGTGTTGAAAATGATATGTGTATAAAAAGTGTGAATACCGAAATGACATCTGGCAGGGGAGAGTGGAAAAGGAAAACATGTTGTGCCGACCCTACTTAGGTGGGATAAGGATAAAATGATGATGTACTATTTCACAATAACATTAAAATTCTAAAGTATATTTTATACGAAACTTATAATGAAAGGCGATACTTTCACTTTACGGGTAATTCTAAATATTGCGTGAAAATGAATACGTTATACAAATATAAGAGAACAAGTGATAAAGTTCTTGAATGTCCAGAAATAATGTAATTAGATATATTATATATGCATACATTTATACAGACGAAAACAACAATTAAAAAAACAATATTGTATTCGATAATACCCGTGGGAAAGAGAAAACATTAATTAGCATTACCAAATTCTTTTACTTATTAACAAGAAAAAATGATCTTGATTACAACGCCACTATATGAAATATTGACTGGCGTATGCATAAAAAGGAAAATTATACAAAAACATCTCTCAAGGGATTCATTTGCCTAAAGCTGATTGTTTTCACTGGCAACTACAATTAAATTTGAGAGAGTAAGTGCAGGTGAATTCCAAAGAAGAATTTTTGGTACATACCAAATTAACGAAAGTCATTATATCGATAGTTCAACAAATGTATGCACAAAAACCTTACATACATATGAGTAATTAATATATTAACTGAGCTTAATCTAAAATTGTCATTACACTCCAAGCTATTCAATCAATTACAATCAATATCAATTCAATAAGTTGCATGTACATATTTACAAAGCTTTAATTTTATTACTTTGATGTCCCATTATATTAAAGCCAGTATTTATAAGATATTATAGTTCAGTTTCATATATTCCTTAGTATTTATTTTAAATTTCCCAAGACTAAGAACTTCGAATATATTTTAAATTAAAACCTTATTCTTTAACTTAAATGTTGACATAATTTTTGGTAAATTATTAAAAAATCTAAACTTTTAATATATCAAAGAAGACATTGAAATTGATGCTATTTATCTTTTAATATTTCTAAGTAATTTCAAATCTTACCTTGAATAGTATCATAATGTATAAATTTCTATTCCCAAATAATCACAACACCAACATTCATTTAGTTTTGCAGATTCACTTCGAACACACCGCACTATTGTTGAATTGTATACCGCATCTTTGCTTCAGTCATCGGTGGTCTGTCCTCATATCCGGCGTTGCGAACGACGATTCCTATCCATACAGCCGAAGGAAATCCTATAATTTGAACAAACCATTCGTTAAAAGGAAAAACTTCGCAGACGACTACACTCCATAATTGTCGATCAATGAAATCGTTTCATGCTACATGACACAACTAAAATGTCCATGCAATTAATGGAAAATGTATTTCCAATTATCAGTAACACGATTTTTTGTTTTTAATTAAAATATTTAAAATACGAACGTTGTTTTTCTTATAAATTCGTATCGCGGATGCGTACGGCCGGCTGTTCGCTCCGTTGTGATCGCGCGTGTCGCTCGAAATGGTTTTTAAATACCGCGCACTACTCTACATATCAGAGAATACAGAAACCTGATCTCAGTAGCACATCCTATAATTTTACACGGGTTTACTGCACTGAGGTGATAACGACTATTTGTAATGTAGAAATAGTTATGAGGTAATATAATCTATCTATTTTCTATATCTATATCTATACATATAATAAGAATGTAAATCTGACGTGTCTGTACTTTTTTGATTTTTAAGAAAAAAATTGTTGCAGATGTCTTGGAATAAGTAATAGAATACATTTCAATCATATATAGAAATATCTGTCTGTCTGTCTGTCTATCAAAATCAAAATCAAAATCAAAATCAAAAACACTTTATTCAGTTTAAGCCCTGAGAAGGCGCTTATGAACGTCAAAGTTACCACTGGTTCGGAAAACAACCCAGTCATCGAGAAGAACCGGCTAAAAACTCGATTTGGTTTATCTTTTCATTAACATATTATAACTCATATTTTTAACATATTATAACTCATATTTTTACTTAACTATCTGTCTGTCTATCTGTTTGTTGGAACAGGCATCACTGATAAAGTACTAAGTTTCTGATAAAACACCAGCAAGAAAATCATCAAACATATTCTAGAGCAACATTTAGTTTTTGTTTCATTAAAATCGGTTACTTCTATCAAAAGTTTGTGTAATTTTAAAGACGACGGGAGTTAAATACGAGAGAAATATAGATAAGTAAATGGACTTCAGCCTCATCCAAAAACCAGGGTATTTTATAACATAGATAAACATTACCACAGTATTACTTTACATAGACATAGAATGAAAGAAAAATGTTTTATATTTTATTTTCACATAAACGAAATATGAATACTATAAGAAGTTCAGTAATTAATTAATATGCCAATAGATGGCGTTCAACAGGCATTTTTTATATATATTACTACTATAATATATAATCTAAAAATTTGCGAATTACATATATTACATATATTACATATTTCTATAAATTGACTAACTTACTTTGAATAAGTAAAATATGATTTTTATTTTTCGATGGCATAAGTTTTATGATTAAATATGTAAATTTTTAAATTAATTTCGTGTTGTAAAAATTATAAGTTATTGAATCTTATCACTTTTTAGGACAATTATACCTATATTGTGTTTATAATATAAAAATAAAGAGCCTAAAATTGTTCATTGAACATAAATGTTACAAAAAAATCGTCTTTAGAAGCAATAACAGACTACATATTTTCACAGCAGATGTCGCTAAATTTATCGTTTTATTGATTTACTGTCGTTAAGAATATTATTGTAAGGAAGACTATAGATAACAATGAGATTATTTCTGTTTTACAGCAAACGGCTCATTTATAAGTTTAATTTCATAGTTTCGAGAGCCTGCATGTCGATCATATAAAAATAAGCAGGTGTCTGTGGCACGGCTAACTGTTGTTTTGAGTACCACACGTGTCTCGAGAGTCGGATTACAAATATACAAGATAAACAAATATACATTCAGATGGTTTTATTGATCGCTGTTTTTTTAATCAAGTTCCACGCGGACGAAGTCGCGGAAACAGTTAGTATATAATAAAAATGAACTTTGTGTCAAGCTCAATCTCGTGAAAACTATTATATGATTATGACCATTTGATACGGCATCTTTCGTTGATTATTCTAGACCACTTATTTTTCGTATTTCATTTGGTAATACAATTTTTTTCATTAATTAAAAGTTTATAATTAAATAAATTGTATAATTAATTATATATAAATTATAAAATTCAATATAAATAAATTTCGATATTAAATAACTTCCTGATATTGCAAAAAGACTATTGGAAAATCTTTTAATATATGGTAAATTTTAAAGGTTACTATACTAGTACAGGGTTCGAAAATGGAAACAACACCATCTCATCTTTCTTCTCATCATATTTCCATGTCAGGTTAAATGATGATGGTAGCACCGTTAACCTCGAAATGTACTGCCTATCAAGTGCTGCTGTTTGAATACAGATATAGGTGGTTGGTGACAAATTTTCAACTCAAGTGTGAACCATGGATGTATGGACCAATACAACCCACTCACCTTCAAGAAACGAGCCTACTCCTTCCTCAAAAGTCGGCGATGTATTTGTGATGCCTCTCGTGACGCAGGTGTCCATGGGCGGCGGTGATTACTTACCATCAGGTAACCCGTCTGTTCGTTTGCTTCCAATCGCTTAAAAAAAACAAAAAGGTGTAGTAGCTAGCCAGTAGGTTAGTTCATAACTGTGTTTCTCTCAACCGAAAGCTCAAGCTTATTGTAAAATTCGAAGCTACGTCAGTTGTGACGGTATCCGACTACGTTTCCACCAGGCTATTATCTGACGTCATGGTCGTACTAAATTAAAAAGTACTAGACTAAAAAGATTTCGTTAATATTACAACATGGTTAACTCGAATTCCTTTTCATGTTACTACCATACATGTGGTAGAAATCTACTATATATAAATAAAAACGGAGTGTTTGTTTGTAATGTTAAAATTACAGCTTTTTATTAAATAGATATGAAAGTATATATGGTAGGTTATAACAAAAAAAAATCAAGTAATAATAAGAATAAGCTTAAATTTAAATGAAATTTTTTATCTGTCCGTTTGTTTCAATTAATACCTATAACGGTTGGACCAATTTTGACGGGACTTTCACTAGCAAATAGCTGATATTATAAGGAATATGCCCGGCTACTTTAATTTTACGAAAAAGAAACATGATTCCCCGCAAATATAATAAGCTAAAGGAACAGTGTCCAGAAATGCGCGTGTTCCACGCTCACGCTTACACTGAATATTTTTTAATTGTTAAATTCCACGCGGACTAAGTCGCGGGTGATGGCTAATTAAATATATGTATATATAGCAACATATCAACAACCAATAAAGTCCTACTTGTATTTTTAAATAATTTCACAAAACAAGGATAGTATTTCTTTGCTACGCTCTGTAGCGAACAAGATACGATTTATTTTAACACATGAGGCGTCCTTAAATTTCTCCTAATTGCGAAAGGCACATAAACTATATAATATGCAAGAAGAATGTACATCTATAATATAAAAACGAATCGCTGAATGCGTTGCTAAGCGCAAATCTCGAGAGCAGCTGAACCGATTTTGCTAATTTCTTTTTTTAGAATATTCCTTGAAGTACGAGGATCGTTCTTACGGGGAGAAAAGTTAAAAAAATTGCCTGAAAAAGTCTAAAAACAATACTTTTCTATAACTCCCATACAAACAATTCGTAATAATACTTAAAAGTCAATTTGAACTTTAATACCGTACCATAGAGTTGAAGCGTTAGTGGAGAGGTTCCGGGAAGGCAAAACAATTGAGTGACGTTAGTATTGTATAAATATTAATGTCAATATTTATACGATGGTCCAAGAATAGCAGAATAAGTATTAAAAGAATATTTAAAGAATCGACTGTAAGGCGTTACGAAGTTCGCCGGGTCAGCTAGTAAATAATAAAAATAAACAACAAAGAATGGATTAAAAAAGTGTTTCACTTATCAATTGAATAATTCGTTTATTGACAAAACTAAAAAAGTTTCACTATTTTCGCAGTCGACACTTTTCTTTTCTTTATTCTTCCTAACTGTTTTTATACATAGAATGTATTCAATAGAAGCCACAGACTGAAATAACGTATTTAAATAATCACAATTTTATTTCATTAAAACAATAAGATAAGAAGAAGTGAAATATAAAAAGTATAGTCTCTCTGCCTGTGTGTTTGCTTATAACTATAAAACTACAAAACCGATTCTTTTTTTATTAATCAGAGAGGCTGGTCAGATTTAATTATATTATTGTTACATTTTAGCCGACACAAAATTACTATCTGTATACAGAGTGTCTCGAGTACAGTGTTTTAAGTAAATTATTAAATACTAGTTTTGCTTCGGGCTTCGCTCGCGTTACTGTAAATTTGACAGTAATTTTGAGGGATAAAAGACACTTACAATCCTTTTCTGTGCCCCTGACAACGTTTATGCAAAATTTCATAATAATCATGATGACAAACAGACACACATTCATATTTTCGTATTTATCATATTAGTAAAAATACGTATTTTATTTCCATATCGTAATAACTGTTTCATATTAATTCGAAATCATCTCAACGGTACAGACAGATACGGAACTGTTAGGTGTAAATAAAAGCATATTTGTACATTAATAAAGTAGTATCATCGTGCATAGGTGTGGTAATTCTTGCCATCAAACTCAATTATTTCGATACGACGTGAAGATGTCTACCAGCTATATCATTTATTATTACGCAAGACGCAAACCTGAGAAGGATTTGCTTCATGTATTATTTTACTGCTATTACTATAAAAGCGAATGAAATAAAATTACAAATATAGTGTAGTATATATATATATATATATATATATATATATATATATATATATATATATATATATATATATATATAGATGTATTTCTGTTATTACTTCTATGTTTGTTATTTTGTTAGCTGTAAAATCACATTTTATTCTAAAATAAAATGATGTATTTTTGTAGCTTTTAGCGTTTGACCACAATCACAACGGTTTATGTTTTTTTCGAACTGACTACACTGTTAGCCACCAGTCCGTTACAGTTTCACCGGACTACTAATGGGAGCGCTTAAGGCACTCATCCGATTTTATAGGCAACCAGTACAAGGGTTCACGTTGCGTCTAGGCTTGAACTGTCACCAAATATCCCGATCTAACTTTTTTTTTTTTTTTTTTAATGTGGGAAGAAATCCTTCATTGGACACCCACAGCCCTGGGGAGCTGTGGGGTGTCAGACTCTTACTGACTAAAAAAACCCACAAGATACCGTCTGCCGCGCTATGGAGTGGCACGGGATCGAACAAGCAAGCACCATGCCACCCCGGCGACATGGCCCAGCGCGAACGCCCTGACCGCGACGACAGCCCGGTCAAGCTGCCTACCCGTCTACCGAACCAATGTGCAATGGAAAGTCGGGTCCCCAGCCCCTTCCCTCCTTGGTCCGGTTTGGCAGTCAAGGGGTCACCCCCTCCAACCACCACCACCTGTAACTTTTTTACGTGGTTTTCTACCACGGTGACTTTTTAACGAGGTTTTCTCCCTCTCCCGCCGCCCGAAGGCCACCCCTCTGTCACTTTTTAATGTGGTTTCCTCCCACAGGAACTTTTTAATGAGGTTTTTCTCCCTCTTCCTCCGCCCGAAGGCCTCCCCTCTGTCACTTTTTAACGTGGTTTCCTCCCACGGTAACTTTTTAACGAGGTTTTCTACCGCCCTCCACCCGAAGGCCTCCCGTCTGTTTTTTAACGAGGTTGTCTCCTCAACACCCGTAACTTTTTAACGTGGTTTTCTCCCACGGTGACTTTTTTCCGAGGTTTCCTACCTCCCACCGCCCGAAGGCACACCCCTCTGTAACTTTTTAACGTGGTTTTCTCCCACGGTGACTTTTTACCGAGGTTTCCTCCCTCCCGCCGCCCGAAGGCACTGCCCTCCGTAACTTTTTTACGTGGTTTTCTCCCACGGTAACTTTTTAAGGAGGTTTCCTCCCTCCACCCTCTGACGGGCGAACCGAAGCAGGCCCGTCCTTACCCCATCCCCTGTCCCCTCTGATAAGCAGAGGGGTACTGCGAGGGGCGCCGTCTGCCGGGGTATACGCCCCGACCCGGTTCTGGAACCGAGCTCCAGGAGTGTTTATCGGCTCTCTAGCCTAGATCCGTAGTGTTCTGCTAGACAGGGTCACCTCGTGTAGGATGTGGCTCTTCACCACGCACTGACGGTCTTGGGAGGCAGGCTAAGGCTCCACGAGGGAACTGTATTCGCCTGTGGGTCCACCCCCTGCGGTTCCGAGGTACAAGTATCTCATCCCCACTTGACCCCATCCCGATCTAACTAAGCTAAGTTAAGCTATCTCAGACATATATGAATTCGTGAAACGTACATGTGTAAAAACATGCGAGTTTCACGAAGTCATACATGTATCTTGAATCTGACCACTAAGTTGTGTAAACTAATTCAGTTCGAAAAGGGACGAAAAATAACCCAACCACTACGGTGTAACAGTAGTTACACAGTAGTGTGCAACTGTTGTTAAATGACGATACGGTCTAAGTGGCAGACACGCTAAACCTAGATTGGGACTTGCTTTCAAGGCAGACAGGCTTAAAAAAAGCCCTACCACCATGTCTTGGTTTCATCACGAAGTTTTCTTTCATATAAACTATTATACAGTTTTTTTAAAATACAGAATAGGTGAAATTTTTGTTTTTTGATATCCAAACTGGTTCCATTTTATTTAAAAAAAAAAATCATAACAAGTGCCTAGGTTGGTTTAAATAATATTTCAATTGTTTTTAGCTTCCATTAAAATGTAACTTATATATGTTCATTTCTCTTTTTATTCTAACTACATCCAATAATGATTCACTAATATTGAAACCAAACAAACGAGTGTGCTAAGCTTGTGAATTTTGCACAAGCAATTTCCAAATCAGTAGTAAATCTTAATACTTTTTTAAGCGAGATAAAATTGAATTCGCTATTAATTTCCCGGGAATATCTTCGAGATACTGGAACCGATTTTGATGAGACTTTTACTAACCAATATAATGTTTTTTCAGAGTATTACCGAAACTACATATCATTACGCTTTTTATACCCAGCTAGACGCTAATTATATAATTAATTTTACAGATGTTACTTAAAACGGTAAAATGTTCTAGGGGTTAAGTAGAAATGATAATAAATCAATTAAAAAAAATTCAAGATAACCTATAATAGATCTAGATAAAACATTTACAATACCATTTAAATTTTAATAAAAATAAATCTAAAATAAAATTCAACTAAATTACTTCATGTAACATCAGCTACCTACCAATGAAAGTATCGTCAAAATTGGTCCAACCATTTCGAAGATAAGCCGTAACAAACAGACAGACCTACAAACAGACAAACAAAATTTAAAAGTTGGTGTTTTGTTATAAATCTCGTATACACTTTCATATCCATTTATTAAAAAGCTATTATATCAACATTTAAAACCAGGCACTTCAATTTTATCTATGCATCTATATGTACAGAGGTCAACAACATGCAAGTAACAAAGATATTTCAGGTTCAAACACAATAGGTTATAACTGCATAACATAATTGCGACCACAAAATTTCTTGATATATCGCGGAAGTGTTATAAATTCTAATAGTAAATCTATCTAGTTAAACTGTATAATCCGCATTTGTATGGTCAATAACCGTATGATCACAGAACGCATTACTAAGAAAGTACAAAATGAGTCAACGTAAAGGAAACAATAAAGTCAAAGCACTAATTTTATTTTTATTCAAATGTTTTGTTTTTAAATTACTTATGATAGTATAAATTGTTACATTATAACCTAATGGAATATAATACTACGATTTAAATTCTATATTCCAGTCATTCGAAACTTTCTATTTTCAGAACACTGTTACTTCTATAAATATGTTCATATACTTTAAGTTAATTTCTAACCAATGTTGATTATACTAGATGTTATGAGGAAATGGAAAAGGAACAAGAAGATCTAGAAGCAACAAGATACTGTAAAAAAACAACAAATATATAAAAAAAATACAAGTCTGTAACAGTGTACGCATCGCTCAAAAACCATTGCATAGATTTCGATCAAAGTAAGGATACTTGGTATTTATTTAAAAACTAGTAGTCCGGTGGAACTGTAGAGGCCTTACGAAGCCAACAATGTAGGTAAGTTCGAAAAAGAAAAAAAAATCACGACACATTTATTTCATATAACGATATTAAGTGTTTTAAGAAATTACGTTTTTTATAAACACTACGCGTTCAGCTTATGCGTGTTTTCTTACCGTGGAGAAATGGGGCAATCGGTATGATGCGTATGCTTATTTCCTCTTTACATTAAGTATATTATTAAAATAATAAATAACACAGACGAAGTCGTGGATATCAATTAGTGTTTAAGAAAATTTATTTAAAATAATAACTGTATTTTAATCAAATGTTCTTTACCATAATGATATGCAAAATTCTGTAACTTCTTGAAACAGATAAAATAATAAAGAAACTTGCTTATATGAAGTAGCATGTATTGATATTGTAAAACTTTGAAGGCTGCTTTTTTGTTTTTTTTTTTTAACGCACTATTGTATGGAGCTACCAGTTACTATTGAAAAAATATTATTTGTAAGGATAGTCATGTATTTATCTAGGTGTAACGTTACGAGCGTTAAGATCGAACCAGTTACCTTACAGAGTTTCTGACACTCGTTAATGAAGTAACAATGCGCGCGAATTCTGTCGCTAGATGCAAGGTATCAAGAGCGAGGTAGATGTTCGAATAGACCGAATCTGTTTTAAAACCATAAACGCAAGTAAGACTGCTTGGCTCTGTTGAGATTTATAAAATGATTTATGTAAGTTATAGTGTTTTTTATAGGATATAATTAAACATACTAAAATAAGTATCCACATATATAAAATTACTGGGGCTATGAACTTCCAAATTTGCATAGAGTTTCCTTTTTCGATGTTGGTGAACACTAGGAAAGGATTTTTAGAAATTAATTGCCTAATGTGGTGAAAAGGGGGTTGAAAGTTTCTATGACAATCGGTCATATTTCCATCAGTCACTCTGTTATTCTTTTATATATATAGATATTAACATATGGAGTCGAAAAATATTACTGCATAGAAAACGCGTGTGAACCGCAAAAAAAAGAACAAAAAATACGAATTTCGAATTTTGTTATGCTCTGTCTATTATGAAACATTTGTTTCCGATTGTTCCTCTTTAATTTAAACGAGATTATTCTTATTTTAAATGTTGACAGCTACATATAATTACGTCAATGACTAAACGCCAATCAAATTAGAGTAAATCGTGCAAGTCCATGATCGTACATGACCCGTATCATACGAGTCTTGAGGTAATGTAGATCTTATCTCCAACACGTGCATCAGTTTATTAAAGTTTACATTTTAGATTAATAAAGTACTCTTTTGTTTAAAAATGCGAACACTTTTTTTAATATATATCAATATTTTACTACAAAATTAAGTTTTATTATATGGTTACTATATTAAAATAAGTATACTAAATACGAATATATCTTATTTATTTATGACTATTATATGGGTTATTCAGTTTTGAAATTAAATTCGTTGTAAATTAGTAAATAATTCATTGTAAAGTAACTTAAATTATCCATAATACGACTTTTTTCACATCACTTTTGTCTACAAATAACTTTAAATGTCTCTTTGTAATGCTAAAATAATAGTTTTTTGATAAATGGATATGAAAGTACATACAGTGCTTATAGCAAACAAACAATTTTTGTCTCTTTGTTCCGGCTTATCTCCGAAACGATTGGACCGATTTTGACGGAACTTTCACTGGTAGATAGCTGATATTATAAGGAGTAATTTGTAAAAATTATTTCACGTGTAGAATACTACATTATCTGCGATTAACAAGGAATCGTTATTTTCAAAATATGCATTAACGCGAAAGCAAAAAATAGTATTTTATAAAGAAAGCTATATGTAATTTAAACTATACGTAAACTGTTTCTACCAAATCCTTTGAGATTTTGTGACGATTACACTGAATGGATATAACAATATACATTAGTTTAACCGAACCGAAAATAATTTGATCTGTACGCTTCACTAACCGATTAACCAAAACCGATAAGGAAAGTTAATATTCATGAAATCACGATTCATATTCATTGTTTGCTTATGCCGGTGTAGGTTTTTTTTGAAAACCAATAGATTCGCAACACACGTTATAAATTAAACATAGAACGATATTTTTACAAAAGATTTGTAATAAATAAAAATGTTTTAACTGTCTACGCTTAACTGCATCTAGTAACAGCAGAAAGTTCTGGCATTTTATACATTTAATATTTAACGTTTTGTTTTCTAATACCATTTTACACTTAATTATTGTACTTAGCAATGGCAATATATACATTTGTAATTATTTAGAATTTCTTTACAACAATATATCTCGCAACGTACCTACACCACGTGCATGACATTGATTTTATTTGAAAGGTTTTACTAAATTGCTCCTTTAACTTAGTAAATGTGAGTGTTAATTTGGGAACGTTATGTTATGTTATGGATCTTTTAATGTGTAAACTATAAAGAAATAATAAAACTTTTACAAAAAAAAAAAAAACAAATTCAATATCAAGAAACGCTAAGGAAACAAGCAGGCACTAAAAACCAAAAAATAATTAAACTATTACATTAATGAAATTAAATAACAAATATTACTATATGCGCTACCTAATAATATATCTGAAGTCGGTGCCAACCCGAATTCATTGCATATACGTATAAAGTTTAGGTCAACTCTCGCGTCGGGCATATATATTTTTCTACCTACTACAAATTTGCGTCGGCGTCGACTTCAGATAGACCTCTTTTTTGAAGTCGATTAAAAAAGATGTAAAAATACTTTAAAAATTAAAAAGTAACACATGTTACTATTATTAGTCGACTCATTCATCCCTATGCAATACCATAAATACAGTCATGGAATATTATGGTACACACTTCTGTTGCATTTAAATATAGACGCTAATAAATCAAAACTCATATCGAGTTATAACACATTCAAAAATCTCCGAAAACATGTCAGATCATTTGCAGAAAACACAAAGTTAAATTGGTTGACGTAACATTTGCCGGTTACCAACCTCTCTAAATCAAATTCCAATTCTATAACTGCAAATAATGCGAGTTTTAATTTATCGTACAGGCTCAAGGAATATTATCTACGTAAACTAGATATTTCATACACAATTATCAGGACATTTCGTAAGTAACCTGGTTACGCTGAACCTATAATAAATGCTTTACAATGATAATAAATCAATAAACCGGTTCTTACTTCCTTTAGAACGGAACCTGACGAATGAAATAAATATGTGTATAGATTTTGTCCAATACTTATACAATATCCCTTAAGAAGTAATAATGTTTAGTGAATGTAGTTTGAGCAATCTATACATATAATAAAAATTTAGTTTCTGTATGTTATGTCAAAATAACGACTTTTTACTGGCGGAATATAAAAGTGTATAACCCTACTTATAATAAAAATACATTTTTGATTTGTTCGGGGTAATCTACGAAACGGCTGGATAGGCGATTTTGATGGGAAATTCGCTAGCAAATAACTGAAATTATAGAGAGAGAATGTTATTTTAGACTAGCTGTTACCTGTAACTTCGTCCCCTGTGGTATATCTGAAACGGCTGAACCGATATCTACAGGACTTTCACAGGCAGATAGACGACCTTATAAGAAATAATTTAGACTATCTTATTTTATATTAACTGTTACCCGCATCATCGCCGTAGTTAAATCTCCAAAACTGTTGTGTAAGTAACTTAGGCTATTTTATTTTAGACTAACCTTTACCTATGACTTCGTACACAGTGGAATATTTGAAACGGATGGAGCGATTTTGACAGGATTTTACTGACAGATAGCTAACAGTATAAAAAGTAACCTAGACTGTTTTATTTTAGACTAGCTGGTACCTGCGATTTTCGTACGCAGTGGAATATCTGAAACGGTTGGACCGAACTTCACACGATTGCTACTGGTACATAACTGAAGCACTATTATAAGAACTAACTTGTGCTATTTTAGTTTCGAGTAGCTGTTACTTGTGACTTCATTTGCTTGGAATATTCGAAACGAATGGATCGATTTTCACAGGACTTTCAATGACAGATAGCTGAAGTTATAAAAACTAAGATATAAGATTTTATTTTAGACTATCTTTTATGTTACCTGCGATATCGTCCGCTAGAAATTTAGCAAAAATATGTTGTTCATTGTAAACATATGCATGAAACGTGCGCTGTATCAGATTCCTGGAATAAATAATATACGAATTCAGATATTTGTATATATATATGACATTTGAATTATATTGTATTTTTGGTCAATTTGCCGGCTATTTTATTTTATTTACCCGCGTCCACATAACTCAGTAACCACAGCAACTTATAATAAGAATATTGCATGGAGTTCAATGAGCACTATTTTAATTGTGAAATATTGAAAACTGCTTACAGATATAAAGTTTTATAACATCATTTATATTAATGCATAATTATATGACTTCAACTCTTTCTGTATTTTTAATTAAAAAAATAATTATTAACTCATAGCTTACTATTCAACATTATAATTAATATTAATTTCAAAGATAGAAAACGTCTTTCTGAAAAGATTTAATTAGATCATAAACATATTATCTTAACAGTTCGATAACACAATTTCTTGCGGAACAGATAGCGATTACTTTTGTATGGTTGCAAAAACTTAATTATATTGACAATATGTGCATATTATGCCTTTATAATAACATTTTTAAGACATATTGTTAGATAATGTATAGGTTGCAATTTTTAATTACTTTCTTATATAATGTAAGAAAAGGAAGTGAAAGGGTTATCTGGTGGTTTAAAGTTCCAAAAATGGTACTGATGGTATATCCCAATCGACACACTGTTAGTATTTACATATCTAATATATACGTTACATCTTACAGTAGATGACGCGCGTGTTGTATTTACAAATGTTTTTAAAAGAGCACTTCTGTAATTCTACCTCTTCTCACTGTGTTATACTACTTTAATACAAATGAAAAAAACGCGTGCAGAGCCGCGAGCATCAGCTAGTAATATTATAAATGCGAATGTTACTTTGTATGTTTGATACGCTATCACGCCTTAACTATTCAGTCGGTCAACATACATTTTTGCATGCACGTCGTCAGGGGTACAGAAAAGAATATACTGTTCCTTAGAGATATATAGAATATACTTTAACACGAGCAAAAGCTAATTAATGATAAATATAAATTAATAGATACAACTACAGAGTTTAAGTCTTAGAACCTTAAGTTAACTAGCACTTGTGAAATTAGAAACTAAAGGTGTAATTTAGCCATTTGAAATCAAAAGTGTGTATCACATTTCTCTGACTGAATGGGTTTCACTCGGATGCTTTCTAAGCTAGTGGAATGGGCGGAGATACCCTACGACGTCTCTTCACATTATACCTTCCCTTTTTGTAATTGATATGGTAATAATGACGTAAAAGTTACATTTCAATGTTATTTATATATCTTCAATTTCCAAATGTAACTAATTTTAGTCGAATGAAATGAATTTGCAAATTTAGAAACAATTAATTCCTTTATGTATTCTGTATTAGCTTAACTGTACATATAAACTATACACAGCTCGTGTAAACATTAGTAAAATTGTATATAAGGGAAAAAAATCTGCTCCCTAAAGCGACGTAGATAGTTTTTATTCAAAACAAACACAAAAAAAAAGAATGCAAATCTTCTTTCTCTATAATGAAATTCTAAAATGGATTCCAGACTTGACGAGTGATGAGCATTTCGACGCTCTAGAAATAAACCAATTATTTGTTTGTATTTTTTATTTAACGTACTATTGACTCTTGATACACACGTTGTTAGAGCACTAATAATAATAACAGGCATATTTCACAACCAACTTAAAATTACATGAGTCCCTCAGTTATTGTTACTCGTATTATTGTTATTTGCATTTCTACTTTCTCTATTTCCATATTTTGTTAGGTGATAAGTTTCAATGTTAGTAATAATGTTAACTTAATATTTGTAATAATTAACATGTTCTTATTTTAATTATCTCCCCGTCTATCAACGTGCTTAATTAAGTTACGGCGCCGATGATCGTGTTGAGGTCCAATATTAATCTTTAAATATGATTAATGGCAACATTCTCATTACACTTTAAACTGCTCCCACCTTAATTAGCTTCTAATGGTTAACACTGTTACTTGATGTATTATGATACATCCTAATTTAATAAAGTTTACGAGTTCGTTATTTTAATATAAGCTGTACAATTTCTCTGGTAATTTTAATACTTAAAGTTATATACTTAAGATAAACCGTCTTGAGGTTATTTTTATTTCTATTTTTTTTTTTTGTATATTTATCACTAGCTAATTGATATCTCAGACTCCGTCTGTTTTTTTTATTAACTTCACAATATATTTTATATACAAGGGAAAAAACATAAATAATAAAAGATAAAACATACTTAGCTTACAAAATTTCTTTAGTATTTTGTGGTGCTAATAAATACCATGGTTTCTTAAAAGTGGAATAACTTTATATTCGATAAAGATATCGTGTTAATTGTTTTTTTTAAATGAGGATCAAGTGTGCAAGAATTAAAATTAAAAGAATTAGATTGAAATTTATGCGGCACCTATTGCGGGATGCGCGCACAACGGCAGACCAGATCTCTATAAATTAATTAATATATTAAGATCACTTAAGATTAGATTAACTCCCAGGTGAAAATGTTAAAGAAATGTAGCCTAGTATAAGACTGTTCCTCAAACTAAGGTCGTATTAGTAATCTAAAATGTACAAACTGATAAATTGTTCAAAATTAATAAACAAATTATAATATCAGTAGTGGGTTTTTAATGCTTAGGGTAATTCATACTTCACATATAGATTTTCCTTTTTTCAATGTATTCCACGTACCAATATCCGCTCTGGGGGCGGACAGCTAAAACATATTTTAAAGTATCAAAATTTGGATCCGACGTTTTGTCTGTCACCCCCTAAAAAGGTTGCGTTACCAACAATTTATGGTTATGTACATATCTGTTTTAATTAAATTCAACTTTTTTTATTCCTTGAATATCTTGAATGAGCCTTATATTGTGTTTCATTCTAAATATATGCTTTCATAAAAATTTAAATTACAATATTTGATATAAAAAAGCGAGTGAGAAAGTAGTAAAGTAGATTTTCAAAGATATTGTCAGATTGACGTTCAGTTCTTCGGTTTGTTTTGTTACATCGTCGTACTGTAGAGGTCTTTGGTACTGTTTGGTCTCATTTCGTTCGTAAATTCACCCGTGTGAAGCCGGGCGGGCAACTAGTTTTAAATATACATATATATATATATATATCAAGGGACAGAAATTTGTCTTTTTAGCGAACATACTCAGAATATTAACGATCTTATTATAAATATATGAATCAGACATCATAATTTCGGAATATGTACATATCTTAATTTGGAAAAAGTTATATGCTATAAACATTTATCATACCTGAGATGTATTAATAATCTATAAAAATAACAGCGATAGCGAAAATATATTCTGGAAACCGATTTTTAAAAAGTAATTGCAGAATCTATTGCTTTCATTCTTACAATTAACAAAATCGAAAGACATGCTTGTTAGTTTCAAACAATAGGTGTATCATACAGCTTCCGAATATTCATCAGCATAAGTATGATGTTTTTGAATCTCACCATGTGATTCACAAATTGCACAACATGTTAAAAATTAGTTGAAGTAGAACAACGAAAACGGTTACGTGATAACTTCGATTTCAAAAGTAGTACGATATTGCATTTACGAATGGAGTCATCACGTGGAGTGTTAGGTACACTTCTATCATACAATTATGACACACAGTACAGTATATTTAAAATAATTTCAATTGTTTTAAATTTTTTATTTCGATATGACTATATGTACGTATAATGAAAACGTATAAAAACGGAAACGAAAGTTAATATTTACAATTGGTTTTGTAGATTTTAAAGCAAACAATAAAAAAAACAATTATTATTTTAGACTTTATAAATTTTAGCTTGTGGTCACAATCTAATCTAATGTTAAATGACGATTTGGTCCATGACGGTAGCACAAAAAACTTAGACCTAGACACTTGGTCTTGAGTGCAACTACTGCAATACACCATCAAATGCTTCGCGAAAACTGCGACTCACTTGCAAGGATTCGAACCTACGTCGACCGACGCGTTGGCCGAACACGCTATCAACTAAGCCATCATCGCTTTCAGTATTTAGCGAGTAAACACAAGATTGAGTATGTTTATGCTATAAATTTTCTTACAACTTAATATATAGACGGCGTTGAAGCGCGTCGGCATGTATCCCGTCCAACCGTCTGGACTATGTACCTACTCGATGGTATTATGTTCGAGCGCTGCGTCTATCGGCGTAGATTCAATCCTTACTATGAGCCTTACTGTAAGCTCGCCTAGTTAGTTCCTTTTTACATTATACTGGGCGCAGCTTGACCTCAGTCACGCCTGATATAAAGTGAGAACTAGGCCTAGGATGTAGCGTGTTCGCTCAGTAAAACCGCATTCACTCTTCTCTTGAAGACCGTAATATTATATGTTTCGGAAAAACAGACGCAGGTAGCGGGTTCCATTCCTTTGCGGCTCGCATAGTAAATGAGGATGCATAGTTACCACCCTCAAGTTGAAAATCTATCGCCAAGCACCTGTAGGTGTGTTCCGGTAGTTGCGCTTGTTAGCCGGTTCTCTCCAGTGTTAGTCTGTGACTACCTTGAGTTACATCATCTTTTACATAATATGAGATTCTGGGCAAATGCTAAAGCCTATAAAACATTATAAAAAAACATTATAACATTTGGTACACCTCGATAATTGAATACGGACAAGTTTCACACAATATGTTCAGCTATTTATTACAACAAATTATAATAAACGAGTAAGAAGCAAAAAATAAAACCAATAATCACGGCATCACATCAGACAAATCTGGGTTCATTGCACTTACATTGTCTCCTACGCTAACAAATTTCAAATCATCTCGTACAAGTAAACCGTCGCATCTTGACTATTAGTTTTGTATTATTTGGTAAATCTCCTAAGGTTAACATGTTTAATTATATATATTATTTTTAATTCAATAAGAAGTATTTTTTTTTAATAGGTTTTCCTTCACATACGAGTGTAATGTCGTAATCTATTGTTTTAAAAATTAAGATCATTAGCACGTTGTAAAATGATATTACATTTTTCCTACAGATCCGTTACGTGGCACAATGTAAACAATGGTGTATAGTTATATAAGCCCTGTCGTGATTATCCAACGCGGTCCAGTCAGACTTTACGCATTGTGGTTTTGGTAAACCACTTATTTATTATAAGGGCTGACAACTTTGAGAGAACAAATATCATTTTTAGCTCATAAAATATTCACTTGCCTAAAATATTGGAATGGCAAAATATCTTAAATTAAAAGGAAGATTCTTTAAATACTAATTTAAATTAAAAAAAAAACTAATACTAATGCTACTTTGGCCCCAAATTAAGAATACTGCACGCATAATTCCATTACGGAGCGAAGTTCAAGTCCACGTGGTGGAGCCCAAGTAACGTCAGCCATTTGTGCCGACAGCTGACAGCCGTACAAGCAACTTTCCTCCCTGTATCCTCCTGATCTTCACACGGGACATAGGATGGAACAGGGATGGGCTCGGACGTTTACTACGCTACCTCCGGGCAGACGAGGAGGCACTTGTTACTTTCTTGCCCCCAACCCGATTAACTCGTAACACCAGAAGCGTGTACGTTGACTCCAACTAAGACTAAAGGCTTTGGCTTCATCACCACCTGATCAGTGATGAAGAAAACTTCTACAAAAATCACCCCGACGAATCTCATTTTTGAGGATGAAGAATAAAACTTCGGTGAAAATATTGAGAGGAATAACACCTCTTTCCTAATGGAATGGAAGGAAATTCTTTAAAAGATCCCCGGAAGAGTTTTGTAATTGGTGAGCCCAGATTCAGGACGAAGAAAGCCTCGTTATAAAATAACAACGGAACTAAAATTGCGGTCGGTAGTGGGCACCTCCGAGGGAGACTTTTCCGTGGGGGGTAGTGCTTACCAGTACGTACGTTATCATATGCAAATGATTCTCGTACCTCCTGTGCCATAGATGTAGGAGGTAATGTTAGTATTTTGAGTTGGTCCAACACAACATAACCCGTTCGTTGTCTTCTGCGGTGACTCGGTACCCGTGATGAGTTTTCCCTAAATATAAAAGCCCATAATTTCATTGAGTCACTATGAATCATTAGAGACTACTGTCTTTTTGCAAATATAAAAAACAAAACGCAAAGAGCTAACTAAGCCGTGACCACTGTTGTTGTAATGTTACAGAAACTTGTGCTTATAGAAATCACAGAAGCATGTTATTATAAAGCGACTACTATTTTAGTTGCACGTGAATGACATATTGCTAACAGCAAGTATTATTTTTAAAATAGCTGTTTGTTCACAAATCAAAGACTATTGATGCTTATAAGCATCATCTAAATAAACATCATATCATATAACTGTAACGCTAAAGTAACACAATAAATAACATAAAAAATACACTGGGTAAAGAAAGGACGCTTGCAATGACAAGGACTCGGATCATGTCTGAGGAACAAGGAAAAAAAAAAAGCATTATATACTTGCAATTAAATAACACTGCAATGAGCATCTGCTTATTCATCATAAACTACAAAGAGAAAAGCATAGCTACAATGAGGAAATAAATTTGTGCCAGCCCTGTACATAGTACGTTTAACATAGATATATAAATTCAGTAATCTCACTACAGTATGATTGACGTATCTCACCCAGCTTTATGGGAGTTTCATATAATTTGCATATCATATTAAATACTATATCGATAGATTTGTAATTCTGGCATAATTACATTTAAAGCTTAGAAAGGATGGTTGGCAATATTTTTCTTACATAAAGTATGTTGCAAGTGGTACGCGATGTCTATCACACTTACAATAATTTTTTGAAGCAATGATGTGTATTTAATAACCTGGTCAGACATAGCGTAGATCAACATGGGTTCGAAGCCTCAACTTTTGCTGAGACCTTAGTACGATTTTTTTCTTATACCCGTCTATCTAGCTACCATCCTTAATTATACAACTTGTCGAAAGCGCTTATCTGTATGTTCCTGTATACATGATATTTGAGAACTAGTTCCAACTTGTGGGCTTAACCTGCTAATATTCTAGGGCATTAAATGAGATTCTAGTCAAACGCTAAAGATTTATAAAGATATTAAATACGTATTGATTTAAAATCAATTATGTGCATTCAATCTTACTTTGTTATGAGAGATAAAATAAGATTAAATAAAATAAAAGCCTTAATAAAAATTGAATTTTTTTGAACAGTGTATAAATAATGAAAATCGAGATGTACAGGACACATGATAAGACAAGCAAAATTAGAAATGAACTAAATTTATAACAAAATGGTACCCCCAACAGAATAAAAGGAGTCGAGGTAGACAGAACAAAAGATTGGAGGACGATATAGAAAAAGCTGGCTCGGTATACATTCAAATAGCAGGAGATAAGGGGAATATGGAAATGTTTAGACGGGGCCTTTGTCGAAGCACAGGCTGTAACAGAATAAAAACAGATGTAGATAATATAACTATAAAAATGAATTGTAATTTAGTTCACGTTTTTAAGTTAATTTTTAAATACATTTATAAAATGAGAACAATATACATTATAAAAGAAATAAATACTAGAACAAAAACCTCCAAGCAAATTAGACTTAATCACAAAGAACTAGCTTTCTTCGCAGCTTCGCTGGAGTTGATGTAGTTTTAATCTATGTCTCTGGAGCAATATTTACTTTTGGTTAAAAGGTACCTTACGTTATTTTTTGTACTCGCGATAAAAGGTATGCAAAGTTTCAGATTGATCCGTTACGCATAAAAACAAAAAAAACGCACTTTCCCATTAAGTTATTAGCAAAGACAGTACTGATACAGGGCATGTCATAGTGAGCGACTATGTACTGTCTGTTTTCACAGTATATAATTTGATCTTGTTTTTTATAAGAAATAATTCTGGAATAAAAGTAAATACCTTAATAGGCAGATGTTAACAAAAACCGGTCATGCGGAAGTGAATACAAAACAACTAAGCCAGCACGAACACTTTCACAGGAAAGAGATCAGCATCCGAGATACAATAATAAGAGATAATTTAATACTTACGCAACTACACTACAATCCGGATAAGGTTTAGATGTCACGCTAGCCCTTTTACTAGAAATAAACAAACAAATAGAAAAATAATTATTATAAGTATGTAAGACACATCCAAGCGTTAAGCATCACTTATAAAAAGTTCATTTAGAGATTTATATATAGACTAGCTGTTGCACGCAGCTCCGCATGCGTTTTTTTTTATAATTGTGAATTACTTCTTATAATATCAGCTATCTGTTAGTGAAAGTTCCGTAAAAAATGGTTCAAACGTTTTGGAGATAGTACTGCAAACAAAGCCTTGGGTAAAAGCTAGTCCAAAATAAAGTAGCCTATGTCACCCACTTTAATTTTAACTATCCGTCAGAGAAGTTTCTGTCAAAATCGGTCCAGTCGTTTCGGAGATTACCCGGAACATACAGACAGACAGACAAAAATTTTAAAAATTGTATTTTTGTTATCAGTATCGTGTATACGTTCATATTCAATCAGTAAAAAGTCGTTATTTTGATATTACAAACAGACACTCCAATTTTAATAATATGTATAGATGTATCTAACTTTGTGCTTGCAATTATAATTTTTTGTTTGTACCTCTGTTCTTTATATTTTACTTTTTTCTATGCGAATACTTGAAAATGCCCTTTCTCTATGATACTCCTTTGTTATTTATTATACTGTTAGCTGTAAATTTGTCTGTAAAATAAAAATGATTAACACTATCATAGGTTTTATTATTATAGTTGGCTGTGCACCGCGGCTTGACTAGTGTTGAATTTTGAACATTTTTAAATTTTATCAACGCAGTTAGGTAATTTTATTTTTCTTTTTTTTCGAACTGGTATACCCTGTTGACCCTGGGCCGTCTACAGATTCACCGGATTCCTAAGAGGAGCGCTTATGGCCCTCACCCGATTAGCAGTTAGGTAACGTTGAATAGAATCCGTATAAATTACGATTATTGGCAGTTAAACTTGCATTGAACCGCGCTATACCACATAGGCATTCACAGATCGGCCCTTGTCAGTAAAACTCGATTCTCTTCAAGACACTAACCCACATCTCGCGACGCACGCACTAATAGTGTAATACTTCATTCTAGCTTAACTTACTTTGTGACCGACATTTTGTGTGATAATTGGTCCGCTTATGAAGATCGTAATATAATCGTATATGGCTTATAATCTTCCTCAAGAAATGAGTTATACAATACAAATTATTTTCAAATTTGATACGCCGTTCCATAGCTTAACACGTTTCAACGAACAAATAAAAAACAATCTCACGGACCTTTTTTAGTACCTACTATTTAACACTTCTGTGATATAAAACAGTTGCCTGTTAAGTTGTAGCCAACCAACACAACCAGCATTAACACCACCACCCTAACACCCTAATAGCACCTTAACCAACCATTTTATTAGCTCAACGTTTTTATGAATTATTATTTATTATTATTTATTTATTAACTAAACAGTTAAACTTAGTTAAATACATTAGTTATATAGCAAAATGTTTCCTTTCAATTACAGATGTAATTTGGTGTATCAGCTTAAGACTTCTTAATATGAATCTTATATAATTGAGAAGATGAATATTTAGACATTAATTACTAAAAAGACGTCCAGTTATGCAAAAGTTACATACGAATTGAACTACAATTTCCGAACGACAAATAGATTATATGGGTGCATCAAATTGATGAGTTATTAGTATCGTTGCGTGTTGCCACATATGGGTGTAGCATCGGTTGCATAGGAAGGTGAGTCAACCCGTTGGAATTCAATATAAATCAGACAAGTTTAGTAAATATCATTTTTATTACATACACAGTGTGTATTCATTTTTTATATATCACAATATTATAATACAACTTTCTAAATTTATCTCTCATTCTTAACTAACTTATCGTGATCGAGTGGTTTGACCTGTAGAATAGCAATCTGATGTCCACAGCTTCGAACCCCGACAAGTACCAATGATGTTTTCGGTATTCGCGTACATTTACCAATATAACTTAGTTATACTATACGGTTAACGGCGAAGGAAAACATCGTGAGGAAACGTGTACATAAGAAATATTCTTATGGCACCACCGTATGTGGAAAAATACAGAAGGTGTGAATTTCTTAGAGTTTAAAATCGCCAATACGTCATTAACTTGCGTGGTAATTATGGCCCATGGCATTCTTCGAGAAGAAATTTATAGCTCTACAGTGAGGCTTCTTACAAGCTAATGACGATAACTAACTTTCTTCTTTCCTCGTGTATCTAAAAAAAAAAAGTATATATCACAAAATAATTTCGTTATTCTTTTGTAATAATTATTATAATTCAGATGATCTTATGTATTTAAGGTAATATAATGTTACTTTAATATCAATGAACAAGATTTGAAACATTTAGGAACGTTACCTAATGCATTTACCAATCACCTAGACTTGACGAAATGGACCTACCTATTTTTATTTATAAGATTGCTTAATGCAATCTGGTACAGCCTAAAACGATAATCGGTATATTGCAACAACATGTTAAATGTACCTACGCAGAAAATTAAGCATTAAGTGTTATTTTATGTGTATTCACTGATGGATTTTATTGTTTATTAATCCGTTTATATAATAATATAAATTAGTAATTATCGCGATTGATTATATTTTACGCATATATGTTTCCTTACTTTAGTTCACAATGCTGCGGATAAAGGTTAAGAAGAATTACTCATCACTGCGAATATAAATAAGTTGACTGTAAGGTAATCCGCAATATTTATAATTCGTTCTGTATTGTACAATAGAGTTTTCTAGAATACAATTTATTGTTTTGATCTAATGACTACTGGCTCGGTGACTCGTCGCCCGTAGAGTCGTTGCCTGTAGATTTTCCTTTTAGCTTGTATACTAATCGCTGCGTATCTGCTATCTGGATCCGCCCCCTTGAATTATCACCTGATCTATCTAATTTGGCTGTCCCGATCGGACTCTATTGTGTCTTTGGTTTTAGGAGTCCGTTCGTGCCCCTTATCAACGCTTCTCGTTGCTGCGATCAACCAATGAGCGCGCTCCTGTGTGTTTTCGTACATTTTGTGACCGGATGACCCAAACTCATAGCATTATCTTCTCTTGTATCATGTCGAAGTTCTCTAGGACGAATAGTAATGCTGGGTTCGAATCGTCTTCCATACTTAGCCTTTTAAAGTGTATTTTATTTCGTCACATAACCGGTAACTGGTTATATACAATCACCTACAAAAGGTTAACAGTCAGATACAGTAACTCACCGTCTTCAAATTTCACACGGCAGTCTACAGACGTACACACTCACAAACACACAGACAGTTGGAGAATTGTTTTTTTTTCCCCTCAGATGTTTGGTTAGAGTTAGTTTTAACCAAATTGTCAGATTCAAAATACACGTATCAGTTGGTGAAACGTGCATGAAAATGTATGTCTCATTAACGAATACATGTATGTATAGTTAGCTACCTGGGTTAATTTAGCTCGAGCGCGTATGTCGCAATGTACAGCAACAACTCAAGCCGAGGTCCCACTCGCCCTTGTGCTCGTTGCTCAAACGGGTGAATGCTTTATACGCTCCCCTTAGTAATTCCTTGAAGCTGTGAAGACCACACATGGCCCACAACGTACGTCAGTTAGAACAAAAAAAAAAGTTTAGCAGTCATGGTAACTAAAACGGAATGCCCTGTAACCAAATGTAAGTCACCAACCACACCTTTTGAACTGAACCACGCCAAAAATGCTGCTTTGCGTAATAAATAGGTGCGACGGTGTGGGTTCCGCAGTCGAACCTTACACACCGTCTCCTGTGTGATAAATGTAAATATAATAGTAGATAGTCATTTCCAAACATCATTCATAACAAAATAGCCAAAATCGACTATCGTTTGTTATCAATACACTCGGGCTACGACCTACACAAGGGTTGTCATTTAAAAATTTTGCAAAACCGGGTTTCAAGATATATATCCGTTTTCAAAAATAGGATGCACTATAGCAGCAGTAGTCGATAATTATAACAAATCATAATAGGGTAAATTATATTGAACAGATAATAATTAGCAAATTTAATTAGAAAAATGTATTTTATGGGGACTATCAAATTATAGGATAGTATCAAATTGTAGGTGGTAGAGCTACGCTGAAACTATTACTGCTTTCAGCAAGAATGGGTCGGCTCGCCCGGGGTAGTACCACCCTCTCACAGAAAACCGACGTGAAGTAACAGTGGTTGCACTGTTGCGTTTCGTTCGGCCAGTGAGAGCGCCGGAGGCCCACATATATTAAAAGGCCAGCAACGCACTTGTGACTCCCCTGGTGTTGCTAATATCTATGGACGGCGGTGATCACTTACCATCAGGTGACCTACCTGTTCGTTTGCCCCCTACAATATAAAAAAAAATAAGGCGGTATGATGCGCGACTATCAAAACAGAATGTTACTAAGTCATTTTTTTTAATTTTTGTTTTATGTTGATATGACGAGTCTAGAACGCGTTATGCACCTTACTTTAATTGCTCAACATTACGACATTTATTCTTCTCTACTATTGCTCTCTTGTTATATATTTAAATCTATTATAGCGCTAATCGAAATCTTTTGAATTTTCATGTAGTCCGGTGAAACTATGAAGGTTTTTCAGTCAATTAGCACAGTCGGTTAAAAAAAGGTTAAATTTTCATCAAAAACCCAGTTTTTACAATATATCATAAACTCAAAATAATAGATAATATAATAAAGAAATGAATAAATAATATAACAGAACAACTTCTGTAGGTGGTAGAGCTACGCTGAAGCTATTACTGGTTTCAGCATGAATGGGTCGGCTCGCCCGGGGTAGTACCACCCTCTCACAGAAAACCGACGTGAAGTAACAGTGCTTGCACTGTTGCGTTTCGTTCGGTCAGTGAGAGCGCTGGAGGCCCACATATTTAAAAGGCCGGCAACGCACTTGCGACTCCCCTGGTGTTGCTAGTGTCTATGGACGGCGGTGATCACTTACCATCAGGTGACCCACCTGTTCGTTTGCCCCCTATAATATAAAAAAAACTTAAATATAAGTGAAATAGGGGAAAATTAGAACGATAAAAAAATACGTACAAAATAGACAAGTACATTAACTGTAAGGATAGATGTTAATATTTGTAGATTACCTATAGTTAGTAGATATAGTTCTATGATTGGTAACACTATAGTTTACAATACATGTGTAGTATAAAAAAAGGTAGAATAAGTTATTATTCGACAATTACATTACATTAATATAATACGCAAACAACAAACGAGCTCTGCATTAATCTCAAAGGAATATTTGGAAAAAAAAAACATGACAGTAACGACCGGCGATGATTTGCCGAATTGCGACCACCGCGCTTTTATTCTTTAATTGCACTTAATTACAATGATAATCATGACTTCACTTTGCAACTACAATATAAAGGCAGCATATGACTTGTACAAATATTTATAAATACAAAAACATAAATGTTTTTATCTCATTAATTGAACAAACCTTTACATCCCAGTAATAAATCTTACAATAATGATTAAAATCATAGAAAAAATAATAATAATAAGACGTCTGTATCAGTCATTAGGATTAAATAATATTAGTTTCAACCGGTAGTGAGAAATTCCATTTGTATATCACGACACGAGGTATTCTTTGAAGAGAATTCAAACGTTTTTACGATCAAAGCTTTACCACGCTCCTGTGAGTAATACAAAAACGTTTTTAATTATATAATTTTCTGAATTTTATACTTTTCTTACGCTATGCTAGTTCTATCGACAATGGTTTTGTTTTTTTAAATACTTTCTAAGTTCCAGTGTTTGATTACAATCTCACCTAATATTAAAAAGTGATGTGGTCTAAACCTAGATGGAAACTGACTCTCAAGTGCATCGATCGAAACACACCTATACGTTCTTGGTTCTTGACTCCTCTCTCAGTACATCCACTAAAATCGATTGTAACGTATAACGTATTTGAAATATTTAAGTGTATGTTAAAAAGTTAAACCTGATCGAGTTTCTTGCCGGTTCTTCTCGATGGTTGGGTTGTTTTCCATAGCGGTGGTAATTTGACGTTCATAAGCGCCTTCTTAGGGCCTAAATTGAATAAAGTATTTTTGATTTGATTTGATTTGAACAGATTTTCAACTTGCCAGCGGTAATTATCCAGGCGTACTTAGAAACAACCATACTATGATAATTATAGCTGCTAGTGTTAACAGTAGCTCTATATCAGTTCTAGCGAAAATGATTTGTTTTTTTTTATAATCTCTAAATTTCAGCATTTGATTATAATCTCATCTGATCTTAAAAGTTTTGTGGCTTAATTTGGTAAACACGCAAAACTTAGAGAGGGTCTGGCTCTAAACTGCAACCGCCGGAACACGCTTATGGTTGTTTGATGACAACTTTCAACTTAAGGGCTTCGAATGTACTTCGATCGACGAGGTGTCCGAACCTATATATAACATATACAATAACCTATGACCTATAATGAAAAATCTGTCAGTAAATCTATCGTTGATATAGACTTTATGGTTTTGGAGATTAGCCTGGATAAACCAAAACGCTTATTGAGAAAACTATATCAACTTAAGAAACAATAATTTATTTGCTTCAAATGTTTTTTGCATCGCAAGTAATGATTCGCTTTAATCGTATAAAGTAATAATTAAATAAACGTATGTAAATAGAAAAATAAAGTAGTGTCAAAAAAATTTTTTTTTTTTGCGTAACTGTGCAAGAGTAATGTTTTTCGGGACCTTATACATACATATATTTATCTACTGGGGTCGCCCAGTCGTCAAAATTCGACCTCAAGAAACGTTAAAATAATTTCTTCACATGCTAGATATATGTATAGATATTATTAACGGTATTTTGTATTGTACAAATAATGAGGAATGTAAACGTAAGAAATGTCCATTTTAACAAACTAAACTTATAAACAAAAGCTTCGACCCAGAAGCAAGAAAATGAAAGAAAATGTAAGAAACAGATAAGAAAAAGGTACTGAATTGTTTTAACCTCGCTTATTTATATATATATTTTTATAAATTAAAATTATATTAGTCTTAATATATCAGTTAAATAGACTAAATCATATTTAAAAATTACATTTGTGAACCAAAGAAAGAGAAGAAACAAATATAAAAACTGTTTTAAGATGTATATTTTTTTTACATTATTAATATTTGGTAATAGTAACACATAATTTCGTTTAAATTAAATTAAAAAATGATGCTTAAGAAAAGTATTTATATATTTCAACATTTTAAGTATGTATGAAAAAGTCGTAATAGATGTGATCACACTGATTACGCATACTATAAAATGATAAAAATAAAATTCAACATTAAAATTAGGCCACAACGCTCTCTTTCACTGTTCATCTTTGATGTACTAACTAGTTGTGATACGATTACGTAAAACTCTAACAAGGTATGTACCCAAAGATATATTCTCACGTTCATCGAGATATGTAACATATTACAAAAATTACAAACACGTTTTATATTTACACGTTAACATTATTAAGTGTAAATAATACGAGAATATTTCACACATAATGGTGTAACACGTTCTTACTTTTTGATTATTACTATATATTATTGTTTATTAGTCTGTGGTTTCGCAAACGTTAGTTATTAATTATAGTAATTATAATTTAATGCAGTAAAAAGTTCAGATCTTACATATTTATTAATATTATAAACGCGAATGTGAGTATGTCTGTTTGATACGCATTAATTACTGAACCAATAATTATTATGAAATGATGTGTACACGTTGTGAGAGGTAAAAGGACATTTCGTCAAGATACAAAGTACATTTTTTGAGGGATAGGTAAAATTTAAAACATGAGCGAAACCACATGCAAAACTAGTATTGAATATTTTGCAATTGTTCTCCATGTTATATATCTCCATTAAGCAGTTTTGATGAGGGTTGGCTCAACCAACAACAGTTGATTTATTGAAACGCCATCTAGTAGTAGAAGTAAATAATGAAAAAACTTTTTAATCAAAAACATTTATTGTCAATTTTCATGGTGGTAGGTACAACGTTGTCTGAGTTTATCGATGTCAGATATATCAACATTCATTTCTATAACCTTTGTTTGCCAAACTTAGGAATTTTATTAAAGTATAAAAAGTACTTCTAGTGTCAATGAATTTTCAGTAATATTATTGGACAAATCAGCTGTAAAATTTAAAACATATCAAAATAATTAATTTCTTCATTTATATTATACAAATGTAAACTCAAAAACTAATGCAATAATTAAAAAGGTGGGTACTCTTATGGTAGTATATTTTTGGTCAGTACTAAACGTGCACCAGTTACAATAACATAATTATTAATTAAACAATTGTGCATGGAAATAAAGAATTAATACAATAATAAATGATGCATTTCTTTAAATACATATTGTTTTATATAACTTTTTGTATATGACATTATTAATAATCAACAAAAATACTATAGATATGTTTTTCCATAACCAGAGTACCTTTTATAATATTTTAATGTCAATGCTTTTAACATGCAGGAATAACACATTTTATCCTTATAATTATATTACATTACTCTTAGTATACTTTTATAATATGTTTAAAAAATAACAATAACAATAAATACATATCATGTTGGCTTAATGTATGAATGTCTATTTGTATAAGGGTTTTTATAATTTGAATTTACATCGGACTGAGGTGTGTAGTCGACGTTCTGCGTAGCAATATCGTTTTCCTCTTTTGTAAGGCTTACGGGTCCTGGTAACTTCTCATAATCCTGTTGGCTAGGAGAAGCGTACGTCACTCCATACTTAGGCTGAGAATTCGAAGGGTAATAATTATTATATACACCCTGTGCCGGATTCTGATATAGAAAATTACTATATACGGATGGATGGGGTTGCGCTAACAGCGTCAAAGAAGACGGGTGAGCTAAATAGGGACTAGGTAATGATATTTGTTGATAATTTGGTGCAACCAATGATGGACCAAGCACTTGTGGATGTGCTGAACTTGCAGGATTCGGAGAGAATAAATGTATGAGGCAATTGAGGGTATGGCAAAATCTGCTGTGATGACAAAGAGTTCGGCTGCTGCACGACAGCGTATTGAACGTTTCCTACCGATTTCGGTTGTACAACACTGTATTTAGACTGATAACCAGGATTCGGTACAAAATTAATAGGTACGAATTGCGCTGAACTATGTGGAGTTACCTGATTCCCTTGCGACTGGCGTGTGTATGTTGAGGATAAATCAGAAGACGGATTACTTGTGTAATATTGGCTGGCAGTTTGGGACGGGTAAAAGGAATTCGGTACTTGATTTTGATAAGAGTGATTCGGTGAACTTATCTGCGGATTAGAATTTTGGTAAATGCCGTAGGTGTATTCTTGTTTTTGGGCTCCACCTTGGATAGTATTCAGGCTGGCGGTGCCCTTTACCAGCATCGCGCTTCTTTGGCTCAAATTCATCGATTTCGCTTGAATATACTATTGAAGCGAAAGCAACTATAATCTGTAATATAAATGATAAATACCAAAAAGTTAAGTCATCCATCATCGTTAAAGTCGAAAGACAGGAATCCAATCAATCAGTTTCCATAACCTGTGATGTTTCTTGCGCCACGAACATTCACTCGTGTTTCAACCGATCAACTGAGAAAAGATTACGATCGGAAGCAACTATATTTATCCATAGAAATGATTACATAATTTACATTAGTTATATTTAGACGCCTTTGCTACTTTATTACGTTCTAGTGTCATCATAAAAAAATCTTCTTACAGAAAATATCCTTCTCTAATTTTAGTTACGTACTAAACTTAATGCAAACTTACGTTATTAATTCTAAACTTTGATAAGAAACCAATCGCTTAATTAGTCATTCGAATGTTCTCTTTTATTATAACCAACGTTGTCAGCAGAATTAAAATAAATATATTTATTTGTTATACCTAATCTATCTATGTAAATACTCAATTGCAGAATGTATATAAGTGCATCATTTCAAAACGACTGCACCTATTTGGCTAATTTCTATTTGTGGTATTTGGAAATGTCAGAGCAAGGTTTGCATGAAACAAAATGTTATGACCAACGTTGTTAACACAATTAAAATAAATATAGTTATTTGTTATACCTAATTTATCTACATAAATACATATCATTTGCCCAATATATATAATAGCATCATTTCAAAACGACTGCACTTATTTGGCTAATTCTTTATTTGTTGTATTCAGAAATGTCAAGGCAAGGTTTACATGAAATAAAATCTTTCAAAAAATAACGTAGAACGTGAAAAATGTGGATTAAAAATCTTCGTATAAGGAAATGAGTTAGATCTTCAAAAATATTGACAGAATTGACAAATTAACGTTCAGTTACCATTTTATTTCACTACATGGTCGTATTGTAAAGGGAAGATTTAGGACTTTCTATATTATTACAACCGTGCGAAGCAGCGGCAGGCAACTAGTCTATATATAAATACATAATGAAAATACAGTACATTTAAGGCTGAATCGCGTCGTAATGACTGAATGTATCGGCATAGGACTGACTATTCGATAGGAAATTTTGTGGTAGATGATTCTAAACTACTTATTTTTTAGCTAGAGTGTCATTTCTATTAATTAAAAATTATTAATAGTACAGCGAAGCGAGCGAGTATCAACTAGTAATGAATTATACAGAAACTAAATTATGTCTACTCACCAAGAATTCGTATTTCGCCATCTTTATTTACCGTATATGGAGCTATTTACATTATATTTATAGGTTCACACTTATTTCGAAAGGAAAAGTGCTGTCGTTGGTTCGCGCGGAAAGTGCCATACGATATCAAGTTCATGCATTTATATTAGCAGGCGTGAACAACTTTTCTCCAGCTCCAGATCACTTGTGAGGGAAGTGACCGATCGCAGGTCTTTGTCCTGTACCGGATAGATCGAGCAACTGTGAGAGTTCTTGCGGCCAGTTTCCTATTTGTGCGGTAACTACGGAAATGTTTGTCTAGATGTGATTCACGTGTTTACACATTGGGTAGTCACGGAATATAAAATAACTTGCAGATAAATTTCAACGTATTCTGTTAAGTTCGCAAAATTTCTCAAATATATGTAGTACGATAAAGCTATTTACATATTTATTTTCTTCCATTATTATTACTACGTTTTAACAGTCATTAAAAACTTTTTAACGGATATTACAATAATACATAGATACATATATTGCCAAGAGGAAAGCGACCATTAAAACGCGGCAGTTAGGAAACCATGGCTTAATTATCTCGAGAACTTTATGTATACCGGTAACGACATCGATTAAAAATTAGAATACCATAATATTTCATGTTTGTAATAATTATCTACCAGTTTTTCAATTCAATTGCCGATTATATTCGATTATATTCTATTTTTTGTTAAGATATTTTGTTATTTGTATGTATGTATATGTATGTTTACCGACACCTTACTTCAGCTTATCGACATGTATCGTGATGTAATTAATGTTAATAAGAAATGTTTTATTAAAAAAAAATTGTAAAATGCGTTTCACTACAAATAATTACGTAATAGCTTGAGATATAAAAATATATGTTTTAATACTTGCTAACACCGATTATTTATACTTTGATCAGATACATTAAATAATAATTTTAGTATTTTAAATAACACGAAATCAAATTGGATCTAGAATTACGTCATAATAGATTACTGTCTATCTTAATAGTGTTATTAATAAATTCTTAGTGAGAGGTAGAAAATAAAGAAAATTATATTATATTTACTTTCAATAAACAGCTCTACCTTTTGAATTTAGAGAGAACTATTCATTCACTGAGAGATCTTTACGTTATGCTGCTATCATTATGAATTCTTTTACATACATTCTTGGTAGATGGCGCTTTCTTCAATAATATAAATATTAAGAATCTTTCTAATAAAGCAAAAAGCAAAAGTTACGACTATTGATTTCGTAGCAATTATATATTTTTTTCACAGAACATAAGTTTTATAACAAACGTTATCATTATAATCAAATGTTGTCATAACATCACTAGAAAGACATCCCCATTATAATGTATAATGTATCATCGGAAACTTCCGCTTACCAGATCATTGTAATGTTTGTGTATATGTTATATTTACATATTTAAAATGCATTCTTTTACTATTTCCGTCTCAGTTTCGTCAAAAACGTTATGTTTGTATTATTTAAATATTTATATCACAATTCTTGTATAACTACGTCACGGAACTTTTACTCAATAGGAGTTTGTCGAAGAAGCCTTTCTACATCCATATCATACTCAACATCTCTTATGTGCATACTACTTAAAAATTACAAACGCGTTCTCGGCTTGTTGGTATTTTATCCAAACCTTTATAAAGTTTTCACTAAACCTAATGGTTGAATAAAACAAGTATTGTTTATCTTAAGATAGGAGGATTAAAAAATTAATTTATGATTTTTCCGTTTCACTTTTCAAAGGTTTTGTCCTTGTCTATATATGTATATTTAAGAGTGATAGCCTCCAATACCCTTTGATTAATTACCATTAAAGTTAGCACTAGGACGTATTTTCTCATGGAGAAGATTGTTAATCTATCCGCTCTACTATAATTCGACACTAGATTACGGTGCAGTGCATCAATTTCCACACAGTTAGAAATTCGGCCACAGTTCAAGCCGAGGCACACTGAGTGCCCTTGTGCTGTTCGCCTAAACGAATCGGGTGAGTGCCTTAAGCGCTCCCCTTAGTAGTCCGATGGAACTGTAGAGGCCTTGCCAGGCTAGCAGTGTAGGTCAGTTCGAAAATTAAAAAATTTCCACACAGTTCCATCGATCGACATGATAATTTACAACGAAAGAGAAGTATGTTAAGGATTAAATATAAGTTTTAAACTGGAAAATTTATTAATCTGATATGAATTGTAAACGATGTATCACTAATAACAACTTGTCTCTTTTTTATTACTTGCAACACTGTCGCATGTGTTGCAATTGAAAAACATTTGGCATGAAATTGAATAATGTTAAATGTTGTTCTTAAAATGTATATATATTAAATATCGTCTATTATTATATTCTATATATTATTATATTATATTAGTATAATCAAACATAACTTGAGATATTTTTTAGAAATGGATTATTATTTCTAGAGATTACTACTTACAAACAAAAATTACCTTTTTCTAAAAATATTATATACAGATAAGACAAGAGAAAACATATTTTTGTCATTAATTATTAATGTAACTTGAAAATAACTTTAATTATCCGTCCTATCCTGACATATAGTTGTCCCGTTTTTGCGCATATGTCAAGTTATAACTTCGAAAAGTTACAAAAACTACAGAATCGGTTTCTTCGTAGAGCAGTAGGTGCCCCTTGGTACATCCGGAGAGTCGACCTCCACAGGGACCTGGACATGCCGTCTATCTGGGAGTACGTTAGGACACTCACTAGTAGCTATTTTGAGAAAGCAGTGAATCATCCTAGTCCGTTAGTGGTATCCACCGCGACTTACAACACCGTACCCGACGCGCCGCGTTACAAAAGACGTCCGCGATATATTTTTACAGATCCTCCCGACAAAATAAAGGCAGCTAACTTTCAGTACCCTTCCGTCCCTCGCAACAGAGCGTGTGCGCGCCCACGCCCGCGTAATCACAGATCACGCCGCCGCGGCTTGACTGTGAATTTTGCTCCAGCACACTCGTCTAGGCCCCCCTCGGCAACGGCTCAAGCCGAGGTCCGATCCTCCGGAATGGAGCCCTCGAGCACGTTGCTTGCGCGACTACAGTGACACTGAATTAATTTTCAAACATTAGTTTTTACAACACAACACCGATCACCCCACACACGTGCACATACATACATGTAGGTACACATAGTGTTTGAGTTTATTTTTTTTTTTTTTTTATTCCTTTTTCGAACGAAGTTAACTTAGATTAAATTAGTAGTCAGATTCAAGATACATGTATGAGTTCGTGAAATATACATGCTTGGTACACGTGTATGTTTCACGAATTTATATATGTATGAAATAGTAGTTAGCCCAAGCTTAGTTAGACTCGGGATATTCGGTGACAGCCCAAGCCGAGGCGCGCCGTGCGCCCTTGTGCTGGTTGCCCATATAATATCGGGTGAGTGCCATAAGCGCTCCCCTTGGAAGTCCGGTGAAACTGTGGAGGCCTTGCCAGGCTGACAGTGTGGTCAGTTCGAAAAAAAAAAAAAAAATAAATAACTTTAATTAGAATATTTCACAATGTTATATTTGAATTTATTGAATTCGCTCAATTTAGATCTAATTCAGTATTCAACTTTAAAGGATTAGAAAAAAAAATGATCAATATTTTTTTACTTTATTTACACCTGAGAATTTCTTTGACAATTACTTTAAAGTTTAAACCGAATATATCTATATGTTATCTATATTATCATTACACAGAATAAAAAATAACAACAAAATCAACTAATATTTTCAAACTTCTACGACAACTAAAACTAAACACACTTTTTTTAAAGTTTTTTTTTTTTTTTTTTCTAATTCAGTATTCAACTTTAAAGGATTAGAAAAAAAAATGATCAATATTTTTTTACTTTATTTACACCTGAGAATTTCTTTGACAATTACTTTAAAGTTTAAACCGAATATATCTATATGTTATCTATATTATCATTACACAGAATAAAAAATAACAACAAAATCAACTAATATTTTCAAACTTCTACGACAACTAAAACTAAACACACTTTTTTTAAAGTAAGTAATCCACGCGAGGTAATTGAGACGCTTAATTTAATATATTACATTACTACTTTCACCGAAAACTTACTTAATTATAACAATTCAAAAAGACTACACACTTACGTTTACTTTCATACGTATAATTGTAGATCAAAATTTTTACGAAACGCCACCTTTATAACAGAATCCGAACACGATTTATTTAAAAAAATAAAAAAGTGAGAAGTTACCCAATAACGGTGAATTCGGAAGTGAACGCTTTTGACGTCGATACGAGCTCCACATGAGTCCTCAACCGTAAAATTGGTATTAAGTAACCGTATGTTTACACAATGAACGGAATAATACTTTTAGTATTTACAACAATACATAAGAACTGGAATAATGTACCTACATTAAAATGATTAAATACAATTAATGTCAATATTGAGAAAGTTTGTGAGGATGGATATCAATTGTCAACCTTCCACGCAGAAACTATCGAACTGATATCGATAAAAAACTTTACAGTTATATAGCTTATATATCAGAATGATATATACACTGTAATTAATAAAGATAATGTTTAACTCGACGGTTGATTTTTCAAGATCCACATCTCAAAATGGCGGATTATGTTTTTAATTTTTTTTTAATTTAAACGATCACACATTGTAAATTTCGCGGTTTGGTTCTTACCAAAAGAAATCTTTTTACATAAAAATTGTAGTTACACAATACATCATTTGTTGTTTTTCAAAGTTTTTTGATAAATCAGGTCTGTTTTAAGCGTATGCTGCCAACAGTCTGTTGACCTATGCCTCATGAGGACTACATTCATTTGTATGGAACCGAAACGTTTTTGTTTTTGGAAAATCCAGGGATTAGATTTCCCAAAATGTAACGATAATTGACAATGATGTTTGAATAATGTTTACGAACGCTGCATAAACACTTACTTTAATATTATAAATGTGAATGTGAGTCTGTTTGCTTGTCACGCATTCACGCCTTAACTACTCAACCGATCATTATGGAATTTTGCATACACGTTGTCAGGTGTACAGAAAAGAACATAGGGTACCTTTTATATAGGAAAAAATTGGTTGTCTGTAAAGTCGGTTTATGGCCGATATTATTACGTAATAACGTCTCAAGAAAACATTGATGAAAAATTGCATACTTTTTGCCGCAATTGTTGTTATAATAAACAATGGAAACCACATTAACTTTTCAATTCACTTTATAAACAGTTGACAAAACAGTTCACGTGTAGGTTCTGTGTCTCTCTTGTACTCGGACGCATCAGCTGATGGAGTGAAAGAGAGATGGATACGTCACAAGCCGAACGCTTAGGCCGATCGCGCTTCTTTATCGCTTGTTTCGCACTCTCGCTTGCACGCTCGACTCAGGCGGAACGTGACAAATCATCTCATGATAAAAGAACTATATTATGAATAAAACTTGTAAGTTATTAAAATATTTTACCCCAAAAGGGATTCATTTTCAAAGATCATTTCCTAGTGCTTGTCGACCTTATATAAGAAATTATTGCTTAAAATGTAATGTTCCTCTAGCCTACCCGGTCTAAGCTGTGTGTTTCCTTTCAATTAGTCTTAAGGATTTTATTGAATGTAATTCCTAACATTTTTATATATATATATATATATATATATATTTATAATCATTTCATATCTCTAATTAGCTATTTACTAATATTAAATATTTTAAATAAAAAAGCTATAAAAAAATCATAAATCATATTTGAGTTGTATCTCAATCTGCCACGTTCTTAGTACATTCACTATCTTTCTCTGTAAACATAATTGCGCATAAAGACGTAATTACATTATAAAATATTAACTTGCGGGCTGCACATAAAAATATATAACAAAGTTAATTAGTCGAAAGTAGACAAAAATTAGCTATCCCGGCAAAAAAATATCCGTGGTTAGAAATAGATAAAAAGATAATTTAACAGTTTGTAAACCTATCTATGGATGTGTTTATAGACTTAGTCACTAAGTAACTTTTTATTACCTAATAAAATAATTTTGATATCGAATATTTGTATATTTTCCCTAGTTTATGTCAATGGATCGTCATTGACAACTGGTCCATTGGGACGCATGTCATCCATATATGATGAGGTAATGATGTCATGTAAGAGTTTAACGCCTTATAACGGAGTGAGGTGTACGGTGCTATTTTCAATTTCCTTTACTTTCTTATATGAGTGAAACTGAGTAAGTGTATACAGTGTTTATTGCAATGGCGTCATGTTACCTATGTTAGGTGAATACAGATTATAAGTATTCTTAATTTCTTATAGTATCTATTTATTTTTTGGAAAATATTAGTGATAATGAAACATTCTTAGCTTTTAGGTTCAGATTAGATTTTTTTTTTTAGATAATGAATGAAATATGTTATAAAATCGAGTGTTTTGTCTTAAAAAGTATAGTGAAACACATATATTTTTATCAAAATAATTTTATTTTTAAATTACAGAATAAATAAGCATTATAACTTAAGCTATATTTACAGAAAATCACGGTGTATACCTTCATTAATTCAATACTCAGTTCTACAACGATGGTTGTTATGCAAAACAACGAATTTTATGTTATCGTTGTAACCAAACAAGTTCCTGTACCGTCAACGGTGAAAAATAAAACATCATAATTATTCATGTTACCAAAAAAGAAAGCAATCAACAACGTGCTATCCAAAGCACGGCACGTACATATGACTGTCGACGGTGAGATTCAAAGCGCTCTCGGAGCTGCTAATTAGCGGAACGTAACCAAATAAACATAACGACGAAGATGATAGCACTTTCGCCATGTGAACAGTCCAGCGCCAACCAAACCTTTAAAAATTAAAATTACTCCAAGTATTTACAATAATAACATTGAAATTCTCAACAATTAATGGATGTGCGGCTTCAGTTCCTCGCTGTATTTAATAGTGTTGTATGAAGTCTCACTGTGTGCTCCATGGGTGTCCTTAGGTGAGTAACGTGAACTGGTCTGACCTCCAAAACTATATTTAGCTCCAAAATGGGCAGGACTAGAACTTCTATATGCAGAATTAGCACCGCTTGACAAATGTTTCGGAGTGCTCACATAATAAGGCCTTGAAGCGGAAGCTGAGTGGCTGACACTTGTGGGAGAAAGAGAGTTATATGAAGCACTCTGAATACCGTGATTAGTTACTGGAGCTGAACCAAAATGTGCACCAGATGACAATGCACTCAGTGAGTCTAGATTACCACCAAAACCTTCAGATTTAAATGATCCAAAGGATGGTGCAATCACTTTTCCAGGTGTCCCACTATAAATATTGAAAGATCCACCATAACTAGGAGCGTGTCCAGCAGAGCTTAGTGATAACCCGCGATAACCAGCACCGAATCCTCCGAAAGATGGCGCATTGTAGGACCCAGACACACCTGACAAACCATGAGACGAATCACTTGGAACAGATGCGCCCAGGAATACTGATGGTGTGAACGAAGCTTTACTTGGAGCAGTTTGACTGGCACCAAAACCTTTAAGTGACCCTCCAAAGGAATGGCCAGAACCGCCAAGAGTGTATCCACCTAATGCATTACCAGAGCCGCCAAAAGAAAATGTAGCTGCTTCAGGTTGTTGCTGAGTATGACCAGATGTTGCTGCAGCGTAAGCAAGAGGTGTATTTGATTGTCCATCAGCCGGGCTAAACAAAACTGGTCCAGTAGAGCCATAAGAACTGAGTCCTTTGCCATCAGTGATGTAAGAAGATGAGCTTCCTATTGGTCCAGCTAAGTTATACTGTGGTAGTTTAGAGTACATATACTGAGGAATTGCAATTTCTTGGGCTCCTTGTGTTCCCTCTCCTCCTGTATGGAACTCGGCCACACTGTTCGATGGTTGTAAAGATAATGCTCCAGTGTTGATACTTTGAGAAAGTTGGCTCATAATTTGAGAAATGTCGTTTGATACATAACCGCCGTGGTTAGGTTGAAGTGATATGGGTGGAAGTTGGATTGTAGCATGGCCGCTGGACGGCAAACCGCCAGAAGAAGCCTGGAGAGACACATCTGATGCGTGACCTCCAAAACTGTAACTCGGTTTTGCGCCACCAATACTGTATCCCGCTCCAATGTTAATAGCACTAGCATCTCCATGACCGGCACCAGCAGACTGGTAGCTTTGCGAAGGTTCGTAAACTTGAGAAGATTGATAATTTTGAGCAGAATGCCCTCCTGTAGTGTATGAAACTGGAGCCTCTCTCTTTTCTTTTGTTTCATCCAGTCTCATAGCCAAAACATTCCAGTTAAGTGATATACTCAGGAGGGTAACGAATAACACCTGTAATAAATAAATACATCATGAATACGTATATCTTGTTAAATTAATATTACCTAGTAAAAAAAAAAGTTTTAAAAGCGCAGAAATACAATACGTCGGACAGTTTAATAACGACCCGCATGACCCTGTTCAAGATTATAAACCCACATTATACAAATTTTATTTCACTTTTACCACTTTTACTTTCGATAAAAAGAATTAAATTAACGTTTGTATGAATATAATATATTATTATCCTAATTTCGATACCCGAGTTTAAATCTATACAACTATATGACATATAGTAACAATCGCTATGACAATTATTGATGACGGTGATCTCGTTTATCTGTCTCTTCATTCTCGAATCAATATCGAGGAAAAACATTCCTAAGTCGATTATTTACTCTCAAACTATGAGATTACCGCTTAACCGTGATACTTTGTATCAAACTTTCCAAATACTAACAACACCGGCACTACATGTGACACTAAACTTGTTTCATTTTTGATCATCACCACAAAAACGCACACTCACCGTGAATTTCATTTTTGGATTCTTATTTAGTATGCTCGTCTCGTTTATGAAACTAAATCACTATACGATTTATAGGATACAATGTAAACAAATATTTTGTCTCAATGCTAACGGTCGGCTGTTTCGTGCAGCCGCCGAATTTGTAATGTGATGTCGCAGTGTTTTCACCGAATTTATATGACAGCGAATGGTGGCGCGCACCCGACGCCTGGCGAGCACCGTCGGAAGGGTAAAAGTGTATCAGAGGACCCTTTCACTGCGTCGGCTGAAAGAATGGGAACGAGCCACCGAGCTTCCGAACCCAACAATGAGGTAATAGAGGCCGGAAGTATTGCATCATAAACTGATTACGGTTTGGCGAACTTATTGGAATAGATGTCGTTCGACCGTCTATACAAGTCTCACGCATGCCACACCTTTAGATTTTCTTTTTTATTGCATCTTGTTTTTTTTTTCAATTTAATTTGGTTTATTTTATTAAACACATTTTAATCACGGTAATGCTCCGAAAATCTGTGATGTGTGTAATATGACGTAATATTTTAAGTATTGCTCATTTTAAATCAATTGAACACTCAATATCCAAATAACCGTTCGTTTCTTCTTACATCGTCTAACATCTGGCGTAGTGCCATCATTGTTGTGGGCGATATTGTAAGTAAATCTAAAGCTAAAATGTGAACAGAATTACCAACCAACAACAGATGCACTTTCATTCAACTTGAGGTAATTTGTAAGCGTGATGAGAGGCGTGAAAATGTCCTGCATCCGATAGTCACATTTATACATAATTCACATAGCAAATGTTTCTTAGATATAAGACATCATATTATCTCTATATAGGTGTTAAATTAAATAACTATAGAGACTGATAGGTAAAAGCCGGAAGATGAAGAGATAAATTATTGTCAACTAGCTAAATACCAGCGACTTCGTCTGCCTTGTTCTCTTAATAATATACATATTTATGTATACGGAAGAATAAATCTTTGAAAGTGAAAATATACATGCCTTATAAATTTTAGTCTTTTATAGTGTGAATTAAAAATCATAGTATCTAAAAAAAACTGTATTTAAAATGGATATCGTGATATTCTCTATTTTCACATAAAGACATAAAACAAAAAAAAACTTAATCGAAATCTATGCAGTAGTTTTTGCGCGACCTCTATGGTATTGTTATAATGTAGAGCCCTTTATGCAATGATTTTAATATACTAAAATTATGATAACAGTATTATTATTATTAATCTCATAGAGAAACTTGGTTGTGACCATGTTTATTACGCATAAACTATTATTTTATACTCTTAATAAGAAGTTTTATACAAAAAGATCTTAGGACTGGGTAATTTTATATGTATTAACAAATTTAAAATTTAACATATCACAATAACTAACCATTATATAAATATTTATTTATTTAAGGTACTGTAGCGACACACATAACCACATACATCGTGGTATGTGTGTACTACAATAATTTACATAGAAAAGCAAAAGCGATAGTCTAAAACACCAATAACAAATAGATTAAGAGCACGGATTATAGCCCAGGTGTCGGCCACATGATACCTGGGTGTAATTATAATCCGCCGACAAAACCCATTTACCACGCGGCGCATTATTATTGTTTTGTTTTATTTTGTACTTATTTATATTTGTAGTTCTACTTTTATTACTGGTTTTTATTGTACACTGCGTATTGTTACAATTGCTTTATTGCTCTGATATTGTGTTATTCCCAGTTTCTATTACTCGAATACTATTTGTGTTTTGCCGACTTTAATCCTGTACACGTGTTCTGTTTCCTTTAAATATAACCTGCTCAGCTCAATAAAGAGGATTCGTAATCCAGCTGCCAAAGCGATTACTAGTCAACACAATCGGAGTCAGATCTTTCATTTTCCTCCGCAAACCTTCTGATAATAGCATAGTGGTAATCACACTACCACTTCCGCTAAAGTAGTGACGCGACGCCGCTCCCGCGTCCTACAAGTGGTGACCCCGACGTGATCTCCTACCCGGGCGCAGCCGTCCACCAACGTGATCTCCTACCCGGGCGCAGCCGTCAACCGACGTGATCTCCTACCCGGGCGCAGCCGTCAACCGACGTGATCTCCTACCCGGCCGAAGCCGTCAACCGACGTGATCTTCTATCCGGCCGAAGCCGTCACCCGCCGTAATCTCCTACCCGGCCGCGGCCATCAACCGACGTGATCCCGCGTCCTACAAGTGGTGACCCCAGAAGCAATACGCTTAAGAAACCTCAATTACGGCAACGCAATTAAGTTATACGCGCACCTAGAGACGCTGAAATTCACCCAGAAGAAACAATCTCAAGCAAACATTGAAGTTTTACCTGCAGACATCAATTAAGTCAAGAAGAGTTCCTTAGCTACACAAGCAACGAAGCTCTACTTGCAAAGAAACGCTGCGCACCGAAGCCACATGTCGTCAACATGACGATCGAAACAGCCCACATCACAGAACATGTATACAAATCTTATTATGAAGAAGCCACCAGAGCTCTCACAAAGCGCATTCCGCCACTCTGGCGCGATAAACCACGACTTTGGTTTATTTATTTTGAAGCTGTAACCAACATACTTAACACAAATCAAGAGCAACTAGCACAAATGGTGATTAAATACCTGGATAACGAAGACATCGACCAGATCGCCGACTTAATATGTAACCCAGCAGGAACATACCAATACACTGCTGTAAAAGAACGTCTGATCACCGCTTACGAAGTAAACACAAGCCCGTCTACGACAGACTACAAAGCTGCACCTCAAACACAAGAACAAGAACACAGCATTCATCAGTTGGATCAACAAGAGAATCTTCCGTTAAAGAAGATTACCTTGCCTTACGCCGATTCACCGTCTACTAACTGCAAGATCCCAACTACATTGGACCACGAAGCCGCAATGAAACTACAGGAGCAACAAATGTACACTCATCAGTTGGTTGAAGAAAACAATCTTCAGACAAAGAAGATTACTATTTCTTCCGCAAATCCGTCATTCACAACTTTCACGGCCTCAAGACAAAACACGCCAGAAAAAATCCGTCGTAACACTCTCGACGCCTCACGGAACAAGAGCCACCTTGGCAGCCAAGCAACATGCGCAACAATATCGCACCTAGTCTCCCAACCATCTATACACACCGACATTTTCACTAGGGCGAGGCCATGCACACGTTACCAACGGCGCAAAACACAACGTCATATGTCAACGAAACCTGATAACCGAGTCTTCAAACCGCAACCAAGCAAGAAAAAATTCAAACCGCATACAAACACCGCAACACATAGAAGCCTTGGGTCTACGTTCACATCTAAGGAATCCCGCAACTTTGTTCCTATAAGCAATGCGATAAAACCTCGGCGACCACTAGAAGAACATTTCAACATCAGCAAGCAATACGACAAATCCGCCGCCATCCAATTACGCGATCGTCAACTTAGACGTTTCTTATCACACGACTCAAGCTGCCTACACAACCAGTGACGACGCCACGGACATAACCGCAGAACATCAACCAACAATACTTGCATATCGCCAAACGCCGCTTGCACCGATCAGCCGATCGAGACATATCATTCGTCCACCAGTACGCTTCGCTTAAGGGGGAGCACTGTAGCGACACACATAACCACATACATCGTGGTATGTGTGTACTACAATAATTTACATAGAAAAGCAAAAGCGATAGTCTAAAACACCAATAACAAATAGATTAAGAGCACGGATTATAGCCCAGGTGTCGGCCACATGATACCTGGGTGTAATTATAATCCGCCGACAAAACCCATTTACCACGCGGCGCATTATTATTGTTTTGTTTTATTTTGTACTTATTTATATTTGTAGTTCTACTTTTATTACTGGTTTTTATTGTACACTGCGTATTGTTACAATTGCTTTATTGCTCTGATATTGTGTTATTCCCAGTTTCTATTACTCGAATACTATTTGTGTTTTGCCGACTTTAATCCTGTACACGTGTTCTGTTTCCTTTAAATATAACCTGCTCAGCTCAATAAAGAGGATTCGTAATCCAGCTGCCAAAGCGATTACTAGTCAACACAATCGGAGTCAGATCTTTCATTTTCCTCCGCAAACCTTCTGATAATAGCATAGTGGTAATCACACTACCACTTCCGCTAAAGTAGTGACGCGACGCCGCTCCCGCGTCCTACAGTACGATGTCTGTAAGTGTTGTGTCTGTCTGGCTTTACGTGTTTTAGTGGCCTAATCTGGAAGAACTAAAATATACTACGGATATAATGACTCATGATCAACTTGACACTGGCAGAATTCGTATTTATGCGACGCCTTTATTAAAAAGTTTGAGTTGAATTAGAATTTATATCCAGCCATATGTAATTTTACAGAATTTGGTATTAATATATTTGTGTCTACAGAATTTGTGGCAATTTTATGTATCTTTTTTATTCTCAAATATAATATACGTTCACCGTTTCTCTTTACCTTTAAGAAAGGGACCAAAAATGATATGACAAAATTACATTTATCTGTCAATTCAAATATATCCATAGATACAATGCGATATAAAACCTACACTTTTTTTACTGTAATTGTCGCAACATAAAATACTAGCTATGCTCACGGTTTTACTCGGGTTTGTAATAATTTTTTATAATTCATAATGCATTTATAATAATATATTTATTATTGTATTGTTTATTATAATGCAACACTATGCAATATCTATGAAAAACAGTTGTACCAAATTCCATGTTGTACCAAAAAAACAGATTTTTTCAGTCTCTTATAAATATATTTTAGTTGGAAAACCAAAAATCAGCTAGATTAAAATTTATCCAGTTGTTGCCCATAATTTTGTAAACCTTCCAAATGTATTAAGTAGATACATTTCTTTTTATTCAAAAAAGTCTGACCTACCTTTCGTAACCAAAATATATAGTAGTCTATATAATTCCCAACCTAGAAAATAATAGAATAACGACAAAATAATAATATACATAATTATACATACATATTGAAAAGATATATTACATGATTTTGTCTAATTTTAAGAAACATAATCTGTTAAATGTGCAGTAATTAATTATTATTATTTTTGTACTGACTACACTTTTGACCTGGCAAGGCCTCTACAGTTTCACCGGACTACTAAGGGGAGCGCGGGGTTTCTTTGGCAGGATCTTAGTCTGTCATGAAGTGGTTTTTATATTTTATTCGTAATCTTGTGTTATTAGACTCTATATTTTGTAATATTGGTGGTGTTTTACGTAATATAGTTTGGTTATTATGCACAAGTGAAATGGATGGGAAATAATACCACGGAGCATGCATTCTGAGATGCCACCAAAACTCCATGGAGAGTTCTAACAAGGAAACCACCATCTTGTTAGCACATTAAAATGATCACAAGACACTTACTTGGCAAAATCTTGATACTTGACGCTGGCTAGTGCACAAACCGTGCCGGAGCCAAAAAATAAAGAAGAAGAAGAAGGCGAGCGCTTAAGGCACTCACCCGATTTTATATATAGGCAACCAGCACAAGGGCGCACGGCGCGTTTCGGCTTGAACATGTCACCAAATATCCCGAGTCTAACTAAGCTAACTATTATTTCCTACATATATAAAATTAAAAAGCGAACAAACATCGCACACATAGTTACATTTAAACCGTAACATTTGAAGTTTTATTTTATTTGCTGGCAATAAACACTAATAGCGCTATTGTTGGAGACTTTCATGTGTTGTTCCTCGGACAAGCTACTTACGGATATCTGACATAATTACTATTACATAAAACAAAAACTATTGTTATCTGACATTGATTTCACGATGACGATTCCGTGTTATTGTCTGAGGCTCGCAGACGTGGAACGTAGAAGACATACTTTTTTATATAAATTATTTAAGTAATATAACCTGGAGTACCTGGTACTCCAGAAACTTAAAATGTATTCGGTATATCACTACATAGTATAAAACAAAATCGCTTTCTCTGTCCCTATATCCCTATGTATGCTTAAATCTTTAAAACTACGCAGCGGATTTTGATGCGGTTTTTTTTAATAGATAGAGTGATTGAACAGGAAGGTTTATATGTATAATAACATCCATTAAACAGTGGAGAAATACTGTTATTTTTGAGGTTTCTAATGTGATGTCGTAAATAATTACATTTTTTCCGCTTACATTGCAACAAACGCAGGCTGAACCGAAAAAAATGTAGTGTATGAATTTAGATATTTCAAAGATAGCAGGAAATCTTCATGGTATAGGGCAATTGTTTTACTCCAAGTTTAACGCGTGCGGGTCAGGGGCAATAATGAATAAATCAAAACTACTGGATCGATTTTAATCATTTTTTTAGTGAATGACATAGGCTATATATTTAATACCCGTACGAAGGCAGAGCGGGCCGCTAGTTTAAGAAATAAAACATGGAAGACATTATCAATAATTCAACGGAACTAGTAGAGATTTGATAAATTTTGTTTTAGTATTTTGTATAGGAATACAAAGATTTAAATGACGGACATATCCTAGTCATAAAAATAGCTGTTCTAAATCTCTAAATTCCTTAATTTGAAATTAGTAATACCAGTATATTTACGGTGTCGCGCTATTTTTATACACGTACCTGGAGTAAAGTAGTATATAAAAAACCACTTGGCTTCTTTTACTAAGTGTAGCAAAAAAATCTACTTATGTCCTACATATTAGTTTCAATTTCTAGAAGAGACTTTTGAACAACAAACAGAAACTAAAATGAGCCACAAACTTTATATATTGTTTTATTTTCATTCAATCCGATATACTTCTAGAAAGAATTTAAAAAAGTTTACCTTATTCAACGAAATGTATTTTTCTCTAATTATCATTATACTAAGAATGGTGAGATTTGTATTGGTCAGTTATCTAACCGCTAACTTCAAGTGGATACGCTACTGTGAAGTTCCTACAGATAGGCCATCAGCGTTGATCCATATTTTCTGTTCTTAGCAGTGATACCATCTCCAGCCATTAATATTAACACCAACCGTTATAATAGCTCTATACTAATACTGTAATACTATACAACACAAATTATAGATAGGTATGTAGAATAAATCTTTTATTTATAATGTATTATCGAACCAAACTGGAACAAAAATCATCGACCATCCTATATTACCTACAAGCTATTCGTTCGACCACGAAAATAGTTACGATTGTATTAAGACTACTACATAAAAGATAAACAATGTATAAACAACATTGGAATAACTAGTTATATGTATTATTAGCACTGCAATTACTTATGTTAACTTGTTCATATGAATATTTATGAAGAACTACATCGTAACTATGCAATTATGAACATATCCAACAAAAACAGTTAAGCTCCGCCGATCACCTTTGTATGTACTTCAATATTGTAATTGAAGTCCTTTAATTTTATTTATTCAATAGGTATACCCAGTAACGCTTATATGTTAAATTATAGAATCAGGGGTATCCGTATATCATACGAAACAAATAAGCCGAAATACCAGATAGAGAAAATATTATAACTTACCAACCGGGTAAACCAGGAATGGCTATGTTGCATTTTGTTAACAATTAAAGTGGGAGCGAGGGTTATAGAAATAAATTTCCTAAATTACCTATTAAGGGGTCTTGCCCGATCAAGAGCCAAAATTAGCTCCCTAAGAGACTATTTAAAAGCGGCTTTGGTAGGCACCAAAGTTACCAAAGTTGGTAAGGCAGAGAGAGCAAGTACGTGCAGAGGGATAAGCACTCCTTAAACCTACATTTGGGTTGCAATTCTCCTTGCCCTGTAATACAATGGACCCAATACGTACTTGATGAATCTCTAATCTTCGTTTCTACATATAATTATACATTTTTTTCTTTACGTCGCCATAAAAATAGCCCTCAAACCGTGTGGAAAAACTTAACACGCGAGAAAGTTTACGTGACATAAATATATCATTTTATATTATTCATAATTTGTAACATATTTGTACTAGAGTTTTGTAAGAGACAAAATAGTATATATATATATATATATATATATATATAAATAGATATTGACAATTCGATATAAAATTTGTACCCGTTTGGAAAAAAGTAAAAATATTATGTACAATTGGGATGAGTGAAACAAATAGCATAAAATTTAAATTTAAGAAAATCTTACATTCCATCAATAACTTTACCAAAAAAAGTCTTGAAAGGTATAAATAAATAAAAGAGGTTTTGAACGCTTCGGTTGCAAAGTAGAGCGTTCTACTAAAGAACTGATGGGTCTTTTTTTTCATTCCTTAGTTGCGCAAACAGTTCGTTGTAAATTGAGATTTGTGACAATGTCCAATGCGGAAACAGTTTTCACGCGTATATAATTTCCGTTTTTAATTTTATTTTAGTAAATAGTTACGACGAATACTTAGTTTTATACGAGTACTACAATTATTTAATATTCTAAATACCTAATAGTGTATTCGTCTATGTTGTTTATTATCTTAACTGTATATGTTACATACAAAAGGAAAATATAAGCATCACACCGCTTACTCCATTTTTCTACCACAAGAACACTCACATCGCTGAACACGTAGTGCTTATAAAAATCGTTATTTCGTAGTACTTTAATAACTAGGCGTACACTAGACTAACCTATGGCGATAATCCTTTTTTATATACCTAAGAAATTATGTTTAAGAAGTAAACCTAAAAATTTTTATACAAAGCTATCACGCAGTTTTTGTGTAATGCGCACACAATGGTAGACGTATAATAATTTTCTTTATGCTGATAAAACCTTATTCTTACACTGTAAAGATTGTATGAAGAAAGAAAAAACGGTGGCAGATTAAGATTAGGTTCGAGAGTATAATCAACATATTCATAAACGAGCATATGTGTCGTATGAAACTATTATAAACTATTTTTTTAAACACTTTATACATTCCACATTTTGACCACAATCTCATCTGAAATTAACTGACGATGTGGTTCAAGAAGGAAACACACTAATCCTAGAGGTATCAGCTCTCAAGTGCGGCCGTTGGAATACATCTATTGATACTTGGCGATAGGTCTTCAACTTAAAGATGGTAGTTAGCCTGGTGGGCTTAGAATAACCCCTACCATCTTGCAATAGTTTTATCACGATGTTTTCCTTCACCGAAAATGCCGAGTCAGTTGCAAGGATTCGAACCTACGACGATCGACACGGTCCCCTAACATGCTACCAACCAGAAGACTGAAATAGAGAAGAGGAACGTAAAACACGGTCTAACTACATTCATACATGAAATTAGATTTCCAAAAAGAATACTTAGACTCTACAGAAGTTTAACCTTTGAATGCACGTAAATGACTATACAAGAACTTAAATGCATTCAGGTATATAATAAGCATGATATAATAATTATGACTCCACACTTAGCACCATGTTTATAAAATATTAAATGTACTGCAACAAATAAATAAAAAATAATTGCAACTAGCTTCAGGATTTCAGTCTTTTTAAGGTCTGTTATATATTAGTTTCTTCTCACGGCTTAACCCGCATTATTATAGAATTAACTTATTCCGTGTCCTTTGCTGTACTTCCTGGTAACGCCTATGCAGAATGTCATAGTGATCAGTTCAGTACTGAGGTCTGAAATCGTAACAAACAAACTTAGGCATTTATAATATTAGTAGGGATAACTGTAGACTGTAGTGATCATTAATATCATGTAGACTTTATGCCTGTTTGCCAGAATATTATTAGGTAGAAAATTGTTAATTGTCTATAATATCTACTAATAGTAGACCACAATATCACCTAGTATTTAATTCTACTTGGTCTTTTCCTGTCTATGAGGAAAACATTACGTTTTCATAGGTACTTCATGTTGTGTATTGCATGCAGCTTAGTAGTATTTTATGAGCGGCCACTTACCTTAGGTCTCTCCTTAGGTCTGTTTCAGAGTGCAGGCGGGAGCCGATGTTTTCGCGGGCGCGTGTATTTGAAATGCACCCAGAGGCCGCTATCATCACTGTGAATACTAGCGACACGACGTCTACGTACATATGAAATACACGAGCCCGCGAAAGCATCCGCACCTGCCAGCACTCTGAAACAGGTCTTAGGGTCACCTCATGTGTGCCCTTCAAATATACACTGAAAAATTATACTATCATACAACGAAAACTTAGCCACATTATCAGATTCGGATTCTACGTATACAGTGAATGAACGTACAGTGTTACGTACGTATGTACAGTGGACATCGTCTATCAAAATAAAATGTAAATATTTTAGAAAAATAGGTTCATTAAAACACTTTTCTTTGGACTTCTTAAATTTATACAAATTACCTTAATTAGATTTGACAACTTTAAAGAATCTGTTTAATTCAATTAAGTAGAAAATGTTTGATCACGTGTCTCTCTCTATTCTATTACAAAACGACGAAACAATAACACGTAATCAAATACACAATTCTATAATACATGTAAAAGCGGAAATAACATTATGGAAAATCGGTGATCATATGTAAAACTGTCATTATATATGTAAAAGATTCGGACATACATAACGGAGTGATGTTATTTAAAAAACTAGTTTTATTTGATTAATAATTCGCGACCTGCTTTCTATTTGGAAACATTTTGTGGTAATTGTGTGCTAATTTGTTATCAAATAAAAGGTACATTAAATTTATACATCCATATAAATAAATTCAGGTTAATAATGTCCAAAATGGTTAATCCGATTTAGTTGAGACTTTTACTTTGCGATAGAACACTTCTCAAAGTATTAATTAAGCCACATATCATTACGCTTTTCGATAGGTAGTAATGATGAAGATTGACAGATATTACTCAAAATCGGTAAAATTGTTGTATGGTTTAAATAATTAGGAAATCACAATAACAAAAAGACAACAGTCCGCAAACAAACTAGGGGAAAAGTAGTTTCCATTAAATATTAAATAAACAAATTAGAACAAAGTCGCAAGCACTCGGTAATGCTAAATAATGGTAAAGAAATTATTGTTTAAATAAAAGATAACTTCATTTAATTCAAATAGACCAACCAATATTCATTATTTTTTTCTCCTATTTCTGCTGAAAATAGCAATGCTTGCACAATTGCTTTCCTATTCGAAGAACGTAAAAAAGTATTCAGTCCTGTGTTCTATATGAACTTAATTATAAATAGCTATAAGCTAACGCGACCAATTTAAATCAAAGAAAACAGCGTGCCGTTACTTTTCAAAATAATAGTATGCTACATCATTATTACAATTATTATCGTATCTTTATTTTCTAATGTTTTACCTACTAAATATGTTACAATTTAAATTACATTTGCATGAAAACGTCACAAGCCGTGCGGAAGGAAAACACCGTGGGAAATAATAACATTGAGACACGTTTATCGTTCTCTTTGTACTAAGAATAGATAACTCATTTCTCAATATTAAAACCAAAAAAAAGAAAGTACCCTGCTTTTAAAATGTGATGGAGTTTCTAAATGTGCGATATACCTACATACATTTATATATATGGCTATATATAAACATCGACATTGTCAAGAGATATTCAATGTTCCCTTGGTTGTTAGAAAAAAAATATAACTAATTTCCTCATTAATCTATATATGATTAAGGTTCTTATTTTAAGCTGTATAATAATAGAAAATGTTGCAAGTGAAATATGGTAAAATTCACTAGTATTAAAAATGGATTTTACGATGTTTAAATCGGATGACTGTACAAGCCAGCCTAAAACCGGAAGGCCATATTCCCGAGAATTACTGATACCAATTGCGCCGCGTATGGTGAGGCATTATCATGCATTACTTGAAACTTACGCCACGTTTGGACACTGCAAGCTATGACCGTAAGATCCACAACTTATCCCGGTATTTTAATACATGTTGCCTCTCCAAGCCCACTTTTACATAAATCTAGGGAAAACACATACCGGGATTCAGCAGCAAAGAGATACATTGTCCATAGATTATTATCCTATAAAAAGTACTCTTAAGCCCAAATAAGCCGCCGTGATTGCCTAGTCGAAGGACTAAAGCACGAAGCAGTCTATGAGAATAAAGATTAACATTATATACCTTTGTACTATCTGCATTGCCATGTCATAGAATTTTAGAGAAAATGTTGTGGCGACGAATGTTGTTAACACGTTTGTTCCAGAATGGCGCACTTTCCCAGTAATGCTATAGCCTGACCACAAATTTATTTCTTCACGCTTTAAATATCGACCTTCCATGACTTTATAAAAACCACAAAAATTGTTAAAAGTAAAAAAACAGGTCGGCATGGTTATTAAATTTAATAAAAGTAAATTAATCAAAGTCAGTTCTTCTTCTTCTTTATTTTTTGGCTCCGTCACGGTTTGTGCACTAGCCAGCGTCAAGTAACAAGATTTTGCCAAGTAAGTGTTTTATGATAATTATAATGTTCTAACAAGATGGTGGTTTCCTTGTTAGAACTTTCCATGGAGTTTTGGTGGCATCTTAGAATGCATGCTCCGTGGTATTATTTCCCGTCCACTTCACTTGTGCATAATAACCGAACTATATTACGTAAAACACCACCAATGTTTCAAAATATAGAGTCTAATAACACAAGATTATGAATAAAATATAAAAACCACTACATGACAGACTAAGATCTCGCCAAAAACTCCCTCATCATAGTCAATTATAGAGGACTCAAACTTTATTTTCTATATTGCGTTTTATTTTCACTTTTGATTTAGAGAATGTAACAAAAGAGGTCTACTATCATATACAAACTTTTACTAAATATACAAAGAGTTTTCATGCAAATCGTTCCAAAATGAAATAAATCGATATTGGTATACGCAATAACAGCTAATATTGAAATCGGTACTCGGTCTGTCGTCTATAAATATTGCAGTCATATTTCACGGCATAATTTTATTTATGTCAATTAAATCGACAGTAAGCCGATCACATACCATACGTAATTCTCACCAAGCAAACGCGTCATCGAAAGGTGTAATCATTTAATTATGTAAGGTGTTAAGTCACCTATCTTCCGATTAAATCCTTTCTAGTTTGATTCAACAAAATATCAATATGAATCATACTTTACTATTTAAGTTACAAAACTAGTCGGCTTGTTCTACAATTTAAAATATCTATGAGTATATATATAAGTATCTGAAAAAATCATACACAGTACATACATAATGCAGAAACAAAGAACATTCCTTTTGTAAAATTGTTTTAAAAATGTTACAAATGTTAATTTATCATTACATCTATAATTATTTACAACGACAGATTTTTATAGAATTGTCTGAAATAAATTAAAAATGTATTTTTTTTAATATAGGCTTTGACAAAGTATTTGCCCATGTCACAACTGTCACCGATTACTATGATATTATTTTTCCGTCCTAATTTCATTTATATGGTATTATATTTCCAGCCTCATAGATTTTATCTTTCTCTTTTTAAAATTCAAATTCGGAAACTTCAGAACATTTGCGTTTTATACTGAGTTTTTGTGCTATAACTCTAATCAAAATCATAAAATGCTTGAAAATTAATAATATGTCGGCCATGATTTTAACTATACGTACTACAAAAAGAATTGACGCTTGGAAACTCACAGTCAAGTTGATTTTATATAATACTATTCAGATGTTTGTAACTAGATTTTTACATCAGCTTTACTTACGATGCATAACTGGAAATACTCAACACGCAGGTTTAATGCAGTTCACGGACCATTAAAATTGTATTCATTTTTTATGCTTTTTTACAGCTCATCCGTATACAAATCAAACATACTTTAATCTAATTGATGGAAAAGATATGTTTTCAAATATAAAAACTACCATATTTATTTTATATTTGAACGCTTACTAATAAATATTCGTAAGTAAAAGTTTAATGATATAATGCTTGTCACTATTTTTGAAATTTATTGCTCTCGTATTGACCAAAATTCATTTTTGTACGTTATGTGTGATGAATATACAAATACTCTAACGGCTTACAATACTTTTGTACTAATGAAGTTGTAACTGGCAGACAAAGCACTCGAAGAATCAATTTCCCTCCAATTACACTATCGTATGTTAAGTCATGAATACGTTCCATTGAGTTACACGAAAAATTTTGAATTTATATTATCTCTGCCTCTATTGATTTGTTTTTTTTATCATGAATAATTTTCTAAAACGATAGTAGAAAAATTTGGTATAGACTTCACCCGAGACCTGAAGAAGGAAATAGGTCATTTTTATAATAATATAAACAAAACTAAATCAAGCGAAGTAGATGAATACCAGTTAGTTTATATTAAACTCATCCTCAAGAAGATAGAAGAAGTCAGAATTGACAATATTGTATTATGATTTTTGTACCTTTTGTACTTACAAATGGATTCTTATTATTACTAATACTAGTTCGTAAACAACGTTATAAACGTGCGGACACAAAATGAGATTGGCAATTATGTCGGCCATTCCAAACCCGTCGCGGACACTTTTCATCTTTTTTTTTCCTGGCAAACCACTTTTACTATCTCCGCGTCGCGTCGCCTACGCCATTTCAAACGGTGAATTTTACATCATCTGGATAAATTACTTCTCTTACATAAACTGTGGATTGGATATAAAGATAAAGAATTAGGTTATTTATTAATTAAAATAGATCGCACATTGTAATATTGGTATAGTAAAATCTTACGTAAAAATATTCACATAATTATGTATAATTATGCACACGAACTATTTGATAAAAAAATAGTGTATCAAAACAAAATCGATTTAGTAAGTTTTTAATTCATTATTCCCACTTGGTTTTTAGCATTCATTACAGTTATAATCTTACCAACTCAATGTGAAAATCCTTGTCTATTGTCCGGTACTTGCTAGATTTACAATAGTATTGCTTGCATTTGAACCTTACGCTTCTTAGAAGTAGATCAATTCATTTATACATCAAATAAATATTAATAGGTAGAAAAGATTATGATGATATAAAAAGTAACACCATAAGGTATTTTACAAAGTAAGGAAATATATCACTCTTTCGTTTCGTCAAATATAGAGTATTCTAATCTTGTTTACGCTTCCGCTAACATGCTTATAAATTTATAATATTTGAAATTTATATAACGAGAACAGTCTTCATTATAAATTCTTCTAATTTTGGGAAGTCATTTCCTATGCTAATATTATTTTAAAACACCTGCTTCTATGATGTGATGTTACAACATTGGCATACCTATATGACTGGAATTTCAACTCACTTTTGTTTTCTGAATAAAATCTTAATACATCCTATACATATAAATAAAATTGGAGTGTCTGTTTGTAATATCAAAATAAGGACTTTTTACTGATTGGATATGAACGTATACACGACACTGATAACAAAAATACATTTTTTTTTATTTTTGTCTGTCTGTCTGTCTGTATGTTCCCGGTAATCTCCGAAACGGCCGGACCGATTTTGACAGAAACTTCACTGACAGATAGTTAAAATTACAGCGGGTGACATAGGCTACTTTATTTTAGAGTAGCTGTCATTCGTGGCTTCGTCTGTAGTACTATCTCCAAAACGATTGGACCTATTTCCATGGGACTTTCACTGACAGATAGCTAACATTATAAAAAGTAACTAAAGCTTTTTTATTTTGTACTAGCTTTCACCCATGGCTTTGTTTGCAATACTATCTCCAAAACCTTTGAACCATTTTTCACGGAGCTTTCACTAACAGATAGCTGATTTTATAAGAAGTAATTTACAATTATAAAAAAAACACATGCGGAACTGCGAGCAACAGCTAGTTTTAAATATAATTAACAACGGCTCGCGACTTCGCTTTCAATTACAAAACAAAACAACAGTAAAACACAGGCTAGTGCAACCTACTTCTGAGTTGTATTAGAGTGAATATTATAGAACCTTCTCCATAGTAATACTCAAACGTGTCAACGTTCATATTAACCGAACAAATTGTGTTGCAGTTTATCCATCTAAGACATGCTAACATAGATTTTAAAATACATGGGCAAAGCTTTGATTTTTACTGTTATATGAAACATATCGCGTGGCAAATCCATAAATTCACAGTATTTTTACTATAGCAAAATCCAAAATTTATAACTTATATTTATCTAACAAGAATACAGTTTTTAATCTATATAGGTAGACGAAAGTTTTATTTGTACAACTAATCAACAAGTTAAGCGATTCTATTCATAACTATAGTTGATTATATAAGATTTTTTGAAATTTGAATTAAATATCAATCTATTTGGCTAATTCAAGCGTTCTAGAATAACAGTTACGTACCTACTGCTAACTCAAACTGTACGAAATATATTTCATCGCATTTTATTCTTTGGATTTTAAATATAAGTTTCAATTCTCATCTTTCAATCAGGTTGCAATGGCTAACATAACTAGAAGAAAACTCGTATAGTGTCTATTTTTCAATACCTTATCGCGTTTCAAATGCGAAAAGAGCGTATATGGATTAATGCATTTGTCAATAGTGCTGTGGACATTTTCCAAGCTTAAAATTAAAAAGAAACCCTAAAACTAAAAGCAATATGCTACCTTTTGGCATAAAATATCTATCTGTCTACCTTCATACGCCCTTTTTGTATTTGAAAGGTGATAAGGTATTGAAAAATAGGCACTATATGAGTTTTATTTTAAGCTTCATTTCATATTTCAGTTGGATAACGATTATTAATACTACATATTTTGTCAAAATTCCGTCACAAATAACTAATTATTTTTTTTAAACATGTAAAAGGTAAAACGATTACTGTGGGTTATCTTTACGATATAAACATGTTAAATTATTTTGTAGACATGTTTATTAAGATGTATAATTTTGTACTACATTATTTTTAAGCCAACCTTTCCAATGTTAGCGCTCGAAAACTCGCTTCTTAGGGGTAGAATATAAAACATTTTCCTTAACTATGTATAAATATAATATAAATGTGTTATACATATAAATCTTTTAGAAAAAATTTTCTTAACAACAATGAAAACTACATCAAAATTCGTTGGATACTTAAGACGAACTAAAGGAACACACAGACAGATACAAAAAGCGACTTTGTTTTACAATATTTATTATAGATATAGACGCGTATGAAATTTAAATTCTATTTTCAAAAGCCAATATTATTCAACCATTTAGAATGACTAATAGAGTACAAGATCCAGACTATACAAAAGATGTCTACAAGAAATAATGTTGTTTAGACTTATGATTATTAATCTGTCAACTTTCACGAACATAAAAATATGTAAGGCAATGCGATAGCACGCGCTGGCGATGGACCTTGTCTTCATCGTAGTCATAAATTAGTGTGAAAAATTCTTTTAAATCTAAGAATTATATAATATATATTATATTTTGATATTTACTAATATGATTGGATTTATTTGGGTTCGAACTTGAGCTCCGTGTTAAATAAATAATAGTTTTTAAAGAAATCTAAAAAAAACACGCTTTTATAGGTAACCGAACCAAAAAGAAGACGATATTTTTTTTAATATGGAGTGTTCATGGTAAATGGATGCGTTTGTAAAAAGCATAGAGGCGCATTTTTTAAACGATTATTTAATTGTAATTTGTTAATTGTAAAAAGAAGGTCAAATTTGGACCATTTTCGATAATTAGTTTAGCCCAAAAAACTAAAAAAGGATTTTATTGGAGATTCAATATCTTTTGAACGAGCTATCAAAAATATCTCAAAATGTACCAAGAGGGCTATTTTGAAGTATACTGACATATCACAAAATCGAGGAAATAAAAAAAAATCGATATCGTCCGTGTTTACATGGAACGCCATAAATCTAACTAGCTAAAATGTTCATTGGTCGAAATTCGACCTCAATTAATTAATTTATATAGTTCCAATGTTTTATCGATAAAGAATGTATAAATATTGTAGATTTGTATGTTAGGATCGTGAAGTATGGCAAAGAGAGTCTTCTAAATAAAAGCATCGAATCGTTAGTAGCTCGAAAAAAAACAACGTTTTCATTTTTAATCGATAAAGTAGAAGAGAAGAAAAAGGTACTGAACTGTTTTGTTCCTATTCATATATATATATATATATATATCGTATGATGAATTTCAAATAAAAACCGAATATAGTTGAGCATGAAGAATGTATAATTATATAAACAGATATTAAGTTACAGTAATGGAGCTGATCGATTGGATTTTGTAGGTTCATATGAAGGCTGGTCCAACATAGCCGGGAGCAATGAATCTGTCATAGGCGCCATTCACAACAGTAGGCCCAGCTACCAAAGTCTGCAAAAAATAATAAACGTTTGCATTACTAAAAGATAGCCATAAAAAAACAAATATTCAATTCTTTTAGATTAGATCATAGTAGCAGTAAAGCAAATGCCCAAGAAATTTTATTAAGATATAAAATATCTAAAAATACACAAATATTAAGTATTGCATTTAACATCTCCGCAATTCTGTGGGAAGCTGATATTTTGTTACATCGAAGTCATTTTTCATAAGTTAGATTCAAATTGAATCGTCTTCAGAAATAAATAATAAGTTCTGTTATAATTATGATGGACGATTATGAACGATTACAACAAATTACTTTTAAAACAAAAAGATAATAATTATTAAACTTAATAAATGTACCAAACTAGATATGTCCATGTTTGGAGACACGCTCATTATTTTTTGTAATCAACGGTTGAGTTATAAACCAAACCAAACCAAACTCAACCAACTAAATTTATAAAAATATCAACATATACCAATTATCATAACGATATAGAAATTGATACACTTCAACGCCATCTTATGGCGCATTATAATAAAATAAATAATGTCAAATGTCTAACCTATCTAATGTCTAATCATTGAAAGTAGAACTACCGAAAGGTACCGAAGTCGATGCGTTGGTAGTAAATTATAGTAAAACTAGCTTTTACCCGCGGTTTCACTTGCGTTAATATACATTTCACTTACCCGCCGAGAACACTAGATATTTTTGTTTCTGGGGGAAAGGTGAGTAAAAAATTTCAAGATCGCTTGAGTAATTAAGACACGCCCATACTACGTGATCCATGTTCGATATTTTTTTACATGACCCCCCCCCCCTTCTGCCCTTTGATCACCATCCGTAGTATATGAGAAGACGCCTCCCGTGTTAGTTTTCACATAATAATTCATAAATACGGTTTTGTCTCATTTAATTAACTTGCCTTTTTTGTTTTGCATGCATTGACAATGGATTCTTGTAAAATTTAACGAAGGCATTGTAGATTCGATCGATTATTTTATAGCCACAAACTCTCCTCGATTTGTTTGGCAACCGCACTGCACTACAAACTCTTCGTTTTTAATGAACTGATGTCCCGGTATATGTGCGTCAGTGTTGCCACCTGTGAGTTTTAAAAGCGCTAAACGCTGCACGCCATATTTGAATATAACTCGAAAAAGCGCGACATTTTCTTTAGAGGATATTGACTACGTAACGAAAACCTAAGCCCCACCCTCTCCTTCCTGTGATCAAGCGTGGTACTTTGTAGATCTCCCTCCCCCACTGTATGGGTCACGTAGTATGGGTACGTTCCCTAAAGCGTGAAAGCATAACAGTCAAACAAACTCACATTCGCATATATAATGTTAATTGGGACTAGTTAGGATGGATAGCATATAAATGCTCTCCGTGAAAAATTACTCAGGTACGCTAATTTTTACGGTGGTTAGCCGAACGATTTTAGAGTTTACCAATCACGGATATACACACCCATACACATACATACATACACACACCAAGATCTATTTTTACATATAAACACTATAAGTATATACACATGACTAAGAGTTGAGAAAAAATGATATTTCTATTACAAGAAAATTATTCTTCCATTTTTAATGAGATATCAGTTTAGGTCAGGTTCCATTTATTTGATGTTAACTTACGAATAATCTTTTCTAAGACAAATATTTCTCGAATTTGTAGTATAAAATATTTAAATGATAAAATACTCACCCTAGAGCCGGCGTATGGATAGAACCCTGGGGCGTACCCTGGCCATGTGGTGATGAATTGAGGTGCAGCAGCGGCCATCGCCACGCAGAAGAGAAGAAAGAATGCCTATTGGTATTTTCATAATTATACTCCGATTTTATTTTATTTTTATTATTTAAAGTGTACCTTAAGGTCATACCAAAACTTGTTACGATACAGAAAAGAGATATGGAAGATTTGCTTTTGGATTTTAGGAGCTCATGTCACAGATACACTTTGAGTTTAACCAATATACAAATATTAACACATACACAATTAATTGGTCTAAATAATCAAAAGTTAGCTAGAACTATTCCGGAAAATGAAGTACTTATTATTTTCTTTCTTAATAGCCTTTTATTCTTGTGTTTTCAACTTAACTTACAGCGTATTTCATTTTGATGTTATGTTAGATCTCGTAGAACTGCTATGAAGCCTTCGTTGAGGGAACTATAACGTCCTAAGGAAGACCAGCGTATATATATACAACTTCAGAAGGTAATCAACAAACGCAGCTATGTTTTCCTAGCCCCTTACAAGGTCGCCTTATCTGAATACCTAATGAAAATACTTGTCCGGTAGGATAAAAATGTTCAATTATTCTGTCCAGATATGAGAAGGTGCGGCAATTTATTACATCTGCATTGTTTTAATACTATACACTTTAATCTACACATAGAAATAAAATTACATTGTCTGTTGTTTGTCCGAACTTTAGTTTACTCCAAAACAATTGAAATGAATTTGATGATACTTTTACTTGCAGATAGAATACATTTTAGAATTTTGTTTTTAAGCTAGATATTGTTGCGACATATAAAAACAATTGTATACTAATTGTGAAAACTTTCCAGAGGTTTACACTCTCCGTTTTATGAGGTATAAACTCACGACAACCACTGGGCGACCGAGGACAGCTCTATTCTGGGCATAGAAGCGGATATCAAGAGTAACAAAAGGAAGAAATCTACAAATGGAATACAATCACAGACTATTTTAAGATTTAGTATTTTAAGTACTTTAAGAAGAGTACTTTATTTTAGGATGATCACAGTGTATCTGTATAATAGTGAGTCTTGTTTTATATTTATATTTGATAGTACAAATCACCTTCTGTGGATGCGAATGGTATTTTATTTTTCCACGGGCGCAACATTATTATAACGCTTTTCTATAGGCAAAGAACAGTAATCATATTTGTAGTAGTTACATAAAACAATAAAATCATTTCATAAGCAAGAATTTAAGGGCTCTATAACTAGTACACAATTTTCATACGAATATCATAAAACATTGCTATTATACAGTCAAATTAGAAACATTACATATTTGTTCATGACTTTGAAATTATTTGTGCTGTATTTTAGAAATTATTAAAATAAATAAACCATGAATGAAGAATGCTTTCAGTAAACCGATATTTTCAACCACGTCTGCTATATCACGAATACAGAACAGTACCATAAATTCGCTTCTGTATAATAAAGTTTACATTAATATGTATGAATATAAAAATAATAAATATATATATACGAGTGGAATAACAATTACATAAGTATCTATCTTTATCACAAAACTGGATTGAAACGTAGGCGATATTATATATTAATGTATGCCTTCCCACCAACTTGTTCCATATTAATCGTTTATAATTAATAAATAGGTTTTTGTTCATTGTAAACAACTTGCAATTTGATTAACATCTAAGAAATAATAATTGTTCTTACTTAGGCTCAACAAAATGATAATATTAAGAACAATCGTCATAAGTATTATGTAATAATATGTTAAAACGTCTATTTGTTCTTCTGGTAATTTTAAGACCTCCTAGATTGCGCGAGAGCAGTGGTCGATAGACTGCGGCTCCATCACTCCTTCACCGTGGCACTTCCAAAAAATGTTTAGTGCAGACAAGGAATATTATTTATTAACTAGTCTTCTAAGAGACAAGTTGTTTTTAAAACGTGTGCCTTCAGACAACAGGCATATTTTTAGAAAGCAACAATAGCTCGTGTAGTCGTACGCAAACAAAGATATACTTAGTCAAGCTTGAGAGTGTCTGTTTAATCCTGATTATTTAAATAAAAATATCTGTACTAAATCAAAGCTTAAGTTCAAAAAGAAGGCTCTTTGAATAAACTTTAAATTTGTATTGTTCATATTTGGTTCTTTTGGACCTTGCCAACCATTGTCCTAAAGAAGCTGATAATTTTTGTAGATCTCGTGTCGCCCCAACAAAAGCGGTGAATGTACACCGTGAGCTTTTAGTTAGTAGGAGTCTCACACTACCCACCCTCTCTCCCCCGTGTCCATGATGGATTTCACCACGTAAAAAAAGAATAACTGATAATTTAAGTACAAAAGAAAATTAATCATTTAAAAATATTATAAATACATCTAAATTGATATTACGTTCCAAGTAATAAATGTCTGCAAAAGTCACGGCAACATACATACTGATCGTGAAACACGACACACCATTACAACGTACTGTCACAGATTTTCTATCATGTGTGTGGTAGTTTTGTTCTACACTGCACTGCGCGAAGATTGTCCTCAGTCACAGCTGATATAAATCCGCTCGAGCATAATCACAACGATCCATGACCCTTCCAATAACGACTCCCTTATAGCTACTATTACAGATACCAATAACGACTATAGATTAGTTATTTTACAATAATCGTTTTCAACTATCCTGTTGTTGCAGGATACGTTGTTTTGTATAGTACTGCAATTATTAAAATAGATTATTAAATTATAAAGAAATTAATATTCGTTATTCGTATCGTAACCTTTAGCGTGAGCAACCTGAAGTGCACTCCCTGTCACACGTATTGGTTATTGCATAATGCTTGTTTGTCCGACCGTTATGAAGTTTAATTATGGCGCCCTAAGTAGTACAGAATTCCACCAATGTTACGCAGATAGAAAATTTGCACTATCTGTGATCGTTACTGTCATAAACGAAGGATATTGATAAAAAAAGGATATGGACAAAAGTTAAGTTTTCTTATAACTGGTATTCAGATAGAGTTAAACACAAAGATAAATATACATTTACGGTAATTACACGGTACGACAATTGTAATTGTCAATATATTTACTTTATAGGTTAGCGTTTGACCACAATCTCATCTGATGTTAAGTGATGATGTGGTCTAAGATGGTAGTCACGCTAAACCTACAGGGAAACTGGCTCTCAAGTGCAGCTGCCGGAACACACCAACAGGTGCTTGGTGACCGATTTTCAACTTGAGCATGGTAGCTAGCCAGGCGGATTTAGAAAAAGGCCTACCACAATGCTATGTATTGATCACGATATTTTTCTCCATCGAAAGCTCCGACTCATTTGCTAGGATTCGAACCTACGTCCTTAGACGCTGTGTCCGAACATACTGCCAACTGATCAATCATCGCTTCAATATAATATAATAACGGAAAGCAGATATTTGACAGCAAAATAATGGTTTTTCCCAATTCAAATTAACCCAAAGTTATGAAATGTATTCTTATCACTTACAATTTTAACAAGTAAGAGGTTTTTCAGCATCAAGTCGCATGTGTTCATCAAGGGATCCTTGTTCATAAGGTTCAATAGCATCAGCTCTATACACAGCGTTCTCAATCCACACCGCAATGCGATCGGATATGGCCACCATAAAGCGCGCCAGACGACCTGGATGAGTACGAGATGGCTTCGGTTCTCCTACAAATGTATTATTCAAATATAAATGTATACTTAAAACGAAGTATACTATGTCCATAATGACACTTGAAGTCATGTAAGTAATATTACAATAAAATGTAAATTACTTTACTAAGATCGTTTGAATTATCCCAATAGTAGACTTAATTATACACGAAAATGTAGTCCGGTGAAACTGTAGAGGCCTTGCCAAGTCAACAGTGTAGACAGTTTGAAAAAATATATATACGAAAATTATCCGAGATAGTTAATTTATTATAATGTTTCGTACAAACCTAATATTTCAGCTACTCTCTCTAGCACAACATCTGCTATACTCCTCAGTCGATTTGACACCAACATCTCTTTCTGACCTTTTGCGATATAGTCACATAAATGGTATGCCACCTGAAAACAATCATCATCATCATCTTCTTACTCTTACTCCCATCCAAGTAAGTTCGACACAATATGTTCGTCATGTTGTGATGTATGATTTGGCTTAATTTTTACGTTCGGCCGCTTGCGCCTGACTACAACCCACCATGAGATTATTTTGTAGTACCATGGTTTTTGTTCAACCTTGTCGACTGTTATAACATAATTCGCTTGCACTCCTTCAGAATGCTGTATCACGTCAATTGGTGTGTATAGACTTGAATTAATAAAATATCTATAATTTTTCAGAGTACTCATTGTCGAATGAATCAAAATTAGATACAATAAACCATTACATTTATATAAAATAGTAAAACTATAATAGAGAAATAAATGCAAACGACTTAAATGACAGTACGAAGTATAAGGTACCTGAAAACATTGTTGAGGAAAAAAAATGCAGGATATCATGCATATATATACTTTATTACTTATTTAGAACATTTTAGAAGAAATATAATAATTTTATATTTGAAAATCAACAATAATATTTTAGATCAACAGATCTGATGACGACTTAGAAACGAGTGAACAGCATTATATAATAAGCTCACATTTTTTATTCTAATAGAAGTAAAAGGAACAAATTACGTCATGTTATAATGTAAAAATGAAAGAGTTGTATTCTTATGTACGTATTACAATAATAAATTAAAATTTGTATTTACATAAATTATATAAAAAAGAGTGTGTTAGTTTGTAAGCTAGTTAACTTTCCGTGGACTACTTTCCAGTTACAACTATATAACGTCAATAAGAAGAGGGTTCAGTCTTGAAGCAATCATAGCTCAGTTGATAGCGTTTTCGGACATGCGTCAATCGACGTTGATTCGAATCCTCGTGCAAGAGTCAAAGCTTTCGACGCACGAAAACATCATGATTAAACCATAGCATGGTGCTAAGCCTTATTCTAAGTCCGCCTGGTTAATCATCCTCGAGTTGAAAAATCTATCGCCAAGCACATACATGTTGCTAGTGTGCCAACAGTTGCACTTGAGAGCCAGTCCCCCTCTAGGTTTATTGTGTTTACCGACTTAGACCACATCCTTATTTCAGATCAGATGAGATTGTGGTCAAACGCTAAAACCTACAAAGTATTAAAAAAAGTCTGATAAACCTTAGTGAAACCAACTAGAGCAGTACCTACACATGTATTATATAGACAGCATGTATGAACTAGGCCTATACACGATCTAAGCTTTTATATTTCACCTGGTGTATATGAAACTACAGCATACGTTTGCTTACCAAACATTCAGGTTCAAGTTCCTAACACGCATAACCTTACGGTAATATCATAGGAAGAACGAGTGAAAGGGTAGTAACGACCAAAAGAGCGAAATGCGAAATTCTTTCATCCATCACCGCCCGAGCGTAACAAGCTTAGGCAGCGTTTTAGAAATTACGAATAGTTTTAGATGGTAAATAGTGAGGCATTTCTAGGACTTCTTTAATATCTTCGTAATAAAAGGGAAAGAGAGAACTTGACAGAGTGAAATCACGAATAACAATTATTCTCGACAATGTACGTAAAAGTCAAGACATTCATTCAAACCTGAGCGCTAAAGTCACGAGCCATTTCTGTCGTTGCCGAAGCTCTCTGGCTTTGTCGGTCTGTTCTCTGCGACTCACCATACCGCCTGGTCCAGACCAACGTTTCGATGATTCACTAAGTGCTTGAAAATATTGCTCAGTTTGTCTACACAGTAACAAAAATGATGTATTATCTTATAGCATATAATAATTATTATATTGAGGGGAAATCTGACACACAGATTTCAAACTAAGCATAGACAAAACTATATTAATCAAACAGCTAATATATATACATGTATAATATTCAAATTATGTATAAACATTGAGGTATACAGAAAAGGGTACATGGCCCCGAAAAACAGGACAATTTCTGAAGGACATGTCAAATCTACATTAACATTTCGTAGGTGATAGAGCTACGCTGAAGCTATTACTGGTTTCAGCATGAATGGGTCGGCTCGCCCGGGGTAGTACCACCCTCTTACAGAAAACCGACGTGAAGTAACAGTGGCTGCACTGTTGCGTTTCGTTCGGTCAGTGAGAGCGCCGGACGCCCACATATTTAAAAGGCCGGCAACGCACATGCGACTTCCCTGGTGTTGATAGTGCCTATGGACGGCGGTGATCGCTTACCATCAGGTGACCCACTTGTTCGTTTGCCCCCTATAATATAAAAAAAAAACACGAGCAAAGCCGCGGGAAAATACTAGTTAGTTATAATTCATATTTTTCAATAGATTACTAAACATATAGGTATAGTATTTTCAAGTGAAAAGGAAGGAAACAGATTTTTCCAAACGACACCAACCTTATAGTTTTCACTTTAGTCAACGAAATCTCTATTATTTGTTTACGAGTATAAGAACGAGATATTCATTATGTATGTAAATACTGTAGTACTTTTTGTAATTATATACCTACTAGCTTTTGGTTGCGGCTTCACTTGCGTTAATGAAAATTTGACCTATCCCTCGGGCACAGTACTCTTCAGGATGAAAGGTAACCTATATCCTTAAGTATACCCGTGACAACATTATGCAAATTTTCACGAACCAAACAAAATGGCATTTACAATATTATCTACTAATTAAGATAACATCCTGTATTACTACATTGTGTTAATATATTAGTTTATAGTATATTGTTTTTCTATTCTTATATTCAGTTGGGATATTGTACCGTGAGCCCTACACATACGTGGCCAGTTTTTATTATATATTGTTTTACTTTAAAATTTGCAACTCTGTACTATAATTACACCAAGTTTCACGCTTATATATTATTAAAATTTGTAAGATACAATAAACAGGGAAAATACTTTTCTTATATTTATTATTTGTACTTTAATATTTGTTAAAACATCCATGATAAAAAAATTAATCCTTTGAAATTTTAATAGCTTGATTATTATGATACGAAACATATAGACACTTTAACAACATAGTAAGGGAATGGTTAGCAATAAGGTTCTTGTTCTGAGAACGGAATCCTAAAAAAAACTAAATATTTTTTACTAACTCCGGACTAAGAAAATAATCCTCCTCTAGAGCGCTCTTAATTTTATCTCGTCGATCTGGCGGCAAAATTGCACATTTTTCATCCCACAACGAACGCAATCGACGCGCTGTTGGACGCGCCAACATCTCGACGCGTTCCATATTGCGACGAATTCGTGGAGGCACTTTACGGCCAGAACTTTCATCTGCAAATCGCTTCGTACATACTAAACTTTTCTACAAACAGTTTCAGTCAAATATGAAGCAGGAATATAGAGACCAAGATAGAATTAATAACCGTTACAAAATAAGCAGAACTAGCTAATATTAAAAATTATTAATGTATGAATACATAACCTAACTAATATTATAAATGTTTGTTTAGCTATAACGTGTTCATGTTTTAACTACTCAACCAATCGTCAAGACATTTTGCATATATATGCAATGTCAGGGGTACAAAAAAGGACATAGGGTATCTTTGACCTAGAGAAAAACTAATATTCCCAAAGGTTAGGCCTAAATATACACTAATGCGAGCAAAGTGGCGAGTAGAAACTGTTAAGCCTACAAATTACATAAATATTAGATCTCACTAGAATCAACATTTTTCATAATTTTAACATTCTGCTCAGACTTTGAAGCCAATTCTGGTTTTGAACTTTTGGGTTTGTCCAATTTAGGTGAAGGATGGTCTTTCTTCCCCCATTTCGGCATGACTGGAATAATAGTAGGTAACACAATAATTTTCCTAAAAAAAATAATTAACTAACTAAAACAAAAATCTTTGTGACAATTGTAGGTGTCATTAGCCTATTTGATATTTTGACAGTAAAAAGTTCGTCAACAAAAATATTTCTGGTGAAAAAATACTATGTATTATAAAGCTGATTCATAACTTATCACAACACAAATCTATCTAAACCAGTCATGTGACTTCGATAGATTGTTATTGTGTTGCGTCAACTAATGATAATAAAATGTGTTTTCTTTTCTGTTTGACAAATAATAAAAATAAAAAACAACGTAGTTCATAGATTTTCAATGCCGTAATTCTAGGTTGACATTCTGCGTTACGTAAAATGTTGATTCCACGACATAAAAATTATAGTATTAGAAAATTGAAACGGGCTTATTCGATTTAGGCCCCTGAACAAGGTCTTATAAAGTCAAAATACCGCTTCGGCAAAACAACCCAGTCATCAAGAAGAACCAGTCAAAAACACAATTTGTGTTAATATTTTATTGTACAAATTTTTATAACAGTACATTTTAGTGATTGCACAGAGAAGGGTGTAATCTCCAAACATCACCATTATTCACATATTTATACACCGTATAATAAGCAGCGATATGACATAAATCTTGATATGCTCCTTGAACTTACTCCCCGGCAAATTAGTAATGTTCTTTGGGACTTTATTGAACAACCTACTGTTACTGGTACAGATAACCAATAATTTGTTTACATTATATAAAAGATGTACATGATTACTGTGGGTTACTTATACTTATTTGTAGGTCTTTTTAAAATACACAATTTCTTAGCAGGATTATGCTGTGGCTCGATAAGATATAGCGTACGAAAGCGCCCGAAAAATATTCTTATGCTTTATTTACAGTACGTCAACTTGATCTACTTTCTATTAATATAAAATGATACATATAAACCTTTAGGAAGAAATCCTTTACATGTTAATGAAAATCGTAACAAATCCCGTTGTATAGTTTAGAAAAACCAAGGGAATAAACTCGCGACTGACGTCTTTTATATTAGCTTTTGTTCAGGGCTTCGGTCGCGTTAATCTATATGATAAAAATGAATCGCTAAATGTGTTGCTAAGCGCAAATCTTGAGCACAGCTGAACCGATTTCGCTAATTCTTTTTTTAGAATATTCCTTGGAGTACGAGGATGGATCTTACGGAGAGAAAAATTTAAAAAAATCCCTGGAAAAGTCTTAAAACGACACTTTTCAATACTCCCATACAAACGATTCGTAATAATACTTACAACTCAATTGGAACTTTAATACTATAGGATAAAGTTTAAGTGTTAGTGGAGAGGTTCCGGGAAGGCAAAACAATTGAGTGACGTTAGTGTCGTAAAGATATGAATGTCAATATTTATACGATGGTCCCGAATAGCAGAATAAGTATTAAAAAATCGACTGTTAGGCGTTGCGAAGTTCGGCGGGTCGGCTAGTGTAATCATAAAAATATGATACAGCCCATGTTACTCGCTGATGATGTAGCTTTTTATATGTAAAGGTATTTTTAAACTCGGTTTATAAATTTTTTGAGTTTATCCATTACATAAAAAATCAAATCTTTTGTCTTTATAAAAGTTATATAATCTGTTTACTACTGAGCAAAATATATATATTTTGTTGTTTCTCTTAATTAAAAATCTTATGCAAGTTTCTGTAACATGTCACTTAGAAATTCTAATCGCAGAATTCACATTAATAAGAAGCGTATTCGCGCAAATTAACATTAACTTATTCTTATTTAAGTCAGTATTATTCTTGAGTAAAAATAATGTTATTCCAAAACCAACATTTTTTTTACCCATGTTTACCTGTTCGGTAGTGATTCTCAGTGTGAAAATATTAGAATTAAAAAAGTATATCACATTATTACAATATATTTATTTTTAATAAGATTTAACAAGCTTAGGTGCTATACAAAGCCACGTTGATAGATTAGGTATGCCGTCATTGATTACACTAGTTACTGTCGCCGCGTCTGACTTATATGGAAGATGCCATGCACCGTTCTTTTTCTGGGCCCAAGGTGTGAATCTCAGTGGCGGCTGAAAATAGAAGTTTCTCTTTTATTATAATCTGTAACACAAGGAACCATACGATCTTTCAGTGATTTTATACCCTATATACAACTCTAAAATGCACCCATACCCAAAAAAAATTCTTTAACTGTAACTTATCACCCACATCAAAATGTATTTATACAAATTATAAATTTTGTTTCACATATAAAAAATCCTATGTATATCAAGAGTATAACCATAATAAATATAGTATTATTCATTTTAAATTAAAAAAATATATAAATTACTAATCTAATTTTTATTACAGTACATAAAATTTACTATATTCCTCCCACTTTCATTGTGACATTCAGAAATGTCGGGGTTAAGTACCTGCGGATATTAAATTAATATTCCACCAGTAAAATCACTCGACAATGTATTATTCTTCGACACCTACACTTATATGACATAAAACAAGAATTATACACCAGATAAAATTATGCTTTCTGTTAACGAAAAATTTGATTAAATATAGAACTCTAACAAGTTCCCTTAGTGGTAACATCCAAGCTAACTATCTACTCTTCTTATGCATAGACTATTTAATACACCGAAAAATCTTAGTAAAGTAATTATAATATAACATACTTGAATGTTTAATTTTCTTGTAGAACCCAGGAAAACCATCCATTGATGTTGCCATCGCCAACGTTGGAAAATACCTCTCAGTTTTTCCTCTTTCATTAGAAATATGTGCCCTCTCAAAAGATCTTTTGACACGAAATCCGCGTGGGAACCACTCATTATCGCAGCCGTTATAAAGTAAGGATCATCTTGTGATCTGAAATTTAAAAAAAATAATAAATTGTACTCTGAGGAAATGACGCCCCTTTAAAAACGAATTTGATGAAAAGATAATCCAGATTGAGTTTCTTGCCCGTTCTTCTCGATGACTGGGTTGTCTTCTGAACCGGTGGTAACTTTAACATTCATAAGCGCCTTCTCAAGGCCTAAACTGAATAAAGTATTTTTGTATTAATTTAATAATAGTACATCAAATAATCAATACACATACACAAAAACTACTGGATATCTTGTGATCTATTTTTTTATATATTTTTCAGACACTTAACCTAACAAAAATCACCTAAGCTTCACTTGATATAAGATTATTAAGTTTTAGAACAATTCAACTTTTACGAGTTATAACTATTCAGCTGAGAAATGGGGCAAGTGGTGTGTTGTTTATATTTTATACTTTGCATATAAAACATATTGTTCAAATACGATAAGACGCAGAGGACTAGCGGGTATAAACTAGTCTCACATAATATGTCCACTTAATTTCAAAATAATACATAACTGTACTCCTTGGAAGTATACAGGCATAATTAATAAAAAAACATCTATAAAGTAAACTTTCACAAGGAAAAACGTAATTAAAAATAATGGAAACACAAAACTATCAGAAAATTCAACAGACAAAAACTCAAGCTAACTCGATGGTTCTGAGACTGTGTCGACCAATGTAAGTTAGAATTCTGTAATGAACCAGAGCTTTTCATATAGACAAGCATTGTAATAAAACCTTGCATAGCGATAATTTCCCTAATGTATGCTTAACTAGCTACCACCCACAGATTGACAACTTATCCTCAAATAAATACATTTGTGATCGGGGACCTAGACATGAGAGCTAGTACACTCTCTAGATTAAATGTTACCATCTTAAACCATCTGGTCTGGTCTGGTTTTCTGGTTCATCTCCAAAATTCATAAAAAAAATGTAGGTTTACTAGGCTTGCAGAGTAGTGTACTATAAGTAAGACATGTATCATTAAAAGCAGTGATTTTGAGTACTATGATTAAACTACAATACAGTCAAAATTATAAGATATTTTTCAAAAAAAAAATGTTACTGATATAATTACTAACATATCATCAATGAAAAAACTGTGAGTTTTGTCCAATATTTTTTTTAAATCACCTCCATGCCATTTCAACATATGTTTTCGGCCAAGGATTAAAACTCTCTTGTTCTGCTGTAGAAAATAATCAGTAACATTACTTAAAGCTGATATCCTTTGACTGCTGGACCCTTTCCCAACAGCATAAGCTATGTTGAGAGCATCTAAGACAACATCATAAGGAGCCGTTTTCTCTATAAAATGTATAAATCTACTTAATTCATCAGGTGAAGTTTTTAGGAACATATCTGAACCAACAATCAATTTTTCCTTTACATTTTGCCTTAAGATTTGGAATTCTTCTTCAGAAAGCTTTAAACAGTCCAGTGTCTGTTTACAGCATATGCACTGACCACTAAAAAAGAAAGACCATTAATACATATCAATACATCAACTTTGTTTATGAACTTTTTGGTGGTAATTTTAAATATATTTTTCTACTTTGGTTTTATTTTTGGGAACTCATAGTATTATCATATCAGGAAAAGTTATTTTAAATAAAAGCTGTAGACCTTTTCTGATATAAAGATACATGGTATCTGTCCAGTATCTGCTAGCAAATATTTTCTTTACATAAAGACTCATTAATGTCAGAGATTTCATACATTTTAATTATGAAATAAAAATAAAATAAAAACATTATATACCCATTTTGGAATAATGTAACTTTGTAATACTGCAAAACTTGTTTAGCATCAGATGAGTAGTTTTAGAGACTACCTCCTACAAAAAACTTTACCTCTATATAATAGTATACAGAAGTGAATAAAACCAAAGATAACTTTTTCTTTTAAAAGCAAATTCATTTTTCACTATATATACATAAGAACATTATTAATACTCAATATAATTACTAATTTCCAATTACACTACAGACCAAAATGTGAGACAAAACATACTATGCAAGCCCACCCATCCATCAGAGAATCCATGCTAAGCAATGACAACAAAGGAAATAAAATAGATTTTTAGGAATAAATAAATATACTTACTTAGTTTTTCTCAATTTTGTGAACTGTGCATTCCAACCTAAACTATTATAAATATCCTTAATTCTTTTAGCTGTGTTTAGTGTTATCAAAGTAAAGGCTTTAGAAATATTTGTACAAATCCCATCCATACAATTTGATATTAATTTTTTATTTTTGTTATTTCGCAGAATATAATCTATCCATGCTTCATAAGCATTATCTTGTAGTGACCGTCGCTTGTTTTGGCTTATATCAATAATTTCCAGAGCTCTCTCATTTTTGTCATTCTTAAATAGTGTTGCTATTAAGGTACTGTATGCAGAGTGTGTTGGGACACTGGAAAGGCATATATCATCTAAAACCTTCAATGCCTTTTTCCCATTCATTTATAGTACATAAACTATGTAGAAGATATTCACAAGTCGTAGAATCCAATACTGTATATTTTTCATATAACTTTTTATATATATCTAGTATGTATTGTTTGTCATTACTTGATAAATCACATTCTTTGCCCATTTCATGATACAATGCTAGCAGTCCATTTGTGGACCCCAATGACAAATCATCATTTGTATTTCTTAAATGTTCAACAAATGATCTGGCAGCATCAAACTTTCTATTGTTAATCATTATTTTTAAGAGGACTCCGTTAATGTTAACATTATTAATATTACCTTGTTTTGAAATTACATTACTTTTTAATTTATTCCAATCTGTTACATTATTCTCTAATGATGATTTTATGAAGTTCACTTGATCTTCACCATGTTTGCCTAAAGCTACTGGTGCTTGCCGGTTTAGAAAGCGAATGGTCAAGTGAATACCTAGGAAAAAAATATTGAATTAATATTTGCATTAACATAGAACTACTAATATAGAAAAACGATTGACAAGACTGCAACACGCTACTTTTTTAGCAATATGAGTATGGTGGTATATAATGAAATATTTTTATCTTTCTGCTTATTGTGATTCGTTCAAAAAAAATACTCTACTTTGCTCATTTTAACAATAACATTTTTTCGTTCAAAATTCAAATTATCCGCTATGAACAATACGAAACTTACATGAAGTTTGAGTAAGCAATGCACGCGATATTAAAAACATATTTTTATTTTAAAACAAGTGTGTAACTACAACGTAAATCGGTTTCATTCATATTAATTCCGATATAAATAATTTTATATTTTCATGGGCTTAGTATTTACATTATTGGCATTTTTAGTCAAACTTTAAAATTTTGAGGTTAAATCAAAGTAGCCAACTCCTAAATATATTTACCCCTGAAACTAAAGCCATAACCACTAAAACTGTGATAGGTACTTTAAAACTCCCAGTAACGAAAAAAATGAACAATTATACCAGAAGATTGATAGATGTCTAGAAATATATATGTTTAATTTGTTAGTGTTAGATTTAAAAATAAAATTACATCTGGACGGAAGTAAGTCCAGACCCCCAACCAGAATTAAATGGTGTTTGTTAGAAAAAGATGAATATGCGAATGAATTTAGGACAAAAGTTGTTAACAAAATGATAGAAATGAAAGATATGGAATCGAAAACAGTGAATGAATGTTGGAATGAAATGGCGACATGTATAAAGAACGTGGCAAGGAATGTATTTGGTGAAACGAAAGGAAGAGGAAACATAGATAAGGACACTTGGTGGTGGAACAAAGAGGTACAAGAGGCTTTGAAAGAAAAGAAAACAGCTTTTAAGGAGTGGAAGAGTGTTGATGACAGGGATAGCACGATTAAAGAAAATAAGAGAAACATGTATGCAGAATGTAAGAAAAAAGCAAAAAAAGCGGTTGCTATTGCTAGAGCTAAAGTACAAAATGATTTGTACCAATCACTGGAGAGCTCACAAACACAAAAATATTTGTATCGATTAGCAAAAGCAAGAGAAAAGAATACAAGGGATATTATACACGTTAAATGTATAAAAGACGGTGGAGGAAAAATTTTGACGAATGATGAGGATATAAAGAGTCGTTGGAAGGGATATTTTGAAAAACTGATGAATGAAGAAAATGATTGGCCCAGAGGGCTAGAGGCTGTACCGTTAAATTTAGGTGTTGTACAGGAGATAAAAGAGGAAGAAGTAAGAGAAGCTGTGAATGGTATGAAGAAGGGAAAAGCAGTAGGGCCAGATAGTATACCTATTGAAGTATGGAAGTTTCTAAAGATAGATGGATGGATGTGGCTGACTTTATTTTTTAATAAGATATTGCAAGAGGAGGAGATCCCAAATGAATGGTACAATAGTATAATAGTGCCTATCTTTAAGAATAAGGGTGATGTACAGGAGTGTAATAACTATCGAGGGATAAAGCTTATGTCACATAGTATGAAAGTCTGGGAAAGAGTGATAGCGAGACGAATAAGAGATGAAAGTGAAGTTACTGAGAATCAATTCGGGTTTATGCCTGGGCGTTCGACAACAGATGCCATTTTCGCACTTCGCCAGCTGTGCGAAAAATACAGACGTGTACATAAAAACTTGCATATGGTGTTTGTTGATCTGGAAAAGGCATATGATCGAGTACCTCGGGATGTTCTGTGGTGGGCGCTGAAAGAGAAAAGAGTGCCTGGGAAGTACTTACAACTTGTCCGTTGTATGTATAGTCAAGCTCAAACACATGTTAGGTCCGAGGCTGGAATTACCGACAATTTCCATGTAGCTGTAGGCTTGCATCAGGGATCAGCTTTAAGTCCTTATCTATTCCTTCTTGTCATGGATGCAATAACATCAGACATACAGGAGGAAGCACCTTGGTGTATGCTATTCGCTGATGATATTGTTCTTGTTGGTGAAAATGCTGCCGAGGTCCAGAGTAGGCTGGAGAAATGGCAACAGAAACTGGAGAATTTTGGTTTAAAGATTAGTGGGATGAAAACTGAACATTTGTTCTGTGACTTCGGAGGTCCATCCAGTTTTTGTCATATTACCTTAAACGGTGTATTCTTACCAGCCTGCTCCAATTTTCGGTACCTCGGCTCATTAATCCAAAATGACGGTGGAATAGACAAGGACGTGAGGAATAGGATAAATGCAGGGTGGATGAATTGGCGAAAGGTGTCTGGGGTGGTTTGTGACCCACGAATGCCGTTGAAACTCAAGGGGAAGATGTATAAAACTATAATAAGATCAGCCGTGTTATATGGATCCGAGTGCTGGGCTACGAAAGAGACGGATGAGAAAAGATTACATGTGGCAGAAATGCGAATGTTAAGATGGATGTGTGGTGTAACAAGGATGGATAAGATTAAGAATGAGTATATCAGAGGAAGTTTGAAAATAGCACCAGTGACAGAGAAGTTGAGGAGTAGTAGGTTAGCATGGTACGGGCATATTATGAGAAGAGATGAAAGTCATGTAACAAGAAAAGTTTTGAGTTTGAAAGTGGACGGATATACGAGTAGAGGAAGACCGAAAAAGGTATGGATGGATTGTGTGAAAAATGATATGTGTATAAAAAGTGTGAATACTGAGATGACATCTGACAGAGGAGAGTGGAAAAGGAAAACATGTTGTGCCGACCCTACTTAGGTGGGATAAGGGTAAGATGATGATGAAATTACTAGTAAAGACATTTAATAAAACAATACGCTTAAAATACTTGTGCAACTGACATGTGCAATTTTTAAATATTTATATTCATAATAATTTGTTAAGTAAAATGGTTTCAAGAACAATAGCAGGAATGGGTTAACTCAGGATATACACTTGTGAATAAAAAAAATTCTAAAAATAAATCGAAACATATAAAGACCCTAAGAAAATTCTGTCCCGGTCATTTACTTTTTGAATTGAGGAGAAACCCCAAGTTGGGAATTCAAGTTTCAGAAATGTCTATGGTAGACGTCTGACTTCGCTGCAAATCTAAATCAAAATAAATGCAAAATAAAATAAGAAGGAGGAAACACACTGGCCGGAAGGCGATTCCACATCTTTACAGTACGACAGGGATAAGAATTTTCATACTTCTTCGTTTTTGCCAGGATGGATGCTACTGTGAATCTGTAGAGACGCATACCCGCCCTCGTAGTTCTTTAGAACATTCATACAGACGATAAACTCGCTCAATGAGGCAATGTATCTTCGTAACTGAAGCCGTTCAAGATTGTTAGTAATGTCTGCATCATCCCACCCTTCACCCTCCAACCATCATCGAGATACGAACAGTATTCCATGTACGGCCTAATTTGTGCCTTATAAAGAAGGTTTAACTGGCCGGGTGAGAAAAACCGTCACACTCTATTCAGGGCGCCCAGTGTCTTAGATGTTGCGGGGATAACACTCCCAATGTCGTCCCTGGGGTTAAGCTCGCAGCGGATATCGATCCCTAGGTTATTAAGGCTGTCGCTTTTTGCAAACGTGAGAAGAAGAGAATAAGCTGGAGATCCATTTATACAGGTTGTTGTGGAGATCTTTTCCTTACTAGGAAAAACAGGAACAAAGTCAATGTTTATGAAAGCTTGCTTCAAACTTTTATTTGCTGCTACGCTCTATTTTTATTTGTAATAGATGCCATACTACATAGTAATCCAATGACAATTAGTCTGAAGAGAATATCTTAGGATTCCAACTTAACAACTTCTTAATAACCTAGACAGGTTGCAGTAACTAGCTATTCTACCTATATATTATATAACTGCCAAAAATATTGCACCACTAAGCGTAAGCATGATTTATATAACGTGAAACTATCGTCGTATAGTTCTTTTCTTCTTTTTTTTTTTTTGGCTCCGGCACGGTTTGTGCATTAGCCAGCGTCACGTCGTATAGTTATTAATGTAATCTACAAAACTAAAAGTAAATAATGAATCACCATGTCAGCATGAATAAATTATTTCGTAAATATTTACCTTTACCCTATCATTAATGTCTGGACCTTTCATGCAGTGTAGGTGCGAATAGAATTTATTTGTCTCTGATGAACAAATAATTCTTGGACTTACAAAAACCCTACTCTTACTATACAATTTTGCTTTTCGACCTGACTACGCTATTGTCCTAACTCGGCGTCACCGGACTGCACTATATATATACACACTGCTCTTTTTAGGGTATTTTTCTACAACTTGAATAATGTTGTCCGTTAAAAAAAAAGAGCTAGGACATATATTACTTTTTACTTGAGTGACGTTAGTGACAGCCGAGACAAAAATATATCAATGATTGGTTTTCAATTCTACAAATGATCCAGAATATAAGCGAAGTTATAACATAAAAATCACTGCAATTTCTTTGGGCGAAGTGTTTTTATAATCACTTTAATTTTTAATACCCATATATAAACTTAGTGAAGGAGTGCACTTTATTTTAAAATGGAAGGAAAAACTACGAAAATGCCTAAAGTGGCTAAGGTAATATTTAATTGCAAAAGCAAGGCAGTATTAACAAACTATTGGTTACTTATTTGGTATCATTTTACAGGTTAAAAATAAAGCCCCAGCAGAAATACAAATCACTGCTGAACAGTTGCTTAGAGAGGCAAAAGAGAGAGATTTGGAAATATTGCCTCCACCTCCCAAGCAAAAGATTTCTGATCCTGAAGAACTTAGGGATTATCAACATCGAAAAAGGAAAGCTTTTGAAGATAATATAAGAAAAAATAGACTTGTAAGTGGTATTAATTTATATATTCATATGATACATTAACATAAAATTAAACAAAGATAAATTTACTGTAAAATCAATAAAAGTAAACATCTATTGAACTATAAAATTTAATTCAGTTATTATATTACAAAAATAGTAATATGAAATATTATTGGTATGTTTTAGACTCAAATAACCATTAGCATTATAGAAAATTTAAACCCATGTGTGTTATTTATTATTATATTTAATTTTGTAGGTAATTGGAAATTGGCTTGAAATATGCGCAATGGGAAGAATCACAGAAACAAGTTCAAAGAGCTCGCTCTATATATGAGCGAGCATTGGATATGGACCATAGAAATGTTACCCTTTGGTGAGTATACTAAAAACTAAATCTACAGGAGTAGTAAGGTACTACATATAGTAGAAAGAAAAGGTAACATATAAGGTATATGCTTTTTGTGCCCAACTTTAATAGTTACAAATTTTGCTACTTTGAGAGCCTCCTGACTAATATTATAAATGTGAAAGTGAATTAGTTTTCTTTTCTCATTTTCATGTCTTAACTGCTTAACCAATCAACATGAAATTTAGCATGATGAGAATCTAGGTGCAGGTAAAAGTACATAGAGTACTCTTTATCTAGAAAAAATGTACTAAGGATAGATTAAGTCTGCAGTAATGGGAGCAAAACATAGTGTTCATATATGAAATTAAACATTTCCTGAAGTTATTGAAGCCAATTTTATCTTTGTAAAATACCTAATTTTCACCATTGTTAAGTTGGCAAAGTTGTGAACTTCAAGTTTTAGGTCATCTCAGCTTTTCATACATACTTGAATGTTGTGTTTTTCTTCGTGCTGGGCAATGCTCCAATAGTAAACCTATATTTTGTATATTTGTGTAGAGATACATCAAGTCTCATCATATGCTAAGTTAGCATAGCAAAATTGTTATGTTATAAATTATTTCATTATAGGTTAAAATATACTGAAATGGAAATGCGTAACAGACAAGTTAATCATGCACGTAACTTGTGGGACAGAGTCGTTACCATTCTACCAAGAGTCTCCCAGTTTTGGTATAAATATACATATATGGAGGAGATGTTGGAAAATGTAGCTGGAGCAAGACAGGTAATTTTTAAGTACTAGTTGTATTCAATAACATTATATTAATAAAAATAATATAATGCGTTTTCAACACAGATGGTTCACTACAAATCTGATATATGATTTATTTAAAAGAATAATTTTAATTTTTTACTACTAAATATGGCACTCAATTCAGGACTTGTATTTTAGATTATATAATTTTTAAATATATTTAAATAATGCAGTTGGAGTGTCTGTTTTGTTGTCCAGGCTGTCTGAAAGAACTGAACCAATTTTCATGAGATTTTAACTAGCAGATAGATACTTTTCAGAATATTATCAAATTAGGCTTTTCAATAAAGGTTGACCCAAAGTACAATAGAAGTAATATAAAATCTATAAAACAGTTGTAAAAGGTATTAATGACAAAATCACAATCTAAAAAAATAAAGAAAGTTCAAAATTAATCTAAATAAAAAATGTAGTTTCCGTGAAACAACAAAACCATATTCAGAAGAACTAAGTTGTAGGCAACAGCTATCTAATAAAAATACATACAACATAGATTTATTAGTGCACAGTAATCATTTTTCCTATATAATTATTGTTAGTTACTATTAAAGATGTGTAAGATTAGATCCAAGTAACTAGCAAACTCATCATCTTTTATTTGAACTGTACTCAAGTTTTTTTAGATAAAAATTGTTACTGTCACCTATCCTTAGTAAATGGATATATGCTATCGTGGAGTTTTTTTATAGACTTTGTTATAACAAACAGTTCAGCTATATATTTTTCATATAAGTTTAACTGGTAATGCAGCACATATCATAGAAGCTGGAAAAGTTATCATCTGTTTTTTGCTGACAAATATCATGACGATATAACTTTAGTGATTTGTATATCTTAATGTAATACATAGTCTATGTACACCTGGAATAGTGTATATAATTATGAAATTGGTGCTGTAATTCAGTAGTTTACTTCTTCATATAACCAAACATTTCTCACTCTTTATAATATATTAGTATAGATTGTTATTAGTTTTAAGTAATCACATCATATTTGTGCTTATTGTTTTATACATTTAGGTTTTTGAACGGTGGATGGAATGGCAACCAGATGAACAAGCATGGCAAACATATATCAACTTTGAATTACGCTACAAAGAACTAGAAAGAGCTCGACAAATTTATGAAAGATTCGTTATGGTTCATCCCGATGTTAAAAACTGGATAAAGTATGCAAAATTTGAGGAAAACCATGGATTTATTAATGGAGCAAGAAAAGTGTTTGAACGAGCTGTTGAATTTTTTGGTGATGAAGATTTAGATGAAAGATTGTTCATAGCATTTGCTAAATTTGAAGAAAACCAAAAAGAACATGATAGGGCAAGAGTCATTTATAAATATGCATTAGATCACATTCCAAAAGATAGAAACAAAGAATTATACAAAGCCTACACAATTCATGAGAAAAAATATGGTGATCGATCTGGTATTGAAGATGTGATTGTTAACAAAAGAAAATATATGTATGAACAAGAAGTTATTGAGAACCCTACAAACTATGATGCATGGTTTGATTACATAAGACTTGTTGAAAATGAAGGAAACCTTGATGATATAAGAGACACATATGAAAGGGCTATAGCAAATGTACCTCCATCAAAAGATAAACAGTTTTGGCGACGTTATATCTACTTGTGGATTAACTATGCACTTTATGAAGAACTAGAGGCTGAAGATATGGAACGCACCAGACAAGTGTACAGAACTTGCTTAGAGTTAATACCCCATAAATTATTCACATTCTCTAAAATTTGGTTAATGTATGCACAATTTGAAGTAAGGTGTAAGGATTTAAAACAGGCAAGGAAAGCATTAGGTTTAGCTCTCGGTATATGTCCTAGGGACAAATTATACAGGGGATATATAGATTTAGAAATACAATTGAGAGAATTTGATAGATGTAGGATACTGTATCAAAAGTTTTTAGAATATGGACCAGAGAATTGCGTTACATGGATGAAATTTGCTGAATTAGAAACATTATTAGGTGACATGGATAGAGCAAGAGCTATATATGAAATTGCTGTAAGTCAGCCAAGGTTAGACATGCCAGAGCTTCTATGGAAAAGTTATATTGATTTTGAAGTATCCCAAGGAGAAACAGAAAAGGCGAGACAGCTTTATGAAAGACTATTAGAAAGAACTGTACATGTTAAAGTATGGTTGTCATATGCAAAGTTTGAATTAAATGCTGAAAATGTAGAAAACATTAATGTTGATTTAGCAAGACGAGTTTACGAACGAGCTAATGATAGCCTTAGAAGTGCTGGTGAAAAAGAATCACGAGTACTCCTTTTAGAAGCCTGGAAAGACTTTGAAATAGAAATTGGAGATGATGTTAAACTTGAAAAAGTGATGGCTAAACTACCTAGGAGAGTTAAAAAGAGACAGAAAATAATCAGTGAGGGTGTTGAAGAAGGCTGGGAAGAAGTATTTGATTATATATTCCCTGAAGACGAAATGGTTAAGCCAAATCTTAAATTACTTGCAGCCGCTAAGCAATGGCGTAAACAAAAAGAAGTTCCGCAAAGTTCTGAACTTGAATTGAATAAAGATATTGAAGAAGAACATGAACCTCAAACTCCTCCTGGGAATCCTCATGAAGAATCAAATAGTGAAAAGAGTAATCAGTAAGGTGTAATTTTTGAAATAAAACAATTATTACTTTATTTTTAATAATTACATTTTAATCAACATCTTCAGGCCGGACTGGATGAGTAAGTGGTATCACTGATTTTTTGTTCACATCTCTAGAACACGCCTTTCTCATATCTGTAATAAAAAACAAACTTAAGATTAAATTAGTTTTATTTAATCAAAATGTATACAACCTAATTTGAAGACTAATATCTTAAAATTTTACTATTAGTTTATTTAACCATAAATCTCTTTATGGTCTATATGGTCATATTGATACATCATTTCTTAAGACTGTATTGATCAATGGAATTACCGATTAATATAAATTAATTAGGCAGTATTGAAGTAAAGCTGTAGTCATTATAACTTGTAATACATCAATAAAATATTACTAAATAATGCAGTATTGAAAGTAAACTGTAGTTATTATAATTTTTAATACCTAAAAATTGCATTTTTTCTTTATTGCAATCTATCTCATTTTTATTTTATGTCAATCCAAACCAATAAAAGTGAGAGTAGTAGTAATATGAAGCGATGTAGACCTCCGCTTGCATGGACGCTGATAGAAAAATTCTTTAACTAGTATTTTTTAAATCAAATCAAACTAGCGTACTAAATTCAGCTTTATGTCTTACATACTTAAGATTCTCGTTGTATGTGGGGCAATTTTGTTTCCAACTAATATATATTTTTCATAGATGGTGAAAGTAATTTAGATATTATATTAAATAAACTAAACTTGATTATATATAGCATAAGAAGGTATTTTTAATCCATTACGAAAATTGAAAATTTACTCTGATTTTAGTACAGAAAATGAGTCGTAAAGATGGGTCGTTTATTTTAAAGTAAATCTATTTATTTTAAAAAACAATCATCTTTACCAAAGTTTCATTATTTTGTTGTAATTAGTACAGAAAACTGAAAATTTTCTATATTTGAGAATGCATCCTTAATTCTAAAAGTGAATAATTTGCTTTTATGCTATTTATTTTTAAGTAAATGCCCATTTATTTCTAAAAAAAAAACCATATTCTTTTAGAAATCTATTTATTATTCAGATAATATTGACAGATTAGCAGATATTACCTGGAGAATACTAATGTATTGCATAAACAATTTGTTGGTACAACATTTATCACCCCATGTTACCTAATTTCAAAATGATTTCAAGTAGGTGACAAAATAATTGTAAGCTGTATCTGTACTGTTCCAAAATCTTAAACATCCTTGTGCCACATAATACATATATCACCAAATACAAAACACAATGAATGGTAAAACCTGTACAATGTTCGACAGTGGAATAACATCTATACTTATTAAGTATTAAGTGTTCCAAACACATTAAGACATGAGGTCTTCCATCTTCTTACTTTTCTTGAATCTTTATTTTTAATTGGCTTTAGTTAAGATTATAGTCCCTTTGCTACTGGCTTATGCATAAATGACTATAGGATGAATTGGGCTATTTAGCATTAGGTGAAACCTGTATGCTACTTCATATACAAAAAAATACAGAATTTAAAACCACTACTTATGTAGAATTCAATACCCTTAACAAAGGATGAGAGTATAGAACTTGGAACAATTATTTATAAACATGTATTTATTATACCTAATATTACTATGTGAAAGGATAATTTTTTTTAACAATAGTCATAGTGCCCATGAACATGAATAAAGTAACCTTACCATAAGCATCTTCATCAGGGTCTCCCGAATAATACTCCAGAACGGTGCGATACACAATATATCCCAAATTTTTGTACATATTTATAGCTACTTTATTGCTGACTCTGACAAATAGGTCAACAAAGTAAGCCTTTTTCCTGTAAAGTATTTTGAAATGTTATTATCACTCCAATTAAATTTTCATTTTACTTCAAATACCACATACTTTTCTGAAACATCTTCTAGTATATTCATCAAGGTAGCAGCAAGGCCCAATCTTCTGTAATCAGGGCTAACTGTCAATGCTGTGACATGGCCATGCCAGTTTTCTGCATGGCCTTCTGCCTTCCCCATTACTTAAATATCAATCAATTACTATTAAACCAAGTAAGTAAGAAAGTGAGGAACTAGACTTCAATCCTCACTAGTCGAAATATAAGGAAAACCTCTATTCATTGATTGTAACCTTTAAAAAATATACAGTACAATTCTCACCAATCTTTTTACTGATCTAAATATAGATGTGCATAATTTATGTATAAATATGTACTATATTATATATATAACATCAAGATAGCTTAAGCATAAATAAATGCCAATTTTATATCCCTATTATTTTAACTTTGTTTTGTATTTAAACTCTAGAGTACACAATGCACAAGGCAAAACCTAAGGCTATATACAGAGTAGCCAAAAGATTGAGAAGGAATGCAAAATCTGTTTTGTCTAAAATCTAATTCTTATATTGGAAATGTCTGTCATTAAAATTGATTACTAATTTCTTTTCGAAATTTGATATAAAATAAAGTCTTGTGTTTATAATAGACAAATAATATTAAAGAATTACATACTGTATCCCATTATTTCACCACTAGGTGATTCAGCCACTTGGAAGTATTCCGGCCAGTGTGCCAAATATTGTGTATAAAACGAAAGGCCATAGGTTTCTGTTAGAGGATCCAAATTTCTATAAAAAACATTTCATGAAAATAGAAGGGAAACATGATAGTGTTGATATCATCTAAATAGGGGTTGGAAAGAAGCAGTGTTTATACTACGGTCAAAGTTGATATACCGTGTTCTAACTTAGTCTCAGACCTACAGTCCTTAATAGGTTTATTAAACGTAGGTATAAACTGCAGTGATCATTTTAAAATCAAGATAACTGCATCTGTTTGCTACTTCACACATTAAAAAAAATACAATATATCGATTAATGGCTTAATATACAATTTGCTATTATTGTTGTTGAAAATAAAAATTTAATTATCAGCAAATATTTTACCTGTTAGAATATATTAAAATTACAGAGACGATAAAATTTAATTCTCAGAAGTAGAAGATACTTATTCCAATTAAGAAGTAGACTCAAATATAAACAAACAATATAATTACATACACGTTGTTGAATTTTAACATATCTTCACACGTGAAAGGTCTTATTGTGGTCATTTTTAATTAGATAGTCGAATACAAACTTTACTATAACCGTACCGCCCAAATACCTGTACTACTAATAGTCTGTGGTACCCAGGGTGTATAATCACCTACTCAATAACTTACAAAGGGATACCAACTTAAAAATTAGTGAAAATTTCAAAAATATTTTAACTTTTTTTGTTTATTCTATGGTCCCTATAGATATATTCCACAGTTCTGCCAGTGTCGTGGATTTTTTTGTCAAACCTAACGTAGGGAAGAGACAATATTAAAAAATAAATTTTTACAGTAGGAAACTATAAAAGCTTGAATTGAGATAAGAATTGACTTAAACGACCACCAGATATATAAAACAGACCAAAAAGATGATTCAAAATTGTGTACATTTAATAAAGAACTCAGTGAATATTAAAAAAAGTTAAATATGTAAAATAAAAAAAATATATACACATCACCTATAAATATATAACTTACCAATTAAAATATATTTTCCATATTCAGACAGAAAAGTCATAAATGAAATAAAGATGAGAAAGAAGGTATTTTACACAAGGGAACAGGGAATTTCCTGGGAAAGCATGTCGTACTGTGAGAAATCCATTAGCATAATTAAAAGAGATATGGCCCAGATCTCCGTCTTATAAGCAACATTTTCACTCAAGGATTGACACCGGAATCTAATTTTCGCCTAAATGGACAAGAGTGCAGGAATGGTTAGACGTTTACTGCAAGAAAACTGAAATTCTGCGTTTATCTATGGACCGAATCAACGAAAACCAAGGTTTTAAAGGAATGACAGGTTGCATATTGCCATAGCATTTGCCTTTAACCTTGTTTTTTTTAATACTTTATAGGTTAGCATTTGACCACAATCTCATCTGATGTTAAATTATGATGTAGTATAAGATTGTAGTTAAGCTAAACCTAGAGATAGACTAGCTCTGACGTGCAGCTACCGGAACGCACCAGCAGGTGCTTAGCGACCGCTTTTCTACTTGAGGGTGGTGTCGGATCTTTTATTTAAAATGAATAACTAGTAATTCAATCTGTTCAAATCGTCATTTATTCAATAATGAACTATAACAAAAGAAACCATGACAACGGTACATCATATCATGTTTTTTCTATAACACCAGAACGCTTTTAACGAAAGCGTTCTAATACCGTACAGGTGGTAGGTAGCTAGGCAGACTTAGAAAATCCCTACCACTATGGTAGGTTCTGTGACATCTGCTAATGATTATTCCAAGCAGTCATCATCTAGTATATATTTTATGCTTTAGCATCATTAAGAATGATCTGGAGAACATACACTACAAACTTACAAATCGAAGAAATTTGTTTGCTTGACAAATCTATCAGTTTTGGTTTTAACCTTGGAAGAAAGCTTTATTCCGTGATTTTAACAATTGACTGTGCCAACCAAAAATAAATTGTACCTGTCAAAACTAGCAAAATTATATTTCGTATGTTAATTTACCTATACATATTTACACTCTTTTATATATTTTATAAAAGTACTTAAATATGAAAATTTTACACTAAGAATTGTGCAATGTTCAGTGTCGACGATACTACTTGCATTAAATAATTCAAATACAGAAAAAGCGTAATGGTGTATATACTGAGATATTGTAAAAAAAATACAAAACAAATAATCTTCTAAAGTAGTTTATAATAGTTTTAAATTAATGTATATTTTTGAATATCTGGATAACGTACGTAACTGGATTAATCATAATGTGTAGTATTATACCTATGACATAAGAGAACATTAATTCTTAAAACAAGACAGGTTTTCATGAATGTCACATATGTATACCATCATCCAGAATTTTTTTTTGCAGCTATATTATTTACAAGACAATAGTTTCTTACCTGATGTCTAAATTTTAGTACGATTACCGATAGGATAAAATGAGCAATTTCATAAGAGTGAACATGGAAATAAAACGTTGACACTGGCAGATGCGTAAAAGCTGATTTACAAGGGACAATATCGATAATTGTTATGAATTTTATAATTTATACCATTTGTTATAGTACTCGTTATTTGATTTTTAACTATGTTCGTAAAGAGTTATGAATTACAATTGCTTTTGATATCTATCAATCAATATGATCTTACTATATCTAGTTAAAATAAGATAGGTGCATCTATATGTTTTGTATGTATAACGATATTTATAATGGCAGCATTTGTATTAATTTGAGAGTATGTTAATAATATTATAATTGTTTCATATTACGTTTGAATTAGCCATTTTTACATATGAATACTACCGAAATGATGTAACTAGACGTACTAAATAAAAATAAATTGAAATGGCTATACTTGCCATATGTAATAATTGATTTTACATTGACGAGTTATTGTCTGACTCCTTTTAGCACATGTCGAAATATATATTTATTACTCTTTTACAAGCTAAAAAGCTCAAGTGGAACGATCTATGGGCTTCTTGCAGTTTACCAACACGACAATGGCCGAATTGTCTGTATAGAATATTTTTTATTGGCCCATACATCGCGACCTGCCATGTCTCGGGTTTTAAAAATGGCGTATACAAGCTTTTTGTTTGCCGGTTTACGCTGTTAAACAGTTACCAAGGCTTCGCGAGTTCTCGTACGAGACGTAAACGTCGTGAATATGAAATTAAAATACATGTGTAGGTATATAATCAACGCTGTGGACCCCGTGAACAAATTTTCGTAGCGTTATGGTGAATTAGAATGGTGCCTGTGGCTTGTCAATCTTGCACGTCGTCAGGTTACCCATTCGTAACGTAAATATCATCAAGCGAGCGTTTTATATTTCAGATATGACAGTGTCTCAAAACTGTAGATAATGGAGAGCCCAGAAGATGATGCGGGCATCGCGACGAGCGCTTCGCGCCGGGAATCGGCGCGGGAAAAAGACGTCGGGCAGACAGAGGAGGTCGATGCAACTAGTAGCTACTATCAGGATTCGACTGAAGCCCGGACGTCGTGCCAAACACCCGCGATGTCGGAGGATAACTTCGACGGCGACAGTGTACCGTCGCCGTCGACGCAAGATGTTAACACCAGTACCGAGGCAATCTTGGACATGATTGATGAGATCGTGGATGGGCCAGGTGCGCCGAAACGCTTGCCTCATGTCTGTGAGTCTGTGTACGTACAAAATGAGCAATCGTCAAGCTCAAATAAAAGTCCACCACCAGACCCAACAAAAGATACCGGCGAAAACAGCCCGCCGTATCCTCAGATAGCAGTATCTGAAGCCAGTGATAGTAGTAAAGATCCATGTACTAGCGTAACAGAAGTATACCCTGAGTGCTCATCTCTTGCTGAAGCATCAGAACTAGTGAATGATAGCACTGATAAAACAAATCATGTGAGTGAGTCTGCATCTGAATGTACAAATAATGTTCAGAAATTGCAGAGTGTAGCTCAGTGTTCTGACTCAAGTGTGGAAACTGGAACATCATCTACTTGTCCAGATATTCATTCAAATAGTGCATTACAGACTGTACAAAACATTTCAGAGAGTAGTGATTGTGAACAGAATGAAAGAACAGTGAAAAGTGTGACGTCCAGTGAAACTCGGGACTGTGTAACTGTAGAGAAAGCTGAATCGACGTCAAGTGATTGTAGTGTTAGTGAAGGACAGGTTCTAAATTTGGAAAAATCAACAAAATCACCCTTACGAAAGCGCCTTGTAAGACCGTTACCAAATGATCGAAGACCTGATTCTACAGTTTCTTCGACAGTTGATTCTCAAAGTGTTGATATTTGCACCACTGTACAAATAAGTGAAAATATTACGAAGGATGTGTCAAGTTCATCGGATGCTATGCCTGCTGTACATGGTAATATTAAGTCAGATGAGATTAGAAACGTAAGTGATTTTAGTATCTGCAAAGCAGAAACTTCGGTGAGTTCTCCTAAAAAAATTAAATTAATTAGGCCAAAATTTATGATTCCTGAAGGTGACAATGATAGGATTATTGACAATCAAGTGTTAATATCTGAACAACAACATTGTCAACCAACATCCTCTGATGTTCTTAATACACACATAACCAATCATAGTACAGCATCATCAAGTAATATTATTAGTACATCAAACAATTTTGTAACTCAAATTAAATCAACAATGCAAGTTGAGTGTTCAGAAGAACATTTGACTGTTCAGGTATCAGAAGAAACAAATAAAGAAAAACAAACTTTAAATACAAATTTAAGCATACCTAATACATCACCAATAGCTGAAACATCGAATGATATTTCTAAAAGTGATATAGCACAAGAATCCAATTTAAGTGGATTAACATTAGAATCCTCACTTGTATCTGAAACAAGTAATACAAAACAAGTAACTAGTGATCAGTCTGTAAAAGATGACATAAAAGAGCCCCTCATGACATCAGAGTTAACAGATTCTAGTTTAAATGCAAATGATTCTGTTTCTAATAACGATAATATAAATAAAACAGACTTCTTATTATCAAATGATGAGTTAAAGGATCAAGAAGTAAAGATAGACCCATGTATTTCCAGTTCAACATTAATAACATATGACAAAAGTATGATCATTGAAGATAATAGAGTAGAACTTTTAATAGATTCTAAAGAAAAACTTAAAGAAAATGAAAAGAAAATACCACCAATAAAGTTAAATTTGTCAAGTTTATTAGAGCCATCTACATCAGCATTAATCTCAACTGAAGAACTTAGTAAAAATGAATGTGATACTATAAAACAGGTACCGAAACTAACCATTAAATTGAGTAATATGCAACCAGAAGAAGTTAAGTCGCCAACACCTAAACTTACTATAAAACCTTTAAGACCTCCTATAGATGATGAAAGAAAAAACAACATAGAAAATAGTCAACAAATTCCCTGTGTTGCAAAATTAAATATCAAACCCATTCTAAAACCACCGGAAATCCATGATGAAATTCCTACAAAATTGCATACAGATATAGATAATACAAGTGCTGTTATTGAGCAGTTACCATGTGTTATTAAATTAAATATTAAACCAATACAAAAGCCACAAGAACATTTAAGTGATGTTTCAAAAATATGTCATACAGAAGATGAAGGTAAATCTAACATAAATGAAAACATACCGTCTATAACAAAACTGAATATTAAACCAATTTTAAAGCCTCCTGAAAAGATAAATGATATTCACAGGAAATCAAGCAGTAGTGAAATATCAGAATCAGAATGTTCAGAGAATGATGAAACTACTAGCACATCAGATCAAGCATCTGTGTCTGACCAAGGATCTACTGATGTTGTACCAAAAGTTACAATAAAATTGGGGAAACCTGGTACTGAAAGTGAAGGAAAATTTTATACAGAGCAAAATATTCCTAAGCTTACAATTAAAGGTATACAAAGCAATGAAAATGAAGATCTTGAATCAACTTCTAAATTAAAATTAGTAATAAGTCAACAGGATAACAAGCAACAAGAAAAAATTCCTAAATTAACTATAAAAACTCTGACAAAATCAGAAAGCCAACCCCTAAGTCCAAAATTGACAATAAAACCTATAAGGCCACCAGAAAGTAGTGTTAAAGAAACTGATGTTTCTAAAACAAAATTTGGTGCAGAATCTGTTTGTGGAAGTTCAGAAATAAAAGAAAACATTCATGTGCCTAAAATTACTATTAAATCTATTACAAAATCTGATGTTGATTCTGGTCCTAAAACACCAAAAAAGTCAACAGTTATTAATGATAATGCTGATCATATACCCTTTGTAACAAAATTGAATATAAAACCTATTTTGAAACCTATGGATAATGAAGAAACCTCTTGTGAAATTGATGATAAAGTTCCTGTAGTTTCAAAATTAAATATTAAACCTGTTATAAGACCTAAAGATAATGAGATAGACTTTAGCTTAGAAGATGTACCTAAAATTACTAAATTAAATATTAAACCTATAAAATGTCCTGAAGTAAATTCTTCAGAACAAAAAGACTGTGATGGATTGAAAACTGACATTGATAAAAGTAGTATACCTGTTATTACTAAAATTAATATTAAGCCTATTGTTAAGCCTGAAGAAGAAGTATCTAAATACTCTGAGAATCAATCATCAGAAACAAGTAGTTCTAGTGATGACAATGCCGATCACATACCTGTTATTACAAAGTTAAATATTAAGCCCATTTCAAAACCAATTGATGAAATTTCTCGTCAAAATTTATCCCATGAACAAGTAATTCCCAATATTACTAAATTAAATATAAAACCTATAATTAAACCAGATGACATTTCTTCACCATCTTCACCTAAGAAAGATCATTTGAAAAATATAGATTTAAGAAGTAGTTGCATACCTGTTGTTACCAAATTAAATATAAAACCAATTATCAAACCCGAGGAAGCTGAAATAAAAAAATTAGGTGATGAATTTGAAGAGAATCCTGTGAAAAACCCACCTTTGGTAATGAAAATTAACATTAAATCTGTTGCTGAAACTTTAAACAAAGACAATTTACTCCAAGAAGATCATAAATATAACAATCTTGTTGAATATACTCATGACAATAATCACAGTAAAATAGATAAGCCATCTCAGTATACAGAATTTTCAAATACTGCTGTTGAATCAGTTAGCCAATCTGATTGTCAGGATACAATCACTTTTTCAACATCTGACGGTACCATCAAACAAAATTGCATCTCTAGTGATTTAGAACAAACTGATAAAAGTATATCTGTAATTCAAATAGAGACATTAATTACAGAAGAGAATAAAACTAATATCACATTGTTAAATAAATCAGTACATGATAAATTGGAAAAACCAGAAGTATCTCAGATTTGTGAGAAAAACGATGACAGCAGTTCACAGAAAAAAGATACATATACTTGTAAAACACAAAATCTAGATTTATTAGAGATTCAATCTACTAACAAGCCTAAAGTAAGTTTACAAAATTGCACACTTTTAAAAAAACTTCTTGAAAACACTAAAGACCATTTGACTAAGAAAGTAGAAGAATCTAGAATGAATATGAGTAATTGTTTATTAAATCAAGAAAATATGAAGTTGAATAAAGATATGAATTGTACAACACTTTTTGACTCTAGGGAATCAGGAGATTTCTCACTTAAAAAGATAAACCTTGAAAAACTCAGAGAGTGTGAAGACCTAGAAATAAGTAGCACAGATGTAATCAATGACATATGTAGTATAAGTAAACCACAAACAATTCATAACATCTGTGAAGTAACAAATTCTGATAGTTTGACAAAGCCATTGGAAATAAATATATCAGACAAGCTATCAAATCAAAGCTCGGGTTTAGACTCCCCTCGAATAATCTTAAAGATAAATAAGACAGACCATGGCCCTTCAGCTAAAATTATCACTGAAGAAATCAAAAGACCAGGTACTCCCCAGCAAAGCTACAGTGAAAGTACTCAGGAGAATTTAAATGATAGTGAAAGCCCAAAAAAGCACAATGTAAACAGCAGAAGGAAAGTGAATTCAGAGGATTCCATATCTATGTCAGTTGGAAAAAGATTACGAAGTTCAAGAATTGTTGAGAATGTAGAAAAGTCTCCACAAGTTAGACGGAATATGGGTAAAAGGCCATCAACTACAGAAACAAGTCCAAATCAAAATAAAGAGACTGAGCTATCAATACTAGAAACAAAAAGATTAAAATTGGGGCAACTTCTCTCTGTTAATAAATCTTTAACACTCAGTCCAGTAGTTACTAGAATCACTCAAACATCACCCACAAAAACTAATATAGAATATAAACATGGAGTAAAACCTGTAAACCATTCAATTTTAAATAATGAAAACTGTTCTAAAAATGGCAATTCAAAGCTTCATAATATTTTGTCTAACTTACAAGCCAAACAAAAACAGTCCTTGCCTTTTCAAGATATTAATCATGTTGAAGTTACACCAATTACAACTGAAAATAAAACATTAATTGATTCAAATATCTCAGAAATTATACCAAAAGAGAATTGTCATACTAAGGTTCAAGAAATGTTGATCAATGAAAATTCGGACTTTCGTGACCTCGGAACAATACCTGATGAGGTCTCACAGGATCCCCTTGAGGTAGACACATCAAAGGAAGTCCCAATTGTGTTGAATGAGACTGTTGTCGTCCCGCAGCATGTAGAAATGACTCCACAGCCGAAAAAACGTGGACGTCCAAGAAAGATACCTTTGACAGACAGTCCCAAACCCGTTTCAATCATTCTACCAGTACCTGCACTGGAAGAACGGCCACAACGATCACTTCGTCTAACCAGGTAATCCAAAAAAAATCTGTATTTATAATTACTAACTACATTTGCTACTAATTTACAATACAGATTAAATACATCCAGAACACATTTCAATTTGACAAAGTAACTAAATAGACAATAAAATTCTATATATATGACACAGTGGTAGGACATTTAATAACACTCCACTTTAATATAACTCTCCAAGTTCCTGATCACTGATTGTGTTTGGTAGATTAAGTCATTTTCATGCCTAATGTGCAATCGATTCATTTCATCACATACTAAATACTATCCTATACTACATAATATCTATTTTGTTTCCAGGGATCGACCCACGATATTGAGAAAACCGAGAGGTCGGGGTCGTGGGCGCGGTGCTAGGGGAGCCGCTAATCTGTTAACCAAATCATTACTTAATCTTTCTGCTACCCACATTGAAAGTGATGATCATACAACAACACCCATAGACCCTACGTGTTCTAGAATAAAGTTGCCTCGTATGACTGAGGCACTAGATAATATGCCCGGTAGTTGTTCCACGCCACTGTCTAGTCGGCGACGGAGTTCATCGAACATGTACTTAGACAGGGAATTAAAAGACGAAGCGAACTCGTCAAAGTTGGAAGATGTGTTCTTAAAATCGCCGGAGGTGGTTGTACGAGGGCGCGGTGGTAGAGGATCACGAGGAGGACGTGGTAGAACTCCTCGAGGACGAGGTCGGGGGCGGGGTGGTGGCCGGGGCGCTGTTTACATGAAGGTCCGTTTAATAAATGAGAAACACTCTAATAGTGACCTGAAACATTGGTAAATAAAATCATCATTATTTTTAATTTTGTAAAAATCTCTTTGCAGGAGACTATGGGCATATATGGAAGGGTTTGCGGTCCGGCCACGACTACTGTTCAACTCTTTGAAGAGGAAACCTGTATGATGGACGACAACGCCACGCCTGCGAAGTCAGTAAAGATGTTAGATAGATCACTTTACCATTATCATGTAGTAAGATTTTAATAAGCATCTAAACTAAATATTAATTGCGTTCTACCTAAAATTATTATTAATATATTTATATGTAAATGTAAAAAAAAATGTCGAAACTGCTTTATACTAATGAAAAACATTATAAAACAATTTCAGACCTTCACACCTTATGGATGAGGATTCACAAGGTTCAGTTAAGAGCTCTACAAATGAGAGCAACAAAATAAAAAAGTCGAAATTTTCAGATTTGTTTGACAGGTAAGAAAATTTTAATAAGTATATCATTACGAATAAGGCTACTTTGCTCATATGAAAACTGAGGAACAATATTCACTTCCATATAATATTTCTTTGTTAGCACGCCAAACTAATTTTAAATTTTATTATAGTGAGTATTTATGTTTTGGTATAAATATAAAAACAAGTAACTATTAATTATTTTCTTAATGTATAAGTATAAGTACATTGAAATAGAAAATTATAATATACAATTTTAGTATGATTATTGTCTATAGAAAATTTATTTCATATATATATTTATCTGTATTGTCCTTAACACGTTTTGGCCTGAAGATCGAGTTTAACGTATATCACCAGTGATACACAAGGCATGGATCGTGTTAATATCATTAATTGCCCACAAATTTCATCTAGATAGATTTAGCTTTGAGAATAATTAAATAAGTATAACCATAATATTTTTATTTTAGTAATAAAGTATGGACAGCAGCTGATGTTAAAGAATATACGTGGCCCACTCAAGAGACTCCAGATGCTGTACCACAGGTTAATACTGTACTTTTCTATTCATTTGTCATTATTATTTTATCTATGTGAATTTAATATTTGAATACTAAATATTTAGTAAAGTCCATGTCAATCTTTATTACTGCTCTGAAGATAGCCTTAAGTTTTTTGCTTGCACATAGTACAGTTAACGAGTTTAATACAACATTAAGTTGTAATATTATTATAGGCATTTATTTATCCTTATGTTGTCTCGTTGTTACATATATAAAATAATATGTTACATATAATACATACACAAAATTTGTGTTCTAAGCATCTATATTTAGAGCGATGAAACAGATTGGCGACGACATTAACTGTTAAAAAAAAAAAATGTGTAATCTTTATTTAGAGTGTATATTAAAATAATGTACAACTTTTATGTATAGATAATGATGATACAAGAGCAAGTGGCAATGTTCTTGGGTGTGAAAAGCTTTAAGAGACGGTATCCAGAACTCAAAAGGCGACCTATTGTCGGTGAGGAGAAAGACTATGTCCTTGTTAAAGGACTAGTGACTGAAGCTCTTTGTGATCTTGGTAAGTTATTAATATTAAATTTTACTTAATTGGTTATGCAAAGAATTTTTAAGTGATGTTAAAACTGTTAGGGTGTATTATCTGTTCTATTTTTCTATCTGTCTCAATAAGAAGTAACACTCCTCTTCTGAGACAAAATAGTACATATACACTTTTTTATAATTTGAAGATTTTTTTTTTTACTTTTATTTGGAACCTACATTCCGTCCTTACTCTGGAACTCCCTTTAAATCCAGGCCTGCATATACATTTGTCGTTTATTCGAAAATTGTCATTTGATGTCTATTTTGAATGATACAAATGCAAGAATTTATTTACATATATCAGATCTTTTATTCATTAATTTGAAGCTGAGCGTTTCAAATATCACCAGTATAATAATTGGAATTCATTCAAAAGTTTTTACACTCTAAGTATATTTATATTGTTATTTTAAAGTAGATATTACTTGATACTACTGATCCGATTCTGGTAATTTATCACTGATAGAAAGTTAAGTTTTCCTAAGTATCAAAAATTATATTTTATTGCTATTAAGTATATATACTAAATTAATAATAATTAAATTATATTGTTAATAAAATAATCGTATTTTATTTTATACTGTTGTTTACCTGTAGGATATCACAAGTGGTTACTGAAAAAAAATTAAACTGACCTTACATCACGATCAGTAACATATCTAGCATTTGTGGTAAACAGACATCCTGCCACAGAAAGTCATATATATAAAAAAGTTAAAGTGAGTTGTGAGTATTAAAAATAAGGTATATGTTATTTTTATGTGACAAAAACCTCGGAAAATAAAAATAAAAATTCTGTCTCTGCAACAGTGTCACTTGTTAGGCCCAATTATAGTAAAGAATCGTTCAGAAGACTTCATACATACAAAAAAAAACAAATTGGGTGAAATTATTTAGAAGGATATGAAATACGAAAACACACACACACACAAGAAATCTCTGAAAAACTACTGGATAGATATAGTTTCTTTTGTTCTACTTCTACACTTGTTTCTTATCAAAAAATATTACTATAGCATCATCAAATACGGTTATTAAAGTTTTAAGAAACTTCAAGTTTCATAAGCACTATGGGTTGAGTGCTGTGTGTTTTCTTGCCACGGAAAAGTGGGGCAAGTGGTGTGTACTTATGTTTTATTTTTTGTACATAAATATATTGTTAAGATAATAAATGACTCAATCGCAGTCGCGGTTATCAACTAGTTTTATAATGATAATGTTCTTTTTGCTTTAGGTATTACAGCCGTCGATGCGAGTGAAGTTTTAGACATAATGCTCTCAGATTACCCTCATAAATATGAAGAATATCGGTCACATCAGCGAGAGAGACAACTCACTGAACCTGTGGAAGAAAATAAGGTAGAAATCAAGGCTGAAGAGAAATCGTTGAAGGTTGAAATCAAAATGGAGAAATATGTGGATATTAAACCCGACGTACCGAAAATAGACCCAGAAAAAGTTAGACAGGTGAGTCACAATTTTTTTCAACATTTGTGGAAAGTGTGCTTTTTCTAGAAAATATTTGAGTAAAAAAATCTTTATTTCTTATATTTCACGTTAATTATTTATAATACAGTTATACTACAAATTTTGTGATGGCAGTAGCTGCTAAGTTGTAACTTTGAATTATAGGTGCAATTTTGCATACTCAAACTTTTTTACTAAACGATGAAATTTACAATGTATGATGTCGTGAAATAAAAGAAAAATTACAAAATTGGTTGTCTGTAATTTTACATGGTAAAGTTATAAGAAAACATTGATGAAAAGTTCCATAATTTTTGCCCCAATTGTTTTCGTAATAATCATTTGAAACCAAATTAACATTTTACTTCACTTTATAAACAGTTGACAAAACAGTTTCACGTGTAGGTTGTGTGCTGAGACAGCGGTCTCTCTTCTACTCGGACACATCGGCCGATGGATTGGAAGAGAGATAGATACGTCACAAGCCGAACGCTTAGGCCGATCACGCCTATCTATCGTTTGTTCCGCGCTCTCGCTTGCACGCTCGGCTCAGGCGTAACGTGACAATGAGTCATGCTTTTTCGTGCGTGCAGCTGGCGTTCATCGATTTATAAGACGTTTATCACGCCAAAAAAAAAAATTAAAACATAATTCGCCATTTTGAGATCTGGTTCTTAAAAAAATCAGCCGAGGGGTTTATATAGCACATTTATATTATTCGGTGTATTAATAGGACACAGCGGCAGCGGCGATAGCTTCGGCGAGCGAGTGGAACGCGCGCGTAAACGCGATGCGGCGCACGGCGTGCGTGGACCTGCAGACGCTGACGGTGCACCGGCGGCGCGCGCCTCCCCCCGCGCCCCGCACGCACGTGCGCCCCCCCGCCGGCTTCTACCCGCACGCGTTGCTCCCCGGACAGTACCAACACGCCTACCGAGTCTACACACCCGAACAACTTAGGTACTGTCCTCTTTACCTTAGCATGATCTGACACCACATCCATCAACATAGGTTCACTTAACCCATGGACTATCCAAAACCATAAAGGTTTAAGTTCCATACAAACGAATGGAGACCTCATGAGCCAGAGGTCAGCATAAATTAAAAAAAAAACCTAATTTATTACTAAATATAATTTTTATGTCAATTGTATTTTTAAATTATTTTTCATTTGTACATTTCTCTATTGCTTTATTAGCGTGATCCGTTATTGTGTGAGATGGTGGCGCTTATGGTTCTATAACCGTGTAACATTAAAAAACGTTTGATATAATACGAAGTGGTAATGAACTAGTGGTTAGCGTGTTCGGACACCTCGTTGATTGACGTAGATTTGAATCGTTGCGAATGAGTCGGAGGTTTCGATGAAATTAAACCATCATCATGAAACCATAGCACGATGGTAGAGCTTTTTTCAAGTCCACCTGGATTAGCTACCATCCTCGAGTTCAGAATCTATCGTCAAGCACCTATAAGTGTTCTCCTAGGTTTAGTATGTTTACCATCTTGGACCATCTTGTTATTTAACATCATTTGAGATTATATACAAAGGCGTATAAGCTATAAAAAAAAACAACGGGATACTAAAACCTCTATTTATAAAAATAATAAGACATATTATACATTTGAGCTTTTACGTTAAATGTTGAATATTAGAAAAAATTATATTGTGTGTAAGCATAGCATATATTTCAGCTATCACTGCCATTGTTTACATGACATTCATAATAATTAGTCATATGACATTAGCAGTCTAAAATGCTTGTTATTGACTTCATAAAAGTTAATTGACTGATGTGCCTTTGACATTCTGTACTTTAGTCCAGTATTATTTCATATTTAAATCGAAGTCGTGCAACTGTTATTTAGTAATAGATATGAACGACAAAAATATTAATTCAATTCAATTAATTTCGTCATATTATGAGTATTATGCGCTATAAAAACGAAAAGACCTCATACAAAACAAGTCCTCTATAGAAGACACCACACATATACGAGTATGTCATTTCACATACATGTCATTTTAATTTTTTTCAGTGCGAATCTTTACCGGTACGCCTAGATAATTTATGGCATGCATAAATAAACTGCAACCATAGTGATGAAAACACGACTATTTGAATAATTTCTGAAAATTATCTCATATGATTTAGTGGTGCTTATTGAGTCCACAGATAGTTATTATTTACAATTATTTTATATATTTTTTCGGTAACGAAACACAAAAAGGCAAAGTGCAAAGGCAAAAAGACGAAGAGGTATTCAAAGACAAACATCATCATCGTTTCATCCTAACTAAACCGTTTCCTATCACATGTCAGTCAGTAGAAAATACACGTTATTTTTGGTGTTTACTGAATAAATAAACCATTATTTTTATTCAAATAACTATCGTGTCTTATAGATTATTACAGTATTCCATTTATCGCATCTGAAATAACAGTCATAAAATAATCTCGCCATTGCAGTGTAATAATTTAAAATAGTTGTTATATCTATGCTTAACAGTGGGTTTACAATGTTGGAGTGTCACTAAAGTTCAGTATTTATATTTCAGATACACTTACGAAGTATTACAGGTTTTCATTTGTTACCTGTGAAATAACAGTGATAATATAATAATATTGAAATAACTGTTATTTCTATGCTTAACAGTGGGTTTACAATGTTGGAGTGTTACTAAAGTTCAGTATTTATATTTCAGATACTTCCCATTAAATACAGTCTTAGCAGCACCGGCAGCGCCACCTTCACCAGCTGACTCCAGTTCCGATTCGGAGCCTGAGTGGGGCTCGCGGTCCTCTTCGAGTGAGGATTCTGATTCACACATACATGCGTCTAAGGTCAGTTATAAGTTACGTTTTCCTTATTTTGCTATAATGTTAAATGTCACTTCGGACATGGGTACTGTTATAATTTAATATTACTAACTTATTTACGATGAAGATATATGAGACATGCTGCCAAATAAATCCATTAATTTTATTTTTACTACTCATTTTAAGGTTGTGCTCACAACTCGTGACAATAAATGTGCTAATTGCTTAAATAGCGATTAATTAAATATGTACCTTATAATAAAAAAAAAAAACACTATTAAAATAATATTGTACTCCGTTAATGAATTAAGTGTTTGAACAATTTCTTTCGTGGAACTAACTTTGTGCCTGATATTATGTCTTAATAATAAAATATCGGGATTTAACTCATTTTGGTGATGATTTTTTTTTAAATCCTTCCTTGTTCACCCGCATTATAAGAGTATAAGAAACTCTTGTGCAAAATTTCATACTTTTAGACCCACCGGTTTAAATTGTATGTTGTCCAACAACAAGACCCACATATTTAAAAGGCCGGCAACGCACTTGCGACTCCCCTGGTGTTGCTAGTGTCTATGGACAGCGGCGATCACTTACCATCAGGTGACTCACCCGTTCGTTTGCCTCCTATAATATATATATATAAAAAAAAAAATAGGTTTAAGACTTTTATTCGACCTGGGTTTTAATAAATCGTTTGTTTCTGTGACATGCTATTCACAAGGGTTGCTTTGTTATTTGACATGGTGAAAGTAAAAAAAAAACAATTGAATGATATAGCGGAAGAAGCTGAGTAAAGTGAAGCGTAGTAGTCAAGCGGAGAGTAAAGAGAAAGAGGAAGGCAGTATTGAGACGAGCAGCGAGGACACGTGCCGCACTTGCAAGTTGCGGTTGGAGGGGAATCGGAAGTACACACACGAGAGGTTCCTCGTCTGTGCCAGCTGCAATGCTAAATGTGAGTATATTGTATTTATATTTCCTAAAGGTAGCTTTATGTATGTACATACTAACAATAAGTTATTTTCTATGAAAAGATGAAGTGAAAATATTTTAGCATTTTTTTAAAACTACTTACCATCATTAAATTACTTGAAATGAGTACTAGTACATTTAATATTGTAATATGCTTTACTGTTAATTATTTATTACTAGTGGGATGGTCGACCAGTTGTCAAATTCGAATATAATAAAGGGTACAAACTTTTTCTTTACATGTTAATATATAGATGTAGGAATATTGTAGTATGAGTAATAGAGAAATAAAGGAAATAAAACTATTTCCAATAATTTTTTGATAACTCTTAAGTGTATCAATATCTACTAAACGCAAAAAGAAAAAATTGAGAGAGAGAGAAGAAAAATGTGCTGAATTGATTTATCTTTGCTTATTTACGGGCACGGGTAACAGTTGAATAATACACTACTGAATTGTGTTATATGATATGTATTTGTGAGCTATTATTGCTAGGAGACCTTTGGGGTCCCGGGGCATGGTTGTTAAATTTCAAACTGCAAGGGACTAGTCAATTTTGATGTTAGCCTATTACATATAAGGTCAGGAAAGTGTCTTATATATGAATAATGTGAACTGTACGTTTGTTTGATCGTGGCAGTGCACCCGTCGTGCGTGGAGCTGAGCGCGGACACGATCCGCAAGTGCCGCGAGTACGCGTGGCAGTGCGCGGAGTGCAAGACGTGCTGCGCGTGCCGGCTGCCCGCCGACGACGACAAGATGCTCTTCTGCGACCTCTGCGACCGCGGCTTCCACATCTACTGCGTCGGCCTCGCCGCCGTCCCTACCGGTACACACCGCTCTCATGGCAGCCCTACACGACAGGCTGAACCCGATAAGCGATCTTTAAAAATAAACAAGTCACTATGACTGGATACCAAAATGAGACACTGTGTCTGGGGACTGTGGTTATTACCGTGTCCACGGTTATCGCCATATCACGCTCCTTCAAATAGCGTGGCTAATCTTAGCAAGCGATTCATTACAATGACTCACTATAACTGGTTTACTAGTATAACCACCAGTATCATCATATCACGCTCCCCTTGATTTGCTACGGCTGATCCTGAAATACAACTAACTAAAACTAAAATAAACTACTATCATGCGTTTATTACCAAATTCATGTTTGTCGCCATGTCACGGTTTGCAATATATTGCAGCTGACTCTAGAACGCGATTAACTAAAAAAGAGTCACTATGACGTGTTTATTACCATGTAAATTTCTATTACCATATCACGCCTCTGGCAATATCACGCCTGATCACTAGCCGGTTTTACATATGCTGTATGGTAGTCGCGATTAAGTCAAGTCACAATTGCCATGTCCTGCCACATGATAAGCCTATAACGATAATACCAGACTGTAAAAATTCTACTGTTAGTCCAAAGGACTCTCCCCTAGGGAAAATACGAGTGCAGTCATCACTGTAGCCCACGAGGTATTTGTGTTATCAAATTCCGAAGAATCGATAGTTCTATATTTTTCCACATATGATTGTACTACAAGAAAATAGTCTCGGGTTCAGATATATACTCGTGACGTATTACTTCATTGTCAGTTTTTATTGTTACCAAAAAACACATTACTACACGTCAGGGTTAAAGCCTGTTGACATGAAATCGATATTCAATACCACTCCACTACCCTGTTACACTCGATTGACGTTACATATTGTTTTTTATTTAATGATTATATATTATATTCAATACGCGTCTTAATCTATTAATGAACTTCGTGTATTAAGGAATAGTTATAATAATTATTTACAATTTATATATCTGAATAATTATATATTTACGAGTCGCTAAGGAAGTCGTTGACCATATAAATGTCGCACATGCGCACTAATATTTCTCCACCGTCGCGACAATTTGCCTTCATTAAATCTTTTAACAACTTATAAAACACAATATTATTTACAGTATTGAATATAGTAGATAAAAGTGTCTTATTATTTAATTTAGAACTATGACTTTGAACTATAATTTGTAACAGTTGTGTTTATTGATGATATTTCACAAACTCTGATTTTGATGTGAAACATCCTTTGGCGCACTTTTCCAGTAAAAACGACGCGTATGCCGTCACATCAAATGGCATGACACTATATTATGCCGTCACACCTCTTCTATGCCACCGCTGTCGTATGAACTGCGTATTATATCTATACGAATATAATGTACTTGACACGTTTTTAAGTATAAAATCTATAATTAGTATAGACGATTTATAAATGTCGGGTGTCACATTACAGCAACTTTGTCTTGTAAAAAAGTGACAATAACATGGATATACATGTACTAACGTGTGTATTTATACGTTTACAGGTCGATGGCATTGCGTGGAATGTGCGATATGCAAGTCGTGCGGAGCTCGCGACCCGGCGGGACTGGGCGCTTCCTCCGCGTCGGGCACTACGCCGGGCGCTACGCCGAGCACTACGCCGGGCGCTACGCCGAGCGCTACGCCGGGCACTTCAACCGAGGGAGCCGAGTGGCACCACCAGACCCGACGCGGTCCCGGCGGCCACAAGGTGTACTCGCACTCGCTGTGTACGCCCTGCGCCAGGTAACGTACACTTTACCTCTCAACTTCCCATATTTAAGGTGATCGTCGGCGGTGGAAATTTATCCTGTCGCAACGCTGGAAATCCTCTTAAAACATTTCGAGTTATATATTTCCAGAAAAAAAAAAAATTCTTTAAACTAATAGATATTTAATATAAACATTATAGTTATGTGTAAAAACTCTGTATATAAGAATAGTACGTTAATATTTTTTGTACTAAAATCTTCCCATAAAATGTATAGACAAACACCAATAAAAGAATCTTATAGTAGTTTCAGAAAAATGATTATAAAATCATACATTCTACGGAAATGATAATTCTTTGGGTTAGTTAGTTTTGTTCCCTTTATTTTTATACTTAGTTCTTTAACATCGTAATGTAAAGTTATTTAGTCTGCAACATTTCTAAATGAAAGATTATTTACCAGAAATATTTTTTAAATAAATTCTTGATTTCTGTTATTAGCGCGTTGAAATATGTAGGTCTTCTAGTCTTTTATACGCTATTCACGACACTCGGAGTGTCGAGTTGAACGAATATACACGATATTCGATATAAGCTCTATGTATTAACATCGATTTGCACAGTTTATATGAATGATATGTAGTAATAAACAAATTAATATACATTAACACTCGTGAGCAATTCAATGCAGTAATATCAGTGTATTTATTTCATGTGCTCAAATTTTGCAATCGGAATCATTGTATTATTAGATTACACGATTTTTTGTATTGATTATTACCGAGATATTATAAGTAAGCAAAATGGAGGCCTCGGATGTTCAAAGATTTATTTTCAAATTGACGTTTGTTGTGATAATCCTCTAACAATAATCACATGTGTGGCGGTCACAAATACAAAATCACTAGCTTCTCCCTCGAGAACAATATTTTTTTCTGGGTGAAAGTGCCCTATATATATATTCTATCGTACCCCTGATAACGTGTATGCAACGTGTGTATGTCATAATTATCGGTTGAATAGTTAAGGCGTGTAAGCGTAATAAACAAACTCACATTCGTATTTGTAATATTAGTAAGGATTACGGAGATATTACAAGTAATGAATATAGACGCATCGGATTTTTTTCTTATCAGTAATTTATTTTCAAACTGACGTCTGTTTTGATATAATCCTCCAAGAATAGTCTCATGTGTGGCGTTCACAAAGATAAAATCGTGCAAATTTTTACGACTAGACGGGTATCGGCAACAGACTAGCGTATTGGTCGTTGTTTTCCCCCCTCCCCTTAGCGAAACCCGTAAAACACGAGTAAACGTTTTTCCAATTATTTTTTTTGTCCCAATTGCCTGAATTAATAATTATAACCTGACTACTGACACTGGCAAATACTTTTAGCGGGGTACCAGACAAGAAAAAGAAGAATCATATAGCCTAAGTTAGAATGACGTATTAAGGTAGTCGTCGTCGTGGACTATGTTAAAACTTATGGTCCCTCGTACTGTGAGATTCGAAGCGTTGTGACTTTGACTATTGAACAAACTAGTCGACGGTCACCTTTATTAATTAAATTATGTTGTTTAAATTAATGTAATTGCAAAATAATATAGCCTAACAGTAGATGATAATATATGCTGCTAGGATTGTCACTGTATCAAATGAAGTTCATCAGTCTTCTTGATTTAGGTCAAAACTCGTTGATTATTTATTTTTTATAATTTGACGTCAAACAAGCGTTATTCAAACTTATATCAGTATCATCCCATTGATAGAGAGACTTTTTTTTTTCCTGTGGACAAGTCCAAATGTAGTAAATTATAATTATTATTCCACAAATATTGGTTGAATAATAAAATTGACGTGTTATTTTTCAAGTAAAACCAAACGGCGCGTCGGCAAAACGTGAAAGGGACGATGATAACGTACGTTTGTCCGAGAGAAGTATATTATCGAAGCGGACGCTGACATAAAAAGTACACAAGTTTTATACAACACTATATATTATTTCGATGATATATATATATACATATATGTATGTGTTCAATGTGTATACTTAATAAATTGACTCGGTAGACCATGTAATCATGTTCATCCACCATATAATGCGTGTTTTCGATGTGGGACTAACACGAGTTTTGTTGATGTCATATCTCACTCTGTCGACATCCGCTTTGTCTCTTTCTGTCATATCGCCGGTGGTAACGTCGAGATAGGTCACTCGTATCGTTCTCAAGGATCATGATACCATTATTATTTTTATATGAACTCTTCAATAACGCATAACTAATAATAATAATAATACGCTATGAATGGTTCTATATTTTTAAGAGCCTGTCCAGATGAAGCGATATCGAACGCGTAATATATATATTTTTTGTCGATTTTACTTTTTTTTTTTTAATTCTTTCAGTATATATATAGGTAGGTATTTGCTACAAAATGTCTTCACATTCGATATCGCCGATAAATAACTGAAATTTAAAGTCATAGTGCCGTACTAGTTTATGGCTGTGACTTCGTTTACATATATATAATTTTCATAAAAAAAAAAAAAAAAAAACAACAAAATACGTTTGTGTTATTTATTTTATTTGGATTAAAAGCGAGGATTTTTTTTTAATTCTTATTATTATCACTTAGCTCCGATAAGAAAATGTGATGGTATTTCGTCGTCTAGATCGTTTCTCGGGTTTATAGTCCTATATTGAGTCTGAAAATATGTATAATATATTATGTATATATTATATAGTCATGACCATATTTTCGTGCGTTTTATTTTATACTACGTTAAGTTAGTTACCTCTGTTAAATGTTCTGATGACTGCTTAAGCTTCTGTTGAAAAGCGTAATTATATGTCGTACAAAGTCAAAGTCCGCTAGAAAAGTCTTGTCGAAATCGTTTCCGCCGTTCCCGAGATTAGCTTGGACAAACAAGAGACAGTTCGTTTTTGTTTACATTAATAAATCGACTATAGTGCTGTTACATCGACTAGTTTATAACAATGCTGTTCCCGTGGTGCTGATTCGTTTGTAGGCATTGTATTAAACGCAATCCATGTTTTTGTTAAATTTATCATGGTTACATCTATCTCAAGCTGAGCGTACTGGGCTCGAGACACTTACAAATTTGTGAGAAGAATCGCCTGTTCTAACTAATTCTTAATTTCTTCATCTGGACAGCAAAAAGCAAAGTGTTATACGCAAAACACAGACGCACCGTAATACATATGATATACTCGAAATGAAATTTATATTATTAAAAAGAAAATAAACCGAATCTGTGTTTTGCGTTAACACATGGGGCTCTCACTTAGCCCATTATTTTTTTTTTTTTATAAAATTACTTAAGTGACCCATCTCTGCTTTATCTTTCATTTTGGTCCCCGCAGAATGTTCTCTCTTGTTCTCCAACGCAGCATACTTATTCAGCACATATCCCAGTATCATTTGATAAAATGCATGCTAATAATTCCTTATCTGTTATAATACTATAGGACAGATTAAAAACACTTGAAGGTTGTTCGTTCGTTTATGATATGTTTTAATTAATGGAATTATTTTATTGTAACTATCAATATAATTAGGTGCTTAATCTAAATGTATTTTTCAAGCCAACAATCTTCATAGAGCGAACAGCAAAGTGGAATCGACAAAGCGTTAAAAGCTTGATATTAACAACCTGATTCTAACTTTTATTATAGCCGTAAATTAAAATAGGTAAAACCATTGAATTGAGTATGAAATTATTTATATTATCATAAATAACATTCTCCACTTACGCTTTAGACCATCTCTTTCCTGAGTCATTCATTATAACATCTTTTCAGAATATTTTCAGCTTTACTGTTCTTTGTCATTTTCCTTACTGGTTTTCGCAATTTTTCTAATTGATGCAATATAAAGCATTGAAATCATTGTATGTCGTGTACTGCATCAATTACTAAGTAATCATCAATGACAATGGGTGTCGACATAATATCATCATCGTCGCCTACAATCCAACTAATTCATCTTTTCACTTTTAAAACTAACAGCAGTTCGTCATGAGTTTTCTCAATAATTTTTTTTTTTTACTAACCGTCCCGCGTTTTATTACATGTCTTCAGGCTCTGTACATACAATTTTATACTATATAAGTAAATGGGTAAATTTTTATTATATTTAAATTATATAAATATATTTATGTAATCTATACAGTAGTTGAAAATTTATATTTATTTTTGTGTTAAGAAAAGCAGTTAAAATTTCATATGTTTATGTAGTAATATGATTTTTATTTGGAATATATGAAATAATGTTGATTATAATATCGAGAGCCAACTGAAGATTTGTAATAATAATATATATATATAGAGGATAGGAACGAGAGAGCATTCGATCGGCATCGTGATACCGTGTCGTTAACTAATGGCGTGTTTCTGTGTTCCGGTGGTTGCGCGTACGGTCCGTATGTGTGTGTAGGGCGTATCGCATCGGTCGCTACTGCCCGCTCTGCGACCGCTCTTTCATCGGGCCCAAGGGGACCATGCAGCTCGTCATATGTAAACTCTGCGATAGGCAACTACATCAAGGTACGTCACTCCATACCCCCAGCGAACGACTAGTAGAACGCATCGCCTTCAAACCGTACACTGAACATGAACCGGTAAACGTCTCTAGACGTTTCCAACACAATATAATGCTACTCCCTCATACATGCGTGACGACGACTAGCACAGCACCTCAAAATTCATTACGAAAGAGTCGTGGAAAAACGTTAGCGCGCCTCTATCAATGCAATATAAGAACTTGAAATTAGTGTTTCTAAGTTCCTTTGGTGTGTAAAAAACCCGCCTGTCCAATTATTGTTCTGTGTCTGCCGTCACGCAGCCCGATAGTTGGTAACCCACGACGGTAATGTGTTCCCACACTTACATATAATGGGAACACAGAGAAAACTTCGTGGGCGATACACGCAACTATGAGAGTAGCATAACAAATATATAAATCTCAAACCGTTTACCGTTTCATGAGCAGTTACATGCTTATTCACACTGCATGTTTCGCATGTGAGAATATACATTTTTATGTCCATGAGACGAAGCTTTTAGATTTGAGCATGGCGCGGTCGTTGCATGTGGACATTGTTTAATTTGTGCATCGATAACCCAATACAATGGACAAAAAATGACATTTTCTCACGTCCATGTGCTTGGCCCGTTCCTCATTGCCCATTCAGTTTCATTGTCACAAACATTAGTACACTATTATTATGTAGCATAGCGTATCTTAAGGCTTGTTTTGAGTCAAACTTAGTTGTATTATATGTATATATTTATGTAATTTACTATTTATATATCATATAATACGCATAATAAAAAGTTCAACGAACATGACATAAACAATTTGCAACTTTTATAGAAATTAAACGTAAATAAAAATAGCGTCAGGGGCTTGCGTTTCTTTAGATGTGTTTTTAGACGACATATAGGTAAGCATGATGTATAATACACAGTAAGTGATGATTTGCCTCGTATAGATGATAGCTGAAGTTTGAATCACAAGGAATTAACGAGACGCTGGATAGTCGAAAGTCATCCGGCGTACGCGGTGCCGTGCGTCGTCGTGTTCACTAGGCGTAGATGGTACGAATCCGTCTGCGACGAGAGTTAACGTTGGAGAGCTCGTCGCGGAAGGACTCGTGTTATAAATAAAGTGAAAGTGCGTTGTATAACTATGTGTGTAGAGTACGCGTTGTCGTGTTACAGAATGCGTTAGGCAGACGGTGTCGAGCCTGAAGGTGTTGGACTACACGTGCGCGGAGTGCCGGCGCGGCGGCATCACGTCGCGCGCGGCCGCCGTGCGTCTCGCGCCGCGCACCATCGCGACGCTGTTCATGGCGAAGCGTCGGTTCAACAAGTACGCGCACCGGCAGTACATGCTCAGCCGCATGGCGAGCACGGAGACGTCCGACCCGGCCGACGCGTGCGACCCGACTGACGCGTCCGACCCGACCGACCACTCGCTCGACGGCGCCGGGTGAGCGCGCACGCGTGCCCGCACACGCACACGTACACACACGCACGTGCTCGTGCGCGTCCGTGACGTAGACTCTTACATAAATCTGATTTATTATAACAATTAACCGGTAGGTTATGTATAGTGTGATGTTCGTATCCGTTTGTAATCGAAGCTAGAATCAAACAGTTCGGTTTGAATGAACTATATAAACTTGAATAGAGTGGTTAGATAGCTGTAGTTCGCAGGTCACTAACGAGTAAAATGTACAGTAATTTAATACTAACTTCACTGGGTAGCTGGGCAATCATACTTTTTTAATAATCATAGTTTTGTTTTAAATATATATATATACATATATATATTCTACGAGGACAATTCGTGTGTATTCAAGCTGTGTATTCGTCCACGATACGTTATGAAGAGTGAGTGTTAGTGCTAATGCAGGTAGCGGAAGAGAATGTGTCGCGGGACTATTGTTACAGAATATGATTTAAACTGTATCGAGAATGTGTGAACTTATATATTATATTATTATTGTAGATGAATAATATGAGCATGTCTTTAATTTGTTATCTACAAATTAAAATTCTCAAAATTGTAAAATAAAAAATCAATATGATGAATAATCTGCCTTTTAATGCATTTGATAATTATTTTGAAAGTTTCATTATTGCACTTCTTTTTTTTTTTTCAAAATCAGCGTAATACTCGCTAATGCAAACATAAAGCATTTTGTTTGTTTCTTTTTGATAGTTTAATTTTAGATTATGGTTAATTTTGCTTCATAAGATATTTATTTTAGTTATTACTTTTATATGGATACACCTGTATACAACAAATATTATCCAATACGGCTGGAGCAGGTTTTATACTTGCAAAGGATACATAGATGCAAAAAAAAAAAAAAGAAAAACGTTTGATTCCTTCAGGTTCATATAATGTAGAGACTCAGTCGCCTGAAGTTTATTTACTTATGAATACATTTCTATAATATACGAATTTCCTGTTAATATGCACTTTATAAAAGTTGTTAATTAATAACAATGTCTAGACTTACATTACTTTAGGATCTTTTCGTTTTTTTTTTTTTAATATTTTAATTGTATTTACGAATTAAATTCAGCAAGCAGCTGTTCTTTTTTTCCTGTGACAATTTTTATATCCTTACTTAATTTTCAAAGTACAAAACGATTAGAGTATATGATATCGCTGCTTTATGAAAGTCGTTCTGGAAAACGTACCTCAAACCCAAAATGATATGGATTTATGTAAAAATTTGAACGTGTTTATTGTCATTATTATGAAATTATTTATTTATATCACAGTGTTACTGAGATAATATTTTAAAATGTATTGGGTGAAACGTACTCTTTTCCAGGGTGAAAATCTTGGTCCGTTGACTCGTGTGTCATTATATTATAGCATATGATCCGAGAAGAGTATGCATTTGCTGTACTTAGGACCCAATGGGCATATGATCCTCGTTTGACCATTATACATGATATCCGTGTGATGTAATGTTACGGTCATATGCTCGTTGGGGAGTAATCTCTGCGCGCTATCGATTTTTTAACCACTGCTGTGTGCAATTTTATCCCCGATATATTGTTGTGTATTATACATTGTATTAGAGATGTATTGTTAAGGGCAGGTGATGATTCATTATTAGCTTCATCGAATAACTGACATGTAATGTATCATGTTTTAGTTTGTAATTATAATGCTTTGGTTATTAATTAATCATAATTTACTTAGGTGACAATTTTTAAGGATACAATTTATGTCCACGAATATATATATATTATCTTTCATTAAATCATGATTACAAAAAAAAAACTTTTATATAATATATATATATATAAACGTAACAGTTTCTTGTGTGTCGTCGTATCACACGGAAATTAAGTTGCTTTATCGACACAGGTGGAATATTAAGACTTACTTTTAAGAGAATAATGATATCTTTATGTCTACTTAAATGCAAGTGTAAACGTACTAGAAATCTCGCACTGTTCGGTCAATTTTGTAAAAAAAAAACGTAAAAAAAATAATAATAAAATAAATTTAATTTATACGTTGATTTTCATTCCTCCTAAGTGAAAAGTAAAAAAGGAAAAAAATAATCAAACTATATCTTGCGGTAGTAATAAAAACACAGATATTGCAATAAAAATAATTGTATATAATTTTTGACTTACAGAGTACAAGTAAACTCTCGGTAGCATCGTAAACAAATGTGTTACAAACATTGAAAATATATTTTATAAACTGGCAATAAAGCATCTGTGTTGTTAACATCCGGTGATACCTGGAAAAAATAAAGGAGACAAAAATAATGATTATCATGTTTATTATTATACTTTGTAAAAAGAAAAAAAATATAAATGATCTGGTTTAATTTAAATTATATAGCATGCTGTTGTGGTCGAATGGGCTTCTTATGTTACCGCATTATTGACTGAATTTGGTTTTACAAATTGTTTTCTGTTTCGATAGTATTACAATAAACATTTTTATATACACTTATGGTGTTTTAATCAATTTCTTTTATTTGTTATAAAATTGGTGTTATGTATAGAAAAGAAAACTATAATAATCGATTACTCGCTACAAGACTTGACGTTCAAATTTATTTTATTTAGTTTACAAATATTCAATAAATATAATAATAATTAATTACTGAGTAATAATGGGAAATAACATAGTTGAAATATCTAAATGTGAAACTTGATTATTTATTGAATGCATTATTACATGAGAATGGTTTTTCCAAATCTATCTTTGTAGATTAACTTAAAAATCGATACTAGGTTATGAGATCATAAACCAGTCGTCACATGTATCACATGGTACTATTTTAGAAATTATAACTATTTTAAAACATGAAATAAAAATATTCAAGCACAAGTTCTTGAGTAGGATTTAACTCAAACAGAGAATCGGCGAGAAAACACGTATAGTTATGTAAATAAAATAGATATAATCTGTGTTATGTCAGTAAAGTTCTGATGTCACTTGTAGTTTGTTTTATATGTATGTGATTTTATACTATAACTATAAGGGGTGCGTCTGTGAGAGGTCAAGTTTAAGTTTAGTGTTTTGTTATAATAAATTAATATTAAATGTAAAAGTAAGAGGTAGCTATTGCTCGAGGTGCGAGACAATAGTATAGTAAAAACTTAACATATTAGATGTGAACAACGGCCGAAGTATGTCCCAATATAATCATTAACATTAAAAGCTAGCTATAAGAAGACCATACCACATGAATACTGAATAAATAAAGATATGAAATTGGAATTAATTACGAGGAACTTATAATTCGTAACGCAATATTATTATTGGTCGCAAAAAATGTGACATAATAGTCTAACGAAGTGTGGCGAGTAGGTCAAAAGATGTAAATTTTTGCGTAACGTATTTTGTGAATGGCCAATTTTCTGTACCCTTGAGAACGTGTACGCAAAATATGATGTTCGGTTGCGTAGTTAGGCGTGAAAAAAAACCGACTGTGCTTTAGACCACACGACTGAAGTAAAATCTACAAATATTTAAATGTATTATGGGTTTTTATTGTTAATTAATATTCTTGAATACCTGCACTGTGTCTTAGATATACGAAACGTAACTCTCACACTTTATATCTTCACTAACTTCTACCTCCCTGTCAACTTCCGTTCGCCTCGCCCGATCACACTTTTCCTAACACTCGCGTCACGCATTCACCAACTTACACCCTCAAGTCAAGCGTGCGTAAAGAAGTTTTACTTCAATGGGAAACAAATAAACTGAGATTATTCTATAATATTAGAAATCGATACGTACGTGTGTAGGGGTGGTTTGTTTGTACGCGATCACTCGTCGAAGCGCAGGCCGCTGATGGAGAGGAAGGTGAAGGCGTTGTGCAGCGCGAGCACCGGCACCGCCGTGAGCGCGACCCGCGCGCCCACCCCCGCCCCCGCGCGCTCCGCCGCCGCCGCCACCCGCGACATCGCCGGCGCGCTCCACACCTACACACACACTCGTAGGTAGGTAGAGCTACGCTGAAGCTATTACTGGTTTCAGAATGAATGGGTCGGCTCGCCCGACGCGCGGGGTAGTACCAACCGACACACAGAAAACCGACGTGAAGTAACAGTGCTTGCACTGTTGCCTTTCGTTCGGTCAGTGAGAGCGCCGGAGGCCCACATATTTAAAAGGCCGGCAACGCACTTGCAACTCCCCTGGTGTTGCTAGTGTCTATAGACGGCGGTGATCACTTATCATCAGGTGACCCTCCTGTTCGTTTGACCCCTATAATATAAAAAAAACACACACATACACACACACGACCTTGTACTATTATATCATTGTTGATTTTTTACACGCTTTTTATTCGTTTCACATGTACGTATATGTATTATTATTATCAAAATATAACAAAAACTCTTTATACGAATATACTATAAACGTTCAGATCTCAGCTAATTAACAATATCGAGACGCCAACTTTTTGATTGTCATGTACGTGAACGTCAATAATAAAAAAAGAAAATGGAACTGTGGAAAGAGAATGGAAGAGAATGACTGTGTGAATCGAAGTTTGGGATTTCGATTGAAACACCGTTTGAATATACAGTGTATAAAAGTTTATTGAAACTGCACAAGTTAATTGTTAGGAACACACACAAGAGGATATGTTATCACATGGGTTATACACTAGGTAGTTCACACAGTCGCGCAGACAGAATAACATGGAATCATAGTTCTCCTAACGAAGATTGTACAGGTAGTTCTTCCTTTGTCTCACCCCATGCGACGCTTTCTTGTGGCGTCCCTTTTCGGGGTTGAGAGCGTACAAAAATGTTTCGTCAAGGAACGCTACAGAAGTGTCGTGGCGGACGTTAATATAGTTTTTTTACCGAAACATAATATCTATTATTGGGCGAAGTATCACATTCGGTACAACATCACAACATTTAACAGCTCCAAAATCCAAAATCATCATTCATGTACAATTGTGAAGTTCAGCGGCCAGTGTTACACAGTGGAAGATCTTGAGGTACGTGCATTATATCCTTACTGTTGTTAGCTGGATCAGAACGGAAACTCTTAAAGAATCTCGTTAGACCCTTTGGATCTACCCAGGACAACAGAAAACCACCATAGGCTGTTGCGGCGTAGCGTATGGTACAGTATGAATATGTAACGGAATCTTTGAACGTGATTTTGACCCACTTTGAATGATCAGATCTGAATGTAACTTTGCACACTTGTCGAAGACGCATGACAATGCAATAATTCGATATCCGATTGTCCTTATTAGATTCGCCAGACCTTACAAATTTCTTTTTGTATGAGAGTAAGAGAGATAGAGCTAGTGCACGAACTACGCATGCGATAGAAATCTCTGAATATGTTTTCGAAATCAAGATGCAAATGCTAACACCGGATGTGTTAGATATTAAAGACAGTTGTTTTAAAGCAAATCGAACTAAAAAGCGAAAAATAAATTACAGTTTGAAAAAATTAAAAAAAACACGCTTTTAGCGATAATCAAAGAAAAAGTAAAAACTAATACTTAGCAAAAGATTAACATTACTGATGAGAAAATTATTGTCATTATTCTAAAAGTGTGGAGCGCTTATGTACAGGGTGTGATAACTACTCAAAACGAAATAATTCCTTTACAATTATTTCATTTAAATAAATATATAAGTCGTTCCGATAGTGCAATTGTATTATTTTTATAACTTTATATGTACCTTATACCGTTCTGAAAAGACGACCCATGGCACATGAACAACAAAGTGGTTCTATATGGGTTCCGATTTTTCATTAAGATACGGAACTTTAGAAATCAACCTCTCGACCACTGATCTGCCTTGATTCGGGGCTATTTAAAATTTTTGAGTAGATGAATTGATACCTGATAGAATATCCGCATCTTTACCGCCGGACTGGGTTCCTTATCGGAGCAGTGGTTGAGGAGTTTCCTGAGCGCGTACTCGATCACCTCCTGCAAGTGTTCGACGCTCATCTGCGCCGCGACGCTCCGATGCGAGCGGCACGCCTCCTCGCTCGGGAACGAAACCTGGCACCTCGACGGAGACGAACCTTGAATGTCAAATGTGAACTGACCTTACATACATCTAGAAATACATTCTAACTATAATTAATTTCAGAAATATTTTTTTCGTTATTATTTTATAAACTATAATTCTACTATAGTTATAACGTATTAAAGTGAATTTTTGCCAGGATCTTAGTCTGTCATATAGTGGTTTCTATATTATACCATAATCAGAATATCTTGTATTATTTGACTCTATATTTTATAATAATTGTGGCCTTTTACTTAATATATTTGGGTTGATGTGCACAAGTGAAGTAGATGGGATATAATACCGCGGAGCATGAATTATGACATGCCACCATCTTGTTAAAGTATTGAAATAATGTAGTATTATTACCTATTCGACAGTGACAGTAATAATCTAGACGATATGTTGCCAAAAATAAAACTAACTCAATATTGACAGTAATAATATAGAAGATAGGTTGCCAAAAATAAAACTAACTCGGACAGCGACAGTAATATTCTAGAAAATAGGTTGCCAAAAATAAAGCTAACTCGACAATGGTAGTAATAATTGAGAAGCTAGGTTGCGAAAAATTAAATTAAAAAAAATAGAATATAATTAAGTGTAAATATCGTAGACAAATACGAATTATATTGAAGTGTAAATTCATCGGTTAAAGGCTTTTTTTTTTGTTTTCGAACTGACCTACACTGTTAGCCTGACAAGGCCTTTACAGTTCCACCGGACTACTAAGGGGATTTTGTTCAGGCGAACAGCGTAAGGGCACTCGGTGCGCCTCGGCTTGAACTGTCGCCGAATTTCCCGATCTAACTAAGCTAAGCTAAGATAACTATCCATTTCGGTTAAAGGCTTGATTCTTACAGCTTCATATATTTCAGTGATTACTGCGAAATGCTATTTTTTTGACAGCAATGATTTGTTGTTATAATTATAGTACCATTTATCGAGTGAAATTAAATTGGCATTTACAGTGCTAAGTAATCATCGCGATTATTCTTATCTTAACCCATAATATTATAAATATTTGTTTGTTTGTTAAGGTTTCACGCATTAACTATTCAATGGATAATAATGAAATTTTTATGTTCTCTATCTAAAAAAAAATGTTACAATTTACCAACGGTAATGGTTGAGTGATAGAGTATCCGAATACCGCGTCAATATACAAGGTTCGAATCTTATATTATAAATACCTGTAGCAACATAACACACGAAGGCGGCGATCGTGTTCTCATAGTTCCATCTCCTGGTTATGGCCACCTTGTAGTCGGCAATATTACAGCCGGTCTCTTCATCTATAAAATTTAAAATACACAATTTAATACGATTTCATGTGTCGACACTTGAAACGAATTCAATTTAAAACTTTTTCAATTAATGTAATATTAATTGAAAATTAACTGAAGATATTACTGGTTTCAGTATGAATGGGTCGGCTCGCCCGGGGTAGTACCACCCTCTCACAGAAAACCGACGTGAAGTAACAATGATTGCACTGTTGCGTTTCGTTCGGTCAGTGAGAGCGCCGGACGCCCACATATTTAAAAGGCCGGCAACGCACTTGCGACTCCCCTAGTGTTGCTAGTGTCTATGGACGGCGGTGATCACTTACCATCAGGTGACCCACCTGTTCGTTTGCCCCCTATAATATAAAAAAAAAAAAATAATAATAATAATATGTAAGCGTACATTCGAATCGGTTGTTGTCGGTGTGTGCCCAGGCGTGCCACTCTATGCTCGCGTCGCGCGGCAACGCCTGCACGACTGCGTACTGTACGATAGCGCCGGCCGTGCGCCGCTCCAGCTGCCGGCGTGCTTCGTTCACCGCGCCCCCCTCCGTCATATAGCACACGCTCTACCATACAACATACTCATACATGTACACATCTTCCCTTATTAGAATTTCTTGCCCACGTCTATGTATAACTTCTTACTGTTCAATATATCGTGTATTCCATGATATATGTGTAAGGAATCATTAGGACCTACACACACTATCTCTTAAAAAAATTCACAAATATTCGTTGCATCGCTAGCGTGTAACAAGCGTACTATTAGGTAATATTGTTGTAGTTAATCGCTAACCCATATATTATAATTCGGTAAAACATTTTAATACACCCATTTTACATTAGCTATTTCGATGTACAAATTTATTTTGTAAACAAACTGGCTTCGATGCGTGATATTATCCACTTATTGTTCCATTAACGGTTTTTATACAAATTCACAGTAAACTCTTTATTCCTATCAGATTTACAATAGTAATTATCATAGTTTATTCCATATATAATGTTATGTAAATGTATTGGTTGTCTGTAAAGTCGATTAACGGACTATAATTTTACGTGATGATGTAATAAGAAAACGTTGGTGAAAAATTATGTATCACAAGCGGAACAATCACGCCGATCGTCCCTCTCTATCGCTTGTTACGCGCTCTCGCTTGCACGCTCGGCTCAGGCGGAACGTGACAACGAGTCATGCTTTGTCGTGCGTGCAGGCGGCATTCATCGATTTATAAGACGTTATCACGTCAAAAATTATATATACCAAAATATTATCAAATAGTTTATCTATGGTTTAAAAATAAATGTTTATATGAGTGTGCCAATAAAATAAAGTACTAATTTCAGTCCTGTAACTTAATTTAAAAATTAAAGAGTTCGAGTAATAAGTAAAAACTCCTTTAAATAAAAAAAAAGATTAGATTTAATTCCTTACAAAACCTTTCCCTATACTTGTATTACCGGTTATAGTTGATCTAAAATAAAAATGTTATATAGAAAGTCTTCTTTAACTTAACGTGTCTTGTCTCATTAAGTTACGATGTTCAATTTGGTACCTTATTTATATTGTATAGACATTGAATTTATATATGGAAACGGAAAAAGAAATTGACAATTTGGTGGTACAGTGTAACAATGAAGGAACAAGGCAATGAAAGGACATGCGAGTGGTTGACGATGTCAGGCACTCACCTGAACAACGCTGCGTATATGCGCACGTGGGTGTACAGCACGGATGACGCGCGTCAAGTGCCTGAGTGCGAGGGCGCATTGCCTTCGCGGCCCGCCCTCCACCAGCCGCATAGTCCCAGGCACTAGGGCGATCTGACCGCACGTGCCGATCACTTCACCCACCTACCACATAGACACTTCAGCCTAGTATAATTTCCTTCATGAATCGTGAGCACAAGTCCACAAAGTAAATAAATACAGAAAGCCAGATGCATACTACGAGCGATAATGATACTTGCGTACATAGACATAAGATAGACAGACAGATAGATAGACATGAGGTAAGTCATGGAAGTCGCTCATTGGCCATATATGTATTTATTGTTATAATGATATTTTAATTCTGATTTGACAATAATGAGTACACTATCTTGTCGAAATTTAGACACACATGGTACCAAAATTTTTCAATAAACGATTGATAGATTTTGTAATTATTAGAAATAAATGAAATAGCACTACAGTAGGCAGAAATAGCCTATCTACTTGTCTATTTTATGACAAGGCGTTGGTAACGAGTTAGTTGGTGCGACTGTAGCGTGATTTGCAAATTGACAAGATTTCCCTGACATTGGCCAATCGTGCTCTTACGAAATACTTTGAACCCTAGTTAATTTTCTACTGATTTCATAAAACCACACTTGACTTTAGACTACTATGGAATCACCGTCAAAACCGGTCTAAAATTAATTTAACGGAATATAATCCAACCAGATATTCACTGTATAAATACAACAGTTATACGATAAGGGTATTGATACTATAGATGGTAATATCGGTAATCTATAAATCAAAATTAAATTACGCATATGATGTTATTTTACATCAATTGTTGTTATAACCTTGTCAACTATAACAGAATAATGTAATTAATTTTCATTATTCGTATCGTGACTTTGAGTGTAAGCAACGTAGAGTGCACTCTTTTACATAAGTATTGGCCATTGTATAACATTTATATTTTCTCAGGTTGCGGTAACATAAACAGATAATAGTCATTATTAATAATGACCACATCTACAATCATTTCTTGATCATGTGATCATTTGTTGTGAACCAATCGACTTGCCATTTTATAAAATAACATAATATTTACTATTTTATCTACTTAACGTACTGCACAAACTATAACCACCCCTATTTATTACGGAATTATATAAAACAGAAGAGGAAAATACTGGTTGTATCCAGAATGAAAAACAAAAGAATCTGAGCAAATTGCAATGGTGTAGAAAAAATACCTTAATAGCTTGACTATATGGTCCGATATTAGCCGGTGCCCAATGCGATATCCCCTGCACGTGCATCGTGACTCGTTCCTTGGCGTTGTTGTCAGTCTCATAGTTCAAGTTAGTTTTGTGAGCGACCTGTTAAATAAATAATATTACATCTAATTAACACGTACTCAGGGTATAAGTTAGCGTTTGAAGCGTATAATAATAACAAATTTACACGTGTCATAATCATGATTCTCGAGCTAATGAGTTACGCATACTGTGAAAATATCATTAGACCCTAGTTTATTTTTGTTGTAGTGAAACTAATCGCTTACTCCAGATCTACACTTCGAACAAAGCATTTATTTAAACTTATGTTCAACACTAGCTTACATAGCTTAGCTTAGTATAGATGTATTATTTATTTGTTACAGTAAATATTTAGATTCCTAGCAAATCTGTTGCGATAAATATCGATTACCTAATGTATATAAGCGTCCTCACTTCAGAACGGCTACATCAGTTTGAACTAAGTGCTAAATCCAGAGATATGTAGCCTACGAACAGCAGAATCCAGAGCCGCCTGATAGTACCACGTGGTGGGCAACCTTTTTTTTCAAACAATAAATAAAAAAAAATGGTTTTGCTAAATTTGCTGACGTATTCGGTACCGGTTAAACCCTAAGATAATTAGACTCCGAGATTAGCTCTTAAAATAAGGACAAACAGGAGAAAGGTTGTATAAAAAAAATGTTGAAAAAATTGTTAACAATATAGTGAAAAATCTCAATAAAAAAATTGTGAGTGAGACACAAGACAGTAAGGTGACCTTCAAAAATATTGCCAGAACTGATGCCATTTTATTTCATAGGATGGTCGTACTGTAAAGGAAAGGTTTCGTCTTTTCATGGTGATCGGTTGAACGGTAGAGAAGTTGATATACTACAGCGCCACCCAGTGGCGAATTATAGCAAAATGCATAGCATAACAATATTTATAAAAAACCTTCATGGTAATAGGTCAAACGGTGTTGTAGTTTATCAATCTCAGATAAGAAACGGATAACCTGTCAGTTAACTTCAAGATTAATAATTTTTGTAGACAAACTTACTTTAAGAAATTGCTATAAGGCGTCGTTCTCATTTGTTTCATTTAAATTGTGAAGTTAATATTATTGACTTTTGCAAAAAAAATTAACTTTTGCGTTACATTTTTTTTTTAAATCTTATATGAATAAAACGATAAATGTCTGCTATTTTACGCGTATTACGCATAATCTACTGAAAGATTTTCATCACATTTCTTATAGTTTCACATTTTAGACAAAAAAAAATATTGCAATAATTATTTCTTTAATATAGGTTAATTCAAGTTTTAAGAGACTGTTATTTCTGTAAGCGCTAGAAAAGATTAAAGAGATTTTCTAAAGAAAGTATGTATTTGCTTTCAATGTATTTTTTATGTTTTTACTTCTGTAAATAAATTATATTGTTAAAATAATAACATAATTTATATTTAATTGATCGATTATTTTTTTATACATTTATATTAATCGTTATAAATTATTGCAACAAAGTGCAATTATTGGAACAAATTGAAAAACTGCAGTATTTTATATAAACAATATTTATAACATATTATCTTTCTTCTTTATTTCCAATGGCAGTAAAATTGAGAATGATATTTTGATGAATATTATATGAGTCAGATGATACAATAGAAAAAATATGTGTCAACAATACATTTTAACAATAACAAAAATGTTTAACGTAGTTTAACATGTGCGAGTGTATTATTGTTCTAGGTACTAGGAGGAACGCGGTATCTGAAGCGGTTTGCGGGCGGAGAGGTCGCATACCACTAAGGCAACCAACTGTCCGGTAGCCTGCGGGACTGTCCTGTAATACCAGATGTAATCTCGCTTTTGCAATAAAATATTCCTGTAAAATGTTCGTTGCGTTTTGTTTGCTTACTTTTCAACTCATAGGCCTATTACTATGCAATTATTTTGGCTAGTTTGGGTCAATTACGCATATTCGTTGACTGTACGTGAAATTTAATATGGGCTGTTGCGAAAAATCCAAAAACTATTTTAAACAAGAACCCTAAAGTAGATAAGAATGCCACTGTAATGATAATTTGTAATAAAAAAATATTTTCACTCGGTTACGTATTTTTTTATAATGTAAAATCTATTTTTGACACCATTCAGTGCCGACAAAACTTCATACTTCGCATAACACCTCATCCCTAATATAATGTCCCGAATTAAATGTATTCATAAAGTTGATCGCTTTACATACCACGCAGCATTCGTCTACAACGTTTGGTCGAGTAATAATACACTGAACATTCAACTGACAACATCACTACATATTATAAAACAAAGTCGTCCACCACGTCTGTGTCTGTCTATCTGGATGGTTCGCGATAAACTCAAAAACTTTTCAACGGATTGTAATGCGGTCTTTACCAGTACGTAGAGTAATTCACGGAGAAGTTTCAACTATATAATTTGTCAATGTTTTTTTTTTTTGTAAATTGGTTGAAATATAATGACAATTGTTGAAAGAATCGGAAAATGTCAAGCCGCCTTAAGCGTTTTATGCACATAAGTATATATTTTTTTATTACCAGGGCCGGATAACGTTTACCGGGCCTGCTAGTACACGATAAGTATGAGTAATCCTTGTACGTCAGTCGACACACCACCGGACGGACAATCATCAAACACACGTCGCCGCAGCTGTAGCTAATCGTATGAATTAAACAAAGATCACATCACCCGGCTAAAGCATTCACGCCCTCTTATCATGCTCTACGATTATTATTATCATCTTGTAAATTACTTAGATATTGCTACTTCTTATTGCATATTTATTGACAGGTTTCGTAATATTAATCGCTTTGATTATTATTATCTCATAAAAACTTAATATATAGCCTATCATATCTTTATATACAAAGACACTGTAGGTACGTATATGAAATAAAATTGATTTGCAAATGAAATCGACGTGGGTGTGTCTCTTTTAAATGGAGAAATATAGAGCATATATATAGCAAAACCAAGTTTAGTATTAACTTAGTTGTAGTAAACGCAAACCGGTGAAGACAACATAGAAATTAATGTTTCTCTTTTTTTTTTTATTTGTAGTGGTAGCACGTCAAAATATTTGCAGTGTGTCCGACAGTAAGTGCAGTACAATCCAACATATAATCTCGACTTCTACCGGTAGCTGTTATTTTAGTTATTAGGCACGCACCCTTGCTCGCTTTGATGTAAATTTGATTTATTTATTGGGAACAGTATTTTTTTTGTAGGTTACAATTGTCATGTTTTCTTTTCATGTGACTCTAAAATTTCATGATAATCGATTGAGTAGGTTACGCGTGAAATCGTAATAAATAAACAAAATAACACCCGCATTATAGTTTTAGTAAGGATTTTTGAGAAACAAGTAATCAAAGATCCAATAATATTTGTTCCCGTAGTATTCTTCCGTCTATAAACAAACGTTATGTAATATTTAACACGTTCCGTGCCAAGCCGATTTTTCCTGACGTGTCGTTCAGGCCATTTGATATTTAGACTAAAATTTAATATATTAACATACAATGTTATACATTACAATATAACACATAAAAATTCTTTCGTGTTTAGTAGTTATCACATCGTGTAAATGTTAGTAAGTATAATATGACAAGTGTGTGATACACATGGCCGAAAGATCAAGTTTAGCGTATACCACTGGAGGTACACGAGACCTAAAGACCAAGCTTAATTTGTACCACCGGTGGGACACGTGGCCTAAAGATCAAGCTTAATGTGTACCACCGGAGGTACAAGTGGCCTAAAGATCAAGCTTAATGTGTACCACTGATGGTACAAGTGGCACTTAACGTGTTAATAATGAATATGTAAATACATACAGCATCCAGTATGAGGCCAATGTTAGATGACAGCGGACACTGAACGCAGACCCTCGTCGGTGGATTCGGATAACGAAACGTGTTCACGTAAACCTCGTTTAGGGCCGCGTATTCGCCCATATCCCGCATATAGATATTCACCGAGAACACGTCCGTCAATTCCAATTTCTGTGATTCCAGCAAGCCTAGAATAAATTTATTATTATTTTACTAGATTATAATAATTGTTATAATCTAAAACTATAATCGACTAACTATAGAATAATCTACAATGTACGAAAACTCTACATGTCGTGTAAATAACAAAGCTGACAGAGAAAATTATTCGTTGCAAATAAGAAGATAATTATCAAAACACCATCTTGTTTAGTGTGTCCGCGTAACGCATCACACTTCAGTACATCTTTAGTTAAAATGTATGAAAGGAAAAACAATAACCTGTTCAAAATTATTTTGTATGCCAATACGTCCGCCACTTGTTAATAATACTTTTTTTTATACTATATAGGTAAGCGTTTGACCACAATCTCATCTGATGTAAAATGATGATGTGGTCTAAGATGGTAGTCATACTAAACCTAGAGGGAGACTGGCTCTCAAGTGCAGCCGCAGGAACACACCAACAGGTGCTTGGCGACTGATTTTCAACTTGAGGGTGGTAGCTAGCCAGACGGACTTAGAAAAAGCGCTACCACCATGCATGTGAAACATGTCTTCACCATCTTAATTTAAATACATTTATACATTTTTCTATTATGTTTATTTCGGCGATTAATTTTGTATTTGTAATAAATCTATTTTTTTTTACTTTTTATATATTTTTTCTAGATTTTGTTGCTGGCAGTACAATCTTGTCAGGTAGTGAGTGAAGTTGGCACGGATGCAATTATTTTCTTATTTGAAACGCATAATAATTCCGATGCCTATACTATAGTAATTGCTTTTATTTGCTAAATAAAAAAAAACACAAAAGGGGCAAAGTAAAATTGACATTCGATTGATTGATGGTTCATAATAAATTGGTAAATATTTGGAAAATAATTTTCCTCAAGAAACAATTTTAATTTATCAATTAATTACCTGCAATTTAATTTCATAATATTAATTTCCAAGATATTACCCATACACCATAAATCATAACAGACCTTAACAAGGGGCATGCAACTAAAACACCAACATAATAAAGCTTTAAACAAGTTTACCTACTAATAAGTTTATTCATTGCATCTTCCGTCGCCACCTTAGTGTCCACTCCTTCACCGACGATGCCACCAATGAAGTACCACCCGTGTTTATTGCCGTATATAGAACTATGATCTAATATAGGATACCTGTCGCATTCTATGTGTGATTGGTCATAAATATATCCATCTTCTATACTGTCTATACTATCGTTGTGACAATCAATGATATCTATATTAGTTTCCTTATCTTCCGAGTATGTGAGCAACGAGTTCAGTTCATTTTGTTTCATCTTCTCCTCCTTTTCTAACTTCTCGATTGATTCTAATTCCGTCTCGCTCAGTTCTATATCGCTTATATCACTAAACACGGAATCGCTCAAGTCGTTTATGAAATCTAATGAATTTTTAACGGTCGGAGGTAGTATTATTGGTTCGTCGTAGTTATCTTTTGGTTCGAGGTGTAGTTTTAAGTTTAAATACCCGACGGGAGCCACCGGGTCGTCTGTGTGCATCACCGTATCTTTATTATCTCTGTTATCAAAATAAATAATTACTCCTTTTACAAATACATTATTTCCAATTACAATTTCTGTAAATAATAACCATTTCAATAACCATAAATTACATTGTAAACCAAAAGTCATTAAAATAATTAAAAAAAAATCTATAAACATTAACATGACTTCGCGTTTAAATTACATTCTCTTGACATATAGGAATTAACTGCATTATATTATTTATTTCATATATGTTACACTCATTATTCATATTTATCTACAGACCTTGGATAGTAGTCTATACACATAATAAAAATGAAGTGTCTGTATGTAATATCAAAATAACGACTTTTTACTGATTGGATATGAACGTATACACGATACTGACAACAAAAACACGATTTTTAAAATATTTTGTCTGTCTGTCTGTCTGTTTGTTTCGGGTAATCTCCGAAACGACCGGGCCGATTTTGATAGATATTTCACTAACGGATAGTTAAAATTACAGCAGGTGAAATAGACTAGCTGTCATCCGTGGTTTCGTCTGTAGTACTATCTCCAAAACTATTGGACCTATTTTCATGGGACTTTCACTGACAGATAGCTGAACTTATAACAAGTCATTTTCAATTATAAAAAAAAACGCATGCGGAGCTGCGGGCAACAGCTAGTATTAAATAAAATCCTCAAACAGACTCACATAACTAATTTCTTCTTGAACAAAGGGCAGTCAAGTGTGAATGTTTCATACTCGCCACCCTCTCCGCATACATTGAGGCCGTATTTCTCTTGCATCACTAGTAAATGTGGCTGTATATCTCGTATCGTCATACCGAGATGTACTCGAGGATCTAAACCGAGGGCTGCCACCTAAAACCAAGGTAAACAATTATAACTTCAACGGTAGCAGCAGTTCCACAGCAACTGAATAGAATAACCTTTCAAACACACGTACATAACATCCATACGTCCATAGGGGCAACGTCTAAACTGTCATAATCGTACTACAGAAATTTAGAAAGAAACTTAATTTCTTATTATGGTCGTCGTTTAAAAAGAGGTTTCTCGAAATTTGGGCAAAAAGTGATGGCAAATTTTCTACAGGAAATAATATTGCTCCCGCCAGACATATTTTTGTACTGTTTAGTGATTTTTCGAAGAACAGAAACTATATCAAATTAGTTGTGAATTGTGAAGTTTTGCTAACTACAATGAAAAAAAAATATGTAAAATCTATATATTTATTAAATGCGTCAACAATCTGTGGAACCCGTATGGACAAAAGGAGCAAGGGATGAAACCGGGATGCTGTATAGGCTATTTTGAACAGAGTTACAATTAGAAAATGATGAAATGTGGCACCGTATGCATTGAATTTAGAAAGATATACAATGTATATAGTTATTTATAGTAATGCGGCCAGTCAAGTATGATGCGCGATAAATTGTGCAAACATACCCAATGCAGATGCTAACAGACTGATGACTAACAACATCCATATATTTATTATATATGCATTTTATTATGAGTCTCATAAATGGTTATGGAATTTGTTTTGTTTTGTTGAAATGAAAAGTAAATGTAAAAGTCCAGTGATAGAGAAGAATAAAGAACTTTCAATACATATACTGATCTATTTTTGATGTGAGGTATATTTGAAAAAAAAAAAAAAAAATCATTCGTCCCCTTTATATTTAGGGGATGGGGTAATTATGGTAATATATTCAAAACCTTATACTGTAGGTAACATTTGTATATACACTATTTTAGATTAGAAACAAATATAAAAAAATTATATAACAAAGGTAGGGGAATGGGCAAACACAACGTTTGTTACTCAACTTTTTTGTTATTTCGTTGGATTACGATATTAAAAACGTCAAACAACTAAGTTCTACGACTATTTTTTGCTGTAGGGCCTAAATTTGGGTAAAAACACAACGTAAATATCTAAGCTCTAAAATTATTTAACAACCGAAGTTATTTTTAGGTTATTTAATTTTTATGTACACAAATGTTTTCAGATTGTATAAACTATAAGATTAATACGTCAAAAATCACGTTTCCTAGCTCTTGTCACATCTGTAGTCCAATGAATGAGCCATAGGTAATACTAACCTTTATAATGATAGCTTCTATACCACTAACTATCATTTCCTGCAACAATTCCTTTTGATTTCGCCTCCAAAGGTAGGCTAATGAAACCAGACCTAACCGATGGCATCTGGAAACAACATTTTATCTAATAATGTGTTTTATCAGAATGTATAATTTATCATAATGTGTTTTATTACATTTCTCCTGAAAAAATATTTAGTACAAAGAAGTATGCGTACAGTTACCTTGTGAAAGATTATAAGACATTTAAAACCTGACACGTGGGCGACCTTTTTTTTTCAAACAACGAATAAAAAAATGATTTTGCTAAATTTGCTCACATTTTTGATGCCGATGAAGCCGTACCATAATTTGTCTCCGAGATTAGCTCTTAAACCCTGGAGCCCTATAGGGTTACTAAATTATACTCGACGCACTGGAATAACTAAAGCCGGCACTGTTTATATATTCATTATATGCATCAAACGCTACTAAACGCACTTGAAACGTTATGCGCTTAAAAATTTTCTTTTGTATACATTCAGATTTTTTTTAATAATTAATATTTTTGAAAATAATAAGTAATAAACCAAGTTCTTTAGCATTGATGTAAATGGTATCTATATAAATATTTTTTTATAGTTTCTATCGATTTTGATCGATATGAACGCAAACTATCCGCTCAATTTCGAGTACGTTTTACGGACGGTTATTAATGGCGGTTAAAATTGTATGTTCAGCACATGTAAAAAATGAATTGTAAAATAATAATATATTTACTTACACATTTTCAACTCTAATTCTTTGATAATCAGAGAGAATGGCACCAACGGCAACTGCCTCTATATCCATTTCATCCTATAAACAAATTAATGTTTTGTACAACATACCAACGCTAGAGGGTGTGTTAACATGATAAGACAGGAACATAATTTTATTGTGTAAGATATATAAACATGATGAAACGACATGTTTTCTGTACGTTTGTGTCCTTATATCAGTACATATTATAAAACAAAGTCGTCCGCCGCGTCTGTCTGTCTGTCTGGATGTTCGCGATAAACTCAAAAACTACTGAATGGATTGTAATGCAGACTTCACCTGTAGATAGAGTATTTAACGGGGAAGGTTTAGGTATATAATTTGTCAAGGGTTTTTTGTAAATAGGTTGAAATATAATGATAATTGTTGAAAGAATTCGAAAAAGTCGAGCCGCCTTAAGCGTTTCATGCACATAAGTATATATTTTTTGTTATCAGGGCAGGACAACGTCCGCCGGGCTTGCCAGTTCAAGTATAATTTATTTCAATAATATAATTTCCAAACGAAAACTGTTTGGTCGAATCGAACAAGTAAATTGCTACATCTACATCACCTTCGATTTGACGGTTAATTAGGGAGTGATATAACGTAGTAAAAAAACCGACTACAATATCATTTAAAGAATTATATTTTATTTAAACAGTTAATAAATTTCGACTTTTAAATACAGAATATTTACAGGACGGAACTATTACAATAATACATTATTGATTGTTCCTGTACAATCGATAATTAATTATTCTGCTGTTTATTATCTCGTGTCTGTTATCATAATTAACAATGACAATGGTCTAATAGTGTTATTGCAATATGTGAACATGTATTAGGCAACTGCCATTAGGTTTGACAGGAAGAGTACTTCACATTGCTCTCACTTAAAATCACGATACTAAAAACAAATATTTATTGACTACCCTGTTATTTTTTGAAAATACAATATAATACAAAACAGCAAATTCTCCAACAGTGGATTTTTTTTGTACTTTATAGATTAGCGTTTGACCATAATCTCAATTAATGTTAAATGATGATGTGGTCTAAGATGGTAGTCACGCTAAACTTAAAGGGAGACTGGTTTTCAAGTGCAGCTGCCGGAACACACCAACAGGTGCTTGGCGGCAAATTTTCAACTTGAGGGTGGCAGCTAGTCAGGCAGACTTAGAAAAAGCCCTACAACCAAGCTTGGGTTTCATCGGGATGTATTCCTTTACCGAAAACTCCGACTCAGTTTCTAGGATTCGAATCTACGTTCTTCGACGCTGTACCCGAACACACTATCAACTAAGCCATCATCGCTTCATTATCATTGATAACAAGTTTACAGTTTACCGACCTGGTCCTAATTTCCGATATCTCGGTTTATCGTTTCAAAACAACGGCGGCATAAACAAGGACATGAGGAATAGGATAAATGTATGATGGATGAAATGGCGAAAGGTGTCTGGGATAGGTTACGACCCACGAAAGCCCTTGAAACTCAAGAGGAAGTCTGTATAGAACTATTATAAGAACAATCATGTTGTATGCATTTGAGTGCTGGCCTACGAAAGAGATGGATGAGAGTAAACTACACGCAGCAGAGATGCGAATTTTAAGATGGATGTGTGGCATAACCTGAATCAGTAACATTAAGAATAAGTATATCAGAGGAAATTTAAAAATAGCACCAGTGACAGAGAAGTTAAGGAGTACTATGTTAGCATGGTATGGGCATGTCATGATGAGTGACAAAAGCCATGTAACTAGAAAAGTTTTAAGTATGAAGGTATATAGAAGTAAAGGTAGACTGGAAAATGTATTGACATATAGTGTGAAAAATGATGTGTATAAAGTGTGTGAATACTGAGATGACATCTGACAGATGAGAGTGGAAAAGAAAAACATGTTGTGACAACCCTATTTAGGTGGGATAAGGGTAAGAAGATGTTGAGTTTATACCAACTATTGTTGGAAAATAACTCAACAGTCTCAGCCATTATTTATATACAGCTGTTATTGAAACTAATACTTATATTATTAATACTGGAAAGAGAAGATAAAATATTAATATGTTCTATTTATCATAATGAGTCAGATGACCAAGAATGCAAAGAAAATAATATTATTTTACATCAATATTTACTTCAAACATAATATGAGATAAGGTGTTCTATATTCTTCTAGACGACAATACTAATATCATTATATCAGTTACTAACTGTGATAAATGTCAATGGAATACAATCCAAAGTAATTGAAGCGAGTTTTAGTTAAAAACAATTACTTTTTTTTCAATTACTAGATAATTTGTTACCATTGTATTGTAATGTTCATATTTTACTGAAATATTATCATTTTTTGTTATTGATCAATAGGAAACAAATCATTCGTTGCATTAATTTTCCAAATGTATGTATAATATTCAACAGAATTAATTATGTATACAAAATGAGTAGTTGTATCCTAATACAATAGATCAGAATGCATATATTGTAGGCAATTATTCGGATTTATTATATAAATTGATCTCTTTGATCAATGGAAACTAATTTGCTTGTGGACAAACAAAAATTGTTCTACTTTTAAAATGTTTACAATCTTAGTTATTGATTACATTTTTTAGCAATCTCTATTAATATATGACTTTATTTTATTACAGACCTATTTATTACTAGTTATTATGTAAAATAAAACCATAGCGCAGAATACTTACTGATTTATAATCTATTGTATAATTACTAAATTGAATTATCCATTACTCAATTAGAATGAGCAAAGTAAGTCTTAATTTCCAGATGACAATTATTTATATCACCTTCACCTTTCAATTAAAATGTACTCAAACTATAGATTAAAATATTATAATATTATGGTTCAAACTCTAATTATTCTTATAAAAAAAAATATTCTATAATATATTTTACTACATATTCTTTGTTAAAATGTATGCAATACTAGTACTATATTTGGAAGCATACCAAATAATTTTGTCATTAAAAGAAAAAGGAGTGTAGAAACCATTGTTGTATTATAGAGTCATATATGTGTATACTTTTTTCTTCGGATTTAAGAAACACAGACACTAAAGTTCTGTTCTTGAAGTAAACTTAGTCTAAAAATGAAATTGATGTATTTTATTAAGACTACAAACCACAGGCTTTTCTCTGGTTTGTGTTTTAGTTACATTACAGAATTGTGTTCATTCAAAATGGTGAATGAGAATGTGTTTAATTGATTTCATCCTGGAATGGATGACCACCATCATGATGGTAGAAGTAATTCAATAACCATTGTCTTCTTCTTCTACTTAAGTAGGGTCCTCACAACATGTTTTTCTCTTCCACTCTCTCCTGTCAGATGTCATCTCAGTATTGACACTTTTTATACACATACTTTTTCAAGCAATCTATCCATACATTTTTTAGTCTTCCTCTACTCCTATAACCATTCAATGTCATACTTAAAACTTTTTTAGCCACATGACTTTAATCTCTCCTCATGATATACCATACTAACCTATTACTCCTTAACTTCTCTGCCACTGGTGCTACTTTCAATATAATAAAACACTTCCCCTGATAGGCTTTTTCTTAATCTTATCCATTCTAATAGACCACACAACCATCTTAATAATCTTCTCTGATCTGTCCCTTTCATAGCCCAGCACTCATATGCATACAGCATTAATACCCTTATAATAGTTACTCGAAATTAGCACCAACAATTATTCTAATTTATTTATCATATAAATAAACTTTTCAAGGATATTTTATCAACTTCTTAAATTCTTCATAAATCCACATAAACCTATGCTTTTTGTTGGTCATAAGTTTAGTTTTATAATGTGTAATAAATCAAGACATAACATTAATATTATTTCAGATGATAATATTTATCCTTATTATAGGCTCCTTATTTTGATCTATTATAGCAATTCTTACAATAATGTTTTATAGCAATATTGTATAGTATATACTGCAAAACTGCTAAAATTTCTTAAGAGTAAGAAGTTATTTCATTTTTTGTTTATCCACAATATCCACTCCATCTACAATTTCTAAAATTATGAGAATGGAATGAACAATGAAATTAATGTAATGTAGAGAATATAAACTATACAAGCTTAATATAATCAAAATGTACACTCCATACATACCTTGACTCTAGACAAGAGTCTGTACAAATCTTCTACCTCATCATTTTCATTGGGATTATAGTTCTTCCCTTGATCTATAGCCGTTCCTGATATAATTTCTCTATATAATGGTAACCCCATGGCTTCTGCATACAACTCAATACCATGATGTCCAACTGTTTGATACATATAACTGTCCAGTTCATCTAGAAACAAAGTCTTTATTTACTAACATGTTTTTTTTTTTTAATTATTTTATATAATTTTTATTTAAATAGAATTTAAGAATCCGTAAGTAACTTACATAGTAGAATAATATTAGAACTGTTTAAATTAATGTAGATAAGTATAAAATAATAACACATTTTTTTTTCTAATTTCACATATTATCTGAATATATATATATCAACAATTTAGTAAATTAATTTAAATTTTCAGCAGATAATTTAGTTGGAAAATAAATAAGGGTAGGGAATCTAGTAAGTTGATTGCATGTGGACTTTGTACCTGTCTTATTTTATAAGGTTACAGTTCTTCACAATTGGGCTTATTTTTAAATACACATAACAATTTTTTTATGAAGTTTACTTTAACTCAATTACAGAAATTACAGAATTAACACAATTTTAGAACAAACAAAGTAAGAATAGATCTAAATTTATAATATTACGTTTAAAATTAAATTATTACAAAGTGAAAGCTTAACATTATATAGAAAGTATCATGAAAAGACAGAATGACATATTTTTATTACCTATTACTGTTGTATTGAATAAGTCCTATTCACAACAACAACAAAAATGTAAATACACACATAAATGTAAGTGTTTGTAACCTTTATGAAGAGGTTGGAGGTTCGCCAGAGCCACGATATTGTGTCCGGCGCTTACACACTGCATCATGTTGAAGCAGCTGTCTTTGCCTCCGCTGATCAATGCTACAGTCCTCATTTTCACAAGTATAATATTACACGCAAGAGAAAACTACAGTTACATAACGTACGTAAATATTGTGCGCTCTTTTTTGGCAAAATTAAAAACAACGCGGTTAGGGCACGAGCATATCTTCTGATAGTTCGAAACTACACTGCTGCACACTGACACGACTTCACCGTATGCTCGCATGAATAATATAACGTAACATTGTTATCTATTATGATAACATAAATTGATTAGCGAAAGAAATATTCCCAAAATCTTAGCTTTATTATATGTCAAACTCAAAATAAATGTCGTCTAAAAATGATCATAGACTATGTGCAATACTTTCTATCAGAGACAAATAAAAACTTTCTATTAGGTTAGATGATTTTACTTTTTTATTTTATTTTTCTTTGAAAAAACCACAGATGACCGTGCAGATGACAGAGCCTGGCTTTTGCGCAACAAATATGAAAGTTTTGATCTTAGAAGCGATGAGATATAGGACGGATATTAGACTGGAATATTATAATATTCATTGATGTTACAATACAATTTTGCTAATGGAACTTCAAGTGGCTTGAATTATTGAAAGCAATATAATTATATAGTTCTTCTACAAAGCTAATTTATTAAATTGTTTTAATCAATTTACAGGTTACCAGTGTTTTGTTTCATTTCCTGTAGCATAAATTACCTGTTTACGCCTCACGCTCTTTTATGAACATTTATAGATACTAATATTGTAAAACCGCAGTGTTTGTATGTTTGAACACGCTAATCGCAGAAAATTAGGGTTTTGGTGTCATTACACTATACTTAATGTACAGTATTATATTTTAAGTAATATAAGCACTCGAATGGAAAAACGTGTTTCTATTTATAATTTATTTATACAGGTAGGTTACCTACTATGTCAAAATTATTATCACACTCAGGATCTAGACCTTCATAATGTACTCTTAACTCGAAACAATACTCATTTTATTTAAATTATTTCATTGAAATAATTTATTTGTAGCTTTATTTATATACTTAGTTCTATGAACGTAATTGTCGATGGACTCAATTCAGGACTCATGGTATTTCATAAAGGATTTTCGAATTTCTCTTTCGCCCAGTCCTATTTTTATATATATAAATAATATTTTATCATTGTTAGGAAGATGACAGCACGTTTCATCAATATTGTTCCAGTTCTTATCATATGGAAACCGAGAGGGTGCAGGCATGAATCGTCATTAAACTCAACTAGAGCTTGGATCCCATACTTTTATAAGGGCAAGCAATGCGATTTGGCTTACAATATCATCACAATTTTAAAGATACATTTGAAGTAAACATATAATATTGTGGAGAGGATATTCTGAAAAATTGTTTAAATTTATCACACTACGTACATGTAGGAATATGCGAGTTGATATATGAATCCAATAGTGACATGATATTATATAACATTCATGTCGGTATAAATAAAGATTTCTCAATATTAACTATTCATGTATTGTAAAGATATGAAATGATCTCGTGAACAACGCGTTTCGTACTTCCTACGATAAGCCCACACGATAACACAGGTTTTTCAAATGGTTAAAATGGTCATCCGATTTCGAGCCCCGCCGCGCCACCTATATTTGATGTCAGCGCGTCGAATTGTACAAGCCAGGAGTTGGATGTATGTGAGCGCTACATACTTATTCGTTGTATTAATACGTATTTAGAGACATTTTGGTGATCGACATCAACTATACGTTTGATATGAACTGTATGGTGAAGTTTATGCTTGGATTTACTCCATTATCTATCATTATTAGTTTCAAAAAAATGCAGTTGCAACACGTAAAAAGTTTGGTGGTCTGGATTTTAATATTGATAAAAACTCCAATGTTGGGTAACAAGGTTACGGGAATACAGTTAACATTATTGTGAATGCTAGCGGCGTCTACATACATTTCAACTATACGTACACGCGCAAGTACCTGCCATCCGTCTGCACTCGGAAACAGGCCTACAGTGGCGTTTAACTAAGAAATCAAACCTTACTGTAACCTTGAATCTTATGAGAAGAAGATGTAAGACACTATGGTAGCGTACTCTATTATAAACTAGTGCAACAACATAACCGAAGTAGGTAGGTAACTTTTGACGCTCAAATATACTCGTCATAAATTATTGAATTCATGACGAGTGTATTCATGAAGTCTGAATTACTATTCATATTATATATAGCACGATAGATTGAAGACTAGACAACTAAGAAAACGAAGCGCATATATTAGACATTATTATGAACTCAGTTGTTTTAGACTCATTGCGACTGGTACATCAAGGCGTAGAGATTTTTATGTGAAGTTGCTTTTATGAACATCAAACTGCGGAAACAGTGAACAAAGAATATCGAGAATGCGAAATGCGACATTAAGATACATTTCTGCGAAACTTTTTGCGAACGCGTTAGCAAAAGTCAAAATGATTTATTGGAAAAGATACAATATCACTAGCAGTGATCATCAATACATCTAGTACTTTCATCTGATTTCTGAGCTGTTTTGTAGCGTATTGTGTGTAGTTGTGTACTTATAATTATTGCAGCTACACACATTCCTACACCAAACGTGGTATGTGTGTACTATAATAATTCAGACTACTATATTAATTAATTTAATCACATGTTATCTGGGTATTACCCTAACTTTTTTTTTTTTATATTATTTTATTACCCAGATGTTATTCCTTAGATTTATTTTATTTTATAATCCCTTTTTATTTTATAACATCTTTTGTTTTGTCGGTTCATTTCTACCTTTATTCATTTGCACTGTGTTTTGTTGCTTATAAATATGCATTCGGTTCAATAAATAAAAATGATATGTAAACCTGCTGCTAAAGCATTTACAAGTCTACATAATCGAAGTCAGATTTTTATTTCCCTCCGTACCTTCTGATACTAGCAACGTGGTAGTCACGCTGCCACGTCCAGCTAAATTATGTTTATCTAGTGAAGTTTATAATTAATAATAAAATGTTTATTTTCACAACTGGAAATAATATATCAAAGTCGATTATCTGAGATGTGTAATTTGGCCACAGTTAAATGTGACACACAGTGTCGATTGAATATGACTTCTAGAGCTAGAGATGGAGCTGTATAAAAAATTCAATCGCAATTACAATCCGATTTAGCATAAAGTTTCTTGAACCAAAGAGGATATGACACATTTAAACACATTAACAATTTTTAAAATTACTTAGCATTTTAAAATTTATTTCAAATGTATTTTATAAACAACTAAATTTTTTTAAATTGTTATACATTATCCTTTTCTCTAGGTATAGTACCCAATAAAACACATGAACTACTTTGACCATTTTGAGTTCAGGATATGTAGACAATTATTATTCTCTTAATATCCTTTAAAAATACCTACAAAAACTTCGAGGATATAAATTGATTTACCCATAAATAGCATTGCCTCCATGACAAGCATATCAAAACCCTAATAATATTTTTAGTATACCAACATTATTTGTTAACACCTAGGAGGGTGCACAAAAACAGTGAGTGACGCGGAACGGCCCGCGTTGCAGGTGAAGTTGGTTCGGATGCCTAATAAAAGTTTCAATACATGTGGCCTCTAGTGTCACGTCATTTATATCGTCCTAATAATGAAGTCCGGTGAAGCTGTGAAGTCTTGTCAGGTCAATACTCCGCTAGGAGTAATATTGTTCTGTGGGTCAATAGCGTTAGTAAAAAAAACCGTACAATAAGAGCATACGATATAAAGAATATAATTAAAAATTGCATACAGATTAATGTACCCAAATAGTTTTACCATCATAAATAGTTGCTATTTCTAACACGTGTGACGATAAAACACATAGCATGATGTGTAAAAAATATTTTGTGTTTTAAGGGACTGAAACAATAGGAAGTGATATTTTATCATATATGTGTATTACAGTTTCGGTTAAGGGAACGAAATTCATAATTTGAAATCAGTTTCGTACACAGTAATAGTCAATGTATACGACAAATAGCCTTATGTATGCTAAATAAATTGATAATATTATACTAGTGTATTAATTTATATTGTTCCGAAGCAGTTCCAAGACCATAATAAAAAGGTACCTAACAGAGGTGGTACGTTCAAACTATAGCTAGCACTTGGATGTTGAATAGTTGCAACTTTAGAAACACGGATGAAAGAGCTGACAATAATAGGAAAAATTAATTATTTAGGTATATAACAAATTAAGTAGGTATGTATTGTCATAATCTTAGTCATAGAAAAAAACATCTTTATATGTTTTCCTTGTAGTAATTAAACCTGAATCGTAACGCCATCTCTCGTACAGTAAAGATTATTGAAACAAAAGTTTATATTTATGGACCGATATTTTCTAAATTAAAACACCATATAAATTAAAACTTTACTATTTTGGCTAAAACTTCAATGAATTGTTGTATCTCAGGACTAGGAAATAATAGATATAAAGAATTGGCAATTAATTCGTATAATTAATGTATATCATGTGTTTTGATTCGTTTTAAGAAGTCTGTATTAAAAAGTTGCCAAGCGAAAATATTTTTAGATACTTAAGAAAATTTATAAACATTTATTTTTACATGTTTAATTATATTTCCATCAAAATAATAAATTTCTTGAAAAACATATTTTGTAATAGAAGAACTGAGAATAAGTTATATTTTTTTTTTGTTTCAATAACATAAAGTGAATGCTCAAGTACAGACGTCTATAAATGGCTCAATGCGCACTTTTGCTGGTTTGTCAAATTATTGATGCGGTGGTTTGAATCACGTTTGAATTTTAGTGATAATCTCCGTAATTCTTTTTGTTTTCTTATTATTTAGATTAACGTTGTGTAAATAAAGTTTTAATTTTTGTATAAAAAAGGAATAAGTTGTGTATATAAGTGTGAATCATGGTGTTAGCTGAAAGGAGTAGTGATGTTCGAAACGGGAAGCGGTCGAGGGGGCCAAGCCCTAATGGCCATGGGAGTCCTGATTCCAGTTCTGAAGATGAGAATGGTGAGTCTTTCGAGCTTATCAGCTTATAAGAAAAAATATATCGAAAGTTTTCAGAACAAATAAGCTTTGCGCTTGACAAGTACGTGGTCTGGTCGTGTTGTGTTTATAATGGGAAATGGAAATTTTGGATAAGGGAATACATATATATATATCTATGTTGTAAATAACTAATAATCGCTTACAATGTGTTAATCTATCATCTGTAAACATGCTTTATTTTTTATGCTTACCATCCTCGGCTTCACGCTGCGTTCATCTCATCAACAATGTATCACGAAACCAAGCAGTAGTACCGTTTGCAGCCGAGAAGATCAGAGTCGGACGTGATTATCAGGCAGTATGCCCTGAATTGGAACCGGTTGATCAGAGGAGACCTGAGGAAATTTCAGATAGAGCCTTGCTTGTGTGGTCACCTACTTCTGATATAACAGATATCAAGTGTAAGTAGGTTTTATATAACAAAATCTTTAGGCAATAACCATGTGATAATGGTAGAACTTGTTTTAGTGGATGAATACATAACAACAGCAAAAGAAAAATATGGTTATAATGGTGAACAAGCACTTGGTATGTTATTCTGGCACAAACATGATCTCAATCGTGCATCAATGGATCTTGCAAACTTCACACCTTTTCCCGATGAGTGGACGGTCGAAGATAAAGTTCTTTTTGAGCAAGCATTTCAATTTCATGGTAAAAGTTTTCACAAAATAAGACAGATGGTTAGTATGTTTATTCTGTGGCTTTTTATTATTTATAATGAGTAAATTTGTTTACAAAACAAGTAATTTGAAATGAAATTATTGAGAAGTCACGTTAGTTGATTAATTACTTTAGCATCATGTTTGGCTCAGATATTTGATGTTTGTAGGAATGTATTTCTATTTATCTTATAAATTCAAATGCTTTCTGACTGTATTGTCATAGAGTATGTATTACTAACAATTATGATATAAAAATTCTATGAAAATTCAAAATATGATACCTAGGAAAAATATAGCTTTCTGTTAGTTAAAAGAGTATTGAGAATCAGATGATTAGTTCCAGAGATTCCCTTCCATAAAGAAATTGAAATTCAATTTTAGTTTATTATTATTATTAAGTTTCAATATTATATGTTTTTTGTTGAAGAATGTATAAATGTTGTGGAATAGTAGTTTTAAGTATCTAACAAATATTTACTTATGAATAAAAGGTTTTGCTTGTTGATAGTGTGAAATAAACCTTTTTGAATTTGTTTTTATTGATAACTGGAGGATAAAAATGAACTAAACTGTTTTGTCTTTAACTATTTGTATATAGATAATACAGATACTGTAAGAGAAAAAAAAATGATTGCTAAAATAGGACTCTTTTACATGTTTTGATAAACAAAACTAGAAATCAACAATGAAAAATATGTTAGATAATAAATTTTTCAACAGTTGCCAGATAAGTCGATAGCATCATTAGTGAAATATTATTATTCATGGAAAAAAACAAGAGCTCGCACATCTCTCATGGATGTTGTTGGTGAGGGACGCAATGCAACCGGCTCCACCAGTGGGAAAAGGGAGTCTGGAGCTGGGTCAGAGCCGTGCGGATCAGACAAAGAGTCTGACTAATGATGAAAAGGTATATATTTTGTGAAATACTAATTTGTATATTTTATACTGTTATACATAATTTGCTATTTCCTTTTGTATTTGCTATATGCAATGCTACCTTATAAAATATTAGTAAAACACATTAAAAATTCGTTGTATATCTAATATATAACTGTATCTGGATTGTCCAATAAAAATTTATAGTAAATAGTTAGTTAGGATATAAAATTGCAGAGCATATAAACATTTGTGAATAATATCATGCCTTTGTTTCTGGTTAAAATGGGTAACTACAATTGCTCTGTATCTAATCAAATTAGCTTTTATGTACTTTACTGTCAACATAGTTGTAAAATTATGAGACTAATGGAATTTTGAGCTTTCCTTGAGTTATGTAGTTGTGTTGGATAATACAGAAGTGGACTTTACACCGTGGTATTGTGCGTGGAGGGAAAAACCAAGCGGCGGGCGGTGCTTCACAACGCGCCGCCGGCCAGCACTCCGCCCAGGTGGGTGCTGTGCTCCCTACCATGAATATCAGTGGCGATGGGTATCTACATACACAGGGGAAGCTGATCCAATGATAATGTCACAAGTTATTATTTTACTAGATGGATATTATTTAATTGTTACATTTTAGTAATCAGCTTCTTATGAGCTCTCGCCACTGATGAGTATGTTAATGTTCAAGTCAATATTCGGTGTTATTTTATTATTATATCTTCATTGGTGTGATTTCATTCACAATGTGATATCTGTCTGATGATTCTTTTGAAAATCGACAGCAAATTTTGCATATTTTATTTAGTATTTCTTCTCATTATATACCATGCACTCCATCTTTCATTATGCATTATGCAAGTTTGGCTATAAATCCATGCTTTTTTACCATTATTTTAAACAAAGTATGTTAAATAAATAAATTTTAATAGTAATCATATTAGTTAATTATTTCGAACTATTGTATGTCAAATCTTCAGTTCCTATGATGAAGTTTATGAGTAGACTAGTGTTAATATTGCTTTATTATTAATATAATTTACAGCCCATTACTCCTGTGTGGAGTCCACTATATTATTAAGTATTTAAACGTCTATAGAATAATCTTTTACCACAGACAAGTAATAATATATGAAATATTGTGAATTATCAAACACTCGTAATTTGGAGCATTAATTATATATTTCATACTCAACGTGTCATAATTACAATTTGCTTATACTGGGACCTTTATAACAATTTGGCTAGCAAAACTCCATGCTAGCTGTCCTAATTTTTTTTGTACTAAGACTAGATAGTTAAGTTTCATAAACAAGTTATTAGAACATGACCATAGTAAAATTTGGTAGGAAAATAAATGAATGAAAACAGTTCTATGTAATAAGTAAATAGTACGTCGTGAAATACTAGTTACGATTAACTAGAAGTTTGCTTGTTAATTAAAGAAGCTTATTAATTATTAAGTTTAAAATAGCTTTGCATTTTTATCTTGTAACTATATAAGTACCATACTTGTGTGTATCATTTGTGTCTTTACATTAACAACTCAGTTATACTTGTCAAAACAATAAATGTATGCATGTGCTCTCCCAGTTTTAATAAATCCTTGTAGTGTTTTCATAGTTACGTCTATGACAATAAACACTACACATATAATTGGTATAGGTATTTATTGGGACTGGGGAGCTATATATAGTTTAACTTCACATGTGTTTTGAATGTTGGAGAGAGTATATTGTATGTATAACCACTTATAACTTGTACTCTAATCTAAACAGGTATTTTGTATACATGTTTATAATATAATATATGAATATCCTTTTCTTTATATTCCCTTCCTTCCTGTTATATTCCCGCATGCTTCCTTTAACAGCCCCAAGCAGAGACATAAATCTGATTAGTAACTTATTGTGTGCAGAATATCATTTAATACTCTAACGGGTTTTTAAAAGAAGTGTGTATGTTTTGTCGTCATTGTCCTTACATAGAACCAGTGGTCAGGCAGGAATGTAAAGTGTTGATTGGGGTTTAGGGCGAGGGCGGCGGCGAAGGCGCGGGCAAGTGGTGCACCGTATGCGGCATACTGTGTACGCAGACCACACCTCACAACTCTCAGAAATTGTGTCAGGCATGCCTCGTGCACGCCAGGTCGGTAACGATTTAGTTTCATTTAATTCAAAACGTTTCAATATATTGCATGTGAAAAGAAAGAAAGATATTTGAGTGTGGTTTAATTGAAAAAAAAATAGGGATTGTGTTTTTTTGAATATTGGCGGTGGTGTGACACAGACGGACGGGAAGTATGCGACCGTTGTGCGGACCCTCCGGTAGACGCGGTCCCGGCTCGAAACAGCAGCGGTACAAGCATCGGCTGCCGCGCGGCATTTACATCAATCACGATGATCTGGTCGCGATGGCGACGGGGCCGCAGCCCGGGGACCCTCCTCATCCCGGATTGGTCAATCAGGGCGAAGCTATGCTCAAAGCGATGGACAGAGAGATTATATCCTTAAAGAGACAAGTAAGGAGCAACCCGCCATAATGTCGCTATGTAGTGTCATCGCACGCATTCTCACTCTTACGTTGACATACATTTTGTAGAACTGTCATTGAAAATGTAGTCGTTATTCGATCAGCGGTAATTACATCACAATATCGATTACATTGTCCGATGTAATGTGAGAATGTGACGTTTCTAAAGGGTTATATAGCTGACCATTTTGTAGTGTTCCCGCTATTAATTCTACGAGAGTTATAACAGGTGGTATTGTAGGAAAATGTATTCTGCACACATACATAGTTACTAGTTCCAAGATCAATTTATGTTGAACAAAATTATGCTTTTTTTATAAATTTTATTTGCCCAAGTGATATATCCGACGATGAATCACTGTAGCTTTTTGGATAATCCAGATATGCACATTGAAATCCCTTTTTATTTTATATATATATATATAAATAGATAAATGTATATGTATATAAATTATTATTTTTTAAATTATATTTCCATCACATTTAGCATAATTCACTTAAATAGGTCCAGCAAAATAAACAGCAACTTAGCGCGATGAAGCGGAAAGTTGGTGACAGTGGAGTAGATGAGTTTCGTCCTGGAGAACCACCGGCTAAGATAAATTCACGTTGGACGAATGACGAATTGCTAATGGCCGTAACAGCTGTTCGGAAATATGGTAATGTATATTTTTTTCTTGTTTTAAAATATATTTCAAGGGGGCAGAATAAAATTTATTTTACGATACTATCCTTATTCACGAGGTATAAATTCAATATTATGTTGCGAATGCGAAAATTGTGAATACGGAATGGTATTTTGTATAGAAATATAGGGAGATGCGTTCTAAAGTTAAAAAATACATATCAAAATGAAATCAACTTTTATTTAATTACATGATTGTATTTAGGGACGGTGATTTAACATCGATTAATTGAAAAATCGATTTTAGACTAAGAAGGAACGATTTTTTTATCGATTCTAAACAATGAATCGATGCAGTGGATCGATCTCTGACACTATAAAATCGTGATTTGATAACATCGACTACTATGTTAAATTTTTACTAATAAAAGCACAAAAAAAAAAATTAAGAAATCGATTTCTGAATAATCGATCTTCTAGGCCTCGATTTTTTCATCATTCGATTCCACAGAACACGATTCAAATAGATTTTTTCGGTAAGAATTACGATCCCTACTTGTACTAGGGGATTTTTTTTTCTAATTGTCTGTGTTAGTACTGTCGTGCGAAGCCGAGTCGGGCAATTAGTCTTTGTATAAAAATCGATGTATATGTGTTCGATAAACTCGAATAGCATCTGAACGATAACCATGATAGTTTGCCACACCTAAGTGCACAAAGAAAGTTTATATGCTGTCCATTTTCCTATAACTCCCAACTAGATGGCGCTAGGATATATCTTACGTATTGTTATTAAATTTTATAATTGTAATTTAAGGCGAAGGAAATCGCGGGCTGTGCCTAGTCTATATTTAATAAAATGGATGACAATAACTTTGATGGCAAACTCGCACACCGTATGTCAAAACCTCGCGATATGTGGCATACTTGAGTGTTTTTTTATGTACAAGATTCCATATCCATCCATATATGTTATCAATCTTAGGTGGAGCCAGGATGTGTTTTATTGTTATTCAAGATTTTTGTTATAATTTGATACAGACAAATTAGCGAGTGGTTGCTAGTTGTAATGTATAACGTTGTAATTATGTATGCAGACGGTTACACGGTCTACAGACTGATGTTAAATTATGTGAACAGTGTACAATTTTGCAATTTGATTAACTAAAAATCCTATTTGCACCTTCTCTGGGTTCATATATTTTTAACTCTCTATTTAGGGCCTTAGTGGGTTAATAAAAAAAACCGGGTAAATGTTTTGGTATCATGGGTTTTATATAATAGTCTCCTATACAACATTGCTGTGCATTGTTTGTCATTTAGTCTTTAAAAAAATATAAAATACTAGCTGTGCCCGCGAATTCGTACGCTTTGTGGTAATCCGATTTCGATGAAGTAATATCACCGCTAGGCTATATTCAAATGATCTGTGACAAACCTTGAAAATTCTAGAAGTTTTTGGTATTAATTGACATATTTTGTCTTATTACACTTCATAAATCATTCGCAATCGATTTTTAACATACATTTTCACGACGATGTAGTACAAATACAATAATGTGATTGTTGTAGGTCGAGATTTTCAAGCTATTGCAGAAACGCTAGGCACTAAGACGGAAGCGCACGTGAGATCGTTTTTCATCTCGTACAGGCGTCGATACAATTTAGACGCAGTTGTACGCGAACACGAAGCTGAACGTGGAAGTGCGCACCACATACAGGCTGGTGAGTTTATTGCGTGCATAATATGTGGATATTTCTCCCAATATCATTATTAACTTGCTCTAGAGTGCAGTTTAGAAGTACAAATGTGACTTGCGAGAGTGATCTTTATAAGTCAGACAGTTATTAAATTTACATGTTCTGCAATTTAGAAGTGATTATGTTACTGTGTTCTCATCTGGGAATGTTTTTGGCAACAAATATTGATCATTCAAATAAGTAGATAACTGTCAAAGCACCGTTTTGTTTCCCATTTCACATGCAGTTTTAGCAAAAAAAAAAAAAAAATGATGGGAAAAATAATAACACGTGTAAATACAAAGATTTATAACTACGTAGACCAGCACACTAATTATTGGCACAAAATGGTTGCTTTTTGTTAATAATACTGGGAATATTGACAAATGTTTGCCGTCTTTATCTAAACTTAGGTAATAACTTTTTAACAAAGTTCTATTTTTCTATTTCGATTTCTAGTAAAAATAAAAAATATTTACTTTATTGCTGGCACTATTTTTACAAGTAGTGAGTGAAGTTGGCGCGAACACAATTATCTTCTCACTTTATATGCATAGTTCAGTCCTCGCCCAACTTTTTGACCGCTCTAAATATTACTACGCAGAACACAAAGTTATGTATAAATATGTATTATATTATACGGGTAATAATGCGAAACAAATGCCAATATTTAAATTACTATTATAATATGTTATCTTTGTTTTGTATTAAACTCTTGACTAAATATAGTTATTCACAAGCACGAACTTATGGCTGTATTCAAAGCGGCTAAAAAGATTGACCAAATTAAACTGTATGGTAGGGATTGCCAGTCTGACACTACCGGAGTCTGGTCTGCTTTTCATTCTCTTTACTACCCTAGTTACATTTCATATTAGTTTGTTAAATGAATACTTTAATGTTTTATTTCCTATGCATTTGTTTGGTATACATTTTATAACAGATTTTAAAGTAACTTAAATACTTCAAATATAACTGAGACCTAGATGATGGTGCAATACAAACTCCTTTTATGTTAGTTTTAAATAAACTTATCTTGTTTCTGTTGTGATATTTCATAATACATAACATATATAATCAATTGCATTATTTAACAAACATAAGATTTAAGAGCATAGGGTCATTATTCATTTTAATAATCTGAAAATTATAAAATAATGTTTATACTAAATATCGAAAATCGAATAACTTATGTAATTGATAATTTCCTCATGATTAATTCACCTAAGCTAATTTAATTGTGCTGCAAGTGATGGAATTTTTGTGAATTTTGTGTCAATGACAATTTATCTCTACACTCTTTTCTATTAACCATTTGTTAACTTCACGTTTAAATTATATTTAGACACTTCTAGAAATGTGGTGTATAAAATTTGAATATGTTTTATTAATTTTTAAATTCTCATATCAGATAATTTTGACTAACGATATGATTCATTTCAGGCACAACAAGCACAGAGTCTGCTGAGACTGTTGCTGACAATGCTAATTCTAACAATGGAACTAGTTCACCTCAAAGTGCAACGAAGGATGAAAAAGTTGGTTATCATTTTTTAATACCAAATTGTAATTAACATGATTTTCAATATTTTGTGTAATGCATAATGTGTGTAGATCTGTTAAATTGTGATTTTCATAGTAATAAATTGGTATTTATTAGCCAATAGTACTAACAGATAAGGTTCATAAAATTTTTAATGAATTTACATTGCTTGTTAAAAAAAAAACTATTGATATTTTTATAAAGTCTGTAAAATACAATACAAACCAGGTGGGTTCGAATTTTAGATTAGCTTGATTGTCGTTTTTAAGCCCTACATGTCTGTCTACCACCTTCAAGTTTGAAAAATCTGTAATTAAACACCTATACCGGCAGCTGTATTTGAGAGGCAGTGATTTATTTATTGGCTTAGCGTGTTATTTATTGGCTTAGCGTGTTATCATTTTCGACTGTATCATTATGTAACATGTGAAATTGTGGTCAAACTCTACATAATGTATTTGGATAAAGTAAATAAACACTAACTAAAAACTAGGTCCCTTAGTGCAGTGACAATTTTCTTTATATGTTTAGTCAGCGAGGAAAAACACGCCTTTCGCTTTCTATATACAGATTAACTAATTGAACTTGTTTTTAATTATTTTCGTTTACGTCATAAATTTTATTTTAATACGTTTTATGCTAAGTGGTTTAATTTTTCATTTGACCGCTATTACACAATACATGGTAATGTGTTAATCTTATTCTTTTATCTATGTATAAATAAAAATATAAGTATAAATAATAACAATATTATTTTACCTCGTTGCAGACAGAAGTAGACAGTGAAGGCGTCGCCATCGGTGCTCCGGCCGAGCAGGGCGGGCCGCCGACCACTCCGCCCAAACAGAAATCGGCCAAGTGATGTATCAAGAAGCCGGGCTCTCTGTTTTCTTGAATCTAGGTAGGATTACCTTGCAGTGTCACTTCCTACCGCTTCATATCGTTGGTCATATAGAAGTAAAACAGGTTATATCTATTTTCAACAAACTTGAACTGCTAGTGATTAACCTCAATGTTGTTAGACTACGACTGATCGACTCTTAAAGGCGACAAGTATGTAGATATGATAAAAAAAGTAATCAGGGATTATTCTGGTCTAATTTTGGATCAAATAAATTGTAGTCATTTATTCATTACATTTTGTTTTAGTTACCTACCTACTAAAACAAAATCTATGAATAGTTCGATATAAATTAATATTGCGTGATATCGACTGGCCGTTTGAGTACATCTGCTGTAGACGATATTATATAGTCGTCGTCTATTGGTCGAAATTCTACCATAATGTGGTGTGTGACTGTGGTCACTCGTGATGCACGAATCGTCGATAGTATGCAAAAAACAAACCTTTCCAATGAATATTGTAATAGATATCGCTGTTCGGTGATAGGGGAACGTAACCATAATACTACGTGACCCATGTATGACAATTTTTTAAACCCCTCCCTCCCCTTGTTGACTCATCTGTAGTAAATGAAAAGACCTCCCCTCCCCGGCTAGTTTCATGTATTCATTCATAAATACGGTTGTCGCCCTCCTCCCTCTTACCAAGTACAACCTGTGACAAAGTAATAACTTTGAAGGTCTTCTCTCTCTCTCTCTCTTTCTCTAACGGATCACGTAGTATGGGTATGTTCCCTAGTGTCTAAACAAAGACAATCAGAAGCGAAAATTGTACTGAATGATAAATGGAGACTTTTTTTCTGGATTGATTCACGCTATTGGCCTGACGGGCCTTCACAGCTTCACCGGACCGCATACACGAAGAAGGTTTTAATTCTTTTGTAAAATAAATTCCCGATATTCATGGGAGTATTAAAAATGGTGAAAATCGAATATTACCACTTTTGCATCTATATGACTCTGATATATGTCACAATTTGTCGTCGAATATTACTTGTGGACAGCTTCTTTTTATACTTTGGTTTAGCATTTGACGATAATCTTTAAGCTAGTTTTAAGTTATGATGTGGCCTAAGAGAATAAACCTGGAGGAAGCTGCAGACTGTCCGAAATAATCTTATGATCTTCTTATTCTTTGTATCGGGCTGGACTGCATTAATAAAATAGTTGACAAGTGTGATATACAAGCCGTTAAAGAATTTGGTGGTTTGCTGTGAAATAGTGTCCGACGAAAGTCAAGTCTTAAATGTGTGAATTTAGTTATTTATATACAAAGTAAATGTCATTACAATGTTGAAGATGTATTTCTATTAGCAATATTAGTAACAGGGCTATTTCACGTGAAACGAAACTAAAGTTAGGGTCCTGGAATTCGTTCATATTCAGTCTAATTGGACATATAGTAGGTATGAATATGAATACACAATTTTTTTTTCTATAACGTTTATTAAGTTATGGGTTTCTAAAGAATAGTCTTATTTGAAACTAGCTTTTGCTCGCAGTTTTGTTCAGCGATAAAGTGGATTTGATCTATTTCTTTGGGAATTATTTTTATTTCTGTATGAAATGTAACCCGTCCCTATGTCATTAAAGTGTAACAAACAAACAAAGAAAGTGACATTCGCATTTATAATTTTAGTAAGGATTCGTATTTTTCGGAAGTAGTTCCTCGAATTGAACAAATTTAGAATAAAATATTGAACGTAGTATATAAAGAAAAGTTATTGTGCTTTTTCGCAATAAAATCAAAGTAAAAAAAGAATTGTTTGTATGCTTAATTTGGTTTACGGGAAATAATTTTACGTGATAACGTCATAAGAAAACATTGATAAAAAATTGTGCGTCCCAAGCCGAATACTTAGGCCGATCGCACCTCGTGTTTGTACCGCTTGCACGGTCGGCTCCGGCGGAACGTGACAATCAGTCATGCTTTTTTTTTTGTGCGGGCAGCCGGCTGTTAATCGATTTATAAGACGTTATCACGTCAAATATAACTTGACAAATAATATCATAGAAAAAAAAATGTGTGTTCTAATATAAACGAATTCCAGAACCAAATTATTTTTTTGTTGTCCTCTGCATGTGAAATGTTCAAACAGTGAAATTTGAACTAAGGACTAGGAGAGAGAGAGATGAAGCTTGTAGGTATACGTTTTAAGAACGCTTTGAATTTGTAAATATTATTATTATACAAGTTTAGGTTAAGATTTAAATACCTATCGATATTTACGATAATGACTGCGTTATGATTCTAGTTTTAAAGATTATGGGATTAAATTGAGCAGTGCTCTGTATAGAGATGTGTCGGTATTTACGTTTTGAAGTGTGGATAAAGTTACTGTTATCGATAAAAAAAAAATAGTGTATTCACTTGCCTTACGTAATGGTTCCGTATTGTGTCGTGTACTTGCTCGTTTTAGATAGTAAGTTAATAATCAGCAATATTGTTTTTGTATGTATCATTCGGTTGTCTGTAGTTAGTAATTCTAAATTGCAATATTTGAAAAAATATTCTGCAATACTAATTCGATAAATTTTTATTTTATTTTAAGCGATTTTAAGGAGAAAGTGGTTAGGCGTTTTCATGTAGTGCTATTATTTTATCGATAAGCTTTATTATTGTCGATTTTATATTATGACCCTATTTCGGGTGAAACTTTGATGAGTGTTCGGTGTTACTTAAGTCTTTATTCAACGATACTCAGGTAGTTTAATGGCATTTATGTTAATATCTCGAAATATATAAGATAATATCGATCGTTTGGTCTGTTCGTTTGCACAGGTCAAGAACGTATCGGAACGTGAATCAATTCTATATTTCGTATATATTCATGTACTTGGATTTCTATTGTGCTGTTAATAATTGACTCGCTTTGTAATTATGGTAGTTATGATAAAATATAGAAATTGTATCGATGATATTTTTATACTATTAAAAGACATCCTCTCTCCCTCTTATTTAGGAAGATGTGTGAAATTGTGATATGACGTCACTTGAGACGGTTTTCGTTACAGAAAAGCGATTTTTTTTTCATACTAGGGTAGGGAATCCTAATATAATAATGACGGTTATGATTCGTAGTCCTATTGGATCTTAAGTCGCGACAAATGTTTAATGTGTGTATGTCTTTATTTTTTTTTACTGTAGTTGTTAGTTTTTTTTAGAGTAAAGGATTATGAAAGTCATGTATAGCATAATCTACTAGTTTTATTACGCACATCACAAATGAGATGAAATATGTACCCAAATATGTCGTTACCTGTGTAACGATTTTTTTTAATTTATTAATACTATGATATTGCAATGTTCGCTGTTTTGCAGTGTTTTACTAATAAAGTGACATATGTATACAGTATAACAATTAACGCTTAAGAAACAATTACTATTTATAAATGTGTTAACGATCTTGCATAGTTATTTTTAACTAAGTTTTGCACCTTGTGTTTTATAACTTACTTGAATAATCCATATAAAAATATTGTAACAAGAGAGTGCATTATTATGACTGTGAGTTAGTAGCGAATATATCCGTGGATATAGTTAAAAGTTGTTCCCAAAATTAATAGAATTTTGCAAATTTTTGCCAGTTAAAATAATCATAAAACCGTCTGTTTTAAAACGCAAATTTCAATAATACCTATTTTTAAATAGATATACATAAGTAAGAGGATAAATTATGTAGGTAGTTTCAATCAAATCAATTTATGACAAATAACTAATTAGACGCCACGTGCGATTGATTAATAATGTTCGTAATAATTCGACTCTTTGAGTATTTTTCGAAATAACACCCGCCTAAGTTAATTAATATTTATTTATAAAAATTGTTTTAGATATCCATAAAACGAATATTGTGTTAAGGTATTATAAACATATAATGAGTACGGTCCTTCCGGTTCCTGTTCACGGCGATCTCTCCTATTGGTCTAATTTCCTTGAATCGTAATATCGTATGAAGTCATTTCCTGTTCATATTAGTGTTATGCTATAAATAGGACATTTTACTTCCTTGCACTCGTATTTAAACGTCTCATTGCTCTTTTGACATGTCGTACTTGTTTTGTTGCGTGGGAAAATCGTAAACTAGCTATCAAATAATTTACTTAGCATTTAAGCTCGAAGGTGTCGGGTTTTGTAAATATTGTGTATGTATTTTTTTTTACTTTGTATGCATTACGCGTTCCAACTATTATAGCATGGTTCCGTGTGGTAGAAATTTACTTAAAAATATAAAATCTTGCTGAATTTATTTGAGTAAATATATTATTTCTCTATTCATTCCAAAGAGATCCACAAAATGAAGTCATCTTATTTATTGATGCTTATTAGAGCTAGTAGGGAATATTGTTATGGAATTAAATTATTTTGATTAACTTTATTGTGTTCTGTATATTAAGGACTTCTAAATGAAATGTTTTTATGATTAAGTTAAAGCTCAAAATATGTAGCTGGCTGATGTTTCGTTTTTTCCGAAATTCATGACGGCGGATTTTCACAAATAGTTTAGTACACCATTTTCGAAATTACAAGATTATGATTTTAAGATAATAAAATATAAGTATATATGAATCAGTGTTTTATTTCCATTATACCCGATAGGCCATACTGGCTGTCCACGTTTTGTAGATAGTATATCAGGACTTCGGTCCATTTGAGATTGGTTACATAATGACTACTACTCTTCTATGGACTACAAAAGTGTTCGATACGTTACAACCGGCTTTACTTGAATTGATTATTTGTACAAAATGATGATGGAAAACTATTTTCTTAAAACTGATATAACTCTTGTAAAAAAAAAATGACGCAGAGTGGTCATTCTATATGTTTCTTATGTTCCTATATCCTAACAGATGCGAATGTTATATAGATTTACATCGGATCTGAGCTACATATCTGTTTAAGTAGTTACGATAAAGACGAATCTTGATACTACTATTAACCTGCATAGGTAAGGTAAATCATATCTGTATTAAGTATTTAACGCAAACCAATGACAAATTTCATTTAACTTATTATTCAGATGCCCAAATAATCTATCCTTTTTACTTTAATATAAGTGAAGTATCGATAAAGTCATTAACGAATCATTTATATATATCAAGAATCTGTGGGACGCCAATCCGCGCAAACGATCCCGCAGAGGTTACCCCATGTATGCTAGCAGCGATGAGACTAGAAGGCCGAGAGAAGATCCACAAACACCATAGTGTGTAAGCGTACTATGGTCAACGCAATCGAAGGCCTTAGACGTGCATCTCGCGAATTTATCAGACACCGCATCGAATCGAAACTTATCACATTGTAAGTGAGAGCATAAAATCCTTAGTCTATAATTTCCAAGAGCCATTTGAGCTTTCGGGAAAGTTCCTTTTGCTATACTTTGATTAAATATATTAGCCAAATGTGGCGAAGTGACAATAACATAGACATATGATGGTAGCAATTTAAATGTCGAGTGATGAGCTGCAGCTGCTTAACTTAAAGCTTGACTTTACCTATGTTTGAAATATGGTCGACATTTAGATTAAGTGAATTATCATTTGTTTTATTATTTCCTGGCCATTTCTAGCTTTATCTGCTAGCAGCTATACAAACACGTTTAAAAACTTTAGAATAACTACTAACATAGGCATGCACTATTTGCAGCTGCACTCTAGTTGCCCATTCGCTAGCCAATTCTCTTTAAACAGAGCTTATGATATTAAATAAGCTTTCATAGATGTGATTGATAACAATATTATGATAGTTGTAATCACTAAACATCACAATGGCTGAGATCGTATTGTGGTCTTGAAGTCAACCGCCAAAACCAAATTAAATGACTTAAATAACGATAACATAGTGACCTAAACCACCACAGACTATAAAAATATATTATTAAAATGTAAGACAGTGACTAAACTTGTTCGATACGTTACATTAATCGGCTGATATTGTGGTCAACCGCCAAAACCTATAAACCATAAAAAATATATAAAATGGGTTTTTAAACTTAAGTTTCATTGTAAGACGGAAAATATTAAGTTCCTAAACTATTATGGGTTTGTAAAAAACTCAGCGTCGTCTCCAGCTCGCCAGGAATAGTTCCAAGATGTGTTTTATGCTTCAGAGGATGGTGTCTGATAAACAGGGCCCGAGCGAGACGCTACGCTGATCTGAAAACAGGTTTTTTTTTCGACCCGACTACGCTATTGGCCTGACTAGCCTCTACAGCTTCACCATACTACATGTCTTCTTCTTCTTGTTTTGGCACCGCAGAAGCATTTGCCAGCGTCAATGTTTTGTTTCAAGTAAGTGTCTTGTGATAATTATAATGTTCTAACAAGATGTGTGGTTTCCTCGTTAGAACTTTCCATATGGAGTTTTGGTGGCGTCTCAGAATGCATGCTCCGTGGTATTATTTCCCATCCTCTTCACTTGTGCATAATAACCGAACTATATTACGTAAAACACCACCAATATTACAAAATATAGAGTCTAGTAACACAAAATTATGAATAAAATATAAAAGCCACTACATGACAGACCAAGATCCCGCCAAAAAACCCCAAACTACATGTCTACATGTTCTTTGTGAACGTAGGTCCATAGATTAAGAAAGTCAATAAAAAATATTGAAAGGTTGCCAAGATTGAAAAAGAAAGAACATAGACAGTATAAAACAATAATTATCTTTCGTAAATTGATGTTCTGGCACAGTAATAAGTCTATGCTGGCAGCTTAAATAGGTGTCATTATTTATGTACTCATTTACTCTGTGACTACTGTCGAATTCCGTTTCTAATTGTAAAGCGATGGTATCTCGTATATTTCGACCACCAGCCCTCGGCCGACTAAGGTTATCTTGTGTCGATGACGCTCCTATTATATATGGCCTTGTCAACGAATCGATGTCTAAAACTTTTCGGATATCCGACTCTTCTGTTATAGCTTATATAATGTGAGTTCTTATAATACTGCCTAATATAGTCTAGAGGTTTTAATTGGAAGACTACTGAAAATATTAACTCGTAAAACTAAATTTCATGTTTCGTCTTCCGGTCCCCTTTTTCGCGAAGTAGATATAATACTAATGTTCAACTCCTATTTGTGTATTTTAGTGAAAATGGCGTTTTATCGATATGTCAACTCGACGTGAACGACTCAATTGTTGGGGCTCTTGTTGCGAGAGATTACCCACTGATTCCTTCAGTGCATCCTCGTTCTTGGGAGGAATATATATGGTCCAGATACAAGTAAAATATGACTTTTTCAATGACTTGAATAGCTTTTTTGCATGCGACAGGATAATGAGTGAGATCTATAATTGACGACACAGCATTAATATTACTAAATAATTATCATAGAGATTAAAGTTATACTTTTTTTAATGAAAGTATAATAAGTAGTGAATGTATACTAAATCTATTTGATGTGGTTATTTCAGAATATGTTACCATTCTCGAGTTGAAAAACTAATGCTTATCATTGTGGAACGGTAGTTACTCTTGAACTGTCCAAAACTATAAAGGTTTAAGTTCCATACGAACTAATATAGACCTCATAAGGCACAGGTCACCACACTGTTGGCAGTATAAGCTTAAAAAAATATGTGATATTACAAAAATTTGAAAAACAATTTATGTATTGCAAAATTTAATTTAAATTATTTTTCCATTTGTAGGAACTTCTTTTTACTAAATCGTGAAATTGACAATGTACGATGTCATGAACTTAAAAACATAATCCGTAATTTTGAGAAAAAATCAACCGAGGGGTTAAGAGCCAATCTTTAATAGGCTTATGTTATAGCTCTTTAACTAAATTGTCACTTAATATTTGATGACGTTAGCTTATGGTCTAATGCTAGGTGATTTTTCGATACTCGTGCTCCTAGTTACGCGTACTGTCATTAAGTCTATCGATTTTTAGACATATATCGGTGATTTTGGTTTTTATACAGCTCTTTGCATTTCTTATTAGACCACTTAAAGAAATATTTGAGTAATAATCTCTCTGTGTTACTCTTTGAGTGCCCTAGAGGTTATGAAACAGATCCACAACGACCCATCACTCGTAACACACGTCTGTCAATGACTTTCTGTTTGAGATAGGACATCGAAGGGCCGATAGGGTATAGAATAAAAAGTGTATGTTTATTACCTTCTAAGTTGTTGTATAAACTGTTCTATGGCATCAACCCTGATATTTATTACCTAATAGTATTTTTACCACGTACCGTTACTCGATTTGACAATTTTTAGAACGACAGAATTAAACGCCCGGAATACATTATTTTTACACTTGTTATGTTGGAATCCGATATATGCACGGGAGTGTGTCGACGGTATGCTCAAATCCCTATTCATGCATGATCCTTATATTCAACATATCGCCATGGTGAAGAGTTTGATGGAATATCCTTGTATGTTTACTTTTTATATTAATTTTTCCATAATTGGTATATTTTTGTAATGCCTTGAAATATTTAGTTAGTGCATTTAATTTGACGGGAAGAATTCTGTTTTTCTGAGTTTGCCGTTTTATATAAAACAATAGGTCTTAATGTATACTCTCATTTTGGATATATTTGAAAACATGTACTTACAATATTGTCTCCAGCTAATAGTTGTAAGTTCCAATTTAACTTTTCTACTTAATCTAATTTATAGGAATTATTGCTGTAGCATTTTAATACAAGTTTCAATTACTTTATTTAGATACAAAAAGTTCTAAATTAAAAATAAAGTAAGTTAAGTAACGATTAGGAATCATCAAACATTACGTAATGTTTATTATCTAACTTAGGTATACCATACTCATTTCACATGTTTTACTTTTTACTATAAATTATTATGATTTAATTTATTTTCTTGTTTAGACTTTTGGTAAAAATTCCTTTAGATTTTTATTTACACACGCTTCAAAAGTAGTCGTAATTGATTTATTTGAAATTTCGTCACGACGAACCTTTGCATTTCTTTTATTTGTAATAACTACTTCTTAGTAAGGAGGTAATAAGACATACAATCAGATATTACAAAATTTTACTTTTTTTTTTTCGAACTGTCTACTACTGTTGACCTGGCAAGGACTCTATAGTTTCACTGGACTACTAAAGGTAGCGCTTAAGGCACTCACCCGATTTTATATAGGCAACCAGCACAAGGGTACACGGCGCGCCTCGGCTTGGACTGTCACCGAATATCTCGAGTCTAACTTTTTTTTTTTTTATTAACGTGGCGAGATCCTTAACTGATACCCATCCTCCTGGGGGAGAGAATGGGTTATGTCCGATTCGCACGGACTAAAACCCCACGGTGTACCGGCCACCGCTTTAAGTTGGAGCGGCATGGGACCGTGCTAGGCTAACACCATGCAGCCCCCAGCGTTCAGCCCGGCGGTATCCCGAGTCTAACTAAGTTAAGCTAAACTAAGCTAACTTTTATTTCATACATATATGAATTCGTGAAACATACACGTGTTCCATGTACGTTTCACGAACTCATGCATGTATCTTGAATCTGACTATTAAGTTAATCTAAGCTAACTCCGTTCGAAAACGGGATTAAAAAACAAACAACCACCATGTGTACCTACCTATATGTGAGTATGTGCACGTGTGTGGGGTGATCGGTGTGCAAATTTAACTAATGATGGACTGGTCATATTTTTAGTATTAGTACCAGGTCAGTCCCGTTCCGAAGCGTCATTTAGAAGAGTACAGGCCATGGAGCGAGGGATAGCCTCGGATCAGTTACCGACACTGTACATAGCTGATCGACACGAGGTCAGCCCGAGACTTGGAATTAGAAGGGCTGTGTAAGGCATCAATTCTATTACAATGTTACGAATTCTTATCTAAACAATTAAGCCTATGTATACTTTTGCACTTGGATTTTTTTTTTGCGTTTATAAACTAGGTAAGTCCTAGAAGTAAGCTTGACTAACTAAATCATTGAATAATATAACTAGGCATATCAGGAATCACATTTTTACCAGTTACGCAGATTATTTAAACCTAAATTTATTAAAACCTACTGGTTTGGTTTCTTAAATTGTCATGGTCAAGATATAAATATGGTTTACAAAATCTGTGCAGTGCCTATTAATTAATAGCGGTGCGCTCTGCAGTTTCACTTTTGTTTAATTTTTCCTTCCCTCGATCCCCATAACTTCGCTTCACCCTTCAAACTTTACATACTTTCTGACCTATAATTTGTTTGATATTAGCTTTGCTCCTAATGGTACTCACGTGATCTATATCTATAACCTTTCTTCATAAGTGAATTATAAAATACTAACATAGTTCTTAAATTTGATTGAAAGATCCAGAGAATATATTAGAACGTTCAAACAAAAACAAACAATTTTCTGAACTTAATAATATTAGTATATATTATTATTAAGCCTCATTTATTCATGAACTTAAATTTACAAAGGATAGATAATATAAAATGGAATTAAAATTGAATTTTGGCCACCACTCGAGTATAGGCCTTCTCCAAATGTCTCCATTCGTCTCTGATTTTACGCTAACTCCATCCAACCTCTGCCCATTACTGTATGTATAATGTCAATCCAGCAGTCCGGTGGTCTGCCTCTTAACCTTTTGCTCGTTGGGCCTTTCCATTTTGTGACATATTTCGTCCGTCTTTCATCTGACACGCATACTATATGACTTGTCCAGCACGATTTTAATTATCCATGATTCTTCTCATCTATCACTTGGTTATTTTTGGTTAAATATTCTTACTTTTATAACTATTTTGCTTTATTAGTATATATAGATATATATTTGTCATTCATCAATTGGAGATATACAACTTAGGTGTAATAACGATGATAATTGTAAACTGAATAAATTCGTACACGAAGTCATAATTGTTTCGTTTTATGATAGGGAAGAAGACAACGATGATATTGTTCCAATAATAGAGAGACATTCTGCGCGACTCCGTCAGCTTTATGGTGATTATTACGTAAGCGAACTTATATCGAGACATCCAGAGTCTGAACGCGTCTTGCTTGTTTGCGAGGTAACAACAGGCTCTTATTACATCTTCATTTTTATTGTCATAAAATGATTCTATTTCAATTATATCCATATTTCTTTTAAATTGATTTGATTATAGATAAGGAATCTATTTGGACAAATATATTGTCCATTACGTATAGGTCAGCTGCGAGGAAACAAGCTCAATACTCTATTAACTTTTCAACTCTTAAATTACTAAATTTCATATTCTTGTTTTCAAGGAAAATTATTTTCTAATGATTACATAGCATGCTTCGAATTTAGAAGTGGGACCTAAAAGTGTATCAAAGCAAGAAACACGATCGTCGCTGTAAAAATCAAAATGTATTTAAAAGAGCTAGGTTTAAGAATTGTGACCGCAAATGAGAAAGAGGAGGATGCAATTTGATACCCTTCTTTTTCACACGTCTCATCATAATATTCTAATAATGTCTCATGCAGATGAGTAGTAACATTATACATGAATATAATAATAGTAACTCGTACTAATTTCACAGTCCGTTGAATGCCTTGTGAGGTCTATTAAAGGATTAATATTTTTTGTTTCGTAGCAGAGGTTGAGTTTTCTATACAGCTTCTTGATTTAGCCTCAGATTAACTTTCTAATAGGTAAAGCATTACACAGTATATCGTATACTGATATAGAGGTTCTCTTTAAAGCACAACGAAGTAGCTGTCGGCGTGATGATCTTAAACACACAGATAAATTATGAAGCTTTAGAGGAAAGTTTTGAATTGTCTCCGTTTGCGGGCCTAAAGCGTTTGAATAAGACCCCCGTTTACAAGCATAGTAAGAACTATGATTCAAGTATCAGGTACGAATTAAATGAATAAAGTACATACAAATAAAAATATAGAAAAAATGACCGTGGTGGGTTCAAGCACGTTTAACTACTTGGATTATGTTTGTTACTGCCCTGGCATCTTATAGATAATCTTAATATATATAAATCTCCAGTCACGATGTTTGTCCGCGATGGATTCCTAAACTACGTAACCGATTTTAAATTAAATTGGCACACCGTGAGCAGTCTGGTCCAAATTGACAGATAGGATAGCTTAGATCTTTAATTATAGTCGCAATTTTATTTTATTGCGAATTATTTGCTTATTAAGAAAGAGTCATGATTATCTCTATTAGTTCGATAAGATTCTAACAGATGGCGGTATAAGGTAATTTGTTGACTGGATTGACGTCCGTGCAAAGCCGGACCAGGCAGCTAGTCCATATATAGTTTACTGATAGGGTGTCACAGTGCCATAGAATTTCTGTTAATTTATTTATATCAGTAAGTAAATTAATTTATTACTGGCTTTGTGTCGTGTGTAATGAAAGTATTTGTATTGGTTTATAATATATGGTACATATGGTATGGCGCTGTGTGTTGTGTAGAGCGAGTTCAGGCGAAGAGTGGAGAAGAGAGAAAAGCTTATGTACTTAGTAGAGATTTGGCGTGGCCGTAAATCGATGTGGTTATCGTTAGATTACTCAAATATGAGCGCAGTGATTTATACGTGAGGCTGGTAAACTCTGATACCGTTTGACCAATCACCCTGAAAATTGGCACACGTAAGTGTTTTCTTCACGGAGAATATTTGCTATAATCGCGACAACGCCAACTTCTATACATTTTAATTGTTTGCTAGGCAAATTGGTAAAATAGATAAAACGTATATAATATTTATACAATATATTATGCAAATAAATAGTATTATTATATTATGTTGATTATAGTTAAAAGAAATAGTAATTACAATAAATAAAAACGGCAAGAAATAATATCTTCTATGTATAAGTAGGCGGAGACGAAACGGTTACGAACCTTTTTCTGCTGTGTTTATCAACCGTTTTTTTTTATTACTTTTTTTTTTGTTTAGTGGCTTGACCAGCTTTAGTGTTATAAATAAAAGTGGAAGTAATTTGCTTTTTTTCCCTTAATATTGAAGCTTCAAAAAATAATTACTTAATCATTGTCGAGTGTCAAGCACTAGATGATCACTATTAGTCATAATAAATGCATAGACACCTTGTATAATATATTTACAGACAAAAAAAACGGATATCTCTGTCATCATTCCTATCATTGTTTATTTTTATATATTTATCAGTTTGTTACCTGGGAACAACATGCCGGAACATGGTACACAAGGAACGACGTTTCATCTAGACCCATCTCCGCGACCAAAAGAAACTAAATCCAGAGTAAGTTCCTGTAATTTAGATTTTTTTTTTCGAACTGACTATACTGTTGGCCTGGCAAGGTCTCTACAGTTTCACTGGACTACTAAGGGGAGCGCTTAAGGCACTCACCAGATTTTATATAGGCAAATAATTTAGAAATGAGTGTATACTGTTCATACTTTAATAGCAGCCGCCTGCGGCATTGTATGCGTTGGTTTAAATTGAAAAATTAATATAAAAACAACCTATACTCCCAAGAGTATAGTACCTACTAGTGAAGTCTCTTAATAGTGAAAGAATTTTATCATTACTTTCGGAGATTATCTCCTACAAATATACACACACACATATTTTACCTCTTTGTAATGTTAGTGTATAAACAAGCAAGTATATACAGGTAAGCTCTGTAATGTAAGACCTGTATTACAGTTTAATATTGAAATCTAACTTTTCAACAAACAAAAATGTACAGCGGTGTAAAAAAAAAATACAAGACATTAACTAATTCTAATGCTACGCCAGACTTCTGTATAGCTTAGATATTTTGAATACGGTAGAGTATAAAACTATACATATATCAAATGACAATATTAAAGTCCTTATGTACCGGACGAACAAATTTTAATCATTGTAATAATTTTTAGGTAACGTGGTTATTTAATGAAGACGAGTTCAAAGATTTGCAAACAGACACTACTAGCATTGCGAGTCCTATCCTAACATCTACAGTAGGACCGATTGCGCAGCTAGACATTCTTAATCTTCTCGAAGACGAAGATGAGGAACTCGAATTCGATATAGTGAACATCGATACAGATTTATTGAGAGTTCCTAAGTTATTATCATATGAATCTTTAGGAGGAGGGTAAGTAGTATGAGAAACGATGGGTGGTACTGCGTTCGAAAGACACACTGAATGATTTAGGTTCGTATTCTACAATGGGCCTGAGGATTTTGGGAGGGTACACATCGTAATAAAAACATAGTTTTGGTAAATTGCACTAAGAAACAAGTTCTCTTGTTAGGGCTTAGGCTACCATATTCAGCCATATAGTTATGGAACACTTGATGAGAGTATGATAAAGAAATTAGTGTGTGACTCAAGATGTATTCAAAAACTTACTGAAGCAAATGTACGTAAACGAATATATTTTTGATTTTTCAGACCTGTCGAAACTATTATGAAAGTGATAGATGGTACTAGGCGACACGCTCGTAGAGAATCTATTTATGATGAAAAAAGCAAAAAAGATAAAGTTAAACGTTAGTATGATACAACGAAGCCGAATTAACACTAGGGGGCTCTCGGGGCTAGTAACCGGGTCGGCAAATTTTCAGGCGGCGACAAAAATCGGAGGATGTAAAAACAAATTCCTTGGCGTAATATTTTTTTTTATTATCCAAGAAATATATAACTACAATATTTAACTAGTTAATTGTTCGAAAAATTACAAACATTTGTAAATTATTCTTTTGTATTTTTACCAATTTTAATTTAATAAATGATTTTTTATTACTTACTTTTAAGCCACTTCAATCGGAGCAGTAGTGACGTATAAGGCACCCGAACCAATACGTTACTCGGGAAAACCGAATGCGTTCCTACTGGAGATATTCGCAATGCACCCGGATTATGATGAGAGGTATTGTACATCGTTGGTATACATTGAAAATAATATTTGTAAGGAATTACGTACTGAATTCCGATATTTTCAGTTTTATGTCTTTGCTGGAATCCATTACAGACGTTTTTGTTACGGTGACGTTTTTTATTTTATCGTTTGGAGCAATCACTGCGAAGTACAATTTCCAATTGCATTTGATTGGATGATATGTACAAAAAATTAGAACGAATTACTCAATAACTAGATATGGAAATAACTAGAGACTAATTAGAGATGTAATTGATTTATCAATATAAACAAAAAATATAACACATTTTTACTGTGAATTTATAAAGATATTTTAAATGTCCGCGCGTCGGGACAAGAGCCTTCACCAAGTTAAAAATCTGTCGCCAAGACACCAAAGCGTGGTATCAATGGTGGTACGATCTTATACTACATCGTCGCCTAAAATTAAGGGAGACTGGTCAAATGCTAAATCTGCAATGTATAAAGTATAATATTTTGTGTCCAGGTATGGCTTTGATATGTTGGAAGCCGCTTACGAATTGTTTCCTGACAGAGATTACTGTGTGATATGCTTACCATCCAACCAACCTTCGTTCCCACTCTTGGAACATTTCACGGTAAGATTAATTATTTAAATCTGAGTATCCTCATTGTGCTATTTCGAGAAACTATGGGTGAAGAAGATAAGAGTAGTAATATCGCTGCAAGAATGGATAGCTTACGCATTAGCGTGACGCCTGCTTATATTTCATTTGAAGTAGTGGCTCAAAAACTCATGTCATTTACCGAGAAGTCAATGAAATTTTCATTTAACATAAAAGTTAATTAACAATATGACAATAAACAAATAATTATAGCTATTACTAATTTATCAAAATATGAATACTTGACAATAAATACTGAAAGTTTCATTAGTTTATCTTTATCGGTTGATTTGAAATCTACTTTTTAATTAAAAGTACCGAAAATTTTCATAGTAAAAAAAATTATTGTTAAAATCTAAATTTCTAAAAATCGTGTAGGCGATCAATTTTTCATGGTACTTACTGCTGAAAAAAATACATGGACTTTATTTTTATGATCAAGTGAAAAATAGGGGGTCCACTTGACGTGATCTTGGTTATAGTTAATTTCCTTTGTTTCTTTTCAGCTAGTAACACCTTTCAGTTCTCAAATGAGATTTATCAACGACACTCTTTTTGTTGCACACGTAAATTCTGTTAGAGGGTAAATAAATATTTCCGTATTATGTTACATTGGTTAAAGTTAATACACAACCATATTTGATATTTGGAGATAAAAATGTTGTTGAATATTTTAAACATATAGGCTGGCTTTCCAGTACAGTTGGTGGAATACAGCTATTGGTACTTGGTAACAAAATTTTATTTTAAGGATGATGCCAGCCAAATGGACTCTTTTGATAACATCCTTCCCATAGTAGTATGATTACATCACGATATTTTTATTCATCGAAAACTCATGGAGTAGCATTAGAAACAGGCCTTTTCGAATTAATCATTATGTCTTGATTTATATATTAGTACCGCAAAGAAGCATTGTGCCTGTTGTTATCTACATTACACTCCAGAAACAACTGCGAATATCGTGAGTTTAGCAGCTCATCAGCTTTCGGTATACAATCGCTGTGATTGCATTATCACCATATGCATGGTGATTGTAACTCATTCGTGTAAACGTTTTATTAGTCGATATACAACAGTTACACCTAAACGTGCCAGTATTCTGATGTCACACTTATATGTGGTTGCGACACAATTGCTATGTCTTACTACCGTGTAATCATTTTCAATAATTGGTCAAAACTCTTCTATATTATTAGTAACCGGCAGAGTTGTATAGTGTTCCTTTGGCATGATTAGGTATTTTCAATTTATTCGCTATATCAAAATTTCGTCAAAAGTTCAGAAATATTATTATTTTCTAGTGATGTCAGTGTTCGTCCTGGTGAAGCATATGATATACCTTCACTCATTGATGTGATGGAGCATGCACCCCGTGCTCAAACTCTTATAGATCTGTTTGAGTCGACACTCACATCAACAACGCTTCAGAGTTATGTTTTACTTAGCCAAAACCAACCAATCGGGATGGTGGTACTGGGGTGAGTATTTTCATGCTCTGCTTATTTAAAAGTACTGTACAATGGGCATGTTAAATTATTTTGAACAATTTGTTTATTCTTTTTTTTCTTATCTAATCGGGTTTTTCCTCTTTAACTTCGTATGTCTATAAACTGCCACTATTAGATAAGTTGTAGGATTCTGCTGGGACCAGTTACTCAAATGATGTTTATGATATAATGGCATTCATAATATCGTCTTTGATTATAGCATTAGAAATGTTTTGTTTCTTTAAAACAATAATTACACGGCCCGAATCCAAACGATTATTTCGTAAAAACCTATTTTCAGACCCCTCGAAGATGCAACGGCGATACGTACTCAATACGATTTGGAACCAGAACCCCGTAGACCGGGGACGGATGGCACTGTTAGTACCATAATTTCGTCATCCTTATTGATTACTAATGGTTATTATTTAATACTTTATATCATTGTGATGATTGACAGATCTTCCTTATTAATTCAGGCAATATTATGATAATAGAACTTCGACATTTATTATTTTTTGTTTGTCTTCATTTCCCGTTACTTTAGATTTAGTTGGTGTCATGTCTCCGGTAATGGAGCCACACGGTCGTTGGTATTTACGTGAGCTGCTTAGATATTCACGATATTCTACGCTATTTTGGATAAGCAGGCTGTTCGCTAAAGGAGATGCTGTAAGTGCTCTTAGGTTTTTGTGTTTATATTTATTATAATGGATAGTTTTTAGAGTTTTAGTCCGAATATGATTTTATTATTGTCGATGTTCGAATTACTTATACGTTTTTTTGTTATGTTGAAAGTGTATTGAAAAGAATATTAAAATTATAAAAAAATATAGCAACAGTAGCCATTTAATCTCTTTCGTGAAAATAAAACATCCTCTGTCTTATCAAAGGTTAGTTGACCTTCGGATACAAAACGTGTCACAGGATATTAGAACAATAATCGTATATAACATTTTTAAATCAATGATTTGATGGTATCTTTTATGTTTCTTTGAAAGTTAGGCATTAATTTATTTTGTAGACACCGAGTCGGCATTTGATGTCACTTGCTGGTCACATGATACCAGTGCGTCCTCGTCAACTTGTGCCAAATATAAGCGGCAGTGAAGAGTTGGAGAAGATATTCAAAGATGTGTAAGATGTTTATAATAGCAATATTGTGTTTCTGAATTAAATTAATTTTGTAAATAGACATCAGTGTTTTATAATTGTTTATTAAACGCTAAACGATGTATTTACGGTTACTTAGCATATATTATAGTTTTTAGCGTATTTGGTAAGGTAAAGCTGTAGCAGATACAGACAAATATCATCTTCAAAAGATAATAATAGCCAAGTATTGGTAAATTAACGATAGTACGGTTTATGTTTATGATATGTATCCGAACGTAGGGATAAGTAAAACAGCCCGTAGTTAGTAGCACACTGACTTTATTAGGCAAACGACATTACTTAAATAGACGTGGATTTAACCACCTTCATATTATCAAGATAATATGTAACAGTTTACCTAATATGAAATGTTATCTGAGAGTTACTTTATAGAGAAGAGTGTATATGCCGTATATACTAATGTCAATATTATTACAATATAAGTTCTTTATAAAGAAACCTAAAGGACCGCATAGGGACAACGAACTACAAACGTGAGGGACTTAGGGACATCACTTTACTTTGCTCCATTTTTAATTACAAGTATCAAATACGTTTTCTTAATATATAACGGTTTTTTTAACTCATGGTCATAATAAGAGTTCTAAAGTTATTTCAGGTCTGCTAATATAAGTGCCTGGTGTGTTTGTAACTGAGACCAAAACTTCCTCGAGAAACTGCAATCCAAGTGTAATGGCACACTTGTGGCAGTTAACAATAATAAAAGCAAGGCGGCTGTCTAAGACCTCAAATGGTTTTCTTAGGAATTTCGGCATCTCAACAATTTAGTCGCAGCCTTTTGTAAACTGATAACATAAACAACAATACTGATAATACTTACTGTAAATAGTAGCTGCTGTCTAAATTATGGACGTTTTTCTTCATAATAGAGAATAGCTGTTGCGCTATAAAGAGTTTATTAATATCACATACATTTAAGGTAAACCAACCAAAACTGACTAAGTTCTAAGTTATCGGAACTTTTCCGTTATAAAGAACGAAGTTAACAATGTATATAAATTGATTTATCTTATATACAGCCTAAATCTTAAAATCTATGATCAGGGGATAAAATAATACACGTTATTTTGACCAAGAGAAAAAAAATCTTACATGCCAAGTTCAATTTCTTTCATGTAGGATGGTAATGACAATTGGTTTGCTTATTTTTTACTGAGTACAGTGCTACGCCGTTTGCTCTGTGGGTACTTGAGAGGCCACTGTCCTGTTTGCCGAAAGTCTATGTGAACAATAATATAGTGGTGGTCGGTGCCAGTCGCACGGGGCTCGCCTTCCTGGAGAGCTTGCTTATGGGGTGAGTACTAATTTTACATGTCTTATACACATGTACTGTAATGTACATTTAAATCCTTGATAAACGTTTAAAGCAAGTCTGAGCGATTATTTTATATTCATTAACATTTCTTATTAATGTGAACCAGTTTTTATATCCACATAGGACTCACGTTCCGTCAATAATAGTGTTTGCTTCATAAAAAGTTTAAGCACAAGTTGTTTTTAGTCAAATGATACTCTATTGCTTTTATGAGTGGAAAAGTCTATAAAACATTAATTTTGGTATTTAATGTGTAAAACCCTCGTGTGAAAAAGCCTTGAACAACCGTGGAATTAAATACGAAGCTCATGTCATTATTTATACCATATGTTAATGTAATTTCATCGTCAGTTTATTGTAAATAATTTTTGATAAAAGCTTCACAAGTAATAAGTAATATTGGTCTTTTGAGCATTACTTTAAAATAATTATGATCTATGGTTTATCACTTTGGTACTGGAGTCAGTTAAGATTTGTACTTTTTCTTTCCACTTATATATTCGTCTTTAATAGCTTTAATATTCTGAGCTAATTTTAAAATTGCTTATGTTTTCCTACTCTTTGATGATAGTTTATTGACTCAGAATGCTTTTGCAGTCCAACAGCTAAGTACCTCACGTTCAGCAACGTGACATTAGTGTCGGAACATGGACTTCCGACGGTGACGGAATGCTTGCGAGCAGCAGACACGTGCGTTCCTCGCGACGGCCGCTACACAGACCGCTACCTCAAGAGCGTTCCATTCTACTTCTACGTGGACGTCATGTCTGCGGTGATGGTTGGTATTGACAGGTTAGTAAAATTTTCTTTTACTTGATTCTTTTTTCATTTTTCAATGCTTGCCCCCTGTCCAATTTTCTAGGCGTGATCTGATCTAAATTCTATAGCGTAGCGACGTGATTATTCCTCTGTAAGATTGATTTAATATGTGAATCGTTTTATAGATAGTTTCGCGTAATTTGGGAAAATTACTAAATCCCACATAACGGGCACTGTAGTGTAGTTCAAAACAATGACAACAAACTTTCAAAAAGTAGAATCTGTTGATATTATTTTATACCTAAAATTAAATAAATAAGTTACTTCGGACTTACATTTTTTATTATAGTACTCAGTCTTTTTAAGCACTAGAGCTTCATTTTGAATATTATTTGCCTCAGGAAGAAAAAATGCATCCATCTAAGAGGTGGTGGCGTGAAATATTATGATGAGTTGGTACTTACATGTGGACTGCAATTTCAACATCCTGACTATCTGAGTCAATCGCTCGAACTCGTTAAAGAAATTGAGTTAGTTATTAGAATATTTATTGTAATATGATGATATTTAAAGGTTAAATACAAAATGAGTATTCTGAGAACACATTTTGTTAATGAGTTTAAAGATTTATAGGAAAATGTTATATTATTGTTTTAGAAAAGGTAAGCCGTGTGATAGGATATTAATGGACAATCCTAAATATCAACCGGATCAAGTTCCCGCAACACCGGACTTGCCAGAAAATGTAATACTAATCAATTCCCTGTTCGAAGCTAACATCTGCTTGAGGAAGCTCTTGTGTATGATTACCGACCTTAGTTAGTAATCGTTCCGCTCTCTTCTCTCTTATTTCTTATGATTAAAGGTTCGTTTTGAACCCATGGTTGTATAAATTAGGTGCTTAATTATAAAGATCATATTTCAACAGAATTTGAATATGCCAGCACAATTACCAAAACCAAGAATTTAGGATGACAAATCACTAACAAGATAACGAGGCAACCACTTGTAAATGTAAAATAACTTGACAAAATGATTGTTCTTTTTGGATTATAGTATATCATCAAAGTAAAACAGAGTCAGTATTTTGTGATTATGTTGCTATTCACGTTGTTACAAGGCGATTAGACTCTTGGCGTCCAATGATAGTTATGGATTGTAATTTCTTTATCTTTAGATGTTCTAATTTTGTTAAATGAGCAGTAAAAATTGGATGAAACAGGATACTGTAGTTTTGAAAGGTGCAGATTACATTCCTTAGATAGATCAGAACAATGTCGTATGTATTCCACGAAATTCCGATTAGAATAACGTAAAATATATCTCATCCGTAGAAGACACTCGAATGTGTCTAACAGAAGAACATCAAGTGATTGTATACGGAGAATGCATTGAAGCTTATAGTTGTATTGCAGCGCTATTGGAACTTGGTTTATCACCAGAGATGATCACTTTTATAGAACCCTTCCCACCTGAAGATAACAAATCCCTAAGAGTCAATTGTTTTAATAACGAAACGGTAAGAAAATGTTTTGATATCTTTTGGTTTTGAGTTCGACTTCTTCTACTTTACTAGTAAATCTAATATGGACTAGAAAAAAAAATATTTTATTAAATCAAACCCCATACATTCATCCTTTCATAAATGTTTACTAGTTTATCACGAGTAACCTTCTGGATCGATTGAAAATCAATTTGGCGTACAGATGGACCTGAAGAAGTATGTAGGATACTTTTCTAATTGTACAGAAAAAATATAGGTCTAGCGCAGCGATGGTGTACCAGCTAGTTGTCAATATAATTTAGCTACAAGCCGCGTCTTTCTGTCTGTCTGGATGTTCGCAATAAATCTAAAAACTACTGAATGGATTGTATTACGATCTTCACCAATAGATAGAGCAACTCACGGGCAAGGTTTAGGTATATAATTTGGCATGTTTTTTTTTTGTAAATTGGTTGAAATATAATGATAACTGTTGGAAGAATCGGAAAAAGTCAAGCCGCTAGGGAGCTTTCGTAGAAAACGTTATCTAATAATCCATTTGAGATATAACACAACAATGCATATTGAGATATTTCTCTTTTTATATCTACAAAAATGTCTACGATGGCATATACCTATCTTTTTCGGATAGCTTACTATACCCACCTATCTTCTAAAAATGGTCACAAATAATTAGGTAATTGGAAGGCAATATAGACAGATACGGTGTTAATCCTTATCAAATTAAATACATTAGCGAAATAAATTGTCCGATTTTTTTTACAATTATATGTTTAGAATATTGATTATCCTCTAAGGTTGACGAGAGGGTACAACGAAGTTTGGAAAAAATCGGGATCAGAAACTTGCGTCGATACTCATTGGTTGGTTGGAGACAGATAGAAAATCGTATAGAAGCAATTCATCTTATGTCGCAGCTGTATGCCATCTGTATGCCGTGCTTCGCGCTGTTCTATTTCGGCCAGAAGGCTATTGATATAAACGCTTTTAGAGGTAGTACCTCTTTTTTTTATATAACTCCGATGTTTATGTTTTCCTTTTTTGATAATACTATCTGTTTTGATTTTAGCTATAAACGAGTGTGGCCTAGTTTATGATGGTGGATTGGTAGTGAATGCTAATTTTGAAACGAACGACCCCTGTATATACGGCGCCGGTACTTGTGTACGGTACTCACGGAAGCTGTATGCCACCCAACAACTGCACCTATATTATTGTTCCGAGGAAGTCGGTGAAGCGGTGTGGGGGCTATGCTATTTTTCCTTTTTTTTGTAACACTATTAGCTTTTGTGTACCCGTGTTAATGTGGGCTTGACCTATCTCTTGAAAACAGTTTTTGTTTTTAGATGAAAATATGTAGCATTGAGAACATCTATTAAACTTTTCATGACGATCGGTTTAGTAGTTAATGCGTGAAAAACAAACAAACTCACTTTCACACTTATAATATTAGTAGATAGTAAGGAAATAATAATCAAATCCTTGCGCATAAGCTCTGGCTTTCGGTGAAAGAAACATCGTGATAAAAACACAGCACGATAGTAGGAGCCTTAGGTCGCCTGCCTAGCTACTACCATCAAATGTAAAATCTGTCGCCAAGCATTTAATAGGGTTGTTCCAGCAGCTATACTTGAGAGTCAGTCTGCCTTTAGGCTTATCGTATTTACCATGACTACATCGTCATTTAACATCAGATGAGATTGTGATTAAGCACTAAAACCTATAAAGTATATAAAGGAAGGTGAAAATGATTGTGTTTGCATAGAATTTTTTGTATAATTATAATACTCAGTTTCTATTTAAAAAAGTGATTTCGTCGGAATAAATTGTTTACCAAGATTTACTTGATGGATTCTAAGAAAATAAGTACGGAATCTAGAGCAATTTCATGTCGTTATTAGGGTTCTGATAACTCTATGCTTTTCTTTTAATAGTTAGGTTTCTAGCTTTTACAATCATGATTGTGTTTAATAAATATCACATGGTCATTTTTTTTTAGTTGGCGCAAATGCTTATGAAGAAGATGGATCCGTTTGTAATGGCCAGTGAAAATTTTAATTCCACATCAGTTGAACTTTTACCACGTTTCAGTTCCAATCTGTTGGCGTAAATATTATATTTTTATTAATTTGCCAATAGATGAATATTACGTATGATATAAATAAGATAATTATGATGTATTATTAATAGTTATATGGTTACCGTTAATAGTCGCTATGATAATTGAGTATGTTTTATCTTATCCACGAATAGAGTAGGTATTAGAAGAAGAGTTGGAGTCCGCGCCGGTGTGCCGTTGCGAGTGGATGTCTATGTCGCTCTGCACCGCGTTATCTTATCTTTCGATGTTATCTTATCGCTTTTTGTTTCGTGTTGTGATAGTTACTTTTGTGTTAGTGTTGTGGCTAGTGGCTTTGTTCTTGTTTCTTAACTTGGTTTTTGATTTTCCGGCGGTTTTTATTATTGTGGCTTCACTTACCTTATTGACCTTGGCGTGTTTCTGGATTCTGGACTTGTTTTTGCACTTGGCTTTGCTTGTTTTAGACTTTGACGTGGATTCTTTTTTCGTACGACTTGGCTTGCTTTCTGGATTTGTGAATGCTTGTATATTGACTTGGCGTATTCTGTTGGACTTCGATTTGTAGCTCTTGGTGTCCTGGATGACCTATTGGTCACCGGACAACCATGAGCACCAAAGGGAAAGCGGTTGCCCTGGGGGCTAAGCGGGCTAGCGAGTCCGCACGAGTGTTCGACTCGGATACTGAGGTGGAGGAGCGGGACGGTCCGAAGGTGACTTACCGCAAGAGGGGGACGGACAGGGGACGTGTCCGGTCGCGAGGCGGTGGGCGAGGACTCGTGGGAGAGGCCGATGGGTCCTATGACAGAGCACTCGGCTCCACTGCTGGCTCTGTTGCCGGCTCTGCTGCGGGATCTTGTGCTGGCTCGGTTGCGGGATCACGGGCTAGCTCGACCGCTGGCTCGGCTGCCAGCTCGGAGGCGGGATGTGATCTTCCCATGGACGTGGACGCCCTGGATGCAGAGTCATTGAAGACACTCGCTGGGGGCAAGGTGGCGACGATCTTCGATGTTGTGAAGAAGTCGAAGAACCTGAAGGGCCCTTGCGTCAAAGAGCTGAAGGGGGCGGCAAGGACTCTTCAGGAGGTCGTGGAGTCACTAGCTGAGCGGACGGAGGCGGAGGAAACCCTCAAGTTGAGGAGAGAGACCAAGAACCTCCGCCGCCAGGTGGACGATCTTAAGGCGGAGGTTTTAGCGTGGAAGAGGATGGTGGACGAGATGAAGGAGATGCCTCCTCCTCCTCCACGGCGACCGGTAGTAGTCGAGGCCCCTGCCCAGGCCTGGGAAGAGGTTCTCGCTGGTGCGGTCTCCCGGCTGCAAAGGTCGCTCCAGACGTCGTTTGGCGAAATGCTAAACGCACGTCTGGAGAACCTGGAGGGGCGACTTTTGCCGTCCGTTCCTGTCCGACCGCAGCTAGCAGCGGATAAAAATAAAGAGGTTCGCGCAGCCTCACAGCCTTTGCCGCGGGCTCAGGCGGTGGCGAGGTCCAAGGGCGTCCCTGTAGTTGCAGCGGGGCCCAGTATCGCCCCGTTGGGACTGGAGTGGGCAGGCCTTCCCGCCCCCGCAACGGCTGTGCCAGGTGCAGACTGGGCTACAGTCGCAAGCCGGAAGAAGACTAAGGCGGCTAAGGCGGCGCTGGCGCCCAAGCCTGTAGCCCTGGCCAAACCGCAGGCGAAGAAGCTTCCGTCTGCTCCTCGCTCCGCTGCGGTGGTTATAACACTGCAGCCAGAGGCGGTGGAGAGGGGAGTGGACTACCGGGCCGTCCTCTTGAAGGCACGACAGGCTATTCCCCTCGCGGAAATGGGAATAACCAACCCTAATGTGCGGAGGACGGCTACGGGAGCCAGGAAAATAGAAATTCCTGGCGCTGAGAGCGCGCAGCAGGCCGACCAGCTGGCTCGAAAGCTGGAGGAGACCCTCGCTGGGGTTGCCACGGTCTCCAGACCAATAAAAAAAGCGGACATCCGGATCGTCGGCCTCGACGATTCGGTGTCGCGCGAGGAGGTGCTAACGGTTGTGGCGGCCAAATCGGGCTGTGCGGAGAACCAGATGAGGGCTGGAGAAATCAGGCGAGGCGGGGGTGGGTTGGGGGCGCTATATATGTCCCTCCCCGTGACGGCGGCCAAAGAGCTTGTCCAGATGGGCAAGCTCTTGATCGGCTGGAGCGTGGCCCAGGTGGTTCTGCTGGACGAGAGGCCCATGCGCTGCTACAAGTGCATGGGCTTGGGGCACACCCGCGCCACGTGCCCCTCCTCGTCCAACAGGGGTGAAGATTGTTACCGGTGCGGTGCGTCGGGGCATATGGCGGCTAACTGCACAGATGCTGTCGCGAAGTGCGCCATATGCGCCGACGCAGGTAGGCCGTCGGGGCATCAGATGGGGGCCCGTAATTGTCAGCCCCCCACTGTTAAGGGTAGGGATGCTCCTCCCGCTGTCATCGCCAGAAGTATAGCCGCCAGGCGGGAGGATGTTGAAATGGACCACTAATGGATAGAGCCCATTTCAACTTCCTCCAGGCGAACCTGAACCACTCCGCTGCCGCACAGGACTTGTTTGTCCAGTCGGTGGCGGAGTGGAACATAGGACTTGCGGTCGCCACGGAGCCCTATCACGCTCCTACCCGGCCACATTGGGCTGACGACTTGGATGGCTCCGTGGCGATCACGGTCGGTGAGGGTTCGCCCCTGGCGGTAAAGGAGCGAGGGGTAGGATTCGTGACAGCCGCCTGGGGAGGGTACGCCGTTGTGGGGGCGTACTTCTCCCCTAACAGGCCCCTGCGAGAGTTCGAACGGTTCCTTGACTCCTTGCAGGGAGCCGTGAGGCGGCTGTCGCCGCTCCCCGTGGTCCTCATGGGTGACCTGAATGCAAAATCGAGGACTTGGGGAGCGGCAACCACGGATCTCAGGGGCATGGCCGTTGAGGAGTGGGCAGCCGAGCTAGGGCTGTCCCTCCTCAACCAGGGGAGCGTTCACACGTGCGTGCGATGGAACGGGGGGTCCGTAGTAGACGTCTCCTTCGCCACCCCGTCTGTCGCGCGCCGTGTCCGGGGGTGGAGGGTGCTTGAGGAGGTGGAGACCCTATCGGACCACCGATATATTAAGTTCGAGGTCTCCGCCTCCCAAACTAGCAGAGTCACCCGCCCCCGGAGGGGCGTGACGTTCCCCTGTTGGGCGATGAGCCGCCTCGACCGTGAAATGGCGGAAGAGGCGGCCATCGTCCAGGCCTGGGCCATGCCCCCTCCGACCGGGGAAGATGTCGACGCGTCCGCTGCCCGCCTCCGTGATGCCCTCACGGAGATATGCGACGCGTCGATGCCGCGGAGCGTACACCGCCTAAACAGAAGGGCGGTGTACTGGTGGACGGCGGAGATCGCAGATCTCCGTGCGGCTTGCTCCGCGGCCCGGCGGTTGTTCGGGCGTAGCCGCCGGAGGAGTCGTCGAGACCCTGAGGAGGAGGCCCGGCTGTATGGCGACTACAGGTCCAAGAAGAAGGTCCTGCAAGCCGCCATCAGCCGGGCGAAGGAGGAGGCATGGGGGGAGATGCTACAGTCGCTGGAGAGGGACCCGTGGGGGCGCCCGTACCACATGATGAGGGCGAAATTGCGTGGACGGGCGCCTTCCACCACGGAAACTCTCCAGCCGGAGGTAGTAGAGAGGGTCGTGGGAGCGTTGTTCCCCGACCCTCCTAGCATTGTGTCTCCTCCTATGCCTCCACCTCAGGCGGCAGTTGCGGAGGAGCTCGTCGGTCCTCCCCCTCTAATCACGGAGGAGGAGATGGGGAGGGCGTTTGAGCGCCTCCGTAACAGGCGGAGAGTGCCTGGCCCTGATGGTGTCCCGGGCCGGGTGCTCGCCCTTACGCTGGGCCATTTGGGGGGGTGGCTTCGGGAGCTGCTCAGTCACTGTTTGTTGGCTGGGCGGTTCCCGAAGCCCTGGAAGCGGGGGCGGCTGTGCCTACTTTTGAAGGAAGGCCGCCCCCTGGACTGCGCGTCCGCATATCGGCCCCTCGTGCTGCTGGACGACAGCGGGAAGGTGTTGGAAAGAATTATTTCCTCCCGGGTCGTCCAGCACCTGGAGGGGGCGGGGCCGAATTTAGCGGACGCGCAGTACGGCTTCCGGGCAGGGCGTTCCACAATAGACGCCCTGACCCTCCTGAAGTCACTGTCCGCAGAGGCGACTTCCCAGGGGGAGAGGGTCCTGGCGGTGTCCCTGGACATCGCCAACGCCTTCAACAGCCTGCCGCACGTTGTTATAAGGGAGGCACTCCGATATTTTGGGGTGCCTCCTTACTTGCGGCGGCTGTTGGAGGCGTATCTGGAGGACAGGGAGGTCGCCTATGCGGACAGTGAAGGAAGAATGGTCCGGCGGAAAACAGGGTGTGGGGTTCCACAGGGGTCGGCCTTGGGCCCACTCCTGTGGAACCTGGGCTACGACTGGGTGCTCCGCGTCGCGCTCCCCACCGGAGCGCGTATTATATGTTATGCGGATGACACCCTAGTCGTAGCCCGGGGGGAGGAATGGGGAAATTTGGTGCGCCTGGCCACGGCGGCCACAACCGTCGTGGTCGGGCGCATCCGAAGGTTGGGCCTTAGGGTGGCCCTCGATAAAACCGAGGCCCTATTATTTCACGGGCCTCGGCGAGGGCCACCACCTGGGGCCCATTTAGTTGTAGATGGCGCCCGTATCGGGGTGGGGCCCCGAATGAAGTATCTGGGCCTCACCCTGGACGGGCGCTGGCGGTTCGAGCCCCATTTTGAGGGGCTCGGACCGCGTATAGCAGGAGCGGCGGCGGCGCTCGGCCGATTGCTCCCCAATATCGGGGGGCCAAGTGCCGGGTGCCGCCGACTCTATATAGGAGTCGTGCGAGCGATGGCCGTCTACGGGGCCCCGGTGTGGTCTGATGCCCTCGGTGTCGATAATGTGCGGGCGCTGCGTGCTGCGCAGCGCATTGTGGCACTGAGGGCTATCAGAGGATACCGCACCGTGTCCTCGGCGGCGGCCTTCACGCTCGCCGGCTCTCTGCCCTGGGAGCTGGAGGCGGGTGTTCTTGCCGCCGTGTACAAGTTCACGGCGGCAAGGAAACGTTTGGGGGAGCCTCCGGCTCCCAGGGAGATAGAGGGAAAGAGGCGAGAGGGGAGGGAGACCGCTATGGAGCGGTGGCGGCAGGATCTGGCGGACGCGCGGTACGGGCGATATACGGTGGACGCCGTCCGCCCGGTCCTGCCGCAGTGGATTAAAAGGGAGTGGGGCTCCCTGACGTTCCGACTGGTGCAGGTGCTGACCGGCCATGGCTGTTTTGGTTGGTACCTGCACCAGATCGCTCGCAGGGAGCCGACCGCCGCATGCCACGAGTGCGGCGCTGAGGAGGACACCGCGCAGCACACACTGTCTGAGTGTGCTGCGTGGGTGGTGCAGCGCCGCACTCTGGCTGCGGTGGTGGGAGGAAATCTGTCGCTGCCGAGCGTGGTTGCGGCCATGCTCGGCAGCGAAGATGCCTGGACGGCGATGGCCTCTTTCTGCGAGGATGTAATCTCGCAGAAAGAGGCGGCAGAGAGGGCCCGAGAGGCGGACCCTCTCAGCGGCCGTCTCCCCCAAAGGAGGGCCGGTGGAAGGAGGCGGCGATTCGTCCGCCTCCTCCCACCTCCGTAGCCGGACCTGAGGAGATGGGCCGGGGGGCCCATCTCCTCATTGCACAGGTTCGGCGGACGAGGGGAGGTAGCTGGTCGTGTACCCTGTGTACCTCCCTATAAGGACGGAGCCCGGCGGCCATCTTTCGCCGGGCTGACCGCTGGGGGCGGCATGGTGATAGCTCAGCACGGTCCCATGCCGCCCCAACTTAAAGCGGTGGCCGGTACACCGTGGGGTTTTAGTCCGTGCGAGTCGGACATAACCCATTCTCTCCCCCGGGAGGATGGGTATCCATAATGGATTTCCCCACGTTAATAAAAAAAAAAAAAGGTATTAGAAGAGTTCTTCAAGTCTTTTATGTAGTTATTTCTGTTATATTAACTTTAAAACAATAAAAAATTTAAAGAGCAATCCTTAGAGTTGAGTTTTAGTATACATTAGTTATTATTTCCAACTCAATTTTTTCTTGTATTCTGTGCACTGGTAATGGAATGGAAATGGTCTCCATGATAAAATATTGAGAACGTAATTATTGAAAACTAGCTGATACCCGGGAGTTGGTATGTATTATTGTCAAATCAATCCAGTAGCTTTCGAGTGACACGCGCAAAACTGCAGACCTCTGTCGTTTTATTTATTTATTTATATATATAAGGAAAGGAAAAAGGAAAGAAAGGAAGGAAATATGCCCGTAAATTTTCTAAATTAGTTAGTAGCAAGAAATCCTAATGGCTACGACAGACCTGTAACCAGAACCTGTGGAGGTGCAGTACATGGATACTTCATACACAAACGCGTCGTTTCAATCCATACCACCTTTTATCGAAGAGTCAAATATCCACGTTTGGTATCCATACGAAGTTAGGAAGTTGAAATTATAGAGGTACTACAAAATAATTTCCAAGGACGATTGATGTCAGGTGTGCGCGGCCGTCCGTAAAAATTAAGCCAAATCATACATCACAACATGAGAAACATGTTGTGCCGACCCTACTTAGGTGGGATAAGGGTAAGAAGATGATGATAAAGAAGATTTTATTCTGATATTTTCCATTTTTCAGATTTTTAGGTTCGCACGGCAGTCTGTCTAGTGCTCCTCGAATGTCATTCGGTGCGTGGAGAAAGTAAGTCTTGAATGTTTGTACAGTGTTTTTGGTTTAGGCATTCCGGATATTGAGAATTCGATCTCAAAGTATTTTTGTTCAATTTTATATAGTTTATTTTCAATACTTATCACTTTATCAATCCCTTGAAAGTATTCGAAAGAAAGAAATCTATTACGAAACTTATTTATAATGTTGTTTATGTAAATGCTTAAAAACAGACAATGGGAAAAATAACGTAACTTTTACTGTAACTGTTTGCTTGTATTTAGCCATAACGGGCTTCCATGTAGCTACATGCTGCAGTGTAACTTTACAGTACTGAAACGCTGTTTTTCACTGTGAGACCTTAAGTTGCAGTCCAAGGCCGTCCAATATCTACTGTAGGGTTGAATGTATCATACCTCATAGGAACAAAATTATACACTAAGTCCTAGAGAGCAGTTATATGAGATAATCAGCTAACACCTCGAGCTCATGCGATGATTTATTACTATAATACACTGTTTTCGTAAATGAACGTTGTTATTATCTATAATGGTGATGAACCGTGAACCGTTTGATTATATTCTAAAAGCGTATAATTTTTTCAATGTATTTATGTATATACATGACTAAAAAAATGTGTGGTTTAATGAAACCACGATGCAAGTGAAACTTTTGAATTGAGCCATAGGTGCCGCCATATTGAACTTGGTTGCTCTGCCGAGCACTCTGCGATAGATGGACGAAGGCTGTAATGCCTGTAAAAAAATGAGGCGATGTAAAAAATGTTTTAATACGTTGTACCGAATAAAATATAATAAATGATATACCAAAATTAAAGGAGATAAGTATATTTCTAATATTTCAAAAAGTACCTAAACATAATAAAATTTGACTTATAAGTTATTTATGGTCCAAATTTTAAAATATTATAAAACTCGTTTAACATTGAACTCATAGATGGCAACCTGTTAAGAAGTTCGAGTCTCCAATTGTACAGTCGGCAACGTTACCAGGACCGCTTTATTATATGAAACTGAGAAAGCCTGGCCTGGAAATTCCAATGGAAGCACAATTAACTTTACCCCATCAGGTAAATAGTGTTTCTGCTAACAGATAGTGCTTAGTTGGTAGGAATCTTTTCTTTAGTCTTTTGTAATTTGTTTTCAAAAATTATGCCAATTTTCATGTTGGTCACTTTTTGTAGACACTAAGTAGTATTAATAGCATGTTTAGTTGAACTAGCTTCATTTTATGAAAAAAATTGTTAAACTACAAGATAAGGTTAGAAAGTTTAAATAAAACGGTTTACTTCAATTTTCTATCTTAACATATAAAATTTCGGTATGCGTATGTTTTTGTTTTCATTTTAATTCTATTCTATTTTTATTATTTCTGATAGTTTTTTTTTGTACTTATGAGGTCACTTAGATGGTTTTAGCTATCGCGCGATCCGATAGTTGGCGTTGTTGTCGAGATATAGAATTTGTCTTCTTTATTTGTTTTTTTTTTATATTTTAGGGGGCTAAACGAACAGGTGGGTCATCTGATGGTAAGTGATCACCACCGTCCATAGACACTAGCAACACCAGAGGAGTCGCAAGTGCGTTGCCGGCCTTTTAAATATGTGGGCCTCCGGCGCTCTCACTGGCCGAACGAAACGCAACAGTGCAAGCACTGTTACTTCACGTTGGTTTTCTGTGAGAGGGTGGTACTACCCCGGGCGAGCCGACCCATTCATTCTGAAACCAGTAATAGTTTCAGCGTAGCTCTACCACCTACGAAACCATATGACATACCAGCTATCACTTTTTATTTTTCAAACAAAAGATATAATCCCAAGTTTTCAGCCTTTCAGCAACTTAATATTTTTAATTCAGTATTCTTATATTCATTAATTATTGAGGTCTGTGGCGGGATTACGTCTGTCTATTCGGTATACTAGAAATATATGTGTTGTTTATTCATTTAGGCAATTGTAATGTTAGGGGTTTTCAATAAGCTGGAGCGAATTTACTTTGTAGAATAGACGGCATCGACTCAATGTGTAAAATCGAAGTTCGAATACTGTGCTGAGCTTAGAGCTCCGTAAAGGCTTACATCCAGCAGTGTAATCAATAAAAGCAATTGCCAACGTATTTATTGTTTTTTATGAAATAATTATGTATAATAGTTGCCCACGCCGGCTTCTTATAGCTGTAGCAAAGGAGAAAATGAGATCAAATCATTCTTTTGCAGTACGACCACGTAATAAAATTGCAACTGAACAACTGAATGTGAACGTGTTGAAGACCTTCCTTCTGTTTTATGTTTCACTCACGTTTTATATCGAGATTTTTTAATATAAATTTTTCACTTTCCTCTGTGATTATTTGCCATTTTCTCTCATATAAACCTTGTCCTGGCAAATACAAAGACAAAAAGTAATTAGCTACATAAGTGCAGCCGCTGTGAAATGATGCTCTTACAACATACAATCACTATTTTTTTTTATTTATATAGATATTTAATTTCACAGACTTGAGATTATAAAAGAATTATATGTCGTTTTGTCAGGGTCACATCCTTATTACGGATCACAATGGCAATTATTTCTGTCTCCAACTCAATGTGTTACACTGCGTTGAGTCTGTCACTTGTTTGTCGAAGAAAATGTTCTCTTCAGAGATCTTGAGTCAGTTGTTTGGGAAACATGAAGCCTTCTTCAACAAGCTGCTGACTCGATTTCAAGTAAGTTTCAAATATAATATGGTAAAATCATCTCGCCCTAATACGCTTAACACTATGTGATAGACCGATCTAAACTATTATATCAGAACTCAGAATAAACATATACCTATTTTATTAGTAGGTATACCTTAACGCATAATGTCTAATATAGGTATTTATGTTGTTTTGACATTGATAAACTAACACTACACAACTTACACACCTGAGCGTTTTTAACTCGCCACTCTATGTGGCGCTGCAACGCATCAACTTCTATAAATGGTATTTGAATGTGGAGGGAGAATAAACAATAACCATCTTTCTATTAGTCACAACGAATTATAATTGCAATAAATAATAATAAACGCTTAGACATGGAAAATATAAAAATAAATAAGTGTTCCAATAGCTAGTCTTTACTACGAAATTTTTAACATTAATTAACTTTAAATATTCTGTTGACAGTTGAATCAAATCAAAGATTTTTATGAGTTCTTCACACAACCGTGGATGTCTGCATTGTATCAGGAGACGTTCGTAGATCTGCTTCAAGACATCAACGAGCAGGACGTTGGCACGGTAAATCTATAAAGATTAAGAGAGACTCGTTTCAAATAATTCAATTAAATTTTGTTGTATTTATGTTAACATTGAAAAAAAGTGATGATATTAAAAAGCAACTCCATTGACTTTTTTGAATAGATTTAGTAAAATTTTCATTGTTAGCTTCATATTTAACGATAATTCCTTGTAATTAAACGTAGTATTTTTTACTAATATATATACCTTTTTTTTTTAATAAATGATGTTATTATATTAAGACATTCCCTGCAATTCCTCGCAATTTATTTAAGTACTCGTATCCTGGCATGCCGTGAACTTATTTTTTTTTACGATGTTTTAGGTATATGACTTGGTAAAATCGAGGTTCACTTTGAGCATAGACGTCGATAAATCATTCATATCAAATAATATGACAACTTGTTGTGATATACCCAGCTGTGGATTTGGTCCTCAGGTATTGTTTTCTATTTTTTTTTATTAATTTGCTATTTCTTTGGCTTGTGTATACCTAAAATGTATTACTCCTCTCTATGTCCTTTTTAATTTTCAAAGTTATCAATTGACAGAATTATGATATACTAGCTGATAGCCCCGTCTTCGTATGTGTTGTATATTGTTTTAACAATATGTTACATGTCATCATCATCATCATCACCTTACCCTTATCCCACCTAAGTAGGGTTGGCACAACATGTTTTCCTTTTCGACTCTCCTCTGTCAAATGTCATCTCAGTATTCACACCTTTTATACACATATCATTTTTCACACAATCCATCCACACCTTTTTCGGTCTTCCTCTACTCCTATATCCATCCACTTTCAAACTCAAAACTTTTCTTGTTATATGTACAGAAGAAAAAAGATTTCTTTAGCCTTTTATAGCGCTTATAAAAATTGTAGTTTCTTAAAACTCGTATAACTTCATATTATATGAAGATATTATGATATCTTTTTTAGATAAGGGTCAAGGGTCTAAGAAGTAGATCTAAAAAAATTATCTATATTTAGCCTGTAGTTTTTGCATAATGAGCGCACAACGACAGACCTCTATTACTTTATTGTCTGAAATTTTACTTTTATCGTGAATTATTTGACAGATTATCCACATTATCTTATTGAAGCGATGATGGCTCAGTTGGTAGTGTGTTCGGACACAGCGTCGCATGACGTAAGTTCGAATCCAAGCAACTGAGTCGGAGTTTTCGGTGAAGGAAAACATCGTGATGAAACCATAGCATGGTGGTAGGGTTTTTTCTAAGTCCGTCTGGCTAGCTACCACCCACAAGTTGAAAATCTGTCGCCAAGCACCTGTTGGTGTGTTCCGGCAGCTGCACTTGAGAGCCAGTCTCAAGCTTGTGGTCAAAACGTTTACCAATAAAGTATATATATAAAAAAAACATTTCCACTGTCGATATACAGAAGGATAGTAATTTTAATAACTTCTCATTATTTTACAGGATGCCCAAAATCTAGGCACGTTCCGTTCAGTGGTCAATAAATTTATAACCAGATCAAGTAGTGTACAAATTGTAAGATTTTGTTTTATATTAATGTAGGTACGAGTGATCGGTCATATTATTATACCCTTTACCCCAAAATAAACAAATTGAGCATTAAATTTTAATGCGCACCGAAACTTTACACAGATAAAAATTTTAAAGCTATTTAAGACTGATAAGTCCGTATATTTTTACACAAATAAATGAAAAATAGGCTAAAAGTGGATTGAACTTTTACCTACACGTGGTCGTAAGAACTAGTCCGCATTGCAATTAACCATGCAAATGTTCTCTGATTAATTCTTTTTGCGTACAAGTGCATTCATTGTTACTGCTGATTTTCTGTACATTGTTTAGCGATTATGCGCATTGTGTGTTAAACCGAATATTGATTCCCAGCGTTCGTTGCTATCAAATACTGGAACAACAATGACCATTTTTATATTATTTTTTCTGTGTAATTTACATCATGAAATGTTTTTAAACTAATCATATTATTGTATAGGTTCATGCAAGTAATCCAAAGGATATTCCGTCTGTAAGTTTAAACATATTTATTTTTAAGTTAAACTATTATGTTGAATAGTATTTGCTATTCTTCCTTTACTTGCTTCTCTAATTTATATTCAACTGCTTTTATTCATATTCGAATAAAAAATAGTTGTTCTAATTCATTATCTTTACCTTCGTATTTATTACTACGGTCCTAAGGATATATTTATGTAGGTGTAATTATATAAAACCCCTTTTTAAACATTATAAATAAATGCATATATATTTATCTAGCCTATTACTAATTTAATTGGTTAAATCGCCAAACGATAAATTCAGTTGGCCAATAAAAGTTCGACAAACAATTTGATGAAATCGAAGCGATTTCATATAAAGATATTATAAATCATAAATATTTTTGACAGGAGTGCGGGCAAAGTGATGCCATAAGAAGTGAAACAGCTGGTTTCTGGACGACTGTAGGAGGTGAACGCATTGTGATCGCGCACCTCGCTAGATATTTAAACCGAAATAGTGTAACTAACCCGCATTACGCTATTCCGAAACGTGAATTTATATAAATAAAACACAGCTAATGGTGAGCACAACGCTATAATCTATTTTATGGTATATTTGGCAATGTGGAGGAGGCGAAGGAGGTCCTTAGCGTTTCACAATCACCGTCACCGTTAAAATGATTGTTGCAAATCTATATACTCTCCATCATTTGGTTACTTATGAGGGCACGATAGAGCTTACCCATTCTACCACTAATTTGTTCTCATGATTTGATACGAGAATGAGGAAAATTTTTCATGGTCAGAATAATTCTATGTAATATTTTTTATTTCCCTTAAAAAATTTCAATTTTAGGAAGTAATGTATGTAGTTTTTGCATAATAATTATATAATAGTATAACTTATTAAATACATTTCAAATTAACTTTCAGTCGCTGGGAAACTTTCTTTCTTGTAATATTTTATTCAGGATTGGCATAAGGTTTGATTCCTAAATAAAAATAACGACTTTCGACAAACATACTGATGTTGAAATATTATTTTTCATCCGATTTAAAATAATTAGTTTTGATTTATTGTGAGAGTATTTTTTTTTAATTCACATAAGTCTAGTATAACGACTAAATTAAATGTAATGTTTTCTGTAGTTTTAAATAAAAATTGTTATACTCTATTACAGCGTTTTATTATATACTTATGTCGACCCCCGTAAGAAAATGTGGGTTTCATCATACTTATAAAAGTTTTAAATTTCATTTATCGATCTTATTTATATATAGGAAAAATACACTTCAATATTGTTTTACTTGATTATAATTATTGTAGAATAAAAAAAAACATTTTACATTTTAGACAATTTATTTCGTTTTACACATGATCGTTATTAAGACAAGGTTCCTTAATTTATATTTACATAAAATGCACAGTGTGGACACATCGCCTGGTAATGGAATTATCGAAACAGTCTTAATCGATATGATTCGTATAATTTGTACAAAAGCCCAAACTTAATCGATTATTTAACCTCTATCAATTAATTTACTATGAGATCTTAGATTGCGCGTACGTATAATAGTATTACAAATGACTAGTTTTTTTTATATTTATGGTGTAATTTATCTGAGATGTATAAAATGACATCTTACATTTTAAATTTTCATTAAACAATATTTAGTTAACATTATGATGTCGTTGAGCTGATAATGTCTTAAAAAGTAACATTCAAAATGAATCCCTTACAGCTATATATTTACAAAATTTTTATATTCTGAGAATATTGTTCTTTGACAATTCGAATGAAAAAAAGTTCTTAAATCATTAGACGCAAAGTAAATAAAATTTATTTTACGTGCGGCAACATTCCTTGCGTATGTCGTGTTGACAAATTTAGGTTATAAAATTATATTTTTACTAAACCGAATGTTGTTGTTTCTATTTATCGTATAATGTTTCCTGAAATTTAGTCCTATATATTGAAGCTAATTTAAAGTATAAAATTAAATTAAATAGGTATCGTCAACTGTGGTATCATGAAGAACTTTATCCATTAGCACTTACCCTTGAAAATCTAATAATGATTACTTGCTTAAAATAAAAATCTGTTAGACGTAGACGATTTCTCAAAGTTTATATCGATTTTATGTTAAATTGCGCCAACTCAGACAAAACGTTTTAGACTTGCAAGTTTAATATCTGATCATAATATTTATCGTTCTTGAGAAGTATCGGCATATGTGCTTTCTTGTAATCCCCGAAAACTTTACGTGCTTGTATTTAAGAATAATTTAATTGTAGGTAATTATATGTTTAAATTACACTCTTGGAATGTTGTAAATTTATTAAACAAGTCGTTTTTGAAATTATTTCTTGAGTTATTATTACCAACGGTGTTGTTACTGAACGTTAGGTGAAGTTATTTCATTTAGGTTACTGGCAACTTCACCCTACCGTGGCGGTATACGGTACGTACAGAGAAAATTATGACATTCTTGTACACCAGTGCATTTATCTAAATTAAGGACTAGGAATCATTCCTCTCTATGAATGCTGACCTAGAGGACTGTTTCTCCTGAACATATATTCTTCAATTGTTCGAGAAACAGATTCTGCCTTTATGATATCCCTGCTTATATTCCCCGTCCTACTAACCTTATGTGTCTCTTAGTTTTAGTGAATAATAACCTTTTAATTATACATGCCTTTTGCTTAATTATGAAAATTAACAAAATCAAACTTTAATCTGATTATCTATGTATTAATCGTTATATATCTAATTTTGGCTGTATTTTTATTTGCGAAAGATACTAATAACTCGATCTGAATACAAATAACACTAAATAATTATTTTCTTTTCACCGATTACATTTTTAATTGCTCTTCTTCGTTTATGACACTATTTGCCACAGATCTGTGTCAGACAGCGCTCACTCTGTATCTACATGACATTGGCGGACCTACACACGGCGCCACAAATTAAAGAAGAAGAAACTTATGAAATTGATTTGTATGATAATGTATTAAAAATCGATAATATTCCATTTCATTTATATGAAAATAATAATAGGACTGCTTAGAGTTCATTTCAACATACAGAGATAATTTTGAAAAACTCATTGCTTTTTTCCGAATTGTCAAAATACAATATTCAATTATTATTCAATACATCAATCCAGATCATTTCCAATCTCTATACATTAATCGAGATATATATCAGATACTTATGACTACATGAATTCGAAATATCTGTACAATACGTCTAGCATACACAATTTACGTTTATCGAGAAACAATCGCTCCCTTACAATATTTTTTAATCTTATTTGTACCTATTAGTATAATAATCTAAAGACGCTTTGTCATCGCTTTCATATTTCATGAAGAAATCAGATTCTTTTATAATATGTTTCATTATTTTAATGCATTAAGAAATGATGTCGTTTAATAAATACACGCTTAGTTACAGAGCACAGAGTTCTGTACTAAAGCTTTGTAGTAATTAATTGGAATTATGATTAAAAAAATATTATTTATTTTTCTAGAATCTCAGCTGATGGTCACATACAAAATGAATAGCAAACTGAGAGAAATGTATCAAGAATTTCTTTCCAACTCATGACAATGTTCTTTAACATTGTATCTAGATAGTATAACCAAGAAATATGTGTTTAACAAATGAGTTCCAAAAATTAAAAAATAATCGTTTATTTTAAGCGTTACTGATGTACTTAATGAATGACATATTTTAATTTACAATATTATATAATTTAAAATAAAAGGACAAAGCAACAGTAAGTAGTCTTTTCATTTATAAAAGCCATTTTTGTTTAGACTGCTTCTTTCGCCTATTCTAACATTATGCATTAGAAAAATCGTAATACACCTTAAACGTCTTCTCTTAATGAGATATTATTGGTTTAATAACTCTTTTTTTCCAAATAACATTTTACTGTTGCGTTTGTCGGCCTTTACAACGCCGTCGTACACACAATCCACAAGAAGAAGAGATGGTTAATCCACAAGATCTGCCTGCACGAAGCAACATGTAGGTGTGTGTCTCGACTTTATAATTTCTCGTACGTTAGGAACGTTGTGTTCTCCTAATATCCTACAGTCATTTATATATCATGTAAAAGTCGAGATATCAATGTTAAGTACAAGTTATACAGACGTTTTGGATAGGTGCGTAGATGTGTGAAAAATGTCAAAAAGAAACCGTCAAAATTTGATCGGTTGCAGCGCTGGAACCTTGAACGCTTGAATCATCCTGATCCTTAATGAGACAGGGATATGAACCCTTCTGACCTCAAATGAGACAGGAATACAATTAACTGTGTTACTATGAGCTCCTACTGTTATGTCACGTTGGGCCTAGCAATGTACATTTATAGTAGCTGTCTTCTTCTTCTTATTTTTTGGCTCCGTCACGGTTTGCTGCACTAGCCAGCGTCAAGTAACAAGATTTTACCAAGTGTCTTGCGATAATTATAATGTTCTAACAAGATGGTGGTTTCCTTGTTAGAACTTTCCATGGAGTTTTGGCGGCATCTCAGAATCCATGCTCCGTGGTATTATTTCCCATCCACTTCACTTGTGCATAATAACCGAACTATATTACGTAAAACACCACCAATATTACAAAATATAGAGTCTAATAACACAAGATTATGAATAAATTATAAAAAACCACTACATGACAGAATAAGATCCCGCCAAAAACTCCAGTAGCTGTCTTAAGACTGCATTATATCTATGTAATGGATAACAAATGATTAAAGATGTCATTATTCTGATGCTGATTATCTGTTGCCCGTTATTTATCAGTGACAGTGCTCGACTGGTATTCAAGTAACGTGCGAACAAGCAAGCATTATCAATGCAATAACTAATAGGTGTGAAAGGAAAAGGATTTCCTGTTGCGCATACTCATAAATATCAACTAATCTAACAGCAGAATAATTGACAACAGTCTATAACAAAAATTGTTAGTAACATAACAGCGTGATTTATTATTGACATATAACTGTTATTGCCATTTTATAGCAGTCGTGCATAGTTAATTAGTATTATATAAAATTTCCTTTATGAAACATTCCTGGGCTAAACGTGTTGATTGAAAGACGAATAGCTAGAATTGCGTATATTTTATAGGTTATGATGAAAACTATTAGTCGCTAAAGAGCAGTCATCATACGACAGCATTAATTTGCGCGAGATTCAGCGGCTACAAAAGCGCTTGCTTGTATTTCGGTATCGCTTTGACGTTATTTCGATGTCATTTCAACGACATATGTTGACAAGGAATGATCAGTATTGGGAAAATATCGATATTGTAGATATCGATACAGATTACTAATCCCTGTAAAAAGTTTTCGTCGTGTCTTAGGGATGTGTGAGTGGTGTAGGAAGTGTGTTTTTGTTTCATCTGATGAAACCATTTTGGTGTTTGGTTATACTGAGTAAATATTAGAGATGTGCGAATATTGCTCGAATCGAATCAAATAATGGTGTTCGATTCGAAATTCAAACTATGCGATCTATTGTAACTATTCGAATAATTTTAAAATAAGGAAGAATTTTTAAAGTAAAAGGTATAGGAAGATATACAACATTTTTCGTTGTTTTAATAATTCCATTAAAAAATTAGTATTTGATAAATTATACTTGGTTAAAATCATTAAAACAGTTTGAATTATTTGCAAAATTAAAATTATATGTATAATCCGAATAGTTGGAATAATTCGAATCGAATTATTTGGTTCGATTCGCTATCGCTGTAAGTAGGCAAAATTGTCACATATAGATCTAAAGATATATCTAATCAGAGATGTAAAATTCAAAATGTTTCAGTAAAATTAATTTTATTCCTACACATTAATTAATTTAACTAATTAGCGCATTGTCGTTGAATTAATAGTCATATACATGTACGAGTATACTATTTTCTCTCGTCTTGTCTTTTTCATCTCCTAATGGTGCGATGAAAGACTTACGCACCGATCAAATATGTCGATAACAGTATCTATATAGATAAGACAATGATATAAAAAATGTTTGTGAAATATTTCTGTTTTGACTTGAAGTGTTTGTTACATCGACACTTTCTATAAAATGATATCGATATCTTACGATTCAATATCGATATTAACCTGACATTGATCACCTGTAATGGTGATTCGACTACGGTGGCGCGTAGTCGTGCGCCGGCGCCGGGGAGTATTCAGCGCCGTGGAGTAACGATTAGGTTTGGTATTGCAGCATAGGGGCGGCTGCTAGATTCGCGTGGTGACCGCTGTTCATGCGGAGCGCTGACAGCGACTTATTGTACCATTCGTCTTCAGCGCTCATGCCTGTGAATTAAGATAGAAAGAATAATGTGTAAATTGTATATCTATTGTATAGGTACATATATATTATTAACCGATTTAAAAAATACGGACGTTCTCAATTCGGTTGTATATTTACATCTTCTCATTTTTTTTCGTTCATCTATCGTAGGTCGCATTACAGTCGGCCGCGGAGTAGGGGTAAAGTGAAAGGCGCTAGGCACAGCAGCCAATGACAATATGGCGGTGTCCATGGCACAATTTAAAATGATTCAATGATTTAAAAAATATTATGGTTAGTTTTTAAAATTAATTTTCCGAAAATTTTCAAATACGTACGATCCGAAATAAAGTTTCACTTGCATCTTGGTTTTATAATTACCTCAGAATTTCATCATCCGAATTTCACAAGCCGATTTTTTTTATTGATAAGGAGATTTTTTCAAAGACTAATTATTTTAATTTCATAAAGTATGGACTCTGGATTTCCAAGATACACCAGATAACTGCTCAAAAAGAAAATGTATAATAATTGAAATATTGGAAAGTTTATGACAGTCTAAGACTAGGCTAGACAGTCAAGGACGTTCTGTTTAAATTTCACTAGTTAAATTTTTTTGAGTAGATTCTTAGAAATCGTTTTTTTTTTGCTAAAATTTATTGCATATATGTCTATTTGTGCACCCAATGGAACTTCCAATCGGCACAATCATAAATATCGTTCCATTTTTAACCCAATTCCTTTGGTTTTGTTTCCTTACGTTATACAAGGAGTTCTTGTATAACATTTCATACTTTCAAAAGAATCAGTTAAAGATGTGTCCTAGTAGATATTTGTAAATCTAAAATCTGTAAATAGTTAGATGCGAGTGCCATGATTGGTATTTCTGGTCTCAGTTAATAGCAACTGTTCATCTTGCGATTGAGCCGCAAAACTTTTGAAGGAAAAGAACGTGCTAAAATTATAGCATAATGGTAGGGTTTTGTCTAAGCCCTCAAGTTGTAAATCTGTCGCCAAACATGTATACATCTGTCCCGGCAGTTGCACTTGAGCACCGATCCTTCTGTCCGTCTTATTACAAAAATGTTTAATTAGGGGTTAAACACTTGCTTAAAAAAAGTTTGATCACGAAAGAGTTCTTAACCCTTGTTTAGTGCTTGTAATAAAGTGTTTTAAATATGTGTTCGAAAAGGTTTAAACTTTTAGACACTGTTTAGTAAAACTTGTTTTAAACGCGTGTTGGTTTTTGTTTTTGTAAAAAAGACCGTCTAAATGCTAAATAATAGCATATTTACTATTTTAGACTAGATTGTCATTTAATATGAGGTGAGATTGTGATCAAACGCTACTCAAGCGCAAACGCGATATAAAGTGTTTTAAAAAAATTGATTTCGTTTACTAGTTAAAACTATCGCACTATAAAGCTAATAAAATATAACTTATTCGTTAACGGAACAGTAACAAACAAGGTTAAATATTGTTTGAATATTGTATACGTAGTTACGAATACGGAGAATATAAATTCGCCATTGCATACATAGCTTTATACATGGGATAAACCGAGAGGTTAGAGTAGGGAAGCGAATAGTGAGGTACTCGCTGAATCGACCCTCGCGTTTTCTCAAGATGCAATCTCGCCGCAGGAAATAAGATATTTGCGAAGACGCCGCGAGGACGCCCGCCAAAGTAAATGTAGTGGAAATTTTCTTATTAGAATATCTACGGTACGATGCCTCGGTTACATTACTTTGTCGTTTTTTTTTCTTACGCAGGAATCTGTCGCGACCCTCGTTTCCACTTTCACGCTATATCAGCTCACGGAATTTTTACGGAGCTGTAGAAAAAACGTAACATTGTTTTTCTATCTGATTATAATTTTTAATACAAGTGATATAATGTTACTCTTTTATACTTAGTCTGGCCATAAATACTGTTAGAATTAAAAAAAATTTATAATATATTACATTTGAATTTGGAATCTGTCATTCTTATATGATTGTTCATTGAGTTTTCTCATTTTGGCGTCCAATACATTGTACAACTATTTAGCGATATTAAAATGGAGTGAGGTGATAAAGAAAACCGAATCGCTGTAATTGCATTACAGAAAGAAGGTATGGTGCCAAATGCAATTTTTAAAACTCTCCATACGCTTGGTATTAGTAAAATGTTTCGTGTACCGGGCTATTAATAGGTACAATGAGACCTCCTTTGTTTGTGACAGAAAAGGATCTGGCCGTCCCCGTAGTGTTCGTACGTAAAAGGTAGTCAAAGCAGTAAGGGAAAGAATTCGAAGAAATCCTGTCCGAAAGCAAAAGATTTTATCTCAGGAGATGTAGATAGCAACTAGAACCATGTCGCGTATTTTAAAAGATGACTTAGGACTTGCAGCCTATAAGAGACGTACTGGTCATTTCTTAACTGATAATTTAAAAAAGAATCGCTGGTAAAATTCGAAACAACTACTGAAGCGGTACGCAATGGGAGGTCACAGAAAAATTTTGTTTACGGATGAGAACATTTTTACAATTGAGCAACATTTTAACAAAAAAAATGAACGTATTTATGCTCAAAGCTCTAAGGCACGATTGGCAGTGAAGAATTTTCCCATGGAAAGAGTGCGTGCTTCTATTGATAACTGGCCTCAACTTTAAAAGGACTTTATTACAGCCAATGGAGACCACTTCGAATAAGCTTTTTATATTTAAATTGTTTTATATTTATGTATTAAACTAACACACTGTAAAAGTAATAAATGTTATTTGCAATATAATTTCTTTTTTTTTTTTTTTCAGTATTTATGGTAAGACTAGGTATATAGAAGAAAAAACAAATCTACGATTAGTGATCATTAAATTATAATAATATCTCTAATTATAATTAACTGTTTAGGCGCCTTTCGAACGAGCCAATCACGTCTCGGTTTTGCTTTCGCTTGTCACGAATTTTTTTTTCTGTAACATACACTGGCTCGTTCCCGGGACTCCGTTCTGGTGAAAATAGTGGAGAATGGTTCAAATTTACTGCTTATTCCATCTAGTTTAATCGTGAAATGTTTTTTTTTTGTAATTTTGTTATTACTACTATAAATGTTTACCGATTTTATGTGATCTTGGATAAATTTTATTATCATTACTTACCTAACAGCCGATTCTTTAATCATTTTTTTTTATCATGTTAAATGTTACCGTCGTATAAAAAATATTGACAAACATTGACATTAGTTTACGATACTAACGTCACTCAATTGTTTTGCCTTCCCGGAACCTCCCCTAACCTAAGACTTAAACTTTATTGTATGGTATTAAAGTTCAAATTGATTTTTAAGTATTATTACGAATCCTTTGTATGGGAGTATAGAAAAGTGTTGTTTTTTGACTTTTTCAAGCAATTTTTTTATTTTTCTCTCCGTAAGAACCATCCTCGTACTTCATGGAATAGTCTACAAAAAGAATTAGCAAAATCGGTTCAGCTGCTCTCGAGATTTGCGCTTAGCGACACATTCCATACAACAATGTTCCGGTTACCAAATTTTCTTGTACTTTTCTCATCTAACTGTTACTTGATATTTATTAATATTGTGCGAAGCAGCGCACGCGATCAAACAAAATCGTTTCCACCACTTTAACGTAAATTAATACATCTTGAGTTGAGAAGCACAAATTCATAATCTCCGCCCGCATACTCCACGTATGCTTCATTGAATTAGGATGTTCGTACGTCTTCAGATAACTAACTCGTAAACTAGGAATATGTCAACGAAACATAACTTTGAATGTTATCGTAATTTGTGTTAACCTGACACTCTGTGTAGATGGTTTTTTTTTTGCAGCTAGCATCGGGATCCGAATCGTATAATTATGACATTATTCGTTAAAGGTACTTTTAAAAATATGTATAAAAACTGACTGTCGCGCTGCAGGCTCGTAAATATTACATCAAAATCTGTTATACGGGGGCGGATTACGGAACGCAGTCTGTCAATGGAAGTAGTATGTTCTGTTTTTAACCGCCTATCAACAATGAGAAGGTTCACAACTCGGTTGCTTTTTTTTTTGGTTGTCACCTTAGAACTTCGTCGTTTATAAATCTATACAGGAATATTTTTTTATATTTGAAAGGAAAAACTTTTAAGTGTGTTCCATTATAATTTCATTATCATTGGAGCTAGAATTTCGAAGATAGAGCAAGGAATTCATTAAAATCGAATAAGAAATATACAGTTAATGAGATATTGATAGGTTTATGACAAACCAAGACTAAATAGGAACCTAACTAAGCTCAAAACGTACTGGTGCATATTTTTACAGTGAAACTTTTTTATATCGCCTCAAATTTTTTCGTCCATCTATCGTATGTCGGTATGGGTAAATTTTGACCTTATCAAAATATACAAATTGAATTTTTGACGCCCATATCGAAATTTCTTCATTCCAAGAGATCGTAGTAGATGGAGAAATAATAATATTTGGTAAGTTATTTAATAAAAGAAGTAAGATAAAAATTAATTTCTAAAAAGGCACGTTTAAATGACATCGGATTTTATTTTTCTTAAATGTTTTTAGGTTATAAGCTAATGATTTGAACGATATCCTAGTAAAAAAGGCAACTTAGTAAATAACAGACACTTCAATACAAATGAATGAAAATTGAAGTGGCTTTTGTATGCCCGAGTTAATCTCCGAAACAGCCGAACAGATTTTGACGAGACTTTTACTGGAAGATACAGGATTTAGAATTTATGATTACGCCTAAGTAGGTTGTAATGACAGCGAAGTCACACGCAACGGCTAGTATTAATTTACGAATACATCTTCCCTAATATTATAAATGTGTGAGTGAGTTTGTCTCAACCGATTACTATATAACTTCACATATACGTTGTTAGGGCTTTATACCGAAAAAATGTACTGTTCTCGAATGACAGATCAAACCTACATTATCTCGAGCGAAGTCATCAGTTAAAGCTGTAACTTCTATAAGCATGATTATTATATCACAAATAAAAGTTTTCTTTTCGAACTATTATTCGATTCGATACTATTGGCCTGACAAGCCTTTACAGCTTCACCGTACTACACAAATAAAACTGAGTTTGTTGTTATCCACTCAACTAATTATCATAAAATGTCGCATACATATTGTCATAGGTACAGGATATAGCTTTAAACCAGAAGAAAAATATTATTCCCGAGTGATATGATATGACCTTTCTATATTAACGCGAGCGAAATCGCCAACAAAAGCTAGTTTTCAATAAAAAGTTGAGATGCTGAAACAAAAGAGAAAAAACAGCGGTCACAGTAATAAATTCCATTTCATTTTTTCCCGAGATCATCTGTCGGCGCTAAGCGCTTCGCGATGTGGCAAGTTTTTCCATTATTATAAGGGATATTTGTATAAAAGGGCGTCGTTGTGATCATCCGCCGGCTCCACCCCAACTTTATAATTGCCTTGACGGCTTTAATAGAAACTTGATGAAAGCTGCCGAGCGTCCGCGGCCGCTTCTACCGCTTTTTGTTCTACGTTGTAAACTTGCATTTTAGTTCCATCACTGATATTATTATAATTTGTTGAGGTGTAAAATGATATTTTAGTAAAAATGCTTTTTATTTTAAAACTTACGTGGAAACAGCAGCGTGATTATCACAACGTATGTACATATTTAATGAAATCAATTGTCACACTCGGGTCGGTGACGCTGTATCGGTTTTACCCGTCTACATTCGACAATAATTCTGCATGGTTTGGTGACGAACAGAATAGTGTATACTCGGTTTCAGTTTTTATCAACTACGTTCACTATCACACAAGGAGTGCATCATCGAAAATCAGAAATTTTCACTTCTATCGTACGGTCATAAGTACACAACCCTTTTTTATTTAGTCAATCAATATCATGGATTAATATATAAAACGTCTATTTCGTTAGTTTTAATCTCCGAATCGGCTGAACCGATTTTGATGAAACTTTTACATGCTAATAGAGGACTAGGTAGTAATAATAAAATTGGACAAAGGTAAGTAATTTGAAAATCGGTAAAAGAGATTGTTATAGGAGTTAAGTAATTTTGTTAAGTACTTGTAATGATAAAGTTGTAGGTAAAAATTAATTATAACCCACATTTAATTCATATATAACACATAGTTCCTTTGAAAAACTGAAAGTAACGAATAAAAAAACCTATTTATTCCAATTTACTACGTACGGTAATCATATTTATATATTAATGTCATTACTATTACTAATTCAGTAAAAAATCTAATATAATTAATCTAAAATATCATATAAATAAGCTACCTGGATTCCTATTTGGATAATAGGTAAATATATATAATGATTTAAATAATGTCCGTTTGTAATAAATAATGTTCAAACAATTTACCCATAGCATCTTGTCGCATGCCAACTGCGCTCATATTCGCTCCATGACCCATAGAAAATCCTTGAGGCATAGGATACGAGCCGCCACCCATTTGTGACAGCGAGAATATATCCTTTTGCAATTCCTCGTAACTCCCATGATGCTGTATAGAAATATAAATTGATTAAAATGTTGTAATTATTTCAATAGGTATACATTTAAAAATTGTTATTACTAATTTAATTCGTGTCCATTATTGAAAATCCCATTCAGTATCTAACAAAAAACTCCATTTATTGTATATCACTAACATATTATAATTCATAGTCGTCCGCCGCGTCTGTCTGTCTGTATGGTCGCGATAGACTCAAAAACTACCGGACGTATTTTGGTTATAATACGGTCTTCACCAATAGATAGAGTGATACATGAGAAAGGTTTAGATATGTCATTTGTCTAGGGTTTATGTAAATTGGTTGAAATATAGCGATAATTGTTATAAGTGTTAAAATAAGTCGAGCCGCTTAGGAGCTTTCATCGAAAACGCTGCCTAATTCCTTTGAGATATAGCAAAACAATGCATAGTTAAATATTCCTGTTTTATAGATTTACAAAAAAGTTTACGATGTCATATACCTATCTTTTAAGGATAGCTTACTATAACCACCTATCTACTAAAAATGGTCACATATAATGAGGTAATTGGAAGGCTATTTAGACGGATACAGTATTAATCCTTATCAAATTAAATACATTAGTTACCTTAAGCATTTCATGCACATAAGTATATATTTTTTTAATATCAGGGCAGGACAACGTCCGCCGGGCCTGCTAGTTATTCCATATATTAAAACAAGTTGTAGAGATGGAGGACGGTTTTCTAAACAGGTCGACCATAATAAGCGTACAAGGTTTTGTTTTCACAATATATAATGTATGAATATTGTACAAATGTTAGATAGTAGACATAACGAGCGTGAGGTATTAAGAATAGAGACTTTTTAAATAAAGGCTTTTCTACTCATCTATGGTATGGAAAAAAATGAACTGTTTCCAAAATATTTCATTAATAACACTAATGTTCGTCAATAACTACTAAGCAAAAAAAAATCGGTTGAGAAACAGAGAAGAAAGATGTATATAACTGTGTGGTCTCTGTCTATTTATTTATAGATTTTTTGGTTCATTATCTTGTTAACGTCACTTCTATTTAATTGTCATTTAACTAAAAGTAGTAATCATTCCAAATTATAAGTTCTTTTCAGTGCCGAAAGGTCTCTAAAAGAAGATACTTTATTGATTTAATTAGCGATATTTTTTAACCTAAAAAGCCCGCAACAAATAGTGTATTTACAAGTAACAATTAATATTTCTATGTGTAGAAATCGGTCAATACATCAAAGTAAATTAGTTCTGCCATATCGTATAGATGTACTAAATATTGGTCTGTATTGTGCTAAATATCAAAAATAAAGGTTGTAGATAGACTTTGGCTTAAAACATAAAATCGAGTATTATTATTATATGTAATCAGTATTTAATTTAACGATAAAATTTTCGACTTCAATATACGTACAAAAATTTGTCACGTTCCGTCGATATAAAATCGCATCAGCACACGTTATCGTTCGTGGCTTCGTCGAAGTAAATTATTTTTCGTTCCGTTTAATTATTTTAATTGTGTGCATTAAGCTGTGGTTTTATATTTTATACAGATTAACACTTCAGTTAATGGGATAGTGGTGGGAGAAATTACGTTAGCCGACCGAGCGGGCTGAATGTTCGACATTATCTCTATTAAGTTATTATTATGACTTTGAAGATATTAACATCCTATAATTATATATTGTAATTGTTGTTGAGAACGAATTAATTTATATGAATGTCGAATTATATATTTTTGCAATTGACATTTTAACCCCTCGGCTGATTTTTAAGACCTAGATCTCGAAATGGCGAATAATGTTTTTTATATTAGGTATATATTTTTTTTATTTCACGACATTGTACATTGCAAATTTCATAGTTTAGTAAAAAATAGTTCGTACAACTGGAGTAACTAATTGATAAACACATTTTATATGAAAATGATAATTTTGCAACACATAATTTTTTGTTTTTCAAAGTTTTGTAATAAATCAGAAAACTTTTTAAACTTATGCTGCCAACAGTCTGTTGACCTGTCATCATGAAGTCTAAATTCGATTGTATGGAACTTAAATCTTTATTGACAGACAGTCTAAGGGTTAACCATTTATAATTTATCCTTTTCTTTTGTCTTGAGAAGAATAAAATAATAATTGTTAAAATTTAGATACCAAAATAAATTTCTTCCTCTTAAGACTTATTATTTATATTTTGTTTTATGTAGTTAATTTCTAACCGTCTCTGTTTTACTTTATTCTAGCAATTAATGTTGCCTATTACATTTTATTATTACGATTATCACGTAGTTTATTTTTTCTATAATATCATTAATAAAATGGTAGCCTCTTTGTTAGAAAATTCGGAAAGTTTTTTAAACACCACAATATTCACGGTCCTTTGTTATTACGTCTAAACGATTGCAATTATACACAATTACCAAACTATGTTATGCAAAATGCGAAGAATATTAAGCGATATAGAGTGACAGAGTATGATTTTATGAATGAAAAAGAAAACAGTAGACGATACACTAGAATTTCGCTAAAAAATTCCAATTTGTATACTAATGGGTGCTTACTATACATCTACTATATTGATATGTCGAAAATTATTTATTAATGGTTTTGTAAGTGTTGTTAATATATGTTGATATTATTTACGCTTTAATTATCTATTTAAATATACCAAATGTAATACGTAAAATAATCGAAACAGAATGTTCAGAATAATTGTACTCTGCGAGCGTTAGTTAGTTGCATTATGGTTTGAATTATTTTCTGGACACAAACGAGCCGCGTACCCAATCTCATTACTCTGTAATCACAACGATTGATTAGTGCCGTGTTATAATGAGAGGACTGGATTGCGGCGAAAATCTGTAAACGGTTAATTACAATAAGCATTTCTGCAATCAAGATATATTATATAAACGTAATTTGTAACTTTCTTTGCAATTTCTATTTGTACATAATTTATGTATTCACAAAGAAAAGTGGGCTTTTATATCCTTTTTTTAAGGAAACAATATACTTTTTTGATTTATATTTTACAAAGAAAGTCTATATTTTATGAAGTTTGCAAAATGTCTGGACCACTCTAGAAAACCAATTTGTTAGGTACCTACTTAAATAAAATAAATTATTTTTTATCTACATTTTAATAAAGGAGCTTTACTAACTTTACTTTTAGTTCTACGACATTGTCTAGTACACAAATATCATCGCGGTGCAGGGCATAAAGCATAAAATCACAAACATATAGTCTATGAAGAATTTGTATTTTTCTCTTGTGCATCGCAGATTTTTTTTTAAGTAATTAACAATTTTATACGATGCATAGAAGTGATTATACAAAAGCATTTACAGTCTTTAGGAATATTCACCAAGTATGGCTAATAAGAAAAAAAACAAAGTAGTTTGAGTCTTTTGACGTCCACGGTGGCAATATATACAAAATCAAAAAATCAAAATCAAGAATAACTTTATTCAGCTTAGGCCCTGAGAAGGCGCTTATGTGGTTTGGAATTTCGTTATAAAACCTAACACTATTACCTAAAAAACTATTACCGGTCCTAGTAAGCCTAAAACATGGAATGACTAATTTGTTATTATTTCTTGTACTTAGATTATGTCGGTCCTTTACGAAATCTAGTTTAACTAAGAATTTTGCGGCGTACGTTAGATTTTCAAGTATGTATCGGGAGGGCAGAGTTAAGATACCGAACTCCTCGAACTCCTTAGCCTTTAATGATTCGCGAGGCCCCATATCATAAATATATTTGTTTACATACCTGTGGATACCGGTTTATTGTGTTTGGATGCGGATATGGTTGGTATCCCCTATAGCCTTGAATGTTCCTCATCATGCCGTTGCAGCCGGGTAAGACGGCCGGCGCTAACGCCTTCTGCAATTGCTTCTCCTGCTTGCGATACTTTGCCCGACGGTTTTGAAACCAAACCTGATTCAAAATAAATTACTTTTTTTATCTTTACAGAATTTACGGTATAGAAAAGGAAGTAGGTATAAAATGGAATCTGCTTTTATAATAATAAAAAATCATAATTCCAAATTTCTATAGATAAGTCGTGGTGCTCGAAAGGTTTGACAGGTGGAATGTTAATTCGTTGTCCGTAGGTGAAAACCAATGATTTTTTCGGAATTCGTGAACAATTAATAATTCAAATTCGTAACACTATCTGCTGACGCTAAAGGAAAATATCAAGGGGAAATCTGAAGTTGATAAACACTTTTGTGGTACCACCCATACGTGGGAAAATATAGAACTGTGGATTTCTCGGAATTTGAAATTGTTAATACGTCGTGGGCTGGCGTGGAGGTTATGCCCATATCTTCCATCGAGAAGAGGTTTATGATCCTGCAGTGGGTTTCTTATAAAGCTGGTGTGATGTATGATGATGATGATAATACATATGTTTATAAAATATTACATATTGATATGATATCAATAAATTCCATGACTATTTTGGTGATTGCGATGAAAGTTAGCAAAGCTAAGCGTTTCATTTTTTATGGAAGTTTTTATACTACTATTACCCATATTAATAAAACTCCGAACTAGATTGTACTGCAGTGTATTAACTCTATAACGTTCAATCGAAATCAATGAAAATTGGCATGTACACTATGCTGTATTTCAACTATTTCTTACAAAAAAAAAAACATCTATAATGTATGATGTATTAAACTGTATCTCGTTTCTTTGACCAATAATTATACTGACAGGAATATTTAAATATCAAAACAAAGGACAAAACACACGAGCCCTTAAGCTGTGTTGTCAACGGGAATGAGGGCGTGCGTCGTTTGATATGGTGATTAGAGCTGATTAGAGGGCGAGGGAGGGCCGCCCTCATCGCGTCGCAATGGGCGGGGGCGCGGCGCCCTCTGTACGCACACTACATATAAATAAACCGATATACCTACACCATGCCTCAACTAACATATGAAGTGTTATGTATTGTAGTTTCGTCGACGGAATTTGTATTTAGAATGTTTTAGCTTGTGTAAGTTACAATTAAGATAAGTAATGTTTATAGAAATTACACAAACATGAACTGATTTTAATGTTAGTGTTTAAACATTTTTTTATGTCCTCAGTTCCTAGTAAAAACTATTTATAATTATATAAGGTCGACTAATTATTGTTTTGTAATATGTGCGATAAAATTACGAATTATAATATAAATATTTATAATTCAGACATAGTCGTAATGAATATTGTATGTTCTTAAAATCGAAATCAAATATAATTTTTTCAATTTAGGCCCTAAGAAGGCGCTTAGGAACGTTAAAACTACCACCGGTCATCGAATCATCGAGAAGTACTGGCAAGAAACTCGATCGGGTTTATCTTTTAAACATATATATATGAAATATATTAAATAAATGTACGTTAATTTTAACTCAAATTTATTATCAAATTTGGTTTTCCTAAGCCGTCAAAGTTCTTAAATATAAATCAATGCAAATTAGTAGAATCACTCGGTGATATAAACAATCTTAAACTTTATAGATAAAAAAATTAGTTTATAAATAATCAATGTTTTCGATTTATTCGTGACATACATATGAACTTGAATTTGTAACATGAATTAGTTACAAAAGTCATATATATTTAATAGTGATAATTATTTATTTCCTTGATAATATAAGACGTATGCTTTCTATCAAAGTGTAATGTGTTTTCTATTCCGATTTTTGAACAATAAATATATAACATACTTTAGCTATAATAATGTACTTATTTACATTAAAGATAAAACACTTAGGAATTAAATTAGTAAAATTATAAAATTAAAATTAAATTTTAATATACGAAATTAGTCTAAGAGGATGTATGAGATATATTCACTTTAGCAAAAATTTTAAAATTAAAATAATAATTTACAATACTGTACCTACTAAAAAGTTAAACTAAATAAATAGATAGTTTAAATGAAGACACAAAACATTTAGATTAGATAATCGAAACAAAAGATATTTATTTTATCCTACAAACGTTTGAATGCGGAAACCGGCTACCGAGTTATTCTAAGAAAACGATAGGTCTATAAACTGAAAAAGCACGGGGGTTTCAACAAAACATTTTCTTATTTCCAATTGTAGAATTCATTTGAGGGCAGAGACAATGTCGGGGCGCGCGGGGAGGATACCGGCTAACCTCGTTACGGATCCATTTGATGGGATTGCAATGCCTCAGGGGCCACCGCCCCCGCCCCCGCCCCCCTGCTTACAGCCCTCGTACACCCAACGTTGTATTTTTATATCGAAATTTCCTCTACGAGGGAGCTCGGCGTCGTCTTTAACGTTTACATTCTTATGTAGCGTCTCCTGAACGTTAATAGCCTTCACTGAGCGTGTGTAAGGTCGTACTTACACGTATACAATATATTGATGTTTCGCATGTACTAGCTTAGCTATAAGATACCTGAGTACCGCCCACACGCATTTTCATGCTTTTAACGGTATGTAAAAATCTTCAATGTAATTTCGTGAAACCTTTCATTCTACTGTACTTAGAGAAGAGGGTAATTGTTTTCTGACATATTTAATAGCGAGCTTGGGAATAAAATATTAGGCCATTATGATGTTAATACTTGGATGGTATTCGATTTAAACGAAAAATATTTATAAGACCATGTTCCATAAGAATCTTAACATCAATTTGTTCATATAACCCCAACCCCATACCTCACGTTCTAGCGATCACTTCTAAAACATCTTTGAAAATTACCATAGATGTATTCCGAATATATTCCAATTTGTAGAAAAACAATTATGAGATTTAATCTTAATTTTTCACTGAAATGGAAATATGGAGCTAAATTAGAGTATTCGGATACATTATTTACGGTGGCTTAAATATTAAATTACCGCGTTAACGCACTGGCCAGTTTGAGTTAAAAATAAGTTATCAGATTGCATAGTGAAACTTTTTTCACATAAAAAGTAATAGATTTTGAATTAAATTTAAATTATTAATAAAAAAAAATGTACACACTTGATTGTTCAGATTTCAATTGTCGTTACATTCAGCTTTTAAAGCGAAGATTCAAATACGAGTTCTGAATTGGAACGAATGCAGCACAAACTGCTTGTAATGTTAATGTTGTGTTTGAAGAGGTTACGATTAACCAAAGTACCATGCGTTTTTGGTTTATCCGGTTTCGTAGTGGAAACTCCAATTTGAAGAATGAACCATTTGGAAGACTAGACACTAAGGTAATTAAGGTTGAATGAATGGTGATGATAGAAATAGATCTACACCAAACTATTAAAAAAAATAATGTCGTGGTTTGATGTTAACCCCATAATATTGAGGCATTTGCAGTAAATCGGTAGAATTAAAACGCTTGAGAAATCATTTGACTGATATGCAGAGAACAAGCGCCTCTTGAATTTTACCATACCTTTTTAAATCGGCACAGAAATGAAAGGATTTTGGACCAAATCTTAACGTGTGGTGAAAAGCGGATTTTTTACGACAATTAAAAGCGAACAACGTAATGGCTGAGTGCAGGTCAAACACCCTAACAACGCCCCAATACCCTCACCCATTAAAAGGTAGCTGTTTGGTGATCACTCAATGGTGCAATTGACTAGAGTTTCTTCGGATCCAGTAAGCAATAGCAGTAGATGACTTCTGAGCAATTATGGTGAAAATTGCAGCAAAATAGTCACTACTCTCGTTCACACTATTATTGTTGTGTAGTCGTTCTTCACTATTACTGTTCTATGATACCGCGGAAATAGTTATAGATAGAGATAGTATAAGATCTGCAGTTAGAAACCCTGCGTCATTCTTCGTACTTACCAGACCTTGCTCTAAGAGATTGCCATTTTTTCCGCGATTAGGACGATTTTTTCCCACGAACAAAAAGTTTCTTCCCCAGGAAACCATACAAAATGCCCTGACACAATTTATATAGTACAGGTCGACAATTGTCTATCACAAATATTTAATTAATCTTCCAATTAAATGGCAGAAATGTACACACAATTAACTTAATTACTTTGATTAAATATATATTTTATGGTACGCAAAATGAAATCCGTACGAAATTGCAATATCATACTATTGACCATTAATATGCTATATTTTTTAAATTGTTTTAACTAAATATAATATAAACAAGCAAATTCAAAATCCTACGTATTTTTGTGTATATTATGTATATAATATTTGTATAATTGTAATGAAAGGCGTTTTTAATAACTCATTTGTTTTAAAGCTTTAATTTGTTTAAATTATAATATTGGAAGTTGTTGAATCGGAAGTAGTCATTAAAATAAATAAAAAATGTTTCCATATAATTTTTTGTCGGATTGTAAACCTGATAAATAATTAACATCTTGTACACGAGCCGTGGGTTAGATGTCCTTCTGACTTCTGAGTAATTCAACGAGGGTTATACTGAACGACATGTTTTGCACGGCTGACCGGTTTTGGTCAGACTCCAGAAGACTCTCATGTTAATCGGACGACCTATGCGTTCATGAACAATTCGTCTTGAACATTGGCTCTAATATAAATTTTCTAGAAGCTTTGTGATAGCAGAATTGTAAGTTGATAATTGTATTATTTCGTATAAGGATAATCGGATATAAAAAAACTTGGAGGTTTTAATTTTACTTCATATTATTGTATTTCGTTTTCAGATCATTATCGTATCCTATTTATTATTTATTTATTAATAATAAAAGAAACAGCGCGTTTTCGGTTTACAATTATAAAGATTATAATGTCAACAGAAGTACGAAATGATGTTAAAGTGGAAAATATTCAAGGAGTATTTACGAATTCTAGATGTTAAAAGTCAAGTTGTGAATAAAATATCTAAAGCGACAAATTAGGTGCTCCGGGGACAAATCAATATCGAGGGTCCCGGGGGATTGAGCAATTTTAAAACTGAGATAAAGATCTCTCGCGAGTTACTGTAAGCATTTCGTATTCATACGGCCGAGGACGACAGATGGCGGTATAATTCAATCCGCCTCCGGCCTATGTACCAAATTGTATTATCCGAGTATTCGCGCGTCATTGATATTTCGACAATTCCGACTGGAACCGTGTCACTTTATTTCGGTTTTTTGGTGCGATCAAGCTAGGAACTTGGTAAAGGGTATATATGGGGACTTTTGGTTTTAAAATAATATTTCCATATTCCATATTCGGTTGAGAAGTATTTTTTCGACTTTATTAAAATACTACTTTTCTATAAATGTAATATGCAAGTATTATATACGTGTACACCTTTTGGAAGAAATTATATAAATTATAAGAAAATCAGAATATAATATATATAAAATTATAAGTTGCGTAGTTTAGAAAAACTAAGGAAAATAATAGTTTCTTTTATAGTATAAATCAATTAGATTAAAGTATGCAAGTTCAACAATAAACCAACAGGTACTAAAAAAATAATACAAATTAGTCTTTGCTCTAGTAATATGGTGGTAACACAGAACACTACATGATTTACGAGTTAAAGAGTACAAAAGTGTCCGCTAAAATTAAACACGAAATATCATTGTCATAACATTAACGAAAGTTACTAAGATACATTTTGATGGGAGCAAATTAAAAATATTTAGCTGTTTTCCAGTGTTTTATATTTCCTTCTTTTTTTTAATAACAGTACGTTACATTTGTAACTACAGATGTAAGGTAAATAAATGGGTATAAGTGCCCTTAGAAAAGCTGTATAATGAAATATAAACTAACCTGTATCCTTGCTTCGTTTAGTTTTGTCGTCCTGGCTAGTTCTTCTCTACAGTAAATATCTGGATAATGTGATTTAGCGAATGCCGCTTCTAATTCAGCTAATTGTTCCTGTACATGTAAGAGTTATAATTTGTTACTTTCTCCGTAATCGTTAGCCGTATCGATGGTAGTTGATAAACAAAAAGTCATAACCTCAGATTCCTACTAATACGTGGTTCGTAATGAATTGGTCAAAATAAGTACAGCGCCTCTAATTATATTCATTATATCCACTTTTCCTTTGTACTACACTTTACCTTAAAAATGTATTGGAACGAAAATGGACATAAGCCCATAAATTTTCAATCACCTTTCCGCAGATTCACTTGACGTGACCAAAACTGTACGTTGAAAAATATTCGAGTTTTATTTAATCGTATGGCTAAATAGAGTATCCATTTTTATTATTACAATTGAACATTTAATTCTCTCAGCCATTTTAAGGCGTCGTCGGTGAGATGACTAACTGTAAGGTGAAATATTTCCTATATTTGTTGAGTTACTTGAGTGTATTCTATAACCGTATTGTACAAGATTGAATATATTTCTAGAATGATGTAATGTACATCTGTTTTTTTTTTGTTTTACCTTCAGTAGAGAAAAAAAGTTTAGTTTCTGATAATTATACTTTTAAATTATTATTTTTTAACTAAACAATACTAATAAGTTGTTTATTCAATGTCCTAATATTTTTTCTATAAATAATAACTGGTTGTATGGTATCAACAATGGGCTCTTAAACTAACCGGATGATAATCCTAAATTAGTCCATGAGCTATAGAGACAATTTAAGGTGTTATGGCTGTCTCGTTTACAATGACACCGCAGTTATGCGAGCAATAAGTTTTGTGAATCTTATCACGAATCGTGAGCACAAACTTATTCGATATTCATATATTTAATTCATACATATATTAGGAGTGTGATAAGTGGCGCGGGGATACGCTTCGCATCATATAACAACTTTATCTGATTGGATATTGGACTAACGCAGTACCATTGTCATTCCATTTCAGTTTCAGTACACAAGCGCGTATTTAGAAATCGATGCGTGAAGTAAGTTCAAATGTAAGGTATATCAAACGATACCTGTGTAAATGTAGTCCGGTGCCTTCTTCTAGCGGGCGTAGGGCACGAAGCAGTGGTGGGTGTATGGCCTGCGTGTTGAGGTCCTAACGTCGGAGACAATGCTGAGGTGGCGCCGGAGGTATTCGTGCCCCCTGTCCCGCCTGGCTCCGGTTTTAATTTTTTGAATGCGCCTTCTGTTTACAAGACATGCCATTTAAAAAAGTATGTCGCTGTTGAATCATACAATAATTTATATTCAATAAAAAAATCTGGATTCTACTGTTTGTTTAATCCGGCAAAATTAGAAATAGAGGAACGGTATATTGTAAAAATGTTGATGAATTTCAACGAAGCAAGTTATGTACGAATTTAATTTTAAAATAACTGTACCCGTCGCTCCGCATGTGTTGTGTTTTTAATTTTTGCTATAACTTTTTCTGTGATTTGACGAAAGTTTAAGTTAAGTTCAATGTTTGCTGTGGTCAGATATCTACATAATACACCAATTTTTCTGATAATATGCAGCGCCACCTAGCGCCGAGTTATAATAAGTTGGATAGCATAAAAACCGCGACGAAAAACGTTTAGGTGTGCTAATTTTCGTAGTGATTGTTTAATGGTTGTCGAGATTAACAAACTCAGGTAAATACACTTACATGCACCCAACAAGTGCCGGTCCACATATTCCCTTCTGTTACATGTTACACCTTTAGATCCTGCACCTTTTCAATATATCAAGAATCATTACTATTAATTTTATGGATTAGACAATTTTTAGTTCAAGTTCCGAATGAAACGATTTTTCTGTAAACAAGCTTTAGGTTTTTCAATTCGGATTTGTCCAATTTGAAGAAACGATGTCAACTTTACATACAGAAATACATTTTAGACTAGTTGATAACCGCGACATCGTCAGCTTTGTCCTGCGCATGCGCACCACACAGCTTGCCTCCACTTCCCCATGGCATCACTGAACGCGTAGTGCTTATAAAAATCATAGTTTCTTAAAATGTTCATATGGTTATATTAGATGACGTTATCGTGATAATTCTTTTTTATTTGAATGAGGATATAAAGATACGGACAAAGTGTCTAAAAAATAAAAATAAAAAATCAAAATGATCGACACCTATCCAATAGTTTGTGCGTAATGTGCGCGTAACTGCAGGCCACTATAATTGTATTTATATATAAGATATAATAAAATAGAAATTGTTTGCTTTTCTTTGTTTCTAATGTTAAGTCGTTGATAACACGGGTATTAGACCCGCCTATCGCGTTCAAAGAAATGCCAGTCTCATTTACATAGCGGTTGGTGCGCACCGACCTCGTGTCGTAGGTCAAGTTCGAGTTCACTCCTAATTGTAATTGCATTGCTTTAACTAACGATGTTTTGCTAATAAATCATTTTACGTCGTATCGCTGTGTCGGTAAGCGTCGTAAACGTTTCGACTAGAACAGTTTCCGTGAAGATATTTTCGGTTACATAAACGAATGGCTTTTGAAAACTATTTATATTTATGTTCATGAAATATTATTAAATTTATAAGTAATTAATTATTATTTTTAACTAAAACAACCAAAATAAATTAGATTTTTGTGTTCTTTTTTATATTCGAATTATATAAATAAAAGGGTTTTCCGTTGTGCGCACATAAAGCAAAAAGTACTAGGTAAATTTCGATTTTTTTTTATTTACTTCTTAGACATTTAGTCCTTATCAAAAAAAAATATCACGATAGCTTAATGTAATATAAACTTATTAAGGTTTTAAAGGAACTATGATTTTTATAAGCACTACAAAAGACTAAACAAATTTTGTAGGCTATTTCTTTGCTTTTAAATTATTTTTATTGTTTTTTCTTTCCTGTAGGTACATAAATTATATTGTTAATATAATAAGTAACGCAGACGGAGGCGTGGTTATCGGCTAGTAAACTAATAGAAATATTAATAATTTCGGAAAAAATATACCTCTCATCGAAAAACTCTGTCAGTTTTATTAATATTTTTTTTGTTTTCTAATAGACCAAATTACTTTCAGTTATCTATTAGCAATATTATTTTTATTGATCGTACAAAGAGAAAGCCATTTCCAGACCATGTAATGATCCACCATAAGACTTGTTTGACATAACCCTTGAATTTATTGTCAAATATTGTTATGTGCTTTGGAACTTTATACTACAAATAGCTGATATCTGTGACTTCGTCTGTGTTGACGTACCCTTTTCCATGACGAGAAAATACACCTCGTTGAACGTATAGTACCTATAAAGTTTATAGTTCCTTAACACTTCAATAACTCTATATTAAATGAAGATATCTTGATAAGGTTTCTTCCAGATAAGAATATGTGGATCTAAGAAGTGAATTTAAAAAAAAAACGAGTTCGAAATATGTCCAGTAATTTTTGCGTGATGAATGCATATATATATATTTTTAAACTGTGAAATAAGTACCAAACCTCTGACAGTAGACAGAGACCTTAACTAGATTGACAATAATGATAATTTTTATAACAATATTTAGTGTAAAATATGCAAGATTAAGAAATTAAAAATATATTAATATTATACCTAAGTAGATCAAAATGAAATGTATAAATGAATGCATATTGGTAGGCCTCTGTAATTTTATTTATCTAAGAACATAATTAGTTTAAAAAAAATAATCTAGTGGGTCTTAATAGATATGTAGATAGGGAAGTTGTCAGAATACAACAACATTTGGTGTTAAATTTTCCGCTCGACCTTAGCCAAATGATGTCTAAGAAATATCCGACCATTAGGTTATAGTTTTGTCACGATATTTCTCCGTGCTGTTTGTTCGACGTAAGCTTCGTAGCCACGACGAGTGGTACAATGTTGCGAAATTTAAGCTTCAGGGCGATCTTATTTAGATATAGCAATCAGCAACTACTGATATTCTGCAAGTAGATTAACATCGTAGTTGGTTCTAAATGTACTAAGCTCCCATATAACAATGTTACTATTGGATTCAAAACCGTGCAGCAAATACACAGCTAGTTCAATTACCACAATTGAACGTGACTTCAATAACATTGATCTGTTCGGTGTATTTATTGTTATATGATATTATAAGTGGATTTTAAATTATACACTGGCTATTCAACCACTTTTGTTATATTGATAAATTTCTTATAGTATAGTATAGACATTTATAAATTTACTAGCCGATTACCGCAGCTTTACACGCGCCTATTAAAAATGGTTTAAAAAAATTTAAAAATTATAAAAAAGATGTAGAATAGTAGAAATGCTCTTCCGAATACACTTGTACTTACGACACATGCGTCATCTATTGTAAAGTAATTATCTATAATCTATGCCTAAAATCTTCGCTCAAATCTAACCAATCATTTAATAAAGATCTATAGTCAGACAAACGGCCTCCAGGATACGAACAAACAAAAAATGATTTTCGTATATTTAATATGTAAATACTAACTGTGAGTCGAATGGCATTTACTATTAGTAACATATTCGAATCTTTAACCGACTATATAACCCCTACAGTTCTCATCTATAGGTACCTACTATATAAGAAAGTACCAATGAATTAAATCTAGATTAAATTGTATTTAGAAATACAGTTGTTACTCGCGTGTAATTTGACAAAAGAAAATTGACCAGTGTAACACGCTTACATTGCACAGTGCAGATGTAATAAACTAAAGAAGCAGTAGTGTCCAGGTTAAGTGAGCGACTTCACGTGCACGTTTATGCTGAACAAAAAAATTTAAAATTAAAAAAAAATTCACGTTGCTAACCGCTAGTTTAAAGTAAAAAGCCTAAGTTACTTCTTATTAATTCACTCATTTGCCAACGAAAGTCCGTTTCTGAGATTAGCCGGAACACAACAGCGGAGATAGACAAAAATTATAAAAATAGTTTGTTATAAGACGACATACCCATTTAGTAAAAAGCTGTTATTTTGGAATAATAAACAGATATATATACTTCAATTTTATTATATGTCTAAGATTACTAAACAATAATTGGACACAAATCTAGCGTAAAATAAAACAAAATAAGCTTTGAAAAATGTTCCTGTTAGAATCTTATCATATTACCATGGCAACGGTAATAATATTAATAGTTACTATAGCAACGGTTGCTTAGTGCAAATGAGTGATGGTGCGTGTGGCAGAATATGTGACAATAGTACCAGAAAAATGGATTTTGAATGATTTTTTCCTAATATTCGTTCTTAATGTAAAGTATTAGTAAAGGACCGACATAATCTAAATACAAGAAACAATTCGAATTTGGTCATTTCATGTTTAAGGCTCACTAGGACCGGTAACAGTTTTTTATGAAATAATGTTAGGTTTTATAACAAGACTCCAAAGCACATTATCGATTTGCTAGATACTAAGTTGCGTGTCAAGCAAGTTACAATGTCTAAAGGCTGTTACTATTGGGTGGATCAACATGTGAATAATGGTGACGCCTGGAAATAATGCCGCTAACTGTGTATCCATCAAACACGAATGTAATTATCTATGTTTATAACAATAAAAAAGTTATGTTTGATGAAAAGATAAACCAGATCGAGTTTCTTGCCGGTTCTTCTGGATGACTGGGTTGTTTTCCGAGCCGGTGGTAACTTTGACGTTCATAAGCGCGTTCGCAAGGCCTGAACTGAATAAAGTGTTTTTGATTTTGATAATATTGAATAATATGATACCTAATTTTTAGTGCGTGTAGTAATTATTTAAAATTAAAGTAATTTTATTATATCTATATCTAACTAATAGTATAAATGCTAATGTGAGTATGTTTGTTTGTTACGCCTACTCAATTGATTATCATAAATAGGGTATTTTTCATCCAGAAAAAAGTACTGTTCCCTAGGGATAGCTCGAATCTAGATTAACCCCTCGGCTGATTTTTTAAGACCCAGATATCAAAATGGCAGATTATATTTTTTAATATTTATTTTCACGAATTTACTATAGGTACATTGTAAATTTCATGGTTTAGTAAAAAAAAGTTCGTAGGACAAATGAAAAAAATATTTACATAAAAGTATAATTTTAAAATATATAATTTGTTATTTTTCAACGGTTTATAATACATCAGGTATTTTTTAAGCTTATGCTGCCAACAGTCTGTGACCTGTGCCTCATGAGGCGGTGGAATATGTCTATTTCCCATAGTAATCATTTTTACCTTTAACATGTTATTAAAAAGTAATTGGTTATTTGCGGTGTTGTTTTGTATCAAATATAGTATTATCCATTCAAGTTATTGTAGATTAAAACTGCTCTTTAGAGCATGTCATTATAATAAATATTTTGGAATATACTACAGATTAAGATTACTTAGACGCAAAAAAATGTGATGCAGGAAAATTACTACATAGATTCTATGACTTTGCCTTTCACTTTGTGTAAGGGTTGTAAATATCAAAACGACGAAGAATAGATCTAAATTGTTTAGATACTTTCGATGCAAAAAAAAGTACATTGCATATATGCGAAGCCGGGGTGGGTCGTTATTAGTTTTAGGATAGGTAATTGGATATACAATAGGAAGTTTATACACATTTATCAAATATTTTATTAATTGAAGACTGTTATGCCCATTATTACTTAGTCTATGAAGTTTAAAGTAAAAACTTTTTATTAAAATAAGTCTATACTTATCACTTTATTACATAAAGGTTTCATTGCAGTTGCCAAATTGAAAATTCTTTAAGTTATGATTCTATAGTTAGCGGCATTCTATACTCATGTTTGTGATGAGTGAGCTCAGTTTATGATTTAATAGTAAATTTTATAATTAAAACTAGCGGACCCGGCCAACTTCGTAACGCCTAACAGTCGATTTTTTAATACTTATTCTGCTATTCGGGACCATCGTATAAATATTGACATTCATATTTTTACGATACTAACATCGCTCAATTGTTTTGCCTTCCCGGAACCTCTCCACTAACACTTAAACTTTATAGTATGGTATTAAAGTTCAAATTGACTTTTAAGTATTATTACGAATCATTTGTATGGGAGTATAGAAAAGTGTCGTTTTAAGACTTTTCCAGGTAATTTTTTTAATTTTTCTCTCCGTAAGATCCATGCTCGTACTTCAAGGATTATTTAAAAAAAAGAATTAGTGAAATCGGTTCAGCTGTTCTCGAGATTTGTGCTTAGCAACACATTCAGCGATTCATTTTTATATTATAGATAGGGCTTACTTTTCAGAAATGTTTAATGATTGCCGACGTTAGTAGGTTAATATAAATAAATTCCGTATAACTGAATTGCGTAATTTGATACCTCGCTGACATAAGCATTAAAAGTTAGTTCTTCTTGATAATGCTCGGTTCTTGTCGGGTGACTACACCGGCATCGTTTCGAATACTCTGTACAGCGCCACACACCCATCCGTTCTACCGCTTTGCTCGCGCTTAATGTACCTTCTGTTCTACAATTTGTGACGTAATTACTTCTTTTCTAAGGCTCATAGTGTGGTTTAGACTAGATATAAACTTCAGCGATAGATAGGGCAAAAATAAATAAAAAAAAAAATTAAAATCTAACTTTAACCTACCTGGTGAGTTTTCGGCGGGATCTTAGTTTGTCATGTAGTGGTTTTTATATTTTATTCATAATCTTGTGTTATTAGACTCTATATTTTGTTGTTTTACGTAATATAGTTCGGTTATTATGCACAAATGAAGTGGATGGGAAATAATACCACGGAGCATGCATTCTGGGATGCCGCCAAAACTCCATGGAAAGTTCTAACAAGGAAACCACCATCTTGTTAGAACATTATAATTATCACAAGACACTTACTTGGCAAAACCTTGTTACTTGACACTGGTTAGTGCACAAACCGTGACGGAGCCAAACAATAAAGTAGAAGAAGAAGATACCTGGTTATCGCATTAAATAAAAAACAATCAATAACTTGAGCTCTAACATATTAGTATATATAATACATTCGAGATGAATTGTCATGATCGATGGAAAGGTAAAAGGGATGAACTGATTCCCGAAGGAGTTACAAAAGCAAAAATCGAATCCACAGAGATGAAGGATACTGCTCATTTGCATAACGACCGCTTTATATAGGTCAAGTTTACGTTAATTCGAATTTTATTGTTTTACCTTAAATCTGCGATATTCGATTGTAGTATAAATAATATACTTCTTAAGGGTAAAAATTAAAATTAATTGACTTATATTCAAGTGATACAATAGATTATATTTTGCAAAAAAACACGTTCAGTTAAAGTGCCACCAAAGATAAGGACTGTATTACCAGGCAACTCAGTAAAATTCTATCTGATCCCTAAGATTTTGCGTGAAGGCAATGCTTTTTATTTGTAATCCTACAAATGCATTGGTATTTATCAAAAAAAAACACACAAAAGCTACTTCAAAAAAGTTCGCATATTGACGACATAATCAATTTACTTTCGGTTTCTCTGGGCCCCCGAATTAAGCGGGGGAGATTTTAAAAGCGCCGTCGGAGGTCGGTTTGCCAAGTATTCATGCATTCCCTTTGACGTTGTTCCAAGCTACTTACTAATTAACATAGAGCTAAGTGTTTGCGTCCGCAGTAAACGGGCCTTTTAACGTTTAAAAGGTTATTTTTTTATTCGCTTCTGTTTTAGGGGATTTGATGGCGAATATATTGGTTTAGCTTTTACCTGACATTTTTCGGTGATCCGATTATGTCGTTAGAGGTAGAAATTTTAAAAATCTTTCCATGTTTTTGCAGTTTCGACATTCGAGTCCAATGAAAAATTATTCGTTTATTATGAATAGATAGATATATTGTGTAGAAATTAAATCAATTGAGTATTGTCTGGTTTCAAAATTATTGCTTAAAGTTTTCTGTTGACAATTTATATAATTTTAAGTATTATAAGTAATTTGTCACTGATTGATTCTGGTACACGTGTATATTTCATGAATTCATATATGTATGAAATAATAGTTAGCTTAGTTTAGTTTAACTTAGTTAGACTTGGGATGACAGTCCAAGCCGAGGCGCGCCGTGCGCCCTTATGCTGGTTGCCTATATAAAATCGGGTGAGTGCCTTAAGCGCTCCCCTTAGTAGCCCGGTGAAACTGTAGAGGCCTTGCCAGGACAACAGTGTAGTCAGTTCGAAAAAAAAAAATGATTGATTGATACGGTAAGGCAGATCTGAACGTCTCAAGTTATCTCTATATCAAATATTAATGTGAATGATTCAAAAGGTTTTCTCACTGAAAAAGAAACAAACAGAGAGAGTTTTCGCAGTTAGTTAGTTTTCATACGCTAAAAAATTGTTAATACCAGATCGTTTTTCGCTTTACTAACTGTAGGATAAAAATATTACATTATATGTTGGTGTGTTCTAGGTCCAAACAAAACAATATCCTACAAGAAAATAAGTATGTATCATTAGCCCGACAGTAATTGCACTTTTTTTTTTCGTTTTCCTGCTTACAACATAACATAAAGTGAAAACACATTTTTCAAAATTTAAAACAGATTCTTAGTTATGAATTTTGATGACCTCTTTATCGGTACATATTGGACGGAGGGGACTCTTTGAACAAGCCATACATTTTGTAGGACAAATATCTTTTTGAATATTAGGATAATTTCTCTTGAGATTTAATAAAAAAATACCCAGTTAGTAATATATTTTTGAGAATCATCGAAATCGACATATTTTATCCCAGTTACCCCTATTAACTACCACAATCGAAAATGTTTATAAGAGATTATAGCTGGGCGTCTCATCAAAATGAAGCTCTACCCACGGAAAATTAACTCGGTAGTAATCAATGGAAAAATTGGACCGGGCATCCCAGACTATAATGGTGATTATCAATAATAGTTTATAAATAATAATAAAAACTATTTTAATGACATTTTAATAATAAGCTTAATAGCCAATAGATTTTATGAGTAATAATAGTTTTAGAAATAATCAAATACAAGTTAAAAGAGTATTTTAATAAAACTTTAATAAATTGTCGAGAAAGAAACTAGGCTACATATCATAGGGGATATGATGTAGACATAATGAAATTAATAAGATTAAAAAGAATCCGCTTTTTTTCCATAATTCTCGTGGAATATCAAAAGCATAAATATTTTCACGTGAACCAAGTCGTGAGCACTAACTAGTTACATAAATTAAGTCAATGTTTGTTATTAAACGATTCCAATTTACATAGCATTTTCCTATGTATTATAAATAGCAGACATTTATGACTTCAATTTCGAGGTCACTTCTTCATTCATAATAAATTAACGAATTTATTAATTTCTACTTAATTTCATTACCTTTAGAATAATTTATAAGAAATAAATTGTTTAGTAATTTTTATTAACCTATTTATTAATTATTTGTTAAAAAAAACGATTATAAAAGTTATAGTAAATTTTAACAAGTTGACGAAAACTATTATTTGTAACAGAAAGTGGAACATTTGTTCGAGGCGTAACAGAGATTCAATGTAACATGTCATTAGGGGGCCGTAATCCCCTAATTATGACGATTGACATAAAAGCGCCATCTGTGGCCATCGAGAGGTGTTGGGTGACTGCGCTCGGAGTGTCGATGTTGGTTCAACGGACTGTTACCGTTCAATAAACATCGTGTTTTATGAGATCGTCTTTCTTTTTCTCTTTGTAATCCTAAATAAGGTCACCACTACGACTGATTTTTCTAGATTTCAAAAGTATTTATTACTTTATTTTGCAACCATTTTTACAGACGTTTATTTTTGTATAGTTAAAATGCTGATAAACCTGTAATACTCCATTTTTTTTACATTTCTTCCCTTATGAGGTTCGGTCACTATGTTACTCGTCGCCTTTAGCAATAGTGTAAATTATTAATTCTAATTCAAGCGTGAAAATATACAACACCGATATTCCTTTAATTGTTACTTATAAACCACCACGTCTTCAGTTTTTAATGCACTTAAGTTTTACTCGTTTTTACAACAACAGTATTTACTATTAATATTTATTTACTTTGTAATCAGCACATATAAATAAAATTGAAGGGTTCGTTGTTTATACGGGCTAATCGCCGAAATAGCTCAAGCGATTTGACGAGACTTTTCAGATAGAGATAGAGGATTTTTCGAAGTATTGTGTAGGCGACATATAATTGCACTTTTCCATGGGATCTAATCAGTAATGTTGAAATGGAACTTAGGTTGACTTGAAATTGGAAAGTTAATTGAAAATGAAGGGATTACATACTGGTGATAAAAGTCATCATCATCATCTTACCCTTATCCCACCTAAGTAGGGTTGGTACAACATGTTTTCCTTTTCCACTCTCCCCTGTGAGATGTTATCTCAGTAATCACACTTTTTATACACATATCATTTTTCACACAATCCATCCACACATTTTTTTGGTGTTCTTCTACTCCTATATCCGTCCAATTTTAAACTCAAAACTTTAATAACTTTAACTCAAAAGCATAATTAAAAAAATAAAACAGTTCACAATTCACCCAGATAAAGCGCGTGTTTTGTACAAAAAACTATTTTCATGAGAACGAAGTGGCGGTTATCAACTAGTTAATTAAGTTATATAAAGTAATTAAAAGTTTCAGTCATAGACGCTTCAAGTTAAAAGCATATACTCCTTAATAAAATTATAATTCGTCTATTTAAAGTAAAAATTGTAAGTAATATTTTCAAATAAATTCAGAATATATCTATAAAAAATGATGACCAGAGAATAGTCGATTTGACGCACCCTGAAAACCAAATATAGCAGTACATTGACATCAGTCCCAATAACAGTGAAATTAATTGGAATAGAGCTACAAATTATTTATTGTTCATTGATGCGAAAGGGCTGGGACCACCTCCGGAGCGCCGGCGGGGAGATTCGCCCTCAGAGTTCCATATGTTATCACATGCCCCTAATAGATTTATAATCGGCGCAAATGCCGCAAATCCTACAGATAGATTTTTGATAGGATGTTAGCGAAATCGGTAGTTGAATATTAATTATTTCCATACTGGTAATAAGAAAATGTTTGGAATTTTTATTTGTACTATAGATTTTGTAAGCAGTATTGGGGTTTTATTGGGTGACTATAATTGTCCGTACTTTCGAACGTGTTTTCTGTGTAGTCATTATTTTCGACACTTTATTTTATATTATACTAGCTGACCCCGGCGAACTTCGTACCGCGTTACAGTCGATTCTTTAAAATTTTTTTTAATACTTATTCTGGTATTCGGGACCATCGTATAAATATTGACATTAATATTTATCCGATACTAACGTCACTCAATTGTTTTGCCTTCCCGGAACCTCTCCACTAACACTTAAACTTTATGCTATAGTTTTAAAGTTCCAATTGAGTTTTAAGTATTATTACGAATCGTTTGTATGGGAGTATAGAAAAGTGTTGTTTTTAGACTTTTCAGGCAATTGTTTAAATTTTTCTCTTTGCAAGATCCATCCTCGTACTTAAAGGAATATTCTAAAAAAAGAATTATCGAAATCGGTTCAGCTGTTCTCGAGATTTGCGCTTAGCAACACATTTAGCGATTCATTTTTATATTATAGATAAATATAAAAAATAGCTAATGGATTAACTAACTGTTAAAATGACGGAGTTTCATCCCCTTTTCACCACCGTAGGGGTATTAATTTATAAAAATCCTTGCTTAGTGCTCACCTACAGTGTAAGAGGAACCCGTATGTAAATCTTTACGGGTACTTAGTCCTAGTAGTTTGGGCTGTATGTTGATTTATCTGTCAGATATTCTTTTATATACATATACATAGTTTGTATGACTTCGAGTTTTAAAGCTTTACAAATAAAATATCACCTTAATTTTGTAAATTTAGTAACACATGTGTGATAATAGTAAGCCATATTGGGGTTACAAAAAAGAAAACTGAAAATCTTAATGCATTTCAAAATTGTTTTTTTTTGTAATTGTGAAATAATGTCAAAATAATAACTTGATTTAGTGATTATTTCAAGTAGTCACCACTCAACACCCAACGGGGATACTATAAAGGGTGTGATGACAATAGGCTTAACAGATTTGAAGGTGATGCTTTACGCTGCGTGTGTTAAATGGAACCCAGAGTTGACAATCTGTTATGTCGATGGCTTTTGACAAAATTCGGTTGGAATTTTTTTTTAGAACAAAATAAATGCGCTAATACGCTAATAATATATTTAGTTTCAATTTTGAAATATCTGTAATGGTAGGAATATTCATTGAATGAACCAATAAATAAAACTTATATTACGCAATGGTTTTTTGGTGTTTAATACCACCTTTTATATTATATATATATTAGTTAATGCCACCATTTTGTTCCTTTCGAAATGCGGCTCAGAATGAAATAAAATATATACATAACAAGGAATAAAAAATATATATTTTTGGAATTAAATATAACCCACAAAGGTGTTCAGACTTTAATAATTGTGACAAATCTTACCCTTTAACATTTCTAGTTGAACATACAAATATAAATGCGAATCAGTCCATTTCCGCCCTTTGTTAGTTACAAGCAAAGGGTTGTCACACTAGGGCAGGTGTGAATCGTAAATCGCACGCGTTAGCCACGCGACCTCTATTAGCAGTGCGGCAGATTTTTTGTCGACGCTTATGAGGGCAAAATATAAGTATAAATCTCTATTAACTTTATAGAAGTTATTAAATTAAGTATCCAATTTTGCAAAAGTAAACAAGTGTCTGAAAATCGTAGATTTAGTAGACATTTAGTGATAAGAGACAACACTATAAAATGGACAAATAATATTATGGAATGGTATCTACGACATGGTAAAACGAAAAAGAGATAGACAAGATAATAGATAAACTGATGGCTTAAAGAAAATTGGTAGTGCAGTTTAACGAAGAAAAGCAAACTATAGGGCAGAATGGAAGTAGCTAGTAGCTAGAAGAGGTTTCGTTGTCAAGTGACACACTGATCACTAAATTTGCATAGAAGAAAAAGTTTGTACTGAATTAGTATCAGTAAAAAAGGCTACAATAAATAAAACTAGTGGCAACTGCGAAAAGATCTACATTCCATCAATATAGGTGGTGGTCAAGTAGGTGGTAGAGCTACGCTGAAGCTATTACTGGTTTCAGCATGAATGGATCGGCTCGCCCGGGGTAGTACCACCCTCTCACAGAAAACCGAAGTGAAGTAACAGTGGTTGCACTGTTGCGTTTCGTTCGGTCAGTAAGAGCGCCGGAGGCCCAGCAATTTAAAAGGCCGGCAACGCACTTGCGACTCCCCTGGTGTTGCTAGTGTATATGGACGATGGTGATCACTTACCATCAGATGACCCACCTGTTTGTTTGCCCCCTATAATATAAAAAAAAATATTCGTCATTGTTAGACCGTCCTACAAGTCCTATTGCTGGGTAAGCTGATCTCGTAACCCGACAAACTAGCAGAGAGTTATTACGGTAAGTTATACTACCGTACTATGGACATTGTGATCGCAACCCTATCGAGTACTAATTCTTCATTCATCATCTTGATTACTCGAAGTAAAGTAGCTGATATCAGACCACGGCACCTCTGAGTGTGTCGTTATGGCGAGTATTAATCATGTAGTATTGTTGTAATCAATTGCCGTATTCTGCAATATTTCTACACGGAAAATATTCTCATAATATCCATTTCGATATAACTTAACGATTTATTACAGTAATAAGTAATTACAATACATAGTTATAACGAAGACCTACCTACGCGTACTTATAATACGAGTACGGATCTGCGGGCACAGTTCGTGTAATATGTATACAATAATATTCCTCTAAATACGTACTATAATGCAGTCAAACTTGAATGAGAACTGGATAACTTTATACGTGAGGGCAATTGTCAGGTTCCGTTATTTTAAACTCACTATGACCTCTATAAGTGAGAAACAGAATACTCTATAAGAAAAAGTCGTTTTTAACACGTGGACCTCTATAACTGATACTGTCAACTTGTTTGTACCTTTATAAACGTCAATCGAGTGTATTTACCAGTTTTTTGGAACACTCGACGGTTGTTGATAAAATAATATTTGATAATATTTACGAACTGGAAAACATGTAGAAAATGTGAACACGGAAACGCGGATAAAAATTAAGCAATTCATTACATTAAGTCGATATTAGTGTAACATTTTTTGTAAGCATTTATATCAAATTCTCATGAACCCATATAATACATACATATTTATCACTACATATTTGCTGCCTTTTTTCAAACTTGGCTTAGTGAGAAACCTCCATAAGCGTAAAAGGTATTGCGTTTATTCAGGTTTGACTGCATTACGTATAAAAAAAAAAACATGTAAAAAAAATCATCACCATCATCATCTTACCCTTATCCCACCTAAGTAAGGTCGGCACAACATGTTTTCCTTTTCCACTCTCCTCTGTCAGATGTCATCTCAGTATTCACACTTTTATACACATCATTTTTCACTCAATCCATCCACACATTTGTCGGTTTTCTTCTACTCCTATATCCATCCACTTTAAAGTCAAAACTTTTCTTATTACATGACTTTCATTTCTTCTCATAATATGCCCGTACCATGCTAACCTATTACTCCTCAACTTCCGTGTCACTGGTGCTATTTTCAAACTTCCTCTGACATGCTCATTCTTAATCTTATCCGTATAATATTTATTAATTATAATATATTCTATAATTTTTATATTATTTTCTTATCAAAAGGTGAAGTTGTTGTAATTTACATATAGGTATTTAAAAATCAATAGTTACTTTTTTGTTATGTTACGATCGAAGAGATGCGAATCCGATTAATAGAATAATATTTTTATTAATTTAGGTACGTTGATCTTAAAATCAATTATAATGTAATTTTGTTAATCACTTTGTCCTCTTACAAACTGAGTGCATTCTTATTCATTAGTTTGCATTAGACGATTGAAGAGACGTGTGTGTAATAATAAATTAAAATGAAATTATTTTCCCATATATCGGTTATTGTTATATTATTTGGTAAGATTTTTCTATTTTCATAATTATTTGTTTTATAATATGCTATTCAAAATGTATTTTTCGTTATTTCAATTTTGTTTTTTTTTTTTTTTTTATAAATGGGTATCAGATATTTGTTTTAAGAGTATTAGCATAACATAGAATTTTATTTATTATTTTTATTTTCATTGTCAAAGTGTAAAGTGAAAACAGTTATGGGTTTTTGTATGTTATCCCTTGATAAAATAATGAATAATGAATATACGTTTGAAATACTCATAACAACAATTAAAACAACACAACCTTCTTTACTAGCCTTTTTATACTATATAGAAAAAATATATATGTTCTCGAATTGAACTGATATTATTTTAGATTTTTTTGAAATACGAATTATTGAATTATATATTTCAGTAGTACCGTCAAGACCAGGACATTTGAGCAAAAAACTTAAACGATACGAATCAGACGTGGCGAGTCATTTCCAAACGAGTCGACGAGATGATTATTTAAAGTTAGATTCAACGGGAAAGTTTTCCGATACCTCAGACCCCTTAAATAGTTTTAATTTCAACATACCGACAGAATCGGCTCTGAAACTTTTAAACTCTAGCGAAGGACATTCGACTTCAAGCACTGTTCCGGTAAATGAACCAAGACCTGGTATTGGTGTACCATTTATAACTAAAACGGGCGTTGAAAATAAATCAGACGAAAATATATTTGCAAAGGGATTCAATAATGATGGTACGAAACCGGTTAATAAAATTGACAGTGATTTTGGAGAAAAAGAAGCTGAAAAGACTGATATCAAGACTACAGAAAAAAATAACAAAGTTAAAACACTGATAGCAAAAAAGATTTTGTTTCAGGCCAAGCCAGTTGTACCTGCGAGGGAATTAGATGATACTGAAACCGATGTAATATACTATATTGAGTAAAAGAGCGAATGGATGAATGTAAACTGTACACGAACTAATATATACTGTACAACTAAATTAATTAAAATATAAATGAAATTATTGCTTATTGTAGCTCAGTGTGAGATAAAATGGTAATTTAACGTATACATTTATACATAAAAACTGACAATGATAACTTGTCATAACACATTATTCTATCTGTTGTTAAGTTTGTTGTTCTATCTGCTGGTGGATACTTACAGTATGATTTGCACCCAAATAAAAAAAAGTAAAATGAAAAAAAAAGTAGTTTCGAAATTTAAGAAATAATACAAACAGAAACAAAAAAGAAATATTAATAATCTGACGCCATCTTGTAAAACTATAAAAAAAAAACAAAATAACCTCAAAACCTAGGAATCTTTTTTCTTTCATAGCACAAACATAGACAAATAAATATACCCATGATATATTAATATTTTGTATTAAAGAGATAAAAAGTATTTTTTTATATATATATATTATATTAACGAGATGGCAATGATACAAAATAATTTTATACAATTTACAAAATTATTGCATGGTTGAAGAAAAAAGTCATATTTGACTATAAAATAATATATATATTTTTTTAATAATGGCAAAAGAGGACAGGAAAATGAAAAAAAATATCAGTGAGCCTCCTGAATCAGATTCGCAGCAAGAAAGCATCATGGCTACGACTGACCTGGAACCAGAGCCTATGGAGGTGCAATACACGGATACATCGTATACCAGACGAGTCATTTCAGTCCTTACCACCTATTATCGAAGAGTCAAATATCCGTGTTTGGCATCCATACGAAGCTAGGAAGTTGAAGTTATAGTGATACTAGAAAATAATCCCTGGGAGGGTTAATTTCAGGAGCGTGCGGCCGATCGTAAAAATTAAGCCATATCATTGTTACATGAGAAACATTGTTGTGCCGACCCTATTTAGGTGGGATAAGGGTAAGAATATGATATTGATATTCGTATTAGACGGTACGGAACATTAAAATATCATTGTATAAGATCCCAGACATATGTATATACAACTCAGCAGCGTATAAACAAATCATCGATTTTGATATAAATTGATTCTTGTAAGAAAATCTAATTTTCTTATATTCGTGTTAAAATTGACAATGAATATCACCTATAATATAAAATGAATCGCTGAATTTGTTGCTAAGCGCAAATCTCGAGAACAGCTGAACCGATTTCGCTAATTCTATTTTTAGAATATTCCTTGAAGTACGAGCATAGTTCTTACGGAGAGAAAAAATTAAAAAATTGCCTGAAAAAGTCTAAAAACAATACTTTTCTATACTCCCATATAAACGATTCGTATTAAAACTTAAAAGTCAATTTGAACTTTAATACCATATCATAAAGTTTAAATGTTACTGGAAAGGTTCCGGGAAGGAAAAACAATTGAGTAACGTAAAAATACTAATGTACTAATATATATACGATGGTAACATTTAACATTATGTAGCGTCCCGAATAGCAGAATAAGTATTAAAAATAAAATAATTAAAAATCGACTGTTACGCGGTACGAAGTTCGCTGGGTCAGCTAGTTATTTTATGAAGGTAAATCGATATTGTGAAAAAACGATAAGTAACCTAGATCAGCTTTCCATTCTGTTCAGTTTGCTGGCTATTCTGTTGAGTACACCAGTACCTTAATACTCGCCAATTTACAGTAACACCCCACTGTAGAATTAATAAAGAAAGACGAAAAAACATGTGTTTACTAAATTACTAGTCTATGTATTATTTCATACGAGTGTCACGTACTTGGTACACTTGGCAACAGAGTCCGCTTGATAATTTCGCCCTGGCTCACTGTGGAGGCTGTGTTGCGGGTATTGTAGGGATGACGGGGTGCCAGTGGTCGGGGGAGGGGGACGTAGGTCGTTAGTGACATTTCGTATTCATGACGTCACCCGCGGGCCGATTGTTTGGAATATTACTATACTAATTGGAATTGTAATTATGATGTATATAGATGGTAGCACTTGTCTATAAGTACATACGATAAGTAAGTGATAAAAACCGGATTATATGGAGCACGATAGAAATATTCACGAACGTATGAGAATATGCATAATGAAGTATTAAGATATAGTGTACAATTTTATGGTTACCTTGATTTCAAAATATACAATTAGTTGTGAAATTACATATAAATGAAATTGATATTTAATAGTTATATGCTTATTTTATTTATGTACCTAAGTCCTAAATATCAGGTAATTAAATATTCCCTAATAGAATTGTATCTTAGTTCATTCGTTTTTGCTCATTCAGTTATTTTGATAAATGATAATTTATTCAATCAAAGAAGTAATGGATCATTATTAGAACTTGGGTGCAATTTTATTAACACTTATTGTAAATATTTATTATGGGATCTCCGGATGCAAAGAAAAGGAAAAAGGACCAGCTACATTATCGAGAAGTAATATAATTTTTATACAAGACATATGACAATGTCAAATTTGAAATTCATTAAAAAGAAAAATATATAATAACTGTACACAAATAAGGTTGGTCTTGAACACTTATTGTTTCTGGTGAGAGTTCGCCCGTACTATTCAAATTATTAATTTCAAGCAATTATTCAACGCCTTGGTTTATTGTCCAAAAAAATGTCAAACTTCTTTATACCTATATGAGAATATCTCTAGCAATGAGGAGTACATTTGACTAATTTTATTCGTTAATTGAGTAAACGCCGAATTTCAAGATATTTGTATTCAGAAGTATCAAAAATATTGTATAGGAAATAGTATATATATATTTGACAAACTGGTCGTTCCATGTTTTAGACTCAGTAAAACCAGTAACAGTTTTTTAGGTAATAGTGTTAGGTTTTATAACAAAGTCCCAAAGCATATTACTGATTTGCCAGACTATAAGTTTAAGTGCCATGTTAAGCGGGTTTTGGTGTCAAAGGGCTATTATAGAGTGGATCAATATGTGAACGATGGTGATGTCTAGAATTGACTCCTCTCTGTGCATGCACTAAAATCGATTGTAATGTATAATGAATTTTAATTATATAAGTATATGTTAAAAAGATAAACCCGATCGAGTTTCTTGCCGGTTCTTCTCGACGACTGGGATGTATTCCGAACCGGTGGTAGTTTTGACATTCATAAGCGCCTTCTTAGGGCCTAAATTGATTAAAGTATTTTTGATTTGATTTGATTAACAACACTAGATTTTAGGACAATACAGAAGCCTTAATATACGAATGCAAATGGTCTTACCTTACTAACACTTATGAAACTACTATATAAGATTATTTTACAAGGGGTTGGTATGACAAATGCAAGTCGATTACCAAGTTGAATGGCTAAGACCAGTAAAATGTTCATCCGATTTTCTGTGGTTAATGCCTTACTAAGAAATATATTTTTCGTAATTTACGTTCATTTGCAAAATTGATTACTAACATTATTTTTGGACATCGAAGAACGACATGAAAATGTATGAGTTATGTTTCAAGAAAGTGTCATATAATGACACGTGACATATAATTATATTTGCATTTATTTTCCTATTACAGTTTTAATATATTATGTTATTGTAATGGTTTATTGTATCTAAGTTTGATTTATACGATAATTAATACTGCGAAAGATACCAACTTTATTAATTTAAGTCCATACACACCGATTTGTGTGATACAAATATCTGGAGCAGCGCAAACCAATTATATCATAACAGTCGCCAACATTGAACCAAAAACGTTGTACAAAAATAGTGGCAAAATAGAATGGGTTGACCGTGAGTACCCCGAAACCGCGAATACCTAAAAAAACTCGAAAATGCGTTCGTCGGGAACAATCTTAAAATGGCTAGTTTTCTGTTAACTAAAAATGACAATATAACAAGCAAACCATACATCTTGAACAACCTCATTTTTAAACCGCTCCAAGAGAACTTTTAAATAGCCTACTAAATCTAGACATCAACAGAAAAATTGTAAAGATGTACCTACCTGTCAGTCCTCGTAATCATATTGATAGGTTACCATCAAAGATTAAACCTAGAGAGATGTTTCAACCATTAGGAGAGCTTGTTAATATTTGAGTTCCTCCTGAAATTGATGTCAACACTTCGATATTGATATTCCAGCGGTCTGCAGTTTCGAATCCCGGTATGTATTAATGAATTTTTCTGAATTCGCATAGGTACATTTACTAATTAATTTGGCAACACTATCGCCTGACGGTGACGGATAACATCGTGAGGGAGCCCAGATCTGAGAATTGTTCTGGTAGTACCACCATATGTGGGAAAAATATAGAACTGTGGATTTCTCAGAGTTTGAAATCGGCAATACGTCGTGGGATGACGTGGTGATTATACCTTCCATCGGAAAAAGGCTTATCACCCTGTATTGGGTCTCTTACAGGTTGATGATGGTGATGATGATGATGATTTTGATATGATTTGCTCCAGACAAAAATTATAATTTTGGCGTCTATACTCATTTATATCACATGAAATGCCTTCATAATTCTATGTAGAAATGTTACATGTCAGCCTGTATGTGTACCATGGTTGGGCAAAACTTTCTGCCTGGAGGAATCAACTAAAATTATCATCTCTTCAGCCCACATCATTGAAATCAATGAAGAGAAATCAAAAGTTATATATTTTTCCCACTTATAGTGGTACTACAAAATAATCCCAAGAAGGGTTGATGTCAGGCAGGTGGGCGATCGTAAAAATTAAGCCAAATCATACATCATGGCATGGCAGACACATTGTGCCGACCCTAATTAGGTGGGGTAAGTGTAAGAAGATGATGATGCTCATCACACCAAAGTGAAAATTATATACGGTGATCAAAGCCGTGGCCTATCGACTCAGTATTAGGGCTTACTGCGTCACGTGGCTCAAATGACGTTCTATCAACCTCCAGTTACCAAGCGCATTTTGCTATGAATCCTGCAGCTGTATTTAAGGACCAGTGCCCTCTTTACATTTAGCTTCTACATATTATCTTCAGATATATCTACACTCATCATCAGTCGAAATTATAAAAAAAATGTTTACAGCTATGTAAAACATACTATAGAACAATCGATGAAGCATTATACAATATCACATTCCTAAGCTGGCATTGGGCTGGTATCCTCAGGACAAGGGAAGACGTAGTAAACCTAAGCAGACGGGACGAAGATCTGTAATTGAAGAGGCTAGTTAAATTGGGTTTATTTGGAGTTAGGTGATATGTGAAGTCACCGACTGTACAAGATGGAAAACCATCGTGTCTGCTCTCTAACCCAACTGTTTGAGGGTATTGTATGTCAAGGGAAAAAGAGAGATAAGCTAGAGCTTACAATCTCTTAATATTAGGTAAAAGGTATACCCGTTTACTACTTCCTTCGAATAAAAAAACGCTATTTGAGTGTCTTATTTTTAAAAGAATCTAAAAGTATTTTGAAAACATTTAAAGGCTTCTGCAATGTAGTACTGCTACCGGATTGGAGAAATGAATTACGACATTAATGTGCTAATTATATGGCAATTAATTCAAGGATGCCTATAACAAATTGAGATATCCGCTCAGACCTTAGCAGGGAAAAGGACTGTAGGATAAAATATATCGAAAGATATCCAAATTATGTACACCTATCGACCACCTATTAACAACTTCGCCGTGGTCTATGGTGTTATGAATTACACATGTGTTTGTTACAGTATTTTGATTAACATCTTTTATTTTTATTGCTACAGGTCGTCAGGATACAGGAGTATTTATTTATGTTGGTGATGCCTGGAAAAAACGTCAGCTAAAGGTTATTTCAAGAGAGTCTGAGTTACGTGGGACGTATTTAAAATATAAAAATAGTAATCTGACGAGATTTTTTTTTCATAAAATTAGATATAGCGGCCACGAATGTAATTATGTATATCCAAGTTTAACGATAGTTTCATGGACTACTAGCGTCTCTTGACACGAAGTTATTTTGAATAAACTGAAATCCTTCGACTGCTGACTGTATAAATAGTAAATTGTAAGCTGAATAATTTTTTATATTTGGTGACCTATAAATATATTTTCTTCACAAGGATTAGACTATCCAGGCAAAAAGTTTTACCCCGCAGTGTTACACATACAGGCTGACATTTTGTAACATTTCTATATAGAGTTATGAACGTATTTGATGTGATATAAATGGTAATATACATTATAATCTATTAGCTTTAAACGTGTACACATCTCTAATTCTATACTATACATACCAAATAATCTAGGAAGACGCACTAACATTTTAGAAATGCTTTTGATATATGTGGCTATATTATAATTGTGGGGATTTCAATAGGTCTGACGTTTAATAAAAATAAAAAGTGACTTTTATTAATATTTATTACACGCTACTTTACAGGATATACGTAAAAAAATGTTAGATATTGCTGTCATTATTTTACATTTCATGTATAATGTTATGTTCTATTGCAAGTTAAAAAAACAATTGTTTGCATACAATATATTGGTACGTTACGTACTTCTAGTTTGGCAAACAATAATTTTAGGATAAAGTTAATCGAGAAGTTTGATTTAAATGTATTAGATATGGGTTGTATTACATAGAATTTTCGTTAAATATTTCAATCGTGTTGTTTAAATACTGTGTGAAATTAACGAAATATTATTTAGTATGATTATTACATTATAGAGGTAGAATGACTATTGCTAAAGCTTTTAAACAAAAATAGTTAAGAATAAAAACTATACAACTAACGTTTGAACACATAAAATCACTAATGTAAATATGAAATGGATGTGGCATAAATGTTTAGCAGAGAAAACATATGTCTACCGGTTGAAGATTTGAATAAGAGTGTAGGTTTCAATTTAATTTATTGGTTACAACTAGTTAATATCGACTTACCTGTGTTGTCATGTAAAGATCGACTAAGTGGCGGCGCTGGTGGCGTCGCGGCATGTTCACCTCCGTATAGACCACTAAATTCCTCTGCGGACGAAGACGATGCGTTGCTACACTTTCGACCTTTATCTGGTGTGTATTTACTTTCTGCACCTGAAGGTAGGAATTTCGTGTCCGTCTGGTGCTCGTCAAGCAAACCCGGTACACCGAGCAATCCTCCCACCAGATTCGGCCTGAGCTCCTCCATGATCTTCGAGCCTTGGCCACAGCCACCTCCACCCGTGAAATTGAGCTGACGGCTGAAGAACGCCGGGAAGATGTTGAACTGCTGGGGGTCCGGCAGGGCTGTCAGTGGCGGCGCGGGTGGCTCGCCGGCCCCCGCGCACGCCGAGCTCTTAAACTCCACCGTGCTGTAGCCGGTGCGCTGGCTGAGCGACCAGCGCGCCTCGTGCTCCGTGCCTTCGCCGTCGCCGTCGGCTCGGCTCCGACGCTCACTGACTAACCACATTATAGTGACGTCGCACGTCGCTCGGCCGCGCCGCCCCGCGCGTTAATTGTTCGCGACTGCGCGAGAGATGTACACGTCGCCGCCCACGGGCGAGACAGAAACGGCGGCCTCCCACACCCTCGTAATCGATGTAAAATCTTTATAAGGATGCTGCGTCCCGTTCACCCTCGGGTGTAGATGCGGTCGGTGTCGGGGCGGGCCGATGGGGCGGCGGTGGAGCGTTCCGAGACTCGTGATTGGCGCATCGGCCGCACCGGCGGGGGCTTACAGCACCGCTTCGGGCCAGATACGCTTTTCTTTGTTTTATTGTCCCCACGGCTTCCAGTCGATCTTGCGTTTAAAGTTTATGCATTGCACCATGTTTTGTTTCACAAAACGCAAACTGATGTATGAAGTTGTTGCGGTGGAACGTGAAACAAAGATGGATGTTAGATATTCACTCGTGTGCTTTGTGACGGTGCTAGTGTTTGTATAGAAGACGATGATACGCTACAATCTTTGCTGTTATGCATACTACTTTAGACGAAAGTGATGATATGAAACTTGTTTCATTGAAAACTCCCATATGTTCCGCAAAATATGTATATTAATGAAGTTAGTTAACGTATATTTCAAAAAGAATGTTTGATATTATGAAATTAATTAATTACATACTGCTTTACTTCACTTTTCACAGCTTATATTTAATTGATGTCGCACTACAAAATAGTGTGTACTCAGTGACGGTTTGAGTAAAAATGATAACACCCTAAGTTTAAAGTAATCACTGGTTTTCAAGTGTTCTACTTGAATGTCTTAACTAGTAAATAAAAAAGTCCCTGTTCCACGTTCAGATTGCATAATGTATTCCTTTACCTGAAATTCAAGGTCACGTGTCCGAGCACGTTACTACGTTACACAGATTTAAGTTATAACTGGGTTATAACACATGATCTGTATAGATACAATACTAACCGTGTCCGCTGCTCCACAGATTAATTTTACTCAGCAATTATACACGTCTCTTAATTTTGTTTTTACACATACTTTATAATTACTATGAACAGTAGGTATTGCTAATGATTACAGATTATCAATTTCGCCTGTGTTAAATATATTATTTTTTAAATTATTTTTTATCGATATGTAAGCATTATTGATATTTTCAAAGCTTATCAACGGCAAAACGATACACAATTCCAGTGTACAAAGTTTTATCAAAATCGGTCAAGCCGTTTTGGACTGAAATAAAGACATACAAACATGTAGACGGAAAAAAGCTTCATTAATGTCTTTTCAACCTTTATATTTAATAGGAATATAGGTCAATGTACAGACAGAATTATAATTTCATTTATGCAGATATGTAACGTTCTGAGATACTAACTTAATAATTCAAATAAAATATTACTCAAATTGACAAGTGGGACAATTATCCAATTTCATTGATAACCATCAACCCTTTGTAAGCCCCACGACGCATCGGTTATGAATATCATTAGCGGTATACGTTTCACAAACACAAAGCTCTGTTAGATGTAAGATAATTTTTATGATTTTATTCAATGTTGGTTTCAGTGTAATTTATACTTTTGAAGTGACGAACTTAATATCAGTCTGAATCTTATCCTAGATCTACACTCTACAGCAGGTGCGACGAAGCAACAGGAGTTTTATAATGTAGAGAACGCTCTCGCCTCTCCTCTTTTACTCTCGCCTCGATTTCGTTCTATTTAGTCTCGCTTATTTTGCTTAAAAGATATGAGGCACGAGAGAGTGACATTCTTCATAAGGCGAACTATTCGCATTGTCGACGATTCCGAATTGACATACGATCTAGAGTCATTAGAATATCGTAGAGACATTTGGTCCTTATGTATACTTTACCGCATGTATAACGGAGAGTGTTCTGAAGAACTTTTTGATATGGTGCCCTCATCACCGTTTCAAACTCGCACCACCCGCCGTTGGCTGGTTGCTCATCCACATACCCTAAAGCCTAGTAGAATGGCAACAACCGTAAGGTTCTCTAGAAGCTTTATTATGCGCACGCTAAGGTTGTGGAATGGGTTACCAAGCACGGTGTTCCCCCAGAGTTATGACATGGGGCTCTTCAGAAAGGATTGAAACACGCTCTTCAAGGTCGGCCACACAACAGCGACGACCCTGGTGTTGCAGTTGTCTATAAGTGACGGTAACCATTTAACATCCGATGGGCCATCTGCCTGTTTGCTGCCCTTTGGCATAACAAAAAAAATTACAAAACTACATACCATAGATGAATACACACTTATAGCTCTTTCGCTCGCTTAGGTTCATGCGAGAATCTCCAGAAGGCGTGCTCGTGAGATTATATGAACGACTTTACGAAGAGACTTAAAATCATTATAGAATCATTGCTGGTAGAGAGTATGTTACTGCTCGTCCGGCTACGTAATCGTATCTGACTCAATGATGTGCTCAAACAGGCTAATTACCGAGTCCTTTCTAGGCTTAGTATACACGGAATTATTTTCAGTCTATATAAAAAATATTATTTATTTTTGGCTTCCAATTTGGCTAGGCAAAATTGACAAAAAGCATTAAATAAAAAAACAATTTTAAGTTATTAAAAATGGGCAGTGGAACACGAATATATAATTTATAAAAATCCGACTTAAGGAGCTAAAGATAAAATTACAACAAATTAAAAGAAATATAATTTTACAACGGCCTCAGATTAAAACTACCTTTTATTATTTTATACGAGTCACATTTAGCCGCTAACTAATTTTGTTACAAATTCAACAGGTTTCACTTTTTTTTTGCTTTTCATTTTAATAATCAGCATTTATCAATTTTATAGATGTTATTTACTATCTTTAACTATAAAGATGCTGTGACTCAAGGTTGTTTTACCACAAGACTTCTAATTTTATCTAAATATCTTAACTGCTCATTTAGGTAATTTCATTTTGTCTATATTTCATTCGTTTTTTTCTCAAGTATCACGTTTATATTTTTAATGTAAGTAAAGGAATATTTTCTACACACTTTTGAGACAATTTCTCTATACATTTTTTTTTATTTACACATTAGGTTAGCGTTTGACCACAACCTCATCTGATGTTAAATGATGGTATGGTCTAAGATGGTAGTCACGCTGAACCTAGAGGGAAGCTGGCTCTCAAGTGCAGCTGCCTGAATACACCTACAGATGCTTGGTGAAAGATTTTTAACTTGAGGGTGGTAGCTAGCTAGATGACCTTAGAAAAAGTCCTACCACCATGCAACCAATGCACCAAATTCATATGTTTGTCAGCATACAGCCCCGGTTGTCCTGGCCAGGTCATCCTGGACCAGGAGGACAGTGTGTAGTTTTACTTCTTAAGGATTAAATAATTTACTTGAATATTACCGTGTTAAGCGCAGTCAGGGCTCCGTAGACACGCTGCCCTCTAGTCATGTAAGTACGATATAGGCTATAAGTATACTGTCTGTTTACATCTTCGTAATGATCGTCTAGTGTTCGAAATTCGACCGTAATTCATTTTTTTTGGGAAAATTAATGCTTGTCCATAGCTACTTTAAAAAACGTAAATCGGTTGAGCGACATCGGAGGAGGATTTTCGTAACTATTTTGTCACTACCTATTTTTGTATAAAGGATTGTATGCAAGCTACTTGAAATAAATATATCTTGTATTTTCCCAAAGAAAGCTAGTTACACTGTGCAATTATTATAGACGACTAGCACAAGGGCGCACGGCTCGCTTCGGCTTGGGCTGTCGTCGAGATAGGTTGCTCCAGTTCAAAACACCGTTCATGGTTTAGCATTTTACCATCCTCAGACATATTAAGCTATAATATCTGCAATAAAAAAATGATTATTTATTGTGTTGTCCACCATTTGAGTTTTAACTAGTCCCAAGCCATGAACAGTGATCCTAAATCGTGGTGGATATTTCACCAGAAACTTTAGTTTAAATTTTATATATTGACCCCTCGACTGACTTTTTGGGACTCGGATCTCAAAATTGCCGATTATGTTTTTAATTTCACATCGTACATTGTAAAGTTCACGGTTTAGTAAAAAAAAGTTCGTACAAATGAAAAAAAAAAAAATTAAAAATACATTTCACATAAAAATAATAATTTTACAATTAATAATTTTTATTTTTCAAAGTTTTATAATAAATCAGGTATTTTTTAATCGTATGCTGCCAACAGTTGATGAGGTCTACATTCGTTTGTATGGAACTTACACCTTTATGGTTTTGGACATTCCAGGGGTTAGTAGCTACACAAGATTTCTATGAAGGTTGGATTTGTCTATGATTCTTGAAAATAAAAAAAACCAACAACGCCTTCAATTTTGTTTATCTAGTTAGTGTGATTATGATTAGCGAGCGATTGAACCAGTTTATATAATTATTATTGTATAAATCATAGGTGTATTTTTTTTACTCGATTTTAACAAACGTAAGATACGATATGGTATCACGTAAGATATGGTATGGAATAATGATTAATTAGGTCGCCAAAAAACAAGGATTAGTGCGATCTCTTGCAATAATTTACCTAATCTATTTAATAATATTCAAAATAATGTAGTGGATAATTATTGATAATGGAAATAATTAAAAAAAACGAAGATATCAGAAATCACACCTTTATGTTTAAATCACGGCGACCGCATTAAAAAAAAACGTGAGACTGTGATCCATGCAATTGTTATAACATCTTCTATCTGACTACACTGTTGGCTTGTGACAGGCCTCTACAGTTTCACCGGACTGCACAATAATTACGTCTACAGAATTAACATTTTTATAATTATTTTCATAATTAACATATAAGAAGAGGTTCATATAGAAAGCCAAATATATTATTAAAACAATAACATTCGTATTTTACAAGTCCATCAGTGTAGCCACAGATACAACTTTTTGAATTTGAATATTTCTTGTAGTCTTAGGTTATAAAGCTCTTGTAGTAGCGTAGTATATAAGTTAACATTTACCATTTATTCAAAAGCATATATTTAACGTTTGAAACAGAGCGTAAAAGTAAATGAACGGAAGGCAAAACAAAATAGAATTCTACTTCGGAGTCGAACTTTGGAGGCGTAACGCGTAAGTACGGGGAGAAATGTCTTAGAACTTTATTAGTAGTTTTAATTGATTCCCCGCTCCTTGAAGTAAGACTCCGGGTTTTAGCCAACTTCCGACTAGTATTCTATGAAGTTAGTTCTGTGATATATCTAGTTATTTATGTATATTTTTAATGTTACACTTGAGTAATGACAGTGGGTTTTAAGAGCTGTACTACTGTAGGTGGTAGAGCTACGCTGAAACTATTACTAGTTTCAGCATGAATGGGTCGGCTCGCCCGGGGTAGTACCACCCTCTCACAGAAAACCGACGTGAAGTAACAGTGCTTGCACTATTGCGTTCCGTTCGGTCAGTGAGAGCGCCGGAGGCCCACATATATTAAAAGGCCGGCAACGCACTTGCGACTCCCCTGGTGTTGCTAGTGTCTATGGACGGCGGTGATCACTTACCATCAGGTGACCCACCCGTTCCTTTGCCCCCTATAATATAAAAAAAAAAGTTTACGAATTTGGCATTGTTTTGACATTACTCTTTTTTTTATAATACTGGTATAATGTGAATATTAAGAAATTCTAAGACAAATTAGGTCTGTACGAGAACACCTCAACAAGGCAATAATTTTGCACTGGATTTTGCTATGTTCGCCTGACTAGCTAGCTAGCACCGTCAAGTTGAAAAATCTGCCGCCACTTTCTGTTGGTGTGTTCCGGCAGCTGTAGGTACTTGAGAGCCAGTTCCCCTTTAGGTTTAGCGCGCTTACCATCTTAGACAACATCGTCATTTAACATCAGGTCAGATTATGGTCGAATGCTAAAACCTACAAATTATAAAATAATTTAAATGATTCTTTTACAGAATTATATACTTATAGCTAGTTACTACAGTATAAAAACAAAATATAGTTAGGTTTGATTTATGAAAAACTAAACTCTCTATTTATAATTGAAAATAGAACGAACATAAAAGAAAGTTGTTACCAGTAAAAAAAATAATTGATGCAAAGCCAAATCAATATAATTGTTACAATTATTCTAAATCTGAAAAAAAAAATTTAAATAATCTTTTTAATATTATGGAAATGTTGTAAATAATAAATGTCGTTATATAAATACATTTATAGACAATACGTATCTCATCACTATATTCACTGTGAAGTAAATATTCGCTAAGATTTACTTGATACTGGAACTAAGGTAAACTTTTAATGTGGGTTGCTAAAGTTACCTAGTGCCGTCTCCGATACGGCGTAATAATTTAACTTACCTATCACAATGGATACCCATTTTATTTAAAAAAGCAATTACCAAGAAATTAATTGATATGAAATTTGTGATGAAAAATTGACAATATTATTTGTGTTAATTATTGATTATATTTTACTTTTTTATATATAGAATTCCTCTGTCATATTTCATACTAGCGGCTCGCTCCGGTTTCGCACGGGTATAACATATATTGCCTATGTCATTCACTGAAAAAATGATTAAAATCGATCCAATAGTTTTGATTTATTCATTACTGCCCGTGGCCCGCACGCGTTAAATTTGGAGTAACCTCAAAAATAACAGTATTTCTCCACTATTTAATTTATGTTATTATACATATAAACCTTCCTCTTCAATCACTCTATCTATTAAAAAAACCGCATCAAAATCCGTTCCGTAGTTTTAAAGATTTAAGCATACATAGGGATATAGGGACAGAGAAAGCGACTTCGTTTTATACTATGTAGTGATTTACTGTGTGCCTTATTCCATAGCTTATCACAAAAAAATTATTAAGCGGTTGTTTCATTGTTTTTATTTTTGTAAATAAATAAATCTAATACTAAATAATTTAATTAAGATATATACATATACGTACCAATTCACAGAACAATGTACGAGTACGAATAACAATTGCAAGTGAATGCGAATTACGATATTCGCATTTCGAACACTTGTTTTGACCGTGTGCTGGTAACGCCTACTTCCCGCCTCTCCACTATGCTTCATCGCAAATACTGTGGCAGTGATGCGAGTTACGCAGTATAATAACATATCATATTGTTAGTTTTAAGCTTCGTTATTATGGCACGTGGCGTCTTAACAACACCCGTTTGTGCTTCGTGAAACTCAACTGATGTTTTAATATTAAATTATTGACGTTTCTTAGTCGGTAACATTTTTAGAAGTCGTGTTCAATTCTAGTATAGTTTTTTTTTTGCATGATTTTACAACTACTTTGTTTCTCAATCGGTGTTTCTTTTGTATGTGTTGCTAGCCACTGTTCGCGGTTTCGCTCGCTTTTATGTAGGTTTGACTTAGCCATCGCGAATAGTACTTTTCTATCATCTTCATCCTTACTTATATTTAGATGCGAATATAAGCTTGACGCCGTGAGCAAAAACTTGTTTATAATATTAGTAAAGACTGGTAAGGATAGTGTAAATGAAAAAAAAATGAAAGTGTTTACTCCAGTATCATTTGATATTAAATGGCGATGTGGTCTACGACGCTAACACACGAAATATAAAGGAGATCAGACTTTTAAATGTGACTGCTTGAACACATCTATAGGTGTTTGGTGAGAAATCATTAATATTGTCTGTCTGTATATATAACATTTGTATTTCACTTATTTTATTGCCTTTTCATTGCAATTAGTTCATAAGTTTCCATGAAAATTAAAGTATTAATTTTATCTGTCTTCTTTAATAATTTTTAGGTTATAAAGAAATGTTAGTAAATGAAGTTGGTAAGTTAATATATACAGAAAAATATTATACATTTTATGCAGAATACGAAGCATTTATACACATTATTCTTTTCAAAAATGTACCATTATATATATACCTATAGAAGAAAATTTGTACTGATTATTATCAAACTATAAAAGAGAAGAAAATTAATTAACTGAATACGTTAAAGTAGGTGTATGTTTATTTATGATATAATTTATCGCCAATAAACCTTTACCGGAACAGCATTTTATATCGAAGTCCGTGGAGTGTAGTGGAATAAATTCAGGTTGATCGCGCAGACGATGTGACTGCTTCCTGTGGGCGAACCGCATCCGCTACTTCCGGCCTGATGGACGGCCGACTACGCTACTTCTTCGTTTGAAAATCAAACGTGAACACTGTTTCTTTATGATACATTTACCATCAATCTAAGTTGTCATAAAATATATTTGACAGTAATTTATAGTACACAAGACATTACAGTTTCTTCTGAGGATTATAAAACACTAGCGGCCCGCTCCGGCTTCGCACGGGTATCAAATATATAGCCTATGTCATTCACTAAAAAAATGATTAAAATCGATCCAGTAGTTTTGATTTATTCATTACTGCCCCGTGGCCCGCATGCGTTAAATTTGGAGTAAACTCAAAATAACAGTATTTCTCCACAATTTAATTTATGTTATTATACATATAAACCTTCCTCTTCAATCATTCTATCTATTAAAAAAACCGCATCAAAATCCGTTGCGTAGCTTTAAAGATTTAAGCATACATAGGGATATAGGGACAGAGAAAGCGACTTTGTTTTATACTATGTAGTGATTAACTTTTACCCACGGTTTAGCTCGCCATAATATAGATTTGATATATTCCTAGGCAATAGTACTTTTTGTTGGATGGACAGTACCCAAAATTTCATGGCAGGCTTATGAGTACATTAAGTTTGCAACACTACGTCGATTGACGTTAGTTCGAACCCCTACGAGTCTGATCTGAGCGGTGAAGGAAAATATCGTGATGAGACCATACTATCGTGGTAGGGTTCTTTATAATGCTCGTCAGGCTCACTCCTGCAAAGAACGTGTCTGTGTATTCTAATAGCTGTACTTTTTTTATGTTATACGGGACAAACGAACAGGTGGGTCACCTGATGGTAAGTGATCACTGCTGTCCATGACACTAGCAGCACCAGGGGAGTCGCAAGTGCGTTGCCGGCCTTTTAATATATGTGGGCCTCCGACGCTCTCACTGACCAAACGAAACGCAACAGTGCAAGCACTGTTACTTCACGTCGGCTTTCTGTGAGAGGGTGGTACTACCCCGGGCGAGCCAACCCATTCATTCTGAAACCAGTAATAGTTTCAGCGTAGATCTACCACCTTGTAACTTGTACTTGACTTGTACTTGAGAACCACTCCTTCCTGTGTTAATCGTCTTGCCTTTATGGACCACATAATTACTTGACGTCAGTCAGAGATTGTGGTCAAACGTGAAAATATATTACCCAAAAATACCAACTTAACTTTGCAAAAAACTTTTGATAGCCAGAGAAAGCGTCATATGTATTCAATAATGCAATAGTAATTGAATTTCTTTATATTCTTTAATTTTATTGTTTACCCGCTTTTGTCTGCGGCTTCGTTCGCGTTAATGTAAATTCTATACTTCGGGAGTAGTATTTTTTCCGAATGAGTATGCATGTATTTATAAGTGACCATGAATGTATATTAGTTAAATTTACGACGCAAATAGCCATTTATCTTTTAAGAAAATGTAAAACACAGCAATGATTACTGTCAGTTATTCTTAGAAGACAGACATATACTATCCAAAGCTATCCTGTAGGCATACTTATGAAGAACATTTCCGTAGTACATTGTTTTGATGCATCTCGTAATGTTTAGCCAGCTTCACCTATATAAGCGTCCGAAAACTCTATCTTACGACTACATTGGAATACGTTGATTTTTTTCTATTTTATCTATATAAAATATACGTGTAATATACATAACAACCTTCCGGAAAATATTCTCTAAACTATAGTAAAAACTATATCAAAGTACGTTACATTGTTTAGAAGAACTAAGGGAACATACAGACAGACAGACCGATAAGCGGCTTTATTTTATAATATTTTTAGATAAATATGGATAAAATTGCTATTTATAAAATAGATCTTATTTTGTTGTAACAAATATACACTTCAATTTTATTTATAATGGGTAATATAAATTACTTTCTCATTTCCATGGAATCTAAAACTAGCCCTTGAGGGCTCTGCGTAGCGGGTAGTGATGGAACGGGGAGGCTTAATCGCTCGAGATGATGTTTAATAAGTTTTTAATGGCTGCTTCGGAGCGGTAGGACCCGCCGGTTAATCATACCCGAACGTATATTTTCATATTCCATTATTACTTGACACACTCCTCGGAATCTATAATGATTTTAAGTGTAAATTTTGAACGGGTTATCGAGAGTTTTAGAGGTCAAGTTTAATTGGTACCTTTCAGGTCTACCAACCTAAGAATAAATATTTAATGTAAATTGTAGCAAATGTTTTATATTAGTTGGTAGTGTAATGCCTTAATGGATTTATTAATTATTATTTATATATATGTGTGTAATTGTAGGTGGTAGAGCTACGCTGAAGCTATTAGTGGTTTCAGCATGAACGGGTCGGCTCGCCCGGGGTAGTACCACCCTCTCACAGAAAACCAACGTGAAGTAACAGTCGTTGCACTGTTGCCTTTCGTTCGGCCAGTGAGAGCGCCGGAGGCCCACATATTTAAAAGGCTGGCAACGCACTCGCGACTCCCCTGGTGTTGCTAGTGTCTATGAACGGCGGTGATCACTTACCATCAGGTGACCCATCTGTTCCTTTGCCCCCTATAAAAAAAAAAAAAAAGAAGTATTTGGAACGATTTCTCGGGAGGGTCCATCGATGTTATTGAAAGTTAGCAATCTTGAAGTAATTTATAAGATTATTTTAGCACTCTACACACCTACCATACCTGTACCAAATCATTGTGTGCATATAGGGTTTTTTTTCTAATACACGCCTGGGTATCTACTGCATTACTTAACTATATATTGTTACAGCAGCTGCACTTGAGAGTAAACTATACTAGGCTTAACCTTGGGTCGCATCTTTAGTTAATATTAGATGAGATTGTTATGAAACGGTTCAAAACTAATAAAAAATCATTATAATTTGTTGTTTTTAAAAGATGCCTGACTGCTGTGTATGAGCAGCAATAGAACGATAACAACAATTAGAATAGGGGTATAGCAAAGCTGTGTACCTATAATAAATATATATAAAAACACCTCACCAATACTGACCGTAGTAGACGAGCCTTGAAACGGGTGTCCTCTCGGTACCCCCAAAACTCAAAGCTAGAAAGAGATAAAGGAATTCGAGTGTAAAACCCTTAAAAGCATACCCTTTCCGTTTGCCGCAAAACGTTTGAGAGGTAATTTCATAATTCATCCTTTTCGAACCATTTTCGCTTATTAATAATTTATAAAGTACCCAGATTTACTCGGCAGGTGAATTCGGCTAATTAATTATTTCCATTAAGTTACAGTTTAAATTTTTATATTTCAAAAATGAGAACGTTCGCCCGAGGCGGAACCCAATTCAGTATTCTCATTGTAATCGGACAATGGAAGCGGGAAAGTAACTATTATGCTAATTGTGGTTACTGTTTGTTACGAACAAAAAATGGGTGTTAAAACGGTGGCGTTGATTGTTTGCGAAAATATTTTGACAGGAAAATTCTAAGTTGTCCCGCTGTCAAAATTGCCACCTAATTGATGCACGCGCTCGTTGACGCCCATGTTAATTTGAAATTAGAACGTTCAACTTTATTCGTTGCAGCCACGTGTCTCGACTGGGATTTTGTATTGTGCCTTTACTATGGTGCGGATTTGTATAATACGTCATAATTCTGTATAATACGTCATAATTCTGTTTGATGATATTTATTATGGTATTATTACATTAATTATTTCTTATTTATAAATTAATATGTAGGTATATTAAAGAGAGATCATATTGTAATATCTAACTTTCGATTTATTATACTATTCTGCTTGTATAATCACTAATAAAGTGGGATTTATGGTAATACATAACATATGAGATATTGACATTACAAAGCACAAGAATTTTTTGTTTGTTTGTCTGAACACGCTAAGCTCTAGAACTGCCAGTCACATAAGCAAAAAATACTGCTGTATATTACAGCGTATAAATTAAGGAAGGCTGTATGCTATCTAACGTCATACTACCACTCTTAGAAGCGAAGCAATTAACATAAAAAGTATAGGTTAGGAAATACTGACAACAAAGGATACCGTTTGTGACTGCGTGGATTATCGAGGATCTTAAACAGGGTGTCTATGTCAGCTAGGGACTTTGCTCCAAGGAGCAATCGTGTGGTTGTCTTCCATCTCACAGTTAATGTCTGTTTGTCTGAGCTTACTTAACTGTGTTGTCATTAATTGTAAATATGAAAAATTAAAAGTGAGTGAAATGGTGGGTATAATTAGTAGATATTTAAAAATAATAATTTATTACAAATCGAAACTGTAAAGATTCGGTCACACAATATTAATATTGCTTAATTGAAACTAAACCAAAACATTGAAAAAGAATCAAGTCTCTGAGCACATTTTATAGAATGGAAACAGTTTATAAACCGGTTGAAAATATTTTTTGTTTGTCATTTTTTTTTTTTTTTTGCATCAAGCCAAATAGCGATTCATTTTACCCGTCGCCAGTACGTTGCGACGTCAAACGAACGAGAGGTAGTCTTAAAAGCTCACCAATTAGGGGCTAAAAGCACCTTCGGGCCGGGTTTGCTTGGCGGGCTGCGTGGTTACCTACCCTCATCAATTTTGTACATAGCTCTCGGTAACTTAAAAACTTTGCGTTCCACCTAGAGAAAATCCGGCGGATACTTGAATTTTACTTTAGTTTTAGTACCTTTCGGAAAACCTATCTTGCGTCGCTTGCAAAAATTTGATCGGCTTACATATTTATATCAATAAATATTTCTGTACTTTCTGCTTACTTTCGTATTTCGCTGATATTAACTTGAAAAAATATTCGTTTGTTTTATTATAAGCAGCTACAAAATCTTATTTATATTAGAAGAATGGACAATTCGACAAATATGTAATATAATATGTGTATATGTCTTATAACATTAGGAATATATTCATTTTCCTCTTGTAATATGTTCTTGATACATATTCGCAAAAACTTAAATAGTTAATGGTTTTGTAATCGACAGTCATAATTTCAATAATAAGAACCTATACTTTACAATAGGTTTAGAAAAAAAATAGTTTAGTACCTTTAAATAAATCTTTTTTTCCACGCCATCGACGAATATGATGCGTTCATTTGTAAGTCTTTATTCGTCATACTTTATATTTCTTACATCTACAACCTCCAATATTTGTACAATAGTAAAAATATATATATATATCATTAAAAAAAAAAACAATTATAAAAATACAAATAATAATATCTATATATCATCAGCACAAGAATATAAATCTATGTGCCTCTTAATATACGGTCGAATTTCGATCACGAGACGACCATTACTAAATATAAATTAGCTTCTAGACTCGGTAATACTAATAAAAATTTATTAATTAGTAGATTTAGGTACTATGATATAGTTAGTCCCAAGGCATAGTTCTGATTTACCGTACAGTAAGTTCTAACACCATGACGAACTCGTTTACTACCAAAAGCTTATTGTAGAACATGTCTTTTCTTTGTACATTCTTTGAAATAATAATAAATGGCTATAAAATTTCCGCCAGCTTTTCTCGATCTATAGAAGGTTTTCTGAATCAGTGCAGCATCTTAACATTCATAAGTGCCTTTTTAGGGACCAAATTCAATGAACAATTTTTAATTTTAAAATTTGTTAAGGCGTCGTAAGGCAATCAGTAAAGTTTTTTTTTATATTAAAGGACATCAAACAGACAGACATCCTATCTGATGGTAAATAGTTACTGTTGTCTTTGTCAAAATATCATGAGTATAGTTATCATGGATATGAGTTATTAAGAACAGCCTATTTCTGTCCTTTTTTCAAAGAGCCCAATGTCATAGCGTTGGAGGGAAAACTGTGCTTGGTAATTCATTGTATGGGTAGAATGTACGCGACAGGAATATTTAAAAGAACCCTAGACACCTTTGACACCGGCTTCACTACGTTTAAAAAGGCTAAGATGATATGTGTCATCTCTTAATATACCTCGTAGTAATCATTTTTATCTTTTATATATTGTTTAAAAAATAGTTGGGTGTCATGCGACTCTCGGCAAATGTGAAACATTTAAGTTAATATTAGAATTTATTATACAAAACGTCCCAAGTATACAACAGTCGAATGAAAATAATAGTAAATGTAGGGTACATTTTCAAAAATCGTTAATCAAACAAGCCGAGGGTCGAACTCGAGAATATCGAACCAATATTCCGCCAGTGTAAACTACTCGACCATTACGACTTCTGTCTAATATTTTAGAAAATATTTATATTATTTATAACCTAAGTATAGTTGTTATCTGAATAAAGAAGCTTAAAACAAAAAGATGGCGAATCTAAGAGGCACAAGTAAACCTTAAAAACTTTCCGGCATGAAAGTTTAAAAGTGATCCTGGTGGGAAGCCTCGGGCGCGGGGAGGAGAGAGGCGGTTGCCTAGCAACGCCAGCCGTAACCACCCTACGCCGCAAATCTCCGCTTCATACGGAAAACCGAAAATTTATTGTTGCTAGGATTTACGCCTCATTTATTATTTACCTGGTGATTTATTGTACGTTTTATGCTCTTACTGGTAAAGTTACTATTATTATATATATATACTAGAAACCGCCCGTGACTTTGTCCGTGTTAAGTTATATAATAATAAGCAAAAAATATATAAACGTACGTCATTATGAATTATTTTTTTATTTGTTCAGATCCACATTAGGTGAATATAACTTTTTCAGTGATAATCTTGACTCATAGCGACTGCTTAGACTACAGACTAATAGATTACTATGATATTCATTCAGTAAACAATGTATTTGTAACATACTATACATAAATCTAATTATTCTGCCACTCCTCCATATGAATTTAACTATGATAAATCTCAAACACCTCTCTCGTCTCTTTGTACGCGAAATGTGCTTAAAAATGGGTACAATTTTCGGATTTTTTGTTGTTTCATTGGAATTACATGTATTACCTAAATACATTATGGCTTGTACTTTTATCGTAATTAAATTTTATGATTACTGTTAAGCCTTCATAGAAAAGCGTAATTATATGTAGCCTAGAGATTACTCTGACTAGTCCTCTGTCTGCTAGTTAAGGACTCATCAAAATCAGATACGTCATTTTTTTATGTATAGAAACTGTCCATTACCGATGTATTAAAATATGGAATATTTTGATAGAAAATAATTCTTTGGGATTAAATGTCTTTACTATTAAAGATCTCGTCTGTAGAAACCAATGTGACGGTAATTCTTTACGTTTCGAGGTACATACGAAAGATAAAAGGAATATAGCGAAAAAGGCACAGCGGAGAAATCAATTAGCATGCAAATGTGAGAAAACGACTATTAGACAAACGTTCTGAGCACGCTGAAAACTCTCCGCGTCGTACACTGGTATCGATCATGAAATCCCTCACATGCTTACATACGACCATCTCTTTTTAACTTCCCCACAACAGATCGCTATAAACATAAACATTTCGTTTTTAAAAAGTCCTTTCGTAGACCCCTCACCAACTGATTTTCAAACTTACTACATACATCTTAAAGTGCATTTTAAATATACATCTTGGAGTGAATTATACGACGTTTCACATCGCATCGTAAGTCTTGTTATGCCAGCAAACTCTGTGCCTATCTTTAAAGGAATAAAGATCTATTTCAGTGTGGAGTTAAGAGAAAATGAGTCGTATTGAATAATTTCAGGGGATACTATCGATGGATGGAGCAATTTGCTGAACTTTCAGTTGTTGACTAGTGCGCTGATGTATCCAAACGTGTAATATGGATATATATCGTTTATAAAAGAAGAGGGTTGTAAACAGGCTGATGAGTTTTCTTGGTATTATTGTAATATACATTATTAGACTTGACTAGCTGTGCACGCAGCTTTGTATTAACTGGTGTACTGTGGCATTGATATGCCTACGCATACTGAAAGGTAATTTGCTGTAGCCTCATCTACTGGCGAAGTGAAATAAAATGTATACAAAATTTGTGTCGTAATGAAAAGCGCCAACGGAGACGGTCTATGATTTTATTAATTTCAGTTCTTACGCATACTGAAAGATAATCTGCTGTAGCCTCATCTATTGGCGAAGTGAAATATAATGTATACAAAATTTTTTTCGTAATGACAAGCGCCAACGGAGACGCGCTATGATTTTATTAATTTCAGTTCTTACACATACTGAAAGATAATCTGCTGTAGCCTCATCTACTGGCGAAGTGAAATAAAATGTATACAAAAAAATTTTCTTAATGAAAAACGCCAAAGCAAAAATGGTCTATGGCTTTATTAATTTCAGATGTATCAACACTCATTTATTTCTAAATATATATATATATACATAGGAGAGAAAAAGATGACTATATAGCCAGCTGTCTAAATTACTAACAGTCCTTAAGTACAGAGAAGAAAAAAGAAATAGCAAAAGCATTTTGAATAAAATATTTTTCAGACATTCTTGACAGTCATCAAGTTTTACACGATTGGTATTCACGTCGCTTTGTAATAAATCTTGCTAGGCGGTGTCGGTTATTGTTCAAACGAATTTTCAATTAAACTTATTTTCAACCAGCTGTTGCCCGCAGCTCCACATGCGTTTTTTTATAATTGTAAATTACTTCTTATAATATCAGCACTGTTACTGAAAGTTCCGTGAAAAATGGTGCAAACGTTTTGGAGATAGTACTACACACGAAGCCATAGCTAAAAGCTAGTCCAAAATAAAAAAGCTTTCATTACTTTTTATAACGTTCGCTATCTGTCAGTGAAAGTCCCATGAAAATAGGTCCAATCGTTTTGGAGGTAGTACTACAGACGAAGCCACGGGTGACAGCTAGTTTAAAATAAAGTAGCCTATGTCACTCGCTGTATTTTTAACTATCCTGTTAGTGACATTTCTGTCAAAATCGGTCCAGCCGTTTCGGAGATTACCCGGAACAAACAGACAGACAGACAAAAATTAAAAAAAATGTGTTTTTGTTATCATTATCATATCCAATCAGTAAAAAGTCGTTATTTTGATATTACATACAGACACTTCATTTTTATTATATCTATAGAAGATGGTGAGCCATGTAATACTGACACCTCTGAAAATGATATAGTGTATATTTGAAAAATTAACAAAGTTACTAGGACTTTCAATGATACCTATAAAATACATAACGTGATAAAGTTAGTGAGATTGAGTGTTTGTTTGAGCGAGATAATATCTGGTACTAATGGTCGATTATAAAAAAATAACACTGAAAGATAGCTACGTCGAGACAAATAGTTATAGAATATGTTTATTATTATAAAGTATTATTATTGTAAAGTACTAGTATTATAAAATCGGTGGTAGTTACTAGTCTTTATTAAAAATATAGTTCCTTCGAGGAACCAGTGAACGTATTTTAAGTAGGTCTATAACCATTCGATGTAGGAATTTTTCATAGATGATTCTAGGTTACTTATTTTGTTAGATTCCATTGACCCTATCCCATTTTTTTTATGCATAGCGAAGTATGCGGGTATCAGCTAGTCTATTTACTTGTATAAAAGTATATACATGTACATCTGAGAGTAATAAACTCCAATAGTATTTGATCACGAATTATCAAAATTGCACATCTAAGCAATTTTTCATGAGAGAAAATTGTATATTATTCATGTTATTATAACACGCCACTAGATGGCGCTGCAGCACATTCATTTCCTGTACCGTTCAACCGATCGCAATGAGGATCGGTATGCGTAAGTATTTAAACACCTAGTGGTCCGGCTGAAGCTGTAAAGGCCTGTCAGGCCAATAGCGTAGTCAGTTCGAAGGCGGAATAAAATAAATGCCTGCCGACTGGCAGGCAAAATTGTTGATACATAAAATTAATGCACTAAGAATAAAAGCGCACTGAGGTGTGCTGCTGAATGCGTCACATCATAGATTAATCAGACAGATGAGACACTTTCTCCTTACTCATTTAATTTGTGGACTATGAGTATTAAATTGTGTTAAAATACAAAATCGTAATATTGTCCCGTGTACTTTTTTTATATTATAGGGGACAAACGAATGGGGTGTGGGTCACCATGATGGTAAGTGATCACCGCCGTCCATAGACACTAGCCACACCAGGGGAGTCGCAAGTACGTTGCCGGCCTTTTAAATATGTGGGCCTACGGCGCTCTCACTGACCGAACGAAACGCAACAGTTCAACCACTGTTACTTCACGACGGTTTTCTGTGAGAGGTTGGTACTACCCCGGGCGAGCCAACCCATTCATGCTGAGACCAGTAATAGCTTCAGCGTAGCTCTACCACTCATATTATTATTATTATATATACTATTATAATATAATATAATATAATAGTATATTCTATTAGGGAATATCTCTAATTAGCTCTAAGTTATATATTGTATTTTGAATTGTGTATTAACAGCTGTTGATATTACTCGAAATAAATAAATAAATAATAATACCATTTTCATGGTCCATGTAATATTAATGGCAATAACGCATATATTAATAATAAATGACGCTATCGTGTTATTTGTAAATGTTGTTATCAAGTGTTGTTCATTATTCTGCTGGTAGGTAATTTGTTAAGTAAGTTCTATATCGTATTGCAATTTGTAACAATGACACTATAATATAATGAATATTTGTTATCCGCATTGTGACTGAACGTGAGCAACATAGAGTCCTTTTCCTTTCACACTTGGCGGTTGTTGCAGAAGGCTTGTTTGCTTATTCATTACGATAACATAGTTCGACTATTTTCAATAATAATAACGGACAACAGATAATTGACAGCAGAATAACGACATTGTCAATAACTTGCTATCCATATCGTATACGTTACATTCTAATTGACACACTAAACACTCGCTAGACTATCTACAGTCGCTACACACGAATGATTGTAAATATGTCCCGCATGTACCCATGGATGTGCTCTCGCGGTTGTTTGAGATTAGTAGTTACATTTATGAGCGTAGTCTATACAATGTATTTTGACTGTGGTCACTCAATACACGTGTGTGCGTGTGTAAAAATAGGAATGATTGTTTTTTCCGTGCTCTAGAATTTTTATTATTCATGAATTATATTACCTTCTTAATTTGGTAACTCTTTTCAGTAATTATGCTGTTCACTCCTCCGATGGAAGACTTATTCAGATAACATAGTTGTTATCAGGCTCTCATTTTTTTCAATTATTTTTATTTGCTTTCGCCTTTTGTTTCATGTATTCGTTATGTGTGGCTTCTTAATATTATATAAAATAAAAAAATATATAATTTTCATAATTATTACATTATAACTATTTAAAATGAACTATATATTTTTCATTTCATTAATATTATCTTATTTTAATTGAAATCTTATTATTTTATTTACGATGACGTTAACCTATTGCCAAACCGTGTCTAATTCGTTGATCTGTGGAACTTTAAAGATATCAAACAGAAACTTGTAACGCCATCTAGTAAAAACAAGCGTAGACTTGTGATAGCTAGGAATAACGTGAAAAGCGATGCGCGGAAAATTTAACCAATCAAACTATTACAAATCTTATACTTCAGAGTTAAAGTTAGTTTGCTGCGTAACAAGTACACGTGCGCGTTTCAATTGATTTCATGTCAACTTCTGACAGAGCATTAAAAATGGTTAAACCTTGTCCATAAATTGTGTTTCGTGTATTTCACCGATGTATTTACATTTAAGTGATGCAGCCGGAATGAATATCGAAGGTAATTTTATTATGTAATCTGCTTTAAGAATAGCTATGCAATATTTGGTTATGCTGTGATTGTCATTAAGCAAATGAATACTGAATTGTTGTGTGAAACAAGTGTGCATTATGCTTAACTTATACATTTTGAGACAATTAATAATTATTATGAATCGCATTTCTCTAATTTCATGTGAATGCTTATTCAATTAAGACAATTATTCAACAGCAGTTTGTAAATATTGCATTCTTTTTTTAATTGGTATGAATGGAGACCGAGATTCTTTTAAATATAAAGCTGATAAAAAGTAGCGTTCCCGCCAAAACGATGTTTGTTTACCGTTCAACTTTAATTCTTTCCTTCGTGTATTGAATGACTTTATTTAGAATAATATCTTAAAAGATGTATAATTAAAATATTTTTTACGTAGCATTGAATGTAGTTTTTAATTTATTTAATACTAGCTGTCAGCTGCGACTTCGTCCGATGTCAAATGTAGCATAAAATAAATGTAATGGTTTGTTCACTGTAAACATGTGCATAAAGTATGGGCTGTACTGGACTCTACGAATTTATATAACTATAATTCATATATTTGTACGTAATTATATGTATATTCTCTTTTAAAATAAAATATTGCATTTAACCGTTATAATTTTAGTTATCAGCCAGTGAAATTTCTGTCAAAATCGGTCCGGCTGTTTCCGAGATTAGCCAGAACACACAGACCGACAAAAAAAAAATGATTTTTGTTACAAGTAGCATATATATTTTAATATCCATTCACTAAAAAGTTGTTATTTTAATATTACATACAGACACTTCATTTTTATTATATGTATAGATTTATTAAGAATAGTATAATTAGGTAAACGTTATATTAAAGTGTTTGATATTTTCTTTGCTTTTCATTTTAATTATAGCTCTCAAATTAACTAATACTTCATCGTGTTTTGTGTATGTTGTGTCCACTTTCGTAAAATTTCCACTAAACCAAACAAATCCAAATTTATTTTCAAATCATTTATTTATATTATGATTTGATTGTGACCAAACAAATTGTACAGTTTTATTTTCAGATCGAATTCATTTTTATAGAACTTAACTAAATAAAAAAATTAGTAGAAAGATTAAAAAAAACTAAAACCACAGTATATACGCTATGTGTAATTTAATTCGTTAATCTTTATCTCATTATGAAGAGATTAGAATCTTGCCATGAAGTGTAGATTGTGGTCGAATGCATTATAGACTAAAACGTAACTAAGGCCCACCTCGTTATAAAGGAATATGTGACCCGTACTCTGATAGAGCCATTGTAATCGTATGGGATTAGGGTGTTATCGAGCGATAATGGAGTGGGTTTGCCGTAGGCACAGACCAGCCGAACCTTGGTTTAATTGTTAATCGAGACACAGAGTTTTTGGCAAGCAATATATTTTTTAATTATTGTGTTGTATCTTTAGTGTTTTATTTTTCTATTAGCTGGTGTCCACGATTGCAATCTTGTGAGTATTGTTTTATTGTAAGGAACTACATATTAATATGGATTAGTTCTGGGGTCTCTTTTTATTTTAATTTTATCATACATTACAGAAAAGTCTTATGATGGTTAGCTAGAATGATACTTTCAAAATGATCTATGTATTAGTAAATCTAGTCCAAATCGATTCAACCTTTTCAGAGAATAACTCAGATAAGCTGCAGGCACTTTAATTGTATTTACATTTGTAGATTAATTATTTTTATGTTAATTACTTGATATTCCAAAAACCGTAGTCGAAAATGGTCCTTCGAGCCAATTCACCTAGCAGCCAAAAATTCGTAAATCAAAAGTAAGGCTTAAATACGGATTAGAATATAATGTTAGATCAAACTGAATATAACTAAGTTAATTAATACTGATTTTACTATTTCTCTTTATTATTGTCCAAATAAAACGTCCGTGTGTCCGCTCCATTGTCCCAAATCGCTTGCTACGGACACCCCGACATATGTAGCGCGCACTTGTCATTGCAAACGCATAATTTGTACTCCATTATGGCTTTATTTTATACACTGTGCTCTGTAATAAAGTGGGGTTCGATTAAAGACGAGGTTCGTCTTTCCGTCGGGCCAAATGTTCGACGTAAACCGAAGGGGTCCCGGCGTCCTCAAAATACATTACGCATTCAATAAATTGAAACTTGTAATAGATTTTTATGAAGAGGGTCGGCGTACCACCTGTTTTTGTTTTTGAGAAGAATCTGTGACTTGGGAGAAAGCATTCACTATTAAAGATTCACGTTATTTTGTTTTAAAGCAAAATTTACTGTGAGAAAAGTAATTATCAATTTCACCCGTATTTGATTACTATTGGCATTAACTAGTTGCTTTAATCACAACCGGTGGTTACGGCAAGACTATACATAGTTCTTAATTATATTTAGGGTTATAGACTGTATTTACCAAGGTTGTTTTTATAAGTCTTATTGGCGAACTGAGCAAATATTATAAATGTATGACGTCACACTTTTAATATTACTCCGTCGTTTAGTTACCGGCGTAGAAGTAAATATAAGTTAAAATATTATTGATATTTACTCGAAGATATTACTTTTAAATAAAAGCCAATTACAACAGCTACGTCACAAGAGCAAACAATTAATTTGGCTTACTTTTGACCGGCCGAAGACAAATGCAACGATGGGTAAAGGGGCCTTGTGAAATGAGGTGTGAATATTGAGTCCCCACGGGGCACCCGCCGAGGGGCTCCGCATGGAGTACCGAGACCCCACGGGGACGCGTGGACCCCAGTTGTCCCCTTTATGTTGAAATACAATCGCCTTCAAATTACAATCAGGTACCGAATGTCGTTGGCCTTGTTTTATTTTTCACTTTTTAGCCTTCTAATAGGCGTTCTAGCTGTTGTAGTTACTCATATCGAAATAAAATGTAAACTTAAGTCGTAAGTACGTAAATGAAAACTATAACTAATTTTCTACAAAACCTTATTCATTTTTGTTATCTATTAGACATTTTCATTTAATTGTAATATCGAGCAAAAACATTTTGTAGTTATTATTATTAAATATTATATATTTTTTAATTATAACTTAAAATATTACTTTTAATAATTGTAATGAACTTAATTAAGTCGAACGACAAATTTCAAAACATACAAAAGATTTACATTGTGAACATCATATTGAGTTAACATGTTGCCATGTTCAAACACATTTTTGTATTGAATATTGTATTGGAATATTTAAAGAATAACTGAAAATACACTCGTTACTAAGCTATTTGACAATTATGTTGCTTTCTTCACAGCGATTTTTAAAGGTACTTACATTATTAATCAAGGTAATGACAAATATTTACTAAAAATGTAAGGGTTTTATTAAATTAACTCGTGTCTACAACTTGGTTCACAGGATTTGCATGGAACAGAATTAAAATGTACTATTTTTTATCATTACTGTTTATTTCATATACAAAAGCGTAATGATATGTAGTTGAGATTGTCAAATAAAAAAAAACAAAATATACTTTAATCAATCTAGGCCCTAAGAAGACGCTTATGAACGTCAAAATTACCACCGGTTCGGAAAACCTTATTTAGTAGGTGGTAGAGCTACGCTGAAGCTATTACTGGTTTCGGAATGAATGGGTCGGCTCGCCCGGGGTAGTACCACCCTCTCACAGAAAACCGTCGGGAAGTAACAGTGGTTGCACTGTTGCGTTTCGTTCGGTTAGTGAGAGCGCCGGAGGCCCACATATTTAAAAGGCCGGCAACGCACTTGCAACTCCCCTGGTGTTGCTAGTGTCTATGGACGGCGGTGATCACTTACCATCAGGTGACCCACCTGTTCGTTTGCCCCCTATACTATGTAAAAAAAAACAGCCATCGAGAAGAACCGGCAACAGACTCGATCGTGTTAATTTTTTAACAATAATGTTAATAATGCATAGTATAACGTTAATTTGGAAATGTAATATCAAATGTATTCCGTAGTTTTCATGTGGTTATAATAGCATGCTACACCAACTGAAGGAAAATAAAGCCACCACAAAAATAACTTCCTACTAGTAAAAGAATTTTCACAATCGGTTCATTTGTTCTATAGACACCCATTTTTAAACATACAAACATTACTTCTTCAATGGGATTGTCTATCGGATACGTCTCATAAATCGTTCTTTTTTAATCATCGATTTAATCTCCAGTACTCGCTTCGTTAGTTTAAGAACCTCTTCGCAATTTATTATCTTTGTAACACAATCCGTGTTATTACAAGAAAGTAAAATACGCGTCCAACACTTGTTTCAAAAAAGTTTGATCACGAAAGAGGGTCTTACCTTTGTTTACAAATAGACAGTATTTAAGTTTAAACATTGTAACACTTGTCTAAGTTCACAGTTCTCATTTTATTGTTGTGATTTATTTTATTTCTATTTACCGGCAAAAGACGTTTCATAGTAAATTATGGATTTCGTGTGTATAATTAATTTGGAAGATGCAGATAAATTAGACGATTTTGAAGATTCACAAGTAAATGACAACTACAACAGTATGACATTCTTGACATTTCACAATGTATTTGTTCTGAGATTATACTATTATTCCATTTTACGCAATTTGGGGTATTATTTTAAACTCATATATTGTTTATTTTAATAATGACATCATTTTCTTAAACCAAATGTCACAATAATTATAACCAATTTCACTTACATTAATAAACATTGTTAATGAAGGTCTAAACAAATATATTATTCGTAAAGTGAAGGTTTTTGAATGATGAGATTGAATTGAATGAATGCTATTCAAAGTTGCTTGCATAGAAAACAAAACCCAGATATTTGACTAGAGACCGCTTAGACAATCTTTTACAATTAGTATTGTAAACATGTATTTAAAATTTTAGACAATGTTTAGTAAAACTCGTGTTAAACGCGTGTTCATTTTTGTTTTTGTAATAAGACCGTATTAGTTTAAGCTGTGCATTGTTTACCAATCAGTCTTATTAAGAAGACAAATAGATAGATAAAATATTGACATATAATAACCACTTTATATACATTTACATTTACACTTTTACTTTTATACACATTTACAATTATTGGCATAATTTAATTGGCCCACAGTATATCTTCTTATTACACTGAACACAATGGTGTTGGCCTTACGCCGGGGACCGCATCATCCTCATGGGCAGACTCCAGTCGAGCGAAAACATCACCACTACAGGCCGCGAGGGTCTGACTCCCTCACTGGCGACGCGCAGCTCTTACATGATATCAAGTGAGAAATGGCCAAGATTTTTATTTATTTGAATCTCATTAGTATCTTTACAATTTACAGATAACAGAAGCGATGATGGCACAGTTGGTAGTGTGTTCGGATACATCGTCGAAGGACGTAGATTCGAATCCTGGCAACTGAGTCCGAGCTTTCGGTGAAGGAAAATATCGTGATGAAACCATAGCATGGTGGTAGGGCTTTTTCTATGTCCGCCTGGCTAGCTACCACCCTCAAGTTGAAAATGTGTCGCCAAGTTGGTATGTTGCTGTTGGTATGTTCCGGCAGCTGCACTCGAGAGCCAGTCTTCCTCTAGGTTTAACGTGACTACCATCTTAGACCACATCATCATTTAACATCAGATGAGATTGTGGTCAAAGGCTAACCTATAAACTAAAAAAAAAGACTTATAATAGGAATTGCCTCTATACATTTATTGGGAAATTACTTAGCAATCTTGATAGCAAATCCCAGTATGTGAATAACTTGAAATTATATTTTTGATTTCAATGCTTTAATTGTAATGTTTTCAATCGTTATGCTGTCTAAGAAAAGTGCATATGCTGTCTGAATATTCCACTCGGTTCATTCTTTTTTCCGCCTGTAGGTTATGGTTGATTGTTTGATTTATGTGATAGTAACTTGTGTCAGGTACCTTTTCTGTTTTTTTTTTATTTAATTAATAGTTTAAGTTCAGTTATCTCTTTTTAACCTGCCATTACTAAGAATTATCTTGTAGGCGTTTATTTAAATTGTATTGACTGATTGGTATGACTGATTCTAGTAATTTTTTTATTAAACAGTTAGCACATATCAAAATTAAATATATTTAACTTATGTTATGTTTTTTTAATTATAAAAAAAATATGAAGTTATGTGGGTGTGACTGATTAATTTATTATAAGCTATATTTTTTACACAGACATTTAGAAGAGGACTCTGAAGTGTTAACACCAGAAATGCTTTCATCAATGACACCGGAAGAACTAGAATTCCATTATTTCTCGTCCCACGACTTTGATAGAAATTCCAAATTGGACGGTTTAGAATTACTTAAGGTAACTGATAAATTTCATACAAACATAAAAGTTTAATTTTACGCCTCATTTAATAGTCAACCTTAATATTTAATAAATAGTATAGCTAAGACATGTGTTCAAAGCTAAAAAGGAAAATTTTCAAAGGAAAAACAGACAGTGAGGTAGATTATTAATGCCCCTCAATCGTACGGTGATCCAAGCGTTGTAAATGGTAACGAACAGAACTTCCTTGGAGATTCATTTAATTTATTTCACGGTAAAGGCCGTTAAAGTATAATTTGTTTTTCTGTATTACTAATTATTTTGTGCAGTACTATAGATATTTACAATCAAGTCGTATTGTTTAAGGAAAATGATTATATAGAAAAATATTTATGAAAAGCTATCTAATGCGTTACGTTAGGATTAAAAATGGCTTATTCTTTGTATATTCTTTTGTGACATTTCATTATCATCATCATCATCACCCTGTTAGAGACCCGCTGCAGGGCGATAGGCCTCTTCCCGAAGGAAGGTATGGACATAATCACCACTACGTCAGTCCACGACGTATTGGTGATTTCAAACTCTGAGAAATCCACAGTTCTATATTTTCCCACATACGGTGGTACTAGAAGAACATTTCTCAGGTTCAGAGGCTTCCTCACGATGTTTTCCTTCACCGTCAGCTAATAAGTGCTACCACTTTTAAATTAGTAAATGTACGCGAAGTCCTCTGGACATCGGACCGTTATTCCACTGGTCATACCGTTAGATCCCCACGACTTTTATTACATTTAATGATAAGTAATTGCAATTCGTGATGTGTCATAAAACATCCATTAAATAAACACGAACATCTGAATACCTACTATCTTATGATATATATATATACATTTTTTTCAGGCAATTTACCACACTTCCTACGACGAGGGTACTAACTTTTACAATGAATTAGATGACATTGAGCCGGAAGGTAATGATCTAGCTGCCTACGTCGGTGAGTAATTTCTCATTAACACATCATGTGAGTATTTAATGGATACTATAGGTAATGCAAAAGTTCCTGTAGAACAAGAACTCATGCTGAGTAAAGTAATTTGAGTTGTGACTGCAGACAAAATCGATACTTAACACTTCCTACGTACGGTTTATATGGCCTCGAAATACATTTTATTACGTTAAAAACGTCACATAAGTGAAATCTAATTTCTGTTTCAGATTTGGTAGACCGTACACTGGAGTCGGATGATACGAACAGAGACGGATATATCTCATACGCGGAGTATCGTTCGGCGAGGGCTAGAAACCTATCAGAAAGGACTCCAAGGGTGATAGCTGCAGCGTTACCTTAATATGTTATAGCATCATATAATAGTAAAGATATTATATACTTTTAATTAGTGTTTGCGTTAATCTTGTGTGTAAAGCTTGTTGTAAATTATACAGTTTTACGTTTTTCATTCGGTTTACCATTAATTTCTATTTTTTTATTAGTGACGTGTATAATGTAAAATATTGAAAAGATTTACCCATTATTATTGTATAATATAAATATACATAAATAGGAGAATAATAGATGGATAACTGTTCACTAAATAAAAAGTTGACTTTGTTTATTCAGATTTGTAATTCTTGTTACAACTATGTTTTCCTTGTCTTATTCAATGACAAATAATTTCTAAAACAATTCTGCTAATGTCACGTGCTCTAACAAGATGGCGGCGACATCCTTGTTACAACTACCCAGCGAATGTTTGTCGCGTCTCAGAATTAATGTTGGTAGTTATGATTTATATTCCACTTTGCGCAGAATAACTAAACTTGACAATTTAATTATTTGAATTCCTGTGTTAGATAATGTGTAGTCAAGCAAGGTAAGTTTATGGATTAAATTGAAATATGCCGTAACCAATTTATTCTGTTTACCTTTAATTTTATGCTAATTATTGTTTAATAGTAGTAATAAGGGATAATAATAGGTTCAATTAAATGTGTACACAAATATAATTGTAGATAACTGTAAATGATTGATTAGTATTGAGAAACGTGTGTAGAAATATAATATTTATTTTATTTCTATAATTGAAATGATAATTATAAATAAGTTACTTAAGTAAAACATTAATCTACTTAGGATTGATTATATAGGACATCTTAGCCATATCCATGTGGAAAAATAACAGTAACTTTATGCTTGCCTAGTACTTTCGTTCTATTCTCTCAATGTAATTGTTATATGTATTAAGTCATATTATTATGATTATTTTCTTATAACATTAATGTTTTAAAACAAACTAGAATAATATATAGAATAATTAGTTCCACTCGCTTTAATCTATTTCCAATTTAATTAGGTACTTATTAAAAATGTATAAATAAGCCTTGAAACACATTTTTATTCACTGCATCTATATCTGGTATCGCAGGACATTCGTTTAGATCCCCATTCGACCGCATTTTTTACACCATTAGATATTTCATCGTATTGGTCCAGATCTATTGTGTTCCTGTAATTGAATAATGCTATTAGATTATAATTGTGCTACAGACAATGAGCTCTTACCTGAAAACAACTTATATATCATTACACGAACGATTGACGATTTGATATGTATGTCAGATTCTTTACGATTTTATACTGATAAATATTTACAATCGTCTAGTAAGTACTTTCATGAAATGTTTATACACTGTCCATTTTTAGTCACATGTATTAAATATTATAGGGACAATTAATAAATTTATAATTCTTATCTACTCAAAAGTGTACCCTAGATATGCAGAAAATAAACATGCGTGTGTGTGTATAGTCGTTGAAGAAGATAAACATAAATACAAGAGTGGTTTTTCAAAGTACTGCAATAAAGTTGTGCATAAATAACTCTAAATATTAATTTTTCTTTGTTGCTGATAAGATTTTTAATTTTATTTTGATACGTTATAGGTTAGCGTTTAACCACAATCTCATCTGATGTTAAATGATCATGTGGTCTAAGATGGTAAGTCACGCTAAACCTACAGGGAAACTGATTCTCAAGTGTAGCTGCTGGAACATACCATACGGTGCCTGGCGACAGATTTTCAACTTGAGAGTGGTAGTTAGCCAGACGACCATAGATAAAGCGCTACCACCATGCAAAAGTGTATATACAAACAAGGACTCCCTCAACAAAACGCTTTAAATCATTTCGATTATATGCGACTTAGATACTTTTACCTTTACTAGTTTCGTATTTTTTTTTTTATTTTTATATATCCTCGTATCATTGAACCTTAGTAAATACCAAATTATATATGAATGAAACGAAATATACATTCATATATATTTAAACTTATATACAATTGTATTGTGCATTCAAGTTTCAAAGTACTATTTGAAATGTACTAGTAACATCGAAGGCTTTACGCTTCTATAGTTTAAGTAACTGTAAAGGAAATCAAACAAACATTGTCGTGCGAAGCGGTGTTAGACTAATTTGCATCTTTATTAATAACTTCACGCTTGTTGAGAATACTTATAGCGAATAAGCGTACAGCGTTATACTTGGTGTATGCTTTATTTATACCTAGATGTGCGTACGCTGGATGTGCTACCATAGCCGATAGCTGAATGATTACCTTTTCTAGACATACACATATTCATTGTATTTCTTAAAAAAAAAGAGCTTAAGGTTAAGGTAGAGCTACGCTGAAGCTATTACTGGTTTCAGCATGAATGGGTCGGCTCGTCCGGGGTAGTACCACCCTCTCACAGAAAACCGACGTGAAGTAACAGTGCTTGCACTGTTGCGTTTCGTTCGGTCTGTGAGAGCGCCGGAGGCCCACTTATTTAAAAGGCCGGCAACGCACTTGCGACTCCCCTGGTGTTGCTAGTGTCTATGGACGGCGGTGATCACTTACCATCAGGTGACCCACCTGTTCGGTTGCCCCCTATAACATAGACTAACGTGACACCTTAATACGAGACGTAGCAATAATAGGAATACATACCCCTGTAAAAGCTTAGTGCCTTGTAATAACAATTCGGCTCCTGAAGAATAAACCGCAGCCAGTTCAGGCTTTTGACATGAGAGCAAATATAAGCAGCTATAGTCTTTTTTCTGATGACCTGCTAGATAGCTCAAGTAGAGCAATATTTCATCTTCGGTGACGTATGAGGCGTTCTTGTTATCTATAATTGAACAGATAATTTGTATTAACACATATATATGTCATATATACATATATCATAAATTTATTTATAAACATGTATATTGAAAATTCAATTACTTTGAGGTTCAATCATGTGAAAATTATTGAAGATTTCGGTATAAGACTATGAAAATACAACGCGGAATTCTTCGTAGATACTTAATTTTTAAATTCCATTGACGTATTTTTTTTAATGCACATCGAAGCGTGTGAGTATCAGCTACTATGATATAAAGGTAAAACAAAGTTATTTCTCAAAAAGCTAAAATAAGGTAAGTGAAGCAAATAAAGGTGGGTATTTTAATTACATAAATGAATTTGTGTAACTATATTAGAAAGCTAGATAATATTTATTATTAGCTCTAGGAAACTTAACAGGTATATAGGTTTAAAAGGCTTAATAGGTTATATAAAAATATATAATCTTCTAATCATTTTCTTCTCTGACTACAGAGTGAGAATAGTTTAAAGTACAAGGTCATTATATTTTGTTATTTTATTGACTACGTCAAGATTGCATAAAAATCTCTTCTGTACCCGTTCTGTATTTAAAAAAAAAGTGTATATATATCATAATGCAGATTCTGAACTAGACTGCAATATTATAAATTAGATAAAACGATTTATATAAGCGTATTATAGTACTGGAATTCAACAAAATTATTACAATTCCTCAAAACAAATTATAATAATTTCAAGGATTTTGTAAATAATAAAAAAAGATAATTCTTAACAATTTTATAAGTACGTGTATTTAGTAGAACAAGTAAAAATGTGTGTCCGATCAATCCTTATTCTGAATTCCTCTATTGACCCTTTTCTATTACTTCATCCGATACAGTAATTTAACAATATACAAACATGAAGTCTGCTCCGTTAATATGTAGTCCCCGGGAATAAAATCATCGTTCTCTATATTCAAAAAACCCGTTGGTCATTTGACAGACGAGACACAAATAGATAATCCCCCAGCAATGGGATTAAGTGTCGATGGACACGACAAATCGATCCGTAAGTATATGGGATTAAATCCGGATGTTTCCCTTGACCATTGGGTTTGGCACGTGTCGCAAAAAGTAAAGTATTCTCGGAGCAGATGCATGTTCTATCTACGGGTAATTCGCAATACTTCCTAATCATGATTGTTACATTTTAGAGGGAGTATAATAAAAATTGGTGTGCTCGATTGGTTTCACTGATTTCGATGTCCGCAGTTTCGAATCCCGGCGGGTACCATTTAATTTTTCGGAATTCGCGTACATTTATTGATTCAAATTGGGAACACATTGTAAGGAAACATGGAACTGTGGAATGTTCTTATAGTACCAAAGTATGTGGAAAAACATGGAACTGTAATTCTCGGAGTTTAAAATCTTCAATACGTCGTGGGCAGTGGCTGGATTTTGCTTACACGTTCCTTCGGAAAGAGGTCCGTGACGTTTATTTGCAGTGGTACTTGACAAAAGCTAATATAAAGAGATTACCTACTAGTTAAATCATGGTACTATTGTGTGTAGTGTAATATTAATACTATAGAAACGTATATATTTATGTTCGTGTTACTTATAGCACAAGCAACGATGGCAGGATTTTTTGAAACTTTAACTATCTTTATTATAAGGTATATATTAGTTTAAAGTTTAACCAAAATCTGTTAAGTACTTCTTGTTATTGTGATGCCACAGAAATTAAGTTAAGAGTAATTTATTCCATAAACGCTTACCGTCTAAACTTCTTCCGTAATAGTGACCACCTTTCCATGCACCGGCACCGAAGAAGCCGGCCGCCAGGATCAATGCCTTTAGTATAATAAGTATCACCAGGTTTGTTACGTTCAAACTAAGGACCTGTGAAAGAATTAAAATTTAATTGTGTAGTCCGGTGGAACTGTAGAGGCCTTACGGAGCCAACAGTGTAGGTCAGTTCGAAAAAAAAAAAAAATATTATGTAGGTTATTAACACATATGTACACATGTTTTCCTTTTACACTCTTCCCTGTTTAATGCCACCTCATTATTTACACTTTCTATACACATATAATTTTTCATACAATCTATCCATACCTTCTTCGGTTATCCTCTACTCCTATATCCGTTCATCTTCATACATAAAACTTTTATAATTACATGGCTTTCATTTCTCCTCATGACATACCCATACCCTGGTAGCCTATTACTCATCCTAGGTTATTAAATTATGACGAAACATTTAAATACTGTATAGAAAAGGATACGAGTGGCACTTATGTCTAAAAATTAATTTATAAAATTTGTTGGTACTTTTTTAATTTCCAATTTCCCTTTTCCCTTAAGACATTTTTGTTCTTACAAAAAAAAAATATAGGCATAATATAACTACAACGATTTATTTTAAATTATCCTTCCTATCCTTATGTCTTAACAATGAAAAACAATTTTAAACTCACTATAAACATGCCTTGTACTAGATAAAAGCTCCCAAAAACTTCGATGACTCAGTTCTATGAATTCATAGTTTAGATTCTTATCTATATAAATACAAAGCATGATTAGTCATACATAAGGCGTGCAAATTTATCGTGAAAGTGCAATACGAACCTGCGAAACGCAGTCAAAACCAACCTGACTGCTTCCAGTCGACCTGGCTATGAAGTCCTTAGCTATGCTCGTGACGACTTGGCCTCCCGTGCCGCTTAGGAAATTACTCGCCGACTCCAAAAATGATGACCGGCTATATTCAGCAGTGTCGTTAGTGGTCAACCCTTGATACGGCTTGTTTTTCTTGGAATGGTATCGGCTCTGTATCCCTCGGCAGTAACGCATTAGCGTCATATCCTTTCTTGTACATCATTTTAGCATATTGCGGTGAGGAGTACGCTCCTAGATGATCCGCGGAAATATAAGGAGCGCAAAGCAGAAGTAAGTATATGGCGACCATTTCTGTCGGGAGTCGGCTAGTGACTGGAGGAAGCAGGTAGCTTGATGGTCACTGATATGGTAGGGTATGGTTAGTTTACTGTGTTTTATCTATTCCCGTCCGCTTTTGTTTGCACGCACGATGACATCTCATAATAGTGCTATTGTTATTGCTTCGACTCGTCATAGAATTGTTTTTACAAAAATAATAGAAAGGCATCGGAGAATACTATTTTAAACGTTCTTCATTTTGACTATTAATTTGATAAGTAAATTACAACGGTATTTAAATAGACAACAGTAAAACAGGTCGTCACAATCTAAGATTAAATGTAATGTAGGCATCTGAAATTCATGTTTATATTATTTGAATAATTATATTAATAAAGATTTCCTTTTTTTATACGGGCAATTTATCAATTTTCCGTGTTTCTGATACAATAAAATATACTATAGATAAGGCAACAAAATTTTATTGTTAATCGTATTTGAATTCGAATAAAGCTCAATACCAAACTTGTAATCGTTTCTTACCTATTCTACATTTTAGGCAATAACTTATGTACAAACATACATCTATAGTATATGTAGTTAACATTTGTCGTTGGGTGCACTTGATATGATTTATATTGAATACTAACTGTGCCATCTAGTTTTACTTCTGTTTAATATTTCCTTACCTTCGGTTTCGATATCCCCCATAGCACCACACGTGCGACCGGTATCATCACTTCCTTCTAACTTAGAGTATTTTTTGACCTTTATTTTATAGCGTAAATGTCCTGCTCCTAAGGGTCGTAACCTGGTCTTAGATAGCCTATATACACTTCCTCAATAAATGAGCTATAAAATGTAACTAGTTTTTTTAAATCTGACCGGTAGATACAGATATTAGTGCGTTCAAACAAAAAAAAAAGGCTCTTGGTCTTCATAATATTGGTATAGATATAAGCTTTAATAACTTATTTGCTATACTCATAGCTTCTCTACCGATAATGTAGATTTCATCCATTCCTCGGGAACGGTGTTTTTTTTTTGGTGAAAGTTACTCTGTGTCCTTTTCTGTACCCCTGACAACGTGTACAAAAAAATTCATGAGGATCAGTTGGTTAATACGGCGTAACAAACAAACAATTCACATTTATAATATTAGTTAAGATTTCCAAGTATATATATGTATGTATGTATATATATAAGCATTTTAAAATAGTTCTTCAAGGTATAATATGTATGAAAGCAAAAGGTAACAATACAATGAGACAGTATTAACCGAGCGGCAAATGTTTGTTTACCCAGAAGATATGTCAATCTGCTTCCGTAATACTTACCACGTGAACATCTGGGACACTTACTGTTTATATCATTGTGACGTAACAATGAACACTTTTTTTTTCACGTTGCTATGGCCTCAATTACTATTGACAAACATCGTGAAGTTGCATGTCTTCATTATTTTCTTTTCAACAGCATATCGGAAGTAATTGCAATGATAAATAGGTGAGATATACTCCATCAATATTTATCAACGCCTAAGGTGGTAGAGCTACGCTGAAGCTATTACTGGTTGCAGCATGAATGGGTCGGCTCGGCCGGGGTAGTACCACCCTCTCACAGAAAGCCGACGTGAAGTAACAGTGCTTGCACTGTTGCGTTTCGTTCGGTCAGTGAGAGCGCCGGAGGCCCACATATTTAAAAGGCCGGCAACGCACTTGCGACTCCCCTGGTGTTGCTAGCTATCAACTTACTCTAGGCGTGAGTATTTCTAATCTAATAAATTGTCGATATTCTTTTTGTGCTCCACCACAACGTCACCTGATGTACCGTTCAGTTCAGTGACTATGTGGCCCAAAAAGTGAGTGACATGCTGAGCCTAAAAGAGGAGTGGCTCTTGAGTGCACTTTTACTGCAGTAAATGTATAGTTGTTTGGCAACACACTTTCAACATACAGGTCTCTAATAGTTAGCTAGGCGTTCTTTAGAAAGTTCCTATGGTGGCGAATTTAAAAAAAAAACACGTGGTCTCATTACAGTTTTCGAAATTACTACTGAACCATTAGCTTTATAAACTTTCTACAATCTACACCAAAGCGCAGTAGTGCAAAGAGTAGTGTTATACTGTAGAGATAATTGCTGCAATGTAGATATAGCCGAACCTAGCACAGGCGACTATTATCTATCACCCTGGTAGCTACGTCTTCGGACTATCGACCTGATAATTTTACTTCATCCACTCTCAAACACTATCTTGGTAAAACATCGAAGTTGACAAAATACATAATGTAAAGTAGACAATTAGTTCACACTATTGGAATATGAATATATCGCATCCTTAGTAAAGTAAAGGCTAAATTAAGAAAAGTATTTTTTTGTGAAACGGCAAAAAACATATCCCCGAACACGATTTTTTAACAAAATTAGCCCTTACTCCCTGATTTACGACGTAATCGCCATGAAAATTTACTCTTTCTTTGCGATACACCTTGTAGAACTATTTATAATGAGCTCTTCTATTGCAAAAACTAAAATACCTTAAAAAATCGATTTGTGCCGTTACTTTATTAAATGATGCGATATATTTATTCTTCGTAGTTTGTAATACAGTAACTTTTTATTTGTGAAAACTTGTAAATGGCCCTCAATCTAACTAACTCTCTGTTTTATGATATTGATTCAGCAGTACGTTTTCCTAACAATTGCAAAATAAAAATAAAATTGAATATAAGAGAAATGTTATTTTAGAAAAGCAATACGCACACAAACAATAGCTGAACGAGCTTATTTACGTTATAAACTGTACTATACAATGAAGTGGTATTACAATAAATGACCGTTTCCGTAATTGTCATACAATACGTTAAATATTAGGGAATACTAATAATGCGTTTTAGTAGAAGTGTTTGATATTATTATCTTAGTAATAATAATGTGATTATTTATTATTAATAATAATAATATTGCTATTAATTAGATATATGAATTATAAGCTGGTTATTGCAGGATTTGATGCATTTAGGTGGTCGGCTCTTATGAATGAATTTAATGGCAGCGCTTCAGATAATGAGACGAGTTTTTCAGCTGCATCTTATTGATCAAACATGAAGTATGCAGACGCTTTTCTATATACCTATATGGAGATAACTGTAAAAAAAACCTATTTACGGAGTTCCATCAGCCCCTTCAATAGGTATTTAATGAAATTTATAATGTAATACAAATCAAAGATAATTCTGAAAATAAAAAAAAATTATATCATAATATCGTTATTCGATTTTTTATTGTTCTGTTACAGAGACTACGTTATTAATAGTTGAGGTTTTATTAATATTTAACATTGTGAAAAATTTCTGGCAAAGTAAATGTTACATAGACAATTATCATAGGTTATTATTATCATCAACCGTCAACGTTGTATAACGTCATAACTACCACCGGTTCGGAAAAAAAACCCAGTTATCGTGAAGAACTGACAAGAAATTCCATCTGGTTTATTGTTATCTTTACAACATATTGTTAAAAATATCGTTATATACTAACGCTCGTTTTGACGGATATACAGAGAGTGGCGTCATTTCCAGATGTCACCATCACTCGCATATTGATCAACCCTATGATAAATAGTCTCTAGACATTAAAACCTGCTTTGCATGGTGCTTTAACTTATTATCTGGCAAATCGGTAATTGTGTTTTGGGACTTTATTATATAATCTAACACTATTACCTACTGGTCTTAGTGAACCAGAATCATGGGATGACCAAGTATTGTATAATATGAATATTAGTATAATATTATGTAGTTACGATTAAGATATATGTTACTTTAAAAAACTGGGATAAAAATTTATTTTCAGTACATTAATCGATTTTATCTCAACTTACGCAATTGCAATTTAGTTATACGTAGTAATTTAGGTATATGCTTTGTTTTGCATGCATTATTTATTATGAATAAAATGGTAAACGTACGGAATGCATTATTCAGCAGAAACAATGAAAGTGGATTTTTTGCACACCCACTTAGCTCTGAAAATAAGTTGTAGTAATTGAACCATATACATATACCTACGTTCGAATATTATAATGTATAGGAAAACTGTGCAAAACTAGTCAAGAGACTGAGGTCGATACATTATGATGCATTGTTTTCATACGATTTTCTATGAAAATTTAGTTGAATTCACGTAAATTAAATCAAGAACAAGAAAGACATTTAAAAAGGTATATGGTATTGTTAAATAGAGTGCCATCTACTGAAGTAATAATTAACAAAGTTTAAAGGTAGAATTTATATGTAAACATTCTAAAATGCCTTAGTTTTATATTAAGTCACATAGATGGCGTTATTTACAAGCTTGTGATAGAAAAGCGTTTTCAGAGAAAGTAATTTATGTCGTATTGAGCAGATGGCTCTACTGTATTTTAACTTGTATACATGTAGCCATTCTATTTCGTAGTCTTTATTCCCATGCTTTTTATTATCGATTTAAAGCTTAGTCATTTAAGACGTCTCAAAGATTAATATATAGTATATATAATTATGTTTAAGTATAAATTCAACTGGTATGAATTTTCAAATCATTTTATTGTAAAACTGTGTTAAATAATCAATTTAAATAAAATGATAGAGATCTGCCGTTTTCCATGCACTCTGTAAAAACAATAGGATAAATTTCGTACAAATTTTCTTAGTTTTTGTTGGACATTTGTGTACTTAGACACTTCCTATTCTAAAAAAAAGCATCATATAACATAAAATTATTAAGGCATTTCAAGAAACTACAATCTTTATAAGGAATACGCGTTCAGCGATATCTATTTTAATGCTGTAGGCGCAGCGGCTTGTGGCCAATCAGCTAATTAAAAATATTTTTCTAAGCTTTTCAACATTTTTACCTTGAAACGTGTTTAAAACATTCGAAATTTTTCCAAGGATGGTCACGTGCCGAGTGAGAGTAACTTTTATTCACGGAGGGCTAGAGTTCAACGGTCGCTAATTTCACGGTCAATGCTGCAAATACTGCGGCCGCGTTGTAATGCGCCACTCATTATGAAACCGACGCTGCGGTACGATAGGGAGGGCTACTTAGATAAATAAAATTGGAAATTTTGTTAATGGCCCACCACTTTTATCTACTTTATACTTCCACTTATTTTTTAATATAACCTCTGAATACTGATAAAGTGTGTAGGGGCATGCTTAATTGATTCTAACATTTCTTTTCATGTTGAATTAGAAAATGTTGCTATTCCAGAAAAGTACCAACTTTTTGCTATACATAATAGACGGCATTTTCGGAATAAGCAAGTCGATATGTTTAAAAATATAATATCAAATAAATATAATAAAGAACATAGCACTAGTCATAAAGTATTTATACAAACAGACTGTACAAGCTTTGATAGAATTTTAACTTAAAGTTTGCTTATGTTTTCTGGACTGGTTGCATTTTATAAATGGTATTATGCACTAGTTTCTCTCGTTCGATGAAATGGAAAGCAGAACGTTTGAAATATCGCTAGTACAATAAAATATATTTCCCTGGTTCATTATATATTCTAAATTTAACAGAACTAGTCCATTAAGTTGGCAACCCTATACGCGAGAGCTACCATTTCTCTCACCACGAATGCCGTGAGAGCGTCTGGTGAAAATGTTTTGGTATCAGAAAGTGAAACTGAGTAGCCAGCCTTGACCGTCACGCCTCTTAGAAGTTTTGGGGGAAGTAACCAATGTTTTCTTGTTTCGATGAGGTTTTGTATTAAAAACACATATAAAAACTTATGTAGTTGACAGAAATTTCCTACAGCGCTACATTAAAATTGAATTCGGTGTAAATAGTAAGTGCGTTTGAAAAGTGTATTTAATTTCAAAACGTTAGAAGGCTTTATAATGAAGCCGACTAACACGAGGTTCCATGTTTTCAATGGTTATCGCAGAACATAATTAAAAAGACCTATCAACATTTACATACACCAAATGTCTATATATGTCTTTTAGTTAAATTAATTTATTCGATTTCGTAGTTGAAGTTAGTGCTATTATTGATGTTTTGCAAAAACGATAATCGATAAATAAAATTCACATCTTTTTCATACTGAAGTATAATGAAACTACTTTTTTTGTTAAATAAACAACTAGCTTTTACTTACGACTTTATTAAAATAAAGAGATTTTTACGTTATCTGTGGAAAATTGTACGAATTTAAAAACAATCTTCCCGCGTGTGTATGCAAAATTCATCAGTTTAAATTTCCAACAAATGGAAAGTATTTACGCGTACAGGAAGCACCTTTATTTATATACATACTTAGATATAAAACTGATATAATAAATTGAAACATGAGTTAGCACTACAACATCCAAAACTATGCGATTCCATTATACAAATGCACGATTAATGGCGTAGATAATGATATACTGAATTGAAATAATAATACAAAAACGTCTTGCGAAGAAAGCGCCGATGTTTCTGTTATTCTTATAATATTTATTAACGCCAATTACGCTTTCAAGCGTGATGCAATTGTGTTCGGTAAGTATAACGGTGTTGGCTACGTAACAACCGAATTTAACTTTAAGGCGCGGCCATATTGTCGTCTCCTTCTTTATTCCGAAGCTTTTAAACTAAATTATGATAACTGAAAAGTTAAAGATTCATAAAATTGCGAACATTTGTCTCTTCATGCATGTTTAGGTATATCATCATAATTATCAGCGGCCTGTAAGAGACCCACTGCAGGGCCATAGGCCCCTTCCCTAAGGTAGGTATAGGCATAATCACTATGCTTGCCCACGATGTATCGGCGATTTCAAACTCCGGGAAATCCTCAGTTCTATATTTTTACCCCATATAGCAATTTCTGTATATAACGAAGAACATTCTGGAAGCTGTGTTTAATATCACTTAATTTAATTACTCAAATTTTCGGAAAATGGCGTAATATGAAATAGGTAAAGAGATGATGCCAATGCATTGCGACCATCATTTACATGGTAATAAATTATTTACATTGACTCTCTTTTAGTCTACGTGTATTTGGTACCCACCAGTGTCTGGACGACTGACGATGGACTAAAGATCTATTTACTGGTGACCGCCGTCGGTCTTAGATTGTACAATGCTTGCTATCAGCCACAATGCCGAAAATTTTATCGTTGAAGAAATATGGTCATTCATTTATTAACCATTCTTATAGAGGTATGTATATAAATAATGGTTTCTTGTACTTTTAAGCTATTAATACAACCCTAGTAATAGTGACAAATTAGCCGTATTATGTTTGAGGCTCACTAGGACCAGTAACAGTTTTATAGGTAATAGTGGGTATTAGGTTTTTCAACAATGTCACATAGTACATTACCGATTTGCTTGATAGTAAGTTCAAGCATCTTGTCATACAGGTTTTAATGCTACAAGGCTATTGTTATAGGGTAGATCATTACGAATAAAATTGTGACGTCTCTGGAAATAGCACCCTTCTTTGTACATCCGCTGGAAATGATTGTAAATACAATGCATTATTCTAAAAATATGCACGATAACAAAATAAACCAGACTTAGAAACCGGTGGTAGTTTTGACGTTCATAAGCGCCTAGTCAGAGACACATTGCGTAAAATATGTTTGATATTATTTGACTTTGAATATACTGTGGGCTATTTTATTAATTTTTTATTCAAGTCGTATCATTTCGTTGGAAGCAGTTCTTATTCACTATTTATCTAAGTTTCGCAACAAACATTGCTCTAGTTGGTGGAATGATTTTGTTTCGTGATATAAACACATTTAATCACTTATGATATGCCTTGGAGTTATATGCAAACGCTAATAATATCCATTAGTGTAGTTATTATGATTTTAAAGAACGTAATTTTGCAAACTAAGATTATGTCCGAGTGAATTTGCCTTCTGTAATTTATAGTAATTTTGGAATAACTACTAGGTATTAAATGAATTATTATATACTGAATCATTTCAACATGGAGTGTTTGAATCTGCTGGCGTAGGACGAGAATATGTTGAATTCACAGATCTGCATTATTCTGAAATCGAAATGCTCCGGTCCCAGCTCCACCAGGTCCTAGTGATTGATGAATAGTGCCGAGGACTTGAGTGACCGAGCTCGGGTGTGGCAACCATAGAAGCCGTTCGGCCGGTGATAGCCGAATGGCTTACCAGACGGCATTGCACCCTGAGCTTCCGGCTGACACAGGTGCTCTCAGGGCACGGTTGCTCCGGAAGTTACCTGTGTCGAATATGCCAAAACGGATTTTCCCCAAGTAAAAAAAAAAAAGATCTGTATTACACTACGGACTTAACTGGAAGTGTCTTTTGGTGTTTGTAGGTCTTAGAATACGATCAATGCCAACACGTTATATTATCTTTTAATAGCTACGCTGAAACTATTACTGGTTTCAGCATGAATGGGTCGGCTCGTCCGGGGTAGTACCACCCTCTCACAGAAAGCCGACGTGAAGTAACAGTGCTTGCACTGTTGCGTTTCGTTGGGTCAGTGAGAGCACCGGAGGCCCACATATATTAAAAGGCCGGCAACGCACTTACGACTCCTCTGGTGTTGCTAGTGTCTATGGACGGCGGTGATCACTTACCATCAGGTGACCCACCTGTTCGTTTGCCCCCTATAATATAAAAATAAAAATAATAAATAAATTTACATTGCTATCTGAAGTTTTACATTTTTATTTCGTTTTTTTTCTCTTTAAAGTTATGGTGGCTCTGAAGTATTTCGTTCAGATACTGTTTCGATTAACATGAATCCTACATCTCCTGTCAATATCAATACGTGGTCCAAGTGTAACCTATAAATCGATAAAAAATAAGTTTGAACAGGATTAGATCGTAAAACTCATAACGATAATAAATATGCTACAATTTAAAAGTCCGATTGAGGTCTTTCTTATGTCATTGTATACAAAATATCTTTAGAAATAATATTGTCATGTAGTCATCTGTGTGATCCGACCTTAACGACGTTCAAAGAAAGCAATTCGCATTATGACAATGGTTCCCGCGGCCGTGTTTAACCCCGGTCCGTTTGAAATTATCGTCGACTTTCTTCTCTGTTTACAAAATAACTATTATGACTTCGTGGCGTTGAATGTGTTGTTTGTGAAGCTGTTCCCAAGAAATGCGAATTAAAATTTACACAATGTTGTTCTTTCATGTATTCCCCTTTGAAACTATAGTTTAATCGATGATGAGAAACGATAATTTGGAGAAGAAAAATATTACAATTAAATTTTGAATATAACAGAAGTTTTTAAAAGCTAGTAGTTTCCTTTCAAACATTGGCGTGACCAATTATTTTCGACAGAAAAAATATAGGTATAGAAATACAATAAGATTATATATATATAGATTTTTTTTCTTATTATTGTGGCGCCTCTTTAATTATCCGAATGTTAGTAGGTAGCTTCTCTTATCAGGTGCAATAAATAACGAACCTGAACAACTTAATTACCTATTACCGTCCTCTGTTGAAACACTAAATGTTAATTCACTATACTCTAAACCTTTCTAAATACTCATTTACTCGATCTTCAGTTTTAGCCTACTTTTAAATTATTATTAACTTAGTCACTTATGTAAAACCAAACAATATGGAACCGCCTATCTAGCTATCCAACATTACATTTCCGAATTGGACAGCATAAAACATTAATTCTATTATAATTTACACTTTTTGTAGTCTTTCTTTTCCTATGGAGATCAACTTCTTTAAATACTTCGTCATGAGAACTCACTACATATTGCTGAATATTCTACTTTCTGTCAAATATAGAGTAAAGTAATGTACCAACCAATTTTGTAGTAGGCGGGAGTAACAGTGCATTATATATATTGGGATTTGGGATTGGCGGTAGTGGAAATCCAAACCGTGAACTCAATGATTATAGTGGTATTAAACGCCCGAATACAACATATTTTTATACTGATGTATTTAGGAATAGTGTTATTATCCTCTTCGTGCAGGATATTTCTAGAAGTGGTCATTATTAGATTTTTATTTGTTTTTACTATTTATTAAAAACTCAAACATCAAAAATAAAAAAAGGACTCGGAAACGATTCAGATAAGTTAAGAAATAAATGAACATAAATAAACGAATGAACTCTGTAGGTAGTATAAATGTAGAGTTCGATTCTTTGTTCTTTATCGCATGCTTTCTTTTTGTAATAGCTTACGTTTTAAATTCGATATTTTCTTTTGTGTCTCTTTGGCCTCAACTAGGAATAGAATTTATTTATATGTTTAATTTATTTTAATTTTCCTTTTTCTTAGTTTTAATAATGTGAAACAGCTTCTTATTGTCTTATTTTGTGCATGTTTGTGTCTACATTTAACAGAGTTCATGTCAATTTTTGATCATCGAACTTAGTTATGTGGACCTTAAATAAGGAAATAAATAACCGCTTAGAAATATAATAGGGTAATAGTCAGATATACATTTATGAGTGCGAAATATTTGTGGTAATCGGATTTTCCAATAGTCACAGTTCCTGACGATACATCTCCGCGGTGTCACTTCCTACGGTCATTTAACGCTAGATGATTACGCTTTATGCTTTCTACAACTAATAGAGTTGTCAACTATTGTAAATAGTTTTTATTCCAACATTTTTTACATATTGCTACGTGACAACGAATCGTTTTATACAAATTCGATGAAAATGATAACTATTGCTTTTACGATAATTGGAAATAGATAATGAAGAGTCATACATATTCTAGTACAAATGGTTCTCTGATTAATTGTGTGTTGATGGTTACGGGTTAAATAGGACACCAAATACCATTATTAGAGAACAGCGACACTCGTAGTAATTATCGGGTTATAATGGCCTTAGACCTATCATTACACAACCTTCTAATCCTCCACGATCTACTGGTACCATTGCAATGGTTTTTATTTAAGGTAATGGAGCACCATGTGTTTAGAAAGCTAGCGCGATGATAGCCCAATGATTAGCGTGTTCGGCGGATATCCATCGACATCCTTACGAATAAGCCGGAGCTTTCGGCAAAGATACGAATTGTGATGTAATTATAGCATGTCACTAGTATATATATATATATTTATATTATAGGGGACAAACGAACAGGTGGGTCATCTGATGCTCCATCACCGCCGTCCATAGACACTAGCAACATCAGGGAAGTCGCAAGTGCGTTGCGAGCCTTTTAATATATGTGGGCCTCCGGCGCTCTCACTGACCGAACGAAACGCAACAGTGTAAGCACTGTTACTTCACGTCGGCTTCTGTGAGAGGGTGGTACTACCCCTGGCGAGCTGACCCATTCATTCTGAAAGCAGTGATAGTTTCAGCGTAGCTCTACCGCCTACAAAAAGCCTTTTTTCTAAGCCCCTCTGGTTAGCTACCATTATCGAGTTCAGAATCTGTTGCCAAATGTTCAGGCATTCCCCCATCTCCCCATTGCACTGGTTCGGTTGACGAGAAGGGGGCGGCTGGTGTGTACCCAGCTTGCCCTCCTTATTAGGACGGCGCCCGGAAGACACTTTCTGCTGGGCTGGTCGCTGGGGTGGCATGGTGATAGCACTGTACGATTCCATGCTGCCCCAACCTAGCGGCGGTCGGTACGCCGTGGGGTTTTAGTGAGTAAGAGTCTCACACTACCCACTCTCTCCCCCGGGAGGATGGTGTGTCCATGATGGATTTCCCCACGTTAATAAAAAAAAAAGATTCATTTGATGCCCATTCTTCACTAGATTTATCGTCTTTACCATCTTAGACCATATCGTTATTTAATATCAAATGGCAATATCAACTAAAAAGTATAAAAAATACTCAGTCAAGCATATAACAGTTGCGTGCAAATTAAGTAATTTGACAAATAATCGGTGAAACACTCATTGTCATTACGATTTTTATTCATTCGAATGTATGCGTGCTTAGTGTAGTTTAGGTTGTCGTAAGATTATAGGTAAATAGGGGTCTGCGAATATTCGAATTAAGAAACAATATCGAATCGAATAGGAATTATCCGAATAGTTCGAATTATATTTTAAATCAAACCATTTTAATGATTTTAACTAATTACATATTTATCAAATACTATTTTTTTTTTAATTGAATTATTAAAACAGTGAAAAAATTTTGTATTTTTTCCTATAACTATTGATTTAATAATTCCTTATTATTTTAAAAATATTTGAATAGTTGTAATGATTCGAAATTCATATCGAACGTTATTCGCACACCCCTAATTATAAGTACCTTATTAAAGCCACGCAGTACAAAGTTGCTAAAAAGTAATAATGTTTTTTTTTAATTTATCAGTGCAATCTTTAGTGCTAGTAAAAGATACGATTGGACGTCATTACCATAATTATACTACCGTTCATAACGTGAATCGATCCATGTGTTGTTCACTTCATAAATTTCTATTATATGTGAATGCTTTATTACTTCCCGTTCCTTTCTCCGCGCAAGATTAGATAATCTCACTCTAATTGGTTTATAGGATGTAAAAGTATGTAAAACAGCTTTCCACTCTTAATGACAATGATTAATTCATAATAACTTAATAACTTATGTGGATTTAATTAATCTTTTAAAGAATTCACAAAATTTCATTGTTATATATGTAATTTAAAAATGTAAATTATAGTTATTTTTGTTATGTGTTCCGGATACAAATAATGTATATTTTTTTAGTTTATACCATACAAATATTAATCTTTCTTTATCTTCTAGTATAGTACAAGTTGATAAATGACAAAATTAATGAAAGATATTGGAAGTATAGGTATGAAGTATAAAGAGAAGGACAGTATTTTCTCGTAATTGTTGCACTTAATGTAATTTTTTGTCATGAACAAAAAACGAAAAATGCTAAGGATATTTAAATAATTAGATCTATAAGAATCACATTCTCATTGTTCTGTCAATTAATTTAAATACCAAGCGGTTTCCATGGTAATGCAGGTGATGAAAAATGCCATCCGTAGAAATAAATCGTGCGATTGAAGCCTGTCCTTAGTACTTCTTTTGCAATAAATTTAATAAATCATGTATGAACCTTGTGCTTAACACTCTGTAACACGATACAATGCAATTGTTTAATACATTTGTTCTAAATAAATATTTGTCATATTGTCTCGAACACCGATTATAAACTATATCAATTGCGTTACCATTCTCCTCAGATATTTAAAAAAGGAATATTGTTAAATATGCCTCCGCATTAGTTGCTTCAATTGGCCGCCAAGTGTGGCGTTAATTTTTCAGAGCCTTGCATGAGTTTATTGCTGCGTTAACAGCAAAATGTCAGTAAATTTTATTACTTGTTTGATGTTATCACTAAAAATTCAAGTATATTTGTTCTTATTTCAAAGTAGATTCTATAAAGTTACTATCAAGGGAATATATAACAAACTACATATATTCATAAAATCCTGAAATTATTTCTGAGTTACTTACATGCAGATATTTCGGCTCAAAGGAGTGTCTTGAAAGTTAATTCACCCGTTTATAATTATCACCAATTATTTGTAATAGCTGTGCCAGTTTTGTTCGGGTTTCATTTTTAGGGCATTTAAATTAAGCTTAAATAAATTCTGTAATAATTACAATTATTTCGTAGAGGGCCGACCACGTGACATGGTACCTTATAGGAAATAGTCATTCATAGTAATGTTCGGTTCTCATTGAGTGACACGGTAATTACTCCACTCTTAAGAGTTGTAGTATGATATTATATAGTATAAAAATGTTACCCTAAAAGGGTATAAAAACCTGAAATTATTTTTGTAATCTGACTGGTAGTTTCGCAGAAGTTTTTAATTTAAATAAACATAAATTGGACAATCTCTTGGCCTTTATAATATTAACCTACATTCTAGTCATATATACCGTATATATAGGTACGGTGTAATTAAGTATACATATTTTAAAACAAAATCGTCCGCGGCGTCTGTCTGTTGTAGTCCGGTGAATCTATAGAGGCCTCTGGGTCAACAGTGTAGTCAGTTCGAAACAAAAAAGCGTCTGTTTCTTTGGATGTTCGCGATAAACTCAAAAACTATTGAACGGATTGTAATACGGTCTTCACCAATAGATAGAGTAATTCACAGGGAAGGTTTAGGTATATTAGGTATAGGTATTTGTCATGTTTTTTTGTAAATTGGTAGAAATATAATGATCATTGTTGAAAGAATCGGTAAAACTCAAGCGGCCTTAAGCGTTTCTTGCACATGAGTATATATTTTTTCATTATCGGGGCAGGACAACGTCCGCCGGGCCTGCTTGTATTACTATAAAATACACTTAAAACTAGATTATATCGTTTGTATAAAATATTAGTTGCTACATTTGAAATGTTAATATAAACACTTGCTTTTGTTACTTATGAATTTACATCACGAGAACGTTATTTATGCGATAGCCGATAGCGCTTACATTGAGTACTAGGAGTGAGACCTGTTGGTAAAAGTGCAGCGTACAATTAGAGCGAAGTCGATTCGACTCGAGATAGACATAATAAGCAGCCGCACGATTACGGTGAGAGTCAGACACGACACGACGAGACGCGGGAACTGGAGTACGGTAGTTGGGGCTGCCATTTCGGGTCATCATCTAGGAAAACATGACTTATGAAATTGTAGGTTTTTTGGTTGTTTTCATAAATTTCTTGAAATATACATAGAAACATTTTTCACTTTATACGTTTGAGTAAGCTCATCTGATGTCTAAATTACGATGGTAAATAATGAATGAGATGGTAAAGACGCTACACCTAGAGAGGATTGGTTCTTAAATGCAGCTGCCGAAACGTACTTACAGGTGCTTGACGACAGATTCGGAACTTGAGGGTGGTAGCTAGCCAGACCGACTTAGAAAACGCCCTACCACCATTATTCTATGGTTTCATTTCGATGTACTCTTTCCCCAAAAGCTCCAAAACAGTTGTTGCAAAGATTCGAATCTACGTCAATCGCAGTGTAGCATGAACGAGCTACCAAATGGAGCCATTTTTGCTTCAGTATTTTTTATATAGTATAGTATTTTTTATATATGGTACCTTTCATACCTCAAATCTGTAATGATATTATTTAAAATACCAATAGAGAAAAGTATTTTTTTTATAAAACCTATTTTTTTACAATATCGTTTTCCAATATCGGTAAATTTTATTCTTAATATAATAAAAGTTTTATAATAAATTCAGTCGTTTCTTTATAGGATACTTGATGCTTATTCTCCCTTGTGCTGCGTGAATAGAATACTTGGAAAATGTTTGATTATATTTTATAAGCAATCCGAATTTGATACGTCAGTTAACATTCGCTTAAAATGTAAGAAGTTTTTACATAGTCAATGTTTTCTTAAAAAGTACTTGTTATGTTAACCTTATGTTTTTTCCTGTTTTGTTTATTATTTATTTTAATACTAAAATTTTATTTAAAAAAAAAAAACATTTATTCATCAAATAAACCTACCTACAAAACGAACGTTTACACATCTGATTAAGATCTGAGAAAATGCTTTTGTTAAGAGAAACATTTAACTGACTATTGTCAACAATTTCTCTTGAGCGAGGGTCACGGCCCTGCGAAAGTAGATAACAAAAAGATACCTCTCGCTAGACGACAATCCTGATATCATTATCTCGCTCGTTCATCATAGTTGAATTGCAATTACCATTGCATTAGAGCGCAGGGAGGGTATTGTGGATCCACTAAGAAAACTATATCAGTAAGCTATTGCTGTCGGCGCGCTCAGTCTTAGCGCGCCTTGCTAGCGCGTCGTCACGCAAACGAAAGTGAAAATAACTATGAAAATGACAGTGATATTACTCGTTATTTGCGTGCTCGCCGTATCGTGCGCTGATCCTGGTGACTCCATACGGTCTGACAGATACGAAAAAGTCAAAACCCATCAACTTGAACCACCTCGAAAGGATTCAGTTACAGATATAGGAAATGATAATAGTGATAGTAAGTGGAAAGACATAATTGATCTTAAAGAAGATAAAGACGACGTGGAAATGAAAAACCTAATGACTCATATTATACATGATTTGGATGGTCATAAACCACGCTGTTTTGGTCCATCCTGTCAAGAGGGGTACGATAAAGAAGAGGCTGAATTTGATGACTATGTATCAGCCACAGATAAGATGAAGGATTATAGAGACTTTCCTAAAGACCGGTTACAAGCTATAACAGCCCTTGCGGCGAAACTTAAGAGAGATAAATTTAAATTAGACCGTTTCCCACAGATGAGCACAGAAGACGATGAAGATGACGGAAGCAAAGTCTATACGAGTTGGAATAAATTAAAAGTGAAGCAACATAAACACCCTTTTGATGACAAAGATGGTTGGGTATCCTTAGAACCAGTCGCGTGGTCTACTAGCAAGATATCGAAATGGAAGCCGAATGTTAAAAAACAAAAACCTAGTAATTGGAATTATGATGAGGATAAATTTCCTGAGGACGATAGGTATGTTTCTGAAACCCACGGTGCAGGCAGCAGTTATACACAGACACAGAAAAGACCAACTTTAACTCGACCCGGGTACATTAATAATAAATTACATATACCTCAAGGATATGATATGGAGGTACCAAGTAAACCGTCCTGGAGTAAGCCACAGCAAACTTCATATCCATCGATGTGGGCTTCTAACGAAGGAAAACGTCCCCATAAACCAAATTGTGAGTCTGAAGAACATTATTCTAATGATGACACAGTATACTATGGGATATCAGATTCTCTTGTAACCGATAATCGTCCAGCAAACTTCCCTTATGAATATGAGGCTCTGCACCAATCACCAAATTCTCCTAAAAAACGGCCTTCAGGACGACCGACACAAGTAGTATATGCTGGATCTTCTGATTATGATAATGACCGTGCTTCAAGGCCTCCTTATGGTGACGGCCAGTGGGTTTTATTATCAACAACTAAGGGATACAGGAATAAAAAACGGCAAAGATCATTATACCCAGTTGCTGATGATACAGTAGACGTTTCAACTGTAACATCCCATCAAGCAGTTGGTTTGACAGTACTACCCGTTGATAATGGTCACACCAATATGACAACATCACACGGAGGATTACTAGAAGTAGAAAAAAGTTTTCAAACAGTCGAAGAGTCGAAACGCGATTTGGACAAGAAGAACGATTTAGAAGAATCCGCATCGCAGATACGGCCCGTAAAAAGTAAAATGTTGAGGAGAAAAATCATGTCTAATGGGTCGCCGGATAGTTCAGCTGTTTTAGCTGCAGTGGGCGCGGGCATGCTACCAGCTACAATGGCGATGGTGGTTCCAATGATGCTTGGACGTAGACGGAGAAGGCGTGACTTGAAAGCACCGGAAGATTTAAATATGTTATTTAGACATGAATAGAGCACATATTTAGGTTATATTTATTTTAGAATATAGTAACATCAGACTGTGATTAAATATAATGTAATCAATAAAACCTTACTCTTATGTATAGTCGTTATTTATTGTGAAATGAATGAAGAATTCTTATGAAATATTTAAAATGTGAAACGACTTTTTATATTACATATATAATAAACTTACTAAGATTTTTAACACATTTTTGGAGTATCTACTGTTGAAGTTGGGTGTAGAAAAGTATTAAAAAAAATAAGATTTTAACATTTTAAATTATTGTGTGTACCTTTTACAAAGGATGAGAGTATTTTGTTACTTAAATAATTTGATATACTTTATAAATATTTAAATTAATTAAAGACATCATGCTGTATACTTTTATTCTTTTATTAACAGTTTTAATACCAAAAGCGTTCTTTAAATAATTCACTTAAGAGAATAAACAGTATTAATTTGCTATTTTTGTAAATAGTTCAGTCGTCATTTCTTTTCTCAGCACCAATATTTGTGACATTTATGACTTCACTAACGGTAACTTTACCGTTACAGAAGTGATTGAACAATTCAATGTCATTACTATACTTCTTCCAATCAATTGAATCTTGCATCCTCAGATATCATTGTACAACTTTATGTGATATCAGAATCTTGATTGGCGTAGAATTGCTTAGTTTTTAATTGTATTGTACGTTTAGACAACAGCAGGTTGATACTATATTATAAATAAATCTTATCTTAATATTTATCATATATATCACCGGGTCTTCTATAGATGTATCCAGTACGTATTGCTTCCATCAGATATTTGACGCTAAATAAGCAAATAATGAGAAGCACTGCAAGAAATTAAAAAAAATACAGATTAAGAAATCGCACTAATGTAATACAGCATGAAGTAAAAATAAAAGAGAGAAGTATTATAATACTAGCTTTTCGTCGCGGCTTCGCTCACATCATGTATGACGTGTATACAAAATTTCATGACAATCGGTTGAGTCGTTAAGGCGTGAAAGAGTAACAAACGATCATACAAACTAACATAACCATTTATATTATTAGTAATGACTTTTAAAGGATATTATTTCTATCCAGTAAGGATCAATATTTATTTTATTAGGAACAAAATCAAACATTTTTTCACAAATCATTAAGTCTATGAAATATAGTGTGAATTAATGGCGATGTATAAAACGTGATATGAGAAGACTAGTTCATGTCAAATTAAAGAACAGTAATTAGAGAAATGTAGACAAAAACAATAACTTACAGTCTGAAAGTAAAATTAATCCAAGTTGTATCCATCCATTGGACACCGCTTCCCATACAATGAGGATGAGAGTAAAGAATAAGTGAAAGAAACTGTAGGTGAAAAATGTTGCCACGAGACAATGGTTGGTCTGAAAGAAAATAAAAAAATAAACTTTTTTTTTTGAGACTATAGTTTGTTAAGTGGTGTAGTGTAGTCTGTAATGTTATCAATGTATTTTAATTTAAAAAAAAATGTGCAAGTATAATTGATATGATAGTCAATACTACGAAATCGAATTATTTTATGAAAATACGGGTCTTTTGAATAACATATACTGAATATTAGAAAGTGTTTTTAATGGATATTTCTAAATTCCCTTGTTTTTTTTTCGTACTGACTACATTGTTGACCTGGCAAGGCCTCTACAGTTTCACCGGACTACTAAGGGGAGCGCTTAAGGCACTCACCCGATTTTATATAGAGTTCTAAATTCCTGAATGTTACTAATTTTGATATTACTTAAGTACTTAGTTATTTAGATAAATCTAATTAAAAAAATATGTATACCTAAAAAAAGTTTTTAAAGTAATACTTCTTTTGGCGCGTTAGGGAAAAACGATGAGAGTAAATTTTTACGATGCACGCGCACACCATCACGAAAAACCGACACCCTGAAGTTAGCTATAGTCAATATTTTATTTAAAAAAAGTATGTATGTATTAAATACCTTTTTTTCTATTATTAGTGTCGTTTTTTTTACAAACGTAGAATACGGCGAAAGATAAAATTTTTGAAAAGATTTATATCTTGTTATGCCAAAGAAGTATAACTTCTAAAGCGTGTACATAAGTACAAACACACTTTTTTATCATGAACGAATATATGAATTGGAATTACGCCAATAATTATAAAGAATACTAATAATAGAAGACTACTTATATAATTTGTAACATTTTGCGATAGTCGTATTCCAATAAATTATTTAATTTCATCTAAATGCGCATAAAAACAGAACAATCATATAACTGTAAATTCTAAGATTATAAAATGATGTAACTAAATTTCCGGCCTATTGTTGCATAACGACCATAACTCAAAACATCGACAATTTATGTTAACGGTTAATGGATTCTACACACGAAACAGGTATAATCATGTATGTCAATATGCAAAGATATAAGAATAAAATATAGTATATTAATATTTTCACTTCCATTCACTTTACGCTGGTATGCTATCACTACATACTCGTATTATAAAACAAAGACGTACACCGCGTCTGTCTGTATGTTCGCATTAAACTCGTACACTACTGAACGGATTGTAATGTAATGTTTAAAAGTTTATAAAACAAGTAATTTGTCATTTTTTTATATCATAGGGGGCAAACGAACAGGTGGGTCACCTGATGGTAAGTGATCACCGCCGTCCATAGACACTAGCAACACCAGGAGAGTCGCAAGTGCGTTGCCGGCCTTTTAACATATGTGGGCCTCCGGCGCTCTCACTGACAGAACGAAACACAACAGTGCAAGCACTGTTACTTCACGTCGGTTTTCTGTGAGAGGGTGGTACTAACCCGGGCGAGCCGACCCATTCATGCTGAAAGCAGTAATAGCGTCAGCGTAGCTCTACCACCTACGGCCTTTTTATGTAGCTCAAAGGATCTGTAGCGTAGGTTTATAAACATATCTTTCCAGAAGCACGATCTACTCTCTTATTATTGAAAATTAACTCAAAGTATCTATACCTCCAACAATTATTTATATATATTAAATCTTAATTCAAAACGAATAAAATTACTATTAAAGTTTTAAAATAATATAATTAAAAAACCATTACGAATACATCTATTTGTAGGTGTAACGTACAATGCTATATTGAACTTTGAAATTGTTTTTTCCATGTAATAAAAACGTGTATGTATAATGCTTGACTTATATTCTTATAATGAAAAACTCACTTTATAAGCGCCACAAGTAAATAAAATTCCAAAGAATAGCAGCAGACCTCCAATAACGATGTAACTCAAATAATACGTCATTATTGTGCTGGCTACTAATATATCCCGGCTGGTTCCGAATATCTTCTCTAGGTTTTGAAAGTTTCTGAACTTTTCGTTGTCTTTATAGTCATTTGATATATTGAGTCCCAACTCGTATAGATTAAATACCACAACTGCAATTGCTATTAACTGTAAATAGAATAATATTAAAGTTTTATAAATTAAAAAATTAAAGAAACAATTGGATAATACTTTTTTTTTAACCTTGAGTTTTTAAGACAACGTTTTACAAAACTTGACGCGGATGTTTGTTGTCTACTAAAATAACATATCTCATAAAGCTGTCAAAATCTAACAAAGGAAAATTTCGGCTAAGTGTTTCTTGGGTTCTCACCACCAAGCCGTGAAGTTTTAAAAGTCCTGCTGGCCAACATCGCTTACTTTTTATTTACAGACAATTCATTACTAATCAAAATAAACAATAGCAAGACTTTAAGAGGTTTTCATTTCTTGGATGTGGTTAATTGCGCTTTGACTCTAAATAGTTCTCAGTGCTTATTAATGGGACTATAAAAAATAACCGCCTGAAAATTTATTTTAGCAATGTTTCTTTCTTTTGTTTATATATTCCTTGCAGGCGTTTATTTTACGATGTTAATTTATAAAAACATTTATTGTAAAGAAAAATTGATTTTAAAACATTTTTCTGTAAATAATAAGCGATACTCACTATAACAACATATCCAAAAAGAATGTTTCCCACCCTGAGTGGGAAACAAAATAAGAATTTTCTTGTCATGTTATTTTTTCGTTAGACATTTGACAATCTGAAACAAAATAATTTCATTAAAGCAGTCATTTAAGCACATTAAATACAATTTTGTTAGAGTGTTGGAAAGAACATAAGGAAACGGAGCTAAAAATGTTTTAATATATATAATAATATAACAAAACACAGATAGCGTAGCTATGGCGTCGCGTGTAGTATTAAACATTTCAAATTCCAATAATAAGAATTGCTGCGAACCTCCTCGGTAGCAGCTCAAGCCTAGATTCGATCCCTGGAGCACGGGCCTAGCGAGATATAGTGACTTAAAATATTTTCACTTACTAGCTTAACAGACACAACTCAGATCACTCCTACAAACGTGCATACACACAGGTAGTACACATATGGTGGAAGGGTTTTACATTTTTACCCTTGTTTTTCGAACTTGGCTAGTTTAGTTTAGGCGAGTTGATCAATACAAAATACGTGTTTGAGTTTGTGAGGTATTATACATGCCATGAGTTAGTTTGATAATGAACAAGGATAAAAATTCAAAGAAATCGTAAGAGATGTCTCATTGGTAGAGAAAGAAGTACTTCATTCTTTTTGCCTACCACAATATGAATAAGCCGTGAATGATAAATAAATACTTTAGGAAAATGTTATGTTTTTTTGGTCTTCATTATTACTGCTATGTGTATATCATGCATCACTGCTATTATTCATGTGTTATACATTTTTGTCACTGTTATTTTTATATGGCCGTGGTATATTCGGTGGTTACATTGATGAATTAAAAAAGAGATTGTTCGGCTATTCCCTAAGGGTTTATTTCTATATTGTCTTATATTACGATATAGTAGAAGTAGCTAAACATAATCGTTCAAATGAAAATCACTTGAGTAAATTACTTTCGTTTTAAATTTAGCATTTTCACATTTATCACCAGTGAAATAGCAGTGAGAAGATTTTACTTAAAATAGTTATTTTAACATAATTGCACATCACTGAGATGAGGAATTTATAGAATTACAATATATATTTGATATATGTTGTTTTGCTCAAACGAAATAAACTTGTGTACTATATTTTTTGTACTACAATGTAATATATATTTGAATTCTTTGTGATATTATCTTTATTTTTTAATCCTTACTATATTACTAGTAACATTAAAATGGTATCAGGTAAAAAGGTATCTCATCCAATAAAATTCTTCTCTGAAACAACTGCGCAGTTTTTGCGAAATAATCGGTATCTAGTTACAAACAGTAATAAAAAACTAGTCACGAACGGAGGTCGTATTTTAAATAGACATAAAAAAAAATTGTTTCAACGAATTCAATCTTTGTTTGCGCGCCAATTTGTAAGAAAGTATATAACCGATTTTTATAATTCTTTTATTGCGGTCATTTACTCGCTTGTGATATTTTTTTTAATACATACATTTTTAAATATTTTATTTCATATAATGTTTCTAAATCCTTATGAGGATTTTGGAACTTACTTGATACTTCTTTCCCAACCATACAGTTTCATATTCACTGCGCGCATACACTTTTATGTAAAAACAAATCATTCACAAAACAAGCCTTGCACTATACACAACCGATATCGTGACTACCGTACTGCGATGTGCTATTTTAGGGTGCATGGATACCTAATTGTCAGGTTACCAGTATTTGCTGAGCCCGGATGGTGTATCCAATGTCTTTTCGAATGGGGTCTTTCGAAAATTGTTTTTAGGAAGCTCAGCCACGGTTCGCCGCACGCTATTACAAAGGTTGGTTTGTAGGGTAAAGTCAGGTCACATTAGGATACGATGAGTATACGCTATATAACGGTGCAAATAATATTTATTTTTGATAAGTTTGAATGTTATCATGGTTTTTTAAACGCTTCTTTATATTCCATAATTATTTTTTGAGTAAATGGGCACATAGGTGCATTACTTATTAAATTACATATTTAAACATTTAAATGGATTTTCAAGAAAAAATAATGTAAGACATGAAATACATAAAAAACGTATAATACAAAAGTGGTATTTAGGAGAATAACTATGATTATTTCGGCGATATACTACGTCCTTCCCATAGATTTAAATAAAATATGGGCTATTTTACGAAATAAGTGTCAATGCGTAGGATACATGCAGTCATTGGAATTGCACACAACAGATAATTTTCTATTTTATAAGGAAATCAGCATCTGTTTGCAACTTCGCGCATGTTTTTGTTCAGATATGTTAGTCTCGCTATTTTATTTTATTAAAATATACGTATAGTTTATTGTATGGACTCTAAAACTATGTTTGATATTTTTTATTGGCTATGAATTTACGAACGACATACTACCCGCGTACAAAATATAATGAGCATCTGTCTAAAATAAATTGATGGAATGAGTATTATAAGGTGTGAAAGCGTAACAAGTAAAAAAACAAACTTATATTCGTATTTATAACATTAATTGGGATATATATATGATCCAACATTTGGAAAAAAATAAACATACAGATATAACTACAGATTTACTAACCTTGACATTTCCAAAATAATGCATTAGGTCAGTGTGGGCGACTGATCTTTTTCCCCTTTAGAAGCTAACGGTTTTTTTTATAATTTAATCTAATATTATGTGATAATTTGAACGAAAACATAACATACAAAAGAGAACTGCCAAAGCATTTTTCCTATATTTGGACAAACCGTTGCTTAATATTCTATATGATTATATCCAATTATTACAAATAATATATTTTTTATTTTTACTTTCATTTATTATATTTTCAAGTTGTTGTGTAAACAAACTAACACGGAAATTGTGTCTTCACGTGGCGCGTACTAAGTGTGCCCTTTAAGAATCCCAGTGAACGAACTGTACAAGGTCGGGAACATATTGTAAAAAGACGACACTTCGTGCAAGCCAGATAAAAGGTGACACATTTTACCCTCCCCTACGTATTTGTATGCGATAAGAGTTTTTTTAAGGAACGTGTACACCTGGTTTCTATGAGTATTTTATATATCACAACTTCGTTATGGAAACGGTTAAAGATATTTGGACTACTTACACAACATGATTCTAAAAGACAAGCTATAATTACAGGCTGTATTAATTTTTATGAAAAAAAAACTATTATACAGCGTGTAAATTACGTGTAATAAGTGTTACATGTGAGGGAACTTCTATAAGAACTCCTATATTAAATAGGATATTTTGCTATAAGCCGATAAATAATTCATTTTTGATGTTTGTACAACTAAATCTTTATTAAATGAAAAGTAGAATATAAAAATACACTCTGTAATCACACACACAGCAATATTACTATGAGTCATAATCGTATGTTGTTTCTCTCTAACCCGTGTAAGTTCACATCTGTCCTTTCAGATTCATTAAAACATCTTGGCACTTGAGTTTCCCGTCATTTTACTTTGTTTACCAATTTTTATATACATGCTGCTCTAAAAAGTTTTCTAAAATATATTGATTTCTTGATAATATTTTATCATTGTTTTTTTTTAATTATTATCCTAGAATCACAAACAGGCTGTGTTAGTTCATCTAAAGTATCATAAAGTAGAGTATGACGTTAATAAAGCGATTCGAAATATGAAATTAATATACCAGTTTATGCTAATTAGACATTCTCTTGTTATTCTATTTTGACAGAGTAGACAAAGGGACCTTGACCTGGACTGGGAAAATACCGAGTTAAAATAATCCGTGTGTTTGTTGTTTTCGTACCAAAGTTTGGAGCAGGGCTGACCCATGAGAATTACGTTCCGGATACCTTACATAACAATCGGAAATTATTCGAATAATTTCTACAAGCATTAATTAATTTGGTCCGTCATAAGTAATTGAATATTTTGCAATGACACTCTTGAAACAACGTGGTGGATTTTAGGTGATCCTGCTACTAATAAGCTATATTTTTTATACTTTATAAGATGCAGTGTTTGAACGCAATCACACATGATGTTAAATGATGATGTAGATCAAGTTGGTAAATATACTAAATCCAGAGGGGAGACTGGCTCTCAAATACAGATGGCGCAACACACTTATAGATGCTTGACTACCGATTTTCTACTTGAGAATGATAGCTTAGAAAGACTCCTAACACCAGTCTATGGGTTTATCACGAAACATTCGTAGAAAGCACCTACAACTCAAGCTAATTCGCTAAAGTTTTTGTCTATCTATTTTTTCTGGCCAATCTCCGAAACGGTTGGACCGATTTTGATGGGACTTTTACTGGCAGATAACGAAGGTTACAAAGAGTAACTCACGCTACTTTTGTTTTAGAAAAACCAGTGTGGTCGCTAATATAATATACTAATGAAGCGGTGTCTAGTACTGTCTGCGCCCCTATGTGAACGTTTACTCTGAATCTATTACTCTTAACTGCATGTTTTTTGTCTTGATTTTTGAAATTAATTTATATACAACAACAACAAAAAAACTTTAAACAAACCAAAAGTAATACCCACTTTTTTTTCACACTTAAGTACCGTGAGTAAGGATTTTAATATATTTTTGGAAACGCGTACACTCCGGTTTTTGAATAAAATTAAGTGTAATTGGAATGTAGACAATTGGCAACAATATGCGTTTAAGGGCTAACCAAAATGGTTATTTTTGCTAAATTCCACATGGAAAAAGTCGGAGTAACAGTTAGTGAATAATATAAAAACAAGGTGAAAGCTAAATGAAGGCAATGAATAATCACCAGTCTAATTTATAATAAATTGCAGCAATCGTATTAATGGGTGTTTTTAATTTACAATCAAAGATAAAATATTTGTAATATTTCAAATGAAATACAGTCTAAAGCTATTTTAAATGATCAAAACGTCAACAAGAATATTGTTTTCATATTATACTATTTCACAATTTTGTAGTTATGAATTAATGTGCTGAAGTTTTTTAACCCCTGCCACAACCAGTTCCACCCCCGCGAATACCATAGACGGAGACCGGCTGCGTTCGAGACCACGTCGCGAAGTAGTATTGCATAGACAGAACTCGTTTCAGAAGCCGAATGAGTCACAACTGGCTGGGAACGAAATATTTTGTTTTCATTGTTATTTGACCAGACTTGGATGTATTGAATACCAAATGTACTTTTGAGATGTTGATATATTTTAAACTAGTTTTCGTTCGCGACTTCACTCGCGTTAATGTAGCACTAACCTATCTCTCGGTAATAATACTATTTATTCTAGATTTAAGGTACCTTATGCCCTTTTCTGTACCTCTGTTGGATTTTGTATTAGTTTTGAAATTTCAAAAGATAATAGAAAAAACATTCAACTTGACTGTAAAAATGCTAAAATTTTTTCAAATATTAAATAGTAAATGCGCAAAAGTGTTTGTTTGTGTATTACGCTTTCATGGCTTTACTTCTTAACCGAACATGATAAAATTTTGCATAGACATTATCAGGACATATAGAGGGGTACATAGAGTAACTTTCATCCAGAAAAAAAAATACTGTTACGAGAAATAAGCCTAAACCATATTAACGAGAGCGAAGCAGCAAACAATTGCTAGTCAAATATATTGTTGAAATTCAGTTGTAAGTATTGTTATGTAAAAACATTTTATGGCTCCTTTAGACTTCATACTTAATTATTGTAGGGTAATTTACAAATTATTTTCAAATTCTAAGAAAGACAATAGAAAACCGATTTGAGTAGAACAATAGTAAGAAGCGCTCTATGGGACCATGTTCTAGGTTTGAAGAAGAAAATGAAAAAAGCTGGCTTGTATTAAATCAAACTATGATTTTATTAAAAAAATAAAAATTCCTTCTGATACTCCAAATCGTAAAACGTGTAACAGAAGTATCAGCAGAGCATGATGGCGACACTGGCTATGATAAGGCTATATCTGTTTCGCGACATACCTCAAGCTGTTCAAGGTAGCCGTCAAATAATTCGAGTCAAAGCCCTGAAATGGTTCCCAATTCCCATTGGACCTTAGATTTCGATGGTACACCCGGAGTTCTTCAAAATCTAATAGGAAATGTATAGTGACTGAGATATTGGTATGATTATCCTAGAATATGTAGGTATCTAACTACGGTCATGGACATTCTGGTGGTACACTTCTTGAAGTCGATTTTTTTAAGTTAGTTTTGTCTTAATTTTATTTTAACTAGCAGGCCCGGCAGACGTTGTCCTGCCCTTATAATAAGAAGTATAAACATATGTACATGAAATGCTCAAGGTAACTAATGTATTTTATTTGATAAAGATTAACTACTGTATCCGTCTAAATAGCCTTCCAATTACCTCACTATATATGACCAATTTTTTATAGGATAGTAAACTATCCTTAAAACAGGTTTACGCCATCGCAGTCCTTTTTTTATCTATAAAAGAGGAATATCTCACTATGCATTGTTATATCTCAAAAGAATTAGGCAGCGTTTTCGACGAAAGCTCCCAAGCGACTTGACTTTTTCCAACACTTTCAATAATTATCTAATATATTTATATTTCAACCAATTTACACAAAACTTTGACAAATTATATACTTAAACCTATCTCGTGTATTATTCTATCTATTGTTGAAGACCGCATTACAATTCATTTAGTAGTTTTTGAGTTTACCGCGAACAGACGCGGTGGACGAATTTGTTTTATAATATGTAGTATAGTGATAGTATAGACGTATCTTTGTATAACTATGTGGTAGCAAACTTGCGACCTTGCAGTTGATAAGAAATGCAACAGCGTTCAAAATATCTGATATCAAAATACTTGATAATAAAATATATAATATGTATTGTGTTAACACAGAGAGACGATCCGTTGATAGATACAATCGTCACTTCAAGACGTTACGATGGTCTGCAAAAATTCCTCTCTATGTTTTATCTGATATCACAAGAGATATGCCGTCGAAAGACGGTTTAACTTTATGGCACAATATATCTAGGAATATTTATGGTTCTTTGGCAATATATGTTGTTTGTATTCAGTTTTGCTTTGAAATATTTAAATATACGAAGAAAAAGAATCAATAATAAATAGCAGATATGCATGTAAACTATTACATATTATTATTAAAGGTGGAGCAAAGAAAACAAGATTGTAATTCATCTCTAGTTGCTAATTGTTAACAACTCTCACAAGTCATTGATTTGGTCAGAGCAAAAACTTGTTACGTTGTTATTAAGTTTATTTTTGCTTTAGTTTTATTGCCACGAAAGGGTACGCGTCGACTTTCTCTAAAAACATTGTAAAATTCGAGCAAATAAATCATCACAAAACAATCTTCGCTTACTTTCAAATATATTATTTATTTTTAATTATTTTTGAAAGTCATAAAGAAAATACAATCAAATGGAATATAACACCTATGTGAGTTACGGATATAAAATTCATTATAGGGATATTTCAATAGTAGTAGTTCAATATATTTCTTTGTATTCGTAGTACAGTCAAATGACTGAGTTATGCCCGAACACCTTCATCAAGTTTTTCTACGATTCTATATATAAGGCACATAAAAGAATAATTGGCTGATTGACTGACATATCAACGCATAGCACGAACTACTGGTACTGGGTCTAGGGCCGCGAAATTTTGCACGCGGGATCCATTTACACTGTAGGTAAGCACTGAGGAAGTATTTATGGGAATTCAACCCCTAAGGTGATGAAAAAGGGGATGAAAAATTATATGATAAATCCGACATCTTTTCGTCCGTCAGTCTGTTACTTTTTTTTTATATAACTATATTGATATAAAATAATGTGTTGAAAATAACTACCTCATATAAAAGACGTGCCAAGCTGTGGGATATTGCTTGATATACGTACGTATATATATACGTATAAACTCCAACACTGTTTTCACTATTAACATGAAAGTTGTCACTAGATGGTGTTGCAGCACACCAACTTCTCTATATTGCTATGAAGATTGTTATGTGTAGATTGTTTATATACAGATAATATCTATATATCATCAATTTTCGATATACTTCAACTATTTATTGCAGTAAATGATTACAAACGTTTGACCGCCGTCCCGCGAGCGTGGCCATTATTCTTTTAATTGAATATAACGTGGAGACATGTTTGTTTTGTTGATTAAATATTATTTTGTTTACAAAATATCGTTAATTATGAAATGTCTAAAGATAAGGTCATTAATATCAACCAATGACTTAATTATTTATTTACAAAATACTTATTAGTCCAAATGATTATTTCAAGTCTGTGTAAATAACAAAACAAGAACTATTTACACAGGTTTGCATATAATTTTATAATAAATTATTTACTATGAATGCGATAAACCAGAATGAAACATATTTACTTGTTCTACTTTTTTTTTTAATTTTAGACTGATCCAGAACAATGTTGAGTAATGCAATCGACAGCTTTTAGCTACGTTAGAGAATTAATTGAAAATAAAAAGCGTGGTTTAATGTATTTATAAATTCGATCCTATTTATGTTGATTTCTCTAGTTTTATGTCAGATAAGTTACCGCTTTAGTGGTATTTGTTTTCGTAACTTACAGTCCATATGTAATAATCAATATACTTTAGAAAAATATTACAAAAGGGGATAGCCTAGGATTCTCGTCTAAAGCTATCTCATGATCACATTCCTATGTTGCTTGTAAGAAAATTTATAATTCAATTTTATATTTTCAACAACGTTACTTTGCTATTCATACTGCTCATCATAAAGCGTTTTAGAATTAAATATTTTTTTTAATTGTCATTATACTGCTGAAATTTACTAAAAATATCATGTCTTCTAACAAACCCAACATACTACCGACAGAATAAAAATTATTTTCGTTTGATTATATTGCTAATCAATGACCCATGAGTTAGCCTGTACACAAAAATATTAGTGATTATTTTGTATTATAAATTATATATATATATTTATAACAAAACAGTAGAACTGCCGTATTTATCTGTATAATGAAAATGTTAGGAAAAAAACTTATTACAGGTTATAAATATACAGAATATCATTTGACTAAATAAATAAATAAATTGTTTTATGTTTGAATACGCTAATGCCCAAAATTGTTTGGTAAATTGTTATGGAGTTTGTTCAAGTGACTACGTTCACGTAATGTTGGGCCACATATAAGCTTTATTCCATTACAATCGGCTTCATGTAATTCGTCTTTTGATACGAATATGATGTGTATTATCGTAAAGACATTAAACTAAAATTTATATTATACGGAATTATAATACTTCAAACGTTTTATACAAATACGCGTATGAAGTCGCATGCATAGCTAATACTATAAGCACTGATTGATGGATGAAAAATAATATTAAATTTCTAAATTCATATAATTTAATAGCATTATTAAAAACGTTACAAACAAAGATAAGAGAGACGTTTACATATTTACTCGTCTCTAGCAATGATTGCATTTTAAACAAATGGTATTTTCACCATCTTGTGATTGAATCAAGTTAAGCCATTCCTAATTATGCGTATGCATGCGGGTCGTGATGCGCGTTGCCTTTGATTGCACAACTAATGCCCGGTTTCTGAAGCCGTCAGTTAAACTATCAATAGCTATTGATTCAATAAAGTTATCCATAAGACAAGCGGCGTTTAACTGTCAATGCGTTTCTGAATACACAACGAGACGTCAAATAACTATCAAACCAATAACTACTTCTTTGATGTTCACTAGATGACTCTTTTTACAAAATGGTGTATAAAATTGATTTTATCATTTCAATTCGTCATTAATTGTTGTTCTATTGTAACAGTTTTTTTGTCAATTTAGATTCGTGGCCTTATTTTAATTTTAGTTATAAAGTTTGTATGCAGATTTGTTACATAGCTGTTTCTCAAAGACTGAAAATTGACTCCTCATTCCCAAAATGACAAACATTTTAAAAACTTTGGTTTTGTTATTGCTTGAATGGTATTATTATCATACATAGTAGTATCATTTTTGTTGATTCAGTTAGATTTTATACTCAGCAATCCTGTTGAAATCATTATTTGTATGTATTTTATAAATAGATAAAAATATATATGTACGATAATAAAGCACGAAAACAATATTAAAATATTATATAGTTGCTAAAGAATTTGTGTCGACAAAAAATAAACATAAAATGATTTTGAAGTACAGAGATAATAAATTATCTACAGTATTTTTATACTGGATTACGATGAATTTTCGGATCCTTATTCATATTATGGAACATAATAAACAATAATTTAAACAACATTTGTGCTAAAATTAATATACCGACATAAAGAAAAAAGGGTTTCAGGTCAGTTTTGGCAGATGAAACGTCAAATTCAACTAATCGAATAGATAAACGCCCAATCTTGGCCAGTTAAGTTGAACCGAGGTTAACTGACATTTCTCGTATAATTGTGTGTTCAGAAACCCAATTTGACAAGTTATCGAACCGATAGCGCCATTGAACAGATAAACTACAGTTAGAAATGCTTCAGAAACCGGGCATAAGTGCCAACGGACAATGTCATTTACATTACAATATTCCCTTTGTGCTCTAAATAGATATTTGACGCAGTCATTGATCGTATAGCGATTGACGTCACTAATGCCCGGTTTCTGAAGCATTTTAACTGTAGTTTATCTGTTTAATAGCGCTATCGGTTCGATAACTTGTCAAATTGGGTTTCTGAACACACAATGACACGAGAAATGTCAGTCTACGTCTCATTCTGTATTCAGAAACGCATTGACAGTTAGCCGCTTGTCTTATGGATAACGTTATTGAATCAATAGCTATTGATAGTTTAACTGACCGCTTCAGAAACCGGGCATAAATGAATTATCTTCTTTGATTAATTAAATTTATTTCTACCTACACCAGTTACTTGGGAAAATGAATTTAAATTTGTCGACATCTTATATAAAAAATATCCATGTTTAATTGTAGTAAAATTTTTAGATCCTAACTGCGTGAGAAATGAATAGAAATATAAACAAAGAGTTGAAGAGATGGTAACAGTTATATAGGAAGAGGTATTAAAAATAAATTGTTGGAGCAATTTAGAGTTAAATAAAAACGCCAACGATAGAAATAATATAAAATATTAGTAATATATTATTTATTTTCTAATTATGAAGAATCTTAATCGTTCCCTGTTTTAAAATGTGGTTGAAACGTTCATAGAACCGAAATGTACTAACTTCAGAATTCTAATTAATAAGATAAGAGCGAATGTAAATTTATTTGATTGATACGCTTTCAAACTGTAACGATTTAACGGATTACTATAACATTTTGCTTTTGTCAGGTGTACACAAAAGGACATGGGGTACAGTTGATTCAATAAAAATGTGCTATAAAAGGATAGCTTAAATCTACATACATTAACGCGGGCGAAACTGCGAGCTAAAGTTGGTTTTATGTATTAAAAAAACACATGTCATTTTTCACACATCATCATTATCATCATCAGCATATAAGAGACCCACTACAGGACCATTGGTATCTTCCCGAAGGCGATAGGCACAATCACCATACCAGCCTACGACCTAGTAGCGATTTCAAACTGGGAAACTGGGAAATTCACTTTTTCCATATTTTTCTTGCATACGGTGGTACTACAAGAACATTTCTCTAGATTCGAGTTTCCTCCCGATGTTTTCCTTCACCGTCAGCCGCTAGCTAGAGTTACCAATTTAAATGAGTAAATGTGCGAGAGTTCCGAAAAATTTCGTTGCTACATGCCGGGGTTCGAGCCTGTTGACATCGGATTGATATTCCACCGGTCAAACCACCAGACCACCACGACTTTCCTCTTCCTCTTTTCTATCTTTCACACATTAATTAGTTCCATTTAATTATTGATTGTAAAAAATACACAAAATGTGTAACTTAGGATTTCCATGAAAGCGAATTCGATTTCATATGTACTGTATTAATCGTGTGAAGGTATATCTAATGTTTCAGTTACCGACATTTTAGAGCATTAAACTGTCAATTCAAACTGTCAATTCAAATGAAGTCCATTGACTCATATTTGTGTGCTCTGCACCCAGTGATATTTGACGAACTTTGACACCTCCAGTTCTAATTAAATTAAGTCATATATAGGCCACGATTGATATATTACCTCGTTATGAAATTAACAGTTGAAAATCGTTTGTCTTAATTTCTATTCAAAAGGTATGTCGTTGAACCAGTTCGTGTCGAATTCATTCAGTTATAAAATTAAAATGGGTAGCGTTATAAATTGAGTCTACCCACGCCGCCATTGGTCAGTAATTATAACATTACATTTAGTTGGTTATATTGTAGTTGAATAGTGTTAGTCTCAATGTCGATTGTCATCGGTGATCATGTTTGAACTTGACTACTGAAAGGTAACAAGGATTTCTTTCAAAGGAACGTTTCGTAATGCATATCTATTGTTAATTCCATTGTGTGCCGGATGATTATTGGTTGTATTTATTAGTATCACTGACTGAATTGAAATATTCTCAAGTAATTTATGTTCCACAGTTAATTTTAGTATCAAGCATATAAAGAATTAATGGCGCTTATTAAATTTATTACTCTATGAAATTCAAAGAGTAACGATACAAATTACCGTATCACTAAATTATGTATTACATTAATATCTAACATTAAATACAATCATTAAAAAAAAACATAAAGTATCTAAGAGGAAGATCAACATTTCTCTAAGAAATAAATATCTTCAATTAGAAATTACATTTCTAGTCTTTCCTAAGAAGTCACGACAAGAAAATATATGGCTAAGCTTAAGATTAGTTTGGCATGAACCAGATACGGCTTTTCTCTTAACAGATAGGTTTTCCACTTTAAACGTGTATGCATTCTATCTATTTCCATTCGATTAATTGGTCTTCGTAAATTAATTTGGCTCATCGTTAATCCTTTCGAACATTGAAAAATATATAAAAGTCAAAAGAGAACAGCTTACCTAAACTTTACTGTGATTAACAACCGTATATTAAGTTTTTCTCGAACTCGCTGTTTATTCTTGTATATTACATTTACACACAATAATCGTTATCACATTTTACTTTTCTCACATATTTCTAACAGCACAATATAGTATGTCTTCTTATTTGGAAGTAGAAGTAATAATAAGTACGAGAATATATAGTTGAAAAACAATATTAATTCGGAAATCGGATAGGATGCGCGAGCGCACGTTCAATGTCTCGCACGGTCGAACTGTGAAGATCGAAGGCATAGCGGTTACGTCATACGGCAAGGCTAATGGGACCGCGCGGTCCGACGCAGCAACCTACTGACTCGTTATTTGACAGAAGAATCTCGTGAAACAACCAAGGCCGACTTCAAAATGACATTTATTTTCTTTTGTCATATAATTTTGGCGATAAATTTTGTTTTGGACAGAGGCCAAAATATCGACATTCCTACGGTCATTCTGAGATAAATAATGTTTTGCAGAGTCGAATCGTGCCTGAATAATGTGTTCGAAATAAATATGCGTTTTTAAACTGGTGCCAGAGCGTGAATATATTGATATATACATATGAATATTATCACACTCAGACTCGAATATAAAACACATTACTTGAATATTGCTAAGACTGTTACTACTAATTGAGACGTACTTATAACTGTAATTGTACTATTGGCTTTTTGTACGCGCTAATAATCGAAACGGCTGAACTAATTTTGACTAACCTTTTACAAGTAGATAGAGGAGTACTTAGAGTATTATGTCGGCTACAAATTACTGTATTTTCATTGGGGACAAAGCAGTAATGGTAAAATTTAACAGAGGTGACATAAAATCGGTGTAACGATTGTAACGGACTACGAAGACATAAAAAATGTTCAATAATTAATTTAGATAAAATATGTAGTTTCCATATAACAGCAAAACCATTCCTATCAGAATTAGTTGATGTTTATTGCTTTTTTTTATATATGTCTATCTATACTTATAATAAATGAATAAAAAGACGAAATCTATGAATAAACATACTTAAGAAAACATAGTCCCGAGAGCTTTAGAAGCAATGGAAGAACACATTTCCATGATTTTTACAATTTTTATCTGTCATTTGTACGCGCGTCACGGAAAAACTATTCCATGGATTTTAACAAGCTTTGGTATGACAATAGCTTATACACCGAAGTAGCATATATTATATTTACATATAGATATGTACATTCTCATAAATATGTATTAAAAAAAAAAACAGTAAAGAGACGAAATCTGTACATTAAAGATAATTGAGGAAAATAAACTATGGGATCTTTAGAATTGACGACAGAATGCGGTTTAATGGTCTTCGCAATATTTATCCTGCTTATCCGTTCGTTTCTAGAATCATGCAGAAACTAATCAACCGATTTGATGACATTTTGTATAGTAATAGTGTATGTCATTGGACATAAGTAAAGTAATAAAACGAAAAATATTCAACTGATTGTAAAAAATAGAAGACATTAAAATACTTTACAATTTTACAACTAAACGTTTTATCATTTATAGTTTTAAAAAAACAAAAAGTTTAACAAGAAACTAACGCACCCAAGAAAGATCCTATCGCACGATACTATAGTACGAACAGTTATAAACACAGTAATACCGAACGGTATTATTCCGATCACATTCTCAGGAAAACTGTCATCTATTGTGTTTATTGGAACTCGTTTATTTTCATTAACTATAGATAAGTACTGGCGATATAATTTATCTCTCAGTTAGCGTCTCATAGCGCAACGGGAGATCACGATAGTGACGTCATTATCATCTATATATGTAGTTCATACTTCATGCGGTTATGACATGACAATAAAGTTATCGGATACAATTAATAATTACTCCTACACACTGATCGCAGTAAAGGTTGCATTTGCGATGCTTTCCGAACATAAGTTATTGGTGTGAAAATTCTTATACTAGGGCTTTGAAATTCTGATCCGCAACCTTTCTATGACGGAAAGTGGTGAGTAGAGTGTTGAAAACACCGGTTTTCGTCCGATCAGCGAAGTTAAGCAACGTCGGGCACGGTCACTAATCGGATGAGGGACCGAGTGATGTTTGCTTTTTCTTGTACTTGTTATAAAGAAGTTTTTACTTCTAAACACACATACACTTTTATAGCTTTATCTTACGGGTACACTCGCGTTATATAGATTTGCTTATCCCTCAGGAACAATACTTTTTTCCTGAATGCAAGGTTCCCCATATCTTTTTCTGTATCCGTGACAATGTCTATGCTAAATTCCATAATGATCGTCTTAGTAGATAAGGTGTGAAAGCGTAACAAATAAACAAACTCACATTCACATTTATAATATTAGGATTGAGAGATATTGATAGTCTCCTGCTAAACATTTGGGATTATTTGTGAGAAATCCAACAACAGATGTATGATAAATTAAAGGGAGAGTGTAAAATGTGTGGTTTTATGAAACCACGATACAAGTGAAACTGTTTTTCCATGCCCACATGCATGTCATGCCTCTGATGTAATCATTCTTAATCTTATCCATTCTAGTTACACAACATATCCATCTTAAAATTAACATCTCTGCCGCATATAGTCTTTTCTCGTCTGTCTCTTTCGTAGCCCAGCACTCAGATCCATAAAGCATGACTGGTTTTATGATACTGTTATAGATTTTCCCTTTCAGTATAAGGACATTCGTGGGTCACAAGCTACCCTAGAAACTTTTCGCTATTTCATCCACCCTGCATTTATCCTATTCTTTATAAAACTGTTTCATTGGTGCATAGTATAATCAAATCGTTGAACGATATGTTACTTATAGAATATATCAATACGTACGCGCTAGAACATCAAACAGAATAAGTAAACACTGCCAGTATAATGAAAAGTATCATATAGGATAAATAAAGTATTGGACATTACGTCACCGGTCGCATTCATCACTCATCGTATGATATCACCAAGTTGAGGACATTTATTTTTACTCTGCGTCGATGCATTTCGGAACCTTGACTTTGGACACGTCGAAGTTCGTAATAACAGTAATATTCTAAGAATAAACTTTATATGGATTTTGAAGTCGTTTTATCTATCGTCTATACATATAATAAGGTTGTCAATTTGACGTGTCTGTGCTTATCAGATCTTTACGAAGAAAATTAATGCAAGTGACTAACAATATGTAATTGAAAACATTTCAATTACTTTTAGAAATGTCTGTCTGTCTGTTTGTGTGTCCACTACGCATCACTGCCAAATTACTACGTTTATAATGAGGACGTCAGGAAGAATCATATCTTCGAGTAATATTTAGTATTTGTTTTATTAAAATCAATGTACTCTATCATAAGTTATTGTAATTTTAATGACGGCGTGAGTTAAGTACGATAGAAGAATAAGTAAGTAAATGCATTTCAGTCTCATCTAACAACCAGCGTATTTTATACTATATCTATGTGTTCCGTATTTTTATGACTTATAGGTTAGCATAAAATCATTTCTTTTTTTTTAATATATTTTTTTTTATTAAATTATATTTTCTGATGTCACCACCGTTCACATATTGATCCACCCTATAATAATAGCCTTTACACATTAAAAACCCGCTTGAGATGGCGCTTGAATTTACTAGGAAGAAAAAGTCGTGGGTATCACCTAATATGTAATAGAAACATTACAACATTTCGAATTTTAAATTAAAGGAGATGCTATTATAGCACGAGTTCACCATCTTGTAAGAATTCCCAGCGGAACGCGTACAAATTTTGTTTTGGTAATCTAAACTGTTATGCTACGTCCCCCAACACAACGTCGTTTCTCGTCAGGTGGTGGTATATCTTAATTTTATTTATTATCCTTGTACTCGTTTTTGATTTTTACATGTCAATTTTCAATATTATAAAGCCGTCATTTCAAGAAGACACGAACAAAAACTAGTATTTTATAATCCATCATGCCATTTTCGCTATATACCGTGCTGAAGGATAGACATCTGTACATTCCAAAAATATTACCAGCAGTTAAAAGCAGTCCAGTAACAAACGTATTTAATTTGAATTTGCATAGACAATTATATTCAGGAGCACTTAGAACCCTTGAAGTAGCGGTCGTTTTAGTATATAATTGTAGCTGAAGTTTTGACGAGGGTTAAAAAAACGACCGCTGAAAACATAACTAGCTAGAGTTCAGTGCTCTTAAGTTGATACTTGAGTGCCTATTCTCTCACAGAGGAGTTATGTTAAGAACTAACACACTGGATAGCTAAGATTTTATGTCTTTGTTGTATCATTTTATATAAATGGTTTTAATATACTATACAACCAATTGATAGCGGGTTTGATTCCACAGACACTATGGGCTTTTATTTGATAAAACGGATTACTAGTGTGAATGATATACACTGGGTATTGAACTCAGGGTTTGACAAAAAATGTTTTTTTTTTATTAATTACTAGCTAATACCCACGACTTCGTCTGCATTCGTAGTCCGGTGAAACTGTAGAGGCCCTGCCTGGCCAAGGTCAATAATCAAGGTAGGTCAGTTCGAAAAAAAAAAAAAAATTCGTCTGCATTGTTTATTATCTTAATGTATTTTAATGGACAAAAGGAAAAATATAAAAAATTGATAATTATAGTTACTTTGAACTTTAAAAGTTTTATAGCAAATAAAGATATCGTTATAGTTTTTAGATAAGGATAAAGCGCGTAATTGGTAAAAAAAAAAATGAACGCATTCTATCCTGCAGTTTTTACGTGATGTACGCACAACGGCACACCTCTAAAACTATCTTGAATAGATTCCTACAATTCCTTTACAATAGTTAGTTGAATTTTATTAAAACCTTTGTTATAATATAAATATTTAACGGAACAATTATAAGTTTCAAGTCGGACCAAAGTAATAGAGGAGGAAATTTTTTTTATGGTATTGATTTTTTTATTTTATAAAATAATTCCAACAACTATAATGTAATGCGTTATTCTCACCTATGAATAATAAATTACTAAAAATATTCTGCTGTTGACTATCCGTTATCTGCTATTATTATTGTCAATCACAATGGTCGGCCAGTACATCACAATTACAATTACAAATTGCAATACTACACTGTGTATTGGAAAAAATAACAATTGGAGAATAACATATAGTCACTGTGTATATCAGTTACTTCGAAGCAGTCAAGCTATGTGTGATTTAAATCTAGACATATGGCCATAGAAACGAAAGTTTTTTTAACATATATTATTAACATAAAATCATGCATGGTTTGTGGTTCCAACAGTATAAACAATGCATTTATAATGTAATTATAAAATTGTTCTCAAACTAGAAAATTCAAAAGAAGTCGTTCGATCTAAAAAAAAGGAAACGTTATTCCGAATAAAAATTCGCCCGTGCAATAGGAAAATTGGCAAGACGTTCCCTTAAACGAAGTTTTAAGTGGGATAAGCCAGGAGAGACCGACGAAACGGGACGGAGCAACTTGGATTAATGTAGGATCTCGCTTTTTTATTAAAACCAAAATATTTTATACTAAATAAAACCAGTTTATTTTTCGAACTTTTTTGTTTCTATTCAATCGCTGCTTTTAGCCTGAACAGACTAATAATGATTATATGAATTTTATATTACTCTGTAATTTAATTTTATCCCTTTTGTCATTTTAAGACTCCCGAAAAGACAATGATGGCCTTGAGCATAGCGATTACGGTATTTAGACTGGACTATTTATTCGACTGCGTAAATGGCGGACAATGTATATGGAGAATATGAATGGACGTACGTTCATTTCTTTAGTAGGCTGTTATAAATTTTAAAATATGAGATGTCGATGGATTCATTATGTGATATAAAATATTTAAGTAGGTATGGTATCTGTGAATAAAAGGTGGGAGCACTTGCAGTCGAGGTTTGTTTTCTTTTATTAATAATTCTACTAGTTATTCCTTTATAATCATTGCGATACTTTTGTTTATTTTCTATATTTGTAGGTACGATAGTAGAATGCTATATTATTCTAAACACCTCGGGATAATACGGTTTTATATTTTCTATATTAGGTTCGTTCCCACGGATTGGAGTCCTCGAATACAGGTTACTGCAATTATTACCTCACAACAGTATTCACAGTTCATCCTACATATGTTCATATAAACACACATCATAGGTATACATATTGTGGATGGAATTTTCCCTTATCTTTCGATTTTGGTTAGTTAGCTTTAGCCGAATTGTCAAATTCGAAATACGTCAATTAACGAGATACACATGTAGGTGATTAGTACAACATACAGGCCTTGATTAGCTTAGTTCTATTTGCGTTTGAAGCAATAAAGACTACAGCCTAAGCCAAGGCCCATTGCGTCCTTGTTCTAGTTGTCATACGGTTGAGTGCCCTGAGTGCTCGCCCAAACAATATGAAAAGTCCCGTCACACCAAGAACGAATAGTCAGATTGAGAAAAAAAAACATTATTTCATTACAAGGCTTATTTTATTAAGGGAACTTCAATCAGCACACAAATCTTTCATTGGATGTTTCTAGACATTACCAATTCAACATACAAAAAGAGATGCCCAAGTTTTGTTACTTTCTAACTGTTCTTTTTTTAAATCTTTTCTTTAACGCCAGTGTTACTTTGTTCAGTTAGAGCCGCTATTAGATAATTTATGATAGATAATTAAACGTTTTATCAGATTAGAATTAACTTTGAAAATTACTGCTAAATTTGTAAATTATTATCCTATGGTGTGTTATTTTCCCTATCACTCAACAGAATCGAAATAAAGTATACATTCAATGACGTTAGAGAAATTGAAATTACTCTGTCGGTATTTATTTTTAAACTTATAACTTGTTTCATATGCTACCGTCCCAAGCGGAAAATCTGTCGCTGAGCACCAACAGGCGCGTTCCGGCAGCTGGACTGGAGGTCACTGCCTCTAGATATAACGTGTTAACCACCTAGGACCACGTCGTCATTAACATTAGATGAGATTGTGGTCAAACGTTATAAACGATCTATACATATAATAAAAAAGAAGTGTCTGTATGTACGACTTTTTTACTGATTGGATATGAAAGTATACACGACACTGATAACAAAAATATGGTTTTTAAAATTCTTGTCTGTCTGTCTGTCTGTTTGTTTGTTCCGGGTAATCTCCGAAACGGCTGGACCAATGTTGACACAAATTTCACTGACGGATACTTAAAATTACAACGGGTGACATAGGCTATTTTATTTTGGACTAGCTGTCATCCGTGGCTTCGTCTGTAATACTATCTCCAAAACAATTGGACCTATTTTCATGGAACTTTCACTGACAGATAGCTAAAGTTATAAAAAGCAATTAAAGCTTTTTTATTTTGGACTAGCTTTTACCCATGGCTTCGATTTCAGTACTATCTCCAAAATGTTTGTTCCATTTTTCACGGAACTTTCACTAACAGAAGTAATTTACGATTATAAAAAAAACGCATGGGGAGCTGCGGGCAACAGCTAGTAATCTATAAAAAAATACGAGTATATATCTCATAATAATATATGTTATGCCCGCAGTTTTGCACGAGTTTGTTTTGTTACTTCATAATAATAATAATACTAAAGCATGATTAGTGAATAAGCTTACGATCTTAGAATAATGATTTTTAAAAATCAGTAAAACGATTCATTGTTTATAGAGTTATAAACATACAAACGAACAAACAACGAGACGTTACCTTTTTATATGAATATAAATCAAATTTACGCTTGTATTTTGTGCCCAGTATTTCAATAAACGTGCGTGTTTCACCATTATGAGACCTGAGGGGTGCCTTGCTACACGCATCGCGCTCGTTGTTGTATTTTATGATGCGTGGATTTTATTGATTTGCCTTTTTTCTGAATATAAAATTAAACCAAGACTGTGTTTATGTTTCAGATTTGAATTATTAATATTCAAATTATGAATAATGACTATAATTTAAATTGCATTTATTATATTTCAATTGACATCGCTTTATAATAATAATGCTTGGATTTTCAATAGTGAAATAGAAAAGGTGAAAAAAAAAATAAGTGGACATAGAATTTACTGCGAACGCCTGACCTAACTATTACAGCAATACGGTGATAGTTTAAACTTTCTTTTGTAATTGTGTATATTATTTGTTTGTATATATTGCTAATTGTTCGTGGTGGTCGCATTTTTACTATTCATTTTGCAGTAAGTAGTGGAGTATCGTAATAAATTTTTCCGTACCATATATTGAAAAATGCCAATGCTCATGTGGAAACTATTTGAACGGTACAAAAATGGGTGCGCTGCAGCTCCACCTATTATTGAGTTATAGTAAAATTATAGCTTAAAATGAACTATACAAAAAAGAAAACTGAAACGGACTTTACAATTTAAGTTTGATGTATTCTTCGTAATGTGACTTTAAAAAGTCAATATTTTATAAACACGAAAAGAACGAAATGATAAACGAATTCTATAAAATGTTTTCACCACTCGTAAGTTACGGCGACGCCTCAAGCGCCCCCGCTCTCGGAAATGGAAATGTTTATTCCGCAACAAGATATTGAATTCCTTGCGGTTCGAAACATTTAAGTAAGTTAGTCGTAGTAACAACGGTATGCTATTAACTTATCTTACTCTGAAGAATTATATTTATATGTATTTATATTATTATTTGCTAATGTTGTCATCTCTGTTCTCGTGTAAAAAAAAATTTCTTTATCTGAATTTTGATTTCTCTATATTGTATAAGCGTTGATATTTCAATGGTTAGTATGTTCGAAGCCTTGAGAATGGGTCGACGCATTCGGCGAAGGAAACATAGTGACGAATCATAGCAAGGTGGTATTAGCTTTTTCTAAATCAGCCTGGCTAGTTGCCACTCTCAAGTAGAAAATCTTACACCAAGCACCTATAGGTGTATTTCAGTAGCTGCACTTGAGAGCCAGTTCCAATAGGTTTACCATATTTATCGTCTTGGACTACATCGTCAATTAACATCACTGTGAGATTGTGGCGAAACCATAAAACCTATAAAGCGTATAGAAAAATATTGCAATTCGTACCGATTTTAAATTACCACAGTTAAATATTATCATTACTGTTTACGTCTTAATGAATGTCGCGTAATATATGTGACATATGTGACATATACTGTAAAATGTCATCTATCTGTCAGTCTAATCTAAATCGATTTAGTAATTTCGGAGATTAGGTCCGATAAACCACAAATACCAAATTTTTACAATTCAGAAAAACTTTAAGTAATCTAATGAAGTTTCACTAGGTAAATTTACATATAAAGGTGTACTTAATTAAATATAAAGAGGTGTGCTAATAAAAACACATCTCAGAATGTGACCGAGACTTTACAAACGATTTCATTTCATGTCTCATTAGTCGATGTTCGTTTTACTTCACTAAGCCCTTTTTGGTAATGGTGGCTTACAAAATTCTGTTTTGACAACTCATTCCATGTTAGCACAAGGCAAGGGCTGTCATAGAATAATGGAATTTGATATCATTCTCTTAACATTGGCGGTAATAATAATTAATTTGTTCAGACAATATGTAGGATTTCTTGTACAACGTTGTAATTGAGTTTTATTTTTTTCAGTTTGTTATATCATGAAGCCATTATGGATGGAATTTCAGCCCCCTTCTGCTTGTTGCTTGACCCTCGGTCATACACAACTTTTTTATGGTTGGCTTTACTTTTCCAATATTTATGTGATGTATGCCATTCTAAGCACTAGAAATAATTAAATGAAAATCCAAATATTTTAAATTATAATAGATAGCATCGAAGAAAACAAATTACTCGCGTCTCCGTCTGAACAGTGAATGCCTATAATTTTAATAAAGCTTTTTAAATATTACATGACTTGTGTTATCCATAAATATTCATTGTAGGGTGACCAAATTAGATAATATAAATGGTTACTATAATCGATTACATTCCGATTGTGATTTAATTCGATTTAGGTTAATTGTTCGAAAATATTTTTAGTTTGTTTTATGATGTGATAGCGGTAAGAGTGATTTCAATATTAAAATTAGACTTACTGTACGAACGATATTTTGAGTAATTTATATTCCAAATAACAATTGTATAGGTTAATATTTAATAGTAAAATATTGCTATACATTTTCCTGGTAGCCAAGATATGTCTACTTAGTATATTTGTAACTTATTCCATGTATCATCTAATGCTACAAAATATCTACAAAAATTAAACAGAGAATAAACTTAATATTTAAAAAAAGTGTGTGTACTTATGTACGCGCGTTAGAAGTTATACTTCTTTGGCGTAACAAGAGAAAATATTTAAAAAAAATTTTCTTTCGCCTTATTCTACGTTTGTAGAAAAAACGACACTAACATTAAAAATAAGGTATTTAATACATACATACTTTTTTTGAATAAAATGTTGACTATAGCTAACTTCAGGGTATCGATTTTTCGTGACGGTGTGCGCGCGCATCGTAAAAATTTACTCTCATCATTTTTTCCCTAACGCGGCTAAAATAAGTATAACTTCAAAAATATATATATTAATTCGGATATACATTTCTCGAATTCTAAGAAAACTAACGAACAGACAGATAAAGAGTTGTGTCCGTTTATAATATGTAAATATATATCGTTTTATAAAAGTTCTATACGAGAAACGGTAAAGTAAAATCTAATAAATTACAAATAACATTTCTGTATAAAAGGAATAAATCAATATCACCTCTAAGCACTTTCAATATTAGATTTGAATGCAGGTGAGGTTTTATAGCACTCCGTATAACAGTTCGCTATCAATCTCCGAAGCACTCGAATAGATCGATTACTGGTGAGACGAACAAATTGCTCAAATCGATTCCCAGAACGCGCTCTGCCGATAGAGTCATCAATCTTATAGACGTGATTAGGTACAATTCCTATAGTCATTGCTAAATGTTACTTGACTTACGATAACGGTTACATTGACGTAATTAACTTGATTTATATATCTATTTAGCAAATTTAGTGGTAGTGGTGTTTGATTTTAAAATTGCTATTACTTATTAAAAAAAATACATCACTACATAGTATAAAACAAAGTCGCTCTCTCTGTCCCTATATCCCTATGTATGCTTAAATCTTTAAAACTACGCAACGGATTTTGATGCGGTTTTTTTTAATAGATAGAGTGATTGACGAGGAAGGTTTATATGTATAATAACATAAATTAAATAGTGGAGAAATACTGTTATTTTTGAGATTACTCCAAACTACTAAATCAAAATTACTGGATCGATTTTAATCATTTTTTCAGTGAATGACATAGGCTATATATTTTATACCCCCGTGCGAAGCCGGAACGGGCCGCTAGTATATATATATAACTTATTTTTTGTACATTCTAAACTAAAATAAAGTTACTAGATTACTCATTTACTTTATTCACATTCTATTCATAAAAAGTTGTCTGGTTTTTTCTGGTTTTTGAGACAATTGCACCGAATTCGGACGAGATTTTTGCTAGCAGATAGATAACTGTTTAGGTTAAGTATCATTATGGTATTCCGTAGACCCAAATAGACCTAAGTAGAGATAACGAAATTTATAAATAATAACATAAAGGACTACCCATACTTCATTAATATGTAACACATAGTTCCCCTGTAATAGTGTTAGGTTAGGTAACAAAGTCCCAAAAAGATATTACCATATTTGCCGGACTGTAAGTTTAACTGTCAAGTCAAGCGGATTTTGGTGTCAAAGGGCTATTATATGAGTTGATCAATATGTGAACGTTGATGATGTCTGGAATTAGGTCCTCTCTGTGCATCCACTAAAAACGATTGTAACTTGTAGTGTATTTTAAATATACACGACAAAGAGTATTTGACATGTTAAAAAGATAAACCCGATCGAATTTCTTGCCGGTTTTTCTCGATGACTGGGTTGTTTTTCGAACCTGTGGTAATTCTGATGTTCATAAGCGCCTTCTTAGGGCCTAATTGTTTTTTTTATTTCGATTTTGCATAACAACACCATTTTCATGATATAACGAAGGACACCAGTTAGTATGATAGAACGTTACACAACTATTTAAGTACAATACGCTTAACAATACAATACGTTAATTTAAGTACTATTTAAGTATAAATAATGATAGCGTATTAAGATATTAGTTTTCAAATAAAGTTCATCCATTTTTAATACCGAAAACTTAGTTTTAGTTTCTAGGATTCTAATAAGAGCTAATTTAAGACTATAAAATGTGCATTGTAAATATAGTATACAATTTTAAAATAGTTATTGATCATAAATTTAGCTATAATGGTTTCCTTATAAAAAGTAGAAATATGCTGTTGTAGACTTTTAAATTAAATAAATACTATCATATATGTTTCGTCTAAGTCTATATCTATATATCAATTAACACTTGAATAAAGTATTTTGTACCCCTTATTATGGTCGAATTTCGACCTCTGGACAACCATTAGTTACTAAGTAATGACTCATAAAGTAACTGTAATTTTTCTCTTAATTTATCTTTTTTTTATTTAACAATAATATTCAAACATAATAATATAAGCCCAAGTGAATTTTAAAATATAATAAAGTAGTATATGAAAGGTTAAGATTTGTAGGTATTACGTACACGGTAAGTTATGACATCAATGCAGCATAGCGCGAAATGACCTTGTAGGGTACCAAATTTGGCACTCATTCAACCCTTCCTAGTCGATACTGCGTAGCTGACTCATCCAAGGGACGTCTGATCTAGCTATATTCTTTAAAAACGTAATTATAGCTACTCAATTATTTTATATAAACTTTTGTCTACAGCTTCGCCCGCATTAATTTTTGACGTATCGCTTGGGAACTGTATATTCTTCTGTATTTATGTATCTTCCGTATGACCTCTTCTGTACTCCTGAGAGTGTTTGTACACAATTTCATGCAGAACGATTTAGTAATTAAGGCGTGAAAGCGTAACAAATAAACTAAAATTTGCATTTATATTATTAGTGACGAGGTGTTTGTCATGTGACTAATTTGTAATCCTTTTTTTAAAGATAAACTAGTGCTCTTTATGTGTAGATTTTATTTAGGATAATCGTTGCATTTATATACATATATGTCACGTAGATTTTCTAACGATGTTTTCTTCGATGTCTGTACCTATATATAGATTAATAACCAAAGTCAAAATAATTAAATATCTTCTTTCTCTGCCTCTCTAAAGCGGTTTTAATTAATTGTTTTTTGTTTATAAAATATTGACGATCTTTAGTGTTATCAAGGAAAATATTTTGGAATTATTTTTCATTCTTAATTTCTCTATTGTTCATAATTAACGATTTACAATATTTGTACCCCTTATACTGGGTGAAGTTCGACAACTGAACGACCCCTAGTTATATTAAATTCACACAGAAATATGTAAATCAATTCGTAAAATGACCGTACCGGGAACAGAACGAGTAATTTGAGCCAAATTAATTAGAAAAATAAAACGAACAGTTGACAAGATTGTTGATTTCTTTCATACGCATGATAAATATTCAACATGCAAGTTAGATAGTTTTCTTCGTGGGGGAAAAACTCGTATGATATTTAGATAGACGCCCGCGTGTCGCGACATCAAGGCGCCGCCCTATCCATCCCGAGCCACAACATCGAACCAGCATTATTATGTTTTATGATAGTAATTTATAACAAACGACGTTGATTTTATATGTATATATATATATGTGTTTCTTTTACGTCTACCTATGAAAACATTCGTGGTTATTATTCATACCTGTTTAGCAAAATCAATAAATATTAATGAGACTGTATTACATAACCTTTTCTGTATGTATGTATTAACCGCAAGGACTGTAATATTTATACCTTCATATTTTACTCAGTTATCAATTATCAAAAGTCAATCGTGATGCTTTTGGTGAAAAACCGTCTCGAATAAAATGATGGAGTAATTACGTGATGTCAATCATATTCCTTGTTATCATCATTCCAAGCTTGCACCACCCGTTGCTTACTGATTGCTCACCCACACCTAACCTAAAAACACCCACCCTAAAGCTTAGCGGAATGGAGACAACCGTAAGGCTCTTTAGAAGGCTTATTATGCACACGCTAATGTAGTGGAATGGGTTAGCAATCACAGTGTTCTCCCAGGGCTATGACATGGGGCTCTTCAAAAAGGGATTGAAACACGCTCTTCAAGGTATCCAACGCAACAGCGATGCCTCTAGTGTTGCAGTTGTCTATAGGTGAGGGTAACCATTTAACATCAGATGGGCCGTCGGCTTGTTTGCTGGGCTTAGCTAAAAAGTTATACATTTTATATTTATGTTTGTACGTGTGTTGCCTGAGAAAACACGAATTTACGTAAAACAAAAAACGAACTAAGTGATACCCGCAGCATCGTCTGTGTTGTTTATTACCTTAACAATATGTCTTATGTGAACTATTTAATAAAACGAATAGTAATTACAATAAATAAACAAAAACACGAGCAGACTCACACGCTTAGCTAGTCTCTTATACAAAGCCTATTAAATTAATATTAAGTAACGCAATGAGAGATTATACAGTACGTTACGCCATTAGTCAAATATCCCCACTCGGATATGAAATTAATTCGTTTAATTGTGTACTCATTTCTTAACTCTCCGTTTTCATTATACCTCATTTTTTAATGGTCCGTGCTATTACCATTGTTTCGCTAAATTGAGGCAGAGCCTGTTAAATAAAAGCTTTGTTATTTCTTCATCACTGAGAGGTTTTGCTTTATTCGCGGGCAATTTGTGAAGTTTTTCCTTTATTCCAACGTCCGTTCAGCTGAACTGAAACTTCGTGGATTTAAGCTAAAAATTTACAGAGTACATTTCAAATAATAATCGAGAGCAATCTTTCAATTGAATAGATGTTAAGGGAAAGGAATTAAGGAGAAAATTCAAAAGTTTGGTGACGATTTTGGTTTTTATAAATTATGAATTATAATAATCCTTATCTCTTGACTAATAATATAAATACTATTGTGAGTTTGTTTGTTACACTTTCACGCCTTAACTTCTTAACCGATCATCATAATACTTGGCAAACATGTTATCAGGGGCACAGAAAAAGACATAGTGTACCTTTCATTCAGAAAAAATTACTCTTTCAGAAGGATATATCAAATGTAGATTAGTCAAATGTTAATGAACAGATAAACCAGATCGAGTTTCTTGCCGGTTCTTCTCGATGACTGGGTTGTTTTCCGAACCGGTGGTAACTTTGACGTTCATAAGCGCCTTCCTCAGGGCCTAAACTGAATAAAGTATTTTTGATTTTGATTTTAAACGCGAGCGAAGCGGCAAGAAGAATATAGTATAGTAATAATATCCTCACTAACAAAATACCTGTTCTTTAAAGCATGTTACTTTACTTATATTTTATCTGAAATGAATGCACAACAAATATATCACCATCATTTTCATCATCATCAGCAGCTTGTAAGAGACCCACTCCAGGACCATAGGCCTCTTCCCGAAGGAAGGTATGGGCATAATCACCACGCTAGCCCACGACGTATTGGCCAGTTTAAGATCTGAGAAAATCCACAGTTCTATATTTTCCCACATACATCGGTACTACATGAACATTTCACACTTTTCAGATTTCATCACGATATTTTCCTTCACCGTCAGCCGATAGTGTTACCAATTTAAATTAGTAACTGTACGCCAATCCCAAAAAAATCTTTGATACATGCTGGGGTTCGAATCTGCGGACATCGGATTGATATTCTACCGGTCAAATCACTAGATCACCACGACACGAAACATATACGAGGACAAAATTTCATATACTTCCATTCAATTCAAAACTAAGCATGACTCATATCAAGGTAGCTAAATGGTAATATACCACACATGTATAGATCACCTAAATACAGAACTGACTAAATAAAAAACTGAATAAAATTCAATAATACGTGAGGATCGAAACGGCAAACTCTCGGCTTAATACTGGAACTTACTACCGCACTGCGTTGCAAGACACTATATTAAGACAAACCAAATACACCTTGATAACACTACATATAATAAGTTTAAATCATTCCATTCGCGTTTTCAATTTATTAATGGAATAAGTTGTATTTTTTAAGAACACACACTTAAAGTTACTTACAAAGAGACATGTTATTTTTAACCTGAAATTACTTCGTTGAGGCGTAATTACGTACTTCACCTTGACGTGTTACTCAACAATTCTTACTTGTATATATATAAATAACTTGTTTAATCAATATCATGAATGAACAATAAAGTATAGAATGACGCTTTGGAAGGGCACAAGATATTGTTTTGAAAATTTGAAATGAATGAATGAATATTTTATTGCACTTTGTAGTACGTACAATAAGGAGCTTAATTTTATGAGGTTTTTTTTTCAGCTAACCAATATTATATTACGAAAAATGAGATAATTCTAGATATAGGCCGGCAACGCATTTGCGACTCCGCTGGTGTTGCTAGTGTCTATGGACGGCGGTGATCTATTGTTTGCAAGGCCTTATATCAGAAAAAAATGAATCTATTTTAATGAAACTTGGACCAACAGAGAGTGTAGTAATCAGAGTATTATTTAGTCTTCATATCATCACGTTTACTACAGATGCCCAACATTAATGATAAATGAGGTAACTTCGTTAAAAAGCTTTTTATATATAAACGTTATGTTGTATCCAGACATCTCAACTGTATACCATAAAAATTTGCATTTATGTTTTAACTTTATACCTAACGTGGATTTAATAAAACCTGAATCGATTTGTAACGGATGAAAATGTATGCAAATGAAAATACGACACGTGAGATCGGTAAAGCGGTGGCTGTGTACCTATATATGCTACACTTATATTGTGTATGTCAAAAGCGTACGGAAACGTGGGAACAGCTAGTTTATTGAGCTACCATCAATTTTTGGCTTGTTTTTTTGTCAGTATTTTATTTTATTTATTTTTTTTCGAACTGACCTACACTGCCAGCTTCTTAGGCTTTCACAGTTTCACCGGACTACTAAGGGGAGCGCTTAAGGCACTCACCCGATTTTATATAGACGACTTATTATATAGGCTTGGGCTGTCGTCGAAAACCCGAATCTAACTAGCTAAGCTAAACTAAGCTAAGCCTATCCGTATCATACCTGTATGGGTTCGTGAAATATACATGGTTACCAAGCATGTATGTTTCACGATCCCGTACACGTATTTTGTATCTGTCTATCTGAGTTCTAAACTATTTCAGTTCGAAAGGGCAAAAAAACAAACAAAAATAGCCCACCACTATGTGTACCTACAAGTGAGTGTGTGTGCACGTGTGTGGGGTGATCGGTGTTATGTTGTAGACGAGTGTTTGATCAAATCGGTGTTACTCTGTTCGCGCATGCAAGCTGCTCGAGGGCTCCATACCGGAGGATCGGACCTCGGCTAGAGCAGTTGCCGAGGGAGGCCTAGGACTGTGTGCTGGGGCAAAATTCACAGCCAAACCGCGGCGGCGTGATCTGAGATTACGCGGGCGTGGGCGCGCACACGCTGTTCTACGAGTGACGAGAGGGTAATCTAAGTTACCTAACGTAATATCATCGGGAGGGTCAGTAAAAATGTAACGCGGACGTCTTTTATAACGCGGCGCGCCTGGCAGTGTATCGTAAGTCGCGGCGGATACCACTAACGGATTGGGATGATTCATGGCTCTATCGAAATAGCTAGTTGTGAGAGTTTTAACGTACTCCCAGATAGACGGCATCTCCAGGTCCCTATGGAGGTCGACTCTCCGGATGTACCACGGGGCACCGATCGCCTTTCGTAGAAAACGGTTCTGTATTTTTTGTAAAATCTTGAAGTTCGCTTTTGACATATGCGCGAAAACGGGACAGCTATATGTCAAAATCGGACGAATACACATTTTGTAGAGTGTGAGCTTATGTCTGACGGACATTTTGCTCTTAGCACATAATAACGGATGCAGACGACCCAAAACCATAGCGGCTTTGTTTCGTACTCTCACTGCATGCTGCTTAAACGTGAGGCGTCTATCTAACGTGACACCGAGATATTTGACCGTAAGGGCCCAAGGAATCTCGGTGTCATACAATTTAAGGGACTCTATATTGCTCGGACGCGGACGCTGAACCGGATCGAAAAAGATCGCAGCGCTTTTCTCGGGATTGACCTCTATACGCCATCGAAGAAACCATTCGCCGAGTTCCTCGATGGCCCTATTCATACGGATAGCTAAATGCGACGGCCGCCAATCGGAAGCGTAGATTACTGTATCATCAGCGTAACAACCTACCTCGAACCCCGGGGACCGAGGTAGGTCACTGATGAACAGGTTGAAGAGGGAGGGCGCGAGGATGGACCCCTGGGGCACTCCTGAACGTATCGGGTGGGGCTGGGATAACTCACCATCCACTCTATAGCGGAAGGTCCTATCTGTGAGAAATTCGCGGATGATGTGAACTAAACTATCCGGAATACTAGACTTGAAGAGTTTGTAGACTAGCCCGTCGTGCCAGACCTTGTCGAAGGCCTTGGCGACGTCAAAGAAGACCGCTATTGTACGTTTCGGTTTAGGCTTGGCCGGACTGACCTGGGGCTGGGGGTCTTCGTTGAATTTAGAGAATATGTACTCCGTGAGGCGGTGTACTTGGTTCGTGCACGAGTGTTGTGCACGGAAACCGAACTGCTCAGGCGGCAGCAGATTCAACCTTGTTATCGTGGTCTGTAGGCGGTTCAGAAGGAGCCGCTCGTATAACTTGCCTAGTGTATCCAATAAACTGATAGGGCGATAGCTAGCGGGAAGCGTAGCTTTTTTGCCGGGCTTGTGAATGCCTATCACTATGGCCTTTTTCCAGACGGCTGGAAAGTGACCCTGGGACATGGCAGCATTGAAGATGCATACCAAAAGAGCTATGATGAAGTCAGGAAGGAGCTTCAGTACCTCGTTCCTGATTCCATCGGGACCTGGGGACTTCCTAAGCTTCAGACGCTTGATAGCGGCCGTCACTTCGTCAAAAGTAACCGGGGTTAGGGTATACGCGCGAGGAGACGCGAGAAAGCTATCTACCGCGGATTTTATCGATTCGATATGGACAGGGTCAGTGTTAGCAGTGTTTGGAGAACATTGCTCCTCTAAACTCGCGGCGAGACACTCCGCCTTGTCTGTACTATCAAACGCGGGAGGCAACCCATGACCTCTGTCTAACGGGGGCATCGATGCACTCTGCTCTGATTTGAACTTACGCGTGAACGTCCAAAACGCCACGTGGGACGGCTGGATATCCTCCAGGAGTCTGTCCCACCTGGCGCCTCGGATTTCTTGAATACGAGACCTAACTAACTTCCGTAAAGTACGTAAGCGATCGCGATTATCTACAGACGGGTAAGTGTCGCAGGCTCGAGTCGCGGCGTTCTTTTCCGTGATCAACGCCCTCACGTCGTCAGGGAGTATGAAGCGGCGATCGTTCACCGCTTTGACCTCTCTCGAGGTCACCCTGACGGCGGTCTGAAGGTGTTCGACCAGGGAATCGATGGCCAGATCCGCGTCGGCTTTAGACACCAACACGTCCGGAATTCTATTCAGACTCTCCGAGGACGGATTGTCTTTTAAATAACTACATAATTTCGTGTAATCAGCTGCGCGCACGGGCTGAAAATCTATATCGAAGTCCGATCCTAGCTGCAAGATAACGGGGTGGTGATCTGAGTCCAGTTCATGTACGACTTGTATGAGTCGCACCGGAAGCTGGACATTTTTCAAAAGAGCTACATCTAACACTGTCGGTCGACAGTGATCCTGATAGTGAGTGGGTTCCGGCGGGGCTATGACGTCAAAAGCGAGATCGCCACTTAGTTTGTCGAGTGTCGCCCCGTTGCGGGAAGTACTCGAACTGTTCCAAATGACGCTCCCACTGTTGAGGTCCCCGGCTATAATAACAGTGTTACTTAACGCGAACAAAGCCTCCAGGTCGGACCTGAGAAGCTCTAAACTCGGCTTTAAGTATGCGGAAACTAACGTTATATCGGGGTGACCGGTCATTCCTAACCTGCACACTGACACTTCCATATTTGTGAGAACGGGCGGGTCTATCGGCATGCAATATAAGCAACGCTTATAATAAATTAGAGTGCCACCCCCGCGGGCGACACGATCGTTTCTAACTAAGTTATAGTTCGCGATTCGCGGATTATTCATGCTCGGCTTTAAGAGCGTTACCTGAACTAGTAATATATCTATCTGCCTATCGCGTAAGTAGTCGGCTACTAAATCGCGTTGCGTGCGGAGACTTCTCGCGTTGAAAAACGAAAGACAAAGAGCGCGTGGTTTAATTTTACTCGGCGGAGTGAATTTTATTTATTATTAGTCCCTACTTGTTCGCGAGCGAGGCGCTGAATTGTCGCGGCAATGCCTGGGAAGGCAGAGACCGCGTTAAGTAGCCCGATATCACTATTCCCGTTAACTATGTCGTTAAACGCAATGATGTCTTCGATACTATGCTCTAAGAGCACCTGGGACAGCCAGTCGATGCCCGACCGAGTAAAAGAAAAGAAGTGAGATGGCTGGGCAGGTTGGGCGGGCAACGCTTTCGGAGCGACAGGCCGAGCCTGCACCTGAGGCTTGGAAGCCTGAGGTTGAGGAGGCCTGGGAGCCCAGGGGGCCACAGGGGCCCGCCAGGACTGGGGGGCGCGCGGCACAGAAGGTGCCACGCTCGACGCCTGGACCGGCGCTGCCGGGGCACGGGAGGTGCCCGGCAGGCCCGGGAAGGCCTCGACGGACATGAGTGGTGGAGGCGGAGGACGGGCGGAGACAGCCGGAGGCCTACGGGCTTGTCTGCCTTGGCGTGGGCGTTGCGTGCGCGGTGCACGGGGACACCCGCGATAGCTCGCAGGGTGACCCGCGTTGCCGCACAGAACGCAGCTAGGAGGCTCGGGGGTCTCAGGAGTGCGTGCGCACTCCTTCGTGGAGTGGTCACCCAGGCACTTGACGCACCTGGGGCGCAGATGACATCCGCGGGCGGAGTGGCCATAACTCTGGCAGTTATGGCACTGCGACGGGGCTTGGGACTTTCGTGGCGGCTCCACGGAGATGCCGGTGAGGCCACAGATGGAGGTCAGAGTGAAGATGGCCTTCCCTTCCAGGGAACGGTCAAGGATGACCAGGGCCATAGGATATGGGGCTTTGGTGCGGGGGTGGTACATCCTATGTACCCCTCGCACTGGGAAGTTTTGCTCCTTAAGGGAGCAGGATATGTCCTCGGTGGATAGCTCCACCGGGACGCGCCTGATAACGGCGCGAAGGAGGCGCTCCTCTTCGAGCGCGTGGGTGTAGTATGCCAGCTTCCTCTCTCGGAGAAGAGAGGTCAGCAGGCGATGGTCAGTGGAGGTGGGAACCTTCACTTGTATCCCTTGCGAGATATTGAGGGCCGAAGTATAACGAATTGAAGATTCGTTCATCTTCGTAGAGATTGCGAGCCAGGAGGACTTGTCCTGGATCACGACCGGAGGAGGGGTGCGGGGCTTCTTAGCCGCAGCTACGGAACCCGTAGCTTTGGCTGATGAGGGGGCGGGGCTTACGTTGCCCGAGCGAGGCGACCGACTGGCCGTCTTTTTCGCGGGCACCCGGGCGCCATCTACTCTAATAGTTTTCAGAGCCGGGTGTCCGGAACCCGACTCTGAATCTGACGCGCGCGACGCGGCGGGGATCGGCGGCGTGCGGACGCGCTTTCTGCTCACGACGGTGAAGCCGTCGGAGGCTGGGGCGACGAAACTATCGAGCTCCATGTCGGATTCGGCATCCGAGCTGGAGCACGGGATTGGCGCGACTAGGCTAATCCTATCTAACGCGTTTTCCGGCGAACGCGGCGAGTCTAACGCGGCGAATGAATTGGCGGTCGCCACGCGGGGCGAGACAACGACGTTACTAGCTGGCTCTGATAAAATGCGCGGTTCGTTAATACCGGCGCGCCTAGCGAGATCCTGGAAAAAGTTAAACTGTTCTAGAGAGATACTAACAGCCATACCGGGGCCTGCAATGGGGGCGGGGGAAGACATGTCAAACCTCCCTGCCTGAGGGGCAGGGGGGCGCGCCAACGGAAAACTACGGGACTATCCCGAGTCCGGACCAAGAGAGCTGTGGGCGAAGTGCAATGCCGCACAGAAGAACCTACAAGGCCTAGGGGGAGGTCCCTGACACTTCTCTCTTCTCTTCTCTCTTCAGACGCTCTGCAACGAAGTTTTTTCGCAGTCCCGTCGCGTACCGAAAGGTACGGTTTAATCACCGAAGTGTACAACACTCAGTGTGCCAGGTGACGCTCACTGAGTGTGCGTTCTGAAAAGAACGTATCGACCGAACCCTCGGCCGATTGATTGACTTTCTGTAGACGTGTCTATCTACAGCACAAACTAACAACAGATGACGCCGACAACAGCGCTGCACGGCAAGCGGGCTCTGCAAAAAGCACAGTTATTATAAGAAACAGACTCACTGCTATCTCGCTCGCACGATGATCGCAAAAAAAAATATCCAAAGAGCTATGGTAAAGCACGTGTGCACTCTACCACGGCTCAATCGGGACTCCTTTCTCAGTATTTTACATAAGTCCTATCATTTTATTGCGTTTTTGGAACGCAGTTCTTCAACACGGCTTACGGTTGGAGTGGACATTATCATGTAAGGAAGAGTTATAGTCCCTACTTTCGACTTTCTCTCTCTGTCTTTTTCAATTGCATACGAGTGTATGTGTATTTGCGTGCGAATATTACAATTCGGGAAAACTAGCATCATGCGTTGCCGGTTGTATAACTTAAATACTGAACGCGTAGAAATTTAATTAAATCTTTTTTTTAGTTAGCATTTTTTATACAATTTATATTTCGCTATTTTTTATTTGATTATTAATAAATTTATATTTTCCTAAAATTTGAAATTAAGCATTTTGATTTCATTGCTTACTTTACGTTCCACTTTTTATACCTTGTCAAAGACAGACACGAATTTTTACTTATTTGTAAATTAGGGCTCATAATATGTGTGCAATGTATGTAAAAAATTGTGCGTATTTTAAATTGAAAAATAAGATGTACAAATTTTATAGAAATAAACTCTTTGTGTCTGTATCATATATCAAGCTGCCGAAATGTCAGTGAGCGCTCTAATTCACTTTTCACGTCGACATTGTCAATGTGAACAAAAATGAAAATGCATATGCGCGTGTTTTCCCGCAGCAGAATTGGAAACCTTGCCGTTGTCATGGTTACTAGACGCTGCAGTGCTTTCTCTGCCCGCCGTTCGCCGCAGTAAGCGATCGCACTCCACAGTGAGTGGTTGTCTTTTCAGAGTTTCAATATTATATCTCTCGATGTTAATATTTGTCTATGAAACTGTTGTATTAAAATATTTGATTTGATTCCTCGAATTCGTTTGAACAATAGACATTAAGTTTAAATACTTTATCGATTGATTTTTAAGTTATTGGGAATAATGTATTGCAAGGGGCGCACAGCTCCCCCGGGGCTGTTTTGGATGCAGTTGATGTGTTTTTCAGTGGCACGGGCCGATTTGCGTTTGTGAGCCATGGATGAATTGTGTGTGCTTTGGATGTTCATTTTGAAAATATGACGACCGAAGAGAGAAGTAATATTTTTTCAGACAACGAGGAAGATTTGGTTTGTATATTTTTTTTATAAATACTTTTATTATAAAACTCTATGTTATATACATATAGACTTATGGTCCTTCCTCAGATGCGGTTAATATAATATGATGTACAAGTATTTATCTTTAAATGCACATTCATACTATCTATGTCTTTAAAAGATTTCAAACTTAGAAACGTGTATGGATATTTTTATTTAGAACTTGCTAGTGCCCGCGGCTTCCCTCGCGTTTTTTCTAAATTGCTTGTGGGCTTTCTTTTAGTTTTTAATTGTAATTTAGTCGTTACTAGTTAACCTCTACAAAATCTGTTAGCGGTTTTAAGTTACTTCTGTTTAACATTATCGTTACTGCTTAGCACCTAACGAAAAGCGTAATGATATGCAGCAAATATTTTTCTTTAAATACTCCACCAATCAACTGTATAAGTTTTGTCAAAATCGATTCAGCTGTTTCGGATGTTAGTCCGGACAAGCATAAGACACTTCAATTATTATATGTATTGAGTAAATAATATATAAGTAAAAAAAATCGTATGGCATATCTTTTCTATTTATACACATGATTGTTTTAATTTTATATTATTTTTGTAGCAGAATTATATAAATGGTTATAGAGTTATTGTATTGTTTGCCATTACATAATAAATAACTTTATTTTTTGTTGATTGAAAATGAATTGAATTATCTTAAAAATTTAATATATTTTAATAAATAAAAATAACTATGTATGGACGTTCACGTTTAATAAATCCTTTGACTTTATTACATACTAGCTGTGGCCCGCAGCTCCGCGTGTGTTTTTTTTCATAATTGTAAATTACTTCTTCTAAGATTAGCTATCTGTTAGCGAAAGTTCCGTGAAAAATAGTTCAAACGTTTTGGAGATAGTACTGCAAACGAAACCACGGGTAAAAGGTAGTCCAATATAACTAAAAAAACTTTAATTACTTCTTATAACGTTAGCTATCTGGCAGTGAAGGCCCGTGAAAATATGTCCAATCGTTTTGGAGATAGTACTACAGACGAAGCCACGGATGACAGCTAGTCTAAAATAAAGTAGCCTATGTCACCCGCTGTAATTTTAACTATCCGTCAGTGAAAGTCCAGTCAAAATCGGTCTGGCCGTTTCGGAGATTACCCGGAATAAACAGACAGACAGACAAAAATTTCAAAAATTGTATTTTTGTTATCAGTATCGTGTATACGTTCATATCCGATCAGTAAAAGTCCTTATTTTGATATTACATACAGACACTTCATTTTTATTATATGTATAGATAGATGAAAATAACTATGAAGGTAAAGTTCTTGTTAAGTTTACGAGAACTCTCAGTAGTCGCTCGGCTTACTGTTTCATTTAATAAAACTCCATGGAAATGTTACTGCAGTCTTACTCTTGAAATTGATTTCAATTTGGTTTTGTTTCTGATTCGAACTCAATTTTGTTTCGAACTCGATCTAAAACGGTACTCTTGAACCAAATCAAATCGAAAATCAAGATCGAGTTACGATCGATTCATAACGGCGTCGTTAAGTGTATCCGGGCACGGTGTACACACAATACGTCACAGTAAAGTGTTATAATTATATGCTTAAATCATTGCTTTTTTGGTGTTTTCTGCCTCAATAACGCTAAAATAATGATTTATATTATATTAAATATTATACAAATATACTACACCTATTAAAATCGCCCTGAAATAATTGATTTTATTATTGAACACGACGAACATGTTATTTTTAGTCTGTGTCGCAGAATATAATCTTTACTAGTCTGTGGTACAGACTGTCAAATTTAATCATAAAAACATTGGAATGTTTTACAAAATGATGAGATGTTTAATACACCAATCAATTTATATTACCTAGATATATGTAAAGCAATTATGAAAAATATAGTAAGGGAAAATATTCATGAAGTGTGTGTGATAAAACTATAACTTTTATGAACATACATTTAGAAAACTTGTAAACATTACATACTAAAATTAGATACCTATACTGTAGATTTTGCAGGCCCTTTCAAAAGTTAAATGTTGTATTATGTATTAAGTTTATCACTCATTACCGTTTTCGTAATAAAAATCATAGCAACCGTGATGTTTTATCGCGTTAAGTGTATTTTCTTGAATTTGGAATTTCATTCACTACACATATTATTGAGTGTGATGATTATAGCTTTAATATAGTATAAAGAGACACATAAAAACCTAAACAATAAATTATATAAATCCATTTACCATTATAGACAAAAACAAATATAAATCAAGTAATATGTAAAGTTCTTGCTAATACACCATAAAGCCAAGTAATATGTTTTCTGTTGGTAGTATACGTTTAACTTTAATTAATATCCCATATGAACCATAAATAATGGATTTTAATATTTGTGCCAATATATTACACACAATAAAATAAATTATTTCTTTTCATTTCACATTTATTAACAATAGGAGTTAATAATACAGCTAATTAAACATTACCGTTGTTTCAAAAACCAGCATATTTCTAATCTTATATAAAGTTTATATAGATTTATGTCACATACATACATACATATATCAAGAACATATTTAAAATATACCAAAGAGAGAACAATCATGAAATTAACTTCAACTTTTATTAGTACATATTGTAACATCTATCAAGACATTACAAACTTAAGAATTTTTCAGACAATCGATGTGTCTTAAACTTTAATATTATAGTAATATTGAGATTATCAATTAAAATCAATTTTATATATAAATATTGTAGCAACCATGACACATTTCATGTTAAGTGTATTTTGCTTGATTAAGAATACTATACAGTATACAGAGATATTGAAGGTGATATCTCGAAATAGTTTATTTTTTATCTGATGACATAATATATTATGAATAATTTAAAAACTGAAACAATAAATGAATCAATTTACCGCCATGGACTTGTATACATCATGCCACTGAGCACTTCATAGTTCACCATATAGATGGACTCTCATGAACATTTTGTGAGAACAATAAATAATGAGTTTTTATTTATGAAAATTATGTAAATGAATTTCATAAAAAGCTTTCATTTTCATTTTTAATTTAATAACAAGAGCTTAGAACACAACTGATTAACCTTTATCACCATTCAATAAAAAACAGCATATATTTAACCTTATCTAAAGCCAATTTTATTTTTCTATAATATTGCTTAAATAATTTTCATTACATCAATAAATATTTTGTTTTTACAGACAATTACATATTATAAATTATGTTGTTATATTTTACCATCAAATACATCAAGCTGATGATAATTGGTAATAATTTGTTGATGTTTTTGATTGGTGTATGCTGATTTGTAGTACAGCATGAGATGATGACATATATTACATCCAGGGATTTCATTTGTTCCGCAGTGTGTCTAGTAGAACACTTTTGTGCCAACGACTACTTGAACGACTAGTGCATTTACTATAAGGTTCACTTTTTTCTCTTCTTAGGAAGTTAACAGGATCACCTAAAAAAACAATATATTATTATTTCTATGTATGATGTTTCTGTAACTTTAAATTAAAAATAACTCACTTGCCTACTTATCAATTGTATTTAATAATGCTTTGTTAATTACCAAATAGCCCGGGTGACATATACCTAATTTATATTAAAAAATTAAAATATTCATATCACAAATTGTACAAATAACATGTCTATATTAATATAAACTATAAACTTTCATAAAATAAAATCAAATTTAACATACATTATGGATATATTATGGTACATATAATGATATTGCATACTCAGAGAGAAAACTAAACTAAACTTGTTAATCAAACATATGAGAGCTCAAACAACTCAACTTGAGACTAAAGCTTAATAACATATTATTTATTAATGTGAATAAAATCATAGTTAATTATCTCCATCCCTTAACCTATACCTATATAACCTATATTATTTTTTACATATAAATCTTCATTTATAAGATTAGGGTAACTTTATAGATTTTACAAATATGTTTTATGGTTAGTCCACATATCTCTTGTAGCTGGAAAATTACCATGATATTGTCTGATAGCTCTCAGTATCAAAAAATAATTATGTAAGCAAAACTTGTAACTTCAATTTATTCCTCATATATTTTTTTACTGACAATTATGACTGACCTTGTATGCCTTTATACCACCACTGAGGGATTTAGATATATCTTATTTGCAAAAAATGCATAAACATACTATGTAATGTATGTACAAATATAAATTTTATGTGAAAACTTAAACATTAAAACTTACCACGTTATTAATACAAATATCATTTTGTTATTGATTTAAACGCATGTAGGGTGTAATAAATTAATGTACATATAATACTTCTTCTTCAATATTCGATAATTTCTTCTAACTTCTTGGAAACTTCAATTTCTCAATATAGTTGTTATATCGACTTTTTTTTATAAATAACTTCACACACGTGTGTTTATTGGGTTCGGTATTCCAAAGTAAACAATAACAATGAAAATTTTTGAATAAATATCACAATAAAACACTAAAATGTTCTCACTCGATCCTTAAAAAGTACCTTTTTCAGAATCGTCTATTTTGACAGCCGCACTCGAACGAACGACTCCATTTACAGCTGTCAAACAAAATGGAGAGTACCGATTTATCGATCCTAACGATTAAGTCGATCGAAGTTAGTCTTAATTTGAGCCACAGCACGATTGAGCGCTAGCGTTGATTTCAAGAGTACGAAATAGCCCGAGTTCGAATAAAATTCGATTTGATTTAGAACTCGAAAGCGTCAAGAGTAAGGCGGCTGGAACTAACTGGAATGCTAGCATTATAAATGCAGTCAGTCATAGAATATAATATGTATATATATATTTCCCCGTAAGATATTCTTACTATGATTATCTCACAAACGCTTATAATACATATTTTTAGTTTATTCGATTCAAATGCATACAAAATATTACTATTCAACTCATCTTTTTAACTTTACTCTACCAGAGTAGTATCGATTCAACATGTTCGGTGGCTCTTCCACTCGTTCGAACCTGCCGCCTTACTCTTGACGCTTTCGAGTTCTAAATCAAATCGAATTTTATTCGAACTCGGGCTATTTCGTACTCTTGAAATCAACGCTAGCGCTCAATCGTGCTGTGGCTCAAATTAAGACTAACTTCGATCGACTTAATCGTTAGGATCGATAAATCGGTACTCTCCATTTTGTTTGACAGCTGTAAATGGAGTCGTTCGTTCGAGTGCGGCTGTCAAAATAGACGATTCTGAAAAAGGTACTTTTTAAGGATCGAGTGAGAACATTTTAGTGTTTTATTGTGATATTTATTCAAAAATTTTCATTGTTATTGTTTACTTTGGAATACCGAACCCAATAAACACACGTGTGTGAAGTTATTTATAAAAAAAAGTCGGTATAACAACTATATTGAGAAATTGAAGTTTCCAAGAAGTTAGAAGAAATTATCGAATATTGAAGAAGAAGTATTATATGTACATTAATTTATTACACCCTACATGTGTTTAAATCAATAACAAAATGATATTTGTATTAATAACGTGGTAAGTTTTAATGTTTAAGTTTTCACATAAAATTTATATTTGTACATACATTACATAGTATGTTTATCCATTTTTTGCAAATAAGATATATCTAAATCCCTCAGTGGTGGTATAAAGGCATACAAGGGCAGTCATAATTGTCAGTAAAAAAATATATGAGGAATAAATTGAAGTTACAAGTTTTGCTTACATAATTATTTTTTGATACTGAGAGCTATCAGACAATATCATGGTAATTTTCCAGCTACAAGAGATAGGTGGACTAACCATAATACATATTTGTACAATCTATAAAGTTACCCTAATCTTATAAATGAAGATTTATATATAAAAAAAATTATATAGGTTATATAGGTACAGGTTAAGCGATGGAGATAACTATGATTTTATTCACATTAATAAATAATATGTTACTAAGCTTTAGTCTCAAGTTGAGTTGTTTTGAGCTCTCATATGTTTGATTAACAAGTTTAGTTTAGTTTTCTCTCTGAGTATGCAATATCTTTATATGTACCATAATATATCCATAATGTACGTTAAATTTGATTTTATTTTATGAAAGTTTATAGTTTATATTAATATACACATGTTATTTGTACAATTTGTGACATGAATATTTTAATTTTGTAATATAAATTAGGTATATGTCACCCGGGCTATTTGGTAATTAACAAAGCATTATTAAATACAATTGATAAGTAGGCAAGTGAGTTATTTTTAATTTAAAATTACAGAAACATCATACATAGAAATAATAATATATTGTTTTTTTAGGTGATCCTGGTAACTTCCTAAGAAGAGTAAAAAGTGACACTTATAGTAAATGCACTAGTCGTTCAAGTAGTCGTTGGCAGAAAAGTGTTCTACTAGACACACTGCGGAACAAATGAAATCCCTGGACGTTATATATTTCATCATATCATGCTGTACTACAAATCAGCATACACCAATTAAAAACATCAACAAATTATTACCAATTATCATCAGCTGATGTATTTGATGGTAAAATATAACAACATAATTTATAACATGTAATCGTCTGTAAAAACAAAATATTTATTGATGTAATGAAAATTATTTAAGCAATATTATAGAAAAATAAAATTGGCTTTAGTCAAGGTTAAATATATGCTGTTTTTTATTGAATGGTGATAAAGGTTAATCAGTTGTGTTCTAAGCTCTTGTTATTAAATTAAAAATGAAAATGAAAGATTTTTATGAAATTCATTTACATAATTTTCATAAATAAAAACTCATTATTTATTGTTCTGATAAAATGTTCATGAGAGTCCATCTATATGGTGAACTATGAAGAGCTCAGTGGCATGATGTATACAAATCCATGGCGGTAAATTGATTCATTTATTATTTCAGTTTTTAAATTATTCATAATATATTATGTCATCAGATAAAAAATAAACTATTTCGAGATATCACCTTCACTATATCTGTATACTGTATAATATTCTTAATCAAGCAAAATACACTTAACATGAAATGTGTCATGGTTGCTACAATATTTATATATAAAATTGGTTTTAATTGATAATCTCAATATTACTATAATATTAAAGTTTAAGACACATCGATTATCTGAAAAAATTACATTATTCTTAAGTTTGTAATGTCTTTATAGATGTTACAATATGTACTAATAAAAGTTGAAGTTAATTTCATGATTGTTCTCTCTTTGGTATATTTTAAATATGTTCTTGATATATGTATGTATGTATGTGACATAAATCTATATAAACTTTATATAAGATTAGAAATATGCTGCTTTTTGAAACAGTGGTAATGTTTAATTAGCTGTATTATTAACTCCTATTGTTAATAAATGTGAAATGAAAAGAAATAATTTATTTTATTGTGTGTAATATATTGGCACAAATATTAAAATCCATTATTTATGGTTCATATGGGATATTAATTAAAGTTAAACGTATACTACCAACAGAAAACATATTACTTTGCTTTATGGTGTATTAGCAAGAACTTTACATATTACTTGATTTATATTTATTTTGGTCTATAATGGTAAATGGATTTATATAATTTATTGTTTAGGTTTTTAAGTGTCTCTTTATACTATGTTAAAGCTATAATCATCACACTCAATAATATGTGTAGTGTATGAAATTCCAAATTCAAGAAAATACACTTAACGTGATAAAACATCACGGTTGCTATGATTTTTATTACGAAATCGGTAATGAGTGATACACTTAATACATATTACAACATTTAACTTTTGAAAGGGCCTGAAAAATCTACAGTATAGGTACCTAATTTTAGTATGTAATGTTTACAAGTTTTCTAAATGTATGTTCATAAAAGTTATAGTTTTATCACACACACTTCATGAATATTTTCCCTTACTATATATTTCATAATTGCTTTACATATATCTAGGTAATATACATTGATTGGTTTATAATACATCTCATCATTTTGTAAAACATTCCAATGATTTTATGATTAAATTTGACAGTCTGTAGCACAGACTAGTAAAGATTATATTCAGCGACACAGACTAAAAATAACATGTTCGTCGTGTTCAATAATAAAATCAATTATTTCAGGACGATTTTAATAGGTGTAGTATATTTTTATAATATTTAACATAATATAAATCATTATTTTAGCGTTATTGAGGCAGAAAACACCAAAAAAGCAATGATTTAAGCATATAATTATAACACTTTACTGTGACGTATTGTGTGTACACCGTGCCCGGATACACTTAACGACGCCGCTATGAATCGATCGTAACTCGATCTTGATATTCGATTTGATTTGGTTCAAGAGTACCCTTTTAGATCAAGATCAAAACAAAATTGAGTTCGAATCAGAAACAAAACCAAATTGAAATCAATTTCAAGAGTTAGCCTGCAGGTTTGAATTCGTGAGGAACACTTGCTGGTTCACATGTACGATTAGTTTAGCTAGCTTAGTTCAATCAGATTCACGATGTCGCAGTCTAGGCCCTTGCCGTGGTTCGACCACATTGGCGTCCTTGTGCTAATTGCCATAGGACCGAGTGCCTTAAGCCCTCGACTAAAAAAGCCAGGTGAAGCTCGTCAGGTCAATAGTGTATAGTAAATTGAGGGAAAAAATCTCCCACTGCCCTATACTACTGCCCCGGTGAAGCTGTGAAACCTCGTCAGGCAAATAGTTTATAGTCAGTTAGGAAAATAAAATCTAGCACTGTCCTATGTCAGCAATCTATCAATGGCATTTCAGTGTTAATCCTTATTACTCTACTCCTATATATAGCCCCAAATCATAATCATAACACTTATAGTTATATGAATTTCACCCTTCTTGGTAACACGTACATAACATGTTAACATTTTATTTTTTAATTTCTCATATAAAATCTTCTATTACAAACAACATATACAATACATATATAATGTTATAAGTTACATCTGTTATAATAAACGGCATTTGATTAGGCACGTCGAGGAAAAGAGTGAAACGTTCGGCTAAGATCGGTTTGCATCGGATTTGTAAAGCGTTCGCTCTATCGCACAACGAAATGATTGCGATAGACAAAGATAGCGCAATACCAAACGAAACTTAGCCGTCTATCTTGGTGTTCTCCTTGACGTGCCAAATCAAATACTATAATTCAGAATGATAAGCCTAAAAGGGGCTGGGCCTAAAGTGCTGCATCAAAATACGTTTTATGAGTTGCATCATTATTTATTATTAACATGACGGTAGTAGCTATCTAATCGAACATTAAATGATACATCCCTCATTATATGATTTTATCACAACCTTTTTATTTACCGAATGTTGTTTGTAGGATTTCAACGACAATTAAAAAGGTGCCACTGCCCTTGAGCCATCATCGCTTCAAACATTTTCTTTAAAGTACTGTTTTCTAAGAATAAGAAAGAATTGCAAATATTTAAGTATTCCAATAGTAGTGTGTGAGCTGTGTCAGGTGTGTGGAAATATTACCATAACGCTCACTGGTGCGCGTTACGATATATATCAACGAATGTACATAAAATTATCTGGAGGTTCAACTGACTGTAGGCGGTTGTTATGTCGTTATGTGTACACAAATTCTATTAAGTTGGTTATCAACGCCATTTGAAACTGTTATTTTCTTATCACGAAATGCAATTTTTTTATAGCATTCGTATCAAATACGGTAATAAAAACGCTCAAAAAAAACTCTCGGGAACATCACTACGTTTCGAATGAATTGAAGTTTTAACTACAATTTTTTTTTCTCTTATTCTTGCATATTTTTTTGTTTAATTGGGCTCTCGCTTTATATTATCTTTAACAGAAAAAACGCTCGACGAAAGCTCAGATTCTCATTATACCTTCTGCATCAGTGATTGCCAAAGTGGTCCAGGTGGACCCCCAAAGGCGTGACAAAGAAAGAGGGGTGCAGAATTACTAAGCAGGGGTCTATGAAAATTGGTCTTTTTTCGATAATGTGATAAACTAACAATATTGACTTGACTTTATACGGTAGTATTGAACCTGTGAGGAGTCCACCGGAAAGAGTAAAATTTTGAAAGGGGTCCATGAGAAAAAAAGGTTTGGGAACCTCTTTTCTAGATGAGTCCCTTTTATTTTATACTAGTATCACGTATTTATAGTTTTGCAATCGTAACACGAGGGAGGCAGCGCAAAATGAGCACATGAACAACAATGAGCACCTCTTCATTTGTTTTTTTTTTGCATATGCCAACCCGAGGACTTGCAATTATTGTTAATAAATTATTTCCTATTATTCTTATAACAAGAAATATATTGGATAAATGCTCTAACAATAATTTTAATCTTGTATTTTTCTTTCGTGTTACAAAAGGATATATAATATGTTTTTTTAATTGTTTTAATAACATAGTATACTTATGAAACGTTGTTTAATTCATCCATGTATATTCTACAGTATATAAAATCAAGAGTGTTCTGAATAATTGTACAATTTATTACCATTCCAAAATCAAATCTTTCACTACCGGCTGGCTGCATATTTACCACACTCTAAAACCTAGTAAAAATCGCGACAACACTAAGGTTCACTCACGCATTAGCGCTGTAGAATGCATTACATAACACGGTTTTTCCTAGAGCTTTGGTATAGACTCTACAAGAAAAGTAATATCACAGTATTTGTTATTATATGGGCTATCTATCTATTTCTATTTACTATAATTGAGCCTTCAAAAATATTAATATATTGTTAGTAAATATTGCATTGCATCCTGATGCCGCTCGGGTATATAAGTATTGATTGCACTATTACTTGTGAATATTTTATTATCAACTATCTGCCCGCCCCACCTTTGTGCAGGTGTAGTAACAAAGAAAATGAGAAACAAATCTTGTTTTACAATACATCCATGTACTGAAATAAAATAGCAACTGAACAAGCGAACATCAATTTGTTAATTCTGTCAATATTTTTGAAGATTTCCTTACCGTGTTCTGTTTGACTAACTCACTCAATTTTTATATGCAGTTGTTTCAACCCAAAATTTTTCACTTTTCTCTATGATTGTTCAAACATTTTTTGATAGATACCTTGTTCTAACAACAACAAAGGAATTAGCCAAACGACAAGTGTAGCTGTTCTGATGTGATGGGATTACATACATTCAACAATTGAGTTTTATTTATATAGAAATATGTCATAGCATCGTAAGAGCCAGCCCGATTATAGTATTACTAGCAGGCTCGGCGGACGTTGTCCTGCCCTGATAATAAAAAAATATATACTTATGTGCATGAAACGCTTAAGGCGGCTTGACTTTTTCAGATTCTTCCACCAATTATTATTATATTTCAAACAATTTACAAAAACCTTGACAAATCATATACTTAAACCATTCCCGTGAATTACTCTATCTATTAGTGACGACCGCATTACAATCCGTTCAGTAGTTTTTCAGTTTATTGCGAACATCCAGACAGACAGACAGACGCGGTGGATGACTTTGTTTTATAATATGTATTGATTACAATTATCTAAGGCTCTATAACCGCGTATGAGCCGTAGCTTCGTCCAGAATGTCACTTCAGAACGATCCATTTTTCCATCTCTTCATAAACCATATAAAAATCGGTATATACAGAAGGAACTTGTATTGATATTTCTTATTTCCACTCAGAAACTTTTTACTTTCATGTTTCACTTTCTTAGTTCATATTTCAGTTCCAAAGACTTTCGTATAAGGTTCGAGTGGTCGGTATAAACTATTTATATTCATCTCTTTCTTTACAATATGCATGATACATTTTTGAATTCAACGAAATGAAACATTTAGTTTAAGGATTAAGAGGCTGAACCGAAGGCTTTGTTATTTTAGACATACAAGTCGATTGGAATAGAAGTGGAAAAAATTGCGATTTTCAATTCATTCGTGACACATTTTTTTCACTTTAGTTATGATGTCAGAGAGCTGTTTGTAGAAAGCAAAGTGACATGCGTCATCTAAAACCCCTATGTGCCACTATCGCTCTTATTACAAAAACAAAAATGAACTCGCGTTTAACACGAGTTTTACTAAACAGTGTCTAAAATTTGAAACACATGTTTAAAATACTCTAATTACAAAATAATGTCTAAGCGCTCTCTAGCTAAATATTTGATTTTTGTTTTTATATGCAAGCAACTCTGAATAGCATTCATTCAATTCAATCTCATCGTTCAAAAGCGTTTCAATTTACTAATAATGTTTTTGTTTAGATCTTCATTAAGAATATTTATTTATTTTAAGTGAAATTGGTTATAATTATTGTGAAATTTGGTTTAAAGAAAATGATGTAATTATTAATATACGCAATTTATAAGTTGAAAATAATACCCCAGATTGCGTAAAATGGAACAACAGTATAATCTCAGAATAAATACATTGTGAAATGTCAATAATGTCATATTGTGATAGTTGTCATTTACTTCAAAATTGACGAATTGATCTAACTCTTTCAAATTAATAATTATACACACGAAATCCATAATTTACTACGAAACCTCCTTTGCTGGGAACTAGAAATAAAATAAATCACAACAATAAGATGAGAATTTTTTGTAGATTTTTTGTAGGCGGTAGAGCTACGCTGAAGCTATTACTGGTACATTAGTGGTACATTATGTAATTTACATGCAAAATTTAATAATGATTATTTGAGTAGTTAAGGCGTGACTGTGTAACAAATAAACTCAATATGAGTTTATAATATTAGTTAGGAATTTATGAAAGTGCCGTTGATGTGGAAATAAATGAATAAATCATCAATTTTTTCTATGTAATTCCTAATATTCATTAAAAGTAAAGGGAAATAAATGTTTTCTACATTTGTAAAATTTGCTTGTTACACTCGTAGCAGAATACATTTTAAATTTCAATGCATTATTGTAACGTAAATGGCATAACAAATAAAGTATAATAAGTGCGTATAATGTACAAAAATTACTTCTTATTCTTATTTGGTGTAATCCCTCATAAGATAGTAGTTCGCATATCACGGTTAATATCCAAGCTTCGTCTACAATAACTCTTTGTTTGCGCTGTCATTTCCAGCGTTACATCCAGCGGTCGACATGAAAACTTGAATAAGCTAACCCCTTGACTAGTGTTAGTTTGACCTATTTACATACTATGTAATAATATATGAGAAAGATAATTTATAATTACTATTTTCATGTAATTTTTATAACATTTTGGCAGTAGGTATGTAGTTAACGAAATCACTCTTTTTGTCATACTCCATTCTTTAATTCAGGGTAGCAAAAAAATAATATAAATGACTTAACAAAATACTAGAACAACAATAGATTAATTAGAATTACATTACCAGTGGATGAAAAAAATGGCATGTGTGCACACGTGGTAGAAGTGAAATCTCGAAGTTATTTTATTTCATATCGTTTTTTTCTTTTCATCGTTTTCAATATCACAACGGCACTAAAGAAGTTTTCACTTTAATAATTTTTACTAAAAAACTAAAATACACGCTTTTAGAGATAATCAAATTAAAAAATAATTCTTAGCATAAGAATAAAATTACTCATGAGAAAATTAATGTCACTATTCTAAAACGTGGGGTGCTTTGTAAGACCTTTTTAAACTAACTCTGCGTTTCGTAACCAATAGATCCGGTAGTTTGCTTAAAAATATCAAGCAAAGCAACCCACGCTTTTAGAATAGTATTTTAGTTCGGTTATCCCTAAAAGCGTAAAAGATAATGTCCGTCTGTCCATCTGTTTCTCGACTAGTATGCTTGTAACTTTAAAACCGATTTATACGATTCTTTTCTCAATCATAGATGTATTCTCTGATTGGGTTTTAGTGTACTTTTTTGGTATCTTAGGTAATTTATAGGTAACGGGTTAAAAGCAAATTGAAGCGGCAAGAAATGGAAAACTGTAATATAAAACGAATTAAATATTTTTTTTCTTTACAATTCAATATATTATTTTATTACGGAATACATTGTTTATGTAAGTACAAAACAGTTCTGCAATGACAGACAAAAAACACCCTGGGAGTATAAAATTGTTTACATAATTAAGTAGTCGATCTGAAAGCAAAATGTCGAGGTAAAACCTTCGGAGGGAGCGAACTCCGTTCGGATGTTTTGCATACCATATTAATAAGGGAACATTTTTCTGCAGTTATATTGAATCATGGAAAAGGCTTAACGGTTTTTATTAACTCAATTAAGATTAAGATTACTATGCAAATTTTTAGTTACACTTTGTATTATTCGTTAACATATAAATAAATATTTATACTGAAAATGATGTTATGGAACATTGTTAAATTATACCAAAGTAATTATATTCCAAGAGAATCTGAATCTTTAAAATGATACAAAATTTTGCTCGCTGCTTCGCTAGCGTTAATGTAGCTTTCAGATTGAAAAGTACCCTATGTCCTTATCCGTGCCGATTCTATCACATTTTCTATATTAAATGAAACATTTTTTTTTAATTTCGTGAGGCCTTAAGCGCTCCCCTTGATATTCCGGTGAAACTGTAAAGGCCTGGCCAAGCCAACAGTGTTGCCAATTTGATTTTTTTTTTAAGTGGTTAAGTTTCATTTTAAGGTAACTTAATCATTATTGAAAATAGGCTATTTACGATACACAGTCATATATGCTCAGCAGTATTTCCTTTTTTTATTTGTAACTCTTACTACTTAATCAGTATAAGAGTTTTACCGAATTTAAATTATTTCTGTTATTCTTGGACCCTACACAAAAGCGTAATGGTGTATAGCCGAGTTAATACTTTAAGAAAACCTTCATCTCCTGGTACTCCTAGTAAAAGTCTTGTTAGAATGAATTTCAGATATTATCTCTGACATGTATACGGTCTCATCAACGAGGTCAGTCCTATACAAATAAAAATGATTTCGATGTATCCTGAAAGACCGTGCCGTGTAACAAATTCTTAGGAAAATATGCTAATTTGCAATTCAAACCCTTACGTTAGAATTATTCAAATTATACGAGTTTTGGGTAAAAATGTATTTGACAGGCGATCGTAAAGTTCAGGTTTGAAACGCAAGTGATATGTTTACGTAGGATAGTATGATAATGAAATGTGAAAGGGTTGTTCGTTTAAACGTTTCTACAGTCTTTATGTAATTTTTTTAAACGCCTAAATTATTTTTAAAAATAATTTTCGATGTAAAGATAAAATTTGTGAGTGTATCAAGCAAGAAGCGGTTGTTGCGCAAAGATTTGATATTTAGGTCAAAGGTGAACATCTGAAAGTTTTCTGAAAATATTTTATTGTATACATATTATGAACAGTACGTACAACAACTGATAACCTATTATAATATAAACATTGTTTAGGTATTATAATACCTAACTAAAGACATTATTTTGGTATTGATTATCAGTTCCTTATTATTAAAAAAGACTGCGTCGTGTGTTATCGCAAAATGAGAATATATAAAACATTATATGTACAAAAGGGAGAGCATTTTATATTGTTCACACTCAAAGTCACGATACGAACAAGGACTATTTATTAAATGATGGTGTTATCGTTACAAATCCCAATACGATACCTAACAACAAGTCACCTAAAAGTAAAATAATTTACAACAATTTGTGTCAACAATTATTTCAAAATAATATAACGACGTATTCTAATTGTTAATATATAAACGTTATTTATACACACATTTTTCACCATGTAATATACAAATTTATACATTCAAATTCTGAAAAAAGTTTTTATCAACTTTTTAAAATTCACTAAAATCCTTTAGAAAATATAAGTATGACAGATTGTGCAAGTTAATCTATTCTAAAAATAGTGTTATTGTCTAAAATACACGAGCTATTTGTCATTCTGTTTGTGACAGGTGAGGAGTATCACATGTTCCATTATTTCACAGAACGGACTTTTTCGTATGATGGATATGGTCATTAGATTTCGTTCTGGTAACTTAATATACTTAGTATAATATAATACTTAATATAATATATTAGTACATGTCGCTAGATCAGTTGTTTCTCATAGTGATTCTAACCTTAAATAAAGATGGTCATGTTTTAGTTTGCGTTCATAAAAGTTTGTTTAAATATACATAATTTATTGTTGAAGACAATAAATAATGTTCCTTTCAATTACCTTTTTGTTCATAAATGTTAGTTCACTAACTGAACCTCGCGTTTTATATCGCGATTAATTTATAAAATTTAGAGTTACTGTTGATGCAGTTAGGTAAGATTAAAGAATTTCCATTTAAAACATGATCGTTGCGTAGGAAACTAATCAATCGCGTTAGCCACATGACATTGTACCTCACTGACATAGGCATTCACATTTAAGCTCTTCTTGGTAATACTCGGCTCACGTAGTACGAACAATCTTCCCTCGGCTCCGCAATAGCCCGCATCGTGTAATACGTCCAGCTCACACTATGCCTTCGTTGTGACTTAGCACACTTGGTCACATACATTTTGTATGGAATTACTCCACTCTTAAAGGTCGTAGTATAATTTGAGATAGCATAAAACCTTCCTGGATAAGTAGGCTATAAAATGCGCAAAAAAAAATCTGAAATCTAACTAGTAGTTACAGAAGCTAACTAAGTTCAAATATACAACAAGAGTTTTATGAATTAAGTATAGGTGATTTAGATTTATTGATTTTACTTGTCTAACTAAAGTAGTAGACATAAATGATTAAAAGGGAGCTCCTTTAGAAGAACATAACTCAATAATCTATGCAAACTAATTAATTTTTTAACGGAAAACGGTAAAACAACATGGAAAAACGGAACAAAGTAGATGTTTCCGGACAGCGTTGAAAACGGATGACGGTGATTCCGAATAGGGACCAACTTTGGTTCGTAAAAGATATAAATTGCCTATAAATTTTACTCTTTCCTTTTTCTTTTCCTTGCCCTTACAAAAATATTTCCGCATCACCTCTAAAGCGTTTTCTGCTTTACAAGGATGTAGCTACTACGGAAATTATATACCGTGTATATACAGGATGTTAAGTTAACAATGAGCATATCAGAGGAAGTTTGAAAATAGCACCAGTAGCAGAGAAGTTGACGAGTAATAGGTCAGTATAGTACGGGCATATTATGAGAAGAGATGAAAGTCTTATAAAAAGAAAAGTTTTGATTTTGAAAGTGGAGGGATATAGGAGTAGAGGAAGACCGAAGAAGGTATGGATGGATTGTGTGAAAAATGATATGTGTTGACAAGTTATGAATACTGAAATGACATCTGACATGGGAGAATGGAAAAGAAAAACATGTAATGCCGGTTCTGCTTAGGTGGGATAAGGGTAAGATGAGGATGATTTATTTCTTTAAACCTTTTTTATATTGCCGTATTATTTACCCTGATATGAATATTTCCACTATCTATTATTTCGAACTGACTAATGCTGTTAGTCTGACACCGGCCTTTACAACTCTACCGAATTTTTTGCCGAGAGCTTAAAGCACTCAGGTATATGGCAAACAAATTCGAGGAGAAAGTGGCTTGGAATGTTACCTTGAATGCAACATCGCGACTGTTAAATCTGACAATGCTAAGCTAGTTAAGCTCGGCCTACATGTATGAGTTAGTGAGAGACAATATGTACCTGCATGTGTGCCTCACGAAGTCAAAAATGTATTTCGAATCTGGCAACTCGTCCAATCTAAACCAGCCCGGTTCGATGAGTGATGGAAAAAACAAAACCGTTCTCCCATAGCTGTACCTGCTTTGTATGTATGTGTACGTATATGGATGGGGTAATATTTGCTGTGTGTGTTGAGCTAGGGAGTGAAAATTGCCAGCGTTGCTGTAACTTACTAGTTGCGTGCTTGAGGGCCCTACTAGGGGGGATCAAACCTTTTTCACTATCTATTATAGCTAGTCTATATGATTAACATTGTACAAGCTGTTTGGTGACTCAGATAGTTCTCATATAGAAATTAGGCGTTTTATATAGTTTGTAGTGGACAAATTTTCTTATAACTATTCTTACCGTTATTTCTGTTAAATTTCATTATTACTGCCTAATGCCTACAGGAAAATATAACGCTATGCAATTTAGATATTATTCAGAAAAGTTTAAATAAATAATTATATGATAAAAAGTATCAATTTATTTCCGATTGTTACACGAATACAAAAAATAGAAACGCTGTAATCAAGCGAATAAATTTAAATATACCTCTATTCTCGAAAGGTCTGAATAATTTATTATTTCACCGTTGTGAGATTAAAAGAAAATGTTCAAGTTGAATTGAAAAAGGAATCACCATTATATTTCCAGTCCTTTTCCAACAATCGCTCGAGTGTATACTTAAGGAATCTTCGTTTACAGTGTTACGCGTTTTCTCAGTTACTCTGAATTCATAGCGTTAGGGTTGACAGAGTACAACGGGAATATGGATAATCAAATAATGTCTATGTATATATTCCATACCTGCGTGCTTACTATTGGACTAACCTTGCTAAAACGTCAAAAGTTTGTCGAATAGGGGTGCAGATTAAATACTCCCAAACTCATATCATTCTTCGTTCCCTAAATTCCTTTGATGCATGTAAAAACCGATGGTTCAGTCAACATGTTGTTTCTATCGTTTCCCAGCTCGATTATTCGTAAAGCATGACGGTAATGTCTTCCCACACTTGAATTTATTGTGACCATACACAAGACTTTGTAGTGACATACGTAGGTAAAGGTGAATGGCGTTACTACAATAAAGTATTATCTGTTTTACTCGTATTGAGAATTAAAAAAAAACATTAAGTAAATAGTTGTAATTTTGATTAAAACGGCAATTACTACTTAATTATTGCGTATAATTTTTGTGTAATTTCAACTAGAAAAAAGTAATATTTCCGAGGGATAGGACAAATCTACATTAACGCGAGAGAAGCTGCGGGCAAGAGCTAGTTTCCTATAAATGTATATTTTGTAAAATTACACAACACTAATTAGCATTATACAAAAAATTGGTATTAATCTTTTAACAGCACATTTAGAATATACCTATAAGTGTAAAGTGTTGTGATTAAGTTATGTCAGGTACATACTATCTTTTTACTCCACCGCCATACACTATTTGAAAACCTACTTACTAATTATCCTTTCTATATTTTTAGAGAAAATAATAAACAACCTAAAGTACTGAAAGAATTAATCCTATAGAAGATGTAAGAAGCATAGATTATTTTAGTAAATGATAGGAAATTATCCAAAAATACGACAATTTATTATATATCCCGTCTTAGTTGAATTGTTTCGCAGCCCTATTCTAATTGCGTACTGTATCTCATAAATATAGAATGTGAATATAATAATAAAGTTATTATATTTTGTATATCTTTTAACAACATAAGGGCTAATTTCAAATGACTCGTGTAGAGGTGTTTGTTGTCAACCATAACTCTCAAACCGTAACCTACGTAGCGCGAGGACTACTGATGTGCAGTAGAAATAGGTGTGACGTTCTGATGGTCTTAAATGAAATTCAGTTCTTATTTTATATTTTTCTTCAATTTAAATTCTTCATGAATATTTTTTTTATTGTAGCACGATAAAGTGACAACCATGTGCTTTAGGTTAGCGCAGTGTTACCTAAAAATTCCGCATTTCCGTGGCTCGGCTACAGGTGCATGACGTACACCGCGCAGTGTAGTGCAGTGCAGTAGTGAAGACGGCTAAAACCCGTTCACCGTTATCCGTGGAAGAGTGGATTAAAAAATATAGGTTATAGCGTGGTGACTACAATCTCATCTGATGTTAAATGATGATGTAGTCTATGATGGTGAGTATTATAAGCTGTCATCTCTTCAAAATATCTAATATATCTTTTAGAGAATTTATTTTAAGAAAAAGAAAAATGCTATCAAAAAAACTATAGCGAGAACCTATTAGAATTTATCGGTACTTATCGTTGCCATATTGGTCTGCAAGCATTTCTACTATTAGACTTGTAGTGGCTGATCCTGTACCACGAATAACTTAACGACTTTTTTTTTTTTTTCGAACTGACCTACACTGCCAGCTTATTAGGCTTTCACAGTTTCACCGGACTACTAAGGGGAGCGCTTAAGGCACTCACCCGGACTTAACGACTTTGTATGAGAGACTTATTAACATGGTGATAATGGCCAAGTTATATACACAACCCTACCAATCAACTAATTCCACTAGCTTAGTAACAGCATTAGGCAGTTTGATAGTAGGTTCAACCAATAAGGCACTAACAAAAATTTATAAATTTGTCGCGTCACTTTATAGTTGTAAATGAGTAAAACAAATTGTTTCATTTCAATGTAACAAAGTAACATATTTAAACAATGTCCTTATTTCAACCTGGGTTTACTACAATGTAATTAAATTTTAGTGCACAAGTATATTCCGCAAACTCTTATTACTTACAATGATTAGAGCTTAAGTCTTGGGTAAAAAAAAAGTGCGTGTGTGCTTATGTACACGCGTTAGAAGTTATACTTCTTTGGCGTAACAAGATAAAAATCTTTTCAAAAATGTTATCTTTCGCCTTATTCTACGTTTGTAGAAAAAACGACACTAACAATAGAAAAAAGGTATTTAATACATATATACTTTTTTTGAATAAAATGTCGACTATAGCTAACTTCAGGGTGTCGGTTTTTCGTGACGGTGTGCGAGCGCATCGTAAAAAATTTACTCTCATAATTTTTCCCTAACGCGCCAAAAGAAGTATAACTTCAAAAGCTTGTATAGATATATTATTTAAATAGACGACTTTATAAATATAGAGACGAATCAAATATAAATAACGAAGGACTTGTTAGAAATTTCAAGTGTTGAAGTTTCTGTTACTTTGTGACTTTAATGTCTCGAAGGAAACTTTTCTAATGAGATTGGTACGAGACCAAAAATTTTGTTCGCACAATATTAGACATATTTTACTTTCAAATGAAATATTTCAAATACTATTAGATTTATCACAGAAAACGTCTGCAACAATAGTAACAGAGTTTTTATATACTTTATAGGTATACGTTTTTGACCACAATCTCATCTGATATTAAATGATGATGTGATCTAAGATGGTAAGTCACCCTTAACCTAGAGGGAGACTGGCTCTCAAGAACAGCTGCCGGAACACAACAGGTGCTTGGCGAAAGATTTTCAACTTGAGAGTGGTAGCTAGCCAGACGGACTTAGAAAAAGCCCTACCACCATGCTATGGTTTCGTCACGATGTTTTCCTTCACCGAAAGCTCCGACTCAGTTGCTAGGATTCGAACCTACGTCCTCCGACGCTGAGTCCGAACACACTACCAACTGAGCCATCATCGCTTCAATTAGAAACTTATATGGATTTTTGTGTCTCGGCAGTCGTCGTAGGTTTTGAATATTTACTGTAACCATCAGGTATAATAAAAATTCAAATACTTTATTCAATTTAGGCCCTGGGAAGGCCTTTATAAACGTCAAAAATCTTTATTTATTTAGTAAATTTTAATTGTACACCAATGCACATTTAATGTAAAATGTAAAGTACCACTAGTTCAGAGCGCAACCCAGTTATCGACTAGAACCGGCAACAAACTAGATCTGATTTACCTATCATAGATATTTATGTAAAAATACTTTATATTTACCATTGTTTTTAGTGGATGCAGATAAAGAAGTGTAATTTGTAGACGTCACCGTCATTCATATATCGATCCACCTTATGCACTCACTCCTCACTTTGTCGTGGTACTATAAAAAAATGACGTGTGCGGTTAGGGAACCCACGTCAGGAACAATGTTGTTACGCTTTTTCTTCGATTCAAATAAAACAGGTTCAATACTCGGGAGGCAAAGAAAAAACCTTCAGAGTAGGAGACAAAGTAAGTAGTAAGAAATTATAGGGGGAGAAATAAGTGGACTTCGGGACATATACAGGGTAGGATAAGCTCTAGATATTATGTAATAGGTATGGAAAACGAACCACTCTTGAATAGGCATGTCGACCAAATTAAAAGTCAAACAACTAGAGTGGATATTGACGGTGTGACCTCTTCCAGTATAATTAATATTCCGGAACGTTCTAGTGTAACTGAGCCATCTTGTTTAACCGAGCTGGTGAGACTTCCTGAACGAGTTAGGAACTCTGTGAAACGATATGGTATAGACGATATTTATAGATAAACATGTTCTTTTAATTATTTTACTATTTAATAGTTTTTATTATATTACTTATCTAGGCTGAGTTGCACCAAAATCGTGGTTATTGTAATTGTTAAAGTTAACTTTAACAATGACAAGACTTGCTAACAGTTACATTTGCCAAAACGAGTTGCACCATCAAACATTTTGTAATTGTTAAAGTTATTAGGGTTGCTACTTCAATAAGCCAATTAGTCCCTAAAATCGAAAAGGGTAATATATTTTACTTGGCAGGACTTTGTTATAAGTGTCACCAAGTGTCACTATTGTTATTCTGTGACTGTCAACAGATTTTTGATGACAGATTTCAGATGTCAACGACAAAACGTTAGCGTTTGTCGTCCTGTGGACATTTTCCAATTCTAGGAAATTAAACTTTTTTCTTTCTAAGACGCAAATTATCTTCAAATATATTGATTTCGTCATCGGAAGAACTATTTTCAGTTTCCCACGGGATTTCTCTTAGCAACGACATGATATTATAAAGTTTTTTCTAGTGAACATGACAACCGATTCAAAAATTGACATTAACAATAACGGTAACCGGCCAACATGGAGCGGTAATAGTTAACGTTAAATCGTGACGTCATTTTAACCATTGTCAATTGGTGCAACCTATTTTTTGCCTAACAATAATTTTAACCGAATTTTTAACTTTAACATTAACTGGTGCAACCGAGCCTAAGAATGAGAGTGTAACACATGTAGATATAGTTTAAATAACATTTTAGCATAAGTAGTTATAAGTGGCCATCTGTCAGTCTCTTCGGTAATAGACGTCTTGCAGTACAGTTGAGTTTTTATTGAGCTCCTTAAAGTATAAACTTTTGAACATATATATCAGTAATGAAATTCGAGACGGATATTTAGATTGTTTATATTTGTATATTTTCGTAAAAGAATTATGCTCCTTTCATATGACTCTCTATCTTCCTGTATAATGTGTACATTTTTATTGCGTTTTATTTTCTATCATTTTTTCAATACAAAAATAATAGGTACGGAATGAAATCAAAAACATTTATTCAATGTTTATGAGAAATATTCATTTATTAAAAATTAGATATCAGAAAATTAATTGCAAATTATATAAATAAATAAGAAAAAGTTCTAATGAAATTTCCACGCCTTGGCTGGTCTTCTCTGCCTATCCCCTAGGGGGTCGATGACGGAGTCGTGTCAGGGCGTACTGCCATCTTCAACGGATTTATCGCAGTCCGTGAATACGGACCGATCATAGGAGCGCACGTTTTTAATGGTGCTTCTTCGTGGTGATTTTGTTAGGCCGTCTCTTGCGGGACGGCCGAGGTTCTGTCTGAGAAATCAGGCCATCTTCCAAATCTCTTTCACTATCATAATTCTGAGCCATGATTGTTCAGCTTTGTGTTTTCCGGAACAGTGGGGTAGGGCCTTCTTGAGTATTTCTAGGGCTAGTTGTTTCCCTAGGGTTGGCTGTTTAGCTGTGGACGGCTTCAGTGACTGCGTCGCCGAGGTCTCGATCCGGGTTTTGCTCACGTGATTTGTGGGGGCGGCTTCTTCATTTCTCTTCTGAGGAAGGAGTTATTGGCGGGATCCATGAAACTTGCTGACGTTGACTTCTCTACCGTAGTTGGGGGTGGAACGTAGGCGGCCGTCTTGTGCCTGGTATCACTAGCCCATGCGTCGGTGTCCGCCTAACCCTTTAGTACAGAACAGCGGAGGGCCCTGTTCGAGGGGTAGGCTCCCACGTAGTTCACGCAGGACACCGTCACCTTCAATTTCCACGCATTCAGTACTAAGGTTATAAAAACGGCAGCGCACGATGCTCATTTGCTCGATTCACATTGTTATAGAGAGTAAAGAGTGAGACAGTTGCGTGGAAGTGACATAATGACTTTTCCTTACTTGACGATTTATACTAGTCAGCTTCTTCCTTAAGCCTTCTTCGTTGGAAAAATAAAGAAGCCGCGCAACATTGAAATGTAAGTCTGCCTTCAATTTCGTTTTCTTGAGTTATGGATCAAAACAACCGGACTTCAAAACAAATTTCCTCTGTCGAACCGTGATATGACCGTACCTAAATGTTTTTATATAATACATATGATCAAAGGGGCAGGCTGTCTGGAAAACGATATAATATTTTCACAATTCAGTAGAGATACTAATGCGTTTCAACTGAGAAAATCAGCCTGAAAAATCCATTTTGCCTCACGAATCGTATACAACTTCATTAAAAAATGTATGAGATAGTATATATTTACTCATTTATTCCTCAGTTGTAAGGATTTAAAGGCATGCGAAATTTCAGGTACGACGTAGTCTCTGAATAGCTCTGAAGTTCTGTTATGTATTACAAATTGAAAAAAAAAATCTTGGCATTTATATGCACTGTGCCTACATACCGTGTTTTTTATGGACGAAAAGTTTTGAGTTTGTATTACGCGTATAGCACAACTTAAGAGGTTCGTGTTCGGACTACAGAATACAGAAACTGACCGAACACGGAAAACGTTAATTTCACACAAGCTGAACAAGACGAAGTTAAGCAAAGATTCTGTCAGTTAGTCGAGATCTTCCGCATTGAAAGTTACAGCGAACTCTCTACAAAGATGGAAAGTTAGTTGAAATCAAACTGTATTTGAATAATTTTATCGAATCTTTCGCCGATCCGTGTTTTATTTGTACTATCATTTATAATAACATTTAAATTTAGTTTCTATATTACTGAAATGTATTCTTCTATTTCTACATCATTCAAGATGTATAAAATAAAGGAACTATGCACGTTTGTGCTAACACTTTATTCATTTAAATTACACGACTAACTTTAACAGAGATTTCGCTTTAAATTTGAGTGCTTCTTCAGAAAGGTTTATATGTACAATACGTACATATTGAATCGATGATGGCTCAGTTGGTAGTGTGTTCGGACACAGCGTCAAAGGACGTAGGTTTGAATCCAAACAACTGAGTCGGAGCTTTCGGTGAAGGAAAACATCGTGATGCAACCATAGCATGGTGGTAGGGCTTTTTCTAAGTCCGTCTGGCTAGCTACCACCCTCAAGTTGAAAATCTGTCGCCAACCACCTGTTGGTGTGTTCCGGCAGCTGTACTTGAGAGCCAGTCTCACTCTAGGTTAAGCATAACTTGCCATCTTAGACCACATCATCATTTAATACCAGATGAGATTGTGGTCAAAACGTTTACCTATAAATTCATAGAAAGTAGAAAATAATCGAGCTATTGTAATGAAGTCGTAAAAGAATATTTTTCGGGTGCTTACATTGCGTATACTGATTAAATATTATGAGAACATACAAAAACGATGTGTCACTGGATTGTATGTCTTAAAAATTATTATAGAAAAGTCCGTGTCCACCAGTTTGTCATGCCGCTCTTTCACGAAAGCCAGCTTTTCAAAGTTACAGTGCAGTTATCTTACCCCGAAAAAATAAAAAGAAATATATAACATTCTTAATCTGCTTTTTATGTATAAACTAGTTGATTCCCGCGACTTGGTCTGCGTCTTTTATTATCTTATTCGTAGGTGGTAGAGCTACGCTGAAGCTATTACTGGTTTCAGCATGAATGGGTCGGCTCGCCCGGGGTAGTACCACCCTCTCACAGAAAGCCGACGTGAAGTAACAGTGCTTGCATTGTTGCGTTTCGTTCGGTCAGTGAGAGCGCCGGTGCCCCACATATATTAAAAGGCCGGCAACGCATTTGCGACTCCCCTGGTGTTGCTAGTGTCTATGGACGGCGGTGATCACTTGCCATCAGGTGACCCACGTGTTCGTTTGCCCCCTATAATATATAAAAAAAAAAATACATGAACGTCGTCCAATACTATTAATTTTGCGCGTACTTCACAAACACTTTTATAATATTTAATGCGACGAGTAAGGAAATTAATTGAATGAAATGGAGAAAGTAGGCTTTGTAAATATTTGTATGATATATAATACTGGGAAAATTTCTTAGGCGTCACAAAGAAGGTTCAAAAGATACCGGAAAAATATTTGAAAATTCAAAGCATCTTTTCCTTCTTTATGTTTTTTTCTTATATAATTTAAATATTTTACGTTATTCAATGTATTTAGTTACCTTTTAATGCTAATAAAATTATCTAATTTGTTTACCATAATACATACATTGATAATTTTATTAAAGACTAGCTGATCGGGCAAACTTCAACTACTGTTACTGTTACTGTTAGACGTAACAGTCGATTCTTTAATTAATTTTTTTTTTAATACTTATTCTGCTATTTGGGACGCTATATAATGTTAAATGTTACCATCGTATAAATATTGACAAATATAGACATTAATATTTATACGATACTAAGGTCACTCAGTTGTTTTGCCTTCCCGGAACCTCTCCACTAACACTAAAACTTTATCGTATGGTCTTAAAGTTCAAATTCACTTTTAAGCATTATTACGAATTGTTTGTATGGGAGTATAGAAAAGTGTTGTTTTTAGACTTTTTCAGGCAATGTTTTTATTTTTTCTCTCCGTAAAAAACCATCTTTGTACTTCAAGGAATATTCTATAAAAACAATTAGCGAAATCGGTTCAGCTGCTCTCGAGATTTGTGCTTAACAACACATTCAGCGATTCATTTTATATTATAGATGTGTTTTGTTTTTAAATAAATGGATAAATGTATTTTATGATTTTGATATTAAGTTAATGAATACAGTTAAACTTTAAAGCACTTATGTCTCTATAATTATGTTTGTAGACGATGATGCTAGCTTGAATTCGAAGTGAAATGATATATGATATTGAAGAAATGGTTTCACCGCAGGTTCTACTCTTTGGAGGGTATAACCAAACAATAACAAACACGGTGAAGTTATTTATTCAACGGCTATCGATTGGGTTGGGGTTCGGGGACGTGTCTTGACTGCAACATTGACCGGCTCTCTCCTTGTGAAGTTACAGTTATAACTGATAATGGCTCTCCAATTATTCTGAAGAAGCATTGCTCTGTAATAACTTTCGCAAATAGATTTCCAATTTGTTTTATATTAAAATTTATAGTAATTTATAATGGAAAATATTAGTTCAAAATTTAACCAATGTATTAAAGCAGTTATCAAATAAATATATGTACATTTATTTAATACTTTATATTATTTTATCATTGACGACAGTGATAAATTAAAAAGTTAAATGATGGATGTGAACCAAGATGGTGAACACGCTAAAGCTACAGTCGAAATAGACCCTCAAATGCAGACGCCTGAATACACCCATAGGTGCTTGGTGACAGATTTTCATCTTAACAATGGTACCTAAAAAGCCCTAACAACATTACTAAATTGCCGACGACAGACAGTTTTATTCAACCATCAAATGAAGCTATCCTTAATTTTTCTCTCTAAACCTATTTTCTAAATTTAAATTATAACACGCTTACAGTAATTATAACTCGTAAAACGGCTTTTTAACTGATTCAGTGAATAGTCACAATGAAAATGTTAATAAAAGCGAACGGGATCTATGAGTAGGAGTGTAGAGAAATTAGTTTCGTCAGGTTGGTTCAACCCGAACGCCAACTACATTACGGCGGAGTCTCTAATTTGCAGTGAACGAAATTACAACTATTGTAACACGGTGGATTATATATGACGGGAACAAATAGCGCGCTGATAATTGTTACATATAACCAAAGTAACTTTTAAATTAACACATTTGTCGAAATTAATGTATAGTTAAGTTATTAGCGTTTAAAATGTATAAATTACTCGCTGTGCCTTTTATTCCGTATGAGTTTTACTTGTAATTGATTTTTGCTCAAAAAAAAGGTTGAGTTATAACAGAATGGACGTTACGTAAAATTTCTTCTTGTGCTTCCAGACCAATTTTAATGAGGATGCTAGAGCGCCACCATATGGAGAGTTATAGTAAAATGAATAGCGTAAAAAAAATACGTTGATGAAAGGTGCTTATCAATGTTAGATATGTCAATAAGATATATATATATATAGACCAAATAAAAAATACAAGATATAATAAACATTTATCTATGAATAATAAATATTAATTAATTATTTCATTTTTTAAAGAAAAATTAAAATAAATTATTCAATATCACCACATATTATAAAACGAAGTCGTCCGCCGCGTCTATCTGTCTGTCTGTATGTTCACGATATACTCAAAACTCCTGTACGAATTATAATGCGGTCTTCACTAATAGATATAGTAATTCGTGAGGAAGGTTTAAGTATATAATTTGTTTAGGTTTTGTGGAAATAGGGTGAAATATAATGATAATTGTTGAAAGGATCAAAAAAAGTCAAGCCGCCTTAAGCGTTCCATGCACATAAGTATATATATTTTTTTATTATCAGGGCAGGACAACGTCCGCCGTGCCCGCTAGTTTAATGATCAAAATAAATGTTGACTGAACATATTATTACTCATTCCACAATTTCGTATACGTTACTACTGACGTTTTTCCAAACTAGCACGATATTTACAAGCTATATCTAATGTTAAAAGGACTCCGCTCAGACGGACAGCTAATTAAAGTTAGTTTGAATTGACAAGATCCCGCTAGCAGACTGCTTGGAAATTGCTCAGTAATCCGATGAGCTCGCGCCGACAGCCTCTTCAGTAAACTTTTCCATAAAGACATTTTCATTCTTATAACATTATTTAATGCATCTATATGAAATAATTTTATTGTTACATTAATTTAAAATTCATAATACATAGTGTAGTCGACAAATAAGATTTTTAAAATATTACGTATTCATTTTTCCTATTATTTCTTTGTAAGCATAAAACAATTCAGAATCATAGCTCCAAGTTAAAATCTGTCTCCAAGCACCTATAGATATATTCCGGTGGCTACACTTGAGTCACTCGCCCTTGGCTTAAACTACGTCTGAGATTGTAGTCAAATGCGATACATCTATTGGCGTGCCTTGATAGTCAAATTGACCCATGTGTCGTCACGGTAAACAGCATGACGCTGTTGTATGTCGTCATGCCTTCTCTATGCCAGCCACTGCTTTTCACTCCCTTATGTGTGTGAGCGCATATTCTATAAAGTTCGTTGGCTCTTTTCGTTGCGTACTATTTATATTCGGCTATAATATACTTCACACGTTTTTAATTATAACCTCCAATATTGTGACGGCATTTTTTTTCCATGTCTATTAATACGAAAAGTATAACGAGTAGATTATGATAAATACATATCTACATGTATGTATAAATACTATAGAAGGTTCGAATAGTAAACTAACATTTAATTCGATGCTTACACGCGACTCGCTTTTAGGAAAGCGCGTAATGGAATTACGTGACAGGCTTTATAAACATGTCTTACGAACATATTACTGATAAACAACTTACTCTTTAGAAAAGTTTAAAGTTATTTTGGTTTACGTGAAAGCCTGTACGGATTTAGCTTTAGTTTAGTAGCACAGTAAAATGGTTTTGTTTATTTATATTTGAGTTGATTAGGACCAAAAAGTAACTGTTATAGTTACAAACTATCTAATATAACAACAGTACGATCCGTAGGAGAGGAATAGTTACTTTACCAAAAATAGGTCAAACATTTTACGAAGCAAGAATGAAGTTATAGTGTAGCTCAGAAAATTGGTACGGCGCGCAAATTCGTGGTTCGATCACGGGTTTATTGTCAAATGAGAACTAAGCATTGCTGAGAACTGCCGAATTGTGTATGCTTATGCCAGCGTGGTACCATGCTACTCAGCTCTGTCTGGGTATCGTTCGTTTACGCAACAGTCTGGATTATGCGGAACTTGTTTTTGCTGGCGTTTTTCTCATGAACGATACTATTTTTGGGATGTAAATATATTATTTATGCTATGTTCTTTTCTGTATTCCTGAACACGTGTATGCAAAATTTTACGATGATTGGTTGACTAGTTAAGGCGTGAACGTGTAATATACAAACTCATTTCTGCATTGATTATATTAAGCTTTCGCCCGCAGCTCGGTTCGCTTTAATATAGTTTTGACCTATCTATTTACGCAGCTAGTGATGCATAAAAAATGTCCTATCATAATATGGTCTAGACTCTCGAAGATGTTAATTACATAAAGCAACTTTTCATGCCATCATAGAAACCTAAATGACGTGTTTCATACATAGCTATTTTTAAAATAATTATAAATATTTCTCATTTAGTTACCAGTAAAAAGTAAATAACAGAAACAAATAATTTTCACAAATGAGTAAATTAGAAAACTAAAGGCATTGTTAATCCTGAATGCCCATAAAATCAAATACGTTGTGATTCAAAGCGAATATTGTAAGAAGTTGTAGAATTATAGCATTTATTTTTAGCCGAGAGCAGCTTTAGTAGTAATTAAATACTTAGCACTTCAAACGTTTCCGAACCCTCAAAGGAATTAAATTCACCTTGATACACTTCTGCAAAGAGTTTCCAATCCACTCCTAGTAATGGGTAAACTTCTATTGACTAACTTAATACAATTCGTTAACTTTGCACATGAATTATTATGGTAATTTGTTACTTTTCTCCTACATCGTTTGTAACTATAAATTCAATGTGTTTAATATTTTACTTAATTTAAGATCTGTAAAGTTATATTAAGAATTAAGTTATAACACATTTTTTTTTTCGAACTGACTATTTTGGTAGCCTCACTAGGCCTCTATAGTTTCACCGGACTATTAACACAATTAAACGAAGTCATAAAATACTTTTTTCAGTTTAGGCCCTGGAAAAGAACTTGTCAATGTTAAAATTACCACTGGTCCGAAAAACAGCCTAGTCATCGACAATAACCAGAAAGTACCTCGCTCTGATTTATGTTTATATTTTATACTAGCGGCCCGCTTCGGCTTCGCACAGGTATGAAATATATAGCCTATGTCATTCACTGCAAAAATGATTAAAACCGAGCCAGCAGTTTTGATTTATTCATTACTGCCCGTGGCCTACACGCGTTAAATTTGGAGTAACCTCAAAAATAACACTATTTCTCCACTATTTAATTATGTTATTATACATATAAACCTTCCTCTTTAATCACTCTATCTATTAAAAAAACCGTATCAAAATCCGTTGCGTAGTTTTAAAGTTTTAAGCATACACAGGGATATAGGGACAGAGAAAGCGACTTTGTTTTATACTATGTAGTGATATTCTTTTTATTGTGCAATGTAGTTACAATCGTTTTTAGTAGTTCTACAGAGAGGGGTGCTTTTCAGGCATTAATATCGCTCACATACTTATCCACTCTGTAATAATCTTTTGACATCAAAATATGTTTTAATATTATGCTAGAACTTACGCTCTAAAAACAACAAAGTTAAAAAAATAAGTATCATTTTGCTGTCGATAATCCATTTATGTCGTATATAGAGTGCATACTATATAATTCAGCAACAGCACAATAACTAACTGATAACAGTTTCAAAAATTGTAAAATAACGCAACATCATTAGCACTTTATTTTTAATATTTCACAACGAAAATAGTACACAATGAACTCGACGCAATATTCTTATACGTTGCTATGGTTACTGAGTTATGTAGATGTTAGCGTGGTAAATGAAACAAAATGGCCGCTGAATTGACAAAAAAGGCAATATAATTCAAATTACATACATATATACAAATATATGAATGTTAATTATATTTATTCTTAAAGTCCAGCACATCGCACGCCTTATGCATATTTTTGTTAAATTTCCCGCGGACGAAATCGTAGGTAACAGTTAGTCTAAAATAAAATAGGCTAATTTACTGCTTATAATGTATAAATCCTCTTCTAATGAAAATCCTATGACAGTCGGTACAATTATTTTGGATATTTCACTGTGACGAAGTCACGGGTAACAGAGAGTCTCAAATAAAATATCCTAAGTAACTCCTTATAATGTCAGCTATCTTTCAGTGAAATTTTCATCAAAATCGGTCTAGCCGCTTTTGAGCTTACCCGTAAAAAATAGACAGACCGACGACAATTTAAAAAACGTATTTTTTGTTCTAAGTAGCGTGTATACTTTCATATCCATTTATTAATAAGCTGTTATTTTGATATTACACACTGAGACTTCATTTTTATGACATGTTCAGAGTAAAGAAATAAAACTAAACATGAAACACCTTTGTAAAATATAAATATTTTACAGAAACGAATATTCTATTTATAGAGTACCATTCAAAGGAGTTGTGAAGATGATTCTTAAAGAATGATGTGGCGGAAAGTTCTTTGTGAGTGTAGAACGGGAAGGGTCGTGGTATTGCATGAAATCTCGTTAATGAGCTAGGTTTGATCAACAACATCACGTTACGTAGAAGGAAGGATAATATTATACCATACATCGTATTATCTTCACAAGGTGGCGGAGCAGCTGTTAATTACTTTTCTTACTAACCCAGCACTTTGTAGTAGTAGGTCCACATCAAAACGGCCATTGTCGTTATAAGAATATCTAAAAATATATTTAATTATAATTGTTCTATTGTAAAAGTCAGTTTTTGTGTGTTTTTATTCAATATCCTCCTTTCAATTGATTTCAAGTGACTTCCCGACCGATTAGAAACCTGAGATTGAATCATAGCAAATGAAGAGAAACAGTAAAAAAAAAAACAGAAAGAAGTTAAATGTAGAAAATAATTATTTACTCCCCTCTCTTAAAATACCGCCTTTCTAAAACAAATTAAAAGTATAAAGTAACTTCTCTTAGACTTATAAAAATTTAAAACCCCATACAGATTTCTAAACTTTTATTTTCTTAGTTTCCTGAAAATTAGTGTTTATGATTTTTTTATATACATCCCAATACTTCTAAGATTTAAATTGAACATGTCTGGGCGTATTCTTTGTTACTTTAAAAACACATTTTGTATACATATTTAAAATTATATTTATTTATTATTAGAATGACATTCAACCGAAAAAGTATTGTACATAAATAACTTATCACATAAAGTACTGACTTCTGTTGACTATATAGATGTGTATACATGTAGACAGAAAATAAGCCTACGTATAGTCCCTAAACCAGACCGTGACAAATGTACTGTCACCCGAGGGAATGCAGAAGCGACCTTTATTTTCCGTAATGTACTTACTGTTTTTATATGTTAACAATGCGGTCAGATTTAAGAAGTTCGTGAAACATATATGCTTGGTATACGTGTATTTTTCATGAATTCATATATGTATGGAATAATAGTTAGCTTAGTTTAGCTCAACTTACACTCGGGATATTCGGTGACAGTCCAAACCTTAAGCGCTCCCCTTAGTAGTCCGGTGAAACTGTAGAGGTCTTGCCAAGTCAACAGTGTAGTCAGTTCGAAAAAAAAAAAGAGTTAACAATACCTATTATTATCAGCTTCGTGTTTCAAGAACTATTTAAGTATTAAATTTTGTATACTGAAAGTGTTTAAATAGAAAAGCAAGAATAGAGGTTTTGTTGAAATTTTATTCGGTACGTTACTCACGGAATTTGTCTTGGGGCTTGCCGCAATTCGCTATCTCTATATGTATCTGTTTGGTTGTCTCTTCATTTCTCATGCACGCTCTGTACAAATGTGAAAAGATATGGTAATTTTGCCCGTCTGCGATGACCATACACCAGGTGGAACATTCGCAATACTGGTAACTAGACGAGTCACATTACGAGATCAGCCGATGTATATCTAGTAACCAAGCGGATTACCGACTGGGTTCAGCGATAAAACGGACACATTGACCTTTTCTTAACTTGTAGTATTTTGAGGATTGACCTGTGAGCGATATTATCATTTAGTTGAAATGATATGTCACGAAGCTTAGATTGCTGCATACGGTAACGATACAAATGTAACGGAACTCAAGCCAGGTGCTATACGCTAACCTTCTTTTTCAACAACTCACGAGTGGTGCATTAATGCAAAATAAAAGGAATAGAAGGAGTTGAGAGCTATAACGTTCGACGGCTGCTTACCATAATGGGCTATTTAAGTGGTGTAACAAAATAGAGATAGCTCAGGCATTATATTGTGGCTGAATAGTTAGCCGACTACCTATACGTACTGATATTAGCGTGTATACTGACTGCTGCATATATATATATGCATACTTTGCTACACATATGGAGCAACAGGCATGACAGAGACAAACAGCGATTGAGAATTAACTCTCTCGGCGATTGAATTTCTCGGAATTGTAGTGCGTTTAACATAAGGTGTATTATTACCTTCGTCGTCTTATATTACAATAACAAAAGATCATGACCATTCGTACTTGAAATCTTAGTAAGTAAAATGGCTTTAAAAAGGTCTTTAAAGACTTTGACGTTGGCAGAGAGTGAAAACTGCCCGGCCTGTCTATAGTCTAATTATCAAGGTATTTTAAGGGACATTCTTATAACAATACATATGAAAAACAAATTAAGCTAAATAACGTGATGTTAAAGTGTATTACTGAACTACGTGTATTTTGTATTTATATCATTATGAATACATATGCAATTATGTCACGTGTTACAGACTTCCGGAATAGGAAGTACTAATTAAAAATAGTATTTAGAAATGATCTTTGTTCATTAGAATTAATGATAATTTCCATTGATTAGTATTTCAGTATAAATTATTAAATAGTTCGTTACATGATTAGTCTATAAAAGCCGGTGTGTGTCACATTGCTTAAGATAAATCGTTTCGTAACAACTACCAACATGTTCAGTTGTATGGGGAAACTCTGCCCGATTGTATTGAAATCATTATAAGAGTGTAATCGTATTCTATATTGTCGCTAATTATCTGCCGTTGTTTACACATGTTTATTTGGGGAAACATATGAATACCCTCCCAAAACAAATATAAACTTTATAAATACAACGTTTTTATGTAAATTTGTATTTATTTACTTGAACTTTTGCAGGATAAATATTAATTCAACTTCGTTCGTATTTAATAAATGTTTATATGTGTTATTATTATTTGATTGTGATATAAATAGGTAATTATTAAAAAAAAAATCTTAACCTACAATGGGTCATTTCTATACTCACGGATTTTAAATTACTATTCGAATTTCCTTAATATAATTTTTATAAAACAAAACTATTTATTAATCTATGCTTTTGTGGTTTACAGCCTATCGGGTATTATGTCGTAACTGCAAAAATTCCTTACGGTAGCAGAATAATTGTTTTAATTCCTTTCCCCTTGAAACATCTCTTTTGAAATTATGAAAAATTACATGTTATTGATTAGTACACAAAAAAAATTTTTTTTTCTTGTTCTTCTACAAGATTTGCATTCTTCTTCTGATCAAGCTTATGTAGGGTCGGCACAACATGTTTGTCATGTTGTGATGTATGAATTGGCTTAATTTTTACGATCGGCCGCGCGCGCCTCATATCAACCCTCCTTGGGATTAATTTCGTAGTACCGTGGTTTTTGTTCAAGGATATTTAGTCGCTGGTATGTTTCAGTACATTATTATATAATAAATCAAATTTACATACAATAAACCATTACCAACTATAAAATATTAAAATTATAATAGAAAAATAAATCCAATTAATATGACATGTACAAGATTGGTATTATTGTCAAAAAACATTATAATTTTATACAGCTGTTATTTTTAAGCAGTAATTTAAGTTCCCCGTGTTTATTAATTATTTACATAAATTTGTTTAGCCAAAGAAATGTCCTGAGTGAAAAATAGTTTTTTTTTTTATTCTTCACATATTATTTATTTTCTCAACAACCAACCGAAATACAGATCTGGCTGAGTTTTTCAAAATGTTACTATTTTATTAGTATAAAAATATATTTAAATATTATATTGTATATTTAAATATCTTTCGTGGACTTATTTCCTATAGTTATATAACTCTGGGTTAATTTATAATTTTCGACTTAACAAAGATTCGTTTTCTTTTGTTACCACAAACCTGTTATATGTTATATATTAACAATTTGTAATCTTAAATTGTATAACTGCGGGTGAACTTCTGTTTAGTCCAATATTTTTATGACATTTATTAGAATTCAACGATAGTTGTTCGTATTATTCAACAAGATGAAATATTTCAAGTAAATTATAGAACATTTTTAAAAGTTTATAAATGCTCTCGACGATGAGTTCAAGATATTCGCCGAGTAGAATACGAAATGATAAAATTAGAGTTGAGTTAACTTCAGTGGAATACTTATTACTTAGTATACTTTTCAGACGAAGTCTTATTACTATATTTAATTTGGTATGAAGAAAGTTGTAATGATAAAGGATCACTATATTTATTCCCTATAACTAAATTAAACCCAGTATGAAGAGTAACATCTTTATGAATGAAAATTGTACTATATATAACTTTTATTGTTTTTTTTTTTTAACTTAAATTAATCACACCGTTTATAAACATCTACGTCTGTATGTATACATATAATAAAAATGTAAATTTAATGTGTATATTAGTTTTCAGATTTGTGAATAAGAGAAGTTAATTAAATTTAAATTAATTTCACTCAGACACGTCTGTCTGTGTGTTTGTTCACACATCACTGCTAAAGTACGTTTATAATAAAACGACAACAAGGAAATTATATTAAGCAATGTTGCGTAAGCGGTGTGGTGCGCATGCACAGGAGAGAGAAAGTAACAAGTGACATTGTTTACAAATAAATTTTGTAATCAAAATATATTTTTGCTGTCACTTTTGGCATGTTTTTCCATCTGTAGATAAAATATATTTTTGAGATAAAAAAACAACGCAGACGAAGTCGTGGGTATCAGCTAGTCACCAATAAACATCATCATGAGCGTGGCCTCTTATTACTGAAAGCGTATTCAGAATCGCTATTTAATTCAGAGATTAAGTACTTTCTAGACAAACCTAAAAACTCACAAACTTTAACTCTTTCTATAGATATCGATATATCCTTTGCTATATAGCTAACTAGCTTATGTTCGCGGATTCATACATATGTTGATTTGATCTATGTTCTTTTCTGCATCTTTGACAACGTGTATGCAAAATTTTGTGACACTTGGTTGTGTAGTTAACAGCCAGTCTTACATTTATTATATTAGTTAGGAATACATGTTATTAATTGCACCTGAACCAGTACAGAAATAAATTTAGTATTTAAATGACCACAGAAAGTCGATACCTGAAGTGTAAACAAGAAATATTTAAAAAAACAGTTCCAAAATACATTTAAATAGGATTTTGCAATAAAAAACTAACGAAAGCCACCGCTTCGAATGAGAGCGAACTAACAATTTTTAACGAGCCTGCCAAAACTTGTTTTCCTGAGAGGTAGCATTCCAATGGAATAACATATTTTTCTAAAATACTAACAACCACCCGTGACTTTGTTTTTTTTTCTTTTTCTTTTTATATTATAGGGGGCAAACGAACAGGTGGGTCACCTGATAGTAAGTGATCACCGCCGTCCATAGACACTAGCAACACCAGGGGAGTCGTAAGTGCGTTGCCGGCCTTTTAAATATAAGGGCCTCCGGCGCTCTCACTGGCCGAACGAAACGCAATAGTGCAACCACTGTTACTTCACGTCGGTTTTCTGTGAGAGGGTGGTACTACCCTGGGCGAGCCGACCCATTCATGCTGAAACCAGTAATAGCTTCAGCGTAGCTCTACCACCTACAAGCGTAGCTCTACCACATACAAAATGTACGCGTTGAATCTTAGATAATATTATAAATGTGTAGATGAAATCGTGTATTTGTTTGTTACGTTTTCACGCCTTAATTACTCTTCAGGTCATAGTGAAATGTTATATACACGTTGTCAAAAATGGAGAAAAGAGGTAGGACCACCTTTTATCCGAATAAAATCTACATTAAACATTCTGCAGAAGCTAGTATGTGTATATATGAGCACGTAGTATATTTGAACAATATATACTTTTCGATTACTATATTTAATCATTTGTTAGAACAAGATTAGAAATATCTAATCTACCATCGTCAATAGATGATGACATCTATACATATAATAAAAATGAAGTGTCTGTATGTAATATCAAAATAATGTTTTTTTACTGATTGGATATGAACGTATACACGATACTGATAACAAAAACACAATTTTTAAATTCTTGTCTGTCTGTCTGTTTGTTCCGGGTAATCTCCGAAACGGTTGGACTGATTTTGATGGAAATCACACTGAAAGATAGCTGGCATTATTAGGAGTAACTTAGGATATTTTATTTGAGACTATCTGTTACCCGTGACTTCATCCACATTAGAATATGCAAAATAATTATACCGACTGTCATAGGATTATCACTACAAGAGGATTTATACATTATAAGGAGTAAAGTTTTAGACTAACTGTTACCTACGATTTCGTCCGCGTGAAATTTAACAAAAATATGCATAAGTCGTGCGGTGTACTGAACTTCAAGAATAAATATAATTGAAATTCATATATTTGTATACATGTATGTAAATTTCACTGACGAATAGTTAAAATTACAGCGAGTAAAATAGGCTACTTTATTTTAGACTAGCTGTCATCCGTGGCTTCGTCTGTAGTAATAACTCCAAAACAATTGGACCTATTTTCATGGGACTTTCACTGACAGATAGCTAACGTTATAAAAAGTATTTAGAGATTTTTAAATTTTTGATTAGCTTTTACCCATGGCTTCGTTTGCAGTACTATCTCCAAAACGTTTGAACCATTTTTCACGGAACTTTCATTAGCAGATAGCTGATCTTATGAGAAGTAATTTGCAATTATAAAAAGAACGCATGCGGAGCTGCGGGCAACAGCTAGTAACAAATAATTATTAAAGCAAATCTTAACTAAGAAATGTCAAAGCGATGGTAGATCACAATATGACGGCTTCGGACTCTGTGTGGAGCCTTATTAAATATGTATAAAATTTTGGTGACATAAACAACGGCACGTTGTTTTCTAGTCCTTTCCTTTCCGAATGAAAAATCGATTGTTAAACATTTATTCATTTGTTACAAAATTCTCTACATTTAAGAAAGCTAGTCATCCTTTCCAGATTTATTTTGTTGCCAGATCGACAAACTATAACGTAAAATAGGTATCGAAACTTCCATGCACCTTTAGGCATTGCTTTATTGTAAAGCGAAGAACGTCAGACGCGTTGCGGTGACACGCTTATGAGCACGTGTTAGGGTGCGCAGTATTGTGTTATTGTATTTATGCCAACTTGGTTTATGCTTCAGCTACTACCAGATACAGGGTTGTCAATTTTCGTTCGCGTTAAAAGAACTACCCTTTAGCAATAAAACTTGGGAAAAGAAATAGAGACCCCCAACACACATCTTTTAGGGTAAACATCGCTACAAAACCAATCATCAATACGATATAGGGGAAAAATCTTTCATCTCTTCAAGAGAAATATTTGAACACGGCCCACGGAGACACCGGACCCAAATTATAGGGCCAATGTAAATAGTGAGATCCGAGTCTTCGCAATTGGTTCGGTGATTGAGCGATACAAATTTACTTTGTTGCCTATGCTTCTACATAAAAAATGAATTGGTCCATTGCTATTAACCAAAATCAACATTGTATTATATATTTTGTAAAAAATCGATAGTCATTTAATGAGTTAAAATCAAATAGTGTTTTAAGTTCGTTACACATATTTTTTAGGCATTAATAATCAGTTTTGGATTTTTTTATTTAGTTTCATATTAAAAATATATATTCCACATTCGTAAAAAACCCTTATTAATACAGCAATCAGAAATGATAATCATGGATGGTTCTTTAGTTATTTTATATTTTTTATGAAGAATTTACCAGTCACTTACGCATTCATGCTGATAAAAGTCAATGTTACAATATTATATTATTTACAGAGGCCACGACAGCAAAGCCTCGGCGGGGTGCTAAGACGTGAAGGCAACTGGAAGTGCTTCATGTTGACTCTCATGATTGCTGGATGCCTTGCGTCCGTCACGTGGTGTAGTACTGCTGAAATCGACAGGGACCTCATAGACTTTAGCAAGTGAGTCGTGGTATTAATAACAATTATGCAAGACATAAATTTGTTGTTTCCATACATATATATTAATGTAGATAATTTTCAACGTTTTATAGTGCAACCACTGAGTGTTAGAATATTACTCTCAAAATTTGTTGTACTTCTCGCTACTTGAGATTCATTACGATGGATTTAGCACCATACAGATTACGATAATGATCTAGATGGGTACAAAGAGTCTCCTACCTCGTTTAATCATTGGTTATGCGTCTTCCGATGCCTGACTGCTACACATCTAAGGTTACCAGTATAGTGGGTGTTACCCCGGATGTTGCGATTTAATTAGACAGGATTACCATATCCTACCACCCTTACATGATTGTCAATCATACAATTCCATAAACGCGTACAAAGTAAGAATAATGTGATTTTTTTTTTTTTATTGGACTCTTAAGCCTTTGATGAAGAAGCAAAGATGGCAACACGCTAATATTTTTAAGCTCTTAAAGCGACAGATTACAGTGAAGATCTATAGCTGTTTGGCGACACATTTGTCACTTGAAGATGGTAACTAGCCAGACACGAAAATTGCAATCAATATAAAAAGGGAAATATTACTTGAACACCGAAAATAATTTGGTTAATGGTATTTTAGCGAATTAATTAATATCACAGTAACATCGTCGTGTTTATCAATAATTTGATGGTTTTACAAAATAGATTAATTTAAGCGTTTTTTTTACGTTTGTATAAAAACTATTATAAAGTTGAATTTACGTCGCAAAAGACCCTTAAGTACTGGAATAGTTATACTCATAAGCATTCTATGCTTGCATCTCAGATAACGTTTCAAGAATTTGTAGTCAAAAGCTGTCTAATCAATGCAATTAAAATTATTCACACTAAATTACTCTCCCCTTAGTCTTCTACATTTCACGCTCTACTGCATTTGTATCCGACTATCATAAACCGTGTATCTCCCTTCAATAGTGATGCCCTTAGGCATGTCACGTTCCGAGCCGGGTTAAAGGGTATCTGGAACATTTATGTTACACATGTCTATTATTTTATATTATCACATGGAGTTTCATCAATTTAGTAAATTTTACACTTGTAAAATTGCCAATCTGATTCACACATCAAATATTAAAACACAGTAGAAATAAATGCATTTGTTCACAGACATCCAATAAAAAGAACAGTGCGTGAATCGCCGTGTGACGTCGGTTACGCGTACATACCTATCGCTTTTGTGTTACTCCTGTACTTGGTTTACCTGGTGGAATGCTATCACAGTACGGCCAGAATACAATTGGCGAAGAGAGTGGACGTTGCCGCCGTCAGTGCCAGGGTTCACGCTATGAGAACCGCCACACCTAGGGTCTGGTAAGTTCCGGTGCAGTACACAGGTATATGCATCTTTTGTGATTAGCACAGGCGCGGATCCAGCCTTCAAAAAGGTTGTGTCACAGGCACCCGAAAATCGGCGAAATGCGAGTCGGCATATGAACTTGTCAATGATCGATATAGTGCATTCCTAAAAAGGAAATGTTTATAAAGTATATGAGGCCTTGACCAAAATTTTACAATTAAGTTTCACGTGGGCAAATTGTGGGACAAACACTAGTAAGTGTAAAATATTACACGAAAATTACAAAAGTAAATGTATGTTTGTTTGTACATCACAACGTCACATTTAGACTTTAAAACTACCGATTTTTTGAATTTTTTTACTACTTCAAAGAATATCAAATAAAATTAAACGCTAGTATACATTTTACATTAAATAATTTCATTTAGGTGCTCGCGTACGTAAATTACAAATTAACGTTTACGCTTCTTTTGTTATTTTATATATAGTTTTTATTTATTATCATTTTATATATAAATTTAAATCATCGACATATTATTTTATACGTAAATAGGAAAATCCAAAATCTGTTTCCTTCAGATAATTTTCTAATAATTTACTTTTATAACTCGAAGGAGACAAAATTTGAATAACGATTTCATTTTCCCTGTAAATTGACGGATAACACTTAATCATTAAGAGCTTAGATATAATACTTTGAATGAAATTTAATTGACTTAAGACACTAATTATATTTATAATTAGTCTAAATATTTGTATAATATCAAGTTATATTAAATTGTATATTATATTAAGAATATATTTTTTATATCAGTAATAAAAAAAATTATAAGTTTATAATTTTATTTACTTATGTAAATTTTACACAATTGTAACTTAACTAAATTAGTAAAGTTGTAATAATAACTTTGTAGACAATTTATATTTCGTTAAGCGTGAAATTTAATTATATAGAAAAATAAAAGCTTTTAAAAACCTTTTATTATCAGGTGCCTTTTCTCGAAATCTCTGATTAGCGATTTAGTATGTATTTAATTAGAAACTAAAAGAATATAAACTAATAACATAAATGTAATACTTACTTCTTCAATAATTTATATCACCACTATTTTTGAACACTTTTGTTATTGTTAATTTTCATGTTGACATTTTGATCTAAATGACAGAATCGGAGTTCTCCATGTCGTTTCTCCAAAAAATTCATCATCTTTTTCATTCATGTAATAGATTTGGAATCTATCCTTTTTAAATAATCGGTTATATGACTATAAAAAATTATATATGCCCATGCCGTATTGCCATAATTAAAATCGTTAAAAATGCACGTTTAAATTGCCAGTGTTAATTAATTTCAGATGAATTTTCAATTTCACTCTTACTCATATTGATAACCTAATGAAGTTTTACATGTAATTCATATTATGATTGCGAACACTGAAACCGTTCGAATATTTGTAATCGAAACCGCAACTAAAATTAATTCTAACCTTACAAGCATTAAAAAAAATGTATCATTATCTAAATTGAGAAAGCAAAAGAAGTTACCAGCTAACTTTTTAATTTCAAGGAATGTCATTGCGAGGATGTTCGTTCAATTCGAAATCTATCTTATAATTTTTAATTTAAAATGTTCTTATATTGTATTACAATTTTTTATATTTGTTTAAAAAAGTAAAGCAAATTAATAAATACATCGAATAAGTTACAAAATAAAAATTGATATCCAAAACAATTCTAGATATTTTTTGTTATTCATACATCTATTACAACGTACGTTTAAAAATTGATTTTATGTAAATGTTACTCATATATTAAAAAAAGTTCATTAAGTGCCTGTTAATCGCTTAAACCTAGTATATCTTTCACAATATTCCTAGTACGAATTCCACACAAAAAACAAATCAAAATCAGACACTATAATAATTATTTATAAAAACCTTGTATTTAAGAAATCAGTAAACATATATTACAACAAGGAATCATTTAGCTCGTCAAGTATCACAAAACTCTTTAATAAATGTTTATAGGCTTTACTTCGAAGCCGTTCCTAGCCATAAATTTAATGGGTTATACAATTTAATTTAAATTATAATGGCATATATACATAGCAATTACATTATATTAAAATATGAAAGGTAATAAACGCTTTAACATTATATATAGACTTGTAAATATAAAGGAAAAAAATGTTTGTATGTTTGTTGAAATGGCATTTGATTCTAATTCTAATACACGTTAAAAGAGATACAGGAAGGGATATGGGACACCTTTCAACAAGATAAAAATGTACTGTTGCCTAAGACTAGTTCAAATCTACATTAACACGAGCGAAGATGCGAATAAAAGCTAATATAATATAAAGGGAACGAAAACGTTTTTGGAAATATATTGAAATGGCATTTCATCCCAACCGTATACACTACAAGGGACACGGTTTGATGATAGAAAAATGCCTTTATTCGTCTAATGTCACTCATGAATTCATTCAACCTTTAATCTTTTGGTAGCGTTACGATAACTAAGTATATTTAAAATCAAGATGTACCTTTCTCTAGGTTGATTTATAAAAAAACATAGTACCTTACCAAGAAGATAAGACGAAGGTGCTATTAATAAATGTTAATTAATTTTTCAATTACTTTAGGTGGAAAGCTATCTGCTACCATTACGTGCGTCGGAAGGCGGCAATCACGCGATACCGAAATGGAGACGCCTACACAACAACACAAGGTAATTCATAATTTAATTTACCTACATATAAATAGAGAAACAATTTTAAATAAATATGTCTAATTATCTCTGAATGTTAATGCAAGATAGTTAGTTATGTGAACATT